>CM028129.1:304152500-308952500 GCA_016271365.2 Neoceratodus forsteri
GAAGGTTGGAGTTCTGCCCACCCATGCTAGAAGCTCCTCCTCAGGGACCCTACGAATCAAAATGGCATTTGAATCCTGACTGCTAACATCAACTGATATCATTCAGTTCTCTGAGGCTTCCTACACAGGTTTTGTCTTAATAAACATTTCATTTAAATATAGTGGTAATTTCTGCAATCTTTTTACCATCTGGTACCATGTGACCTGGGTGGAGTTTTCCTATTCCAAGAGTGCCATTTCTTTTCCTTAATGACCCCTTCCCTTTAGAACTCTCTCTCCACATCGCATGTACTAATACCTCTGCTGAACAGATGTCTACTATTCCCTGCAGGAACCTCTCTCTGGCTGCACACTGAGAGGCCCTAAAAGGCTGTCTGTATGCCTCAGGCACCACTGCCTGGGCATCCACTCTTTTATACTGGGGTTGGCCCTCATGTGGTACAGAACACCCTTATGCAGTACATACAACCAAAATTGTTTTGTCCCAACTCCACCATTAATCTGCCTACCCTCCTTGACCTTTACATACTGCAATAGTTTGGTAACAGCATCTTTAGCCTGTAGTTTACCCCAGTTGATACTGCTTTGACCATTGTTACAAGCTACAGATGGATCAATACAAGAAAAGTCCCTTCAGCCTTACAGGCTTCTCTGCTTGCTTGTAGTCTTCAACCCCAGCACAATATCACCAGTCACAATCTTACCTGGGGTCTCACTTTCAAGTTCCATGTTGGCTTCTCGCCCTCCAACAGGTAACGTCCGGGAAACACGGGCAACAAAGGAATATTCTGCTCAGATTTGGAATCCTCCTCCAGCTGAGCCCAAGAATAATCCTCCTCCGATTCCTTTCCAAATTCTCCAGCTGGGACCTCTCAAGTAACACCTGGCACCGTGTGCTGCCTCTGCTGTGTTGGTCTGCCTCCAGCCATTGCTCACTCATCCACTGGATCATCCTCATCAGGGTCTCCACCACCTGGGTGTCATCCTTTGCCTTTCTTCTGGCTCCAAGATCCAACCGGGTCCGGTTTCTCCAGTCTTCTCCACCATGGCATGAGTCAATGGATATATTTTGCCTCAGCACCCTGATCTTTTTGCATCTGTCTGGGTATTGGTTCAATACCCACTGATGACGCTCTCAGGCAGTCTAGATGTACCAGAAATCTCATTTCAAAAACACTGTGAAGGTGTGGATTAAAACAGACACAACAAACCAGAAGTCAGGTGCATAAAAATGCAAACGTGCTTTGTTATTTTATTCAAATCAGAAAATAAAAAATAAAAATAATAAGCATGTCCAGTAACCAGCAAACTTTCTAATTTCAAAATTCCTGAGCTTTAGCCTTTGCAACTAGAACAGTATGGAAACAAGCACACACTTGAAGTCCTCCTCACCTGCTAGTCAGTATTCAGTTGATTCCCCAATCTACCTTTGGTACTCCAAGTGGTGGTTTTATACCTTTCATGGATGACATCACCGTCAGGTGATCCACCCTTTGCTAAAACCAGTATAAACCTCTTATTCTCAGGAGTTCCCCATCAAACGGTAAAGACATACATGTTCATACATGTTAATTTTTCTAGCCTAGACTCAACTCTCTTTCTTGGTTAAGGGTTTTATGTTAAGTTGGTTTTATGTTGGGGGTTATGTTAAGAAGGTTTATGTTTACATTTTGTTTCATCTCAAAAGATAGTTTTAATAAGTAATTCCATGAGGGTTCCGCTGGTTTTGCAAGGGAACAGAAAACGAGGGCATGCTCCTCTTCTCCTTCTCCTGCCGACCCTTGAAACTCATCATATCTTTTCTTTTTATTTCCATTAAATCATTAAATATGACACCCTAAAATAGACAAGCCTACAGCAAAGCGTATTTCATTTTCATTCCCAGCATGAGCGCTGTCCCACAGAAACAAAGAACGAATGGAATGGAGGGGCGGACTCCCCACCATGTGGGCATCCACCCCAGACAGAGCTCATCCTGTCACACTTGGGTTCTTATCAGCCTGGTGCTGGCCGCGGTGCTGCCTCCCCTGTGTCTCATGGTGCTGCCATGGCACCAGGATGCTCCTGTGCTGATTCCTGTGCCGGAGAGAAGGACAGCAACGGTGCAGCACCAGGTTGGGCTCTGTGCCATTTCAGTGCCAGGTCAGGTTCTAGCTCTGCCCCATACTCCATTGCCACTTGTGGTGCAGAGGGGAGTTCCTTGCTCCAGGATCGTACTGCTGCTGATATCCTTTGGCTTAGCCCAAGGGCAGAGCCCATTCAGGAGGTGAGGTGGGGCTGGTAGGTCCCAGTTGATGCTGCCTTCCATATCTAGGTGGTTTGTGGCACTGACAGGAGTCAGAATATTGACTCGGGTACTCTGGCCCCGCCCAGAACCAACTGGGCCTGCGGTGGGGGATAGGGGCCACCCTTTATAACCACTATGGCTCTGATCTCCCCACCTGGGAGTTTTCCCCAAGGGCACCATCTAGATCACCTGTCTATGACCCCTCTGTACAGACAGTTGGTGAGACCCCATCTGAATACTGTTTCCAGTTCTGAGACCCCATCTCCGCAAGGACATAGACAGGATAGAGGCAGTCCAGAGGAGGGCAACTAAAATGGTGCAGGGTCTGCAAGAGAAGCCGTATGAGGAGAGACTAAAGGAGCTTAATATGTATACCCTTGAGGAAAGAAGGAGAGGGGGGACATGATAGAAACTTTCAAGTACCTCAAGGAATCAACAAAGTCCAAGAGGTAGCATCTTTCAGAAAAAGAGACTTGCAAGAACAAGGGAACACAATTTAAAGATAGAAGGAGGGCGGTTCAGGGCAATGTGAGGAAGTGTTATTTCACAGAGAGGTAGTGGATGCATGGAACAGCCTTCCTGAGGAAGTTGTGGGGTCTAAAACTGTGGGAGAATTCAAGAATGCATGGGACAGACATAAGGTAATTCTTGTGGGGGCAGGAAGATATAGGCTGTTGGTTAAATAGGATCTATGCCCATCCTGTAGGTAGGAATGGCAGACTAGATGGGCCTAGCGGTCCTTATCGTCCAAAGTCTATGTTTCTGTGTCTATGTTTCTATGTATGGCATTCATGGGTGGATGAGATGCACACACCCACCCTCAGGTCAAGGTCCCTATTCGCCTCATAGCCCTGACAGAGGACATGGCCTGGTCCGTCATGACCCACCACCACCTCCTTCTCCTTTGCTTGTCCCCACTCCTCCAAGGCATTTTGTTCCTGTGGGATCCCTGACCTGGGATGAGTTCAGGACTTTGCGTGCCTTCCTACCTACACAGAGGGCAATGGACCAGGCTGTCTTCCAGGTGGAAACCCTGGCACCGCCACACCCTGAGTCCAGCTCTCTTCATCCTCATCTTCCTTCACTGAGGAAGAGGCCTTCTGTCCACCTCTCCTCTGATGCTGAGCACACCCATTACCAGCAGTTCCTTCGGGGTGATGGGGAGCTGTGACTTCCATTTTTCCAGCCGAGTCCTGAATGCCATATAGAGGCATCAACAGATGTCTTGCTCTGTCCCTCTGCCCCTCTCCAGCCCGAGGGACTTCCAGCACAGGTATTGCACACCTGGGAATCTCCAGGAGCCATGCCACACCCTATTCTGGGGTCCAGCTTGACACTCCCTCTGGGCATAGGTGCCCAGTGCATGGCCATCTCCTGGAGTTGGACTCCAGCCGAGTTTGACATCTGGGGTCATAGAGTCTTCTCAGTGATGCACACCATGTTGTGCATTGCTGCACAATAGTGTCCTATTGCAGGCACCTATGGGTGACACTGGGTCAGCTTTTAGCATCTCTGTCAGATTGTGAGGCAACCAGACAGGCCATACGCCTTTCTGCACATAGTCTGGAGCTGGCAAGACATCAGGTGAGGGCATCCTATGACATCAGCGAGGTAGCCTCCAGATTAGTGGGAACTGCAGTCTGCATTAGGCAGATGGCGTGGCTGGGTCTTTCCAGTTGTCACCGCTGGCCTGGCATAGGGTGATTGCCTCACGTTTCCAAGGGGCCCATTTCTTTCCCATAGGGCTAGGCATGAGCTTAGGGTTGCGTGCCTGCTCCCAGGCCATGGATCCTCCACCTGACCCTGACCAGTCTTGGGCCTCGTGAGGTGCCCTGCCTGTCTGTGTCAGGAGGCAGAGGGAACAACCATTTCTCAACACTACCTTGATGGTAAGTCAGACTCAGAGACACCAGTGATGAATGGTGGAATTGATTCTTGGAAGTTACAAAATTATGCACTTACCATAATTCCTGATCTTCCAGAATATCTTCACCATTCATCACTGCAACTGCCCACCTTCCACCACAGTGTCCAGGCTTCTGGGCAGTCTCGCCGATCCTTCTTGTTTTTTTTTTTTTTTTTTTTTAAAGGGGAGACATTTAAAGGACAGACCTCTTCAGGAACTTGTTCCTCCACACACCTGTGTAGCCCTGCAAAGCAAAAAAAAAAAGAAGCTTTTTCTTAGGGGCAACCTTCCCTAGCTTTCCCTTCATTGTCTTGAAAACACACACATACACACACATAATCAAAAACTGGAAGGACTCATCTTTAGGCTCTTGTTTCCTTTTTCTTCTTCAATCTAAAAAAAAGAGGGACAGAGAGGATTAGAGTGGCGATGGGCTACAGAAACCTTTTTAATATTTTTCTTCCCCTCCCAGCCCTGTGGTAGGTGGTGGGATCTATAGTTGTTTGCTCTTGGACAGACTTTTCTCATCCCTTTTGGGAACAAGACCTTGCAGGGGAGCAGGCACTCAAGGGACAGGAAACATTTTGGGAATTGTAGCCCAAGTTCCCATACCAGTTCAGTTTCTTCTCCTTGCAGCTTGCCTCCTGCATTTGATTTAGTGGTTTGTTGCATCTCTTTCTCTTAATCCCCTATTTTTGGGATGTTTCAATCAGAGAAAGAGAGTCTGACAACTGAAATTCTTCCTTTTATGGATTCCTATATCTGACAATTACCCTTTAGTGGGAACTCCCTTTGCAGTCATTTTCCTCTTGGGGTTGCACCTTGTTTCCGGTGCTCCTAGGTATCACTTCTTGGCTTAGAAACCAGGCCTATTGGTGCACTACTTAGCCCTGACACAGCTATTCCCAGGCTTTCAAGATCGGAGGCTCTGTATTTCTCCTCTGACATGTTTTGGTCATGTGGAACTCCTAAACTCTAGCCTCTTGTAATTCTCATACTCCCAGGTGGACAACTATGGCTGGCAATATTTTCCAGGACTGACAGCTCTACTCGTGGTTCTGAGATTCAGGGAAGTACAATTTTCCTTGCTATCTACCCTTCTAAGCTGGTCCTTGGACATTCTTGTGGACCATGTTCCTTGCTTGAGGGTCATTAGTCCTTAGAGAGCATAAACTATGCTCTTTTCTCAGTTGAGAGTAAGTCAACTCTTCTGACACCTTTGTTTTTCTGCTGATAATTTGGGGTCCCCACTGCTCTCTATCTCCCTCTCCTGCCCAGTTATCCTGGTCATCCTTTGACCACTATAAAGACCCTACTCCCAAACTCATCTTCTCCTCTATGGTCGGTTTTATTCCTTTGTTCTTTTTATTGTCTATGTCCTTTTATCTATCCCTTGGACTCTTTTGCCCCACCCTCCCGTTTTTTCGCTTTTCACTCTCCTTGGTGCGCCCAGAGGCAGGGGGCTGACATCGGTTACTGGCCAGAGCATAGGAGTGCCACATCATATGTTCACCTTGTGGGTGGCGCTGTCTCCGATGTTGGTATCCTCACTCCAAAGCTTTAAAGGCTTATGTTCGGTGAGGTTCTAGTGCCTCTGGCATAGACCCACCAGTGATGAATAGTGAAGATATTCTGGAAGATCAAGAATTACAGTGAGTATGTAATTTTCTATTCATACACCTGGAGTACTGTGCCCAGTACTAGAGCCCTGACTTGAGGAAAGACAGGGACAAGCTGGAGAAAGTGAAGCATGAGTAAGAAAAATGATTCATGGCATGTAGGACAGATCCTATGAGGAGCAGGACAGATCCTATGAGGATCAGCCTGGGTAAACGAATAGGTACTCACTGGAGGCCAGAATGGAGAGGGCAATATAATAAGAGACCTTAAAGTTCCTGAAAGGAATGAACAATGTAAACTGCAAGGAAGTGTTCAACAGGAATAGTGAATTTAGAACATGGGGACATGCATGGACGCTGGAGAGAGTGAAATCCAGGAGGGATGTGAGGAAGTTCTTTCTTATGGAGTTAATGGTTGTGTCATGGAACTCTCTGCCTGCTGAGGTGGTGGGTGCCAAGACCACTAACAGCTTCAAACATGGTTGGGACAAAGTTAGGGCTTAATAGTCCCCTAGTAGTGTGGGTATAAACCCATACAGACACTAGGTATCAGGGTAGGATAGGGTATTGTGGACTGACTAGATGCATCAGTGGTCCTTTTCTGTCATCAGCATCTATGTTTCTATTTGTCTATTTGTATAAGTTAGGATTTGTATTCCTGCATTCTGTGAGATTTTGTGGGTAATTTTTTAAAATGTGTGTTCCATGTTAGTAAGTATTGAATGATTTATAAGTTTGGATGCACCTCAGCCCTCTTTTATTTACCTGTGTGGTTATTTTTCCAGAAAACTCTGATATCTTTATTTTAATCTGTACATTCACAAGTCTAAAACTGTAAAATACGACTTGCATGGATGCACTGCCCACCAGCAACTACCCAATATTTGGTTAATGCAACACAAGGTCAGTGGAATAAGGAGTAGTAGCAGTGGTGCTGAGTTTATATTTATTTATTAAATTTTGGTGACCGGTAAGTTTACTGACCCGAGGTCCCTTTTTCAGGGCGCGACCCGGGATTACGTGAATATAGAATAAATCGTGAAAAGTAAAGTGAAGACCATACAGTATGATATAAGTTTTACAGTGGTATACAGTCAGCTGGTTACATGTGCTGAGATCAGCATACAGCAGTGCATGTGACTGACACTAAAATGAAAGAGGAGGGTATGAACTACAATTGCAGAGACAGATTGCGCTAAGCAGGTAGTAATGGACTGTGAGGATTAGTTGTCCATGTGGTGGACCCATGTCCCTAGCAGCTACATTTGGAAGTAGCCATCATGTGAGCCTTAAGCCTTGTGCAGAAACTTTTGATAGAGGGTGCTTCCTGCACTCGGAAAGGAGGGAGTTCCATAGGGTGGATGCAGTGTGAGCGAAAGACTTGCCCTCGCTTGGTTCTTACTAAAGGGACAGCTAGGAGAGTGCGATCAGTTATGCATCTGATAAATTTAGTGTATTCTCCAGGGTATACAGTGGCAGAATCTACATGTTGTCTGTCAAGTTACGCTTTAATATGGTGTTGTGGTAGAAAACAGGACATAGGTTTGTTGTTGTTTTCTGCTGCTGTTACATTGTGTACATCTAGCAGGCTCGTGGCACTGAGGGCTGAGGCATCCACCTCACCTTACTACGCCAGTGACCCGTGTTCGGTTCAGGAGCAAACTCAGGATACTGGGGTGGCTGGGAGGAGAGGATCGAGCATCTAGAGGACTGCTCTCCCTCCTGGAGAGAGTGGGTTGTGGACTCTGCTGCACTAGTGGCTCCTGGTGAAGACTGAGAGCATCACAGCCAAGGAGATACCTAGAGGGGATGGGCGGATGGCGGATGTCTTGCAGGTGAGTGTGGGAGAGCACCCGTCGCACAATGGCGTCATTGCACATCCGTGCCTCCGGGACCACCAGAACAAGGAAAAGCCCCAGCACCCAGTAAGATGGTGACTGGCCCTGCTGTCGGCCCCTGCGCTCATTACTGGATCTCGCCCAGTCAGCCTTTGAATTACTCCTCCTCGTCCTGCCTGCTGTCTGGATTATAGAAACAGCACCAAGGTAGATGGTGGTGGTGGTGGTGGTGGTGGTCCTGCCTTGGGGTGTGGAAGCCAGGGGGTCGGCAGAGTGAGAGTGTAGGAGGGGCTCTGGAGTAGAAGGTCTGATCTGGAGGGCTCAGGCTGGGCAGGAAAACACCGGCTGTTCGGACCACGTCAGAGGAGATCCTATGGGGCCGGTGAAAGGAGGGAAAAGAGCTGAAAAACCCAAAACATTGTGTACATCAAGAAGCATACATCAGTTACAAGCAAGTAAATGTCTGGCAGGACTGATAAACATTCTGATGTACTGAATATACAGTAATTGCTGAGGAAACTGTTCTGCTTTGATATTTTTTTTAAATTTATTTATTAATTTTTTAATTTTATTTTAGTTTTTGTTGACCGGTAAGTGCACTAGACAAAGATATAGTTCTCTATGAAGTGCTCCTCACTATTATCCTACAATGGAAGTCCTCATTTTATTTAAAGTTTTTATTTTGCTTTTGAATGTTTTGTTTTCTGCAGAAGTTTTTAAAATTGAGTGCACAGTGTTGTTGTTGCATAGTAGGTAATTGTGGTTTGATTATTGTATAGAGTAGGTTTATGAACTAATAGTCAGGAAAAACTCAGGATTCGAGCACTGTTAATCAGTTCTGACGAACAGGTCAATGGGCTGATAACTAGATCACAGAACGAGAAAAGAGTACCCTACAGAAATGTAGTGCTCACTCACGCTATATATAGAGGGCACACTTCAATGTACTGTATAGGAACTGCCTTGGGCCTACAGAGAGAGAGAGAGAGAGAGAGAGTGGAGGAGGAAGAGAGAGAGCCAAGAAAGAAAGAGGGAGATGGAGTAGAAAACATGAGAGCCCGGTTGGGGGGATGACTTAGAGAACATCAGAGAGAGTGAAAGAGACAGCTGTGCTGACCAACATGGGATGATCACATTGTAATAAAGGCATTCCTGCCATGTTCTGTAATCTCTAGGCCACAAAGCCTACCAAGTATGAGCAAAAACAGATAAATTGTCATTTACTTGACACATGTATAGAATACTGGTTGGGCAACCATGCACAACCAGCGTGTGCTGCCACAGAGGGGCTCTGATTGCATCAGACCTCAGCGCTGACTCAGAGGTCCGATGTGGCGCAGCCTCAGGTGGCAGTACAGGCTGGTTGGTCATGTGGTGCCCAATTATTATTTTATAATGCATATTTTTTTCTTTTGTTAAGAGAAAGTGTCTTACAGTGCTATGTGGTAGTAGAGAATGTGCCAGTGATTTTAATGCAGAACTTGAACTGATTGCTGTCCGTGCAGCAGGAGATGCAAAACATCAGGTGCTACATGGATTTCTGATCAGCTGGAATATTGTTATACCACAGAAGGGTAAATGACGTTCCATAACCTTTGAACTATGGTACAACACTCAGCTGAGATGGAAATCCATACAGAACAAGGGGGGCAACTATACACTATACATGTTTGCTGTACAGTCCAGAAAAATTGTGCACCGGTGCCTCCCCATTGAAATTAGTAGTAGCAGCTATATTTCAGAACTTGGAGGGCACAAGTGGTATTTGTTCTGTAGAGATGCCTGTTTTATCAGTCATTGCAGCCTGTCATGTTTACCCATTCATTACTTTTTCTGACCCACTTTATTTCTTTCCTTTTTTCTGTACTCATAGTGGGTAGGTACTCACTGGTACAGAGTGTCACCATTTTTTAACTTTATTCATTTTAAAATATTGCATTCCAAACAAGTACTTTAGCATGAGAAAACAGCAGTGGTATGAAGATAAATACTACAATAGGATAGAGTTCTCAGCATTCTTCAGTACATATAGTGTGGGAACACATTACATAACAATGATATAATCAAAGACATAATGTAAAGGGATGCTGCCAAACTTTTTGCATCATATTAGTTTTAGGTGAAAAAACATTTTACGATTGTTTATGTTCTCTAATAGTCATAGTTGTTGCTGGCTATTTTATCTGATTCTTTTCTTAGAAGAAAGAACTGAAATGCATGCTAATGGTGTAATTATACCCAACCTTGTTTTCTTTCATTTCCTTGATGTGCTCTTCACACCTAGGAATCCCTCATCATGTTTACTATTTTGCAAACAGTCTGAAGGTCTGAGCTGCCCCGAAAGTGGAATGTTATGCAAATTAGAGAACGATGGAATGAAAGTCAAATCTCTGCTGCGTGCTCACACTCCACTCTGCCCTATAACATCAGATTTATTTCTCCACCTGAGGAAGAAGTCACCATAAGAGCTCTTCATCTGACTTCCAGTTTAGCACATTTTTGCCAATTTTCTTTGTTTTTTTCCTAGAACTTTTATTTCCATTTTGAATCTCTGCTTTAGTTTAGGTTTAGTTTTATTTTTTTAGCACTTTTCTGTGTTTCCCATGTGGTTCCCAGGAACCTCCCGGTTTCTCATTGTAAACCGTGCTAAGTGCTGATATCTTGTTTTGAAAATATTTAGATAAATAACTAGTTTTAGCTGATTTTCAGCTATTATCGCCTCAGTTCCCTGGTTCTCAGGAACTGAGGTGTGATTGGTGATTTTACTTTATTTTGTACTAGAATTTTTAAATAAGTGTGTTTTGTTAGCGGTTTACATATATTTAGGAACTGAACTGTAAACTCAGCTTTTTAACATTTGGGAACTAATTTTGTGGGTTTGTTATGATTGACATGTCTGACAAGCCCAAAAAGAAAATGGGACCTACAGGTTTCAAAAATGTATAAGTGTGTTTCAATCTCCTGGCTAAGGTGGACAGCCATGGATTGTGTTTAAGATGTCTGGGTCCAGACCACCTTTTCTCTGATTGTGAGCTTTGTATTAAGTTGTGCCCTAAAACCCTTAAGAAGAGGGCTAAAAATTGGAAGACTTAATGGCTTTTCAGTCCACTTTTACATTACCTAAGACACTGATGAGGGTCCGTCCTTTCTTAGTAAGCAGATGGACAAACCTGATAAAGATGCCTCAGAGTCCAGGTTGTGTGAACAGGGAACCTTGAGTCAAGTAAACATAAAAGATCCTCAAAGCAGATTCTGGAGATGGTGTCTGCTAAGAAAAACAAAAAGAAAAGCATGTTGCTGCCCCTTCTCCTGAAGAAGGAAAGAAACAGTCAGTGGACAGAAGTAAAATGCCCTCTATGGAGGACGTGGCTAAGGCATGGCAATTTTTCTAGACCTTTCAGGCCATAGGGTCACTTATGGGCATACTGGCCCCTCTGGTTTTGGTTTCCACCCTTGTTTCAGAGATAAGGGTTCACATTTTTTATGATGATGAGGACGAAGAGGGGAGCCCATAGAGCCCAGTGGTTCTATTGAGCAAGAGTTCGCCTCCTCCCAGGGCCAGGATGATATTTTTCCTCACACTACACTTTTGTGAGGCAGTTAGTAAGCACCCTCAACCTTTCCACCCAGGAGACTGTGAAGTATGAGGAGGAAGTAGAATTTTGGACATGATGGGGTTCACCCTGACCAAGAGGTTGCTTCTTCTGGTGCATTAACCCTTTAAGAAGGCAACCTGTGCTGGCCCAGTGGTGCTGAGGGCTGAGGCACTGGACACTTTGCCCTCGCGCCACGCAGGCGATCTGGCATGGGGGAGCTGGGCAGGATTCAGCAGCCGGAAGGCAGCTGTCCTCCATGGGGTGACCGCTGGCCCCATAACCGTGCAGCCACTGGGTGAAGGCCCAGTGGTCAGTGTAGGGGGGGGCAACACATAGCAGGTGGGTACCTCAAAATGCGTCGTGTACATGCCTCCACATGTGTGTGCTCGCCTGAGGAGGGCTAGGTTACGGGAGAAAACAAAAACCCACAAAACTACATATAGAAAAAAAGAAGGCAACCTGTAGGCTCTTAAAGACTCCTACCTCCACCTCTGGTATTGACAAAAGACCAAAAAGAAGTACCAGCTCCATAAATGGGATGTTGAGTACCTTATTCCATCCTGACCAAGAAGGTAGTACAGGATGTGGCCTGTGATAGATCGCAGTCTCTCTCTAGCCAGGCCTCAGACAAAGATTCCAGGAAGCTGAATAGTATGGGGAAAAAGTCTATACTTCTGCATCCCTGCTGCTAAGGCAGGCAGCCTACGTGATTTATACTGCCCAGCATCAGAAAGCTCCATGGAGCACCATCCTGGCCATGAGTCAGAAAGCTTCTGGGGATTTGGCACATGACTTTGTGGACACTACTGAGTCAACCCTGGATGCTACTAAGTACTAGTTTCATATGGCAGTAGATACCAGTGACACTGCCTCCGGGGTCATGGCATATGCAACATCCCTGAGAAAGCTTGCTAGGCTCAGGACTACAAACCTCTCCCAAGATACTCAGGCAAAGGCCATGGATTTTCCTGTGAAGGAAATTCCTATTTGGTGACAAAACAGAGGCATATGAAAAATGTGGCGGAGTACAGCCACTTACAAAAGCAACACTGAGAATGAAAAGGCCCAACTTCCAATAGGCCTTATGGAAGGGAGGTAGAGGTAGGGGTTATTTTCCCGTGATTCCCTGTCCTATGACTTCTTCCAGCTGAGATGTTTCTTCAGAGGCAGAGGTAGGAGGGTCTGCAAGCACGCTGACCCAACCCGAAAGCCTAAGGTTCAGCTCAAGCAGAGCCCTGATGAGTCGGTCCTGGTTGCCAGTGGGGGGAAGGCTGGCTCACTTTTTTTCAGGAATGGAAGGACATCAGCACAGACAAGTGGATCCTGAAAGTAGTGAACCAGAGGCTCAATCAATCAGTCAATCTTTATTTAGCCAGGCGAAACATCGTTGAGAATAAAACTCATTTACAAGATGGACCTGGTAATGGTTTGCAAGTTCAAAGTAAAACAATAAGACAAGTAGGGTATACATCATAATAGGTAGAAATATACACTTGCACTGTTGATTAACATTTGCTATATGAATAGGCAGGCTAGTTTACATGGGACGACAGCAAGACATTAAACTTGGGTATAGGTTTGTTTGTAGTCTAGCAAACACAAGGAGTACCATGACAGGCATACTAGTGGGCAGGTGTCTGCCATGGTAGCAAGGTCACCATCTGGAGTAGAAACAATAAATAATTATAGCATTCACCAAGTGCAAGGTTGGACAGAAGAAGCACACACAAGGGAGGAGCAGAATGAGTAACTCCAGTGGGGAGGATGAAGCAGGGAGTAGAAGGAGGGGGGTAATCAATCGGTATTAGGAAACACAGTTACAAATTTGCCTGGCTTTTCTGGTGACTAAAGTTTTGAAGGTGGTCACTGTAAGTGGAGAGGATATTTGTAACGTTTTTGTAGGGTTGTTCCACAGGGTGGGTAGGGAGTAGCTTAAGGAGGATTTGCCGAACAGTGTTTTCACTTTAGGAATAACGAGGGAGATATAAGCGGAGCTCCTTAGTGCATATACACCAGAGGAGCAAATGGGAAGCGGTCCGAGATGTTTAGTGGCAGTTTCTTGATGATAGCACAGTATGTCAAAGTTGCTTCATTTCTGTAGCGCCTTAGGCTGAGGGAGGTCCAGCCGACTCGGGCTACAAGGAACAGTGGTGAGTAAATATGAGGCGCCATAATAAATCTTAGAGCACGGGATATAGGATATCCAACTTTTTAGTGCTGCATTAGGCCCTTGTCCATAGAGAATATCCCCATAATCAAGTAGGGGAGGAAGGTAGCTGTACAATTCTAGTTCTTGCTTCCAAGGTTAATAGGTGCTTGACACGGAAGAATATGCCAAGTCTTTGTTTAAGTTTGTTGGATAGTTCATCACTATGGTCCGCAGAGGTAGACGATCCACATCCCCAGGTATTTGAATTTGTGTACATATTCAAGAGGTACATTGAGGAGACTGGTGATTGAAGTTAGTGCTCCCCTAGAGTAGTCGAGGGACCTTAGAGAAGGGTGAGAAGAGCATAGCCCTCGGTTTTTTTTTTTTGGCATCAAGAGTTGCAAAGGTTTTCCTGAAGGTGGTTGAACTCAGGTTGGAGGTTGGATGTTTTGTCTGCAGTGGGTCCAGAGATGTATAAGACAGTGTCTCGGCAAAAGATGAATGTCTGCTCATTGGATGCCGGCATATAAGTTATTGATATCAGTTGCGAAAGGATTTATATCATCCTGCTCATCCTGTAGTTCAGAAGGTTCCCAGACTGCAGGTTCAAGAAACTTTACATTCCCACTCCAACAGAAAATATCCTGCTGGAGTTAGAGGTCAAAAGTTGTTGCAGGCAAATGCAGCAGAAAATGTCCTCATCTCACTGGGGAATGGGCCTTTACTCAAGATTCCTCACCCACAAGAACAATGGGGAGTGGTGACCCATGATCTCAGATATCTTAACAAACACCTCAAAAGGAATAGTTCAGGATGGTAACTCTGGCTGCAGTGATTCCATCCCTTCAGCAAGGGACTGGCCAGGGTCTCGGGACTTGAATGATGCCTACTTCCATATTCCAGTCAGGCCCAGCAACAGGAAGTTATTTAAGATTCGGAGTAGGGACTGGTAATTACCAGTTTTCAGCCCTCCCTTCTGCTCTTGTCAGCACCAAGGGTGTTCACAGTGCTTGACCATGGTGGCAGCACACATCAGGAGACAAGGAGTACTAGTTTTCCTTACCTAGATGACTGGCTGGTTGCAGGAAGTCACACCAGGAGGCCAAGGCCTCTCTTTCCTCACTGAGCGACTTGGAGGATCTGGGCTTCTCTTAAACACCCAAAAATCCCAGACAGAACCGTATAAGTACTGGAGTTCATAGGAGCAGAATTGGATGCCCTTCAAGGAGGGCCTTCCTCCCACAAGAGAGAGTGAAAATCTCATCAATTTAGCAAAGTCCTTCATCCTGGATCAGTCCAAATCAATAAGAGACTTCCTTCAGTTATTAGGCCATGTGGTCTCCTCCACAGCAATAATGTCAGGGCCAGGTTCCAAATGAGAGACATCCAGTACCATCTAAGGGCCCACTGGTCCCAAAAATAAGGCCATCTTTCAAGGCTGGTGCCTGTGACAAAGTCCCTCTTAAGAGCACTGGTCTGGTGTGCCTTCCTTCAGCAGTCAGCCATGGTAGTTCTGACAATGGATGTCTCCTCCTAGGCTGGGGAACTCACCTGGCCAGCTTGACAGTAAGTGGGTGTGGTCCTCACAGGAGCACATACAGTGCCTTCAGAAAGTATTCACCCCCTTGGATTTTGTTACATTTTGTTGTGTTACTACCAGAATTTTTAATGCATTGAAATTATTTTATTTCCCTTGATTCACACAGCATACTCAACAATTTAAAGGGGCAAAATATTTTTATTGTGTAACAAAACTTATGAAACATTAAAAACTGTAATATCATGTTTACTTAAGTATTCACCCCTGAGTCAATACTTTGTAGAAGCACCTTTGGCAGCAATTATAGCTTTGAGTCTTCTTTGGGTATGTCTTGTCAGCTTTGCACATCTGGATTTCGGATTTTCGCCCATTCTTCCTTGCAGATTTGCTCAAGCTCTGTCAAAGTTGGATGGGAGGCGTTGGTGAACTGTAATCTTTAAGTCTTTCCACAAATTCTCAATGGGATTCAAGTCTGGGCTTTGGCTGAGCCACTCAAGGACATTCACCTTCTTGTTCTGAAGCCACCCAGTGTTGCTTTGGCTGTATGCTTGGGGTCGTTGTCCTGTTGAAACGTAAATCTTCACCCCAGTCCAAGGTCTGTTGCAGACTGATGCAGGTTCTCCTCAAGGATTTGCCTGTATTTGGCTCCATTCATTGTTCCTCTATCCTGACAAGTGCCCCAGTCCCTGCCACTGAAAAGCATCCCCATAACATGATTCTGCCACCACCATGCTTCATGGTAGGGATGGTGTTACACGGGCGATGAGCTGCGATCGGTTCTAGCCAGGCGTAGCGCTGCATTCAGGCCAAAGAGTTTGATTTTTGTTTCATCAGACCAGAGAATCTTTTGCCTCATGGTCTCAGAGTCTGCCACGTGCCTTCTTGCAAACCCAGGCATGCTATTATGTGGCTCTTTCTCAGGAGTGGCTTCCGCCTAGCCACTCTCCCATAGAGGCTACATCTGTGAAGTGCTGCAGAGTTGTTATCCTCTGGACAGGTTCTCCCATCTCAGCCATGGAACTCTGTAGTTATGTCAGGGTGGTCATTGGGTTCTTGGTCACTTCTGACCAAGGTCCTTCTTGCCCGGTTGCTCAGTTTGGGAGGACGGCCTGCTCTAGGAAGAGTCTGGGTGGTTCTGTAATCTTTCCATTTCCTAATGATGGACTTGACTGTACTGGCTGGGAACTTTCAACACCCTAGAAATGTTTTTATACCCTCCCAGACCTATGCCTCTCACAATTCTATCACGGAGTTCTAATGGACAGCTCCTTGGTCTTCATGGTAGAGTTTCTGCTCTGACATGCACTGTCAACAGTGGGACCTTATATAAACAGATGTATTTCCTCTGAAATCATGTCAACCATTTGAACTGACCACAGGTGGACTCCATTCAAGTTATAGAGTGATCTCACAAGGAAATTGGATGCACCTGAGCTCAATTTGGAGTGTCATAGCAAAGGGGTGAATACTTATCAAACCAAGACATTTCTGTTTTTATTTTAAATTACATGTACAAAAATTCAGAAGTTTCATTCCACTTTGACATTATAGAGTAATTGTGTAGATACGTGACAAAAAATCCCACATAAATGTATTTTAATTTGAGTTTGCAACATCACAAAATGTGACAAAATCCAAGGGGTGAATACTTTCTGAAGGCACTGTAAACCTGCTAGAACTCAAAGTAGTTTTCCTGCCTGTACAGTCTTTTCTCCTCATGTCAAGAGGTAGTCAGTCCAGGTCAGGACAGACCACACCACTACCATGTACTGCATCAATGAACAAGGGGGAACAAGATCCTCAAAGCTATGTACAGAAGCAATGAATATCTGGAATCTGGCTTACTGGCTGGAGGTGCAGCTTTCACCAGTTCACCTGTCAGGAAAGGATAATGTCTTGGCAGATTCCTCAGCAGGATCAGCTAGACATCACGAATGGACCCTGAACAAGCAGGTCTTGGCCACAGTGTTCAGGAGGTGGAATACACCAGAGAGATAGAATTGTTTCCATCCTGGGAGATTCATCAGCTCCCCCTGTTTTGTTGCAGGCCTCCAGCAATGGGTCAGTTTCTTCATATGCCCTGACTTTAGACTGGTCAAGGAGTTTCCTGTACATCTTCCTTCCCATCCTCTCTTGGTGAGAGTACTCATGAAGCTGAGTAGCCAGTCTGCAATTATGATCCTCATAGCCCCAGATTGTGCCAGGCAGATATGGTATTCCTCTTCTGGCCCTCTTCAACAAGCAGCCCATCTGCCTCCCTCTGAGACACAACCTGCTGACCATGTCTCAGAGCAGGATTACCTTCCCGAACCTCAGGTCTCTGCCTCAAGGCATGGTTCTTGAAGAGCTCGAGTACTCTGACTTTCACCTCTCTGAGGAAGTCTTGAAAGTCCTCAGGGTCTGCAGAAAACCAACAACCAGGAGAACCTACAGTATGTTTCCAAGTGGAAAAGGTTCTCTATGTGGTGTACTCCTAAGCAGCTCTGCTCTTTACAAGCAGATCTGTCCACAGTCCTAGACTACCAAGTCCACCGTCAGTCCCTGGGCCTCAGGCATTCAACTCTTAAGGTGCATCTGGCTGCAGTATCTGCTTATGTTTCAGCAGGTAGGAGAAAACAGTGGCTTCACACCTCATTTTCAGGAGGTTCTTAAAGGACTTGTGCACCTTCATCCCCAGTTAGGAACCCAGTCCTCCTATGGGATTGGAACCTGTGCTTAGTGAAGCTGATGGATTCCCTTTTTGAGCCCATGACTACTGCTGATTTGAAGTATGTCACTTGGAAAACAGTGTTCGTAATGGCCATAACTTCTGCCAGAAGGGTGTGTGAGCTACAGGCCCTCTGCACAGATCTGAATTACATCTTTTTTTACAGGGACAAGGTAGTTCTATGGATAAATGGAAAATTTCTCCCTAAGGTAGTGTGCAAATTCTCCTGAACCATTCCGTCACCCTTGTAGTGTTCTTTACAGCAAAATACAGCTCTGAGAGCAGAGTCTACAGTTGTCACTTCTCTCCCAAGTTAATTTCTTTCAGGCTTGGCGACGTGGACTACCCTGGAAGTTATTAGCTTGCTCAGTACAGCCAAATTTTCAGCACTAATTACAACCCTGAACTTCCAGGGTGGTCAAGTTGGACAGCCTAAAAGAAATTAACTGGGAGAAGTGACAATGCCTTCTGTATGGCGGCACGTGAGTCATAATAGCGTGAGGACAAAACTGCAAGATAGTAAGACCTTACACTGTTACAAACAGTGTGGCAAGACCTGTAAATACTTTGTTTTATGGGGGTTTTGCTCTCCATGCCCCCATTTGGGGAACTTCACTCCACACCCCGAACTATTTTAACCAACTCCATAAGGGTGCGGACACTGGGGCAAGAGGTAAATAGTAAAAATATCTCCTGACAGGAAGATCATTGTTTGTATAATTTTATATTCTAAAAGGAGGAGCTAGATGACCTCATGGAAGGGTGGAGAGAGACACAGTTTAACCTAGGACTATGTCTGATCTTTGTGACATTTCTATTTTGGGCTCTTAAGAAACAAGATCTAACTATAAGCCCTGTACATCAGATAGAAAAGTCTAATTGTATTGTGGTAGGAGTTTATGTTTTGTACTTTAACCTTGTTCTTTTAAGTGATGGTATGCTTTGTGATATAATGTTCTGTTTTTACATTTTACATATTTTTATCCATTTTAAGTAAACCTTTCATTTGAAAGAGACTGCCTGGTGTGTCTTCCAAGTTCTTTCTTTTGCATGTGACGTATGGAGGGTTAAGACTGACAAAACTGTTCATAAGCTTTATGGTGTTGCAAACTGGGAAAAGGTAAGAATATACCTAAGGTCTTTATAGAGTTTTGAGGGTTCATTTTGATACCTGGTTAGTGCCCTTAGGCGAAAGATATGTGGCATCCTCCAAGAGCAGATTATCAGAGCCTGTACATTTGGGTGTGCTAGCATAAGGTTTACAGTATGAATCCCCCAGAACTTGAGACTAAAGGTGATTCGGACTCCACAAGCAGACAGGAGGGGTTACCCTGTCTGTTACCTGTTCACAATATTGCGCCTAGAGGTTGGAACTGTGGGAGCAGAGGCCTGACCTGCTGAGTGGAGTTTTGACAGATTGGTTAGCAGCGGTGCAGATACATTTAGTAACACAAGCTTTAACTGTTCAGTGTGTCAGCTTAATACTGTACAGCTCACTTGCAAAAAAAGGCAGTGAGTTATTTTAAAAAGGAAACAGAACTATGTCATTTTGCTTACAGTTAAGTTCCTACCTGTTTTATTTTTTTCTAAAGTGCAAGTTAGAGTAGCCGTAGTTAGGGAAGAAGATGGCTTCCAACTGCAGCGGGCACACTGTAGACTACTTGAGGAGCTGTGCCGGGACAGAGGAGTCCTGAATGAGGAGCATGCCTAAGGGACATTAATTCACTTCATTTCACCGTGGACATTTCTTATTTCAAGAACATGTCAATGGAAAGGAAACAGCATTGAATGAGTTGGTAGGTCATGAATTTATTACCATTAAGCCAGCAGATAAAGGTGGGTTGATGGTGGGCCTGACACTGTTAAATATGTACAGGAGGTCCAGAGACAGCTTAGTGATCGTAATTGTTATGTACAACTAGATCATGACTCTACACTGAGATTTAAAGAAGAAATAGATAATCTCATTGATAATGGTAAAGAAAAATACTATTGATGCTGATGCAGTTGAATTTTTATAAGTGAAATGCCATATTCATAGACGATATAGACTTTGCCGAGAGTACATAAGTCTCTGGTCGACCTACCAGGTAGGCCAATTGTGGTGGGTATGACGATTATAGAGCCATTATCACGGTATGTGGACACCTTTTATTAAAGACCAGGTGAAACAAATGCCATCATAAATAAGGGACAGCACAGATATATTTAATGCATTGAAGGAGCAGAGAGTACAGAAAGAGTGGATATTGTGTACAATGGATGTAAGTCCTTGTACACAAATATCCCAGCTAGATGCCCTCAAAGAATGCTTGGGAAATAATGAGCAGTTGGATTATGACAAATGTGAATTCCTTTTGAGTGTGCCAAATATGCACTACAGTATAATGTCTTTTCATTTCAGAAAACTGTTTTTCAACAAATCAAGGGTACTGCATTGGGGGCTACATTTGCCCCAAATACTTAAATATGCAAACTTGTATTTGGGTACCTCACGAATGTGATGTTGTTCTGTATTCACATGCCAACCCATTTTTTGAAATGATTGTCCTGTGAGACGCTTTCATTGATGACATTCTCCTGATATGGAAGGGGGATAAATTACAGCTGAGGAGTTTATAAATTTCCTGGAAGGGAAAATAGTAACCTAAAATTCAAAGTTGAGAGCAGTTTCAGTACAATACACATTCTGGACTTACAGATCAACAAAGTGAGGAAGACATTTTGCACACAGACCTCTATAGAAAAACCACTGACTGCATAACCATTGTGCAACCATCTTAAGTGTATACAGTACAAAGCATTACTAGCGTAAGTCACACGAGTCTTGCTGGTAACTAGAGGAATTGATATTTCTAAAGCATGTAGTCCTTCATGAACCATATCAAACTTTGGTGTCTCACCTAGTAGCTGACACTAAGGTCAGGAAATAGGTGGTGTACCACTATCCAAAGTCAGAGTTCCATTAGTTTTGCAATTTTGAGCATGAGATTGCATTGTGCATACCACCAGTGACTGTCAATAACAGGTGCTGGCTGGGGTCATTCTATAAGTCAGTAAAATGTTCACCCTTTGAGCAAGGTTTAACAATGCCTGTAATAGTGAAGCAGCAAAGGCAGTCAGATCCTCTACTTCCTTTCCTCTGGGATACCAATAAGATGCAGGTTCCCAACCCCAGCTCCATTGTTTGAATGTCAATCCTGAATTAAAGAAGCTTATTTTCCTTAACCAACCCAACTTTAGTCACTAAGGATTTATTTACTGAATCTGTCACCAATCTTGTGTCTGTACTAACTTGCTCCAGTTTTGCCTCCAAAGTACAGATACAATTATTGAAAGTGTCCATTCTGTGATCTAGGTCTTGGATAGCTTGAGACTCACTGCCATCATTGGTGCAACCTCTGCCTTCCCTTCTTTACTTGCAGCTGGTGGTCCCACAGCACTGGTAGGTCTGCGACTTCTTACAACCAACTCCAAAAGCTGTATTATTAGGTCTCTCATTCATTATAACTGGCTAAAATAGACTCTTAACTACATAAATTTACTCTCTCTCACTATCTAATTTTAACTAAGGTAAAAACAAAAGTTGCCTGACTTAATAAAATTAAAAATAAGACTCCTTGAGGAGCTTGAGGCAAAACCATCTATCTCGTCAGCCACTAGGCTCTGCTCCCATAGCACCACTTTTAAAGTATATGAATATTGGTATGGATGGGAGTCATAGGAGGTGTCACTGTGTGAGAGTATCAGTACTTTCAGTTAGAGTACTGACAGTTTACAATTTTCACTTTAGTCTCTGCCTTTTTCACTTTGTTTATACTAGGGCCACTGATTTTCCATTTTCACAAACAGGCAGTTTCATTCTACAAGTCCTAAAAATCTGTATTTTTTCCCCTTTTTTCCAAACATGAGAGCAAATCAGCATGTTTTGTACAAAAGTTTTCACAAATGGGTTGGGGTGGGGTGGTTGGATGGCACAGAAAGCTGCTGCGAAGTGCAGTCGTTGCATGATAAAGTAGTGCTGTTGTCATATTCTGTACAGTGTTTCAGGTGCAGGTGCCCTGGAAGCAGGCTCATTTACGTTTGCTTAAATGTTTGCATTTTAGTGAAACTGATAAATATTTATGTATTATTCATTGCCCATCAGATACCAGAAAGGTCTTTTCAAGGACCTGGGTTTGAGTAAAATTCAGCCAGGCCAAGCATTGGCATGGACCAACCAAAGAAGGACCTGGATTTGAGTGAACAATCAGCCAGGCCAAGCATTTGCAAGGGTAAGATAAATAAAAATTACAGGCATTGATAACTGCACAGCAGCTACAGGAAATTTAGCTAACCACAAGTAGCAATTGAAATTATGGTTATTCAGGTTTCAGTAGCCAAAAAGTAGTTACTTACCTTTTGACCTTTTGCAAGTTGTTACTTGCCTCCCACTTTCTAGTATCTATGAAATGGTTAACGACTTACATCTTTACCAATACCAGTTTTATCTGGGTCAGTATCAATAGTTGGTTTAACAACCATGTGATCCCTATTACGTTTTCCCTACCAATTTTATGTGGGTCTGTACCATTTTTAGATGGCCCAAGAATATAAAAACCCCAAACATTTGACAGTTGAGAGGACGGTACAGCAGATTCATGGGAAGACAGCTGCTGGTCGCTAGTCATTGCGAGAATTGGCTGTAGGCTGCTGGCAGGGTCACAGAGGGGTAAGAATATACTAGTTGTTACTTAGTAGCCAAGATTACAGGTCACCAAGGCTACTGGTTGGGAGAAATTGATTTATAATATGAATGCAAATATTATCATGCAGCTTCATTAGGTTAGTTTTGGGCAACCTCTTTATAATATGAATACTAACATTGTTATTCAGCATAGGTTACCTTGCTTTGTAACTTAGATTTAAAGTCAGGGCTATAGGTCATAAGACCGCTAGGTATAGGAAATAGTAATTTTGGGATATTTATTTTGCTGAATTGAGAAATAATAGCTTTTGTCATATATGTTTGATAAATCTTTCTAATGTGAGACATGCCATAGGCACACTATAACATATCTAATAGGTGGTCATTGGACTTTTAAAATTATCTGTGACTACTTAAAATTATATATCATATGGCAACTATTATAGGAGCTTTGACTACTGCAAATGTTGGTTTAGTGGCCACAGGACAGCTAAACTTATTTTTAAACACCTTAAAACAAGCACAGATGTGATTGCCCACAGCAGCGTATGGAATATTTCTGGTGATTAATGGTTTCAGTATGGTTTCTTTTTAGCTGCTGCATTACCAGAAACTAATTTATAGCTTTGTATAATCTCCCAAGGTATAGAGGCCATGCAAAATGCTATAGAAATGTAAATTGCAGTTTAAAATAATTTTTATGGATATGTTTGATTTCTGGGCTGGTGAAGTGTTATGCCATGTACTCCCCGCCCTAAAAGGAATGAGTTCAGTTTAAATCCCTGATGACACAGGGACTTGTTATAGATTTTCTTATGGATGGCTTAAAGCCTGTTCAGTATACACAAATTTAAAGTGTACATCCCATGAGGACATTTTTTCTGAATTTTCTGATTTTTGCTAGCCTAATTTTTAGGCTTTCACCAGGTTCTTATAATTGTGCTAGTGCTTCTTAAACCACCCATCATAGACTTTCTGATTTATCACTGTTTTATGGATATGCAGTAGGGACAAAAGTAGCCCCAAGAAAACAGTTCAGTATAGTACATATTTACTTACGTATTTCCTGTTTCTGTAATTTCTCAGGGCTAGTCTCCACTGCTGGCTATTTCGGATTGTGACATACTGATGACTGTTACATTTCAAATGCACAAATTTCCCTAAAGTAATGTTTGGAAGCCTTCCAAAACCAAGAGCTTTAGGGACCTAGGCAGCCAGATCTCTGGCTTATTAAAATCATACTCAGTTGTCTGATGCCCTGGATACCTTCAGCAGATTTCTAGGTTTTGGGTAGTAAATGCCACAAGCCCATGACATGTTGAACAATTTAGTTAAGGGGTCAACTAGATAGGGCAGCAAGTTTGGTTATGATCAGTTCCATCAGCCCTCACTCCTGACATTTTGCAGCATAAAATGCATTTTTCCTTTTCAAGATTTATATCTAATGACACGGGGAGTCAGCAGGAGGCAGCTGAAAATTCGCTGATAACACTAAGTTGGCAAGAAGGGTGGAAACAGCAGGGAGGCACTACAGGGTACTTGCACACCATAGCTGTGTGAGTCAAAGAATTGGGCCTTAGATTTAATGTGGGAGGTGCAATATACTTTTAACAAGTAGTAGTGAGGAATCTGGGACACACACACACCATCTGTTATTGTAAAGTTTAATTTTTTCACCTTGATTTCAACTGGCTTCAGTGTTGCTAGGTGCGTTGTGATTGTATCAGCATTGTGAAAGCTACTTTCTGATTGGTTTAGTTTGTGTAAGGAGGTTCCAGGAATGTGATCTTTGCTGGTACACCTGAGTAGGTTTGGAAAGTAGATAACTAAGGTACACAGGGTAATTACCACTTTACACATTTATAGATCAGCTGAAACCAATCTGAAGTCACTCCATCTTTAGGGAGCTGGAGGAGAAAAGACCAGATTGCTCTACAGTAGGAAGTGATTAGTCTGCCTGTCACATACAAAGCTGTACTAGTTATTGATTGTTGTCATTATTTCTCATAGCTTTATGTAATATTGGAATGGATCTGGAGTGGTTTCCTCACCCAGAAATTGAGAGATATACACCCCACTGAGGAAAAGGCCTGTTGTGATTTAGAAAATAACGTATAATACCAGCTCATCTGTTGAACCATATACCACATATTAACTGTGTCTACTGCTTACGTGAGATCTTGAATGCATGTAGTGGCTATGTTGGCCTTACCCCCTTTGGCCTGTATATGGCATATGTAAGAACACATTCATTACCCAGTTGAAACCCTGTCCAGTAATAATTTTGCAAAGTTTATACCCATTTATTAGTCACACAGCTTAATGAAGCCAGGATCTGTTTTGTTGAGTGCAGAAATATTAAGAAGTATAAAGTGATTCCTGTGTGCACGACTGCCATGATTTGTTTCCCTTCGGATCTGTGAACATCTTCTTTATGGCTGCATATACTAACCTGCATAAACTAGGAAAGGAACATAATTCTTACTGGAAAATCACTAGTATTTTATAAAGCCATAGCCTTCCAGAATATGCATAATACATACACCACTACATCCCCTATTCCCCTGCCCAATATTTTCCTATAGGGACTCCATTTGGTCCCTGACTTGATGCCAGGAATAGACACAATCTTTTCACTGAACCTCCTCCATGCCTTGCCCTCCGAGCCCCAAAAGTGCATTTATCTGAAGTGGTCCCCATTGACTCCATCCATGATTTGTTAGGGGCCAGCTGATGTCCTATTCCAGGCTAACTCAGTGGGTTCCCTCTGCCTAACCTGCAGCACACTGTGTGTACATAATGTTGTTAAATGACAACAGCAGCACACCTGGGAAGGAAGGGCAGGAGCGGTCACTTCTTTAATGACACACTGACCATCAGTCTGCCTAGTGTCATCAATGGCCCAAGACCACTCCTCCCTATGGATTTTGTATGTGATTTTGAATAGGTGTCCCACAAGTACTGTGCTGCTACATGGAGTTGAATAGCGCTACACTACTTTGCAAGCAGAAGATGGCATCTGGCCACAGAGGTAAGTGGTGGGTATGTACTGGCTCCTATTGCTGGGATTGGGTTGGGTGGGGAGTTGGATGCACTGAGGGGTTCCTATGGCACCAGGAGTTTGGTTTTGGGCTGTGGGAGGGGCACCAGATACTATGATTGGGAGGAGGGACCACTATACTACCAGGGAGCTATTTATTTCATACTGGGTGGGGTGGAGGTGCAACTAGACTACCAGGGAGTTATATAATGTCGTACACCAGATACCAGATTGGAAGGTGTCATAGAGGCATAGGTCAGGAAGCATAGGCAGACCAGGAGAAGTTATAACATTTGTAAGTAGTGTTTTATTATTATCAATAACAATAAAATAAAGAAAAATAAAATTGCACAGGATAGCTCTTCATACAGGCAGGATAAACAAAGAAAGTCCTAAATCTGAGAGTCTGTTCCTCAATTTAAATCTCAATATCTCTATCTCTAAACAAAACATTGCTTGCTTTTTATAAGATGTCTTTTTCTGGCAGTTTAAACTCTGTATTCTGATTATGGTATATGGCTAGGGCTTATTGTGTGTGGATTGGGAAATGATAGTTTTGAAATCTTGTTGTAGGACAGTTCAAAGTTCAAAAAGTTGTAATGTCGTTCTGATGTCGCATCAATAGTTCAACATCATTTTAGTCGAGCTGCCATCTGATTGGCTGCAATGGTTCTGTTTCAAAAATTCACTCTAAAATGGCGGCGGTACTTAGCGAGCGGTCGTGTGAGCAGTTCATAAACACTGTTTGGACACGGATCGCTATAGTCAGCTCCGTGAATCCAGACTATAAATTTATAGGTTTTCTTCTTTTTTTAAATTACTGGCACAGTTATGGTATCGGAGCAGATTGGGACTGCCGCGCTTATCTTTGGGAGAGGACTGTAGCAGTAGGACCAGAATCTTAGGGGATGGGAGAGAGAACGAGAATATAGTGAGGACTGAGCGAAAGAATGAGCATAAGGTATAAACACATTTTGGAAACCATATATTATATAAAATAGTGGATGGGTGTCGATCCACAACTAAAGTGACGTTTCCATCTTGGCAGCTGATGACATCATAGAGACCCCTTGAGCTTCGCTCTTGAGGTCTCTCTGACATCATCTGTCTCCGATGGAAACACAGCCTTGTTGTGATGGTCACCCATGTACCGCTCTATATGTTGTTTAGTTACATCTCCTGTTTTTACAAATGTATCTGAAATTTGTCAATTTTGTTCTCAAGTCCAACCCAATGAATACATATAGTCTCAATAGGTGCAACAGAACAGAACATTCTGCCCCAGAGCTGGTGTCCTGTTGACTATTCTGTAAACCAACTTGTGCAGGTCAACTACATCTCAGGGTCAACCCTGTATTAGAGATTATTTATTTTAAGAAACCTAATTAGCTATTTGCAATCATTTCAACAATGTAATTATATACCTTTGCAAACCAAGGGATCCCAGTTTCACATAAAGTTTCAAATATGTTTTTTAACCACAAAGAAGCAAGGGAGAAAGAATAGCAACAGCAAGTAAAAGGTGGAGATAACAGTGGTGTGTGGAACAATTGGATTGGTCAGTTCCTGGGTGCCACAAGAAAATGTGATTGCACAATCTTACAGGCAAATGGCAGAATAGGAAAGTACAAAATATAGCCTTGCTTTTAACTCACTCTGTATAACAAATGGGACAGGGTCTTACTCAACCCTGTCACAGGGGACCACTAAACTACATAACATTTTTATTCTATTTCGAGATCAGGTGAGGCATGGGTGACCACTAGTACCAGGGATGTGTATGGGGGTGGGGTGGGTGGGATGGGGCAGGCACAACTACCTTCCCTAGATGGCACAAAACTTCAAACAGTCAAAACAGCAAAGGATTTAATTAGGCCATAATACTAACATACTAACGTATTAAAATGACAGCAGAATAGGCCTAGGTGCTTTATTCCAACAAGTGTTGGGCACTCACAGTGTGCTCAGAATTTGTTTGAATATAGCTTTGTGCTAATTTGTGATCAGGATAGGGACTTTACGGGCACAAACCTCAGCTGTCCAATATAGGGCCTGACTTCCTATAAGAGTTTTGAATGAATTTTCCTAGGGACTGATGAATCACTTCTAACTGGGTAGGCATACTTTATTGCTACTAAATGACCTTCTAAGAAGCCATTTGAAGTGTTCTCATCTATGAGCAACCTAGGAACCCTGTAGTATCTTTTTGAACAAGAGGAATGAATAGGTATTTACGCAGAAAGATTTTAGTAAGAGTTATGTTTTAGCAGCTAGAGTTGCCTTGATTTTGTGCTGATGTGACCATTTGATTCTGTTTGAATCCATTGGACAACAGACTCTGAAATGATGTTTAGGCTTGCTTTTGGAGTTGAGCATGACACAATTCACTCCTTAAAAATTCAAAATTTACCCTTGATTGCAATCTTTGCCTGTAAAACTTCATAGACCCTTTAGGGTGATAAGATACCCTAGACATTTGCCCAATAACATAGTTACTGTATAAACAAGAGCAAGTCAGTCAGTAGAACCCCATCTTTTAGAGTCAATCTTCTCTACAGAACCACACTTTCTGGTCTTAGGGCCAGTGTGGTACTAGGACTCCACAGGAGTTAGAACTTTGGATCTGTCTGGCACATACCATGTGCATGGCACCAGCATATATGAACATACAAAATGCCAGCAGAAACAGGCCAAATGGTCTCTCGAGTCTGCTCGATTGTGCAGCTAGCCCTCACCTTGCAGCTGCCCCACCCTTGCCACCCCCTCACAGTCCCCCACCTCTGTCCCATCCCTCTTAAAGCTGCCCACCGTCCTACAGGAAACCACCTCCTCAGGTAGAGTGTTCCACTTGTCTACCACCCTTTCCGCATAGTAATGTCTCCTAATTTCTCTCCTGGATTTTCCCCCTCCAACCTCAGTTGATGCCCTGTGGTATCCCTCCCTCTTCTGATACAGAATATCTCCTGTATTAGCCTTGTTTATCCCTTCAGGTACTTAAAGGTCTCGATCATATCCCCATCTCTCTTCTCCTCTAGGGAATACATGTTAAGTGTGTTCCGTCTCCTTTCATAGGATTTCCCCTCAAACCCTGTATCTTCTTATTCATTGTGTGCTGCATCCTCCAACAGTCTGATGTTCTTCTTCAGGAATGGGCGCTAGTACTACACTCAGTATTCCAGGTGTGGCCTGACCAGTGACCTGGTCAAGAGAAGGATCACCTCACTACTTCTAGAGGAGATCCCCTTGCTATACAGCCCAGCATCTTGTTGGCTTTCACTGCTGCCTTCCTGCACTGTGCCGAGTTGTTCATACTCCCCATTATAATCACCCCAGGTCCTTTTCCTCCTCTCTGCTCCTCAACTGTACCTCTCCCAGCTGATATAACCTCCTTTGGTTCTTAACTCGAATTGCAATACTACACTTCTTGGCATTGAACCCCACTGCCATGTTTCTGACCAGTCCTGTAGTTCAGTCATGTCTCCTGCAGTCCCTTCCAACCGTCGATGTCATCCACCACAGAGCCATGTACACAAAAAGTATCTTGAAAACAGACTCCATCTCCTCCTTGGATAAGGAGGACCACCCTGGATGAGGAGGGCCATCAAGAATGTCACTACAGCAAGAAGAAGAAATCGCCAGCTCTCGATGATCCAGGAACAGAGCAGACAACCACTCCTGTTATCACAAACAAAAGAAGATGCATGCCAAGTCTTCAGCCTCATCAGACTCTTGATTGTCTTGGTATCATTCACAAACAGATTGATCTTACTCTGGGTCCTGTGTGAGATATCTGCTATGAATAACCCTGTGGTACCCCACTCATTACCGCTTTTGGTGATAAGAGTTCCCCTCCACCACCACCCCTCTGCTGTCTGCCCTTCAGCCAGATAGTGATCCACTTGACCATTTTAGTACCCACCCCTACATATTCCAGTCCCCCAGCCTCCCATGTGGCACGGAATCGAAGGCCTTGCTGAAGTCCAAGTACAGGACATCCACTGCATGGCCCTTGTCCAGCTCTCCGGTCACCCAGTCATAGTACTCAATCAGGTTTGTCTTGCAGGGCCTTCCTGAGACAAACCCGTGTTATCTGTCCTGGAGTGGCGTACACTGATATTATAAACAGAGTGTACCAACCCAAAACGCTTCAGTTCCTTTTTCCTGCCATCGACAGCACACCTGGTCATGAACCAGCAGAACTTCGGGTTTGCTTGCATAGGCTTCTTACTGTTCTCTTTAGTTCATTGTAGTTAAATATTGCTTATTTTGGCAGTATGTTATTTTTACCCAGCACCGAGGTAAGTTATTTAGATATTCTCAGTGCTGTCAGTTTTCATCGTTTACAGGAGGACATCAACGTACAGTACACACTTTTCTTTGGTGTTTTCCACATCTCTCCATGGCAAGATGGGCTTGTAGGAGTCTCACTGGAACTGGGTATCTGTGACACCTCATTGTGCTGAGTATTTTGCTCCCATCAAGACAGTGTAATTTTCTGACATCAGGTCCTCCAGGCATCTGCCGCCTAGACATTGGTTCTGGCCAGTCTCCTGTGGGCTGGGTTTCTTCAGTGGACATTGAGCTTGTTTTGCAGGCTGTGTCACCATTTCCTTAGTACAGGGTTCTCAAATGGTGAGGCCAGCCTCCCTGGGAGGCCCCAACCTTTTCAGGGAGGCTCAAGCAAGTCTGAAAAGTACTGTATTTAAATTTTGAGTTTTATATATTTTGTGTGAAGAGATGAAGCAAACTGAAAGAGGATAGTAGTAGGTGAATGTTATGTATTTATTTACTAATAGGTGACAAGGGAAGGTGAATGAGCCAAGGCTCATTTCAGGTGTACCTGGGAAAGGGTAGGGAGTGAATACATTTCAAAAGGTAACTGCAAAACAATCAAGAAATACACAATGAACCATAGTGTAAACAAATATGAACAATAAACTAATAATGAGTGGTGGTAATTGATCAATTTGTAGACTGATGGCAGAACAGTCCAGATATTAGGTTGAGCATAGAAGTGCTAAGAGCAACAGCAGGAAGGATCAAAGTAGTCCCAGAGAGTTGCTTAGGAACAGGGAAGGAGGGGAGAGGCAAAGTAAGTAGGAAGGTTATTTCATATTGAGAGGAAAAGAGAAAGTAGTCTGACCCATGAAGGTACTGCAACAAGGGTAACAATGGTTCAAGAATGAAAATAGCAGAGCAAGTAGGCTGGCCTGTTGAAGGAGGGGTTTACAGTAAGCTGAATAATAATATTTATTTTATTTATTTGTTATTTAGATAACACCTTTAAGCACAAGCTCTTTTCAAAGGTTCCATGTCAGTATAAGACAAAGAACTGAATGTGAGCCAGTACTCAAAGGGGTTCCAATTTATTCATGGTGTACAGCAAGTACAGTATGTTGTTTTTCTTGGGGAGGCCCAAGATTATTTCAGTTTTGGGGGTTCAAAATCTTTTCCACGGATCTGGGGAGGCTCACTGTGTCAAAGTCTGAGAACTATTGCTTTAGTACCATCTCTGGTGCTGAGTGCAGTGCCCTTCCCACTTGGAAAACAATATCTCTGGAGGGTTTTATCTGGCGAGGACCTCGTGGTTGGGCTACCTTGTTACCAGCATTGGTGCCAGTCTTGGTGCCAGTGTTGGTGCTGACATTGGTGCTGAGCATTCTCCATTGTTTCATTTTTAGTTTCTTTTCCTCCTCATCTGACTGATCCTCTTCAACTGGTTACCCCAGCTCAGTCATCCCAGCATCCTCCAGGGCTTACCTGCCATCATCTGTCCCCAGTGCTTGGTCCCTGGCAGGTCAGTGGAATTCCTCATCACCTATCATCGAACAGGATCCAAGCCACTTGGCTGGGCCTGGATAGCTGTGTGAGGCCTGCAGGTGACCGGTGTCATCCTGTCAGTTGGTAGTTTCTTATGTTTCTCCTCTGATGGTGCAGACATGCCATGCCAGCATGATGCATTGCATCTTCGTGCAGCATGTGTCAATGGCCACCACACCTCCCTGCACTCTGGCAATCTCAGACTGCCTTCCCTTAGCCTCCACTAAGGGCCAGGCATATGCCAGGTTCTATGCCTCCTTCCCGAAGAGGGAGCAGTCCTTGGATGTTCAGTCTCCCCAACCAACACTCTGACATCCTGAGTCCACATCAGGCCCCAGGTCATCAGTGCCACAAGTGGTAGTGCTACCACTGCACTGACGGGCCAGCACAAATTGCTTTTTTCACTCTTCTTGCATCTTTATCACTCATGTCAAGTGATTTTTCAGGCAAATCTACTGGTTTTCATACCAATGATTTTTCTTTTTATCCACTTGACATTTTGAACTCCTCTTGTATTTTTCACTCATCTTGAGTGATTTCTCATGCAAGCATATGTGTTTCTATATATTGAGGGAACTTTTTGCAAGCCTGCCTTTTACACAGTCAGCATTTATCACACAATGGGCCCTATGCACCAATGGGCCGGAGTGGCTACGCACATATCTGGGGTGTGTAGCCCTCTGCACCCATTGCACCTCCTGCACGGATGAACAAAGGGGGGCACGCAGACAGGACATGCCTGATCCCCCAGGTCCATGGTCTGCACCACGGGGGCGATGTGTAAAGGCATTACTTACCATGCACAAAGTGCATAGTGCTGACGGGGGTAGATGGGGTTCAGGGTATGCCAGGGGAGAACCCTGCTGTAACCCCTATGCACCATGAGCACACACCGGGACATACTGCAGACAGTACAGACAGCCCACAGACCCTCCAGGGCCACAGCAAACAACTGCCCAGAGCCACCCACCTGCCCCAGCACACAGCAGTGTGTGTATGGCCGCCTACCCCAGCCAAACTCCTCACAAGGGCACCGGCACACATGGATGCTGCCCCCAATGGCACCACATGTCCATCCCCTGCTACCGGCAGGACTGTTTCCCCACCACCTGACATACCCCCATCCCTCAGCACTGCTTCAGTGCCATTGGAGGGCTGGTGGCATTGCCTCCTCCCACCTGCCACAACCACTGGCCCTTGGACATCTGCAGGGTGTGCTGCCATCTGCGCCCCAGTGCATAAAGGGATCACTGTTGGGCCCATGCCCAGGCATCCAGTTGGATGCCGGCTGGAGTCACTCTGCCTGCTCCCGCCCTGTGTGACCTGCGCTGGGGGCCGGGGCCGTGGACAGGTGGCCAGCAGTCATGAATGCCACTGGTGCACAGCTGTCCACAGGTGGGCAACGCCTCAGTGCGTATTACCCACCCTTTGCGTGCGTAGGCTTAATGTGTTTCTTTTTCCATGCATCTTACGCTATTTTTTGTAAGCTTCACGTAATTAGTTTACAAACATATGAAAATAACCAGCAGAAAAAGTCCTTGTAGTCTATCTAGTTTGCTCGAACTTGCAGACCTCTCAGTATCTTCTGAGTGATTGGCCCCTCTTAGCATTATGCAGTTTGCATTTTACCATACAGTTTGCATCTCCTCACACATCCTGTATCTTTGTCATGCAAGCTATGTTATCTTTCATGCTAATACACCACACAAATTATGTCTTTCTTCCACCTTGTACTGGTCGTGAGCACTAAGGCCACCTGGATCTCCTCTCTTGCTATCTTCAAGGTAGGATTTAGAGCTGCAGAATCCTGGACATCGGCTCTCCCTCATGGATTATACCAGTCTGATTTCTGCCTCAAGTGAGCAAGGAGCTTGCAGACAGCTCTATCAAGTTGCAGCAGAACTGAAGATTCTATATTTATTATTTTATTTCTGGACATCAAAACATCATTGGAATGCCTTCCAGTGGCATACTGTTCAGTGCTATGGGATTTCGCCTTGATTGGCTCCAGCCTGCACTCTGGCAGTACACCTTATTGCCAGGGTCTTCCAGACATTACCTTGCTGCTGACAGTCTGCGCAACCCCTCCGATCCAGCAAAGAGGAGCAGCAACCTGAAGAAGGGAAATCAGGCAGAACGAGTGAGTGCAGCCCAGCACTTCAACCCAGCAGGAAGGTAGAAACAACCAGCAGAAGAAGCAACAGGAGGAGTATGGTTGGGTTCCTGGGACTGTGCTCAAAGTTGAGACCACCGCAGAGACAGCTGACTCGAAAACTGCCCACAGAGGCAACCGGCCAAATGGGATGCTATCAGTGGATCTCAGGATGAGGCCAGAACCATGAGTACTTTACTTTAAATCCTCCAAAGCAAGGTGTATGTAATGCAGCAGCATAAGGCTTGGGAGGGGCGGGCTGCCCTGCATCAGACCACGTGGTTCTGAGCATGGGACAGCACTCTGCTGGCCATCTTGAACAGCATGTATACATCCTCCTATTAGGTCACTTGAGGAGAAGTAACAGTCTCATTGGGGACTACACAAAGACACTTGGGAACTGTTTAACCAAGGCTTCCAGCTCTGTATGCCCAAGTTTTCAATAACTGCCAGAACTGTTAAGTTGGGGACCCTAGAAGGACTGTTGGCCCAAAAGGACTGTTTGGAGAACTTTTCTTAGCTGGGAACTCACTGGAGCTAAAGTATGTGAATTTGACCACTAGTAGAGCTAGCTCTGCAGTGTTACCTTCCAGACTTGGTTGGTGTTTTTGTTTGCTCAGCTTTGGGAGCATCCCTCCTCCTCTGGATTCTGCCCTTGAGTACAGTTGAAACTGTGCCTGTCTTCTCAGCTGAGCCATGACTGGGCCATATTTCCTTGCAAGGAGACCGTAGTAATACTGTCCAGGGGTACATTGGGTGCCACGGTCTGTCAGTGCCCCAAGCCTGAACCTCAGCTAAAGGATATATATCGCTGTGATTGATAGAAGGATAATGTGTTATCAGAGGTCTTCTCCCAAGTCCTCAGACAAGTCCTCCAGAGGTAGGAAATGCTCTAAATGCAAGTCCACCCTGTTAGCTACCTTCACTGATTCCCTATGTCTTAAATGTGAGACCTCAGTGACCATGACTGCTGTGTCCACAGAGGAGGACCCCTCCAGTTCCTGTCATTTGCAGGAGGTAGTGAAGTAGACACTGCTTCAACTAGCACCAGATTTGATCACTAAACTGTACAGGGCTTTTGCATTAGATCCTCATCCTTTGATCTGCATCCCTGGCATCCTCACAGAGCCATGTACACAAAAAAGCATCTTGAAAACAGACTCCATCTCCCTCCTTGGACAAGGAGGATCACCCTGGATGAGGAGGACCATCAAGAATGTCACTATAGCAAGAAGAAGAAATGCACCAGCTCTTCATGATCCAGGGACAAAGCAGACAGCCACTCCTATCATCACAAACAAAAACAGCAGCAGCATGCTAAGTCTCTAGCCTTATCAGACTCTTGATCGTCTTCTAAGGATGAGGAGAACTCTGTAGCAGTTCCTTAGATGCAGAGCCGTCATCTGAAAGGTATTTTAATGTGGATGATCTCGACTTCTTCATTAAAAATGTCTTGCAGATGCACCTAGGATCCACACCTTTCACTTCCAAAGAGGAAAACCCGACCTTCAGATTACCAAGATCAACTAAGCTGTCAACAGTGTTCCCTATTCCACCAGCAACTGAGGATCTACTTAAGGAGGAGAGCAAAGGCCAAGAGAAAATGTACCTTGTTCCATGCAGGGTCAACAGACTGTTGAAGTTCGATAAGAAACAATCTACAGAGTTGGCATTTAATCTGGCGGAGGATTCCAAAAGAATAAAAATCTGATCCAGCAGCTACAGCTCGTGGATCTTGCCTCAGCCAGCTCAGTGGATGTGTTGGAGGATGCTGTCTACTGTGCCTTTGAACAATGTATTACCAAACATTAGCGAGAAGAAACCTTTGGTTGTGGGTCTGGCAAAGACACTTAAGCAAAAATCCACCTGGTTAATGTCTCATATGAAGGAGGCTTCCTGTTTGGTGCAGAACTTAAAGAAGCAGTGAAAGAATCTGGGAAACTGCTAAGGTCTGCATGCCACAATCAAAATCGAGAGACAAACCTTGGTTTGGCTGATCACGATGTGCCTTTTCATGGCCAGTTCCCTACAAGCAGATCAGGAAACCGGAACAGGAGCCTCTTTAACAGATGACCCTGGTTTGCTTCCCTAATCAAGGCAATGACAAAGGAAAAAGCAGCAGCAACTGTGACTCTGATAATACAAACAAAAATTTCCACAATGAGACAGTCTAGGCCCATCACCTAATAGGAGGCAGACTTTCAAGTTTCTTTGGGGAATAGGTCCATAAGACAATGGACAGATGGGTCCTGGACATTGTAAACAAGAGGTACTTCATCAAATTTGACTCAAAGAATCCACTTCCTCATGTCGTTTACATCTCCTCTATTGAGTGACCCCACCAAAGACTTGTGATGCTTCAAGCAGTAACGGACCTGCTACAGAAGGCCACAGAACCAGTGGCCTGCCAGAGGTCAACAGAGGTGAATACTCCCTCTTCTTCACTGTTACAAAATGCACATGGGGTTTCTGACCAGTACTGGACCTCAAGCTCCTGAATCTCTTTGTCCACATCAGGTCCTTCAAGATGGAGACTGTCATCTATCCTCAGGGAAGTTCAATAAGGAGACTTCCTAGCCTCCACTGACTTACAGGATGCTTACTTATACATCCTCATCTGGGATGCTCACAGACAGCATCTGACATTCAAGGTCCAGGACCACCACTTCCAATTTAGAATCCTTCCATTTGGGCTTTCCTCTGCATCAGGAGTGTTCTCCAAGATTCTAGTGGCAGTCATTGCACACCTGCGCAGCCAGGGAGTTCAGCTAGTCCCCTATTTGGATGACACCCTGATGTGACCTCCTCACCACCACGTGGCTCTGCTAGCAGTTACAGAGGTTATTGCTGCCAGTCTGCCCATAGCTTTGTCATTAACCATCAAAAGAGTTATCTGACTCCTGCTTGGACTCTGAACCATCTAGGGCAGATTCCAGAACTTCCAACACCGACAAAATTCCAGAACTCACAACCCTTCTTCAGAAATGTCAGAACACCACTCATCTTCCAGGCTCAGGCATTCATACAGCTAATAGGGACAATGGTTTCTCTGGCAGATGCAGTTCCATAGGCTATGATTAACATGCGTCCAACATAGGCAACCCTCCTCAAACAATGGTGCCCTGGAGTGACAGCAGGAGGGTCCGACCTAGTGGCATGGAGGACTGGGGCATTTAATGCCTTACCTCCTGCCACCACACCATGTTAGGGAATGAACATGGGTTGCTGAGAGTCAAAGGAAGGGAAAGATCGAGCATTGATGGATTGCTCTCCTCTCCTGGGATGGGAATTCACTGGCTCACTCCATGACTGCCATCTGGTGGAGGCGGGTAGCAGTGCCACAGTTGAACAGTGCAGTATAGGGGCAGTGGTCACGTGGTGCATGTGTGCTTCCATGCACAAGCACTTATGGCCGTCGTGTGAGGAAAATACAGAGGAGAGTGGTGGTTGTGGGCTTTATGAAGCCGCCTGCCTGCCCTCATCCCGCTCTGTCACTAGTCCACTGGACACCAATCTGGACACAGAATCACTAGAGCAGAGGAAGACAGCCCTCCTCCTCCTGGCTCCGCCCACGGGTGCAATTTGTGGAGGAATGGGGCTCAGTGAGACCGAGGGACAGCAGATGGACAAGGCGGGTAGGAACAGGGCTGCGCTAGCCACTGTGGTGCACAGGAGGAAAAAATGTATGTGGAAAAATGGTGACAGCAGGAACCACAGGTGACAATCTCACAATGAATGAAGAACAGCCTCTTGTGGCAGACATTGAGGTCGAACATCCTGAAGGACTGCAGGAGGGCCATCCATAACAGGTATGGATCACCACCAGTGCCAATCTCTAAGGGTGGTGTGTCCACCTGAATCAACTCTCAGGTCAAGGCAAGTGGATATTACTGAGTCATGCCTCAGCATCAATGTGTTGGAAATGCAAGCAGCACGCCTGGCACTACAAAGTTCAATGGCACCATTCGCAACAAGATGTCTTGATCCTCATGGACAACAGGACCACAGTGGCATGCATCAACCACCAAGGGGACACAAGAAGCATCCATGCAGAAGGAAACTCTACTATTACTTCACTGAACTGAACTCCACCTCCCAGTCGGTCACGCTTACATCCTGGGTGGACAACATCATGGCAGACTGGCTTAGTTGCAAGGACATTCTGCGGGAGAGTGGGAACCAAGGACAGCACCCTTTGTCTATTTACACAGCAGTGGGAACTCCACAGGTAGATCGCTTTGCCTCCAGACAAAATGCCAAGGTTCTGCCTGTTCAATAACATGGGACAATCAAGCATTGGCAAGAGATACCTTCTTCCTTCACTGTGGTCAGTATGATCTTCAGTATGCTTCCTTCATTCCCATCTTGTGCAGGGTATTTCACAAAGCCGCACATGACAAAACAGAGCTGATCTTGATCTGCCTATACTGTCCCCATTGACCATAGTTCCCTTATCTAACTCATATGGCATGGTCCGCACTTCGAATCTCAAATCAGTCTGGACGTTCATCAAGGGCCCATATCTCATCCGTGTCTCCACAATCTATCCCTCTCAGCTTGGGATTGAGCGGAAGCTCCCAAAGACTTAGGATATTTCTCAGAGGTAACTGAAATGACAATTGACTCCAGATGTCAATCTTCCTCAAAGGTGTACTGCAGAATTTGGTGGAAGTTATTATTCTGGCTTCAATCCAAACAGATGGACAGTCATACAGTGTCATTACCAATCCTTCTTCAGTTTGTCAAAGAAGGTTTAAACAAGGGCTTAAAACTGGCAACCACGAGGGTACAAGTTGTCGCCTTGGGAGCCCTGCTTTTGTCAGAATCTGGAGAGTCACTCTGATCACACTCTCACATCAAATGCTTCTTACGAGTAGTTACCCTGAAATGTCCTCCAGTAAAGTCTGTTGCACCTCTGTGGCATCTCAATCTAGTCCTAAAGGCTCTCACCAAAGCAACCTTGGGAGGCGTCCCATATCCACCTCACAATCAAGGTCACCTTCCTCATTGCTATCACATCAGCCAAAGAATCAGCGAGACTGGAGCACTCTCTTCCAGAAGGTTACTTCTGCATTCCATTGCAATCAGGGACTAGTCCTACCTTCCTTCTGCCCTAAGCCCAGGAATGACAAGGAAAAGAATGACATACTCTGCATTTTAGACATGTCTTAAAGAAGTATTTGAATACACTGAGCCGCTGCACAAGACTTTAAGTTTTCTGGTCCTCAAAGTGGGGCAAAATTCGGTCAAAAGGCATCTAAAGACTCTATCGCCAGATGGATCCAATCAGCCATCATCCTCCCCTACAGACAAGCTGGTGTTCCACTACTAGGTCTGGTGAAAGCTCACTCCACTGGAGCCATGGGTGGAACTTGGACGTATCCCAGCTGACATTTGCAGAGCTGCCATCTGGTCCTCTCTGCACACACTTGTCTGGTCATATGCTTTCTCTACTTGGTTTGGAACTGACTGGCACAATCCTCGGGAGGGCTGATATCCAGGATGCTGTAGTTCTACATCCTACCTCCAAGAGAGCATGAGAGGAGATCCCAGTGATCCTAGAACCCTGTGACCAGCAGTTGGAGAAAGAAAATTTACAGGTATTTAAATCTAGATTTTCCTGTATTGTGTGTAATTTTCATACAATTTGCAATTTTTCCTTGCAACCTTGCATTATTTCTAATGCAGTCTTGTGCTAATTTATGCATAATTTCAACGCAGTTTGTGATATTTTTAGCCCACTAATGCTATTTTTCCTCTGGATTTCCTGTTTGCCACATCGTGTTCTGTGCCTTTGCTGCACTGCTGACTATGGATACTTTCACCAGTAGGAATGGGTTTCCTGGGAATTGCATGCAGATTTATGGCTCTGTCTTATGGGAGCAGGTCTCATCTGGGCCTTGTCTGGAGAGTTATGCATTCTCAGACTCTCATCTGGGGCATCTTTGGTGGTCCTAACTCTCTTTGTTGTAGAACCCTGCCTCTTTTCCAGGCTTCTTCTTGTTCTCTGTTGTTCTATAGCCATGAGTCCTTCTCTTATGGGAATGATTTTCTTGAGAATTCCAGCAATCCACCTTATCATGGGTTCTGCTCAGTCTATATTGCATTCTCGTGCAGCTTTCTGTGACCATCTGCTCGCCACCACATTCACAACTGCATGGCCTTTTATGAGTCCTTCCTGTAGGGACAGCTCATATGTGGATTCGTTGCAAGGGTATCCTGTCCTTAGCCACTCCTGGTGCATTGCCATGAACTTTTTATATAGTAAGGTGGATATCCTTACTTAAACTACTGACAGCATCTTCATACCATTGGCTGTTTACAGCTGCTGTTTCCTGTGACTTTTGCCTTTGGTGTTGGCTTTTCTAGGCCTTGCCTCATGGATGTTGTTCTCCGTACCGCTACTTGGAGGGTCTATTTTATACTTGTGTGTCTGTTTAGGAATCCTTCATTGTTACCCCAGTATGATCCCCAGCAGTTATCTGGGATCTCAGTCTAGTGCTCAGAAGAGCAACTGTTAAGCCTTTCAAGCGATCTGATACTTCTGACTTTTCTCTATACTCAGACAGCAGTCTTACCAGTGGTTATAGCATTCAGTTCACATAGTGCCTCTACTGCAGCCCTGTTAATGGATCATTTCTGTATGGTGCTTTACATGAACTGAGTGATCTTCAGTAGTGTGTTTGGGTACAGTTCGTCTGTATGGCTCTGGCATGCTTGCACAAATATAAATTTCTCAGTGACTTCCAGTCTCCGTGCATATCGTACTTCCTTGTCCTTTTCAGTGGATGGGTTCAGCAGTTTTCTGTGGTTTCTGTTGGGCTAGTTTTAGTCTCTTTGACTTCAGCCATTGCAGTCCTAAGTCACGGGTCAACAGTTCCTCCTTCAGGCCTTCTTAGCAGATGTCTCTCACCCACATACTAAATCGCTCCCTCTGCCAAGGAAATTCCCCACCCACTGGAAGTCAGCCTATTATCACACCTATCCATAAAGGTAGTGACCGAACATCCACAAATAACTACCGCCCATCTCAATCATACCCCCACTGTCAAAAGCACTAGAAAGCATAGTTGCCGACCAACTCACTGAACACCTGAATAAATATAACCTCCACCAGACAGCAACATGGCTTTTGAAAGGGCCACAGCACCCTACCGCCCTCCTTGAATTTACCTCCCATGTCCACTCTGCCCTGGACCACGGCCACCTTACGGTGCCATCTTCGTGGACCTATCCAAAGCTTTGACACAGTCAACCATTCCCTCTTACTAAATACCCTGGCCTACTCGGGTCTCTCCGACAACACCATAAATGGTTCTCCAGTTATCTCTCTGACGGAACCCAGAGAGTCAAGGTAAGCACTGTCGATCACCCTGCCTCCCAATCTGATCCGGTGTTCCACAGGGCTCCATACTTGGTCCCCTACTTTTCAGCCTATACCTCAACTCCCTCCCATCCTCTTGCTCCGAAATCTACTTCTTTATGCAGATGATGCGGTCTTGTTTGCCTCCGACCCGGCTCCCTCAAACTCCACCAAACCCTCCAGCTTTCTTTCCGTGAATTGAAGACTGGCTCACCTCCCGCCATCTTATTATCAACTATAATAAGACTAAAGTCAAGATATTAGCCCATCCTCAAAACCCACACAGATCCCTGTGCCCAATGTTCCTCACTGCAAATCAGACCCTCCCTAGAACAAGTATACAACTTTAAATACTTAGGGATCACTCTAGACCCCGCCCTCAACTTTAATCAACATATCCTACACTTAACAACGCTCTTAGCTCCAGGCTAGGCATACTCTACCAATACAAGCACTGCCTCACCCCTGAAATCTACAACTTACCATAAACTCCTCGATCCTCTCCCTGTTAGACTACGGCATCCTAATTTACAGTGCAGCGCCCTCCACAGCCCTGAGCAGACTCCTGCTAGTGCTCAACAGAGCCTGCCGCCTAGTCCTAGAATGTGATCGTCTCACTCACTCCTGCTCCCTATATAGCAGCACAAATTGGCTAAACCTGGAAAACAGAATTAGGTACCACACCTGCCTTATGACTAAAAAGATACTACTAGGCCTCACCCACCCTCCCTACTCCAAATTATACTCCCTGCACCACTAAGCAAAACAACCCGAAGCTCTAGCAAGCAGCTACTATGGGTACCCCATGGCCGGACCTCCCAATACCAACACTTTCAATTACAGGACCCTTCCTGGACAAACTCCTCCCAATTCATATTACTGAGGAAAGAAGGCTGGGCCCTTTTAAATCAATGCTAAAAGAACATCTGCAGGTTTCAAATAGATGTGACTGTCCTTGACACCGGATCTGCCTCGCCTCCTTACAATCAAGCTATTAGCAGCAAATGTACCTCAAATACATTTTTATGAAGCAAGACAAGCAGCCTTTGTCTGAATCTCTCTGACACCTGTTCTCATCACTCCTGGCTGTGCTAAATTACCTAAATTCTCTCTGTTTGCCTACTAAGAAACAACTTTGGAACCTGTTTATGTTTATGTTTATCTTGTGTATTTTATTATTCATGATTACAATGTAATGTGCTGTTTTCTGTCTGTATACTAATGTCCGTCCCTGTGGAATTGCTATGTATGACATGGAACCTTTGTAAATGAGTCTCTGACTCAAAGGTCTTTCTGATTATTCAAATAAATAAATAAATATCTTAACAAATTATTTTTTTAGTTTAGTGGACAACATCCTAGACTTTCTACAGGCATGGTACTGTAGATACCCTTGCACTCTTTGTGAGTCTGAAACCCTGTTTATCCACAGTTCTAGCCTTTAGCATATTTATTTACTTGTTTCTTGGAGTACTCCACTTCCAGGAGGCAAATTGTTCATCTTTGGGTTCAGAGCAAGTACTGGAGTATTTGTTAAATTTGTTGAAAACTTTGTTACATTTCCTGTGATGGAACTCCAGATTCAATGTTCTGTTTTATCTTGAGAGATCTCAATATGTACACTCAGGAAGAGAGCAGGGAAGAGGGAGGAAGGGGGACATGACAGAAACCTATAAATACCACGGGGTTGAATAAGGTACAGGAGGGTATTTTTCAGAGGAGAAGGCGTATGAGAATAAGGGGCATGCAGTGAAGCTGGATGGGGGGAATTTAGGAGGGATGTGAGAAACGTACTTCTTCACTGAAAGAGTGGTTGATGCCTGGAACAGTCTTCCAGCAGATACGGAGGAGGCGAAACAATGGTGGGCTTCAAGCATACACACAAAGGAATCTTCGTGAGGGAAGCGGGAGGGTAGGCAGAGATCAGGTAGGGTTTATGGTGACAATATAGGCAAGGAAAAATGGGCAGACTGGGTGGGTCAAGCGGTCCTTTTCTGCTGACAGATTCTATGTTTCTATAAAAGGTACTGAGGCATTTGGGGCTAGCATGAACTATTTATACTGTCAGTGCATGTGGCACTGCATGTTTTGCTGTGTATATGCGTGCATGGTGCTAGATGGCTCCAAAAGTTCTAATTCTTGGAGGGTCCTAGTACCTCCTGCCCTAAGGCCAAAAAGTGTGACTCTATGGAGAAGATACTCCAGAAGATCAAAAGTTACAGTAAGAGAGTCAGCCCTGTAGCACAGCAGTTGCACCACTACTCACTCGCCAGAGCCCTGGGTTTAGCAACAGGCTCGGGTCATTTGGGCTGGTCAGGACGGAGGATTGATCATCCCAGTGAACTGCTTTCCTCCCTCAGGAAGGGTGGGGACGATTCCACTGCCTGCCACCTAAGCATGAACTAGGTGGCAGCATAGTAAGACCACTCACTTGAGAGAGGGCCTGCCTTCTGATGCCGACAGCATATGCGCATGCTCTGTGTATATGCATTTGCATGATGGCAGCTCTTGGGGTGAAAATCTGATGATAGACACCCAGGACTGCAGGATAGATGTGATATCCTCACAGGCCCTGCACCACTGACGCATTGCTCACCTATCAGAATATGGTCTGATGTAAGTGGTGAGGTAAGTCTTGGAGATGGTGGGTGTTGGCGCTGGAGGATTACAGCAGATGGAGGCAAGCAGGGGATGGGGCAGATAACCAAAGGATGGGGAAAAGTGTTATGGTAAATTACTTCCTTTGTGATTCAAGGTATAGGAGGTTCATATCAGTGTAATGAGATGGATGAGTTGCAAATCTGGCAACATCCAGCAGACCAGACCTGGGTTTGAATCCCACAGCTTACACTTGCATACTGTGTGACCCTGAGCAAGTCACTTAACTTCCCTGTGCTCCCCAGGTCGCTCCTGTAAAAAGCTTTCGCTTAGTATGCTACTCCTGGTTAAACACTAAATAAATAAATAAAATTAAAATTAAAAGACATTCAAAATAATGCACAGTGAAGTGGAAACTGAAATGAGGAGGCAGAAAGGAAGCAGTTGTAGTACTGGACAGTCCATGCAGTGTTGCATGTGAAGCCACAATGCTACACATAGGTCTTTTTCTTTTGCTCTTGACCTTATCCTCAACTCAGATGCCCTTGGTGATGTTCTTATTTTAGATGCGGTGAATGTTTTCCAGCCATCCTTATTCTTTTTAACGTGTTTTTGTAGTTTACGATAAATCTATGGTCTGTTGTATTTGTGGTCAATACAGTTTAAACAGCAATAAGAGTCTGACAGTTTAGTCTACTGAGTTTTTAGTACATAGCAAATATTTTATAGCCCTTTTGTTTTAAGAAGTGCAGTTAGTCATTTTTCTTTTACGTCTGCATGTAAACACTCTGGGGCTTTCTTTTTAAATAACAATGCATTAGGTTGAAGCCTAGATCAATCCTTGAAGTCAACAGTGGGATATAAACAATAAAATAATATTATCTGGAGCATCCAGTAATCCAACTTTGAACTTTACCCAAGGGTGGTCTGAAAAAATATTTTAGCATGTGTTTTTCTCTGTGACTGTAAGAAGAATGGGCTTTAGGGGTTCAGAGTTAATGGTACTGTAAAATGGATCATTCATTTCAGAGCATGCTTGTTTATAACTGCTGTTCCACCTTCCAGAAAAATGAGAAAAGGTGGGGACATATAGAGTCAAAGACATAAAACATGCTTTATCCTTGCTGGGTTTGTAATTGCGTTAACAAATCAGTTCCTTGCCATATTTAAAACACTGCCATCACAAGGCCAGCCTTGTTGGCACAAGCCAAATCATGTTCTTTCTATGAGCAAATTTACTCTTCTGTTTCTCTCTTGATCTCTTTTTCTACCTTATTTTTCTTCTCCCAGCACTTAAACAAAATCAGTACTGGGAACAAAGTTCTCTTTGAGCCTACAGCACTATTGTGATCACTCAGAAGCTCTAAAAAGCGTCAATTATGGAACCTTCCATTGGACTTTTGAAGTATCCTTCTGAAAGCCCAGTGGAGCTCGAACCCTCTACCATGATTGGCCACTACTGAAAAACAGCCACACTATTTTGGCTGTTACTTCCACATTCTGGTGCATGAACTGTGCATGCACAGTTCTGCTGATGCTATCATGTTGTGAATGGCAAGATGCCATTCATCGCAACTACGTATGTCTGAGTGCTGCGCATGCGCAGTTGCATCACCAGCACCATCTCCACGGCATTCTGTGGCCCCCCACCAACTCAAGTGGCACACTGGGAGCCCACCCCAGCGTGCTTGATGAAAGAGTTTTCTGTGCCCCTCCCAACTCATGTGTGGCACACTGGGAGCCACCCCAGTGTGCCTAAAGATGTTTATTTTTATCCACTGACATCAGGTGCCCAAGAACTGTGTCAGCATTATGTGTACCTCCCACTCATGCGACACACTGGGCCCACCCAGTGTGTCTTTTTTTCTCCCCCACCCCCGCCATCGGGTGCCCAATCCCAGTGTTGGCATACTGCACAACCCCCAGTTATGTGGCACACTGGGAGCCCACCCCAGTGTGCCCAAATGTATTCTTTTTATGTAAAAAGAAAACAGTCCCTTGTCATTGCTGCAGTCCCCTCCCCACCTACCCACTGAGCACCCATCTCCTCACACCCCTTACCCCATTCTTACCTCCAGAGGTGGCACTATCTCCTTCTCTGGACCGGGACACTTCTGCACTCCTCAAAGCTGAACTGTGAACTGAAGAATCGAAGGTAGCGTGCTGTAATGCCATTCAATGGGGTTTTCAACTTATGCTGACAAATCAGCCATTTTGGAATTTTGCTCCAAATATTCAACATGGGGTACTTGGGACCTCACCTCCTGAAAACTGTCACTGTTATTTTGTTACTCGGTCATGAAAGGTGATTTCATGGTTGCTGCGTGAATCACTTTTCAGGACCGATTCCTGAAATGACAGTGCCACTGTTCATGAAGTGGGGTCCCAAAGCCCATGTTGCAAATTTGGTAAAGTTCCAAAATGACTGTGTTATGAGTGTGCATTATGCAGTTTCTATGCATGCTCCTAACTTTGCCAATTTTTAATATTTTCACTCCACATTTTCAACATTGCCATTTTGCACACCTTCTTCAAAACAGTACAACTGTCATTTTCCCAACCTGCCCAAAATGTGTTTTCGCACCTGTGGCTTAGAATAGCGCATTCAGTCTGCCAAATCACCTTTTGGACAAGTGAACAAAATGACACTGGCACTCTTCATGAGGAGGGGTCCCAAAAGGCCATGTTGAAAGTTTGTGCACCACCTTCAAATATGACCCAAGTTACACCGGGTGATAAATAATTCCTACGCACATGTGTAACTTTGGTCACTTGGTAGCTCTTCACAGCCCTATCAGCTCTGGCTAGAGTTTGTTTAATGTAATGGAAACTATGGTGGTTTTGAAAAAATTGTGCACTCCATGAACAAGCATTAGTGGGAACACTGTAACGTATTCAAAGATAAGTTGCGTCTGATTTTGTAGTTTGCCTCTATTCATTATTTAGGGCTTAGTTTATGCTCAATTTTACAAAGTAAAATATCAGTCTCTTTTAAAACTCCATTTCTTCTAGCTGCCTCAATGGCCCAGTGGTAGCGCATTGTGCTACTGTCCAGCAACAGGAGCTCAGGAGCAGACTTCAGCTGCTGTAGCAGCAGTCAGGTTGCAGGCATCTGCCAGAAGACAGCACATCTCAGCCGGTGAGGTCTAGTGGTAGTTTCGTGGTGCAGTGACCACTGCAGATTAGTTGGGGAACTTACTCCTTCTGCAAGGGCACACTGTACAGTCCAGGTTGTCATACACAACTCAGACCAGAGGGGAGGAGAGGTAGGCAAAGGACAGAAAAATCCGTGGAGAAAATCCCCTACTATCTGTATGAATGAGCCTGACCAGGGTGCATCCTGATTAACACGGCTTATAAAATGGTGCCTGGTCAGTTCTGACTCCTCATTGCTCAGGACCCCATCACATGGTACTGTGTTAACCTAGCAACTTCTTCTGCCCAGAAGACTTGATGGGGTGTATTAATCGAGAACATAACCAGTAGGGGTCAAAAGGTCAAAATTCTAATTACATATCTTCAGGGTTAAAAAGGTCACAATGGGAATCAAACAAAACAGCAACTTCAAAAGAAATCATGCAACTTAAACTTAAAAAATACATGCCCCCAACAGTATTTCCTACTCACAAATCCAAACCCAAAACGCTTCAGTGCTGCTCACACAAGAAAAACATTTCAAACACCTAATAAAAACAGAACATATATTTCAAAACTATGATTTCACACTACAGAAACATGCATGCACACATACATCACTAAACCATCAGAAAAACTTCTACAAACATTGCTCTTAAAAGCCAATAAAATACCTACATAACCTAGAACAAAGGACAGCTCAGACTTTCTGTTTGAATCTCAGCTGCCCAGCAGTACACCTGAATGGCGTCAATGGCATCTAATCAATAGCCTAGGTTACCAGATCTGACTCAGATCACATGGAAAGAATAGGAAGCACAGCCCAAGTTTCCAGCTTAGCCTCACAGATTACATGGGATATACGTAAGGAATAAAGCTTGACAGAGGGGATTATTGTAAGGGGTCTCTCGTCATCGCACCCTAGTGCCCCCTATACACCAACCTACCTTGTGGTTGTCCTGGGTTCTTTTGGGCGCAGTACACAGTTTGAATACCAGGAACAGGTTTTGGTGCCTCCACCTGGGGCAGGGGTATATACAGGCTATGCAATGTGGCCCTAACCTCCCCCAAGAAGAAATATTATTTCCCTCCCACACACAGTTAACTTGTCCCCACACCAAGCAGTAACCATGAGCAATAAATATAAAGTGAACTGACCTCCTATTTATTTTAGGGGAGTGGGAAAGAGGGAATAAAACAGCATAAAAACAACAATTGTTCAACAGTTGTCCCCGACACAGTCTCAGTACTCACCCTTGTGGGTTCCCCGGCTATACCCCATGGCCATAAATATTGTAATTGTCTGTTTTGGTGGGTACCTCACTGAGTTGCTGGTAGCCAACCAGTTGTTGCAGGGTTGTTGCATGTTGGGAACACAGTGGGAATGCAGAGTTTTAAACGCGAACTGGTAGAACTTTAAATGGGATTTCAAAACATGGAAACAAAGAATTTTGCAACCTTCTGCCTGGGCTTATCTGCAGATTAACAAAGTCCTGCCCAGGACTTCACCCCTTTAAATATCTAACTAAACTGACTAACTTTTGGAAAATAACTCCTTGGGGCCACAGCCCAAATGCACTCACTGTTTGTGTAGGCTTCAGGGGTGCTGTGAAGGAATAAGGCTTGTGGTACCGCTCTGAATGCAGGAGACAATCTCTTAGGGAAACAACAACTGCAGGCTGAAATTTCTAAGCCGGTGCTGGATTCTTTACTCATGACGGGCCTCGTTGTCTTCACCCTTCTGACCTTCCATCGCTTCGCCACACAGGTCTTTTCATCATCTTCGACCCATGGGCCTTTTGTCGCCTTCGCACCACGGCCTCTTGTCATCTTTGAAGGGGGCCATCCAGGCTTGTGGTCACCCAGGACGTCCAGGGCACACAGCTTCTACTGGAACTGAAGCACAGTCAGGTTTTTAACAGTATCAAACCTAGTCCAACTATCTTATCTTCCTGGCTGCCAGACAGTTCAAACAGTTCAAATCAGTTTACAGGCATAAAATTTGGTTGAACAGCAGTTCAAATAAATCTCAACTGGGAAACACAGGTGAGCAGTCCAGATCAGATTCCTGCTGGGAAGCTGGCTAGTAGGCACTTTGTCTAGACATTTTAGAGCTCGGAGGAGCCTATCTGTATACAGCTAACCCACTGGCTTGTGCAGCCCTACAAACACAGTCTCCACCTCTGTCTCTTTGCTGGAACTCCCCACCCCACCTCAGGGTACTGCCTGTTTTATAGATGCCCCAACCCCCAACCCGATTGGCTAATCTTTTCCCGGCAGCTGGAGGTAGAACTCTTGATGGCAGGGAGAACTAATGGGGCCACCATGTTTGTTTACAATTTGCTGAATGGCTTTGCAGCCTATAACCTTTGTCCCCAATCCACATGGGGCGTTAATTGCCTACCTGGCCCCGTTTGCTGTGCAGGGGCCAGGAAACCTGATTTTGCTTTAGAGGAGCCCTGTTTGGCTATGCAGGGGCTCCTGAAATGATAGACATCCTTTACTGACTGTTCTGAGTCATGGGTGTGCATGCACACCCCTGCTTGATACAGTTCCTGGTCTCCATGGCCATTATGGGACCATGAAGTCCCCACTCAAGTGCCTGGAGGTGTTTTAATTAGAACCCTGGCTCCACTGCCTGCCCTGGAGCTGGAAATGCTTTAAACTTACAGCCACTTGGCCAAATACATGAAAGTGAACTCGACTCCTTTAAGGCTGGGCCGTGCATGCGCAGACTTCCACATGTGCTGGCTTCATATTGGTAACAACACCAGCTGCTATTGGAAACCCTTGAACCAGGGGCAGAAACTTTTTCTCCAGTGCCCAGAGGCACAGCAGTCCACAAGACCTTGGCCCTGCTACCCCAGTGGGGCTGAGTAAACAGGATTTGTGGTGTCAGCTGCACAGCTTCAGAAGCCCTCCAGTCCTGATCAAACAGTCTGGGTGACTGGAGGCAGAAGACAGTCACAGTGGGGCAAACAAGGACCATAGTCCATACAGATAAGCCCACACTAAGTGTTGGGGGCTTACTTTATGCTATGTTAGTGTACCAAGGGCGGCTTGAGTCTTGAGGCTAAGGATGAGGGACTTCAACCACCCGAGGTACATTAACTAGCTGCTATTTATCCCCTGATCAAACTGCTTTATCCCACTTTTTTTCCAATTGTTTAACCAGGTGAGACACACTAGTTGAAAGTTTTTACAGGTGCAACCTGGGAGCACAGGGAAGTTAAGTGACTTGCTTAGGGTCACATAGTATATGCAAGTGAGGGCTGTGGGATTCAAATCCAGGTCTCCAGATTTGCAGCTCAGAGCTTTAAACCACTGTGCTATACTGCCTCCCACTTATAAAATGTGTTGCAAACTAACTGCTGTGCTCTATCTGGCATCTCGCCTCCCCCTGCCCAGTGTCTCTTTCTGCCTTCCCAGCCATTAGCTCTGTCTCTCTTCTCTGCCTTCCTGCCAGCTCCCCATCAATTGCTTTTAGAAAGAAAAAAAAAAAAACTGAGTTATTTTCTTATACCCAGCTTTTTCTCTTTGCTCCCGGCAGCTGGTTGTCTCTTCTTTTGCATTCTTCACCAACTCTCACTCTCCCACACTCGCTCTCAGGTGCTTAGTTGAAGCATTTCTGTATGTGCTGTTGGGGGTTTACTTGTGAAGATGTGCTGCTGCTCAACATGTCCCCTGATCAGCTGGAAGTCTGGAGAGTCACAGGGCAGTAGTGTTGCAGGGTTTGTGTATGTTTCTAACTCTGCAGTAGTCGCATGTGGTTGTGGGTCTTGTAACCACCGGATGGAAGCTTGGGCAGCAGCTCTAATAGGAATTTCAGTAGTGACCTTTTAAAAGCGGCAGGTTGTGCTCTCAGTTAATGCACTCCTGTGGCCTTCTCCAGCAGGGGTATGTACTGTTTTAATATAGTACCATGTGATGGGGTTCTAACCAATGTGGAGGAAGAATTAAGCAATACCCATTTAATAAAGCAAGTTAAATCAGGAATACCTATTTAAAGCAACACAATAACCCATTCCTTTGCAGTGCAACCACACCCAACTAGTGCAGCATACCAGCCACAACCTAACCCCTGCTGCATATCTAATGATTCTAATACCATAAAGGCAGACATTTAAAGATACAGCACCAAATTACAACACTACTACGCTGCTAAAAACTAACATTTAGCATTTATCGTGGAATAAGGCAATTCCATTGAGAATTAGGCTATGTCAATGTACCTCAAGTTGGTTGAATAACCTCACCCTTCAGATTAGGTACTCCAGTCCACCACTCATTACTTTAACATAGCATAATCCCTCCTCGGTCATGTCTTATTCCTTAGATATCCCTGAAGACGACGACAGAGGAGGGTAAAAATTTATATATGGAAAAGAAAAACTTTCCTTTATCTGTTTATGAGGTTGAAGTTTCTAGTAAAGATGGTTAGAATTTATTCAGTAGCTATGACATGAATTTAAACTAATTATAAGAGCATTTATATGATTTAGTAAATTATATATTTTAATCAGTTTGCCAGAGTTAAAAATTAAAGGTATTCTTCCTGTTATGTAGTACACGCTTTTGACATGGAGGTACTTCTGTTAAGTCTTGCAGTTCTTCAGAAAGAACTGACATATTGGATGGTTTGCATTTGCATACCCAGTTTTCCATTCTGCTCCTGAATGAGTTATCATCGTGTTCTTTGATGGCTGTTAATTATCATACAGCCCATAGTGGTCAGCAGGCTTTTAAACTGGCTGGTTTTTCCTACTCTGAATTAAACAACCTGTATAAACACTACCACCAGATCATGGATTTCAGTCAGATGTAGCCTTCTTGAACTCCTTGATTTTGTGAGACCATGCAGTGCATTAGTTGGTACGAGCTTTGTATTTTCTCACAATCATTACACCATAATTGAGCCCGTATCTTGTGTTTTAAGGCTTATTTCCTGTTTTGTATTTAAAGTTCCATCATAGTTTCTCTCTGTACAGATGGTCATATGATTCAAAAATTACACATATTCCAGATGAGGTCAGTATGTACAAGCTAGGTATACAGTTTCAGCAGTCACATGAGCATGCAGGTTTGAGTAGCAAGTCTGCTAGAGTATAAGGTTAGGATATAGGGCTCATTTAGTGGGACAGGTGTGTGTTCATTGGGACACAGACTGTCCTCTGCAGTGTGGAGACATAAGGCTAAAAGACATTTGTTCCTCAGTATATACATTAGAGGAGTGCCTGCATTTCCCAATGAATGCAGCACCTAACCCTATAGTGTGTTACTGCACTTACAAAATGATTGATATTAAAACTTTAGGCTTTGAAAATGCTGCACCTTGCAATATTGAGTACTGTACATACAAGCATGTAAGGTAACATAGTTTATCCAGTCATAGAGCAGCAGTTGTTTTAGCCATCCTGCCCCCCTTTTTTTGTTTTTATAAAATTAGATAGCGATAAGCAGAAGCAGGGTTGTGATATGTGTCAGAGTTAGGAAATAAACAACTTTAAATGTAAGATGACTAATAACCTAAGTGTGAAGCTGGCTGTCACTAGGCTCTGTGAACTAGATAAAGGTGCAGATTTAAAATGGTGTAGATTATCAAGTTCTCTCACTCTATCTTGAAGTCATTTCAAGTTGTTGGTGCTTTTTATACAAAGGTTTCTCTCCTACAGACTTCCTTTCCTTTGGTAAAATAAATGCTCCTTCACTTGCTGTCCTAGAGATGTATGCATTCAGTTTTCTGAAGAATTCTGCACAGGTACAGGTAGTTGGGATAGTTACCATTTATACACTTATAAAGTGTAGCTGTCCAGTCAGTGGGGCCTTCATCTCTTATGCTAAGGGAGGATCATAAAGAGCTTGTGCATATCATATTGGTGTGCCTGCCTTCTACAGCCAAGGACAAACCTGCAGAGTCTATAATGTCTAATGAAACAGTTTAGGGTGGATCTAGATCAGGTGGGATTGCAACTCTCTTCCTTGGTTTCAGTGATATAATTGCACCACTGCTATTAGAATGATGTTGAAATGTTGAACAGCCTGCCATTGCATCAGTATCAGGAATGCTACCAAGCTGCTGACGATTTATTATTGGCACCACCTCCTTCATAGAAATTAAATTAGATAGCACTCATTTCTGTGAAGTAGGTAATTCTAGTCAGGCATATGATTTTAAGAATGCCTGTTCCTTCTGTCATTTGAGAACACATTATTAAAATAAGAGAAACTGGATCTGCCCTTCATTTATATGCAATTAATTATTTATTTCTTTGAAAATTGGTAAAGAGGAAAGATACACTGAGCTGAGACTAATTTCTAGGTGCATCCCAGGAGGGTTACAATAGGGAGGGCAAAAGCAAAGCTACACTGAGTATAATTCTGCAAAAGTAAAACTAATTAGAAATGGAACACGAGCAGAGCAGACACTGCATGAATACGTTAGAAGTACATTGGACAAGGAGGTACTGGACTGATAATAGATGATTGTTACCCATCTGAGTTAATAGAAAACTCAACTAAAGGGCATGAGCTGGGTTCTTAGAAGGCTGCCAGAGTCCCACTAGTTCTACTAGAGAGGAAATATTCATAGGCATTTCCGCCTGTAGATATTTCCCTGCATGTGAACAATTTGGATAGAATTGTCTAAATTTTGATGATTTTAATCAATTTTTTGTTGAGTAAAGGCTATAAGTGTGGTGTAGATGGTAGAGGAATAATGTCCCAACAGTTTAACATTTAATAAAAAATAAATTTTTTACTAAAGGCATAACTGTGGGAACACAACTGTCCAACCCCTCCTCCCCAACACACAGTTGCACCATTAGTTAAAAAATGACCATCTGGAAACCAGGCAGAAGGTCTCTAGATTCCAAACTGTGAAATTGTATATAAAATCTTGGAGGGTTTTCTGTTCTCATACATTAGTTGGCTAAGTTATTGATAACATCGGTGCCTCCAAGATTTCACATTGAAGGTGAGGTCAGTTGTTGAGAGGCAGTCAATCAGGGCTGGTACAAGCTATGTTGCATCATTATTACCTAGTTGCTCAATACACAGAGGTGCCCTCATACTGCTGTGTGTGATGAAGTTCACTCTGTGAATGGAGTGCAATCCAAATCACTGATACTGATGTTAGTAGGCACTATTTGGGATAGTGACAAGAGGTCCAAGGTGTGGTGCTGTGTCACGTTGTGAAATGCACCATGCACAAGTTCCACTGCAACATTTGTAGTGCTGCCTATGTTGTGCCAGGTCCCCATCACCTGTCTCTGTTTCAGGCATTCCCTCATGTCTAGTGACATCCTCATCCACGTTATATTTCAAGCACTCCCTGGTATCCATTAGTACCCTTTCATCTTCCCAGCCTGTTTCAGCACTCCCTGGTGTTTATTGGCACCCCTCAATCTCCCTGTCCCATTTCATGCACATTCTAGTGACCAGTGGCACCCCTCCCTGTCCCATTTCAAGCTTTCCTGGTGTCCATTGCTACCCATTCCCTCTCCCATCTTATTTCATGCTCTTCCTGGTGTCCAGTGGCACTGCTACCTTTCCTTGTCCCATTTCCTGCATTGCCTGGTGTTCTGTGACACCCCTATTTCTGTCCCATGTCAAGCACTCCTTGGAGTCCTTTGATATCCCTTTCCTCTCCTCAGCCTCTTTCAGGCACTCCCTGATGTTCAGTGGCTCCCATCCCTCTCTGTGTCCTATTTTGTGTACTCACTGGTGATCAGTGGTACTTCCAGTTGTGCCCTAGGTGGTATCCAGTGATCTTCCTAAATCACATGATGCTGTCTTCCAGTAAGTACTGGTTTATTTTGAAAGCTGCTGCTGCCACTGAAAAACTTTAGAAAACATTTAGAATTTTTTTTTTTAGTTGTTTAACCAGGAATAGCACACTAAGCTGAAAGCTTTTTACAGGAGAATCCTGCAAGTTCAGCTTGAATGTCATCTATCTTCTGTAACGTTCCTTTCCTCTTATTTATTATGGAGAACATTTGCATGGAAACATCTTTATCTGTCAGAGTTCATCAGCCTAGACCTTTCCACTAATTGAAATTATAAATCCTCTGTTGTGATTCTGCTGTCACAGTCTGTTGCCATTGCAGTAACCGATGTCACAAGCAGAGTATTATGACATCATGTGGGAATAAGCAATAGGAGCTGATCAACTCTCATAGAACAAAGATCCTGTTTTCATTCATATAACCACAGTAATGGGGAAAGAAAGATTGCACAAATGTGAAATATAAGCTAAACTGTGTCCAAATATTATCTTATTTTTTAAAGTTCTCCTGGAGGCACTGGCTGCTCTTTAAAAGACAAGTGTTGATATAGTGTCTTGTCTCCTTTGTAACAAAATCAATAAAAAGTTTAATAATAAAATATCAATGTTAAACATCCAAAATCTAGAAAACATTACAACTTCTTGTAATTGTTGTTAATACAAGAGTTTAAAGTGTTTAGTTGAGACTTGCTCTTTCAGAAATGTGTTTTTGTGAGTTGGCTCCTATAGGCAGTCAGATGGAATGGGCTGTCCTCCACTGCCAGCTGAGACCAGTTGTAACAGTCTGAGAGAAATCTTAGGACATGCCCCTTCATAGATCCTATCAGTCTTTACAACCTGTCCTAGCTGGTAGGCAACTTCCTGCTCTGCGGGATGTTTCTCCCATCTGCTCTCCTTGATAGCAAGGTTTATTTTGCACAGTCTCTTTTGTAAGTGAATTTAAGCTTCTGAATTACAAAGCTACTGAGATGTACAAAAAGTAGCTGCTGCTTCTACACCCAGAGCTGGTGCCTGGTAGGGCACAACAGCTCTCACCCTGCTGCAGTGCCTGATAAAGGTGCCCTTGCTGCCATCCCTCTGTGCCAAGGTAGGATTGGGGTAATTTCGTTTAAAGGGGTATTTTAGAGTGCAAAGATACCTATGAGTGCTCCCCATGCAAAACAGGTTCCCGTTCACCTATCCACATATGCATGGTGGGAGCCATATTTGTAGGCAGTTTTACTCATTAAGGACTAGTGGTGGCCATCTTGGTCAAAGCCACACATGCACATTAAAGTGGTGGCAATCTTCTACAGTCAGCACATTCTCACTTGAGCATGGCAGTTACCTCGGGAGCACAGTTTAGCGCAGAAACACTGCTCCATCCTTCTTGGGACATTTCCACTCCTCATAGATACAAATTTTCCTATTTCACTCAAAGTATGGTAAAAATGCTTAGCACTGTTGTTCCTAAATTCCCTTGATATGAAATCCTCAAATGGTGCATCTAAGGAGACAAGACCTAAGACACCAACTGCAAAAGATGATAGACGAGGCTTCATTCCACAGAGGGCTGACTTCTACTGTTCATCCAGAAATAAAGGCCACTTCCTCTAAGGTGAGTTCCTCCTCTTCTGAGATCAGAGCTACCAAGCAAATAACAACCTCAGGGTCAGAACAAAATAGAGGATAAATTATGGGCAACAGTTAACAACAGCACTGTGTATGCTTTGAGAGGTTGCCACGGCACCTGATAGACCTTGAGAGCGCAACCCCGAGAAGCATACACTGCTATTGTTAACTGTTCTACCATACTTTATCTTGTATAGTGTATGATGTGAGTGAGGCAAGTTTTGTTGCTGACCCGTATTTGGATGGCAGTCCCAACACTGCGATCACTTGATTATGCTTGCAGACAACTGACTAAATGTTTTAAATTGTTGTCTGACGAGATCGGCGCTCACTGGCACCTTCTGAGTACTGAGTGCATGCGATGGCATTCTATTCTGTCGTATTATCATGGTGATGTCCACAGGCAGGTACACCATCATGACATCTCCACAATGGTACAGCAGCTGTGTATTTGTATTGAATTTTGCAAACGATAACGTTCTACCATACACTATATCCTCATTGTCTAAGGAATCCCTCACCTTTATCTGGTGGCTTCCAAGAGGAATTAAGATATTCATCCACAAGAATAGTGACATAGGATCTACAACCTACCTAGCAGAAATCACCTAGGAGGTAGACATGGAGGCTGTGAATGGCACCCAACCGAAAGAGTAAGAGGACTTTCATAGCATATCCCTTCTAGGCCATCAGTTGAGTTTGCCAGACTGTAGACCAGCAAAACCTATCCTCCATGCAGATAGAAATGATAGCAACATAGACAATGATGGCAGAAAAGACCATCATTCCATCCAGTCTGCCTGTAATATCCTGTCAAACCCAAGACCTGTTGTCTATATGGGGCTTTTGTCCACCCTACCCCTCCCATGTTCCCTGCCTATTGCTAACCCCTTGAGTAATTACTAAGTCCTTTACTCTTTCCCAGCCATGCTTCAAACTATTAATGTTTTTAGCTTCCACTGCCTCAGCCAGCAGTCTGTTCCATGGCTTAACCACCTTCTCTGTAAAATTAAACTTCCTCAGTCCTTCCTGAATCTTTCAAGCCAGCTTCCACCATGTCCCCATGTTTTAGATTTACTATTTGTGTTGAACAGTTCCTCACTGTTTACCTTGTTCATTCCTTTCAGGAACTTAAAGGTCTCAGTCATGTCTCTCCTCTCATGTCTGTCCTCCAGCATGTACACGTTCAGTGCCCTAATCCGAACTTCATAGGATGTGCCCTGCTAACCCTGAATAATTTTGGATACCTTATGCTGCACTGTTTCCAGCATGTCTTTGTTATTTCTTGGTGAGGACTCTAGAACTTGGCATGGTACTCCAAGTATGGCCTCATCAGTGATCTATAGAGAGATGGTAATATCTCTTTCCTCCATCTAACAAACCCCTCCCAAAACACCACAGCATCCTGGTTGCCTTACTATAGGCCTTGTTACATTGGTTAGATTGTTTAAGGGATTCACTTATGATGACTGAAAGGTCCCTTTCCTCAGGAGTAGTATCCAGTTTAATTCTTCCCATCAGGTACACACCATCCTACAGTTTGTTTTCCTATGTGTATCAACTAGTACTTTTTTATCTTCTCAGAGCTCCGGTGGGGGCATCCAGCCGCAGCTCCCCACCGACCAGGAGGACAGCAGACTCACTCATACACGAGGGTCCCAGCACGGCTGACACCAGACCCTCCGGCCGATTCCACGACAGGCCTCCAAGTCGGTGGGTGCACGGCTATCAAGCTGCTCGGTTGCGCCCAGCCTGGTTTTCCGCCTTAATTGTCCCCCGAGCTGGCAGTGTAATGACACGCCAGCGCTATGAAGCATCTTGCCACCGCCTTGCTTACGCCTGCACCTTGTGCTTCTCCCGTCTTCACCAGGGGTCGCCCAAGTGTGATGTATCCCACTATCCCACCCCAGAGGAAGGAGAGCAGTCCTGGGGCGCTCAATCCAACCTCTCCCTGCCAGCCCTGGCGGCCTGAGTCCGTTCCCAAGCCCAGGTGGCTGGCGTGGTGTGAGTGTGGCATCTAGCGCCTCAACCCTCAGTGCCACCGGCGCCTCTACAACTAGCACTTTTTTGCATTGAATTTCAACTGCCAAACCCTGGACCACGCCTTCAAACTTTGAAGATCCCTCTGCAACTCCCTTACTCACGTCTCACTGTCTACCTTACTATGGAGCTTAGTGTCATCTGCAAAGGGACACATCTTGCCCTGAATTCCTTCTGTTAGGTCACTGATGAACATACTGACAAGGACTGGACCCAGAACTGATCCATGTGGCACTCCACAAGCGAGCTCCTTTCCCCGGATTTGACTCCATTTACCACTACCCTCTGCTGTCTCCCTCCAACCTGCTTTTGGAGGCAAGAGTCCCTGATGACACTCGCTAATCTGAAGGCAGACAAAGCAATGGCCAGATGGGGTGTATCCAAGGGCATTGAGGAGCTCGGGGAAATACTGGCTGCACCTCTGACAATTGTATGTAACAGCTCACTGGAACAGGAGTGGTTCTGGAGGACTGGAGGAGGGCAGATGTAGTCTTGTTGCACAAAAGTGGTAGCAGGAAGGAGGCTGGCAATTGTAGGCCAGTCAGCCTGACATCGGTGGTGAGAAGGTTAATGGAATCACTGCTGAAGGAAAGGATTGTGGAATATCTTAAATCCAGTGGTTTACAAGACCCGAGGCAGCATGAATTCATGGGGTGGGTGGGGAGGGGCAATCATGTCAAATGAATCTGATAGATTTCTTTGACTGGTGACAAAAGGATTTAGATCAGGGTGGAGTAGTGGACATGGCCTACCTAGATTTCAGTAAGGCTTTCAACATCATTTCACATAGGAGACTAATAAGCAAGTTGGGTAGCTTAGGGTGTATCCAAAGGTGGTAAACTGGATAAGTAATTGGGTAGAGGATAGGCAACAGAGGATGGTGGTTAACAGCTCACTCCAAGGAAGGGAGGATGACCAGCCAGGGTGCCTCAGGGATCAGTGCTGGGGCTGCTTCTCTTTAATATCTTTATAAGTGACATTACGGAGGACCCTCCTTGTGGATGATACCAAAATCTGCAGTAGGGAGGACATTCCAGAGGGTGTGTGTGGAAAAGATGAACAGAGACCTGGGAAAACTAGAGAAGTGGTCAAGTGTATGACAAGTAGGTTTCAATGTAAGAAAGAGCAAAATAATGCACTTACAGGGCACAGAAACCAAGGGAAGGAGTACAAAATAGGTGAAGTGGTATTGACAACCATTAGCAGGAAAGACACCTGGGGAAATCATATCAGATGATCTCAAGGTGGCCAGGCAGTCAACAAGGCAGTTGGGAAGGCTAGTGGGATGCTGGGATGCATAGGAGGTATCACCAATAGAAAGAGGAGGCGGTGTTGCATCTGTATAGATCGCTGGTAAGACCCCATCTACAGGTACTGTATCCAGTTCTAGAGACCACATCTTTGGAAGGACATAGACAGAGTGGAGACAGTCCAGAGGAGGGCAGTTAAATGGCACAGGAGTCTGCATCAAAAGTCCTATGAGGAGAGACTAAAGGACCTCAGTATGTACACCTGGAAGAGAGGAGGGAGAGGGATGTGACAGAGACCTTTAAGTACCTCATGGGAGTAAATAAGGTACAGGAGGGAAGTATTTTTAGAAGAAAAGGTGTCAAAAACAAGGGACATGCTATGAAGCTGGGGGGTAGATTCAGGAGAGATGTGAGGAACTACTTCACAGAAAGAGTGGTGGATTCCTGGAACATTTTCAGTCACAAGAGTGCAGTGTGACATTTATGGAACCCAGACAAACAGAAGACAGAGAAAGAAATAAGTGCCTTAGCTGGGACTTGAACCCAGGATGCCCAGAGTACTGTTCTGGTTGTATTACCAGCTGCATCACAAAGGCAACTAGAAACTGGGATATCCCAAGACACCTTACTCTTTCTGTAATGCACAAACTGGTGCTGCACAGATAATTACATTTTCAGTTAAAAGATGCAGTGTGCACATTTATGGAACCCAAACAAACAGAAGAGAGAAAGAAATAAGTGCCTTGTTTGGATTCCTGAAACAGCTTTCCAGCAGAGGTGGTAGGGGTAAAATAGTGGTGGGGTTCAATAATGCGTGGTTAAGCACAAGGAATCATAGTTGAAAGAAAGGGAGGAGAAATAGCTGTAGATTAGGTGCATGGTCTGCAGTAATAGTGTAGGTAGGAGGAATAGACAGACTGGAGGGTCAAGCAGTTTTTATCTACCATCACATTCTATTTCTATGTTTCCATGTAACTTGCTGCCCATCTAACTATGTCCTTTGCTGCAACTAGTTCCTCTAGCTTCTTCACCAATCTTCTGTGTGACACCAAGCTAAATTACTTGCTGATGTGAAAGTAGAGCAAATCCACTGCATGCTCCTTACCCACTGCCCTAGTTACTCAGTCAAAGAATACTATCAGGTTGATCTGACCGACCCACCTGCCATGAACCCATGCTGCCTACTATGCTGGAGCCCACTGTTCCCAGGTAGTCTACCAGCTCCCCTTTGACATGTGTCTCCATTAGTTTACCCACAACAGAGATAAGACTGATAGGTCTGTAGTTGCCCAGTTGCTCCTTATCCGCACCCTTATGGAATGGATCTATGTTCGCTAATCCGGTCTTCTGGACCCACTCCTGACTGAACTGAGCATAAACCATAACTGCTAGTAGCAGATATCTCATGTATATATCTCTGTAGTAGACAATGATATATATATCAAACAAACACTAGCCTGACTATAGGGATTGTTGTATTACAAATATAACATTAAAATTCATTGAAAATTATAAAGCTAGTAGCACCTCTTTCATTAAAAGCAAGTGCTTATAGTGAAGACATGTTTAGGGTAGCAGTGAAGAGCCTGTGGGTAACTGAAACAGTAAGATTGTAATAGTACTAACTCTTAAACAAAAGGTGGCTGGCATGGCACCTCTGGAGTCAAGCTTACTGCACTTTGGGTAGGTTTTATAGCCTAAACTGAATACATGATGGTACTACATTTTCTTGAGTTTCAGTTTGTTTGAAAAAAACTTTTGAAGTCATACAGTTGTTCTGACTCCACGTTTGTGTAGATAAATATCCCCACAGACAGATTTTGAAAACTATCCACATAATTACAGTCCTCCATTCTTTAGAAACATAGAATTTGACAGCAGATAAGGACCGCTTGGCCCACCTAGTCTGCCCATTTTCCTACCTAACAGATAAGCTGCAGATCCTAGTTAACCAACAGCTTACTTTCCTCCTACCCCACACTAGGACTGCCTTATGTCTGTCCCATGCATTCTTGAATTCCCCTACTGTTTTTGACTCCACGACCTCCTCAGGGAGGCTGTTCCATGCATCCACAACCCTCTCTGTGAAAAATACTTTCTCACATTATCTCTGGCCGTCCCTCCCCTCTATCTTCAAATTGTACCCCTTGTTCTTGCACATCTCTTTTCTGAAAGATGCCACCCTCTTGGACTTTGTTGATTCCCTTGAGGTACTTAAAAGTTTCTGTTATGTCCCTCTCCCTCCTTTCCTCAAGGGTATACATATTAAGCTCCTTTAGTCTTTCTTTGTATGTCTTCTGGTGCAGACCCTGCACCATTTTGTCTCCCTCCTCTGGACAGCCTCCACTCTGTCTATGTCTTTGTGGAGATGGGGTCTCAGAACTGCACACAGTGCTCCAGATTTGGTCTCACCAACTGTCTGTACAGAGGGATAACAACTTCCTGTTTTCTACTATTGATGCCTCGCCTATGCATCCAATATTCCCCAGCCTTCCTTACTGCCTTCTCACATTGCTTGCCCACCTTAAGGTCATCTGATATAATTACCCCAGGTCCGTTTCCATTTTACTGTTGTCAGTATCTCACTCCCGATTGTGTACCCTTCCCTGGGTTTTGTTTCCCAGGTGCATTACCTTGCACTTCTTTGCATTGAATCTGAGCTGCCATACGTGTGACCATTCCTCCAACCTTGCCAGGTCCCTTCTCATCCTTTCCACTCCATCTTGTGTAACAACCCTGTTGCAGATCTTTTTGTCATCTGCAAAGAGACATACTTTTCCTTCCAGTTCCTCTGCAGTGTCACTTATAAAGACATTAAAAGGACCGGTCCAGTACTGAACCTCGCGGTACCCGCTAGTAACCCTCCTTTCTTCACTGTGGACTCCATTTTACTACTACCCTTTGCGTCCTGCTGTCGTTCCTCTTCTTCTCCCTTACATTTTACATTGAAAGGTTCCTTGCAGCTGCTTTTGGGTAGCTGTATAGCGGGCAAGCAGACAATATATTTTTCTTGGCTCTATAAGTGGGAAGCTTTTGCTTTATTCAGCTGGAAGGAAAGAGTTAATTTATCAGCTGCTGTGTGTTGGAGTAGATTGAGATATGATCCAGTGAGAGGGGTGGTGATAAGGAAGACTAAGCCCTTGGAAGCTATAGTCAGTGTACCTGGCACTGCAGTCCTTCTATGGTAGGGAAAACACAGAAACCCCAAAATGCAGTGGGCTGGGTTGCTTTCTTGATACCCCTCAGCAACTCATGAAACATAGTGGGCAGGATATTCAGACTCGCCAGGCAGGGCACAAGCCTGGGCAGTGCATCTGAGCTGCGCCAGGGCAGGGACCAGGTGATGTTGCGGTGCTGCACCATGGCTCAGCACCGTTGAATGTGGCACTGAGGGCACAGGCGGGCGCGCGCGCAGTGGCACTGCGCCAGCGCCAGAGTGGCAGGTGGGGTGCAGGAGGATGCGCGGACACAACTGCGGTTGTGCTAGGTGCATCAACTGCGATATTCAGCACTGGGTATGCAGAATGAGGCCATAATGCATGCAAAAGCGCCAAAATAGGGCCATTTGCATGTCGTATAGCCCCAGCCTGGCGACATCTGTCCCGGTGTACTTGGCCTGGCGCCCTACCAGGCTGCAGCCATTGGGACTGACACCCCCTGCCCTTAGCGAAACCGCTCCGATACGCCCGTTGCGGGCATGTGAAACCAAAAGCCCTGGTGGTCGAGTGGATCAATCCGTTGCTTGTCAGCGGGCATAGGTGGAATATCCCCAGTGGTCCAGTGGACCCCCAGCGCCCGATTGCGAGGCATGGGATCAACGTCCCTGGTGGTTCAGCGGTCCCCATCCCCACCCTCCCTTGCGTCCCCACCACCCTGTACCCCCAGTCAGCAGCGGGCAGCAGCACCCTGCACACAAGCTGCCCGGCCGCCTGCCAACTGACAGCCACAGATAGTAGGTTGCACCTAGTTGTTCACAGCATGGGCCATGGCTGCGAGACCATACTGTACTACATAGTCCTGGTTGTGGAATGAGCCGCCATATACACTTCGGGACTGTGTAGTACAGTATGGTTCAGGGGCGCCCATTGGCCCATGCTATGGGACCAATAGGTACAGCCCTCCTATACGCTGTAAGTCAGCAGGCAGTCGCGGGTGCCGCCGCCCACTACTGACTGGGGGATTGCAGGGTGGCAGAGGACGCAGGAGGGTGGGGACCACTGGACCACCAGGAAGTTGATCTTATGCCCACAATTGGGCGCTGGGGGTCCACTGGATCACCAGGGATATTCCACCTATGCCCGCGATCGAGCAAGGGGATCGGTCCACTGGACCACCAGGGATCATTGGACATAAGCCCACGATCGGGCAATGGATAGCGGTCCAATGGACCACCAGGGATCATTTGGACATATGCCTGCGATCAGGCAATGGATAGCAGGCCACTGGACCACCAGGGATCTATTTGACATGTGCCCCACGATCGGGTGAGGAGGGCCCCTGGGAAGGGGCCCGTGGACTGTGTCCTGGGTGGTCGGTGGCCACCCACAGCAGGCGGCTGCCATGTTGCGCCTTGTAATACAGCAGCTCACCTGTGGGTGGCCAGGACTTGCTTCCGTTTCACCGGCTCAACTTTGCATCCCCTGTGCAGCACAAAGGCAGGTTTGTGCTGGCATATCGTCGCACATCCGGGCTGAATATGGGGATGTGCCGCATATGCATGGGCATGCCCCACACTGCCGCCGTATACATTACTGGTGCGCCCCGCACATCGGGGGTTGTGCAGTGCAACCTGCACCTTTGAATATCACACCAGGGCTCATTGGTGGATTGGCGCATGCGCAACCCCCTTTGAATATCCCACCAATGAGTCCTTGGCTGTCAATCAGAGCAAAGGTTCACTGTGTGAGCTGAGAAAAACTGACCAATTTTTACCCTTTCTTTCCTGATTGGCTGAGCCAAAATCCATTAGCTTAAAAAACACTGGGCTGTAGATTCCAGTATATAAAACATGAAGCAGGCAGTGCTCTATGTGACTTCAAAACATTTTGCTACTATAAACGAGTTAAGAATGTGTGCTGAAGGTGTAAAAGAAATGCAAAATGATGAGACAGGATACAAGACTATGTAGTTTCACTGTTTTACCACAGTGCACATGATGAAGCTGAACATATTGCTAAATAAAACAAATTATGCTGACAACTATTTTTAAACCAGCGATATCTTTAAAATAGGTTATTTCATAGCAGCCTAATAAGCCAGTGAAAGTTTAAGCACATTTCTTTATTGTTTGTATCTGAGAAGTTGATATTTCCCTAAAATTAATCTCCTTTTCTAAATACATTATTTTCTTTTACAAGTATAATGCATGAATTGCATGACTCGGTATGAGTTATTTATGTATTGCTTGTTTTGTTTTGTACTAGCAAAGCCCATCAAATGCAGTATTATTAAAAATCAGGATGGTCTTTTATCCTTTGATCCATATATGGGTTATTTACGTTATGTGGGCTGTCATATGACAGCATTACATTTAATTGAATAACATTGTGACACAGCTCATATTCTGGATTGCTCATGGTAGTCATACAAATAAGATACCATAACATTTTATGTTATATGGCATCTTTCAAACAGCACCTCATGAAATGATTTAGAGGTCAGAAATTCAACTAGAGTAGAATAAAAAGAGAAAACAGCATGATGCAAATATGGTAGTGAACAAAACTATTATCTGGAGCGGGCCTGGTGAGTGCAGGTCTATCACTTCCTTTTGTTACTAAGGAGGGGTTTGGGTTATGGGGCTGGCAGAGGAAAAGGAGGATTGAGCATTCCAAGGACAGCTCTCCTCTTTCAGAGAGGAGACACTGCACTGAAGCCAGGTAGCAACACAGTGGAAGTTTGCACTGGGAGAGGGACACTGCCAGATGTTGATAGAATGCTGTATGCCACTCTGTACCACATAAGTAATTGCAAAACAGCAGCCCTTGGGAGAAATGGCTGGAAAATCCCTCAGTAGCAGGATGATGCTGGCACCCACACAGGCCCCTCCCTACTGGCCACAGCACCCAGCTACCACAGATGATCCAGGGTAAGTGGTGAAGGAAAGTTCTGGAGAATTAGGGGTGAGGTTGTGCTGGCAATCACCAAGGAAGAAAGAGACCTAGGGGTTATTATTTCAGATGACCTGAAAATGTCAAAAGAGTACTAAGGCTGCAGGGAGGGCCAGCGGCATGCTGGGCTGCATAGGCAGAGGTATCACTAGCAGAAGGCGGAAGTCTTGATACCTGTGTATAAAACACTGGTCAGGCCTCACCTAGAGTATTGTGTGCAATTCTGGAGGCTGCATATTCAGAAGGACATTGACAAGGTGGAGGCGATCCACAGAAGGGCTGAAAGATGGTACAGGGCTTGCACCACAAGACTTATGAGGAGAGATTGAGGGACCTCAATATGTGCTCGCTGAGAAGAGGGAACATGATAGAAACATTCAAGTACCTAAAGGGCACTAACAAGGTGCAGGGGGTAGACAGCTTCCAGTACAGGAGGAGTATAAGAATGAGGGTGCATTTTATGAGAAGTGCAGGGGGAAGGTTGAGAGGAATGTGAAAGTTTTTCACCATGGAGGGTGTTGGACACATGGAATAGTCTGCCACTGGAGGTGGTGGGAGCAAGCACTGTGGAGGGATTTAAACATGCCTGGGGTAGGTATAAGGCAGGGGTCGATCGTAACATTGTTTTACTAGCCCAAACACTAGTGCAAATTGACCAGAGGTAGTGCAGCTAATAACTCTCTACTAGCCCTGCCTTGACTAGTGCAGATTTTCATGGCTGTTAGTGAAGTTAAAATGTCTCTACTTTAGCATTCTGTAGTCTTCATGCTAATCTCTCTCAGTGTTCCAGATGGCCAGGTGTGATTAACAACTCATTAAGAGCTGCAATTATCTGGCAGTTCAGAGAGGATCCAACAAAAGACTCTATTGAGTCATTATCACTCCACTTTAAGACTTTCAGCTAGTGTTCAGGGTGTGATCAAGGGTAGAGTGCTATTAAGTCACTAGGTTCCAGTTTTCTGAATGTGTCTATGTCTAACAGTTTGTTCAATATTATTAAGACCAGTGCCCTCATTTCTCTACATTTTGAGTGTTTGTATCCAACATTTCAGTGACAAAATGCAAAGAGGTATACAGGATCGGCCCAGCAGGTGGTGGGTTTATCCCAGCCTCATCATAACTTCCTTTTCCCTCCAAATCTCTTAACTCTGTTCTTTCCTGGACACCACTGCAGACCAGACTCTGAAGTGACCATCCATTACTGGCAGTGGTAGGGGTCCATAGCTTTTCTAAATGGACCATGCCAGCCATCACCACCCATACAGTTTCACCCTTATCCCACTCAGCATGTCCTTTCAGCCTAAAACAAAGCTTTGGATCATGCACGGTACAAAAATAAACCTTGATAAAATACATAATTTGAAACCTTGAAATAGGCATTCCTAGGGTGCATAGATCATCCTATACAGAAACAGAAATAGTATAGTGTTATGCCTGTGTACTGTTTCCCCAGGGCTGATGAAAGGACAATGTTAAAGAAAAATCTGTTATTGTTGGGCAGAGCATATTAAAATCAATGCTTTGACAAATAAAAATCTCATAGTTTTCTATTTCCCAAGCCCCTTAGGTTTGTCTAGCCCCACCCAAAAGGAATCTTAGATGTGCTCCTGGCTCACTTGAGACTGTACAAAAACTTTCAAAAGTGCAGGTCTCCAGCTGACTATAGGGTGGGGACAGAGAGTGTCTTTCTCTGCCTGACTCTGTTTATTGCCCTGTGAGTGGTGGTGACAGTGTGGTGAGGTGTATGATGATGTCAGCTATTGTGCTGTAGAGCTGGGACTGCTTGATTGAACATTTGCTGTTGTGATATCTTCTGTTTGTGTGGGGGGCAGAAGAGGAAGACAGGAGGCTATGGTACAAAACAATGGGGTCTCACCGTGATGGCACTGCAGTCTTTTTTCTGCTGGAAGTTGGAAGCAATGTGGGAGCAGGATAAATGTGCAATAATCAGAGTATTTCTTGGCTTTGCTTGCATTGTTTCCTGCATAAGTGATCAAAATTTACCATAATAATTAAGGGCTAGTGCAATCATCTGCGGGCTAGTACAATTTTGAATCAACTTGCCCTGCTGGCTAGTGCAAAAAAAGTTAAGGTTGACCCTGGTGTAAGGGAACCTTAAAGGTGGGGCAGAAGGAGGGACCACAAATCAGATAGCGTCAGATGTCAACATCAGATATCGGGCTTAGAGCAGACTAGATGGGCCTCGTGCCCTTATCTCGACAAACTCTGTGTTTTATGTTTCTGTGTTTCTGTTCTATGATATCAGAAACTTCCATTCCATGCTGTTCATCTGAATAACCTGAAATGGGTGATTTCTAGGGACATGGATATGTTGTTCATCCACACTTATTGGCAGGTTCCTTGCCGCTTTAAATCTTGCGGAAGGTCTTCAGGCTGGCTCCTCCCACCCACCGGGTGGTAAAACTCGTCTGCCCATGACGCCAGATCTTCCTTATCGCTTGGAAGCTCAGGTTTCTCCTTAAGCGTTGCGATTAAGACTGGTTCCTAATTCTTTGAAAAGTTCGAATTAAAAGTTTTGCTGAAAGACTTCGGTCTTCTTCTCCTCGTGGCTGCGATGGACAAATCGACTCGGTTTTGGAGGTGCCCTTGCGAGCAGAAGATGTCTAGGACGGATCCGCACTCCGCGTCGTCTACTGCCCTGGGCCTTGAGCATGACCCGCGGGCCTGCAACTTGTGCTCTTCCTTTTCGGTCTCGTCCTTGAAGACCGTGCTGCCCGATTACAACTGGGGCGCCCGAAAAGGAATTCCACGGTGAAATCAAAAGAGGCCCGATTGGCGGTGTCCGCAGCAGCGGGCTCGGCGGATCAACTAGAGCAGATATGATGCAGCCCTCGAGAAGAGGCGGCAGGCCGCTTCTACCTCAATGCTGCATTTGTCCCGCTCTCTCGGTGCCTCGTACTCGGCTTCTTTTAAGGAGCTTTGTCTGACCCTTCGACCAAAGGTGAGGTCCAACTTCTTCGGGACCTTTTCCAGGTCAAAAGAGCAAAAAGTAGAATCTCCTCGTCGGCGCTCTTGGGAGGCGGGGAAAGATCCCCCCCTCCCCTTGTCGACAGTCGACTTGATCGACCCCTCAGCTTCGACCACTGGCTTCACGGTGTCCCCGTCAGGCCAGTTGACCGAGACTCCTTGTCGGCAGTCGAGATTTTTCTCGACCCGTTAGATGGGTTGTCGGCTGAGAAGCTGAGAATCCCCTCTCCCGTTCCCCGGTGGGAAGTTGAGGATCCCGTCGGCTCGTCTGTGCCTCGGTTCGGGAGCGTCGGTCAGGATTGTCCGAGCGAGGGAGTGCGATTCCGACACTTTTCCTGCGCCTTCCTTGGCCTGGTCGAGACTCTCGGTCTCGGTCTCGGTTTATCCTCGTGGTCCAACGATCCCGCTGCCTTAAGCGATCGTTAGTCTCGGCACCACGGCAAGGCCCGCGCTCTTCCTCTTCCTCGGGCGAGGGCCGGCACAAGTTGCGTCGGAGGTACGAGGGAACTTATGTGGCAACAACTCCTTTGACCGCCAAATAAGCTGACCCAGTCATCTTCCCGGCCATTAAGTGGCTGTCACCGAACAGCCTAAACAACCCTCGTTGTAGTCGAGGAGCCTGTTCTCAGGCGGTTGTTAAGCCAATTCCAGCTGCCCCACTGATTCTGGCGGAACCTCCGCTCACCGCCATTAGTTGGGGCTCCAACCAAAAATTCTCGGTCGGCTTTGGGTTTGCCCCATAGGCTGTCTGTCACCCTCACTCCCGATAAACCTCGGCAGGTGGAGGGTGGCTCAGGCCGAGCAGCTCTTTGAGGACTCTTCTGAGTCCGATGATGGTTCCTCCCTCTTCTCCAAGCGCATGGACTTGGAGTCCTCGGAGGGCAGTCAATGGACGATAGCCCTTCGTCCTTCTTAGGGTTGCTCGACTCATCTCGGAGTCCACGGGATGAACCTCGAACCTGTTTCTAAGCGGGCCAGGTATCCCTCATGGAGATTCTGGACGAGGGATTCTCTACGGAGGCCTCTCCGGTGGCGAAGCCATAGTGGGTCCGGCCTTGGAACTTTGGCAGCGTCCTGCTTCCTGCCCTGCGCCTTCGGCCAGGTTGGCCAGGAAGTATGCGGTTCCCCGGTTCCCTGTCCGGTTTTGAGACACCCCTCGGCCGAGGGTTGGTTACCGACAGCGTTTTCCGGCATGCTGGGAGCGCCAGGGATGTAAGGACAAACCTCCCGACAAGGAATCCAAAATTGGATTATGCCGGCCGAAAAGTCTATGTTGCGTCCTCTCTCGGCCTTCGTCAGGCCAGTTCGGCCGTCCTCATGGCACATTCTTCTCCGCGCCTGTTGGGCTCCCTGGATGAGGTTGTCCCTCATCTTCCCGCAGATCTGCAGACTACGGTCAGGCAGTGCGGACCAGGGCAGCGGTGGCTAAACAACAGCTCCAGACTGCGTTAGACATCGAGGACTCATGTGCCAGGTCTGTGGCGGCGCGGTGGCCATCGCGTCGCGGGCTTGGCTGAGGATATCCACCTTTACCTCGGATACCCAGCACAAGTTGGCAGATGTTCCCCTTTGGGGACTGACCTCTTGACCCTGGGGTGGAAGGTCACCTGCAGAGGATCGAGAAGTCCAATGCTACCTTGGACTCGGTCTCTTCAGCTCAGAAGGACAAAGGCACAAGCCACAGCCTAAGCCCTTTGGTCCTTCAGCGCCCTTGGCACTCGGCCCAGCAAGCGTCAGGGCCAGCAGAGGCTCGACCTTGGTATCCCAAGCCCAAGCCGTCGGCTTCCTCCAACAGGAAGCAGGAGGTAAAGGCCCAGGAGGTCCCTCGGCCGGTCCCTCTCTCAAGCCTGCCCAGTGAGCGGGCTGAGGGGTGTCGCCCCATCCCTGTCACCTCACCCCTGGTTCCCCGTGGGGAAGGCGGCTCGGGCACTTCCTTTCCACCTGGTCCGCTGTTACCACGGACAGGTGGGTACTGAAGGTGGTGGAAATGGCCTACCTCTGGAATTCAAGCAGGCCCGCCCTTCAGAGCCGTCACACCTCGGGGGAGCCTCGAGTCCAGGCCTCACTGGTGGCTCGCCCGAGCGACGTTGCTCTCCTCCTCCAAAGGAGGTGATCACGGAGGTAGAGGACCCCCTTCAGACCCGGGGTTCGTGTCCAGGTATTTCCTGGTTCCGAAGCGGAGGGGCTGGCGCCCCATTCTTGACCTACACGACCTGAACAAGTTCCTAAGGTCTCGAACCTTCAGGATGGTCATCTGGCACAGATAATACCATCTCTGGAACACGGCGTGTGGTTCTGCTCTCTGGACCTACAGGAGCGTTCTTTCACGTCCCTATCCGTCCGTCACATCGGGAGATTCCTCGCTTTTAAGCGGAGGGATCCCCTCTTCAGTTCGAGCCATGCCCTTCGGCTTATCTCCAGCTCCCAGGGTCTTCACCAAATGCATGGCAGTGGTGACAGCATTCCCTGTGGCGCCCGAGGTCGGGTGTACCTTACCTGGATGATTGGCTGATAGCAGCCTCTCCAGACGGGAGGTGGAGCGGTCCAGAGATCTGGCCCTACAGGTTTGCTCTCGAGTTGGCCTTCTCATCAACGAGGCCAAGTCGAACTCAAGCCAAAGCAGGTGATCCTGTTCATCGGGGCAGAGCTCGACTCTCTTCGAGCCAGAGCACGACTCCGGCGGACAGGGCTGAGGTTCTTACCTCCTTTGCCCAATCATTTCTGGTTGGGCAATCGCCCTGCCGGGACTTCCTCGCCTCCTGGCTCTCATGGCGGCCTGTACCAGCGTGGTCCGTTGGGCCCGCTGGCACATGCGCCCCTTCAGTGGGGACTGGCCAGCCAGTGGTCCTAGCGCTGCGATCCTTTGGACCAGCTAGTGATAGTGACCCAGGAGATGTGGAGCGCTCTCCAGTGGTGGACCGTTCCATTCCATTTGCAGGAGGGCATCCCGTTTGTCCGCCCCGAGCCGGCGGTCTCTCTATCGACCAATGCCTCTCTGATGGGTTGGGGTGCCCATCTGGGGAACACCGAGTGCACGGCCTCTGGTCCCCAGGGAGTCCCGATGCCACATCAACCTGCTGGAGCTCCGAGGTCCGCCTAGCTCTCACCGCCTTTGCTCCGTTTCTCCGGGTCAAGTGGTCCGAGTCCAGGCGGACAATATCGCGACCATGTACTACCTGAACGCCAGGAAGGCGGGGCGGCGCTTCATGCTTCTATGCAAGGAAGCTCTCCGCATTTGGTCACTCGTGCGCAGCCTGGAGGCGGATCTCCTAGCCATTCATGTGGCAGGAGCCTCCAACACCCTGGCCGATGCCCTGAGCGGATAGGGGCTGCATCTCACGAATGGTCTCTCCTGCCGGAGGTAGTACAAGATCTGTTCTCCCACTGGGGCACACCTCAGGTGGACCTGTTTGCCTCCAGGGAGAATGCGGCGCTGAGGCTGTTTCATGCCCGCCCCTCAGCAGGGCTCGCTGCAGGAGATGCCTTCTCGAGGCTGTGGACCCCGGGGCCTCTACGCCTTTCCCCATTTCCCTTGATTCACAAGGTGCTTCTCAAAGCAAGGAGGGACAAGGCGCAGGTGATCCTGATAGCCCCAGACAGGCCCGCCAGTTCTGGTACCCAGATCTCCTCAGCCTCAGCTCCAGGCTCGAGGCAGCTTCCAGCTGCGCCGGACCTGCTTTCAGTCAGTCAGGAGAAGGTGTTCCATCCGGACCTTCAATCCCTGCACCTGGCGGCCTGGTTCCTGAGCGACTAGAGTTCCAGGCCTTGGGTCTTTCCGACGAGGTCCTCAATGTTGTTGAGGCGTCCTGTAAGAGTCGACCAGAAAATGCTACACCTTCAAATGGAAGAGATTCTCTATTGTGTCAGGGCAAGGGCTTGGACCCTTCCTCCTGTTCTGTGGCAAGCATTTTGGACTATTTATGGTCCCTTCTAGTCAAGGGCTTAGGTCGGCGACCTAAAGGTGCACCTGGCAGCCATCTCTGCTTACTGGGCGGGCGGGAAGCAGTCGTAAGCCGAGGAAAAGGTGGTCGTCTTTTTCAAAGGCCTTGATCACATTTCCCTCCGGTGCGAGAACCTCCACCTCCATGGGATTTACTGCTGGTACTGGCAAAGCTCATGGGCAAGCCATTCGAACCAATGCACAGGTGTGATCTCTCTCACCTGTCGTGGAAGACCGCCTTCTTGGTGGCTATCACGTCAGCCAGAAGGATGGGAGAGCTCCAGGCTCTTTGCATCGAGTCTCCTTACCTGGTCTTCCACAGGGACAAGGTTGTCCTGCGCCCCACCGAAATTCCTTCCAAGGTGGTGTGGAGTTTCACCTTAACCAGGTGCTGACTCTGCCGGTGTTCTACCCCAATCACACCTCGGAGGCAATATAGGCTCCACTACTGGACCCTAGAAGGCGCTCGCTTATTATAGGCGCTGCACGCTGAAAGTCGGGAGAGCTTCGCCAGCTGTTTGTCACCTACGCTGAAGCCGCACCTGGCAGACCTGCAGCCAAGCGGACGATAGGCAGGTGGGTCACCTCCCGCATAGATCTCTGCTATAAGTTGGCGGGCATGGAGCCTCCCAGAGGGATAAGAGCTCATTCTACCCGTCATACTGCTGCAAGGGCACCTCCGAAACCGAGTCGATTGTCCATCGCAGCCGAGGTGAGAAGACCGAAATCTTTTAGCAAAAACTTTAATTTCGAACTTTTCAAGAATTAGAACCAGTCTTAATCGCAACGCCGTTAAGGAGGAAACCTGAGCTTCCAAGCTGCAAGGAAGATCTGGCGCCATGGGGCGGAGCCGAGTTTACCACCGGTGGGTGGGAGGAGCCAGCTGAAGACCTTCTGGCAAGATTTAAAGCGGCAAGGAACCTGCCAATAAGTGTGGATGAACAACATATACCATTCCTAGAACTCCTGTTACAGGTGAGTAACCTGTATTTTTATGTCATAGACTGTTCAGGAAGTATGAAAACAGAGAGCAGCAACTGCTGAGGAGAGAGGGATTTAGGTAGTTACAAAGGCAACAAAATTGGATTATTAATTTAACAAGAAAGGTCAAAACATATCAGAATAGTGGGTGGCCAATAAAAGAACTAGAAGGCATCTAGAGGTCTAAAATCTGTTTACTACCACCTTTTAATACAGTGGCTTTTCCCATATTTCAGTGGCACCTGTCAACCTGTCCGCTGTATTTTATTTTGTACAGTACTTTTATATATCCTACCCTAACCAACACCATGAGTTCATTTTTGTGTCATTACCTGTAAAACATCTTTTTGCTCTATAGGCTTTTGGGTTCAGGGAACTGCTGATATTTAGGTAACATTAGATTGTAATATTTAAAAAGTGCATTTGATTTCTCCATGCAGTGTTCACAGCAGTTGCCTTGCAAGACACATAGTTAGGCTTAGAGAATGGATTAAAAATCTATTTTAATTGGTTGAGACAACCTGGCATGCAGTATTCTGTTTCAATACAGTACACAGGTAAAAGGTTACCCTACCAGGCTACTACATAGCTTTAGAAAATGGGCTTTTTATTTTCTGGGTTCTGATTAGCTAGTACCCTGCCAGGGGTACATTAACTTTCAATAGAAGCCCAGCAAATAAAAAGTGCCAGTCACATTGCCCCATCACCACCTAAAGTATCCTTTTGCCCACTCTGCTTGCTTATTGGCCAACACATCTTTATTGAATATGAGATTGCCATCATTTGTTTCTCTTGCTTAGCGAGTGTTACTGGCCACCCATACTTGATCTGACACTCTAACCCCACCACAGTCTCTCCATTTTCTAACACGCTCCTACCCCTGTCATTCACTGTCTTCATTACTGTGACACCCCGCTTCCCAAGCTGTATCCCCATAGTCATGAAAACGTATCCGCCCAAGGATAGAAATATATAAACATAGAATCTGATGGCAGATAAGGACCGCTGGCCCACCTAATCTGCCCATTTTCCCTACGTAACGGATAAGCTGCAGATCCTAGTTAACCAACAGCCTACTTCCTCCTACCCCACTTGACTTGCCTTATGTCTGTCCCATGCATTCATGAATTCCCCACTGTTTTTGACTCTACGACCTCCTCAGGAAGGCTGTTCCATGCATCTACAACCTCTTTGTGTGAAGAAATACTTCCTCACATTACCTCTGAGCCGTCCCCACTCTATCTTCAAATTGTGCCCCTTTGTTCTGTGCAGCTGTGCAAACTCTGCCACTTCTCTCACAATTATCACGCAGTAATAAAGAACTTTTTAGTTTAATTAGTAGCACTAGCACACCATATACTCAGCTGGCTCCACTTGACTCCTGCAAAACATTAAATATCTGTTTCTTTTTGTTTTTTATATAATCGCATTTTAGTAACTTACATTCATTGTACCATTTGCACTCAACACTGAACTTTTTTTATTCGCTTGCTATGGTTTTCGCCAGAACTGGGACAGTTTAGGAATGGGAAAGGAAAAGAGGGATTAGGCAGATCAGTCGATGGCATGGCTCTCAGGCAAGTTTAAAAAATGTCAGCTCCTGCTATGCGGTTGTGGTCCTGCATTACGAGACTGGGAAGAAAGAAAACTGGATGAATGAGAAGACTCCAGATTGCTGCAAAATCTGGAAAAGAAACGGGTATGCTCTGTTTCCGATCGCTATTTCAGCTGCTACTTTAGCCACCACTAGTGTCAGTAGTTCTAGTACTAAGCGTAATCGAGGGGTTAGCCAGTGCTCTAGCAAATCAACAATTAAAATAAAAAGAAGTTGGTCTTGTTGGGGATATTTTAAGAGCCAAGGAGGGATGTAGCGCTTATAATGCTGTAAAAACTAGTATGAAACATTGCACTGCCCTCTACTGGTAACTATTGGTAAGTATCCCAGTAGAGGGACCACTTTACTAACAAAATTACTTTAAGTTCTTTTTTAGTCTTTTTTTTTTTTCTTCTTAATTATTACACAAAAACTTTACATATAGCCCATTTTCTAAGCGTAATAACACCTTCCAGGGTGGGTGGTATGGGCAATACCAGACCTTCCAGGGCTACAAAGCCCTTTGCTTGCAGCATTGGGCCTCATTACTTCTGGGCGGTCTGGTATTGCCCAAACCGCCCACCCTGTTGGATATTATTACTATGATAAATCAATGTGCCAGTTTAGAATATTTAAAATTCACACAAGATGTAAATTTTACCCAGAAAAGGCTCACATAAAATGTTTAGTACACACATGCTGAAGGTCACATAACACATCTGAATTAATGCAGCACTGCAGTAACCCTTTTTTTCCCAAAAGCTAATTTCAGCTACAGTTAATAAACTATGAAGACACCTGTCAGATGTACTTTTCTGTCTTTTCTAGTACTTCTCGCTGCACACCATTTTTTTACTTTCTGTATCCTACCCCTGCCAGGTCTGTAATGATATTTTTAAGTCAAATATGCCACCACCTTTTTCCTGAAAAATAACATTTCTAAATACTCAAATTTTGGTGGACCTAGACAATTTTAGCAATTAGCAAATGAAATAATTAGGTGTTTTTGTAGTACATCACACAAGTGGATGACCCTAAGGAGTTGTGTGCCCTTTTCATTCATATTGTTCTCCTCCACAGCAGAAACATTAAACATTCAGATTAACGATTCTGAGAGGATGTTTCTTCATTTGTGGAAAAACAAATTCATAGACAGTTGGTAGATCAGTGCTGGGATAAAGCCCTTTCAATAAACAATTTGCAAATGTTTACTGCAGAATAACTGAGATGAATGACGGGCAGGCCTTTTACTGCCAGAGAGAAGACAGAATAAGTGTGGTCTGACTCCCAAAAGGCTAAATCAAACTGCCATCAGCCCAGTAGCTGTGAGCCATGACTAAGGGCTAGATAACTAAAATGTCAGTGTTACACTGAATGAAACAGGACACTTCAGAAATGCATCATATACAGTACTTTTAGAAATGACTACCTACTTAGTGTAAAACTTCCTAGACCATCACAAGAAGCTTGAAAGTCCAGGTAGATGTTACAGAGGAAGCCACTGTGGTAGCATAACATCCTTTTTAGTTTTCTTCTTATATCATGTATACATAATCTGAAAATTACTAGTACATATTTAAAAGCATGTTAACTGAATCAATTGTATTGCTGCATTTTATTCCAGAATGAGATCTTATGTTTTACTAGGTTTCAAAACTTACCAGCAATATCAAAACATTTTATTTACATTCATCAGTTAAGATTCAGCACATTAGACTTTAGTGTGTGGTCAAGTTGATTAGCATATTCCATAAAGCTTTTTGCCGGATAATAAAAGGCCCTGTTTTATATCCACCACCTACTGATGGTAGTTAATTTCATGAAACTTGAGCATCTAAAGTTCTTATAATGTTATAACATACAGAGTCAGTTTTGGGTTCGCGTCTTTTAAAATCTACATGAGCGATATTGCAGAGGGTTTGAGGGGAGGCGTGCCTATTTGTGCCTATCTGTGACAATACAAAGATCCACAATAGGGTGGACACCGGGGGGTGGAGGACATGAGGCAGGACCTAAAGACACTAAGGAGTGGTCAGAGATGAGGCAGCTGAAATGTAGTGCCAAAAAGTGCACTATCGGTCCAGTGGCACAGAGGTTGAAGCATCTAGCCTACCTCATGTCACACCAGCGACTAGGTTCAGGAATGACCTCGGTCATCAGGGAACCAGCTGGGGGAGGGTAGGAGCAGGATTAAGCCACCTGTTGGCAGCTCTCTCTCCTGGGTGGGCACTGTCCCTGCCGTAGTCCCATCATCACCAGGTGGAGGTCTGATGGCAGCCAGGAAGGGGGCAGCTAGTAGGGTGGGGCATCTCATAGTGCGTGCTGGTGCACATGCCCACACACATATGTCAGCACCAGGAATACATGAGGATGTGGGAAAAAGGAGAAAGCTACCACAAAAGAAATGACAATAAAAAAGTGCTCTGTGATGCACTTGGGGAGTAGAAACACACGAACAGGATACACACTAGGAGGGCAGGATACACACTAGGAGGGAGGCAATCAAAGTAACAGAACAGAAGAGGATTCTGGGTATCATAGACTCCTCAAACCTTAAGGTAGGAAACCAATATAGTAGGGCAGTAAGCCGGCCCAGTGGTGCTGGAAGGTTGAGGCACTGAATGCCACACCGCGCCACACCGCCACTGGGGTTCGGAACGAGCCTGGGCCGCTTGGGGGTTGAGAGGGAGAGGAGGATCGAGCATCCGGAGGACAGCCTCCTCTCTCTGGGGTGGGATTCGGCATTGCCTGGCATTGCAGTGGCCCCCGTGGAGACCTGTGGTACTGCACATGCTAGGAGGCATTACATAGTGGGATCGAGAGCTGCGCAGGCAACCTGACGCCATTGCACATCCGAGCCTCGGAGGAGGGCAGGGGGACTGAGGGCATAAAACCAAGAAAATACCTGCTCCTGGGGATGGCGTGACACTACCCACTCAGCCACACTCAATGGCGGACTCACCTCGACTCCTGGGCGAGCCCATCCCGGCCCATATTCTAGATAGAGCACCCTGGGTGGAAAGGGCGGCTCTACCTCGGGGGACTCAGAGCCAGGGGATAGCTGGGATTGTGCCAGGAGAAAGAGGAGTTCAGACCCAGAGGTAGTGCTGGGGGTAAGTGGATGCCGAGAGAGTTCCCGGAGTCAAGCAGAGAGAAAGAGTTGAGGGAAAAAAAAATAAATATGGCAGGGCGGTGGGTAAGGCCAGTGGAATGTTGGAAGCATAGGCAGGGACATTACTAGCAGAAGGAGGGAGGTAATGATGCCCTTTACAAAGCCATGGTAAGGCCGCAACTGGAGTATGGGTTCCAGTTCTGGAGACCACATCTCCACATGGATATATGTGTTGGAGTGGCTCAGAGAAGGCAACCAAGATGGTGCAGGGTATGCAGAGGAAGACATACGAGCAGAGGTTTAATGGGCTGGTTCTGTATATGCTGGAGACAAGGAGGAAAAGGAGACATAATTGAAACTTTCAAATATGTGAAGGGGCTCAATAAAGTATGCTTAAGAGGAAGGAGGGGCCAGAACTAGAGGACATAGCCCCAGGCGGCAGGGAAAAGATACAGAGGCAATGCAAGAGGGTGATTCTTCACAGAGAGGTGGTGGAGCCCTGGAACAGACTGCCAGATGAAGTGGTGGGGGCTAAATTGGTGGAAGAATTCAGTAGGGCATAGGACAGGCATATGGTGCTGATTAGCAGGGGAGGGCAGGGGCTGGCGGGGGTGTGTGGGGGAAGGGCAGACTAGATGGGCGGTGTGGTTCTTTTCTGCCATCAAGATTCTATGATTATATGATTACATAGCAAATGCATGCTCTGTGAAACTTTAATGCAATGTGTGATTTAATAATGTTTTTGCATAAACTTTGTGTGAGAGGTTCTTACATTAGTAACGGTTTTGTATGTTTCTTTGGCTGAGAATGGTGGAGGTTGACTTTTATGATGGTGATAGAAGGGCTTGCAATAGGGTCAGCTGTCTTAATTTATGTGCCATCTTCTTGGACATTATTGGGAATGGTTACAGGCTCAGTTTTAGAAATTATGATTTGCCTAAATAGTACATCAGGGCCCAATATTCAAAACGTAGCCCCAGGGCAAAATTAGCACTTCGGCATGCAAAATAGCTTCAGAACCATTTGCATGCTATATTCAGAAGAATAGCCCTGGGGCTGAATCAGTTGAATATATTGTGCAAATGAAGGCAAGCAAACAGGGCTGATGGTGCAGTGCAAAAATAGCCCAGCAAATAAGTCAGCTCTGAATATAGCAACTGTGCAATGCAAGCTGCAATATCAGCCCAGTGCACACAGAGGTGTGGACTAAGGCAGAGTTGCAGTAGCAGGCCAGAGTGGGTGCTAGCAAAGAAGTGGTGCACAACAGCTACAAACAACTTTGCAGGCCAAATACTGCAGTTTGACAGGTTTGTGCAGGCCTAACTCATTAGCCCGGCACAAACACATTTCCATTATAAATTTTGCTATATTCAAAGCTCCTATGCAAATGAGCCTACTTAGGCAATCCAAGGGCAAACAGCCATATTAGCATCTCATTATGGCCTGCTTTGCATGCATTAACTTGTAGATTGCCTGGCGCTATTTCATGGTGCATACAGCTCCACCTGTATGCCAGGCTGGAAATACAGGTCGATGGCAGCAGTCTGGGTTTGCATACAGCACCACCTGTATGTCAGCCTGGAACAACAGGAGAGTAGCTGCAGGCTGGGTTTGGACACAGCAGAACAGACCATTGTGTCCCAGGGACTAGCACCACAGGAACAGGTGGTTGTGCTGCATGCCATAGACATATTGTTATTCCTGCTACAGTGTGTATCAGACTATACAATACCATAGTAGCTGGTATTGTGAGGACACAGCAATGCCTATGGTGTGTCAGGCAACATTGACTGCTGCTGTCTACACAGTGACCTGCACAGCTGGCAGGTGTGTTCTGACAGTGGACACCATTGTCGTGCTGTCCTGTGACCCACATACGCTGCGCCCTTAGCATGGGATACTCACAGTAACATACACATGGCTGGCCTTATGTGGCGTGGTGTCTGTACAGGTGTGCGGTATGTGCCCCTGGTTGGGGGTGCAGACACATACCATCAGACAGGCACACTGGTGTTGGGACATTCCTGTCACTGGAACATATGCATTCTGTGGATGGCCCAAGCATTGTGGCAGCACCTACTATGTGGTGCAGCCTGGCCACCTGTACACCCTCCCATAACACCCTTTGTTCCCCAGTACTGCATGTGTGTGTGCTGGATTGTGTTGGTGTACCTCAGTGGGGAGACTGGAGGTGTGTGCTGTATGGATGCACTGCCATGGTGTCCACTGGGTGCTGAGTCACCCGCAAATGCCTGGCAGAGTTGGGACCAGTGCCAGATGGTGACATGGGGGTGCCTTCTGTGTTTGTCGTCTTCCATGGCATATGAAGTGGGCCAGGGTGGCCGTCTGCCCTCTCTGCCTTCTCATTGGCTGCAGTCATCAGGTGCACCATGCTGCTGTTGTTCCATACAGCCTTGTAGCCTGTTGCTGCTGTTTCCACGTCCCATCCTGGTTTGCCAGGAGTTAAGATTTTTCATAGATGGTAATTTGCGCGCTACATGTTGTGCTAACACACGTTGTGTGACACTATGCTGAATATACCATTGTGCCTGCATCCATGTTCCCGCTCCTCACTTTGCACTGTGCATACATTATCTTTAGCACTGGCACTAACACATGGCGCCAGTGCATTTGGCCTTGAATATGACAGTCCGCACAATTGCAGCACAATCCAGCACAATCTGTTTGCACCTGGTGCAAAGTTTTAAATTCTGGCCCCTGGCCTTCTAAAAATGTAAATAAATATATTTCTTTTATTTAGACGACAGAAAACATCAAGTAGTTACTAAGAGTTACAAAGAAAGACAAGGAGAGGAGGAATTGGAGGAATATAACGGAAAGTTAAAAGATGCAAAGGGGTGGTTTGGGGGCAGAAGCTTTGAACAATTACTTCTGCCTCAGTATTCATTAGAGAGGATGAGATCACTACTGGGAAGCAGTACAAAGGCTTCCACAAGGTGGTTACAAGAAATGGGATGTTTAGTGTTCATTGCTGACAGTGTGAAAAAGGGCTTGCAGCCTTAAGGTAGATAAGGCATCAAGACTGGACAGCTTAAACCTGAGGTACTCACAGAATTAGGACCAGAACTGGCTGAAACCCTGGCTGAGCTGTTTAGATGCTCATCAGAGACAGGTGAAGTGCCAGAGAATGGAGCTCTGCAGATGCGGTATTGCTAGTATGGTGGGAACAAGGAAGACCTGGGAAAATACAGGCTGTTCTGTCTTACCTCCATTATAGGTAAGCTGATGGAAACCATGGTCAAAGAAAGCATAGTACCTTACTTAGAGGCTAATGAGTTTCAGGACTACAGGAAACACAGATTTGTGGTGGGAAGATTGTGCCTGACGAGCTAATAGTATTTATTTACTGGGACAAAGGCAGTAGACAGGGGCAAGTGGTAGATTTGCTTTGCTCCTGTAACCCCTAAGTGGTGCTATCCCAAGGCTACTACCTGCCTGTTTGACTACGGACAGGTTGAGGGCCTAGGTCCTATGGTGAGTGCCTCCACCCAGAGGTCAGGGTTTGTAGTGGTTAGACTAGCTTGGTCACAGTCCTCTGGGACACTGAGACCCTTTTATTCCTCTAGTGTCTCACACAGTACCGGAGTTAGGCCCCAATACCCCACGTATACACACTGTTCACTCATATAGATACCACTTACCCTCGAGAATGATTCTGCAGCACGTCTCTGAGGACCCCCTGTAAAATAAGGTTAAACAACATACACAGCAAAACACAATACTGTTTCCATAAGTTACCAACACCATAGACAGTATATAGTATAACAACAACAAATCTGATTTATTTGGGGGCAGTAACATGGGAGGAAATCAAGTTAATTGGTGGCATTAAATCACAGTACTGTGCACACATACAGGGCTAAAGTCAAACTCTGGGTACCCAGGTTGGAGGCTAGCCAGGTCCGATGCCTGGAGTTGGCCTGCAGGTGCAGATGGATAGGGCCCTGTAGAAGAAAATATATGCACAATACCCAATTGTAATCTGGAGCCGGATGGCTCAGTCCATGAAACAGTGAAACAACAAGACTTAGATGACACACTTGTGATTGAAAACAGGCTTCAGGAAATACCCCTGATTTGTACTCACAATACCCAAGCTGAGGACCGGATGGTGGATGTTCTTCTGGATTGCCAGAACAACAGGGCATGGAGACAAGGTCCTTGTGACTGGACCCCAGTGCAGTTGATAGCAACCAGATTTAGTCCGAGACAAGCTGGGGTTTGCTTTCGCTTCAACACACAGCACACACACAGGGATTAGAAATAACGATTCCCCACAAGTACTACGCACATTCATAGGTAAAAGAAAGTACTATACCAGGTAGGCTGCTCCTCGATTCCAATCGCAATTACTGCAAACTACCGGAGCACACACAGCAGCTTCAGTTCCTGACAGACCGGCCTTGATTCAGCAATTTCTCCAGTCTTCTACAGGGTGAGCCTGGTTTCCACACTTCTAGTGCTTCTTTCTCCCTCACAACTCAGATTCAGTCCAAACTGGCACTCACAAGGCGGCAGACCCGAAACTCAGGGCCTCACTTGCACTTCCCTTGAAACTATACACCCCTAGAGGCACACAGCTCCTTCTCTCTTCACTGCCACAACGGATCTACTCTTTCCAGTCACAGAGCAGGGCATTTCCTTTAGCTCCACACCATTCTGTTGGCTGGTTCGGCTGTCACTCACAATGAGACTCCCTCTGTTGGTGGAAAAAGGCACCAAGGTTAAAACTACATTTTCCAGAGTCACTGCCCATACAGTCCTCTTGTGGCTGGCTCAAATTGAGAGTCCAAGTTCCAATTCGTCCACAGGCTCCATTTTAGGGTCTCCTTATCATCCTGACTGGTCCAAGTCAGCTATTCAGGACCAAAATGAAAGAGTTACACTGAAACAGTTTGTGCTGAAATGAAGACAGGTTAGACAAACTACATTTTCTCAGTCACTCTAAATGATTTCTGGCAAACAGTTATATCTTTCAACAAGGCTCCATCTGCACATGTTACAGGCAGAAAGCAGGCCGAATAGACTGCAGCTCAGGCGGGATTCAGAGCATTAAATACACAGTCCCCCATACAAACTAATTAAGTCTGCAAGCAGACCGCCTAAAAGAGACAGTACATGGAAGTTCAAATAGCACCTACTTGGAACCACATTTAAACAGCTTAACATGTAACACCGCCCTAGACTTGGAGCACTCAGGCATGCTCCTGGAAGACTTTTGGGACCCCCATTTGCAGGGGTTACACTTCATTTTCACAAAGGCCTTCAGTTCTGTATCACACAGGAGGTTGCTGAACAAACTGGAAGAATGAAGAGTTGGGAAACAATTAGTAAGATGGGTATGGAACAGAAAACAGAGTGGCAGCAAATGGGGTCATCAGAGGATGGGGGTCTCAAGTGGGGCATTGCAGGGATCTGTCCTGGAACCAGTCCTTTTAGTATGTTCAGTTCTGACTTGGGGAGGGGTATCCAGGGCAAGATGTATCTCTTTGTGACACAATACCTCATGGCAGTGTGGACAGCAAAGAGCAGGTGAGGGAGTTAAAGAAGGACTAGGAGAAGCTGGAGAGATGGCCAAAAAGTAGAGAGTGATGCACACTGAGAAAAGATAGCATGTACAGATTACTGGATTTGGGGGGCACAACAACTGCAGAAAGGGACCTGGAGTGTCATCATCAGCAACTCCTTCAAACAAACTAGTCAGTGCAACAAAGCATACAGCAAAGCAACAAGGATGCTGGGATGCATAGGAAGAGGTTTGACAGTAAGTGATGTTGCCCTTGTACAGGTTCCTGTTGAGGCCAGAACAGAAGAGCAGTAATGAGAGGCATGAATGGTAGCAACGTTAGGAGAGACTGAGGAAATTCTACTTCACTTAGAGGCTAGTGGAACATGGCACAGATTACCCATGGAGGTGGTGGGGCATGGACTATATGCAGGTTTAAAGGTGGGTGGATCGGGTATACAGGGATGGGTAATACTAAAAGGAGACATTAGGGAGGGAGTTAGGTGAAGGGAGGTTTTAGAGTCGGAATTAGGGCTAAATACCCTGTTAGATTGTAGAAGCATAGAAACATAACATTTGTCGGCAGGGAGGACCACTTGGGCCACCTAGTCTGTTCAAAATATTAGTAGGTCAAGGGATAGGTAAGAATATTTCTAGCAGACTGGATTGGACCTGGTCATTTTCTACTGGTACCAACTATGTTTCTATCACAGCCAGCTGACGGACAACTAATTTACTGTGCTGAATGACAAAAAGATTCAATACAGTAGGTATATCACTCTGTAAATGTGTTTTAGTAGCATTGAATTATTTAGCCAGATATAAAGGCTACCCTGTATTTCAGTAAATTAGCTGGGATGTGTCTACACTTGTTGTTGAACAGTAAAATGGTGACATATGTTTAATTCCCTGAATACCCGTTCAGTACAAGGCAGAAAATAGGAATGTTGGCTATATAGCAGTTTCTGTGAGAAACTATCTGCTCCGTATGAGGTGCCATCATGCCTGAAAAAATCCAGTGATGTTAAATGTCGGATTATTGTTTATGTTTGAATATGCACTGGTTTATACAAAGAGAAAGAGCTTTTGGTGGTCATAAAAGATTAGCAACACTGGCTTCTATTATAAATATATATAATTACAGACACATACTATTTTCCTCTGTGTCAGTAGTACTGACTTGAAAAAATATATTGACTTAAAGGCGTTAATATCCATGATGTAAAATCAGCAAACACATTTACACCTGATGAAGAAGACTTTTTACAAACTGGGCTTCCAAAACATGTTCTGTTGATCAGCTCCAGATGACTGCAGTTGTTATTGAAGTCTGAGCCCTCAACCTTTAGTGCTGCCGACATGCACAGCACCATGATGTGTCATAATGACATTGACAGTGCTATACAGTTCAATGTGATTCATTTTGTAAGTAGGTTTTAGTCATTAAAAGAGAAACTTTGGTCTAGTTACTGCTATAAACCTAGTCTGTGGTAGTACTAATTTGAGCAATAGTGTTTGGGTATGAATTAATATTTGCTGGTATTAGGTTACATTTAAATGGGGACAATTTTGTAAATAAGTTTAACAATCAACAAGAGTTGACTGGCGTCAACAATATCGAGTACAGTGTTGATCACATGATAAAAATCTGGGGTCAGAGAGGAGGTGGGAAACAGCACAAAAGTTGGAGAAGTGATTTGTACTGTTTAGAGAGGACAACAGAAGAAAGAAAGAAAGAAAGAAAAGGAAAATGAAAATAAGACAGAAAATGAAAATAAGACAGAGGAAGTGGAGATGAGAGGGTGGGATATTTTGGTGGTTGTTTGTGGAACCGTTGAGATGTAATGAGGTATAGTAGAAATACATAAAAGAAACAGAGGGCCTGTGGTACTTTTGGGGAAATGGTTGAGCTGAGAGGAGAGAGGAAAATATGCTCTTATGCAGTGACCAGAGTTCAGGAGTAGACTCGGGAGGTGGGATTATGATGGCTAAAGAGGGAATGCTGCTGAGTGCAGTGGGAGCCAGGCTGGGGAGGGAGATGCATGGGTTCAGCCATCACAGCAGACTCTTGCAGTAATTGAAGGGCCTGCTCCTCATGGGAGGGAGGCAGTGCCTTCAAACAAGTGCACTGCAACATGCAAGGCCATGCAAGTGGGAAGGACAACATTTTACATAGGTGTATATTCATTGAGAAAAATCAGGTTAAAGGTAACATAAACCCTATTGTTTCCATTTTGTAATATAATTGTAAATGTGGGCATTTGTAAAGAATGTTAATTTTTTCAGCTTAAATTTATTTAAATTCATTGAGGGCTTAGATTCACAGCTGTACAAATGCCAATATCTGTCAATTATATGTATTAATACATACATACATACATAACTCTGGTTGTTCCTAATGTCCTTCTTCTTTGAAGGCTGGCAGATGCTCATGTAGAGTTTATCTTATACAATAAAGGCAGTAAGGACAAAGCCAGGTGGAAACTACCACTCACCCACCCACCCAAGGTATATGTGTCCATGTTTTTGGTTGTGCCTGTCCGTTATTTAACTTCTATTGTTTGACGATGATTTCCAAGTTCTTAGAGGTCTTTCACAGATTGTGTTAGGTGAATGGTAGATCCCAGTTGCTGCCCCTCTCCCACCCATCATGCTCTATATCTGTTCACCTTCATAAATAGTTATGCTGTTACCCATGCTTCATGCATTACTTTATTCAGGTTCTTATACTTCAAAGATATACACTTTTCCCATGTGTTATGCAGTTGAACATGCTTTTGAAATTTCCCACCCCTCATGACTTTTGTGACACACTGTGCATTACTTTTACCTAAGGGAAAGAAGCCCATCTGAAATTCACTCACCCTGATATGCCCCATTCTGATTTGTATTTCCAGACCTGGAAATTATGAGCATTATCAGTTAGAGCCCTCCACTGTCTATCTAATATGTTTTCCTTTGTTCTTTCATCCCTACTGCCTTTCATAGCTGCCAGATCCTTGTTCCTTTCTCTACTATCGGACCCTCATGAATATCACCACGCCCCCCACTTTTAACTATCAACATTAGTTGAGACTAAGAGTCCATCATTTGTAATTGTCCTTTGTGTGTGTGTCTGTTTTACCATCACTACCCTAGTTAAAGTAGTTGCTCTAAAATTGATGTTCCTTCTCTCTCTTCCATAATGCCATAATGTGGAAGTCAGAGTTATATTTTCTTTTTGGTCTCAGAAGTGCTGTGATATCTTCCATCACTTTTATAGTCTGCTACACTTTCAGCTAATCTTCTGTTGTTGGTGCCCTGTGTAATAAACCACTTATTTTATTGAATTAATTGAATTTTGTTTATTAAATTTTGTTGATCCGGTAGGCCACTGAGACTAGAAGTCCCTTTTCAGAGGCGACCGGGAGGGATACAGATGGTAACCAACTGAAATTGAACCAGATTAAGCTGTTGGAGGTATTTTAGTGAATGGGGAAATTTGGCCAGGACACCGGGAAATTTCCCTACTCTTTTCAGAAGTGCCAAAGGATCTTCACTTGTGAGTAACTGCTTTTCCTGTTGCAGTTACCATATATTGGAAAAGATAATGTTGTCCCTCTTTTTGCCCCCTTAAATGGTACCCCCCCACTATGTTGTTGAAAAGAGATGAGGTCTGCGATGCTGAGGGCTTTTGTCCATAATTGCTTCAGTTTATTCAAAATGTGAGCAGCATTGGGTAATCCCAGTAGAGTAATCCCAGAAAACGTGTGAAGGTGTGCCATTGTCCATACTTCTTGCAGCACAAATCCATGTCTGTAGTCCAAAAGTGTTTGGACCTATTCAGTGTGATAAAATATCTTTCTGCTATCTCTCTCTAAATTCCTCTAAATACCTGCTGCTGTGGTTTTGTATATTCATTCATATGAGGGCCCATTGTTTGTTGTCTATTTTTGCATAGTTTTGTCTCTCACTTTGCCTGTACTCTCTGTATGTCTGTCTGTCTGTCTGTCCTATTTCTACAGTCAATATGTGAGGGAGTAATCTACTTTATCTGTCCCTCGTTCTAGCCATATTTTCCACTTTGTTTAAGAGTTCAGGTTGTGCCTCATTACTTCCTCAAATTCTCTGTGCAAAGTCTCTAATTTAAACATCTGTTTTTACAGGGTCCAGGATGTCTGAGGAAGTTATTTTCTTCTAGTCTTGGGTCATCCAACTGACAGTTCAAAACATTATAAGGAAAACATGGATGAAACCCACAGTCAAATCCACTATTCAACTGTTTATTTACTATATTCTTACTCTCTCCAGTAACTCAAGCTGTCGCTCCCTAAGGCTCCCTTCTTGCAAATCCCTTGCAGGACAGGATGCATTCTCTTGACGCTTTCCTAAAATCTGGAACTCTCTTCCCCTTACAATTCACTCTGCCTCCTCCAAATGCTCCCTTTTCTTGGTACTCCAAGCCCATACATTTCCCACCTGCAATTGCCCTAAGTCTAATGTCTTGCCCCCCTTTCTCTTTCCCCATCTGCTGCCAGTCCCCAAGTTACTATGCTACTACTGAATATTTCATCCTCCACACTCTTCCTCTTCCCTTCCCCTTCCCTCCCCTCCTTCCACTACCTTCCTCCCTTCATCCATTTTCCTCCTTATCTCCCCATCCCTCCCTACTACCACCAGTCTATTCACACTCTCTTCCTTCCTCTCCCTCCCCCACTCCCTACCCTCCTTGTTTCTCCTCCTTACCTATCTATCTTTCTTGTTTAGCAATTTGCCATTTACATTATTGTATATACTGTACATAGCTGTGCCTTTGCTTATCCGATTACTGTGCTTTACTTATACTATGTATTTATTCCCACCACCGTTCCCAGGACACATCTGAAACAAGCTTTATGGCTCAAGTATGTATTTCCTGGTAAATCTCTTTCAACAAATAAATAAATATAATGTCATACCATACGAGAACCAGGATCCTAGGTGATGGTTTAAATGCTTCATTGGCAAGCATTTAAACTAACCAAGGGGAGGCACTGAAAAGGAGTAGGAAATCCCAGCTTCCCCACAAAACACAGTAGTTAGAGAGGTAAACACCAATGTAGAGAAGTCAGTAGGAGCAGGACAGGGTAAATGCAGAAAAGGTAGTAAGGACAGGGATGGTGCTAAAAGGATAAGACCATCAAAAATGGAGGGTGATGAGTACCAATGCCCACAGTCTGTGTAACAAGCCCCTGAACTAGTGGCCTTGATGGAAGAGGGATGCCTGGATATTGTGGCATTCAATGAAACATGGTACACAGAGAACCATGACTGGGATGTCAGCATACCAGGATACACAGTCTACAGGAGGGACAGGGTGGGTAAAAGAGGAGGAGGAGGAGTAGCTCTATATAAGGGAAGGATTAAAGCAACAGAACTAAAAGATAAGCAGGAAGTTGATGAGTCACTATAGGTCACCCTGGAGACAGGAATGGCACCACAATCTGCATGGGGTTGTGTACAGACTCCCATCTCAGGGAGGAAATGGACAAGGACATGATAGAAGGCATCCTAAAATGGCTGAAAAGGGAGATATTGTTGATGGGGACCTGAATATGCCATATGTTAACTGGAGTACCTTTGCTGCAGGCACATCTAAGAGCAGGTCATTCTTGATGCCTATAAGGGCATGCCTCAGACAGCTAGTGTTGGAACCCACTTAGGAGGCAATCTTAGACCTGGTACTCTCAAATGGGAAGGAGAAAGGATCTCAGATTTAGAAGTGGGTAGCCATCTGGGAACAAGTGACCACCAAACAGTGTGGTTCACAACAAACGCCAACCATAGAGTCAAACCATACAAAAACAAAAGTATTGGACTTTAGGAGGGCTGACTTTGGGAAAATGAAAGAGTGCCTCAGAAAAGCACTAGCAAACAGGCAAGATGGAGGGTGGAGGAACAATGGGAATAATCAAAACAACCGTCTACAGAGGCAACAAGCCTTGTGTGAAGCAAATAAACAAAACAAAAAAGGGAAAAACACTATGGTCCTCAAAAGAGGTGGAAGGGAAGGTTAAGAAGAAAATAGCATTCAGGAAAGATAAGGAAACACAGAAGGAGCAGGACATATAACTTTATCAGTTAAAGCAGAAGGAGGCAGGAAGGCAATTAGACTAGTAAAGGCACAAACTGTGAAAAGATAGCCAACTCTGTTAAGAAGGGGATAAAACCTTTATAGGTACATTTGGGACGAAGAAAGACCAAGGGAGGGATACAGAGACTTAATAAGGGGAGGAATGGCCAGAGGGTGACAGTGAAAAGCAGGGATACTGAACGAATATTTCTGCTCAGTATTTACGACAGAAGAGGAGGGAGGTACCTAAACCAAACAAGAGAAACACTCTGAATAGGGGTCGATACCAGTCCATTCACAGAAGAAAGGGTTTGAAAGAACTCTTGAAACTGAAGGTGGACAAAGCAATGGGGCCTAATGGGATCTACTCCAGAATTCTAAAGGAAGTAAGGGTAGAACTAGTAATGCCACTGACTACTCTCTTTAACAAATCATGGGAGGATGGGGTGGTACCTGAGGACTGGAGGAGGGCAGATGTGATTCCACGTCACAAAAGTGGGAGCAGGGCAAAGGCAGGAAACTACAGACCAGTTAGTTTTGACCTCAGTAGTAGGAAAATGATGGAATCACTTCTGAAGGAAAGAATTGTTGAGTACCTAGAGGCCAGTGGGCACAGGACCCAAGGCAGCATGGTTTCACAGCGGGAAGGTCATGTCAGATGAACCTAATAGATTTCTTTGACTGGGTGACCAAAGTAGTAGACCAGGGAGAGGATGGACATGGCCTACCTAGACTTTAGCAAGGCATTTGACACAGTCCCACACAAAAGATTAATAATCAAATTAACCAGCCTGGGAGTGGGTCCCAAGGTGGTAGCCTGGGTAAAACATTGGCTGGACAACAGGACACAGAAGGTAATTGTAAATGAGTCCCTCTGAAGAAAGAGGAGTTACTAGTGGGGTACTGCAGGGTTCAGTACTGGGTCCAGTCCTTTTAATGTCTTTATAAGTGACATTGCAGAGGACTGAAAGGAAAAAGTATGCCTCTTTGCAGATGACACAAAGATCTGCAACAGGGATGATACACAAGGAGGTGTGGAAAGGATGAGAAGGACTTGGCAAGGTTGGAGAATGGTCAGAAGTATGGCATCTTGATTCAGTGCAAGAAGTACAAAATAATGCACCTGGAAACAAAAACCCAGGGGAAGATTACACCATGGGGGAGGTAGTAATAAAAAAAAAAAATGGAAAGGGACCTGGGAGTAATCGTATCATTATCTTAACGTTAGCAAGCAATGTGAGAAGGTAGTAGGGAGGGCTGGGGGATACTGGGATGTATAGGGAATGGCATCACCAGCAGAAAACAGGAAGTTGTTATCCCTCTGTACAGACAGTTGGTGAGACCCCATCTGAGTACTGCATCCAGTTCTGGAGACCCCATCTCATAAGGACATAGGATAGAAACGAGTCCAGAGGAGGCAACTAAAATGGTGCAGGGTCTGCAAGAGAAGCCATATGAGGAGAGGCTAAAGGAGCTTAATATGTATACCTTTTTGGAAAGGATGGGAGAGGGAGACATGATAGAAACTTTTAAGTACCTCAGTGGAATCAACAAAGTCCAGGAGGGTAGCATCTTTCAGAAAAGAGATGTGCAAGAACAAGGGACACAATTTGAAGATGGGGGGTTCAGAAGCAACGTGAGGAAGTATTTTTCACCAGAGAGGGTGGTGGACACATGGAACAGCCTTCCTGAGGAGGTTGTGGGGTCTAAAACTGTGGGAGAATTCAAGAATGCATGGGACAGACATAAGGCAATTTTTGTGGGGGTAGGAAGAAATAGGCTGTTGGTTAACTAGGATCTGCAGCTTTATCCTGTAGGAAGGGAAATGGGCAGACTAGGTGGGCCAAGTGGTGCTTATCTGCCGTCAAAGTCTATGTTTCTATGTTTCATATCATGTTCTCTTGTTCTTGAACCTCTTTTTCTCTGAAAGATGCTACCTCTTGTACCTTATTGATACCCTTGAGGTACCTGAAAGTCTCTATCATATCTCCCTCTCTCTCTCCTTCAGTGAATACATATTGAGGTCTTTGAGTCTCTCTTCATATGGCTTCTGGATGCAACCCTGCACCATTTTAGTTGCCCTTCTCTGTACTACTTCCATTCTGTCTATGTCTTTTCTAAGATGCTGCCTCAGAACTGTACACAGTACTCAGATGAGGGCTCACTAGTGATCTGTACAGTGGCATCACCACCTCCTTTTTCTGCTAGTGATTCCTCTCTATGCACCCCAGCATCCCACTGGCTTTCCCCTACAGCCTTCTCACATTGTCTAGTCATGTTTAGGTCGTCATATGTAATCACCCCCAGGTCCTTTTCCTGTTTGGTGGCCAGCAGAACCTTCCTCCCATCCTGTATTCTCCCTGAAATGTATGTACCCCAATTGCATGATCTTGCATTTCTTTGCATTGAATCTCAGCTATCACACTCTTGACCACTCCTCCAGCTTTCTTAGGTCCCATTTCATTTCTCCTCCCCCTCCCCCAGCACGGAGTGTCCACCCTGTTGCAGATCTTATGTCTTCTGCAAAGAACATATCTTCCTTCCAGCCCTCTGCAATGTCGCTTATGAAGACATTAAAGAGGACTGGTCCCAATACCAGTTCCTGTGGCACCCCACTGGTCACCCCTCTCCTGGGGACTGAGCTCCATTCACCACCACCTTCTGTGTTCTTCCACTCAACCAGTTTCTGACCCATTTTACCACCTGGTCCCACGCCCAGGCTACCCAACTTGTTTACAAACCTCCTATGTGGGACAGTGTCAAAGGCTTTACAAAATCCAGATAGACCACATCTGTTGCCCTCCCTGATCAACTTGCCTGGTCACCCAGTCAAAGAAATCTAACAGATTTGTTTGACAAGACCTTCCGCTGTGAACCCATGCTGCCTCGGATCCTGTATTCGCAGTCCTCTAGTTTTGTCACAGTTCTTCCTTTCAGTAATGATTCCAACAGTTTCCCACTACTGAGGTCAGGCTGACTGGTCTAGCTTGACAACTTAGTGACATCAGCTGAGCAGAAGCCTTGCATAGAAAACTTAAATTAGGTTTAGTCTTAGTGATGTCACTGGGTTCTGAACTCACAAATAATTAAAAAATTAATACTGGGCACAATAAAATGCTGAATTAACATGGGACCCTAATTTTTTTTGTTATTCTTTTTGTAACCGGTAGCCCACAAGGCACAAGTGCTCTATTTTCAGTGGTGACCACGGGAGCACTGGGGAGGTTAAATGACTTACTGAGAGTCACACAGTATGCAAATGGAGGTTGTGGAATCAAATCAGATCTGCTGGATGTACCATGCCCGCTCACAGCACATTACTCTAACCTCTAGGCAATACTACACCAGTCCCAAATAGGACTATTCAATCTAAACACACAAAATAGTGCACTTGAGTTATTAAACAGACTTCACACACCAACTTAAACATATTAAAAATTTAAACAACAGGTTTTATGCCCCTTTAACGATACAGATTATGGTCTCTTCTTTAAGTGACAAAAGTAATGAAATGTAATACTTGGTTTCTTTGAAACCTAACTCTGCCCAGTCCCGCACCACCCTCTGTGAACCCCACCCAACTGGAATGCCAAAGTACGATCTAGATTCAAAGATATTTCAACATCATAATCAAAAGTACAAAGGAATAAAGTTGCAGTACTTTCATGATGATTTCTGCAAAGCACCTGCATAATCACACACATTGTGCCGAACCCACAGTGAACTTTGTGAGTGGCACTCATGAAGCAGCTGCATTAGTACTACTTGCACTGGACCTGTAACAGACATCACAAATTTTTAAATGTCTGTAACTTAGCAAATTTGTAACATTTTGGCCCAAACTTGGGAATTGCTTAGATAGGCTTCCTCCTCATGACAACGTAAGTGGCAAAAGTTAAATCCCCACACGTTTTTTTTTTTTTTTGTCAGCTTTATTTATGCTCCTGCACTGGTCCCTTAGATCTGTCTCCAGTGAGGTCTCATGGTCCAACCTTGTCCCGCCTGGCCTGGGCCCTCCCTGGTCTGATCTCCATTCCAGGGATCGCTCCTCCACATCCACCGACCACCCACCCTGGCTGTGAGCTCCTCGGGGTGAGACCACCTAACTTCTCTGGTGCGCTATCTAGAAGGGTGGCCAGGAGTGGAGGAGACATGGAGACCAGCTGGGACGGATCTGGTTGAGGGCATGGGGCAGCCCTCTGACCCACCTTCGCCTGTCCGGGGTGCCAGGGTCCATTTACTTTGTTCATCCCTGGGGAGGCATGGATGTGCAGTCACATCTGGCCCACGACCAGCGTTCCTCCCATACTCTGCACAGGATGTCCACCGATGCCCCCTGCCCCATGTATATGCCCCTGCTTAGCTGAGATGCCCCAGTCTCCACTGGGAGCCACCAAAGCTGCAGGGTGCAACACCTCCTCCCAGGAGAGGAGAACAGTCCTACAGATGCTCTCTGATCCTCTTCTTCCTGGTTAACCCCAGTGATCTGAGTCTGTTCCCAAACTCGGATCACCAGTGTGGAGCAAGGTGTGGCATCCAACGCCTCAACCCTCAGTGCCACCGGCTGGCTTCCAAAATATTTATTTGAGGTGGTAACCCCAAAACCTAGTTGGGGATTTAAGTTTCACCACTTATACTGTAGTATATAATCAGGAGAAGGCCTATCATAGCATTCCCCATATAAATAAACAATTGCCCAAGTTTGTGCCATTTGAAAATCCCTATGGAAAACAACAACTAAGTCCACATGCAAGAGCAGTGTGCCAGTTCTCAGTCTTAGGTTTTTTTTTCATCTGTTAAAAAAAAGTCCAAGAAACTGCACAGTGAATGCACCTGGGCCTTTTTGGTGTAGGGATTATTAGAAACATAGAAACATAGAAGTTGACGGTAGATAAGACTGCAAGGCCCATCTAGTCTGCTCATTTCTTTTTCTACCTTATGAATGTGCCATTGGCCTTTGCTCTGTCAATGGCCTATCTAGTCATACTCCTCTGAATTGCTCCTTTATGCCTATCCCATGCCTGTTTGAAGCCCTGCACTGTATTCATATCTACCACTTCCTGAGGTGAGGCCGTTCCATGCATCCACCGCCTTTCTGTAGAAAAGAACTTCCTCACATTACCCTTAATCGCCTCCCTCTAATCTCATGCTGTGTCCTCTTGTCCTGCTATTTTTCTTATTGAAACCTGTTAGACTCTTTCACCTTGTTAATGCCCTCAAGGTGTTTGAATATTTCGATCATATCACCCTCTCCTCCTTTGCTCTAGGGTATACATATTGAACTCAGTTAATCTGTCCTCATATGTTTTCTGTTGCAGTCCCTGCACCATTTTGGTTGCCCTTCTCTGGACTGCCTCAATTTGGTTAATGTCCTTGTGAAGGTGTGGCCTCCAGTACTGCATGCAGTACTCCAGATGGGAGCCTAACCAGTGTCTTGTAAAAGGGATTATTACCTCCCTCTTCCGACTTGTGATACCCCTACTAATACACCCAGCATCCCTCTAGCCTTACCTACTGCTTTAGTGGTCTGCTTGGATGATTTCAGGTCATCGGTGATGATGACGCTCAAGTCTCTTTCTTCCTTTGTGACTGTCAGCAACTCCCTCCCAGCCTATAGGTGGTTTCAGGGTTTTCTTCCATATGTGCATGATCTTGCACTTTTGCGTAAACCCCAGTTGCCACTCTTCCGACCATTTTGCTAGTTTATCCAGATCGCTTCTCATTCTGCCCACCCCATCTGGATCATCTACTCTGTTGCAGATCTTGGTGTCATCTGCAAACAGACAAACCTTACCCTCAGTCCATCTGCAATGTCACCAATGAAGATATTGAAGAGGACTGGCCCCAGACTGATCCCTGAGGTGCCCCACTTGTAACTTGCATCTCTTTTGACTGTATACCATTTACCACCACTCTCTGTTTTCTGCCCATCAACCAGTTTGCCACCCAGTTGACCAATGTCTGACCCACCCAGAGCCTACCCAGCTATTAATCAATCTTCTATGTGAAACAGTAAGAAAGCTTTGCTGACGCTAAGATAGGCAACATCAACAGCTCCACCTTGGTCCACCACCACTCTGGTTACCCAGTCAAAGAAATCTGTGACATTAGTTTGACAGGACCTTCCTTTTGTAAACCCATGCTGTTTTGGATCCTGTGCTCCTATGGATTCCAAGTGTTGCACTATCCTTTCCTTAAGGAGTGTCTCCATAATCTTGTCCACTACTGAGGTAAGACTGACTGGTCTGTAGTTCCCTGCCTCCTCCCTGCTACCACTCTTGTGGAGCGGGATTACATGAGTCCTTCTCCAGTCTTCTGGGACCTCTCTTGTGCTCAGAGACTCACTAAACAGTTCTGATAATGGCTCTGCTAGTTCCACCTTAACTCCTTTAGTACCCTTGGATGTTGCCATCAGGTCCCATTGCCTTGTCCACCACTGACTTATCGAGCTCTTGTAGGACCCTTTCTTTTGTGAAGTGACTAGTGGCACACCTCCTCCCCCTGTGTCTATGGTGCTGAGCTGTGGGCCCTGCCTACCTTCTCTTCAGTAAATACTAAGCAGAAGTATCTATTTAGGATAGATGCTTTACATGGTCCTCCTCCTCCCATGCCCCTTATCCCCTTTGATCTAGCAATACCCCTCTGGACTTTCTCCTTTCACTAATGTATCTATAGAAAGTCTTGTCACCTTCTTTTACTGTTCGTGATAGTGTTTCCTTGGTTTGGACCTTTGCCTGCCTGCCTTCCCTACTTCCCTTTAGGAAAGTTTGGTATGCCTCCTATCTTCATCCTGCTGCGTTTCCTCCAGCCTTTCAGCAGTGTCACTGATGAAGACATTATAAACATAGAAACATAGAATTTGATGGCAGAAAAGGACCGCTTGGCCCACCCAGTCTGCCCATTTCCCTTCTTAACAGATAAGCTGCAGATCCTAGTTAACCAACAGCCTACTTCCTCCTACCCCACTAGAATTGCCTTATGTCTGTCCCATGCATTCTTGAATTCCTCCACTGTTTTGACTGTATGACCTCCTCGGAAGGCTGTTCCATGCATCTACAACCCTCTCTGTGAAGAAATACTTCCTCACATTACCTTTGAGCTGTCCCCCCATCTTCAAATTGTGCCCCTTGTTCTTGCACATCTCTTCTTTTGAAAGACTGAATAGGGCTGGCCTCAGGACTGATCCCTGGGCACCGCACTGGTCACCCTCTTTCCTCGAATTTGATCCCATTTACTACCACCTCTGCTTCCTGTCCCTCAACCAGATTCTAACCAGTTTTCCACTCTGTGACCACCCCCCATGCTCCCTAGCTTGTTCACCAGTCTTCTGTGAGAGTGCGGTGTCAGGGCCTTCACTGAAATCGAGGTAGGCGATATCCACCACTCCTCCCTGATCCACTCCTTTGTCACCCAGTCAAAAAAGCAAATCAAGTTTGTTTAACATGACCTTCCCACTGTGAAACCATGCTGCCTTGGATCCTGTGATCCCATGGTTTCAAGTATTGCACAATCCTTTCCTTTAAAGAGCCCATGACACCATTGTGACAGCTTTGAGAAAATGTAATGTTTAGCACAAGTGAGTTTATATTTTATTGTTATTTCTGTATTTCTCATTCTTCTTTATTACTAAGGACATCTGCATGTAAACAAGGTCACTACCCTATCTGTTCTGGCTGTTTGCCTACATATGACATCACAGTTCTGTTTATGACATCACAGTCTGTTGTTGGAGATAATTATGATGCCATAAACAGGGATTCTTTATTTTATTTATTTCTTTATTTAAAAGTTGGTAACTGGGAAAAGCATCATGACCAGAAGCTTGCTTCCAGGTGGAACCTGGATTATGATGTCATATGTAGGATAGTGGAAAAGCAGATAAAGTCTAAGGGACGAGTAAGCCTCTTTCGTGCAGCTGTCCTTGGTAATAAAAAAAAAAGTAAATAATTATAGAAAATACATGAAATACAAACTGAACTGTCTAACTCTCACATTTTTTCTAAGTTTTATAACGGTGTCGGGGCTCTTAAGCAGTGCCTTCATAATCTTACTCACTGCTGAGGTGAGGCTGACCAACATACAGTTTTCTGCCTCCTCCTCCCTGCTGCCACTCTTGTGGAAGGGACTATATTGCCCACTTCAGTCCTCTGGAACCACCCCTGTATCGAGACTCACTAAACAGAGCTGCCAGCGGTGCTGCTAGCATCGTCCGTAATTCCTTTAATATCCTGGGGTATACTGTATATCATCTGGCCCTATCGCTTTGTTCACCCTCAATTTTGTGAATTCCTGCAGGACCTTTCTGCTGTAAAGGGACTGGTGTTTACCTCTCCCCCCATTGTTTCTGCTGCCTAGTTGTGAACCCTGTCCCTCCCCTCTACTGTGAATACCAAACAGAAATATTCATCTGGTATCTATACTTTTCTAGGTCACCCTCTATGCACACCTCTTCCTCCCTTTGAGCTTTACAATCCTTCCCTGGCCTTCCTTTTATTTCTAATGTATCTATAAAATGTCTTGTTCCCCTCTTTACTGTCTGCGCTAATCTCTTCTCTGTTTGCACCTTCATACTCCTAACTGCTTTCCTTGTCTCCTCTTTCTCTCTATGTACCTATCATCATCCTTCTGAGTCTCCTTGTATTCTGAAAGCCCCTTTTGTCCCTCACTTTTTCTGCCACCTCCTTTGTGAACCATAGTGGTGTGTTCCTTCTTTTTCCCTTGTTACTCAGCCTAATGCACTGATTTGTCACCTTTGCTATGTCTTCTTTTAGGTGTGCCCACGCTCCTCAACCCTCCCCATAGATCTCTTCCTGATGGGGCTTCTTTGATCCCTCCCTGTCCTACCAAAGTCTGCCCTCCTGAAATCCAGGGTCATTTATTTTGTGTGGTTCACCTGTGATACTGTACTGATGTTGAACCATGCTATATGGTGATCACTGGACCCTAGGTGCCCATCCACTGTGACGTCGCCCTTATCCTATCTCAGTTGGGCAGCACAAGGTCTAAGATCACCTTGCCTGTGGGTTCCTGAACCAACTGCCTGAGACCTGCTCTCTGCAAGGATTTCATGATATCTCAGCTCTTGACTGAGGCAGCTGCCAGGGATGGTCCAGTCCACATCTGGCATGTTAAAATCACCCAGCAGCAGTACCTCCCCTTTGCTGCAATCCCATGTATTTCCTCCACTATTGCTCTGTCTACCTCCTCCTTCTGTGCTGGAGGCCAGCAGATTACTCCTGTGTGAACTGCTGTGCCATTTCGGCTTATATATGACACACACTGCCTCGGCCTCCCCTGTTTACTGTGCACTGCTGTCGCCTTAATGCCTTCTCGATGTAGAGGGCCACCCCCACCTTTTACCCTCCCTGTCCTTTCTGGGTAGAGTGTACCCTGGTACATTTACCTCCCAGTCATGGTTTCCAGTATATCATGTCAGTAGTTGCTACTATGTCCAGGTCTGCCTCTGCCATCAAGGCTGCCAGATCTGGGATTTTTGTTTCCCAGACTGCAGGCATTTACGCAACATGACTGTCCATGTCTTGCAGCCTGTGCCCTGCATTTCTACCATTGCCTTTTTTGCTCCCTCCCGCAGCCTGTGCCCTTGCATTTCTACCATTGTCTTTTTTTGCCCCTCCCTCCAACCCTGTATTTTCTCCTGCTGCCTGTTTTCCTCTGCCTTATCTCTTGTAATGAGCCCAGTCATATCTGTTCATGTTTCCCAGCAAGTCCCTCTTGTACGTCTACACTTGCCCTGTTCCCCTTTCCAACCCTGGTTTCTTCCTTTGCTGCCTCCTTTCCTCTGCTTTTCCCTTTAATGAGCTTGGAATATCTGTCCACAACATTTCTTCCTGATCCATGCTGCTAGCTACTCCGACCTGTGGGTGGGTTGCCTAAGTCTCCCTGCCCCCGGCAACTTTAAACACTGGCAAGGAAGCATCTAAACTTTTAATTGAGGACTGCAGTTCCTCCCTGGATGGATGAAGACCGTCCCCCTGTACAGGTTCCCATCCCTCCAGGTGGGTCCCAGTCCCCAATGATGCCAAAACCATTATCTCCGCTCCAGCCCCTGAACAAGTATTGAACTCGCTGATGCGGAGATTTTGAGCCTCCTGTTGTGTGGACTGGCAGCACCTCTGAGAATATTACAGAGCTCATACTTCCTCTAAGGCTCCTACCCAACCCTCTGAAGTCCTCTACACCTGCTCTATGCTCACATCCTCCTTTGGCCAGGTAATTTGTCCCCAGATGGAGCATGACCTCAAGTTCCCCCCCTCCTTGCTACTGCTGTGGTGATCCTCTGGATTCACCTGTCCCTGCCTCCCTCTGAGCTGTGCCTCCTGGCAGGCACTTGACCTCCCCTCTCCTTCCTGCTACCTGTACCTAGATCCATTCCCCAGACTACTGGGTCCCCACCAGGAGTAGCTTCCTCTTCCTCTTCCTCTGGGGTCCTCTACCTCTCACCCTAGTGTCCTCCTGGAGGACCCCTCATCCTCCCTGGTCTCAACCTCAGATTCCCTTGTGGGGCTTGCCCGCTCCTCCAGGACAGCAAAGGAGTTTGTAAGTTGGACTGGATGGGGATGTGCCTCTGACCCCCTCCCTCACCCTCCCTGAGCCCATCACAGTCCAGCCAGCCATCTGCCTGAGCATCCGCTGCAACAGCGTCTGCAGACATGGTGGCCTCTGGGTGGGGAAAAGGCTGCCAATACACCTGCCAGTTCAGCCTGGAGACTGGCAACCTCTGCCTTCAGCCCAGAGAGGCGCCAAACCACAACACTAATGCATGTTAAGGTTGTACCTGAAAATAGGCATTCAGTTGTCTGTGTACCTATTGCTTACCAAAACCAAATAAACAAATAAATAAATATGCACATGTCTATTCCTGTAGAATCAGGTGTATAAATAATGTGTGCACACTGCTGAGTTATGCTACATGAGCAATAAGCCAAGACAGGTGTGGGATATTATTCCTGAACTATACTTTCAGGTGGCTGACGTTACTGTGAAAGTGCCTTGTGCATCACAACACACCCTGGGCATGCAGTTAAGAATATTAACCCACACCTTGAGTCACTTATTCACTTATAAAATAAGTCCATTGTAAAAAAAAAAAAAGTAAGAAAAGTTTAATGTCAAAAATATAATAAAAATGTAAGTGTTTTGCTTAATTTTTTCACAGACTTTCAGGAGGCATTGATCTGTACATGTGCTGCATCCTGGTTTCTGGAAAAGTGGAAAGCAGTGTAGTTACTAATATATTCCTGAACCACATGGCTTTGGAGCCTTCAGAGCTGGCTTTAGGGGTTGTGAACTGTGCATTCTTTGGGGCCTAAAACAGGAAGCCCCAAAAAACTCAGCTGTCCAGTTGGCCTCCTTCTTCCTGGTCCTATGTACTAATTTAAATAAAGTGCAAAATGGCACAAAACTAGCTAAATGTGAAGCTACAGGGAGGCCATGATAGGGATGAGGATGTTCCTTGGGGACTTTGCGACTTCTGATATGGGGCCTCAGCAAAGAGGTTCGCACAGGGCCCGGAATAGCCAGGCCAGTGCTGGAGCCTTTACGCCACCAATCAGAAGCAGGATTTTCCTACCCATTTTATAATAATCAAGTATTTCTGTTGTATGTTTTCTTTGCAAATAACAGTAGTTGCTGTGTAACCCCTAGATGGCGCTATTCAGGGGCTACCACCCTGCCTGATTTGCCACTAACAGGTTGAGGGGCCTGGATCCAATGGCGGGTGCCTCCACCCAGAGGTCAGGGTTTGCAATAGTTAAACTAACTGGTCACAGCCCTCTGGGACACTGCAACCCCCTTTCTTCCCACTAGTGGCCCACACAATATATCAGAATTACCTTCACAGTATACACTTACCCCAGGACTGGTTCCGGCACTGGGACCTCCTGTGAAATGAGATACAGTGCAACAATCACAGTACAGTACTTTAACATAGACAAATACCTCAGGCAGTATAACTTTGCTGAAACAAGCAGCTCTGATTTATTTAGGGGATATAACAAGGACAGGGGAAATCAGGTTAATTAGCTTATCACTCTAATAATCTACCTATGGCTCTGTGCACAGGCCTATCCCTATCAGTTACTGTCCCTGGGTACCCAAGCCTAGTGGCTAGTCCAAACCATGGCAGCTGGTAGGGCCCTTTCACACAGAGAAAGGAAAATTAAACAGTCAGCAGTACAGTAATTCCATTTGGATTTAATGTGGCAATTCAACAGGGGCGACCCTGAATTAGTACTCACGACCTCCAAATAAGATAGGGTCCTTCAATATCAGCAGGGCTACTCTTGAGCTCCAAGAGACTCTTCACACATTTATATGGTAAAAAAAAAGGAGTACTATACCAGGCAGGCTGCTTCTCTATCCCGATCGCAATTACTGCACAATACCGGAGAACACACAGCAGATTCAGTTCCTGACAGACCGAGGTGCAATTCAATAATTTCTCCAGTCTTCTACAGGGTGAGCCTGGTTTCTACTCTTCAGAGATCCTTTGATTCTTTTCTGGGGCCAGTTCAGTCCTAACAAGCAGTTACACAAGCTGCAGACCGGAACTCTGGGCCTTACACACGTTTTTGACTAAAACTGCACACTAAAAAGCACAGGGCTCCTTCCTTCTTCACTGCCAAAGCTCAACTGAAACTGCAACCAACAAAACCGGGCACTTCCTTTGAGTTCCTCCCAGTTCTTGACTGGATTGGCTGTCACTCACACTAGACTGCTGCTGTTGGTCCAAAAGGCACTGAAGTCTAAACTACATCTCCCAGAGTCACTGCCCATACAATCCTCCTTGTGGCTGGCTCAGATTATGAGTCCAAGTTCTGATTCGTCCAAGGCACCATTTTAGAGCTAGCTTACCCCACACTGATTGGTCCAGTTCAGCAGTTCAAAACCAGAATGGGAACTAGGCAGACACTGTTCTGACTGCAAAAGAAAGCAGGTTAGACAAACTAATTTCATTATCACTCTAAATGGTTTCTGGCAAACAGTTACATCTTTCAGATAGGTTCCTTTGCACTCCTAGTGACTGCAAAAATGGAGTGAATTGGCAGCAGCTTGAGTGGTACTCAATTAAAGAAACACACAGTCCCCCATACAAACTAATTATGTCTGCAAGCAGACAGGCTCTTAAAGAGACAGTACCAGAGGTTCTAAAACACTCACTGATAAATGGCTTAAACGCCAAACACCATTCAGGCTTGGAGCATTCAAGCAAGCTCCTGGAAGTTCTTTTGGGAACCCCCATTTGCAGGGGGTTACATGTGTATTGTGTACTGATATCAGTGTCAAGATCACATTATCACTTATCAGTATCTGTAAGGTTTCAATATTTCAGAACAATAGATAAACTGACAGAGGTTTGTTTCAAGTGACAGTGTACTGTATGAAAGAGAAAGGCTAAGTTTGCCATTTTGTGGCCAGATAGTACCTTCTTTTTGTAGGGATGATCTATAGACCACCAGGACAAGGGGAAAAGAGAGCGATAGAGAGCTCGATTAAAAGCTGGCAAGGGGAGTGAAGAAATGGGGTAGTTGTGGTGGGTGACCCAACCTTTGGATATCAACTGAGACATTCCAGCAGCCAGGTGTACCAGAAGTCAGGCCCTGTTAGATACATTGCAGGACTGCCTGCTTGTGCAGCTGGTTAAGAAACCCACTAGACAGGTGGCCATTCTCGATTTGGTGCTCACCAACTCGGAGATGGTGGGAGGAGGAGCCACTGGGTTCCAGTGACCATAAATAACTCCATTTGATTTTGGGATGGCCCTCGGACTAGAATGCTCCTATCAAAAACTAAAGTCCTAGATTTCAGCTGATCAGACTTTCAACCAGATGAGGGAGTTGGTCTGACACAAACTGACCAGGGCAGATAACATCAGAGGTGTAGAGACAATATGGGTGGGGGCAATCAAGGGACCATTCTTGAGGCAACAAAGTTATGCACAAAATTGATACAAAACAAAACAGATACAAGAGAGCAATATGGTTCTCAGAAAGGGTCAGAGAAGCAGTGAGGCCCGAGAAAAAGGCTTTCACCAGGTACAAGGAAAAGCAGAGGGAGGAGAAATGGGGAGAGTACCAAAGGAAAGCAGAGAGAAGCAAAGAGGACAGTTAGGGAGGCAAAGAAGGCATGGAGTTGCTTGGTACAAATGGGTCAAGGGTAGGGAAAACAATTTTCAGATGTATTAAGGAAAACAGAAAGAAGGGAGAGGAGTATTGTTAGGATACAAAGGGGGTTATTAGATGTTTACGAGTCAGCAATGGGAATCCTGAAGAAGTAAAATCCCAAAAGAACAAGTAACAAAGGAATCCAAGGGGTAAAGGAAAGAGAGTGCAAAAAAAAAGAAAATAAGGAAAGCGCAAATGGAAAATAATGTGTGGGAGGTGGCAGGACAGTCTGGAGAGCCATGTGCAAATACTACAGTCGGGCAATAAGATTGCAGACCCAGAGGCCACCATGGCAGATGTGGACCTAGACATAGTAGCACTACTGAGTCCTGGTGTAATGAAAACCAGATTGGGATGTAGCCATACCGGTTATACTCTATTCAGAAAAGACAGGGTAGGCTAAAAGGGGGAGGAGTGGCTCTTAAAAGCTACAGAAATACTGAGTGAGCAGGAGGAGCTGAAGTACCGTGGGTCACCCTGGAGACATGGAAGGGGCCATTATTCACACGAGTGATCTACAGACTTCCAGCACGGGGGATGTGGATAAAGATATGATGGAAGCAATCCAAAGGATGGCACACAAAGGAAGGTGTTGCTGGTAGGGGACTTCAATCTACCAGATGTGGATTGGAGCCACCAGCTGCAGCAACAGTCAGATGTAGGGACATCCTGGACTCTGCAAGGGCATTCCTCAGGCAACTAGTTAAGGAGCCCACTGTGATAGTGGCAGTACTAGACCTGGTACTGGCAAACAGGGACAGTATTTGCTTATGTCACAGTGGTGGCCACTTGAGGACCAGTGGTTACCATACAATGTGGCTCAGTATAAGAACTGGCCAGAATTGAGCCACACTAAGATGAAGGTCCTGGACTTCAAGAGGGCCAATTTTAATAAAATGGGAGGATGCTTTAGGGACACCCTGCAGGATAGGAAAACTAGGAAGTCAAGAAACAATGGGCAAAAAATAAAGGGGGCATTGAAAAGGCAACAAATCTTTGTGTCAGGCAGGTTAATAAGGGCAAGAGAAAAAGAGACAGCTATGGTTCTCTAATGAATTAGTGGAGAAAGTAAGGCAAAACAACCAGCATTTAGAAGGTACAAGAGGGCACAGAATGAGGATGATGATGAGAGTTATCAGGAGAAACAAAGAGGGGCAGGGAGAGTAGTTAGAGGCAAAGACGCAAACAGAGGAAAATATTGCCCAGTCAGTAAAAAAAAAAAAAAAATAAGGGATAAAACATTCTTTAGATATACTGTATAAGTGAGAAGAAAAAGACCAAAGGAGGGATAGTAAGGCTAAAAGTGGAAGGAGGGGTTTGGGAGGAAGAGCACCAAAAAAAGCAGACATATTGAACAATTACTTTTGTTCCAGATTATGGAGGAAGGGTAGGGCACGGCCAAAGATTTGGGACAAGGGCATTAGAGGAAGGGAGGTGGACACTAGTTTTTATTACAGAGGAGAGAGTTCTCAAGGAACTAGCACAATTAAAAGTAGACAAGGCAATGAGACCTGACGGGACACACTTTTAGGATACTGAGGGAGCTCAAGGAGGTGCTGGCTGCACCTCTGACAGCTTTGTTCAACCTATCGCTAGAAACAGAGGAAGTTCTGGGGAACTGGAGGAGGCAGATGTGGTCCCACTACACAAAAATGGAAATAAGGAGGAGGCAGAAATTTACAGACCTGTCAGTCTGATCTCGGTAGTGGAAAAGTAATGAAATTGCTACTGAATGAAAGGATTGGGGAATACCTTGTAACCAGTGGATTACAGGATCCGAGGCAACATGGTTTCACAGGGGGAGGTCTTGCCAGACAAACGTGATCAAGTTCTTTGACTGGTTGGCCAGGAAGTGGATTAGGGAGGAGCGTAGATGTGGTCTACCTGGATTTCAGTAGGGTCCTCACACTGTTCCACATAGAAGACTGGGAAAGCTGGGCAACGGGAGGTCCAAAAGTAGCAAATGGGTAAGAGGTTTGCTGAGCTAAAGAGTCAGAGGTTGGTGGTAAATGGGTCCACTCTGGAGAAGGTAAGGTGACCAGCGGGGTGCCACAGGGATCAATACTAGGTCCAGTCCTCTTCAATGTCTTAATTAGTGACATTGCAGAAGGGCTGGAAGGGAAAATATGTCTGTTCGTGGATGACACAAAAATCTGCAACAGAGTGGGCACCTGGGCCCCCCGGGTGCCCACTCTGTTGCAGATTTTGCCTGAAAAGTTGCAAGAATGATCAAGGAATAGTAGCTTGATTTCAGCAAGAGTGCAAAATCATGTACTTGTGACACGGAAACCCAGGGCCAATGTACAAATTGAGCAGGGCGGTATTAGCAACCACAAAACAGGAACGGAACCTAAGAGTAATCATTTCTGATGACTTGAAGGTAGCCAAGAAGTGTGATAAGGCAGTGGGAAGGCTAGTAAGATGCTCAGTGCATAGGGAGGGGCATCACTAGCAGAAAGAGGGACGAGTATTACCCTGTATAAATCACCTGTAAGACCCCACCTCGAGTACTGTGTCCAGTTCTGCAGGCCCCACCTCCAGAAGGACATAGGGTGGAAACGGTACAAAGGAGGACTACCAAATGGTGCAAGGCCTGCATCAAAAGCACTATGAAGAAAGACTCAAGGTACTAAATATGTACTCTAGAGGAAAGGAGGATTTGATAGAAATGTTTGAATACTTCACAGGTATTAATAAGGTACATGAAGGTAGCATTTTCAATAGAAAAAGATGCTCCAGGACAAGGGTCATGCTGTGAAGCTGGGGGGCACTGATAGAGATGTGAGGAAATACTTCTTCTCAGAGAGGGTGGTGGACACCTGAATAGTCTCCCAGCAGAGGTGGTGGGGCTAAAACAGTAACAGGATTCAAACATGCATGGATAGACACAAGGGATCCTTAGATGTAAGGCAAGGGAGGGGTAGATACCAGAGATCGAGTAGGTTCTGTGGTAGTGCGTAGGTAGGAAATATGGGGAGACAAGGTGGGCCAAGAGTTCCTTATCTGCTGACAACTTTGCGTGTCTCTTTGTTCTATGTTTCTATGAACAAAAGCAGCCATCCTTAATGATTACGCCTGCTCTATCTTCACAGGGAAGACAGGGAGCACCTGCCTGAAAGTGGCATCAAGATGGCTGTCAGGGCATTTCTGAAATGAGACAGACAGTATTTATCAGAGAAAGGCCCAGAAGGGGCTTGAAGCCCTTAACGTAGATAAAACCTCAGGGCCGGATGGGATGCAACCAAGGGTACTCAAGGAATTGGCTGCAGAACTGGATGAATCCCTAGTACTATTCAGTAACTCAATTCAGAAAGACTGGAGGGTACTGGACATAGTCCTGCTACACAATGTGGGGGTCAAGGAGCAATCTGGGAATTGCTAATCTGTCAGTCCTACCTCTGTAGTGAGTAAACTGATGGCGTAATTGATCAAAGAGGACCTTAGGACTACCTGGAGAGCAGTGGTCTCCAGGATAGTAAACAGCACATGTTTGTGGCAGGTGGTCTTGTCAGGCCAACCTGATAGTTTTCTTTGGGTAATAGTTTTTGGGTAACAAAGGTAGTAGTTAGGACCATGCTGTGGATTTACTCTACTTTGATTTCAGCACGGCTTTCGACTCGGCACCACATAGAAGGTTGCCGAAGAATCTGGAGGACCTGGGTGTAGCTAGGGACATACAGTAGTTAATGGATAGAAAACTGGTTGAAGATGAGACAACAGAGGGTGGTGGTAAATGGGGTCAAATTGGAGAGAGGGATGTCATGAGTGGGGTGCCACAGGGATCTCTCCTGGGTCCTGTCCTCTTCAATATGTTCGCCAGTAACATTGCAGGAAGCATCTGGGTCAAGTTGTCTCTTCACAGATGACACAAAGCTCTATGATAGTGTAGATAATGATAAAGGGATCAAGGAGATGCAGAGGGATCTACAAAGGCTAGAGAGGTGGTCTGAGGTTTGGTAGTTGAAATTTAGTGCCAAAACATACAAGGTTATGCACTTAAGGAAAAACATGATAGAGGACTGAATGGAGGGGTTAAACTGAGCACTACATCAGAGGAAAGGGACCAGGCAGTCATTAGTGACGCCTCAAACAATCAAGTCAGTGTAACAAGGCCTGTGGTAAGGCTAATAAGATGCTGGGGTGTATCGGAAGGGTAGTGACAGAAGGAAAGAGGTACTATGCATCTATATAGGTCACTGGTGAGGCCGCACCTGGAAGATTGTGCTTAGTTGTGAGTCCTGTCCTAAGGAAGGACACGGCAGACTGAAGACGGTGCAATGCAGGGTGACCAAGGTGATTCAAGGTCAGCAGGGTGATCTTACGAGATCATCTCAGGGCACTGAACATGTACCGCTGGAGACAAAGCAAGAGATGGGGGATATGATAGAGACCTTCAAGTTTCTGAAAGGAATAAACAAGGGATCTGCAGGGAAGTATTTAGCATAAGTAATAACCCATGGTCACAAGCGGAATTGGGGGTGTAGTTTAAGAGGATGTGAGAAGTTCTGTTGTACAGAAATGTGTAGCCATGAAGCAGTTTGTCAGAGGAGGTGGTGTCGCCAAGACCATAAATGGCTTCAGGCATGGCTGGGACAGAGTGAAGGGTATGGTGGTTGCTCAGGTTGGTAGCAGTAGGGAGGTGAGCAAGGGGGCGGACCTGGGGGATAAAACCAGCATGGACAATAGGTTCGGGGCAGACTGGGATCTCTGGGCAGACTAGATGGACCTGTGGTCTTTCTCTGCCACTACTTTTTATGTTTCTATGTTCTTTTGTCAGTTTATATCTTTGTGACAGTAATCTGTCAGTCCAGCAAAGTTTATTGACCAACTCATACTGTATCCCCCACCGAAGGCATAGTGCAACATTTTGTCTCCATGCAAGGGACGGGTGAAGGCTTATAGAAATTCTTAATTTAGGAACCTTGTGATTCTTCCTGGGTAGTATTGCATGCATGTAGTCTTTAGTTTCTGCTTTTCGAACTGTACCTCTCCTACCATCAACAGAATGCCTCTGTAAATGAGATGTTTTGTCACAGTGAGCATGTGCTGTATAAATATATTAGATAAATAAGAAAAATTTCATATTTTGTATGTGCAAATGACGATTATACAGTATGTTAAGACTTTGAATGGAACGAGAATTTGGTTTGCAGTTCTGAAATTACTTCAAAGAATACCACTTCTTGAAGAATTGCTGGTGCTGATCAGGTAAGAAAACTCAATTGTTTTTAGTGGACGTTACACCGTGCTTTATCTTAATTTAAAAGCTGGAGTTTAGCCAGAAATCAAAGCTTCAGTAGCATGTGTAGTTAAAGTAGATGTGCTACCAAGGATTAAAAGGACTGAATTCAAATAGGTTTGTAAGAAGCCTCATATCAAGCACTGCACAGAAAGTAGGCCACTCAAACTGTTAATCACTGAGGTTTCTAAAAAGTACATGGTGTTTTTAATAAACAGATTCAGTCTTTTGTTTATTACAGCTGTTTGGTCCTGTTGCCTCCTCCCACCCGACAATACGATGGGGACACGTAGTGATTTTACAAGTTTTCTCCCTTAACCATCCCACCTCCCGAGGCCCTGGCACACAGCTGTGCGAGCATGTGGAGGCACACTATGCACCCTGTGGTGCCAACTTAGCCCTTCCACCTCCCGGAACTGTTTGCCACCCTCTCTGCCTACGCCACCGCCAGACCTCCACCAAATGGGAGCGTTAACTACCGGGGCACCAACCCAACCTCAGCACCCCGGGAGAGGAGAGAGCTGCCCATTGACATGCTTGATCCTGCCTCTCAACGCTGGCATCCTGACAACCCAAGGTCAATCCTGAACTCGGCTGCCGCGTAGCGTGAGGTGTGGCGCCCAGTGCCTCAACCTTCAGTGCCACTGAGCCGGTTATAGATTCAGTCTTTATATGTAAATATAACAGACTGAGTCTCTTTACTAAAAATGCAAATTGACTGAAATTCAGTAACTTTGTCCATGTCTGAACACTCTGTAATCATTGGTGCATGTGCACCCTTAGGATCCAGATATACGTGATAGGTGCATACCGCCTGCACAGCACCATACTTGTTGAAAGGCACATGATGATCAGAATTTATGATTGCTGGCCACTACAGGGTGCCTGTCTGCAGCTTCACTCCCGGTGCACTGGTGCATGGAGGCAGATCAGAGGACACAGCATCCAATTGGATGTCCATCCTGGTCCGGGAGTGAATTCTGCTCCATATGGTTCAGTGGACTGTGGGACACTTCCAGTCCCATACTTTAAAAAGAATGGGTGAGTACCCGATGACCTTCCCAAGCCTTCCCTGCCTGACGGATGACTGTGGAGGCAACAGGCGGGGGTTAGGTCCCTCCATGGCCACTGAGTGTACTATGTGGGGTGCTCAGTAGCTATGGCAAGGTACGCCCATGTAGCCTGCACAGTTTCGACCGCACCCATACCACAGTGAATGGCATGGAGTGCAGGCATGCCCCCTGACACTGCTGCAGACTATCTGCATGCATAGCAGCATGAGCAGCCAAGGAATCGGGCATGAAAGGATGCGTGCCTCGTAGTGAATGCTGGGGCCTGCTGGACCCCAATGCATGGTTACTTGACTTAGTTATACCGTGTGTACCATGGATACATGGCGCATAGGCATATATAATTTTGTGCATAGGGACCAATATGAAGAAAGAGAAAAGACTACAGACTGAAGGCTGGATGCAGAAAGTCTTGTATTCCATGCAAGTCATCTCTTATAAAGAGGAACAATTTCACTTGTGAAGCCCTGCATAACCACCTAAGTTCAATTAAATATATAAACCATTACAAACACATTACACAAATAGAACACCGCACCAATACATACACCACACATGAGGACACTACATTTTAATTGATCGCTTTTATCTGTGCAGCAACACCACTTTCTCACATGGTACTTCAACCTTTTGATGATGGCAAAAGAGCTGAGTCTTTGAGCTGGCCTTGTGCATTCTACTTGGTGGATTTCAATGACTGATTGTGCAACCCTAGGTGGCGCTATCCCAGAGCTACTACTCCTGCTTGCTTGGCTAGTAGCAGGTTAAGGGGCCTGAGTTCTGAAACTGGTGCCCACCCGAGATCAGGGTTGGTAGTGGTTAAGCTCACCTGGGTACAGCCCTCTGGGACACTGTAACCCCTGTTTCCCCTCTAGTGGCCTGAACACTGTACAATAATCACTTTCACAATACCACTGGTACACCACACAAGTACACACACTGTTTGCACTTACCACCAGGTCTGGTTCCTCTGGCTCGACCCCTGGAACTCCATAGCAACAGTACAGTACTTTGAGCACAAACTGGAACCATAGTCAGAGTACATGCAGAAAAGTTAGATCTGATTTATTCAGGGACTTGAACAAGGGAGGGCAAAATCAGGTTAATTAGCTTAAAGGTTATATCAATCAAGCAATTATGCATGCGCTTTGAGTCCCCACACAGTCACACCTCTGGGTACCCAGGTGGAGAAGAGATGGGCTAACCAGGACTGTTGCCCGGGTTGGCCAGCATCGCAGCTGGTTGGGGCCCTTGATGGAAAAACAACATGCACAGTACACAGTATTTGTAATCCGAGCCAGAGGGCTCAGTTCGAAAGGAAATGAAACAACAAGACAATCAGATGACACACTCAGATTAAGCTGTTTTGCAGGGAGCTACCCTGGTATTTACTCACGATACCCAAGACTGGACACAGGTTGGACGAAAATCGAGACTGCAGGTGGTTGATCTGGAATGCCAGGAGAAGCAGGGCCCATATGAGTCGAGAGGCGCCGCTTTGTTCAAGCGTGGAGCAGGGGCTGATCCCCAGGCAGGTCTCTCGTTGATGGCTTCTCTGTGCAGTGGGTAGTCTGGCTGGGCCAGTCTGGCAAGGCCCAGACTGCACGAGACAAATTCGGATGCAGTCCGCTTTGGGCTGGATACAGCTTCCAGTAAGCAGAACACAGTTCACACAGCGGGAACTAACTCACAACCCACTAGCAGCTCATAGCACATTTACATGTACGTGAATTCTACTGTACCAGGCAAAGTGCTCCCCGGTGACAATCGCAAAGTCTCTGCACACACCGGAGCTTAGGGGTAGCTGGAACTCCTGACAGGTTGATCGCATCAGCAAAATCTTGGACTTCTTCAGGTTGAGCTTGGCCCACTTCAGCAGCTTACTTTAGTCACACAAACTTGGATTTAATCCACAATAGTTCTCTTCTCTCCCTCTCAGGAGCAGCAGGCAGACATGCAAGTCAAACTCAGCCTTTTCACAGTTTTCCCATGTGAATCCACTCAGGATTGCTGCCCAAAATACACTTCAGCTCTTCTCATTTCACTTCCCAGCTCAGAACTAACTGAAAACTGCAAGCAGCCTGGGACTTCCCAAGATCCAAAAGATTTGGTTGCTTGATTTGGCTGTTAGTCAAAGCAAGAGCTCCCCTTCAGTTGCAAAAAGGTGCAAAAGCTCCAAACTAAAGTTCCTACAGATTTTGAATTCAGACAACTCCTGTAGTCCAGCTACATTTTAGGTCCCACCAGTACTGTTTGGTCAATTTGTAGTCCAGGACCAAGATAGTGCAGACAAACAAAACAGTCCTTGCTACAAAGAAAGCAGGTTAGACAAACTACATTATCATTATCACTCTAAATGATTTTCAGTAAATAGTTACATCTTTCAACAAAGCTCCCTCTCAGATTACTTAAGCTGCAATCAGGCAGCTCTGAAAGAGACAGTACACAGAGGCTGTACAGGCTCTGGTAATCACATTTAAACTGCTAAAACGCAGGACACCAGCCTGGCGGTGAGCATTTAGGCAAGCTCAATGAAGACTTTTTGGGAACCCCATTTGTAGGGGTTACACCCTTCCCTGCCTAGGAAAACTTGGCATCTGCGCAAGTCTGTGCCATCATAACATTGAAAATGCAACATATACAAGATATTTATACCATTAGCATGCTATACAAGTACTATCTGATTCATCAGTTGACATAACTTGTCACTTTACTATACATTTCAATGTACTCCACTATATCATTTCCATTCTGACAATACATTATGCATATTTCACGAGGTAAACTGAACATTACTATACAGAATCATGTAATAACTTCTTGTACTCTAAACAATGCAAGAGGGCCCTTCCCTATCAGCTAACTTGTGGCTGGAAGGGCAGGGGCACCATGGTGAGAGGGCAGAACAAGTAACCTGGAATGGGCCGTCAAGCTCAATTTGGGCAGTGAGCTCTGAGAGACATAAACACCGTTGTGGACTACATTGAGAGACAAATCCACTGGCCTCCTGGGGAATCGTAACTGAAGCGCATCACTAGCTTGACAGCTCGGCCAGTCTTTCTGGGTGAACAACCACAGTCTCTGTACTTTCAGCAATGGTCTTGGAGCTTTCATGACTTGTGAAGGGTGCCTCTGCATGAAGGGAATGTCCAAGCTGGCAGCACTGTCAGCCTCTTGCTCTGTAGTCTCTGTTTCTACAACACTTGGCTCATTTTAAGACACTCTGGCACTGAAGGGGTTGTCAGTACTCATAGTATTCCTCAAGTTCTGGCATGTCACCAGAACGACTCATACCATCAGCCTCTCCTTCAGGCAGATCATACAGTTCCACAATACACAAAGACTCAGCATCCTCAGATGTGACACTTTGCACTTCACTTCAGGGAGCATTGGCCCAAGGATGATGTCGGTAGGCAGTCCAGAAGGCCCAGCTTCATCCCCATAATTCAGCACAGGATTTCCACGAAACAATTGACTCAGTCATATGAGGGGTAATAGACATTATCACACCCACTGTCATCCGAGTTAGACTGGCAGTCACTATCATTCTGGGCCTGCTGCGGGGAAGTGTTAAATCGGCAACCACAGGGCAGGCTGACTCTGTTTTTTCTTGCAGCAGCATGAGTCACTGGTCCAGGAAATCAATCTTAGGTGGATTCAGCCTCAATTATAACTTGACCAAAAGGGAGCAAGTGGTTACGGTGCATGGTCTTGACAGCTTTGGAGTTATTCTCTGGGGCGACTTTGTATGCTGGCAAATCATCCAACTTTCCAACTACGACATGGGGAAGATGATGCCATCGATCAGCAATTTTGTGTTTACTGTGCAATCCTAAATTTTACAACAACACACGGTCTCAGGCCTAAGCTCTTGAGCCTTTACTTTTCTGTCATGTCTCTTTGTTGGCTAGATTTCTTTACGGCCATTGTCTGGTCCAGTTGATAGGCATGGTTCAATTGAGCTTTAAGATTTTGAACATATTGCAGGTAATCTTCGGCTCGGACCCCATCGGAGAAACCCCAGAACAGACAGCAACAGGCAGCCGGGCCTCTCTCCGAACATGAGGCGGTAGGAAGAGAACCCAGTAGCATCATTCTTCATGCAACTGTATGCATGTACCAAGGTGCTAATCTGCTGGCTCCATTTATGCTTATCTTTTGGGTGGAGGTGCCTAGCATGTCTAACAGGGTGCGTTAAAGCGTTTGTTGAGGATCTCTGCGGGTGATAAGGGGTGGTTCTTGACTTTGCAACCCCATAGAGAGAGCATTTTGATTAGCCGACTCTCAAAGTCCCAGCCCTGATCAGAGTGAATTGCTGGGGGCCCATAGTGGATGAAGAAATTTTCCACTAGCACCTTTGCCATGGTGGATGCTTTTGATCTTTGGTGGGAAAAGCTTGTGCATACCATGTGTAATGGTCCGTAAGCACTAACACATTGCCAGTGCTTCACTGATCAGGCTCTAAACTCAAGAAGTCTATGCAGACTAGTTCCATTGGGGTGCTGGTAGTAATGTTGACAAGGGAAGCAGCCTCTGAGGCAGAACTTTTCTCTGCAGGCAGTGACTACAAGTCCTTTCATGGTGCTCAACATCGGCCCCATCTTGGGCCAGTAGAATTGAGATCTGACTAGGTCAAGGGTCTGGTCGATACTGAGGTGGCCCATATAATTGTGGAGGGACCGTAGTACCAAGTCTTTGAAGGCTGTGGGCAGGACCAGTTGTTGCTTGTCTATTTGGCCACCCCGATCTACTGTCTCTCTACAACAACTGATTAAGCAGCTTCAACCTGGGGCCTTCTTTAAACAATAAAGTGGTTCGCAGATCAGAGGAACGCAACTTGACACATCTTTTATGCACAAAAGGCGCTGCGCTGGCTGAATCACAGGATCTCGGATTGCCCATTGCATGCTGTCATTGTCAAACTGAGGTAGTGCGCTAATATCTAGAGCAGAAAATTGGCAATACGCAGCCTGCATGCAGGAGTCAGAGGGGCCCAAGCAATCTGCTAAGCAGTCCGCTGTGTCCGTGAGACATCTGTTCATTTCTATCAAACTTTTGGCACAATGCTCGGATGTCAAGTTCAGACAGCCTGACCCAGTCACTCTGGAAATGGGCCTAGGATAGGGCATCAGCATCAATATGATTCAGGCCGGTCTGTATTTGACAGCATAAGCATATGTTGACAATGCAGAAAGCCACCGTGCCCCATGGCCTAACTTAGCTGAAGTCTGTACATAGGTTAATGGGTTATTATCAGTCCTCACCAATATTTTCACCCCATAGAGGTAACCATGAAACTGGTTGACAATGGCCCATTTTAACGCAAGGAACTCCAACTTGTGCACAGGGTAGTTTCCTCTGACAGGGTCAAGCTCCTACTGGCAAATGCCACTGTCTCAAACCATCCTCATGGTCTTGATACAGTACAGCTTCCTAGACCCTGCAGACTGGCATCAGTATGCAGCACATAGGGTTTGGTGGGATCAGCATAGCGAGGATGGGGTGTGGGTGAGCTGGTATATGACTTCATGGAAAGCTGCTTCACAGTCAGGCATCCAGTGGGACCCAAAAGTTCACCTGGGCAGAAATATGCTTTATCTGGTTCTTTGATGGGCCTTTTTGTATTTCCGATTGGTAGGAGGGTAACCCTGGGTAAGATTCAAGAGTGGCTAATCACTTTGGAATAGTTCTTTATGAACCGTGGTAGTAGCCACAGAATCCCAGGAAACATTGTAGTTCTTTCAAATTGTGGGGCTGGGGCAAAGCAGTCAAGGCTTCAGCTTTACTAGGGTCAGTCTCTATCCCTCTGTAGACACTATGTACCCCACATATTTCACAGAGGTTTGGAAAAACTGGCACTTGTCAATGGACAACTTGAGGCCCAAATCTTCCAGTCGGTCTAGTACTTTGAACAGTCGACTCTCATGTTCCTCTAGGGAGCTGCCGAACACAGTGACATCGTCCAAGTACACCAGGCATTCTAGCAAATTCATGTCTCCACTGCTCGCTCCATCAGTCGCTGGAAGGTGGCTGGAGCGTCCGATATCCCCTGTGGCATTCTTAGAAATTGTAGAACCCCAAAGGACAGAAGAAGGCTGTCTTCTCATGGTCCTCCAGAGCCATCGGAATCTGGTAATATCCACTGCAAAGTTCCAACACCGAGAACCATTTGCTCCCATTCAAACAATCCAGAGCATCTTGTATGCGGGCATGGTGTATGATCGGGATGGTCCACTAATTCAGAGTTCGATAATCAACACACATTCTACAGATCCATTCTTCTTATGCACAACCACTATGGGAGAAGCATATGGGCTCCTGGATTCTTGTATCACAACAGCTACAAGCATTTCCTTCAAGTGTCTTGTCACATCGCCTGTGTCTGCAGGGGCTAGGTGTCGAGACCTCTCGAAATGGCCATTCATCGTGCAGGCATATGTGATGCTCCACACCCTGGACACATCCCACGTCCCATTCCTTCAACAAAAACACTTGATCTCTCTGGACAAGTTTCTGGCTAATTCTAGTCTTCCATTCAGCTGGCAACGGGAGTCACCAAAATCAAATAAGTCGGGAGTCATTCTGTCTGTCTTGCCAGGGTGTTGTTGCTGGGCAACACTGCAATGTCTGCACAGTGTACCATAGCTATGGTGCATCTCTGTTCCCTGGATCTCCCAATCTGACACTTTATGAATCTGGACCATCACTCGTTTTGCATAGGCATGAGCACGAACTGGCAATATGCTGGGCTTAACCAATAATCCTTCCAGCAATTTTCCATCGCATGGTGCGTCCAACATCAGTATTTTGTTCTTGACATCTTTGCAGAGGCGGACCTCCCTTGAATGGTACACTGGGTGTTAGGGGCCAGTACCATTGAATCAGGATCCTTCTTCCACACGACTCCCCACCGGTTCATCCTGGTCCACTCCTTGGGGTTCTGTTACAAATCATAGTCCTCTTGATCAGAACATGAATTCTTAGGGCCCTCCCAGTCCATTGCCCTTGTCTCTCGCGACAGAGTTTTGCCAGTCTCTCAAACATATGGGTGTTGGTCCCATTAACAGGGGAACCCCATCATTCCATCCAGTAGAGGGACACACTAAGGCCAGTGTCTTGACTTGCTCCTCTACACCAGTTACAGCTGCAGGATACGACAACCAGAGGCGGACATATCCTAGGTAGGGATAAGACTTGTCGGTCAGCCCCACACATGTAGGCCTTCCAGGGACTGTAAGGGCACAGCAGATAAGTGTTTGTCATACCAGTCCTTAAATACAATGATCACTTGTGACCCACTGTCCAGCACAGCCCGAGTAGGAATACCATTCACAGCCACGGTAGTCTCCAATGAAGGGCCTACTATTTTGGACCAGTCTGAGGGCAGCAGAGGGGCCTGGACAGATGATTTAGCCACATGGGGATTTGAGTTACTACTTCTTGAACCTCACTGCGGTCATTTTGGGCACTTCTCGACTGCTGATTCATTCTCCGAAGCTCTCCTTGAAGCCTGTATACAACTTTATCTAGGTCATTTGTAGACTGGCATTCTCTCTTCATGTGCCCATCCTTCCCACAATTATGGCAAAATATGTTTTCTGGGATTTGGGGTGGCCAAGACATCACACTGGGAGCTGGGGTGGTGGTACTACCAACTGAAAACCTTGGTGCCATCTCTATCTGCTGTGTGGTGAGCATTTGGAGACATCTCATCAATTCTCTTACTTTCATAGTCAAGACATCGAGTTTCGAGCTGCTGTCAGCAGGAGATGCCTGGGTGGACACCCCACCCACATAGTAGATGCAGTTGAATAAGGGTCGGTGCCTGTACTTGCAGGAGCGGCTTTCATAGAGACTTTTTGTTTCCTGAACTCCCTCAGCAGTTCATCCCATGGTGGCACACCCTCATTGGTCCCCACTTTGGAAGGGTCTTCCGATGCCATGATCACTTGGGCTGCACTCACCCTAGAATTACAATCCCCTCTTCATCTTCAACCTCCGGAGTTCTTTTATCAAGTCACAATAGTCCGATGGGTTACCCTTCTATCTGGGAGCCTTCATTGTAGGAGCTGCAATTTAGAATGCTTTGCATGTTGCAGTATGTGCCCAACCTCACTTCAGCAGCGCTCTTTCCAGACGAGTAACATATGCAGACAAACTTTCCCTGGCCATTGTTTTGTACCTTGAAATTTCCCATCAAGTTCTCCCTGACTCAATGTTCCCAAAATTGCATTTGAGTGCAGATAGGTACTTCTGGGCAGACGATCAGGGTTTGTGGACCTCAAAATTTAATGGCCTCTAGGGTGGAACCCCTCAAACTTTCTATGATCCTTTTCCGTTTCTCAGCCTCCGCACACTGCCATTCAGGTACCAAAGGGCAACACAATTTGTCCAGGTTTCCTAATCATCCTCCCTTGTGGGGTAGGGAGGGTGCCAGAGAAGACCTCACCTTCGTAAGAGTTGTGACTAATGGCAGGTACAGCATAGGAGCCAGCATTGGCACGGGCACAGAAGGAGGGGCAATAACAGGTGCTGGAGCAGGAGGGGTGTTGGGGAAGAACACCCCAGGTGGCAGGAATAGTTTCTTTAAGCCCTCCACAGTTTTCCTTTCCTCCAGCAACAACTTAGCAAATTTCTCCTCAAAAGTCTCAGATAGTGGGGGTGGGGGCTCATTCTCCCGGGTCTTTACAGTCTTTAGTTATCACTCCAGGAAGTGAGGGCTCCTTCGGGGTGATAGTCCATGGCACTTTGGAACTGTCTACTAGGTCCTTACACTCTACTAATGCCATGAAACTTTGGCAGTAAGATTAGCCTGTTGACCCACCACCACAGGGTTTTGTAAACATTCAACCTTGGAAAGTACTCCCTCTACAGTGTCCTTATTGGTACCCAGGGAATATCCAGGATAAGTATAGCATTTTGGGGTCGATCTCCTGCTTAGTGTACCACCCCACCAACTGGTTTACAGCCACTTCTGTTGGGGTAGCCATTTATTTTTAATAGCAATTCACAAATTTGGCCACTAGAAGACACAAAATCCCAGCGGTGAGCCTCAAGATGTAACCCCTAGGTGGCGCTATCCCAAGGGCTACTACCCTGCCTGCTTGGCTAGTAGAAGGTTAAGGGGCCTGAGTTCTGAAACAGGGGCCTCCAACCAAAGATCAGGGTTGGTAGTGGTCAAGCTAACCTGTGCACAGCCCTCCAGGACACTGTAACCCCCTCTTTCCCTCTAGTGGCCTGAACACTGTACAATAATCCTTTCACAATACCCTGGTACACCACACAAGTACCCACACTGTTTGCACTTACCACCAGGGCTGGTTCCTCTGGCTTGACCCTGGGGACCCCTGTAAAACAAGGTTATGCACAGCAATAGCAACAGTACAGTACTTTGAGCACAAACTGAAACCTCAGTCAGATTACATGCAGAAAAGTTGGATCTGATTTATTCAGGGACTTGAACAAGGGAGGGGCAAATCAGGTTAATTAGCTTAAAGGTTATATCACTCAAGCAGTTATGCATGCACTTTGAGTCCCCACACAGTCACACCTCTGGGTACCCAGGTGGAGAAGAGATGTGCTAGCCAGGACTGTTGCTCGGGTTGGCTGGCGTTGCAGCTGGTTGGGGCCTTGTGATGGAAAACACAACGTGCACAGTACACAGTATTTGTAATCCAGAGCCAGAGGGCTCAGTTTGTAAAGGAAATGAAACAAGACAATCAGATGACACACTCAGATTAAGCTGTTTTGCAGGGAGCTACCCTGGTATTTATTCACGATACCAAGACTGGACACAGGCTGGACGAAAATCGAGACTGCAGGTGGTTGATCTGGAATGCCAGGAGAAACAGGGCCCACATGAGTCACAGAGGCGTCGTTCCTGTTCAAGCATGGAGCAGGGGCTGATCCCAAAGCAGGTCTCTCGTCGATGGCTTCTCTGTGCAGTGGGTAGTCTGGCTGGGCCAGTCTGGCAAGGCCCAGACCACATGGAGACAAATTCAGATGCAGTCTGTTTGGGGCTGGATACAGCTTCCAGCAAGCAGAACACAGTTCACACAGTGGGAACTAACTCACAACTCACTAGCAGCTCATAGCACATTTACATGTACAGGAATTCTACTGTACCAGGCAAAGCACTCCCGGTCACAATCGCAGAGTCTCTGCACACACCGGAGCTTAGGGTAGCTGTGAACTCCTGACAGGCTGATTGCATTCAGCAAAATATTCAGTCTTTCTTCAGGTTGAGCCTGGCCCACTTCAGTAGCTTACTTTAGTCACACAAACTTGGATTTAGTCCACAATAATTCTTTCTCTCCTCTCAGGAGCAGCAGGCAGACATGCAAGTCAAACTCAGCCCTTTCACAGTTTTCCCATGCTAATCCACTCAGGATTGCTGTCCAAAATACACTTGAGCTCTTCTTATTCACTTCCCAGCTCAGAACTAACTGAAAACTGCAAGCAGCCGGGACTTCCCAAGATCCAAAAGATTTGGTTGGCTGATTTGGTTGTCAGTCAAAGCAAGAGCTCCCTTCAGTTGCAAAAAGGCTCAAAAGCTCCAAACTAAAGTTCCTACAGATTTTGAATTCAGACAGCTCTTGTAGTCAGGCTACATTTTAGGTCCCACCAGTACTGTTTGGTCCAATTTGCAGTCCAGGACCAAGATAGTGGAGACAAAACGGTCCTTGCTACAAAGAAAGCAGATTAGACAAACTACATTATCATTATCACCCTAAATGATTTTCAGTAAATAGGTGCATCTTTCAACAGAGCTCCCTCTCAGATTACTTAAACTGCAATCAGGCAGCTCTTAAAGAGACAGTACACAGAGGCTATACTGGGCTCTGGTAACCACAGTTAAACTGCTAAAATGCAGGACGCCAGCCTGGCAGTGAGCATTTAGGCAAGCTCAAGGAAGACTTTTGGGAACCCCCATTTGTAGGGGGTTACTGATTTCTTACTAGCAAAACAATTCTGTAAATGCTACACATTTTGAAAAAAAATCTTTCATCAGTTGGGATTATTTGCAAATGGTTACTGTTTGCAGAGATAGTAGTGCAGCACTGCAGTCAAAGCTCCAGTTTTTGAGATTCTACAGCTGTGGGGATTGCTGTAGAGCTCGAGGCAGGCCACAGAAGATAAGCTGGGACAGCCTCTACCCCCGTCCATTACTTTGCCCACTCATAGTTTTAAAACATATAAAACCCACCCCACATCATCTCAACTCTGCCACCCTTCCCTCCCAGCCCTGAGAGTCCCCTGTGGTCCAAAGCTGAATGATAAGTATTATTCTTTTAGCCTCACCACCAGGCCAGAATGCCAGATCTTACTTGAGAGGGCTCTTGCAGGTAATTACATATAGGACTGACGCGCAGGCGCAGAACCCCATGGAAAAACTTCTAGCTAGCAGTCCCTGGTGAGGGACCGCCCCACGCCAGGTAACTGGCGCCAGGAGATGTCGGTATAAGGGGCGTCCTGACGCCCACCTTCCAGTTCTTTCCGCCGTTAGCTCGTGCAGCGTCATGAAAAGTTCTTTGCTCGTCAGACAACCTTCATCGGTGTTTTACCGAGTATTTTTCGCTTTTTCTTGATAAATCATCAGTCACCCGTGGTGTATGTCGTCCCCACACCCTCCGAGCAGAAAAACAAGTGCGACTCTTGCAGTGCCCAACTCCCAGCACAAGGGACGGCCATTCCCTGTGCCTTTTTGTCTAGGCCCGATCATCCAGTAGAGAAGTGCCAGCACTGCCTCCGCTTTAATGCGGCCACCTGGAAAAGGCAGCAGCAGTCCCTGGAAGCCCACATTCTGAAGAAAAGATGAGCTCCATGGAGAAGGAACTCAAAAACTGCAGCAGGCGCCCACTTCCCAAAGGCCATGGGAAGAAAAAGACAAAGAGAAGCACCGGGACAAGGGCTCCTCCACTGCGACTCCCTCGGAGTTGCCGTGTTACAGGTAACATCCCCTCCGGGACAGCTTCCGACGGCCGCCTCAGAGGCTTCTGAGGCGGCGGCGGCCCGCCTGTCTGGCTCAAGGCCAGGCCTTTCGGGCGCCCAGGCTGAGGCCTCCGCCTCAAGTCTTGCCGTAGGCCGCCGTCTACTGCGCGGTGGCCCATTAAGCCGGACGCCGCCCTCCGACGCCCGCACGGAGAAGGCTGGTGGTCGCACGATCCTCCGGGCGGCGCGCAGCCCTCTTCCATCGACCAGGCCGCCTCCATCGCAGTTCGCCTCGGCGATGGGTCCGTGAATTGGATGCGCTCCTCCGCACCCGCCTCGGATCCCGCTGATAAACCGACGCTGGTTCGCCTGATGTCCGTGACAGCGGAAGAGCCAACGCTGACCTCCCACGCCCGCTGCCTCCGGCTCCCCGCAGCCTTCGTTCTCGGGACCCTGAGTCTCCCCAGCCCAACCCCGGGAGTTTCTCCTCCACCCCGGGCGACACTGGGGTTCCGGCCTCCGTCAGACCGACCACCTGGCGGGTCCACCGGATCTGACGCCGGTTCCCCGGACGCTGGCTCCACGCCGGTACCTCCGATGCTGGTACCTCTGACACTGGCCCGATGCCTGCTTTACCGGCTCTGGCCGACATCCCGCCTCCCAGATGTCGCCTCGACGCTGGGCCCTCCGCCCCTCTGGGCCTTCCAACCCGACCTGCCCGTGAGGGGCCTCGGCCGGGCTGTCTGCTCTGGCAGTTTCTCCGCTCCCGGTACCTCTCCGTCATATCCAATGTCATCATACCCGGGACCACAGTATCTGGTGCCACAGTGCCCACGCCGCAGTACCCGGGCGCTCACAACACCCACACCTGGTTTTCCGCCGCCGGTTTCCTGAATACTCTCCTTATGGATATAGTCCATACCCATATCCATATCCCTCCTCCTCCCCTCCATCACCCCTCAGCTGCCGGTGGATTTGTAGGAGACTTGGCTTCCTGGTGGGCTGAGGCCAAGGCTCAGCTCACCAGAGAGGTGGAGAGTCGATACTGACGACGATGCCGGTTCCAGTTCCCTGACGCCCATGACAACACACTCCTCACCACCTCCGGACACCAGGGCTATTCCCTCAGGGTCCAGAGAGGGTCAGGACATGCTTCCCGAGGGCTTCCCAAAGGGTCCGCTCTCCTCCTGGACGGGAAAGGGAGTCTTTTCCTTCTTCTTCCTCCTCGGACTCTTCCGATGGCTGCTCCAAAACGGACAACGAGCCACGCCTCCGCAAAGCCCAGGCCAAGGACTCCTCCAAGTCACCTCTGGAAGATCCTTCCTTACGGAGCTGCTACACAAAATCCAGGAGGTACATAAGTGGCAATCTTTGGAACCAGGCCCTCAGCGGATGAAACTCACCAAGCATCTGGATCTGCCCGTGAGAGCTCCTACCTTGGTGCCACCCTGGATCGAGCCTCATGCTGACCTTGTTACCACCATTTGAAGCAGCCGGGTCTAGCCCCACTTCTCGGAAGTCCCAACAGGCTATACCAGGCTCCCGAGGGTATTGACTTTTAGATTCTCACCTCGTGCTGACTGGTAGTGATTAGCGCTGCTCATGGCTGGTTGGCTAACCTAAAACACCTTAGCTCATCGCCACCTGATAAAGAATCCTGCCTACTGGACCGTATGGTAAGAAGATTTTGCTTCTTCCACGCTGGGGATCAGGGCCCTGAATTATGTCGGTCATATGGGGATTACCAGAAGGCAATTCCTACTCAGGTGGAAGCCAAATTGGACTCCCTGCCGGACTTTCAGGTCAAGCAGGAGTTGGCTGACCTTGTCCGTTGTACGCGTTCAGCCAGTCGACATCATGCTTCATCGACACGATGCAGTGGACAATGCTGGGCGGAGCTCAGCTTTTGCCGTGAGGCTTACGTCATCACCTTGGCTCCGTGTGTCAGGGGTTGGTCCCGGAAGTGCAGTCCACTATTCAGGAAGTGCCCTTCGGGGTCGGTGCTGCATGGCGTCAAGAACATCATCACCGATTTGCAGGAGAAGGATGGCACTAAAGTCCGCTGACTCTATGTACCATTCCCACCAGCCGCAGCGCTGTCCCTTTCACAGACGGAATCGCCTAAGGCAAAACCTCAGGAAAGTGGGCCACTAAACGCCGGGCCCCCACAGCTGCTAAGCCTCCCACCCAAAAAGCAGCGGGTGCTTCAGCTGTGGCGCTGCCCCATACCACCTGACACCTTTCGTCTCCACAGCCTCCGGACTCCCGGAGGAACCGGTAGGAGGGAGGTTTTCCTCCACCTTCCAGGCTGGGAGAGGATAACATCAGATTCTTGGGTGCTCCAGCTGATCGCGAAGGACACTCAATAGAGTTTCTACAGAAACCACCTCGCCACCCCCTCAAAGGTCGCCATATTCTCGGAACATCTTCTCTTGGTCCAGGAAGAGATTTCAGCTCTGTTGCTTGAAAGAAGCCGTCCCTCGTCATCTTCAGGGGACCGGTTACTATTCCCACTTCTTCCTGGTCCCGAAGAAGACAGGAGATCGAAGACGATTCTAGATCTCAGTTCCCTGAATCTTTTTGGAGTACAAAAGGTTCAGAATGCTCTCTTGTAGAGCCTTCTGCCCTCCTCCATTCGGGCCAATGGCTGTGCGCTCTGGATATGCAGGATGTTTACCTGCACATTTCCATTCATCCGTCCTCACCGCAAATATCTCCGCTTTTGCGTTCAGGGGACCACTACCAGTTCAAGGCACTTCCTTTTGGCCTATCCTCGGCTCCCGGGTATTTCCAAATGCCTTGCGGTGGTGGCGGCCCTACCTGCATACTGGGGGTGCAGGTTTTCCCGTACCTGACGATTGGCTCCTGGCGGCCTCATCCAGGAGGAACTCCTGCACTGCCTCGCCTTACCTAGCAGGTTTTGCCTGCCTGGGTATTGCCATCAACCATTCCAAGTCTCACTTGATCCCTTCTCAGAGACTACAGTTTATAGGACGATTTTAGACACGACCATGGGCAGGGACTTCCTGCCACCGGTCAGGTGTCCACTCTCCAGACTCAAGTAAGTCTGTTGTCCGTCCGCAGGCGGGTCAGTGCAAGATCGGTCCTTTGCCTCCTCGGGTTCATGGCAGCTGCTATCCCAATAGTCCCTCTCGCCGGCTCCACATGAGGGTTCTTCAGTGGATGCTCCGCTCCCAATGGAATCAGTTGGTGGACGACTTGGATCACTTGGTTCTAGTCTCCTCACCGATGCTTCAAACTTGCAATGGTGGATGGTTCGAGAGAACCTGCTTCGGAGTTCCTTTCTTCCTTCCTCCCCCTTCCAGACTCTAACCACAGACGCCTGGCGAAGGTTGGGAGCCCATCTCGGTCCCCATCGGACCCAGGGCTCTTGGTCAAAGCTCTGAACAGACACTCCATATCAGTGTGCTCGAGCTTGGGCAGTTCTGTAAGCTCTCCAAGCCCTTCACCTGTACCTTCTTCCCAGCAACATAGCCGTCCAGACAGACAATATGTGCGTGGTTTGGTACATCAACAAACAGGGGGGATTTCGTCCTACCTCTTGCAGGGAAGCAATGAGGGTCTTGGATTGGGCAGCACAACACGACTCTTCACCTCACGGCACTGCGGTTCGGATAATCGACAACACCTTGGCAGACAGCTAAGTCACCGCCTGCTCTGGCTCACGAGTGGGAACTGGATCAAGGGGTTCTAGATGGTATCTTCTGACACTGGGGAACACCACAGGTCGACCTGTTCACTTCCCTCTAAACGCAAAGCTTCCTTACTTCTGCTCGCTTGTTCAAGAGCGAGGTGTTTTCTGGAGAGACGCTCTGTCTCTAGACTGGAAGGACAGATTTGTCTATGCTTCCCCCAATTCCTCTCATCCCACGAGCCTTGCAGAAACTAGGTTCAGAAGGAGCACGAATGATTCTGATCGCCTCTTCTCACCCAGGCAAGTCTGGTTCTCTCTTCTACAACAATACTCAGAGGATCATCTCTTCCTCTTCCTCTATCATGAGGTTTGCTGACCCAGGATCAGGGGACTCTGGTCCATCCAGGTCTCAAGTTACTTCAGCTTCATGCATGGCTCCTGCAGACAGAGCTCAAAGTCGCTTTGGGGTTTCTCCCCAAGTGGCGGAGATTTTGGTGGAGGCTAGAAAACCCTCCACTAGATCTACTTATGCCATGAAGTGGAAAAGGTTCACTATCTGGGCTGCTTCGAAAGACGTGGAACCCTTTTCCTGTTCGGCTGGGCTACTGCTGGAGTACCTACGCCATCTTTTTGACCTGGGTCTTAGTCACTCTTCTCTGAAAGTTCACATGGCGGCCATCTCGGCCAATCATGTTCCCTTTGCAGACAGGACATTTGCTCAGCTGAGGTCTCTAAGACTTCCTCAAAGGGGTTCTCCATCTGAGACCTCCTATACATATTCCCGCCTCCTTGGGATTTGAACTTTGTTCTTGAGAAACTTACTCTGCCTCCTTTGAACCAGCAGCTTCCACGGACTTGAAGTTCCTTTCATGCAAGACCTCTTCCGTGGTGCTATTACGTCCGGCCGAGAATTTCCGAGTTCCAGGCCCTGATGTTTAAAATTCCATACTGATTTTTCACAAGGAATGTGTGGCTCATGACTAACCCAAGTTTCTTCCTAAGGTGGTAGCGGAGTTCACTCTGAAACAGTCCATAGAGTTACCCACCTTTTTACGCAGTACTCCAATCAAGGGAGTATTTACTACACACTATGGACGCTCACCGGATTCTGAGATACTACACTAACAGGACAAAGGATCTCAGGAAGACTGATCAACTGTTTGTCTCTTTTGCACCCAAAAGGGAAGGCAGTGCTGTTTCTAAGCAATGCCTATCTAAATGGTTGGCTCATTGCATCACTTTCTGTTATGACAGTATAACAAGACCCTTCCGGTCAAGTAAGAGGCTACTTCACTAGGGAGTCGCTGCCTCAGCGGCTTGTTTCAAGAATGTGTCAGCGGGCAGACATCTGTGCTGCCGCACTTGGACCTCCATCCATACTTTACAAAACATTACAGTTTGATATTGTCTCACTGTAGAGCAGGCTTCAGGCTTGCTGTTCTGCAAGGCCTCCTCTCTTAAGGCTTGCACAGCTAGAGGTTCTACTTGGAGTAGATTTCTCCTCCTGTGTGCTTCTTCTTGTTCCAGATTGCTTGGGACTCAGTCCTATATGTGGATTATTTACTGCAAGAGCCCTCTCGAAGTAAGATAGTACAGTTACGTAAGAACTTACCGGACAGTAGATCTTCAGAGAGACTCTGCAGTGGTGTGCACACCCCTTCCTCGCCCATCCTCCTAAGCTTTTTCAGCTCCTTTTCCATTGAGGGAAATATCCGCTTTCTTTCATCCGCCTCCTTTGCCTGTGGCGGAAAGAACTGAAGGCGGTGTCTGGGACCGCCTTTTATACCGCCTCCTGATGCCAGTCACCTGATGTGGGGGCGGTCCCTTGCCAGGGACTGCTAGCTGAAGTTTTTCAGGTCCTGCGCCCGCCGCCAGTCCTATATGTAATTACCTACTGCAAGAACCTCTCTCAAGATCTACTGTTACGGTAAGTTCTTACATAACTGTACTTTATCATACCAGTAATGTTTTACATGAGCACCTCTCCCAGACCACCACAGGGCACATCTCATGCGGAGGGTCATGTGGATCATAACCCTCATCCCCATAGCTCCATAGTATTGAGTCAGTCAAATTTGCATGTAAATTTGGTGTCATTACTATATGTGTGGAGCGGTCTGCAGCATCAGTCTGTGGATCAGCCTCTAAGTCATTGTGGAGTTAAAATGTACAGCTTTGTAACTGAAGCATGTTTTTTCTGGTGTCTTGTTAAGGGAAGTAAGGCCAATGAGTTTTAGGAAAAAAGAAATGGGTTCAGTATGATGACTTTCATGCCTATGATAACCCAAAGTGCTTTATGAGGTATGAAGAGTTGCACAGGCCTATAGACGTAAACAAGAGGTTAATAGAGACTGAGGAAAACTAAAGAAGGCTCAAGGAAGCTAAGCACAGTGAAAGATGAGGTCAAACACAAGGAAGTTTGGTAAGTTGCTCAGGTTTGCATAGTGGGTAAGTGGTAGTAGTGATATTCAAACCTGATCACTTGGTTTACAGCTGCGCTGTCTAACCATAAGGCAACACTGGTGCTCTGCTCACTTCATTTTGTATATGGAATGAATATCCAAAGTGCATGGAGACAACATTTAATGTTCGTGGAGTAAAAGTACAGTCTAGTCTAGGCAGTTTGGTAGAAAGGGTCCCAATGGATTGAGACTAATAGTTCCATTTTGACTACATCTAGGCAAAAGGTTTTCAAACTATTACAATTTTACATTTACTAACTATAGCAATTACAATAATATTAAGATAAGTCCTTAATTTATTTTTAAAATCATGAAGCATGATAAGAAGTTGCACAGCAACAACTGCTTCCATGCTGATTTGAAGAAGTATGCTTTATTTTGTGCACCTATTTCAGAGAGTCACCATCTAAGAATCTGGAACCCCATACACAAGTCTGTATTTCATGGCGCAGAATAGTTGGATGAGACCTACTGTTCAGCACTGCACTCAGCTGGGAACTACAGTACTTCCCTGGACTGTCACAATTGGGTTTTGCAGTGGCACAGGGAAAGGGGCAGGAGCAGCTAACAGAAAGTGGTCACTGGCAGACTAATGAGCCATTTGAAGAACCTACACCCCTTAGTGCAAGGCTCAGTGTGCTGCCCCTCCCCCACTGAAGATCTACAGGAAGGCACTGAATTGCAAAATGGAACAGAGTTCACTTGGGAAGGCACAGGTGCCAGACTACACTGCTGAAATTAGTAGACAGACAAATTTCTGGGAGGGAGAACTCTGAACACCAGTGAGTGCAGTAAAAATAAATATATGCATTGAAAGGTCACTGGACCACCAAGGCGGCAGGCAAGGACTTAATAATAAAGAAGACACGCCCTGCAAGCAGACCCTAAGTTATGGGGTTGGGGAAAGACTATGATGGTTGCACCAGTAGGATAGGGCTTTCCATAGCATAACTCCATGCCACTGGCACTTTGCCATAAACAGACCCTCTTTCTGTTCCATCATGTTAGGCAATGTAAACCCAATTTGTGCCACCTAGCTGCTGAAATGTCTGATTTGTATAATGTTGCCAAGCAACACTATCACAGGGCTTACTCCATCCCTTAGCTACCATTCAGAAACATTGTATATGGCCCAAAAGTGTGATGTTGGAAAGGGAGGCGTTTGTGACCTGAAATGCAACAGCTGATCAAGTCCCTTATATTTAAAGGAGTTTTCCATTCTGTGGTGGTACAAATCTGAGCAACTCAAACCCCAAATAATAGAGCATGGCAGTAATCTTTGTTTCAGGGCAGAATTATGGAAGACAGCGGTGTTTATACATTTAGTTTTCTTTGAGTTGAAAAGCAGCTTAAAGGTGACACACCTCTAGATGTCCTCCTGTTTTTCTTTTCGTGTCTGGTCAATATTCTGACATGTTTTGACTTTTTCTGTTCAGTTAATCTTTTTTTTTTTGATATTGTAACTCACCCTGAACCTCTCTCTCCTCAGCAGCTGCTGCTCACACTTTCCTACTTCGTGAAAACTAAATGACATCAGTAACACAACTCCAGGACAATTAGATGAATAGTATAGTATGATGCAGCTGATGTCATAAAATGTCTTAGGAATATGACAAGAAAGAACAGTAGCTGCTGAGGAGAACGGAACTCTTTGAAGCTCTGAGGGCATCCCAAAACTAGATTTTTATTTATCAAAAATGTGCCAAAACATACCAGAATACGTAACTGGCAGGGAAAGGAAAATGAGACGGCAGTTAACTACTGGATATATTCATGCACAAGTCTAGTTTTGACAATAAAAATAAGTCTACAGGAAAAGGTACTTGACTAATCTGTGAGGTTGACTTATCTGGGTTTTGTGGTAATTCATGTTTGCAACAGTGTAATCTGATTTTTGTGTTGAGTTCTATTCACAAAGAATGATTCTGTATCTGATTCTGGTCAAAACAGCTTTTTCCTTCCAAACTGGGCAGCAAAATCGTATCTGTAACTTTGCTAAAATTGACATGGTAAGGGGTTGTCTACATGTGCGGGCAATTCATAGGTGAGTATATATGGGTATATAAAACATGGGTCCTGCCATCTTTAAGATTCATGAGATCTAGCTATTTAAGCAATAACCCTCAACAGGACATGGGTTTTACAGAAGCAGTGCATGCCTATGTGACTTGCAAGGTACAAGGCTAACAGCCAAGTGTCTTTCAGTGCAACTAGTGCATTAATTCTCAATTATAACATTGGGTAGGAGCAGTCAGAGACCTGATTGGTACGGGTGATCACCTGACTGTTCGTTACTTCCACATACATGCACAACAAGTTGTGATTAGTCCCTCTGAACAGATCAGGAGTGTGCCGCTCTTGTTATCTTATTGGGAAATCAGTTTTATAGGTGACCATTGTTTTCTCGCTAAACAAGCTATCACCCTGTACCAGTAGTGTTTCTGTGCACTTCTACCCAATAATATCTGTACTGACAGTCATGTTATCCTTCACTTTCTGCATGTGAGTAGCACACTGAAGCAGTACCCATCCCTACTGTTCTTCTCCCACCCACCCACCCTGCAGACCTTGGAGAACCGCACCATTCTCTGCTCTGTGTCTCTCTGAGTGGCAATTAGCAGTGTGGTGGTATTGCAGTAGGGGTTGAAGGGGGCACTTTGTAGACACTTACATGGCACCACTTACAGCTGCAAATCGGTGGTCCATGTAAAAGTAGAAGTGTTAAAGAGAACGGCAAGTAGCTGTGAGTAACAGTTTGATCTGAGACTGCTTTCATTTAAATTGACCTAACTGTGCTGAAAAGACCTGTGAGTAGCTGTGAGTCAGTTTCAAGTGAGAGTGCTTCCTTGTAACCTTGCAGCTTTGTCCTGGCTTTCAATCGACATTTTGGGAGTAATGATCAGCATTTATATAACAGTGCTGTTTTGGACTGTTTTTTGAAGCAAACAACTGGTGAATATTTAGTAAGAAATGCGGTCCAATGGGAATGAACAGCATAGTCCTTGTTTTGCTGCTGGTCGCACAGCGGCACCGGTTATTGGCATATGCTGCAGACTGTCTCCTGTGGGTAGAAATGCGCCAGTGTTAGAGCAGCCACCCGCACTGAGAGACAAAGACACAGCGTTATTGACAGAAGACAGTATGTTCCACTGACTTCCTCACTCACTTATGATTGCTGGTCGGGGAAGCCGGGTTGCAAGCTGCTGACAGCGGGTCACAGAGACCTGTGCTGCAACTCCTGTCACTTGTTGCCACTGTGAATGTGTGAGATGCGATTGGTGTGAGAAAACAGCACGAGAGAAAACAGGTGGTGAGAAAACAGCCCAACTTCTCTTCACTCTCCCAAACAACACTCTACACAGGTAGGACTGTGGTAAAAGAGCTGGTGGTATAGCTGTCTACACAAAACAGCCACTCATGAGATCAGTTACTCAAAAGAAGCTCGCCAGCTCCCACAAACTTCTTATGGTTCAACCTCCTTCCTGCCTCACTCCCACTTTCCTAGGTATGCTCCATGCCTCTCTGCCTATCCCGAGACTCCCTCATCACCACCACCCTTACCACCCTGCCTGACCTAGCATCCAGAGGGAACTGGTCCTTGTACGTGATTTCAACTGGGACTGGCTAGCCTCTCTCAAAAGCTCACACCTCCAAAATTGAGTCCCTTAATCTCACCCAATTGATCAATGAACCCACCCGCCACAACCCCACTCCCAAAACCATTTTTTATAAGACTGGATCCTCACTCACACCTCACAGAATAACCTCCTCCGTGTCCTCTGTAACGACTAAGCGACCACTGTATTACTTACAGTATCAGGAAAACACAACTGCCAAAATCTGCCCCAAAGTACATCAACACTCACCCTCTAAACAGGTTGGACACCGATGCCCTCCCAACCAGTCTAATAAGCTGACTGGCAACCTGTCTGCTCAGTCTCTGATGTTGACATGGCCCTCTCTAGATTCCTACACATATTTACAAATATCTGGGATGTCCATGCTCCTCTGAAAAGTCCAGGGTCAAGAAGCAGCACCACCCTGGATCACTGCACCTGTTCTCGCCAAATGCAAGGAAAGAGACAAGGCTTGTCATACTTTAAATCTAACCCCAACCCTCAGAGCAGGCAAACTTGTAGCACCCTCCATAATGCCTGCACCAAGACCATAAGAAAAGCAAAGGCAGACTACTTTAGGTCACAACTCTCGCATGCTAAGCCCCTTCAGTTCTGGAAAGTTGTGCACACACTCCTGACCTACCAGCCCAGCCCTGCACCCCATCTTCAAACTTCACAGCCAACCAGTCACTGACCGACCCACGCCTCTGAAATCCTCAGCCAGTTTTTCACTTACTGTGCCATACCACATGGCTCCACCCTCCTTCCTCAGTCCCACCACCACCTCCCTTAGCAGTGACTTCAAGTTCACCCCTTACTGATTGCAAGGTTTGCAAAGCCCTACGCTTGCTTAACCCTGCAAAGACCAGCCCGATGGGATTCACCTAAGCTCCTGCAGATCTTGGCTCCTGGATAGCCAAGCCCCTTACACATCTCCTTAGCCTCTCATTTTCCACAGGAGCAGTCCCGCTTAACTTGGAAGCTGGCCTGCATAATTCTCCTTCACAAAGGCGGTGACCACTCCTTGCCAGGCAATTATAGGCCCATCTCACTCCTCCCAGCCCTAGCCAAACTACAAGAATCCTTGGCCTGCACCTGATTACCTTGCAACAAACAACATCCTCTCACCCCACCAGTCTGGCTTCAGGAAACACCATTCCACCATTTCCTCCCTTCTGCACGTCACCAACATATCCAAACTGCCTCCAACCAAGGCTTCCTTACAGCAGCAGTATTTGTGGATTTAGCCAAAGTATTTGACTCTGTATCCCACCCTCTTCTCCTACAGAAGCTTGAGGCAGCTGGACTCATCCCCGTCACTGAAAGGTGGTTTTATCTTATCTCTATCAGATTTCAATCTGTTCAATCGCTGATACCACATCCCCCTCCCCAATCCTGGCGGGTGTCCCTCAAGGCTCTGTTCTCGGTTTCATCCTCATCTCCCTCTGCATTAACGACCTTCTCTCCTCCTGCACCAGTTCATCAATACACATGTATGCAAATGACACCATCCTTTTTACCTCTGGTCCCAACCTGCTTGAAGTCCAACCTACCCTGCAAAGCGACTTCAACAACGTTCAGCACTGGTTCAGCCAAAACCAGCTGAAACTAAACACCACCAAAACTGTTTCCATGGTTTTTAGCTCTGCCCAGAAACTTAACCGTACTACTCCCCATCACCTCTTTCGATGGCTCTCCACTTGACCAAGTCACCAGATACAAGTACCTGGGCATTTGGCAGGACCCCCATCTGTTTTTTCAGTTCACATTGAATCTATCACCTCCAAGCTGTGCCCCAAACTCGGCATGCTTTACCAGAACAGGAACTCTCTCCTGTTACCTGCCAGACGTGAAATTGTCTCTAAAATGATCCTCCCCATTCTAGATTATGTGGATGTGGTTTACAGCTCTGCCCTTGTAACCTCCTTGGCAGGCTGGATACCCATCTAAACTTATTTTGCTGCTTCGCTACAAATCCCCCATGCACCCACCACTGTGATCTTTACTCCTCCTCAGACTAATCCCCTTATCTCACAGGCACTATATACATGTCCTCAACCTTATATCTAGGTACTGGTTTAACTTGTCCTCCTATCTTGAGGACTGCCTATTCTTAGACCCCTATCCCCTATGAACTCAGCCACAGAAATGAAAGATCCTTCACCCTGCCCCAACTTCTTCCGCAGCAGGCAAAGCTGCTTTCTCCTACAGGCTTCCCTACTTGTGAAACAGACTTACCCCTACTATCAGAAACTCATCCTCTCACTCTAGCTGCAAGCAACAGCTACGTTTCCTTCTCTACTCTTATGCCGCGCCACAACTGAGCTAAACCCACTACCTCTACTGACTTAACCTTCCTACAACCCCTAGCACTTATTAAAGATTCATTATGTAGAGTACTTACTATTGTATTGTTCACCTCATCACATCATGTTTTTTTTCCTCTCACTGCTGTATTATATTCAGGGCCCCTGTGTTCTGGCAAAATTTTCCGATTTCGGTAGGCCCTTTGACTTCTACGGCAGCATTTTCTGATTTCTGCGCATGATTTATTCATTTCTCTGGTAGAATGCAGTCCTGTCATTGGCTAGATATGATGTGATGACATCGATGACATCATATGCTGAGCATAGAGGAGGGGTTTCAGGATAAACGAGGTGGGAAAGAAAGCCTGACACTATGAAAAACAGTATATTTATATAAAATTCACCAAAACAATGAATTCTGCTGCACTATATATCCTGCGGCATGATACAAATTCTGCGGCAAATTCTGCAACCGCAGAACCTAGAATTCCAGGGCCTTGATTATATTGATTGTAATTAGCTGCTATTGTTCTGTTGACTAATTCTCTGCATTTATTGTTTGTATTTCCACTGCTCCTTTTCCCCGGTCACACCTGGAATTGAGCCTTGGCTCAGTGTGCCTTTTCCAGTTATCAAATGTTTAAATAAAATAAATAAATAAAAGGTCTGCCAGTTTTTCCTCTGCCTTGTGCCTGTCCACGGCAGGAGGTGTCACGCTCTGTTCTGCACTACATTGGCAACAGAATGCTGCATTGTCAGTATTTTCCTCTCCCACAGCCTGGCTACCCACTCACCCCTGGCAGCCCCAACTATGTAGATGAGATTTCAGCCTGCAGCATAAGAGAATTTCAGTCTGCAGCATATGAGAGAGAGAGGAGTGTGTGTGTGTGACAGTGAGCGGCCTCCTATTGCATTTCTCTTTGTCTGTTTGCATAACAGCAAGCGGCTCCTCCAAAACAGTATTACTTTTCTGTCTCTCTCCATGGGCTAGTCATCCAGACTGCAGAAGTGGCTTGCCGGGAAGGGGAACAGCAGGGCTTGAAGGTAGTTTTACCATGTGTTGCAGAGAAAGAGAGTAAGAGAGAGAGAGAGGGCAGCACAGAGACGCACTGACAGCATGAGACAGCATTAAATGAAAGTTGCTGCATTCTTCTGTCTTGACTTGGTGAACTTGTCTGTCTCTGTCTCTGTGCAGTGACATCTTCCTCTCTGTGTTATAGGGACACAGCACATTTCTTGCAGTAGTTACATGTTCTGTGTAGCTAGCAGAAGTGGCTTGCTGTTCATTAATATTTAGAACTTCCCATGCTGTTGTTTAAAAGTGATTGTGCTGCAATGCCTGTGTAGTGTGCAACAGTGCATATTCACTTACTTGTGTTCTGTGCATATTGAACCAAGTTCAGCACTGTGATAGCACTGAATATTGAACCAAGTTCGAACTGTCAGCAACACAGTACTTGTGGTGGTGGCAGAATACATAAAAGTTCCTGTCTTTTTATCAAGTAATGATGCTTTCCTCTTTTTTAAATCTCTAGTGACACCCCATGTTATAAGTGCAATAACTCACTCCAGGGTGTGTGGTTCATGGGATTAATCCACACCCCAGGTGCTGTGAGGACACTTGACCTGCAGCCTTGTGCCTCAGAATGCACCTGGGTGTTGATTAATCTCCAGTAACCGCACACCCTGTTGTGGGTTATTGCTTACAAAACCCATGTCCCACAGTGGATTATTGTGCTTATAAAATGGAAAAGTTTCGTTTTTTAGTGGAAAAAGGTTTTATTTTCTTGTAGTTAAGCTGCCTGCTAGAATATGGCAGTTTGGTAATGAAGGCTAAATGCAAATGAGTTTACCTCAATGGTGTATCACCTGGTAAAATAAAGATTGATTGATTTAAATGCATTTTAGTTAATCTGGGAAGTGAATTTATGCTGAAGAAACCATTTGCCCTGTTGTCAGTTATTGTGTTTAAAAGTGGAACAAGTTTTCAATTTAATGGGAAATAGTTTATTTTCATTTTGTTAGGCTATTGCAGATTAGTTACAAATGGTGTGGTTTGTAGGTAACTAATTAATGGTCAGGTGATGTGTTTTAACCAATTTAGTTTTTAAATTTGGTCACCTTAAACCCTATCTAATAACTGGTCAGCAATTTTTCCATTGCCTGACCGAAGTTATAATTCCTGTTATAACTCCTGAGTTATAACTGGGAGCATCGCTATGTCAATTAAGAAAAAACACTCCCTGATTAGCTGTTGCATCTTGTCCTGGGGGCGGGCTGTTTCCAAAACATGGCGGCATGTCAGCGTAGTGAGGAGTTGGCAGACGAGTCGTCGTTATTTCTTTTTTTATTTATCTAGTTGAGCCTGCCTTCTATATATTTTTAAAGTCTATCTGGTTGATCCTGCTCTTTGTCCTATGGGGAAACGGTTTCCTTCACAAAATTAGCGAGCACCATCAATCAAGTCAAACGGAACGCCACTCTGAAACTGGAGGCAAGTCAAAAAATAAATAACTTAAACCTACAAAAAGTAAAAATAAATAAAAAAGCAGGTACAGAGACACAGTGTGTGTGTGTGTGTGTGTGTGTGTGTGTGTGTGTGTCAGACTGAGTGAGACACAGGGACACAAGACCAAGGCTGGAAAAAATGCTGCTCAGCAATTATAAATAATAAAAGATGGGAAGTGTGCTTAAATTCGAAGTTAAGTTTGCCCTCAGGCTTTGCCCTCGGGGGTTTATGTAGCATCACACCTCAGGCAACCATTCGTTTCTCATTAAGCACACTTTCCCATCCATTATTGTATATGTTATAAATTTTCTTGATGGAATCTTGTAAGTGCTGTTGAGTTTCATTAAGTATCAAGTAAATGTATAGATAAGTGTCATGCATGTAAGTGCAGAGGGGTGTTAGCAAGCTGACAGACCACTATATTAGACATTAAACAGTACTAGCCCTAAACAGATCTTTGGGACACTTTTCTGAATATGTTTTAAACAGATTGTGTCTGGGTTTTCTTCTTGAATTCATTCAGGCAGATAATTTTGGAACCATCCCAGAACCCTTAGACTAATTTCAGAGTCATGAATTTCTGAATTAGCAGTGAGTAATCAACCATATAAAAGGCATTAGTTAGATTAGTTAGGGCTATAATTAAGGCAGTAGAGATCCGTTGGTGAGCCATAGTTAGTAGAATCATTTACAAGCTCTGTGTGTGAGTTTAAAGCCTGGCTGGAACTCACTGAGAGAATCAGATTTGATTCCAAATACTTTATTTAATTTGATATTTACAACAACTTTCCAGAATAATTTCAGTTGTAAAAGATTGGATATTGGTGTACATGGCATTGCCTCTGTGTACAATGGAGAAATAAAAACACATTCCTGTTTTTAGGCATATCATGGAGAAGAATGAAGACGTTAACAGCAGGTGATGGGATTAGTAACTATATTGTCAGCAGTTTTCAAGAAGCTGGGGAGACAGTATTGTGCACTGGTTAGAGCACAGATTTGGAAACTAGGAGACCCAAGTGAAAATCCCACCAAAGCCACTGATTTTGTGACCTTGAGTAGAGATGGGCAAAGTTGGCAAAATTTGCTCCACAAAGTAATCTGCAAAGTTAGAGCAATTAGTGGAGTGCTGATTGATCCCCAAAGTGCAAATTTCTGCCCACAAAGTGCGGATTTTGCCGGCAATGATGAGCATTTTGCCCCAATGGTGAAATTTCCCATTTGCAAGCAACATTTTGTTATTCATGGGCAAACTTCCACCATTCGGGGTGAAATTCTGCCATTTGCAGGTGAAATTATGTACTTTTGACAAAATTTCTGGCAAAGTCACATAAACTAATTTTAAGCCTAATAGCAAAAATTTGCGGTTTGCTTTGCGGAGGCTAAGTAGGTGACTTCACCAGAAATTCACCTGTGAATGAAAACTTCACATTTCTAACTCTGAATAAATCACTCAGCCTCTGTGTGTTTTGTTTCAGTCCTCCTACCTATAGAATTGTAAATGCAGGACATACTGAAAAGAGATATTGTATCTCAGGTGGGCTAACTTAGGTAAGTAAGCTAAAAAAATGAGATCCAAGACTGTTAGACTAGGGCCTGTACTGACCAACAGAGAATAGGGCTAAGCAGAGAAAACTGGTCTGGTAGAGAATGGGAGTAGAGGTATCCTGGAAGAAATGCGTAGAGGCAGATTCCTATAGGTAAGGATAATTAAAAGATGCTGTGAGGGGAAGAGTAGCTTAGGTTTTCAGTGGAAGAAAGATTAGTTAAGGTGCCTAGGAAAGGGCAGCAGAGACAGTCAGAGATGAGAGAGCATTAAGGCTGTTTTGAAGCAGACCAGGCGTGGGGAAAAGATGAATGGGCTATGATAAGCTGTAGTAAGCCTTGTCTCCATTGTGCTTACTCTGCAACATATATGCAACGTTAGGAAATCATCAGTTGAAGTGCAAGTCACATACAGTACACCAAATACAGATGAGCAAATTTAGTGGTGTATTTGGATTTGAACAAATGTATCCGAGTTAGATTTTTATTCTGAATATTTTTTTAAATTGTCCTCCTGTCTGTACTGCATGTTTTGTGGTGCGTAGTATATTTCTCTGATCTTCAGTCTGTCTGACATTTTGGGTCATTGTCTCACTCTTTTCTTGATCTCACTCTGTATTTTGTTAGTTTTCCATCTTTATGGCCATAAAGCAAAGCAGCAGCAAGTGTGGTTCTGCAAAATTGAAAATACAAGCAGAAAATAAACACACAGCAGTGATACAAACAGCAACTCAGGCGTCTTGTTGCTGTTTGTATCACTGCTGTGTGTTTATTTTCTGCTTGTGATTTTTTCAGTTTGTCAGTAAAAAGATAATTTTGCAGAAACACACTTAATGCTGCTTTGTTTTTGTGCCATGGTATTTGTTTGGCTGGTTGCCTTTTCATAGCTTAGCACCAGACCCGGTCAAGCAGTGTCGCTTAAATCTGTCTTTGGAATTGTCTCCATCTTTTAGCCTTCTCCCTTTCTCAGTGTTAATATACAGCCTCCAGTATTGACATCTTCATCACTGCTTCTTTCTCTCCTGGTGGAAACTATGAGGCTTCAGTGCTGGGATGATGTCTTGCTGAGATAAACCACAGAATGCCCTCAGACTGGCTATATCTCAAACCAGGAAATCCAGAGGTTATGATAATTGAGCTAGGTTGAGGAGCTGGGTGGTGGGGAGGCCGGTGTTCCTTCAGCCAGTGTCTCATAGCTGTTGAAGTGATTAAGAATCTTGGGGTCATTTTGGACTGTAGGCTGACAATAGAACAACAGATGTCAGTGGTGGTTTGAGCTGCCTTTCACCATCTTTGAAACAGTACAGTGATTAAACCACAGTTGACTCCTGGGACCTGGTGACAGTTGTTCATGCTTTGTCACCTCTAGGTTGGACTGCTGTGAAGCTCTTTGGGCTGTCTAGAGGTTTGATGTGATGCCTGTAGCTGATCTAGAATGCTACAGCTTGGGTGGTGGAGGGTTCTTCTCAGCGTGACCACATCACGCCGGTGCTGCTTGCACTGTACTGGCTGCCTATGTGGTGGAGCATCATCTTCAATATGTGATTGTTAACACACAAGGCTCTACATGGTTTGGGACCAGACCACTTGAAAGACCTCCTGGTTCCTTACCTCCCAGACTGACCCTCCACTCCACTGATGCGCCTTGCTCGTTGTCCCTCTTCCTGCTTGAGACTATCAAGGACATATCTTTTGGAGTAGCAGTCCCAGGGTTGTGGAACTTACTTCCTGGGAGCATTCATATGCCCCACAGAGTGGAGGCCTCTAAGTCTCCCTGAAAACTTATTTATTCAAACAAGCATTCCCCAGCTAGTCACTTTTATCAAAGCTGTATTTAACAATTATATTTACTGGTTACATTTTATCTATAATATTGTGTTTGTTTTACACCTTTGATTCATATTTCATGTACAGAACCCTGAGCCCTTGGGAAAGAGTGTTTTAAAACTCAAGATTACCTTGCGTGTTATTTTTATTGAGTACTTTACGGTTCAGCTATTTGTAGTGTGCATATCCATAAGCTTAGTGACACTAGGACTGCTCAGTTAGTTCAGTCAAATGTTATTCCCTCAAATGACAAATCTTAAACACACCATAGTAGACTTCACTATCAATGCACTGGTATACTTTCTGAGTTTCCTTAGTTTCAGAAAGTCTCCTGGTGCTGCCATTTTGACACCCTCTGCTTTGCATGACACCATTCCAGCACCCTTTCTCTAAAACAGACAAAATGCTTTATTTCTTTCTTAATGGGTGCAACAATACAGTTTAGATCTCACTTGTCTCATCTTATCCTTGGGACAACTGAACCAACAAGCCCAGTCATCATGTTTCCTTGTTAGTACACGGCATAAATCTGGGAATAACCATACACTCCAAACAGACCTTGACCCTTCCTCACTGCTGTGATGTGCCTTACTTGTTACTGTGGTGTTTTGGAGTTGGTCTGCCACTAGGACCCTTACCTTCTCTTCTGCTCTGCCATATCCATCTCTTACTGTACTGGCAGACACCATCTTGCTGGACCTGGTCAAATATCTCTGGCAGATGTATAAAATAAAAGTAGAAAGCTGTTCCATTTAGCACAGAGAACTTCAGCACATCATGAGGCTATACCTCTGATTGAGGGGTTTCTAAGAGCCCCTGAATGATAAGTCACTACAAGGCAGTGCAAACATTTGTAACTAGAACCAGTGTTCAGAGTGCTCTTAAAGGGACAGCAGCTAACATTAAGCCTCATGCATAATTTACTTCACATCACCCCGGGCAGTGAAAGTAAGTACCAACTACATTAACATTAACAATATAATACATGAAAACAGTTGTGAAATATCAAGCATTGCATTACACAACCTGACCATCAGAATAATCACTGCTGGGGTTGGGGTGGGGCGTGGTAAGGACACTGGACTGCAGAGAGTCAGAGTAATACCAGGGGAGGGAATACCATAGTGACCAGATGCTTGATCCTCCAGTTAAAGAGCCCCTGATAGCATTAGGAAAACACTGAAAAAGTAACATTTATATTGAGCTCCATTCTGTTTTCTTTATTACTTCATATATTTTCAGTAATTAATTCCTGTTTACTTCATTACTGAAATCAGCTGCATGAAAACAAGATCCCTGTCCCTAGTCTATATTTAGTATGGCTGCTTCTCTACACATGACATCACAATCCCTGTTTATGACAACATGCTCATCTCCACGGCAACATATTTTGATGTCATAAACAGAATTATGTCAAATGTAGGCAGGCAGCCTGAGCTAAAAGGACAGAGATACTGTATTCATGCAAATAGCCTTAGTAATAAGGAAATAAGTGTGATAATTGCAGAATCAAATACTAAATATAAGCTACATTTATGCCTGAATGTTACATTTTTTCCAAGTTGTCTCAGCGGTGTCAGGAGCTCTTTAAATCAGCTATTGACTGCCAGAATGATAACATGTCTGTATAGCAATTGTCACTGCATTTTGTTAGAAAAGCACCCCCCACACACACACACCCTTTATACAGCTTCAGAGAGCCCTTTCAGGTCTAGTACTGCATCCTAATCCCCTTACTGTTCAGTGGTTAGGAGCCAGCCAGTCTGTAAGAAGCAGAACTGCCTTTGTGACCCCTAATGTACAGTGGTATGGCCAAATGGCAAGAATAGAGAAATGAATGATTCCTGACTTTATCATGTTATGTCAAACATTTCAGGGTTAAAGCAGAAACTTAAGATCCATTACTCTCATTCTTGCTTCTGCCTTAGTTGACCACTGTTTCTACCCACATGTATATGCACCCCACAGTTACCTCAGTTTTCTCACAAATTCTGCAAGTTAAATCACAATGCAGAAAATGTGAAAAAATAGCCCACCCAAAACTGAGGCCCAGAAAAGTAACATACAACAGAGCCACAGGATAATACAAGCCTGTTTCAGATGTTTTAGCTGTCAGATCTCTTGTAGCAGAGAACGTATCTTTGGGTCCTGTCATAAAAAAAAACACTTAGGTCCCTTTCTGAAACACACAGCAAGGGAAAATAATAACCTCTGACAGGTTTATAGAGAAATTCTTAAAGGAGGATGGGGGAGGGAGGGAGGGACAGAGGAAGAGAAAGAATGAGAGAAAAGAGATTAGAATAAAATGTTGCAGTACATAAAACAAATAAGTAAATATAAATTCATGCTAACATCTCTTCATCTTACAAACATGGGACCCCATTCTGTGTTACAAAGAGCAGGGTACTTAATGGGGGCAAACTGCCACTGTATAGTGTCAGCACACTGTCTGGTTATTTATAAAGGCTTTCAATAGTCACAGGAGGAAGGAGCCCCTGTGGACTAACACAGAATGCAGATGGGTCTGACAGATGTTAGTGGGTGCAAACCCATAACATGCTAGTTGGCAATCACTAAGGAGGTCTGTTTATAGCACAACAGTAACTGCATGAAGTTCTGCCATGCACATACCCCTTTGGTACCCATGCTATCTCTGTAATTGTCCCCTACATGCCACTTTGGGCCGATGTGTACTTTGGTTTCCCCATCTGAAGGGAAAATGTGCTGGGTGGTCCAGCGTCCTCCCTCCCACACCCTGTGCCTTCTTCATTTCCAGTCATACTCCCAAACAGTCAAAACTTCTTCTGGACTGTCGGCAGTCTCCATCCTTCGCAGGCTACAATCCGGGCTTCTACAGAGTTGTGACACCCTTGCTGTCAGTCCATAGTAGATTTTAGGTCACTGCACTGCCCTTTGTGAGAATCACCATGCTTTCTATATGGCTCTGTTGGCCATTAGCATGGGGATTCCCTTCCCACATGGTCCCAAATCTGGTAGGGATTATGCAGGAAGGCTTTGTGATCCCAGTTGCATATGGCATAACAGGATTGCTCGGTTGTTATTGTCACTAAAAAGGTCTTAATACCACAGATTGGCAGTCCCTTGCAACTGTGTATTATGCCCACTACACACTATAGTGTCTGGTAGTTTAAGCAAGTAATTACTTGTGATTGTCAGAATGCAAACAACAGAATAACTAATACCCCTTCTTCCTACCCACTTTATAGGTTTTAAAATGTAACATATTCTCAAAGCAGTTTATTTATGTATTACATACAAGATCCTTTAGGCAGGGCCTATTTTCAAATGGTCTAGGGTCATATACAATAGCACAGCATCAATAAGGTATGTTAAATAGTTACTGTTGAGATAGCATAGCATCAGTAAGGTGTATTACATATATACCATTGAGAATGAACAGAGGTACAGCCTACACAATACAGCAATACAGTATTAAGCATTTTGGAATACAGTGAGATGAACTCTAAATGATTTTCGATTAAAATCTGGTTAACATGATACAAGTGGTGGCAATAGAGAAAAATGGAGGAAGGGAAAGCATAGGTAAGGGAAGGCCCAGGTATACAGTAAACTGATCAGCAAAAGCACCAGCACGGCTAGGGAGGGCGCGAGAGGCTAGGAGTTGGGACTTAAAGCAGCATACAATGAAAAGACACAAAAATAAATGGACATGTTTTGCCCCACTGTGTGCTATGGCCTTCATTCCGGTTTTAATATATTGTGTTTGTTTTATATAACTTGTTCATTATGCTTAGTTTTAGCTTTTTATATATTAATTCACGAAATTAATTTGCAGCGCCATGTTTGGTGTCCCTGCCTGTACTCCCACAATGCAGTGGGTATTGTGACTTGCTTCTAGTACGTGCTCGTTCCTGACTACCAGGTGGGAAATCTGATGTAGCTGATAAATGTGCAGTAGTTCTTTAGTGGTATCACTCTGCTGACTGCCCATTTCCTGCACTGAGTGAGGCAATCCCATGGACATAATCACCCAACCCTCTGATGTAAAACATGCTAACTTGGTAAACAAAACAGGACTTTTACTACATTTTTATCACCATCCTAGGCACAGGTCTGGATGGTGTGATTCTTAGCCACCTTCCTATCTCCCTTGTAAAGTGGAAAAGCTGGTGCTTAGTCAAACAAAAAAACAGGAGTTGCTACAATTTACCATCAACTCTGCTGAACTTTGCTCTTTTTCCATGATCGCAATCCCAAACCACTTTGTATGCCTTCTCTTCAAAATCATCACATAGACCAGACAACCCGTCACCTCCTGCCCATTCACACCCCCACCTGTGAGACACTTTCCTTACCTTAAGCCCACTAACAACAGGAGGAGAGTACAATTCACAATAAAAAGTGAAGCAAACACAGGATAAAATGACAAAACCACGGTGCCTCCTGTCCCCAAACACACATGGTGCCGATTTACTCTATGGGTTGACTCAGAGATTTAGTGCTTTCCTGACCCACACTGTCCTACCTCTGTCCTACCTCTAGACTGTCAGGCAGAAATATTCTTCCTCTCTTCAGAAATAAAATCAAATGGAACAAGCAACGCAAGCAGCTGAAAGACATACAACTGCTGATGTTATTCTGCTGCTTGCTTCAGTACACACATTCGTCATTTCTCATCTGCCTTAGGTCGCTGCACAGTTATACATACATCTGCCATGTCAGTGAATAAACAAAGCTGGACAGGGACCTCAGCTGTCAGGTGAGGTAGGGGTTTAGTTGTAATGCGTTTTTAGCAATAGTGAAGGCAAGGAGTAACAATAAGGGTACAGCAGCAGCAAAAGCCCTGCACCAGTATGAAAATGCTATAGAGATCATTCATACATATCAGTGATCCAAATGCTTTCTCAAATAAAAGTTTAAAATTGTTCAGTGCTTACCACACAGTACTGGGAGATCTCTGGATGATTTTAAACTTTGACTTAATAAATCAATTGAATCACTGATAGCTGTAGGAGTGATCTCTTCAGTATTTACTACCAGTGCTGGGCTTTTTTCCCTACAGCTGTTATTGTGTATGTAAGCTGTAGCACAGTAGGTTCATCCTACGGGCAGTGTAAAATACAACAGAGTAGGCTGACTTCATGGCTTAAGCATATGTGTGTGTGTGTGTGTGTGTGTGTGTGTGTGTGTGTGTGTGTGTTAAGGGCTTTGTGAATGACATGATATTTCTCACAAGCCACCAGATGGATACAAAATTACCTTCAGAAACATAAATAATACGAGAAAAGAGCCAAACACAAGTAAATCATTTAAACACAGATTACTTTTATTTTTATCAACAGAATCATACAAACTAACTATATATAAAAACAAAGACAAGGTGCTGCGTCAGCATGTGGTCTGAAAACAAAACAAAATGGTTATATTAAATGCATGCTAAAACTAGAAAATGGAGTTAAAATCTACGTTTCGACCTTAGGTCTTTTTCAGGAAATATCTAAATTAGAAAAAACAAAGTTAGTGAAGAAGGAGGTAAAATAAGGGATATATATGGGGAAAGAAGAAAGGGGAGGCTCAGGGAGAAGTGATAAAAGGCTGGCCTGCTGGAAAAAACTGTTATTAAAAGAAAAGCGTTGAGTTTCAGAACAAGTTCTGCCAGACGAGTTAGTGTGTGTGGGTGGCTGCTGGACTTACCTCTTATTCAGGAAATGCTGCAAAGCTGTCAGGCCATCATTGTGGGGATCACTGTGTAAAGAGATTTGAATTCCATGGTGAATATGAGCTGCTGAGAGCCACTGAATCGAACCTGTCAAATAACTGGAGAGCATGGTTAGTATCTTTGACACAGGAGGGCAGGGACTCTACGAGTGGTCTCATAAACTGTCCAAAATGCGGAGATGTGGGATGTGGGGCAGGAGCAGGCAGACACAATAGGGACGGCCTAGGGTACCAGTTTTGTGGATTTTGGGAAGGAGATAAAACCTGATGTCAAGGGATGCTGAACTATGAGTCTTTAGCAGACGAGGGAGCTCTTTGTTTTCAGTAGCCGAGGTGATGGTGGTGGTGACCTCAGTCTGATAGTCAGTAGTGGGGTCCTGTGGAAGGGAAGAGTAAAACCTGGTGTCAGAGAGTTGCTGTGCTTCAGTGATGTATAGATCACTAATTTGTCTGCCTGCTCCTGCACCACATCCCACATCTCTGCATTTTTGGACAGCCTCATGAGACTGTTTTTTCCAGCAGGTCAGTGGAGTGGCCATGGGCACCAAGATGGGTCCCAGCTTGGCTAATCTATTTGTGGGCTGGGTGGAGGAACAGTTTTTCTGTCATTCATGGGAACTGTGCCTGAACTCTACAAACGCTACATAGATGACTGTGTGGGGCCACCTCCTGCTCCAGGGAGACTCTCCAAGTCTTCCTCGATAAATTTACCACGGCTCATCCTTCCCTTCAGTACACTGTTGAAGTATCCTCCTCTACACTGCTTTTCTGGATATCCAATTGTCAGTATAGGACACTGGACTGAAGACATCAGTTTATTACAAACCCACTGACTCTCACAGTTTCCTCCTCCACAGCTCCTTCCATCCTAAACATGTCAAGAATGGCCTGCCTTATTCACAGTTTCTTAGACTTCGTAGATTATGCAGTGAAGAGGATGATTTGCTGAGCAGGCCCAAATAATGCATATTTTTTTTATCAACAGAGGATACCCTAAAAGCACAGTGGACAGAGCACTCTCCCAGGTCAGTAACATGCCCGTAACCTCAACCCCACAGGAGGATACTGTCACGCAAGAACAAATGGTCAATTCCACTAGTGCTTCCTTTTCATCAGAGTACACCTTCTCTTCACAGGATCATTACCAGTAACTTTCCTATTTGGCAAACTGACCCAGTCATTGGTGCTTCCTTTACAGAATCACCTATTGCCTCCTACCACTGCCACTCAGCCTAAATCTCTGGTAAAAGCAGCCTACCTATTCCCAACAGTTCCTCTCTACCAGGTACCAAACCTTGTAACAGAACTCACTGCTACACCTGCAAATTTATTTCCAGTGTGACTGAAATTGGGTCCCACATGTGTTTTTCACATCACCAAGGAGTTTTCCTGTACCTCCTCTAATGTGGTATATTGTATTCTTTGCAGGAAGTGTACAGCTATTTATTTGAGAGACTGGTAGCATTTTACTGAACATTTCAACATTACAGGGCAGTCAGGAATGGAGACACTAATAAACCCATTGTATCCCACTTTATTTCCAGGGCCCACAGTGCCAGTGACCTTTCTGTTCATGCCCTTCAGCAGGGCTTCTGGGATTCTGACCATAGAAAAACATGGAAACCAATATGGTCATCTGCCTTGGCTCCCAGCAGCCCTCTGGTTTAAATGATAGACTTATTTTCTACTAACATCTTTCAGCCCTTGCTTTCCTAAATTCTGTTTGCATCTGTACACATTTAACTTCTTTTCATTTTCACCATTTGTCTCCATCTCTGTCTCCTTCCCCACATTTGTCACCTTTCAGCCTTCTTACTGTTAATTAGTTCCACTTCTCCTATTATGCCTTGTCTTTCTCATCATCACCCTTTGTTTCACAGATTCTCTTAATCTTTTATCTTTAAGCCTTTTATCACATCTCCCTGAGCCTTCCCTTTCTTTTTCCCTGACATACATAATCCCTTATTTTACCTCCTCTTCACTAACTTTGTTTTTTTCTCTTTAGATATTTCCTGAAGAAGACCTAAGGCCTAAACATAGATTTTTAACTCTATTTTCTGTTTTCAGCATGCATTTAACATAACCATTTTGTTTTGCTAACTATATATACACTTACTCAGCAAAGGAAGAACACACTGAACCACTAGAGCAACTCTGTCTGAAAACTTCTCACTTCAGCCTGTTTAAAAACAGTAGAGTGTGCGTGCACAGCCCACACTGCAAAGCAGTTTGGGAAAACAGGTGCATCATAGGTTCTTTAAAATCAGGGAAAAAAACATGATACAGTCTGAATCAAGATGGCCATCCTGACAAAGGTCTGTGCAGAATGTGAGATGAGTCAAATTAATAAAATCATGAAAACAATTATTAGTGTCTAAATCTTCAGTGAGCGTATTAAAAATCTTGTTTCACAATAATAACAGAAACCAAAAATAATGTCCATTGCAGTGCTGCAGTGGACATTCGATTAGAGGGCAAGTGATTGGATAAGGGAGTTCAATAGTTTTGAAAACTGAAAGAGAAGCAGACCTGACCCAGGGAGGTTTTTTGATGTGGGAGCACCATGGAGTGTGAATTACACCTCTAGTTTGCTTTCTAGAGTCCACGGACTCAGCAGTGACAATACACCTGGGGACATTAATTCAAGCAGGGCTTTTTACCAGTGATAAGGGTAATAAAGTGCAGCCAGGAATAGAGGTTTAGCCAACCTACTGTAGGTTGTTATACAGGGTGCACTTTGGGAGTCCCATTTTAGGCTGAGTATATAGCGCAGGCCCTATTCAACAGGCCTCTGACCCTGTCAAGCACTTTGTCACATGCAGCCCCATAGATTACAAGGCCATAGTCTATGAGACTAAGGATGTAGCATCTGACAAGCAGTTACTTCCATTCTGTGCTTATAAGAGTTTGGTCTCATAGCATTTGAGTCAGTTCTGATAGCATCATCCCTAAATTGTTCCGTCTGTGGTGTTTACATAGTATCTAGGGACCATTTACTAATGTAAAACTCTTGGATACCCCACAGGTTTCTATATATTTACATGGAGGCTTCTTCATCACCTGAAGGACTAATCAGTTAGTTCCTTCTGGACATATTGTTGTGGAATATGGACAATGTGTCGGGGGGCAGAGCCAGACTGACTGTCTCTCACGCAGATGGATTTTGCAGTCCATTGGTCAGTTGAGTCCACTCTAGTCAGTCGAGAGAGTGCTACAAGTGTGAATATCAGGAGTTTGATTTCTCTCAAGAGAGCTGCCTGATCCTGCCAACCTGATGTGGTGGATGCTGTCTCTTCATCCCTCATGAGGGCTTCCATTTATCAATGCAGCCTTAAGATTTAGATGGACTCTAAAATCAAGGTACAGTGAGTAATTACAAAACACTGGTCTATACTCCTTGCTGAGGTGGTGCTGGTGTAAGAATCAATGGGATTCGATTTTCTCCAGAGTATTAGCTGCATGCTGAATTTATCTACTGATATGAAAGTGCCACGGTCTATTGTAATGTCCTCATGCATGAGTCATGTATAGATGACCCTAATTTGACAGCAGTACCTATTTGCCAAAATGTGCTCGGCATCAGCTGTACTGTCATATTAATTATAAAGGGTCCAGGGTTGCAGTAGAACTAATTTTCTCCCAGGTGCCCAGTTTTGGCTATTATGTCCATTTCTCTGACTTGCCCAGTAGTATGCTGTAGTGTCAGTGTTTATGACATGCTTCATCCCAGACTCCCTCAATACTACCTTCTGCCCAAGTCAGTACTGTAAAACAGTAAGAAACAACCAGATTAAATGTTAAAGAGCAACTGACATGTTTCGGGCAGACAACTCATACTAAGGAGATGCCTGCCTGGGTAGCTACTTGAGTCTAGTTTTAGAATTATTTGGTTAAGTAATCAAAGATCTGCTTACAGTTTATGGCCAGCTCATAACTTCCGCATATGAGCCAAGCAGCTGCCGAGTGCTGCAGCCCTGCCCCTAAAACAGCATTTTGATGAAGTGAAGTAGGGCTGCAGGCACTGTGTATAGAAAGAATGGAATCAGGAGAAGGGGTCCTTTGAACATGCATATAGTTTCTTTGCTACCAGTCATACAGTACATGTGCGGCTATAATATATAGCCCCAGACATGTATGACTGGTAGCAAAAGTACTATATGCATCTTCAGAGGACTTCCATCCCCATTCCATTGTTTCTATATATAGATGCTTGCAGCCCCATCCCCTAGTTCACGTCATCAAATGCTATTTTTAGGGGTGGGGTTGCAGCAGCATCTGTTTTCTGGCTCATCAGAGTTACTAACCAGCATAAAGCTGTAGGCATCTGGTTTATCCCTCAATAAAAAAAATTCAAAACCAGGCTTAATTAGTCTTTGGACAGGCAACTGCTTAATATGAGCTGGCTGCAAAAGGCCTCAAATTATGTCAGCTGTTCTTTAAACAACATATGTTAACACCATAAGAAAAAGGGACTATATGCAATACGGAACAGAAGATTGCATGCGTAAAACTACAGCACTGAAGACCGGAAGGACCTGACATGGATAGAGCCTACACACAATTGGAATCACCGAAGTAAAGTATACTGTAATTCCTCTTTCTTTCATGGAGCAATCCTGCAATAAAAGGACAAGTATGTGTGGGTGGAATAAGAGTATGTGAATAAATTGCACCATGTCTCCATCTCCATCGGCACTGTCTACCCTCGATGAGGAATGGAAGATGCAGTAAACCTGCTTTGCTGCTTGACTCTATTCCTGTGTGGACATTTGCTTTATTGAATCCATGTATTTATGGATGCAGCTCGTCTTCATGCCCTTGTCCCATTTTCACTACCTCAGTGGACACTGCCAACCGCCCCACATGGTGGAGGGCCCCATAGTACCAGTTGTCAGGATCGGATACAGATGGCTTACAGAAAATGTGCAGTGGCTGTTGCCCAACTATAACTAAAGTAGTAGTTTAAAAATATGTTTTGGTGCAGATTTTATTACTGCTAAACTAGACATGTCAGAAAATATAGTGCAAGTATAAAGAAGCACTAAAATAAATACCATATATCTTCAATTTGAAGCTGCCCTTATTTAAAAGCTGCGATTAAAAAGCCAAGACAAAATCTGACTTCAAATAAAAGCGCCCTCAAATGCAAACCATGACTACAAAACAAGACTTTTTCAAAAGTAAACGAAAGTTCTACCAGTGTGCAGTCAAACTTTGTTTAGGTATTAGATCACAGAGATTACAACCCAAACACAAGAAAAGTAATTGCTTCATTCCCTTACTAACTTCCCTCTTTAGACTATATTTGTTGCTCCTAAACCTCTGGTGCAGTTTCTCGCTTGCCTTCTCCTCGGCCTCACACGCTAACCCCCCACACCACTGTCACCTAATCTTTCTCTCACTCTTCTACCTCTCAAACTAAAGCCCTCCCCTGATTTCAGTTAATCCCTCTGTCTCTGACCCCATGCGGTTTCTTTTGTCCTCCTGGCCCTGTCTCCCCACCCACCCTGTCCTGGTTTCTAATTTATTTGTGACCCTCCATCCCCCTCTCTCTCTCTCTCTCTCTCTCTCTTCCTAGATCCGAGGTGGCCCTGAATGGGTGACCCCAGCCATGCCTCCATGCAGCTCAACTCTCGAGGGGACTGGCTTCCTGTACCACCATCTCTGGACCTCTCACCTGCCCAGCTAAGGTACGCTCCACCTCCATGACTTGGTGCCCAGCCTGAATCCTCGGCAATGGCTACTTTTGCTATTGGCTGCCTCTTGTAATACTGAACCATGATTGGTCCAGTTCCCCGTGAGGTGTAGCCGGTGACTGGCCCCTTCCTAAAACTTGGGAAACTCGAGCTAACAAGCTAGAAACTGCCGTCTCTCAGCTGAATTTTGAAATTTGTAATCCAATAATTTGTTCCTCCCATCCTCCCCGCCCTGATCTCTATTAAATACACTTCCATCCCTGCCCTTTCTACTCCCATCCTCAACTGTTGGCTACTTACAGTTTATAGTCTACAAGTCCTGCCCCCTCTTAAAGGCAGCTCACCTGTGCCTTTCCACCACCTCTTCAAGGAGGGCTGGATGTATTTAACTCTCACCATCTATAATTCATCATTACCTAGGTCTTGCCCTTCCTAAAAGCCAGCTCCTACTAAGCTCCTTCACCACTCTAAACGACGTAACTCTTTGCAGCAACTCTGTCAGTACTATGCCTCCCTCTAAACACCACCTTCTACAATGGCCCCCCTTAATAAAAATGCTCTCATTTGGATATGGCTTATACTTGCTAGTGCTGCAATAAAGGCAATATTCTGGATGCTGCAAGTAATTCCTTCAATACAGTTCAACTCTGTCAAACTTACAAAACCACAGGCACTATGGGGACACTAATCGACTCTAGCAAATCACTACCCCAATTGGGACAAATGCAACACGCCACTCAATATCTTCTCCCACCTCCTGTTTTCTCCTTTATCCCTACCTACTTTAAAACAAAGAACAACAGCTACAGAATGAACAGCCGTTCACAAAAATCACACCTAAAATGCATGCAATAAGACTGACCTGGTTACTCCTACTTATTTCTGGTAATATACACCCAAACCCTGGCCCACTTAATACTGAGTATGACCATATCATAACACAAAGTGGACTTACTGTGGCCTCCTGGCCTCCCTCAATATCTGCAGCCTCATGGCAAAATTAAATTAACTACAAGTCTGGATTGCACAATGCCAGCCGGACATACTTTCCATAGTAGAAATTTGGCTTAACCCTAGGGTACCTGACTTGGCTTTTCACTTATCGGGTTACACCTCGTACAGACTGGACAGACTTAGTAAAAGAGGAGGTGGTTGTGGTCTCTACATCAAGGAATACATTAAAGCGCAGCTGTTACCTCCAATAAATACTGGAATAATATCCAAATGCTGGCTGTGGAACTACTGCTTGGTTCAAATGGTAAACTAATTCAAACAACATGAAGTCTTGCTGTATTCTGACATTATGCAGTTAGCACTAGCACTTGAACTGCTCTGGAAAAGAAAAGTTAACTCTATGCTAGAGCATAGAATGTTGAGCTCAAGCTCAGTTCAAACCTCTGTCTGCTGCACCCTGAAGTGTAACTGTCAGATTCTTTACTCCGCCTAACTGAACAATCGCTCTGGAGATTTCTCCTTCGCTAACAGTTTGGTCCGTAAAAACGTCGGTTTATACCGCTATTTTTCTTTATTTTGGTTCAGATCTCTGTCTGAGGTACAGTAAGTACACAGGTAGTGGACTAGTGCTGATTTTTTGTAGAAATTGTAAAACTTGTATTTCCAGTCGGTTCGGCTGAACGGTTGTCTGTATCTTGTCTTGTGTCTTTTCTTTTAGCTGAATTTACTGTGAGGTACCGGTCCTTATCGGTTCTAAAAAAAACGTGTTTTATCGATTTTTCCAACACCGTAACATGGTTAGGAACTGATAAGGGGTCTTGCCTGGCTGTTGCCAAAAAAGGGTAAGTTGTAGGATGGCTTCGCCTGAGAAACCCAAGAGAAAAACCAGGCCCACTGGGTCTCAACACTGCAGTGAGTGTGGGGTGGCCTTTGCTAAGGCCGATCCCCATACCACCTGTGTTTATTGTCTGGTTTGACCACCTGGAGTCAGACTGCCAAATATTTAAAATTTCCTAAAGCCACCCTGGATCAAAGAGTGGGCAGGCTTAGGGAAAGGAGGAACCAGTCCGCTGACCCGATGGCCAGCCCGGTTCAGTTCCGACTGAACCTGAGAGAGTGCCCACTAACCTGGGCCAGACCCCCTTGGGCAAACGGAGAGCCGATCCTGAGGGGTCGGTTCCTGCAAAAGAAAGAAGAATGAAATCGGCCGGTTCGGATCCAGAACTGTGTCGTCCAACCACTGAAGAAATTGCCAGGGCGATTAGTATAGTTGAATCGCTTTGTTCGGTTCTGCTGATCTGACGCCTCCTGGTAGTCGCTCGTCTGCTTGTTCCTCCTGTTCAGGATTATTCCTGAAGACTATTATGAACCGGACTTGAGGGGGATGAAGATTATGATGATAATGATGATGGTGTGGAAGGTCTGGATGAGTCCATAGAACCAGACATCTCCCAAGACAGGCCGTCTGGTGTTTCCCCTCCTAGGCTTTCTGAGTCATCTTCCACTTTATGTTCTACAAAAGTGGCAGAAATGCTCCAGCTTCCTCTGGATGAAGCTGTCGAGGAGCAAGAGGAGCCTGACTATGTGGAGATGATGGACATCCCAGAGTCCAAAAGATTGTCTATTCCTCTTCACAAATCCTTTGGGAAACAGACACAGAAGTTACTTAAGACTCCAAATTCTTTACCTCCTGTGGACAGGCGAATGGACAAGAGGTATATGTTGTCAGGCCCAGGTATGGAGTACTTGTACCAGCAATGCAGCCATGTTGGGTTGTGCAGGCTGCAGCCTGTGATAAGCTAACATACCTTGGCTTCACACCCCCAGATAAAGACTCCAGAAAGCTGTATGCCATGGCAAAAAACAGTACATGGCATCTTCCTTAGGACTCAAGCAGGCTAACTATATGGCCTACACAGCCAGATACCAGAAGTCCAGATGGGATTCTGTTCTGGAGCTACTAAACAGGCTTCCCCAGCTTGCCCAGGAGCTGAAGGAGGTGGCTGCTGATGGGATTGAGGCATCAAAAATCCAGTTTCATGCTGCTGTGGACTCCAATGATGTGTCATCAAGAGTCATGGCTACATCTGTGGCTCTTCGGAGATAGCCTATCACTGGACACCCAGGTTAAGGCCATGGATTTCCTGTGGTCAGAATTCTCTGTTTGGGGAGCAGACAGAGAATTATATGAAAAGATGGATGAGTATGGACCACCTACCGGAGTGCACAAGCCAAGGAAAGGCAGGCAACTCCTCCAAGCAGCAAGCTAGGGGCAAGGGCAGGCCTTTTCACAGTCCTTTCTACCAGACACAGGCCTCCTGTCCTTTTTCCCAGAGGGGGTTCTTCAGAGGGAGAGGCAGAAGGAGGATGAGCAGGCTGCATCTTCCTCTCAGCCTAAGGCTCCTGCCAAGCAGACACCCTGATGTGTCAGCCGGTCGACTCCCAATCCCTGTAGGAGGCAGGCTGGCTTACTACTTCCAGGACTGGAAGTCTGTTACCTCAGACAAGTGGGTCCTGGAGGTAGTAAGCCAGGGACTGGCCCTTAGCTTCAAAAAATTTCCAAAGCTGAGGGTCGGGTCCTTTCCACCTGCAAACATCTCTGAAACCATTGCCCTAGAGGCAGAGGTTTCATCTCTGCTGGCTCAGAGTCATAGAGAGAGTTCCTACACTTCACAGGGCAAAGGTATATATTCCAGATACTTCCTTACCCGACAAAAACAGGGAGTGGTGGCCCATCCTAGATTTAAGATACCTAAACAAGCACCTAGTAAAGCCAACATTTCAAATGGTGACTGTGTGAATAATTCTTCCCTCTCTAAGGCCAGGGGACTGGCTGGCCTCCCTGGACCTAGGGATGCCTACTTTCACATTCCCATCAGGTGCTCCCACAGAAAGTACCTCAGGTTCGAACTGCCATCAGGCCATTACCAGTTCAAAGCAATGCCCTTCGGCCTAACATCAGCTCCAAGGGTGTTTACAAAATGCCTAGCAGTAGTAGTGGCCTTTCTAAGGAGACAAAATATCTCCATATTCCCACACCTGGATGACTGGCTCATTGTGGGTCAGTCTCCAGACCAAGTCAAGTCAGATTTACAAGTGACCCAACCAGTGCTCACTTCTCTAGGATTCCTCCTCAATCTTCCCAAATCAGTTCTCGAACCAGTTCAACTCTTAACCTTCATGGGGTAGAATTGGTTACTGTCAAAGCAAGAGCCTTTTTCCTCTGGAAAGAGTAAAGGCCATTATAGAGCTGGCTTCCTCTTTCCACCTTCTGGTGTCTCGACCAGCAAGGCATTTCTTCAACTCCTGGGCCACATGGCAGCTTCCACTGCAGTGGTCCAAGGGGCCAGATTTCAGATGAGGGACATCCAGTTCCATTTGAGGGCTTTTTGTCTCAGAAAAAATATCCTCTAACCAAGCTTATTCCAGTGACTCAGACACTGATCAGGCTCTCCAATGGTGGTTGGATCAGGACAACCTCAGGCAAGGAGTCCCATTCATCACCAGTCGCATTCTGTGGTTCTAACCATGGATGCTTTCTCCTGGAGTGGGAGCTCACCTGGGAGCTTTCTCAGCTCAGGGAGTGTGGTCCCTCGGAGTCTCTTCTCCATATCAACCTTCTAGAGCTCAGAGCAGTGTACCTGGCTCTGCAAGCCTTCTCGGAATCAGTACAGAACAAGGTGGTCGAGTCAGGACAGACAACACCACCACCATGTGGTACAACAACAAGCAGGGAGGCACTCGGTCACGGCCTTGTGCATGGAAGCCACGAAATTATGGCCCCTGGCTGATTCTCTACAGACCTCTCTGGCAGCAGCCCACCTTCCAGGGAAGGACAATGTGCTAGCAGATGCATTGAGCAGAATTTCCCAGGGCCATCACAAATGGTCCCTGGACCCCTAGTGTTGAAAGTGATCTTAAGGTGGGGCACCCCAGAGATAGATCTCTTCGTAGCCCCAGACAATCACCAAACTTCCCTTTTTGTTGCAGACCCCAGTCTTGAGTTCAGTCCCTCTGGATGCTCTAATTCTGGATTGGGAGGAAATTTCTGTATGCCTTCCTTCCTTTCCTCTACTGTTCAAAGTCCTGATCAAGTATAAGGTCACAGTCTTGCAAAGTGATCCTGATTGCTCCAGACTGGGCCAGACAGCTTTGGTATCCCTGTTGCTGTCCCTAGCAGTCCATCTTCCCTATCTCTTCCCAGGAATCACAACCTGTTAACCTCCTCTCAGGGAAGATCTGGTACCCCAGCCTTCAGCCTCTCAATCTCAAGGCATGGCTCTTGAAGAGCTACAATATGCAGATTTGCATCTGTCTCAAGGGGTTCTGGACATTCTCAAAGCCTCTTGAAAACCTGCCACCAGAAAGACTTATAACTCCAGATGGAAAAGATTCAGCATTTGGTGTTCCAAGAAGCACATATACCCCAGATACTGCTGATTTGGCTACAGTTCTGGATTACATGGTTCTTCTTAATGGCCTGGGCCTCAGACCAGCTACCCTCAAAGTTCACTTGTCAGCTGTTTCTGCTTTTCTGTCAGTGGGAAAGCCATCCTCACTGGCATCTCACCCTGTTTTCTGTAAATTCTTCAAAGGATTGTTCATACCAATCATCCCTTTAGGGATTCTACTGCTGCTTGGGATCTTAATGTTTGCATTGCCCAGCTTATGCAGCCCTTTGAACCTTTGTCCTCAGTAGAGCTAAGTACTTGACTTAGAAAGCTGTGTTCCTGGTAGCTATTCCTCTGCCAGGCATATCAGTGAATTGCAAGCTCTGTAGTGGAGCCTGATTTTATCTCATTCCACAGAGATAAGGTGGTCCTTAGAACCAACAGGAGGTTCTTACCCAAAGTGGTTTCAGATTTTCATCTGAACCAATCCATGTTTCTTCCTATATTCTTCACTGATCATTCTTCTTCAGGAGAGAGAAGATTACACAGTTTGGATGTTGAAAGGGCTCTTAGCTGCTACATTGAGCGTACTAAGGCACTCAGGTTTGACTCTCCAGTTGTTCCTCACTTATGGTGAAGTGGGGAAGGGTAAACCTGCTACTAAGAGAACTATTGCCAGTTCGATTGTTTCAATATACAATTCTGCTATGAAAAGCTAGGCAAAGTACCCCTCCCCAGGCCTGAGGGCTCATTTGACTAGAGGTAGCTGCTTCTCTGGCTGCTGCCAGAGATATACCTTTATTAGAGATATGCAAAGCAGCCACCTGGAAAACAGTCCATACATTCACCAAGCATTACTCTCTGAATATCCAGGCTAGAGTGATGCTAGGTGTAGTACAGCAGTACTGTAGAGCCTATTCCCAAAATAGGTTCGATACCCTCCTCCATGGAGGTACTGCTTGGTAGTTCTGCATAATGTCAGAATACAGCAAGACTTCATGTTGTTTGAAGAAAAATCTCACCTTAGTAATTGTTCTTCTTCTGATGGAGTCTTGCTGTATTCTGACCTCCCTCCTGCCTCCCTCTCAGAACCTGGTTTTGGGAAGTGGGCTGGTAGGCGTGAGTGTTGCACACTCAGGGTGATTTTGGCACCCCTCTTAGACAGGGGAGTGGGTTATTTAATGTTTGGTAATTACTTTGATTCACTACCTAGTTTTTGTTTTGGATTTCTTGACTTGAGTCTTTGGGGATCCAAAATATTTGGTTGCGTTTGTCTAGTGATTTTACAATTTCCACATAGTGGGGTAGTTAGTGTTAGCTCGTAAGAATTTGATGGTTACACTCAAAGTGCAGCAGACAGAGGTTTGAACTAAGCTCTGAGCTCAACGTTCTATGCTCTGGCATAGAGTTAACTCTTTCCTCTCCGGAGCAGTTCAAGTGCTGGGCTAACTGCATAATGTCAGAATACAGCAAGACTCCATTAGAAGAAACACAATTACTAAGGTGGGTAATTTTTTCTTACGGTAGTATCTGCCTACTGTCCTAATAATGAACTTCCTAACAGGTTCAAAGTAATCTTTGACTATCTAGCTGTCAGCAGAAAGCTGAACTCATCATGATGGAGACCATAATATTAATTGAACATCACCTTAAGTGGGTCCTTACAAAGATCGTTAGCTTCCTTTAACCTCTCACAAATAATGGACTCCCACGCATATAAACTGCGAACAGGGTTAAGTACCATAATTGACTGTCCAGAAAGAATAACCCAGCCAACTATACTCCCGGACTCTATCAGCGACCATTTCCATCCTTCTCACTTGGACAAACAAATCCCCTAAGGTTAAGATCAATCAATCAATGACTTTATTTAACCAGGCATAAACACCATTGAGCAAGCTCATTTTCAAGGTGGTCCTGGGCATTAATACAATACAGTACACTTCATAAGATTACAATTACGGTGGCCAACGATGCAAAAAAAGAAAAACATTGTGAAGGTGCCGTCAATATGGGCCTATATCATACTGTCAACATAATTAACATGCAAAGGTACATAATGATAAACTTTACTGAAATGAGAAGAGACAACAATCCCATATAGTCTCTGCTAAGTAAGAGCTCATACCTAAATGATAAAAATAAGGAGGTATTAAGGAATAGGGTAGAAATTGGGGTGAAAGAGTAGGCAGCCAAAAAGGGGAGGCCAGAATAGGTAAGGTAGAATAGAGGGCCATCTTGGATTAAGGGAACTAGGCTTGTAGGTTCTAGGTTTCTGTTGTTAGGAATGTGGGGTGGATGAGATACTTAAGCGTAGGATTTGAGGGAGGCAGCGGCTTAGGGGTCATCGGCATCTGAAACAGTTGCATGATTCCTTCAGATAATCCGTTAATAGAGCTTTGAATGTGAAAATGCTTGGAAGTGAGGATAATTTTAATGAGTCTTGCATAGTGTTCCAAAGTGATGGAAGTGAGAAATTGATTGCTGCTGAGCCAAGGGTAGTTTTCACTCTAGGAATCTGGAAGCAGATTAAGGAGAAGGCCTCAGGCCATAGGAATCTTTAGTCTATTTGAAGATGTTCGAGATGTATGCAGGAGGTTATCGGATAATGCTCTAAAAACCAGAGGAGAGCATTCCTTTTTCTTCTAGTTGAGAGTGAGGTCCATCCGAAACCTGGTATAGATGACAGTGATGTGTACTACGGGGTAGATTTAAGATAAATCTTAAAGCTCGTGGTAAGGGTGTCCAGTTTGTTTAGCATCGTTGATGGGCAGTGACTGTAAAGGAAGTTAGCGTAGTCCAGTATAGGTAGGAATGTAGTTTGTACTAGTCTCATTCTGGCTTCTAACGTGAGTAGGTATTTACTGCGATAGAATAAACCTAATCTCTGTCTTAGTTTCTTGAGGTTTCATTTAAGTGGCACAGAAAGTTGAGCTTGTTATCCAGCCAGAACCCTAGGTATTTAAAGGTATCAACTACTTCAAGGGTTCATCTAAGAGTGTTCGGATCTGTGTGATATGTGACATCCGGAAGTAGACTTTGGTGACAGAATCATTGCTTTAGTCTTTGCGTTGAGGAGGAACTTATGAGTGAGAAGGTTGTATTGGAGAGTGATGAAGTCTTTCTGTAAGTACTCATGGGCCAGATCCAAGGATGAATTTGTGGTATAGAGTACAGTATCATCTGCTATAATGCACATTTGCTGTGCCCAGCCAGTAGCCCAGATTATTGATGTATATTGCAAAGAGGATAGGGCCCAGGATGGAGCCTTGTGGAACTCCTCGTAACAAGGACTTTGTGGGCACAGATCTCCTATGGCTTTGACTTGTTGTAACCTATTGGTTAGGTAGCTGGTGAACCATTTAATGGCAGAACTATCAAGTCCGATGTTACTCAGTGCAGTAAGCATGATGGTATGATCCACAGTATCGAAGGCCTTACTTAGATCAAGGAAGAGGGCAAATACATAGTAAATACCAGATCACTAAAAAGGGCAAACTGAGAGCGCGAATAGAAACATAGAATCTGACAGCAGATAATGACCGCTACCCACCTAGTCTGCCCATTTTCCTACCTAACAGATAAGCTGCAGATCCTAGTTAACCAACAGCTTACTTCCTCTTACCCGCCCCTAGGACTGCCTTATGCCTGTCCCATGCACTTCTTGAAGTTCCCCACTGTTCTTGACTCCACGACCTCCTCAGGGAGGCTGTTCCATGCATCCACAACCCTCTGTGAAAAAATACTCTCAAATTACCCCTGAGCCTGTCTCTATCTTCAAATTGTGCCCTTGTTCTTGCACATCTCTTTTTCTGGAAGATGCTACCCTCTTGGACTTTGTTAATTCCTTGAGGTACTTGAAAGTTTCTATCATGTCCCTCTCCTTCTTTTCCTCAAGAGTATACATATTAAGCTCCTTTAGTCTTTCTTCAGATGTCTTCTGGTAGACCTGCACCATTTTGTTGCTGTTCTCTGGACAGCCTCCACTCTGTCTATGTCTTTTATGGAGATGAGGTCTCCAGAACTGCACACAGTACTCAGATGTGGTCTCACCAGCTGTCTGTACAGAGGGATAACAACTTCCTGTTTCTACTATTGATGCCTCTTCCTATGCATCCCAGTATCCCCCAGCCTTCCTTACTGCCTTCTCACATTGCTTGCCCACCTTTAGGTCATCTGATATAATTACCCCAGGTCCCTTTCTATTTTTACTGTTGTCAGTATCTCACCCCCATTGTGTACGCCTCCTGGGTTTTGTTTCCATGTGCATTACCTTGCACTTCTTTGCATTGAATCTGAGCTGCCATACATTTGACCATTCCTCCAACCTTGCCAAGTCCCTTCTCATCCTTTCCACTCCATCTTGTGTATCAACCCTGTTGCAGATCTTTGTGTCATCTGCAAAGAGACATACTTTTCCTCCAGTTCCTCTGCAATGTCACTTATAAAGACATTAAAAGGACTGGTCCTAGTACTGAACTCCTGCGGTACCTGCTATAACCCCTCCTTCTTCACTGTGTACTCCATTTACTACTACCCTTTAGGCCCTGTTGTTCTAGCCAATTTTTATCCAGGCTACCATCTTGGGACCCATTCCAAGGCTGGCTATCTTGTGTATTAATCTTTGTGTGGGACTGTATCAAATGCCTTGTTAAAATCTAGGTAGACCATGTCCATAGCCCTCCCTGGTCTACTACTTTGGTCACCCAGTCAAAGAAATCTATTAGATCTGCCTGACATGACCTTCCCATCGTGAATCCATGCTGCCTTGGGTCCTGTGCCCCACTGGCCTCTAGGTACTCAACAATTCTTTCCTGCAGAAGTGATTCCATCATTTTCCTACCACTGAGGTCAAACTAACTGGTCTGTAGTTTTCTGCCTCTGTCCTGCTCCCACTTTGTGAAGAGGAATCACATCTGCCCTCCTCTAGTCCTCGGTACCACCCCATCCTCCCATGATTTGTTAAAGAGAGTAGTCAGCTATGTCACTAGTTCTACCCTTAGTTCTTTTAGAATTCTTGGTTGAATCCCATCAGGCCCCATTGCTTTGTCCACCTTCAATTTTATTAGTTCTTCAGAACCCTTTCTTCTGTAAATGGACTGGTATCAACCCCCATCTTCAGAGTGTTTCTCTTGTTTGGTTTAGGTAACCTCCCTCTCTTCCTTTGTGAATACTGAGCAGAAATATTCGCTCAGTATCCTGATTTTCACTGTCACCCTCACCCACATTCCCTCCCTTTATTAAGCTTCAGTATCCCTCTTTGGTCTTTTCTTCGCCCCTAATGTACCTATAAAGGTCTCATCCCCTTCTTAACAGAATTGGCTATCCTTTCCTTGGTTTGGGCCTTTGCTATTCTGACTGCCTTCCCAGCCTCTTTCTGCTTTAACTGATAAAGTTCTCTGTCCTGCTCCTGCTGTGTTTCCTTATATTTCCTGAATGCTGTCCTTTTCTCCTTAACCTTCCCTGCCACCTCTTTTGTGAACCATAGCGTTTTTCCTTCGTTGTGTTTTATTGATTTGTTTTACACAAGGCTTGTTGCCTCTGTGATGGCTGTTTTAATCACTCCCCATTGTTCCTCCACCCCTCCTTCTTGCCTGTTTGCTAGTGCTTTTCTGAGGCACTTCTCATTTTCCCAAAGTCAGCCCTCCTAAAGTCTAGTACTCTTGCTTTTGTATGGCTTGATTGTATGGCTGTGTTTATCGAACCACACTGTTTGGTGGTCGCTAGCCCACCTAAGTCGACAGGACTGGAGTTTTGGATTTGACTACTGACATTAATGTTGCTGTCAAGGCTTTTATATCATGTTTTAAAGAATCCTGCAATATATATTCTCCTCACGCCAAGCGCAGGATACGGGACATATGTAACCCTTGGATCACCCTCAAACTACTGGACTTAATGAACACAGGGACAACTCAGGCACACAGCCAGAAGTTCTGGGCTCTCAGCTGATTATCAGAAATACAAAGCAGCCCCATTACAAGTGCTCCTGGGAAATTGGGAATGCCAAACCAATATTTCAACGTAGCTAACAAGCTCATGGGGAGACAGCATAGTTTTGGGATAACATTAGCACCTATCAGGTAAACTCGAACAAGTCTCCCCTACCTTGATTAATATAAATGGAACCCCTTACAGGACCCTCACCTTATTGCAAATACCTTAATTAGGTGTTCACTTACCTCAGTAGTGTACTCCTCAATTCCTCCTGCCCTCAGGGGTAAACAATCTTACATGCCTCTGCAGATTGCGTGGGGTCCCCCTTCTACTTTAAATTAATCCCCAACTGAGGCTAAAAATACCTCTCCCAGGCACTAGGTAAGTCCAGAGCCAGCAGTGATATGTTAGATCTAAGACTAGTTTCTCTCACCCTGGACATCATCCCAGCACCACTCACTAAATACTAAATTTATCCTTCACTACAGGAACTTTCCTAGGCTCTGAAAGCTGCCGTGGTAACTCCAGTTTAAAAATGGAAACTGTACTAATGTATCAAACTACTGTCCCATCTCAATTCTACCACCACTGTCGACAGGCACTAGAAACTAGTTGTGGCAGACCAATTAACAGACTATTTTGAGAAGTATAATCTGCAATGCCCAGAGCAACACGGCTTCTGTAAGCATATAGCACCACTACTGCCTTACTGGAATTCACGGGTTATATACATAATGCAGTTGACAAAGGTCTTTTGGTGGGGGCTACCTATATTGACCTCACCAAAGCCTTTGATATCGTTAATCATGGAACTCCTTTTGAACCAATTATCCACTGTGGGTCTGTCTCTGAATGTGTAGCCTGGTTCGGGAGCTATCTCACTGGTAGGGTCCAAAAGTAAAATATCTGAAGCTCTTTCAGATCACCGTGATGTCATTACTGGGTGCCCTAAGGCTCAATATTAGGCCTCTGCTTTTTAGCTTATTGTTAAACCACCTACCTCAAGCAATAGCAGACAATGTACTATTGTACGCTGATGACACAGTGGTATACACTAGCCACCAAGAGCCTACTACACTTGAATCAATAATGTAGGCAGATTCTCTGAAATTGAAAAGTGGTTCCTAAACTCCAAATTACTGTACTCCTCAGCTACAAGAAAACAAACGATGATTTTCGTGATCCCCAAAAAGCAGTCACAGAGCCTTCAACTTAAATATCCTCAATAACCTTAACTCCCCTTGAAATGGTGCATAATTTTAAATACTTAAAAGACTTTAACTACTTAGGAATAACTTTAGATAGCACCCTATCCTTCACCCAACATATTGATCAAGTGGCTAAATCATCTAATGCAAAACTGGGCCTACTATACAGGAATAAACAGTGCCTTCCCAAGGCAGCTCTCAAAATTGCAGTGTCTAGCTCTGTGATCTCAGTCATTGACTACGGCCTAGTAGTGTATGGGGCTGCAAACCCAACTGCCCTAAAATTACTCAAAACAACCCTGAATAAGGCCTGTCGACTCATGCATGGAGCTCCCCGGCTTACCCACCTCCTGTGATCTACATTCGCAAACTGGTGGCTTAATTTGACTCTATTCGGTACCAAGTATGCCTCCTAGCAAAGAAGTCCTCCCTTGGTCTCACTCCTCCAGGTGTACAAAACCTTCTCTGTCTTTCTCATCAATCTAGAGCACTAGGGAACAAACAACCACTTCCCAAAAGTTCATTTCCGTGAGGACTTCCCTATGACAACACTTATATGAGTACTGTGTCCACAGTCCACCCTGGCTCAACTCTCTCAATTCAGATCTACATAATGAACTCAAACTAGGTCCATTTAAAGTGAAAATGTGAGCCTATCTAGCCTCCTCTATTAGCTGCAACTGTTGGCGCTACTTAAGTCCCTCTGCTAGTTCTGGCATCCCTCCCTGCCTCAATCCTCTTCTTTACCTTCCTTCCCTTTACCTGTTATCTCTTTCCTAACCATCTCAAATCTTCTCTTCACTTCTTCCCTAACTCTTTCATCCTATCTCCGCCATTTCCAACTCTTTATAACATACTCATCCCTCCCAGCACTGCCTCCTCTGATATTATCCCTAGACAATGATAATATTATCAACATTGATACTATTCTACCTAATAATCAACATTCTGTCTCTTCCTTCTACCTACCTTCACTGTTTCCTATGCATCCTTTACCTCCTTTCACTCCTCTTCCCCTCGCTCATTCCAACCACTGGCTCCTCCTCCCTCCCCCTCCATATCCTCAGGATAAGACAGGCTAGTCAGGCTTTGCTCTCTTTATCACCTTCTTCTCACTCCCATTTTCTTTCTAATTTTCCCTCCCTCCCCTCCTAGACAAGCTCCCACATGGCCCTTTTGTCACACTACCCCGCTTAAAGCTTCTTAATTGGCAATGGCCACTGTACCCTCTCAGGCAGTAGACTTCTGTACTCTCCTGCTTCCCCACCTATTAACCCTTTATTCTTATATCCCTACCCGCCTTCCACAAGACCCACGATGTTCCACCTCTCAACTCCTCCACTCAGTATGTATCCATTTTCTCCCACCACTGGTATCCCCCTTCTTCTAGGGTGAGCACTTATTCTTTAGGACCAAATTTGCCTAATATTTACTTGTCGCAATCCTGTACTTAAGACAAATACCTGCTAATCCCATGTTATGCCTTTAATTCCATTGTGTATGTAACTGTCAGCACTGCTTGTAACATTCTTGGTGTACCGTTAAGAAATGATCAATGTACCACTCTCTAGTCTTGTACTCAAGTCTGAACTTTCAGTTTTGTTTTTAATACTTTCAATTAATCTTGTGTTGTCTTTAAAGTTCTATATTTTGTTCTTGCATTTACTATATTGTATTAATTTTCCTGACATGGACCTCTATAAAAGAGCCACTGGCTCAAAGGTATTCCGATTACTGACTAAATAAATAAATAAAATGATGCCCCCTTCCAAAAAAACCAAAACATTAAAACTCCTCAGAAATCACTGTCATCCTCAGGGTTTCTATGTTTGATGTTGCATTGGTATGCGGCAACAGCTAGGAACAATGAGTAGTGCAGTATACTCAATGAGTCAGGAATGTACCAGTAGTCAGTACTGCATCTTTTACAATGTTGTGGCTGCACTTTTCTTTGGTTCACAATTAAGACTAGGTAATGAGCAACACACCACACAAAACACCTACCCACCCACAAGCAGCTGAACCCTAATAATGATTTTATCCAACAGTAAAAGTAAAACTAACATACAGTACACCCTTCCTGATGGCCTCTTTACTACAGCAGCCCATACAGGACAAAGAAGTAAAGTATACTTCTTTATTTTACAGTGGCTTTTATCAGTTTCACTCACAGCAACACTAAGTACTTGCATATCTCAGGCTACTCCTCTGAATCTAATTCAGCCTCGGAGTAGGAATTAGGCTCATTAACTGGGCTCAGTGGCATCTGTATTAGTGCAGGCCAATTGGCATTGGAGGGCAGTCTCTTTAGTAATCCATCTGTAGCCTCACTTTCTTTTCCATCCTCATGGGTGCAGCTAATGATATATGGATCTGTGCTGGATATTCCGCAGACTTCAGTCCCACAGTTGTTTTCGCCTCAATGAAGCCAAACCGACAGAAAAATAAGTCCACCCCGCATGTTGACTTTGAAGCTGGGGTCAGATATTATACTTTTATGCGCAACTACATTTCAGGCAACTCACAGGTGTTTTCACCTTGGAGGGTTATCCATTTGGCTAAGTCTGTCTGTCTGTTAAGTGGAAACTGAGATTTGCAACCACCTTAAACCGATGGCACTTCTGATTGCTGCTGATGCAGTCAGTCTCAGCAAGCTTTGACTCTGTTAGTGGGAGTGTCCAACTCTTGACTTGTGTCACTCTCTGACTTGTTTTTGCTGATTTTTAAATCTTGCGATAAGAAGCATAACTGACACTGTAGTGCTGTATGAAGGGGTGCTGTACTTTTGAGAGGCATCATCCTTCTAATGAGATGTTAAAGGAGGTCCTTCTGCCTGTCTTTGATCATGGTCTAAGGATACCATGGCACTTTTCAAAGAAGAGTAGGAGAGTTTCTCAGGTGTCATAGCCAATATTTTCCCATCATTACAACAGGCCAATGTAACCCACAAACCCAGACACCTGGGAATGAGCTATCTCAGCTCATTGTACCTTTCCTGATCCAAATGAAAATTAAATAAATAATGTAAAAACACTTACAGGCAAATGGGATTGGCAATATAGCCTAGAGGTTTCAATAGTGAGCTGTGAATGAGCTTGGTACATCCAGCAAACCTAGGTTTGATTCCCACATTCTTCACCTCCATACTGTGTGACCCAAGCAAGTCACTTAACCTCCTGAGTGTGGAAGGACCATATTTCGTCAACAGTAAATCTGCCGATATCCTGTACAGCCATGGCACAATTCGACACTTGGTATTGTGCTGTCCCTCGCACCCCCGCATTTAAATATAATCATCTCCAGGTTGGAGTTGTTTTATGGAGGTGGCAAAACACCAGGAGAAGCCACATTCAGGAACTGCAGACCATTACAGTGACTTTCGCTGTAATGGTCTTTTTTCATCTTTACGGTTTTGGTGTCGCTGTACTGTGGACCACCACCTGAGTGTTACCGTTGCCCTGAAAACAGGCTTTAAGCTCACCATGGTTTGATGATGAGTTGAGGGCATTGAAAGTCAGGGGATGAAGGTTGAAGTGTTGTTGAGGAGGTCCAGGGCCTGGAGGTCAAACTACTTCTAATGTCCCATTGTAAGGAATATCAGAAGGCAATCGCTAGAAAAAGGCAGAATCTGCTGTCAACAGAGATTGCTGCTGGGAGGAACTGACCGGCACAGCTCTTTGAACTATATAGTGTAGGTCTCCAGGTAGGGGAGCAAGTGGGCTTACCTCCATACAAGTAGGGAAGGAATAAGGGAGGGTACAAACAGGGCTGATAACGATAGTGTTCAAAGGGGAAGGGTGGGAAGGGCAAATATTGAGGGTAGTCTCCTTGAATGCAAGGAGCCTGGGAAACAAAATGGCTGAGTTGCAGGCTCATGGCAGAGAGGGAAGTGAACATAGCTACCATCACTGAAACACAGGCTACCCAGTACCAGGACTGAGACCTGGTAACCCGGGATACTGAATGTATTGCAGAGATAGGGAAAAGGAAAGGGGCATGGTGGTGGACTGTGTGAGGAGAGAAAAAGTGTGCCAGGAAGGAAGGAAGGGAGGAGGGTAGAACAGAGGCACTATGGATACAATTCCAGGATTCAAGAAACAGGACCCTTAGGATGGGATTGGTGTATAGGCCACCATCTCAGGCAGAGGACTTGGACAGAGAAGTAGCAGAGCAGATCAGGAGGGTCAGCAGGAAGGGTAACACCGTGGTTGTGGGGACTTCAATCTGCCAGGGGTGGATTGAGCACCCCAGCCACCTCAAGCATAAGGGAGTAAGTCCTCCTGAGGCTTTTCAGGACAGCTCTTGGTACAGATGGTAAACGAGCCAACCAGGTTAGGCAACACTCTAGACCTCGTGCTGTCTAACGGGCAGTTTGTTAGAGAGCTGGAGGTGGAGGATCTGCTGGCAGGAGTTACCAACACGCAGTGTGGTTCTCACTCAGCATGGGCAAGGAGGCTGCAGGAACAGGGACCAGGGTGTTGGACTTCAGGTAAGCTGACTTTGAGAAGATGGGGGAAATAGTGGCTGGGCACCTAGTCAGCAGTCCACCCGCACATGGATGCTGGCCAGAAATGGGAATTCATCGCTAGGACTTGCAGAGGCCACTAGATCCTGTACCAAGACAGAAAGCAAAAAGGCTAGGGCCAAGAAACCTAGTTGGTTAAATGGGAGGTGTTGCAAAAGGTGAGGACAGAAAGGGCAGCCTTCAGGACATTCAAGAGATCCAGGTGAGGGAGGATAGAGAGGAGTACCTGAAGAAATCTAGAGAGGTGACCAGAGCAGTCAGGGCAGCCAAGGCTTCCAGAGACCTTATGCTGGCACAGGGCATCAAGGATGGGGAAAAGGACTCTTCAGGTACTTAAAGAGAGAGAAAGATCTGCAAAAGATCAAATAGTAAGGATCAGGAAGGATGGGGGTGGGCAGAGAAAGGGCAGGACAGGCAGAAGCATTAAATGAATATTTATGTATTTGCTAAGGAAAAAGATAGGTTAATGCCTGGGATCGGGAGGAAGGCACAGGGGTGAGGGGTGATGTTTGGGAAATCACAGTAGCCAGAGTACTAGAAGGTTTAAGGGCACTGAGGGTGGATGAGGCACCAGGACCAGTCGGCATACACCCCGGTACTGAAGGAACTGACGGAGGTCCTGGCAGAGCCATTGGCAGACTAGTTCAATACCTTTCTGGAAACAGGCTGCGTACACAGGACTGGAGGATGGCTCACATGGTGCCCCTCCCAAAAGTAGACCCAGGGATGAACCGGTAACTATAGACCAGTAAGCTTCACATCCATTGTGGGAAAGTTAATGGAGAAAATCCTTAAAGAGAGATTAGTAACCTTTCTAGAAGGTAATAGTCTCCAGAACAGAATGCAACATGGTTTGTCTCTGGCAGATCCTGCCAGACCAAACTCGTTGATTATTATAACTGGGTGACTAGTGAACTGGACTAGAGCCATGTGGTGGATGTCCTGTATCTGGATTTCAGCAAGGCATTCGATTCGTGACACGTGGAAGGCTGATTAGCAAGTTGGGATACTAGGAGCAGGATCAAAGATGGTGAATTGGATCAAGAACTGGCAGCAAGGGAGGCAGCAGAGGGTAGTGTTGGATGGGAACTCTCAGCTCCAAGGGCTGTAATGAGCAGGGTGCCACAGTGATTGGTACTGGGCCCAGTGTTGTTTGGCATTTTCATAGCCGACATTTCACATGGCATTAAGAACAAGATTAGTCTTTTGCAGATGACACCAAGACTGGTGCGGTGGTGGATGGCACAGTAGGGTGGCAGGGGTTGCAGAATGATCTGACAAAACTTGAGGACTGGTCAGACACATGGCAGCTGGGGTTCAGTGTAAGAAGTGCAAAGTCATGCACTTTGGAGCAAGGAACCCAAGGAGGTGTTATCAGTTGGGAGGAGTGCAGGTAACTGCTATAGAGGAGGAGAAGGATTTTGGGGTGATAATAACGGGCAAATGAACCACTCAGCTCAGTGCAGGAAGGCAGCAGCTAAAGCCAACAAGATGCTGGGGTTTATTGCTAGAGGAATCACCTCCAGGAGGAGGGAGGTGATCCTGCCTCTGTATAGGCGCCTGTATAAATAGTCTGATTTGATTTGATTTGATACAGATCATTGGAGAGGCTGCACCTGGAGTACTGCATGCAGTATTGGCACCCATACTTAAAGAAAGATGTTAGATTACTGGAGGGGTCCAGCACAGAGCAACAAGGATGGTCATGGATTGGAAGACAAACCTCAAGGGAGGCTGAGGGAGCATAACATGTACTCCCTTGAAGAGAGGAGGATAGGGGAGATATGATTGAGACCTTTAAATACATGGGTATAAACAAGACTGGCACAGAGGGAATTTTTGTTGTGGGGGAGGGACATGAGGGACCATGGTCTGAGATTGGAGGGAGGAAGATTCAGGAGAGAAATGAGGAGGCACTTTTCATGGAAAGAGTAGTGTCTATGTGAAATGCGCCAGTTCAAGAGGTGGTGTCCTGTTAGTCGGTGGTCAGTTTTAAAAGGGGATGGGACAAAGTGAGGGGAAGGCCACCATGCTGGGAAGAGGGAGGGAGGGAAGCTGCATTATAAGGATTGTTAGCTGCACACTCGAGCAGACTTTCTGGCAGTTTCTGTGATGTTCGAGATAGATAGTATACCTCATTTGGCTTGTCTGGAGTCCATGGGAGCATTTTCACCTGTGAGATGCAAGGAGTTTGCTTGGTTCTTCTCAGATAGGGTGTCCTCCATTAGGGCCAGAATAACTCCAGTTAGGACAAGACAGCTGAGCAGAGGAGAGCCTCTGAGTCAGGAATGCTGTCAGTGGTCTTGGGGAGTTTCAGCCAGTGAGATGATGGGAGAGGTGTCTGAGGTGATTTCTGAGTTGTGACCAACATTTTGCAACCTGGATCCAGGTCTGGCATGATTACTAGAGAGTTGTGTCAGGCATCTGGGCCCAGTGTTCACTGAGATTGTCCAATGCTCCTTCCTCAGAAGGGGTGTTCCCAGTGGTGCTTAAATGCACACTGGTGAAACCTCTTCTGAAGAAAGCATCTTTAGACACAGACATCCTGGGGAATTATTGTCCAGTCTCTAACTGCCCTTCTTGAGAACAGTTATTGATAATGTTATTGCACTCCAGCTCAAGCACACCTCGCAGCCTTTGACATCTTTGAACCTCTCCAGTCTGGATTTAGATCCAGGCATAGCACAGAAACTGCACTAGTCAGGGTGCATAATGAACTACTTAGGGCGAAGGATAGAAAAGAATGGTCAGTTTTCATTCTCCTTGATCTCTCATCAGCATTTGATATCGTGGACCATGGGCTACTTTTGGACTGGCTCAGTGTGTATGCGGTCTCACAGGCAAGGGCATCTGTTGGTTTGAGTCCTAAAGGACAGAAACCAGAGGGTAGTGTTAGGAAGAGTTTCCTTGTGCCTAGTGGTTCTGTCCTGTGGTGTACCCAAGGCTCGGTTCTGTCGCCCATGCTGTTTGTGGGGTATATGCTGCCCTTGTGTAAAATTAGGCAATATGGGCTTGGTTTCATTGCTATGTGGATGATACCCAGCTGTGTATGTCTTTGCACCTGGGACATCAGGTGTGGTTGGCGTTTAATAAGTGCCTGGCCAAGCTCCAAGACTGGATGTCATCGAGCTGGCTGAAACTAAACCCAGAAAAACTGAAGTCCTTGTGAATGAGCTGGTCCGTGGGGGAGGGTGCAACCATGAGGGGGACCAGGCTTTGGCTTGGTCCTTCTGGGCCTTTAGCTTACACTAAGGTGAAAAATCTGGGAGTCATCTTGGATGAGGGGCTGACAGTGGAGGCTCAAGTGTCGGCAGTAGTCTGGAATGGCTTTCTCCATCTATGGAATATCAGCTAGATTAAGTGCCTTATCCCTCCTGGCGACCTGACCACACTGGGTCATGCATTCATGACCTTGAGGCTTGACTGCTGCAATGCTCTCACATTGGGGTCAGCGGACTTACTCAGCGTACCTGTAGCTGCTGCAGAATGTAGCTGCTCTGTTACTAATGGGCCTTCTGAGACCGTGCCATATTTCCCCAAGCACTGTGTGATCTTCACTGGCTGCCAGTAAAGTGAAATAGCCTTTAAAGTGGGACTATTAACTTTCAAGACCCTACAGGGGCTGGGCTTGACTACCTGGCTGAGCTACTGAATCCCCATATACCCGTGCACCCTCTCCACTCCACCAGGAGGGTCTCCTGGTCATTCAGAGGGCAAGGCTGAAGACTTTGGCAGACCAGGCTTTTGAGGTTGCAGGCCTGGTCCTCTGAAATTCCCTATCCAGAGTTGTGAGGGAGGCCCCTTGTGGAGGCCTTTAAAGGGGCTTGACATTTTTTATTCCACCAGGATGCTTGGGGTGAATACGTATTATCTTGCAGCCTGCTAGTATATCTTAAAATGTATTAATTTATTTATTGACATGTTTCAGTTTTAGAGTGTCTAATGAGTTGTATATGTCAATGATGGTTTTATTTTACTGCTCTGTAATTGTAATGGCTCTGAGCCTCCGGGAAAGGATGCCATAAATAGACTACTACTGCTATTATTGGGACTACCCGATTAACAAAGAAGAAGAAGAAACAGAAGAAGAGGAAGAAAAAAATCTAAGCTAGTCTAATCTCTCCTGTAATTCATCCATCCATAAGGCACATATCTCCATCCTCAGATGTCCTTGGAGGCTTGGGCCATTAACCTTCTTGGGAGGGACTTGAGTCTGGTGTTAAATTTGGGCAAAATAATAAGTAATGCAGTAACTCCATATGTGGCAGCTCCTTGGTACAAGCTAGCACTCAGGAAATGTAATAGTTCACACTCCCACACAACCCCACTCCACAATGCAATAAAAATTACCATGCAATAAAACAATAGCACACACGTGTAAAATGCAAACCAAGGAAAAAGAGTTACTAGGAAAGCAGGAATAAGGATTTGAGAAGAAAGGGTAAGAGCTGAACAATAAGGACAAACAAGCAGTTATGCAATCCCGCAATATGCACTGTCGGGTGCACTGACTATTACATTTCTATTCTTTTATTGAATTATTTTAATAATGTAATAGAATTTTATGCTGTATTTCGCTGAATGCTCCATTGTTATGTATTGTGCATATTTTATGATGTTTTGATGTTGGTCTTAATTTTGTATTATGCTCTGAATCCCTGGAAAGGGACATTATATAAATAAAGTTTCTGTCTGTCTGTCTATCTATCTGTCTGTCTGTCTCTCCACCTGATTACTCGTAGAATGTCTTGGCAAATTGGTCCACCAAAATATCTTCAGCATCTCTGGAGCTCCTTTATTAATTAAATTGGTGCCAAAGCTGTTGGAATGGTCCGGCCCAATGTCTGTAGATGAGAACATGCTCATGTAATTACTACACAGGAGACCTAATTGCTTTATAATCAATAACTTCAATCTCAAAAGCTCTTTGGCCTATTGGTGTTCTTCCCAGGCTATACTCAAAGCACAGGCTTAACTTAGGGCTTCAGATATCCCACCAGCCCTACCTGACAAAAGGCATTACAGAGACAAGGGCATGATCATGCACTCAGGGTTTTGCAGGCCTTGCAGCTGTAAGAAGGCCTCAGCTGTCAAATTTGGCCTCCTGGTTGCAGCTGCTATGTTACTGGTGCTGGTTCTGGATACTGTTGCACAGTGATCATGGGATCACAAGGACTTTGTAGGAGTAGGTGTGATGGTGGTACCTCAGCCTTCACCTAACATGGGGATTTCTATCTTACCCTTGGTAGAGACATTTTCCTCCTTTCTGTCCTACATGGGGACTTCTTTGACATAGTGACTTGTGACCAGGGCAGTAACTCTCACAATCAGCCTCCCTCCATGTACCTTACTTAAGTGTAGGCCTGATCTGCTCAGTCTCTGGCTGTTTGAAAATTATACCCCAAGTGGAGCTGCTGTGGAAACTCAAAAGATTAAAGGGAACAGTTGGCACTAAGAGCTCCACATCTAAATCTGAGGCTGGTCCTAATTTGCACTTTGTGTGCAAACACATTTTATTTACTTACTGTTTGCTATACAGTAGATGGTATCATGCTAATTTTGATTGTTTTCAGGCTGACATCTTCTGAAACTACAAATCCCAGAATCTCTCTGAAGCAGACACTCAGAACACTATTGGTAGTGGGAGATTCAATGGCCAGGAGTGCATGTTGAGTTTATATAAGTTTGATCTTTTGTTTGCTGGTCCTGCTGTCCTCTCTGGGCTAAGTACAGTCACAGAGGACTGCACTTCACTTTGGGAGAGAAGTAGGCCAGAAAACATCTGATCGGAGCTACAAAAGTTGTAACATGCACTACAGGTTATTGAATCTCCCACTGCTCTAGCACTGCTCTGATGTCAGCTTCAGCAGACACTGAGAGTTGTAGTAACATAGATATATAGAAAATGCCGCAGAAGGGGACCGAATGATCCATCTACTATGTACAAAATATGTCAGTCTGAAATAAGCACAATTAGTGTGATAAAATCTACTGTGCTACAGTAAACACCAAGTTAAAAAAATGTGTTTGTACAGAAAGCATAATCTGGGACCAGCCCCACACTTGGGTAGCGGAGCTCAGAATATCATTCTCCTGGATACACCGTGGTACTCAATGAACTTTGGAAAATCTGCAACCAGTAACATCGACCCGGTGGCTTGAAATAAACTACAGGGCACACTCAAACTTAGCTCCCTGGTTGGGTGAAATTACTTCAGATCCCTTATTGACAGCAGTTGCACTGAAGTATATACATTTAATAAGCAGGTAAAGACATACAGTACCTGAGTCAGAACATGCTGTTAGCATGGTATGTTAACCTTATGAGCATTTAAGAAACCAATAAGGACTGCGACTACTGACATCTTGAAATAACCATTCCTAAACTGCCTTCTACCCCTTCTGGCCATCAGGGTGGTGGTGGCAGTGTGCCTGTCATTAGGCACCAACAATGGAATTTGCCACCCTCCTGAGGTCACCCCCAAGTTAGAATATTTAGAAACGGGTAGTATGGGGGGATTGTCCCCTGCAAAAAGAGGGAATGGCACAGATGGAAATGTGGCGCCTAATGACTGGGCGCATTGCTGCTGACACCCTGAATGGGTGGAACCGCTTTTCTACATCTATTATTCAGTTGAGTTACTTGGTTACTTTCAAGAGTAATAAGTTACAATATAATGTCACCAGTGCATATTGCCACACTTATCTGTTCTCTTATTATGTGTAATCTATGACTGCTTTATCTTACTGTGAGAAGTCTCTATAGGCACTTGCTACATGCCACCACAAATGAATCTATATTGTGCTACTATTACTGTGGATTCTCATTAACTACTGTAGAGTTAGATCAGGTCAAGTAACATTTCACTGTATTCTTATTCTTTATTCCTGTGCTATATCAGTTGTAGTATCATGTTTGTATATGTGCCTGTCCTACCCAGGACCTCCTTGTGAATGAGCTTGCTCAATGGAGCCTTTTCCTGGTAAAATAAATAAACTGAAATTGAATTGAATTGAGTGCTGAGTGTTACCCTTAACAAGAACAAAAAAATTCACAGCCAGGTATGGTTGGGGACTGACCACATTGTTACATAGCAAAGTGACCATGTACTAAGCATATCAGGTTACAGTGTGGGCATGTGACCCCTCTGACTCTGATCTGGATCAGTGCTGCTGCCAAGCAAGAATCAATAATACCCTCCCTTGGAAGCCTCTATTGCAATATTTTCACTATTATATCAATACTATGGAGGGATTGTAGCTCTCTCAGTTTAGTTATAGGACATTTGTTTTACATTTGCTATAATTTGCTATTTTTTTAATTTGAACACATCCTGTTTACTTTCTTGTTAAATTGATTTGCTTATTATTCTGCAAAAGATGGTCCTCAGTTGAGTTTAGGTTTTAGAAGATACTGTCTCAGTAAGAAGTTTCCTCCCACCAGCTCAAACCTCTGAACAGTGCATCTGATACAGTACTTAAGTCTTTCTTTTCTCAGAATATGAATAATATAGCTGACAGTCACCATCTGTTCTTAATGGAAACGCTTCCTAATCTGTGTTGTTAGGTTGCTCTTGGAAATGATGAAGTCCTGCCCTTTCCTGTTTATGTAAATTGCAGCAACTATATTGTCTGTCAGTCATTGTATGGGAGATGTCTGAGGAAATACTATTAGAGATTCAAAGGCTCTTGTAACAGTTAGCAGTTCCAGCCTGTTGTATGCTGTCCAGACTCCTAAAGGTGACCATACATCATTCTGACCATGAAATCAGCCCCACTCCACCAAGAAACATGTCCTGTACGTGTTTTTTACCCAGAATGCTGGATTCTTGTTTTTCATATTCAGTTTGTCCCCTGGTCACTAATGCTGCCCTCATCTTCCAGTCACCTCCCAGACCCATCTGTTCCTTCTCTGTCTCTTAAATGGGTAGAAAATGCTCTACATTCTGTTGAGCTGCATGGGTTTGTACATCTAGAAACCAAGGCACAGTGCACTCGGTATCAACACCTCCCAGAAATCTTTAAAAAATATTGCTAGCAGCCATATTGGTAATGAAAATATCCACCACATTTTACTTGCCATTACTTGTAAAATCAAAATCCCAAATTCTTAATCCTACCACTCACTCTCATCTCATAAACACAGTTACTAAGTGAACCTAAAACTAAAACTACTTCTCTTGCCTTTTTTCCTCATTTTCTTATTAAGACTTTCACGTGGCTGCGCTTTTTGATACTATGGTCTCTCCAACTGCAGCAATACAGCCTCAGTGGCCCTTCATATTTCCAACCCCAGAAACCCAGTTCCTGGTAACTAATAGTCACCCCCTGGTGACCCACATGCTGTTCACTAATTGTTACCCCTCCTGAAAGCACAGAAGCATAAAAATGTGCAAACCAGAAGTACAGATAGCTCTACTAAGGTATTTAGGAACTGAGAAGACTTACACCGTAGGATGCTCTTTCATGCTTAGTAGAAGTAGTTCAGGTGTCCTTTAGTCATTCTACAGCTGCCTAATCCTTTTGAAATTCAGCTTTCATTTTACTAATGATAACCTCAGTGGGAGAGAGTTCCAAGGAGTGACTTTTTGGTATCTGAAAGTACAGTCTTTGATCATATTGAAATTCTGACCTCTAACCTGTAGTCGATGACCCTTTGTTTCAGCAATATTTTGTTTAAATTCTAGGTTAAGTTCATATGAGGTGTGGGTCATTAATAATATGAATAGTAACAGTAAGTGTGCTCTAGGCACACCAATCATTCCTGCCCACTCATAGTCACCTTGCTAACAAACATTGAACCTTCCACTTGGTCCCCACACCTCTGTCTCTCTGTGTCTTTCTCTTGTCTCTCTCTCTCTCTCTCTCCACCTCTCCCTCTCCTCTTTCTCAATCCATGGCAGCCCTAACAGATTTCATTGGTATGGGTTAACAGATCATTTCCTTACTGCCCTGTCCCAAGCTGTGCTGCAGTGCTACCATCAGAGGTCCTCTTGAATCTGTTCATTGGCAGTAAATAAACATGCCAGTATCAGTGCCATGTTCAAAGCATTTCCATTATAGCAATTTTAGCCCTAATTATGACTTGTTATGCAGTGAGTAGGGTCAGATTTACATTGTCATGTGCACTGTACACGATGGTATCCATGGCCACCCTTCCATGTTGCCTCCAAGAAATCACCTAGCCCCATCACCCCTACCTTCCGTGATATCCTCCATGAAAGCATGGTGTGACAGGAGGCTGCATGGGGCCTATGTGTACCAGAGCTCCATCATCTACAGTGCCTAGGCATTTTCAGAATTTTCTCCTAGCTACGAGGGAGGTTGTGCTCATGGATGTCAAGGTTGCACACACGATGCATGACATCATGCCCCAACAAAGGTGACTTTCTAGGGACATGGATATGTTGTTCATCCACACTGTCTGGCAGATATCCTTGCCGCTTTAAATCTTGCGGAAGGTCTTCAAGCTGGCTCCTCCCACCCACCGCGTGGTAAACTCTCGGTTCGCCCATGCGCAGATCTTCCTTACGCGTGGAAGCTCAGGTTCCCTCCTTAACGCCCTGCGTATAAGACTGATTCCTAACTCTTGGTTTCGAAATTAAAGTTTAAGGTTTTCTAGACTTGGTCAACTATTTCCCTCGCGGCTGCGATGGACAAATCGACTCGGTTTCGGAGATGCCCATGCGGGCAGAAGATGTCTCGGACAGATCCACACTCCACGTGCATCTACTGCTTGGGCCTTGAGCACGACCCTCAGGCTTGCGACCTGTGCTCTACTTTCGGCCTATGTCCTGGAAGACCGTGCTGCCTCTGCACCACGACCAGGCTACCTCAGGTAAAGTCGAAGGCGGCCCGGTTGGCGGTTTCAAGGGGCGGGCTCCGCGGAACACAGAGCAGATGATCGCCTCAAGAGGAGGCGGCGCAGGTCAGATCTTCCTCGGCCGCGGCATTTATCCCGCCTCCTGGGATCCTCATATTCTGCTTCCTTTAAGGAGCTTTGTCTGTCCCTCTCCACTAAGGAGAGGGACCAACATCTGCTGGACCTTCCACTCGGTCCAAAAGAAGGACAAGGTAAGTCCCTCCGTCCAACGCTCTTGGGAGCGGGAGAGGTCCCCTCAGTGGCTCGACCATCGACTCGGTCGATCCTTTGGCTTTGGCCACTGGCTTCACGGTGTCCCCGCCAGGTCAGTTGACCGAGACTTCCGTCGACGCAGTCGAGATCTTTCTCAACCTGCTGGACAGGTTGTCGACCGGGCGGCCGAAAATCCTCTTTCCCCGGGTTCCCGATGGTGGTTGAGGATCCCATGGGCTTGCCAGTGCCTCCAGTTCCGGAGCCCTCGGGTGACCCTCCGAGCTGAGGAGGCGGGTTTCCCCGCTCCTCCCCGCACCTCCTCGGAAAAGCCGAGGTCTGTGGTCCCGGACTTCTTCGTGGTCCAGCCGATCCCGCTGCCATAGGGCGGTCTCGGTCCGGCACCACGGCAAGTGGCGCCGCCGCCGCTCCCTGTCCTCCTCCTCGGATGAGGAGCTTCGACGCAAGTTGCGTCGACGATACAAGGACCTCATGTGGCAACAGCTTCTTCTGGCTGGGAACAAGCCGACGTCACACCTTCCCTGGCCATTAAGTGGCTGTCACTGGAGCGGCCGAAGCAACCCCTGCTTTAGCCGAGGCGCCTGTTTCCAGGCCTGTTGCTCAGCCAAAACCAGTTGCTCCACCGATTCTGGTGGAACCTCCGCCTCCACAGCCGTTGTTTGGGGCTCTGACCAAGAACCTCGGTCGGCCCAGGGTCTGCCCCATAGGCTGTCTGTCACCCTCACTCCCATCGCCATCGGCAGGTGGAGGGTGGCTCAGGCCCGAGGCAGCTCTTTCTGGACTCTTCTGAGTCTGACGATGATTCCTCCCTTTCTCCAGGCGAGTAGACTTGGAGTCTCTGGAGGTCAGTCGCTGGACAATAGCCTTCGTCCTTCCTGGGTTTGCTTAGGCTCATCTCGGAGTCCACCGGATGCAGCTCGAGCCCTGTATCCAAGCGGGCCAAGTATCCCCTCACAGAGATATTGGACCGAGGATTCTCCCACGGAGGCCTTTCCTGTGGCCGAGGCCATTATGGGCTTGGCCTTGAGCTCTGGCAGTGCCCTGCTTCCTGCCTTGCACCTTCGGCCAGGATGGCCAGGAAGTATCAGGTCCCTACCGGTTCCCTGTCCGGTTTCTCGGAACATCCCTTAGCCAAGGGTTGGTTACCAACAGCGTTTGGCGTGCCAGAACGCTAGGACGTGGACAAACCTCCTGACAAGGAGTCCAAGAAATTGACTATGCCAGGTGAAAAGTCTATGCTGTGTCCTCCCTTGGCCTTCGAGGCCAACTCGGCCGTGCTTATGGCACATTTCTCTCATGCCCTGTTGGGCTCCCTGGATGAGGTAGTCCCTCATCTCGGCTGACCTGCAGACCACGGTTAGGCAGATGCGGGACCAGGGCAGGGCAGTGGTCAAGCAGCAACTTCAGACTGCTCTGACATTGGAGACTCATGCGCCAGGTCAGTCGCGGTGCAGTGGCTATGCGCCATCGGGCATGGCTGAGGATATCCACTTTCACATTGGATACCCAGCACAAGTTGGCGGGTGTCCCTTCCTGGGGACCGACCTCTTCGGCCCTGGGGTGGAAGGTCACCTCAGAGGATCGAGAAGTCCAATGCCACCTTGACTCGGTCTCATCCGCTCAGAGGACAAGGGCCGAGACCACAGCCTAAGGCCTTTTGTCCGTCTCGTGTCATGGCACATCCGGCCCAGCAACGTCCAGGGCCAGCAGGCTCGCTTGGCATCCCAAACCCAAGCCCGCAGCTTCTTCCTCCAGGAAGCAGGAGGAAGGCCCAGGAGGTCCCTCGGCCGGTCCCTCCAAGCCTGCCCAGTGACGGGTTGAGGGGTGTCGCCCCAACCTCGCCACCACCCCAGGTTCCCCGGGGCGGCTCCGCCACTTTCTTTCCGCCTGGTCCGTTATTACCACAGACCAGTGGGTGTTGGAAGTGGTGGGAAAGAGCCTGCCTCTGGAGTTCGAGCAGGCCCCGCCCTTCAGAGCCGTCGCACCTCAGGGGCCTCGGGGTCCAGCTCACCTGCTCGCCGAGCCGATACATCGCTATCCTTCCTCGAGAAGGAGGTGATCAGAGAGGTGGCGGATCCTCCCTCAGGCCCGGGGTTTGTGTCCAGGTACTTCCTGGTTCCGAGCGGATGGGGGCTGGCGCCCATTCTCGACCTGCATGACCTAAACAAGTTCCTAAGGTCTCGGACCTTCAGGATGGTCACTTTGGCTCAGATAATACCATCCTTGAACGCGGCGTGTGGTTCTGCTCTCTGGACCTGCAGGACGCGTTCTTTCACATCCCTATCCGTCCGTCACATCAGAGATTCCTTCGCTTTCGAGTGGAAGGATCCTTTTGATTCCGGCCATGCCCTTCGGCTTGTCTCCTGCTCCTAGGGTCTTCACCAAATGCATGGCAGTGGTGACAGCATTCCTCATGGCACCGAGGGTCCGGGTGTACCTCATTTGGACGATTGGTTGATAGCAGCCCCTCCAGACGGAGGTGGAGTGGTCCAGGATCTGGCCCTCCAGGTTTGCTCTCAGGTTGGCCTCTCATCAACGAGGCGAAGTCAGAACTCGAACCGAGCAGGTGATTCTCTTCATCGGGCAGAGCTCGACTTCTTCTGAGCCAGAGCATGGCTCCGCAGGACAGGGCTGAGGTTCTTTCCTCCTTTGCCCGATCATTTCTGGTTGGGCAACCGCTACTCGCCGGGACTTCCTGTGCCTCCAGGGTCTCATGGCGGCCTGCACCAGCGTGGTCCGTTGGGCCCACTGGAACATGCGCCCCTTCAATGGGGACTGGCCAGCCAGTGGTCTCAACGCTGCGATCCATTGGACCAGCTAGTGACGGTGACCCAGGGGATGTGGAACGCTCCAGTGGTGGATCGCTCCAGCTCATCTGCAGGAGGGATCCCATTTATCTGCCCTGAGCCGACGGCCTCTCCATCGACCGATGCCTCTCTGATGGGTTGGGGTGCCCATCTAGGGAACACCGAGCTCACGGCCTCTGGTCCCCACGGGAGTCCCTGCGCTTATCAACCTGCTGGAGCTCCGAGGCGGTCCACCTAGCTCTCACTGCCTTCGCCCGCTTCTTCGGGGTCAAGTGGTTCGGGTCCAGACAGACAATACCACGACCATGTACTACCTAAACAGCCAGGCGGGATGCGCTCCATGCTTCTATGCAAGGAAGCTTTCCATTTGGTCACTGACAGCAGCCTGGAGGCGGATCTCCTAGCTATTCATGTGGCAGGAGCCTCAAAACCCTAGCCGATGCCCTATGCCGGATAGGGCTGTGTCCCATGAGTGGTCTCTCCTGCGGAGGTAGTACAAGATCTGTTCCCCATTGGGGTACACCTCAGGTGGACCTGTTTGCCTCTAGGGAGAACGCTGTTGAGGCTGTTCCATGCCCGCCTCAGCAGGGGCTCGCTGCAGGGGATGCCTTCTCGAGGCCATGGACCCCGGCCTCTTCTACGCCTTTCCCCCATTCCCTTGATTCACAAGGGCTTCTCAAAGCAAGGAGGGACAAGGTGCAGGTGATTCTGATAGCCCCAGACTGGCCCGCCAGTACTGGTACCCAGATCTCCTCAGCCTCAGCTCCAGGCTCCCGAGGCAGCTTCCAGCTCGCCGGACCTGCTCTCAGTCAATCAGGGAAGGTGTTCCATCCGGACCTTCAATCCCTGCACCTGACGGCCTGGTTCCTGAGCCGCTAGAGTTCCAGGCCTTGGGTCTTTCCGACGAGGTCCTCAGTGTAGTTGAGGCATCCCGTAAGGAGTCGACCAGAAAATGCTACGCCTTCAAATGGAAGAGATTTTCATTTGGTGTCAGGGCAAGGGCCTTAACCCTTCCTCCTGTTCCTTGGCGAGCATATTGGACTACCTATGGTCCCTTTCAGCAAGGGCTTAGGTCAACGACCCTTAAGGTGCACCTGGCAGCCATCTCTGCTTACCAGGCACGGGCCAGGAAGCAGTCGGTATGCAGGAAAGTAGTCGGCGCTTTTCAAAGGCCTTGATCACATTTCCTCCAGTGCGAGAACCTCCACCTCCGTGATTTACTGCTGTATTATAAAGCTCATGGCAAGCTTATTCGGAACCAATGCACAGGTGTGATCTTCTCACCTGTTGTGGAAGACCGCTCTTCTTGGTGGCTATTACGTCAGCCAGAAGGATGGGAGAGCTCCAGGTGCTCTCCATCAAGTCTCCTTACCTGGTCTTCCACAGGGACAAGGTTGTCCTGCACCCCCAGGAAATTCCTTCCGAAGGTGGTCTTCGGGTTCACCTTAACCAGGTATTGACTCTGCCGGTGTTCTACCCCAATCACACCTCGGGCAGATATAGGCTCCATATGGACCCTAGAAGGCGCTCGCTTACTATAAAGGAATGTACCATTTCAGAAGTGAGGAGAGGTTCGCCAGCTGTTTGTCACCTACGCTGAAGCCGCACCTGGCAGACCGGCAGCCAGCGGACAATAAGCAGGTGGGTCACCTCCTGCATAGATCTCTGCTATAGGTTGGGGGCATGGAGCCTCCCAGAGGGATAAGAGCTCATTCTACCCGCCATACTGTTGCATCAGTGGCTGCTTCCAGGACATCCCTATCCAGGAAATCTGCAGGGCTGCTACCTGGAAGTCAGCACACCTTCATCACCCACTACCACATCGACCTTGAGTCACGCCGGGATGCTGGTTTTGGGGCCTCGTTCTCCAGTCTCTATTCCCTAAGTAGGTGTGTGCCTTTGCCTCCCTCCTCCCGGAGAACTGCTAGAGTCTGCCAGACAGTGTGGATGAACAACATATCCATGTCCCTAGAAATACAAGTTACTCACCTGTAACAGGAGTTCTAGGAATGGTATATGTTGTTCATCCACCAACCCACCCGACCTCCCGGCTTTGATGCACAACCTGAGCTTCCGCGGCCAGATCTGGCGCCATGGGGCGGAGCTAGAGTTTTACCACCCGGTGGGTGGAAGGAGCCAGCTTGAAGACCTTCCGCAAGATTTAAAGCGGCAAGGATACCTGCTAGACAGTGTGGATGAACAACATATACCATTCCTAGAACTCCTGTTACAGGTGAGTAACCTGTATTTCCCACCTCCCTATAGCAGTATTGTTACACTGCCACCTGTGGTCACCCAGGCAGCAGTATCACAGCAAAGCAACCTATGTTGCATCTGGGAAGAGGAGAGCATCCTCTGGGATTCTGCATCCTCCTCCTCCTCTTGGCCATTCCTCGATGGTTTGGCTCGCTTGTTGCTGGTTCATCAAGTACAGCAAGCAGTAGCTCTACTATTGCACCAACAAGCCAGCCCACTTTCAGACAACATCAGTGATCTCTAGAACCACTGGAAATGTTAAGAGAACCATGTACAACTACCTCCTTAGCTATGGCACCTGCCAAGCACTTCACTTATGGCACAATGTAGATAATCATCCCTAGTCTACTACCCTTTCCCTGTTTTGCTGTTTCTTGCCTATTTATCCTCTCTTGTCCAGCAACTTTCACTGTAAATGTGTGCTTGGTGTTTGTATATATCATTTTGCCCATAGTATAATAATATAATAAATACTCATGCCTGCTTAGTATATTCAATATGTGCCATGTAGGTGATTACCTAAGGTTCCCTACGGTCTGTGTTGAGAAATAAAAGATTGATTGAAGAAAGTTGTTTTCAGTGGAGTTCATCCCATCTATATTCTTGTTTCCAATTTCTGGTGCCAGTGGATGACCCAACACAATATAGATTAAACAATGGGCAACCTGTATACATTTTTGAAAATCCACGTCAGAGTCAGACAATATGGTAAAATACCATAACATTTACTTCATTAATTCTGGCAGAGTATAGTCAGGACAAACCAACATGATACATAAATACACAAATGAAATTTATGCTATTACCAGAGGAAACTGATCACAGGTAGTTACTGGCAATATTGAGTTACAGAATAAGACAGTGTCAACAATCAAGCAAGTATTCAGATTAGTTAAAGCAGGTACAGTTAGAACTGGAGGAGTGGGATAAGTGCAGAGATCTTTTGAATGGCACAGTATTTGAGAGACTTAGCAGAGATTTGTGCAGTTCCTTCAGCCAGCTCACTGCCTACAGCAAAGGAGCATTTACCTGATTAGTTCTCCGGAAAGGCAATTTAGGGCATTCCGAGACATTCTCCTAATATTGTATTGATTGGCAACAGGGTGGAAACAATTTTTAGAGCCAGAGGTTAGGCCCAACAGTGCCTTTTCAGCGAGCAGACAGATTTGACACTTTAATCTCCAAGCAGGTAACTCAGTTGGTAAGGGCACACAGAGTGCAGTATTGGGTGAGCTTGTTCGATCCCAGTGGCGCACATAGATGTTGAGTGACAGTATGGTGCTGGGTACAAGACATTTGGTGTCAATGGTAAGGTTGAAGTGCTTCCTATACAGGGCACCCAGTTTTCTGTTACCCATACTAACAATGTTGTCTACATGAGATGCAAATTATGGGTATCAACCAGTATCACACTAAGGTATTTAAAGGTTTCCACCTGTTCAAGTTTGTGGCCCTTGGCATTGTGGATGACCAAAAAATAGATTATCTTAGGGTTTAAAAATCTAAAATAAGAATAATTAAACCAGTTTGGTATCCTACTTGGAGTACCCATAGTCTCTAATCTTTTCTTATGTGTCTTCAGTATGGTAGAAATAAAGTTGCATTCTAAAGGCTCCCTTCAAAATGAACTATGGCCTGGATTTTCATTTCTTAGATCACCTTTGGGGCACAGACCAAAGAACTGCCTAATCATATGATGAGATTCTGCAAGTTTGGACAACTTGAAATACAATATATTCATGGCTGTTCTGGCCGTTTGTGGCACTTAAGGCATGGCATGACTGACAACAGCCAGTTATAAATTGTGATCATGCAGATTTCTCTCTCAGTTGGTTCTGACTCTCCAGCTCCTGCTAAGGCAATAGTTCTCAGACTTTGACACAGTGAGCCTCCCCAGATCCATGGAAAAGATTTTGAGCCTCCCCAAAAACTGAAATAATCTTGGGCCTCCCTAAAGAAAACAACATACTGTACTTTATGGTACACCATGAATAAATTGAAACCCTTTGAGTACTGGCTCACATTCAGTTCTTTGTCTTATACTGACATGGAACCTTTGAAAAGAGCTCATGTGCTTAAAGGTGTTATCTGAATAACAAATAAATAAAATAAATATTATTATTCAGCTTATTGTAAACCCCTCCTTCAATAGGCCAGCCAACTTGCTCTGCTATTTTCATTCTTGAACCATTGTTACCCCTTTGTTGCAGTACCTTCATGGGCTGACTACTTTCTCTTTTCCTCTCAATATGAAATAACCTTCTTACTTACTTTGCTCTCCCCCTTCCTGCTCCTAAGCAACTTCTCTGGGACTACTTTGATCCTTCCTGCTGTTGCTCTTAGCACTTATATGCTCAACCCTAGTAATCTGGACTATTCTGCCATCAGTCTACAAATTGATCAATTACCACCACTCATTATTAGTTTATTGTTCATATTTGTTTACACTATTGTTCATTGTGTATTTCTTGATTGTTTTGCAGTTACCTTTTGAAATGTATTCACTCCTACCCTTTCCCAGGTATACTTGAAATGAGCCTTGGCTCATTCAACTTCCTTGTCACCTATTAGTAAATAAATACATAACATTCACCTACTACCAAGTTGTGTACAGGAGTGCTTGAAACAACTGAGAAGCTGCATGGGATATTCTATTTTGGACTAAATATCTGTAACTAAACTCTCTCTCTCTTGCTTACATCTGAGAGAAGTTTTCCTCACTTTTAAAGTGGTATTGCTTTGTGTTGGTTTAGTTTTAAGTCAGGAAGGGTTTTTAAAACTGCTTATCTTCTGCATATTTGATTTTCCTTTGTGGCTAACTGGACTGATTACTAGAATTCTGTGAGAATCTGCATCAATATAGTTTGCAACTTTTGGTGGGTTGTGTGATTCAAAATAGCAAAAGCTGCAGTTTGTAATTGGATGCCAAAGATAGCCTGAGGTGGGGGTAATTGTCTTCACAAGTCAGAGCTCAGCATCATAGCCATTTGTCTAGCTAGACCATTTCAGCATTATTCAATTACTATAAACTAGTGGTGTGATCCTGTTTGAGGCAGAAGTCCATCTTCTTCCAAGTTGTGTACAGGAGTGCTTGGAAACAACTGAGAAGCTGCGTGGATATACTATTTTGGATGAAATATCTGTAACTAAACTCTCTCTCTCTCCTGCTTACATCTGAGAGAAGTTTTCCTCACTTTTAAAGTGGTATTGCTTTGTGTTGGTTTAGTTTTCAAGTCAGGAAGGGTTTTTTAAAACTGCTTATCTTCTGCATATTTGATTTTCCTTTGTGGCTAACTGGACTGATTACTAGAATCTGTGAGAATCTGCATCAATATAGTTTGCAACCTTTGGTGGGGTTGTGTGATTCAAAATAGCAAAAGCTGCAGTTTGTAATTGGATGCCAAACATAGCCTGAGGTGGGGTAATTGTCTTCACAAGTCAGAGCTCAGCATCATAGCCATTTGTCTAGCTAGACCATTTCAGCATTATTCAATTACTATAAACTAGTGGTGTGATCCTGTTTGAGGCAGAAGTCCATCTTCTTCCAAGTTGTGTACAGGAGTGCTTGGAAACAACTGAGAAGCTCGTGGGATATACTATTTTGGATGAAATATCTGTAACTAAACTCTCTCTCTTGCTTACATCTGAGAGAAGTTTTCCTCACTTTTAAAGTGGTATTGCTTTGTGTTTGGTTTAGTTTTTAAGTCAGGAAGGGTTTTTTAAAACTGCTTATCTTGTCAGCATCCTCGGAAGGGCTGAAATAACTGCATATTTGATTTTCCTTTTGGCTAACAAACCACCAGGCTGTTTTGGGGCTGGAGAGGTTTACCTGTGTCTGACTTGGATGTCTGGATTTTTCTCTGTTTGATTAGCAGGGTACTTTCTCTGTCAAATTGTTGTGTAGGGTATCTTGCTGACAGGAAGGCACTTATCGAGTGGTGGATGAGAGCTTTTAGTTGATTGTTTGTGAGGACACAGTTTAGGCCCAACCCTTTCCCACCCCTCACCCCACCCACCCTGAAATAGTTCCTTTATACATGAGGTTCTGACATCATTTCCTCGAGTGCAAGGTGCATTTCACTGTCATATCCTCTCTAGTACACTGCACTGACAATATAAGCATACACATTGTATAATATATATATTTCTATATAACAAATCACACACGCACGCTGCGCGACACACACGCCGCACACACACACACACACACACACAAATACAATAAAAAAAAAAACTAGATAAACATGTGGGAGTAGTGCAATGTAATGGCTGTGAGGAGCAGTCTTCCGGAGTCTTTCTGGAGGCTGAGATGCTGCCCATTTGCAGACAACTATCTTCCTGAGGGAGGAAGTTGCCCGCCTTCAGGCCGCACTGGACAGTAGTAAGGAAACCTTCCCCAGGCCACACTGGACAGTAGGAAGGAACCTCCCATCCAGGGAGCACTAGCGCCACCACAACTACCTCAGAGGTTGCGAAGAAAGCACAGCAGTTGGACCACAGTGGGCTCAGGGAGGGTGAGGAGGGTGGAACAGAGGCACACCCAGTCAATTGTTCCACTCCACAATCCATACACCATTCTGGGGAGCATAGCTCCCCATGGATGCACCCTTAGAGAAGACTGATGATAACTGTCACAAGGAGGCCCACAGGAAGGAGGCGGAGGACACCACAGGGAAAGGAAGCAGCCCTGGTGGGGGACTCAATTATTAGGGGTAAGAACTGGGGGAGCTGGGAAAATGAAGGCAGGTGCCTGCCTAGTGCCATGGCTTGAGGGACAGGAAGCATCCTCAGGATCACAAGAACAGCTGCAAAGGATTCTGAGTTGGACGAATTGTCCACCTAGGGACAAATGACTTGGCTCATCATGAGATTAGAGCAGTGCAGGAGGACATTGCAGAGTTGGGAGGGACCTAAGACAAGTAGCACACACAGTATCCTTCTCAGAGGTGCTGCCTGTCAAAAGCAGGGGAGGCGAGGGAACTTGCACCATGCAGTTTTAATGAATGGTTGAAAAAATGGTGCGGAGCACAGGGTTTGGCTTCATTGGGGACTGGGGTTCCACCTGGAGGGACACCAGCCTATACTGGCAGGATGGTCTGCATCTATCCAGGAAGGGAACAAGTCTTTTGAGCAATCGGTTTAAATGCTTCATTGGCAAGCTTTTAAACTAGTCAAAGGGGAGGCACTGACAAGCAGCAGGAAAATCTCAGCCTCTCCTACAAAACAGGGTACTAAATGAGAAAAGACTGAGGTAGAATGGTCAGTGGGGATGCTGCAACAGAAGGTAAAGCCATCAAAAATGGAGAGCAATGAGTACTAATGGTCAGTAGTCTGGGTAACAAGCTTCCTGAATTAGTGGCCTTGATGGAGGAGGAACATCTGATATCGTGGCAGTCACAGAAACATGGTACACACAAACCATGACTGGGACATAAACATACCAGGATACACTGTCTACAGGAGGGACAGGGAGGGTAAAAGAGGAGGAGGAGTAGTTCTTTACATAAGGGAAGGAATAAAAGCAACAGAACAAAAGGGTAAACAGGAGGAGAAGAAGCACTGTGGGTAAATTTGGAGACAGGCAATGGCACCACAATATGCACAGAGGTTGTATACAGACCCCTTCTCCAGGGGAGGAAATGGACAGGGAAATGATAGAAAGTATACTTAGAATGGCAGAAAAGGGGAGATATTGCTGATGGGTGATCTGAATATGCCAGATGTTAACTGGAGTGCAGTTGCAGCTGCCACTAAGAGTGCAGTTATTCTAGATGCCCTACAGGGGCATGCCTCGACAGCTAGTACTGGAGCCCACTCGAGGGAGCAATATTAGACTTGATTTTCAAATGGAGATGGAGAGAGATCACAGATGTAGAAGTGGGTAGCCATCTGGGAACCAGCGACCATCGAACAGTATGGTTCACAATAAACACAGCAATAGAGTCAAGCCATACAAAGACAAAAGTACTGGACTTTAGGAGGGCTGACTTGCTAAATGGGTGAGTGCCTAGGAATGCACTAGCAAATGGGCAGGAAGGAGGGTGGAAGAACAATGGGGAATAATAAAACTGCCATCACAGAGGTAACAAGCCTTTGTGTGAAGCAAATAAAACAAGACGATGTAAGAAACCACTATGGTTCTCAAAGGAAGTGGCAGTGAAGGTTCAAGAGAAAAAGAAAAGCATTCAGGAAGTACAAGGAATCGTAGAAGGAACAGGACAGAGAACTGTATCAGTTAAAGGAAAAGGAGGCTGGAAGGCAGTCAGAACAGCAAAGGCCCAAACCGAGGAAAAGATAGCCAACTCAGTTAAGAAGGGGATAAAACCTTTATAGGTACATCAGGGAGCAAAGGAAGACCAAGGGAGGGATAGTGAGGCTTAATAAAGGGAGGAAGGGTGGGCAGAGGGAGACTGTGAAAAGGCAGAGATATTAAACAAATATTTTGCTCAGTATTTACAAATGAAGAGGGGAGGTACATAAAACAAACAGTAGTAACACTCTGGATACAGAAGTTGATACCAGCCCATTTACAGAAAGAAAGGGTTCTGAAATAACTCTAAAACTGAAGGTGGACAAAGCAATGGGGCCTGATGGGATTCATCCCAGAATTCAAGAGCTAAGGGTAGAACTAGTGACACCACTGACTACCCGCTTTTAACAAATCATGGGAGGATGAGGTGGTACCCGAGGACTGGAGGAGGGCAGATGTGATTCCCTTCACAAAGTGGGAGCAAGGCAGAAGCAGGAAACTACAGACCTGTTAGTTTAACCTCAGTGATAGGGAAAATGATGGAATCACTTGGAAGGAAAGAATTGTCGAGTATCTAGAGGCCAGAGGGCACAGGACCCTAGGCAGCATGGATTCACAGCGGAAGGTCATGCCAGACAAATCTGATAGATTTCTTTGACTGGGTGACCAAAGTAGTAGATCAAGGAGGGCTGTGGACATGGCCTACCTAGACTTTAGCAAGGCATTTGACATAGTCCCACACAAAAGATTAATATACAAGTTAGCCAGCCTGGGAGTGGGTCCCAAGATGACAGCCTGGGTAAAGAATTGGCTGGAGAATAGGACACAGAGAGTAATAGTAAATGGAGTCCACTCAGAAGAAAGGAGGGTTACTAGTGGGGCACCGAGGGTTCAGTATTAGACCGAAGTCCTCTTCAATGTCTTTATGTTTACATTGGCGGAAGGACTGGAAGGAAAGTATGTCTCTTTGCAGATGACACTAAGATCTGCAACAGAGTTGATGCACAGGGTGGGGTGGAAAGGATGAGAAGGGACTTGGCAAGGTTAGAGGAATGGTCAAATGTATGGCAGCTTAGATTCAATGCTAAGAAGTGCATGTAATGCACCTGGGAAACAAAACCCAGGGAAGACTACACAATGGGGGTGAGATACTAACAACAACAAAAATGGAAAGGGACCTGGGGGTAGTCATATCAGATGACCTAAAGGTGGGCAAGCAATGTGAGAGGGGCAGCAAGGAGGGTTGGGGTTACTGGGATGCATAGGGAGAGGCATCACCAGTAGAAAACAGGAAGTTATTATTCTCTGTACAGACAGCTGGTGAGACCCCATCTAGAGTACTGTGTGCAGTTCTGGAGACCCAATCTCTGCAAAGACATAGACAGGATGGAAGCTGTCCGAGGAGGGCAACTAAAATAGTGCAGGGTCTGCACCGGAAGACATATGAAGAGAGACTTAAGGAGCTTAATATGTATAGCCTCGAGGAAAGGAGGGAGAGGGGACATGATAGAAACTTTCAAGTACCTCAAGGGAATCAACAAAGTCCAAGAGAGTAGCATCTTTCAAAAAAGAGGTGCAAGAACAAGAGGGCACAATTTGAAGATAGAGTGGCTCAGAGGTAATTTAAGAAGTATTTTTCACAGAGGGTTATGGATGCATGGAACGGCCTTCCGGAGGAGGAGGTTGTGGAGTCAAAATCAGTGGTGGAATTCAAGCATGCATGGGACAGTCATAAGGCAATTCTGGGGATGGGGGTAAGAAGAAGTAGGCTGCTGGTTAACTAGGATCGCAGCTTATCCAGTAGGTGAAATGGGCAGACTGGGTGGGCCAAGCGGTCCTTATCTGCCGTCAAATTGTATGTTTCTATGTTACTATCCTCTTTCAGTGTGCTTCATCTCTTCACACAAAATATATAAAACTCAAAATTTAAATACAGTACTTTTCAGACTTGTTTGAGCCTCCCTGAAAAGGTTGGGCCTCCCTAGGGAGGCTGGCTTCACCATTTGAGAACCCCTGTGCTAGGGGTTTCAGTAGCCAATAAAGAAACAAGTAATTGTGTTCTGCTCAATGTACAGCAGGTTAGAAAAGAATCACTTTCTTACTCTGGTGGGATTGAAGTAAGCACACTTTGAAACCAGCGTGAACTGTTGTGTGCACAGCAGGACAGTTCTTTTTCTCTGCAGAATTTACCTTTCATTTAGCTACCAATATTTAATGGAACAGTGTTCATAAGTCGACAAAAAGTAATCACATGTATTTATTAATAATGTATTTCTGTTAAACACAAGAATATACATGTTTCTTTTAACTTTATTCCATTCTTAAACTAAGATATCGGTTTTGAAGTTATTAAAAGTTCCTGCCCTTTTGCTGTGTTATTGTAGATAAAGCCAAATATGAAGATGTGGTGCTTGTGTTGTTTACCATCAGTAACATGTGCACATCTGTTATGATTACTCCTAGGTCCCTTTCCTGTTTGGTGACTGTCAGTATCCCCCCCATACTCCTGCCACTTGGTTTCTGCACCCAAGGTACATGATTTTGCAGATTTTTGCACTGAAACCATTCCTCAAGCTTTTTCAGGTCTCATTCCTCCCCACCTGAGTGTCCATTCTATTGCAGATCTTGGTGTTATCTGCAAGAGACACTCTTCCCTTTCCCTGAATTTTAAAGGAGAACTAAGGGTAACCTGAAGTCCCAAGTGATGCATAGATCAGGGCTTTAGTACCCGATGGTCCCTGCAGGCACAATATAAAATACTTTGCTTACCTTTTCACTCTGAAAATTCCAAGCTGCATTAGCAGCAAGCCATATTGTATCTGCCGTGGTGCCAGCTGGTGCTCCTCTCGAGATCCTCGCTGTTAATGCGAGATGATGATGTGATGATTGTCTCAGCCTATTGTATGCCTTTATCTCATTTAGCTAATAAATCTGGATCTGCAGTGACCTACTTTATCATTATTTTGACTATATGCCATATGTATACATATGGCATATAGTCAAAGTATGTGACAATAAAGCAGGATACAGCAGATACAGAGTTTAGTAAAGCTCTGTACATGAGGGCATATATTAGGCTGAGGCAATGACACGCCATCATCTTGAGTTGTTAACAGCAAGATCTCGGGGGGCACTGCCTGGCACCGGCAGATACAATATGCTGTCTGCTGCATGGCTTGCTTGAATTTTACAGGTGAAAAGGTCTGAAAAGTATTCATTTTAGTATTCATTTTATATTGTGCCTGTAGGAGCATTGGGGTACTGAAGCCCCAATCATCGCATCAGTCGGGTTTCAAGTTACCCCTAGTTCTCTTTTAAATTATTATTGTTGCTTTTAATATGATTTATCGCTTATGTCTGTTGTTATACTACCTGTTATAAAGGAAATCTAGATTATTTTTGATCTTCCTCTGCATTGTTCTTTTTGGCATATGCATGTAACCCCTAAATGGCGCTATCCCAGGGGCTACTACCCTGCCTGATTTGCCACTAACCGTTGAGGGCCTGGATCCAATGGCGGTGCCTCCACCCAGAGGTCAGGGTTTGCAATAGTTAAACTAACTTGGTCACAGCCCTCTGGGACACTGCAACCCCCTTTCTTCCCACTAGTGGCCCACACAATATATCAGAATTACCTTCACAGTATACACTTACCCCAGGACTGGTTCGCACTGGGACCTCCTGTGAAATGAGATACAGTGCAACAATCACAGTACAGTACTTTAACATAGACAAATACTCAGGCAGTATAACTTTGCTGAAACAAGCAGCTCTGATTTATTTAGGGGATATAACAAGGACAGGGGAAATCAGGTTAATTAGCTTATCACTCTAATAATCTACCTATGGCTCTGTGCACAGGCCTATCCCTATCAGTTACTGTCCCTGGGTACCCAAGCCCTAGTGGCTAGTCCAAACCGTGGCAGCTGGTAGGGCCCTTTCACACAGAGAAAAGGAAAATTAAACAGTCAGCAGTACAGTAATTCCATTTGGATTTAATGTGGCAATTCAACAGGAGCGACCCTGAATTAGTACTCACGACCTCCAAATAAGATAGGGTCCTTCAATGTCAGCAGGGCTCACTTGAGGTACACAAACCTCTTCACACATTTATATAAAAGAAAGCACTATACCAGGCAGGCTGCATCTGTATCCCGATCGCAATTACTGCACAATACCCGGGAGAACACAGCAGATTCAGTTCCTGACAGACCGAGTGCAATTTTCAGCAATTCTTCCAGTCTTCTACAGGGTGAGCCTGGTTTCTACTCTTCAGAGATCCTTTGATTCTTTCACAGGACGGATTCAGTCCTAACAAGCTGCAGACCGGAACTCTGGGCCTTACACACGTTTTTTGACTAAACTGCACACTGAAAAGCACAGGGCTCCTTCCTTCTTCACTGCCAAAGCTCAACTGAAACTCCAACCGACAAAACTGGCTCTTCCTTTGAGTTCCTCCCAGTTCTTGACTGGATTGGCTGTCACTCACAATAGACTGCTGCTGTTGGTCCAAAAAGGCACTGAAGTCTAAACTACATCTCCCAGAGTCACTGCCCATACAATCCTCTTGTGGCTGGCTCAGATTATGAGTCCAAGTTCTGATTCGGGCCCAAGGCACCATTTTAGAGCTAGCTTACCCCACACTGATTGGTCCAGTTCAGCAGTTCAAAACTAGAATGGGAACTAGCAGACACAGTTCTGACTGCAAAGAAAGCAGGTTAGACAAACTGTAATTTTATTATTACTCTAAATAATTTCTGGCAAACAGTTACATCTTTCAGATAGGTTCCCTTTGCACTCCTAGTGACTGCAAAAATGAAGTGAATTGGCAGCAGCTCGAGTGGTACTCAGAGAAGCACACAGTCCCCCATACAAATTAATTATGTCTGCAAGCAGACAGCTCTTAAAGAGACAGTACCAGAGGCTCTAAAAACACTCACTGATAAATGGCTTAAATGCCAAACACCATTCAGGCTTGGAGCATTCAAGCAAGCTCCTGAAGTCTTTTGGGAACCCCCATTTGCAGGGGGTTACATGCAGATAGTTGTGTACATATATGTATATAATTATTTTTTGTGATGATTTTTTGATTTTGTGCCCTGCTTTGTAGTTTTGTATGTACTGTATCACTCCTTATTGTAATTTTGTATGTACTGTATCACTCCTCATTGTAATTTTGTATGTACTGTATCACTCCTCATGTTTTACCCTTTCCAGGAGTGGCTGAAAATGGGTCCTTTAATCCAGTCCACCTGCCTGGTAAAATGGAAATACATAAACAAAATTAAAAAGTTTTTATTGTATCTATTGTAAAGCATTCTGAGCCTTTGAGAATGGATGCTATAGAAATAAAATTGCCTTTCCTTTCCAGTTCTTCTGCAAAGCAATCAGAGCACAAAGGCACAAAAAGAAGAAAAAAGCCCAGGCAATAACAAACGGGGACAAGAACTTTTTCAGCTTCGTTAGTGAAAAGAAAAAAGACTAAGGGTGGGATTGTGAGACTAAAAGGAAGAAGGAAGTGTAAAGGGGGACCAAGAAAGCAGAAATCCTGAACATGTATTTTGTTCCAGATTCACAGGGGAAGGGAGGGGCCAAAGTCAGGCAATGGCAGCACCACTGGGAGGTAGGTGACGCCAGCCCATTTAAGGAGGAGAGAGTCTTAAAGGAACTTGCTAATCTGAAAGTGGACAAGGCAATGGGGCCGGATGGGAATACATCCCAGAGTATTAAGAGAACTCAGGAAGTGCTGACAGCACCACTGACAGCCCTGTTCAACAATTCGCTGGAAACAGGTGTGGCACCAAAGGATTGGAGGAGGGCGATGTAGTCCATCTCCACAGAAGTGGGAACAAGGAGGAGGCTGGCAATTACAGGCAAGTCAGCCTGACCTCAGAGGTGGGGAAACTAATGGAATAATTACTAAAAAGAAAGGTTTGTGATGTATCTAATCCAGCGGAGCACAGGATCCGAGGCAGCATGGATTCACAGTGGGAAGATCTTATCAAACAAATCTAATAGAGTTCTTTTGACTGGGTGACTAGGAGGTGGAACAGGAGGGGCGGTGGATGTGGCCTACCTGGATTTCAGCAAGGCCTTCAACACTGTCCCACATATGAGGATAGTAAACAAGCTGGGCAGCCTGGGAGTGGGTCCCAGGGTGGTAACTGGTCAAAATTGGCTGAGGATAGGACACAGAGGGTGGTGGTGAACGGAGTTCAATCCAAAGAGAGGGGTGACCAGTGAGTTCAGAGGGATCAGTGTTGAACCAGTCCTCTTTAATGTCTTCATAAGTGGCATTGCAGAGGGGCTGGAAGGAAGGTGGGTCTCTTTGCAGATGATATGAAGGTCTGCAACAGGGTTGACACTCCAGGAGGGGTACAGAAAATGAAAAGGACCTAAACAAGCTTGAGGACTGGTCAAGGATGTGGCAGCTAAGATTCAATGCAAAGAAATGCAAGATCATGCACTTGAGGAACAGAAATTCAGGAGAGGAGTACATGGTGGGCGCGAGGTACTGATGGCCACCAAACAGGAAAGGGACCTGGGAGTAATCATATCTGATGATCTGAAGGTTACCAAACAATGTGAGAAGGCTGTCAAGAGAGTCAGGGGAATGCTGGGGTGCATAGGGAGAGGCATCTCCTGCAGAAAGGAGGTTGTGATGCCACTGTATAGAACATTGGTGAGACCTCATCTGAGTACTATGTCTAGTTCTGAGGCTGCATCTCCAGAAGGACATAGAGTAGAAGCGGTTCAGAGAAGGGCAAAAAATGTGCAGGGGCTGCACCAAAAGTCATATGAGGGGAGACTGGAGGATCTCAATATGTATTCTCTGGGAGAGAGAGAGAGGATATGATACAGATTTTCAGATATCTCAAAGGTGTAAATAAAGTACAAGAGGGTAGCATCTTTCAAAAAAGATGTTCAAGAACATGGGGCTATGACATGAAGATGGGGGTGGGAGAGACTTAGGGCAATGAGGGAAAGTAGTTTTCATGGAAAGGGTGGTGGGTCCTTGGAACAGCCTCCCGCAGAGGTTGTAGGACCAAAGATGATAGGGGAATTCAAAATGCATCAGACATAAAGAAACTCTAGTGATAGGAAAGAGAGGGTGTTTTCAGGATTATTTAGGATCTGCAGTATATGAAACAAGTAGGGAAAATGGGCAGACTAGGTGGGCTGAGCAGTCCTTATCTGCTATCAAATTATATGTTTCTATGTCACTTGTAAGACATTAAAGAGGACTGGACCCAGTACTGAGCCCTGAGGAACCCTGCTGGTCACACTCCTATCCCCTGAGTGGGTGCCATTAACCACCACTCTCCGCTGCCAATCTGTCAGTCAAATACATACCTAATGTACCACTTGGTTCCCACCCCAAGCTTCCAAGTGTTTTTATGTGCTTCTTATGTGGTATGGTGTTGAAGACCTTGCTGAAGTGAAGTCTAAGTAGCCCACACCCACTACTCCCCTGTTCTATTTCTGTGGTCACCCAGTCAAAGAAATATATCAGGTTTGTCTGACATGATCTCCCTCCCACGAATCTGTGCTGTGGGTCCTGTAACCCTCCCAATGCAAGGTAATCTACCAGTCTTTCCTTTAGAAGTGACTCTCTTAGTTTCCTCACTACTGATTCCGACTGACTGTCCTGTAGTTGTCAGCCTATTCCCTACTGTTGGTCTTATGAGCGGACTACATATGCACTTCTGCAATCCTCTGATACCACCCTGTATTTTTATTTTGTTTATGTTATTAAATGTAGGAATCGTAATACCTTTGAGCCAAGCTGCATGCAAAGGTTTCACATCAGGAATAACAACAGGACATAGGAGATATAATAGATTATACAATTGATGACAATTTTGTAAAGGTATACAGAGTCAATTAGAATACAGTGATTATCACAATATACAAGGACCACAATATGTAATACAATATACAACAGAACAGTTTACAATAAGCACAGGTTAAATACAAAGCAAGTTAACTTTAACAGGATTATTTATTTTTATTTTGAAATCTTGGATAGCACCAGTGAGCGGATGCTTGTCAATTGGTTCATCGTCGGTCAACAAGTACAGAGTGATACATATGCATTCAAATACAGAGTGGTTTGGAGCAATATACAAGCACATGTTATGGTACAACAATACAGGTAAAGTTCATGGTTACGCTTAGACTGAGGCATTGTACAATGTATGCCCGTATCAAGGAGAGACAAAATCAGTAGAGTAGACAGAGTGGGGAGGAGAAGGGAGAGAAGATGAGAGGTAATGGTAAGAGGAAGGGGTGGGTGGGGGAGGAGGTGGAGGAGTACTGGTAGGGAAGAAAGTGGGGAGGTGTGGCAGCCATGGGAGAGGATGGTGGGTCAGTGAAGTGCAAGATTGGGGCTACCCAGTGGAACAGTGACAGGTTAAGAAATGCTAGAGGGTTGGGCCAGCCTAGTGGCACTGAGGGTTGAGGCGCTGAACGCCACACCTCGCGCCATGCCGGCGAACTGGTTTGGAAACGAGCATGGATCGTCGGGTTGGCAGTGATGGGGAAGAACTGAACATCCCATACAGCTCTCCTTCCCTGGGAGGAGTTTCCACCAGCCGCTGCACCGTGACCTTTGGCAGGCTGGGGCATTACAGTGCTCAGCTGCAAGAATGCTGGGGAGAGCGAAGCTCAGTGAGGACGTCTTTAGGGTGTACAGAAGCGTGCACCAGCTGAGCTGGATGTCATCGATGTCCAAAGCTTCAGGGGAAACACTCAAGCACAAAAAATCCCCTGCCAGCTGGGAGGCGACGCATACCATCAGTAGCCCAGGCCACATGTCCAATGTTGGTCATACCGGTATACCTTCTGGGATTCCAAGGCCTCCATGGGGTTGGGAGAGTCTGAACTCCTGAAGCACAGTTAACAGTTCAGATGGGCTGTGGAGCTACGAAGCTGAGTATGGAAACCCGAGATGCCCTGAAGGTAAGGAGCATAAATAGAGTAGGAAAAAAGAAAGAAAACAGAAGTGCTAGAGGGTAAGTGCTGACTTCTAATTATGATTGTGAGCTACAGAGTTGGTAGGACACTGTGGGAATTAGCCAGAGGAGGCATTGTTGAAGAGTGGGGGAGGGAGGTGGAAGGCATAGAGGAGAGATGGACACCAAGAGAATCAGCTAGAGTGAGCTTAGTCAATGGAAGGGGAGGCACAATGGAGAGGGGTAGGGTGGCAGGGAAGATAATGGGAAGTTTGAGCAGTTGCAAGAGGGGTTAACCAAGGTTGGGTGACTAAGGGTGAGAGAGATTAGGTAGGAGAGGACAGGAGTAGTTAGGGCAGGATAGTGCTGGCATAATTTCAGTGGCTAGTGCCAAAATTGTCTAAGTGCTAGAGGGGAGTTCCAAGAGTTGCATGGTGCACCCATCAAGGTCCAGCAAAGAAAAGCAATCACAACTACTTTGTGCTATTAGTAATCAGGCGGAGCTTATGTTTAAATGGACACAGTTTTTGTTCAGCGAGGATGTCACTGTGTAAGGAGTTAAGTCTAGTGAGTTATTAAAGAGGGTTGTCAGAGGTGCAGCCAGTACTTCCCGGAGTTCTATCAGTATCCTTGGATGTACCCCATCTGGCACTGTAGCCTTGTCTGTGTTCAGACTCACAAGTCCCTTCAGGACTCTTTCCTTTTGAATGGACCTATGTCTACTCCTCCCTCCAGTGGTTCTGTAACCTATCTGTGGCCCACCCTTCCCCTTCCACTGTAAAAGCAGATCAGAAATAATTGCCATGTATTTGTGACAGCTGTGGAAGGTCTGCTCCAGCAAGACTTCCAGTGTCCTGCACTGGTTTCAATCTAACCAACTCTGGATCAACACACACACACACACACAAACACACAAAAATCTATGTCCATGACCTTTGGCACCAGTCAAAATTGGCAAGACTCAATTCTGCTTATCTTCTCCACTTTGGATGGTACCTCTCTGGTTTTTTTCTTAAGCTATCTTTTCCCTCCGGTCGGTTGCCATGGAGCCTCTCTCAGGCAGCCTAGTCCTGTATTTCCTGCCCAGCTTGAAGCCTCCTCGAACTGAACCTCCTCTCTCTCTCCTCTCTCCCTGTAGCAGTACCCCAGTTTGACCCGCCTGGTGGGTCGCCACCCTCTTGGGCACGCTTACTAGTCAGACTCTGGCTCTGGGAAGGTCTGGGAATGGAGGACCTGCAAGGTTAGTCAGGGATGGCCCGGTGGAGGGAATGGGGACAGGTGCCGTCGCCTGCCCATGGTGCCATTGGTTTCCTTGTTCTGTGAGCCCTCCCACTCCCCTCTCCGTGGTGCAGCCAGCGCTGTGCACGGCAACCCTGCTGGTGTCGTCCATACTGGATCGTGCATGTCTTGGCTGCTGTAGTGCCCCCGACCTCCACCGGGGTCACCAGCATGCCGGGACAACCACCCCTTGCTACCCAGGGAGGAGGGTACCACGAGGGCACTCTATCCTCAACCCTTTCCGCCGACCCCCGCATCCTGAGCTTGCTCCTCGAACCCGAGTTGCAAGTGTGGTGCGAGGTGGGGTCCAGCTCTCAACCCTCAGCACCACTGGGCCGCAGATGGCACCCTCTTGAAGTAGTTCATTCATTCAAATACTTCATTTTGTGGCTAGACAGCAAACTTGACATTGCTGCTCACATTGATGCCTATCCACGCCAAGCTCCACTCCTAAACTTGGGGCCTTATACTACAATAAAGATTGTCTGTCTCTGCCGCATACCGTGAGCTTGTCACCAAAATAGTGCTCTCAGTTTTAGACTATACAGACATGGTCTGTGGCACTGCTCCCTCCACCTACTGGACACCCTCTGCAATGCCTTCCATCATTTTGCTACCAGCTCCCTCTTATTCCCATCATTGCTTTCTTTACTCCTCCTTATCCATTCTTCTCTATCTTCATATTGACAGAATCAGTGTGCCTCATTCATATCCAAATACTGGTGTGGCCCTTCCTCTTACCTCTGCTTACTTCTCCTCCATTCCTTTTGCCTCCTGCTCTCCGCTCCAGGGATCCTCGCACTTTCACCATTCCTCATCCCCACTCTTCTACTTGACAATCAGCCTTTAACTATTGTCTCCCTTTACTCTGGAACCTACTGCCATCCTCCCACCATTTCACTACCTTCCTGTTTCCATATGGCACCAGCTGAAATGCCTTGCCTCCCCTGCTCCTGTTTTCCCCTACCTGACTGCCTTTACATTTGCCTCCTACCCCAATGTACATGTGGCTGAATTGCTCTGATTTTGTTACTTGCTCTTGTTGTTTTCATTCCTGTTTTAATCATGTACTGTGTTCTACCTTTACTGTAACTGTGTACTGAGTCAGTGTAATGTAATTGCATTTAACTGTGTATCGTGTCTGTGTTACTGCACTAGCTTTTCTGTTCCTTCCTTGGCTGCACCTGGAAATGAGCCATTTCAGGTGCAACCTGGGGAAGGGAACTGGTTACCAATTTCCAAATAAATAAACACACTTTTCAGAATAACTGCTTTTTCCTACTCATTCTCTGCACAGTCTCCCATTGCACCCCTCAGCCCCACAATTCCTCCCCTTGTCTTTCTTTTTCTTTTATATACCTAAAAAGGCCTTGTCCCCTTTATTAAACCCCCGGCTATTCTGATATACTACGAATGCTGAGACATAAATGCCGAGCCTGACAATCCCGGCACTGTAATCCCACATCACGGAATCCTGACAGGAGAAGGCCACACTCCCGATTAGCCTCCGTTAAATTCTGCCCCCATGTAAATTTATATACCAACTCTGTCTCCATACCATGAGGAATGTGTCTGTCATGGGATCCGCATACTGTCAGGATTCCGTGCTTTGGGATTACAGTGCCGGGATTGTCAGGCTCAGCTTTTGTGTCTTGGCATTTCATAATACTCCAGCTATTCTTTACTTAGTTTGTGCCTTAGCTCCCTCACCACCTTCCTGCTTCCTCTGTTTTTGCTAGTACACCTCTCTGTTCTCTTCCCTCTGCATCTCCTTGTATCTCCTGAGCGCTGCCCTTTCCCTTACTGCTACCTCCCTTGAGATCCATATTTGTCTCTTTTTGTCCTGTTTTGCTAATCTCTTTTCATAGGGGTTTGTTGTCTTCGCTGTTCCATCCCTTAATCTGACCCACTGTCCCTCCACCCCATCAGGATAATCTCCCTGCCAGAGCTCTCTGGGACATTCACCAGTTTAAAAAAAACCTGCCCTCCTGAACTCCTGGACCCTCATCCTTGTGTGATTCACCTCCATGCCATCCTAATGTTAAATCACCCTGTCTGGTGATCACTGGTTCCCAGGTGGCACCCCACCCTGACGCCTGCAACACTGTCCCTGTTTGTAAGCACCAGATCCAGTATTGCAACATCATGAGTGGATTCCTTGACTAGTTTCCTCAGAAACGCCTGCCTGCAGGGAATTTGTAATGACCCAGCTTTTAATTGAGGCCACTGCCGGAGTTGCAGTTGATATATGGTAGATTGAAGTCCTCATCAGCAGTACCTTACCCTTATCTGTCAGTCTCTACTGATGGCTTCAGCTATTTCCTTGTCTAGATCCTCTCCATGCTAGAGGTCTGTAAATCACCTCAGTGCAAATGGAGGATCTGGCTACTGTCTCCAGGTGACCCACAATACCTCCAGGCCTTCCTTACCCCTTGCATTTCTATTGCCTTGATATCTTCCCTGACACATAGCATGACTCTTCACCTTTCTCACCTCCCTTCCAAAATCTTTCCTGAACTGTATGTCTCTTGGTATAGCCATGTCCCAGTCATGAGTTTCTTGTGCACCATGACTCAGTGATGGCCACTATGTCTAGGTCCGCCTCCACTCATGATAGCCTCAAGTTCTGGAATTTTATTCTGAGACTTCTTGCATTTACATATACGGCTTTTCCACCTATGGCCTTCCACATCTTCCTCCTATCCTCCTATTCCTTCCTTTGGCTCTGCATCATTTTCCCTCTCATATTATTATGTTTATTCCTTGCCCTTTGTCTCCAGTCCCCCTTCTTTTTGCCTTGAGCGTTGCCTGGGGAAGTTTTCTCCCCTCAGGTTCCCCTTCCCTCCTGCTTCATTTTTTTTGTGTGGAGGGGCAATATATGTCTAGCTTTGTCTTTCCATCATCCACCCCATTAGCCAGTTTAAATGTCGTGCATGAATAACATTTAAACCCTCCACAGAGGACTGCAGTTCCTCTCCTAGATGAATGCAGACCATCATCTTTGTACAGGCCCACATGCTCCTAGGTTGGTCTCCATTTCCCAGTAAGCTGAACCTCCTCTCTGCACCATTCCTTCAGCCATGAGTTGAAGCTCCTGGTGCAGAGTTCACTGTCCCCTCAGCCATATACTGCCAAAAATAGCAGGACAAGAGGACACAGCATGAGATTAGAGGAGGCCAATTAAGGGGTAATGTGAAGAAGTTCTTTCACAGAAAGGGTGGTGGGATGCATGGAATGGCCTATCACAGGAAGTGGTGGATGAATACAGTGCAGGGCTTCAAACAGGCATGGGATAGGCATAAGGGAGCAATACAGATGAGTATGAATAGCTAGGCTTGTTGACAGAGTAAAGGCCTGTGGCACATTCATAGTAGAAAAAATGGGCAGACTGGATGGGCCTTGCAGTCCTATCTGCAGTCAACTTCTATGTTTCTATGTTTCTATACAGCTAGCATCTTGGTGAAGGCAACCATGCAGTACCTGTTTGGGCCCTCCCCAGATCCCTGAACGGCCACTAAACAATTCTAGCTGCATCCCTATGTAGGTCATTGGTCCCCAGGGTGGCCAATGGCATCCACCTCTCCCTGCCTGCTGCCCTAGCAACCTTAGAATCTGCTGACCATCCTTCTGAGCTGTGGAACAGACAGGCCCCTTACCTCACTCTCCCACTCACTCCTGTTCCCAAATCTGGCCCTGTAACAATCAAGTCCTCCATCAGAGGCTGCTGCTTCTTCTGTTGGGGTCCTCTGCCAACCACATTGTTCCCCTGTTCTGGGGAACCCCACATCCTTCCCTACTACTACTATGAGTGCCACTTCTTGGCAATGCCAACCTACCAGAACAGTGAAGGAGTTGTGTAATTGCACTGGTAGAGGAATGTGCCCTGCTCTGCCACTCAGAGCCCCCACCCCTGGCCAGCTGGACCTTCTTCCCCTAGGCATCCTTTGGGGCAAAGAAAGAAGACTTGATGGTCCCTGGGTGAGGGATGAGGCCATCTGGATCCTGTTCAGGTCAGCCTGGAGTCTAGTGACCTCCACCCTTAACTAAGAGAGGTGAGTACATATAGGGCAGTACCTCAGTCTCCAGAATGTCTCCCTGAACACTGCTGATCTACACCCACTGTACTGTACCACTCCCATTTCTAGCTATATGTTCTTCATCCTGCTCCTTACTGCACCCTGTCCTCTGTTTGATTCTACCCCTTGAACTTCCTAGCAGTCTTTCCTATCTCGCTCCTACCCCAGACTATCCTTTTTACTCTTGCTTTCCTGTTAACGCGTTTCTTTAAATTCCTCCCTGCTTCCCTTTGCCTCTTTACTACTTTTAGATCTTTCCTCTTAGTGCCCCACTAGAAACCTTATTTCACCTTATGCTAGATAGGATGTCTCTCCTAGTCCTACTAGTGGTCTGCCTTCTACCCTTTCTCCTTTCCCCAGCAGTGAGTGTAACAACAGAAGTGACCAGATATCATCCTCAGCCATGACTGGCAGAGCCTGCTGCTCTCTATGGCCTCCTGTAGATACAGACTGACTCCTAAAATGCTAGCACCTGTTCCACTCCTTTGCTGATCCACTCTTCACTGGGACATGAGTATGCTGGAACATGCTGGACAATAGAGTCTTTTATAGGCACTAAGCCTCTGTCAGCTCCACTCCCAATTATACACCTGATTCACAGAGCTTCCTGAAGCTACTCGCCCTCAAGATTAATCTCAGGAGCTAGTTTCACCCACTCTACATGTTAACAGTTTTAAAGACAAGTCTCAAAATGCCCCAAACACTGCCTTAAAATCTCTTTTTACGATACCTTGCTACTTTCAGCATGGAGAGAAACATAGACATACCTTTGAGGTAAAACTTGGTGCTTGCACTCTCTCTGTCAGCAAAGTCTGTACAGGCAAAGCTTGTACTTTTTCTAACTGATAATAGCCCCATAGGGTACCCATTTCATTTCCACGGGTCCCAGGGGGCAGTATGCAGGGTTTCATAGGACAGTTCCAAACAATCATGCAGGTTTAGTAAGTCAATTATATTTATTGCATAGCTTTTCACCTCTGCATAGTAAGAGCAAATTGTCATACAGTAAACAAACAAATGCATACATGACTTCACCTGTTAAGATGACATACTGCATTTGATTTTGGCAGTCATACCAGAAAATATACAGCAGAACTAGTTCACAGCTATCATTGTTACACACTATATTAGTAAATACTGGTTTAGTAAACAGTCTTGTGTAATAAATCCATAAAGCGGTAACAAAGGGTAAATAGAAATAAATAAATAATAGTGTTGACTATTTATTTAGTTTTGTTGACGAGTAAGTGTCTTAAACAACATTGTCTATTTTAGGCATGACCTGGGAGAGTTACAGACAAAACCAGCATATTATAACAGGGTCGCTTCAGACAACATATAGCACAGAAAACAGTGGGGTACACGATAAACACATGGTAAACAATGAATATACACAGAGGTCCGGATATTCAAACTACTTGTGAGCTATGGTGCAAGCCTGGGCGCAGCTCAGTCTTCATTCGCAGGGGGTGTGGCCTGGCGATATTCAGCGGAGCTGCGCTATGGTGCAGCAGTTAACATCGCACCCTGGCCACCCCCACTGTGCATGGCGCAGTGGCACTGCGCCAGCGCAAGTGGCCAGAGTGGAGCATGGAGATGTGCTAGCACAAGTGCCATTGTGCCATGCACAGCACCTCTTATTCAAAAGGGGCGTGCAAATGGGGCCATGGTTTATGCAAGACCTTAGGGGGCCATTTGCATCTCATTATAGCTCCATTTGCATGCCATTAGCATGGTAGGTGGCCGCTCCCCGACGATTTCAGTGCCTGGCGCCCTGCCAGGCAGCAGCTGTCGGGGACCGATGTTCTGCAGCCCGATCACGGGCATTCGTGTAAAGAAACCCCCGTCCAATATCCCTGGTGGTCAGTGGACCGCTTCTTATTACCCGATCGCGGGCATTTGTCTTAATTCATTCACTATCTGGACTGAAGTAGTGCAGTATAGGCTGCATGCCCATTGGCTCACGCCAGAACTAATGGGTTGCAGCTCTACCGAAGGTCAGTCGGGCGGCGGGCAGCATGGTGGGTGCTGCGCGCCACCAGCTGACGGGGAGCACGGCGGTGGGCTAGTGGACGGGTGAGGAGGGGGTACACTAGACCACCAGGGTAGTAGGGTATTTTATGAGTTACAGATGCCCGCGATCGGCAGCGATCGTCCACTGGACCACCAGGGATATTGGACGGGAAGAGATTACTGATGCCCGCCGGTCAGGCTGAGTGTGGTCCACTGGACCACCAGGGATATAGGACGGGGCTTAATCTTTCAAGACAAATGCCCGCGATCGGGCACATCGCGTCCACTGGACCACCAGGGATATAGGAGGGGATTTCGCTACCGCGGATGCCGCGATGGGGCATGGGGCGCCACTTGGTAGGTGCAGGAATCTCGTGTGGCAGCTGCCAGATGGCGCCCCTGCAATGCGGCAGCTCACTTGTGGGTGGCCATCACTTGTTCCTTTTTTTTTCTTATCTTTGTGCAGGCGAGGTAGGGGTTGTGCATGTGATGACCTGCACATCCCGGATGAATATCGGGCTGTAGGTTATGCATAGGCACGCCCCCCACCTGTGCCTGAGATATGTACTGATGCGCTTCATGATCGGGATTTAAGCGCGACTTTTCCTTTTGAATATCGTGTCGGGCACATCAGAAGTTGAGCATGGTGCAACACTGTTGCACCATGCGGAACCCTTTGAATATCTGAGCCAGAGAGTACAAGGAATTCAACAGGCAGTCATTACTGTAAGGAAAAAATAACATATGTACAGTAAGTACAGAGGGCACCATGAAAAAGAGGGTGGGAAGAATTACCCAGAGGACTAATAGGGAGTCAAGGGTAAGTTGCCAGAAGCTTGGTTCTAAGAGCAGTGAGCTGGGATAGGGGAGTCCCAGAAGTGCTAGTGGGGCCTTGGTTAAGAGACAAGAACTAGGTTAGTACTCTATAGTTTAGGGTAAGAGCATTTGTCCCTGATTTGTAGGTGACTTTTGAGGCCATTTTTAAAGATACGGTGGGACTGTGCGTGTTTCAGTTCCTTAGGGAGAGAGTTCCAGAGTTTTGGTTCAGACACTGCAAAGGCATACTCACCCATCCTAGTGTTGCATTTGGGGATATTCAGTAGAGAATTGCCCATTGAGCACAGGTAGTAGGTCGGTAAGGAAGGTTTGAACCAGCAAATGATAGACTCAGGAAGGCCTTCTCTGATTATTTTGTCTATGGCACAACTAGAGCATATGTCTGGTATAAGGGAGAGGAGAGGCAGCCAAGGTCAGCATAGAGCACACGCAGTGGGTGCACCTGGCATGGATAGAACAAAACAACAGATGCTGTTATAACAGGTCTCCCATTTGCTTAGAATAGCTTTATTTGCATGTGTATAATAAGAATCCATATATATACCTTTTACAGGTACATAAGTGGAAAAAGAAAGACAAAGGGAGGGATAGTGAGACTGAAGGGGAGGATGGGGGCTGGTGGAGGATGACAACAGTAAAGCTGACATACTGAACAGGTATTTCTGCTCAGTCTTTACTGAGGAAGAGGAGGGTAATGGGTCTGAAGGGGTACAAGGGGTGAGAATGGTGCAGAAATGGACACAAGTCCCTTTACACGAGAAGGGTCCTGAAGGAACTGGAAGCAATAAGAGTTGATAAAGCAATGGGGCCAGATGGTGCACCCAGGTCCTTAAAGAACTAAGAGAGGTGTGCTGAACTCTGGCTATCCTGTTTAACTGATCACTGGAAACAGAAACTGGAGGACAGCAGATGTAGTCCCCTTATACAAAAGTGGAACAAAGAGGAAGCAGGGAACTACAGACCAGTCAGCCGCACCTCGGTAGTGGGGAAGATCATGGAAGCACTACTGAAGGAGAGATTGGTGGAACATCTGGTTGTCAGTGGACTACAGGACCCAAGGCAGCATGGTTTCACCAGGGGAGGTCATGTCAGACCAACCTCATTGAATTTTTTGACTGGGTGACTAGGAGGTGGATCAGGGAGGGCAGTGGACATGGCCTATCTGGACTTCAGCAAGGCCTTTGACACTGTGCCACATAGAAGACTATTACACAAACTGGGGAATATGGGTGTGGGCAGGACAGCAGTGGGTGGTAGGTAACTGGCTGGGTGGCAGGACACAGAGGGTGGTGGTAAATGGCTGTCACTCCACAGAGGGAAGAGTGACCAGTGGGGTACCACAGGGATCAGTGCTGGGACCGGTCCTATTCAACATCTTCATCAGTGACATGGCAGGACCTAGAAGGCAGAATTTCACTGTTCGCTGATGACACAAAGCTCTGTAACAGAGTAGACACACCAGAGGTGTAGACAGAATGAGAAGGGACCTGCAGAAACTTGAAGAATGGTCAGGGGTTTGGCAGTTGAAATTCAATGCAAAGAAGTGCAAGATAATGCATATGGGGCACAAAAACCCTGGCACAATATATCAGTTGGGGGTGAGGATATAGCATGCACCAAGCAGGAAAGGGATCTTGGGGTTATCATCTCAGATGACCTCAAGGTAGGGAAACAGTGTGACAAGGCAGCAGGTAAAGCAAATAGGATGCTGGGATGTATAGGCAGGGGCATCACCAGCAGGAAAAGGAGGTCATAATCCACTATACAAGACACTAGTGAGGCCCCACCTGGAGTACAGTGTACGGTTCTGGAGACCATACCTACGTAAGGACATAGACAGGGTAGAGAAGGTTCAGAGGAGGGCAACAAAGATGGTGCATGGATTGCATCACGAGTCCCTATGAAGACAGGTTGAAGGAACTGAACATGTACTCCCTGGAGGAGAGAAGGGAGAGGGGATATGATAGAGACATACAAGTATCTTACAGGGAGGAACAGGTGCAGGAAAACACTATTTTTAAGCGAAAAGATGTTCCAGGACTAGAGGGGCATGGGATGAAGTTGGAGGAGGCGATTCAGAGGAAACATAAGAAGAATTTCTTCACAGAACGGTGGTGGACAAGTGGAACACCCTGCCAGAGGAAGTGGTGGGGCTGAAACAATCACGGGATTTAAGAATGCATGGGATAGACATAAAAGGAATTCGGAGGTCAGGGTAGGTGCAACAGACTTCTGGGAAAACAAACTGAACTTACAAGCTCAAATGGGCAGACTGGGTGGGCCATAGGCCCTTATCTTACGACACTGTCTATGTATCTATGTATGTATCTATGAGGCCAGGCCTTAGTACACCCTGAGTGATGGCAAGTCTCACAGCAGAGGTGAGGCGGTAGAGTCTTATACGATGCCAAGCTTAATGTGGACAGATTTGCATACAGTTGAAATATGAAGGTTGGAAGTCAAGCAGTAGATCAATATTGATGCCCAGACACTTGAAAGAGTCCACCAGGCCAGTCTGTGGCACTAAGGGTTGAGGCACTGGACACCACACCTCATGCCACGCTGGTTTGGGAGCAAGTTTGGGCCTGGGGTCGGTAGGGAGGGAGAGGATCGAGCGCCCAACGACAGCCTCTCTCCCGGGAATGGTGGGCACATCTTCCTGCTCCTTGACTGCCCCTCTGGTGGATAGCCAGGGCAGTACCACAGCCAGGGAGATGGAAAGCATGGCAGTGTGATGCACACATGCATGTTCATTGCAGTGAGGGGAGGACCAGGAAAAAATTTGAAAAGTACGCCTAGGCTCTATGAAGTCCCTCTCCAGTTTGCTGGCACCTCCAGCCTAGGACTGCCCGTGAATTGCCCTTCTGGATATTTGTTCTTGGGAGGGGGAGGATGGCTTCACCCTCTTCTGCCTCACCATGGAGAGTAATCCGTGGGGAATGAGGGCCTGGGGCATGGGGGCGGCATTGACCGGAGTCTGAGATGGGGCAGATGCCTGCCTGCAAGGCCAAGGAGGATAAAGAGATAAGAAAAAAGAAAAAAGAAAGGGTCCACCATGTCAAGAGAGGAGTCCAGGCCCCCTATAGTATACATAGAAAGGCAGGCTCCGAGTCTGGGCATTGAGCCAAAGAGCATGGTGTCTGTTTTTTGTGTTGAGAAGGAGCTTGTTGCACGATATCCATGATTGGACGGTGCAAAATCCACTGAGTTTGTTGTTGATGTCAATGATGTCTGCAGCTCTGGTGTAGAGAACCATCTCATCCACATTCAGAAGGGCTTCAGGAGCTAAGAGATTTGGGCAGGTTGTTGACAAACAAAGAAAATAGTAGCAGCCCAAGGATGGACCCCTGGGGAACTCCGACCTCAGTGGAGGCAAGACCTGATTTGGCACCACTTATTTTGACAAATTGCCATCTACCAGACAGGTAGCTTTTGAACCAAGACAGCGTGGGAGATGAGAAGCCCAAAGCAAGCAGTTTTCTAGCATCAGGTGTGATCTACTAGGTCAGTGCCTTGGTTAAGTCTATGAATATCACTCCCATGAAGCATCCCTTGTCCATAGCTGTTCTGATGTCATTAATCAGTTTTAAGAGAGCTGTAGTGGTACTGTGGCACTCCTGAAACCATGTTGGCATGGAGTAATCTGTTGGATTTGTTGCAGGAAGCCTGTAACCTGAAAGGTGACAATTTTTCAAAGTTTGTTGAGGGTGGAGAGAATTGTGATGGGCCAATAATTATCCATACATCTGGTGTCACCTTTTTGTGTACTGGGAATGACCTGAGCTGTTTTCTAGAGTGTAAGCACAGACCCTGAGGCAAGGGACAGACTGAACAGTCTTGTGATGGGGAGGCCATAGAGAGGGGTGGCCAGCTTAACAAACCTCATCCAAGTCAGCAGAGCCACAGTCGGGATGGATCTGAGAAGTCAAAACTTCCTTCTTGGAGACCAGCTTGAGGTGAAGGCGAGGGAGCTTGGGGTAGGGGTCCACGGAGAAGTCAAACCATGATCAAACTGGCAGGAGAAATGGGATAGGTCCGATAATTGAGCATTGGCTGGTGACAGGCTCATTTACATGCAAAATGAGTAGTTTCTTGAAGCTGGTTATGAATGCTGAGTGCTTATGGGCCCTCAGAGAGAGTAATGCATTCAGTGTGGCTGAGAAGACAAAAGCTATCCTGAAGTTCATGATAGTGGAAGCATGAAGGGAGTAGTGCAGTCTGCCGGTACGAAAAAGGTCTGCAGGTAAGATGGTACCTTTCTATGAATTTGGTAGGCCTGATCTATGAGCTGTGAGCTAATACCCAAAGTAAGAAATGTGGAGTAATGCTAGCCCCAGTGTCAGCTTCCATCTGGGAGACCCAATATAATCTATGAATATAGGGGTCTCGTATGGGACCGAGAGGGTCTCTGTTGTATCTCAGAGATGAGAAATTTGGTTCTTGGGGTGACAGTACACAAGTTCCTGTAATTCTCACTCCTAATAGCTGAAAAATAAGGACTGGATGCACACACTGCTAGGCAGCTAGCCCAATATTATCAAAAAGGCAGAAGGCAGAACACTCCAGAGACAGCAGTGACTCTCCATTATACCAGCTGCTTGCAAGCTTCTTTTATTTAAAGCTATCAAAATGACAAATGATGAGGGCCAGCCAGGAGGACACCAACCCAACATGACAGCACTCTGACCAGCTCTTGGCCTTCATCTGGGGCTCACAGCTAACCATGGAGAAGCAAGGGTGGGTGTCAGCAAAGGGATGAGATATGGCAGCAGTGACTCTACTAACTGGATAGGGAAAGGGAGTTAGGTCCATCAAGCATAAGCATCTTTATTTATAAAGTAGCGCTATTCACTACAAAGGACCATAGCGCTAGAACAATAAATAGTAAAATCCGATAAAATGCAGCAAAAAAACTCCATTCATCACACTCTCCACCATCAGACGCCTCGTATCTGATGTGGTAGAGAATCCACAGGGTAGGGCCGCAAATTCAATGCTTGGGCCCCAGAGGTCCTCGGACGAACCTTGGGAATCTCTAGCAATCCTCATCAGTGGAGTGGAGTGGAGGGCAGGAGGGGCAATAGTGGTGAAGAAGCTTTTGCAGATAACTCAGCCCCTGTCCGTGTAGGCCTTATAAGTCAGCAAGCTGACCTTGAAGGTGATCCACCACTGAACGGGCAGCCAGTGCAGATCGTGCAGCACAGGTGTGACATGGCAGCCTCAAGGCAGCCCAGTCAGCAGCCTAGCTTCAGCGTTTACACCAGCTGCAAGTCGCAGATATCAACCCCAGTAGCCCTAGGTAGAGGGAATTACAGTAGTCAAGGTGAGAGGTCACAGGCATGGACCAAAGTTGGCAGGTCTTTGGGCATAACTAAATGTTTGATCGGCAGTGTTTCTCAGATGGCAAAAGGCAGTCTTAACAATGGATCTATACCTAAGATTTAAGTGTCGGTCCCTCATCAAGAATCACCCCAGATCTCAGACCGCTCAGAGGTCATCAGTTAGCAGCTCCCAAGCCAAAGCCCAGATGGTCACCCCACTGATGAACCCTCTACCCGATGATCCAGGTCCACCACCAGAATCTCGGTCTTGTTTGGGTTCAACCTCAACCAGTTGGCACTCATCCAGTCTTAAATCTCAGAGAGGCTGTTGTTAAAAGTCGAGACGGCTCCCACCTGATCAGGCACAGAGGACAAGTAAAGCTGAGTGTCATCTGCATAGCAGTGAAAACTCAGCCCATACCACCTTACAATGTCTCCCAATGGCAGCATATACACTGCAAACAACATGGGAGATAGCACCGAGCCCTGTGGCACCCCACACGACAGGGAGAACTTGTCAGAGGAGTACACCCCTGAGACAACCGTCCTGAAACCTGACAGTGAGGAAAGGCTGAAACCATCTGAGGTCTGTATCTGAAAGTCCACAGATCAGCTGCAGGCGCTCTAACAACACACTATGGTTCATGGTGTCAAAATGCCACTGAAAGATCAAGAAGAACCAAGTTGGAATGGCTCTTCCGATCTCTCGCTATCAGGAGATCATTGAAAACCGAACAAGGGCCGTCTCCATACTATGCCTTTTCCAAAATCCAGACTGGAGAGGATTGTAGATGTAGTGGATGGTCACATGATCCTCCAGTTGCAGCGTGACCACCTTTTCATTAACCTTACTTAAAAAGGAAGGTTAGAGACAGGTCTGTAGTTTGCAAGACAGTTTGGGTCCAAAGAGGATTTCTTAAGAGAGGAGTCACCACTGCCTCCTTCCGGTGTCAAGGAAACACGCCTGACTCTAATGAACACCGAGACAATCTCAGCTAGGAGTCCAAGGTGATGACCTCAATGCACCCCACAAGGAGGCGCATTAGGCCCGTGTCCAAACCACAGCAGGTTGGCCGCATACTCTGGACAATCCTCATGGCATCCTTGATCGCTGGCCAACCAAGTCAGACCAGGCAGACCGAGGGCTCAACCTCCCACTGACCACTGCAATACCCATTGGAGAGAGCTGCATGGATCTCAGACCTGATTTCGCAACCTTATCAGCAAAGAATCGAACAAACTCGTTACATCTCTCTTGTGATAACGCTCTCAAGTCTGCAGACAGGTGGATTGCACAGTCTGTCCACAGTACAAAAGAGCTGAACTGGTCTATTCTGTGCTGCAGATCTCCCTGGACAGGAACTCTGTCTTCTTATGGGAGATAGCCGATTGATAGTCCTTATAATGGCCCATCAATCTAAATCTGTCGGTATCAAGGCCCATTTCTGCCAACAACGCTCCTTCCTTCATCCTCTTCTCAGCTCCCCAAAGTCCCATCAAACCAAGGGGACCAAGGGTGCTGAGTGAGTGGCAAACATGGACAGGAGTGATTAGGTCCAGAGCCTTAGACACAGCATTGTTATAGCTCCGCACCAGAGTATCCAGATCATCACTAGTCCTCTGAGACCCGATAGGTCCAGTACCACTGCCATTCCATCGGGGTCAAACCCCTTAAAGGGCGATACCGACCATCTCCGAGGGGCAGGACTATGGGGGCTGAAATTGAACCTTATGATGTGATAGTCAGACCAACTGACCGGCTCCACCACAGATCATAAATCTCCATACCCAGTAGGAAGACCAGATCCAAGGAATGACCATGATTATGGGTCACAGAGGTAATCACCTGTGCGAAGCCCAATGAATTCATCAATCGGAGGAAGTCTTGACCAAACTGCAAGAGTTCATCGTTGACCCAGGCATCAAGTCCCCAGAACCATCCATCTGGGGATTCCAATACATGTCGATGATGAAGTCCACAACTTCATGCAGGAATTGCTTCGCTCGGTGGACGACTAGACGAGAAGAATCCTGCACCCCACACCTCGCCCATGATACATTCAAAGGACTGGGTCTCCCCACTGACACATCCATAAGGCTCAATTCCATTCTAAAACATATGGCAACCCCCAATCCCTACCATCCATCCTCGGTGGTGTATCACTGAGAACCCGCCGAATAGCTGACTCAAGAACTGGGCCAGAATTTTCATCCAGCCAGGTCTTGGTGATGCAAGCCAGGTCTGATGACCCAACAAGATCAGTAATAACTGCTGTCTTGTTTTTGATGGACCTGGCATTACACAACACCGCCAGTAGGATGGGACCCCGAGGCCGGCCAAGCCATCTGCCCATTCATGGTGGAGCTCTTGGGTATGGGAACCAGACAGAGAGGACACCTACAGTATCTGGGACCCATTTCACCCCAGGACATCTTCTGGACCCACTACTCCAATCCGACCACTCAGCTCCTTTCTCCCCCTGAGATCCACGGCCCCACCCCTATAACTCCTCTTCACAATCCCCAGTGCTCGGCATTGGCAATAAACCTCAGCTGGCAAATGATGACAGTCAAAGTGGACAGAGGCCATGGAACTCAGTGAGAGAGCGCCTGATCGGTGGAGACCTCTGCCAGCACATAACCAAAAACTCACACCAGCAAACAACAACAAAGAAAATAACTAAAATAAACAAACCAAACTACCTATATTAAAACAAAATACCCACAATCCCCCAAATAAAATTAACTAATGAGACTGGTACCCAAAAACCCACTCCCCTAAGAAAGCGCCTCTAAAATAGTCCTAAACGAAATTTAAAATAAATAAGAACTAAGTAACAACAAATGAATCAATAATGAAACTGAGCAGGTCAGTGCTATAAAGTCAGAATTTGGATGGATGGGACTCTCATCCACACCACGACCACTGGAAAATACGTCCAAACTGCTGTGCCAGTACTATAAAAAGTCAGAATTTGATGGGATGGGGCTCTCACCCCACCATGACCACTGGAAAATAAGTCCAAACAGCTGTTCTCTCACTACAGCAGGTAAAATATAAATAAATATATATATATGAAATCCTGAGGGCCTCTCACAGCCTCAACAGTCTCACACCAACTGAGCCCTCCAGTTCACTGAGGATAATCTGCCTCCTCTGGCTTCACAGTTTCTTCAAACCCCAACAAAACAGGGGAACCAAGCTGTAACTTTTCAGCAGCCCAGCAGAGCAAGACCCTATGCAAAACCCAGGTTGCAGTCAGCCCAGTTCGAGCATCCCCAGGGACAGGGCCCCACAGCTGGAGCCATCCTTTGATGGCTACCCTCTGGGTAGCTCCCGAGATGGAATGAGCACTACAACACCAGTGAGCACCCGCCTGCCCCTCACCCCATAGGAGCACAAGCCGGGCCGCTACTCCCCAGATAAAGCCACAGGGCCCAACAGTATCTGTCTGCAATTGATGGCAGAATCCATAAGCACAAAACACAAAGTAATGTGCCCAAACCAAACAGCCTCACCACCACATTAGTTCCAAGCATGATGGCAACAGATGACTGCAAATAACTCGTACCAGTCCAGGCTCCAGGAACTCTTCGGTACAGAACCCAACGCTGGATTTTCATGATTCTGCTTAGCCAAAAACACTAAAGCAGAGCCTGGGTTGCAGCCAGCGCAACTCGAGCACCCCAGGATCAGGGCCCCAAAGCCGAGCCATCTGACTTATCTATGTTTCCCATGACTCACCTCTCATGATGTGGTTGGGGAAGCTTGCCTTTGTCCTTCTAAAACAGGATCCGGATGTTGCTAGTGCCAGACCTCTGGACACCATCCTTCATCCTGTCCAGCAGGAGATTTTCCTCTCGTGTTTTTGTCTACCCGGACATTGACATGCAGTGGTAAGGAGCATCCATCAATGTACCACACCCTTCCTGGCCTCCTAACTGCCTTAACATCCAGCTTCCTGTAGATGTCGGGCACATTGCGAGGTATGACTTCCCACCCTGGGGTGTCGGGGAAGTAGTGTCTCTGATGCTAATCCTGTCATTCCAAGCTGACCTCCGTGAGTCCAGTTCACTTCTGAACCTGGGTTGCTGGTGTAATGAGTAATAGGGCTACTACTAAGCCACAGGACCGGCCCCTGTTTCCATTTTCTTCATGTGAACAATGTGAAAACCACTAACCATATTAGTGTTACCACACAAAATGTGTTTACAGTCCTTGACCCATTCCCACTGTATCCATCTGAATCTTGGAGCATCCCAAACAGTCTAGTTACTCATGATGCAGTAGGAGATTACTGCATCAAAAGTGATTGGAGTGGTGGGGATATTTTTAACATTTAGGAACATTACAATGAGATGAGAGCAAGGATTTGAAATGCAACAAGCTCTGATATTGATTAGACTAATTGTTTTACTAAGGAAAAAGGAAGGAGATTTAAAAAACACCAGCTACACCAACATATTCTACAAAATGTGAGCAATCATAGAATAACAATGTGAGGCCGGGGGGTCCAACACTGTGCCTTTAATAAACAATGAGCCTTTCACATGACTCGTGTTCTATGATTATGACTTCATATACCATAAATTCCGTAGTAATAGGCTCAGTTTGGATTCAGCTTTCATCAGGCAAATGCTGTACTGTGGTTGAGTAAAATGTTTGTAAATTAGCTTATTGTTTTTCTGTAAATCTAGACCAAGTGTTAGAGCAAGCTGGGTCACAAAATCAGAATATGGGCAACAAACCTTAATTTAAACCAGTGGATTTAAGGGCTAGTTGGAAATAATTTCCTAAGCTCTCTGTGGTTATTTCATTTGTGGTGCAGCATTTTTCCACTGTCTGTGACCAAGGTCTTAAAAAAGCAAATTCTTTTACAGCTAACATACTTTACTTCTACAACCATAGCATTGGAACAATCTGTAAGAGTAGCTTATTGCTTGTGCATTTAAGTAGTGGAATACTAAATATGTTATCTACTTACTGTTTGCTTGTTTCAGTGCACTGAATATTTCATTTCTAAGGCACTGGATTGAACAGAAAACATGTGACCCTCCCAGAGCACCTGCCGGGAGGCTGCTGCCTAATTAATTAGCAGCTGCTCTTTGAATGGCCTAAGTGGTAAACCCATGAAGGTCATTCTTTTGTTTTGGTGGCTGCTTTTCCTCTTTATATTAAACCGCTCACTGTATTTTATGCATTTTTATAAGTTTCAAATGTTATTTTGGGGGTGTTTACTATTGACCAGGTGGATATTTCTACCTGTGTGAGGCCCTCCTCTATGAACTAGACTTTCTTTTGGACATCTTTTCATTCTTGTAAAGCAGCAAGGAAAAACTTACTTCCAGGTAATACTTAAGAAAATGCTTGTCGCCACATTAGTCCTCGTACAAACAGGCAAACAAAATAATGCAGGTGAGTCGATACTGTAATTTATTTATTTTACAGTTTTGGCCTGGAAAGATACTCTAAGCTGAGGCTTGATTGCAGCTGTGTCCTGGAAGCACAGGGGAGTTAAGTGACTTGGTCATGGTCCCACAGTATGCAAGTGGTGGCTGTGGGATTCTGATCCATTTCTCCAGGTTTGCACCTCAGTGATCTTTAACCACTATGCTGTACTGCCTCCCAAAGCTATACTGCCTTTAACAGGACCAATAATAAATTTTCAGTACAGATGCTTCTGTGCCTACATATACAGTAGGACTCTTCTACCATCATCTGAAGAAAGACTGTGCATTGACCTGAAAGTTTGTGCACTAAAAATATCTTGTTTGCCCAAGAAACAATAGAAAATCACATACCTTGTTTACAGAATATATTTGTTAGCATTCAGTTTTTAGTAGATGTAATGTCGAAATCAGTTAGTGGTGTGTTCTTCCATGGCAATATAGATTCATATAATTTGTGTTAATATCCTCTCTGCTCTAAACGGAAATTGTGAAACTTTGAATGATCAGTGAATTAACTTGGTTCCACTCCTCCATGCCTTCACCCCAGAATGCCTCAGCCTGAAACTCTTTAACTCTGTGCAGAGAGAAACACTTTTTTCTCTTCAAAACACTATTCTTTCAGAATTCTGTTCTTCAGGATTCTTAGGTGGGGTTGAAAGTGGATCTGAGAAATGTAATTTCTCCATTTCCAGATGTATGTTTGGATAATGTGAAAAATCAGATAAACCACCCCTAACTCCACCCCAGGTCCCACCCCTTTTGTGATTATAAGTATATATATTTCACACCTGCAAAATGTCATTTGTTATGTAAGAGACGATATTCATGGAGTAGTAATAGATAGTAATTAAAATGCACAGTAGATACTATTTTTCACCTCTCAGTCAGGCTGTTTGGAAACAAATGCATTTATGATGTTAGCAAAACAATGAATGACTGGACAGCATCTGTTTTAAGATTAAATGGCTACTACAAGCAAAACTCATAGTATATGTGCAGAAAATCAGCAGACCAGAATAAGTACCCCAATTACTGGATTATGTAGTCCAGAAATTGACACGTGGTAAACCTATTCCCATACTGTGAGGGGTACTGGTGGAGGAACAATGGAAAGGTTTCAGTGATTCCATGCACAGGCCCTTCAAGAGGTTACTGTACCTCTACTACAGTGGAGTAACTTCCTTCACTTCCTAGTCCTAACCACTACAGAACATTAATGTAATAGATATTGAAGATTTCTAGTTAGGCAAATCTTCCTAAATTATCAAATGATGAGCAGTCAATATTAGATGCGAACATTTCTCTGTAGCAGGTATACAACATCGCAGACAAGTTATCAAGTGGAAAATCTCCCAGGCCAGATGGATTAAATGGTGACTTTTATAAGTTCATGAGCACAGAACTAGCCACTTATTTGCATAGAGCAATACAAGAAATTCATGCTACAGGACAGCTGCCAACTTCTATGACTGGGGCTTATATAACATTAATCCCTAAAACAAGACAAACACTTCACAACTTGCTCAAATTATAGACCCGTCTCTTTATTTAACAATGATTACAAAATTGTTGCAGGAATTCTGGCAACCCAACTTCAGTTGCTAATATCTAACGATATGGGAAAGAGCAAGTAGTTTTTGCAGGAAGAACTGTCTTTGACAACACAAGGATACTTCTAAATGTAATAGGGAGTATGAACAAGACTAACATTCCTGGAATAATTATGGCCCTAGACATAAGGAAAGTGTTAGCTCTCTTAAATGGAAGTTACTATTAATAACACTTTCCCACTTTAATTTTGGAGTCTTTTTTATTAAATGGATTTTCACTTTATATTACAAACCAAAGGCAGAACTGATAACAAATGGTCTTTTGTCCAAACCGTTTGAGTTATTTCAAGGTACTAGTTAAGGCTGCCCCTTTCTCCGCTCTTGTTCATCCTTGCTATAGAGCCTCTAGTCAGAGCCATTCAGTCATCCCCTCAAATTCATGGGAATGAAGTTAACCACATTACTAATAAGTCATTTGGCTTTGCAGATGACATTCTTTTGACCCTTTCTAGGCATAGTGTTTCAATCGTAGGAGTTAAGGGAGCTTTCAATATCTTTAGTAACATCTCAGGCCTACGCTAAATTGGAAGAAAATACAGTTAATGGCTCTTCATTGTTCAAATATAATAAAATTGGTTCTCTAAGCATTCCTTCAAAGAAATAATTTTATGGAAAAAGTAATATACCTTTGACTTTCCTTCTCTAGTGTCTTAAAAGATGTCATGGAAAATGACCTTGGACCATTAATTGAAGAGATGAAACTAGATTTTGAAAATGGAAAAAAACTCATTCAAACCCCAGGAAATCTTACTGTGTTCTGACTAATGCAGTATGGTCTCACCATAGGACTGCCCGGAGCCGAAATGGTTAATAGAACATATGCAAATTTTTGGAATGCTAGGCTTGAGCTCGGTTTCAAACCACTGTTCCTGGTTACAGTTCTTCGACTGTAAGATTCTTTACTCCACTTGCCTGAGTAAGATGTCTTCTGAGAGCTCGCTTTCACTCGCTTGAAAAATTTGTTTTTCTCATTTTTCATAAAGTACTGTTGTTATTTCGAATTTGAAGCACTGTCCTTGGTATTCAGGTAGAATTAGTTAGATTTAGCTTATTTTCGGTAAGTTGTTCTGTTCCTTTCGGTTCCTCTAACCGGAAGGAACCGATGTTTCTTTTATTTCTGAAGTAAATTTCAGTTTAAGTTTTCCAACTACGGAAAGTAAATCGGTTATTAGTTACTTATTGTGTTAGTTATTGTAACTCCTGGTTCTTTATCGTTGGTGTTAACTGACAAAAAAAAAAACAGGGAGAGAGATATGTTTTCTTTCTGGTTATGTCACAGAAAACCAAGAAAAGAATGGGACTTACAGGTTTACAGCATTGCACTGAGTGCAGGGAACCTTTGCTAAAGCTGGTCCTCATTTAGTCTGTGTTTTCTGTCTTGGGTTTGAACACCTTAAGACAGACTGTGAGATTGGTAAGAATTTTCCGCAGTCAACGGTTGAGAGGCGGTCAAAAAGACTGCAGGAAAAATGATTGTGAAGGCTGCTGACCCAACCATAGATAAACTGGTTTCTCCTCAGAAAGAACCAGAGGAGCTGACCTCTCAATGCGGTGAAAGCTCTTCAAGTAAAAACGCTCTGCTGATACTGATGCTAAACCGCTGTTGCAGGCAAAAGAAAAACAAAGAAAAGCATACTGGATAGGAACTGCAACCGAAGAAGGCTGCAGCTCTGACTGCTGAAGAGATCGCTAACATGATAAAAATTATCTAGTTTTGCAGTCCGGAATCCTGGTTCCGATTGAAAAACAACCACTGCATACAACAGTCCAAACCCCGGTTCAACCCAGGTTCCCAGTTCATTTGACTCTGGTTGTGACCGCTATGGGGAAGAAGAGGAGGAGGAAGAAGAAGAAGAGGAAGAGGAGGATGAGGACTATGGAGAGCCCATTGAACTGGACAGCTTCCTGGATCCTCACCTCCCGGATCCTCACCACCCTGACTCCTGAAACAGGTGGCCCAGACCCTTGGTCTCCCACTCAGGAGTCCACTGAGGATGAGGAGGTAGATGACTACAGGAGATGTTGGATGTTCCAGCATCAAAGAGATTGCTGCTTCCAGTTCACAGATCCCTCAAGAAACAGATCCTAAAGATTTTGCAGACACCCACTTCAGTACCTCCTACACACAAAAAGGTGGACAAAAGTACTGGTCACCCTCTGGATAGGGATTCCAGGAAGGTGGATTCAGTGGCAAAGAAAGTGTACCTGGGGTCATTCCTTGCCATTAGGCAGGCCTCCACATGTCATACATTGCTAGGTACCAGAAAACTCTTTGGAGCACAGTCCTAGAGATTGCAAACTTGCTGTTTCATCCCCCATGGCAGCTGACCTGGAGGAAGCGGCCAAGAGAGGCGCTGAAGCTGCCAAGACACAATTCAGAATGGCAGTGGATGCGAATGACTCTGCATCCATGCAAATGGGAGCATCAGTGTCCTTCAGAAAGTTTACCTGGCTCAGAACCACCAATCTGATGCAGGATACACAGACCAAAGCTTTAGACTTTCCCTGTGATCCTATGTCTCTGTTTGGGGAACAAACAGAAGCATATATGAAGAAAATGGATGAATACAAAGCTTGCCTACAAGAGTGCTGCAACAAAAGAAAGGGCATCCACACCCCAGAAACACCAGAGTAGAGGTGGTAGGGGCAGGACCCACTACAGACTTTTTTCCAGCCTCAAGCTTTCCTCAGTACCAACAACAGAGGGATACTTCAGAGGCAGGGGCAGAAGAGGCAGTGGCCACCTTAACCCCAGCACATAGCCAGCAGCCCAGGCAAAACAAACACCCTGAGGTACCTGCTCGGGTCACCTCCCCAATCCCAGTAGGCTGGCTGGCCCACTACCTCCAGGAGTGGCAAAATATCACCACAGACAAGTGGGTCCTGGAGGTAGTGGCTAGGGTCTTGTCCTCAGTTTTAAGTTCATACCAAAGCTGAGGTCAAGGGTCTTCAAACTCTCTACCCCATCAGAAACAGTTTTGTTAGAGGAGGAAGTATCCAGCCTTCCGTCATAAAGATCAGAATCACCAGTTAGCTTAGCTCAAAGGGGAAAAGGTTTGTACTCAAGATATTTCCTCACAATAAAGAAAATGGGAGTGGCGACCCATTCTGGTTCTCAGAAATTTAAACAGACACTTGTCAAAGCCAAAGTTCAATATGGTGGCTCTGGCTACTATCCTTCCAACTCTAAGGCAGGGAAACTGGCTGGCATCCCTTGACCTAAAGGATAGCTACTTACATTCCTATCAGGCAATCCCACAGAAAGTACCTCAGGTTCAGATTGCCATCAGGCCATTATCCATTCAGGGCAATGCCCTTCGGACTGACCTCTGCCCCAAGGATGTTGACAAAATGCCTGGCTGTGGCCGTGGCACACCCTAAGGAGGAAGGGGTAACAGTATTTCCCTATCTAGACTGACTGGCTAATTGTGGAGTCAGTCGCATCATCAAGTCAAGGAGGCACTGGCAGTCATACAGGATACCCTGCAGTCCTTGGGGTTCCTGGTGAATCTGAAAAGTCAGTGCTGGAACCAGTCCAGCTCCTGAAATTCATAGGAGTAGAGTTGGACACTTGAAAAGGAAAGGCTTTCCTCCCACAGGAAAGAGTGGACAACTTGGAGCAGGTGACCATCTTCTTCAAGCTGCATGTTGCAAGGCGGTGAGCCATTTTCTGCAGCTGCTAGGCCACATGGCAGCATCCACAGCAACAGTGTCAGGGGCAAGGTTCCAGATGAGGGACATTCAGTTCCACCTCCGAGCTCACTGGCTTCAAAAAAGAGACTCACTATCAAAGCTAGTGCCTGTCACAGCAGTATTCCTTCAAGCACTACAGTGGTGGCAAGACAAGGCCAACCTCAGACAACGGGTGCCATTCTTGCAGTAATCCCCTTCAGTGGTACTAACCACAGATGTGTCACTCATGGGATGGGGCACATCTGGGGAGCACACAACACATGGCAAAACAGGAATCACTGATACACATCAACTGTTGGAACTCAGGGCAGTCCTTCTGGGCATCCAGTCCTTTGCCAACTTAGTAAAGGGAAGGTGGTGCAGGTCAGGACAGATAATACAACCACCATGTACTACATAAACAAAGAAGGGGCACAAGGTCAACCTCACCGTGCACAGAGGCCATGAAAATATGGAGCCTGGCATATTTTATAGAGGTCTCCTCTCAGCAGTCCATCTCACAGGGAAGGACAATGTCTTAGCAGATGCCATCAACAGAATCAGTCAGAACCACCATTAGTGGTCCCTGAACAAGCAGGTCCTGGAGGTTGTGTTCAGGAGATCGGGCACCCTGAAGTGGACCTCTTTGCAGCTCCAGACAATCATCAGCTACTGCAGTTCTGCTGCAGACCTCCTGTCAAGGGCACAGTCCTCTGGACGCACTGCTGTTGGATTGGACAGGATGGTTCCTGTATGCCTTTCTTCCCTTTCCCTTGCTGCTAAGGATACTGAACAAGCTCAGGTCTAAGCCAGCAACAATGATCCTCATTGCCCCAGATTGGGCCAAGCAGCTCTGGTATTCATTGATCCTGTCCATGTCAGTAGCCAAGCCAATCAGCCTCCCCAGGAGGCACTACTACTGACCTCTTCCCAGGGCAAGATCCTGTGCCCCAGCCTTCAGTCCCTCAAGCTTAAGGCCTGGCTCTTGAGGACTTAGAGTATGCAAACTTGCATCTGTCAGAAGGGCAATAGATACTCAGTGTATCCAGAAACCATCTACTAGAAAAACCTTATTCTTCCAAATGGAAGATGTTTTCCATTTGGTGTCAGGAAGGAATATAGACCATAATCAGGCCAGTTTGCCAGTGGTCTTGGAATACCTAACCCATCTCCATTCTCTGGGAAACTAGGGCCTCTATCCTTAAGGTGCACCTGGCAGCTGTTTCAGCTTGCCTGTCAGCTGGCAAGGGGCTGTCCTTAGCCTCCAGTCCAGTGTTCAGAAAGTTTTCAAGGGGTTACTGCATTTACTCCCACATAGGAGCCTGCACCCATGTGGGATCATAATATATGTATTGCCCAGCTTTTGCAGCGCCCCCTTTAGCCCATGTCTTCAGCAGATCTCAAGTATGTGACTTGGAAAACAGTGTTCCTAGTGGCTATTACCTCTGCCAGGAGAATTAGCGAGCTCAGGCCTTATCCACTGAGCCTGGCTACATTGCTGTCCATAAAGACAGAGTTGTTCTGAGGACTAATAGGAAATTTCTGCCCATGCTGGTATCTGAATTCCACTTCAACCAGTCCATTACATTGCCTGTGTCTTTACTGACCATTCCACTTCAGGGGAATGTAGACTGTATAGTTTGGATGTAAAAGAGCTATCAACTACTACCTGGATCACACAAAGGGTCACAGGCAGGACCATACTCAACTCTTCCTCGCCTACGGAGAGGTGAGGAAGGAAAACTGGCACTAAAAGGTCTGTTGCAAGATGGATTGTTGCTTGCATCCAGTTCTGCTACAGCAAAGTGGGCAAGCAGCCACCCACAGGCCTCAGAGCCCATTCGACCAGGGGTATAGCTGCTTCCTTAGCAGCTGCTAGAGATATTCCCTGGTGAAAATCTGTAAAGCAGCTACCTGGAAAACTGTCCACACATTTACCAAGCATTACTGCTTGGATGTTCAGACCAGAGGGACGCAGGTCTGGCACAGCAGTCCAGCAGAGCCTGTTTCATAAGTAGGTTCTGCCCACCTCCAAACATGCTGCTTGGGTAGTCTGCATTAGTCAGAATACAGTAAGATTTCCTGGAGTTTGAAGAAAAATTACTTACCGTAGTAATCTTGTTTCTTCCAAGGGAATCTTACAGTATTCTGACTTCCTCCCTACCTCCTGCTAAGAACCTGAGGGTCACTGCACTCCAACTGTACAAATACTATTGCAAATCGGTGGGTATTGTGTTTTCTCTTGGGCATCTATGACTTGAGTTTTAGGGTGCCATTCTGATTTGTTTGGGAGTGGTAATTAAAAGGGTGTGGGTTAGCTTTTTAAGTAGTAGTATTACTGTAACTAGATAGTTCAATGTGCATGCTTCATAAGAATCTGATGGCTGAAGAACTGTAACCAGGAACAGCGGTTTGAAAACCAAGCTCAAGCCTAGCATTCCATCATTTGCATAGGTTCTGTTAACCGTTTCAGCTCCGGGGCAGTCCTATGGTGAGACCATCTGTCACCCTCCTCTATCAACTCTATCAGCTCAGCCCTTCACAACTACCTATCTTCCAACTGCTCTTGCCATTACCACCCTCCCCAAAGCTATATCTTGCACAGGACTGATGTTCCAACATCATAATCCACCCTGCCCACCTTCCCCTCTTTAATCTCTTATAGCCTCCCATGGCCCCTTGCAGGGTTCCAAGCATCCTGAAGGAGTCCTCTTCTGGGCTTGGCTCTCCTTCCTCCATCCCCTCCTTTTCCCCTCCTACCCCTTCTCTACTTCCTCCCCCCAACCCATTGCCCAATGGTATCCTGTAACTATTCTGCCAACTAGCCCTACCCGCCCCTTTTGTCCCTTCTTCTCCAGCCACCTTGGAGAATTCCCAGTGTCCTGGAGGGCCCCCTTCGCAGGGTTCTAAGCATCCTGGAGGGACCCCCCTCTTCCCTTTGCACTTCCTTTCCCCCTTTTCCTCCTCTCCCTTAGCTACCCCTCCGCCTCAAGCAGTCTCCTGACCCCTTGCAGGGTTCTCAACATCCTGAAGGGACACACAGGCTTGACTTCCCCTCCCTGCCCCCAACCTACCTACTCCAATCCCCTTCCCCTTGCACTTGAGGTACGGACAAAAGCGTAAAGCACTTACCATTGTCTGACTTCTCCACACTGTCTATATCTATGTTTTACTTTTAGTTATTTCTCTCCGTTATAGATACTTACACGATTCTCTCCACGTGCACTATATTGCTATTTGTTAATTTACCCACTGTTTTTATTCACTGTATGTAACTATTGTCTCATGTACCCTGATTGTATCTACTGTTTATTGAAATTATCGGTCTAATGTAAATTACTGTTTATCCTGTATAAATCCGTCCCCAAGGTTGCACCGTGAGACAAGCAACTTGCTGCTCAGTGTGCCTTCCTGGTGAAACATTTCAATAAATAAATAAATAAATAAAATACTGTATTAGTCAGAATACAGTAAGATTCCCTTGGAAGAAACAAGATTACTATGGTAAGTAATTTTTTCATCTCTCCTTTGGGGAAAGATAAATGCAATTAATATGATTACTGCACTACAATTATTTTATGTCTTGCAAACAATTCCTTGCATCCCTAGTAGGAAAATATTCCACACCATAGATAAACTTACAAGAGAATTTTTATGGGAAGGGAGTCCCAAGAATTTCCTTCAAGAAACTCTGTGCTCCAATTCACAGGAGGCTTTGCTGTCCCCTGCTGGGGAAATATAGTATTGTATTTGTCTTGAAACAATCCTCCCAGCACTATAGCACTGTACTTAAACTCTATACCCAACTTTGGTACCATTTGGAAAGGAAGATATAAAATAACAAAACAACATACTTCCTGTTAATTAAATCTCCCAAAGTTTTACGCTAACACATTCTCTTGTTAAGTTCAAATAAAGTTCTTAAGCTTTTCCTTCCAGATGTTAATAATGCAGAGAGTGCTTGGAGGCTGCTGCTGTTTTGGATCATTCTAAACTGGGGAATACTAATAAGGGAATAAAAGATATAGTTTGGGGAAGACTAGGGTTAATAGACTATCTGACATCATTGATCCCCAAAAGAATATTGAAATCCTTCAAGACTTATTAGTGTTCCCCTCGGAGGTGGTTGTTCTTCAGCAATGTCCAGCGCTGGTTTTGCTCAAATCACCTTTCCTTAAATGGGAAAAACTATCTCAATGACCTTTGGCACCAGGCAAAGCTTGCCAGGCTTGATGCCACTCCCTCCTTCCACCCCTCAATGGTTCTGTACTGGAAGATATCTCTCTTCCAAATACCTTGGGCTATGGCTTGACAAGGACCTTGACTTTATGTGCACGTGGATACCATCCACAAAAGCTATTCCCAAACTCGGTGCTCTGTACAGACACCACAGCTGCCTTCCACCTCAAGCCTAGAGAGATCGTCCAAAGATGATTCTCTATCTTCGATTTTGGACGTATAGTCTACAGCGCTGCCCCCAAGTCCACCCTATCCAGACTAGACACTCTTTTCAACTTCTTCCGGCTTTGCTCTCGGCTGTCTGCCTGTTGCTCACCACTGTGACCTTTACACTTTGCTCTCTTTCCCTTCCCTCAGTGCCAGATGCCTTGCATAGCACTACTTCAATTGAAGTACTGGCTTGGCTCTTTGCCACCCTACTTACAATCTCTCATCTCTGTCCCACCACCCCACTTTATACCCTCCACAACTCTGCCCACAGGGCTCTCGCCCCCAGCGTGCAGAGCGTCCGGGCGATCCGCCTTCTGTTATCAATTTCCAAGTATCTGGAACTCCCTTTGCTTAGAAATCTGCTTTGCTCAGACCTCCCCGCTCCTTATCCCTCCTTCTCCTCCAACAACACATAGCCCTCTTGCAACTGCACCTAATTCCTCCCTCCTCTGGTTCTGTTCTCCCTTTCTACAAAACCCAATGAATTTAAACAATCCCTTCCCTCATGCCAATTCCCTGTCCCCTTGTGGGGTTCTTAGCATCCTGAAGGAGAAGGCCTTTGCCTGACTTTTCTCCCTCCCACTCCTCATTCCTCTGGTTGACCCATACCATACCCTCCTCTATTTCTACTCTCCCTTCTGAAAAGTCCAGCAAATTTGATCAATCCCTTCCCTCTTGCCTATTCCCTTTCCCCTTGTGGGTTCTTAGTATCCCGAAGGGGAGAAGGCCTTTGGCTGATCTTTCTGCCTCCCACCCCCATTTCCTCTAGCTGAGCCATACATGTATCCTTGTGACTGTACAAATTACAAACAAATTGTGTGCTATAGCACTTTACCTGTTACATTTCTGCCATGGGAATGTATAATTTAGCACTTTGCTTGTATTGTGATTTGGTTTTACTGTAAATCAAGTGTTTATGATAAAGCCTGTATTTTGTACTATATATCTGGAAATGTATAGCCTGCTCTGTGTGTGTATATGCATTTTTGACTCTCTGTAAATCAACTGTATATGTTCTAAGTTTAAGTTGTATGCTACTGTATATTCATACCGTTTCCTAACTGATGGCATGCACTGTATTTTCTGTATTCACACAGTAATGTTTGTTTCTTGTACCCTCTTTATATCCCTCCCCCAGGACACATCTGGAAACGAGCTATTGCAGCTCAGTGTGTACTTCCTGGTGAAACTTTTCAAATAAACAAATAAAATAAAAATGTGCAAAGAGAGTTCAGAATCCGAAATTTCATTTCTTTTTCTACCTTCAGCTCAGGAAATAGCCTGGTGCAAAAATTCTGCATGCAGATTTCTCTGTCCGGTCACACACTCAATGGGATAAGCTCAAAAAATTGCTTCCACAAAAGAGTGTCGGCATGTTGTACAAAATCCTAATCAGTGAGGACATAAAATCTGATTATATCAAGGTAAAATTGGAGGAGGAACTAGGCCATTCTGCAGAGGATAAGAAATGGAAACAGTGTGGCTTAATGCTATGAAAAGTAGTAAAGAGGTACAGGGTAGAATAATTCAGTTCAAAATATTGCATCCCTTTGCCACATCCTGAAGAAACTTGAAGATATGGGGCTCAACAGGAACAGTTTACCGTGGAGATATAAACACCCTCATGCCAGTATAATACACATCCTCTGGGAATGTCCATACATTAAACATTTCTGGGCTAGCATCTTAAACTTCTGTTCAAGAGTATTAAATCCCCATATTCCTACTGATCCACAGATTTATGCTTTGGGTATATTCCCAGACAATTGCTTCATGAATTACATGCAGAGAAAGTGGATTCTGGCAGCTGCTTTGGGTGGTAAAAGACTTTTTGGAGGTGTTGGAGAGCTAACACAATTCCAACTTTAGCAGAGTGGTTGGAGTACTTCAGCATGACAGCTGACAATGAAAGAATTAGTCACATGCTTCTTGTCTCCCTGTCTTACAAAATTTGCAAACTTAGTGATGTGATTTCATGGGAAATACTATTCTACTGTATAAGGTATTACTAAGTAAAGATGTTTATTCTCATTTTCTTTTTAGGACTAATTCTGCAATATATACTAGACCTGTATTAGCATGAATTATATGGTTTACCTATGTCATATATTATAGAGACAGAATGTAAATACAATGTTTTTTTGTAATTGCTGATTTTGTATGCATTCTGTTATCTATGGAAATACCAATAAAATGTTAATGACTAAAAAGAAAAACAAACAAACAAAACACTACATGACTTTTTAAACATAGGGCTAATTCAGTTGACACTGCCCACTTTCCTCGGCCCAAAGATCCTGCTACTAGTAGGAAGTATATTTTAATCAGGATTTCTTGACATACAAACAGCAGGTTTTTTTTCACTTAAACCAACAACATAGCTTAAAAAAATCACTTTATAGCTGCGAATCATTTTCTGTGTTAATGCCATTAAATTTCTTTTGAACAATATGATGGTTAGGCAAATTGCTGTGATGGTTTTACTTGTGTACCAATAACAAGAAATTATACAGATTGCATGCAAGGTTCGAGGATCCTTTATCATATGGGTGGGCACCATATCCTTGAGATGGAACTTTGGAATTGCATGCACATTGTCAAGTTTTCCAATGCTATGTAAAATTTCCAATACAAGTCATTTGAAAAAAATAGGTGTAATCCTAATGGCTCTGTACTGGCTAGTGAGAACTTGGCACTCTATCTGAATGCTCTTCACAAGAAACGTCCACTGCTCTTCCAGTAAGGACATCTCTTCTGCTTTAGTTTCTTATCAGGCGTCAAAACCTGTAGGAGTTACATCTGCATCAGACTGTTTCATCGTGAGTGGCTTGGACAATTTGTGGGTCTTTCCTAACATTCAGGAAATATGCAGTTCGAGATCGAGAACTAAACAAAATAAGTTTTGATATGATTACGCCAATAGCATGTTTTTCAGTGTCACTAAGAAAATGGAAGCTGATAAATATATACTAACTACATTAACAATTCTGCAGATGGCAAGCAATCATAAATGTGTTTTTAACCATTGTTGTGGCACAAATGTGTTAATTTTCTGAAGTCCAATATGTTATAAATATTCTGGCAGCCTTAGGGTTAAAACTAGAAATATTATGAAGCCAAAGTGTCGTCTGGTTTCGTCTGTATCCTCAAGCTGCACACATACATCCAAAGCCTCACACCCAGTACAAAGCATCATGGGCATGCCAGTCCATGTATTAAATATAAGGTGACAACGCTATTATAGATAACTTTGTATAGGGAAGGGCAGATGACGCAAGTGGACTTGATCCATATTCAGGAATGGTCTGAGAGAAATCATATGCAAATTAATCCCCCAAAACAAAAGAAATTAGGTTTCAGAAACCAGTAAGATGGAATCTACCCCTGTGGTCTTTATGGAGTTACATGTTGAGACTGATTTTGGTAAGTGTTAAGGTTTTGGAGATTATTATTATTCGGCATGATTTTGGTTGGGAGCAGATACTCAAGGAAGCAAGCAGTAGGCTCTGCTTTTACCCTGTTACATAGGGCATGTGTGAATCAGGCAGACTTTATGTAAATTGTACAGTTATCAGACCTATACTGGAATATGGCTGTCCAGTATAGAATTTGGGGAGTAACAAAAAAAACCAAACAGAAGTCATTAAAATAATTCAGAAAAGAGTTGCAAGGACAATTTTAGGATGCAAAATTAAGATGATGAAGCATTAAGAACCTGTAAGCTAGAGAAATTATGCTATTGGGGGAGCAGAGAGAAATGATTCTTAACCACAGACTTTTCCCTTGTTCCCACCTAAAGAGAACGTTGATATGGACTGAAGAAGCAAGGTAAATGGCAAATACTAAGGCAGAACTGAGACCTATAAGAAAACATTTGTAATAAGAGGTCTAAGCTAGTAAGGGTTGTTCTTGTTTCTCATGCCCCTCCCTCCATTTCTGTGAGTGGACTTGAATCATTTTGTATTTTTGGTGATTGTACAAGATTAGGATAGTGAGCTTTTGTGTATATGTAGTGTGGGATAACGAAAACGAAAAGCGAAATAGGAAATGTGCTGCTCATTTGTGAAATTGATACTGTGTGTTCTAATTTTAAAGTAGATAAAATGCACTTGGTTTATTTATATATTTAGGTCTTGTAGCTTATGTAGTCTAATGGGTATTTAAATGCCATGTATTTAGTTTTGGTAGTTGTATTTATGAACCAAATTGTATAACTTAGTTATATTCTTCCAATGTATGTAATTCGCTTGTTTTTAGATTGTAATGAACTTCATTTGGTTTGTCACCAAACTGATTGCTGTATGGAAATGTAGTAAACAATAAACAGTATATCCTTACATGGGACAAGTGGGCAAGGCTTGACCAGAACAGACGTTGTCTGAAAACAGGCTTTACATTTCTCCAGTTTATACTGAGAAGGACACACTACAGATGTGTTTCATTCCATTGCTAGTCCTAAGTATAGTCTTGAGTATAGTGCAGTCCATATCTTAGCCAAGCATCAAGCCAGCCCAGAGGAAGGCAGTATAGCACAGTGGTTTAAGGCTCTGAGCTGCAAATCTAGAGTCCTGGGTTTGAATCCCATAGCCCCCACTTGCATACTGTGTGACCCTGAGCAACTCACTTAACTTCCTGTGCTCCCAGATAGCACCTGTAAACAAGCTTTTATCTTAGTGTGTCTCACCTGGTTAAACAATTGGAAAAAAATCAGACACCCAAAGAGGCAGTTTGCAAGATAAGCATTGTGTAAGATCATTAAAATTATGCAAACAGAGAAAAGATTCCAAAATTGTTTAGCTACCAAGTAGGAGATAAAAGATTTAAGCAATTTCAAAGCCTCCTTGGCCAGAAGGCTTAAAACATGAACCAGGAACATTCTTGTGGTTTGGTGTCTGGAAGAGTATGGCTACCTCATGGGTTAAAGGGATCTTTCACATCATGGAGAATATAAGCCAGCTACATGGTTATATGGCTCATAGATAATCTGAGGGCACCTTTGGCAGACAAGTTTGTCAGTGTGGTGTTCTACATTAGTCTTTAGTCGCTCTATTTTATGTTGGGGATACTTTGTGTTATTCAGACTGGATGAATCCAGATTGTAACACGGCTCTGAGTCGGGTCTCAAAGGAGCGCCGGGCGATAGTAATCGCCACAGCTGACTGAAACCGAAATGGTATTAAGCCACGGATAACGCCTGCCTGCTCAGTACCAGCCAGGCCATGGAGGCTGCCGAGAGTAGCAGCCCGCCCGGTAGTACCTAGATCAGCCAGGAGCGAGAGGTGCAGCACTGAGCTTGCAATTCACTGGCTGAGAGAGCGAAATTAGAAATCGAGCGCTTCTGGCACCACTGTCATTGTGAGGCAGTTGCACTAGGTAGCCGCCCCCGCTTATCGTTTGATGCACGCCGCTGGCCAGCACTGGCCTGACCTTTACATGGAAAGCGGCCGGGTTCGGTGCACGCCAGACGGGCGAAAGGGATTGATGCCTGCTGTGTCGCAGATGAAACCGCTGAAGTGGTGAAGCTGCTGCCACCCATCCCTACTAGTACCTGAGCCATCGACCTGTTGTCGACCTCGGAGAGGACCGGTGCGCCAACAACGGCGGGTCCCAGTACAGGCAGACAGCACGCGGATGCAGAGAGCTTGTAGAACAGTTGGAGCTGCCGAATCATTGAGTGCACTCCAGCACGTAAGATTTTGGCACTGTACCGTAATAAAAAATTCTGTTTGCACACCTGACTCCGCCTCCTGTGTTCGTTCAGCTCCAGGTGGAACAGAGAGAAATCGTGATGGTACGGGCAGAGGTGATCCGCGGGCCAATGCAGTAACAGAGGTTCTGCAGCGCGCGCAGAGCCTCTGTAGAAAGCCGACATCACTCTTCTTTGTTGGTTTACCGGTGATTAATGCCCGCTGGGGCGCCTGGCACAAGCCCACCAGCTGGCATTAATCCACCGGTAGAGCCCCAATATGATTAATGCTTACTTGTTGTGGGAGAACAAATGGAAATTACATCACATTAATCACTTACATCGGGTATTTGAGGTAGTTCTGCTCAGTCAGTTTGGGACCCATACAGTACATTGTGTATCATTTCATTCAGTTGTAGAATCATTTTGTAATTTTTTAATTATATTGGTAAATGGATATGGTAATATTTAAAAAAGTACCAACTTGTGCTCTGGATTAAAGCAACATGAAAGAGCCTTACATTCTGGTAAGGCAGCTCAAATAGCCCCATTATTTTAATTAATTAGTTTTAAATGTTCTCAGTAAAGGAAGAGACTTGCTAGTTGGTGTAGTAGTGAGAAGTGGCTTTGATTAAAAAAAAAAAAAAAAAGCATTCTGAGAAATAAAGAAAGTTAACCCAAAGATTGCCCCATTCATTTCTATGTGCTCTCCAAATTTAACACAGACTGAGCATGCAGGAGGGATGCAGAGCTGGGGTGGATGGACTCCATGAAGAAACGAGCATTTGTCAATACCGAATGTTTGTCGCTGGTATTGCTGTTGTATCAGGTCTTGCTTGTACACATTTTTACTATATATCTAACCAGGATAGAGCAGATGAGATGCAAAGTCTCACTGATGTACTGCTTTTGCACAGTTGGATTGTAATTACCCTGGATAGGGCAGCTGAGAAGCAGTATCTACTTTTAAGTGGGCTTCCATGTTTTGACCCCAAATGTCCAATAGCACTTTATGACCTGATATTATGATCAAGACAGGTGAACTTTTAAAATCCCATCCGAAAGGTGATTTTGCTGTGCGACTGTGGAAACAGGTTTCAGAGGATTTGAAAAATGGCACCTGCCATCTTCAGGAGGTGGGGTAACACAAGGGATTTTGGAACATTAGGGTCCAAAATCTGCAAAATAAAGTTATGAGCAAATGTTGGAACAGTTCAATGTTTCCTCATGACTTAATGGTTTTTACACATTTTACCCCTAGATTTTCAATATAACCTTTTCATGATGACTCCTTCTGAGGATGACAGGTGTCATTTATGAAACAATGCCAGGACATTACTTTGCATCACGAGTGTGAAACACATTTGGGTAGAGTCTGAGAAATGACAGCTGTCACATTCATGAGGTGGTATGAAAAATGACTGTGTTAAAAATCTGGGGTCAAAATACTGAAAATGATCACACGCGTGTGCATTGAAAAATGTCAACGTACACTGATAACATTGGTTTTTTTATATTTTTACTCCACATTTTCAACATAGCCTTCTTATGACCCCATATAGCTTTCTTATGACCTCACCTCATGAATAAGGGTGGAGACATTTTCAAATCCTGCCCAAAGGTGATTTTGTGCCACAAGTGTGACAACACATTTTGGCCAGACTTTGAAAAATGACAGCTGTCACATTCATGAGGTGCTGTGAAGAAATAGATACAGTATGTTGAAAATTCAGGTCAAAATATTGAAAATTACCAAAGTCATGAGCGATGTCATAAATTTCAACATAGGGTCATAACTTTACTTTTTAATATTTTGACCTCAAATTTTCAACATAGCCTTCTTAGGACCCTGCCTCCTGAACAAGGTGGAGACATTTTCAAATCCTGCCCAAAAGTGATTTTGTGTACCAAAGGCAAAATCACCTTTCAGGACAGATTTGCATAATTTCACTGTCATGGTTCATGATGTGGGGTCCCAAAAGGTATGTTGAGAATTTGAGCAAAATATTCAAAACTGACCAAATTATGAGGACAAGCTCAAATCCCATTGAAATATATTGAACCACTTGCCTGATTTCCTCAGTTCCCAGTCGGGTCTTGAAGACTGAAGATGTGTCTCCGGTCCAGAAAAGATTATGGCATTGGACTTCCAGTAGGTAACTAAGGGCTTGGGGCTGTGGGGTGGTGGGTGGTGGGTGGGAGAACAATAGAAACATAGAATTTGATGGCAGATAATGACATCTTGGCCCACCTAGTCTGCCCATTTCCCACCTAACGGATATGCTGCAGACCCTAGTTAACCAACAGCCTACTTCCTCCTACCCTCACTAGAATTGCCTTATGTCTGTCCCATGCATTCTTAAATTTCCCCACTGTTTTTGACTCTGCAACCTCCTCAGGAAGGCTGTTCCATGCATCTACAACCCTCTCTGTGAAGAAATACTTCCTCACATTACCTCTGAGCCATCCCCTCTATCTTCAGATTGTGCCCCTTATTCTTATACATCTCTTTTCTGAAAGATGCTACCCTCTTGGACTTTGTTGAGTCCCTTGAGGTATTTGAAAATTTCTATCATGTCCCCTCTCCCTCCTTTCCTCGAGGCTATACAGCTTAAGCTCCTTAAGTCTTTCTTCATATGTCTTCTGGTGCAGACCCTGCACCATTTTGGTTGCCCTCCTCTGGACAGCCTCCACCCTGTCTATGTCTTTTATGGAGATGAGGTTTCAGAACTGTACACAGTACTCCAGATGTGGTCTTACCAACTGTCTGTACAGAGGGCCAACAACTTCCTGTTTTCTATTGGTGATGTCTCTCCTATGCATCCCAGTATCCCCAGCCCTCCTTACTGCCTTCTCACATTGCTGCCCCACCTTTAGTTTATCTGATATGACTACCTCCAGGTCCCTTTCCATTTTTGTTGTTGTCAGTATCTCACCCCCATTGTGTACTCTTCCCTGCATTTTGTTTCCCAGGTGCATACTTTGCACTTTTTGCGTTGAATCTAAGCTGCCATACATTTGACCATTCCTCCAACCTTGCCAAGTCCCTTTTCATCCTTTCCACCCCACCTTGCGTATCAACCCTGTTGCAGATCTTTGTATCATTTGTAAAAGACATACTTTCCTTCCAGTCCCTCTGCAATGTCACTTATATAAACATTAAAAGGACCATCCCTAGTACTGAACCCTGTGGTGCCCCACTAGTAACACCCCTTTCTTCACTGTGGACTCCATTTACTATTACCGTACAGTAATGGCTGTGGCAATGGGCATCGGTTGACAGGGTATATTTTACACAAAAAACCTACAAAGGATGGTTTCTTTATTTCAGGTACTGACACTGGGGATTCAGCACCCCAGTGTAAGTGTTATGTCTGGTGGTGCCAGAGGTGGGCTCCCAGTGTTGTACTATCAAAATAGGCAGGGTCGGGGTAGCAGCTGGCATGGAGGTTGAGTACCCCGTGCCAGAAAATTAACATGGAAGGGGCAGGAGAGATTGAGGGAGGATTTTCTTTATGTTTGGCAGCACTGCAGGTGGGCTTCCTGGTATCACACAGTGAAAATGGGCAGGGTGGGGGCTGTAGCTAGCACCAGGGCTTATGTGGGGGGAACCACAGCAGGCTGATCATGACAGATCAGCTGTGCTTGCTGGGTGGAGTTCTGTAGTTCAAAGGAAAGAGTTGTCTCTCCTTTGAACTACACAAAATTTCCATCCAGCAAGCCAGAACAGTGTCATGATCAGCCTGACTGATGATTGGTGTGACACTGACGAGCCCCTGCAGACTTCTCTGCATCAGACCACAGTGACACACCTCTCAAAACCCAGTATCATAGCAGTATGTTCACTCATGCCTGCACATGGGTAACATAAAATACAATACTTCTCTTCCTTTAGTGAGAACACTTAAAATTATGGTACTACATACTGCAGGACTGTCTTTATAGAAGGCATTGCTCTTTCATGCTGCATTGGAATTAGTTAAGCTACACTGCTAGTTAGAGTGAAACATTTGATACACTTTATTAAAACAAGGTGCAGTCAGGTTAAAAAATCTAGTCCAATGGTCACTTACACATCATCAGTGGCCACAATGTTTTGCATGCTTAGTACTCCTACAACTTCCACACGCGCCATGCTTAGGATACTGTACAAGACTTAGAGTAAATATCTCATGACACTCCTCAGTACATGTATAAACATATTAAAATCACTTGTTTAACGTTCCTTCATGAGGAGACCAATGTACACAGGCTGAGAGCCCCTGCGGTTCTAAGAGCTGATTGGCTGAAATCTTGTAAGTGATTTATAATAATTCAATAGATGTGGTGTTAGATGAAAGGTGTTTTCAGATCCAGTCTTATAGATTTATGAAAGGCTTTTATCACAGCCTGTTGCTGATGAGGGAGAGGAGCACCTGCAGTAGAGCACTGGGAACCCTCATGCACTGCAGTCATTTCTGCAAGCCAACTGAAAATAGCCCCCACGCCCCAAAAGACCAAGGGAACTGGAGACCAAGAGCACACTATATCTGACTCCTGCAGAATGCACAAATGAAGAAAACGTCCCTCACCTTTTCTTTCTCTAGTGATTCTGCATCCTCAGTTCCAGTTGATTTCATCATGTCAGTTACTAAATTTTAGCCAAAGAGAAGTCATAGCCATGTTTGTTTAACTAGGATTTAAATCTTAGAGAGTCCATAATATTTAAAATAAAGTTTTGTTTTTCATTTTGGATTGGGTAAAGAACTTGCCTAATACTGCCAAAGTACAAGGGCTACATCTACAAAAAGATCAAACTTAAGTTTGCCCTAGCTAGAATCCTGTATGAAGAATGTATTGCTGTATTAAATAATTCATGTGATTTCTGATCCCAATCCCACACATTCATTTAGCTTGTAGAGGATGTTTACTGTGCACTGTATTAGCCAGCAAAGAGCACAGAAACACAAACATGTCTTTTGTCTTATAGAGATGATACATAGGCTTTGTGGTTTATGGGGAACTATAATTCTGTACAGGTTTACAGCCTTAGAATTGTTCAGTGCTCATGTCAGGAATCAAGTCAGTGGAATGGTCTAACCTGACAATAAACCGTTTATTCTAACCATCCCCAACCCAGTCCTGTTTCTTTTCATTTTGTCTGTGATGGATCCAGTGCCCTGTTTCTTCTGTAACACATTCCAAAGCTGGTGAAAAGTGAGAGAATGTGTCAGAAAAAATTCAAACAAAACAGACTGAGCATCTGTGCATGTGCCCTGCAAAAGGATCTGAAAAGTGCTGTCATATTGCTGTGTCTTCTTGTCTTCTTGCTAAAATGCACATGGGAATATACTGATTCAGGTTAGTGTGCCTTCCTAGCCAAATCTTTTAAATAAATAACATGAATAAATTCTGTCGTCATGCTTTGTAAGTGCTGGTACTCATGGGATCCTGGTGGCAACAGTGTTGGTGCTCTTGGTGATTCTGATCTTCCAGATCCAGTTGAACCAGGGACAGCAATCACCCAGGAGTGTTGGTGGCAGTCAGGGCTATGGCTTCCCTCCTCTCAAGGTTCCCAGTGGCGATTGAGCTGGTTACTGCTGCCAGTCACAATTGTCTACAGCACTCTCTAACCTTCATCTGTGTGATTCCTCTGCCTTGCTATTGTACTCTGTTGATTCCAGGTCAAATAAAAATCAGCTACACTACAACAAAATTGCCTCATTATAGAATGTATTTTCAAAAGATCATATGAGGATAACTATGTGCTATAGAGACTGTATGCAAGCACAATCAGACAGAATTGCTGCTCTCTGAAGCACTAGTAAGTGGAAATTTAGTTGGAAAATAGTTATGATGTTTTATATTCTCAGGAGTGAATAAACATACCCAATGTGTTATAGTCTGTGTGCATCTTTGTGCCGTCTAGTATACTTGTGTGTAGTGTGTATATAGTATGTGTAGTCAGTGTGTGTATGTATCTGTGTGTAGTCTGTGTATTCAATACTGTCTGTGTGCCTCTGCAGTCTGTGTTTGTGTTCATGTGTAGTCTGTGTACAAGTCTGTGTGTGTGTGTGTGTGTGTGTGTGTGTGTGTGTGTGTGTGTGTGTGTGTGTCTCCTCCTGTTGATTCTTAAAGTCCCCCTCCCATGGGTCTCTGGGTATCCATGAATATAGCAAGTCAGTTTCAGCGAGTCAGTTTGGGTGATGTAAAATAATGATTTCAAAATGGGCTATGTGCTCTTGATAGCGAATGGTAAGTTCAGTGACTTTGTTTCTGATAGTACGTCTTTTATGCAGTATATAAGAGGTTTGTCAGGCCAGTTTTGAGCTGGCTGTCTGGTGCTGTGGTTAGAGTCACCACCTGTGTTGCTGATGGACCTGGGTTTGGGGCTGGCTGTAGGAATTTTTTTTTTCTTCTGGATTTGTTAGAATTTTTGTCTTCTTTGCCTCCTGTTCTGCCCGCCTTCCCCAATTTGTCCCCCCACCCACAAGTTTTCCCTCAATGTTCTCCCTTGCCAAATTGTGTACCTCATGGAGTAGTCCCTCTCCCGAGTTTTCCCCTTTCCCAATCTCCCTTCTCCTCTGGTGTTTGTTATATAATTTATAGAAGTGCAGGGGAACAACCCCTATAAAAAACAAGTCTGCATCAACCCCTGCACAGAAGTAAGACTGGTCGCTGTTCTTTGCTGGCACTGTAGTGCTCATGGCCAGTTTTGTTTTCTGTGATCTGCACTCGCTATTTTTGGTCCGCGCCATTTGTAGGTGCTATTATCACATAGAACTGGGTCCCTGCTGTACTTCTGCAGGAGGAGTGAAAGAGTAGTGAATGATTTTGTGCAGTGATGATGGAGTTAATGTATCATCACTGCCACATTCCTCTTCATTCCTGGCCCAAATGTCCCAGCAATGCCACTCAGCCTCAATAAACTGTCAGTGTCGGTCAGAAAAGGAGGAGCAGCATCAGCTCTGGCTGTTTCCCACCTCTCTGCTTTGGTGAAGCTTAGCTGATCTGGCAACCTGAAACCAATAATAATACTAGAGGATGTCATGTTTCCTAGCTTCCTGCTGTCATGTTTCCACTGCTGCTTCTCTAATCTCTTGGGGACCATCACATCAATGCACTTATATGCCAGAGGCTATCAGGATGAAATACATAGAAATAGAATTTGACAGCAGATGAGGACTGCTTGGCCCATCCAGTCTGCCTATTCCTCCCTACCTTCACTATTACTGCAGACCTTGCCTGATCTACAGTTCTTTCTCCCTCCTCCTCTTCCTTTCCACTATGATGCCCTTGTGTATCTCACCTGCATTCTTGAACCCCACCACTGTTTTCACCCCAGCCACTTCCACTGGAAGGCTGTTCCAGGCATCAACTACTCTTTCTGTGAAGAAGTACTTACATCTCTCCTGAATCTACCCCTCCAGCTTCACAGCATGTCCCCTTGTTCTTGAGCACCTTTTCCTCTGATAAATACTCCGCTCCTGTGCCTGATTTGTGCCTGTAAGATATTTAAAGGTCTCTATCATATCCCATGTACTTCCTCTTTCCAGGGTGTACTGTACATATTGAGGTCCTTTAGTCTCTCCTCAGGGGCTATTTAAGCATACCCTGTCCCATTTTAATTGCCCTCCGCTGGACTGCCTCCACTCTGTCTCTGTCCTTCCAGAGATGTGGTTTCCAGAACTGGACATAGTACTCTAGGTGGAGTCTTACTAGTGATCTATACAAAGGCAACACCACCTCCTCTTTCTGCTTGTGATACCCCTCTCTATGCACCCAGCATCCTACTAGTCCTACTTACTGCCTTGTCACACTGCCTGGCCACCTTTAGGTCATCCGATATGATTACCCCAGGTCTCGTTCCTGCTTGGTGGTCATCAATACCACTCTACCCATTTGTAATCCACCCTGGGTTTCTGTGCCCCAAGTGCATTATTTTGCACTTTTCACATTGAAACCAGCTTTCATTCTTTGACCCTCCTCTAGTTTTCTCAGGTCACTGCTCATCCTTTCCACTGCCCCTGGAGTGTCCACCCTATGGCAAAGTTTGGTGTCATCTGCAAAGAGGCAGACCTTCCCTTCCAGCAGCTTTGCATTGTCACTTATAAAGACGTTAAAGAGGACCGGTCCTAGCACTGATTCCTGAGGCACCCCACTAGTCACCCTCTCCTCCTTGGAGTGAACTCCATTTACTACCACCCTCTGTCGCCTATCCCAACCAGTTTCTTATCTAGTTCTAGTTTACCACGTTTGGACCCATCCTAAGCTACCTAGCTTGCTTACTGCTCTTCTTTGTGGAACAATCTCAAACGCCTTACTGAAATCTAGGTATGCCACATCCACTACTCTACCCTGGTCTAGTTCCTTTGTTACCCAGTCAAAGAAGTCTATCAGATTCATTTGACCTGACCTCCCCATGAAACCATGCTGCCTCAGGTCTTGTAACCCACTAGATTCAAGATATTCTACAATCCTTTCCTTCAGCAGTGATTTCATTAACTTTCCCACCACTGATATCAGGTTGATTGTCCCAAAATTGCCAGCCTCCTCCCTGCTACCTCTTTTGTGTAGTGGGATTACATCTGCCTGTATAGTGGGATTACATCTGCCCTCCTCCAGTCCTCGGAACCACTTCTGTATCCAGTGAGTTATTAAATAGAACTGTCAGAGGTGCAACCAGTATTTCCCTGTGCTGCCTCAATACCTTTGGATGTACCCGTCTGGCTCCATTGCTTTATCCACCTTCTGATTAGCAAGTCCCTGAAGGAGTGTTGCCTCCAAAAAGGACTGGTGTCTACATTCCTCCTCAAAGTAATTATACTTGCTGCTTATAAAAAGATATTTATATAATTTGTGTACATTTGTATTTTTATGGAGACTTGCCAGTCTCTGATGAAGGATATTTTATTCTTTGAGATTTTGGAGTTGTACCTGGTTGTTTATGTTACAAGAATAAAACACTGTATCTTCAAATTATACTTATGTGGTGAGTGGGCTGTTTTTCCAGTCTCATTTGCATGTTTTTGTTTTTTGCCTTGATTGGAACTAGCCTCTCCTCCATTTAATTGGTGTTTTTTCTTTTGAAGTTGGCTGTGCTGGAGTTCTGTTTCTTAACTGTAAAATACTATGACAAAACAGATAACATTTCTACCAGAATAACAGAATGTCCATTCCAGAAGCAGATGACACATCCACTTTAAATGGATTTACACCTCCTAAAATTCATATTGTTCAACTGTCTTAGCAAAATTGTTTAGAGGCGATGTAAAATAATTACACCAAATTATAAATTTTTATATTTGAATTAGTTGGAGGTAGCATGTAAGCCATCCTAATAACAGAATACATTTAACCAGTAATAAAGTCAAGGGTTTGGGCCAGGCTACTTACAGTCCCTAAACACTTCAATGTGGAAGCACAGATCATACAGAGGCTTTTATCAAACCAAGAATGGGTTATATAATGTCCTCCAACTAAATCATGTCATGCAACCCAAGATCAAATGACAACAAAACACTAAATACATTTTAAATAATACTTATCAATTAATACTTTTCCTGGGCCAGGGCCTAACCTTTTCAGAAACTAGCATATTCAATTAAAAATGTCATTATCATAAGTAAAAAAAAAAACAGCACGTCAGCATCTCCATTGTTAAAGTAACTTTAATCAAAAGAGGTCCCAAGGCAAAGTCCCTAGATGTTATAAAATGGAACAGAACAATATTACTTGGGTTCAATTGTATGGTTTCTTCAGTCCATAAAAGTACTATTGTTTACCACACCAGATTCCTTTTGTTAAAAATTGGCTCTAGTAAAGTTCCAGCCTGAATCTTGTAAACAAATGGCAGTACCCTGGGTTGCCTACATAGTCAAGTGTAACTATTTCATATATATATTTTTATAATGTATGGTAGAACGTTGTTATCTGTTGAAATTCATCTTTTACAGCTTTGTTATACCATCGATGTAGCGTCACCATGTTGTTAACCCATCGATGGTACATCACATTGATAGTATAACAACCATAACCACTCTGCGCATGAGCGCTACATGGACTGACAGCCTTCTGAAATGGCTATATCTCCAAAATGTAGCGCCATAAACCACAGGATAACGGCAATTCGATTACAACCAACTGTTGTGCTTTATTTCCACCAAATGTGAGAACCCTTAGTAGCGAACTCCTCTTAAGCGTGAGCGCAGGAATTTTGCCTTTGGAACTTTCTTCTGAAATGGCTGCAGGGATGAGAGGCAACAACAGTAAGGATCTGGCTTGTTTTCTTTTACTGTTATTGTGACCATACACTATAAAATATAATGTGTGGTCACTATATCAACAACCAGTTTGTCTAAATGTCTCCGAGGTTGCCATGGAAATGTAAACCTCTGAAGCTTCGCTCTTGAGGTTTACATGGTCACCATGGCACCTCTCGATGGTTAACAAACCGTTACCGATAAATGACCATACATTATTCTCTATGTTAAGTGCAAGCCATTTGTAAACTCCTAATTTATTAAGATGCACCATATCTTGTTGCTTAGCAGTGTCTTCAAAACAGGTTTTATAGAGGATGAGTACTTCCTGCCAAAGGTCTACAAAATACATCACTTAACAATTGTGCAACTCCAAGGGTTGAATAACACTTTGCTCAAATTTAGTACAACTTCGATGATAACCAATAAGAGAAATACAGATTTGTTCCTCAAAACAATGTCGGGGATATCTACCAAGAGGAGATGTATGTATTTTCAGGAGATACAAAAAAAATGTATCACCTACCAAGGTTCTCAGACAAAGCTGGCCAAGTCCAGCACAAAGTATGTGTGCTGATACTATCTGGGGTTCCCTTAATAGATACTGATACATTTTATAAAAACAAAACAAAAAAACAACTTCTAACTCTTTGAAATTACTTGAATCCCATATTACTGCCATATAAAGTAATGAAGATTTAACCTTGGCATTTAAAGCCATCAATACCCCACAAACAGATCTTTTACCTAATGATTTCAAGGCAGCACCTATTTAATTTGCCCTCATAGAAACATAGAATTTGATGGCAGATAAGGACCGCTTGGCCCACCTAGTCTGCCCATTCCCTACCTAATGGATAAGCTGCAGATCCTAGTTAACAACAGCCTACTTCCTCCTACCCCCACCAGAATTACCTTATGTCTGTCTCATGCATTCTTGAATTCCACCACCCTCTCCGTGAAAAATACTTCCTCACATTACGTCTGTGTCATCCCTCTATCTTCAAATTGTGCCCCTGTTCTTGTACAAATCTCAATGTACTCAATGAAGTATAATCAGTGTTGCATTTCCAGGCTGTATTTACAGAAACGTTATTGTCCTAATAAACCTAATCTGGGATTATTTCTACTTTTTGTCTATATATAATTTGTTTGTATTTTGACCAGCACAGAACACCACTTTTTTGGTTTTCTTAATGTTTATAGTCCGATATTTGGCATAACAAAGAGAAGAGAGCAAATTAATTGTTCTCTGAAAACCTAAAAGAGATGTGGAGATCAGAACTTAGCCATCCACATACACTAAATGACTGATGTGGGTATCTGAAACCTTAGGTAAATGAAAGTTAACATTGTGAAGTTTGGAAATAATCATATTTATACACATTTTAAAGATGGTAGGGCGAATACAACATTGTCTAATACCATTATTAGTATAGATGTTTCCAGTGGCATCCTCTGCCAATGAATATCTAACTCTGGACCAAAGCCTGTTATGTAATCATATACTTGTGTCCAACAGGACTGAACCCTACTTTGTTTAGCAGTTCTTCCCAAATTAAAAGTCTACATACAGAACTGAAAGTGGTTTTCAAGTCAATGAATAAACAAAACAGCTTGGGTTTCCTAATCTTTGTATACTTGTAAATAAAATACTGTAGAACAAGACAGTGGTCTGTGGTTGATCTACCACTTCTAAAACTGTTTTGGGCTTGTTCTAAAATTTAATTATCTGTAATCCAATAATTTATATGGTCTAGTAGAATTTTACAGAATATTTTCTCACTTGTGTTCAGTATCTTGATAAACTCATACAAGAAGAGTTCAGAGATCAACCCTTTCTTATGAAGGGATAAAGACAGACCTGCTCCAAGAAACAGAAAGGACCTGTATTAAATCATGTAATTAAATATTTTAAAAAGAACTGAGACCACCAATGGGCATTATACTTATAAAGCTCAGATGGAATCAAGTCTGAACCAGGTGCTTTGTTGAAACGATGGTGTGGTGCACTTCTTTCTATATAATGAACATAGGCAAAGTGTTAACCATGCCCTGAACTATGTTCATAACATAATTTTCTCAGATATTGTAAAGATGTATCCTTTTCTAAAAATAATGAAGAGAAATATTTAATCCAAATAACAGGCTTAATTTGTACCTCTATACTGGTAGCAAAATTCTTATAGCCCTGGCCACCAGTTGCCAGAAAACATTATGATTTTTCTCTTCAACTGATTTTATCAGAAAGGACCAACATACTGTATAGAATTTGGACTTTTCTTCTGCTAAAGATTTTTGTTAGTATCTCCTCTATTTAAGACATACATATTTTCTTTAGTTTTGTTTTCCTTAGTAAATCTCACAGGGCATTTATTTTTGCATTGTGTGACTTACAGTGGTCACTAAACCAGATATTATAGTTGGCAGTAGCTGAAAAAGATTTATGAAGATAAAGTGTCATTTTATCAATAATTTCTGCCAAGTGCCTAACAGCTGAAATCTTTTAGGATTTAATTATTGAATTCTATGAAAACACAGAGTTCAATAACTCACATATCTGATTTCTGAACTCAGTGGTATAGCAAATCCTTTTCTATTGTATGTAACTGAATTATTATTAGCAATAAGGCATGACCAAGGGTTATGGTAATGGTCTGTTAATCACCTTCTAGGTGTACTGTGGCACGAGGTGTAACCAAGTGCCACATGCTCCTAGAGGGTGATTAACTGACCATTAACATAATCCCTGGAGTGCCTTATTGCTATTATAATAAAAAATATTTTCAAACAGTGTTAAACCTTGCTCAGCATATAGTTAAACTCTACATGTATGTTAATAAAAGATTAACATAAGGTTGTTAGAATGTTTGCAGCCAATCAGAAAGCTCTGTTTCTCAAATCCTTTTTATAATTGTCATTAATACTTTCACTAAATGGTTCTCTGAAACCATTTAGAAAAGACAGTGTATGTAAGAGATCTGATTCTGTATGAGAACAAGTTTTAAATTCACTACTATTAAGATAGGCTCAAGATTTGACCATTACAGATCTATCAAAAGGGCTCTTTCATCTTAGATAAGTAAATCCTCTATTACTATCAGCCTTTCTCTTCCATTTAAGATTGTAAACCCACTTTATCATTACATTATTAACAGTCCTACCATTTGAAGATGTGTCTTTAGAAGCTCTTTGGCACCAGAGATTATTTCTGGATACAATATCAAATAAAAACAATTTTTTCTCATGCTTAGGGTCACTGTAATTGTTCTGAAGAGTTTTCCCAGCATTAGTATCCCTTCAAAATAATGTGATATGTATGGTATTTGAAGACAAGTTTATCCACAGTGTAGTTTAATCTGTTCCAAAAGTCTGTTGGGAAATAATTAGTATTGGTTGGAGAAATGTAGATATAGACTAAGATTAGTTTTCATTTTGAACCAGACGACCTAATGACTAATATGTTATCTGAAACAAAAGGCAGATGTTCTCTCTGAAGACCTACAGTAAGTTTGCCTTGACTGAAATGGCAAGATCAGCTATATATCTGTCTGCCTGACGTTTTAATCTTTTGCTTGAAACAAGAAAGGTTTCAAAGTTAGAAAGGTTGATATTATCTTGATACCACTAAATTTCCAAGAGAGTCAAAACATTTTGAGCTAGTTGAGGGTGGTAGATGTGGCAGCAGTCACTGAGATCTGGGCAACTCAAGGGCATGAGTAGGACCTAAATCTGGAGGGCTATACTATGTTCAGAAAAGATAAGGGAGGGAAGGGGGCTGGCGTAGCACTGTTAGTCAGAAATGCCATGGATATTGAAGGAGAGGAGGCAGAGTGGAATGTGGAGGCTATTTGGGTCACCCTTCTGATACAGGGGGGTAAGAGAGTAAAGGTCGGAGTGGTATACAGACAACCAGCACTGGCAGAAGTTCTGGAAGAAAGTTTGGTGGCAAATCTCGAGGTACACTGTAGACTGGGAAGGACAGTGGTAATGGGAGACCTCAGCATGCGGGAACAGACTGGGGGACTATGATGTCACCAGTGACCAGAGAGCAGGGGCTGCTGGATTTCTTCCAGGATGCATGCCTGACCCAGCAGGTGGGTGAGCCATCTAGGGAGGCCCAGACATTGGACATGGTCCTAGCGGACAGTGATCAGATTAGGGGCCTATGGGTTGGGGACACGTTGGCAGGGGGTGATGACACCACAGTCTGGTTCTTTTTGGACCTGGGAAGGAAAGCTGAACAAGGACGGTAGTAACTGACTTTAGGGTGCAGACTTCAGGGAGATGGGAGGGATCCTTAAAGATCATTTGGACAGGATAAGGCTGGATATGGATGCTGACCACAGGTGGAGATCATTAGGAGGAATTCAGGAGGTTACCAGATCCTGTGCAAGGGAAAAGTGTAAGTTCGGTAAGGTCAGAAACCCTGCTGGTGGACCGGGAGGTACAGGAGGTGGTAAGGGACAAGAAGGTGGCCTATAGGCACTGCAAACGCTCAAGGAGGAAAGGGATCAGGAGGAATATGAGCTGACAGCTAAGAGAGTTACCAGGGTGGTGAGAGCAGCTAAGGCAAAAGGAGCAGTCCTTGGCCAGTAGGATCCGGAGGGGAACAAGGGGTTCTTTAGATACATAGGGGAAAAAGGAAAGTAAGGGGCAGATCAGCAGGATAAGGATAGGTGAATGGTTGGGCACAGGAGGTGGGGGAACAGGCAGAAGTCCTAAATAAGTACTTTGCCTCAGTTTTTACCAGGGGATGTAGGGGAGCTATGTCTTGCTGAGGGCGGGGGCAAACTGGAGGAAGGGGTGGGACGGTGAGATTAGCGGCCTAGCGGTCTGGGGAAAGGGAGGGGCCACCACACAGATAGGTGGGGGGCCAGCAGTACAGGGTGAAAAGGGGGAGAACATGAGGCTGAAATCCTGGTAGAGAGAGTAAGGGAAGCCTCTGCAGGTCCCTTCAGACGGAGAAAGCACCTGGGCCAGATGAGATACATCCCAGGGTGCTGAGGGAACTGGTGGATATCCTGGCAGTCCCCCAGTGGAGCTTTTCAACATCTCTTTGAGGACTGAGTGGGTGCCCCAAGACTGGAGGGTGGCCCATGTTGTGCTGATCCACAAGGGAGGATCAAGAGGAGGCGGAAATTACAGGCCCGTTAGCCTGACGTCAGTGGTTGGCAAGGTGATGGAGGGTATTGTCAAGGAAAGGCTAGGGGGTTACTGGAGCAAACTGGGTATTTGGATGATAGGCAGCATGGCTTTGTCCTGGGAACATTGTGCCAGACAAACATTGTTGAGTTCTATGACTGGGTGACGAGGGCCCTGGACCAGGGTAGGCTGGTGGACGTCCTTTCTGGACTTCAGCAAAGCATTTGATTCGGTGTCCCACAGTGGCCTGCTGGCTAAGTTGAGGCAAATGGGGTAGGGGACAGTTGTTAAGATGGATAGGAAATTGCGCTCTGAGTTTACTCAGAAGGTGGTGGCTGTAGGGCTAGCCTCATCCCCAAGGTGGGTTACTAGTGGGATGCCCCAGGGGTCAGTGCTGGGGCCACCCCTGCTTAACGCCTATGTCTCAGATATAAGGTAATGGATCAGGAGTGAAATGAGTCTCTTTGCAGATGATTCAAAGCTGGGTGCAGTGGTGGATGAGGAGGAGGGAGGGTGGCCTTGCAGGAGGACCTGGAGGCTCTGGAAAGGTGGTCAGGAAAATGAAACTAAAATTCAATGTGGGAAGTGCAAGGTTCTGCACCTGGGAGTCAGAAATCCAGACCAGGGGTATACCCTGGGGGAGAGACACGATTCAAGTCACAGAGGGTAAGAGGGACCGGGGGTAGTGGAAGATGTAGAAATGAACAACTCAGAGACCTGTAGTAGGGCAGTGGCAAAGGCAAATGGGATGCTGGGATGAATCACCAGGGAATTACCTCCAGAAAGGCGGAAGTGATCCTTCCCTGTACAACTGCTGGTTAGCCACCACCGAGTACTGTGTGCAGTTTTGGAGACCACATTTAAAGAGGGACATTACACTCTCGAGAGGGTCCAAAAGAGGGCAACAAAATGATCTGGAGCCTGGGGGAGAGGACCTATGAGGAGAAGCTCAAGCAGCTCAATATGTACACCCTGGAGGAGAGGAGGGACAGGGGACATGATAGAGGTCTTTAAGTACATGAAGGGGATCAATAAGGGAGGCCCAGTCAGGGTGCTCCAAAGGAAGAAGGGGGCAATAAGAGGTCATGGGTGTAAGCTGGAAGGGGCAGGCTCAGAGGGAGAGGTGTAGGAGGTGTTATTTCACTGAAAGGGTGGTGGAGCCATGGAATGCACTGCCCAGGGAGCTGGTAGAGGTGGAGACTGTAGACAGGTTTAAGAGGGGATGGGACAGGTACAGGGAAGGTAAATCTGACCAGGCTCAATACAGGTGGAACATCTGGGACTGGGGACAGTATAACCCAAGGGGGAGGAGGGGGGGACACCAAAATCGGCCCTCAGTGCAGGTGCCAAAAATCGAGCAGACTTGAAAGACTGTTAGGCCTGTTTTGCTCCATTTTAGTATGTTAGTATGTAAAGAAAGTCTCTAAGGACTGATTCAACAAGTTTTGCACTAGCCCATTAAGATACAAAGAGATGCAAGATATACACCCATCCTGCTGGTCCAGTGGTGCTAATGGTTGAGGCACTGGATGCCACACCTTGCGCCATGCTGGCAATCTGGGATCGGGAATGGACTCTGGTCATTCAGGGGTCAGTCGGGGAGGTAAGGATTGAGGATCTGGAGGACTGCTCTCCTTCCTTGGGGAGGGGTTTGTGCTGCGTGCATCAGCACAAGAGGGTTTGGCCCATGCCCAGGGTGCTCGTCTGCCTCCGCTGTGGTGGAGACAGCTGCTCGCCATTGCATGGGCATGGGGGCAGGGAGAAAAACAGAGAAAATACTGGGACCGGCAGGACCCATGATGTCCCCAGTGAGCCAGGAGATGTACCCTCTGGGGGTCCAGCCCTGCCAGGTCCAGGAGGTGGTAATAATGTCATGATAAAAAAAAAAAAGATATATACCACCCTGAGCAGTATGTGGGTCCACAGAATTTCAGTAGATTGACAAGTTAAATTAGATTCAACCAATGATTTTCAGTCACGGCTTTCTTCATGTAGATCAAAAACCTATTAAAAAGAAAACATTGGAAAAGAAGAACATTTTGGGGAGGGGCTCTTATAGTACTGCTTTTGATTTAGTACAGTATCTCCTTTATAAATTCTCAGTTGAGGGAATTGAAGAAAAACATAGCAGTGATCTGTGTGCCAGTAGAATCCAATCTGGCCACTGTTGTTAGTAACTGGTCCACTACATTTGTGCCTCTAACCCCCAAAAAGACATCATACCCATGTAATAACCCTTCTTCCCAAAGAGACACCCAGATATTCTGGAAAAAGAGAACAAATATTACTCCTGAGAAGTTTGCTTCCTATGTAGGTTTTTCTAGGCCGTGAATTAAAGAAAAAATGTTTCCTCTTGTAATGTCATGTTTAAATTGAATATAAGTATATAAAATGCTTCCTCTCAGTCAGAAGCCCTCCAGTGTGCCTGTTGTTTAGAAACATGACTCTGTATAACTTTAGAATTCCTTCTAGGTTTCTACCCTGATTTGAATCTGTCTGACTGTGGCCCTTGTTACATTTGTTATGGCTACTGGAGATTCCAAAATATATCCATACTTTGAAAATCTTTTCTATAATCCCAAATGCCAATGTGAAATGTAGATCCTGAAAATCATGGTAATCTTGGTAAAATAATATACATCAATGTCTATGAAGTGCTACAATATTATTGTTAACAGTATTCATTCTCGCTGGCCCAGTGGTGCTGAGGGCTGAAGCTCTGGTCGCCTTACCTGGTACAGCGCGGTGACCTGTGTTCAGGAACAAGCATGGACCACCAGGGGTCGGCAGGCGGGGGAAGGATTGAGCATCTGATAGACTGCTCTCCTTCTGCCCGGGGAGGGGTTCAGCTGTCGGTGCTTGGTTGCCCCTAGCGGAGGCTGGGGGACACGGCTGCTCGCTGCAGACAGGGAGGAGTCTGGGCAGGCGCCTGGAGGGAGCACGTGTGGACACATGTGTGCACCACTTTGCAGGCGTAATTGCACACCCGCCCCTTGGGGAAGGAAACAGAAAACACTACGCAGCAGTGTGATGGGCGCCTCGCAGACCCGCTCCCAGCCAGCCACGGCACTGGCAGCATGAATCCGGTCTCTGGTTGGGGTTGGAGAACCCTGCCGCCCCACTGAGGGCAAGCCCTGGGGCCAGGTCAGTGCCACCAGATGGTGGACATCGGGGACAGGCTGGGGCCATCTGGATGTAAGCCGGCAAGAAAAAATCAATAACTGTAAGAATATTCATTCTCCATGTCATTGTTAAAAATAAACCTAAAATATCTTGGCAATAAGTCCTGTGTTTTATTCCTTCTTGGGTCCCATACATTATGAGGACCATATCACTTCAGAAAAATCCAAAGATATTGGGTTGGAATTTTCAATCCCGGCTTCCCTGAGGAAATTTAAATGTGAGCCTCCAGAAGATTAATAATATTGGGTTCTAGAACTTCAATTAAAGGAAACTGCTTGCCTATAATATTCTATGCAGAGGCTAAATTCTAGCAAATCCCATTATCTTTGGTCCTAATTTTAATTCATTATAGGCTATGATTCTTTTTGTGCAATTAATTGTTATAGGACTGACCGTTTTATTTCTTTATAGTCCCGTTAGGATTTGGGATGGTCTGATTATGCTCTCTTTTTCTAAATCAGGATATCATGATGATATAGTGTACTGTAAGTCACTGTTAGTAAAATGTACCTGAGTGGCTTTATTAGCTTTCTAAACTCCTGCTAAGTTGAGAATGTTTCCCCTTTTGAAACATTACCAAAGAACCATTTTCATCCTCTCTGTATTTAGAAGATATAAGTTCCCTGGTCAGGGGCTCAAGCGCCATTTAATTTCTTACACCATTAGCTTTAATACCCTCAGTTTCATCCTCGAAGACCCATAGCTGCTGCAGAATATAAATATTGGTCATATACAGGTTCTTAATATCATTAAGCAGATCACATATACTGTAGTAACAAGAATTGCATTCTTGTTGCTATATGTTGAGACCACCTCTCTGGAAACTTTAAAAGGGTCTGAAGTCCCATCTTTTCATGGCAGCTTTTGGATCACTTTAGTTTACTGGCTGTTTCTGTTTTATTTAACATTTATAGTTATGCTTATATTTATAAAATGTCATGCAAATGAGATGCTCCGGCCAGCTCTGATGCAATATTCAAACAGAATGCAGGATCGGAACAGACCCGCATCGTGTATGAATATCGGATCCTGGATGTGTGGTGCATAGCAGACAGCTGCCATGAATGTCTCGGCACATCCAGGCGGGGCTGAAGATTGCACATAAAGGGTATGAGTGGCACATACCGGGATCAGCGGGACCCCATGGGTGATATTCAGCCCAAACATGCAAATTAGCTCATTAAGCATGCATGGAGCAAGGGCCTCATGCATGCCCATTCTGAGCTCATTTGCATAGCTGCCCGATAGGATGCACTAGGCCAGCCCCTCCCCTCCCGTGCCCTGATGTAAAAGATGAAAGTTGCTCTGATCCCATGGTTTGCCATAGTGTAGTGTCCCCCCAGCCCCAATCACCGAGTATTGGAGGTACACGCCTAACCCCTTTCCCTTAGTGCAGGGACCCCTCCCAATGCCAATCAGCAATGACATACCAGGAAAAGCCATGGCCCAATGCCATACAGTACCATCCGTCCGTCCCCCAGGCGGTAGCACTGTCACTAAGGCTGTACTCCCAATATGACCTGAGTTCATATTATATATATATCAGTATGATTCACATACTAGTATATTGCATCAATAGAAACCCAAAAGGTAACTACCCTTCAACGATGGCGTTCCACAATCAGAGGCATATCCGAGTAGAGGGCATGCAAACCACTGTCGGTGGGTAACAGGTAGTAGTTCATAGGTTGGTTGTACTTGAGGATACCTTTGTTATTAGATATGCCCATGTATACAAGTGAACTGGGGTGTCTGGGTCATCTGTATAATAGTACACAGAGCAAAGTACTATGGTGTCACACCACTGGGAAACGTTGCTCCCAGGGAGTTGGGGACAAATGGGCACTCATGGAATCGATGGGACATACATAATTATGTCTTAGGAACCTGCATGCTGCCAAGTACATAGAGAATAAAGTATGGGTTGGGGTGTGTAATGAGAAGTTTCCACACACCTGAGGGGTTAGATGCCACATACACCTCAAGCTTGGGGGTTTAAGTGCATGTATCTAACCCTTGAAGGCTGTGTGTAAACTTCAAGTTTACACACACTAACCCATATTTTCTTCCATGTAATTGCTGGGTTTCTTTTTTTTCTCCATAGCAGTTATATAAAATAATGAAAAGACCTCTGGTGAACCATTGGTCCAACCCGATTTCGGCACTGTCAATGATGTTGGGACACGGTTGCTGAAAGTGTTTTTTAATTTTATTTCCCGCTCTTGCTAGAGGCACTTTCATTCTTTTGTGCAGCCATTTCTTTTCTTTAAAAAAAAAAGTATTTACCTCAAGCTGGAGTGGCGGTTTCTGGTGGCTCGGGTTAGGTTGGCTGGGGATCATGGAAGAAGCGGCGCCTGGCACTAGCGTGGGGCATGCACAGGAGAAACAAACCCAGCATGTGTTTGCCATTATAAACACTCCTTTATAACAGTAAATTATGCCACTGGTTTTGTATAGAAAAAAATGAAACCCAGTTATTATATAGCAGTAATGCACATGGATTGTGCATACTGTCATACTGCGTCTAGAGTGCTGGCAGCGTCCCATCCCATATGACTAGTGGTCCTCTCAACACCCGGTTGGCAGTAGCTAACCCACCACCCCATTCCTACCTGTGCGGGGCAGCTAGCTACCGACTGGACTGTACCAGAGTGTGGAATGTATATAGTAGATGCTCATTAGCCAGACCAGTGGTTTGCTACATGGCCGGGTAATGCAAAACATTTACATCGGATATTAATAAATCGTTCATATTTCTCTTCCTTAGTAAACATTAGCCTTTACACAGTGCAAGTACCGTTAAAGGATGACATGTCTCATAATTAGAATATAGTGCTTGTAATGCTGTTTGGTTTGTAAATATTAAACATCTCTGTTGATAACGTTTCTGTGCAGTTCACATGGTGTTGGTACCTATGGCTACTAAGTAGTATGTGAGGACATTCGGATGGTGGGTGTTTAGAGCCCCTGATGAAAATCGGGTGTTCCAGGTGCTAGGGCACATCAGGGCAGCATAGTGAGAACTGAACACTCTATGCATCTAATTGTGAGTGCCTGGCCTGTCTGATTACCATCTGTTATATTGCATCAATATGTACTGACATGTATCTCTGAGTGAACTACATATTGACACCTGCACTCTCTGTGGATTGGGGCAGTACTGTTTGACGGTTGCTGACACTGTGCAGATGTATGTGTATGCCACACAGGGGACTAACCAGAGTTTCTGCTGCTACACATGTGTAGTAAGGCCTTTATTCAGTGCTACCCTCACCCAAGTTAGTACATGTGTGGCCTTTTCTGGTACTGGCACTGCTGTGTACATGGCAGCAGGTAGGACCCCAAGTCACGTTTGTACTGACCCATCGATACCATTGGTGACTATTTGACTCACACCCCATGGGAGCATTGTATGACCTCAACTCAGATATGTCCTATGACTGTGGACCTCCATTGTTGGTGTCCTGTTACCGCTTTGGTTGGTATTGCTGCAATATTCCAGGTGGTGAGTCATATGGTAGATCATATTCTTTATTCAGACATACAGGACATAGATTACTGGTGGCCATGCTCAGGCCTTGGGGGGCAGACAGTACTGTATGGCATTAGGTTTTGGGGGAGGGGGGTCCCTGCACTACGGAACAGTGGTCGGGGTTTATGTGCACTTCCACAGTGATTAGGGATGGCGGGGACACTGAACAATGGTATATGGGGATCTGGGTGATATTCCCTGTTCTGGTGCTCAGGGCTGGGAGGCTGGATGTCATGCTTACCATGGTGTTTGGGGCTGGGGGGGAGTGTGTACTGAGCCATAGTCTGTCGCGGGGTTGGATGCTGCCTGAATGTCACTTGACGTGGGGTTCTGTGAACTTATCTATGTGCTGGTGCAGCTGGCTGTATCTTTGCCAGGGGGCTGTCAGTAATGTGATGTACCACCTATGCATGAGGGACACCTCATTTGCATAGGTGCATCCCTAATATTTTATGTAGCCCATGCAGATGGAGTTGCAGGGGCACACCAGGGGTGTCTGAATATTGCCACACCCTAACAGCCCTCGCAAGTCTGGGGATGTGGGGCGCATCTAGGGATGCACCATGCATTCCTTCTGATAATGGGTGCCTAAGTAAATAATATTTTCTTTGCCTTCAATGGGCACATGTTACACAGATAAATTATTTTGAACTCATCTATTGTCATCCCTGTTTGATCACAGTATGGATTTATTCCCTATCTAGCTGTCATAAGAAGGTCCAAATGTCTCTTATTATATAACAACACTCCTTCTGAAGCCCTTCTACAATGTCATCCTGATGAGGTATGACAATTGGATCTTCAGACTTAAGGAGGTCTGATATGTCAGAGCCCAGATACTTACATGGACATACACTGACATTACAATCCAGTTTCTGGTTGGTAATCAAAATCATTCATTAATGGAACTGAAGGGAGAGAGGAGGATTTTTTATTAAAGTTAGCATGTCTGACTTGCTATTTGAATGTTTGTCGTTAAGCAGGTTCAAGATGACAAGGTCAGGTGACTTCAGAAGGAATTAGTTGGTATATGCATAGCCTCTCTGGAGACTGGAGTAGAAAATCTAACTATACAAAAGGAAACTATCTTTAGTTAAGTTATTGAGTGTCTTCTTACAAATCTTTAATAGATGCATCTTTTTATTTTTGGTTTAACTTTTGTATTAGTTTTCTGATTTAGTTTTGGGATTCTGTTTTATTGATTAGGTTTTGCATTAAGGAATCAACAGAGAATGCGTTGAGACCACGGTTCCACAATTTTACAAAACAATGATACAGTCCTGAAAAGTAATTCAGAAATACCCTAAAAATGAGACAATCAAGTAGACCTCAATATTATGTTAGAAAAGACATTGATACAACAACTGAGCAACATAATAAGCATCATATATAGATAGGCTCTGACCTAGGAAAGCTAAACTTGGAAAAAAATAAACTGTACCAACTGAAATTCAACATGCTGTAAATCATTATATTTGCTTCTGTTATTTTCATAGGCATTAGGATTTACAAAATCATTTAAATATGTAAAATTTAAGAATGTCAGCCATGTACACAATAAAAACTAGTCCAAACCAGAGTCTTGAATTCACCAAGGGGCCACCTTCCAGTAGTTTGAGTTCACAGGGCTGGTTTCCTTGAAGAGAGGGTGGGTTTGAAGAAGCGCAAGGAAGCTGGTAGACAGAAGCCTTGGATATTTTTAAAATTACTATTTAGTGTGAAATACATGTATATAAAATATATAATAAAAGATTTTAAGGCAAAAGATACTCAGTTGATCAAAATTAAGAAATTGTGTTAAAAGCATAGCAAGTTACTATCATAGTACAAATGAGTACTGCAGTAGGAATTATGATTTGTAACATAATTAAAAAGTTTACCAGAGTCAGTCAACAATAAAAGAACTTATTAAAATTCAAAATTCCCTACTATTCAGGAACAGAGTCAGTGGTGTGTAGTAAGTAGGCTGGCTTCCAGAAAAGGTCTGTGAGGTCCAAAGGAATGGGAGCAGCCCTGCTCAGTAGTATCCTAAACAGCAGTAGTAGTGCTAAAAATTGGATTTAAAATGAACTGTGAGGAGGAAAAAATTATCAAATACTGCTGATTTTATTGGACTTAAACAACTCAAAATATCAGCACCACAGTAAAATTGTAGTTCTAAGAGCAATGGAACTTTTTTGCAATTAAGTAAACTTTATTAGTATTTAACAACAAGCATACACAGATAAACATGAGCAAGAACATATTTGAAACAATAGATACAATCCAGTACACATAACAGTGCAGTAAAAATAGAAGACCAACTAGAATGTTACCAAAAAAACACACCAATAAAATAAAATCAAACTGCACCAACAGCTAACATTCAGCTACCCTTCCCCTCCATGCATGATCCCAAGAAATAACAAAGACAAGAAAGAAGAAAGATCAGAATTTGATCTCCGACCTATGCCACAGAGTAGTAAAGAACATAATTCTAGTGGTCAAAAAACAACAAAGTTAAAGAAAAAGCTCTACACTCCCTATTACCCATCTCTCACTAAAAAGATAAAAGACAACCAACGAGCATTGAATTTATGAAGAGCATGATAAGCTGGGGCTATGAACCATTCCACACATTCAGGGCATTAAGTAATTCCTTCATCCATTCAGTCCAAGATAGCATTAAAGTACCTTTCCAATGATGCAAGATAAGTAATTTAGCTACTAGCGGACATCATTGCCATACAAGCCTTGTCCGTGCTAGTTGGTATAGACTCATAATCTCCCAAAATACATATGTCTACTGTAAAATAGTTATAAGAACCACAAAAAGTTGTAAGATTGCTGAATGGACTCCCCAAATGTCCAAATTTGTGGACAGGTCCATAATACGTGTAACAACATGCCCTCTTCCTGAGCACAAAAGAACGAGTTGGAGATGATATTCTACCCATTTTAAATAACTTTTGCCAAGTGTAATATAAATTGTGAAGGATATTAAATTGCACTAAGTGGAGAGGATCCTGTTTAATATACAGATCTAGCCAAGTTTATGATCAGTAACTATATGGTCAAGCTAACTGCAATTAGCCTTATAGAATGCAGTTGGGAGGGTATTTGCCCAAATTGTTTGACTTATTTCTTGATACAAATGCAGGGTTTTATTTAACTCTAAAAATTGATTAGTGTTTTGCTCATAAAAGTGCTAAAACATTGTGAAAATGCATAGCACTTGCCTCACTGTGTTTAACAAACATAACACTTCTAGAAAACCTATATAAGTACTTTCTGTACAGTTAGTATTGTCCCAAGAAAAAACTGCTAATCAAGTATTTAAAACCCTGAAATGAGAGATGGGACAGGGTTGTAGGAAAGGAGGGATAATTTATCAAATAGCAAACCTACCGTAGTTGTCAAGGAGGAGCTCCCTAGAATTGATGTAAACAATGCTTAATTTGGGCATATTGCAAAAATGAAGTGGGAGAAAGACGTACTTTTATTGGAAATCAGAAAATGAAATAAAATGTTATTATAAATCAGGTCCTCTGTCTTTACAAGTGGAGGTCCTTTCTAACAATGTAGTGAAAAGGTTTGTTACCCATACATAGGTTCCAGTTATTAAATAAGGGTTGGGTAAGATCTTTCTGATGTAACAAATTTAAATATCTACATAACTGAGAATGAGCTTGTACTGACCAACCGATAGGTGTAGACTTTAATTCACTGGGAAGATGGGACAATGGTGTATATAATAAAGAAGAGAGTGAGGTGTGACGGGATGCAGCAAGGTTCCTCTCAATTTGCAGCCATATTGGTAGGTAGGTCCTACAGTATCTTCCATAGGCTCACCTCACTGAAAATATTTGGAATTGTGCATTGAAAAATAGTAGCCCAACAAAGGGAAGCTGCAGACCACACACAAATGGAGAGGCCGACATAGTTTAATTAAGGCTCTACAGGGTGTTTGGCTAGCCAAAGAAACTCAGTAAATAAAGCCTGTAACGTATTGAACCAAACTCTGGGAAGAACAATATTCAGCATGCTCATCAGATATAATAAGCGGAGTAACACATTCATTTTAAATATTAGCTCTTCCCAAAGTGACAATGGTAAGCATTGCCATCTTCTTAGATCCTACTCAATTTGTTTAAGTAAAGGATCAAAATTAAGAGACCTCAATAGCTGATTATCTCTAGAGAGTTTAATACCCAAGTAAGTAAGGGCATGGACTCGTATTGCAAACCCATTTCTAAGGCATCCATTTAAGAAGATGAGATGATACTAGATAGATCACTCTGTCATGAAAATTAATTTTATACCTGGAAAAACACCAAATTCTTTAAAAAAGTTTATACAATGAGTAATGAGGTTTGCCAATCCGAAATGTGTAGTAAAATGTCGTCAGCAAATTTAGATATCTTTGGCTCATGTTAGCCCATGGAAATACCTTTTATAAGCAGGAGGAAGTTATTTTTCAAGTTAAGGGTTCAATGTACAAGTTAAAAGAAAAAGGGACAACAGGCATCCCTGGTCGAGTGCCCTGTGATAAGAAAAAAAGTCCAACATATTATTGTTACAAAGTATTCTAGCAGATGGTTTGTAGTATAAAGGTTGTCCAACGTATATAAACAGGAGGAGCAATGGAACAATTTAATAAACAGCAGTGTTTCAGGTTTTCAGTCTTGAATTATATTTGACTAAGTAACCAATAAAAGCATCACTAGGAACTTGCTTAGTCCTCCAGCCATCTCCCATGGCAGTGATCACATAGGAGTGTCTGAAAAGTGCTCTGAAGGAAGAATGGTGAGTTTGTCCAGCACTTGATGATAGTTTCTGGCTGAATCTCTGCCCAGCTTTTGGCCAGCATATACACGCATCTTTAATTGAGAAGCCTTTGATGATGGTAGACATATCAGCAGAGTCGTTCTTGTCATTTAAAATCTGTGTCAGCAACTTGTTCTTGTAGAGCTTTTTCAGTGTCGCCAAAATGCCCTGGTCCATTGACTGTATTTTCACCATGGTGTTAGTCGACAGGAATTCACAGTGCACAGAGCCATCAGGGGTTTGCAAAATGTCGGTGCTGGGATGTGCTTCAGCGTTATCGATCAGCAGCACAGCTCGAGCAGGACACTACTGGATCTAAGGTAAATGTGCACAGGACAAAACTCAAGAAAAACAGTCCTTAAAAATGTCAGAATTCATCCAGGCACTTCTTTGTGCTTGATAAATTACAGGGAGGTTACCCAAGCTGACATGTTTAAAACAGTGTGGTTTGGCAGATTTACCTGTGACCAACAGGGAAGTCTGTGGCTACCTGTGACATTACCACATGCCAAGACGGTTAATCTCTCTTTGTTTTTTGTAGCTAGGTGCCTTGGTTTCTTGCCAGCAGCTAATGTTTTTTCAGGGAGAAGCTTCCAGTACAGCCCAGTCTCGTCAGCATTATAAATTTGCTGACTGGACAGCCTCTCAGTAAACATTAGCATTTTCAAGTTTTCCTGAGCAGGTTCAATAGACTTACAAGTGGAGGACAGGCTCTTGCCAGCAATGGACAGCTACCGTATCCTGTGCCGATGTTTAAAGATGTCTAGCGAGCCTTCACTTGTGGCAACGGGTATCACCTCCCATTTGCTGATGAAACTGCTTTGTGTTTTCTTTCAGGATCGTACCAGAAATAGGAGTCCCTTTGGCACAATTCTGGACAAGCCACATGTAAACTGCCTTGTCATGGTTCTCGTCATTGCCAAGTGTGCATGTTTTTTCTCTGGGAGGCTTTTAAACTGTAGTCCATTGTAGCAGCAAACTGCCTGATCTTTTCTTTTGCTGTCTGTATGTCACAGACAGTAGAGTTGCTCTATACCAAAATGACAAGCAACATCCAGTACCTTCTCTCCAGCTTCCAGGCATTCAAGAACTTTAAGTTTCTGATTAATGTCTAGGACTGGCGCTTACATTTGGCGTGATTGCTGGAGACTGCTGCAGAAGCTGGTGAAGCAGTTCAGGGAAGCGCTCATTTCAAGAATGGCAGCAGGGTGTGAATGATTTGATAATGTCATATTAAGTAGCCTAGCAGTGATTACTTAATTGGCATCATACTCTGTTGTGCTTGTAACTGCTATAGCTAAATTTAAACAACAGGCCTAACTCATTAAGCGGTAACTGCTTAGTGCAATATGCACTTCAAAGGGTACAGAATAATGGACTAGTGAAACAGTGGAGAACAGCGGGGACATGACTGACTTCCGGTTAACTGAGGTTTTCAGTTATCTGGGGTTCAGATAACAGGGTTCTACTGTATTTTGCATTGAAACTCAACTGCTGTACCCTTGACCAGTCCTCTAGTTTTCTCAGGTCTCGCTCATCTTTTCCAAATTAAACACGACTGTCTATTTTAACTACTAAAACTGCTGAAATGAAGGATTTATGTTTAGACCAGAATTTACCAAGATAGACAGAGCCAGGGTAAAGATGGCAGTTAGGAGTTGTGAGTTCAAGGAGATGTACTCGAGACAGAGTTTGAAAGTACCCTGCATTTGAAACTCGCTAAGCGAGCTGTTGCTTCATGTTACTTCCTGGATAGGGTTCCTGTATAAGTGTATGTCTTATGCAGTTTAAGTAGGAACAGTCAGTTGACTGATCGCTAAGGTACATGATAACTACATATTTTAAAATGGCGACTCATGAAAGTGGACCAACTTCAGTGGATATCCTCCGCACCCCTTCACAACTCTCGCTCAGCTGTCCATCAGTGAAATCATTGACTGGTCAAGCTGCCCTCTCTTTCTGTTTCCTAAACTCTGGGGCTCTCTTCCCTCTTCCAGTTGCTCTGCTCCTTCCTTTCTCACTCTAAAATCTTTCTTCTGTGATTTCATTACTCAGTCCTGCAATTGCTCCTGATGCTGGGTTTTGGACTTATACAGTATCTGCTGCCTTCCACCCTACACTGTCATTAGTTCAGCATCCTCTCCTTTAGTTTACAGTCACTACCCTACCCACCCCGCATTATTGCATATTGTTCTTATTGTTCTTCTTCTGTAATTTATTGTGTTGTATAATTCCTGTTCAGAAACATTGCCTGTCATTGTTCATTTGTTAATTCTGAACATTGTACTTTGTATTTGCACTGTTCTTTCCTCTTCCCTCTGCCTCCAGGATGCATTCTAGAAACAAGCTGATACCAGCTCAGAATGTCTTTACTGATAACACTTTTGAAATAAAGAAATATTCAACAAATCTTTAATGAATATTAAGTAAGACAGCCAAGTAGTGTGTTCCCAAAGCTGCCATTCAAACTGACCAATCAGAAACCAGCTTTAATTTTAACTATGTCCTGTGAATGTTAATAGTTTAAATACCTTTGTTTCTGTTTTGACTATAGCTAAATAAAAACAATGAGCCAACAAACCATCAAGGATCCATAAATGTCAAAATGAAAAGCCAGCAAAGCACATACAGCTGGAGATCGATAGATAATACCAAACAATATTCAAATATATCCAAGTATTTCAGAAATGCATGATTTCTAATAAAGATGAGTGGTGTAACTGATGAATTAATGCCAGAAAGGCTTGTTTTTATTGATCTTTAAAATGTCATATAAGATTAATAAATATAGTGAAGTCGATCCTGCTAGTTTTACTATGGCAACATAGTCCTCTCTAGGAGAAAAAAACACAATTGGAGGAGTCGATTCAAGTGTAATTAGTACCGAGTCAGCAAATACCAAGAAACTGCATAGCTTGCCCTTGTTTTACAGAGAGTGAATTCAGAATGTACTAAGCCACGTGGGCTGCTTTATAAATCAATTCAGAAGTTGTACCAGTTCAGTCTCTGTCCACTCTCAGTTCAGTTCTCTCTTGTGTCATTTCCCAAAAGCAAACCTTGGATTTCAGAATCAGGGCAGTGGTCACTGGCTGCCTTTTATAACCAAAAGCAGGGCAGATGAAAGCCGTGACAAAGAACTCTAGTCCTCCAGTCACAGACCCATACATACTAATCTGCTGGAGAACACCAGCAGTAAGCTGCAAATAAAGATCTAAAGTGCCTCAAATAAAACTCATATAATGTATGGTAGAACTCTGTTAACCTGAAATCATCATTTCCTAAGGTTGTTAACTCTCGATGTGGCGTGAAATGTTGTTAACCTATCAGTTTTCGTCACATCGATAGAATATACTAACTCTTGATGTCTGCGTGTGTCGTGCTTTTTTCAACTGGGAACTGACGGATGAGCATGGCGGTTAGGGAAGGACTGAGCGGCCGCAGCGGTGACTATTTTAAAAAGTAAGCAGCCGTTTTACCTTTTCGTGGGACCATACACTATAAAAATAATGTATGAATCCCTCTGGCCAACAACGAATCACTGTACAACAGTCTCGAGGTTGCCATGGCGACGCATACCTCTTCAAGCTTCGCTCTCGAGGTTTACACGGTCACCCTGGCAACCTCGCACAGTTAACTGACCGGTTACTGATAGAGGACCATACATTATCTTCTATGTAAAGGAATCCTGATAAAAAGTCTTGAAAATGTATAAGAGCTGTAAAATTCAAATGAATTCAGTGGAAATCTATCATAAAAGCTATTAATTTGTGAGTAAGCGCAGTGCTCAACATAAACACATCCTATTTGATCCATTCTCGGGTCATCAATTCACTCAAAATCAGCTATGGGTCATTCTGCTCTCACCTATAGATTCTTCTGACTGATCCAGCCTTTGCCTTGGTTTTCATTTTCCTGTTCTCCTTCAGCTCTAAAAACCTCCTCCATGACCTAGTGACCCATACCTGCAGCTGCATCTGACTTGTATCTTTTCCTTCATTAGCCTCCTTAAGTCAGCTCATACTTCTTTCGTTAATTATACCCAGTGTTGCCAATCTAGTTATTTCTAGGGACATGGATATGTTGTTCATCCACACTTATTGGCAGGTTCCTTGCCTTTAAATCTTGCGGAAGGTCTTCAAGCTGGCTCCTCCTACCCACCGGGTGGTAAAACTCGGCTCCGCCCCATGGCGCTAGATCTTCCTTACCGCTTGGAGCTCAGGTTCCCTCCTTAGCGCGTTGCGCTTAAGACTGGTTCCTAATTCTTGAAAAGTTCGAAATTGAAAAGTTTTGCAAAAGACTTGGTCTTCTTCTCCTCATGGCTGCGATGGACAAATCAACTCCCGGATTTCAGAGGTGCCCTTGCGGGTAGAAGATGTCTAGGATGGATCCGCACTCCGCGTGCGTCTACTGCCTGGGCCTTGAGCACGACCACGCAGGCTCGACTTGTGCTCTTCCTTTTACGGCCTCGTCCTTGAAGTCCGTGCTGCCCGATTACAACTGGGCGCCCGAGAAAAGAATTCACGGTGAAATCTAAAGAGGCCCCATTGGCGGTGTCCCGGCGGCCGTTTCGGCAGATCAGCTTGAGCAGATGATCACCCTCGAAGAGGAGGCGGCGCGGCACGCTCTACCTCGGCTGAGGCATTTGTCCCGCTCTCTCTCGGTGCCTCTTATTATTCTTTTAGAGAGCTTTGTCTGACCCTCTCGACCAAGGTGAGGTCCAACTTCTGGGACCTTCTTCCAGGTCCAAAAGAGCAAAAGTAAGTCTCTCCGTCGGCGCTCTTGGGAGGCGGGAAAGATCCCCTCCCTTGTCGAGCAGTCGACTTGGTCGACCCCTCAGCTTCTGCCACTGGCTTCACGGTGTCCCGTCAGGCCAGTTGGCAGACTCCGTCGTAGCGGTCGAGATTTTCTCGACCCGTTGAATGGTTGTCGGCTGGAAGCTAATCCCCTCTCAGTTCCCCGGTGGGAGTTGAGGATCCCGTCGGCTCGTCTGTGCCTCCGGTTCCGGAACCCGGTGGGATCATCCGAGCCGGGGAGTGCGATTCCGACACTTCTCCTCGCCTTCCTCGGCCAAATCGAGACTCTCGTCTGCGGACATCCTCAGCGGTCCAACCGATCCGCCGTCGCCGGCGGTCTCGATCTTGGCACCACGGCAAGCGGCGCCGCGCTCTTCCTCTTCTCCGGATGGGAGGCTTGGCGCAAGTTGCGTCGGAGATGCGAGAACTTATGGCAACAGCTCCTTTTGACCGGGAATAAGCCGACCCAGTCGTCTTCCCGGCCATTAAGTGGCTGTCACCGGAGCAGCCGAAACAACCCCTCGTTGTAGTCAAGGGCCTGTTCTCAGGCGGTTGTTGACCAATTCCAGCTGCCCCACGATTCTGGTGGAACCTCCGCCCCACAGCCATTAGTTGGGGCTCCGACCAAAAATTCTCGGTCGGCTTTGGGTTTGCCCATGGGCTGTCGGTCACCCTCACTCCGATAAACCTCGGCAGGTGGAGGTGGCTCAGGGCGAGCAGCTCTTTGAGGACTCTTCTGAGTCCGATGATGTTCCTCCCTCTTCTCCAAGCGCATAGACTTGGAGTCCTCGGAGAACAGTCAATGGACGATAGCATACGTCCTTCTTAGGGTTGCTTGACTCATCTCGAGTCCACCGGGATGAAGCTTGAACCGTTTCGCGGGCCAGGTATCCCCTCACGGAGATTCTGGACCGAGGGATTCTCCTAGGAGGCCTTTCCGATTGGCGAAGCCATAGTGGAGTCCGGCCTTGGAACTTTGGCGGCGTCCTGCTTCCTGCCCTGCGCCTTGACCAGGTTGGCCAGGAAGTATAAATTCCTGATTCCCTGTCCGTTTTCAGAACACCCTCGACCCGAGGGGTTGGTTACCAACAAGCGTTTTCGTGCACCGGGAATGCCAGGGATGTGGACAAACCTCCGACAAGGAATCCAAGAAATTGGATTATGCCGGGCGAAAAGTCTATGCTGCGTCCTCTCTCGGCCTTACGTCAGGCCAGTTCGGTCGTCCTCATGGCACATTTTCTCACGCCCTGTTGGGCTCCTGGATGAGTTGTCCCTCATCTTCCCGCAGATCTGCAGACTACCGTCAGGCAGGTGCGGGACCAGGACAGGGCAGTGGCTAAACAGCAGCTCCAGACTGCGTTAGACGCCAGGGACTCATGTACCAGGTCTGTGGTGCCGCGGTGGCCATGCGTCACGTCGGGCTTAGCTGAGGATATCCACCTTTACCCGGATACTCAGCACAAGTTGGCGGATGTTCCCTTTTGAGGACTGACCTCTTGACCCTGGGGTGGAAGGTCACCTGCAGAGGATCGAGAAGTCCAATGCTACTTGGACTCGGTCTCTTCCGCTCAGAAGGACAAGGCGCATAAGCCACAGCCTAAGCCCTTCGTCCTTCTGCGCCCGCCAGCCTCGGCCAACAACGTCAGGGCCAGCAGGCTCGACCTTGGTATCCCAAGCCCAAGCCGTCGGCTTCCTCCAACAGGAAGCAGGGAGGAAAGCCCAGGAGGTTCCTCGGCCGGTTCCTCCTCCAAGCCTGCCCAGTGACAGGCTGAGGGGTGTCGCCCCATCCCTGTCACCTCACCCTGGTTCCCCCATGGGGGACGGCTCAGACACTTCCTTTCCACCTGGTCCACTGTTACCACGGACAGGTGGATACTGGAAGGTGGTGGGAAAGAGCCTACCTCTGGAATTCAAGCAGGCCCGCCCTTCAGAGCCGTCGCACCTCGGGGGCCTCGGAATCCGCAGCCTCACTGGTGGCTTCCGAGCCGACATCACTCTCCTCCTCCAAGGAGGTGATCACGGAGGTGGAGGACCCCCCTTCAGACCAGGGTTCATGTCCAGGTATTTCCTGGTTCCGAAGCGAGACGGGGGCTGGCGCCCATTCTCGACCTACACGACCTGAACAAGTTCCTAGGTCTCGAACCTTCAGAATGGTCACTCTGGCGCAGATAATACCATCTCTGGAACACGGCGTGTGGTTCTGCTCTCTGGACCTACAGGGCGTGTTCTTTCACATCCCTATCCGTCCGTCACCTCGGAGATTCCTCCGCTTTAGGCGAGAGGATCCCTTCGAATTCTCGAGCCATGCCCTCGGCTTATCTCCAGCTCCCAGGGTCTTCACCAAATGCATGGCAGTGGTGACAGCATTCTCTCTTGGCGCCCGAGGGGTCTGGGTGTACCCTTACCTGGACGATTGGCTGATAGCAGCCTCCTCCAGGCGGGAGGTGGAGCAGTCAGAGATCTGGCCCTCCAGGTTTGCTCTGAGTTGGCCTTCTCATCAAGCGAGGGCAAGTCAAACTCAAAAAAGCAGGTGATCCTGTTCATTGGGGCAGAGCTCGACTTTCTTGAGCCAGAGCACGACTCCGGCGGACAGGGCCGAGGTTCTTACCTCCTTTGCCCAATCATTTCTGGTTGGGCAATTCGCCCTGCCGGGACTTCCTGCACCTTCTGGGTCTCATGGCAGCCTGTACCAGCGTGGTCCGTTGGGCCCGCTGGCACATCGCCCCCTTCAGTGAGGACTGGCCAGCCAGTGGTCACGCTGCGATCCTTTGGACCAGCTAGTGATAGTGACCCAGGAGATGTGGAGCGCTCTCCAGTGGTGGACCGTTCCATTCCATTTGCAGGAGGGCATCCCGTTTGTCCGCCCGAGCGGCGGTCTCTCTATCGACCGATGCCTCTCTGATGGGTTGGGGTGCCCATCTGGGGAACACCGAGTGCACGGCCTCTGGTCCCGCGGGAGTCCGATGCCACATCAACCTGCTGGAGCTCCGGCGGTCCGCCTAGCTCTCCCGCCTTTGCTCCGTTTCTCCGGGGTCAAGTGGTCCGAGTCCAGGCGGACAATACCACGACCATGTACTACCTGAACCGCCAGGGCGGGGCCGCCTCCATGCTTCTATGCAAGGAAGCTCTCCGCATTTGGTCACTCGTGCGCAGCCTGGGCGGATCTCCTGGCCATTCATGTGGCAGGAGCCTCCAACACCCTGGCCGATGCCCTGGGCGGATAGGGGCTGCATCTCACGAATGGTCTCTCCTGCGGAGGTAGTACAAGATCTGTTCTCCCACTGGGGCACACCTCAGGTGGACCTGTTTGCCTCCAGGAGAACACGAAGCTGAGGCTGTTTCATGCCCGCCCCCTCAGCAGGGCTCGCTGCAGGGGATGCCTTCTCGAGGCTGTGGACCCCGGGCCTCTTCTCGCCTTTCCCCATTTCCCTTGATTCACAAGGTGCTTCTCAAAGCAAGGAGGACAAGGCACAGGTGATCCTGATAGCCCCAGACTGGCCCCGCCAGTTCTGGTACCCAGATCTCCTCAGCCTCAGCTCCAGGCTCCTGAGGCAGCTTCCAGCTCGCCCGGACCTGCTTTCAGTCAGTCAGGGAAGGTGTTCCATCCGGACCTTCAATCCCTGCACCTGACGACCTGGTTCCTGGCTAGAGTTCCAGGCCTTGGGTCTTTCCAACGAGGTCCTCAGTGTTGTTGAGGCGTCCCGTGGGGAGTCGACCAGAAAATGCTTCGCCTTCAAATGGAGAGATTCTCCATTTGGTGTCAGGGCAAGGGCTTGGACCCGTCCTCCCTATTCTGTGGCAAGCATTTTGGACTATTTATGGTCCCTTTCTAGTCAAGGGCTTAGGTCGCGACCTAAAGGTGCACCTAGCAGCCATCTCTGCTTCCACGGCGTGGGCCGGGAAGCGGTCAGTGATGCAGGAAAAGGTGGTCGGGGCTTTTCAAGGCCTTGATCACATTTCCCCTCGGTCGAGAACCTCCACCTCTGTGGGATTTACTGCTGGTACTGGCAAAGCTCATGGGCAAGCCATTCGAACCAATGCACAGGTGTGATCTCTCACCTGTTGTGGAAGACCGCCTTCTTGGTGGCTATCCGTCAGCCAGAAGGATGGGAGAGCTCCAGGCGCTTTGCATCGAGTCTCCTTACCTGGTCTTCCACAGGGACAAGGTTGTCCTGCACCCCACCCGAAATTCCTTCCGAAGGTGGTGTCGGAGTTTCACCTTAACCAGGTGCTGACTCTGCGGTGTTCTACCCCAGTCACACCTCAGAGGCCGAATATAGGCTCCATACTCTGGACCCTAGAAGGCGCTGCTTATTATAAGGAGCGCCACGGCTGAAGTCGGGGAGAGGTTCGCCAGCTGTTTGTCACCTACGCTGAAGCCGCACCTGGCAGACCTGCAGCCAAGCGGACGATAGGCAGGTGGGTCACCTCCTGCATAGATCGCTGCTATAAGTTGGCAGGCATGGAGCCTCCAGAGGATAAGGCTCATTCTACCCGTCATACTGCTGCATCGGTGGCTGCTTCCAGGGACGTCCCTATCCAGGAAATCTGCAGGGCTGCTATCTGGAAGTCAGCACACACCTTTATTACCCATTACCACATCGACCTTGAGTCACGCGGGATGCTGGTTTTGGGGCCTCGGTTCTCAGTCCTTATTTCCCAAGTAAGTATTGGGGTGTCGCCTTGCCTCCCTCCTCCCGGAGAACTGCTAGGAGTCTGCCAATAAGTGTGGATGAACAACATATCCATGTCCCTAGAATACAGGTTACTCACCTGTAACAGGAGTTCTAGGAATGGTATGTGTTGTTCATCCTACGACTACCAAACCTCCCGGGCTTGGCCTTTAACCTGAGCTTCAGCGGGCCAGATCTGGCATCATGGGGGGGCGGGCCGAGGTTTTACCACCGGGTGGGTGGGAGGAGCCAACTTGAAGACCTTCCGGCAAGATTTAAAGTGGCAGGAACCTGCCAATAAGTGTGGATGAACAACATATACCATTCCTAGAACTCCTGTTACAGGTGAGTAACCTGTATTTATATTCACCTTTTCCACTGCCGCCCCTGCACAGTTAGTTTAGTGTTTTGCACACTTTTGCCTGTGGATTCTGTTTGCTTATTTTATTGCTTATTGTAATTTTTCCACTGCAATTATGTGATACACATAACTTTTTTTATTTCAATACGCATTGTATTCTATTGATTTTCATTAATTACTGTATTTTATACATCACCGCTGCTGTTTTAAGTACACTATACTACAGTATATACTTTTATTGGATTCAGACTATTATTTTGCCTTACAGTTATTTTCTGCACTGTAGTTGTTAGTATGATGTGCTGTACTCTTGTTTTTGTATTTTTGTTTGCATTGTTATTCATCGATTGTCGTTAATTACTGTATTTACATCGCTGCTGTTTTATGTACGCTCTACTGTATACCTTTCTTGTATTAATTTTACCACTGCATTGTAATGTGCCATATAACCAATCCTCAGAATGCATCTGGAAGCAGAGCTATACAAGCATAGTATGCCATTCATGGGAAAACCTTTGAACTAACTAGCTAGCTAGCTAACTAACAAAATAAATAAATGCAGCCATGTATGCATAGGAGTTGGAATAGACTTGTTAGCTGGGTCCCTATTTAATTTAAGTATGATTTCTAACTTGTTATACTAGCTGACAGTGCCTTAAGTCTACTGGAGTTTTCTTAGGCTTGGAACTGTGTTCCAGTAAAAGATAACTTGAGAGCTGTGTTCCATATAAATAACTCCATACTGATTAAACAAAATTCCCAGTAAATACCTAGCAAGAACTGTCCAGGTCGACATAGTTTTGAATTCCATTGATTCTATTGTATCAAACTAGCAAATTTGTTTTTCAGGTCTGTCATGAGGTTATATTATTTTTGTAAGGTTTGTGATCCATAATCTGTATACTCAGGAGGCTGTTGACTATTAAAATATCAATGTCAATAAATAAAATATATTGCATTTTTAATGATGTTCATAGTCTGAAGTAAATTGAATTTAATTCACAAAACCATTTCAGTGATTAATACCATTGAAGCATACAGTGTTCATGAAACTGACCTAGAAAGTACAGCAAAGTGATAAGATGCTATTGCTTGTGCTTCAGGCATGTAAAGCTGCAAAATAACCTTGAGAACAATGCCTTTTGAGGTAACATATGGGCATTGTTTCATTATTATTATTACTGAAATAAGCACGTGATTGTACAGTTTAGGGACATTCTCTTTCAAAAGTAAAAGTAATAAGTATTAGTTTTTCATCTAAATCATGCAGCAGTCTGAACTGTTTTGTGTTTTTCACACCTAACCATTATGTTTCAATACAGGCTGCCTTGATACCACAGCTGTTGAGCTGTCTCATATTGACACTATTTAAAATCCATCTACCTTGAAACTTTGCTCTGACCTTGCTGTTAGAGCCACACTGTATGTAATGAATTAACTACTGTGAAATGTTGTTCTACGACATTGCTTCAGCAAGATACATAATGTATGCAATGGTTTTGTTTTTGCCACTGTTGAAATGCTGTTCTGTTGCATTGTTTTCTGCTACCTTCAGTTACTTTTGTACCCTATGTCTATATAAAAGACAAAAGAACCTCTGTGCGCAAAACACTGAGGCAAGGGTTACCCCAAAGGGCATTTGGCTGGAAGCCGAGTTTCAAGAAAATACAAAATCACACATGCCCCCACAATGGCATTGTGGGGGCATATGTGATTTATTTTCTATTCTATATCCTGTTTCTGTATTATTATTACCTACTTTGTTACCTCCTAGGTTGTGCCTGAAAATAGTCATTCTTATGGCTAGTGCACCTACCGGTAAACAAAACTAAATAAATAAAACTTACTATAAGTTAGAAATGCTAATATAGACAGAAAAGACAGACACCTCTGGAGTGTATTGTTGCGATTATACAATGACTTTTTTTTTTTAAAGGTTAAAAAAATGTGTTTACAATACATTTTATCTCGGTTTCTGTAAGGCAAGTATATCTAATGAAAAAGACCATAGTTTCTCATTTGTCCAGCAGGTGATGCTAGTACTTATATTCCACTTTTCTCTCTCTCTCCTTTCTCCCCACCCCGTACCCCCTCCCTATCAGTTTCTGTATTTCTCTTTAACTAGCAAGCCCCAGACAGGCCTCCCCCGCTTTTAATGTGAACAGCTTTTGGCTGGGTCACTACCTCTGTGTGCTGTATTTGCCACTGGCTCCTCAGCTCCATGCATGTGAGAACTGCCCTCGTTCAGCTTGTTTTCACCTTCATGCTCATGTGCTCCACCTCGTGATCATGGTTTGCTGTGCTTGTTTCCCTCCAGTACAGTTGGCATCTGCTTGACCAGGGAAGAATGAAGAATGCAAAAAAAAAAAAAATGGCAATATGTAAGTAAAGGCACAGTGTGCTTTTGAAAAGCATGTGTGCTGGCATGGCAGGTGGGTGGGCATGTCTAAAGTCGATCAGGTGGGGGTGTCTGAAGCCAATCAATCATGATGATGGCTTAATTTAACTTTGGTTCTGTATTTAACACTATATGAAAATATGTGTCATGTTTGACACATTGGGCCCAGTTTTCAAATGCTCAGGACTGAAGCAAGGGGCTTCCATCAAGGAGAAATGGTGGAAGAACTCCTTGTGCCAGTCTCAATTTTGTAAGGCACCCTGCACCACTGGGGACTGCCTGTGTTGACTGGGCTTGCACCATCCTTGCAATGGCTGCACCGGTGCACCATGTTGGAAGGATGCTTGTGCCAGGGCAGTGCTGCAGTATCCCTAAAGTGGGATTTTGCAAGCTCCCCAATTAGCACATAGACTCTGCTGTTAGACCAGCCCAGAGCCAGTCTAACTCATCATGTACCACTCCTGGAGCCATCACTGGGTGGGAGGTGACACTGTGCCCCTGGGGAGGCACCTCACAGCCCCAACACCTCCCAGAACACTGCCGGAGTGACCAGTGGTCTATGGTAGAACCCACAACCTCCCACTGTGCTGGTGCTGATGCATCTCCCTCCCCACAGACCTTCACCGACAAGTGGCAGATGTGTATCTGTCCCATTAGAGGCAGTTGCCACCCCTCCCCTGCCTCGACCCTTCCCACCTCCCGAGCCACAGCATGCCCAGGATGATCCACCAGCAACCAGGGCAACTGGGCCAGTGGTCACTATCATGGCAGCTGCTGCTAGCCTATCTCATAGTTTGTAGCATTCTCTCCTAGGTGCCATTTAGTCAGTGCAGCTCTTGGCTTGCAGCAAACTCATGGACTTTGGTACTGGGTCCCCTTTTTCTAAAACCTTGCATATGGTCCCTTGTGCTCCTCAGGTTTGCCACAGCTGGAGGTTTGGCACAAGTTGTGCCGATCTAGGTTTTTTAAATTGAGCCCATTACTTCAGTTCTTTGTGGTTTTGGCACTGATTTGAAACAGTGGGAGGAGAGGAGTTATGGTTAAAAAAGCGTTGAAGTACTAGCAAAAGCAGGAGTGACCATGCTACTGTAAGTGTGGCAACGTGGACATTGCCTGTGGATTTAATTTTTTAATGTTTGATGTGGTCATATACATGCTGGGACTTGATCCATGATGTGTTGAGATAACATCATGGGTGAAGGTCTCAGCAGACCAATCAGTTCCAGGATTTATTCTTGCCATTGTATAATAGTCATTAGTGAGCACATTATGCATTTTTATGTGCTACTGTACTTTCTGAAAAATGCAGTTTTCATTTTAAATCTTTTGCCAAACTTACAATAAGTAGTATGATAGGGAATTGGGCTGATATTTAAAATTATGTCCAGCTTTACACAGAAACATAGAAAACTGACAGCATAAGAAGGCCTATCAGTTTATTCAGGCTGCTTGGTTACCTAACTAGAGTTACATATGATCCATGGACATTGTTTGTTCTTGGTTATCTCTTACCCTGATATTCTCTTCACTAGTAGTGTTCCTCACCAAGCCACGTCTGTCCCAGCCCTGTTTGAAGTGCACCACTGTTTAAGTATTGACTACCTCACTGGGCAGGATGTTTTACTTTTCTGCCACCCATTCCAAAAAAATACTCCTGACATACCCTTTTTAATCTTTCCCTCCAATTTCCTCATGTTGCCCTGTTGTTACTTTATGCACTTCTGGTAAAAGCTTGTTGCTGTTCACTTTATTCTCTGCAGTAATTTGTATGCATCAATTGTATTTCCCCTTCTTTTTATTTAATTTGCTGTTTTTGCCCCTTTAGCTCCAACCAGCCGCTTCTTCTGCCTGGCACCCTCAGTCCCATAACCTGTCTTTCTTGGGACTTATCCATTGCCTCCTTTGATCCCTGTGGCTTTTCCCCATAATGATATTCTTGGTCATCAGGGTTGCCCTGGGTCCCAAGACATTCTCAACCAGTCTCAGGAGGTGAGTATTGCAGTTGATGGTGCAGGATTTGCTCAGTCGGGTGTTTTTCCTAGTTGCTCCCATACCTTATTTGATGTCAGTGCATGTGGGGCTCATGTGAACACAAGAACATGCATGATGGCGTGTTATCTGAGAGCCTGGCTGACGTTCACCCACCAACTCTACCTCTCTTACATGCGCGCCCACCCATGGTCGCTTAAGTGGTAGCATTGTGGTGAGGCTGTGACCTCCCTTCCTGAAGGAGGAATGCATCCTCTTAGATGCTAGAGCCTCCTTCCCACGATTGGCTCCCATTGACCCAGGCTCATTCCGAACCCAGGTTGCCAGAGTCCTGAGCATTAACCCTGCCAAGTGGCCAGCTCTCCCATTCACTTTTGGTATCCAGTGTGAGCGTATCCAGACTGTCCAGTCTCTCCATGAATGACCTACCTTTTTGCCGCTGAATCATTTTTGTTTACCCCTCTCTGATCGATTCTAGTGTGACTGTGTCCTTTTTGATGTGTGGGTTACCAACAGAATGCAGTATTCAGATGTGACCTCATCAGAGATCTGTACATCCATAGTATATCCTTCAAAAGGTCAGTATCTACCCACTGGGTTCCCAGTTCCCACACATGCCAAACCCACTGCTTTGCATAACTCTCCTTGGCCATATGCCAAATTCCAAGATCTTGGTTTTCCTTTCTTTACCTGACCTGACCTGAGCAAGGTAACAGCAGCACTTCTGAGAAGGCTACAGAGTGTGGGACTTTCCAGTACATGTCCCCAAGAACCTGAATATTTCCTGTGCCACTTTGTTTCTTCTTTAATACAGGTTTTATATTCCCTGGCTGAAGCAGGCTTGCTTTTCAGCTCTGTCCTTGCTCTCTCCCAGTGGCAGCAACTCCCAGGACTAATCTGGCCCACAGAGTCACCCATGGATTGTCCCAGTGGTGGAGCCAGGAGTGGGAGGGCCATCCCCTCTGGTGAGGAGGCACTCTGGCATCGGGCTTAGCATCCTGACAGAGGTGTGGGTAGAGTGCAGGCAGAGCTTCCTCGTGCCTTCTCCACCATTCTTCCTCTGTTTCTCCCTGAACCCTGCTGGGCACTCATATCTGTGCACATGTAGAGGTATGCAGTGCACTGTAAGAGTCCCACAGCTACCTGCCATCATGCTGCTCCAACCTGCACTGCTGTCCTGCCTCCACTAGGTGGCAGTCAATGCAGAGATGGCAAACTCACCCTCCCTAGTAGAGGATAGCAGTCCATCCAGTGCTCAGTCCTCTCTCCCCAGTTGACCCCCAGCAACCTGAATCTGCTTCCAAACATAGGTTGCCAGCATGGCAGGCAGTAGTTCTGCCACTGAGCTGGCCCTGTACCACTTTTTATGCTGCAGTTTTCGAAATCACTAGATCATGATGTCTGGTGTCCTTCCTCTTTCCCTCTGGTCAAGGACATGAGCCATGACAGTATCTTTGCAACCATCTTACCTGGGAGTCAAACCACCAACCTCTGACTGGTTTCTGGACCTTAAAGACTGGAACGACACATGAACAAGGTGCACAAAATAGATAAACCCCAAACAAAGTGTTTTACTGTTTTTCTTGTTGTTTTTAGCTCAACCTCAACCAGCCTCCCAATCCCCGAGTATGGAGTCTCCCAGTTCAATGTCTCTATTCCTTCCCTTTATTGTCTACCTTCCCTCTTTCCCCCAGGCTCTTTCCTTGTGGGTCGAGCTTTGTTCCCATAAGCACTGTAGGTGTATCCTTCATCTCTGTTATATAGTGTACCCACAAATGAAGGAACAGTGGGCTGATATTATGGGTTCATTTAAATGGTTTAATTAAGTTCACAACACAGCTTTCCCCTCAGATGACAATGTACCCACAGACACTAATGGACTAGCGTTGAGTAAGTTAAATCTTTGATATTATATGCACTACACTTGCACAGTGGGTTGGTGCTCGTTACAGTTTCTAGGTAACCATTGCTCTATTTAAGTGAGTGGGAGAAAGCCACCGGCATCCACAAAACTAACCCAAAATTTCAGGCTTGGAAGTATGAACAGCGTCTTTCTACTGGGCATAATGTTTCATCTTTAGTTAGAAAGAAATAAGGGCAGCAAAATATTTTAAAGGGTTTAATGATAAATAACAGTGTGCCGGACACTGCTCACATTAAGATTTAACTTGAAAAGGATCCAGAAATAAATGGTAGACCTAAGAGACTGATGGGAGCATCAGCTCTGGTTGTTTTGCTTTTTACTACAAGGAGGTTAATATACTTGGAAATGATGTATGATGCATATGAAGATTATATTATTTAAACTTTGAACAGGGTGACATAAGTTAAGCAATATTATAATAGTGATATGATTTGCAAGATATTAGATTTAAATGGGCACTAAAGTCGAGGATAAAAAGCTAACTGTATTACGAGATACTGGTAAATCTTTCCATACTTAATGAATGCTTGAATATTAATATATTTAAATTTTAGATGTGGTATAGGAACCTTATTGTTATGATAGCAACTTATTTTTTTAAGTTCCAAGAAGATAAATGAGAACACTTTTCTTTCTGAGCTGGGTACATTGCTTGCTGGATAACCTTACAGTGCTGCAGTAGTTGTGGATTAACTATGAGATTGAAACATTTTGAATAGTTTAAATAACTGAAGAACTGTAATGTAAGAAACTTCTTTAATATATAAAGATATGTGACACTTTCCTTTTAGTCATTTTGGTACACTGTGGTGGATGGTGAAGAGGCCAGTGGCTTGGAGATTAAGTGTCAATTTAGAGCTAAATTCAGTTTATGATCTTCAGATAAAAACTTAGGAAAGTTTGAAACAAATATGTTTTTTTTGCTGTTTGTATCAGTTACAGACATTTAAGTTAAATGTTTATAATCCAACATCTTTGGGTATCTGTGATGTATCAGGTGAGGATTTTGAATATTATTGAGTATGGAATAATTTTAATCTGATTCAGTAGCTAAGCATTTGTGTGTAAATATAATGTTTAGTATTATACAGGAAATTTAAAATGCAGGAATATTTCAACAAATTGATGGGGAGTGAGCTATCACCAATAAGGTGGGAATTTGATAAGGTGGTATCTATGAATTTTAGTATTACAAGTTATTGGTCACTGTTTTACCTTTACTTGATTTGTTGGGAATATATAGATTAGATTTGACTTGTTAAACTGAGTGATACTAGTTAGCCTTTGCTTGAACCACTTGCTGGGATGGTAGCATTATATGGATGCAGTTGTATGGAAGTATTTAAAATTACTTTTGGATTTTATTTGTAGTTCCTGATGAAGTAATGGATCACCACGAAACTTTGAACATTGTGGTTTGGTGGTTTTATGTTCATGAATAATACAATTCTGAAACTTAAAATCAGTGAGTGGGTCATTTGTCTCCAGTCCTGTTTGGCTTGTTTCCATTAATTCCCCACCACTGAAGTAAGACCAGACTGGCCCATAGTTGCTCTCCTTCTTCCTGCTGCTACTCTTATGTAGAGGGGCCACATCAGCTCTTCTCCGGTCCTCTGGAACTATGCCTGTTTCCAGTGAGCTATTGAACAAGGCTGTCAGTGGGGCAGTTAGCACCTCCCTGAGTTCCTTTAGGACCCTTGGATGTTTCTGGTTTAGTCCCATAACTTCATCCACCTCCAGAGTTGCAAGTTCTTTCCAGACTCATTCTTCTGAAAATGGACTTATATCCTCCTCCCCTATTCCTGCTACTCCCTGGTGATCCCCTCTTCACTGTGAAGTCTGAGTAGAAGTCCTGTATCTGTTCAGGATGTTTGCTTTTTGTTCTTCTGCCATGCAGTCTCCCTCCACCCTTCTGGTCCTCACTTTCTCTTCTCTTAGAGTTCCTTTTCTTACTTATATAGTTGAAGACAGTCTTGTACCCCTTAGTGGCCCCTCTGGTGATTCTTTGCTCTGTCTGCACTTTACTCTGCACACCACCATGCCTGCTTCCTTCTGCTTTACTAGGTGTACCTCCGTATCCTCCTTCCTCTGTGTTTCCTTATACCTCCAGAATGACACCCTTATCCTTCATCACCTTGGCCACTTCCTTAGAAAACCATAACAGTCTCTTTTTCCTTCTGCAGTTACTCACTTCCTTCATGCGGAGGTTAGTTGCTTTTTGTTTTTGCCCACTGTACTTCCACCCTCCTGGTAACCCCCGCTTCAAGGCAGTTTCTTAGGCAGTCCCCATGTCTTTATAAACCACCTCCCAACCCCTGACCTTGTGTGATTAGGTATGTCTTAACATTAAACCACACCATACAGTGATCAGTGGTACCCAAGGGACTGCCCACTGCAATGTCAGAAATGTTGTTTCTGTTTGTAAGCACCTTTTCAGCCTGCCCCATCTCTTGTGACAATGACACCATCGTTCCTGACAGAGGGGGTGTTGTCTGCTAAGTTACCTAAGGTATATGCTGTGTGATAGAAAGATGAATTATCTTGAAACCTGGGGAATGGTGGAATCTATTACCCTGAAACTATATCTAGTACTGTCTGGAGCAAGACATAAGCAATGGGATATAGGGCACATTTTGTTCAATTGAAAAATAGCTTGGCAAACACTGTTAGACTTATGCATTTCAGTTTAATGATTGTCACAGAAATGGAAGCCATCGAAGAATCATGCTATGCAATGTTATTTAGATGCTTTAGGGTGCAGATCCTGCTAAATCTGACAAATCTATTTTGAAGTGTGATCGGTTGCTATAATGGGGACAATCTTCATGCTTGTCACAGACATAGTACCAAGAAAGAAAACACGATATCTGGTGTCTTCGGGACAGGCCCTTGCAATTCATATAAACTTTGAGGCATAACCAGCATAGTTTATACAACATAGGGTGTGGCCTACTTGGCACAATACCGACATCAGTAACATGGGGAATTCTGTTCAGCTGTATACTATATGATCTTACCTGGATTACTCTTTATCTTTCATCACGGTAGGGACAAGCACTAGGACCCGAGGATGCTTATAACTTAAGCTTTTCAGCTTTTCCTCTGGAAGAGGGGCCAACATTGGGGATGGTGCTACCCTTGAGGACGACGTATTACGTGGTGCTTGCGGGTTGGCCAGTAACAAATGCTGGTCCCTCCACAACCTCAATTCTGTTTTCCCCACCGTTGAGGCAGCAGCTGACAACTCCAAGGAGCAGCACAGCAGTTCTACATTCCAGAAGGTTCTGTTTGTCGGATAAACTGTTACTCGATGACGCCAGTCTGTCACTGTTTTGGCACCATCCTCTTTCTTATTTTAAAAAGTTTTGTGGCATCAAGTCTTTTCTTTGTTTTTATCATTTTTGCGGCTGATCATGTCCAGTTCAGGGCAAAAGCATTCTTCCAAGGTGGGATTACCCCATGTGTCGGTGCCCTGTGGTAGTCTCATGACCGTGACAGACCCATAGTCTGTGTTTCACTTACCTGGGGCCATGGCATGACATGGATTTGTGTGATGCCTGTTTTTCAATGGCCTTCCATACCCTGGTAACGAGACCTCCCCAACTTTCGGTGGTTGGCATTGTACAAGGGCTGCCAAGTAAGGTCTCTGGGTCCTTTCCCCAGGTCTCCCCTGCTGCTATATACACTGGGGGAGACAGGCCTCCACTGTCTCAGGTATCGCCAAGAACAAGGCCACGGTGAGGGGTCAGCTGGACAGTCGGCCTCCTCTTGGGGCTGGTTGAACAACCCTTGTAGCCTGGTAGGTCTCGGCTATCGCATGGGCCTATATTGGTGGCTCCTTGGTGGCTGGTGCTACTGTGGCCTTGGCTCATGGCACTGACACCAGTGTCAGTGAGCAAGGTGGTACTGTCGTTGTCGCTGGGTCCCCTCCCATACCATCTTCGTGCCAGGACAGTTATAGTGTCCATAGTTGCCTCTCTGGGGATCTTTGTGGTTTCCTTCTTGGAATTGGAGGATGACTGGGATGATCCTGATTGGCAGCACGCTCTCTGGAGCTCAGGCACTTTCGGGCCCAGCCTGAGGTTCTGTCCTTGCCCTCTTCTCCGGCTGGCACCGTCTGAGTGCCACCTCTCCACTAGTGCTACCTATACTGCTGAGGGGCTTCTGGTGCCATTTCCATTGCCACGTCCAGAGGGCAGTGCCATGTCTCGGGTGCAGCCCTGGGACTGCGCCTGCTGTCAGTGCTGCCTCTGGAGACAGAGCTGTGGTTGGTGCTGCTTCTGGTGGTGGTGGTGCCACCTCCGATGCCATGTCCATTGCTAGTACTGCCGTTGCGCTTCAGTTGTCAGCGCCAATGTCAGGGCCGAGGAGGAATTGAGGGCAACCTTGGTGCCGGTTTCACCCTTCCTCCTCCTCCCTCCCTGAGAGCAGTGTCTAGGGTGGGGCTTCTTCGAGGGCAGATCTGGGTCCTCTGGTTCAGGTCAGATAGGGCACCATCAGGTGTCCCACTCTTCCCAGTGGCCTCGGCCGCCGGGTGAGTCAGAGTGCTGATGTGGGCTCTCCTTCTCCTGCTAGTGGTCAGAGCCCCTGCTGTTGGTGGTGATGGGGGCCACCCTTCTAGGCCTGTATGGCTCCGGCTTCCTCACCAGGGTAGTTCTCCCATGGGCATCACCCTGTTCCTCTGAACAGGTTGAACAACAGTCGGTGGCTGGGCAGTGCAACCCTTCTCCCTCGGGAGGTATCCCTTGTTTACTTCCACATCCCTGGCAGAGGGACTGTGGTCTCTTGGGACCCTCTCTTCCTCTTTCCTGTCTGCCTTCTCCTCCTGTCCTCCTAGGTCTCTCCAGTCCTCTGGGTCCTCTTATATGGGAATAGTACAGGCAACGGCAAGTGCGTTCCCCATTTACTTAGGGTTATGGAGGACTTTTTCCATCTCCTTTCCATGCACACCTACTCCTGTGCAGAGTCCTTCCACTTCATCGATTCCTCCTCAGAGGAAGAGAAGCCTCTACCCATATCTCCTCTGATGCTGATTACACCAGTTATCAGCTGTTCCAAGTGATGATGTTGGAGGAATTCCATCTTCCTCCATCTGTAGACCGCAGTTCTTTGTGTGTGATGCTGTCCTTCCTTGGTGGGGATACAGTCCGGATTTCATTGTGATCCCTCCATGGCTCCGTCCCTTCATGGAGGAGTCACACAGTGTCTGGGAGTTTCCTGCCTCCTCTGGTCTGGCCTCAGAACTTCCAGCACTGGTATTGCACTCCCCCAGGTCTCCAGGAGCTGTGCCCCATCCTACATCTGGACTGGGTGGCTGGATGCCTCGGGGCATCATCGTCCTTTAAAGAGACCACCCCCAGAGACTGACTCTGCTGAGTTTGATTGCTGGGCAGAAGGGTTTTTCTTCCATGCATCTCCTACTGTCTATCTCTGCACACCTGGTAGCCTATGCAAGGCACCCGTGGGCTTCACAGGTCAGATCCTGTAGCTATGCCTGATAATGAGGCAAGCAAATAGGCCATTGCCATTTCTGTCCACGGCTTAGAGATGGTGAGACACCAAGTAGTGCATCTTATGATGCCAGTGTGGTAGCCTCCAGGCTTATTGGAACAGCAGTCTGCATTAGGCAGATGGCACGGCTCTGGCTATCCCAGTTGTCACCCTTGGCCCAGTGTAGGGTGAGGTTCCTCGCCTTCGGGGCCCGATTCTTCTCCCATATGTCCAGGCGAATGCTGTCAGGGCATTCTCCTTCTCCTGTGTGTCAGGAGCCTCGACATAACCCTGAGCAGTCTTGGGCCTAGCCAGGCTTATGAGGCCCCTCCTCTTGTGTGTCCCCCAGGAGGCTGAAGGTGATTTTTCCCTCAGGGAGGTGCGCCACTTTGTGGTGCTGGTACTCACCCACCAGTGATGAATGGTGAAGATTAATTCAGGTAGGATATGAAATTACACCTACCATAATTCTTGATCTTCCTGGATATCTTCACCATTTATCACTGCTTCCCACCCACCATCCCTCTTGGGCTCCAGTTTCTGGCAGTGCCTCCTCCTTGCTTGCTTTCTCCTTACCTGAGACCAGTTGTGGGTTTAATCTCACTGGCACCTCTAGGTTCCCTAACTCTTCCTCTGGAAGGACAAGAGAGCCACCTCTAGAGAGAAGGCAAGCAGGGGCTCTTGACCCTTTCCAGGACTCCCCAGGGCCATGCACAACCTTAACTGAGACTTCTTTGGGCAGCTGTATGGGTCAGGTTTTCTCCTGAGCTTTATTGTCTCCCATGCTTCCTTGTACCTGGAACTCTAAGATTACTCTCCCCCGTCTTGGTCACAGGGGTGCCAGGGACCCTCTTTGAAGCCTTTGGGTAGCTCCTTTTCCACTCATTGATGACCCACTCCTGGTTGCTCATGGGGCATGTCCCCTCAGACCTCCTACTCCAACCTCCTTGCTCTCTCTTCTTGAGGGTATGAGTCCCCCACCTTCCACCACTTTTCTGATGATAACAGGCTCAAGGGTTCAACACTGCACCTCAGGGATCCAGGGCTCATCTAACCAGGTGACCACTCTCCTCTTCCATCCGGAGGGATTGTTGGGCTCTGTTGGACACCCTCTGACTTCGTTATTATGATCTAATAAACCCTTGGTTACCTGCAGGGAAATGTAACTCTTTTGGGGAACATCAGAAGATCACTATATCATAACAAAATGTATAATACCCCTCTTACAGATTCTAGGACTAAAGAAAGAACAATAAAAGAAATTGAAGTGGTCATACAAGCCACATAAGGTTCTTTTTATTATCCTACTAGCTTGCCTTATAGAACAGTCATTATACATTGCATACTAATCATGCAACATACGTACCTAGGAGTCTGGAGCTCTCAAACACTACAGTGTCATGCAGGGTCTGCCTGTGATTTCCTTGGTGAGGGGCATGGGGAAAGGGTTTTATACCCTGATAAGATCTTAGTCTGGTGATGGGACAGCCACGCATGTGCGTGTGATGATCACGCTGACTATACGTCTGTTGGTCAGTTTGGGAGGCAGCAGAGTATTATCTCAGTTGCCCTTTTGAATGCTATATTGTAGCATTCTACTCAAAAGAATACGCTTTTGTCAGTGGCATGTTCTTATGGATGAAACATTTTGTAATGTATCATCATGCTCTCTGAAAGGTCCATTTATAAATTATTGCTGTGGTTACACATGACACCTTAGCTGTAGAGGATGCTCCCGGTACATCAATCATTATATTTCTGACATTATTTCAGCAAAATAGCAGCGCAGTTCTAGCCTAGCACATCATTCATGGTGTTTTGTCTCTAGCCTACAGGATCATATATAGGGTAATGGTCGTGTTTCAGAAGCAGTGCAGTTTCATAGCTTGTATCTAGGTTCTATGCAAGAATAAAGAGTCACCTAGCCTTATGTGTATTTAAACCTATACCAAACTTATGTAGATGTTCCCTAGCTATATGTGTGCATCCTAGCTCTGTATGTAATGTGTTTTCACCCCAATTTTATGTGTCTGTGTGTTGTGGCAGCGTGTGTATGTGTTCCTGGCTCCGTGGTTTAACTGCTACGTCTGTGTGAAATGTCATGACATTATGTCTGTCTGTGTGTGAGATGCCCCACTTATAGATGTGGGTATTGTGTGGATGTTCGTACTCCCACTTATTAGACGTGGTGTGCGTGTAAGTATCCCCACTTATAGATAAGGGCTTGTGTGTGTGTGTGTGTGTAACACTATCCCACTTAAGGCTGTGGGTTATGTACTTGTGTATCATTTGCATGGCATGAGCATACAGGTAATCATAACGTGCCTTGTGCATGTGATGTGTGTGTGGGTAAGCTTGTAGTCATGACGTACTTGTGTATGTCATGTGCTTGTGGGTGAACATATTACAGGGATCTTGCCCTGGTATGGGCCTTTTCCCACCCCTGTGCAGCAGTAGAGAGAGGGGAGAGATTTGGATGGACCTCACTTTTTCTCTGTAGACCGGAAGGGTTGTGACCTTTTCATGGAAGGGACAGGGACCTCTGTCTTTTTGCCTGGCATTCTGTGGTGCTACTCATTGGATCTTGGAGCTGGTGAAGCAGTTAGGTTTGAGAAGAGGTATAACCAGTCTCCTGAATTCATTGGATAAACTAGATCTGAAATGAATGTTGATAAAATGAAAATAATATCATTTGGGAAAATGTCAAGCAAAGAAGATTTGGGAGATTAGTGGGAAAAAATAGAGGAAGTAAAGAATATAGCTATTTAGGCGTTTTATTTTTGAAAGTAACATGCCATGGAATACATGATTAACAGAGGTAAAAATAAGTTATATATTTCAATGAATGCAATCAGTATGTTTGCAAACATGTTCACAAATAATTATCTTGTAGCCCTTAAAAGGACCTTTGAAGCAAAAACTATTAGCCAGACATTATATGGGAGTGAAGTTTGGGGCCTCTATAGTAACAAAAAATTTAAACTATGCAAAATACGTTATTGAGGAATGTACTAGATTTACAAGGGATTGTCCAACTGCATTCATGAGACTGGAAGCTGTTACGCCCATTGAGTGCTAGAATTAAAAGCAGGGCAATTAATTACTGGAGTAAAATAATGTATATGACCAATGACAGACTGCCAGAATTATGTTGGATAGATTATTTGGCCCATTTGGAGGCTGGACTGGCTCGGTTACATGGTTTTCTATTGTAAACCTGATGGTAAAAAGAATGGGTCTGGAAGATCTCTGGTCATTTAGGCATTCTTTAATGCAAACTGTTATGTAAAGGAAGCTGTCCAGAGAATTAACTATGTTGAAATACAGAATGATCTGGCAAAGATCCATGAGATGGATACACAAGGGTTTTATTCTAGTATAAAACTCAGTGGAGAAATTGAATTTTATTTAATTCATTGTGCAAACAAACGGCACAGAAATATGTTATGTAATTTAGGATTGGAAAGTTTGGGGATAATAAATCTGTGATATAAAAATGGTGGGGTTAGTTTGGGAACAGACTGAATTGCAGATGCAATAATGTGAAAATCTCAAGTCTAATGCATAAGCTTTTAGAATGTGTTGAGCTGTCTAGTGAGAGAATAAACACAGAAACATAGAAACATAGACTTTGCGGCAGATAAGGACTGCTTGGCCCATCTAGTCTGCCCATTTCCTTACCTACAGGATAGGCCATGAGATCCTAGTTAACCAACAGCATATTTCTTCCTACTCCCTACAAGAATTGCCTTATTTCTGTCCTATGCATTCTTGAATTCTTCACAGTTTTAGACCCCACAACCTCCTCAGGAAGGCTGTTCCATGCATCCACTACCCTCTCTGTGAAATAATACTTCCTCACATTGCCCCTGAACTGCCTTTCTTCTATCTTTAAATTGTGTCCCCTTGTTCTTGCACATCTCTTTTCTTGGACTTTGTTGATTCCACTGAGGTACTTAAAAGTTTCTATCATGTCCCCAGCTCCCTTCTTTCCTCAAGGGTATACATATTAAGCTCCTTTAGTCTCTCCTCATCGGCTTCTTTTGCAGACCCTGCACCATTTTAGTTGCCCTCCTCCGGACTGCCTCTATCCTGTCTATGTCCTTGCGGAGATGGGGTCTCAGAACTGGACACAGTACTCCAGATGGGGTCCTCACCAACTGTCTGTACAGAGGATAACAACTTCCTGTTTTCTGCTGCTATGCCTCTCCTATACATCCCAGTATACCCCAGCCTCCCTACTGCCTTCTCACAATTGCTTGCTAACCTTAAGGTCATCTGATATGATTACCCCAGGTCCCTTTCCTTTTTGTTGTTGTTACTACCTCCCCACCCATTGTGTATTCTTTCCCTGAGTTCTTGTTTCCCAGGTGCATTATTTTGCACTTCTTTGCATTGAATCCTAGCTGCCATACTTCTGACCATTCCTCCAACCTTGCCAAGTCCCTTTTCATCCTTTCCATGCCTCCTTGTGTATCAACCTGCTGCAGATCTTTGTGTCATCTGCAAAAAGCATACTTTTCCTTCCAGTCCCTCTGCAATGTCACTGATGAAGACATTAAAAGGACTGGACCCAATCTGAACCCTGCGTGCCAATCTAGTAACCCCTCTTTCTTCAGAGTGGACTCCATTTACAATTACCTCCTGTGTCCTGTTGTGCAGCCAATGTTTTACAGGCTACCACCCTGGGACCCACTCCCAGGCTGGTTAATCTGAGTATTAATCTTTTGTGTGGGACTGTGTCAAATGCCTGCTAAAGTTCTAGGGTAGGCCATGTCCACAGCCCCTCCCTGGTCTACTACTTTGGTCACCCAGTCAAAGAAATCTATTAGATTCATCTGACATGACCTTCCCACTGTGAACCCATGCTGCCTTGGGTCCTGTGCTCCACTGGCCTCTAGGTACTCAACTATTCTTTCCTTCAGAAGTGACTCCATCACTTTCCTACCACAGAGGTCAGACTGACAGGTCTGTAGTTTCCTGCCTCTGTCTTGTCCCACTTTTGTGAAGGGAATCACATCCACCTTCCTCCAGTCCTCGGATAGCACACCATCCTCCCATGATTTATTAAAAAGAGTAGCCAGTGGTTTCACTAGTTCCTCCCTTAATTCTTTTAGAATTCTGGGTAATTCCATCAGGACCCATTGCTTTGTCCACCTTCAGTTTTAGGAGTTCTTGCAGAACCCTTTCTTCTGTGAAAGGATTGGGATCGACCCCCCTATCAAGAGTGCTTCTGTTAATTGGATTAGGCACTTCCCCTCCTCTTTTTGAATACTGAGCAGAAATATTCATTCAGTATCCTGCTTTTCACTGTCCCCTCTGCCCACCCACCGTTCATTCTATTCAGCCTCACTATCCCTCCCTTTGTCTTTCTCGGCCGCTGATGTACCTATAAAGGTTTTATCCCCCTTCTTAACTGAGTTGGCTATCTTTCCTCAGTTTTGGCCTTTGCTATTCTGACTTCCCTCCTGCTTCCTTCTGCCTTAACTGGTACAGCTCTCTGTTATGCTCCTTCTGTGTTTCCTTATACTTCCGGAATGCTATCTTTTCTTCCTGACTTTCACAGCCACCTCTTTTGAGAACCATAGTGGCTTTTTCTTTCATTTTGATTTGTTTATTTGCTTCACACAAAGGCTTGTTGCCTCTGTGATGGCAGTTTTGATGATTCCCCATTGTTGCTCCACCTCCTTCTAGCCTGTTTGCTAGTGCTTTTCTGAGGCACTCTCCCATCTTGCAAAGTCAGCCCTCCTAAAGTCCAGTACCCTCACTTTGTATGGCTTGACTCTGTAGCTGAGTTTAACGTGAACCACACTGTTTGATGGTCACTTGTCCCCAGATGGCAACCCACTTCTAGATCTGAGATTCTCTCACTGCCTCCGTTTGAGAGTACAAGGTCTAAGATTGCTCCCTCACAAGTGGGTTCCAAACTAGCTGTCTGAGGCCTGCCACCTGTAGGGCATCAAGAATGGCCCTGCTCTTGGATGTGGCTGCAGCAAATGTGCTCCAGTTAACATCTGGCATATTCAGGTCTCCCATCAACAGTATCTCCCTTTCTCTGCCATTCTAAGAATGCCTTCTATCATATCCTTGTCCATTCCCTCCCCTGACTTGGGGGTCTGTACACAACCCTGTGCGGATTGTGGTGCCCTTTCCAGTCTCCAAGGTGACCCACAGTGCCTCCTCTCCTCCCTGTTTACTGTTTTGTTCAGTTGCTTTTATCCCTTCCTTTACATAGAGAGCTACTCCTCCCCTCTTCTCCCTGCCTGTCTCTCCTGTGGTTATGTACCCTGGTATGTTAACATCCCAGTCATGGTTCTCTATGTACCATGTTTCTGTGACTGCTACGATATCCAGGCATCCCTCTTCCATCAAGGCCACCAGCTCAGGAGCTTGTTGCCCAGACCACGGGCATTGGTACTCATTACCCTCCATTTCTGATAGCCTTACTCCCTTTGCCCCATCCCTGTCCTTCTTACCTTTGTCACTTTCTCCATTTACCCTGCCCTTCTCCCTATCGACACTTCTATGTTGGTGTTTGCCACACTTACTACCGTGATTATTTGGGGGGTAGGATTACTCCTTTCAAACATCATGAAGTCTTGCTATATTCTGACATATGCAGTGAGTCCCAACCTTGAACTGCTCGGAGGTGAAAGAGTTAACTTTCCATGCCAGGCATGGAACGCTGAGCTCGAGCTTGGTTGAGACTCTGTCTGTTGTTCTTCAAACTCAAACCGTCAGATTCTTTACTCCGCCTCACTGAACAGTCGCTCGAGATTTCTCCTTCAACTCGGTTCATTTTGGTCGGTTAAAGTACAGTTTTCTCGGTTTTCGATCAATTTAAACCTCAACCTGTCGGTTCAGTCTCTGTCTGTGGTATTCGTGAGTACTAGATAGGTTTTACATTAATTCTTTCTGTGTGGAACTTATAGCGGTTATCGGTTCTATTTGAACCGATTAAGTTGTTTTAAAAATCTTAACTTGTGATTTAGAGTGTGGTTACCGGTTCTTATCAGTTCTAAAAAAATATTTTATTACGGTTTTTCCCGACCCGTGACACGGTTGAGAGCCGATAAGAGGGTCTTGCCTGCGGATTGCCATAAAGGGTAAGTTTGGTTAGGACTGGCACTATGTCTGAGAAACCCAAAGAAAAACAGCCCCACTGGGTTTCAACACTGCAGTGTGTGTTGGGAAGTCTTTGCCAAGGCTGACCCCACACCCTGTGTTATTGTCTGAGGTTTGACCACCTCAATGCAGACTGCCAGATTTGTAAAATTTCCCTGCAGCTACCCTAGAAAAGAGAGCTGGTAGGCTCAGGGAAAGAGGCCAAAAAGTCCGCTGAACGGATGGCCAGCCGGTTCAGTTCCAACGAACAGAAGAAGTGCCCTCTGACCAGGCGAGACTTCTTCGGCAAAAGGAGAGCTGATTCTGAGAGTCGGTTCCGGCTAAAAGAACTAGAAAGAGAAATCAGCTGGTGTGGAGCCAAAACTTTCCTCTCCAACCGCTGAAGAGATAGCCAAAGTGATCAAAATTGTTCAGTCACTTTCCCGGATCCGACCAAACCGGCACCATCAGGCAGGCGCTTGGTTGTCCGGTTCCACCTGTTCAAGATTATGAGTTAGAGGAGTTTTATGAACTGGAGGAGGAGGAAGAGGAGTATGAGGAAAGTGAATGTGGATTTGAAAGTCTGGATGTGCCCATTGACCCGGACATCTCCCCAGACAGACCTTCAGGGTGTCTCCTCCTAGGCTTTCTGAGTCCTCTCCATTTCATATTCTATAAAAAGTGGCTGAAACCCTCCAGCTTCCTGTGGAAGAAGCTGTGGATGACCAGGAGGAGCCTGACTATGTAGAAATGATGGATATCCCAGAGTCTAGGAGGCTGTCTATTCCTTGCACAAATCTTTTGGGAAACAGACATTTAAAATTTTAAAGACTCCTAACACTATACCTCCTGTGGATAAAAGAATGGACAAGAGGTATACATTGTCAGGCTCAGACACGGAGTTCCTTACACAACAATGCAGCCATGTTGGGGTAGTACAGGCTGCAGCCTGTGATAAGGCAAACATTCCCTGGCTTCACACTCCCCGGACAAGGACTCCAGGAGGATTGATGCCATGGCAAAGAAACAGTACATGGCAGCATCCTTGGGACTCAGACAGACCAATTATATGGCCTATACTGCTAGGTATCAAAAATCTAGATGGGACACTGTTATGGCCCTAGCAAAGCAGGTCCATGGCCAGCTTGCCAAGGAGCTGGAGCAGGTGGCTGCTGATGGTATTGAGGCTTCAAGGTGCAATTCCATGCTGCAGTAGACTCCAGTGATGTGTTCTAGAGTCATGGCTACATCTTGGCACTGAAAGAATGGCTTGGCTCAGATGTACTAGCCTATCACAGGATACCCAGACTAAGGCCATGGATTTTCCTGTTGTGGGTAACTCTCTGTTTGGGAGCAAACAGAGAATTACATGAAGAAAATGGATGAATATAGGACCACCTATGGAGTGCACAGGCCAAAGAAAGGCAGGCCACTCCTCAAAGGCAGCTTTCAGGGGCAGGGGCAGGCCTTTTCATAGGCCTTTTACCAAGCCCAGGCCTCCTCTTCTGCTTATGCCCAGAGGGGGTTCTTTAGTGGAGAGGCAGGCCAGGGGTACAAGCAGGCCTGCTTCCACCCCTCAGCCCAAAGCCCCTGCCAAGCAGGCACCCTGATGGGGTTGCCAGAGCCGATTCTCAGCTACCTGTAGGGGGCAGGCTGGCTTACTTTCTCCAGGACTGTGAGTCTCTGACATCAGACAAGTGGGTCCTGGAAGTAGTAAGCCAGAGACTGGTTCTCAGCTTCAAAAGTTTCCAAAGATGAGAACCAGATCCTTTCCACCTGCAAATCCACCAGAGGCTCTTGCCCTAGAGGCAGAGGTCTCTTCCCACCTGGCTCTCAGAGCTGTGGAAAGGTTCCACCCTACACCAGGGCAAGGGTTGTACTCCAGGTACTTCCTTACCCCAAAAGACAGGAGCATGGCGGCCCATCCTGGATCTCAGATACTTAAACAAGCACCTTTTAAAACCAGAATTCAAAATGGTGACTCTGGGAATTATTCTACTCTCTAAGGCCAGGGGACTGGCAGTCCCTGGACCTCAAGGATGCCTACTTCCATATTTTCATCAGAAGCTCCCCTCGAGAAAGTACCTCAGGTTGAGCTGCCCTCAGGCCATTACCAGTTCAGAGCAATGCCCTTGGCCTCACCTCTGCTCCAAGGGTATTCACAAAATGCCTGGCAGTAGCAGTTGCTTCTCTAAGAAGGCAAGGAATTGCCATCTTCCTTACCTGGACGACTGGCTCATAGTAGGCCAGTCCCCAGACCAAGTCAAGTTACACCTACAGATAACTCAGCAACTGCTCACCTCTCTAGGTTTCCTTCTGAATCTTTCAGAATCAGTCCTAGAACAGTCCGGCTTCTCACCTTCATAGGCACAGAGCTGAACACAGAGAAAGCCAGAGCCTTCCTTCCCATGGACAGGGCAAGGACCCTGGTCTCTCTGGCCTCCTCATTCACCCTGCAGGTGTCTCGACCAGCAAGGCATTTTCTACAGCTCCTAGGGCACATGGCTGCTTCTACAGCAGTAGTGCAGGGAGCAAGATTTCAGACGAGGGACATTCAGTTCCATTTGAGAGCCTTTTGGTCTCAAGAGGCGGACCCTCTAATCAAATTGATCCCAGTGACTCAAACCCTGATCAGGCCCTACAGTGGTGGCAGGATCAGAGCAATCTGAGACAAGGGGTTCCTTTTGTCACTCAGTCTCACTCCTTAATCCTTACTACAGATGCATCCCTCTTGGGGTGGGGAGCTCACATGGGCGACCTCACCACCCAGGGGTTGTGGTCCCTCAGGAATCTCTGCTCCACATCAATCTGTTGGAACTCAGAGCAGTTTTCTAGCACTTCAAGCTTTTTCCAAATCTATTCAGAACAAAGTTGTACAGGTTAGAACAGACAATACCACCACAATGTGGTACATCAACAAGCAAGGGGGCACTCGGTCTACGGCCTTGTGCACCAAAGCGATAAGTTGTGGTCTCTGGCTTACTCCTGAACACCTCCCTCACGGCAGTTCACCACCAGGCAAGGACAATGTCCTGGCAGATGCTCTCAGCAGGATTTCCCAGGGCCATCACGAATGGTCACTGGACCCCTGGTCTTGGAAGTGATATTTTCCAGATGGGGCACCCATAGATAGATCTTTTGCAGCCCCAGACAATCACCAACTTCCCTTTTTTGTTGCAGGCCCCCAGTGTTGGGCTCAGTCCTCTGGATGCCTTAGTTCTCAATTGGGAAGGGAAGTTTCTGCATGCTTTTCCCTTCCCTCTCCTGTTCAAAGTGCTAGTCAAAATCGGATCTCAACCCTGCAAGATGATCCTGATTGCTCCAGACTGGGCCAGACAGCCCTGGTATCCACTCCTACTGTCCTTAGCAGTCCATCTTCCCCTGTGTCTTCCCAGGAATTACAACCTGTTAACCTGTGCTCAGGGAGGGTTTGGTACCAGACCTCAAATCTCTCAATCTCAAGGCCTGGCTCTTGAAGAGTTAGAGTTTGCCGAATTACACCTCTCCCAAGGTGTAATGGATATCCTGAAGGCTTCTAGAAAACCTTCCACCAGGGCTACTTATAATTCCAAATGGAAAAGGTTTTCCATATGGTGCTCTGGAAAGCATATTTCCCCAGAATCTGCTGATTTGCCCACAGTCCTGGGTTATATGGTCCACTTAAATACCTTGGGGCTGAGGCCAGCTACCCTGAAAGTGCATCTGGTAGCTGTGTCTGCTTTTATTTCAACAGGTAAGCCTTCTTCTCTTTCTGCTCACCCTGTATTTTCCAAGTTTTCAAGGGATTGCTTCACACCAATCCTCCATTCAGGGACCCTGCCCCGCCTGGGATCTTAATGTTTACATTGCTCAGCTTATGCAACCCCTTTGAGCCTTTGTCTTCAGCAGAGCTTAAGTACTTGGCTTGGAAAACTGTGTTTCTGGTAGCTATCACTTCTGCCAGACGCATAAGTGAATTGCAAGCTTTGTCAGTGGAGCCTGATTTTATCTCCTTTCACAGAGATAAGGTGGTCCTTAGAACTAACAGGAAGTTCTTGCCTAAGGTGGTTTCAGATTTCACCTTAATCAATCTATATCTCTTCCAGTGTACTTCACTGACCATTCCTCCTCTGGTGAGAGGAGGCTGCACAGCAGATGTGAAGAGGCCCTTAGTTACTACATAGATCGTACCAAGGGTCACAGGTTTGACTCCCTCAACTGTTCCTCACTAATGGTGAGGTTGGCAAGGAAACCTGCCACTAAAGGTCCATTGCCAGGAGGATTGTCTCTTGTATCCAATTTTGCTATGAAAAACTGGGTAAGGTTCCTCCCTCAGGCCTTGAGGGCTCACTCTACCAGAGGTACAGCTGCTTCTCTGGCTGCTGCCAGGGACATCCCTATTCTAGAGATATGTCAAGCAGCTACCTGGAAAACAGTTCACACTTTTACCAAGCATTACTCCTGGACATCCAGGCTAGGAGTGATGCTCGGTTTACACAGCTGTGCTTCAGAGCCTATTTCCTAAGTAGGTTCTGTCCCTCCTCCATGGAGGTACTGCTTTGTAGTCTGCATATGTCAGAATATAGCAAGACTTCATGTTGTTTGAAGAAAAATTACTCACCTTAATAATGTTGTTTCTTCTAATGGAGTCTTGCTATATTCTGACCTCTCCCTGCCCTCTCAGAACCTCTGTTTTGGGATGTGGGTGGGCAGTGCAGTGTAGGCACTTAGTAGGTGCCCACCTTGTTTTTCACCCTCCTTTCTTGGGGTGACTTGGTGTTGTGTTGTGTTTTCATTTTTGGGTCTCTGACTTGAGTCTTTGTTTTGGGACCAAAGAATGTGTTCTTATATTTAGTAGCCAGTTGGCTAGTGTAGGTTTACAGCTTCCACAGGACCTTAGTGAGTTTAGCTCATAAAGATCTGACGGTTTGAGTTTGAAGAACAACAGACAGAGTCTCAACGAGCTCGAGCTCAGCGTTCCATGCCTGGCATGGAAAGTTAACTCTTTCACCTCCGGAGCAGTTCGAAGGTTGGGACTCACTGCATATGTCAGAATATAGCAAGACTCCATTAGAAGAAACAACATTACTAAGGTGAGTAATTTTTCTTCCAGTGCCTCCCTTAGCTGGTTAAATGCTTGCCAATGAAGTATTTAAACCTATCACCTAGGATCCTGGTTCCCTCCGGACAGATGCAGCCCAATATGCCAGTATAGGCTTGCATCACTCCAGGTGGACCCCAGTCCCCAATGAAGCCAAATCCCTGAGCTCCACACCAGTTTTCAACCACTGATTGAATCCGTGGTGCGGAACACCTAGCCTCTCCTTTGCCATATATGGGCAGCACCTCCAGAAGGTTACCGTGCGTGCTACTTGACTAAGACCCCTCCCAATTCCACAAACTCTTCCTGCACTTCTCTAATCCCTTTCTTAGCCAGGTCATTTGTCCCTAGGTGGACAATGACATCCAGCTCTCCCTTGCAGCTGCTCCGCAATCCTGAGGATTCACTCCTGTCCCTCAAGCCATGGCGCCAGGCAGGCACCCACCTCCCTCTCCCTTCCTCCCTAGTTCTACCTTCCTAACAATGGGTCCCCCACCAGGAGTTGTTTCCTTCCCCTGCAGGGTCCCCTGCCACCCTCTGTGGGTCTCTTTGTGGAGTTCCCAGCATCCTCCTTGGTCTCCACTGTGGGTGCCTCCATAAAGGAACCACACTTTGCCAGAATGGCATAGGGTGTGGAAGGTACAACTGGAGGGATGCGCCTCTGTTCACCACCTCACCTCCCTGAGCCCACTGTGGTCCAACGCTCCTCTTTCTTGGCAACCTCTGAGGCAGCGGCAGTGGCACTGGTGGTCCCTGGATGGAAGAGGAGGTCCCACAAATCCTGGCCAACTCGGCCTGGAGGTGAGCAACCTCCTCCCTCAGCCCAGAGAGGTGCCTGCAGATGGGACAACACTGCATCCTCCAGAACGTCTCCCGGAGACTGCTGCTCCACAGTCACTGCACTGCACCACTCCAATCATGTCTTATTTCTGGCCCTTAACTAGGGTAAATGGGTAATGCCGCTAATACAATCATGTAATTTAGAAAGTAAGAATAGTTGTATGAAACAATTATTAAGACAGGATAAAATTAAAGGGATTTATGGTCTGGCAATGTTTATAAGTAGAATGAAGACTGGTTGAATATGTTTTTATTAAATCTATAGCACTCTGCTTTTCATGTGTAATGTTATTGTTAACATGGTATTTGTATTTATTGTATTGTATGTATTTTATGGTGATGTAACAAAATGTGAATTTTTATACATCTAACTGTAATAAACTTGAACTCTCTTGAAGCTCCTTCTGTACTTGCCACCCAAGGTCTCCACCTCTAAAAAAAAAAAAAAAAAAAAGTGGGTCATCTCTCCTTGGTCCACAGAGGGAAAACCCTTCTTCTTAGGGTTCTCCTTGCTAGGGTCCATCTCTTTCTTTCCTCTCTCTCTCTCTTTCTCTATTGCTCTCTATCCTTCCTTCCTTTTCTTTCTTCTCTTTTCTCTTTCCTTCCTCCCTCCTCCCTCTCGCCCCCTCATTGGCCTGCCCAGTAGTTGGGGTCTCCTACCCAGAACTTTTAGAGCCCTGCCCCTTCTCCTGTGGCGGCTTTATTCCTTTTCAGTTTGTATCCTTTCCTTTTCCTATCCCTTGTTTTCTCTTGCCCCACCCTCCCTTCCTTTTTCCTCTATCTCTGATTTCCTCTCCTTTGAGCAGAACTGAGGGTGGTGGAGGGCCAGCATCCGTACTGGCCAACCCATGGCGCCTTGTAATATGTCGGCCTCGAGGGTGGTGCCATCTCCAACGCTGGCCCCTCAGGCAGAGAAAAGCCAAAAGCTTAAAGCTATAACCTTCCCGTGGGGTCCTAGTGCCTCCACCTTGTACCCACCAATGATGAATCGTGAAGACATCCAGGAAGATTAAGAATTATAGTAGGTACATAATTTTTATTTAAGCGTGTATGGCAGACCTCCTTTAAAATTGCTACTGTAATGGTAGTCACCAGTAATCACAGTATATGTTGTGTATAAAAAGATATATAGCCCATCCTTAGAACAGCAAAGTCTGTAAGATGAATTTGTAAGTTAAGCAGCTTTGTAATCCTGGCATAGTACAAGAACCTATGAAGACAAAGTAACTTGTTCACGATGACATTTGCCTCTGGTTGTCTCTTTTTTTCTAGGTTTTTCAGTTAGAACTGAAGAGATTGGTTGCCAAAAACTAAAATAAAAAAAAGACTAAAACACTAATAAAACCAGTGTACTATATAGCACAGTTTAATGTTTGCATAAATCAGTTGGCAATGCTTTTGAGCTCGTATAACAATATGTATTTCTCAACAGAAAAGAACAGTGAATCAGTATGTAACAGCTAATAAACTCCCTACATAGTTATTAGAAGCAAGTCCCTTAAGTGATTGGGTGTAATAGTAATGTTTATTACATTTCCATCAGTGGACTTGTCAGAAAACCAAACACATTAGCTTAAATCCTGTCATTTGCAGAAAAGGCCTGTTTATGTAAAACTGCCTGACTAATTGACTCACTGTTTGAGTCTGATATTTTAGCTTTCAATGTAAAATCACTGACTTGCTTTACATTTGCTCACAAATGTCATCACAAAAAGCAAATTAAAAAGACACAGTATGACATTTAGAGCTAATGTATACATGTATAAAGTATGAAGCCTTTTAGGAGTTCTAGAGGGACACCTTCCATGACTTATGAGTTTGTGTTTGTTTTCTTTCCATGTTGATAGCATAAATATACTGTGATTGCATTTTTTAGCTTGATTTCTGTTAACCTGGGGCAGTATGACAGTGCTGGTGAGATTGAAATGTAAGCATCTACTTGTCATTTAAAAATTTATTGGCTTTTTCAGAAATGCAATGTACTATTTAAACTATTTTCTAGGGAACTCGAGGGTCTGCAGTTTAGCTTGTCAGAGAATGTAAATGCACTGCTACTTAAGCAAAACAATAAGAAATATGCTTTGAGTAACATAGTAACATTAACAGTAGTATCAACAAGCAAGGTTAACATTCTAAAATGTTGACACACTCTGATTTAGTAATTTAAGTGAAGCTAAGTGCTTAAAATAAACTGGTCTCTTTTGGAAAACACCACTATGTGTACAAACCTACATTTTCAGAATTCCAAAATTGTGGATAGCTGGCTGTCTGCTGTGTGTGGCGAGAAAAGAACAATAAAGTTAGGGTGACAACAGTTCCTTAGACTGAGCTTGTGCTTCATTTTCAAACAGGGACCTTTTTGATGGCTTGTAACTCCTTCTGCTGCATTTGTAGTGACAGATACTGAAACAGGGAGAAATGCTGGCCTTCACACTGAAAAATCTCCGAGTACATGCAGATTGCAAAGCGGAATCCTTCCTTCAGGAAAGGCCTGTTGAAACTGGATGGCTTTCATCTGATGTTGGAGGAACCAGGGCACTAGGACAGCACTTTGAGGCCTTCATCTTGGAGTGCTTAAACTAGTAGGGAGAGACTTGAGATAGGGTCATCCTTGGGGTACACATAACTGAGGGAGACCTGCAAAGCACTCCGCTGTCTACAAGGGGCAATCAGGAGGTAGGGGTAACAGAAGGGGTACAGGTGGGTCTCACCCAAGTGAAGTAAAAAACTGATAAGGCTGACGCCTGGTTAAAATGTTATCAGCAGGAATAAGCAAAGTAGAACTGGCCAAAGGACAGAGGAAGGATGGCAGCCAGGTTTCAGGAGGATGGCCTGCTTATATGCCAGAAGCCTTGGAGATAAAATAAGTGAGCTTCCAGGCAACGGCAGCAGGCACCAATCCTATCATAATTGCATTGGCAGTGATGGAAACATAGGCATCACCACAAGGACTGGAACCTCATGGTTTCCAGGCTTTGTATTCTTCAGAAGAACAGGATAATGAGGAGGAGGGGTTGCACTGTACATCAGGGAAGGTATCAGGGTGATGGTGGAGGAGGAGACGAGGTGGGGGCGTGGTAGAGATTCACTGTGGGGTGCAGCTTATAGTGAAGGAAGAGGTTGTCCTCTTGGGTATGATATACAGACCTTGACACTAGTCAAATAAAAGCTGCAAATAAAGTCCTCATATACATGTATAATTAAATAAGCAGCCTACTTTATTAGCAGTGGCAGTCTGCAAACAAAAAGACAGCTTCCACTAGTACCTAATGTTTCATGCCATCAACCCTGAAAAGTTGGATCAGTAATGCAAAATGTTCGGTACTAGTGTAAGCTGCCTTTCTTGTTCGCATATTTCCACACTGAATAAAGTAAACATTTCATTTGTTTGTATATTGGAACTTTATTTGTGGCTTTTCATTAGTTGAATGGTGTCAAGATTTTTTGTTTCTAGTTTGTCCTTTATCTTGTACTACAGTCATTTCCTTGGATGTAGCCCTTTCTATTTTCCACCTGTGCTTCCAGACCCCATGTCAGACAGAAGAGGTGAGCTTGATTTTAGATTAAGAAATCATGAAGGCTGCAGCATGAGGGAAGTCAATATACCAGATGCTGAATGGTGTATCCCAGTTGTGCAAAACACCAGATATCAGACATTGGTAGACACCTTCCAGGACTGCTTTCTGACTCAACAAGTAGATGAACAGACTAAAGCAGGGACCAGTCTCAACCTAGTTCTGACTTACTGAGTCAGCATCCTGTTGCTAAAAATGGAAAAGCTGCTAGAGTGTAGTGACCACAACCCTTTGTGGTTTGACATAGGTCTGAAATCATGAGTAAGGAGCAATGAATGAGCTTGGTACATCCAGCAGGCCTAAGTTTGATTCCCACAACCTCCGCTTGCATACTGTGTGACTCTGAGCAAGTCACTTAACCATCCCAGTGCTCCCGGGTCACCCCTGAAAACAGGCAGTTGTGCCTAGTGGGTCTTACCTGGTTACCAAAGAATAACATAAAATAAAAAAAAAAAAAAGCCTGATGTTAGGAGGATGGAAGAGGAGCTAAGGAGAGGCTTTTGGGGTTACCAGCAACTGGATGGGGCAGCAGACCAGTGGAAACATATCAAAGAAGGATTCTAGCTGTTAGAAAAGGTTGTCTAAGACAAGCGAGTACAGGGAAGAAACATAAAAAGCCTATGTTGTTTTCCAGGTAGGTTCATATGGCTATTATAGAAAAAAGGACTAAATGATTTGCACCCGCGAAACTCAGGAGCTATGGCAGCCTCTGACCATACATTGGCAGACCTTTTATTGCTAAATTGAGGTGGGCATAGGCCCAAAGTCCCCAAGGACTGGAGGGTAGCAGACATTGTCCCTGTACACAACAATGGGAACAGGGAGGACACAGAAATTATTTACGTTAACCTGACTTCCATTGTTGGGAAGCTGCTTGAGGCTACAGTCAAGTAGCAGCTTGCTGACTTCGAGTTCAATGGACACCAGTACAGCAAGCAGCCTGGCTTAGTAAAGTGACGATCCTTTGATGTGAACCTCATGGATTTCTTCAACGCTGTGTCAGAAGTGTTGTATAAGGGCCAAGAACCGGACACCCTATACCTGGATTTTATCAAGGCCTTTGACTCTGTACCCACAGGAGGCTGGTAAACAAATTGGGACACTTAGTGATGGAGAGCGTCACTAGATGAGTGGAGAATTGGTTAGTGGGAGAACCCAAAGGGTGGTACTAAATGGTACATACTCCAAAGTTGGGGGGTTGAGTGAGATCCCACAGGAGTCTGTCTGGGCCTGGTGCTCATTAATATGTTTATCTGATACATTTCAGAAAGGATACAGGCTAAGGCATGTCTGTTATTTAGCAGATGGCACAAAGATATGCTGCAGGGTGGAAGTGAGGAGAGTAGGAGGGAACTGTAGGAGACTTGGGAAACTAGAAAGCTGGTCAAGATTTGGCAACTGAAATGCAATGCTAAAAGTGCAAGGTTATGCACTTGGGGAGAGAATTCAAGGGCAGAATATTGGGCGGTGGTACAACTGGAACAGACCTCAGAAGAGAAGGACCTGGGGATTATAATTAGTGATAGCCTCAAGACCGCAGCCCAGTGTAACAAGGCATATGGGAAAACCAGCAGGATGGTGGGGCGCATAGGTAGGACCTTCCCAAGAAGACGGAAGAAGGTGATCCTGCCTGTGCACATGACCTTGGTGATGCCACACCTTGTATCTATTATCTGTCTGTGTAGCAAAGTCATGATGATTGTTTTGGACCTCTCTGAGTCACCTTTCCTTACCAACCTCACTCACGAATTCAGGAAGTTCTTAAAAGGTTGTCCATTCTGAGGGAGAAAAGCCTTGTCCCCATCAAAATTTGATCATCATCTGCTGTCAGACCTTGATGACTAAAACATGTGGACAAATCAAGAAGACACATTTTCTGATCTGCTCAAGACTTCAAGCTTGTAACCTGAGTCTCTTCACTGTACCTCTGGCGCCACTGGGCAGTAGCTAGGGCGGGCATGGCCTGTGGAGACCCTGTGTGTAGGAGTCAACATGGTATACTCACCAAAGGGTCCCCACAGCAACATCCCCAGTCACAACCCACCCTCGGTTCCCAGCTATGGGATGTGTGAAGCTCAGACCTTTGCTCTGACAGGAACAAATTGTTTAGACACTCTCCATATTGGCTGTACAAACAGGCTCATTCCTGACCCTGGATGTAGTCAGGTTGTGCTACACAGTTGGACTCACACATCCCCCTCTATTCCATTTCACAGTCTGATCCACACATACCAGTGGGTGAAGTAATACCTTGAGTCAGAGCCTGATCTACTTGGAAATTCAACAGTACTCCCACTGTGCTGTGTCGTTACTAATCTGACAGATTACGAACTCTTTGGCACAGTGGCACCTGGTCAGTGAGTGGTGCAGGAGGCCTCACTACTCGAGCTGCAATTCATTCACACCTGTATGATAGGCATTTCTTGGACACTTGGTGTCAAGGCAGCTATGAGGGCTGCTTTTCCTCACACTGTTTTTTCCCATATAGGAGCTCACTAAGCCAGAAACAGCATTTTGGTTTGCTATTATGGTGACCATGGGTCCCTTTCCTCATGTATCCTCATATGGCCTCTCTAATTACAGTGGCTCTACATTAAATGCTCCCAGATCACTTCCATAGGATCTGCATACTGTCTTGGACCTGTCACTGGAAGCTTCCAGGTGGCTAGGCAATGAGGTAATCTGGTCTCAGAAATCTGGATCCGACAGCTGGTAGGTGTGGACGTCCTTGCCACCTCAGGGCATAAGCTCCTCAAGAGCACCCTGGCATTCTTGTTTCTGTCACCAAGCCCTTCCACAGCGCTATCTACAGTGAAGCCCACCAGGATGAAGTGCAGTGTCACAGGTTTCCTGCATGACAAAAGGGATTAACTACGAATTGAAATTGCATTATTTGCTACAGTAACACTAGTACAGAATTGTGCAGAGTTGGGCTTCATCCTGGTGGGCTTCACTGTATTTCAGAGTCACTACTAGAAAGTAGGCTGTAGGCATAGGTGCTAGAACTAGGGGTGCTGGGGTGCAGCAACACCCTTGCATGAAGTATAGTTCCCTGTGGCTTCCTGTATAGGGTTTAGAGTTTTGTCCAATGGCTTTCAGCACCCCCACTATAAAAATGATTCCAGTGCCACTGGCTGTAGGTCTGGCAGTCTGGTAATCAGCCTTTCATTCCGTACTGGTTGGAGTAGGTTTTACGTACTGTTCAAGTTTGTTTTCATATATTTAAAGCGAAGACTCTGTATATTTCTGATTTGGATATGTCTGATGTATTTATTATACATTACATCAGTTACTGTACATATGTCAATAAGAGATCAGTCATTTCTGCTGTTGCAACACATATCTAGAGTCTGAGGCCGTGACACAAGGTAGTAAAATGTCAAGCAGGCCTCCATTTACATGAAAATGGGTCACTTGTAATACAGCCCTCCCTTTCCTGATGTCACTGCAGCAGTAGTGCAAAGAACACATAAAGGTATCAATGCTGTCTGTCCTGATTTTAGTTTAAGTTTGCAATGGCTTAGGACAGTTCTGTCATGCAACTCACACAGGAGTAGTACTTGTAGCCTTAATACTGCATGTGTAGAGCAAATAATACATCTAATAGTATTTCATTCACAGGAAACAGAATCTGTTCTTTGTACTGCTCATTCCTCTGTGAGACAGTTGCAACATGTGGAGAGCAGTAGAAAGAATCAATCAGTCAGACAATCAAGCAGTCAAACTAGCAGTCAATGAGTCAATCAGTATTGCACCAGGTGAACACCCTTGAGAAGATTCATTTATAAGATAGGCCTGAGCAGTTTCCCAAAGGATCACACAAGACTGAATTCTCCTTTGCATAACTTATACACCCCCTTTCAGCGGCCTGGAAGTGGAGAGCTAGATCACTTACTTTATGAAGTGTAGTGTTTTACATTTTAAATGCTCCTTACATCTGGGTTTCTGACTGGAAATACCAAGACACAGAATGCATATGACATGGAGGAATGAGCTAAGCAAATACAGAGCACTACAAACACTGAGACTGATTAGTTTCTTTACCTACAACAGCTGAAGTGTAGCATCTGATTTGTGAGGACATCCTACTTCAAATGCTGGCATTACAAAAGGGGCTGCCACAGCTTGTCTTCAGTACCTTCAAAGTGAAGTGCTGTAGCTCTCACATCACTGCTAATAATTTATAATGGGAATGGGAGCACTTTTAAAGTCATGGACCTGAGGGGCCATCACAGTTCCCACTGAGGTTAGGGAACTTGTTAAGGGTTAAGTAAGGTACTTTAGTAAGATCTGAATCAGAGTTTCCCAGTTCTTGTGCCTGTGCTTTAACCTCTAGATTACCTTTCTTCTATATACTGCCTCTGATGTTGTCCTGGTAACCTATTCAAACAACATGAAGTCTTGCTGTATTCTGACAATTGCAGTGATTCCCAACCTTTGAACTGCCCGGAGAACTAAGGGTTAGCTTTCCATGCAGGGCATGGGCGCTGAGCTCGACTTCGATTGAAGTCTCTGTCTGGGCGTTTGAACCTAAACCGTCACATTCTTTACTCCGCCTCACTGAGCGGTTGCTCCAGAGATTTCTCCTTCAGCTCGGTTCAAGTCGGTTAAAGTTTTCAGTTTTCATCAGTTTAAACCGAAAAAGTATCCGCATAGTCGGTTCAGTCTCTGACTGTGGTGCCATGAGTACTAGATAGGAATTGTTCTATTTTTTCTGTGTGGAACTTGTAAAATTGCGGTCGGTTAAGCTGAAACGACCATTTGATGTGACTTTTGATATATTTAGTGTGGTTACCGGTTCTTATCGGTTCTAAAAAAGTGATTTAACAGTTTTTCCCAATACCATTGACACAGTTAGGAACCGATAAGGGAGTCTTGCCTGGCAGTTGCTGAGAAAAAGGGTAAGTTTGGTTAGGTTGGCCATGTCTGAGAAACCAAGGAAAAACCTGGCCCACTGGGTTTCAACACTGTAGTGAGTGTGGGAGAGGTTTGCCAAGGCCGATCCCACATCACCTGTGTTTGTGTCTGAGGTTTGACCACCTCGATTCAGACTGCCAAATATGTAAAATTTTCCCAAATCTACCCTTGAGAAGACATTAGGTAGACTGAGGGGAAAGCAGGCCGAGAAGTCCACTGACCCGGATGGCCAGCCCTGTTGGTTCGACCGAACCAGAAAGAGTGCCCTCTGACCAAGCGATACTTCTTTGGGCAAAAGGAGAGCCGATTCCGAGGATCAGTTCCGACAAAAGAAAGCACAAGATAAATCGACCGGTTCGGATCCAGAGGTTCATGTTCCGACGCCCGAAGAGATAGCCAGGGCGATTCAAATTGTGGAATAGCTCCGTCGGTTCCGACCAATCCAGCTCCTTCTTGCAGGGGTTCGGTTGGTTGGTTCCCCAGTTCAAAAGTATACCCTTGAAGAATTTTATGAACCGGAGTTTGAAGAGGAAGGGAATTTCAGGATTATGATGTAAGTGAAGGTCTGGATGTGCCTGTGGAACTGGACATCTCCCCAGACAGACCATCAGGTATCATAGGTAATTTCAAGAAGAAGAAGAAGAATCAGCATTTATATGGCGCTTTTTCATACATTCCAAAGCGCTTTACAAGCAATGCTAGACTGGTAGTGAAGTGACTGAATGTGTGGTGGCGGCCATATCGCACATCATCACCCACACAGCCTGGATAATTGCATGAACTGGTTTATGGGAAGGGAATGTTGGCCAGGACACTGAGAATATTCCCTACTCTTTGCGAAGAGTGCCCTGGGTTCTTTTACTTCCACCTGGACACCACCGGACAACACCAGGATGGGCAGAAGGGACCTCGGTTTAACTCTCATCCGAAGACGGCACACCCCAGCAGTACAGCACCCCCAATACTGCACTGGATGCCTAGATGTTTTTAGGTGCAAGTCCAATCCCGGTGTGGGACGAAACCCACGACCTTCTGGTCCAGAGGCAGATGTGCTACCAACTGAGCCACGCTGACACCCAGAGCAAAGAAGACTTTCATCCATTGTGCTCACTGTTAATTCTAATTTTGATACCCCCCTATTTTATTTGTTATGCAATACTTATCTAGTTTCCTCTTAAACTCCCTGTAGTCTTACTATTGATTACCTCCTCAGGTAGGTTATTCCATACTGGAATAACTCTAACACTAAACCAGTGCCCCCTTTTCGTGGTCTTAAAATTTTGCCCCTTAAGTTGTCATGAATGTGACCTAGTGTCCTATCACTGTTCCCTCAATGTAAGTCCTAATTTAACCATTAGATTTGTATTTTTAAGTGCATTATACACCATGCACATATCCCTCTCAGTGCCTATACTCCAATGTGAACATCCCCAAATACTCCAATCTGTCCTCATAGTCCTGGTCCCTTGTATCCGCTACTAACCTGGTAGCCCTCCTCTGAACCTTCTCCAATCTTCCTACATCCAGCCTATAACCGAGTGACCAGAACTGTACAAGTACTCAACTGTGGCCTCACCAGTGCACTGAAGAGAGGCACAATCACTTCCTTTCTACTCTACTTACGAGGTGTTTCCTCCTAGGCTTTCTGAGTCCCTTCCATTTTATGTTTTACAGGAAAGTGGCTGAAACCCTCCAGCTTCCTTTGGAGGAGGCTGTGGAAGATCAAGAAGAGCCTGATTATGTAGAGATGATGGATATCCCAAAGTCCAGGAGACTGTCTGTTCCCTCCATAAATCTTTTGGAAACAGACACAAAAATCTTGACGTCTCCTAACACTATACCTCCTGTGGATAAAAGAATGGACAACAGGTATACACTCTCAGGCTCAGACACAGAGTTCTTATATCAGCAATACAGCCATGTTGGGGTAGTGCAGGCTGCTGCCTGTGACAAGGCAAATATTCCCTTGGCTTCACACCCCTGACAAGGACTCCAGGAAGATTGATGCCATGGCAAAGAAGCAGTACATGGCATCTTCTTTGGGACTCAGGCAGGCAATTACATGGCCTATACAGCCAGGTACCAAGTCCAGGTGGGACACTGTGCTGGCACTGGCTAAACAGGCCTCCCCAGCTAGCCAAGGAGCTGGAGGCGGTGGTTGCAGATGGGATTGAGGCATCTAAAATGCAATTTCATGCTGCTGTGGACTGTAATGGTGTATCATCAAAGTCATGGCTAAATCTGTGGCTCTTCGGAGGATGGCTTGTCTCAGATGTACTAGCCTCTCACAGGACACCCAGGCTAAGGCTGTGGGTTTTCCTGTAGTGGGTAATTCTCTGTTTGGGGAGCAGACAGAGAATTACATGAAAAAATGGATGAGTACAGGACCACTTACAGGAGTGCTCAGGCCAAGGAAAGGCAGGCAACTCCTCAAAGGCAGCAGTCTAGGGGCAGGGCAGGCCTTTTCAAAGGCCTTTTACCAACACAGGCCTTTTCTTCTTCATTTTTGCAGAGGGGTTCTTCAGAGGGAGAGGCAGAAGGGGATGAGCAGGCCTGCATCCACCCCTCAGCCTAAAGCCCCTGCCAAGCAGACACCCTGATGGGTCTGCCGGGTTGACTCTCCTATTCCAGTAGGGAGCAGGCTGGCTTACTTTGTCCAGGACTGGATGTCTGTTACATCAGACAAGTGGGTCCTGGAAGTAGTAAACCAGGGACTGGTTCTCAGCTTCAAAATTTCCAAAGATGACAGCCAGATCTTTTCCACCTGCAAATCTTTGGAAACCCTTGCCCTAGAGGCAGACATTTCTTCTCTCCTAGCTTTAAGAGCTATAGAGAGTACCTACCCTACAGTGGGGCAAAGGACTGTACTCCAGGTACTTCCTGACCCCCAAAAGACAGGGGAGTGGTGACCCATCCTAGACTTCAGATATCTGAACAAACATCTTTTAAAACCAAAGTTCAAGATGATAACTCTGGGAATAATCCTTCCGTCTCTAAGGCCAGGGGACTGGCTAGCCTCCCTGGACCTCAAAGATGCCTATTTTCACATTCCTATTAGGTGCTCCCACAGAAAGTACCTCAGGTTCAGAGTTGCCCTCAGGCCACTATCAGTTCAGAGCAATGCTCTTTGGCCTCACCTCACCAAGGGTTTCACAAAGTGCCTGGCAGTAGTAGTTGCCTTTCTAAGAAGGCAAAAGATTTCCATATTTCCTTATCTGGACGATTGGCTATTAGTGGGTCCAGTCTCCAGACCAAGTCAAGTCTCACCTGCAAGTGACCCAGCAAGTGCTCACTTCCTAGGATTTCTTCTCAACCTTCCCAAGTCAGTTCTCGAACCAGTCCAGCTCCTTACCTTTATAGGGACAGAACTGGACACACTCAAAGCAAGAGCCTTTCTTCCTCTAGAAAGGGCAAGGGCTCTTTGGAACTAGCTTCTTCCTTCAGCCTTCAGATATCTTGACCAGCAAGGCATTTCCTCCAGCTCTTGGGCCACATGGCAGCTTCACAGCAGTGGTCCAAGGGGCAGATTCAGATGAGGGATATTCAGTTCCACCTGAGAGCTTACTGGTCTCAGAGAAAGGACTCCCTTACCAAACTGATTCCAGTGACTCCGACCTTGATCCAAGCCCTCCAGTGGTGGCAGGATCAGGACAATTAAGGCAAGGTGTTCCTTTTGTTGCTCAGCCTTGTTCAGTGGTACTTACCACAGATGCTTTTCTTCTGGGCTGGGGAGCCACCTGGGGTCCCTCACTGCCCAGGGCCTGTAGTCCCCAAGAATCCCTTCTACATCAGTCTTCTAGAGCTCAGGGCAGTTTTCTAGCTCTAAAAGCATTCTCACAGTCAGTTCAGAACAAGGTGGTTCAAGTCAGAACAGACAACACTACCACCATGTGGTACATCAGCAAGCAGGAGGCACTCAGTCCACGGCCTTGTGCACAGAAACCATGAAGTTGTGGTCCCTGGCTTATTCCTGCAAGCCTCTCTTGTAGCAGTTCACCTTCCAGGCAAGGACAGTGTGCTAGCAGATGCACTGAGCAGGATTTCTCAGGGCCATCACAGAATGGTCCCTGGACCCTCAAGTGTTGAAAGTGATTTTTTCAAGGTGGGGCACTCCAGAGATAGATCCTTTGCAGCTCAGACAATCACCAACTTCCTCTCTTTTGTTGCAGACCTCAGTCTTGGGCTCAGTCCCCTGGATGCCCGATTCTGAATTGGGAAGGGAAGTTTCTGTATGCCTTTCCCCCTTCCCACTCCTGTTCAAAGTTTAGTCAAAATAAGGTCTCAACCTTGCAAGGTGATTCTGGTTGCTCAGATTGGGCCAGACAGTCCTGGTACCCTCTGTTGCTGTCCCTGGCAGTCCATCTCCCCTGTCTCTTCCCAGGAATTACAACCTATTAACATCCTCTCAGGGAGGATTTGGTACCCCAATTTTCAGTCCCTCAATCTCAAGGCATGGCTCTTGAAGAGTTAAATCCGTCTTTCCCAAGGGGTTCTGGACATCCTCAAGGCTTCTCAAAAGCCCTCCACCAGAAAGACTTACAATTCCAAATGGAAAAGATTCAGCATTTGGTGTTCTTAGAAGAATATTTCTCAGACACTGCTGAATTGCCTATGGTTCTGGATTATATGGTCCATCTTAATGGCCTAGGCCTCAGACCAGCTACTCTCAAGGTACATTTGTCAGCTGTTTCTGCATTTTTGTCTGTGGGAAGCCTTCCTCACTGTCTTCCCATCCTGTGTTCTGTAAATTTTTAAAGATTGTTTCACACCAATCCCCTTTAGAGACCCTGCCCCTGCCTGGGATTTGAATGTTTGCATTGCTCAGCTTATGCAACCCCTTTGAGCCTATGTCTTCAGCAGAGCTTAAGTACTTGACTTGGAAAACTGTGTTCTTGGTAGCCATTACTTCTGCCGGGCGTATCAGTGAGTTGCAAGCCCTATCAGTGGAACCTGATTTTATCTCCTTTCATAGGGATAAAGTGGTCCTTAGAACAAATAGAAGGTTCTTGCCCAAAGTGGTTTCAGACTTCCATTTAAACCAGTCTGTATGTCTCCTGTTTTCTTCACTGAGCATTCTTCCTCAGGAGAGGAAGGCTACACAGTTTAGATGTCAGCAGGCCTTAGTTACTATATAGGCGTCTGAAGGGTCACAGGTTTGACTCCTCAGTTGTTCCTCACTTATGGGAAGTGGGAAAGGGCAAACCTGCCACCAAAAGACTCTGTTGCCAGGTGGATTGTGTCTTGTATACAATTCTGCTATGAAAACTAGGAAAAACTCCACCCTCAGGCCTGAGGGCTCATTCCTAAGAGGTACAGCTGCTTCCCTGGCTGCGGCCAGGATATTCATCTCCTAGAAATTTGTCAAGCAGTCACCTGGAAAACAGTCCATACCTTTACCAAGCATCTCTACTGGATATCCAGGCTAGAGTAATGCTCAGTTTTAACACAGCAGTACTTCAGAGCCTATTCCCAAAGTAGGTTCTGTCCCTCCTCCTTGGAGGTACTGCTTGGTAGTCTGCAATTGTCAGAATACAGCAAGACTTCATGTTGTTTGAAGAAAAATTACTCACCTTAGTAATTATATTTCTTCTAATGGAGTCTTGCTGTATTCTATATCCTCCCTCCTGCCTCCTCTCAGAACCTGTTTTTGGGAAGTGGGTGGGCAGGTGCAGTGTGCACCCCAGGGGTGTATTTGCTGGCACCTCCTCTCTTTTGTTTGGGTGCTTATTTATTATTGTTATTTTTTAAGTACATTGGGTTTAGTTTTTGGGTTTCTGACTTGAGTCTTCCTTGGGAATCGAAACTTTTCAACCAGTTGGCTAGTAGAATTTTTACAATTTCCACATAGAATTTTAGTTTAGTTGGGCTCGTAAGAATCTGATGGTTTAGGTTCAAAACACTCCAGACAGAGACTTCAACTGAGCTCGAGCTCAGCGTTCCATGCCCTGCATGGAAAGTTAACCATAGTTCTCCGGGGCAGTTCAAAGGTTGGGAATCACTGCAATTGTCAGAATAAGGCAAGACTCCATTAGAAGATATATAATCACTAAGGTGAGTAAGTTTTCCTTCCTTGTTATAGCCAAACTCTTTATTGCCTTACAGCAGCCATCCAATCACTGATTGCCTAGTTACAAAGGAAAGGGCATGTTGGCAAGATTGTGTCTCACTGCTGGTGTCAATCAAAACAGAGAATGCTAACACACACAGAACATAGTACAACAGCTATATAATACCACTTAAGACTCTTGTTGTACCCAGAGTCATTTATTGGGTAAACTGTTTTGCTAACAGAAACATTAACACAACACATACAGGCACTTCCTTATAGGCATACTGTATATACATGTCAAATCAGTGCTGCATCACACTCATATAGTCCTAGTTCCTATTAGACCTGCACTTCAGGATGTGCACAACATAAAGGGTTCCTCCATAACTCAAGTGGGAACCAGACATTGTGGGTTCTGTTTACTGATGGAACAGCATTTAGTGCAGCACCATTATCTGTTGCTCTGAAGACATCATCCTCCAGCAGCATTGATGGTAAAATGGAGGACAAACACATTGATAACTTCTGGGGCTGTATATTTTATTTATAATCTAGATTTGGACAGCAATAGGACTGCTGGCACCTGGAGGAAACGCATAACAGTTACACATAAGGAGTTGGGAAAATATGGGTGTGAAACTAGGGAGACTTTCCCTAAGGTCTTGGACCATAGCTGCCACAGACCAGTCTGTTGCTGTCAGAAGAGCTGCAAATCCTACATGCAGTTTATTTTCAGTGATGTTGGAGTCAAAGTCTGCAAGCTTTTATCCTCCTCTGTGAGCCTAGTATTTGTCTCATCTGCCTTCTCGTTACATGTTTTAAACATATCCATGATTTGCACCACAGGAAAATCACACTGCCAGTGCTGTGTTGTTGAAGCCCTGCATACTTTACTGAGCTGGACGATGACTATAAATGAAAATAAATATTGACTCCTTGCGATACCGCTGCTTGTCTTTTTCACTGCAGCTGTGAGCAAGAGTTCTTAGACAATCTATCTGTACCCAAAGGTCAACAGTACTAACAAAAAGTGGTGTATAGTATAGTTTTTTGTAGAGCTGGATGAACTGTTCTTATTGAAATCAGAACCCCAATCCAGCAGTCACCCAAGGACTTGGATAAATAAGAAGTCAGCCACAGAAGTCTGGTTCCAGGTCCATTGGAGTGAACAGCTTGATCTTCAAGAATCAATCTTTACCATTCATCACTTGTGGGTCTGTGCTGGAGGCACTATGACCCCACAGGAGCGTATGCCTTTAAGAGCTTTTGGAGGAAGGGAGCCATTGTTGGGGACGGTGTCACCCTCAAGGCAAACATATGGACGTGGCGCATGTGGACTGGCCAGTAACCAATGTCGGCTCCATTTCCCCATGAGTTCTGTTTTTCTGACCTAGGCGCTGCATCTCCATGGGTGCATTCCGCCAAAAGTGCATTGCAGTTCTGTCGTCACCGTTACTCGATGCCGTACCCTCTCATTCGATGCTGCATCACTGTTTTGCTTATTTTCTTTGTCCCTTTTGTTATTTTCCATTATCAGTTTGGTCATGCCTGATCCAGGGCCTAAGAGTTGTCTACTAAGGGAATGGATCTTCTCCCACATTCATCGGTGCCCCTGTAGGAAGAATATGTCCGTTTGCAACCGCCATGACCAATGCGGGACCTGCATGGGTGCTAACCATGACATGGATAGATGCAACACCTGTTTCAGTATGGACTTCAGCACCTCGAGATTCATGCTGCAAGGTGGGGCAGGACCCTCCCACCTTCAGAGGCTGGTATCACACCAGGACTCCAGGCTCAGGCCCTGGGTTCTTCCCTGAGCCCCTCCCTAGTACTGTACATTCTGAGGGAGACCAGGCCTTCACTGTTCCTTGTCTCGCCAAGATGGGAGGCTTGAGGAGGGGTTAGTGGGACAGCTGGCCCCTCCAGGGGGCAGTTGCGCCTCCTCCCAGTCCAGTACCCCTCGGGGTCTGGATGCCCTGCTGGAAGTGTCCCTTGGTGCTGTAGTCTGGTGCCACTTCAGCTTCTGGCACTAAGGCCAGTGCCGGTGAGTGGGGCAGTGCTGTTAGCATGACTGGGTCTCTCCTACCACTGTTTGTGGCACTGGGAGAGGGAGGGTCCCTGGTGTAGCCTGGCTGGAGATCTCCCTGTCTCATCCTCTGACCCAGAGGGTGATGATGGGGAAGATCCCAAGTGACTCCCTGATTCTGGTGAGTGTAGGAACTCTTTTGGGCCTGCTTCTAGGCTTTATGTGTCAGCGGGGCCTGGAACTTCCTTCCCAGTGCTGGCTGTGGTGCTGCCTCCCCAGTATCCCATGGTGCTGGTACCAGTTCTGGCACCAATGGGGATAGTGGCACCAGGTCTGGCGTGGGGTTGTCTGGTGCCACTTCTGGTGTCGAGTCAGACTCCAGCACCATCCATGATGGCAAGTCCTATTCTGGTGCTGTTTGCAATACCAAGGGGATACCAGTGCCACCCTCGGTACTGAGTCCCCTCACTTCCTGTCTCGGGCTCTCATGACTGCTGTTGGATCTTCTCCATGGGGCAGAGCCCTCACTGGTGAAGCTGTGGTTGGGAGGTTCCTGGTCGGCACCCATGCTGTGTGACCAGAGCAACTGGGGGCTCTGGCAGGAGTGGAGTAGGTGTCAACTCAGGTCTTTTCTCCCCTCTGGAACCATCTGGACCTGCGGAAGGTGGGGACAGAGGCCACCGCCATGGGACGTGTAGAGCTCCGACCTCCCAAACCAGGGGTTCCCTCAAAGGCACCATCCCAATCGCCTATATGTTTCATTTTCATTTATTTTATAACTGGTAAGAGCACTGGACCAAAGGCCCTTCTTCCAGCCCAACAACAATAACAATTTCAAATAGACTAAAACTGAACAACCAAATAACAGTCATACAAATATAGTTACATACAGAATTCACAGAAAACAGCTACAAACAGATTTCAACAATAAATGTTGCTTTAGTTTTAATTTAAAATCAGATATTGATGTAGCCTGGCATATAACTAGTGGTAATGTATTCCAATATTGAGGCAGCCATAGAAAAATCAATGGATCCCATTTTAAGTTTAGGTAACATTGACTCTAACAAAATACCATTTAAAGAACATAAAGTTGAAAGAACAGCTCTGGATTTGATAAGATCTGACAGTGGGAACAAGAATTTGAAAAACATTTAAAAAATAAGATAACTATAGAAATATTCCATTCTAAGAATGGAGCCAACCAACCAAAATTGGAATACAAAACACAATGATGAGTTCTACAAAGGTACCTGTAAACAAAATGTCAGATATTATTATAGACAACAGACAATGCATGCAGATTCTTGCTTCCAAGATTCATGTAGATCCCAGAGACGTAATCAAAATGAGGTAACAGAGACTCAACTGCAATAGATGTTCTTACTTCTTGGGAAAAATAACTCTTAAATTTATACAACAAACCTAACTTTTGATTTATAGTGCGTACAACAGTATGACACTGTAGGGGAGTGTCAATCCAGGGTCCAAAAGGACCCCAGGTACTTAAATTGGTACACTTGTTCAATAGTTAAACAGTTTAAGTCCTTTAAAGATAAAATAGGACTAAGCCTAAGCATAGTGGGTGTTCCAATAATCATGGATTTAGTTTTATTAGAATTTAAGACCAAAGCATTATCCAGAAACCATTGACAAACTCCTTCAAAATCATGACTCAAGGCGGCTGTTAACTCAGAGACTGAACTTGATTGATAATAAAGAAAAAATCATCAGCATACAGTAACGTTTCACAGGTCCTACTAACAGAAGGAAGTTTGTTAACAAATAAAGAAAATAACAAGCGGCCCAAAATGGACCCTGGGGAACACCACAACTAATCAAGGAAGTATTAGATACTGCAGGGCCTACATTAACAAATTGAGCACGCTGTGATAAATAGTTCCCTATCCCAAGAAACAGCTGCCTCGCTAAACCCCAGTCCTTCAACTTTACACATGTCAAATCATGCTCTATAAGGTCAAATGCCTTGGTCAGGTCCATGAACACCACCCAGTCATTAGGCCTTTCTCAAAACCCTGAGGACGGAGTCTGTGAACCTGACTAAGGCAGTCCCTGTTCAAAATGCTTATGAAAGCCATGTTGATTAAGTGAAAGCTAATCAAAGGTTGTAAGATATTTCTTGATTTGACAAGCAGCAATCATTTCAAGCATTCTGCTCAAAGGATTAAGGACTGAGACTGACGAAGATCCTCAAGAGTGGTAGCATTAGGTTTCTTAGGAATCGGAAACAACCTAGCCAGTTTCCAATTAGATGAAAACTGGCAGGATTACAAAGAAAGATTAAAGAGGTCCCAACCCCAAGGGACTGCCAGCTCAGGTATTGTGCAGCTCTGGAGTCTCCAGGAGCCATGCCTCTCTCCACTTCTGGGGTCCAGATCCTGAAACCCCTCTGGGCATTGTCACCCAGAGTGTGACCAGCCCCAGAGTCAGACTCAGTCAAGTTTGACCATTAGGGTAGAAGGTTTTCTTGATGGCATGCACCATGTCTGTGCATTGCTGCACACCAGGCATACCAGGCAATCTATGGCAGGCACCTGTGAAGGTGCTGGGACAGCTCCTGGTGGCTTTGCCAGACTGTGAGGCAACAAGACAAGCCATTCACCTTTCCACACAGGGTCTGGAGCTGGCGAGACACCAATCAAGGGATGGCTCTAGATGCTAATGAGGTAGCCTCCAGGATAGTGGGAATTGCAGTCTGCAGTAGGTGGACAGCATGGCTTCACCTTTCCAGGTTATCACCCTTGGCCTGGTGTAGGGTGCTTGCTTTACAATACCAGGGGCCCATTTCTTTTCCCACAGGGCCAGGCATGAGCTTGCAGGTATCTTCATGCTCCCAGTCCACAGGAGCCTCCGCCTGCTCCTGACCAGTCTCAGGCCTCACCCTGTGAGGAACTTCCACCTTTCTGTGTCTCCCCACAGGAGGCTGAGGGAACAACCACTTCTCTCAGGATTTGCCAGCACCATCATATGGTGGTGGCTTGGTATCGGCCCACAAGTGATGAATGGTGAAGACTGATTCTTGGAAGATATGAAAATTATGTCCTCATTGTAATTCTTGATCTTACAGAATATTTTCACTGTTCATCACTGCTACCTACCCACCTTCCTCTGCAATGGCCAGGCTTGTGGGCAGTGTCTCTCTCCCTTCTGCCTTTCCCCTCTTTTAAAAAAAAGATAGTAGTCATCAGGAGGCAAACTCCTGGAGTGGGGGATTGTTCCTTCTCCTATCCTCTCATGGCCCCCAACAACAACCACAACAATTTTAGTTTTTTGGACTCCTCTTTAGTCCCTTTGTTTTGAAGGAAAGCAATGCCTTGGGTGACATGTCCTTCTTTCTTGCTCAATTGATTAACAAAATACATCATAATATGAGTAGGTGGTGTGGACTATATATATATATATATATATATTTATAAAATTGATAAAGAATCAATATCCAAATGCAAAGTTCTAATTGTATAAAACACATCACATGAATGAGCAAATATCAGAGCGCAACTGCACACCTGCACTTTTACCCCCTCCAAAACAATTTTGCCATTTTATAAGATAGATCCCACTCTATGGTATGCCACTACGCTCTGATATCATGCATGCTTGGGTGGTTGACACACACTCTACCCGCGGCCTTGTGCGCATAAACACACTAAGGCATGCATATATCAGAGCGCAATCAAGACACCTAAGAGTGGGTTATTTATTACATATCAAATGGGTAGGGAAAATGATGTCTCCTGATTGGATAAAACATACCATATGACCTAAGGTGAGTCAGAGCACGCCAAGACACCTCGTACTCCCCCAAAACAATTTTAGCCATTTTATAAGATAGATAACCCACTCTAGGGTGTGCAGTCACCTCTGATCCTCTGATACGCATGCCTTGGGTGGTTGAATGCACTCGGCCATACAGCAAGCGTGACTGCACACCCTAGAGTGGGATTATCTGTTACATTTTTTTTGCTCCTATGTGCATACCTGTTGTTGGTGGGACGTCTTTGGTCCCTGTTTTCAAAAAAAAAAAGGTAGTTTTTCTTTTCTGAGAAGGAGACAAAGAAGAGACACCCTCATCTTGAGGCTCTAGCAGCCCCTCTACCCCTTTTCTCCAGTGGTTCAATCTATGTCTTTGCTGTTGGATTGTCTCTTCTGATCCCCTTGTGAGACACAGCCTGCTGCGTTGAGGCTTCGCCTCTGTGGCCAATTAAATTACAGTAGCCCACTTCCTCCAGTTTAACCTCCCGTGCAGTCACCCTTTTTATTTATGGCTAGCTGCACCTCTCTCTCTTTAATTCCCTTGGGTTTCTTACAGTCTCAAATTAAGAGAATGAAGTTCCCTTGGAATTCCTGTTCCTACTCCATTTCTTGTGAGATTCCGGTCCTTGGCCTGGTTCTTAGAAGTACCTTTCTCCCTAGTTTCTAATTCTTATAAACTGAGCTTGTCTTAGCTTGAGCCCTGGATTAGCCCTCAGACCTTTGGCTGACCTTTCTCCCATAATACGCCTTGGTCATATGGGTCTCTGAACCTTAGTCCACTATGTCCTTCTTCCTCAGATGGACATCTAGACTTAGCTGTTCTCCCAGGGCTCATGGGGCTTAATGATGCATTCTCAGAGAAGTACTCCCTTCCTTGCAATCCCTTCTGGGCGCTCCTTCATTTTTTCAGGAGCAGCTCTTTTTTTTTTGGGGGGTTACTGTCTCTGGGAGTGTCAGACATATTTTAGGTTGGAATAAGAGCAAGTCAGCTCTTATGACACACTGCTTTCTGACCAAGGACATGGGGTCCTCACTCATTCTGGTTCTGTCTCTTTCTGTCTTTTCCTGGCCTGCCCAGTTGTCCTGATCATCTTTGGCCAGCCTAAACTCCTCCATCCAGAATTTCTTTTATTCCCTTTTCTGGTCAGTTTTATTAATTTGTTTAGTTTGTATCCTGTATCCTTTTCCCTATCCCTTGGGCTCACTTATGCCACCCTTCTATCTTCTTATCCTTTCTTCTTCTACTTGGCGGACAGAACTGAGAGGACAAGGGAGCCAGTGGTTACTGGCCAGTCCATGAATGCCATGTCATACATCTGCCTCATGGGTGGCACTGTCGCCAGCGTCGGCTCCTTCCTTCAAAAACTCTTAAGGCATGCGGCTCCCATGGGGTCCTAGCGCCTCAGGCACAGATCCGCCAGTGATGAATGTTGAAGGTATTCTGGAAGATCCAGAATTACAGTGAGTATGTAACTTTCATTTTCATGTGATCCTACTGGTCAGTGTTTAATTTACATCCACTCCTCTGCAGAGCACACCAGCACAGACTTAGTTAAAAAGTCTCAGTAGAAATTCACATTTAATAACGTGATTGACTATAACCACAGCACTGGAGAATGCTGACTTCATTGGTTGATGCTGCTGAAGTTTGTGAAACTACTGTAGCTGTGACTGGACTTAAGCTGAAGAACACAGGTAGGAGACACCCGATTTGCTGTGGCAGTTGGTGAATCATGTGGTTTGCACAGCTCAGCTCTGTTTTCATCACTTGATGTGGGCTTTTGGAAGTAAAGGAGTGCTTTCCTCATTCCATTCTGGTCACTTGTATCCTCAAGCTCTCATTCTTTTATCAGTCTGACTGAAATTGTTCTACCTTTAGGAGTTTGTACTGTTCCACACACAGATTTGTAAAGAAAGAAAAAATTAAGAAAGCAGCTATTGTTTAAGCTTGGCTTTCCATCAAGGTGCCTACAGTGGCTGAGATATGAAAGGTGGGAGGAGGTAATCGGAGACTCAAACAGAGATTCTTGCAAAACTGTCCATGTATTAACAAATTCTGGTCAGAGACAAAATGGCTACTAATGCATTAGTCTCACAAGTAATATAGAATTAATATGTGGATTGATTGTAATGAATAGTCTTATGGGCACATAATCTTTTAGTACCCCACCTTATGATCAGAACAAGTGGAACTTTTTAAATCCCATCTGAAAGGTGATTTCACTGAGGACTGCAAAACATGTTTTGGAAGGGTTTGAAGAATTACACCTGCCTTGTTCATGAAGTGGGTTAAAAGCATAGCCCGGTGAAGCGCCTGGTCCCGCCCAAAGATCTTCCTACCTTGGTCCATGCCTTTGTCACCAATTGTTTGATTACTGCAATGCTCGCTACCTAGGGCTACTTGGGGTAGATATCTGTCGCTTTGCAGCTAGTGCAGAACACAACGCCAGGTTGTTGACTAGAACTTCTAGATCCAGTCGATAACACCTGAAGTGCATTAACTGCACTGGTTGCCAGTACAGTATGGATTACCTTCAAGATCGCTTTGCTGACCTATAAAGCCCTACATGAGCAGGGACCCCACTATCTGAAAGAACTCTTGTGCCCTTACTGTCCCACCTGTTCACTCTTATTCTCTGGGCAGGATTGCTAGAGATTCCCAGGGTATCCTTAAAACATCAGGGGAAGATCTTTTGCCTTTATGGCACCTACCCTGTGGAATTCTCTACCTCGCCAGATACGAGATAGCCAGACCATAGAAGATTTTAAAAGTCATTGAAAACCTACCTGTTTAGCCAGGCATTCTCAGGAATTTATTGAATGTGTACTGATGTGTTTTATTGATATGTTTTAATTGTTTTAAGCTGTAATATTGTGAGTTTTATGAGTACTGTATAGGCACCCTGAGCATTGAAGGCGCCTTATACAAATAAAGTGTTGATTGTTTGATTGATTGAAAAGGCAATGTTAAAATATGGGCTAAATCAGGAAAAATAGTAAAGTAATGAATAAGCGTTGAAGAATTTCATTGTTGCCTCATAACTTTGTTGTTTGAGTTTTCACCCAATTTTGACATAGTCTTCTTATGGCCACACCCTCATGATTCCCTGAATTATGATGCTCACATTATGGTGCTCATTATGGCGCTGGCTGGTTGTAGTACTAGTTAGAGAGGGTCAGGATGTGACAGAGAGAAAGTGCTGGGCCAACCTTACTACAGTGCCAGCAGGGCGGGCCTTAAAAAGGCGCCTTTCCTCTTTCAAGCTGGCAATACAGAATACTCCAGTGCTGCATATAACCCCCTTTTCAAGTGGTGGCACGACTAAGTCAATACCATCTCCAGACATAGTGACAGCTCCCTCCCTGCTGTGCAACAAAGGAAAGTCTCATCTCCCTTACCTAGATGTGCAACAAAGAGTAACCTATAAGGACATGAACTGAGCAGAGGTAGACAGGCAGGGGGAGGAGGAAGGCTGACCTGTTCAAATTATCCTGGTTCCTATCTGATCTACAGTGGCCCACAGTGCTGATGCCTGTTGCAGCGATGGGGGTGGGGGGGTGAGCTGGGGCAGCTTTCTGGAATGTTATGAGAGCCCCAGGCAGTTGAGCTGCTGAAAATGTAAACCAGGTCAGATGACTGGTCTTCCAAGGCAACTGCATTTCAGGCCTTTGTCCCTTTTAGCCAGCTACAGTCATACCCCACTTTTGGTTGCAGTACAGGGAGGCTTGGATTCCCACACGTTCACCTCTTTCTTCCTGTTGCTGCCGAACTGACTAGACTGGACTGTGGACTTGACTCAAGAGGCCCAAACCTAGTGGGGCCAGGGCCAGCAGTGACAGTGTCTGCATTAATTACCATTCCACTTCTTAATGTTTAACCAAGCACAAAAAGAAAAACACATTTTGACTTAGCAAATGGCGCTGACAACTACATCACAAAATATGCAGATGACTCTAAACTAGGGGTGGTCCCTGTAAAACACAGATACAATAACATCCCCATAAACTGATTTAGATAACATCTCCGAACATGTATATCAATGGGGCATGGTATTTAATATCATAAATGCAAAGTATTGCATTTAGGAAAAAACAATAAGAAAGTCAAGTATTTCCTGTGTGGTACTTCATTACAAGAACCAGCTCAAGAGAAAGACCTGGGAGTTACTGTCACCGTGACCTAAACACCAAAGGCAATGTACCATAGTAATTAATAAAGCCAACAGACTGTTGTGTTCAATAAAGAGAAATATAAGGTCCAGAAATAAATAAATAATATCTCATAATAATGCTTGCATACATTAGACCTTACCTTGATGAAAGAGTCAATACTGGAATATATACAGACACAGGGATATTGATGAAGTTGAAAGAGTTACATGTGAGAGCCACTAAACGAATACTTTCCTTCTAAAATTGTGCTTACAGTCAGAGAGTGAAGAACTCAATGAGTTTAGAAACGAGGAAGAGATATGCTTATAATGTATGACATCATTAATTACTCAAACTTCCCTAATTAAACTTCTAATCTGATGTAAATAACAAAATAAAGCATTTACTGGTGGCTGTGGTGGGTCACTGAGAGGCTTTATGTCAAGTACCTTTATACTGACATAGGCAGGATGGAGCCACGCTTTTAGGAAAGCAACTTTGCTAGAACTGTATTTTGTGTATTGTTGCCATGGTGTGCCGTCAGCATGCTCGCCTACATACAGGCAGCCGCAGCATCCAATCAGGCAACAGACAGTCACGTGACACACTCATGGTATATAACAGTGCTGAGTGCACATCGTGGCTCAGATGAGAGGAGGACGGTCGGAGGAGCATCTCACTCATTCATTGCAGCAGAGAGCCACCAGAAGAAGTTGCCAAAAGAAAAAAAACATACATATAAAAATAAATAAGCATTTTGGAAGGGAGGAAGAGAAACTAGAAGAGGGAAGGGAGACTTACTGGGGCGGGAGGACTGATCGTCTGGAAGGGTGATGTCTCCGGACTGGAGAAAGGAGGAATCTGGGGGCACTGGGGAGATAGTGGTGGCCTGGGTGGCTGCTGGAGGGGAGGCAAAAGGCAGGCAGTGTGGCAGTGTGACTATGTACATGAGCAAATGCAGGAAGGCAAAATCTTTGACTTGTGCCATTGCAGAAGATCCAGAGGAGAGAGGGAGAGACTACTGGAGGCCCAAGAGAAATTTTACAGTTATAGAAAATCCCTAATGAAAGTTTTTTTCTTTCTTGGCCTCAGACAGTGTAGCTGTGTACATGAGCAAGGGCATGCTGGCAAAATCTTTGACTTGTGCAATTCCAGATCCAGAGGAGAGAGGAGAGACTACTGGGGCCAAGAGAAATTTTACAGTTACAGAAAATCATAAATATTTTTTTCTTGGCTTCAGTGTGGCTGTGTGTACAGGGCAAGGGCAGCAGGCTGGCAAAATAAATCTTTGACTTGTGCCATCTGATCACAAATCATAATCACTTGTTAACATTCATTCACAATTTCATCCTGGGGAGAGAAAACTGCAGGGGATCCAGGAGAAATGTAGCAGTCCAAGAAATCCCAAATACTTTTTTTTCCTGGCTTCAGTGTGGCTGTGTGTACAGGGCAAGGGCAGTAGACTGGCAAAATAAATCTTTGACTTGTGCTTCCAGAGGGAGGGAGAGAGAGAGAGAGAGAGAGACTGACTGACTGACTGACTGTAGGGGGCACAAGAAAATATAACAGTCCCAGAAATCCCAACCAATTTTTTTTCCTGACTTTGTGTGGCTGTGTGTACAGGGCAAGGGCAGCAAGCGCAAAATAAATCTTTGACTCTTGCAGTCCAGAGGGAGAGTGGGAGACTGTAGAGGGCTCACGAAAATATAACTGTCCCAGAAATCTCAAATACATTTTTTTCCCTGGCTTCTGTGTGGCAGTGTGTACAGGGCAAGGGCTGCAGGCTGGCAAAATACATCTTGACTTGTGCTGCCTAGAGGGGGAGAGAGAGAGACTGCAGGGGCCCACAAAAATGTAGCAGTTCCAGAAATCCCAAATAATTCTTTTCCTGGCATCAGTGTGGCTGTATATACAGGGCAAGGGCAGCAGGCTGGCAAAATAAATCTTTGACTTAGTGCCATCCAATCATGAACACTTGTTAACGTTATTCATGATTTCATGTATTAAAAAAATACTGTTCTGACAAACAACATACAAGTTGATGCACCTGTGCTGCTGGCTGTGGGTGGCCCAGGGATAAAATCTGACTTTGTGACTTGTAGCAGGCTGTTTACACTACAACACAAGTGAAGTACAACTACACACAAGTGTCATCATCATCATCATCACTCATTCCCATTATTCATCCTTATTATCATTAGTTTTATAGTATATTGAGTTACATCATGTATAAGCATTAACCTACCTCAGTTGGGGACTGTGCTGCATGTGGCTATACACCAGATGTGTCTGCATCTCCAATTCAAATTCTGGGGAACACTTAACAGTTGCTGAATTTGGTCACTTAACAGTAACTGTACTGTAGGAGTCAGTCAGGTAGTCTTAGAAGGAAATGGTGGTGGACAGCTGTGCTGTTGGTGTGCTGTACAGTCACGAGTCACGACAGTAAATTTGTCCCTGGCCTGTGGGTGTGGTGGGGTCATCAAAAGGACATTATGTTAGTTAGAGGGATCTCAAATTTTTTACAGGCTAGAATACTAATGATATAGGTAATTGCATCTGTGTGTGTCTCTCTCTCTCTTCTCTGTTTGTCTCTGTCTCTCCCAGCACACTCATGTCACGGACCCGAGTAGGATATGCCACCATTACCGCCAGCCATGAAGGCTAGTAGTGAATGATTGCTTTTTATTTAGCAGTTTTACATTAATTTGTATACAAATAATCCATTAAATTATTTCCTTTGGGCCTCTGTGTCAAATGTGACCAACTTTGGCCACTTTCATGCATTTTTTGCATTTTCTCAAATATTTATCAATAAATCAGAACAAATCAGAATTTCACTGTGTTCCAGTTCTTATTTAATAAGGATCAGAACTTCACGAGTTCTCCCAACCCTAGTCTTAGGTAGCAAGCTTAGTGGCTTTCACTGAGATGCTGCATCTGTATGACGGGAGGAGAGGGATCTCTACACCATGAGCTTCACCTCATGTTTAAAGGAATGGTGCAGAGAGGAGTGGTTCAGCTACATTGGGGACTGGGATCCACCTGCAGGAAAAAGGCCTATACAGGGGTGATGGCCTGCAGCCATTCGGGAGGGAACTGTAGTCCTTAGTGCATGGTTTAAATGTTACTTTGTTGGACATTTAACTACCGAGGGGTGGTGGAAGGAACTGGAGAAGCAGAAGATGCCACCCCCACAGAGTGAAGCTGACAGTAGGGAGAACCAGAGGGAGGAGGAACCCTGGGAGCAAACTACTAAAGGAAGAAGGCTGATAGAATTGAAGGGATGGGAGCAGGAGCATTAAAAGAAGAGGGAAGGAGGGACAGCAAAACGAAAAAAAGTAGGGAGTTGAGTGCTAACAAAATCTGGAAGGCCATGTTTGGAAATGGTAGAAGTCTAGGAAATAAGATTCTGGACATAGAGGCCATCATGGCAGAGACCAACCTGGATATTGTGGTCATTACTGAGTCATGGTGCACTGAAAACCATTACTGGGACATTGCAATACCAGGTTATGCTCTGTTCAAGATGCACTGGGGTGCTTTGTGTGAGGGAAACCATAAAATCAGTGAGATACTGTACAAAGGAATATGGGGCGGGGCACCTAGTTGTAGGACTCGACCACCACATTAACTTTTCTGAACATATTGACGCTATCCGGAAAAACTGCGCCCAAGCTCGGCACCCTTACAGAAATCAGAGTGCATTACCACTACTGGTGAGGCGAGATATTGTACAGAAAGTGATTCTCCCATCTTTAACTGTGGTGACATAGTCTATAGTGCTGCTCCCAAGTCTTCCCTTGCCAGACTGGATTCACTCTTCAGTGTTTTCTGTCATTTTGCCCTTGACTCCCTCTCGTACTCACCACTGCACCCTATATCACTCTCTTACTCTACCTTCCCTCGAGTGCAGGCACCTCCCACTGCGCTAAACTCACTTCCAAATTCTGGTTTGGGTCCATGCCCTCCTACATCTCCTATTCGCTCTCTGCTCCTGCTCCCAACTCTCACCCTTTAGATCCTTGGACTCTCACTCTCTAGCTATTCCTCATCGCCACATTTCGATTGGACAGAAGCTTCCTTGTAACGCTTCCTAAACTCTGGGACTTGCTTCTTTCATCTGTTCAACTTTCCTCGCCTCTCTTTTTCCCTCTCCCTAGTCCTACACAATTACTTTGCCCCTAACTGCACCTACTTCCTAGCCCCCTCCTCCCTCCCTTACTCCCTCTCTCTAATGCCAAAAACTTCGATATCCCATTTTGGACTTTCCTTCCTTCTTTTCCCTCCCAAGCCCTATACTCCTTCATTCCTCCTACACTGCACTTTTCCTGTCCACCCCTTCCCCCTCCCGTACCCTACCCCTCTAATCCATTTTACCATTCCTCTCCCTCTACCCACCTCTAACCTAACCTTTACCCCTCCCTCAGCTTCACATTCCCTTATTACTAGTCACCAAGTCTTCCCCTCTTTCCTCCCCCTCTAATTTTTTCCATCTGGTCTTGCCCTCCTGGCAGGGTTTTGCATGCATCCTGAAGGGGATTCCTTGGACCAGGCTTTCTTTCTCCCTACCTCCCTCTCCCCACCCCGCCCTCACTCTTTCCCTAGGGATTTCACTAGCACTTACTAAAGCCTTGCTTGCAACCCTCTCTGCACTTCTGTGTCTTTTCATTCCCTCTGGTCTCCTGGTCTTGCCCTAGGCGGTACCATGTAAGTTCTCCTGGAGGTTACTCACCTAGGTCCACTACTCTAATATGAAAAAATGTTTCCTGTGTTGTGTTATTATGTAATAATGTATTAATGTTTATATTATGTTTAATTGCTCTCCCAGCCTTTGTACCCCTCCCCAGGACGCTTCTGGAAACAAGCTGTTCTCAGCTCATGTTGTCTTTCCTGGTGAAACATTTTGTAGATAATAATTAAGAGGTTCTGTGTGTCATGTGGAGATCGAGAATGGAGCCACTGTTCATACTGGTGTGATCTACAGATTTCCAGCACAGGGCGAGGAGTTAGATAAAGTACTGTTGGGAGCCCCTGACAAGATGGCAGAAGAGGAAAGGTGCTGCTAATAGGGACTTAAATCTCTAGATGCAGACTCGTGCCTCCCAGCTGAGGTTTCAGCTAGAAGCAGGAACATCCTGGACTTTTGTAGGGGAATTCCTCAGGCAACTAGTCAGTGAGTCCATTCATGATGGGGCAATACTGGACCTGGTACTCACTAACAGGGACAGTGTTGTAGGTCTCAAGGTGGGAGTCATCTGGGGACCAGTGATCACTGTACATTGTGATTCATTGTGGTTCAATATAAGGATAACAGCGGAATTAAGCGACACAAGGGTGAGGGCCTGGACTTCAGGAGGGCAGATTTTATAAGATAAATGAATGCCTGAGGATGACCTAGTGGGGAATGACCTGGGTAGAGTAGAGGAACAGTAGGTGAAGCTAAAAGGGGTCATAGTGAAGGCAAGAAACCTCTGCATCAAGCAAGTGAGCAAAAGCAAGATGAAAAGAGACTGCTGTGATTTTTGAAAGAGGTGGCTGAAAAGATAAAGGCTACATGGATAACTATTCAGAAGGTGTAAGGTGTTGCAGAGGGAAGAGAATAGGGAAGTGTATCAGGGGAATCTGAGGGCAGCAGGAAAGCAGTAAGAAGCATGAAGGTGCAAAGTGAGGAGAGCATAGCCCAGGTGGTAACAAAAGGGACAAGACATTTTTTCAGTATGCAAGCAAAAGAGGAAGGCCAGGGAGGATTGTAAGGTTAAAAGGGAGGAGGGGGCTGTGCAAGGGGACCTGAAAAGGCAGACTTCTTGAACAAATACTTTTGTTCAGTGTTCACAGAGTAAGGAAAAGGGCAGGTGCCACAAAACTTACAGGAGCTTTTTTGGGGGAGGTGGACACTAGTCCTTTTTTTCTGAGGAGAGTCCAAAGGGACTTGCTAATCTGAAAGTGGAAAGAGCAATGGGGCCAGAGGGGTGCATCCAAGGGTACTGAGGGAGCTCAGAGAGGTACTGGTTGCACCTCTGACACTCCTATTTAACAGTTCACTGGCAACAGGAGTGGTTCTGGAGGACTTGAGGAGTGCAGATGTAGTCCCACATCACAAAAGTGGTAGCAGAGAAGAGGCTGGAAGTTGCAGGCCAGTCAGCCTGACATCAGTGGTGGGAAAGTTAATGGAATCACTGCTGAAGGAAGGGATTGTGGAATATCATGAATCCAACTAGTTATGTGTTTGGTTATCCCTGCAATGACTCCTACTAAGTAGATTCCTCATATATTGGTAGAACCTTTCAGACTGTGGCACCATGTAATTCACAAACACTTTACACAAGTAGAGGCACTTTATTTGCGAGCCTTTGCTCATGACTTAAATTCTCCCCAAATCATGGGGACAGGGTGCTACTTAGATGGCACCAATACAGGTTGACATATGTATCACAAACGCTCGCGCCTGCTCGCTTGTGTCCTCCAGGTCAATTTTTGTCTCCCTGAAGAGCTTTTATAATTACTTGCAATTAAAAACATATTTCCAACCTTTTGAGGAAGAGTTAGCTAACATAGCCGAGTCACCCTCATTCTTGGTCTCGCTGGTGCATTCTCAGTCTAATCCGAGAGGAGTCAGAGGACTCGAATGAGGCAATTAGAGCAAAATGTTTCCAGGAGCTTCAACAGGAAATACCAATTAGGGGTGGAGTCATCGGCCCTCCTGGCCTATAAGGTATCCAGCTTTCCATATTGGAAAGTATATATGGAAACTTCTAGCCTGTTTTTCTGCATCCCAGCCATAGTGACAAAGTATACAGGAGACACTCTCAGGAGGTGTTGGAAGACTTGTGGGTGCCAATGGGCAGACCAGACTAATATCATGTGGGCACGTGAACCACCGGCCCCATACTGGTGTGAGATGAGTCAGGAGCTAACAGCCATTTAGGAGCTGACTTGTTCACCCCCAACATTTATCTTAACTTTGTGCCACTGGAAGGGGTAAGGTTACTGCACTACACGTAGATAGGTGTCCCTTCTTCTCCTTACAGCCCAGAAAGCAATAACTAGGCTATGGCACACAACCACTATTCCAGCTAGGGAGTTATGGGGAACACTGGCAAGTGAAATCTATGCTTCATAATGACTTTCAGCCAGGCTACTGGATCGAGTGGAGACTTTTGATCTTAAATGGCAGAAGTGAGTGACATATCAACTAGAGCACTGTCCAAGCTTTGTCCCTTAATTGGGACAGGCCCTACAAGGGCATAGCAGAAGTGCATAAAGTGTTTACTGTCAGAGAGTTCTCCTTAAGCTGTGTTATTTTTATTTTATTTATTTGTTTTATTTCCATTGTTTTGATTTCAAAGTTACTGTATGTGCTCCAATTTGGAGAATATTTATATTATAGGAACAGATTTCACTTAGGTTATGTATTTCGATTAATTGATGACCAAAGGAAAGTGTAAGTTATGATTTGTTTTGAATTAATTTTGAGTTGTATTAAATAACCTGTATTCCTCAGAAATCTTTTAATAAAAAGACGAATAATAAAAAAAGAATATCATAAATCAGTGGGCTACAAGACCGAGGCACTATGGATTCACTGGGGGGTAATGTCAGATGAATCTGATAGATTTCTAGATTTCAGTAAGGCATTCAACAGTAAGCAAGCTGGGTAGATTACAGAGTGAGTCCAAAGTGATAAACTGGATGAGATCTTGGTTAGAGGACAGATGACAGAGGGTGGTGGTCAATGGAGTTTACTCCGAGGAAGGAGGTGACCAGCATGTTGCCCCAGGGATCATTGCTGGGACCGTTCTATTTAATATCTTTATAAGTGACATTGCAGAGGAGCTGGAAGATAAAGTCTGCCTCTTTGTAGGTGACATCGAAATCTGCAGTGGGAGGGATGGAGAGGATGAGCAGAGACCTGACAAAACTTGGAAGAGTGGTCTGGTTGTGGCAGCTGGGTTTCAATGTGAAACAGTGTGAAATAATGCACTTAAGGCACAAAACCCAGGGGCTGAGTACAACATTGGTGGAGTGGTATTGACAACTGCCAAGCAAGAAAGAGACCTGGTGGTAATCATATCGGATGACCTGAAGATGTCCAGGCAGTGTGACAAGGCAATTGGGAGGGCTAGTAGGTTGCTAGAGTGTATAGGGGGCATCACCAGCAGAAGAAGGAGGTGATGTTGTCCCTGTATAAATTGCTGGTAAGACCCTACCTAGTGTACTGTGTTCAGTTCTAGAGACCATCTCTCCAGAAGGACACAGAGTGGAGGCAGTCCAGAGGAGGGCAACTAGAATGGTGCAGGTCTGCACCAAAAGCCTTACAATGAGAGACTAAAGGACATCAGTATATGTACATTCTGGAACAGACAAAGGATGGGGACATGATGGAGACCTGTAAATACCTCATGGGGGTAAATATGATGCAGGAGGGAAGTTTTTTCAGACAAATGGAGCTCAAGAACAAGAGGACATACTATGAAGTTGAGGGGTAGACTCATGAGAGACATGAGGAAGTACTTCTTTACAGAAATGGTGGTGGATTCCTGGAACAGCCTTCCATTGGAGGTGGTGGGGAAAACAGGGGTGGGGTTCAAGAATGCATGGATAGGCATAAGGGAATATTTTCTTTTAAAATTCAGTCCACTTTATTCAGTTTATCATTACAAAGGAAACACAACAGTACACAAAATAGTAAGACAAAACCAAAACCAAAAAAAACAAGCCCACCCAAAATAAAGATCCTCCCAGCCACTAACCCCCACCCACCTCCCCTACAGAGTGTGCTCTAGACCTAAAAGAGAGTACTAACTTATAAGGAAATGATATAATAGCAAAACAGGAGTAGGAGAATCGGTCGGTTAACTCATTGCAAATAGAGTGCGAACAGCTTACCCCATTTCTTGTCAAAAGAGCCGTTTATGCCTGATACAGGTGATCATCCATTCAGTCCGCAGGGAAAAGGGCATCTCTTGTAATCATTCCTGTGGTAGGAGAGGGCACCTGATCCAGCTAGTGTCTAAGGACCAGCTTCTAATGGCAAGGGAGATTACCAATATGTTATCTCCTTTCTGTAATGGGAATCGGCTGTAATCCCCGATTATACAAATTTTAGGGGTGAAAAGGCCCATTAGACCCAATAAAGGTTCAACTTGAGCCTCTATAAGATTCCAAAGGGGAGACTCTATCACATGACCAGAAAAGGTGTAGGAGAGTGCCTTCCTCCCTCACCACATCTGGTGCAGGTAGGAGATATGAGGCATTCCATCCTGGCCAGTTTAACAGGAGTATATTATAAATTGTTCAGGATATGGAACTGGGTAAGCTGGAGTCTGTCTTGAGAGCTATACTCTGTAAAGCTCTCTCCAGATATGATCCCAGTTGAGAGTAGAAGAGGGAAGGAGCCCTCTCAGACTTTAGGACAGCTGGGAGAGGTTGGTGAAATTTTCTCAAGGATAAGGGAATATATTTTAGCAATTCCATGAGGTTTTAGTGCCAAGTCTTTTAGAGAATCAAGAAAGGCAGATTGGTCAGAGATCTCAGGAGAGGGCCAAATGCTTGAAGGAAGAAGTGTCTCAACTGGTAATTCTTGAAAATGTGCACCGGGCCCAGGTGGAATTTCCATAAAATTCCGTGAAGAAAGAAGGGTACTCTAACTAAAGAAATCAACCACCTTGGCATCTACAAGCTGTGATAACCAGGCTGGAGTGAGTGTTTGCCCACATTTTGATGTTGTTATTACATAAAAGAGGCTGGAGATATCTTAGAAAACCGAAATTTAAAATATGCACATAGTTGACAAAAACCCTGAGAGAGACTGCAATTATGGAGGTCTAAAGAGGTTTAGGTAAGGATTTCCAGGAGGAGAAAAGAGGGAGGGCCTGACAGTCCGGCTTTAATTAAAGCAGATTCTATATGGAGCCAACTTGGAACATGGTTAGGGACTAGTTGTGTATAATTGGAGAGGCCCATTTACAGCACTTGTAAAGGTGGCTCCCTAATAGTAAAATAAAAATTAGGAAGCCTAAGGCCACCAAGCTCCTTGGGAAGAGTCAACTTAGAGTAAGATCTCCTGGGGAATTTGTCCAGCCAGATGAACCTAGTGATTACAGTGTGGACATGCTTAAAAAGGAGAGGGGTAACCAGAGGTTCAACATATTTAAGGGATAGAAGAGTCTGGGTAACACGCTCATCTTGACTGCGTTGATCCTGCTCCAGAGAGACAAAGGCAGCACTCTCCATCTGATGAGGTCTTGCTGAAGAGTATTAAACAGATCTTATAAATTAAGCTTTTTCATAAGGGATTGATCATAAGATAGAAAATGCCAAGATATTACATTTGAGTCAGAGCCCATTTCATGCCAAACTGATTAAAATCAGACCTATGAGTAAAGAGGTTAAGGAGGAAAATTTCAGTCTTGTCTAAATTAAGTTTATAGTTGGAAAGAGACCTGAAGTTGTTGATAATGTGCAGAACTATGGCTAAAGAGTCTACAGGCCGGAAAGGTGTGGTAATATGTCATCCGCATAAACTGAAAGCATTTGAACTGTATTACTAATAGGAATACCTGATGTGTTGGGGAGGATTTAATTTGTCTAATTAAAGGTTCCAGATAGAGATGAAAAGCAAGGGGACAAGGCAACCTTGCCTGGTTCCTTGTATAGCAGAAAGCGAAAGGAAAATACACTGTTACAGTAAATTTTGGATGAAGAAAAGAATAAATAACTTGGATCCAGCAAAAAAGGCTTGAGGGAAACCAAATTTTTGTAGGGTAGCTAAAAGAAACACCCAGTCCACTCTGTCAAATGCCTTTTCTGTGTCAAGAGAAATCAAAGCCATAGGGAGGAAGAGTCTTTAGCAGCTGAAAAGATACAAGTAAGCTTATGGAGATGATCGGCAGAGGAATGGCTAGGAACAAAACTGTCCTGTTCCAGACTACAGTCAAGACCAGACTCAGCCAATCATCGAGGCTAAAATTTTAATCAGTATTTTAAGATCATAATTTAATAATGAGATGGGGCGGTAGCTGGAAACATATGTTGGGGTTTAACCAGTTTCAAGAGAAGAACAATCAAAGCCTCCAAGATCATTGGTCTAAAGAATCGGATGAGAACATATGCTGAAACAAACAGAGAAGGAGATGAGCCAGTTTCTTGAAAAAAACTTTTATAAAATTAGAGGGAAGCCATCTGGCCTTGGTGCTTTATCAGGAGCCAAGCTATTAATTGCTGCCAGAATTTCGGTATGGAAATGGGTAACAATAGGGAGATACATTGATCCTCAGAAAGTCTGGGTAGAGGAATGGAATCTAAGTAAGCATCGAGTTCCTGGTCCACAGGCAGTGTGGGACGAGGTCCATAAAGCTCACTGTAGTAATTTCTAATTTGAGAGCGAGGTCACAGGGAGAAGAAGGCATAAGGGAATCTTATTGGAAAGGAAGTAGGAGGAGCCAGAGTTCAGGAAGGGTCTGTGTTACACTGTAAGTAGGGAAAATGGGCAGACTGGGTGTGCCAAGCAGTCCTTATCTGCAGTCAAATTATATGTTTCTGTGTTCCTATCTATGGGTCAGCCAAGATCAGATAGGTGTTGGGACTAATAGTAGTCAAGACAGGCTTACTCATTTTGTCTTGGGCTTAAAAGTGATTCACATAGTTAGAAGTCACCCTGGCCTACAGTTATGGCTTGCAGCATTCTTATAAATTTAAGGTGGGCCCACCAAAGGGAGTGACCTGATGGTATGGAGTAGTGGCATGACCAGACTCTGGGGAGCAGCAGAACAACAACATGAGGGGAAGCATGAAGTGGTGGAAAGAGACCAGATGACAGGGAGCAGAGGACCAGGCAGAGTGACTAGATGGCCATGTGGCATGACAGCAGGGAATGGAGCAGCAGACTAGGCCCCACTTATGCTGGACACCAGGTACAGCACCTCAGAGGCACAGGGAGGGTAATTTTTCTGAAAGCATGCTAGACCATTGCAGTCCCTTGTTAAATCTACTAAAACTATGATCCTGCTTTGATTGTTGGGGTAGGAGTATGCAAGACTTAGGACTTAAACCAACCCTTCTGAAGATTTGGTCATCCTTATTACAGGGCTCTCTAGGATTATTTATAGACTGCCTAATTTGTCCCTGTTTATGCTATTATTGTCTTTGGACTGTGTGTTGTTGAACATTAATTTAATCTGCCCATGGAGTATCTGTCTTCTTGCAAGACTCTGATGTATTGCCTTTCAATCAATCAATCAAAGTCTTTATTTAACCAGGCGATCACCGTTGAGCAAGCTTAATTTTCGAGGTGGACTTGGGTTTGTTAACAATGAACAAGGGACAATATACATGGATGCAACACACAAGAAAATAGTAATAATACAAATAAAGTGAGATACAATAATACAGTATATACAAAGTATCAACAGGTAGCATTGACAGTAGTATATGTTTGGAACAGAAGATACAGCTAGTTTTGGGTAGGACACAATTTTTCATAAAAGTAAAGAAATATACATATCAGGTACACCAAACACAAATAAAACCTAATATAAAAGATATAGTAATACGGTATGGAGAATTTAGAGCTGGAACCAGGGTCAAAGAAATGTGGAAAGGATAGATATGGCGGTAGAAAAAGGAGAGGGAGAGTCAATTATAGATGTGATCAGTCTTTAACAGTAGTAATTAGAGTGTTCTTGGACCTATAGGAGTCATTATTTAGGTAGACAGGCACAGGACTCCTTATTATGATGCAGCTATAGAGATTTAAAAGCTGCTAGGCTGATGGGGTGAGTTAATTTCAAAGTTTTTGCAGCTTGTTCCACAGTTGAGGGAGCAAAAAGCTGATGGCTGCTCTGCCAATGCGAGGTTTTGCTTTGTAAACATTAAGGTAGATATATGAGGTGCTTCTCAGGGCATACTTCCCCAGAGTGCACAAAGGTAAACAGACAGAGATATACTGGGACAGTTTATTTGAGATAACTTTGTATGTCCAAACCGCAGCATTTTTTGCCGTCTGTAGCTAAGTGATGACAATCCCACTGCCGTATACAATGCACAGTGGTGGGTTGAGTATTGAAGACCCATGATAAATCTTATGGCTTTGTGATAAAGCGATTGAGTTTGGCTAGGTACCTGCAGGTCCCTAACTATATAAAAAGTCTCGTAATCCAATAGGGAAAGAAAGGTAGTTTGAACCAGTTTCAGTTTAGCGCCTCTTGTGAGGAGATTATTAATTCTAAAGAACAGACCAAGTCTTTATCTAAGTTTCTTTGCCAGTTCTTTTAAGTGATCTGTGAAAGTAAGTCTATGATATAACCAGACCCCAGGTATAAGGAATCACAGAAGGAGCATGACAGGGAACTGTATCAATTAAAGCAGAAAGAAGTGGGGAAGGCAGTCAGAATAGCAAAGTCCCAAACCGAGGAACAAATAGCCAACTCAGTTAGGAAGGGGCATAAAACCTTTATAGGTACATTAGGGAGCATAGAAAGGTTAAGGGAGGATAGTGAAGATTAATAAAGGAAAGGGGAGGTGGGCAGAGGGAGACAGTGAAAAGGCAGAGATACTGAATGAATACTTTTGCTCAGTATTCACAAAAGAAGATGAGGAGGAGTTACCTAAACCAGACAATAGAAGCACTCTGGTAGGGGTTGACACCAGTCCATTCACAGAAGAAAGAGTCCTGAAAGAACCCTAAAACTCAAGGTGAACAAAGCAATGGGGCCTGATGGGATACACCCAGAATCCTAAAAAGAACTAAGGGAGGACCTAGTGACACCACTGACCACACTTTTAACAAATCATGGCAGGATGGGGTGGTACCTGAGGGCTGGAGGAGGGCAGATGTGATTCCCCTCACAAAAGTGGGAGCAAGGCAGAAGCAGGAAACTACAGACCCGTAAGTTTGACCTCAGTGGTAGGGAAAATGATGGAATCACTTCTGAAAGAAAGAATTGTTGAGTACCTAGGAGGCCAGCGGGCACAGGACCCAAAGCAGCATGGATTTACAGCAGGAAGGACATGTCAGATGAATCTAATTGATTTCTTGACTGGGTGACCAAAGTAATAGACCAGGAGGGGTTGTGGATATGGCCTACCTAGACTTTAGGAAGGCATTTGACACAGTTCCGCAAAAAGATTAATAACATGTTAGCCAACCTGGGAGTGGGTCCCATGGTGGTAGCCTGGGTAGCAAACTGGCTGCACAACAGGACACAGAAGGTAATAGTGAATGGAACACGCCCAAAGAAAGGGGGTTACTAGTGGAGTACCTCAGGGCTCAGTACTGGGTCCAGTCCTCTTTAACATCTTTATAGGTGACATTGCAGAGGGTCTGAGGGAAAAGTATGCCTATTTGCAGATGACACAAAGATCTGTAACAGAGTTGATACACAAGAGGGGGTAGAAAAGATGAGAAGGACTTGGCAAGGTTGGAGGAATGGTCAGACATATGACAACTTAGATTCAGTGCAAAGAAGTGCAAGTAATGCACCTGGGAAACAAAAACCCAGGAGAAGAGTACACAATAGCAGGGAGGTACTAACAACAACAAAATGGAAAGGGACCTGGGGTAGTCATATCAGATGACCTAAAGGTTGGTAAGCAATGTGAGAAGTCGGTAAGGAGAGCCAGGGGATACTGGGATGCATAGGAAGGGCATCACAAGTAGAAAAAGAGAAGTGGTTATCCCTCTATACAGACAGTTGGTGAGACCCCATCTGGAGTACTGTGTGCAGTTTTGAGACCCCATCTATGCAAGGACATAGACAGGATGGAAGCAGTCCAGAGGAGGGCAACTAAAATGGTGCAGGGTCTGCAGCAGAAACCATATGAAAAGAGACTGAAAGAGCTTAATATGTATACTCTGATGAAAGGAGGGACGGGGACATGATAGAAACTTTCAAGTACCTCAAGGGAATCAACAAAGTCCAGGAGGGTAGCATCATTCAGAAAAAGAGATGTAAGAACAAGGGGCAATTTAAAGATAGAGGGGGACGGCTCAGGGTAATGTGAGGAAATTTTTTTTCATGGAGAGAGTGGTGGATACGTGAAACCGCCTCCAGAGGAGGTCGAGGTCTAAAACAGTGGGGAATTCAAACATGCATGGGACAGGCATAAGGCAATTATAGTGGGGGGATGCAGAAGTAGGCTGTTGGTTAACTTGAATCTGCAGCTTATCCAGTACGTGTAGGGAATGGGCAGACTGGGCCAAGTGGTCCTTATCTGCCATCAAAATCTATGTTTCTGTGTTTCTATGTTACTTGAACTTAGTCACGAGTCCAACTGCTCACCTAGAATGGTAGTGATTCATGCGGAGTGTCCCAGCAATTGCAGAATTTATTGCATTTGACGGGGCGAGAGGAACATTGCTTTTTTTTTTTTTGCATTTAAGAGCAGTTTCTGGTTTATAAACTGATGTTGCAGCAGATTAAATTCATTTTGAAGGGCTTACAGGCCGCTTAGGTGTGGGGCTACTAGCACAGAGTACCGATCATCCGCGAATAGGTGTATTTGTGCTTCTTGATGGGGGCATCTACGCTTGTTAATATAAATGGTGAAGAGCAAGGGACCAAGAATGGAACCTTGTGGTACACCCTCAATAGGGTTTTGTGGAGAAACTTCCCTTCTACCTCTAATTGTTGAAGTTGTCCTGAGAAGTAGTTGGAGAATCATTTAAGGGATAGGGAACCCTTTCCTTCCCTATTTAACATTTCTTAATGATAATATGTTATAAAAATAATAATAACTGGTCAGCAGTTTTTCTATGGACTCATCCAGTTATTATTGCTGTAATAACTGGCTGGTTACTACGGTGACATGCGCTGAATCTGAAAGTGCGAGCACGGGTCATCAGTAAGCGTCTGCGTTGCAGCTGCGGAAGCTTCACACTCACTGTGTCTCATTCAGTCTACAAATGGAACCACTGATAAAACAAGTGCCATTTCTAAATACAAGCTCTATGAATGATTGCTACTGTCTCTAAAACATTCTTTACTGCCCTAATCTCTGAACTTTTTCCATCCCTTAGCTTCCTCCAGCAGCATTCAATAGCCATTTACTAGAATCTCTATGATGACCATAACTCATGATAACAGTCTGCAACTGGAGAAAACTAGAAGACAAGAAAATAATAAAACTATACATTTTAGTGTAGTTAATGCATTCTGAGAGGTTTTCTTTTCAAAGGATCTCAATATTGGTCGCACATTGCCAAATACAGTGCAGTTCAGTGATTGTTTTTCTCATGTTAAAAAGAACTCAATTTTCGAGTGTTGGGGAAACCCATTTCTACTGTGTTTCACTGTGCTGTTGTTGCAAGCCCGATTCCTTCTGTGTTCCTGACTTTACTGTTTATATTAGCTACCATTCCATAAGGCGCTCCTAACTCCTGGACTGTTTTCCTGTTAAATTCCTATTTTTTTAAGCTAATGCATCCAGCAGCCTGCATAAAGTCAGTAATCTGATGAGAGAAAAATTGCTCTCCGGTAATTATAACAAATTCTGGTCAGAACCGGTATGGCTGCTCAAAGTGGCGAGATAAAGTAAAAGAATACTCAGAGCTCATCATGCCTAGTTTGTGCTATACCCAAGATGGTGGCCTATGACAGAACTGTACATGCATGATACTCACGTATGTGCAGTTTTTTGATGACCATCTTGGGCAATAGCGGTGTCACTTCCACAGGTGTGGAAGAAAAGGTAGTGCCTAATAGGTGTGTTTATGCAGCTGGCAGAGGGGAAGGACCACTAAAACACAATGGAGTGGAACTGTGCCACAGCACTGTAGAAGCACACCGAGAGCTATCTGGTCACGTGCCACAGTGCTCATAAAAGAATGTTAGCAATATGTCTCCACTCACACAGTCATAAAATAACCATGAGGTGGTGTGCATAGTCAAATACAAATGAACACCCTCAGTGAGGATGCTTTGTAAACCCCTTGAGCGTTGCTGTCAGGGTTTATGCAGCTTCCCACACCTCAGGTGCATTAACTTGTCGTAAATGCGCCTCCCATGCATTGTTTTCTGTATATTTGTTCATGGCTAAGCTGTCTTAGGTTTAGATTGCTACTTTGATTTGTGGTGGCGGATAAGGAGGTGGTGGATTTAGGGGCCACATTTATAGGATAATGTTACAAGGTACTCTTCTGCTTGCCTACATTTACTAGAGACTTTGAATGAAAACAAACTTTGCCCCTCGGACTTCATGTTCCTGCTCTGAAATTACAATCTTTTGTTTGTAATACTTTCCAGGGCAACAGGCTGTGATGTCATAAGCAGAGGGTTATGATGTTATGGCAGGTACAGTATAAGCAATATGATCAGATGAAGTCTGAAGGAAATAAATCCTGTTATAATGAGAATAGCAGTAATAAAAAGAAAGGTCCTAAAATTCTAATTTAGGGAATATTGTATAATTGAGTTCTGCAGATACCAGCAATGATTTTATTTTGTTGGAGAATGGAAAAACTCTTTAAACTAACCAAACAAACATGCTAAACCGATATCAATGTTTACATGATATAATGGTAACAGAGAGATCTAATTCTAGTGAGAACCAGGCATCCTTAGTGCTGAGTGCATCTACAGAAAACAACCCAACCCCCAAGAAAAGGGAGGTGCTTGAAGCACGCTCATTCATGCCAGGTCAGTGGTGGCTAACCATGGTGGAGAGTGGAGGGCTGTGCTGGTCTCCTGCTCAAGGTCGGGTGGGGGCACTACCTGATGGAGTGGGGATGTAGGGTCCACTAGACACTAGGGATGTTATTGATAGATATATCTATTTTTTTTTTTCGCATTGGGGCTGGGTGATTGGTTGGGGTGGGGTCTGTACAGAGGGCATGGTATGTATGTGATCTTAGAGCTATGTACTCATTCCACTACATCAGTGTGGGAAATACCCATCTATACAGTACGTCCTTGACTTCAGACACACTTGACAGTAAGATATTAAGCATGTCAGCTTTATTTTTAATTGAGGTTCCAGTATGTAGAGTAAGTAACACAACGTAACATTTTTAGGAAAGTCTCTGTCATGGGTACCAGGCTCTATGCATAGTCATTTATGAAGCTGGAAAGCTCCACAACTAGACGCCAAGGATTTTTTTTTTTTTTATTGGGGCTGGCGATTGGGAGGGTTCGGGGGTGGGGAGGCCACTAGACACCAGGGACTGAAGATATGTAACCTCTCCTTGTTTTGAGTTTTTTCTATGCCATTTGCACTTAAAAACCCCAAAAGCAAGGCGAAGTTACAATGGCGAATTGTCCTTTAACAGGACAGCTTCCACAAATTGATCTGTGGAGGCAAATTTGGTGACTTTGTGAAAAATTCATGGTCAAAGTAAAACTTCACTGCATCTCTACCCATGATACATCCAACACCCAATACTTCACAATGCCCCTGCCACCCAAAAATAATGGAGGACATGGTTAGTATGGTCACCACTAAGCCATGTGTTGTATATTCAAAACCACAGTGCAGTACAGAAATAAAACACAGATGGGCCGTAGTAAAATACGCAGCAAAGACACCACCATGAAAGCCACTCAGTTCTGCAAGCTAGGATGTTCTGTCACACCCCAATACAGTGACTGCACAGTGTTTGCTACAACGGTGGTGCATCACACCACCGTGGTATCCCTGTTGAAGTCCCTCTGTCCCCACTGATGCATAACCCAGCCAGCTTGACAGCAACCCTGTCCCAGGTGGAGGAGGTATAGAGGAACTGTAAGGCACACCACATCATGAACATGCAGGCCATGAGTGATGCTGCAGGCATAATTACACACATCTGTGCCAGGTACTCAGGCTCAACCACATAACTCCAGCATACTGAGAATTGAACTCTGGGTGTTGCTGGGTATCATGACAGCCAACAAGGAGTAGTTCATCAGTAAATGGACAAGCAGAAGGGATGGGCAACTGTGGGACCCATGTAAACACACTTGAATTGTCCTACACCTCCACAGGTGACAGTGGATACCCATTGCACATGTTCCTGATGACCCCATTCCTGCAATCACAGACCAAGGTGGAGCAGTGGTAAAATGAGGCACATTGCAGAGAAGGTGCATCATTGAGAAGGTGTTTGACATGTTAAAGATGTGCTTCAGGTGCGGGACAGAATACAGGGGACACTGTGGCTCACACTGGAAAGGGGTGCAGGGTTCACCTCATGCTGCATGCTACACAACATAGCTGTTTGGAAGTGCCTACCTGTACCTTTGGACATTGAACCACCTCCTGGTGATCATGTCAGTGTTGGAGAGGACAACATGGCCGATGCTGGTAGGCATGCCCGAAGGGTGTCATAGGTGGGGAGCCAACATACAGGGCATGGGTCATGCAGAGCTACTTCACGCACTGATGGTGTGTCCTATAAGCAGGGGTGTATGTGTGATCTGTATTCAGATACAGCAGTGTGCATGCAAGCTTTTTTTTTCCGACTGAATACATTTTATTAAACCAAGTCAAATGGAAAAGACCTCATATGGAAACATAAAATCCAGAAATCACAATAAAATAAAGAAGAGGTCATGAACAGATCTGAGGAAAGAAAAAGCATTAATTTTACATTTACATAGAACAACAAGTACTCATTATCCACCCCTCCCCATCCCCACAACACCCACTCACCCTGCCACCGGAGGAATTAAATCAATCAATCAGTCAATCTTTATTTAACCAGGCTGAACACCATTGAGGCAACTCATTTACGAGGTGGACCTGGGGAAGGTACAAAGCAAATATAGCAATATATAAACAATATGTACACAAGGCACAGATAAGACCATAAAGAAGTACAGGTCAGGACACCTGACCCCAGATGCACCAGTCTGCCAATGGAAAGTTACAGGAACAGTTAAACTATATAAACAAACAGTTAATAGAACATGTAGTGGTTCCCAAATACGCTTATCTTTAGGCAACTTATCTGACATACTTGCTATGAGGCATTCAGCTTGTAAGGCAAACAGGATCTCCTTATACCATTTTAGGAAGTGGAGTACACTGATCAAGCCGGTGCCAAAGAATGACCTTCCTCGACATGCGAAATCAAAGACATGTGTGACCTATGGTTGCCAATCAGATTATCAGTGTAATCACCCAAAAACATATTTCAAGAAGAAAAGCATCAGACAGTCCCAACAAGGGGTCAAGGCAGATGGAATTGAATCTCAAAAGGGGACTACTGTCTCATAGGACCACAAGATATGAAGCAAGGTGCTAGTGTTCTTGCCACATCTGTAGCAAGAGTCAGTGGTAATCGACCCATCCTATGCAATTTGACTAGGGTGTAATAGAGGTTATGGATAATCTAAAATTGCATAAAATGGTATTGATCCCACCTTATTAATGTATATAAATGCTTCCAGATGATTGACCAATTCTATGGGCGTTAGAGACCAGAAGATCCTGGTCCCATCAATAAAACCTTGGGCCCTCATTGGCAACCAGATAATCTTGTAGAGATTGATAATAGTATGAAATGAGACGGGTGGTAGGGCTGAGTGCAAAAAGGGTGGACAGGTGTGCATACAAGCTTGAGTAATGCATACTGTGGTGTGTGCTGTGTGCCCTGTAGTTTGTGTCCTATGCTAAGCACCCTGTGGAACAGGTGTCCTCACCTCCTGTGCATCTTTTGGAGGCATGCACTGTGCCGTCTGCCACTCTGTCTTGGCCATCCATTTCCTTGTGGTCAGGATGCGCTGCTGGGGTTGGTGTCACTCATGGATGTGGGCCAGGATCTGGTGGCTGCACATGTGCCACCCTACTTGTCACATGCATTGTGGATACTGGGCCAGACAATTGGGGAGGCAGTGGGAGGGCATCTTTGGGCCGTGGTCTGCCAGGAACCTCAGGGCATCAAGATCCCATCAAAAACATTGGCAAGGTGGTCAAGGCTGCCCTCCAGGGACTAGCAAATGGTGTCTAGCTTCTCCCGCATACATGCAACTCTGTGCTAGGCCATCCAAGCTGTGGACCATGTACTGTAGGTGTATATGATCGACCCTTGTCTGGTATATCTGCTGCTGCTCCAGCCCATAGATCTCGGCATACATGCCATGCAGGAACTGCCACCTAGGGCAGCATGCGAGGGAAGGCTTTTGACATTCCTCCAGGGGTTAGTGTCCCTGCCATTTTACACATGTACATGTTAGACACACTGATTGTAGGGATGGAGGAGTTTGGAGGCTGTTCATATACAGTATTTCTCTAGTATATTAGTTTTGGTTTGAACAAGCAGAAACAAAATTCAGTATGCTGCTACTTTGTATTGCAAAGGACTGAATTGCTTTCGCTTACTGCAACACAGGTTTACAACTCATCTGGAAAGCTAAAGCCTGGTGTTCATATGTGAGATAACCTTCATTTTGAATGAGACAGATAATGGGATGCAAGACAGACACCTGCATGCTAATCTTATTATAACACATGACATTGAAGGTGCCAACAGTGTAAACTGTAATAAAGCAGTAATAATGTTGGTAGAGACAGCTGTTGAAATGAGGGACCTTTTGATCTATAATAGATGCTCTTCCATGTGAGCTAAATGAACAGGTCAGCTACCGTGAAGGTAAGCTAATACTCAGACCCAGTCCAATGCACAATGCAAATCCCACCTTTACTTACACTGCTGAAGGAGAAACAAGGAGATAATTAAGCAATGAACCATGACAGGGTGCAGGTTATGCTGGGATTTACCCACACTGGTGTGGTTTGGTCACGAGGCTGCAGGCTAAGTGACCAAACCCACACCAGAAATCGATAAATCCCAGCATAACCCACAACCTGGAGTGGTTTATCTGATTATGCAATATCTCCTGTATTTTGTGCAGAAAAGTAAAACAAAATGAAAAAGAAAAGAGTTTTTATGTATTTAAAATTATTTTTATATAACTTATTGCTGTGCTCAAAAAATAGTCCTGGGTTGCTATGGTCCAGTGCACACATATACACACACACACACACACACGGGAAGCTCAAGTTTCTGTTTTTTCTCCCATTTCATAAGTTTGTTTAATTGGTAGTATCTGGGTGAGTGTGGGAGCAACACAGACACACACACACACACACACACACACACACTCAAAAGAAGCTTATGTTTTTTTACATTTCATAAGTTTGTTTAATTGTCAGCAATATCTCAGTGAGCAATTGGCGATCTCGGTTCCCATTTGCCAGGCATGCTTTTTTTTTTTTTAATGAAATTGGTAGATTGACTATTGCAGATGCAGAGCATGGGAGCATTTACTTTTATTATGAAGGAGTCACTGGTGGTGGCATTTGAATGGGAGAATCAGTGAGCGGCGGCGATGGTGCGACTGGGCCATCGCGGTGATTGTTTATTATTTCACCTCAGAATATGCCACGTTAAATTGATCCCCCCAATCCCTCTTATCTAATCAGTCTATCTGTTAATATTTACTAATTTGATGTGTATAAGTTCAAATTTTACTATTATTGCCTATACTAGGAGTCATACGAGGATACATAGGGTGCAGCAGGCCCATAGACCTATAAAGCCCCTAAACTTACTATATTGCTTGAGGTACTTGTATTAAATAACAAGTATCTATCAAGCCTGTTCTTAAATGTATTTTGTTCTCATAATGACTATATTTAAAGGTAAATTGTTCCAGGGTTTCACCACCCTTGTGAAAAAAGAAGCTTTTTCTTTGTTTTACATTTTGTTTCCTAATTGAAGTAGATGACCTCTAGTATTAACAAGTAATTGCTTGTATTCCAAACCACAATCGATTAATAAGTTAGTAGCATTAATGATATCCCAGACAAATAGCAGGTCACCCCTAAGGTGCCTTTGTTCTAAAGACATTAAATTTAGATTATGTAATCAATTTTCATAGGCAAGATGTTTATTTGAAAAGAAAGTTTTGTAATTCTTCTTTGTACCTTTCAATCCTATTAATGTCTTTACTGCAAATAGGGACCAAAGTTGGGATACATAATCAAGATGTGGACGCATTTATGTAGAAAGAGAGGAAAGAGGACTTTGGAATTTCTGGATACAATATTTCTTTTAATTGACCACCAAATTCTATTTGCTTTATTTATACTATTTGTAATTTGAATGTCAAAGTTAAGATTTAAGTCTATCATAACACCAAGATCTTTTCATTCTTTTGATCCATAATTGGCTCATTATACAAATAATACTGATGTTTGGTATTCTTTTTCCAAAATGCAAAGCTGTACATTTTGAGATATTGAATCTTAAATTCCAGTGTATTGACCATTTTGCTAATATGTCCAAGTCTTTTGAATAACAGCACAATCACTTGAGTGTCTCATAATGTTTACAATTTTGCAGTCATCAGCATACTTTATGATGTTACTTTCAGTGCTACATGATAGATCCAAAATAAAGCACTGAAATATAATTGTCAAGTACTGATCCCTGGGGAACACCATTCAAAACAGGATTCTAAGAGGATCTGAAACCATCAATAGACACACGTTGTCTTCTACTCTAAGCCAGTTTTAATCCAATTAACAAATAGAGGATTGATTTTTAGTTCTAATAATTTTGAATAAGAGCCCAATGTGGTACTGAATCAAATGCCTTTTGAAATCCAACAAAACCACATACATGATATTCCTTTATCAAGTTTGTCATTTACACAGTCATAAAACTGACCAGCTTTGTGACGACTGATCTTCCTTTTATAAATCCATGCTGAGTGGTATCCATAAGGCGATATACTTGGAGACAGTTCATCCTTAATAATTCGTTCAAGTATCTTACATATAATTGAAGTAAGGCTGATAGGCGGTAATTTTCCACCAGACTCTATCACCCTTTTTAAATAGGAGAGTTATATATGCTTCTTTCCAATCAGTTGGCACCAAACCAGATTTTAAACTTCTGTCATATATTAACTTTAAAGGTAGACTCAAATGGTCCTTCATTAATAATAACATGGCTCCTGATATGCCATCCGGGCCTGGTGGTGAACATTTTAATAGAATCTAATTTCTTTTAATACTTTCCAGAGTTATTTCCATGGGTTTTCCTATAATACTAATCTCAATGTCATTATATGTTGTCAATTTATTAAATGATTTGCAAAATAGATGTTAAGTCTGGCCAGCATGATATGCTTCAATGTTTTTCTCTTTTTTTTTTCTCTGTAAACCTTGTATTTTTGTAATGTTTGTTCAACACTGACATGGAACCTTTGAAAATGAGTCCTTGACTCAAAGATATTAATCCCAAACTGAAATAAATAAATAAAATGTATTTGTTCAGTTGCATAGTTTCATCTGGAAAGACATAGTGAACTGTTAACTCTTTGGACACCATTCTGACTGCTTGCAGGAGTTGTTTTATTTTGAGGGAATCAGTCTCTCAGCAAATGTTGAACTGGTGTCGGGGTCCACAGGACTGGAGTGCGGGCTGGGGTATACATGGGGTACAGTTGCTAGAGAGTCATGGTCTCACTGAGTCCTGCATTCTGGAGCACCTAGTGGAAAAATCGTGTTCTGAACAGTGAGGATTTCTTTTCTGTCTTCTGTAAGTAGGCTTCTCTGGCTACTGGATGAAGTGAATGATAGAGGTAAAGGGTATGGGAGTATACATTTTAGCACAGTCTAGGAGCTGCGATTGGGTCGGGTTTACCAACAATTCAACATGGCGGGTTTAATGTTTTGATTTCGGGAGGCGGAGTGATTTCATTAATGTCCATTTCAAATGAGGCTGACTGGCACCTTCTCCATGGATTATACTAGGATTTACTACAGTAGAAAGGTGCCAGCCAGCCAATCAGGTTTCAGCATTCTCAGACCCCATTATATAATTGCTGATAAACTATCAAGGCAGGCGCCAATAATTTTAATTTAATTAGTACCTGAAGCATGTATGAATTGCAGTTTGTTGTTACATAGATCAGTCTAACTACTGTGCCTCTGTTTAATCATTAAGCAAGATAATATATAATTATAACCACAAGAGACCCGTGCAAAAACATCTGAATATCCATGAAGCTTTTTTTGTTTTGTTTTAATAATCTTCAAATTCTTTAGAAAATGAAGAGGTACTTTCCAGCCATATAAACACACTGCTTAAATGCTATAGTTAAACAAAAGTAGTGGGATCTGGATTGTAAGTAGCCTGCTGTCATGTTAGGCAGATTGAGACTGAATGACCTTTTTCGTCTAAACAAAAGCTTATGTTAAATGTATGCTCAAAACAGAAAATCAGGTTAGAATTCTTGTTTACTAAAGCTCATGCCAGCTGTTACAGTTCAGTAGCATACGGAAGAAACACTTCATGTATTATTGCTTTCTTATCAGAAATGCTTTTTCACATTCTGTAAAAAACAATTCTTCAGATTTCTTCTGATGGCTGTACTCTTAAGTTATTCATGAAGGTTACTCAAGAACTGTCTGAAATGCATCATCACAGTAACCTGTGAAAAGGCAACTTGTAGGTAATCTAAATGTTGCAGTTAATGGCTTTGCAATGATGTTTTCTAACCAGTTCCCATTACTGTTCTGTCTTAAATCCTTCCACTGGCACAGAATGACTGTTTTGTAGACTTGTACTTGCTGAACTTTCTGCTATCTACACATTTCCATTACTGAACAAAACTGTAGAACAGCAAATCTGGGTACCTTTAGTGACAACCAGGCTCCAAGATGTAGGTTATTATGCCTGGAACTGATGATAATGATGCTACTTGTTTTAGAATGAGTAACAGCCTTGTAAATAGGAAAACAGAATTTATTGAGGTAAGTAAATCTGGTCTTAGAGTGGCTTGACAGTCCTCTTGCTGTATCACTCTGGAAAGCCATTAAATTCATAAACAGATGTAAAATGGATATTGCATTGGATTTTATTACTTTATTAGTTAGTTATTTAACCAGGAGTAGCATACTAAGCTAAAAGCTTTTTACAGGAGCAACCTGGGAGCACTAGGAAGTTAAGTGACCTGTTCTAGGGTCACACAGTATGCAAGTGGAAGCTGTGGGATTCAAACCCAGATTTGGTCTGCTGGATGTCACCAGATTTGCAGCTCAGAGCCTTAAACCACTGCACTATACTGCCTCCAAATATTTTTAGCAAATTAATGAAGCTAACACGTAATAGTTTGTTTTGTATTTTAAAACTAAGTTACAGGAAACTCAGAAGTGCCATGTAAAGCATCAGAGCCCTCATCCAGTGGATAAGACTCTGTGGGCCAGATATTGAAAAGTTAGTGGGCGCTAAGGTGTGTTTCTCCGTATAACCAGGTTTTGCGACTGGTTTGTTGGTGGGTCTATATTCAGAGACCCATGCACCTGGCTAGCCCAATTAGTGCCTGAGTACTAACATAACGCTGCACCCATGCAAATTAGGGGTCCCCTGCAAAGCCCTGGTGGAGGCACCACTGTACTGCAGCTGCCAATTCCCAGTCATCCATCCGTGACTGGCGGATGGCTTTCTGGGAGAAGTGGCACTTCCACCAACTAATCCCCTGTCCCCATCCATGTAAATGTTACCTTGATGTCTAGTGGTACCCACCACTCTCTGATTACTGATCCCGTGTGGTGCATGTATTCCCTGGTGTCCTGTGGCACCCTGCTCCCCATCACCCGCCAGAGTGAGTAGCACCATATCATTGGTGTTCAGTTGCACCCTCCCATCCACAGAATACCTTCCTGACAGCCACTCATTGCCCAGGTGTTCATTGGAACCCTCCACCCCTGGATGATCCATCCTGGTATGGCTCATGTATTCCCTGATGTCTAGGGTACTCTTCTTGGACACCCATCCCATTGATCGCAGTATAGTCTGATCGCAGTATATTCCCTGGTGTCCAATGACACCTCCTGCCCCCGATCACCTGCTATAGTGAGTAGCACCATCCCTGGTGTCCAGTGGCACCCCCAGACACCAAGCATGCAGTCCATGTCCATCGTACAGTCCCTGGCATCCAGTGGTACCCCTGTCCACACCCCTTGACTGCTGGGCGACAAACACACCGGTGCACATTGCTGGGTCAGCAGCCCCCATTTTACTCCACTGTCACCAAGCATAACACGGCCCCTTACTGTACAAGATGGAATGTGTAGCATGATGTGACCAGCACAGCCCTGCTCACACCTCCTCAGCCAGCCACTGTATCAGCAACAGCAAGTGTGCATACCGAATACATTATACTGTACACACGCTCACCGTTGTCCATACGGCAGCTAACTGAGGAGGTGTGAGAAGGGCTGTGCTGGTCACCTCAGAGGTATGCACTGCATGTCCCCAATGCACAGTAAGGGGGTGCTGTGCTGCACTGGTGGGCTGCTGGCCCAGAAATGTGCGCCTAGTGTGTTTGTCACCAGGCATTTGGGGTGTGGGCGTGTACCACCAAATGCCAGGGACTGTATAGGAGACGCGTTAGGTGCTGAGGAGTGGGGAGGCCACCAGGCACCAAGGATATGGTACTGCTCACCATGGTGGGTGATCGGGGTGGAGGTACCACTGGACACCATGGATATGGTGCTCACCCCGTGGGTGATCCGGGGTGGGGGTGGCACTGGATACCAGGGACTATAGTGCAGTCACCGAGCTGGGTGATTGGTGGAAAGGTTGTTACCAGACACCAGGGAAGACATGAGCCTTTACCAGGATGGGTGACTGGGTGCCACTGGACACTAGAGTCTCCTTGCGACTTCCCAGGATGGGTGGTCAGAGGTTGGGAGTGCTCTAGACACTGGGCAATGTGTGGCTATCATAGGATGGCTGTTGGGGGTGGGGGTGCCACTAGACACCAGGGACTACATTATCATATTGGGACTGGCATTTGGGGGTTGGGGTGCTGCTGCCATGAAAGCTGACATTGCAGGTGCCCACAGGACAGGCACAAAATGGACTGCCACTTCCCATGTAAATGAGCCTATAATGGAGATGCAAATTATCCCTTAGTGCCTTGCATGCCAAATGGGCTCATTTGCATTTGCAGCTAATTTCACACCATGGCTGTGGGTGCTATCTGATCAGGGGGCAGAAATCCTTATGGCTAGATACAGCCCTGGTCCATGTCAGGGCAGCACTAGCAAGACTTAGCGCTTGTGCCATTATTATTGATATTCAGTCAAATAGTGCAAGTCCACACTGTCCGCTATCTGACTGAAGAAGACAATCCCGGGTTGGGTAGAGGCGCAAGCATAGTTCAAACCTGTGTGCTCCACTTTTTTTTTTTAAATATCTAGCCTTGTGCTTCTAGTTCTGTTATTAAATGAAGAAAAAGGTAAACAAAATGGCAGCCCTTTCATCAGCTAAAACTCCAGTATTAGTTTACTGTTATTTCCACAGCACTTCCTTAATTAAAAGGAAGAGGGCTTCCTAGAAGAAAATGTTACAGTATCTAGAAGCACTGAGATTTAAAACTACTATTAATGACCATCACCTGCAGATATTTCATTCAGTTGCTAAACCTGAAAAAATATACCACAGGAGAGGCAACTGGAAAATACCAATAGTTTTAATTTTAAGAACACTTCTATGAAGATTAAGGCTTACAGGGCATTGCAAATCTTAAGCTTTCCAAAAAGCTGAAGCAAGTTTTAGATTGGTTTGCAGTTGTACTGAAAATGTTTAATTCCTAATAGGTAACAATACTTATGTGTGACATTCTGCAGACTTGACAGTAATCCTTTAATGGCTAATTTACATAATATGATGGGGCCCGACAATACCTTAAAAGCTACCAGAAAATCTATGAACATGCATTCCAGAAGACAATAACAAGGACCTGGTAGGATTCCAAAACTGCAGTAAATTATAAATCACACTAGGCATTCTTCCTTTGAACTTTGGTCATTTAATCATTGTAGCAGAGACATGAGACCCCAAGAGGATGGGTTCTGAGACTTTCATATTGTTGTACAGTTTGCACAAGAAAAAATATCTTCCACTACTAATTAGTCTGATAAATTCTGTGATACCCCTCCTCTGATCTGAAGGGAGTAATCTAACCCGCATTTAACACTGATGTGAAGGCACTTAAACAAAAGCCATAAAAAGTAGTACAGTATTTATTTAAACTGCTTTCAAATCTCTGACTAGACTAGAAGGCTCATATAAAAGAACAGAGTCTGCCCTTTTTATGTTTGCATGCACATTTGTAAGCAGCAAACATTTTGTTACAAACAACAGCATTTCAGGTGTGTCACTGCTGGTTCAGTGCAGCTCAGGCTGCAGTGGGTTTGGCAGTGACATCCCAGTGATCAAAGAGGCTGATTGTGACTTGTTTTCTTTTCCAGGGTGTAAAATTTTATAGTTGAAAGGAGCCAACCACTCCATTCACAGAGTTGCTGGCTCCTTTGATCTGCATAAACCCACCCAGCAAGGGTGTGTGGCAGTGCATAGCTTGCAGTGACGGTCTGCTGTTGTCCAGTTCCCCTAGCAAGCTGTTAGCCTCCACACTAAGCAGGTAACCTGAGATCACCTCTGAAGCCAGCTGCTCCATCTCTTCCCCTTCTCCAAATAAAGGTTTTCAGCGGCTCATCCCTTCCTCCTCTCCAAATAAACAAAGCAATAAATAAATAACCCAGAGGACTGGCTTTTGGTCCAAACAGGGCTGGCGTTATGCACTCATAAAACCCCATGGTCGCACAGGACCATGCATATAGCTGGGCCTTGAACTATAATCTAAAAAATTACCTTAAACCCTAACAGTTTGCATGTGTATGTACTCACTTTGTGTAGGAACTTTAATGGCAAAAATGTATCAAATATATAGAGGTTGAAAGCAATCCACTGTGCATAAAATCACTCAGACACATGATTTATGCATGCCTTCTGCCCTTCTCTAAAGCCATAAAACCTCATTTTGCCATTTCTACAATAACAGTTTATTACCATTTTATCTCCTCAGAGTGGGCTTTCCTGGGCCAGTTGGTTCCTCTTTTCCACTCTGGCAAACTGCATCAGTGCAGCTCTGTGGGATGAAACTTGGCAGGATCCTCTGCTTTTTCAAAAGAGCCCATGGCCTGACTGGTGAGCATGGTATGATTGCTGCGTGCTCCTCAGTCCTGGCAGGAGGGCATTGTCATGTTCGTGTATGACAACAACTTGGAGGAGATCAACAAGATCATGGAGGGGCTAATGAGTACCAGTAACTTCGCAGCTAATCTGTGCCAAAATCTCATGGCTCATTCTCCACTTGGGAGGCCACCCTTCCACATTAATGCATGGATCTAGCTACTTGAGGTTGAGATGGCCAGTTCCAGGGGCAGAAGCCAGAAAGCAGTGCAGCCCTGCTCAGTGGTGTCCAAGGGATCTCCTACACCGCCTTTACCTTATGGATATTTTGGCACTGGCTATTATCCGTGTTGCAGAGGTAGATGCTCTTTGAAATCTTGTCCCCAGCCAGCCTCATTGTCTAGTTACTCTGCAGAGAAATACTTGGATATTCTGTTGCAGGTGAACAATATCAAACCAGAGCAAAGGAATTTGCTGTTTACCATGGCTGTTCTTCCTCTTACAGACCCATGGCTAGTTACCTGGATGTTTCTGTTGTTCAAAGAGTCAGTGAGCCCAGACATGAAGCCATGTTACCAATGGATGGTTATCAGCCATGGGCTTTGGCAAATGGATGGAACAGTCAGATGTACTGCTCCAAAGATCAGACTCAAGAAGGCATTTCTGGAAATCAGCACTGGCAGGTATAGAGTTCTGAACTGTGCAACACCGGGAGTCCACCCCGATACCACTACAATATGACACCAACACTGGGGTGATCAATCCCTAGTGTCGGTACCTGAAATAAAGGAAACCATCCCTCATAATCCCTTTTAATCCCTGTAAAAAGAAATGGTCCATCCACCATGCATCTGTTGCCATTACCCTCCACCACCCCTACCCCCCACTCAGCACCTACTACCGCACACCCCACTTCCCTTACTTACCTACTGGGGTCCAACACCATAATCCTCTCCAGACCAGAGACACGCCTTCATTCTTCTCAATGCTGGACTGGGAACAGAGGAAATCGGGTATGTGGTCAATGTAATATCAATGAATTTTGATCTTATACTCAAAACCTGGTCATTTTTATATTTTTCCCAAAATTTTCAACATGGCCTTATTTGGACCCCAACTCATAAAACAGATAGGTGAAATTCTCAAATCCAGCCCAAAAGTGATTTTGCAGTTGCTCCATGAAATCATCTTTTGGGTAGAGATTGAATATTTTCCCCTACTGGGCTCATGAGGTGGGGATCATAAGGTTATATTGAAAATGTGGGTTAAATATTTTTAAAAAACAACAAAGTTATGAATGTACATTGAAATTTTTCAACACTCGCTCAGATCTTTGACAATTTACAATATTCTGACCCCAAATTTTCAACATAGCCATTTTTTAACACCACCTCATGAACATGACAGTAAATCCTGGCCAAAACATGTTTTTGCACCTGTGGCGCAAAATCATGTTTTACTGGAATCTGAAACTTTTCATCAACTGGGTTCATGAGGTAGGGTCATAAGAAGACTGTGTTGAAAATTTGAGGTAAATATTAAAACAACCAACATAGTTCTGAAGGTGCATTGACATTTTTCAATGCTTGATCTTAACTATGGTAATTGTCAATATTTTGACCCCAAATTTTCAACATGGCCATTTTTCACACCTCCTCATGAACCCAATAGCTGTCATTTTTCAAATTCTGGTGAAAATGGATTTCATACTTGTGGTGTGACATGACATTTCATCCAGTATTTTATAAATTACACCTGTCATGCTCAGAAGGGGAGGGTGTCATAAAAGACTATATTGAAATTTGGGGTCAAAACTGTTTAAAAATCATAAAAATAACATTGTTTACAGGGATGACCATTGACCAGTGGGGACTACGTTGCTTTTCCATGCCAGTGACCTGAGTTTAAGTGCGGGCTCAGTGAGCTGGCTGAATGGGCTTGAGGCTGGGGAAGGGCACTGCAGCCTGTGGCACTGGTCCCAACCTTGGGTGGGGACAGGGCAGTGCTCTAGCACACACTTCACACCTTGTGGCAAGCCGTGAGCCTTCCTTCACAAGGGGTTAATGTCTGTTGAGGCCTGATTGGCCCACGCACTGCATCTGCACAAGTAGGTTAGCCTGACATTTTAAATTACAGCGCAGGTACAGATTTACAGTTAGTAGGAAGTCAGGATCCACCACAAATGACTCATCTTGCTACACATGCCTGCCATACACACCATATGTGCAAACATTCGGCACTGACAAATGCTTTGTGAAGTACTGTGAAAGAGAAGTCTTTTATTGCACCATCTTATCTCTTCCACATTATTTATTCCACTGTGATACTGTATAATTATGAAGAAGTTAGGAAACTTCATATAACAGTAAAGTATGAAATGATCTTGGCCTTTGAAGGGTACTTAATTTTCATAATTCAAAATTTTCTAAAAATATTATATTTGGTCAGCATATTTTAAATAGATAATAGCACAATAAAAATCCATCACGCTAAAGAAAACAAATGACTCCACTTTGAATCATCATCCTAAATTGGTTTAGGTTAACCTTTCTGTGATGATGGAATGTCCTGCCACGTGGATCCCAATGAAATAATTTCAATGTGCTGCCTCTAAGCAGTTCAGACTGTGTGAAACAGACTTCGATACTGTACAGTTTGTTCAGTGTTTCTCCTTCCGTCTATGTGAATGGAAATTGTGCCTTCATTGCATGTAAAATTATCCGATCATAATGTTAAATGCACCTTAGGGAGGAAAAGAGACCATCGCTCCATTAGGTTTCTCCTTCCCACTAGGTCACTGGGAGTACTCCATCACCCTTTTTTCAAAAGACTTGTTGAATCTGAGCTTAAACATGGTTACAGTCCAAGCCAGTCCTACCTGCTCTTGAATTTAATTCCGTATCTAATACCTATTCTTTGAAGTAGTTCTTCTTGCTGTTTCTCATGAATCTTCTCCTTTGAATGACGTTGTGTATGTCCCTATTCTTCCATACTTATGTGTCCTAAAGAGCTGCATTTGATGTGATGCTGTTGTCCCTGTTAGAGCAAATTCAGATATTTGAAGGCCATGACCATGTCCTCTTTGATTCTTCTTTTCCGATGGAAAACAGCCCCAGTTCTGTTAAATGGTCTTCTGAGCCCACGTTCTCCAAAATGTCAACCACTTTGGTTGTACTCCTCTGCATGTTTTTCATTATTTGAATATGTTTCCTTGGTATGGAGACCAGAACTGCACACTTTATTCAAGAAGGAGCTTAATTAGAGATCTTTATCAGTGCAAGTTTTCTAGGAAAACAAACTGAACTTACAAGCTCAAATGGGCAGACTAGGTGGGCCATAGGCCCTTATCTGCCGACACTGTCTATGTATCTATGTATCTATGTATCAATATAACATCTCTTGTTATGCTTATAAAATTTCTCTTGCAGCATAACATGACTTTGCTTGCTTTGCTAGCTGTTGCCCCACATTTTTTCTCCTATTTAAAACTACTAATCAGCACTCCCAAGTCTTTTTTGTGCATGGTTTCAGCAATCTAGATGCCATTTACCACAAGTAGTATTTTGCCTTCAGTGTCATCATTCCTAGATGCATCATCTGCCATTTTCTGCCATCTTCCGAGCCTATTCTAGATTATTCTGTATTCTGTCCGTCTCCTGTTGCGATGTAAGTAACTTATTCTATTTTGGTGTAATCGAGGTGTAATGTTATTCTGCCTCCTTGGGCAGTGTATTTAGTCCTTTGAATCATATAGTGCCTTTATGTTCTCTCCACTTTTTATTGCAATGTCTATATGTAATTATGACATTGTTCCTTTGTTAAAGTGATAATATTGTTTTTAACAATCAGGGTGCGACTGACTTTCCAGAGCAGTATGACACCCTGCATTCCAGTACTCCAGGCAACTAAATCATATGTGTACATGTTGGAGCTGCAAGACTAGTTCTACCTTGTGAACTGAACACCTCAAATTTCAGGTGTTCAGTTCTCATGGACTCCGAAACCTTTTGGGCCACAGTCAAACTTTTGGTTTGACTAGTTCAACTAGTGCAGATCTGTCAAACTGGAAAAACCCTACCACTGGTTCAAAGTCACCCAGTTCAACCAGACGGCCTCCCCACCTTCCCCATCCTCTCAAACTCATGAAAAAGTTGCTGTCATCTGGCATAGTGCCAAGATTCAACACCATCTTTTAAAATAATCCTCCTTTCTAGCCACACACCTCCATGTGCCAAAATACAAATATTTAATAGGTGACCCTAGAGACCCCCAATCTGTGATTTGGGGTGATGGTTGTATCATAAATGAGGCTAGTCAGGTCCTCCCATCTCATCCTCAGTCCAGTATTTGGGGGAGGGCACTGTTCCTGACATTCCAGGCTGGTTAGCCATATCCCCCTTGTGGCATACCACTTTTAAACATTACACAGTACATGTGCCCACAGGAAAGGGGGTCTAGTTAGTGGCATTGATCCCTGGGAGCTGCTGGCACAAGCAGCATCAATGACTCCAACTATTTTGCCCTCTCCCCACTCACAGAACACTTGTGCTCTTCTTTGTGCATGTCCTAGGAGAATTAGTATGACTTCATGTATCAAGCAGATTACATGACCTCAGATTCCTGTTTTCCTCTCCACAGCATCAAAGTTTATAAAATCTACTGGTACCACTAACACTTACTCAGTGATTACAACAGTTGTTCATAACATTGAATGCTGCAGTTACCTGGCAACATGAGGGGCTGCCTCATTTATGTTAGGGAATCTATCCAGGGAGTGTTCTGCCTATGACTGGCACCTCTGGGACCATGAGCTGCTTGCGGTTAAACCCTTTACAGCAGCCATAACAAGTCCCTCACCATTGCTTCTGTTTACCTGCCTCCTGTGAAGGCTAAGCTGGGGATTGAATAGTTATGGAGGCTATCTCAAAAATTAATAGGAACAGTGAAGTCATCATTACTGGTGACTTCAGTATCAACTAGCTCAGCAAGGAGTCAGATCCCTAAAGGACCTGGTTACTAGTGTGTACCTTTTGCAGATGGTAATTGAACAAACCAGAATGAACTATAAAGTGGTAATAGTACTCTTTTGGATTGGATCCTGTCCAGCTGCCCTTCCAGGATCACTAATGTAGCAGCACTCTCTGACTCCTTAATGACCATTCTCCTGTAATTTGCAGGTGATTTAACAAATATAAAGATCACCTCTTCTTCAAAATCAGAGTTATCAGAGAGAGCAACTAAGCACATTTAAAGCAGCCCTATTACAGGTCGATTGATCCCTCTTGATGAGCACCAGGATATTGACCTAGCTTTGAAGTACTTCACTGCTAAATTCAATGATATCTGCAACATTTACACCTCAGTCAGAAAAGAAAAATCAGAGGATCCTCTAACAAGTGGATTACTTGAGACCTCCTAGAGCTGATGAGGGACAGGGACAACCTGTGGAGAAGGGCAAGGAACTCAAGCAATCAAGTCAATTATCAGAACTATAGGACAGTTAGGAATAGATGCACAAACCTTACTAGGCTCACTAAAGCAAAATTTTATAAAGAACAGATGGACAGAAACTGGGGAAATGGGAAGAGATTCTGGGAGAACATGAAAGACCTGCTAAGTGAAAGAAGACTGGAAACACTCACGATGCTAAACATTAATGGTACCCCCATTTTAGACCCACACGCCATTGCTGAATCCTTTAATGTAGCAGTCTCAGATCTAAGCTCTGTACCTCCCCAGCTACCTCAAGACCACTGATTCCTCTCTGAATACCCCGAGATCTGATTCTAAAGAACCAAACTTCTATTTCAAATGTGTCTCTGTCAAGGATGGCAGGTCATATGTAAAAGGTCCCAGGAAAAACAAGGCTTGGCAGTGATAAAACTGACATGAAACTGGTGGCCATAGCCCTTGATGAAGCTGTTGTCCCCATCACAAAATGTTTAATAAATCACTCGCCTAGGCCAAATTCCCATCAGTCTGGAAGCTGGCAGTGGTGACCGCTGTACTCGAAAGTGGGCATCGATCCTGCATTGCCAATTACCGGCCGTTTCAATACTATCCCCACTCTCAAAAGCGTTGGAGAGGATCGTAGCTGATCAGATTACGGAGTACCTCCAGAAATGTGATCTACAATGTTCCCAGTCACATGGTTTCTGGAAGAGCCACTGCACAGCTACTGCATTGGTTGAATTTACTGACTATGTCCATAAGGCTGTGGATGGTGGCAGTTAGTGGGATCCATATTTATAGATCTCACTAAGGCATTTGACACTGTCAATCATCCTATCCTGTTTGAGCAACTGCTCTCCATGGGTTGGCCATCAGCCCCATCTGTTGGTTCAGGACTACATATCGCTCAGGTCTCAGAGCGTCAAAATAGGGACAATTATCTCTAGTGCTAGAGAAGTCTCACTTGGTGTCCCACAGTGATCCATCCTGAGCCTCTGCTCTTCAGTTTATTCCTGAATAACCTTCCTGAGGCCTGCAGGAGCAAAATAATTCTGTATGCAGATGACGGGTCATCCTAAGTAACAGTTCCCAACTTGATCTACTACAAAATGAGTTACAGTCCACTTTTTACCAACTGGAGGATTGGTTCAGCTTATGGAAACTTCTACTCAGTTATAAGAAAACAAAAACTATGCTTATATCTAGCCACTAGCATAAGAAAATCAACCCACTACTGTCTATCATCAACAATAAGGCAGCCCCTTGAACAAGTGCACTCATTCCAAGTACACCTTGGGGTCATGGTTGATGATACTACCTTCCCTCCGCACCAGCACACTTGATCAAGTGTTGAGCGGTTAATACCAAGTTAGGCATCCTATATAGGCACAAACAATACCTAGCGCCTACAGCCCTCCGACTATCTGTCTCTAGCTGAATTCTGTCAATAATAGATTACGGCCTGGTCATTTATGGTGCAACCTCTGAAACAGCACTCAAGCGGGTAGTGACAGCCCTTAACAAGGCCTGCAGACTCACTCTAGGATCAGATAACCTAACACATTCCTGTATGCTATATGAACAAACAAATTGGCTAAAACTGAATAATAGGATGAAGTATCGGACATGCCTCCTTGGTAAAAAAAAAACACTGTTGGGATGAGCACCCCTTGCATTATAGATATTCTGTAAGCAAACCAATCTGATTATCAGACTGGGGCAAGGCACGGTGTCCTCTACATGTCCCTTTCAGAAGAACCGCCTTTTGGACAACGATCATTCACTTATAGGGCCCACTTTGGTTGAATGAGGCCCCTGCACAAATACTCAACACTGAAACCTCCCTACCTTCAAAGCTGAAATGAAACATCACCTTACTGTAACTGGATCATGTGCTTGCAGAATAGTGACATGACCGCCAACTCTTGCTCCAACCTACTCTACTCCACTCCACATATTTTCCAGGATAACGACATGGTTTGTGGTGGAAATGCCTTCTTTGACTCTGGAGATTTTTAGTGCTGCATATTTCTAAATGCATATTCCCACTGACAGCTCCTCCCTGTAGCCCTCTGTTACTCCTTCATTGCTGAGTACCTCAGCCTCACACCCCATTTCTCCTGCCTGCCCCTCAAGTTAACACCCCACTGCCCCTGACTGACCACCTCCAAACACTATGCACTGATCACCACCCTTTCCAGGCCTTACTCAGGTGCTGTACCCCTTCTTTTTTCTACCTCCAAGCAGAGACTGCTAGCTCAACAATGCCAATATACCTGGCTGCTCTACTCTAGTTCCTAGATTGATCTTAAACTCATGGTATATTACTGTTTTCAAATTTTACCTATTTGATGTGTTCCTTGACTATGCCTATGTCTATGTGAATTGTAATTGTAATTATGTACAATGTACTATCCTGTTTTGCTGATATGGAACCTTTGAAAAGAGCACCTTGCTCAAAGGTTATTTCGAAGAATGAAATAAATAAAGTTACCTAAATGGCAGGAGGCAAACACAATGGATTCTTTGCCTTGTTAAATCTAGCATTTCCTGTGTTTCTGTGTAACTAGCAGCCGATGGATTTCTGTAACCATTGAGTTCACAGGGAATGAGGCAGTTGCCCATGAATTACTGTTTCCCAGTTCTGGCTAGGCTGCCTTTGTTGGGTAGAAGAGGCAGGAAACAAGTCAAATGGGAACTACAGTATTTCTAGTCTGCGGTTTAAAGAAAAGGGCTTGTCTTACAGTCAGTATACAGTGTCAGGAGGCACTATTTGCAGTTTCTGGCATAGATCCACATTTTCTGGTTCCCAATTCACCTGATATCTTTTTGTGGATGCTTTTGTCAAAGACTGTTCTTCACTATTGTCACCCATCATACTCTTCTCTACCCACAATCCCACTGCAGCACTGGGGTCACAGCACAGTCTGTCTGCACCAAACAAAAGAACTTGAATGGTGATTGTGTATGTCAGTTTATGTGATTGTCATTCTTACACAGGGGATGGCACAATGATTTCCTCTGTGCACTCTGATTTATGTGCCCCAGGAGCCCCAATGTATCTCCATAATGCTAGAAAACAGTTGGACTTTAATATTGTACATGGACACAACAATTTAAGCACCAGAAATTGCAGAGATCCTGATACAGAAAGTGAAAGCATGACTTGTTGGGACCAATCCAGTATATCATCTTCTGCCTTCTAGCCCTTGTACTTGTATGGTCTGGCACTGAGTGCGGTAACTGAAGTGGGACAAAATCTGTTGCAGAGATTGGGAGTGATTTGTGCCCAACGTGATAGATTAAGGATCAGAATGTTTATTATACATTCTGCCTGCACAGTACACATGTATTACCCTAATTGGCAGACCTGCTATAGAACTCAATGCTGACAGATTGCTTTGTAACATCAGTGCTGTGGCAGGATCGGGGATAGAATAGTGGATCATGAGTAATTATGGTGCGGCACACTCTCTGACTAATGTGCCCACAAAATATAGAATATTATGGTAGCACGGGTAGTGCTACCATAGTTAGGTTGAGGAGCCATTTCTATGTTAAACCCTAAAACTTTGCACCTTAATAACTTTGCAACCGTTTGATGGATTTGCCTGAAATTTGGAATTTATGATCAAGAACCATAGGCCTTGGGATCTGCCAAGTTTCGTACTGGTCGGATATACAACTGCGGAGTTATTAAGTGTGATCTGTGCCGCTTACGCTTTTCTGGAATTCTGTGGTCGCGCCTACAGGTCGTGACGCCACGGTTTGCGTGACCGCCTGAAATCTTCAGGGAATGTGCAGCCGGGGTCCCCACGTGCCTTTCGAAGATTTAGTGAAAAATATTAAACGGTTCAAAAGTTATTCAAAACAGTTTCCCATTATAAGTCAATGGGAAAAGTTAACAAAAGTTCAACACTTTCGCAAATGCATTTTACTTTCGCAAATGGGGCCTGTTATTTTCGTCAATCGGCCATTTTGTTTTCAGTTGGTGATCAGAAAATGGTTGCATTTAAATTTGGGACCCTCTAGCAACCTAATTTTTTTGTATTCACCTAGACGGCCCTGAGGATGCTTGCCATGTCTTTATTTTGTAGTAAAACACCCCAGAAATATGTTTTTCAAATTTCTGGAAAAGTACTTCGCAAATTACTTTCGTGCTCACGAAAGTGTCGTGAGATTTATGAAGCTTTCAAGAATTGCAACAGTAATTTTCTAGTCTGTGGAAAATGACAGCAATTCTTTGGCACTGCACTGCAAAATAACCGTTTGGAGTTTTGTTGGGCTGAAATTTGGAGGAGCGATGCCGACATCTCCAGATGTGCCTTTCAGTGTTGTATTGAAAAAATATTACCGCGGCAAAGTTATGGCACTCCAAAGTTGACAGTTTTCCCATAGGATAACATTACGGCGCTCAAGCATTACATAGGAATCCTTTGGCACCTGCTGCAAAATAACGGTTTGGTCTTTTTTCCTGAAATTTGGAGGAAGACAGCCAACAGTACACAGATGTGCCTTTCAGTAGTTTGGTGAAAAAACATTACTGGGAGGCAAAGTTATGGGCTCGAACCTTTCTTTTTTCCCATGGGATAACATTACGGCGTCGCCGTGCCTTTCAAGCCGTATCTCGGAAGCAGTGCGAGATCACGGACTTTCGTCGAAAACTTCTAGCCCCTCATGGGGCTAAGATCTAAATTAGCCAGGGCAGTTGTAAATAATATGACTTTTAAATTTTTTTCTCGTCAGACGGTTCCTGAGATATAATGTATTTAGTATTCCAAGATCTCATTTTCTGCCGATATCTCATTATTTTGCATACATATTTGTACTCACTGTCTTTCTCAATGCAGGTTTTGGGAAAACCAGCCTGTGCACTTACATTACTGTTACTGTTGCCCTTTCTGCTTGTGGATCCTTACCCATTTCACTTACCATTGACGTCCTGCGCCACCATGTGCGTTATCCTTTGCGTTTTCATTTGCGCTATGCTTTCTGTTATTTTTGTCATTTCTGTCTACAGTACTGTTTATCTTACTGTTTCACTTTACATCACCATGCCCATTGACATTTCTGTTTGCAGGCACCATGTTACTATGTGACAACACATCACGTGGCAGACCATTCCCGTCTACGCCACCATGTGCGTTACCCTTTCTGTTCTCATTCGTGCTTGTGTTACCATGTGTGCCACTGTTAGCATTTCTGTTTGCGTTGCTGTCCCTGTTAGTATGCCACAACACATCATGTGCGCCCCGCCCCAAGGCCCCGCGCTCCCGCCTTGCATTACATTCACTATTTCTCGTTATCATTCTCAAAGAAGGAAATTAGAGGCAAAAACTCGGTTTAATGCATTAGTTAGGGTTGTTCCACAGCGACAAAAGTGAGAAATTGCTGTTAGGGTTGAAAACCCCCTGGACCCCCTCACCACCCCAACCGCATTGGGGTGCGATTGGGACTGCGGGTCCTAACTCTCACCCCATTCTCCTATACTTCTGCTGCTTTACACATGTCATGGGTGAGAGTTAGGGCTGATTTATCCCAATGCGCACTCAATGCCGGTTGGGGGTGGGCGGGTCCAAGGGGGTTTTCAACCCTAACAGCTTAATTTCCTCACTTTGTCGCTGTGGAACAACCCTAACTAATGCATTAAACGGAGTTTTTGCTTCTAATATATATATATATATATATATATAGCAAACTGAGTACCAGAAGATTTGGGGAAATTACAGAAACTATTAAATGAAGGTTGATTTGTGTGGAGGCTGAACACTGCAGGCATGTGCCCTTCCCCATATTGTCACAGGCATCCCAATTTTGGTGGCCTAAGAGGATAGATTTTTGCAAAGTTTAGAAATACTGACAAACCAAAATTGACATGATGTTATCTACACTGTCAATATGGAACTTATATGACATAAAAGGGTCAACTAAAACCCTCAGGTTCCTTGCCACAGAGAGTGAGTCAGTCAGCTATGACAGCACCGAGAAAATATTTCTGTTTTATCCATGTTAAGGCCATGACAAAATATCTGTTGATTCTAAGATTTCCCTCTTATTTTATACTTCTTTTTATTTTGACAGTTTTGTGCATAAATATGCACCAGCTTATATTATGGGAGATCAACATGAAGTTTTGATAGCAATATTCCCTTTGGGGAAAAAAGATAATTGTTTTGTTCATTATAACTAATACAGTTAAGGCTGTGGAGAGTAAAAAAGTTGTACACTGCTCCAGGAAAATGCCCAGAAAATACGAATGTTAACATATTTCTTTCTTTCTGGCCTTAACTTTAAAAAGATGTTCTTCAATGTTTCCAAAGATGTCACTAAAAATTGTGAATTCTGTTGATGTCTCCAGAAATTTTGGGCTGGTATCTTTTAACTAAAAACAGTCACAGGCAGCCAAATTTGTATAGTTCTTGCAAATCTATTGAAAGTAGAGCCCTCAATATATGGTAAGATGTACATAAATGGATATCCTGACTACTTATACAGCCTGACTTCCTATTCATTTACAGTACTGCAGACCATGGCGGTTTGTTTGAAATCACTCAACAAGTATTCAGCTAAGATAGGAGGCCAAGAATCATCCAATTGTTCTTAACATCAGGGGCCCTATACACTGTCGATACAACTGTGCTACATAGTGGTCACAAGGGCCACTTTGCAGCACAGTTCAGTCTTGCACCCTTTGCGGTATACATAAAAGGGGTCCCAAGGCTTTCACTGTGCCGGGACAATGGAAATTGTGCTGGCAAAGGGAAAGAGGCAGGGCTGGTATACTAATGAAGCACTGTGCTATGCAAAGCTTTTTCCCACCCCTAGTCCTCTGCCACACGCTGTAAAGTATGACACCCCTGTAGGACTAGTGAAAGTAGTTCCACATGGTTGCTGCAGGCATGAAGCAGGGTTCTTTGACCCCATCCACTAGCGACTAGGGATCAAGAGTGACAAGTGACCAATAATGTATGGGTAACGTGAGAAAACAGAGATAGGGAGGAAGTTCCACCAGACACCAGAGATGGGGTTAGTCATGCTGACCAGTGAACAGGGTGACTAAACCACCATGGAAGAATGTCCTGGAACATGAGAAATAATAACTACAATGGCTGACAAGTGGGCCCACAAGCTATGGGGATTGGGGGGGAGATGACATAGGTGGTATCACATCTTGTATGGACATTTGGGCATGGCAGCATGCCAATGCAACTGCGCATTACATGGCAAAATATGTGTGGTGCAGCAAGTCCAGTGTCTGTGGTCACATTCCTGTTTGTGACCACATACATCGGGCTGTCCAAATTGCATTGCAACATGGCCATTGGTGAGATCTCCTCCCCGTGGCTAAGTTGGGGCTTTGTGTGTAGCAGATTTTGAGGATGGTAGTATAGGGAACCCTGTGCGTCCAGAAAGAATGCCGCATACATCTGTGACTGTGTATGGTGTTCCTGAATTTTGTGTCAGAAATAAAAAGTTAAAAAATGGTTTGTATTCCTCATGTGCATGGCTGATTAAAACCATGAATTTCACATTCCTGTGCTGGATGTCATACTTGCACAGTTCTGTGACATAACAGTCACACTAACTAGCAATAGCTCTGAATTCTGATATACACCTCTTGGGTAATTTCCTTTATATACAATATTCCAAATCTTACTGTAGTTAATATTACTGTACCAGAACTGAAAGTAGCATGGCACTTACGCTGATACACTACAACTCCCTTCTTATGTTGCTTCTGTGTTAGGTGTTATCACTGTGATCATGTTACAAAGTCAATTACTTAAAATTATTTTCAGAAACAGAACAGCATTCATGTGCAAATAATGCACCTGGAAACAAAACCCAGGGAAGATTACACAATGGGGGAGGTAGTAACAACAACAAAAGTGGAAAGGGGCCTGTGGAAATCATATCAGATGACCTTAAGGTTGGCAAGCAATGTGAGAAAGATGGTAGGGAGGGCTGGGGATACTGGGATATATAGGAGAGGCATCACCAGCAGAAAACAGGAAGTTGTTATCCCCTGTACAGACAGTTGGTGAGACCCCATCTGAGTACTGTGTCCAGTTCTGGAGACCCCATCTCCACAAGGACATTGGCAAGATGGAGGCAGTTCAGAGGAGGGCAACTAAAATGGTGCAGGGTCTGCAAGAGAAGCCATACGAGGAGAGACTAAAGGAGCTTAATATGTATAGCCTCGAGGAAAGGAGGGAGAGGGGGACATGATAGAAACATTTAAGTACCTCAGTGGAATCAACAAAGTCCAAGAGGGTAGCATCTTTCAGAAAAGAGGCGTGCAAGAACAAGGGGACACAATTTAAAAGATAGAGGCGGCGGCTGAGGGGCAATGTGAGAAGTATTTTTCACAGAGAGGTGATGGATGCATGGAACAGCCTTCCTGGAGGAGGTTGGGGGTCTAAAGCTGTGGGAGAATTCAAGAATGCATGGGACAGACATAAGGCAATTTTTGTGGGGGTAGGAAGAAATAGGCTGTTGGTTAAATAGGATCTGCAGTTTATCCTCTAGGTAGGAAATGGGCAGACTAGGTGGGCCAAGCTGGTCCTTATCTGCTGGCAAAGTCTATGTTTCTATGTCTAGTTCAGTGATACCTGTAAAGTATAAGAGAAATGTGCACTTTCAGGTCTCTGTGATTTCTCAGTCAGCTGGTTGCCTGTTATATTCCAGTCTGTCTGAGTTGGGATGGCCCTCTCCTTCCCTTCCCTACCCCATCTCCTCCAAATTATTTTGTACCCCAGGGCTCATTACTGGGTCCAGCAATGTTCTCCATCTTTTAAATGACCTCTCCTCGTTCTTTGTCTTCTGTCACATCTACATGTTACAGATGACACAGTACTTTTGTCGTGTAATCACTGTCCCGAGCTGGAAACTTCACTACAGCGTGACTTCAAGAACATCCAGTGTTGTTTCCATTCAAATCTGTCTTGCTTAATGCCAAAAATCAGTCTCCATGACATTTGGCAGCAAGTTAAGACTTACTGGGCTCCAAACAGTCACAATCTTCATGAGTTTGGATAGCCCCCCCACCCCACCCCGCAGAAGCCCCAAGCTTCAAGTACCTCGGAGCCTGGCTGAACTGTTCTCTTGATTTCTCTGCTACATCAACTCCATCCACAAAAATCTCCTCCTCGGTCCTGGTGCATGTTACTGCAACCAATTTTGCCTTCAACTTCCTGTCTGCTGTGAGGTTATCTTTATGATGATCCTCCTAGTGCTTACTATTCAGATGTGGTTTATAGTGCTGCTTCCACATCTTCCCTCACCAGACTGGACCCCCATTTCTCACTCCTGCCACTTTGCTGTCAACTGTCTTCCTCGTATCCACCATTTCTCTGTCTACTCCAACCTCTCTATTCGCTTCCTCCAGTCCAGCTGCCTGTCGCACATTGCTGCCTTCCTCACAAAATACTGGCCTGGCTCCCTCCTGTGCTATGTCTCCTCTCTCCTTATCATATCCCTCCACCCTTCCTACTACTGTCCCTCTTCTGTCTCCCACTCTTTCTGTGCTCCTGTTGTAACACCTCCTATGAGAGTAATCTGCCTTCTTCTCCACTCCTCCCTTCATCCTGGAATAAACTCTGTCGCCTCTGTACTGTGACGCCTGCATTTCTCATTCAAAGCCTTCCTCTGTGACCTGTCTGCACATATCTGTAGCTGCATTTAGGCTTACTATATTTAATTAGATCTCTTCTTATGTCTACAGCATCTAAATTTATTTTTCACTTCAATTTGTGCATAATTTTATACTACTGTATTACAGCATGTTTGAGTTAAACCCAATTCCCACTTGTCAATCTATGTACGTTGTTAATTATGTACAACTTGTAACTGGATCCCTTATGTAAATGTATTATATATATCTGCACTGCTACCACTACACTTCTTTTGCTTTTGTATTTCTCCTAATATCACGCCCCCGTAGCTCCTGGAAAGAAGACTTAGCTTTGTGCGTCTCCCAATCATCGCATTGAAATAAATAGTTTATCATTGTTCATTTGGGTGACATTATTTATTACTGCATTATTTATTATTGACATCATATATACCTTATACATTATTTATAGATTGCAATATTCTACCAAGTAAAAGCTATCTTATTTTAAGAGTGCAACAGTAGCCATCTGATTCAAAAACTGAGTGCAAAAGACTTGGACTGTAAATGTCTAACTTGTTTGCATTCTGCAGCAGTTAAATGTACTGCTGTTTGTGTTAAAATGCAAGCTTGTGTAAATGGTCCACACAGTTGGATGCATGTGGTACTATTTTACTACTCTGGTATGTGCCCACTGTTCATTTTCAAATAAATTAGTTTTTAGTTTAGTTTTATTACGTAAAACCTTTAGGCAGAGCCTATTTTCAAAGGGTTTAAGGTCAAGTACAACAAAAGTTTACATTTACAGAGTCACATACAGGTGTACAGTACAATACAGTAAGACAATTACAGTCCATTGAGTACAGGTAAGACAATTACATATCAGTTAATGAGGTACAGTGATAGGGCATGGGTTCAATACAGTAAAGCTGCAATTATAATTCAATAAATACTGGTAAGACAATTGCAGTGGTATCAGGACACAGATTGCCATTTGAATTGCAGTCAGAGGAAGTGCAGCATAACATAAGACAGTTGCAGGTAACACTGGCAGTCAACGGTAGCAGTTGCATGTCCCAGATGGTGTAAGTAAGGAGAGCTGTTGAATTTAAACTGCTTGATGGAGCAGTCAGTTTTAGAGAATAAGGCAGGTCATTCCATTGCTTAGCAAAATGGTATGTAAAACAGGACTGGGCAAGGAGATTCTTTTCCATGGAAGTAGCAGGGTGTGTCACTCCACACCCCTGTTGGAGTATTTGTTCTCCACTGAGGTGAACATAGCCCTTAACCTAGGGTACAGTAGGTCTTGTAAAGCTTTTTGCCTGTGAAATGGATATGGTAGGCAGCTCATGTCCAGAGTTTAGCCAGTTCAGGCTGCTGTATGCATTTCGGTGTGTGTTGTTTTTCTGGCCAAGCACAAAGCAGCAGGCCCTGTTGAGGAGACCCTGACCCTGACAGCACATTGTTGCTCACAGATCCATAGTTCACAATCCCATAATCAATAATATTTGTAATGAGGCACAGTACAAGTAGTATCTTAATTTCTGGAAGAAAATTGTTTCTATGCCTGTATAGTAGTCCTAGTCTTGAGTTTACTGCCTTATACAATAGGTCAACATGTGCACTGAAAGACAGAGCACTGTCTAGTATAACCCCAAGATATTTAAAGGTTTGTACTTGTTCATGTGAGGTTCCAATTGCTGTGGCGATAGTTAAGATAGGGGAGGTGTGGAGTTTGTTACTGTAGCTAAAGAGCATGCATTTAGTTTTTTTGCATTCATAACTAGCAGGTTGGCAGAGTACCATTCCTGAATGGTATTGAAGTCCCACTGAAGTCTCAGCCTCATTCTTTCCAGGCTTTTGTTATTACAAAAGATAACAGTGTCATCTGTATAAAATAGTATATTGGTTGACTTGCAGATGGTTGGTATATTGTTTATAAATAGACTGAAGAGGAGGGTCCTAAATTGAACCTTGGGGAACACCCACTGGCCACCGTGACCAGCCTATAATGGGAAAGTACACTGTGGCATATAACAGCTTGGGTTCTCCCTGCTAGGTAGTTTTGAACTACAGACAGAGTCTTCAGAGAGGCCCAGGTTGATTATCTTCAGGCATTGGAGGGCATGGTCCACAAGATCAAAGGCATTGGTTAAGTCTATGTAAATGGACCCAGCCAGTTTTTCTCTGTCCAGGGCACAATGAATTGAGTTGGTGAACTCAAAGAGTTCTGTCATAGTACTGAAATTCTTCCTAAAACCATGTTGCTCATTTGCCAGTAACTTATGTTGAGTCAGGATAGGGCTAATTGATCATTCACTGCCCTTTCTAAAGTTTTGATGGGGATAACATGGAGATAGGGCAGTAGTTAGATGGCAGGCTGTGGTCTCCTCCTTTAAATACTGAGGTCACATGAGCTTTTCCCCTACCTCTGGTACTTGCCCAGGAGACAGGGACAGATTAAAAATATCTGCAGGGGTAGGTAACCTCCTAAGCACTAGTTTGAGCCCTTTCATGTCTAAGTTATCAGGCCCACTCCTAATTTTAATTTTGGTTCTTGTTAGGTAGCTGTACTTTGGCCCAACTAGGCCTTGTAAAATAGAAATGAGGTCTGGTAGGGTGGTCATTTATGACTCCTTTAGTGGCGGGTGGGTAGTGGGGCCTGGAGTGTAAGTCGATAGGTCATGGAAGGTTTTGTTAAAGGAGTCAGCAATGTTCTTATTCCTGTGACTGTGGTGTCACCCTCTACAACAGAGTAGGGCAGGGATCTTTGGATTTGCCTAGCATTTTGTTTATGCCACTCCACAATTGTTTAGGGTGGTTGATTAGTTTTTTTGTTGGGGTTTGTGAAACACAGCCTTTGCTTCCTTGATGCGGGATTTTACAGTATTCTGTACTTATTTGTATTTTGTGAGATGCAGTATTTGCTATGTCCCAATTCTTTGTACAGGGCCCAGGCTCTGTCTCATTCCCTTATTAGGGACTTGAGTGCAGGAGTAAACCAGGCCTGTGAGTTTCCCTTCATGTGGAGGGTCTTGAAAGGGGCAACTATGTCACAGAGCCTGTTAAATTGGAGGATAAAATACTCCAGGGCTATACTGACATCTCATGTACTGTCAGAAGGACCCAGTCGCATTGTTGTAGTAAGTCTTGAGAAGGGGCTTGCTGATGTGGAAAATTCAGGCTTTAAAATGAATGGCAAACCGTTTACATTGTTTAAAGCCCCAAAAGCCTGAATTCAGATCCCACTGTCATAAGCAGTGTTTCCTGAAAATGTCATGCTGTTTGGTTTTGTGGTTTGCTTTAAAATAGCATTTGTTTACTTGTTCTGCCCTAACTGAAAGCAGGCTGCTTCTGTCCTCTAACTGAGCCTAGGAGAGTGACAACATCATATTGGACTAGGCTACAGCTTCAGCAGTATAAGTACCTGCTTGACTGACAAGCTTGTTAACTTCCCAATTAGAACAATCTGTGAGGTAATTGTTTGCTGTCCAGGGTTTTACAAACTCAGTCTCTGGTGTTTGTTCAGATGAATTAGCTGAAAATCCACATTTTGTTCTCTAACAAGCTGAGTCATTGGGTTTCAGTGCTGAATTGAAGTGGTATGCATTTGACAAATCAGCTTATCTGTATCACAGCTGCTGCCAGTTCTTTCTCATCAAAACTCTTTGTGTTTTTCTAGCTATATCACTGGATTGTGTATTTAATGGATATAAAATAAATCTAAAGTTTGTTAGTTCATATAAGTAGTTTGTCTTTTTAATGTACTGTAGTCTCAATAAATAGGTTCATGTAACAACATTATATTCCTCTCAGATTGACAGACAGGTGCCTGCCACACTGTGCTATTCTAGGGCTACTGCACCATGATGCTCATGCTACCAGAGGTGGGGCTTTATTACACCCTGCTACCTACATCCATTTTCCCAAATGGGCAGGGCTCCTGCAGCATGCATATCCCATCCCACAGTCAGGGCTGCTGTGCCCTGCTGCCCCCAATGTTCTGCCCCACAATTAAGGCTTCTTCACTATGCTGTGGTCTGTCTCCTGCCACCGTAGCCAGAGTTGCTGCATCCTGTTCCTGTCTACACAGTCAAGGCTGCTGTACCCTACAGCCCAATTCCTCTATAGCCCCTTGACTCTGCAGTTAGGGTTGCTGCACCATGCTGCCCCTGCCACCAAAGTCAGATTTGTTTGCTACACGCCCAAAAGAAAAAACAGAAAAATGATTTCATCTTGTGCTATAGGGTGAAGGACAGAGAGCATTAGGGTGCAGAAGTCCCAACTGTTTGGTCAGGAGACAAGGAGGCATTAGGTATAGCAGCCCAAACCGTGGGACAGTATGCAGCAGCAACACCTGGGTGGAACCAGCACAACTATGGGGCAAAGGACAGTGGCAGCAAATGCCCCAAGTCTTGTGGCAAGTGGCAACATGGTGCACCAGCCCCAACTGTAGAGGCAAGGGCTCTAGAGCACAGCAGGCCACAGCAGCCCTGCCTGAGTAGTGGAGAGCAGGTGCAACAGCCATGGCTATGGTAGTAGGGACTGTGGACAGCATAGTGCAGAAGCCTTGACTGTGGGGCAGGACACAGGGGCATCAGGTACAGCAGCCCTGACTGTGGGATGCTCATTTGGGACATTGGATGTGGATAGCAGGGTGAAGCAAAAGCCCCTCCTCTGGTGGCATGGGGCAGTATAGTGCAGCAGCATAATGGTAGAGACAGGATGCAGTGGACCCTAGGGTACTGCGAGGGCTCAGCAGCCTGACTGTGGAGGCAGGAACAAGGGGCAACAGGGTTCAATGTCCCCAGCTGTGGGTTTGGGGGACAGTGGATAGCAGGTTGCAACAACGCAAGTGTTCTGGCATGGAGAACCATGGTGCAGCAGCCCTGATTGTTCAGGCTGATGGTGAGCAACAGAGTGCAGCAACCCCAACTGTGTGGGAGAAGACAGTGGGCAGCAGAGTGCAGTGGCCTTGAATGTGGGGCAAGAGACAGTGGGCTTGTGGAGGCAGAGGACTGGGCATCAAAGTGCACTTACCTCAACTATGGTGCAGGGAATAAGGGGCATCAGGTTGCTATACACTGTTTCTAGTTATACATTATGCACTTTTACAGAAACCATCAAAGAACTGAAATTTGTGAGTTCATATTGTACATGTGCCTGAAATAGAGTGTGGAAGGCACCTGTTTGTCAGTCTGAGGGAAGAAAATTGTTCTTACATGTACCTATTTATTGAGGCTTCATCAAACTATTTGTTTGAATTAACAAACTTTATATTTATTTTATATCCATTAAATAAACCACCCGGTGTTATATAGCTAGAAGAAAACACAGTTTTGATAAGAAAGAACTGGCATCAGCTGTGTGATACAGATAAGCTAATTTCTGAAATGCATACCACTTCAATCCAGCACTGAAACTCAAATGATCAGCTCTTTAGAAAAACAAAACGTGGATTTTCAGCTAATTTGCCTGAACAAACACCAGAGACTGAGTTTGTAAAACCCTGGACAGCAAACACTTACCTCACAGATTGTTCTGATTGGGAAGTTAACAGCTTGTCAGTCAAGCAGGTACTTACATGGCTGAAGCTGTAGCCTAGTCCAATATGATGTCATCACCTCCCAGGCTCAGTCAGAGGGACAGAAACAGCCTGACTGTTTTCAGTTAGTGCAGAACAGATTATTAAATGCTAATTTAAAGCAAACCACAAAACCAAATACCATGACATTTTCAGGAAAGCATTATAACACAGGGACTTGAATTCAGATGTTTTTAGGCTTTTTTAAACAATGTGTAAAATGGTTGCCATTGATCTTTAATGCTGGAGGGCTCACCTTGGCCACATTGGTGGACCATCTGCAGGTGACTGGGGAGTGGTCACTGTGGTAGTCTGGCAGGACAGTGCTTGAGATGACCTGGTCAAGATTGCTAGCAAGGATCCAATCTAGCAGGGTGGCAGTGCCAGCTTTATAGTTAACTCTGATAGGGAGATAATGACCTGAGTGAGGTACACATCATCCAGTTTATCTTTAAGAGCTTTTGTTGTTGCCTGCAAGACAATTGCAATTAAAGGCACCTAATACAATGTTTTCATGCAGCGGATTTAGACCAGGTACAGCTTTGATGCAGCCTTCAAAGTCATCACTGACATTCTTTGGTGGAATATATGCCACTAGGAGGTTAAGGTCTGGTTGCAAGGAGTTCGCAGCCAGTAGGTTCGAGTTGGGGAAGTCTGCTAGATTTAAGGTGGGACTTATGTATGAGACATCCACCCCTTTTTCTGAAGCGCCATCTTGTCTGAATAACATGTAGTTGTCCATGTTTACAAAGGAAGGTCCTGTCAAACTAATCTCATAGATTTCTTTGACTGGTAACCAGAGTGGTGGACCAAGGGGAGCAGTTGATGTCGCCTACCTTGACTTCAGCAAAGTTTTTGACACTGTTCCACATAGAAGATTGATAAATAAGCTGGGTAGGCTAGGTGGGTCAGAAGTTGATCAACTGGGTGGCAAACTGGCTGACGGGCAGAAAACAGAGAGTGGTGGTAAATGGTATACAGTCAGAAGAGATGCAAGTCACAAGTGGGGTACCTCAGGGATCAGTCCTGGGGCCAGTCCTCTTCAATATCTTCATTAGTGACATTGCAGATGGACTAGAGGGTAAGGCTTGTCTGTTTGCAGATGACACCAAGATCTGCAACAGAGTAGATGATCCAGATGGGGTGGGCAGAATGAGAAGAGATCTGGATAAACTAGCAAAATGGTCAGAGAGTGGCAACTGGGGTTTAATGCAAGGAAGTGCAAGATCATGCACATAGGGAAGAAACCCTGAAGCCACCTATAGGCTGGGAGGGAGTTGCTGGCAGTCACAAAGGAAGAAAGAGACTTAGGCATCATCATCACCGATGACCTGAAATCATCCAAGCAGACCTCTAAAGCAGTAGATAAGGCTAGGGGATGTTAGGTGTTAGTAGGGGTATCACAAGTCGTAAGAGGGAGGTAATAATTCCTCTTTACAAGACACTGGTTAGGCCCCATCTGGAGTACTGTGTGGGTACTGGAGACCACACCTTCACAAGGACATAAACCAAATTGAGGGCAGTCCAGAGAAGGCAACCAAAATGGTGCAGGGACTGCATCAGAAGACATATGACGACAGATTAACAGAGCTCAATATGTATACCCTTGAGCAAAGGAGGAGAGAGGTAATATGATCGAAACATTCAAACACCTTAAGGGCATTAACAGGTGAAAGAGTCTAACATGTTTAAATATAAGAAAATAGCAGGACAAGAGGACACAGCATGAGATTAGAGGGAGGCCGATTAAGGGGAATGTGAGGAAATTCTTTTCACAGAAAGAGTGGTGGATGCATGGAGCGGCCTACCTCAGGAAGTGGTGGCTATGAATACAGTGCAGGGCTTCAGACAGGCATGGGATAGGCATAAGGAGCAATACAGATGAGTATGAATGAATGGGCCACTGACAGAGCAAGGCCGATGCATGCATTTATAAGGTAGAAAAGAAATGGGCAGACTGGATGGACCTTGTAGTCCATATCTGCCGTCAACCTCTATGATTCTATGTTAATTTCACTGTCAGAGGTCCTGCTTAGAAGCAAGGTCTCAGTGACAGCTACGACATCAGACTGGGAGTTTATCACTCATAGTTTGAATTCATCTAGCTTGGGCATGAGACCACCAATGTTCACGTAATACCCCAGGATATCCTCTAAAAGATGTTTGAGATGCGCCAGGGCCAGGGTCTTGATGCACATTCCCCAGTGATAAGTAGGAGGAATAACGATTGCCTTATTGTGAGGTGTAGTTTAAATGTGTTGGGGACCTAGTCACGGTTCTTTTAATTTTGTCTTCTGATGCGTGAAGCAGGGTTTGTGCGGAGGTACCTTAATAAGAACAACTCCAGCTTAGCCTCAGAGGACTGGTTTTTGTTGTGTGTTCTTTTTGAAATGTATTTATACAGTCATATTGGATGAGTGCAGGCAGATTACTCAGTCTGCCACGCTTATTTACAGTATAGTGGGAACATTGTTCAGGTTCATGGAAGAAGAAATGGCTGCTGTATATCAAAGGTGCCGCCTTTTAGCTTAAAAACTTTCAGAGACAGATTACTGTAGTTTTGCTGGTCACCATTGAATAACAGTAAAACAGAACAATCAGTTTACAGAGCATCCCCTTTATTACCCTTATTATTCATTTTCTTTGAATTCCTTCCCTGCCACATTGTCTCCTTCGATCATTACCCTCAGCAGCAACTGCTGTTGCTAACAGGCTGCAGCACCACTGTAAATTTTTCTAATATAGTACTTACAAATACTTCCATTGTTCCAGAGACCAACACCAACTCATTGCAGCAAGTTCATTTAGGATCCCTTTCTCTGATTTTCACTTTCTTTAGTGACTGCTACTCCCAATAATAGTCTCTTCATCTGGCAACATGATCTCTGGACTCTGTGGTCAGGTTCTTTTCTCAACTAGTGGCATTGGGAACTGAACAACTGATTTTCTGGAATATAGAGTATACTCCATTAGCTAACCTTCTTCTATGTTGAACCACTATTCTGGCTCAAAATATTCCCGTAAGATTGAATAGAATGTGGATTACTGTGTAGAGTGCCTTTATACACAGAGTATCACAACATGTTTTACAAAGCAGTGAGTTTGAAGCTGGTTGTTCATTGACTGCACACAGACTAATGGAGCAGCATTTATACAGTAGTATGCACCCTATGTCCCAGATGAAGTTATGGTCAATTACATTAGTATCTGTTTTATTTAGATGTGCTGTTGCCATAGAGCACTATGCTTTATTACTGACCTTCCTTTCATCACTCGCCATTGTCTCCTTTACAAGGAAGTAGGATGACACTCTCTCTTGATACCAGAAGGCTTAGGCACTTAATCAACTGGTCCTTAAAGCACTGGAGCAACTCCCTTCCTCAATATATTTCCACGCCCTCTGCAGATCCCTAGGGTTGTACAACCTTAGAAAGCACATTCAAAATATGGAACTATGGTTTTCAGCTGGGCTGCTGCCACAGCCTGGAATGCCTCCAAAACTTTCAAATTACTCACTTTGTCAGCCCTCAGTTCTTCCAAACACTGCTTGATCAGCATTGTGTAGACAGATGCACCTGCTGCAGCATTATACCTGTAACCTACACTACATGGTAATTCTTGGACGCACTGCTACATTATTGTACTGCAATTTATCTGTCTACAAATGTAATTGTAACCTTGTCACTCTGTCTTTTTATATAATACTTATGAAAAACTGTTCATTGTGTACCATTGTATGTTATGTTAAGCTGTTTCTATTGCTCAGTACCAAAATACCTTTATTTATATATATATATACCATTTTGTGCCCTATGTGCTATTTAAACTGTACTAACTACAATAAGTGGAATAGTATCTTCTCCTTTATTGGTGAAGCACAAAGTTCCCCAGGGCTCTGTCCTGTGGCCCCTGCTTTTCCTAATATATCATAAAGATCTGAGGAAACATGTAGGAAATGCTCTTTATCATTTTTATGCAGATGATACCATAATTTATGTATCAAATTCCACTCTCGATGGTGCCCAAACTGTTCTCCAGAACAGCTTCAACAGTCTCCAGTTATACTTTACCAAAATGATACTTAAGCCAGCCTGGTGGCACTAAGGGCTGAGGCACTGAACACCTTACCTTGTTCTACACCGGTGACCCGTGTTCAGGAACAAGCACGGCCACCGAGGGTTCAGTGGGGAGGAGAAGGATCGAGCATCCTATGGGCTGCTCTCCTTCTCCGGGAGGGGTTGCCAGCGATCAGCATCTGACTGTCCCCTAGTGGTGGCTGGGGGCAGTGCACCAGTGCTACGGAAAGGGAGGAGATGAGGCAGACGCTGGAAGAGTATGTGCGGACGTCGTGAACTCTCTTCATGAGGCCTCATTGCACGCCTCACCTCAGGAGGAAAACGGAAAAGGTCCTGGCCGCACAGCATGACACTGTCTCCGCAGGTGCCGCCCGAAGGCACCTCCCTGACTGGATCCATTTCGGTGGATTGAGACCCTCACCACAACCCTGCCATGAAGGATAAGTCATGGGAGCTTATGGGAGGGGCCTGATCCTTGGGGACAGTGCTGGGGGACAGCAGATGGTACTAGGAGTGTCGGCCAGGATGGGGAGAAATACCAAGTAAAAAGAAAATGAAACTTAAATTGAACATACTAAAACTAAATGTATGATTTTGGAGCCACCTCTTACGGTGTGACAGATAAATATTTATTAATTCTGAAGGCGCTAGATGCTCTGAGAACGTGATACTTATAGATACCTGGGCTATTGTTTAGATCAAACAGGGGCGGGTAATAAACATTTGAAATATCTTATTACTCAGGTTAGCAAGAGGTGGATTTTCTTTACTGACGCAAGCATAGTATGGATATAGATACTTTAAAATTGATTGTCCAGATGCTCATTTTCCCTTATTGATTATGACGATGTTCTGTATGGCAGTTCTACTTATGATAGGGTTACAGAGACTGGATATCTTATATAATCGATTGGCTAGGCTAATATTAAATTGTTCTAAACAAGTTCACCATTGTGAACTATATCAGAGGTTAGAAACATAGAAATATAGAAACATAGACCTTAACGGCAGATAAGGACCGCTTGACCAACCCAGTCTGCCCATTTCCTACCTATTGGATAAGCTGCAGATCCTAGTTAACCAACAGCCTACTTCTTCTTACCCCCTACCAGAATTGCCTTTGGTTGGGGTGGCTTTCTTTAAATGATAGGAGAGAAACTCATTTGAGTATTTTCTCTATAAATGTGGACTGGGTAAGGTCCCTGGACATTTAAGGATAGATTAAAATTTAGAAACTTGGATCCGACTTTGAGAAAAGTAATCATGGAGATGTCAGTTCCATACAAAAACAAAATGATCAGACAAATTTTTAGCCATATAATTCCAAAATACTGGAATAATCTTTGAGATAAATTTAGATGTAAATATAAAAGGCACCCTCTGTGTGTGTTCTAAAAGATATTTGTCCTCACTTTCCAGCCCCTGTAACTGCTTTTAAAAGGATTGTTGTATATGTATGTGTTCTAAGTGTTATATTATTGCATGATGTTTGTATTTTTGTATTTATTGTATATTTTATCTTTGTGTTGTATATTTGTGTATGCAAAGATCACAATTGCAAATGGTTCCATGTCAAAATGGTGAAGACATAACAGCGACTACAATAAGGGTGAAGTCATTTCAGCTACTGTGAAAAGAGCTGACAGTAAATAACAGCTACTGCACTAATAGCAGCAACTGTGTTTTGTGGGGCTGCCCCTCAGCCCCCTTTGTGGGGGCTTCCCCCCACACACACACACATACACATCCATAAAATTATAACCAACTCTGAGGTCGTGAGCACCTTGGGAGGTGGGAAATTCCAGTATCGCCTTAGTGCAGTAGCTGTACTTACCATCGCCCTTTTCACAGTGGCAGAAAATGACTTCGCCTTTATTGTAGTCATTGTTATATCTTCACCCTTTGATGTGCTACCTTGTAGATGAGCATTGCTCTATGGTCTTAACCTTACAAGAAACAAACAAACTTGCTGTTATTCCTGTGCTATCAAACTGCTTACTATTTTGCTGTTTTTCTTATGTTATGAAATTATTTACTGTATTGTATTCTGTCCTACCCAGGACCTCCTTGTAAATGAGCATTGCTCAATGGAGCTTTTCCTGGTAAAATAAATACAAATACAATTACAGAGTGATTGTTGCTCATAATACTGGGTAAATCTGTATTCATATCGAAATAAGTGTCAGTGAATTGTAAACTTAGGCTCGGACTGGGCAGCCACCAGAATTGAGTAGAAGGGACCTAAATTGATTTGTTTGAAGTTTGTAATCATTAGGATTGTCAGATTACCCCAGGAGCTGTGCTCCCATTTTCATGGGGGCTTGGCATAAAGGACTGTAACCTCATACAGTAATACTGCACTGCATGCCAGCATTGAGTATGAGTCCAGGTTTCCAGAGTGGGTCTTGATCCAATGATCTAGTGTCTCAGAGAAAAACATGCTGTCACCAGCTACACTGACACAATGGCCATATCCTACAGGGATTACAGTTTACAGTAGCTACTTTGGTTACCAAAACAAACAAACAATGTAAGTGGTATGGTAGTTGCATCAGCTATGAATTTATCATGGGTTTACTGAACTCTTGTTCTATAGTTGTTGGGAGTGTTAGTGTGAAAACTGTTAATGTCAAAGAATAAGAAGTTACTAGCTATAGCAATGTTGTTTCTTATAGAGGATTTACTAGTGATTCATACAACCTGTAGTCTTCTTAAGTCTTGAGTTGTTTCTGGGAGTTGAACTTGAAGTTCAAACTCTGCTCTGTGGTCATACTCCCCTAGTGTTCTAATGGTAGATTTGTTTCTTGAACAGAGTTTGTTGTGTTCTGTTCTTAACATTGTTTACAGAAAACAAAATATATGCAAAACCTCAGTTGTGCTGCCTTCAGTTTTAAATTCTGAACTCAAAGAAAAGAAATGAAGCTACCTTTAAAGACATACCATCAAAATGAGATTACGATTTGGTAAAGTCAGTGTTAACTGTAACTGGTCAAAGTTACTTTTATTTAAAATTTCTGTTCGTACAGTTTTGATTTTGTATGAAAAGAAGCATAAAACCTGATTTTATGTTTGCTCTGATGTGCTGTACTGATTGACTTGATCAACTATCTTATCCTGTGAAACTTATACATCTGATAAATCAATTCATTGAAACTTCTGAACACATCTGTAGATATGCCTATCATCTCTGCACATAAACAGTTTTATGCAACAATAGTAGAGTGAGAAGTGCACAAATAAATGCATTTTTAAGTTGATGTATGCAACCTCTAAAATAAAAAATAATTCCAGATGTTGCATATGTCATAATCATTTATTTTACAGGTTGTGTATGTCACAATCGTTTGTTATAGAGGTTGCATATGTTAACAAACAATTATTCTCCTGCTGGAGCTTTTTTCAGAACCAATCAGCATCTTTCACAATGCTAATCACAACATCACAATAGCACTGTCCTGCCCTGGAGCCAGCTACTGAACTCTGAGAAACAGTTAAATCTTCCCACAAACAGCTGATTTAAAAGTTATAGGTTTTAAACTGATGTTGCATAAATCAAATACTCAACAGCTTGACTCAAAATACATGATTTTTCACCACTTGTGAGGGACAGGACTTTATAACTCTATTGTGGCTTCGCTGCTTGTGAGCTGTGGTTCTCCCTTTACTTATGACAACAAATTGTGTATTTTGAGCAGCTCATTGTATGCCACATGTATATATTTATATCTATATATATTAGGGGTTACTGTGACTTTCTTCAAGGTGTTTGTAAAGAAAGATCTCAAGCTAATAATTCCTCATCATGTTAAAATGCTCTTATGTTCAAAACCATAGTAATAACATATCACTGTGGCTTAGACTAGTCATATGAGAACAGGCGATGAAACAAACATTCAGCGTCATTCAATAAGTTATAATGTGCTACAAGAATTGAGCAGATACATTTCTTAAAGTTTTATAGACTTAATTTGTGATGTGTGTACAGTTGCTGTTTTGTTTCGTTAGCCACTTTTACCAGATAATGTAGAACGAATTCTGATTGACGGTTAAGGTCATTGTGGGATAAGAAGTATTGTTGCACTGTAAATATTTGGGCTGTGTTCAGAGTTCACTATATTGTGAGACATTGTGTCCTCCCAACCAGATCATTCCAGTCCCTTCCGAGTCATGTCTTTCCCAGGCCAGACACAAGGTCCTGTGTCATAAAACATACTGTTAAAGGTTCCTATAAAACCTTTTCAAGCTGAAGTTTGTGTCCCCATTTTATGACACAGTCTGATTTGCTGTGTATTCCTAATTGTTTTTTTGCTTTGTGGGCTTCTTGTGAAATCAGACATTGAAACTTCTAAAGCATAAATGCAAACATCATAAAACATATTAGGCATAAATGATGCCATTATGCTGGCACAGACACTGTTTACGCATGCACGGTGATGCATTCCCATGTGTGCATTGAACTGCCCATAATGGAAGCCTCTCTTGTGCAAAGTGGTTTGTACTGCAGCACAGAGGTTCGTTAGGTACATATGGTAATGAGATGGCATCTCATTACCATGTCACATCAGGATAATGGAAGCCTCTCTTGTGCAGAGTGGTTTGTACTGCAGCACAGAGGCCTCGCAGGCACACATGGTAATGAGATGGCATCTCATTACCATGTGCACATCAGGATAATGGAAGCCTTGTGCTTGCATTAATGGCCTGCTGGAGCAGCACTAGGTACCTGCAGCAAAGGCACTATTTAACAGGGTGCAAATCACTGGCCCCTCCCCACAATTGGTGATGAAGGAGGGCACTTTATGCAACATTAACCCGCCCACCCCACAGTAACCTGACTTTGTCCACCAGCCCCACCTTCCTCACCCAATCCCCAACCAACATATTACTAACTATCCCTTATCAGTAAGACTAGAATTAGGCAGAATTAGATTAAAATTGATAGCATTATATCGACAAATGTATTATTCAATTATATAATAATAATATGCTCCAAGTGAAGAAAAGCTATTAATGTGGAAAAGAATATAAATTATAGCCGGATAAAGATGTTTATACCAATCTTAACTAAGATTAAAATGTTATAATAACTGCCCATCAGTTTTTCTATGGAGATGGCAGTTATTATTTGCCATAATAACCTGCTAGTTGTTACGGCATTCTTGCTCAGTGATTGTGTAGTGCAGGCACGCAACACTGTTCTCTGCTTCTTTCCCATGTTTCTATGAACCACCACTAAAACAATCACTCTTCAAGAGTCAGCTAAAACATAATTTCTACATGTTAGAAATGAACATGTAAACAAAAGGAATACTTTTACTGCCTCCTTCATGCCGAGCTTCTACTTCCCAAGATCACCATCTTTAGCATGTTTAAAAAGAAAAAACAGCAGCTCAGGACAGAACATGGGTCTGTGTAAATTGGCTTTCTTCCCTTGGCATGGTCTGACTTTTATCCTCTCAATGTAGTTAAAGGTGTGTGTGTGTGTGTGGGTGCATGGCAAAACAAAAAGTTTTGAATATTAGCGTAGGTTTAGCATTCCTATGACAAATGAAACTAATTCTTCAGCTTGTTACTGGATGTTCCAGTATGTTTGCAACCTATAAGAAACTAAAGTATGTTCAATCTTACTTTAAAACCTTTATTAAACATTTGTCAAAACACTTATTTAAGGTGATTTTCTGTTTTTGTTTGGTGGGGATAGCAGAACCACACATTTTCAAAAGTGCATTAAAATTGGGGAATTGCTGTCCCATGATTATATAAAATAAAAGATGGGGTGGTGTGATTATAATTACTCAGATTTAATACACAGCCTTGGTGCGTGATGCTTGAATAAACCCCGAGGACAAATGTAGCATCACACACCTCGGTGTGTATTAAAGTCTCATAATGCACACACCACACCATGCATTATTCTATATATATTTATGGAAAGATCATACTCTGGGAATTATTATTGCTCCATCCTATAAAACTAGGATACAACAAATAATATATCATGAGACCAATAACATAGATTTACTAGAATTAAAGCACATTACAATTGCTGCATTGTAGAGGTGAGCAAAGTTGCGAATTCCACTTTCATGGAACTTTTTGTGAAAATCTGGAAATTTGCAGAATTTTCTGAACTTCGCCATTGATGAGATTGGAATCTCAATCTTCCAAATGTGTTTGGTGGATTTTCACCCTGTTATGCAGAATTTTTAGGGTGAACTGTGGAATAATACACATGAACTGCGGAATAACAGCTCTGAGGAATTTTGTTTCCCAGTTTAATGAATTATTCTGCAATACATATCATTATTCCTCAGTTCAGTGATTAGTTATGCAGACTTTTTTTCTGCAGTTTAATACAATATTCCACAATTTATACGTTTATTCCACCATTCTAACTTTGAATTTCCTAAGGTTGCTAATTTGATTTCCCTACTTTTACAGAAGCAAAGTCTGACTTTTGTGGAAATTCTGATGGCAGAATGTTTTTTTGCACACCTCTACAGTGTGGTTTTGTAATAATAAATTGATTCACATGTTTGAACTATATTTGTGCTTTGAAAAGAAACCAAGTGATTGTAGACTGTTAACTCAGATAAGAATGGAATTATCCCAAACAGAATGTTGGAAAATAGATATATTGGAGTACAACATACAAATTATAACATTGTATGTCCTTGTAATAAGAGCCACATAGAGAATCATTTGCATAATGTTCTTCTATGTCCTTTACATAGAACGCCTAGAGTAAGATTTTGGGTAACATTTAAAATTGTATAGTCGATGGTTACCAGACGTGATGGAAATCCTCACAAGGCATTTAAGTTGACCCTAAACATTTTTAAAGCTGCTGTTAAAATTAGAAAGATAGTTAAAAGCAATTGTTAGTGGAGAAATAATGCAATATGATATATGCTAATATAACCTGTCCTTTCCTTTTTATTGTACAAATAGGTTATCTATGGTCGAAGTTTTTATATTTAATGTCTTTTTAAATACTGTAATGATACATATGGTGTTGATCCATAAACCTTTGAACTGAACTATCCGGGTGTTGGATTGGTTCCTCTTTCAATCAGCCAGTCCCTGACCAATGTATTACTAAGTGTCTCTGGTCCCCCCAACCCTGGTAGTCTCAGCCCCACTGTTCTGTATACAGTAGTTATTATAATGTATGTATGTTCCTTTGGTTACCATGCTCCAAACTGGCTAAACTCCTTACTGTGTGACCTTCTTGCTGAACCTAAAATGGACCATTCAAATCCAAACTCCATGCACTCCTCTCGAGTTAAATGATGTGCTCCTGCTCCCTGTAATAACTGCCATTGCACAGGCCTGGCAAGTTCTTACCAACACTTAATCTCTCTACAGAGGTGACTCTTACTCCCCAGCTCTAAATCTCCCTCGACAGTCCCCCATATTTTCACTTATGTCCTCCCTCCTCTCTTTACATATCCCTACCGCTCCCACTTTAGACAACCTTAACCCCTCTACCTTCAGACCACCTTCCCCCTACTGCTTCTCTCTCTCCTTCCCCCTCTTCTGTTCTATCCTGTTTCTACTCCCCATTCCCATACCAACACACTTCTGCCCTCGTCTTCTCTCCCTTCCTCCTGCTGGCATCTCTGGCATTTAATTTAACTCACTACCTTCACTTCCTAATCTGTCCTCCCCCTCCCCTCTTGCCCAGACAAAGGGAACTGGTTATTCCCTGCAATGCCCCCGCCTTCCTCCCCGACACCTTCTCCTTTCTATTTGGATCTTTGTTTCGCAATGTTGTTACTGAAATTTGTGCGATAAGTGTTGCTATGTTGCTACTGTTATTCTACCACAATATTCTGTAAACTGTCTGTGATGCTCATCTGTTGTATGTTCTTGACGTGGAACCTCTGTAAATGAGCTTCTAGCTCAAAGTTTGTAATCTGAGACTGGAATGAATAAATATATAAATGAGTAAATAAATAAAGAAGTGTACCTCCCAGAGCCCAGTCCCAATGCTGACAGTTACAACAGTGAACATTCCCACCCTCACTGAGCCTGGACTGCCCCATCCTACACACCCACTGGGACCCAGGCCCCTCCTTCCCCCAGTGCCCAAAAGATACATTCCAAAATAGTACCTGTAATAAAGAAAACCATCTCCCTACTGCTTACACAAGTGCTTCATGCTTACAATGCACCTGGGTGTGTTGCTCAGAATAGCAAGCCACACCCTGTTGTGTCTTACTGCTTACTTATTCTATATGTCGTTGTAGGGCTTGAACTCAGTATCCATCAATACGCTGTTAAGTAGTAGAGTTTGTATTGGAACGAAGTTTCCTTTAACTAGTCCTGCTGTTTTATATTGAGAAGGTAAACTTTAATTAGAAGCATGGAAAAACAGCAATTTTGGAGCCGACATCAGAGATGACGTCAGTGGTCAGATATAGCAGCGCTGTACTAGCAGACCACCTCCCTTTTCTGCTGGTGATGCCTCCCCTATGCACCCCAACATCCTGCTGGCCCTTCTAACCACCTTTTCATACTGTCCAGCCACTTTTAGGACCTCAGATATAATCACCTCTAGATCTCTCTCTCTGTTTCTGTGGCCATCAGTAACCCCCCACTGAGTACTCCTCACTCGGGTTCCTGTGTCTTAAGTGCATAATTTTGCACTTTGTTGTATTGAATCTCAGCTGCCATACATTTGACCATTCCTCCAGCTTACCCAGGTCCCATCTCATTCTTTCCAAATCCCTTCTGGTGTGTCGACTCTATTACAGATCTTTGTGACATCTGCAAAGAGGCATAGCTTCCTCTCGATCCTTCCACAGTGTAACGCTATGAAGACATTAAAGTGGACTGGGCTAGCACTGATCCCTGAGGCACCCATTAGTCACTTCCCTCTTTGAACTGAACTCTGTTCACTACCACCCTATGTGTCCTACCACTCATCCAATTTCTAACTCAGTTTATCACCCTCGATCCGACTCCCAGGCTGCTTATCTTTTCTGTTAGTCATTTATGCAGAATGGTATTGAAGGCCTTGCTAAAATCCAGGTATGCCACATCTACTGCCCCTCCTGATCTATCTTCCTTGTCACCCAGTCGAAGAAATATACCAGGTGTGTTTGATAAGACTGGCCTGCCATAAAACCATGCTGTCTCAGATCTGCTGTTCGCTGGATTCAAGGTATGTCACCATCTTTTCCTTGAGTAATGATTCCACCAATTTCCCTACCACTGAGGTTAGGCTGACTGGCCTATTGTTACCGGCCTCCTCCTGTTCCTGCGCTTTCTGGAGAGGACAAGGACAACATTTGCCCTCTTCTAGTCTGCCAGAACCACACTTGTTTATAATGATTTGTTGAACAGGGCTGTCAGTGGTACTGGTAGCTCCTTTATAAGTTCCTTTAGAATTCTGGGATGAATTCCATATGGCCCCATTGCCTTATCTACTTTGTTTTCTAGTTCCATTAGGACTCCTCTACTGTAATTGGCTGCTAGTTAAATAAACTCTGGTCAGAGCCAATATGGCTGCAAAATGATGTTATTGATGATGGAGCTACTGCAGTACACAGTATAAGTCTGTTTTGATTCACAGAGAGAAGAATTGTTAGCATTTTATGTCACTCTTTACCTAGTATATGTGTGTTGATTTTCACCGTACATTTGTATGTGCTGGATTAGGAACATTTCAAAAACAGTAAAATAAGCAGAGTATCACTATGCAGTCACACTGTAGCAGTATAACTTCCCAAATATTCACGTAACACTTTGGAATCACGTGTAGTAACACCCTGAGGTCTGCAAAAGTTCATTGTACAAATTAATGTAGCCAGAATAGGTTCAAATAATAAAGTGCAGTAGTAGTCGGTGCAAACAAGCAGATAGTGTAAATAATTAGCAGTGCAAATGTAGCAAAGTCTCAGAAATAAAGTGCTTGATAGTGCAGCTCAAAAGTATTTAGCAGCATTACATTCTGGTTGGAAAGCTCACGCCTTCTGGTTCAGACCTGTGGGTAGCAAAGAAGTTGGTGACTTGTATGCCTGGACCTACTCAAACCAAATATTCTTCATCAGTAAAAGCTCCACTGAGAACTACATGCATTGGTCACTGTCTCACAAATGGTGGACAGCAAAACAACCAACCAAATGGCTTGACTTAGTGAGCTAAGTACTTTGGCTGTAATGCTAGAAATTAAAGACTGAAACCCATGCTGCTGAACTAATTGAACTGATACTGCTGCCAGACAAAGCCTGATGTGCTACTAAACTAACATGGTGAGTTTCTGGCATGAACCCTTCCTCAGACACTGAGGTAAGTTTGGCAGCATTGGTTCCGGTCTTTAATTTCAAGCATTACAGCCACGGTTCCTAGCTGGCCAACTCAAGCCATTTGGCTGTTTTTTTTTCTTGCCACTCGACCATTTGTGAGACAGTGTTTATTTACATCCTTCTGTACTGCTGAAGTTTTGACAATTGTAAAACAAAACTGCAGTTCATGCTGTGATTCAAATTAAGAGTTATGGAAATTATGTGATCGATAATATGAAACTCACAACAAAAGCAAAATCTTTATGAACGTCTTTGCATTACTGTGCTAGCCTTTTCTGTTTTGGTTATTTACCATAAATAGGGAATGAGAACCAGGCTAGCTTTTTACTGTTTGTCTAGTTTTATTTTCACTTGTTTGTATGAAAGAGTGCTATCCTTATTGCGTATGTGCAGATAGGAATGTCTTTGCTTGGCTGTGAAAGCAACATCATGTGCAACTCTCCAACAGCTAATGTCTATGTCAATAAACCTCAGTGTAACTCTATATTTTTTGCAGTTTCCTATGAGATGAGTATTTTTTCTAGGTAGTGTGTTAAACTACATATTGGAATGTCTTGTCCGGATCATGCCAGCCTATATGCAGTGAATGTTAATTAGCTTTACAGTGTCTGCTACATTACTGCTTTAGGTGAAAGCCGGTGTGTGTGTGTGTTTGTTCGCTGTACAGGGAATGTCTGTGCTCTTTCTTGTCTCTGTGACAGCTTATTATAGCAGCTGCAGTGAATGTGAATGTGAATGTGGCTCACAGTTGCTGTCTAGTTTTTGTTCATATGTTTATTTGTTCATAAGTCTAAAAGTCCTACTGCTGCTAGCAGGGGTTTCGTGCGGCTGGTCGGGAAGCAGTGGTGGTGGTGGAGGGACACCAATCTTGTGACCAAAAGCAGCCAATTAGTTGGCCTGCCAGTACAGTGATAGCACTACCACTTGCAATGCCAGCGATGCAAGTTTGGGAGCGGGCTCGGGTCACCGCAGGGCCAGCTGGGGGAGCTTAAGTGTTCAAGGACTGCTCGTCCCCTATGGGGGTGGGGTGCACTGACTCTGTGCATGTCTGGCCTCGGGGTTGGTCAGAAGAACAGCATGCCCGATCTGACATGGGGAGAGGCGTGACTGATGCTGGCTTTCACCTTGGTGTCAGTGCATGTTACGCCTCCGGAAGGGCGTACATGGAAAAATGCTTAGCCCCAGCGTGATACAAGCGAGAGGGTCGGATATTGGCCCTCACCCACTGGCACCATGGCTTGAAGAGGATGGATCCTGACAAGATTTGAGGTACAGGTACAGGGGATTGAGGGCCCAGCCCCTTTCCCACTCTGTTCCTGCCTAGGGGCTAAACCAAGGCTCTGTGGTTGGTCCTCCCAGGTTTGTGGTGCCGGAGGGTTAGTCAGGTGACAGTGCCAGAGTTGAGGGGCTTGATAAATAGAGATTGCAAAAATAAAAAGCGCCAATCAAAACTATCCAGGAAGCTCAGACCTGAGCTTTAAAAAATAAAAGTGGAAGCACCCCACTTTTGGTGTGTTTTTACAAGAGGTTGAACGCTCACCGAGCTTGCTGCATCTAAAAGAACTCCTGTTTAATGATATTAAATCAAAGTAGGCAGCGGGGTCAGGAAAATAGTACAGTGGAGAGGAAGGAGGAAGCAGCCACACTCTACTGAATAGAGAGGATATGGAGAGATGCGAGTCAGCTCGGCTCAGTGGAAGAAATGGACTGTGCTGCATTAGGGAACATTACAGACATTCTGAAGGCTCCCTTTTCTACTATGTAATGTCACTAAAAATACCACCAACGGCTTAATCTGGTTCAGGTGCAGCACCCCATACGTCGAATGGGAAGAACACCCCTCCCCTCAGCTAGTGGTCAAACAGGAATTCAGCATGTTTGCTGCTCATTTGCATCACCAGGTAAGAAAAAGGTTTGTCTCCCCATACGACGACAGGGTAATGCCAAACTTCACCCAACAACAACACACACAAAATCTGGCCAATGGAAAATCATGTACACAAATGCTCACAGCCTGGGAAATAAGATCCCAGACCTGCAGGCAATAATGTCAGAGGCTAAACTGGACATAGTAGCAATTAGTGAGACGTGGCTTACCAGTAACCACACTTGGGAGACTTCAGTACCTGGCTATGTATTGTTCAGAAGAGACCGAGGTGCAAAGGGGGAGGTGTGGCCCTGTATATTAGTGAAAATATCAAAGCTACAGAAATTCAGAATACACATAAGGAGCCAGAAGAACTGTGGGTCACCCTGGAAACAGGAAATGGGACAGCCATAAGAACTGGGGTTGTCTACAGGCCCCCAGACCAGAGGGAGGACATAGACACATTACTGTTAGAAGATATACAAAACATGACAGCTAAAGGGAGGTTCTGATAATGGGAGACTTCAACATGCCGGATACAGATTGGTCAATACCAGCAGGAACATCTGCCAGAACTAGACTCATAGTGGATTCCTGCAGGGGAGGGCCTCAAACTACTGGTACAGCAACCCACAAGAGACAGGGCTATCCTAGATCTAGTACTGACTAACAAAGAAGGATCACAGATCTCCAGGTAGAAGGTCACCTGGGGCCAGTGACCATCACATGGTATGGTTCAATTTGGCTACTACATCTAAATCATCCCATTCCAAGGCAAAAATATGGGACTTCAGAGGAGCTGACTTTGATAAGATGGCCAACAGAGTTAAGCTAGCCCTGGCAAAAGAAACACAGGTGAGGGGTACAGGCAAGTGGGCAAGCATTAAGGATGCAATACTTGAAGCAACATCCCATTGTGTTAGACAGAAAAGGAAGTGCAAATGAAGAAGGAAACCACTTTGGTTCTCAAATACAGTAGCAGAAAAGGTCAGAGCCAAAAGGCTGGCCTTCAGGAAATACAAGGGAACACAGCGGGATGAAGATAGGAGGCATACCAAACTGCCCTAAGGGAAGCAGGTAAGGCAGTAAGGCAGGCAAAGTCCCAAACTGAGGAAACACTAGCACGAACAGTAAAAGAAGGTGACAAGACTTACTATAGATACATTAGTGAAAGGAGAAAGTCCAGAGGGGTATTGCTAGCTTAATGGAGAAAAGGAGCATGTGAGGAGGAGGACTCTGTAAAGGCATCTATCCTAAATAGATACTTTTGCTCAGTATTTACTGAAGAGAAGGTAGGGCAGGGCCCACAGCTCAGCATCATGGACACAGGGAGGGAGGTGAGCACTACTCCCTTCACAAAAGAAAGGGTCCTACAAGAGCTTGCTAAGCTTCAGGGTGGATAAGGCAATGGGACCTGATGGCATACATCCCAGGGTACTTAAGGAGCTAAAGGAGGAACTAGCAGAGCCATTAGCAGAATTGTTTAGTGAGTCTCTGAGCACAGGAGAGGTCCCAGAAGACTGGAGAAGGGCTCATGTGACCCCGCTCCCACAAGAGTGGTAGCAGGGAGGAGGCGGGAACTACAGACGGTCAGTCTTACCTCAGTAGTGGGCAAGATTATGGAGGCAATCCTTAAGAAAGGATAGTGCAACACCTGGAATCCATAGGGGCACAGGATCCAAGACAGCATGGGTTTACAAAGGAAGGTCCTGTCAAACTAATCTCATAGATTTCTTTGACTGGGTAACCAGAGTGGTGGACCAAGGGGAGCAGTTGATGTCACCTACCTTGACTTCAGCAAAGCTTTTGACACTGTTCCACATAGAAGATTGATAAATAAGCTGGGTAGGCTCAGGGGTGGGTCAGAAGTTGGTCAACTGGGTGGCAAACTGGTTGATGGGCAGAAAACAGAGAGTGGTGGTAAATGGTATACAGTCAGAAGAGATGCAAGTCACAAGTGGGGTACCTTAGGATCAGTCCTGGGCCAGTCCTCTTCAACATCTTCATTAGTGACCTTGCAAATGGACTAGAGGGTAAGGCTTGTCTGTTTGCAGATGACACCAAGATCTGCAACAGAGTAGATGATCCAGATGGGGTGGGCAGAATGAGAAGAGATCTGGATAAACTAGCAGAATGGTCAGAAGAGTGGCAACTGGGATTTAATGCAAAGGAGTGCAAAGTCATGCACATAGGGAAGAGAAACCCTGAAGCCACCTATAGGCTGGGAGGGAGTTGCTAGCAGTCACAAAGGAAGAAAGAGACTTGGGCATCATCATCACTGATGACCTAAAATCATCCAAGCAGACCTCTAAAGCAGTAGGTAAGGCTAGGGGGTGTTGGGGTGCATTAGTAGGGGTATCTGAAGTGGTCGTAGAGGAGGTAATAGTCACTGTACAGACACTAGTTAGGGCCCCATCTGAGTACCTGTGCAGTATTGGAGCCACACCTTCACAAGGACATTAACCAAATTGAGGCAGTCCAGAGAAGGGCAACCAAATGGTGCAGGGACTGCATCAGAAGACATATGAGGACAGATTAGCAGACTCAATATGTATACCCTTGAGCAAAGGAGGGAGAGAGGTGATAATGATCGAGGCATTCAAACACCTTAAGGGCATAAACAAGGTGAAAGAGTCTAACATGTTTAAAATAAGAAAATAGCAGGACAAGAGGACACAGCATGAGATTAGAGGAGGCCGATTAAGGGGAATGAGGAAATTCTTTTTCACAGAAAGGGTGGTGGATGCATGGAATGGCTTACCACAAGAAGTGGTGGCTATGAATGCAGTGCAGGGCTTCAAACAGGCATGGGATAGGCATAAAGGAGCAATACAAATGACTATGAATAGATAGGCCACTGACAGAGCAAAGGCCGATGGCACATTTATAAGGTAGAAAAGAAATGGGCAGACTGGATGGGCTTCCTATGTCCTTATCTGCCGTCAACTTCTATGTTTCTAAGGTCAGTTGGCATTCATCTGTATCCCTCTCCCTGGGTCATGCCTGAAAATAGGCAGAATTTGTCTAGTGCATTTACCGGTCAACAAAAATAAATAAATAATAGCAATACATCAACATAGCTCTCACTATGCAGCCATAAAATGATGTCTCCTTTGTAACTCTGCCTATGCTCTGGTGTGCGTGTGTGTGGGGGTAAATACAAACAACGAAATAGTAGATAAACAGTTTATCTACACAGGTTAGCCCAGCTGAGCTGCAACATCTTGTTTCAGTGGGTCTTACTTCTACCCATTTCTAAAGTTGGGTGAACTGGAGCACTGGGAGCTTATATGAACAAACAAAATTGCCAGCAGATAAAGGCCTTGTGGTTTATCAAGTCTGCTCGATTGTGCAGCTAGCAACCCTTACTGCAGCTGCCCCTCCCTCCCCTTCCCCCTCCAGTGACTTTCCCCCCTACCGTCTCTCACCCCTTTTGAAGAAGGCCATAGAAACAAAAATATAGACTTTGATGGCAGATAAGGACCGCTTGGCCCACCCAGTCTGCCCATTTCCCTACCTACTGGATAAGCTGAAGATCCTAGTTAACCAACAGCCTACTTCCTCCTACCCCCTTACTACAATTGCCTTATGTCTGTCCCATCGTTCTTGAATTCCCCACTGTTTTTAACCCCTGCCTCCTCAGGAATGCTGTTCCATCGCGTCTAACACCCTCTCTGTGAAAAATACTTCCTCACGTTTCCCTGAGCCATCCCCTCTATCTTCAAATTGTGCCCCTTGTTCTTGCACACCTCTGTTTCTGAAAGATGCTACCCTCTTGGACTCTGTTGATTCCCTTGAGGTACTTGAAAGTTTCTGTCAGGTCCCCCTCTCCTCCTTTCCTCGAGGGTATACATATTATGCTCCTTTAATCTCTCTTCATATGGCTTCTGGTGCAGACCCTCGCCATTCTGGTTGTCCTCCTCTGGACTGCCTCCATCCTGACTATATCCTTGCAGAGATGGGGTCTCCAGAACTGCATGCAATACTCAGATGGGGTCTCACCAATTGCTTGTACAGAGTGATAACAACTTCCTGTTTGCTACTGGTGATGCCTCTCCCATTGCATCCCAGTATCTCCCCAACCCTTCTTACTGCCTTCTCACATTGCTTGCCTACCTTTAGTTCAACTGATATGACTATCCTCAGGTCCCTTTCCATTTTGTGATGTTAATACCTTCCCCATTTTATACTCTTCCCTGGGTTTTGTTTCCCAGGTGCATTACTTGCACTTCTTTGCATTGAATCTAAGCTGCCATACATTTGACCATTCCTCCAACCTTCCAAGTCCCTTCTCATGTTTTCCACTTCCCTTGTGTATCAGCCCTGTTGCAAATCTTTGTGTCATCTGCAAGAGGCATACTTTTCCTTCCAGCCCCTCCATAATGTCACTCATAAAAACATTAAAGAGGACCGGTCCCAGTACTGAACCCTGTGGTACCCTGCTTGTAACATCCCACCCTTTCTTCGGAGTGGACTCCATTTACTATTACACTCTGGGTCCTGTTGTCCAGACAATTTTTTTCTCAGGCTACCGCCCTGGGACCCACTCCCAGGCTGGCTAACTTGTTTATTAATCTTTTTGTGGGACTGTATCAAATGCCTTGCTAAAGTCTCGGTAGGCCATATCCATAGCCCCTCCTTGGTCTACTACTGTGGTCACCCAGTCAAAGAAATCTATTAGATTCGTCTAAAATGACCTTCCCTCTGTGAATCCATGCTGCCTTGTCCTTGTGTCCCGTGCCCTCTGGCTTCCAGGTATTCAACAATTCTTTCTTTCAGAAGTGATTCCATAATTTTCCCTACCACTAAGGTCAAACTAACAGGTCTGTAGTTTCCTGCCTCTGCTTTGCTTCCATTTTTGTTAAGGGGAATCACATCCACCCTCCTCCAGGTCCTCAGGTATCACACCATCCTCCCATGATTTGTTAAAAGGGTAGTCAGTGGTCTCACTAGTTCTCCCCTTAGTTCTTTTAGAATTCTGGAGTGAATCCCATCAGGCCCCAGTGCTTTGTCCACCTTGAGTTTTAGTTCTTTCAGGACCCTTTCTTCTGTGAATGGACTGGTATCGACCTCCCCTATCCAGAGTGCTTCTATTGTTTTGGCTTAGGTGCCCCCTTCTTTGTGAATACTGAGTAAAGTATTTCTTCAGTATCTCTGCCTTTTTACTGTCACCCTCTGCCCACCCCTCCCTTGATTAAGCCTCACTATCCCTCCCTTGGTCTTTATTCACTCCTTAATGTACCTATTAAAGGTTTTATCCCCTTCTTAACTGAGTTGGCTATCTTTTCTCGATTTGGGTCTTTGCTATTCTGACTGCCTTCCCGCTTCCTTCTGCTTTAACTGGAACAGTTCTCTGTCCTGCCCTTGTGTGATTCCTTGTACTTCCTGAATGTTATCTTTTCTCCCTGACCTTCCCTGCCACCTCTTTTGAGAACCATAGTGGTTTTTCCTTCATTTTGTTTTGTTTATTTGCTTCACACATAGGCTTGTTGCCTCTTTGATGGCAGTTTTGCCACACATATTTGGCTCTAGTGGAGATTAAACCTGTGATCTCCTGGTTCCCAAATGGTGCCCTAACCACTGGATGACATTACCTCCAGGTAACTGCTCACATGCAGGTGAAACTATAATAACATCTGCTAGGCGTTTCTCTGTAACTGCAACAAATCATGGCAAATAAAAGTAACCATTTTGCATTGACAGTATCTCTGGGGGATGCAAACTTGGTCCAAGTATCATTTGGGCTACAATGCACACAACTAGGTTTGCTGGCTACAACCCTGTTTGTAGTGATGGCATTTCTGTTCCTCTTTATACTTCACCAGAATTGTGACTTGATGTAACCAACCCCACACGCAGTTAGTGACTCAACCAAACAGTGACTGGGAGTGGCTGGCTTTTAGGACTTTGGAGAAATGGCTCCTGGGTTCGGTTTAAGTATTCGGGTTTTGATATGGTGCAATGCCTTCTCCTATGGGCATCCTTCTAATCGAGGCTGTCAGTTTACTTCCCCACGAAAATATGTGACTCCCACCCACAGTGACAAGGGAACTGTGATATTATATCTTTGTACCCCAGTAACCAAGCATAATAACAGTACAGTAATAACATGCTGCACACTTATGATAAAGGAGTCAGCGAATGTAATACAAAAAACAGACAAACTTCATTAGGGGGACAGGAGTGAGGCAGCAAGGCTCTGAAATGGAACAGGTAAAGCAGATGTGCAAATGAACATGTGTAGACCCACTACCCACAAAATCAAGTACTGTTCCATAAAGGCCTACTGTCATTTCCCTACTTACATAGATACATACATACATTGACAGTGTCGGCAGATAGGGCCTCACGGCCCACCCAGTCTGCCCATTTGAGCTTGTAAGTGCACTTTATGTTTTCCTAGAAGTCTGTTGCCCTTAACCTTGACCTCCAGAATTCCTTTATGTCTATCCTGTAGCATTCTTAAATCCCATGATTGTTTCAGCCCCACCACTTGTGCACCAGTAGTCCCCAAGTCTCTGAGAGCTCCTATAGTCTCCATGTGCACACAAGCAATGAGAAGTTACAGGCCTGAAAACAATGTGATGGTGTAGCAGTCGACAGAATACAAGGTAGTGGTGATCCCACATAAAAGCTATCAAGACAAATGGTGCCTTCTCTTTCTGCTTTCCCTTTATCTGGAACTCTCTTCCCTAACAATTCACTCTACGTCCTCCAAACGCTCTCTTTCCTCACTACTCGAAGCCCACACTGCTCCCTCCTGCAAATGCCCAGCTTCAGTGTCTTACCTCCACCCTTTTCCCTATCGACTACCTGTCCCCAAACTCTTACTCTCTCTGCACCTCCCATTTCCGCTACTAAAGTATTATATCCTCTACACTCATCCTCTCCCCATCTCAACCCCCTCCTTTCCTCTCCCCTCCTCCCTCCTCTCCTTCTCTGTCTCTATCCCCCTCCTCCCCACCTACTACCTTAACACCATTCCCACTCTTCCTGCATCCACTCCCTCCTCTGCCACTACCTTCTTCACTCTCTCATCTCCCTCCCTTTCTTATGCCCTTCACTTTGTCCCTCTCCACACCCCTTTACTTCCACCTGTCTTTCCTCTATCTCTCTTCCCTCCCTCCGCCTCTCTCTTTCCTCTCTCATATTCCACTCCAGTTGCTCCTATCTGTTACCCCTCCTGATTTCTGACCACTCCTTATCCTAGTCTGTTCTTAACACTATGGCCTGTGACTGCCTGTTACTCCACACTCCTGATGTAATCAATTTGTATTGTAATTAATTATGCCAATACAATACTATTTATTCTGTACATTGCTGTGTCTTATTGCAGTTTAATATTACTGCACTTTTTACTTATTATGTTCTTATCCAATCCCCAGGACACATCTGGAAACAAGCTTTATGGCTCAGAATGTTTTCCTGGTAAATCCTTTTAAATAAATAAATACATAAAGAGGTTACAAAATGTAAGCAACCGGCTGGTGCAGCAAAAACTCTCTAAGTGGTGACGATCTTTTTCTCTGGCTTGTCTATAGATTGCACAGTCCAAGCCCAAGCTATCAAATTCTTGCTGTCTGTAAAGTTGTAGAGTAATGGCCCAGATTTTACTCATGGTTACCATGCTGCAACAGGACAGCAAATTGTTGGGAGCATCCTTCATGCTGATGTGGCATACTGACTGATCTAAAGGTGTGGCAGACCAAACTCTTTCTCTGGTCCCAAAAGGTGCAGGCTTTGAGAAACCTATCAAATTCTTGTTTGATCCTCTTCTCCCTACAGACAGCATTTATTTCATGTCTCTGAAGGAAAGCAGTCACATAGGGTCATAGGTAGCTAGGCCCTCCATGAGGATGAATCTTTGCAGCATGATTTCTCCCAAGAAAAGCAGGCTGACTTCTCTAAAGACACAGATCGATGCAAGGCAACCCCTGCTCCAATGACTGAAGTCCCAGTCAGATGCTTTGGGCTATGAATCTATCTTTGGTTCCTGGCAAGGAACCCTGGTTTAAAATCCAGCCTAAGAGGGCTGGCCCATTGGTACAGTAGTAACACTATGTCTTGCGATGCCATCGGTCGGGGTTCAGGGTTGTTGTTTGCTGGCTGGGGAGGAGGATCAAGCATCCAACAGGATCCTCTCCTTCTCTAAGGTGGTTAGGACACAGGCTTCACTGCAGTGCCACCATACATGTGGCCACAGGTGGTGGTGCATCTGGAGTGGTGGATAATGACTGCTGGTTGCATCAGAGCATGTGCATGCCTTGCATGCATGCGATAATGGGCGCCTTGCATGCCAGTGGCCTCTTGAGAAATGGAAGGAAAAGAAGGGAGAAGGCCTTTTTCACTATGTAAGAGAAAACGGACAAGAAGGACAGGATCGTTAAGCTTTGAAAAGGAACGAGTGAGTGGAGGAGAATGGGCGGAAAAGCAGAGGTACTGAATGAATATTTCTGTTCCATCTTCACCAGGGAAAATATGGATCAGTGCCTACAGGGGGAGGAAGAGGAGCAGGGGGTGGTAGCATGGATGTGGTAGTAGAGTAATATAGATCACAGAGAGCAAAGTACTTTTAACTGTGTGATGTTTTGTAAAATCATGTTGTAAAGTTCATGATGTTTACACATGATGATTGAACAATAAACTTTGAAATTGAAATTGAATATAGAGTGAGGGAAGGGCTGCTAGCATTGAAGGTGGACAGATCTCCAAGCCTGGAGCAGCCACACCCAAGGGTGCCGAGAGAGAACTGGTAGAGGGGCTTATGGGGCCTCTGGTGAGCCTGTTCAGTAGCTACTGCAGTCGGATATAGCAGGGACTGGAGAATGGCATATGTGGTGTCCCTTCATAAGCGCAGCCCAAAGGATGATCCAGGGAGTTACAGAATTGACCTCAATTGTGTGCAAGCTGATGGAGACCATTGTTAAGGAAAGGTAGGTAGGGTATCTAGAGGAGTATGATCTCCAGTATGCGAGGCAGCACAGGTTTATGGGAGGGAGATTGTGTCAAAGAATCTGATTGACCTCTTTGACTGGGTCATTAAGGCAATGGACAGGGGCCAAGTGGTGGACATCCTTTACCTGTTCTTCAGCAAGGCCTTTGACTCTGTACTCCACAAGAGGTTCATCAGGAAGTTGGTGGATCTTGGGGTTGGGGAGAAGATGACCAGATGAGTAGAAAACTGGCTGGGAACCAGGACCCAGAGGGTGGTGGGGGGAGAGTTATCTGGCACAGGAAGGTTACCAATGGGGTCCTGCAGGGCTTGGTGCTGAGACCGGTATTGTCCAATGTCTTCATCAGTGATATTGAGGATGGCATTAAGGGAAAATGTGCCTATTCATTGATGACACCAAACTCTGTGGGAGGATGGACATAGCTCAAGGCATATAGGACCAACCGGATGATCTGAAAAGCTTGAGAGGTGGTCCAGGATTTGGCAGATTAGAAACATAGAAACATAGAATTTGACGGCAGATAAGGACCGCTGGCCCACCCAGTCTGCCCATTTCCCTACCTCACTGGATAAGCTGCAGATCCCAAGTTAACCAGCAGCCTACTTCTTCTTACCCCCACACCCTAGAATTGCCTTATGACTGTCCCATGCATGCTTGAATTCCACCACTGATTTTGACTCCACAACCTCCTCCGGAAGGCGTTCCATGCATCCACAACCCTCTCTGTAGAAAAATACTTCCTTAAATTACCTCTGAGACTCCCCTTCTATCTTCAAATTGTGCCCTCTTGTTCTTGCACACCTCTTTTTGAAAGATGCTACCCTCTTGGACTTTGTTGATTCCTTGAGGTACTTGAAAGTTTCTATCATCCTCCCTCCTTTCCTCGAGGCTATACATATTAAGCTCCTTAAGTCTCTCTTCATATGTCTTCTGGTGCAGACCCTGCACCATTTTAGTTGCCCTCCTCTGGACAGCTTCCATCCTGTCTATGTCTTTGTGGAGATTGGGTCTCCAGAACTGCACACAGTACTCCAGATGGGGTCTCACCAGCTGTCTGTACAGAGGATAATAACTTCCTGTTTTCTACTGGTGATGCCTCTCCCTATGCATCCCAGTAACCCCCAGCCCTCCTTGCCGCCCCTCTCACATTGCTTGCCCACCTTTAGGTCATCTGATATGACTACCCCCAGGTCCCTTTCCATTTTTTGTTGTTAGTATCTCACCCCCATTGTGTACTCTTCCCTGGGTTTTTGTTTCCCAGGTGCATTACCTTGCACTTCTTAGCATTGAATCTAAGCTGCCATACATTTGACCATTCCTCTAACCTTGCCAAGTCCCTTCTCATCCTTTCCATCCCACCCTGTGCATCAACTCTGTTGCAGATCTTAGTGTCATCTGCAAAGAGACATACTTTTCCTTCCAGTCCTTCCCAATGTCGCTTATAAAGACATTGAAGAGGACCGTCCTAATACTGAACCCTATGTACCCCACTAGTAACCCTCCTTTCTTCTGAGTGGACTCCATTTACTATTACTCTCTGTGTCCTATTCTCCAGACAATTCTTTACCCAGGCTGTCATCTTGGGACCCACTCCCAGGCTGGCTAACTTGTATATTAATCTTTGTGTGTGGGACTGTGTCAAATGCCTTGCTAAAGTCTAGGTAGGCCATGTCCACAGCCCCTCCCTGATCTACTACTTTGGTCACCCAGTCAAAGAAATCTATCAGATTTGTCTGGCATGACCTTCCCGCTGTGAATCCATGCTGCCTAGGGTCCTGTGCCCCTCTGGCCTCTAGATACTGACAGTTCTTTCCTTCAGAAGTGATTCCATCATTTTCCCTATCACTGAGGTTAAACTAACAGGTCTGTAGTTTCCTGCTTCTGCCTTGCTCCACTTTTGTGAAGGGAATCACATCTGCCCTCCTCCAGTCCTCGGGTACCACCCCATCCTCCCATGATTTGCTGAAGCTTGGCTTCAATGCAAAGAATTGCAAAGTTAGGCACATTGGAACCAAGAATCCCAGGACAGAGTACTACATGAGAAGGGCTTGGGTATCTGCAACAGAGAAGGAGAAGGATCTGGGAGTGATGAGCACTAGTGACCTGAAGCACTCCATACAGTGCAGGAAAGCAGCAGCAAGGGCAAATAAAATGTCGGGCTGCATTGCCAGAGGGATCAGCAGTAGGTGAAAGGAGGTTATACTGCCACTGTACAAGTCACTGGTGAGACCACTTCTGGAGTATGGAGGCAGTACTGGTGCCTACAATTTAAAAAGGACATTAACCTGTTGGAGGCTATCCAAAGAAGGACAACTAAGATGATCAGGGGCCAGCAGGGTAGAGCTTATGCGAGAGGCTGAAGGTTCTGAACATGTACTCTGGAGGAGAGGAGAAGAGAGAGAGAGAAGGGACAAGAGGAGACATGATTGAGACCTTCAAGTACTTGAAGGGGATAAATAAGGTAGATAATGCAGGTCTTCTAAGCTAAGTGGAAACTGAAATATGAAGGGACACATCTTAAGTTGGAGGGGAGGTTTAGGAGGAGACTAGGAAGCATTTCTATATGGAGAAAGTGGTAGCCAGTTGGAATGCGCTGGTAGAAGAGTGGTCTCGATGAAGATGGTGGGTAGCTTCAAGAGGCTGGGATAGACTTTAGGGAAAGTAAGGATCAGGGAGGGGCAAATGGAAAGGATGGGAGGACTGTGGGTCAGGGTCAGGTCAGTAGCTTAAGTTGTGGACTCTGCAATACAAGCAGACTAGATAGACCAAATGGCTTTATTCTGCTGGCTTCTTTTGTGTTCATATGTAAACCTGGTGATGAACAGTATAGTGCTGGCATCCTTTGGGCCTTACCAACCGCCTATGCACATTTCTTTCACACATTAGATGGACCAGACTGGGACCACTGAACTTCTCCCAAATGGAGTCCACCCTTGCTACAGAAGCTGCACTATGGACCCCTTGAATAAAAATGGTAAGAGCAAGTGAAGGGAAGGATGGGACAAGGGATGACCAGACAGAGGTGGTCCATAACTGTGATGGGGACTAAAAAGAATGTATAAAAAAAAACAAAGGCATGGCTGCCTCTTGTAGGTGATCAGGCATATTTGATCTGCCTTTGGTACTTCTGCAGCAGTTCCTCTCTCCTTACATTTTTATTATAGTTTCAATTGTTTTTATCTGTTGTTTTGGCAGGACTACAGTAGCTCTTTAAGTTAAAATAACAAAATAAAAGGCACCAGTATACAGTATGTACAGTATGTTATATATTTCCCCGCTATCTATCAGCTGGAGCCATAGTGACTTAATCCCTCCCTCAACCCGAGACTGATTTTATCTTCCAAGACCCTTTGCTTTCCTTTGCATATACTCCCTTGACACCTTCCTGTATATAGCATAGCAAGGAACATTTAGGTCCTCACATTTATTCTGATTTGCCCATCTTTCTATGATAGCAGTGATGGCCAATTGTCTACTACCATTAAAGCTTGCAGTTCTTCCATTTTGTTGCCTATTCTTCTTGCACCTTTCATCTGTTCCTATTCTTACTGTTCTTCCTAATTACAATGTTATATCTGGCTTTCTGCTATTGTTGCTGGACCCCATTCTTTTCTTCTTGCTCCCTTTGGGCCAGTACATGATGTAGAGATTCTGCATGGCATTCATGCATCTGTTTTGACAAAATATCATGATTTGTGCTAAAAATGTATGCCAATGCAATTTGCATAATATCTTTCTGTAATTACTGTCACGTCTTTTTGGACATAAAATGTGGATGTAGTTAGACCATCTAATAGTGGCCTGATAGATGGGCTTAGCACTTTTTTACTTGCTTTCTTCATTATCTCTGGTTGTACTGTCCTCTGGTCCTGGTCTCCTCCCTTCATCCCACTCTGGACACCTCCTAGTCTCTCCAGACCACCTCCATCCATGACAACCTGCAGCTTCAAACGTCCTTGGTTCATCCCCGTGGCTGAGCTCCTATCTTCCATTTTGCTTGACAATGGCCTAGTTAGAAAGGGGCAAGCCATTCCATTGCTCCAGTGTCGAGCAAGAGGCAAGGCATTCAGAGTGTCTGGGAGTGTGGGCAGTGATTGGTTAACCCATCCTGCTGCACCAGTTGGAGGTGTTTTTTACCCTCTTAACCCTCCTCACCACCCAACTTTTGTGTGTGCATGCACAAGGCTGCCCTGTTGGTGGGACTGTCAGGCACTGTGTGCACACCCATGCTACCAGTGACACTTCCACTGAGCCACCCCTAGGGTTGCCAGATAAGTAGCACTAGTCTGCAACCCACCCTTCTCGGGAGGAGAAGTTCCTCAAGACATTCTGAGGTCTCCCTGATGGCCTTCAGTCCTGATGTCCCAGTTTCAAGGTGTGAACTCAGGTCACCAGTATGGCAGAGTGGTCCCCACCACAAAGTGCAGTGAAGCAGATGATGGTCTAGCAATTCGAATACCTTTTCCCTTGATAATAGTGGTGGGTTGATCTCAGATTCCTTTGGAAATCCTGCCTTTGGTCTTAACATACTTTTTCTAAATTATACAAACCACAGTAGCTGTGGAAGCCTCGGCAGATGTGGCATTTGGTCTCTAGATTTTAAGCTATAATGTAATCCTTCCCTAAGGCATTAATAATATCAAACTTTATTTTAAGATACCGATTGTTTTAGGGTCTGAAATTGGCACTGTGCCAGCAGTCAGATGCTGATAGCTTTTGTTTGCGATCCGTAACTTTCTTATTACTAGTCATTCTCTTTTCTATTGGAGAAGGTAGCATATATAAATACATCAGTTGGACTTGTTTAATAGGTTTGCCACGGAATTTTCTAAACAACAAGCCTGTTTGCCAGTGGTTGAAAGACTGTAACCCTCTCTTTTGATATGTTATCTAACTCTGATTTGACTGCCATGTCATGTCCCTTAGGTTCCTGGAGTTGTGTATTGTATATGGATGTTGTTTTTTCTCTGTAGGAACATTCACTAATTTGGGCTGTTTTCTGGCTTATTTTCAAAGATGGAGACTCTGATAATCCTGGCAACTACACAAGCCAGTACCAAGTCTGACCATTATTATCTCAAAATATTTGAGAAAGCTGTCCATTAATGACTTTTCGATATTTATTTATTACCTTCTGTCTTGTATGATACCTTTCTTTCCCGATTTTAAGTCTGTTTAAACACTTTTTATACATTTGAAATAATGTAAGGAGTGGCCCTTTTAAAGTGGCTTGGACCAGATTTTCATAAGTATTCTCAGTAGAGCTGTGCAGGAACAAATAATATTTTCCAAATACCATGAATAGTAGGGCTCCCAATTATTGAGAGCCTTTCTGGAATAGGGGATTGTTCACTTTTGAGAAAGTATTTAGCCACATGCAGAAATGAAATAGAAATAGCCTCCACCTCTAGCCTCTCAACCCAAACCCACTAAATAACACCTGTCCCTCCTACCGTCTGTGAGCAGTCCATAAACAGCTTCTCCATCGCTTATACCCACAGTGTGTTTATAAGTATTATCTATTAAATGCAGTAATCTCTCAATTGGCATCTGAGCACAACCCGCCCACCTCTGTGACTGGCGCCTTCTCCATATAATTTCAAATATGCTTGCTTACTTAAAAAAAAAAATATATATATATTAATCTAACCCACCCTCGGGACATAACCCTGCTCCCACACTCCTGATCCGATTTCAGTAGTTAGAAGTCGACCGGGCACAACTCGGCCTTCCCACAGCTGTCCACCTGTTGATGAGTGAAAGCACTGATACACTTGCTGTCTTTGCAGTAGTAAAAACAGCTGATCACATGATTGTGTGGTTTTGCTGTTACACATGGAGCAAGCACCAGAGTACTTCCATTCATTAGAAGGCGGCTGGACGTGGAAGAGGGCTGGTTGCACTGGTCATCTTCTAACTATAGAATTGAGTGCTGGGGAAGGTGGGAGCAGGTTGCTGTGAGGTGTGGGGATGGGGATACTTAAAATGTTAGTTTTAAAGGAAACAAGCATGTTTGAAATGATATAATGACAACAGCTGGCAGTGGAGGTGAGCGATTGTACCAGTCATCCGTCATAGGATTATTGCCTTTAATAGTAATCATTTTAAACAAACTGTGGGTGCTGGGGTGAGGAGGGGATTGGGCTGCTGACAGAGGGTAGGGGAGGGATTACATTTTACTCGGCTTGGGCTGGAGGAAATGGGGGTCTGTTTCTTTTTTATTTTGTTGAATTCCACACAAATAAATGCCCAAATATTTGGCTGCCAAATACAGAATAGTCAGGAAAAGGTAATCACACAGCTGTAGATCTCAGCTATTTTGTACACCTGCATCCCCATAAGATTAGGGAGCAGTGGCTTGAACTTGGGTTGCCAGCATGCAAGACCAGTTTCCCATCACTGAGCACCACAGAACTGGCTTTATGCCATGCACTTCTGAGTATTTTCTGGATATATGTGTGTAGAATTGGCGCATTTCAAAATACATAGTTAGTGCAAGCATAAAAGTACACCTGGCTTCGCTGTAGCCATCTCACAGCAGTAAAAATGATTGGCTCCTGAGCTATTGTAATGTGGGTTAAATTTAAACATATTTAATCAGTAATCACCAAAGTAGACCTTGCTTTCTTTATGTGACTGTACAACTTGTAGTCAGTGATTTTTAGATTTATATTGTGAATGTAAGGAATCCATCTAACACTGCCAAAGGGCACTGATGAAGAAAAACAACATTTAGATATCTGGTATCTGGTAAAATACGAATTAGTAGGAAAAATCATTGATGAGCAGGCTGTTGCTGTTTCAGTGACATATATTTTGATCAGCCAGGCAGCTAGTCAGATTTATCCAGCACCAGACTGCATCACACAAAACAAAACCTACAAAAATGCAGTATTACTAAATATTACTAATAAATAAATAAAATAACATTTAACATTTGGTCTCAGCAAGACTAATACAGCATGCTTACAGTAAATTTGTGCCACAACAAGGGAAAGCAAGAGGATGGAAGTGCTTTGTGGTTACTTTTGAGGTGAGAGGGAAGGGAGGGATGGAGGTTGAGGAAGAGGTTAATGGATGAAACGGGTAAAGGGGAGTGGTAGGGGACCAGTAGAGGATGTTAACTTGAGGCACAGCAGTGAGGGCAGATGGTGGGGAGGAGGGCATTATGGATTGTGAGAGGAGAGACTGTGTAGGGAGGGGAGGGAAAGCTGAGGGGGACAGGAGGAAACAGAGGGAGAAGGTGGGGAGTATAGGTAATATAGAGGAGTAGATTGGGGCCAGAGGGAGGTGGGGCACTTGGAGGATGGAGGTGCACTTGCAGGAAGGGGAGATGAAGTTGAGAAGAAGAGAGATAGAGATTGAAGGAGGGAGCAGAACAAGTAGGAAGTAGAAGGGAGTTCCAGAGTTTAGAGAAATTATAGGAGAATGTGACCCGCCAGCAGCGGTAGCCTCAGCCCGAAAGGTTGCAGAGAACGTGATATGGGTGGGGTGGGGGATGAAAGGAGAGTGGTGAGGTAAGAGGAAACGAGCCCAGTCAGTATTTTCCAACAAATGAGGAGCAACGGGTGAGGCGTTTGGTGTCCAGTGGTGGGAGGAAGAGAAGTATAAAGGTCTCAGTGGTGGGTGCATAGTGGACAATCTAAAGCAAAGTGGCAAAAGGAGTAAAGAGGGTATCCAGCCTGGCTAGGATGGACTGGGAGGTTGCACTGTAGAATATGTCACCCATACCTCTCAACCTTCCTCATCACAAATCAGAGACAAGGCTTAAAATGATCAGGGACAAATGACCAAAATCAGGGACACATCTAAAACAAAAGTAATATAAGTTCCAGAAGCTGTGTAGTGTACAACATGCTTCTTAGTATGAATAGCATTTTCTTAATGAGAACTAGACTGCAACACCAATGGCTGGCATGATTCAAATGCCTACTCTTCAATGACAGAAACGCCAAATTTAGGAGGGACAGAAGAAAATTATGCTGCAAAAATCAGTGTTATCCTGAAAATCAGGAAGAGTTGAGAGGTATGAACCATAGTCAATGATTGGCAGGACCTTTCTGGACTATTTCACGGTGGTCTGAAAGGGAATGCAGCCATGGTTTCTGTACAGTGCACCTAGCATGGGGTGCAGTTTTTGTGGATGGGCATCCACATAACCAGAAAAGTCGAGGTGTTGGCCAATCCGGACATTGAGGTATTTGAAGAAGTCGACATCATTGAGTGTGGCCCCATCTAGGTTATGGAAGAAGGGAATGGCAGTAGCCTGGAGAGTCTTTGTCTGATACCAAGGGTCATGGAGACCGTCTTTTGTCACTGGGGACAGCTGATTGGAGCAGTACCAGAGCTGGACATTGTTAAAGTCCAGTTGGAGTCTGTTCATCACCTCTGTGGGGAGGAGCCAGAGACAAAGAGAACCATGTTGTCTGCATACATATGCATGAATGCTGAGGGCAGGTAGTGGAGAGGTCATTCATGAAGACCTTGAAAAGGAGCAGTCCAAGAACTGAGCCTTGAGGGATGCTAGTGCAGATGGGGAGAGGAGGAGATAGTGAGTTGCTTATTCTAACTAACTGGGTCCTACCCATAAGGTAGAAATGGAACCAGTTAGTGGCTGAGGTGAAAGCCCTGCTGCAGCTAGCTTGCCCGATGAGAAGTGGGAGTCCTACAGTGTTGAGAGGCTTTGGCCAAGTCGACAGAAATGGCGGATGTGATATGACCCCGATCCATGTTAGAGAAATGGAATCAGCAAGCTGGAGGAGGAAGTTGGATGGAGTGGGATTTATGAAAGCCAGACTGGGATGGAGTGAAAAGGAGGAAGAGTTGAGGACCAGGGAGACCTGAGACAGAACAGGTACTCTTGAAGTTTATGAGGATTGGGAACAAGGAGATAGGGCAGTAGTTGCCTGGGTTGGAGAAGTCACTACTTTTGGGGAGAGGATTACAGTGACCTGTTTCCAGGCATTAGGGACAGAGGCAGGGAGAAAAGAGATTTAGGAGAGGGGGTGGGAGGGAGTGCAATGGCTGGGGCAGAGATCGGGGAGACTTGGGTCAAGCCCATGGGGACTCTTGTCCTTATGAGGGTTAAGTGCTAAAAAGAGCCTTAAGGGTGATGGCAGGAGAGGAGGAGAGGAAAAGATGAGAGCAGAGGGGTGGGAGGGGCGGTTGGAGTGGAGGAAGAAAGATGGAGAGGACAGAAGGAAGGAGCCTGGTAGTGAAGAAAGTATTGAACTTGGACACCATTGAGAGGGGTCAGAAACAGAGGAATCTCTCACTTTGAGCACTGGGATGGGGGACTGGGCATATGGCATTTGAAGTAATAAAGGGCGTTCCTTTTAATGTGGTTCGAACCAGGTTTTCCTCTGTAATCTCAAATATTTTTGCATACTTGGGCCAGGCCAGGGTATTCATAGGTCCTGGTTAAGGCCACTAAATGTTTGCTCCAGGAGCAAATTATTGCTTGGAACAAACCAGAACTATATTGGAACATGCTGGGGCACTTTGTGATGCTGACGTGTTCAATATACTAAGACACTATACTGATTGCCTCGGACACCCTGGCCTCTACTGGTCAGAGGAGGTATGTGGCCAATAGGGTACTATAGGGATTGCAATCACAATCTGGCTGTTAGAGTCCACTAATGGTGATTACCGCTCTGGAGAAATCTGCCATATTCATACCTTAACATACTAATAACCCAGTAGCACTAGCAAGGCACTATGGGGTCATTTGCATCTTATAAGGGCCCCATTACAGGCCAGGAGGAAGGAGCGTTTGCAACCCCATCATCTGTTAGGGCTGCCTGTATTGGTGATCTAGTGCACCCTCACCTCGAGCCCACCCTCCAAACACCCAGCCTATATTAATTCAATATTTCCCTGGTGTCTAGTGCTTCTCCTGCCCGTGGACACACTGCTAAACTGTCCTTAGATTTTCCTTGGTGTCCAGTGGTTCCTTTCATCCCTAAATACCCTGCAATATTATTTTATTATTTCTTTGGTGTCCAGTGGTCCCCATTTCCTCCATGTTCCTATCCCTCATCCCGATTTGATGTTCCGTCCCTGAAGCCCCTCCTATGTCTGACTCCCTGACACATACACCATGTCCCAGCAACTCCCCCATTGGTGACCAGGACAGACCCTCCATTCACCTCCATAGCCAGCTACTGACTGACAGTTCAAATCTACTGTAGTAGCAGCTGATTAGAGCTGGAGTGTGATCACAGACTGTAAGTTGGTGGCTGGCTGTAGAGGTGAGTGGAAGTCTGTGTTGGTTGCTGGGGGTGCACTGGAAACAGGGTGGGCAGGTCAGGGAGTGAGTTGTACATACAAGTGGAGCACACTGGAGACAGGACAGGCAGGTCAGGGTGCGGATATGAACCCGTGGGGAGTACCCTGGACACCAATAAAATAATAACATAAATCGGCACAGTGATTGGGGCGGGGCACCAACTAACACCAGTGAAATAATAAAATCATATCAGTGGGGCATTCAGGGGCAGGGGGCACCTTGGACAAGTTGATCAACAAAACCAGCACCACTCCAGACTTAAAGCTATAAAAGGCTTTTGATTTACGAAACTTCATAGAAGGCACAGTGCCTACAACATACCGTCTGTGGCTCACAAGCAATCAAAGCCTCAACCGGTTTCGCAACTAATGTGTCATCAGGGGACACCAGGAAAAATCTAAGGACAATTCAGTGGGTTTTCAGGGTTGGGGCACCACTAGGCATCAGGGGTGTTCGGGAGGCCTTGGTTAGGTGATGTAGTTGGTAAGGCCTGGTTTGAGGAAGCAGTAATTATTGTGGCAATGATGGCAACTTACAATCTCCAAACATTCAAGCCTACCTATGGTGGTGTGCTTATGCAAAAGCAAAATCATCTACTTTGCATAGGTGCACCGGCATATTTTAAGGCAGTGCACTGATGTTAGCGACCGCTACCCATGCCATCCAATATGGCATTTTCTATAGAACACCACATTGTCAATGGGGGTGAAAACAGATGGTAAATGTGCACCCCACTAGGGAAATGGCACAGCCCAAAGGCTGTTGACAGCATAGAATCCTTGGCACATGAACATTCTGGACAGCAGCAACTCTCCAGTCTTCGCTGTGCCAGTGTAGAGGAAACAGCACAGAAAGTTCTCTGAAGAAACATTTTCATTTTGGTGTTTATTCTTTAGGGCTGCAATTCTGCATAGCAGGTTGGGCACCCTGGTGACAGATAGCACCCCTAAATTGAACATTCATGCCTGTTAAGCTGCAACTTTCAAATTCACTAACCTTCCTTTTTCCCTATTTCCTGCCTGTCTGTGCTTGGATTGGGGCCACGTCTGCCATACTTTCCTAGAGTATTTAATTCTAGTGGGTCTCTGATTGTCCTTCTGCCATTCTGCCTCAAGTAAGTACCCTGTTTTCTTTGGGTGTTATTAGGACTAGCACTTGGGGCATGCCCTGTTTTTCAGTATCATCTATCTTGGCACTGCCCCCAGAGGACAGTCATAAGGTGTCTGTAGTGTTTTTATTCAGATTTCTCACAATCTGGAGATTTGAACTTTGCTGTGGAAGGAGTGTTGTTTTCCCATTTTGTTCTGAAAAGAAAATGAGGTTTAAAAGAAGAAACAACAAAGAGATAATAGCTTAGAGACCATTTTAGCCTTCCTGAAGCTTGTTTTATTGGGGGGCCACTTTCCAGAGCAGCTTGGTGACTCTTAACTGCTCTCTCTAGACAACGTGCTTCCCACATTTTTTCCTGAGCCCTGTCCGTTGGGTTCGCACTGTGTTTAAAGTCCATCTGCTCCAGCCTCAGCGCACCTGTTTTCACATTCTGGGGCTTTTGTGCGCACCTCCCCGGCTTACTGACATCACGCACAGTGTCGTGATGTCACACATGTGCCTTTCATGTGAGTGTACACCAGTGCTGTTTCAAGTGCTTGCATGGTGCTGTGTCTTTATCTTCACTAACGCTATTGGCTGAGTGCAATTGCTACAACTTCAGCCTTTTTGGTCTTATAGGCTGGTAGCAACATTTTTGTTCTGGTTTGTCCTATCATAAGTGGGTCATGATCAGGACAGGCAGCATAACATAGTGGCTAGGAGCACGGAGCTGCAACCCAGAGTTCTGGGTTTAAATCTCACAGCCTCCACTTGCATTCTGTGTGATCATGAGCAAGCTAGTTAACTCCCTGCAGAACAATCACTTAGCTGGTCCCTTGGCTGGCAGCAGTCCTTCATTTTCAGATATAGTAAACAAAACAAAAAGGCAACTCCAGACAGTTTTCTTTGGTTTTATTCTTTGTCTTAGGCGTTTATTGGCATGTTATATTGGCACCATTGTTTATCAGAGACCCTAGTTTTCAGTGATGTAAGACCTGCAAAAGAGGAGTGTAACCCTCTTCACTGGGTTCCTGTTACCCCTATTGTGTTAATCAAATTGATATGTCTCTTACAGTTCCCCCAGTCGGAACCACGGCGAGGAAGGGTGCACTTGGTATACTGAGAGGCAGTGGCATAGCAGAATTGCATAAATCTTTATTGTGCTCTTAGGTGAACGTTTGAGCCCTGATGTTCCAGAGGATGTCCTTTCAACACACCTGACCCCACGCGGACCCTCTGGTTGGGGGGGTTCCACAAGCATGTCCAGGTGCACCAGAGCAGGTCAAGTCTGCTATTATGGATCTGCAAGTGGACCCTGACCTTGACCATACAGAGGGTCAGGAGGAGAATGTCAGGATTTGGGGAAAGTCCTGACCTGGGTCGCCAGATGGAGGGGTCATCTGTTGCTATGCCCTCAGGAATTTTTCTTGGCGGTTTCCTCCCGTCCTCTGAATGGGTGCGTAACCTGAGGGTTATCTTGAATGACAGGCTGACACTGCAGTCACAAGTGTCAGCAGTTGTCAAGACTTCCTTCTGCCATCTTAGGAATATCAGCAGAGTTGGGCACCTTGTTCCGCCTGACACCCTGCCAACGATGGTTCACGCCTTTGTGTCCTTGCATCTGGACTACTGCAACTCCCCTGTACTTTGGGCTTTCAGGGGTTGAAATCCATGCCTGCAGCTAGTACAGACATGGCGGCTTGGGTTTTGTCGGGTCCAGATAGGGTCCTGTCATAGTACCCCAGTGCTCGTGAACTGCACTAGCTACCTATCTGGAGGCGGATCGCCTTTAAAGTCAGCTTGCTGACTTTAAACCTCATGGCCAGCATCCGGCATATCTGGAAGAACTTCTAGTTTCTCACTGCCCTACAGTCGCTCTGCTCGCTAACGAGGGTGCTAAAAGATTCCAAGAGTGAATCTTAAATCATCTGGGTGTAGGGCATTTTCTTATGCTGCACCCACTCTTTGGAATTCTCTACCCCACCAGTTATGGAAGTGCACCACCATGGAGAATTCAAGAGGGTTTGAAAACCCACCTCTGACAAATGGCCTTTTAGAAAATTGACTGTTCTGAAGTTGCTGATTGTATTATAGTTTTTATAGTGTTTGATATTGGATTTTAATTTTTGATCTGTATTGTTTTAACTTGATGCGCTTTGAAAATTGAAGGCGCTTTATAAATAAAACTGTTATTATTATTATTATTATTAAAGGTTTGCTTGATGATAAGCAGAGCGAGCCATTTGAGGAGGAGGAGGAAGGTAAGTGGGCGGAGCTGAAAGTGGAGGTTTCCTATCCCTCCTCTGTTTGATACTAAATTTTGGTCCTGTCTGATTACTGAGGTTTTCAGGACATGACAGCTGAAGGAGGTGCAATCCATGGAGGCCTTAGATGTAAATCTTATCATCTCGTCCTCCTCTGCTCCCAAGTGTTTTCTACTTATTCACTGTGCCAGGTAATTGAGCAAGAATGGGCAAGTGCTGGCCAGCAGAAATATCTGACAAATTCCAGGCTATAGTGTTTTCTCTTTTGTTAACTAAAAATTGTCCACAAATGGAAAACCCCTTTCCTGGCTGGCAACGTGGTACATAGCTTGAAAGGCATACAGTCATCCCAGTTAAAGGATTTGGCCTTAGTGGGTATGTACATCAAGTGAGTGGATGCTTTGTGCAGAGGGTCTTCACCTTCAAAGGAAGACCCTCTACACCTCCTATGCTTCAATATTGTTGCCAGAGCTTTAAACTGGTGGGTTTGGTGTTGGGTGGCTTTGTTCCCCAGAACTGGAGAAGGTGAACATTTTTGCATTTGGTATCTATGGCCTCCACCTTCCTAGGGAAGGTGGAGAACTTATATGTCAGCTCACTCTGCTTATCATATCCTACTCGCCATCACTGAGGCTGAGTATGGCTACGACAGTGGGTCATCAACTGGGCATCCAAGGCTTAGTAGTTTACCTTAGCCTTTGAGGGAGGCTTGTAGTTTGGGTCAGTCCTACATGACATTTTGAAGGATATCCAGGTTAAAGGACCACCTCAGTTTTCAAAATAACACCAGAAGGTCAGCTAAACTCCGAGAAGTCAAGGAGGCAGCCAACAGAGGCAATCTTGAAGAGGCTTTTGCCCTTTCAGAACTTCAAGAATCAAAGGAGATAAGGATTCTAATTTGGATTAAACAGCAAGTAGTGCAGAGGTCCTTAACCAAAAACTGAACAGGGATGTGGGACAAAGAGGTCTACTCACAACGAGAATTATCACGAATTTATCTGTGCCTTTTCCTTGGTGGAAGATTGCACAATTTTATTCAAATTGAGCCCTAGATAATGTCAGATACTTGAGTTCTGGAGATTCTGGCCTTTGGTTACGCAATAGAATTCTCAGCCATTCCCTCAAGAGGACTTTTCTGTAGTTACCTGTACTGAGGCCCCGTGAGCAGACAGGTAGTGTTGCAAACTTTGGATCCCATAAAACAGATCAAAGCGATTGCTCTGGTGCCCGTGGTGAGCCAGGTCAGGGTTCTCCGATTTTCTTCGGGTTCCAAGAAATCGAGGTTTTAGACCTATTCTGGTTCTGAAGCACCAAAACAGGATTGTTTGCCATATGACAATCAAGTCTCTGATTAATCCTCTGGGCTGTCCAGCCGAGGATAATCTAGCATCCATAGACATGTGAAATGCATATCTTTCATGTAACCATCCTGCAGTCTCAGAGGTTCCTCAGGTTTACTATCCTGTAATACCTCTTTGGTACGGGTGGTCCCCTTTAGACTTACTACAGCCCCAGATTGCTATATTGCACAGTTGATGACCAAGACTCTGGACGTTTGGAGCTGTACAGTTTGGTAGCCAACGGGAAAAAAGGTCTCTCGAACCGCCGCAGACCCTGGAGCTCCTTGGGAGTGGTGTTCTAGGCAGACAAGGGGAAGTATTCCTCTTAGCAGCTAGGAAGGATACCTTGTTAACAGAGGTTCAGTGGCAGGAGAGTCATCTGTCAGCTTTAGTCATGAGCTATTACAGGTTATGGGCCTCAGGACGGTGACAGTAGAACTGGTTCTGGGGCTCATTTCACTTTGACCTCTCCAGATTGAATTGCTGTCAGCCAGTGACCCTACCTTGGAGCACTTTTAAAACCAGGATTCCAGTTTCCCCACTCCTGCAGCAATCCTTGAGTTGGTGGGTGAGTTTAGAGAATCTGAGTATCGGGTCCCCTTGTAGTTCCCCGAGTTGATTCTGACAACCAATGCCAGCCTGTCAGATTGGGGAGGCACTGCTGGACCACACTCCCATTCAGGGGCTTGGTCTGCACAGGATCAGCTCTACACATCAACATCCTAGAGATGAGGGCTGTGTGCCTTACTCCTTCTTGTCAAAATCAGGTGCAAACAAAACCAGGGTAGTATGGCACTCAAGAGGAAGCTTTCTTCTGATAGCTCCAGAATGGCTCAGAAGACCAAGGTTCTTGGACCTTTTGCCCTGAGGCCCCATTCCACTTCCAGATATAGGAGAGATGCAACTCGTGGTCTGGCTTCTGAAGGAGGACTCCTGGCGCTGGTTGTCTCTAAAACACGGTGGACAGCCTGAAGGCCGCTAGAAAATCTTCCATGTCGGCAGCTTATGCTCCCATATGGACTATCCCTTCAGCCTGGGTTAGAGATAAGTGTCCATCCCTCTGAAGCCCCAGTCCAGCACATTTTTGGATTTTCTGCAGGAAGGAGGAAGAAGGGTTTGTCCTTGAGCACCAGAAGAGGTCCGGTATTGGATCTTGTAGCTCCATTCATTCTTGGGGACTAACAGGGAAGTTATTCATTTTTCTGTAACTGCCAGCAGGAGCTGGCCTCTGTTCGCTTCCCTGTTCCTCCATGAGATCCGACTCTGGTGTGGAATGCTCTTTGTAAAAAACCTTGAACCATTTTTGTCGGTACCATTAGAAGTCTTATCCTATAAAGTGTACTTTTTAGTTACTGTGTTCAGCCAGGGGTTGTGGCAATCTCCAGGGCTTGTCCAACAACAAATTTTACCTCATCTTGCAGAACAAGGTGCTTCTGGAGCAGGTCCCACCTTTCACTCCGAAGGTTCCTACAGCCTTCATGTGTACCAGGAAATTGGCTTTCTGTCCATTGCCAGCTTCCCAAAAGAGCAAGAGTGCCAAGTTGGATTTCACGTATGAGGGCATGCATTGCCAAGGTCTATGCCACAGTAAAGAAGAGGGCTCCAGCTCTTATCAAGGCTCTGAAGGTTTCTACAATCTTCAGGTGTAACAGGAAATTGGCCTTCCTCTTCGGTTCACTGCTAGCTTCCCCAAAAGAGCAAAGTTGCAATAACTTGGATTTTGCATATGAGGACATGCATTGCTAAGGCTATGTAGCAGCAAAGAAGAGGGCTCTGGCTCTCATCAAGGCTCATTCCACCAGAGCTATGGCCACCTCCTAGTTGAAGAAAGGTGAGACATCTGTCTTAGATTTGTGCATGGCAGCCACGTACTCCTCCACCCACACATTCACTAAGCACTAAGAACTGGATGTTCAGGTTCCGTGGATGTGACTTTTGGTCACAGAGTTTTGCAGCAGTTGTCAGGTAAATTCTTCTGCAGTTTGCATATGGGACAATATTCTCCCACCCGATTGTTTAATGGGTGCTGTACTTAATACCCATATGTTTTGACCACCCATTGACAATGTGAGTGCTACAAAAGAAATTTCTTCATAAGTACTGTAATTTCTTTTCTGTTAGCTCCAACATTGTCAGCGGTAGGCCCTCCCAGGAGACTTGCTCCTGCTAGAGAATATTGTCCAGTATGCCACCGCTGGGATGTCCATTATTTTGGATGGTAAGTTGTAAGGACTTCCTTCTATGATTTACCTGCTGTTATACACACACACGCATATATATATATATATATATACACACATAGATATATATGTTTGTCTATCTCTACATATTACAAAAAAAATGTAAATATTGGTTTCTTGGTATGTAGATTAACAGGATCGAGTTGTATGATCAATAAGGTACTCCTTAATACCAGTGAGTGCTTACACTATTTGCAGTTTTCTTTCCAGTGTTACTGTACCTGTTTTCATTAATTCCTTTGTAGCTCTCTTGCAGTTGGCTGATACCACGAAGATGTTCTGCCACAATAGACAAGCAGGTGGTGAGCTTTTTCATCGTCCTCCTCTTCTGGCAAGGTGGGGAACCATTTTACTCTATTTTATCTTGGTTAAAAATATGAGTATGTGAATGGCTTATTTGTGTTATTTCTTCATTATAAAGCAGACAGTATAATCTAGGTGGCTCTACTTTCCTTAATTAAGAATTCTCATGGACAGCAGTGACTGGAGAGTTGCTGCTGTCCAGAATGTTCATGTGCCCAGAATTTGTGCTGTCAACAGCCTTTGGGCTGTGCCATTTCACCTAGTGGAGGGTGCACATTTACCCATCTGTTTTTGACTACCCACTGACAATGTTGGTGCTAACAGGAAAGGAAATTACGGTTAAGTATGAAGAAACGTTTCTTTGAACTCCTTCCTTTTGACTCACTAACCTGTTTTGCAATTGCAAGCGGGGTTTGAATGTCTTGTCCCTGTTGTCCCATAAGGTCATGGAGCAGTGTCTGCTGAATACTAGTTCATTGAGGCACAAGAAAAGTGACTTTCAACAACTGCCATTCAAAACCAGCAAAAGGAAACAACAGGCAAACACGGACTCAGTCTTGGTGCTATATTACTTGGATGTAACAAAATAGGTAAAAAATATGCACTCAAGACAAGAAATGACTGCACAACTGAGGCTGAAAAGTATGAAACACACAGCCATACTCATGATCATTAGCGTAGGTAACCTGCTGGCAAGGACTAATGACGTCAGCAGTTTTGGAAATGCCTAACGCTTTGATTGGCCAGTCTTCATCAGAGGTAGCATCATACTCATTCACCACAGGTTTTATAGTGTACCATTACCACAGAGATGAAATGCACCTATATGTATTAAAACAAAAGCATGCCTGGGAATAACTACATTCAGGTACAAACTTAAAATGAATAAAAAGTAAGAGGAGTAAAAATATTGTTGGCACAAAATTTATGAAAGGAATACCCTCCACTGCATACGTGTTTAGTGTAAACAGAGGGAATTATGAAGTCTCAAATAAACAGGTTTTTACTTGGCCCAATAAAAGAAGTATTTTCCATGCAATATGTCTACAGACAAATGTACCAAAATAAATACATTCATAAAAGATGTGACAAAAGTGAATGAAAATACCGCACTCTCCACTCACTACCTGCTGATGCAAAAAAAAAAAAAACTTGCAGCAGCATACCATCAAAATATGAGGTGCCAGTGCAGTAACCATAAAAAACAATCGACCAGACATGGAACCCACAGCAGATTAAGTAACTACATTTGTAATTTATTCTACAGACAATCCCAAACATTTTTGCTACAGTCTCAGTCAAATTATGGTGGGATCTTAGATTCAGTACTAAGACCCATGTCCTCTTTACGCCTCAAAACAGCCATGGCCCAGATATTCAAAGAGCTGAGCCATGCGCAATAGGGATTGCGCCTGCGCAAGTCGAGAATGCGCTATTCTGTGATATTGAGCAGGAGGCAGTTACGCCCCAAATCATGCTGAGCAACAACGCGGTGCTAATGAAGGCATACTCAACCGAGGAGGAACCATCCATAAGCTACGCAGCCCTATTCAACCGGGCCGTGCAGAAATTATGCAGGCGCAACCCCTACCTGCGCCTGTACAACTGGCAAAAAAAAGGATCAAGTTGAAGGGCACCCATGGGTGAGCTGCCGTGGGCAGGCGCAACACAGCAGCTGCCACCTGTGGTGGCCTCCACTGTTCCTGGTGCCCCCTGCAGCCCCATTGCGGGCATAATAAGTAACCCCATGTAGCCTGATCACGGGCATAGCATTAATACAACCCCGACTAGCCCGATCGTGGGCATAGCGTAAATTAACCCCCGACTAGCCGATCACGGGCATAACATAATGAACCCCCCAGCCCGATCGCGGGCAGCGAGTATTCCCCGACTAGCCCGATCGGGGCATAACTTCAACCCTCCCCAAAGACCAATATCCTGGTGGTCCAGTGGACTCGGAAGCCCGATCGTGGGCATAGGTCAAACCCACCTCCCAAGTCTAATATCCCTGGTGATCTAGTAGCCCACCCACCCACCCACCCACGAGCCCCACCACCCCCATCAGCTGGCGGCGGCAGCACCCCACCTGCCTGCCGCCCGCCGCCAACTGACATTGTCGGCTGCACGCCTGAGCCCAGAGCAAGAGCCAATGGCAGCCCATACCGCATAAGGCAGTCCAAATTGATTGTCTTGTACGGTATGGGCTGCACGCCAATTGCCTCTTGCTCTGAACTATCTGGGCGCAGCCCCACCGAACTGTCAGTCATCAGGCAGGTGGTGCTGCCGCCTCGCCGCTGACGGGGGAGCGGGTGGTAGGGCCCATGGGTGGGTGGGGGGCCACTAGATCACCAGGGATATTGGACTTTGGGGAGTGGGTTTGACCTTATGCCCGCGATCAGGCTTCGGGTCCACTGGACCACCAGGGATATTGGTCTTTGGGGTTAGTTATGCCCTTGATCGGGCTAGTCGGGTGTAAGTTATGCCCGTGATTGGGCTAGTGGGGGTTTTATTATGTTTTGCCCGCGATCGGGCTAGTCGGGGGTTGTGTCCCTTTATGCCCGCGATCGCTGCTACGGGGGAATACTTTGCTGCCCGCGATCGGGCTAATCGGGGAGTGATGTATGCCCGTGATCGGGCTAGTCGGGGTGGGGTGTGTCACTGTATGCCCGCGATCGGGCTAGTGGGGGGTTGTCTCACGCTTTGACTGTGATCGGGCTAGTTGGGGGTTAAGTTATGCCCTTGATCGCGCGAGTCGGGGGGGTTGAATTACTTTATGCCGCGATTGGGCTGTAGGGTGTCGGTCCTCGACGGGCTGCTGCCTGGCAGGGCGCCAGGCACAAGTCGCTGGGGATCAGCGACCTGCATGCTAATGGCATGCAAATGGGTCAGAATTAGATGCAAATGGCCCCCGTGGCACCTTTGCATAAATTATGGCCCCATTTGCATGTCACTGTTTGAATATCGCAGATTTGCACATGGCGCAATGGAACTTGCACCACCGCTTCTGAATGCTCCACTCTGACCACGGCGTGGCGCAAGTTCCACTGCGCCATGCACAGTGGTTGGGAAGCTGGGGGCGCTTATTCAAAGGAGTTGCTCAATAGCGCAACTCGCTGAATATCGCCTCTGGCCACACCCATGCGCAACTTTTGAGCAGCGCAAGGGCTCGCACCACAGAATGGCGCAGTTTGAATATTTGCCCCATGTATGGCTGTGTGTTTCATATTCTGAGCACTGAATAAAAGTGAGCTAAAACTGTCTTCAGCCTCAGCTGTGTGGTCCTTTCTTGTCTTGAGTGCTTATTTTTACCTATTTTGTTACGTTCAAAACCAACAGAGAATAGTGATAAAACCTGATCTGAGCCCTAGTAAAGGAGTATTCCTTTTATTATTTCAACTATAAATGAAAAGTAGTAAAGCAAACTTAAAATGGGAAAAGGAGTATCATCGTGGGGCAATCAAAATAGAATAGAAAGCAATGGTCAAAATTTCACTGCTATCTGGGCGCTGCTTTCAGTGCACTTCAAGGTGTAGCCAAAATAATAGTAATCCTGGGCTGTGCTTATGAGCCATAGGTCTAGCCGCCTTTATAGCAGCGCTTCACCCCCCCAAAACCACATTTAAAAGTATGGTAGTTGTTCATCCCTCCTGTACTTGAGGCTCTACCCTCTCTCACTGGTACCAATGCAGTACCTTTAGGTGTACCTAGAGAGCTCTCTTTACTAGGTACCCAACTGTGGAATGATGTAGAACCAATGATGTTGCACATAGTTGACCTGTGTTGGTTCACTTTAAACAAAAAGTTAACAGTGCTTTGTAATTAAATCCCACAAACCCAAATGGTCATAAACCTCAACCTAAGATTGTTGTAACTCCTAACTAGAAGGCCTAGTCCATTAAGTGCTTCCCAGCTATATTACAGGTTTCAGTTGATGGATATCTTCCTCACAGTGCGTGGATGACGTTGCGGCTTGCAGGTAGTCCCTGTCTGGCTGGCTTCACTCTCTCACTGCAGTTATCTCCTGTCTGTGGCTGCCAGCAGTGTCATTGTAGAATCTGGCTTTCACTGTTGAGCAGATCAGGCCACTTATGCCTTTAGCAGTTAGTAGTGAATCTCTGCTTCACAGGGCATTTCCACCTGTGAACCTCTAAGTCAGTTTGCCGCACTCCAGCATGTCCTGGCTTCCAGTCCCTAGGGGTGGCAGTAACCAGTACTGGCGGTGGTACAGATCAGATAGTTTCAGTTGCAATCTGTAGCCACAGCACAGAAAGTAGTTTTTATTACTGCATACATCTGCTTCATTTTTGTGTAGTGTTTAACACAATATTAGGTTCTTTCTCTAGTAGTACTACTTCTCTTCTCACTTTAAGCACTTCTACATGGGGCTTACCTGTACCGCTGGCTGTGACAAGCTTTGCTCCACTCAGTCTGTTATGCTTTCTAGGCACTTACACACACTGATCTGTATTGGAATGAGCAGTACAGATCAACTGCAACATTACCCTGTGTGGTGTCTATAGGTGATCCGCTCTGCAACAGCCAAAAGAGCACGGGATTTATCTTTTCATGGGACAGAAATGAGCGGAAGGGTGCTAGTACATGGCTGGGTGAAATGCTTCAGGAGCTGATAAACCACGCAAACAGGGCACACAGAATCAGCGAATGCTCACTTTGGTTGTGGAGCGAATCTACTATACACACCAGTAGAGGTAACATTGCAGTGTGTCTAGCAATCATTCTGATTGAAACGCCTGCGTGTAAAGAGCCTTTTGTCTCTGGCAAATACACAGTCTGTCTCTGTATTTTAGCAGTTCCAGTTGTCTCTTCCAAAAACACACGGGCACTGGTCTGTTCAGGAGCCAGACTCAGACTTATCTGGGTCTGGAACAGCCTATGCTGTTCACTGGGAATACTTAGCTCTGTTTGGTAGTTTGAGCTATCAAACAAAGTAGAGAATTCTGGGAGGTCTGTTAATTGATAGGTAATTTGTTTGCTTCAAAGGTGCCTGAAATGATTAAATCCTTCACAAGTCCAGGGCTCAAGTTTCAAAGCCCCTGAGACTGCCACAATCAATATGCATTAATCATATGGCATGGGGGCTTAGGTAGTCTCATGGCCAGTAATTGGGATTTCATTCCTGTGTGCCGAATGCCATAAGTTAAACCAGCTCCCCAGTCTAATTTGTGGCAGTCAACAGACCATTTTACAGGACTTGTGCCAAATTTTGCACAGTACATGTGCCAGGAGAGCCCTGTTTATGGCCTACCATAGAGGTGTGAGCGGAGGGCTGTGCTGGTGACCGCTCTCAGTGTTGAGGTAGGAGGGAGCAGTTGGTGGGACACTACCTGCCAAGGTGGGGGGACCACTAGATTACCAGGAGAGGTGGTTGTCTGATAGGACAGGTCGGGGTTTGGGGAGGACACGCTGGACCACCATTGAATTAGTTTCTATTTCACAACAGGCGGGGATAGTGGGATGGGGAGGGACAGCTGGACCACAACTGCCTTCTTGTTTTGTACAGGGACAGGGGTCAGGGCTTAGAAGCGACCTTGGAACACCATGGATTGTCAGTTTCCATACAAGGTCAGGGATCGGGGCTGGAGTGGGGGACCTTGCCCGGCACACTGTACAGCTATGGTAGCATGCAGATGAGCCCATAGTGGGCATGCAAATGGCCTGCTAGTGCTGTGCATGCCCAGTGGGCTCATCTACATATTGGGCTTGAATATCACCCATGGGGTCGTGGTGCTTGCCAGTGTGTGCGCCTATGCTGTACCCCTATAGGTGGTCTTTGGCCCGCACCCTGGTAGCATGGCATAAAACATGGTGATCCCTGGCTGTGGGCTGTGCTACCATGGCCCAATATTCAAATGGATCACGTGGTCAATCTGGATCATGCTATCATTTGAATATGATGCTGTCGTCTGATATTTTGTGCAGCACCCCCGCGTGCATGCTCAGTCGACTCTGAATATGGGGCACAAAGTGTTTACAATTTTCAGTTATCAGGTAAATACCAATGTAAATGAAGGAACAATGCTCTGATGCATTTAGTGGTTCTTGAAACATGTTTCTGCAGTAATGTATTGAGCCTTGTGTCACTTGTTTTATATAACAAAAATTTGAATGATGATAATATTAAGTATCTGACACATTTATAGCTGAAACTAGAACACAAATTCCTGGTTTTTCAGTGTGCATTTTAAATAACAGAATAGGCTGTATTTAGTCAATGTTATGAAATAGAATGTACGAGAGCATTGCAGGAATACAGTAAGAAATATATATATATATATATCTATATAAAGGTGTGGTAAATATTTTTGCTCTGTAACTTATTTAAAGGCATATGCTGCATTTATTTTAATATTGTCAATAGAAATGCATCAGCAGATTAAAACATAAATTCCTGGTTTTTCATTGTGTGTGTTAAATAACAGAATAGGCTGTATTTAGCTAGCATTATGAAATAAAATGTATATGAGACTACATGAATACAATAAGAAATATAAAAATGGTGTGGTAATGATTTTTGCTCTGTAACTTATTTAAAGGGACATGCTGCATTTATTTTGCTGTCACTATGTATGATGAGGATTTATTGGAAATTGTTTATGTGGTGTGTATATGGGGTATCTTAGTAAATATTATTTATTTACAAATAGTAAAACTATTTAAAGAGAATAGATTCAAATTCCATTGCATCTAAGCCTCTTCACACAACTAAGTGCAGGCAGCTTTGATGGCGGTTTATTTAAATTCATTTATTTGAAATATTACTATATTATTTAGAGAACAGAGGTTTGTGTTTGTACTGCAGAGTGGGCTTGTATTTTACCATTTCAATAAATTTACAGTTATTACCTGTGGTGCCTTTTTTTTGCTTTGACTGCAAGGGATTGCAGTGTGCAGACAGTGACCAGCTGCTGGGTGGCTATGTCAGGGGGCGGTGTGGGGTGTTGCTCCTGGATGTTGCCAGTGGCTCAGGGTTCATCCATCCTGCCATAACTGCCATGTGTGCCTGCAGCATATCCTGCGGCACCTCAAAGGGCTGTATTCAGACAGCCTGCCTGCAGTTCTGTGGCCTGCCTGCCTCTGGGTGGCTGGCCATTTTAGGCATGCTTTTCCATGCCTAACTTTGGGCAGCTCATCTTTAAGATGTGCTGCAGATGCACCGCACATTTTGGCTGAATATAGGGATGCGCGGCACATTCATGGAATGCCCCTCACATACGCTGCATTCATTATGGATGCACGACGATCTCTCCTTTTGAATATTGCAGTTCCACCCATCTTCTGAGATGCGTGGGAATCTCCACTTTGTGTCGCTGCATCTGCTTTGGATATCTAGGCCCGTGAGTTTAAATGTTTACAAATAATATTGACAAATGAACACATAGTTACAGACAGAAACATGTTTACAGAGTGCCAGCACTGACAATATGCATGAATAATCATATGTAGGCTAATTTTCTGTTAGGGGTGGGGATTGTGATTCCCTGGGTTTTGTTTCACATCTGCAGAACTGCTATTTAGTAGTAAAAGATTTCAGTTTCATACAGGCATATATGAGTACATTGACATCATTAGAGCAACAGAGCCCTTTTACAAGGTGGTCATGTTTCAGGTTACAGTTTAAATGTTCACAAACAATACTGACTAGTGAACACTTGTTGCAGACTAAACATATCACCACCCACCAGTTAGAAACAAACCTATGAATCCACATTTAGATAAAATAAATAGAACCATTGTATATTTAAGCATTTTAGAACTATGTAAAACAAATAATTGTCTATGTGTTGTACCTGAAACCAGGGCAGAAAAACTATGTAACACTTAAAATATTGTAGTGAGACATGAAACTGATGTCTATGTTCATGCCATCCTACACCATATTCAAAGAAAAATCAGTTTCACCTCCCATGCTCACCTCTGTTGTGTATTTTAAAATGACCTTTCAGAACCAGGACCGATAAGTCAGAGATGGAGTGATCAGACTTAGAAATGTTGTCCAACAGGCGTGTGCAGTCCTCTTCATTTTAAAATCATGTCTGTGTGAGTTTATACAGGTTCAAAGAGGTAGTCAGTCCCCCACATAACCTGTTTGTGAACATTTCTTGCACTGAATATAATAAACAACATTCTGAGATGCACATGTATAATTCCCTGTATACTGAATTGTCTGTTTTGGGGTGTTGACAAAATGTGAAGTGGAAATGTACCCACATGTCTTATATCCAGAACGACTGCAGGGTCTTGTGCCACCTAGTATTCTGTTGTTCATGTTGGGTATATGTTTGCTTCTGACAATCAGGTTAAATAGATTAGGTGGTTGTTTGAAACCCAGTGGAGGTGTTTTTGGAAGATACATTTCAAGGTGTCATCCTCACTAAATATTGGTTGGAGGGCCTTACTAATTATCGTAGTGGCTCCAGATCTGAGTTGTATATGACAAGCAAAGGTATTCTGGTGGTGGTAGTCTTTTCTTTGTTTTGAAATATTTGTTCTCTTGGTATCTGCATAGCATGTTCCGCCACTCTGTCAGTTTTGTTAGAGGAATACTCCTGCCCAATAAATGTTTTTCAGTGTGGCCAGGTGTTCATCAGTTATCCTGTGAACACGGCGACTGTGATTGAGTGACTGCAAAGGGGCAACTCAGTCCGCGGCGCCTGTGTTCTGGCTACCTAGCAGGGTAGCGACAGGATACCAGGGTAGGTGAATACAGCGACAGGATGTGTATATGTATATATACATGTGCTAGGGGGAACCACACTGCATGATAGCTCTGAAGGGAGGGAGAGTATGTGGGACATAGTGTGGTGGTCAGCTGCCAAACTGGCCATGTGGTGGGTAGGATGGCAGGCTGGGGTTGGGAGGTGCCGGGTTCAGTTCTGGGGTGAGATCACTTTTGCATTGGGGCTAGCTTTTATTTTCTTGAGTTTCTTAAGTTTTACACCCCACCAACATGCACCACCCTCCCTTGAGTTGAGAATCTTCAATTGGGGGGTGTAATCCCATTGCCGGCTGTGTAGTCACTGTGAGTGTACATCACTGTTATTTATTTTTGGTGATGTACACTTGCCCAAATGGTGATCGCCATTCGGCAGTTGCTGTTATGACATAGAACCATTCATCCGTTTCCTCCTCATTTGAACAGATATGGGGTATCGAGCATTTGACTCACATTACAGATTTTTAGTATGCCTAGGGTGAGTGCTGTTTCTATGCAAATACCTTTGTCTGTGTGACAGTTTCCTGTAAATACAGGTCTATAAGGTTCCATCTTTGATGGTAACTGTAGTATCCAGGAAATTAACACTGGTGTCAGAGTACTCCAGGGAAAGTTTAATAGATGGGTGCAGGTCGTTAAGTTCCTGATGGAATTCTTTGAGTGTGCAGGTACCCTCAGTCCAAATTATAAATAGATCATCAATATATCAGAAATAAGCAAATGGTTTGTGTGTACATTGTTTTAGGAAATCCTCCTTCAAATTAGCCATGAAAAAGTTGGCATACTGTGGAGCCATTCTAGTGCCCATTGCTATTCCCATACTTTGAACATAATGTTTGCCATTAAAACTAAAGTTGTTGTGGATCAGAATAAATTCAATAAGTCTCTAATGAATTGTGGGTGGATGTCACAGTGTTTTCCTCCTCCTACAAATATTTAAGACAGGCTGAAATGCCATCAGTATGTAGAATATTGGTGTATAGGAGGTTACATCCATCATGGCTAATATAGTATTAGGTGGTAGGTCCCTAAAACAGAATGATTATGCAATAACTGTGTAGTGTCCTGAATAAAACTGCCTCTTTCTATGAGAAATGATGTTAAAATGGTTTCTATAAAGCCAGAGATTCCCTCAGCCAGGTTACCATTTCTGGATAATATAGGTCTCCCTGGATTCTCAGGTTTATGGATCTTGGGCAACATGTAGAATGTCTCTGGCCTAGGTTCATCAGGGATGAGATCAGTTATTCTGTCTTGGACATGCTTAGGAAATGATCTGATTATGTCCCATAGTTCCCTAGTGTATTGCACAGTCGGGTCACTAGCCAGTTCTGTATAGTAGGTGTGATCTGTTAATTGTCTGTTAGCTTCATTGACATAATCCTCCTGGTTTAAGATCACCACTGCAGAATCTTTGTCAGTTTTTTTTTAATTTTATTGTTAGATTGTAGTGACGAGTTGCTCTCCTTTCCAATGGAGAGAAGTTATATGAATCTGTTTTTGTGCATTAAGAATCTGGCATTTGACTGTCTGGCAAAAACACTGAGTATAAGTGTCCAGTTTAGTATTGCCCACTTTGGGTGGTTACATGAGATGACTTCTTTTTCTTTCCAGTGAAATGCTGATGTCGGGGTATCTTCTTTGTTGTGAAAAAATTATTTAAGTCTCAGTCTACTGAGGTATTCTTCCAGTTCTCCACAAAACTCTATTCTGTCAAGCTGTTTTGTTGGGCAAAATGAGAGTCCCTTAGAAAGTACAATAAATCCCCATAGTCGATGTGTGGTTGGACAAATTAACAGCAGAGATGTTCAGAAGCAGTACCTTATTGCTCTATGTTATTATTGTTTTCTTTCTTGTTGTTGTGAAGTGTGGCTTGTTGGAGGTGTCCAGCTTTTGTTCTTCTTGAATATGGCTCTTTTTAAAGTTTCCAGGTAATTCATGTGGATCTCTTTCTCGAGGTCTCGTTTGGCCTAACAGTCCTCCCCTTCAATACAGCAGAAATCCTGTCAGCATCTTTTTTTTCAAAGAACTTTCTTTGAGTATATTCACTGGACACACTCAAAGAAAGTTCTTTTAAAAAGATACTGACAGAATTTCTGCAGCATTGGATGAGAGGACCTTTTAGACCCAAAACTAGAACTCATGAAAGAGAGACCATGAACTACCTGAAAATTTTAAAGAGAGCCATATTCAAAAGAAGAAGAATCTGGATATGCTCCAACAAGTCACATACGGCAACAAGGTGCTGCTTTGTTGTTTTTTTCACAACAAAGAAGATACCCTGACATCAGCATTTTCACTGAAAAGAAAAATAAGCCTGAATAGTAAATCTATGTGGGCTAATATGAATAAATTGACCTTTAATCTTTCCAAATGCAAATATATTACAAATAATTTGAAATTCTCTGAACATACAAATAAAACAATTAAAAATGCCATCTATTAATAAACTGTATATTCAAAATGTTAAGAGTTGGGAGCTGGAAGTATTAATTCCTATATATAGCAACATAGTAAGATCAAATTTTGATTATTGCTCATCCTTCTGTGCTCCAACACTGGTGCAGGACAAGCAGTCCAGAGAAAAGTACAGAGAAATTTGCAAGACACATCTCAAATTAAAATACACTCTCATATGAAGATAGGCTAAAAAATGTAACCTTTTTCTCTTCAATATCGCTCATTGAGAGGTGACTTAATTTATATAGCCACAAGAGATGAGGTCTTATTTGAAACGACTATGTATGGACTGGCACCCGCCTGTAAGTACACTGGTCTCTTAAATTGAAGCTAAGAGCAAATATAAATAAGACTGTTAAAAGAAATCATATTTTACACAGAGGATAGTTCCCATTTGGAATTCCTTACCACAGAAGGTGGTACAAAGTGCAAATCTGCAGCAATTTAAACAGAATTTGGATTTTTATATGGTAGAATCTAAATACTATTTTTCAGGTTAAGGTTGGATAGGTCATAACGGGCTAGTCCCTCAATCTTTATTCACTTATGAACCCCCAAAAGTGGGCACAATACTAAACTGGACACTTATATTCAGTGTTTTCGCCAGAGAGTCAATTGCCACATTCTTAATGTGCAAAATTAGCTTCACAAATAGCTCCATTTAAGTGTATACAACCACCTGGACTATTCCAGGTAGAAACAACTCTCTGGTTGATTCATGCCCCTCTAGATTTTTTTTTTTTAGTTTCTCCTTTTAATAACAAGCATGTTGCCTAAAGGTTCTACAGTTCTCCCTTTCCAATCCAATGCAGTCTCATAAATCGATGCTACTATATGCCCTGTAAACCAAACAAAGGTCTCCTCTCAATATCCTATTGCAAGGAATACATTCCTAGTTCTCTCAATCTCCCTTATATGGCAGGTGTTTGATATTAGAGACCAACTTAATTGCCCTTTTTGGACACCTCAATCTTATGTCTCCTTTCCTATGTGGTGCACAAAACTGTATGCATGATACTCCATGTGTAGCCTAACCAGGGAGCTATAGAGGCATCAAATCTCTCTTTCCCTACTCCTGATGTTTGTTTCTGCTTATGCAGCTAATATTCTACTTCCCTTGCTTACTATATTCTTACACTAAAGGTCAAATTTCAGCCTATCTGTTACTAATACACCCAAATCCTTTTCTACCTTAGTAGATGATAATTTGCTCCCATTTAGAAAGTACTTCACTTTTGCAGTATATTTTGCACCCAAAATCGTAACTTTTCATTTATCTGTATTGAATTTAAGTTTTTATTTCTTGCCCAATTGGCTAAAATATTAATTTCATGTTGTAAGTTGATGGCATCTTCATGGCTGTTGACAGTTGCTCCCATTTTAGTATCATCTGCAAACTTGCAAAGTCATGCATTTGATAGAGGAGACAAGGTGTTAAACAACACTTCGGGTACCCATTAGTCACTCCATCCCATTCGATTAGTGATCTGTTTAGCATACCCTCTGCCTTCTACTGTTCTACCAAGAGCAAATTCAGCTTATAATATTTTATTGATTCATTTTCATGTATTAATTAACTCACAGTGAGATACTGTGTCACATGCTTTGGCAAAATCCAAATAAATTGCATCAACTGGGATATTTAACTCCAGGGCTAAACCAACTAGCTCAAAGAAGTGTAGAAGGCTGGTCAAGCAGGATCTATTCTTCCTGAACCCATGCTGTAGAGGATCATTCAGGCCTGTAGTGCCCATCTAATTGTTCTAACTGGCCCTTTATTATAACCTCTATTTTTCCAGTGGAAGAGGTCAGGCTTCCCGGGCTATAATTTTTTAATCAGCTCTATCATCCTTCTTGTAGATGGGAACAGCATCGCCACAGTCCAGTCGGTTAACTAGGATCTACGGCCTATCCTGTAGGAAGGAAATGGGCAGACTAGATGGGCTTAGCGGTCCTTATCTGCCGTCAAGTCTATGTTTCTATGTTTCAACAACATTAGTTTCATCTAATGATCTTTGAAATATAGCTGCTAGAAGTTCAGCTGTTACTGTTGCTTTTCTTTTAGAAACCTTGGATGATGCCCATCTGGGCCTGGAGACTTGGTTGGGTCTAATGTACTATACATAGTGTATTCAAAACATCTGAGGCTGAAATCTTGATGTTACTAGAATTATTAGAGACTCCTGCATCCTGTTCATTTCCTCTATATTTTGATGTACACTAGGAAAGAAATTATTAAAACCTCTGCCATATCACTGCAGTGAAGTATTGTATTATTATCTTTAATTATTGGGCCTACCTGATTTTTTTTTCTAAGGCTCCCTATTTAATTATAAAAGTATTATATTGTCCTTTGTATTGGATGCCAGTTTTTGCTCATATTTCCTTTTTGCTAACTTGATTTGTTTCTTGCATTCTCTTACTTTAGTTTATAACTTTCCCATGAGCCTTGTGTACCATTTGTTTGTGCCAACTTGTAAGTGCTTTTGTTATTCCTTATAGCATTTTTTATTCTTTTGTAAACCATGCAGGAATTATTCTATTGTTTTATTTCTTCCTAAGTGGGATAACATCTTTCACAAAATTAATCAACTTTGTTTTTAAAAGTACCCACATCATATCCAGATCCTTCCCCAGAACTCTTCCTCCAATTCTACTCTACCAAATAGTCTGTAATAGCTACATAGTTGGCCCTGTTGAAGTATCTCATTGTAATAATCCCTAGTTGCTTGATCCATTTGATATTAATTGAAAATTGAACCATATAGTGGTCACTTCCAGCCAGAGGTTCCCTAGTTTTGCAGTTGTATACAGTATATCGTCTTACATGTAACTCAAAACTAAATCTAAAATGTGCTCTCCCTAGTGTTGGTTTTGACATCATTTTCCAAATATAAGGCATCCAGTATGTCAGGATACTCAGATTCAGCTGACATAATGGTGGTTTTGTCTTCCCAATTTATGCTCGGAAAGTTGAAGTCTCCCATTAATATCAGTTTATTACCGAGTCAGGTCCTTTATAATGTTAAGAAATTCCAAATTTTTATCCACTGTTAGGGAGGGCGACCTATAACATAACCATATAAAGATTTTTTCATTGGATGCAGGAGTTAGTGATCCATATTTGTTTCACCTCTTTATTACTGTGTTTTTCCATAATTGCAGCCTCTTGCGTCTTGCATAGTGGGACCAAAAATATCAGTTTTATTCTGTGTTCTGTGGCAGTTCTCTGTACACCCATTATATAACAATGACTCATCCATTCTGTCAGGGATCAGTACTGGGACCAGTCCTCTTCAATATCTTTATCAGTGACATAGAGGAACTGGAAGGAAAGATCTGCCTCTTTGCCGATGACACCAAGATCTGCAACAGAGTGGACACTCTGGGGTTGTGTGTTTGGAAAGGATGGGTAGGGATCTGGAAAGGCTGGAGGGTGGTCAAGGTATGGAAGTTGGGTTTCAATGCAAAAAGTACAAAATAATGCACTTGGGCCACAGTAACCCAGGAGTGGAGTACAGAATGGGCGGATAATGATACCGACGAAAACGCAAGCAGGAAAGAGTAAAGAGACCTAGGGATAATATATTGGATTACATAAAGATGGCAGGCAGTGTGACAAGGCAGTCAGTAGGGCAAGTGGATGCTGGGCATAGGAAAAGGTATTGCCAGCAAGAAGAGGGGGAGGTGGTGCCCCCTGCATAGATAGCTGGTGAGACCACACCTGAGTACTATGTTCATTTCTGGAAACCACATCTCAGTAAGGACATAGACAGAGTGGAGGTGGTCCAGAGGAGGGCCACCAAAAGGGTGAGGTCTGCATCAAAAGCCCTATCAGGAGAGGCTAAAGAAGTTAAACATGTACACCCTTGAGGAGAGAGAGGAGAGGGGAATATGATAGAAACCTTTAAATACCTAATGAGGGTTAATAAGGTATAGGAAGGAGTATTTTCATAGAAAAAGGTGTTGTAGAACAAGGGGGCATACCATGAAGCTGGAGGGGTAATTTCAGGAGATATATGAGGAAGTACTACTTCATGGAAAGAGTGGTGGATCCTGGAATAGCCTTCTGGCGGCAGTATTGGAGGCAAAAACAGTGGAGACATTCAAAAATTCCTGTGACAGACACAAGGGAATTATAGAGGTAAGGATTAGAGGGGGGAATTGTAGGGGTGAGGAAGGGATGGGAAGAGATAGTGCCGCAGATCAAGTGTTGTCTGCAGCAAAAACAAAAACATACAAAACAAATAGCATGGGCAGACTGGGTGGGCCCAGCAACCCTTATCTGCCATCTCATTCTATGTTTCTAGGTATGGTGTCATTCCAATCAAGCATGGAAGCAAATACAACTCGCTTCAAAGTAGAAATTGGAGATCTTCTTAGAGTCAGTCTCTCCACAGAGCTTTACTCTTGGTCTTAGGTCTGGAGGCACTTTGAACATGTGGGAATTAAAACATTTAGTGTTGACATATGGTAGCAATGCAGTATATAGAAACATAGAATTTGACGGCAGATGAGGACCGCTTGGCCCACCCAGTCTGCCCATTTCCCTACCTACTAGATAAGCTGCAGATCCTAGTTAACCAGCAGCCTACTTCTTTCTACCCCACCCCTAGAATTGCCCTTATGACTGTCCCAAGCATGCTTGAATTCCACCACTGTTTTTGACTCCACAACCTCCTCGGAGGCCGTTCCATGCATCCACAACCCTCTCTGTGAAAAAATACTCTTAAATTACATCTGAGCCGCCCCTCTCTATCTTCAAATTGTGCCCCTTGTTCTTGCACCCTCTTTTTGAAAGATGCTACCCTCTTGGACTTTTGTTGATTCCCTTGAGGTACTTGAAAGTTTCTATCATGTCCCCTCTCCCTCCATTCCTCGAGGCTATACATATTAAGCTCCTTAAGTCTCTTCATATGTCTTCCGTGCAGACCCTGCACCATTTTATTGCCCTCCTCTGGACAGCTTCCATCCTGTCTATGTCTTTGCGGAGATTGGGTCTCCAGAACTGCCTGAGTACTCCAGATGGGGTCTGACCAGCTGTCTGTACAGAGGGATAATAACTTCCTGTTTTCTACTGGTGATGCCTCTCCTATGCATCCCAGAATCCTCCCAGCCCTCCTTGCTGCCCTCTCACATTGCTTGCCCACCTTTAGGTCATCTGATATGACTACCCCCAGGTCCCTTTCCATTTTGTTGTTGTTAGTATCTCACCCCCATTGTGTACTCTTCCCTGGGTTTTGTTTCCCAGGTGCATTACCTTGCACTTCTTAGCATTGAATCTAAGCTGCCATACATTTGACCATTCCTCAACCTTGCCAAGTCCCTTCTCATCCTTTCCACCCCACCTTGTGCATCAACTCTGTTGCAGATCTTTGTGTCATCTGCAAAGAGACATTCTTTTCCTTCCAGTCCCTCTGCAATGTCACTTATAAAGACATTGAAGAGGACCGATCTAATACTGGACCCTGCGGTACCTCACTAGTAACCCCCTTTCTTCAGAGTGGACTCCATTTACTATTACTCTCTGTGTCCTATTCTCCAGCCAATTCTTTACCCAGGCTGTCATCTTGGGACCCACTCCCAGGCTGGCTAACTTGTATATTAATCTTTTGTGTGGGACTGTGTAAAATGCCTTGCTAAAGTCTAGGTAGGCCATGTCCACAGCCCTCCCTGATCTACTACTTTGGTCACCCAGTCAAGAAATCTATCAGATTCGTCTGGCATGACCTTCCCGCTGTGAATCCATGCTGCCTTGGGTCCTGTGCCCTCTGGCCTCTAGATACTCGACAATTCTGTCCTTCCAGAGTGATTCCATCATTTTCCTATCACTGAGGTTAAACTAACAGGTCTGTAGTTTCCTGCTTCTGCCTTGCTCCCACTTTTGTGAAGGGAATCACATCTGCCCTCCTCCAGTCCTCGGGTACCACCCATCCTCCATGATTTGTTAAAGAGGGTAGTCAGTGGTGTCACTAGTTCTACTCTTAGTTCTTTTAGAATTCTGGGATGAATCCCATCAGGCCCCATTGCTTTGTCCACCTTCAGTTTTAAGAGTTCTTTCAAAGCCTTTCTTCTGTAAATGGGCTAGTATCAACTTCTGCATCCACAGTGTTTCTACTGTTTGTTTTAGGTACCTCCCCTCTTCATTTGTAAATACTAAGCAAAATATTTATTTAGTATCTCTACCTTTTCACAGTCACCCTCTGCCCACCCTCCCTCCCCTTTATTAAGCCTCACTATCCCTCCCTCGGTCTTCCTTCGCCCCTGATGTACCTATAAAAGGTTTTATCCCCTTCTTAACTGAGTTGGCTATCTTTTCCTTGGTTTGGGCCTCTGCTGTTCTGACTGCCTTCCCAGCTTCCTTTTGCTTTAACTGATACAGTTCTCTGTCCTGCTCCTTCTGTGATTCCTTGTACTTCCTGAATGCTTTCTTTTCTCTTGAACCTTCACTGCCACTTCCTTTGAGAACCATAGTGGTTTCTTACGCCGTTCGTTTGTTTATTTGCTTCACACAAGGCTTGTTACCTCTGTGATGGCAGTTTTATTATTCCCCATTGTTCTTCCACCCCTGCTTCCTGCCCATTTGCTAGTGCATTCCTTAGACTCACCCATTTTGGCAAAGTCAGCCCTCCTAAAGTCCAGTACTTTTGCCTTTGTATGGCTTGACTCTATTGCTGTGTTTATTGTGAGCGATACTGTTCGATGGTCGCTAGTTCCCAGATGGCTACCCACTTCTACATCTGTGATCCTCTCTCCATCTCCATTTGAGAGAACCAGGTCTAAGATTGCTCCCTCTCGAGTGGGCTCCAATACTAGTTGTCTAAGGCATGCCCCCTGTAGGGCATCTAGAATAACCCCTCTTTGAAGTGGCTGCTGCAACTGCACTCCAGTTAACATCTGGCATATTCAGATCATCCATCAGCAATATCTCCCCTTTTCTGCCATTCTAAGTATACTTTCTATCATTCCTTGTCCATTTCCTCCCCTGAGAAAGGTCTATATACAACCTCTGTATGCGGATTGTGGTGCATTGCCTGTCTCAAATTTACCCACAGTGCTTCTTCTCTCCTGTTTACCCTTTTGTTCTGTTGCTTTTATTCCTTCCCTTATGTAAGAACTCTCCTCCTCCTCTTTTACCCTCCCTGTCCCTCCTGTGGACAGTGTATCCTGAGTATGTTTATGTCCCAGTCATGGTTTTGTGTGTACCATGTTTCTGTGACTGCCACGATATCCAGATGTTCCTCCTCCATCAAGGCCACTAATTCAGGAAGCTTGTTACCCAGACTACGCCATTAGTACTCATTGCTCTCCATTTTTGATGGCTTTACCTTCTGTTGCAGCATCCCACTGACCTTTCTACCTCGGTCTTTTTCTCGTTTAGTACCCTGTTTTGTAGGAGAGTCTGGGATTTTCCTGCTGCTTATCAGTGCCTCCCTTGACTAGTTTAAAAGCTATAAGCATTTAAACCGATTGCTCAAAAGACTTGTTCCCTTCCTGGACAGATGCAGACCATCCTGCCAGTATAGGCTGGTGTCCTCAGGTGGAACCCCAGTCTCCAATGAAGCCCAAACCCTGTGCTCCACACCATTTTTTCAACCATTCATTAAACTGCATGGTGCAAGTACCCTTGCCTCACCCATGCCATTGACAGGCAGCACCTCTGAGAAGGATACTGTGTGTGCTACTTGTCTTAGCCCCTCAACCTCTACAAAGTCCTCCTGCACTGCTCTAATCTCATGATGAGCCAAGTCATTTGTCCCTAGATGGACAATGATGTCCAGCTCAGACTCTCGTGCAGCTGTTCTTGTGATCCTGAGGATGCGCTTCCTGTCCCTCCAAGCCATGGCACCAGGCAGGCACTTTACTTCAGTTTTCCCTGCTCCTCAGTTCTATCCCCTAATAGTGGGTCCCCACCAGGAGCTGCTTCCTTTCCTGTGGTGTCCTCTGCCTCCTTCCTGTGGGCCTCCCTTGTGACAGTTGTCCTCAGCCTCCTTAGTCTTCTCTGCGGGTGCATCCATAGGGGAGCTATGCTCCCCAGAATAGTGTATGGATTGTGGAGTGGAACAACTGACTGGTGTGCCTCTGTTCCACCATCCTCACCCTCCCTGAGCCCTGTGGTCCAACTGCTGTGCTTTCTTCGCAACCTCTGAGGTAGTGGTGGTGGCTCTGGTGCTCCTGGATGGGGGAGGTTCCTTCCTGCTGTCCAGTGTGGCCTGGGGAAGGTTCCTTACTACTGTCCAGTGTGGCCTGAACATGGGCAACTTTCTCCCCTCAGGGCAGAGAGTTGTCTGCAAATAGGGCAGCATCTCAGCCTCCAGAAAGACTCCCGGAAGACTGCTGCCCCACAGCCATTACATTGCACTACTCCCCCACATGTTTATCTACTTTTTTTTTTGTGTGTGTGTGTGTGATTGGTTTGTTATATAGAAATATATATATTATACAATGTGTATGCGTGTATTGTCAGTGCAGTGTGCTAGAGAGGATATGACAGTGATATACACTTGCACTCTTGAGGAAATGATGTCAGAACCCCAGGTATAAAGGAACTATTTCCAGGGGTGGGTGGGGTGAGGGTGGCAGGGTTGGGCTCAAACTGTGCCCCTCACTAAACAATCAGCTAAAAGGTCTGACCCACACAGCTGATGAGTGCCTTCCTGTCAGCAAGATGCCCTACACAACAATTTGACAGAGAAAATACCCTGCTAATCAAACAGAGAAAAATCCAGACATCCAAGTCAGACACAGGTAAACCTCCCCAGCCCCAAAACAGCCTGGTGGTTTGTGCTCTAAAGCAGTCAGCCCCAAAATAAGTCAGCATGCTTTAAACTCTTCCTGCACTGAAAATCGTAAGAATTGTAACAAAAGTAAAGCTAGATCCACCTCCCTCTGTTGCTTGAAAGACTGTCTTTTCCTGATAATTCTAAGTTCCTTATTTCACCTTTCAGTCAGAAGTAGCCTCCACCTGCAGAATATCTGCTACAAACCAAAAGACAATTGTAAGTTCACCACCTCTGTTGTGAGCACAACTCGCTTTCTTGCAAATCCTATGTTCAGTGTTGCAGCTCCAGCCAGAGGTAGCTTCACCTGAAGAATATATAGCATGCGTTGGCATCCTATTGCATATACATCGCCACCAGCTCCGACTGCCTCCATTAATTTTGCCCTGCCATCTCAGTGGGAGATAATGCTTCAGGCTCTGCCTGTATCAGCCTCATTGATTTTTCTTATTTCCTGTTTCATTTTTATTCTCAGTGTTTCTTGATGTCCAGTCATCCTCTCTTCCATTCCTGCTTGTCTGGAAATGTAATTGCACTCACTAAGAACCCTCCACTGTGCTTTGCATGCCTGGGTCCAGACTATGGTACTCAGGTGTGTTGGTACTATGACAGGCTTACAACTCATATGTATTTTTTCTATTTATACTCCTTCCTCCCACGGCCTCCTCTCTCTTGGGAGACATTTATGGCCGTTCTAGTCCCACCTCCTACCTGTATCCTGTGGTGGTCCATCCTCCACATAGCCTTGGCTTACCCCTGGCAGGGACGAGGTGGTGAGGCAAGCACCCCAAACACTTTGTCTCATCAGAACGCCGGGTCACCGGGCAGGTAGGGGTGTTGGGGATCGGGGCCTGGTGCTCCAGTTACGCAGGAGTGCCGTGTGATATTTTCTGGTGTTCCTCTGGAGTGACCACCAACCTGATGTCAAGGCATATCTGCTGACGTCACCGCTTCCCAACCCCTTGTGCTTCTGTCTGCTATGCCTCTGGCTTCCTTGAGAGGCAGTCAAGCTTACCGAGCATGTGTCGCTCCCTCCCAGGAGAGGAGACCTGTCCTCGGATGCTCAGTCCTCTCCTTCCCTGCTGACCCTCGGCGTTCCGGGCTCGTTCACGAACCGGGTCGCTGGCGTGGAGTGAGGGTGTCCAGCGCCTCAACCCTCAGCGTGCAAACTCATATCTTGGGAAAAAAGCACATCAATGGGGCAAGGGTACCCTTGTTCTCAGTGTTATTCCTGGAAATGGTCCTATTCAGCACTGCCTGTTACCTTCCACTAATCCTGTCCAGCCTCAGTAGTTCAGTGCCTCTAGACAATACCGACAATTTTGCCATGGCATCTATGTTAGTGTTGAGCTCAGACAGCCCTCTCTCTATTCCAGCATTGGTGATGGAGGAACCTCCTTTGGCTTCTTCCCCATGACCTTGACCCCTCTGGGCAGTTGCTGTTTTCCAAGTCAGTGCTGATGTGGGCATTGATTTTCCACAGTCTTAGGGCCTTCATTGCAGTTGAGCACAGAATCACCTACTCTGTGTATAGCTAAGGGCCAGAGTGAGTTGCTGTTGGTGTTCGTGACATTCTTTTACCATTTATGGGTACTGATTGAGGTACCATTATTGAAACTGAGATTTACTCAACTTGATGGGTCACAATCTCTTTTGTCAGATATCCACCATTGAGAAGCAATGGGCAAACTTAATGGCCATGGCCTCTTTTGTTTGTATATCCTGTGTTACTGTGTCCCACACCATTGGCACAGATCCATGGTGCCATCAGATCTGACCTGGTGTCAACAAAGGTATCAACAAGGGCATCGTCAGCACCAAGCATGGCACCAACTGTTGTGTGCTTGGCAGCCATAGTGCTGATCTCAGTACTGTCACCAGTGCCAGGCTCAGGACGTCCATCAGAGCAGACATTGGTATTTCCCTCAATCATGGGAAGTTTACTGTTATTGGTACCAGCAATAGCACTGAGCCTAGCATCTGTACTCCTTTCTCCAGTCTCTCATGGAACTTGGTTAGTCCCAGATGTACTTAATTCTGGGTTGCTGTATGTGTTCCCTTACCAGAGTCCTCAACCCTCCTCCAGTTGTTGGGGCAACACAGTTCACACAAGGGCCACAGTTTCTTACCCTACAAGTACTTGGGACTTTCTGGTGTATTGCATGCCACCATGGCTGAACGTAATCCCACCAGTGCCCTCTTCTACAGTTACACCATCTGCCTTTGCTCAGTTAAAGCAGCAGGATATGCAATGATGAAAATGTTTAACTCTTATCTTTTTATTCCATTTTAGATCATCTTTTTCTCCTGGCTGGTAAGATGTCTTTTCTCCATTTGAATCTGCTTTAGTACTTTTTAGATTTGCAATAAAAAACAAGTATTAATTTTAATAAGGCTATATCAGGTTTTCATCAGTATTGTCAGCTGTTTTTGAATATTCACCATTTATTATCATTTTCTTGCGCTAAAGCGAACTGGAAAACAAAAACACTGTTCCTTCACCTAATGGGGCAATGCATTTTCAAAACAGCTGAGAATACTGATGAAAACATAGAGACAGTCAGTATCAAAAGGAACACTCTTTTAATTATTTCAAATCTTTAAAAAATTGTAAAGTAGATTCAAATGGGAAAAATGGGCATTGTACAAGACTGGAAATAAAGGGCAATCTAATAAAGAATAGAAAGGTAAATGTCAAAATTTTCACTGTAACATACAGTACACTGCTGCTTTAACTATCTTCAGCCTCCAGGCATGCTGTCAGATCGCCAGTTTAACACATGGCTTTCCTCTGTGAAAGTGTGTTTTAGAGACACTGACCATCTGACTCTAGTTCTGTCTTGATCCCTCCACCAGGTAACTACAAGAACTCTCCATCCCTATCTTCTTGAGGAAATAACAAAATGTTTGCATATATCCATCCCTCAGCAGTGCAATACATTGTTTTCATTGATTGGTTGCTGATATGCAGTATGTCTTAACGTAGCCTGCAACCTCAATTGACAACCCTAGACAGGTAGACCTGCTATTTATTGACCTGTCCTTTCTGGATTTCATGCTAGTGCCTCCTGCTCAACCTGTGCTCACAGTAGTACTATAACAGTCAAACACCACCTATTCACTATGTTGGCAGTCCATGTGGGTTAAATTTAGGTATGTGATGATGCCAGTGACCTGTGACCATCATTCTCAGTCATAGTCTGGCATTCATTGGTTGTGCCCTTTAGCAGAAATGCACTTTTCCCCTTCCCTGGAATCCAAGAAATTGGATGTCTTGAGCAGAAAATCTTTTGCCTCTACCCTCAACTGGACACTGTATAGCATCTTATCAGACACACATAGCCAACTGCTAGCTTCACTTGTGGAAGCAGGCCCATGCCAGTTTGCTTCTCATGCCTCATGATGATACTCAGCTGTTCCTTTTACACTTGGTGGCCAAGGGTGCTGGGGCTAACAGATATCTGGTATGATCAGCATACAATGCTACAGAAGTGGTTTCAGAGCAGCAGTCACAGCTGTCTGCACTCAGCAACATTCCTGGCTTTGGTTAACTAGATTGATGCCCCAATCCAGCTATAAGATTCTCAAGTTCTCTTGTAAAGGCCCTCTGCTGTTTATCTCTATGCTTGATAAATCTCTGACAATGGGCCTCTTTTATTAAAGAGTACTACAGTCTAAATTTGCAAAAGCGTATGTTATCAGGATGTTTGATTTGAAGGTGTTCTTCCCTTTGTTTGCTATTAGAGATCTTCTAAATTTACCTACTAGTTTTATGGTCTTGCCTACTACTTTTATGACCTCTGGGGATTTCCATGTTAGCATGGTTTATTGCTATACTTTTCCTACAGTGCCTCCTGTCCTATATGACAGGATGTGTCCAGGACCATAGATTCAGCAAGTACTGGTTTTGAGTGAATTTTACAGCAACAGAGATGTGATTTTGTCACTTTCCTTATCCAGTGGGCACTGGACGGCTACATTTACAGCTTAGCAATTACTGAAGGTCTAACTGAGTGGATATTGTGTAAGAAAACAACTAGTCTTTACTAATTATAACACTGGTGACCTAGGGTGATTTGTGTGCTTCCTGTGGCTGAGTATAGTTTACTCCTGCTGGCTGAACCTAGTCAGACACACAGAAAACAAAGATACTGAATTAAAGTTGTTTAGCTGAGGCCAGAACATCAGGCTTCCATCTGCATATTACTGCTGCAGTACTTTCCCTCAGTAAATCAGCAGTCCCAGTTGCATCACTGTCATATGAGACAGAAAGCACTGTAGGAAAAAGAAGAACAATAAACCATGCTAACATGGAGATCCCCAGAGACATAAACTAGTAAGCAAATTTAGAAAAATCCCAATAGCAAATAAAGGGAAGGACACACCAGGACTAAGCACACAAATCAAAACACTCTGCACAGCATATGTTTTTGCAGATTTTGACTGTAGTACTCCTTTAAACTATGCTAACATGGAGATCCCCAGAGGCATAACACTAGTAGGCATATTTAGAAAAAATCCTAATAGCAAACAAAGGAATGAACGCACCAGGACTAAGCACACAAATCAAAACACTCTGCACAACATAATGCTTTTTGCAGATTTTAACTGTAGTACTGTGTTAAATTGCACTCCTATTTCCCCGTGCCTGTAAAGGAGAAACCCAGTCCTCACTCTATCAGAAACCCTGAGTGCTGATCCATCTGTGTTGGGCTATATCGTTGTACTCAGATCTGGTTTCTTGATCATCAACCCTTATGCCTCGATTGCCTCTGTGTAGACTGTGTGGGTTTGGAAAACACCTAAACAGATAAGATCTGTGGACACAGACTAGGCAGGAATCATCTGACAGCCTGAGTAGGCCAAATGGTTATTTTTGCCATCAGATTCTGTGTTTCCATGTTTGTGAATTCCATGCACTGCTGTATTCCCCTCATTTTCACTTTTGTTCTACCATGGCCATGCTACCAGTTTTATTCCTGCTTGGGCCTCTGTCCCATGATTTTCCTGGTACTGCTAGTTACTCCAACAAAAGAGTGTGGCTGTATGGAGGTTGGCTATAAGAAGATACTAAAGTTACTTACTAGTGTCACTAACCCCACTCAGCAGGTTAGGCCCTCTGCTCCCATAGTGCCAACCTCCGAGCTTATTCTTGTGAACAGTTAACAGAACAGGGTAGCCCTTCTGTCTATTTTGTGGGTTTGAATCAAACTTTGGTCTCAAGTTCTGGAAGGATTCAAACTGTGAACCTCTTGCTAGCGTGCCCAATGTACAGGCTCAAATAATTCTGCTCTTTGGGGGCCAGATATCTTTTGCCTACGGGCACCAAACCAGGTGTACAAAATGAACCCTAAAAACTCTATGAAAGACCTCAGAATAAACTCTTACCTTTTCCCAGTTTGGTAAAACCAGTAAGTTTTGTACAGTGTCAGCTTAAACCATATATGCTTCTTTTGTCAAAAAAAAATTTCAAAGGCACAGCAGGTAGTCTCTAAAAATAGAGGTTTACTAAAATAGATAAAATGTAAAATGTAAAACATAGAACAATATATCACAAAACATACAGTCTTTTAAAACAATAAGGTTTAAAAGTGCAAATTCTACCAATAATACACTTAGACCTATCTACCTAATGTATTCTTATCTTCTTATAGTGCTGTAGATGTTTGTTTTTCAGAGTCCAAACATGTGTGTCTGTAAAGGTCTGTTACAGCATAACTAAAACACTGTCTTGATCCTGCCTTCTCCATGATGTCACTAAGCTCCTCCTCTGTTTATTAAAAATTATACAATCAGGATGTCTTGTGTAGGAGGTAAATTAATAGGTGACATCAACAGAAAACTTATTTCCCCATATGACTTCCCAATTAAGTCTGTAATTTTCTAAGTCCTTTCTTTCATCCATGAGCAGCATCCTCTCTCAAGGACATCAAAGGACCTTTATGACTTCACACCAAAGTAACATAACCTGTATTCTTTGTCTAAACGTCATAAAAGTGTATGATTTTCAGCCTAGCAGCTGGCAGCTACAATTAAGCTAGAGAAACAGGAGATCCTTATTTTAAGTCTCTTCTAGCCTGTAATTATCTCCTGGCTTTTGTCTTTTACCTGAAACAGCATGTCTCATGGAGAGACACTCAGTAACACATTTTGTATTACAAAAGCATAGATTAATCAGAACCAGCTGTACAAGCATCACAACTAGTAATTCTTGATCTTCTTGAGTATTGCCTCCATTGGAGCACACTCAAACCAACCACCATCCCCAGTCCTCCAAGCAGAAATTCTAAATGGGCTTTTATTTTCTGTTGCATAGTCATCTCAGGGGATCACTCATGTTTCTGGCCTAGTGTACCATTGCACTGTGTCCTCCAGGCTTGTTATTCAAGCCCATTGCCTTGGAGAATTTTGCTGTTGAGATTTTGATAATCCAACACCCATCATTGGGTTAAGGACTTTACTTAGTCCATTGATGTGGTCTATAAGTAAGCAATAAGGCATGATGGGGTGTATGGAACACATTTTACCGCATAGCCAGGGCGTAATAAGGCACGCAGGTCAAAGGCTGAGTGACTTTAGCCACTGGCCGTGCAGTAAATGTGTTCCACGACATCCCAGAGTGCCTTATTGTGCTTATAAATGGTCTCCCTTTGTTAAAACTTTTACAGTTGGGAAAAGCATGTTTATATGTAGAAACAATAGATTTTCTTGTGTACATTTATGATAACATAGTCCTTTCACCCACTACAAATGATGTCATTGTATTATTGCCTACTTTCTTCTTCCTGTTTTTCCCCACATTCAAGATATGGAATGTTTATCATAGAATGTTTACCATGGAATACATGGATTCAAAATTCTGCTCAGTTCCATTGGCAGAATGTTTCTCTCCTAACACTCTGTACACACAGACAACAAAGGCCTTTGTTACAGCCATAGACTCAATTATCTCACTGTCAGGGCAAGAAGAAGACAGTTCCCTGATGAGCAGGTAAAATAGAAGGGAGGGGTTCACTGTTGGCAAAGAAAGAGTTGTAATGATGTAACCAGGAGCTCCTGCCACTCTTGAGGACCGGCCTTTTCTTAAATCGTTTGCAACAGTTCTATTTTAAGCCTAATCTATCCTTTACTATTTCTTGTCCATAAGGTTGGCCACCTGTGGGCACCCCTCCCTCTCTTGACTATGCTACAGTGTCCTCTTTAATTTTTCATTTTCCCTCTTAGGTCCTCATGCAGGAGAGGTTATTGTGGTGACCTCAAGTGTACATAAAACAGACTGTGTTTATTGTTGTTGTATTTAGTATGTAATAGCACTATGTTATAAAATACCTTAATGTATATGCCTTATGTTTATGAAACCTGTAAATGTTGAAAATACCATGGCACTTGGTGTTTTGATAATGGTAAAAAGTACTAGGTGACTGTTATAGAAATTAGGCTAGCTGTGCTATTTGAAATGCATGTAAATTGTTGTAAACTTAACAAGCCAGAAATGTCATGGTGATTTGCATATATCCCATGATGCATTGTATTATGGAAGTATGTATGATGATGTATTTCTGTGAGACTTGTTTTGTTGCCAGTGCCCTTTGGGTGAGACCTTCTTTCAGTGATTCTACATTGAGATTCTTTGTCTATAGCTTGTTTTTGTTTTTTTCTTTTGGGCCCCTACTATCCAAGCAAATGGGGCCTGCATAGGGTAGTGGTTACATCTCAACTAGTGAATTGGATCAGAGATCAGTGTCAGCAGGTGTTGGCTGAGTGCAGAGAAAGGACATTCATAGTCTATTGCTGCAAACTGATGTACTGAAGAAGAAATATGCCATTGCAGAAGGTTATTTCTAGTATTTTGAATAACCATCACACAGCGATTGTGTGTTGAACCTGAAGTTCGGTATCTGGTCCATCTGTTATCCCACAACCCCTCCACAGACTTGGTGTTAGAAGTGGATAACTTGCTGGAAGCATCTGGACTGGCCAAAGAGGGACATTTTCTAGTGAATATCGCCCAGATATCCCAGGTGGACTGATGCACCAGGAGTTGCCAGAGGAGAACCCGAAGAAGAAGGTCCATGGAGTTCTGACCAGAACCATGGCTGACAGACTGGGAGAGAAGCTACTGCCTGGACTGGACCTGGGAGCTTGGAGGAAGGCCAAGCCTGAAGGCGATGAAGAGATGCAAGAGGATGTGTAAGGATTGGAGGAATTGCCTCCTCTTGAAGGCGCTCCACCTGAGAACATGGAGTTGTTGAAATGGCTCTGCATTAAACAGGTGCAGATGGAAAGAGAGGGATGCTGAGAAGAGATAGAGACATTAAGCAGAGAAAGCAAGATGCCAAATGGGCTGATACCATGAGGGTCTTGCATGCCATCAATGCAGGGCAAACAGAAAGAGCCAGCAGCCCAAAAGACATTAAACTGTCTAAACTTTCAGACAGTGATAATATTGAGGTCACCTCACAACATTTGAGAGCAACTTCTAACATGCATAGCCAAGGAACAGTGGGTTGTTCGACTGGCACCGCACCTGAGAGGCAGTGCTCAGTTGGTTTATAGCCACATGGACTCCAGAGGCTGAGAACTATGACCGTGTGAAGCAGGAGATCCTCAGGCGCTACTACATAAACACTGAAACCTATCGCTAGAGGTTTAGGTTTCTTAAAATGCAGTCACTGGATAACCCCGAGAGACTTATGCCTGTCTCAAGGAGCTCTGCTACAAATGGTTACAACCGGAGAACAAGAGCAAGGACCAACTTCTGGAGGTGGTGATTTTGAACAGTTTATTAAAGTGTTACCCCAGGATGTACAACTTTGGGTTTGGGAGCGTAAGCCAGATTCCACTGATAAAAGCATCACATTGGCAGAAGACTTCCTGGCAGCCCGACCATCCAGATTTAGAGGGTTCCAAGAGACCTCAGCAGCTGTGACCATGAGCAATCCAGTAAGAAACCCTTTACTTATAAACTGTCTAATCCAGCCCCAGAGAAACAAGACTGGAGAGCAGAGAGGCGTATTCAGTAGTTGAGAATTGTATGTCATGGGTGCCAAAGAAGGGCCATTATCTAAGAAACTGTCTTAATATAAAGAGAGACAGCTCATGTAGCCTTAGTGAACTTGGGTCACTTTTGCTACGGTACAGACTGAATCACAGCAGATGATGGGACTGATTGATTCAGGAGCCATCAGACTCTTGTGCGAGCAGATCTGGTGAATGGGAATATTAAAGGACACAATACAGCAGTCATCTGTGTGTGCACAGTGATACCCATTGCTACCCTACAGACACCATACAAATGACTGTTCAAGAAAAGACACAGGAAGTAAAAGTGGGGTTCGTTACCTCGCATACCTGTGTCAGTTATTATCGAGGCATGACCACCCAGAGTTTGCTTCATTTATATGTTGTCATGCTGCCCAGGACTCTCTGCTGTAGTTGCTGTAACCACCAGAGCACAAATGAAGAAGGGACATTTACCATCTGTGTTCCCATTTGATGATGATGTTTTGAGGATCCTGGCAAGGACCATAAGACTAAGGTGGAGAAGAGGAAGCTAAAGAAGGCCTGGATTGATAGTCATGCTGGTGTACAGCCAGACTTGGACATACTTTTAAATGTGATATGCAGCATGAGCAAAAAGCAGACTCTTCATTAACCCTTTTTTCCACAGGTGGGAAGAATGTGGAAAAAGGTGCCCCTCAATTTGCTGTAAAACAGGAATACTGTATCGAGAATACATAAACCCCAGAACTGGAGAGGTAATAGACCAACTAATGGTTCTGGAAAAATTCCGCTCCCAAATCATGTATCTGGCACATGACATCCCTTTAGCAGGCCATGCAGGCAGAAACAGCACCCTGAATAGGATATTACCCAGATTTTATTGGCCTTCTATCCATGAGAACATAGCTGGGTTTTGTAAAGCATGTGCTGAGTGTCAGAAGGTACAATAGCTCCGGCAGGAAAAGGGATAGAGTACCACTATAACCCATCCCATTGTGACTAATCCCTTTGACAGGATAGCCATGGATATAGTGGGCCCCTGGAGCAGAGCTCCAAGGGTAACAGATTTGTACTGGTCATATGTGACTTCGTTACCCGCCACCAGAAACTATCCCCATGAGAACTGTCACAGCCCCAGGATAGCAGAGGAGCTAGCAAAGGTATTTAGCCACATGGGAATCCCCAAGAAATACTTACTGAACAGGGAGTAATTTTAATGCACACCTGCTCAAAGAAGTGTACCGTCTGCTGGGCGTGGTAGCAGTGCATACTTCCCCATACCACCCACAGACTGACAGCCTCGTGAGAGGTTTAATCAGACATTAAAGAGAATGTTGAGAAAATATGTGAAAGAAGAAGGAAAGATTGGGATAGGTACCTCCCTATTTACTTTTAAACACGGAAATCCCTCAAGCATCCACTGGTTTCTTGCCTTTTTCATTATTGTATGGGAGGAACCCGAGGGGCCACTGGATGTGGTTAAAGAACACTGGGAAGACGGGAAGGAGGGAGACATCTTAATGTCGAGAGTACTGTACATGACTCAGTTACTAAAACGCCTGGTGAGGTATATTAACTTGACACACCAGAGCTTAGAACAGAAGCAAATCTTGCAGAAAGATGGATATGACCACAGTTTGACAACTAAAACATTTCAGCCGGGGATCAAGTGTTGTTACTCCTTCCCTCCACAGAGAACAAACTAGTCATGAAATGGCAGGGCCCCTTCACCATTTTGAGGTAAACAGAGCAGTGAACTATGAGCTTAGCATGCTGGAAAAGAGACCTGCCCAGAAAATTTACCATACGAACCTCCTTAGAAATGGCGTGAGAAGCTAATCCCTACCTTATATACACATCCTGAAGTTAGGGAATCAGAACTGGAGGTTGCGTATGAAAGGCTAGAGAGCATCAGGACCATTGGAGGAGATTCAGATAAACCCTGAATTGGAGCCTCAGCAACGGAAAGATTTGCAGGGATTTACAAGAGTTTGCGCTCATATTCACAAACATCCCGGGCAGGCCAAAAGAATTGTGCACACCATAACTGCCTCGCAAGACAAGCCCATGCACCAAAAGCCCTACAGACTACCTATGAAGGTCAGGGATGAGATGATTCAGGAAGTCAAAAATGGAGCAGTTAGGTATTATTGTACCCTCCAAGAGTGCATGGTCTTCACCCATGGTCATAGTGGACAAGAAAGAGGTGGGATACATCTATGCCTAGATTTTAGAAAGCTTAACAATGTCTCACTATTTGATGGCTACCCAATGCCCGAATAGATGACATTATTGACAGGCTAGGCGATGCAGTGTATTCCACCCTGGACCTTACTAAGGGATATTGGCAAATTCCTTGTCACCTGATTATGAATAAAACCACATTTAACACCCCAGTCAGTTTATACCAGTTTGTCACAATGCCATTTGGACTACATGGGGCCCAAGCCACTTTTCAGCATTTTATGGACACATTCTAAGACCACACACTGAGTACTGTGTGGCTTATTTGTCAATGTGGTCATATTCAGTCCTGACTGGGAAACCCATGTTAGACATTTGTCCCAGGTATTGCAAGCAATAAAGGAGTCAGGAGTGACCATTAATCTTGCTAAGTGTGCCTAGCAAAAAGACGAGACAAGATGCCTAGGGTTCATTTTAGGAAATGAACAAGTGAAGCCCAGGTAGAGAAGGTTACAGCAATAGCAAACAGCGCCAATACCTACCACAAAAAGCACATGAGATCGTTCCTAGGCTTGGTTGGCTATTACGGTGATTTATTCCTAATTTCTCAGCCATTGCTAGCCCTTTGACTGATCTCACTAAAGGAAGTGCCCAAATAAGGTTCAGTGGACCCTATTTGTGATGAGGCATTTAGGAAGATCAAGGCAATTCTGTGTACAGCTCCTGTATTGAAAAGTCCTATCTTCAACCAAGTGTTTGAGGTTCAAACTAATGCATCAGAGAGCGGTATTGGGGCAGTCTTATCTCAGAAAATAGATGGGAAGAACATACGATCATATATATCAGTAGGAAGCTACATGAGAGGAGCGATATGTTACCATAGAGAAAAATGCTTAGCTCTGAAGTGGGCTATTGGTCCTGAAATATTACTTGTGGGGCTAAATTAAGGTTCTTACTGATCACAACGCCCTCTGCTGGTTGCACCAAATGAGAGAAAAAGTCCTCAGATAATGCGGTAGGTACTTGACTCTTCAGCCTTATCGATTTGCGTGTGTCTCACAGAACAGGGACGAAACATATAAATGCTGATTTCATATCTAGATATGGTGCAGGAATTGATGTCAGTAAATATGACTGACTTTCCTAAAAGGAGATGGAAAGGTACCGTTAGTCTCTGTTGAGAAATGTGTTTATGCCTCAGGGTAAGAATGATGATATCCACTATGTTTACGATAGAATGAATATAGTTAATAGGAACCCTGAGGCGTAGCTTCTGAAGATGGATGGGTGGAGCTCCATCCCTTCCTTGAGACAGGAAGGTGGTAAGCAGTCTGCAATAACTGCTTCCCTCTTCAGGTGGGGGATATGTGACAGGGAGCTCCTGCCACTCTTGAGGACCAACCTTTTCTTAAATCTGTTGCAACATTTATTCTATTTCTAAGCCTAATCTATCCTTTACTATTTCTAGTCATAAGGTTGGCCACCTATGGGCACCCTCCCTCCCTCTCTTGACCATGCTACAGTGTCCTCTTTAATTTTCATTTTCCCTCTTAGGTCCTCGTACGGGAGGTTATTGTGATGACTTCCAAGTGTACGTAAAACAGATTGTGTTTATTGTTGTTGATTTAGTATGTAATAGCACTATGTTATAAAATACCTTAATGTATATACCTTATGTTTATGAAACCTGTAGATGTTGAAAAATACCATGGCTCTTGGTGTTTTGATAATGGTAAAAGTACTAGGTGACTGTTATAGAAATTAGGCTAGCTGTGCTATTTGAAATGCATGTAAATTGTTGTAAACTTAACAAGCCAGAAATGTCATGGTGATTTGCATATATCCCATGATGCAGCGTATTATGGAAGTATGTATGATGATGTATTTCTGAGAAACTTGTTTATTGCCAATGCCCTTTAGAGGTATACCTTCTTCAGTGATTCAGCATTGAGATTCTTTGTCTATAGCTTGTTTTGTTTTGTTTTTCTTTTTGGCCCCTGCTATCCAAGCAAATGGGGCCTGCATAGGAGTGGTGGCTACATCTCAACTAGTGAATTGGATCAGAGATCAGTGTCAGTAGGTGTTGGCTAAGTGCAGAGAAAGGACATTCATAGTCTATTGCTGCAAACTGATGTACTGAAGAAGAAATATGCCATTGCAGAAGGTTATTTCTTATATTTTGAATAAACATCATACAGAGATTGTGTGTTGAACCTGAAGTTAGGTATCTGGTCCATCTGTTATCCCACATCCCTCCACAAGTGAAAACTATAAACAATACTTATTGTTCTAATTTGTTTATGTATGTAAGGAGAGTGTGATAATCAAGGAAACTACAGTTAATTAATTTGTTTTATTTTTATTTAAGGTAGTTTTATTTTAAGGCGAGATGAAATTTTTTTTTCAGTGTAACGGTAGCAACCATGTTTGTGGTGGAAGATCAGTTCTGGCTGTGGGGACTAACCGAAATGCCTGTTTTGAAATGCCCATTGATCTGGGTTTCAGACTCTTCACAGTCCTTTTTTAGCCATGTGTAAACCATATTTTACACATAAATAACAGCCTATCCGATTCCATGGTTTTACCCTGCCATTTTATAATTTTGATTTACCCTTCCTCTTCCATTTCCTTTTGGTACTATAGTATACTGGTCCTTGCTCTATCAATCTTTTATTTTATAAATACTTCATTGTACTGTGTATTTGCAGTGCCATTAACAGCATTGCTGTTCTTTTATTATTCCTTCCACTTTTGTTTTGTTCTGCTTTTGTAGTGTTTTGAAACATTTTTTAACTGCCTTTTTGTCCTCAGTTAGGCAGGTATAGTATCCATGGGGATTGGAACAAATTATATATATGTATATATATCTGCTTAGTAAAGAGAAACTGAGGCATTTAGGACCGGTACACTGTCGAAACAGCAAAGTTTTGATGGTGGAAACCCATTACAAGCGCTAATTATGACAGGATTGAAATTCAGCTGTAATGGTTGGCTAAAGAAATGTCGCTGTTTAGCATAAGTGTACAGAACCAACTCAATTTGGAGTTTATCTTTAGGTCGGGCAGGGGGCACGCCCCACAAAAAAAAACACTCAATGTCTGACAGGCGAAATTTCACCTGTCAGCATTGGAGTCACCAAGCAGCATTTGACAACTTTGTTGTCAGTAACTAGTGGAACTTTAGACCAGCCCACAACACCACACATAAGATGCTGGTGTGTGCTACATTATCAATGGCAAGAAAATTTCCTGGACTCTGATTGGTCAGTGTCTGCTTGAGACAGTGATGATATTACACAATAACATCACTGTGTGGCTGTCATGGCTGCCATCCACTTCTTTTTCAGAAACAAAGATATATTGCCACACTAAAATACTAAAACCTTTCTTAAATATTTTTTTAGTTTGTATAATATCAAGCCATTGTATAATTGCACTAAGGCACTCCAAGGTGTGTGTTATTGTGTAATAACATCACTCCTCGGGTGGTGGAAGCACTTGGCTTTGCCTCATGCTTAAAACCACCCCAGGAGTAACGTTATTACATGATAACACGCACTTTGTCATGCCTTATTGCTTAATTATACGCTATACCATATGTCAACCATGACTGCCCCAAAAGTTCTAACTCCCACAGGGGTACTAGTGCCTCCGGCAGTAACAACAAAGTGTGTGGCTCTATGGAGCAGATACTCAGGAAGATCAAGAGTTACTGATAAGTAACTTTGTTTTAGAATATCAATTTTAATGTTTTTATTTCTCTTTTCAAGTCCATAAATAACATTAGGAGGTGTGTCAAATCTTTTATACAAACCTGAGGTGTGGGATACCCAGTAAACTATGTGAGTGAAGCTCAAGTCATTTATGAGAATTGCACAGTGTGGCTGTATGTATAAAAACAAGTTACCCCACCTCTTTTTTGCTAATAATTACTGGTACATTTCCTGGCATCTGAGATGCTGGTTAGATTAGTAGTAGTAGTAGTAAAATAGTTTATTCTGTAGTTTCAGAAAAGGATAGCCCAGTTGAGCCAAGGCTTATTTGCAGTGGGGTCCCAAAGTAAAAAACAGTTTCACATTTAAAATGCTGTTTTCAAACATACAAATAGTACAAAATTAAATACAATGATGACACAATAAATTAGAACAACTTAATCACAACAAGCTTTTGGTAGCTCAACAGCCTTTACAATGTATGTTTTATGGAACTGCAGGATATGGTTCCTCTTTGCAGTCTCAGATGACCTAGTAAATTATTCCATAATTGGGGCCCATGCAGATAACATTGGAATTACCCTTAACAGTTTTCATGGCTGGTACTGAGTATTCAATAGCCTCTGTAGTATGTAAGCCTTTTTCACATTCCTTACCCTTACCAGCTCTAATAAATAGACAGGCATTTTTGAGGTAACATTTGTAAATCAAATGGGTCATGCAGAGATTTGGTGCTCTGTTAGTTCAAGTCAATTTAAGGCTCTGTAGAGGACAGTGGTGCATGCCCTATGGGCATCCAAGATGTCAGCACAAACCTATTATATACTATGTCAGTCTCTGCTTCACCCCAGATACCCCCCATATACTATGTCCCCATAGTCAAAAGGTGAATTACCATAGAGTTCACTATTTGTAACCTCGTATCAATGGAACACAGTTTTATGTTTGCAAAAAATTCCTAGTTTCTTATTTAACTTCCTGATTTGGAAATCTGTTTGCGTAGCCCATTTACACTGAGAATCAAGCCAGATTCCCAAGTATTTGTAGGAGTTGACATGGTTTAAACTGCAATTATCTTGTGTTTTTATGTTCAAAATTGTTTAGTTATGTCTGGTTTATTGCAGAACAACATAACTTGTGACTTCTTATGGCTTAATACCAGCCCATGCAAATAATTCTGTAACCTATTAAAGCCATCTTGCAGTTTTTCCTGAATCTGACTAGCATACTTGCCCTCAATATACAATGCTGTGTTATCCGAATACAAATGATGCTGGACATCCCTCAATAAATGTCTGACATCATTTGTATATAAATTAAACAACACAGGCCCTAGCACGAACTCTTGAGGCACCCTGGTTTTGGCGCTCAAAACTTGGATCTAAGTTATTGCTTAATGTCACTCACTGTTGTCTTCCAGTCAGATAGCCACGGAACCATTTTAGAGCCTCCTGACTGAGGCCAGCAGATCCTAATTTTTAATTAACCATATAATGATTCAGGCGTTGAACGCTTTAGATAAATCTATAAATTAGGTTAGTTTTTTCTTTGTGTGCTTGCTTTGCATGTTTGTTAAGCGTGTTGCTATGGACGTGACAGGCCAGTGTGCTGATGCATAGGCATAGCTGACAAGTGGTGGAGTCGTGACTTTTGGAAATTATAGTATCAGTGTTTAGGAAGTAAGCATTGGGCCGAGTGGCGGTACCTATTTAGTCAATGGCAGCCTCAGGAGGAGAGAACACCGTATTAGAATGGTGCAGAGTGAAAGATTTCTGTTTTCGTCTTGGGTGGGTGGCAGTTCCATGCTGCCAATTATCAAAACTTATGGGTCAAGTTTGCTGGGGTGGGGAGCAAGGGGTCTCTGGTACTTAACTTATGGATTTAAAAATGCAAGCAGAGGAAATGTTATGGAGCTGAAGGTAATATCCTTCATAGTTGAGTAGTTTTTTTCTGGGTGGCTTTTCTTTTGAAGATCCTCTAAAACTGTTCACCAGTCAAACTCAGTTATGGTATACCCCTTGTTATACATGGGTGTGCATAAAGGAGTTTCACAGCTTCTGATTTCAGGGTGTAAGAGCTGCTCACCAGTTATTATATATTTCTTATGGTTTATAGAATATTGCCAAAGTTGTCATTTCCTTGACACTCTGTTGCTGAGATGCTGATTCATGCTATTATATCTTCTTGCACTAACTTCTACAGTTCTCTTCTGTTTTGTGTTCTCAAAGCCTAACTTGTAAAATTTCAGCATGCCCAAAATTCTGCTTCTTATCTTCTTACTCAGACCAGGAAATACGATTACAGTGCCTCTATTTTTTTTTATGTATGTATTCTTTATTCCAGTGGACTGTGGTGCTGCTCTCTCTACTGCAGTGTCTTGAAAACTCTGGGCCCCATCCAGATCTTCTCTGTGACTTGTTTTGCTCCCCTTTAAACCTCTGTGTTTACACCTCTCCATGGTGGAGCCATCAGGGCACAGAAGTTCCCTCTGGGGATGTGCATAGCTAGTGGGCGGGGGGCAGTCAGTCTCTCAGGACCAAAAGCTGAGCATCTTGTGGCTCACACTAGGGCTTTCACAATAGTTTGCCCCCATCTCCACAACTAATGCTGGCATTCATGGGCTCTGTAGCATGCATGCATGCGCACACACTGATGATGGGCGTTGGACCTGCCAACATCATCCCTCCTACAAACATGCTGTGACTGTCCCATCTGCAGTCACCCAGGTTGTGGTATAGCAGGGGGCCTGACACCTATCCTCCTCAAAGCAGGAGAGCATCCTCTGGGACAATCAGTCCTCCTTTCCTGGCCAGCCCACGGCACGAGGGCTTCTTCCTCAACACAGTTTGTAATATTATGGTGGCAGTGCAGCCCCTGCAGCAGTGGGCTGTCCTTTTCCTAATTTTTTAAGGTTTACATTGGCTTCCAGCTCATTTAGAATTAATTTTAAGCTTGCATTTATTTATTTATGTAGGAAAGAGAGGTTAGACTGTTCTGATTCTTGGAAAATTGGAGCCATTTGTTATTACTTTTTACTGTACCAACAAATTTCTTGCACAAAGAGGGTATATAGTACACAAGCTTTTAGGGCCATACAGGTCCCCGACAGGTCAAGTGCACCTGACAAAAGAACCTGCTGTGTGGCCCTGAAGCAATGAATCACTCATCTTTGTATAAGATATATGCTGGTACAATAAATAACATCAACTACTATATCCAGAGACTCCACTTATTTCAAGTATCATAGTAAAAGGCAGCTTAATAGGCCCCATGGTCTATCGTGTCTGTCAGGAGTAACCCTACTGGGGCTGGCTCCTCACCCCAGACCCAAGAATTGGTCTTCCCTGGCTTCAGTATCCCTTGTACCTGCTCCAACCCTTCTTGAATCCTTCCACTGTGTTCTCTTCCACCAGACTCCTGGGCAGTGCATTCCATGGTTCCACACCATCTCGGTGAAGATGTGTCTCCTGCGCCCCCCTGTGTGCTTCCCCTTCCCTCATGCCCCTGGTAGTTACCTCCTTCTAAGCCTGAACACTCCCTTGCTCCAACCTTATTTATCCCTTTACATACTTGAAAACCTCTATCATGTCCCCTGTCCCTCCCTCTCCAGTGTGCAGATTGAGTTCTTCCAGTCTCCTCATAGCCTACCCTCCATGCCCTGAATCATCCTGGTCACCCTCCTCTGGAACCTCTCCAGCAGCGCCATGTCCCTCTTAAGATGGGGTCTCCAGAACTGCACACAGTACTCAAGATCTTGCAGCCCTAACAGGGCATCATACAGAGGAGGATCCCTCCCTCCTCCTGTAGTAATCCCCTGGTTATGCAGCCCAGCATTGTGTTTGCTTTTGCTGCAGCACTTCTACAGTTCTCAGTGTTATTCATTTTGCTGTCCACCACTCCCTAGGTCCCTCTCTCTCCTGATGTGATTTGCAGTGTGACCCCCCAGGGTGTATGCATGGCCCAGGTTTCTGACCCCAGATGCAGCACCCTACATTTCCCTGCATTGAACTTCAATCCCTTCCTTCCACCCTCCCAGGGTATCCAGATCCCCCTGGGCCTCTCCCCCCCTACCCGTCCGCCAGTCGCCATTCTTCATAGTACTGCATCAACCAGCTGTACCCTACTGAGATTATTCTCTCATACTCGTCAACTCATCCTTAATGCTAATTTAAATCTTGCCACAATATTATCTACTGTTTCTTTAAACTGTCATAAAGATGAACACTGTGTTATGATATGATACTATGTATGCCTGCTTGATTCTGTACTAATCGTGGAGGTTTCAATGGTAGCAGTAGGGTATATTTGTAAACTCTACTTTTATTAATAGCATGTGTTGACTACTTATGTACTTTTTATTTTTATAACAATCAAAATTAATGCAGTTACCTCCCAGTCCCAAAATAAGGCAAATTAGCAAGTATGCTAATAAACCATGTTTATTCCTCAGTTAAAGCGCTTGGAGTGTGAAATGTCTGGTGTCTGTATGTGGGGTTCTGTTATGCTGGTTTGTTTATATTGGAATAACATTGTTTAGTAGTAGGCATGAATGCTGCCTTATTTTGGGACCGTGGAGTAAGTACACTGATTTTGACTGCTTTTGATAATTTCCCTTAGTTGCCTTCCTACACAGGAACCGAATAGCTTTTGTTTGCATTTCTTATTGTTTATCTTCTTGATTGACATCTTTGAACTGTTTTGTGATATTGTTGTACGAAGGTCTCAAAACATAGTAATCTGAGGTTAGAATGGACTCTAGATCTATCAGGTCACCCTCTCCCTCTCCGAAGCAGGAAATAAATATGCTGTGCAGACATAGAAGTACAACTTTATAAGGATACCCACACACCCTTCTACCCAGTAATTCCTGGAAATAGAAATTTGTCCAGACTTGCCTTGAAGGCTTTTTCTGGCTTCATATCTACTGTGTCTATTAATCATCCTCTGGGAGACAAAGTGACTCCTAACGTTACTCCTGTATTTGCTACTTCTATGCTTTAGGGCATGCCCTCAAGTTGTGCCAGAGTCCACCAGAACAAACTTTGTGCTCAATCTTGTCAATATCCTTTAGTTCTAGGGGGCACTGCTGAGCAGCCTAAGAGGAAGCAGCAATTTGCTTGGGCTCCCAGGAGAATAATTTGACTTTATTATTTTAATCAACTTGTAATACCAACTTTTGGCTGCTTTTGACACATTTTGTACCTGACACCTAAGTCTGCAGATGGGTAAATCTAAAGCCTCTGGTCCTTCGTCCAAAGAATTCTTTAAGCCTAAGGGACAGAGTGAGTAGCGACCTATACACTGCAGGAAGGGGTCAGGACATCAGGTGATTTCAGTAGCAGGAGAAGTGACTTTAGCCACCACAAACAACACTGTGGGCAGATAGTGAGAACAGTCCAAGATCTAGACTGCAGATTTTATACTTTCCACCTTAGGGTAGCTTCCCTCGAATAAAGGATGGACAATGTGGAGCAGGGGATCAATGGAACAATATCTCAGTGGCTAAATCCATGGATGCTATAGCCCAACTGGTGAAATAAAACTCTGTGTTGCTGCTGCGCTGGAGATGTAGAGAACCAGGACAGGGAATGGAACATCAGGGTTACTGGGCTATCTGAAGGAGTGGAAGGTGAAGACTGCTAGGGGTTCACCCAGGTACTTATCTCCTCATTGTTGGACTTATCTGAAACAGACTCTTGTCCAGCCCTGGAAAGGTCTTCCGAATAACTCTATGATGGGTGGCAGCAATGCTCAATATGTCCAGGACTCTCATGACTGAGTACACTGGCATTGGTGTCGGGATAGGATCCTAGCTGTAGCCAGAAGGAAAAGATCTATTTGGTATGGGAAAGACTCAATTTCACTATTCCCAGATCTCTCGTATAGTACCCGACAATGGAGGAAGGCGTTCAATGATGTTAGAAGCTAGCTCAGTCAGCTAAAATACATCACCAGCTCCTACTGCCTGCCAAACTGCAAGTTCAATGGAACACTGAAGTTTACCTTTTTCTGATCCTAAAGACATGGAGAAACTACTGCAATGCAAAGAGACAGACTCATTAAGGCAGGAAGGAGAAGAACATTCTTCTGAAGAGGACTAAAACCTCAGAATGTACCCAGCAGTAAGTGCTTGAAACTGGCCTTTTAAGTGCCTGAATATGACATTTACGATGGGGCAGAGTTGTGATCTGAGACATTTACTGACAGTTGATTTGTGGGTATGTCATGGTGGCTACATATCGCTAAAGCACTGTTTAGAACTCGTAGTACCGCTAGCTGCCATGTGTTTCTGGTTGGCAGCCACTCTGCCATTGCCAATGTCTCACTTATATATTTAGATTTCGGTGCAATTAACGACAGCCTGAAGTAAACTGAACAGGTAGAAATAGTATCGTAGATGTTTTCCAGGAATGTTTTATGTTCAGGGGCACCAGTTATTAGTCGCAGTGTTTAAAATGTATGGTTCTTGCCTATAAGGTGAGGAAGGCTTTCAGCTGAATGCCAGCATGTTGCTTCTTTACTATGGAGTAGCAATTAGGTTTCAGTATGTCTTAATATGTTTAAAAACTGTTTCCTTGATGTCACATTTCTCCTTGGGAGGTTATGGGGATCTTCATAGTTGCTAATTCTTTCACTAAGGAGGGTTTATAGATAAAATAGGTCACAATGTTAATAAGGTAAGAAGGATCATCCTTTTCTAACCCTCAGCGGTTCCTTTGGCTGCATGCTAATGGTAACTTCATTTAATATAATAGCGATTTACATGAACTTCACCCCATGCTGTAACAAACGAGGAGGGGTCCAAATATATCATTTGTAAGAGAATTGTCTTGCTTGATAATGTATTAATGTTAACTTCTTGTGTATCACCTTGTAAGTATTTCTTGTAAAATCAATAAAATAAATTAAAAAAAAAGTACCCTTTAGTTTTTGAAAAAACTGAGATCACGTCCCTCTCAGCCTCTTTTCTATATACAGTATTCTACAGAATGAAACTGCATTGTATTATAAATGTATGAGGCCCTTATTATTAACTGGAATCAAGCAGATTACAACCTTGTTATGCCATCGATATGATATCACTCTGTTATTAACCCTTTTTGAGTGTATCATATCAATGGTATAACAAAACGAAATGCTCACAACAACCGATGTTCTGTAAAGTAATTCAGTTCATGATGACACAATCTTGGTAGCCGATACATATAAAATATAATGTATGGTCTGGTTAACAACATGTTTAAAACACTTCTCGAGGTTGCCATGACATCTGAAACCACGAGGTTTACAATGATGTCATGGCAACCTCTCGGGGTATTTACAGCATGGTTATTAACCAAAACCATGCATTATCCTCTTTGTGTTGTATTTCTTTCTGTAAAACAGTTTTCTATTTTCTGTGAGTAGATGGAAAGTGTTTAATTGCTATAAAAGACTGCATGCAGTTGGCATAATCAATTACTAACTTGTTGCTTTATAGCAGGCTCTCAAAACCATACAGTGCAGTTGCTGTCTCAGCTGAAAGAAATCTATTCTCCTTGCATCCTTTTACGGGTCCTATGCATTGCTGTTCTTGCAGACTGCCTCTTTGGTATGTTACCTGCACGTGTTCTAATTTAGTTGCACAGAATTAAGTAGATCTAGTTTTTCCACTATACCTCTTAATCTGAATGTTTTCCTGTAACCCCTCTTGCTTTGGCCAGCCAGAATTGTAATCATGCAAATAATTGCCTGCCTTGCCGTCTCTTTTTAACCTTTGTAACACTCATGTTTTCAATATTCTGACATCTCTCACTGCCTGGCCAAACTAATCATGTGTATGTATAGGACTGTCATGTTTACTGGTTGCCTACTAATACTGCACTATTTATTTTGTACCTGTTTAAAGCAGCAGTGCAATGAAACAAGTTATTCAAAAAGCCAATTTTGTGCTATGGTTATGAAACATATTGGCAGAACTGTTGATTTGAATTTTCTGGATGCTTCTAGCTATGTACTGTACATTTGCATTTTATCTAGATTGTATCCTCCTCAGATCCTCAATATTATTTCTGTGCAAAAATGAGACAGCCATTTTTTTTTCTTGAGACATTATTATTTTGAAATTTTCATAAAATTCCTAAATGATGCGGAAACTGAAGATTTTACCATGAAAATAAACTGAAAGACATCTGGCATCAGTTAGGAAGAAAAAATATTAGCGTCAATTTAGCCTATTTGCGTTGCACTGCTGCTTGGTGAGTGAACTGAGGATAAGTCCTTTAAATCAACCTTAAAACCTATTTATTTGAGTCAGCATTTTTTGACAGTTAAAGCGTTTGATAATTAAAGTCCTGCCCTTTAGTATTGTGTTTTAAGTTTTATGAAATATATTTTTGTTGAATGTTCTTTGTTGATTATTGTACAACACTATGATCTTTGAAATAGCATTTCATAAATAAAAATTGTTTGATTGACTGAAGTGAAGATAACTAGATGGGCCAACTTCTGACTGACAGAAACTTAAGGGTGGATTTAAATGGTAATATCTCTGCGACAGGGCAGTGACTAGTGGCATACCAAGGGTTAGTCCTGGGACCTCTTGGTTATTATGTATATTTGTGACATAGGAGAGTATCCAAGGCAAGATGAGCCTGTTCACTGATGATACCAAGTTGTTTGGGAGGGCCGACAGTGAAAAAGGGATTAGCATTATGAGGCAGTATGAGATGGACTGGAGGGAGAAGTGGTCAGTACTTGGTAGTTAAAATGTTATGCCAAGAAGTGTAAGGTGATGCACATTGAAGGGAAAAATCTAGGAACAGTGTAGCACAGTATATTGATGGGATGCTGGTAAAAGAGCACAGAAAGAGAAGAGGGACCTGGAAGTGGTGCTCAGCAGTAACCTAAAGCAGGCTGCTCAGTATAACAGGGTATGTTGATTTACTAATGTCACTAGTGCAAGCTGGAGTTTAAAAGGTCGAAGCCCAAGATCAGCTCCCTAGAACAAACCATAATAATTAATTTTTCTTCTTCAGCTATAAATCTATCAAGGTTTCTTTTTAGTACATCCTTGTTTTTACTTATTATAATGTGTTCTAGAAGTCTGTTCCACATATCTGTAGCCCTTGTATAAAAAGGTTTTTATGTATTAGTTTTAAAGTGATTTATTTTAACCTGAGAGGATGACCCCGTGTTACCAAGTTGATGTCCTTAAATTTAATATCAAGTTCATTAATTAAGGGTTGTTCATTGTATCAGAGAAAGATAGGACATCACCATGCACCCTTCTCTTATCCAGACTATGTAGTTCTAACTGGTTTAGCCTGGACCTGTAAGGTTCAGTCTTTTAGTGTTTGTATAGACTTAGTGAAGCTATGTTGCACCTTTTCCAGTCTATCCACCTCCTTTCTTATATATGGGCATCAAATATGGCTACAGTAGTCCAGTTGCAGTCTGATATAGGACAGATAGAATGGCATTAGCACATCCCTTGTTCTGCTTTTAATATTTCTTTTATTGCTCCCAAGGTTCCGTTTGATGCTTGCTACTGTATTACCACATTGTTCTTTAAGTCCAGTTTATCATCAATGACCATGCCTAAGTCTTTTCAGACTTACTTGCCTTAGAGTATAATTATTCAAAACATATTTATTGTGCAGATTATTTCTGTCCATGTGCAGTACACTACATTTATTTGAATTGAAAGACATTCTGACTTATTTGCCCAGTTTGATATAGAATCCAAATCTTCTTGAATCGTATCCTTTGTTCTGTGGTTTTGCATGGTCCTCAATTTTCACATCGTCAGCATATTTAACTATATAGTTATTAATATTTTCATCTAAGTCTGATATGAATAACTGAAACAGAACAGGGCCCAGCATTAACTCCTGGGGCACTCCATTTGTCACCCTTCCTCCTTTGAGAGATATCCCTTATTGATACTCTTACGTTCCGTTATTCTTCCAGTTTGTTATCCACTTAACTAGGTGTACATTAATACCCAATTTTATTAGTTTCTCTATAACTGCCCAGTGTACTGAATCAAATGCTTTACTGAAGTCCACAAAACACCTCTACAGGTTCTCCATCTAAATATTTGCTGCTTTTTCGTAGAAGCAGACAAGGTTTATTGCGCATGAACACCCATGTATGAATCCGTGTTGGTTACCATTAAAACCTGGTCTAGCTGATTATACATGATGTTACAGTATGTTGCTGTATCCTTTCTTTAATGACGGATTCCAATATCTTACATGGGACTGATATTAAACTTACATGGGACTGATATTAAACTTATTAGTTTGTAATTGCATGTGTCCTTTTATACTCTTTCTAATAAATCAGGGTCATTTTAGCAGCCCTCCAGTCATCATGAACTTCTCTTGTGTTCATAGATTTTTCAAATAGTATTTTCAGTGGTAAGTTACCAGTGTGTTTCATTAAGTTCAACCCTTGGTTATTTATTTATTGAAAACTTCGGAATTACCTTTGAGCCCAAGTGCTCATTTACAGAGATTTCATGTCAAATACCTAGTCACAAAAAAATTACAAGTACAATAAGCAGTTCCATAGGAAATGCAGTTGAGTCAGGCAAAGCACCTGAGACTGATCAATTGTTGTTTGGAAAAATCCATACAGATCATTGTATAAAAGTCACAAGATGTGTACAGAGAGAAACCAAATAAAACAGTATAAGAGTTACAGTTGCAATGGACTGTAAGGGAAGACCACAACGCTCTCTTAAACTGAATAATCTTAGGGAGATTCAATAGATTATCATGCAGTTCATTTAACCAGTAACCCTGATAGTAAATGACCACTTGTCTAACTGAGTACACCGGAAAGGAGGCTAAGGGCAATTCTGACCATATTCCTGGTGTTGTACTGGCTTGAGACAGTTCGGAAACAGTTGTTAAAACAGGGTGTATCAGACCCTGGAGTGTCTTTGACAACAAACCAGTCTGGAACTTTATCCTGTGGGTAAAGGTAGCCAGTTAGTGAGTGTGTTAAGGGTACAACTATGAGTATAGAGATCTGCACCAACTACAATGTGGCATGCCTTATTACAGATCAGCTTTATTCTGTTTAGCACCATGTCACAGGCAGCTGCATAGACAGGATGCCATAATCTGTAAGTGACAGAATGAAGCTGGCTACAGTAAGGTATCTTGCATCCCTGGTGAGATTTTCCCAGTTATGGTACTGGGCACCCAGTTTTCTGTTAAATATGGCCACTGGATTGTCAGCATGGGGGCAAAAGATAAAGGGATGGATTTTCAAAGGGTGGCACAGGGCTTGTGGCAAGCCCTGCATCAAACCTTGCATCGGTACAGTTGCTCGGGTACTGACTGCTGCAGCTGTACTCGATTTTTCAATATTGGGTACAACTGGGACAGTTTCCACAATTTATGGCAGCTTGCAGCAAATGTCTAGTTAGCGCCATAAAAATAACCCCAAGATTACCGCCAAACTAAACCACAAAAAGCTGGACTAACATGCGGCAGTTGCCACACAGGATACAAAATCCCAATAAATTGTCACAAGTCTAGTGTGCCTTATTGTTCGTGCATCAGAGCTTGCTGTAATCTAAGCCAAAATGGTGACGGGCTTCAGGCATGCATGGGTAAGACACAGGGGACCTTGGTAGTAAGACAAGGGAAGAGACGAATGGAGATTAGTAGGGTCTGCAGTGACACAGTAGGCAAGGAAAACTGGGCAGAGTAGGTTGGCAAAAGTCCTTATCTGCTGACAACTTCTGTGTTTCTATCCGAAAATCCGGCCTCAGGTGTCATCCAGAGTTACACCAAGGTATTTTAAGGTCTCCACCTCTTCAAGGTTTTGTGCCTGGCCATTCCAAATGACAAAGGGTGGAACGTTTCTCTTCTGTGGGAGACTAGAGAAGAGCATGGTCTTTATTTTTATATAATTGAGGACCAGTTTGTTATTGGAGAACCAGTTTTTAGTGTCCTGAAGTTACTTTGGAGCATGGCAGTGAGACTGTCAAGGTCAAGGTTTTTGGAATAGATGACAGCATCATCGGCATAGAGGAATATGTTGACTGTCTGACAGGCGTCAGGCAGTTGGTTTATGATAAAGCCAAATAAGAGTGGGCCCAAGATGGAGCCCTGGAGGACACCAATAGCTACTGCCTAGTGTTGGACAAGATTTGTCAATCTTCACATGCTGGTAGCAATTGGTGAGATAGTTGTAACTGAGCAGATAGTTGTAAAACCAGTCAACTGTGCTCTGTGACAAATCCAGGCAAAGGAGGTTATTTAATAGGAACTTATGGTTGACCCAGATCAAAGGTCTTAATAAGGTCGATATGTAGCTCAGTGAGGTCACCATTGTCAAAGGCCTCATGAACATCGTGTATTCCAACAGCCCGTGTTTTTATTTATTTATTCAATCTCAAATTACAATACCTTTGAGCACAAGGTGGCTCATTTACAAATAACAAATTATTACTCAGAAACATGCAGGCAACTCTGGCTCTCAAGACTGCTGCTCCTGACCTGGCTAAGCGGATGCATCTTGAGTGGCTCCATGTTCCTAACATTCCAGTTAACTTCATGCCTCTTGTTCCCCAGTCTTTGAAACTCTATCTGAGGCTGTGTGGGCTAGGCCTGCATCTATTCCTTGGTATGCAGGTCCACAGACCGGAAATATGTTCTTCTTAAAGAGGCCTATTTTAGCCTCCTTGCCTAATGCAGATGCACTTGTTATCCTTGCAGAGAATGACAAAGCTATCCTACCTCAGGAGATACAGCACATCCCATCAATGAGAATCTCATAAGATTGACACCTTGGAAGAGGGCTTTCATAGTCGCCACTCTGGGCATGCTAATAGCTGTCTATCAAGGACATTTCTCTCAGTATGAGTATATCCTTTGAATTCCTTAGGTCTCTCACTGAATCTTTCCAGAGTCTGATTCCAAACTCAAAATTCAGGCTGTTATGTGTGGAATTGAATCCATTAGCCATCAGTTGAAGGTGACTGGATGCTTATGATACTGCTTCTCAAGCTGCCCTGTTGGAATTTGTATCAGAAGATACTCCTGGCTGTGGACCTCTAGATTTTCCTCAGATGCCCAGCAGCAGGTGATGAATATTCATTTTAATGGTACCTACCTGTTTGGCCAACAGGGTGAGCAACTCCTGGAGCATCTCAAAAAACAGAATAGTCATCAAATCAGTCAGGCCAGCTCCTTCACATCTGCAGAGGGCAAAAACCATCAGTTCTTTCATAACAGACAGTCCTTTCATGGAAGAGGAAGAGGAGCCCCAAACAAGCACCAGTCTCCTCATCCATAAAAAATGCACAACAGAAGGCACAGGCCCAAAGCACCCTGGGCCACCCTCCTAGACCCCAGCCCCGGTTTCGCTTCAGCTGCCTGAGGTGGACCTCTCCTCAACAGTGGGGGTGGGGGGACTCTGACTGTTCTATGGTCAGTGGAAGTCTGTCACCACAGACAAGTGAGTTCTAAAGATCATTCTAGAGGGTATTCTCTCAGTTTTTGGAGCTTCCCCAGACCCTCTGCCCAAGCAGCAGCATACTCTGTCAGCTGCTCAGTACTTTGGAGATAGCAGGCCTTCTGAGAAACAGGGCAGTGGAAGTAGTTCCTTTGGCAGAATGCAACATGGGCTTTTACTCCCATTGTTTTCTGGTTCCAAAGACAGGAGTCATGTGCCCCATCCTCAACCTCAAGCTAAATAAGTTTTTGTATTGTGAGAACTTAAAGATGGTCTCCCTAGGAACCCTCCTACCACTTCTCAAGCCACAGGACTGGTTGGCATCCCTGAACATGCAAGATTCCTTCCAGCGTATTCCAGTATGCCCAAGCCACCACAAGTTCCTATGCTTTGTGCCTTGGGTCAGCACTACCAGTTCAAGTCCTGCCTTTGGGCTTTCCTCGGCACATTGAGTCTTTTCAAAGTGCTTCACAGTTCTCATGGCGCACCTTCAAAAGCTTGGGATTCAGGTCTTTCCTTACCTGGACAATTGGCTCCTAGCATGTCCGTCAAGGCAGGGTGCAGATTAGGCAGTAACCACAGCAGCTCAGTTCCTGACCTTCATGTGAGTACTGCTCAATCTGGAAAAATCACAACTTCAATCTCACATCAGCTCCTCTTCGTAGGAACCTCTTGGACATAACCAAGGTGAGGGCTTTTCTCCCAGAAGACAGAAGGAACGACATCCTTCAAATGGCATGTTTTGTCATGGAGACCAAACTCATGTGGGCTCACTTCATACAGCGGATGTTAGGCCTCATGGGCTCCCTCAGTATTCACGGTGCCTCTAGCATGTCTGCACATGAGGACCACTCAATGGATGCTCAGCACACAGTAATCTCTAACAACGCATCCTCAGTCCTACCCATCAAAGTGACAGAACCCCTCGTTGGTCACTTACATGGTGAATGCAGGTGGACAACCTTCTTAAAGGTCTCCCCTTTGCTCCACAGAATCTTAGATAACCCTCACCACAGATGCATCTCTCCTCAGGTGGGGAGCTCACTGTCAGGGCCATCATCCAAGGAGTCTGGACTCAAATGGAGTCTCACCTCCATATCAGTGTTCTGAAGATGAGGGCAGTCCTTTGTGCTCTTCAAGCTTTGGTGGACTTTGTCTGTCACAAAGTAATCCTTCCACAGACAGACAGCACAGCAGTGATGGATTACATCAACAGATGGAGGTGGGGGCACACTCCTACCCCTCCACAGAGAAGCTATGAGGGTATGGGAATAGTTCCTCAGGCAGAATGCTCTGATCTTAGCAGTTTATCAACTAGGGGATCAGAACAATCTTCAGACCAACTCAGCAGGATAGAAGTGGATCCTCATGAGTGGTCATTAGCACTAGATGTCATTCAGTCTCTCTTCGACAAGTGAGGTACTTCAGATCTGGACCTTTTAGGTCCCCATTCAGTGCACAACTGCCTCAATTCTGCTTCAAAATCCAGAACCTAGTGTTTTCTGTCAGGATATATTCAGGCTGCAGTGGAAAAATCACTTTCTGTATGCATTGCCTCCTCTTCCACTAGTTCACAGGGTGCTGGTCAGACTGAAGTCACACAGAGGCAAAGCGATGCTCATTGCACCATACTGGCCTTGACAGATTTTGTTTCCCTTGATCAGTAGGTTTTCAGTGGCCCTTCTGAAGCAATTGCCTCTAAGGATGGACCTTCTGACACAGGGATCCCCGGTCCATCCAACCTGCGCTGCTTCATCTCCCTGCCTGGCTTCTGAGAGAAGATAGAGATGAGCAGGTTTAAGGTTTCTCAAAGGGTCTCAGAAATCCTCCTGGCTGCACATAAACCTTCCACTAGGAAAACATACACAGCCAAATGGAAGTGCTTCATGGAATGGTGTGCCAAAACCGTATGTTCTGGAGTACTTATTAGACCTTTCGGATGCAGACTGCAATGCTCTTCGGTTAAGGTTCACCTCTCGCAGTTTCAATTTATCGAACCAGTCCAGAACATGACCTCGGTTCAACTGCCTCTTTCAAGAGATTTCTCAGGGGCATTCTGCACATGAGTCCCAGTCCAGGAAGCAAGTTTCCCCGGATGTGACAGGAGCTCCTGCCACTCTTGAGGACCAACCTTTTCTTAAATCTGTTGCAACAGTTCTTCTATTTCTGAGCCTAATCTATCCTTTACAATTTCTAGTCCATAAGGTTGGCCACCTATGGGCACCCTCCTCCTTTCTTGACTATGCTATAGTGTCCTCTTTAATTTTCCTTTTCCCTCTCAGGTCCTCGTACAGGAGGTTATTTTTGTGACCTCTGAGCTGATGTAAAACAACAGGCTGTGTTCCTCTTTGTTGGATTTAGTATGCAATGACACTATGTCATAAAATACTTTAATTTATATACCTTATGTGTATAAAACCTATAAATGTTGAAAATACCATGGCACTAGGTGTTTTTAATAAAAGTAAAAGTACTAGTTGACGGTATTATAAAAATTAAGTTAGTTGTGCTATTTAAAATACATGAACATTGCTGTAAACTGAGAATCTGAAATGTTATGTTGATTTGCATATATCCCATGATGGTTGCATTATAGAAATACGTGTGATGTTGTGTTTCTTTGAAATTTGTCTTATTGTCAATGCCCTTTGGGGTAACCCATGTTTCAGTGCTTCTGCACTAAGGTTCTTTGTCTTTAGCTTGTTTTTTTTGTTTGTTTGTTTTGAACCCCACCACCCAGGCAAACAAGGCCTGCATAGAAGGTGGAGACTGAATCTCAACTGCTGAGTTAGAGCAGAGATCAGTGTCACTAGGTGCTGGCTAAGTGCAGAAAAAGGACATACATAGTCTGTTGCTGCAAACTGATTTACTGAAGAAAGAATATGCCATTGCTTAAGGTTATCTCTTGTATTTTGAATAAACATCACACAGAGATTATGTGTTGAACTTGAAGTTTGATGTCTGGTCCATCTGTTATCCCACAACTCCTCCACACTGTGCTATTAACCTTACGCTAGAAATGCTCACTGCTAAACCCTTTGAGCCTCTGGCTATGTGCAATCTCAAGTTGCTGACCAGGAAAACCACTTTTCTGGTGGCCATCACCTCTCCCACAGGGTCTCTAAAATACATGCATTGGTCACAGACCCCCATATACCACCTTCCACAAAGACAAGGGTTCTCTGTACACACCCGAGTTTCTACCCAGTGTGGTTTGGAGTTCCATTTGAACCAGCCTTTTCCAACTTATGTTCCTAACTTCCATAATAAAGGAGAATGCACCCTTCACTCCCTGGATGTTAAAAGAGCCCTTCAGGTCTACATTGATAGAACTAGAACATCTTTCAAAAGAGTGTGCAAGAACAAGAGGCACAATTTGAAGATGGGGGGGCTTCTCAGAGGTAATTTAAGGAAGTATTTTTCACAGAGAGGGTTGTGGATGCATGGAGCGGCCTTCCGGAGGAGGTTGTGGAGTCAAAATCAGTGGTGGAATTCAAGCATGCATGGGACAGTCATAAGGCAATTCTAGGGGTGGGGGTAGGAAGAAGTAGGCTGCTGGTTAACTAGGATCTGCAGCTTATCCAGTGAGTAGGGAAATGGGCAGACTGGGTGGGCCAGCGGTCCTTATCTGCCGTCAAATTCTATGTTTCTATATTTCTAAGGACATCTGTCAATCCAAGCAGCTCTTTGTTTCCTTTTCTGCTACCTGACTTGGTCAACCAGTAACTATTAAGTGTACTTCCACTTGGATAGTGACTTGCCTTTGCCACTGCTACTCTATAGCAGAGTAAATTTGAAAGGTCATGTTGGTGCTCACACTACCAGAGTGGTTGCTAAAGTACATTCCTGGCAGAAATCTGCTCTGTCCCATTGCTGAAAGTTGCAAAGTGGCTACTTGGAGCTCAGTGCATACTTTCATTAAGCACTATGCCCTGAATGTCCATGCCAGGCAGCATGCTTCCTTTGGCAGGACAATCCTTAAAGAGCAGCTGATGCCTTCAGGAGAACTTTAGTAAAACATAATATTTAGACATAGTTCAGCTTGTATTTCACATTGGTTCTGTATTTTCCTCCCTGTTATTTATCACTGAGGTCATCTGCATGAAAACAGGATCTTTGCTCCTGAAGAGTTCATCTGTTCCCACCACTTTCTCCCTGCCTTAAGTCATAATGTACTGCTTGTGACATCACAGTTACTCCCATGGCAACAGATTGTGATGTCACAACGAGAGGATATGATCTGAAGTAGGGAGTAAGCTATAGAGGCAGATGAACTCTAAGAGATAAAGATGATATATTGATGCAAATTTCCTCAGTAATAAATAACAGGGAGGAGAAATCTATAGAATATATATATGGAATGCAAGCTGAATTGAATCTAAGTATTGTGTTTATCAAAGTTTTCTTTGAGATGTCAGCAGCTCTTTAATGGACTCCTGTCCTGAGTTAGCTCTATCTCCTACTGCCCTGCTCAGGGGTTGTTTGTATGAGCTTGGTACTCTAATCCAGCAGTATAGAATCATAGAAGTTTGTCAGCAGAAAAGGACCCTGTTGGTCCATCTAGTCTGCCATGTTCCTCACCATTGGTAGCCCTGTATGTAGTATGAATAAATGGTGAAAACTTAAGTCCAGGAAGATATGAACATTTTGTACTCACGTAATTCTTGATCTTCTTGGACAGGTCTTCACCATTTATTAATATGCCCACCTGCCATCCCCGAGCTCACTTTCTCTGTTCTCTGAATATATAAATCAGAATCAATCCAAGGGCCAAGAGGATAATATATAGGGTAGAAAGGATTGTAATATGTAATGTGATCAGTATTGTTTGACTTGAGATTTTGTATTTGTTGTGTCTTATTGAATCTGTGTATATTTTTCTTATTATATATTGTTAGTATTTTTGTATGTGATGTAATCAAAATGTAAAAGTAACTGGAACTGTGCTTTGGACCTCACTGGAAATGAGCCTTGGCTCAGTGGATAAATCAAATTCATTTTGTACATAACTGAATAAAAGTTCTACTACTACTGTTCTCAGTCTTCACCTCCCTTGTTCCAGTTTGTCTGTGAAGACACTGTTGTTTAGTTGACCCTTCTTTATGGGTCAGAAGGATTGTCTTATGCCTTTGTTAGGTTAGGTGTTTACTTAGATTACGCTGCACCTCCTCGATAAAAAGTTACTGAGGCAATTGGAGGGTTGGCCGTGACAGCCCACTACAGTCGGCGGCGGTGCCATACATGCAGTCTTACCTTAGTGCTAACCTTCCTGAAGATTTAGACTCACACAGGGTCCCAGTGCCTCCAGCTTGAACCTAGCAGTATGAATAAATAATGAAGACCTGTCCAAGAAGATCAAGAATTATGGTGCATACGTAATTTTAATTTTTTCCTTTTGATGCTTGGGGGTGAGGTAGAGTTTGCTTGGGGGTGAGGGTAGAGAGTTAGGGTTGGAAATGCTAAGGCCACCTTTCCTACTTCAGTTGCATTTAATTGAACCCGAACTGGTGTAGTAACACAGTTTTTTTTTTGCATGAAGATGTATATATCTTCGCCATATACCCACAGAACTGGGCTCTTCCTGCTTACCATCTCCACCCAAAACAGTGAACTCCTTGAACTAGTACACTCTTTTAAATATCTTGGCATCTTACTGACCTGACCCCTCCTTTGAGGTGCATGTGAACAAAACTATCTCAACTCTCCATCAGAAGCTGGGCCTGCTCTACTGGATCCATCCTCTTCTGTCGGGAGCATCTTGCCAAAAATTGCCACAGCCTCCCTCCTACCCATTCTTCTCTATGGTTTCCCCAATTTTAGCACTGAAATCCTCCCTGATGACTCAACTAAAGCAACTCTATCATAGGATAGGTTGCTTTGGTCAAGACTCCCCACGGCAACATCACTGTTCTGTACTCTCCTCGCTGGGGTGGCTACAGCTAGAACATAAATTGCAGTATACCTCCCTCTACCTTACCTACAAGATCACCAACCTATACACACTTCCGAGTTCAACTGATATTGGATATTGTGGTGAGAAAGGCAGCTTGCGGACCCTCGCTCCTCCTATATCCCCCTATTGCGGTGCCATCCACATGCCTAGCTGCAAGTAGGAGATCCTTTGTCTTTGTGGCACCCCAGGCCTGGAATTCCTCCCTCCATCTATCCTCTCTTGCTTTTCCTTTCTCAGTTTCAAAAGTGCCTTGCACAACCACCTTTATGGCTTAGGAACATTCTCCTGCTTTGCCTAACAAACTCAGTCAGACAAGATTTGTTTTGATACTTTTTGACTGTCTAATCTGTTGTACCTATTAACCCTTTACTACTACACATAACATGTTGTGTATTGTGTAGATCATAACCCTCTTCTGTCTCAGCCTTCCTCTCCACTGCCATCCCCCAAATCCTGTAAATCTATGTCTCTGTATATAATGCAATTTGCCTTGTTTTGCAATGTACTGTGCTTTATGTGACTGACTTTGTATTTTCTCTGTTTGATATCAATGCTATTTTTGAATGTACAGATCTTTTTATGTATTGATATACGCAGGTTTAATGTGCTGAATTACTGTTATATTGTTTGTTCATGGCTGGACACATACGTTTGTATTTTCCTCTTGTACTCTCCCCAGGTCACCCCTGAAAAGGGACTGCATGGTCTCAGAGGGCTTACCTGGTTACCAAAATTCAAATAAATAAAATATATATCTTGACATATATATTAATCATCTTTATCATTGCTTGGCTTAATAAAAGTAGAGGCCAAGCAACATATCAGTAAATAAATATAAGCCAGAAATCACAACATCTGATTGGGCAATCAAATAACACCTTTCTATAACTTAACATGAATGACTGCATAACATGTCATTTGAATAGGAAGAACAGAAGGCAGTTGAAATAAGAACTATGCAGAGCTAGGCATTCTTTGTAACATTAAAACAATCCTTAGATAGTAACTAAGATACCCCTGGTGGGTATGTTTGCAGCCATAAATCATTCCCATCTATACTGTTTGAAAATGAAGAACAGAAAGATGATAGCTGGAATAATAGCTACATACAGCTTGGCTTTCTTTGTAGCTACTTTATATCCTCAGATACTGTTGTAACTAAAACATTGACAAGAGGATATGTATTCTGCTGTAAAGAATTTTCAGTCATATTGTAAATACGACACCTGTTATTTACTTACTTAAATTTGTTAACTGAGGGGAACACTGGATCCAAGGGTCCTTTTCAGGTCTGACCTGGAAATACAATACAAACATGCACTTTAGACAAAATATTACAATAATAACAGTTAGGTAAAACATTTAAAAGCATCCTGATCCAGCAGAAATAATTTAAAATTGGATTTAAAATTTTGTGGAGAAACTGAAGACTGAAGGTAAACAATTCAAATATATAAAGGTGCTGCCATGGAAAAGGCCCAGTAACCCTTAGTTTTACAAGTAATGTTTAATACTGTACTATGCCCTTTGCTGACCTTAAATTTGAGGAAATAAACCTTACAGAGACAAGACCAGATAAAGGGAAAGAAGTGCTTGGGAAAATAGACTTAAAAATCGTACACCCAAAATAGTACAGAATCCTAGAATTTGAGTCAACCATCCTGATTGGTAATATAAAACACAGAGCTGAGTTTGGAAAAGGCTGCCAAAACAAAGAGGCAGGTATTGTTGTAAGTAATAAAAGAATATTGCTTTCTTTACAACCCAAGTTTAATTAAAGAATAGACACATAATTGAAATGTGGGAGGAGGAACCAATTGCAATGGCTTTTAATTTCCAGAGAAAAAACTTTTACATTTGTAATGAATGCCCAACTTCTGATTAATAGTCTGGCTAACTAATCTCACCTGGGCAGAAAAAGTAAGTCCAGGACTGAGTAACACCCCAAGATATTTAAATTGTTGCACCTGTTTAACAGCAGCACCAAAATCATCATATAACTGTAAGCAAGGGTTATCATTTACCTATGTACCTTTTATGTATTTAACATTTAAGAGGTACCAAATATCATAGATTTTGTCTTTTAGAATTCAGTACTAACAAAATATTAGAAAATCAATTACAAATGCCAAGAAATCTTGTTCAAGATTAGCAGTTAACTGAACAACAGATTTAACACTTGAAAACAAAACCAAGTCATCTGCATAAAAGCGAATCACAAAATTTACGAGTTTGAGGCAGTTGGTTAAGGAAAAGAGAAGCCGACAATAGACCCAGCATTGATCCTTGAGGTACCCTATATCCCATTGTACAAACATTAGACCTGGCAGAACCTAAGTTAACAAATTGAGAACAATTGGTAAAATAATCTTTAACCCAGGAAGCAACATTTCCAGACAGAACTAGCCAAGCAAGTCTGATACAAAGCAAGTCATGATCAATCTGGTAAAATGCCTTGGTCAGGTACACAAACACTACTCCCATCATAAGACCTCATGGCTGCTCAGAATTTAAATACTGTACATTTATCATGCCACCGTATATCTTTAGTCTCATATTTTACACACACTGAATTGGGGTACTGCATTATACACCAGCACAAAGATATGTTGCCTCTTATTTATGTAATAATTAATTTATTCAGGATAGTAACACATGGCTCAGTAGGTAGCACACTCGCCTCTGAGGCGGGAGATCAGAGGGCTCTGGGTTCAGTTCCCACATCTGGCACTTGGGTCAGTATCCCAGTACTGACACTGTAGTGAAGCATGAGAGGGGTGCTGCACTGGAGGTGCCATCTTCGGATCTGCCTGGACTGGTGGTAGTTCAGGTGGATGTTAAAGATCCCATGGCACTTATTGAAAAGAGTAGGGAATTTTATTAAAGTTGGAAAGGAACATACTATCAAAAAATGTACAAAACCTAAAGCAATTTATACAAATCAATATACAGATACCAAATGTCAAAATAAAACCAAACAGTGTTAAGTCACAATAATTTTAACTAAACCATATGTTTAAACACAATCATATAATTTATAGGTATATTCATATAACACAAATCCTAAATTATTTATTCTATATCATGCTTAAATATAATAGGCATAGATACTTAGTATACATACTCATTTTACTTATATCTATTATAACCAATCAATAGAGGCCCATCTTCCTTGAAAGGTTGTTGACTGGATTGAATTATAATCTTGCAACCTGATGTCTTTAATTGCTGCTTCTATCATAAAAATAACTCATCAAAGTAAAATGTAGTTGTTGAATAGTCAATCTGCACGGACAAACCATATATAAAATTTAAAACAAACAAGAAATAACCATAGTGTTACTCTATCATGTTTAGTCACAGAAGAAGGCAAAATACCAAGGCATAATATTTCTGAAGTCATAAAACCAAATGGAGATGTAGGCCAGCAACGTTGAATAGATTGCCAAAACCTTGAATGAAAGGGCACTCTAGGAATAAATGCTGCATTGTCTCAATTACATCTGGACATGTTCCTCTAGGACAATATCTCTCTGACACCTGTCTATGCTTTAGATTTCCTCTTACATTTAGGCGACCATGCAAGGCCAGCCAAGTTACATTCCACATAAAAGTAGGAATACGAGGAAATCAGCATTTCACCTATCAGTAATCTATCTGGCAAAGAACAAGAATCAAATCCTGCTGTCTCTTGAAAATATTTTAAAATCAAAGATTCATACAAGTTTTCTGAGTATAAGAAAGGAGATGCTCTTTGGAAATACCCATAGCTTTTATTTTAGCAAGCAAGTTCTCATTGGATCAAGTAAATAAGAAATCGAAATTTGTCGAGGAAGGTTATCATACATGGGCCAAATAGAGAAAATAGGTCCCAAGGAATCTAAGACCCAAGGGGACCATCTATTAATTTTTGAGCTACCAAGGGAATAAATTGGCATATAAATATATGGTGAAAAAAATACCACAGGTTGTATCATCTTCAACCCTCCATTTCTTTTTCTCTCAATAGTAAGCCTCTTTTAATTGGATTTAAACAGTTTCCCCAGATACATGAAAAAAACAACTATATATTCTGGTTTCTAAAGTTGACAGTAAGCTATATACTGTACTTAAATATAAAAATATGGGTAACAAAAGGTTTTTATCATGTAGATTCACTTTAATTTAGCTAAACGCCAAGTATTCCAAAGATTAACCTTATTTTGTGCTTCATTCAATTTAAGTATCCAATTCTGATAAGCCAAATCTCCAGAACCAAATAAGATCCCTAAAATAGGGGCTGTCCTTTTAATACTGGTACCCCAATTATTTTATCATCTGTGACATCTTCAGCATTAAGAGGAAGGCAACAAGATTTCTGGTAATTTATTTGCGCTCCAGTATGAGTCGTAAATCAGCTAAATTTATTCCCAGATTATTTGCTGATGGGATATTTCCTATTATAAAACAAATGTCATCTGCATATGCAATGCTCTTTATTTCAGGGTCTTCTGAGAAAAGGATATACCCTGTATACCTCTAGTTTTATCCACCATTCTAAGTAGTGGATCAATGGTAAATAAATATAGTAAAGCACTCAGAGGGCAACCTTGCGACTCCTTTAAAACAATACACCTATGACCTATCCACCCATTACAAAAGGCTTTAGCAGAGGCAGATTTATAACATGTTTTAATCGAATTAATAAACATTTCAGGAATGCCATATGTAGCCAAACAACTCCATAAATACTCATGATTAACATTATCAAAAGCCTTAGCTTGATCCAGACTAAAAATAAGACCTGTAAGCTCACCAGTATTACCTCTATGAAATATTTCTCTATAATATTAAACCATCAGAAATCTTTCTTCCTGGTATTGAAAATGCCTGAGAACTGTGTAATAGAAAATCAGCCATTGGTATAAGTCTATTATGTAACAGTTCTGTAAATATTTTAAAATCTGTATTAAGCAGGGTAATTGGCCTCAATTTGATAACTTAGTTCTATCTCCTTTTTGTACATAAATACCACTAAACCATCTGACATACTGTTTGGTAATAATCCTGTAATCAGAATTTCCCTTAAGACCTCTACAAATTCTTGTAATAATATTGTAAAATAATTTTATATATCTCATATGGCAAACCATCACTCCTGGGGCAGTACCTGCCTTTGTTAATGAAAAACTAGCCGATACTTCTAAAGATGTTATATTAACAAGCAACATGTCTCTGCTATGTTTATCAAGCATAGGTGGAATCACTTGAGCTAACCATAAGGAATGTGGGGAACCAGAAACAGTAGCATATCCAAATAATTGCTGTATATGATTATCTAAAGCATTCATAATATCTTTCCTGGTCGCATATTTTACCTGTAGAGTCACAAACCTCTGCCATATATTTTGATATCTTTGTTCAGCACAAAACTGATAGGGGTCCATAAAGGCTTTACCTCCTTGGGAACCAAATCGTCTTTCTACATCTAAGGATTTATATCTACTGTATTGTGTTGAATTTAATAATTTTCAATTATCTAATTCAGATAAGGCTGTATAATCCCTTGTGCAACTATAAAATGTAAGTCTAAAACTGTTGTCGAGTTTTTGTATATGTATCTTTATTAAATTTTCCATTAATCTTGCCAATTATTTGGAAATACTGTCATATCTATTTTTGTATCTTCCACCAATCTCTATACGAATCATAGAGACTAACCACTGATTTCCTTGCCTGTAGTACTGCCAAAATTCCTTCTTCAATAGTTGGTAACTTAAGTAATTCCAGGTTAAGACGCCAATATCCTGGTCCTCTATGCATTATTTCATAACTACCTATCGTAATCTCAAGTATCACATGATCAGAAGGTGCAACTGGTATAGTTTGAGCTTTTGTATTGTTAAAGTATCTGAAATAAACCAGAAATCTATCCTTGTTGGCTTAGTACCTTGAAAAATGTTTTTGTGGGTTACCTAATACATCAAAACATCAACCAATCCTGACTGTGTCAATAAATCATTAAGACACTTAGTATCACAAAATAACTTTGTGGATCGTATACCTCTATCCTATGATAAGGCTACAATTAAAATCTCCACCTAAAAGCACAAATCTAGAAGTGAACAAATAGGGCATAAAGTCTAAATAATGCTATTCTCGCAGATTTAGTTTATGGAGCATAAACATTAATAAATCTACAGTGTAAATCGTTAAGTATCATATCTAACAATAATATGCACCCGGCAAAACATCTATAAGTTGAACTAGGCGTGCTGTAGGATTATTAACTGCTATACCTACCCCTGTGCATAGCTCTTCACCAACAGACCAATAAACAGTACCCCATTTCCACCTTTCAGTGGCCTGTTCTACCTCAAACCTGGTATGTAACCGAGTATCTTGAAAATAAACTACATCATCCTTGCCTCCATCAAATAGTGAATATATCAACATTTGCTTTCTATTTGACTGAATACTATTAACATTTAAGGATGCCAAATTTATATTCAAAACATAGACAAAAGAGGAAGAGGAAAGAAGGGTGTTGTCATAACTCATATCAATGTTCCTTTTATTTTATTATTTCTTTTTGTAGATTTTCTCATCCCAGGTTGACCCTTTTTTATTTTTCACTGTATCCATATCAGCAGCAGATGGTTCTGGATCAGAAGATCCTTCAGGTTGTGAAGAATGTACTGAGGTGGAATCTGACTCAGTACCTATGTCTTCCTGTAATACGAAAATGCATTCTGGAAGGGTATCAAACCTTGTTCAGATATAGGTACTTTAGAGGTCCTGGATCTTAAACTGTGACGTCTAGCAGTAATGAGGTTAAAAGATTCTTCAGGTGGAAGAGGGAGAGGCATAGTATTAGGAATAACCTGGCCCACAACAGAATCTGTAAGAATCACCATTTTAGTAGATATTAAGTTCTCCTCTTCCTGGGAGGGAGTAGTTGATACAATTTCAAATGTCGCCCATTCCATACTAGGTATGGTTTCAGGCCTACTTGGGGTGGGGGGGAGGTGCAGGTTTTTGCCTCTGGACCGCACGTACTGCTGTAGTTAGGTAAAAATCCTGTATGCAAAAATCTCCATTTGTTTTGTTTTGGGCAGCCCAAGGACAGTCAGTAAATACATGGGGTTCTTCACAAAGTGAGCATTTAGCTGGATGATGACAATCTGACATTGTATGCCCCAATTCTCCACACTGGACACATTTGATGACTACAGTTCCTGCTAAGGTGTCTACCAGAACCACATTTATAACAGTGACGGGGCTGTCCTGGATAAAGATAAATCCTTTATCCCTTCCCAAATAAAAGCAACTGGGAAGATGTTGTAAACCTTCTTCAGTTTGGTTTAAATTAACTTTAAATCTCCAACCACCATTCCAAAATCCTTCTGTATCAAGAATGGGCTCTGGGATTCCTTTCAGGGTACACTTTTTCTCCAACCAATAGGAGATATCCTCCACATTAACACCTTCATTACGGAACAATACAGTAATAACCTTGAATGTCTGTTTGGTTAATGGTATGGCCTGAAAATGGACCCAAGCAGGATTAGTCTTTAATAATGTGTATTTCATCCAAAATCTGTTTAACATATCTGGTGTCACGAAAACTAATGTCATATGTATTGTCCCTGGTGTATGAATCAGGCATACACCTCACTGGCGTAAAACCCAGCATTTGTTTAAGTAAGACTTTCCCCACATAGAATCTGTCAGGCATGGTATCAGTGGGTCCCAAAACCTCAGCCTTACAGCATTTCGTCTTTTAGCCAAGGAAACAGGTTTATGAAAAAGGCTAGCATAGGAGGTAGTTGGGGTTGTAAGGCGTGGTAGGGTATTTTGATCAACATCAGGCCCTATATCATTAGTAGCTTTATTTTGGTTGGCATTTTCCTCCAAATCCCACTTTGGCATTGTTGAGGTGATTTCGATCCTAGTTTAGGACTAACTGGCTGGTTGTGGTTAACCACAGCACCTGGATCCATTAAAGGCCTGTTTATGTCGGATAATTCTACATTCTGTTTTATAGAACCAGGGTCTAAACTACCCTCAGACCTAGCTGCAGGAACACTAGTCTCAGAACTGGGCCCATCTAAAACTGCAAGAGGGTATGATCCATACCTGGAATTGGTATGGCAGGGTCCGCGATCCACTGACCTGAATCTAACAGCAGCCACCACCACCTTTTCAGGGCGATATCTGGGGACCATGCGGGGAAGATTCTACTTCTATATCCCCTGAAATCTCGGTGAACAAGCTTTTGCCCTCAGGGCTGTTTGCACCTTATGTATTTTCAAGTCGGTACCTGTATGACCTGAGGTGAATCTACCTCGGGTTTCTTTCATTCGAATCTCTTCTTCAGCAGCAAGCTGAGCAATTTGATAATCCATAGCAGCCTTCTCCCAAAGGCGTTGTTTCTCTTGTAATATAGTGAGAGCTTGTTGATCTTCGAAGCATCATCAGCTGTCTCGGCATTTAGAGTCGCACTTCGGGTTTGGATTTAAAGCCGACGTGCTCTTGGAATTAAAGCTAGACATACTCCTCGTATGTGCTGGACTTGCGGTGCATTTTCACCTTCCAGCTGAAAACTGTGTTTTTGAGGGGTTAGATACATTTTGCTGGCCACCACTCAGGTGCATTCCAGCCGTATCATTCCCTCTGCTCTGGGTAAAGCCTGTGAGCTCTCTTGCATCTGAGCTCCTCCACTGTCGGCCATCCTGAGACTGTTCCTCTCTCCCAACAGTCTCACAGCACCACCATTGTCCACAAGAGATATTGAAACAGAAGGGATTCCTTGTCTTCTGTCTGTGTCTCTCCTGTATGCAGTTCTTCTCCACCAGGATCCATGGGAGCCGCCATCTTGGTCCCACAGGAAAATGGGTCCTCCTGCTCACAGGAAGCAAGAGTAGGGAATTTCCCGTGTCCTGTGCCAAATTTCCTCATTTACTAAAAATACCACCAACAGTTTCATCTGGTTCAAGGTCACTTGGCATTCATCTGTATCCTCCTCCCCGGTCGTGCCTGAAAATAGGCAGGATTTGTCTAGTGCCTTACCCGCTCAACAAAAACTAAATAAAAAAATAAATACTAATTTAGGGTCAGAAGGTACACCTGATCCAGCATGTCCTTCCTTTGCATCATAAGCTGTGATAAAAACATAAAGAAAGAAAGTATTCTATGAAAACATACTAATTCATAGTAATTCCCTACTCACTTTACTATCGCAGTAACAGACTGTTGATTCCTTGGCAAGGAGAAATTTGTCCAGGATTACCTTGCCAGCCAGTACCATCTTCATATCCAGTGTCTGCACTGGTAGGCTGTTCACAGGTTCATCGCCTTTGGGAGTAAATGAGCCATTTTGCCCCAGATTATAGCCTCTGAGCTTCACAGCATGTCCCCATGTCCTGCTGGAGCATACCAAATTGAACATGTTTGTCTGCCCAATCTTGTCAATATCCCTGAGTATGTAGAAGACTGCATCGTGTGCACTCTCACTCTTTTTCCCCACTGCAAACATGTTATGAAACTATCAGCCACTTCTCATAGCTGCTTTATGTAATTATGGTACAGGTATATCTTCATGCAACTTCCTGAGGTTTCCAGAATTTCAGCCATAATGACCTAATTATTCACAATTTCTGACTTTTATTGATTGCTACAACTAGTCAATATGAGAATAAATTTAGTAGATATGTACCATATTGCTATTCTTGAGAGTTATAGAGCTTCAGTCATTCTGACCTAATTATGCTTGAGTTACAACCTATGATTTGCTGATACACGTTTAGAAGAACGTATAGTATGCAGTGGGCTCAGGTTCAATATATATTTTATTGATCAGCCATTTAGGCCTTTTCAAGTATGAAACCAAGAAATATTTAATACAGTATATTACAAAACACCTTTAAAATTAACAATCAGGTACCCTTCAAAGATGCTATTATTAGGCGCTATGCATTAATGGGGCAGAAGTTATGCACCAAAGGCATGTTCCCCACCTGTAGCTCCGTAGCCCTGGACAGGCATAGGGGTGAGCATTATTCACAACCATAGGGCACCTATTCATGCTCCCCTCACCGTGTACAGGGTCACGGGGCAACCCAGTGTAGAGCGGTGGACCTGGGCAAGCATCCAATCAGATGCCCGACCCAGGTCCCATAGTGGACCCCTTGCAACCATGGGGTGGGTGTACAGTGGAGGTGCAGATCCACATATATGCCATCACAAACTGAACTGTAGGGCTGTCACTGAATGGCTGCCCCAGCCCTCACCATCATCCTAGTGAGCTGGGGCAGCATGGAGTGTAATTTCCCAATCCTTCCGGGACTGGTGGCAGATGTCCATAGGGGCAAGCACTGGGTTACAGCAGGGTCCGGCTGCCTTAACCTGTGCCCCTTGCCTGGTACTATGCAACGTAGGGAATGGCATGTAGGCAGGCACACTCCTGACACTCCCTGACCGACCCTCTGACACATTGCTGCCTGTGCAGCCATGGGTTCCCCATGCTAATGGCTTGCATGCTGTCTGTGAATGCCGTGGGTGGTCTGCAGGACCCTCTGTCTGGCATTCACACTTAGGTTGCATATGTGCTGCTGATACATGGCATGTAGGCCCTTTGTTTGTGCATCGCGCCCAATGTTATTAAATTTTACAAGCTTATTGCACTGATCCCAGGATCACACTGTAGAAGGAGACTTTAAATATCAGCCAGATTATACATTTGTTATGAACATCATATTGTTCCATAGTAATCCAACATTTATTAGGTAGGAAAGTACATCATTAACAATAATGTTAGAATATGAATTCATTAGACAGTTATAAAATATGAATTCAGACAGTTCCAACACTCTTCGTGTGGTGAATACATCTTACTTTAATGCTTGGCTAACCAGTATTCTCTTGGTATAGAATACCAGGGACAAAAGATTATTCAGTAAATCAGATATTACCTCTTCATCATCCCACAATCACAATTTAGATCTTCCTCCTTATGAAAGGATCTATCTTTGGTGAGTCTAATGGTCAATACCTTAGAGTCAAAAGTTTAAATTTATACATAAAAATCTTGTTTTCATGATTTCAAAAAAGGAAAGGTACAGTTGAAGCATATGAAAGTACTTAACATTTTACTAACAAAGGCAAGTCTTTTGAACTTCTTACCAATATCATATCTGCAATTGTGGCTTCTTCATAAAATCAGTTTTGATCAATTGTACATTATTGGCATTAGTTTTAACTCCTTTCAAAAGTCTAGCCACAGATGGTTAAATTTAGTTTATGTAAATTCACCTTTAGAATTTTAGCCAAGGGGATGGAGGTTTTAATCCAGCTGTTTAATATTTTTGGCTAGACTTGAGTTGGTTATTTTATCTTTAACCTGAGCCACACATTTAATCCAGTATGAGATAATTCTGCCAGTTGTAAAAGTTCTAATTGTAATTGTTAAACTCCCCAATTCAGCTCTTACTGTTGCAGAGGCAACTGATTTAGATGTTCTCAATAAAGGTTTATAAAATGAGGAGAAAGGGCCTCAATATTTAACCATTAATTCCTGAAATTTCAGAACTATACAGTATAAGGCAATAGCATTCTGTTTCATTTCTCCTGGTATAAGAGCTGGTTCAACCATGTATACATCATATTTACTATTAAAGATAGTAAACCTTGTTTGACTTGATTTAGTCCAGTGATTATATACTTTTATTGTATAGACTAGCTTACATTATTTGAAAAGGATATACCCAGGTAAGTAAAATTTGAATATGAATATTTCTATTGCCCAGATTTTCTGTAATGCTATTATTTTGCGTTGCTAAAGAAATTCTTTACTATTGCTATCAGCTGATTATATTCCAGCTGACTATCTTGCTCCCCATGAGGCAATTCAAATATCTATCCTTAGTAAGCTTCTCTGAGCAAGATCTTCTTCCTCATATTCACTTCTAGGTAGCCATACTTCTACTACTCAATCAGCCCTTAAGATCTGAGAAATTGTTGGAAAATTAGTGGTGTTATTACTATATTGCTAGGTTTGGTTGTATCAGAAATGATTCCCTGCATCACATCTTGTTCACTTATACCAGCTTCCATTTCTATGCCCACTATCAATAAATCCATAGTTTCTAATCTCTGTGCCTGCTTCAAAATCTCATTCACCGGATTCTGTCTCTAACTGTAAAGTTTATCTGTCTCTGTCCATCTTTCATCCTGTTCCACCAATGGATAACTCTTTTCCTAATATTAATTTCAATGGCAGATGGTATGTAAAAGTAATTTGAATTTTCATTCCTTGTTATAGCTAATCCATATAGAGATACATATCTTGTTTCTCAGTTTGGGTTCCTTATAGTTTACTTGGTCTTGTCAATAGAGACCAGTTTTCAACTATCTTGGAATAAATCTGAATCAAAAAGTTCTCAGGAGATTGGTACTTCTATAATGATGTCCAGCTTCTCTGTCTCTAAAATGTTGCCCTTGTTTCATTTGCTATTTCTAAGCAGTTTAAAATAACATAGACCAGCAGTTCTGTATTAATTACCATTCCTAAAAAGTGAAACATAGAAACATAGACTTCGACTGCAGATAAGAACCACTTGTCCCACCCAGTCTGCCCATTTCCCTACCTATTGGATAAGCTGCATATCCTAGTTAACCAACAGCCTATTTCCTCCTACCCCCACTATAATTGCCTTACGTCTGTCCCATGCATTCTTGAATTCCCCACTGTTTCTGACCCATGTGTCCACCACCCTCTCTGTGAAAAAAATACTTTCTCACATTGTCCCTGAGACGTCCCAACTCTGTCTTCAAACTGTGCTCCTTGTTCTTGCACATCTAGTTTTCTGAAAGATGCTACCCTCTTGGACTTTGTTGAGTCCCTTGAGGTACCTAAAAGTTTCTATCGTGTCCCCCTCTCCATCCTTTCCTTGAGGGTATACATATTAAGCTTCTTTAGTCTCTCTTGTATGGTTTCTGATGCAGACCCTGAACCATTTTAGTTGCCCTCCTCTGGACTGCTTCCATCCTGACTATGTTCTTGCAGAGATAGGGTCTCCAGAACTGCATGCAGTACTCCAGATGGGGTCTCACCAACTGTCCATACAGAGGATGATAGCTTCTGTTTTCTACTGGTGATGCCTCTCCCTATGCATCCCAGTATCCCCAACCCTCCTTACTGCCTTTTCACATAGCCTGCCTTCCTTTAAGTCATCTGATATGACTACCCCAGGTCCCTTTCTATTTTGTTGTTGTTAGTACCTCTCCTCCATTGTGTACTCTTCCCTGGGTTTTTGTTTCCCATGTGCATTACTTTGCACTTCTTTGTATTTCATCTAAACTGCCATACTTTTGACCATTCCTCCAAACTTGCCAAGTCCTTCTCATCCTTTCCACCCCACTTGTGTATCAACTCTGTTGCAGATCTCTGTAGTGTCTGCAAAGATGCATACTTTTCTTTCCAGTCCCTCTGCAATGTCACTTACAAAGACATTAAAGAGGACCAGCACAATACTGAACCCTGTGGTACCCTGCTAATAACCCCACTTTCTTCAGAGTGTACTCTGTTTTACTATTACCCTCTGTGTCCTGTTGTCCAGCCAATGTTTTCCAGGCTACCACCCGGGACCCACTCCCAGGCTGGCTAACTTGTTTATTAATCTTGTGTGGGGCTGTGTCAATGCCTTGCTAAAGTGTAGGTAGGCCATGTCCACAGCCCCTCCCTGGTCTACTACTGGTTACCCAGTCAAAGAAATCTATTAGATTCATCTGACATGACCTTCCCACTGTGAATCCGTGCTGCCTTGGTCCTGTGCCCCGCTGGGCTCTAGGTACTCAACAATTCTTTCTTTCAGAAGTGATTCCATCATTTCCCTACCACTGAGGTCAAACTAACAGGTCTGTAGTTTCCTGTCTCTGCCTTGCTCCCACTTTTGTGAAGGGAATCACATCCGCCTTCTTGCAGTCCTCAGGTACCACACCTTCTTCCATGATTTGTTAAAAGGGTAGTCAGTGGTGTCACTAGTTCTCCCCTAGTTCTTTTAGAATTCTGGGATGAATCCCATCAGGCCCCATTGCCTTCTCCACCTTGAGTTTTAGGTATGTGACATGTTAGTCCAACCATTTGGTAAGTTAAGCTCTATTTGGAACAAGTTACTAAGGACTGAACCCAGCATGAATTTACCTTAATTTATATTATTACGCACACCCTAATCTGGGTCGCTGCCTTGGTACTCAATATCTCTACATTATTGATAGCAATCCCAGTTCTGGTTCCTTTATGAGTCTAATTGTTTCTCTTTTCTCCAGCTTATTTCCTAATTCTTAGATATCTTTATCACTGTCATTAATTATGTCATCTCAGAGGTTAGGTAAATAATTTATCCATGTCCTTCAATTTCCTCAGTCTTGTTTATTGCTTGCAGTAACAACATTTATTTCCTATTTGTTCTTCATCTTTGTTCATATGGCCATACCACCTTGAACGTGCCTGATCCCATTGGATTTTTGTGAGTAAAGCAGGCTTGACCTGGTTAGTACTTGCATGAGAGACTGTGAATACCAGGTACTATATGCAGTTGTGATCATACCTGTCTGTCTGTTTGTCTATCTAGCCACGCAGTGGTACCAGCCAGAATGCAGTGCAAAACCTTATAGTATTACTGCAAAATGCTGCAGGAAACAATGGCAATTAAGCCATCTTTGTTGTAAAGTTTTTGTGATGTCATCTACTGCAAGGTACTACATTGCATCCTAGCTGACTCTGCAGTATATGTATATAGATACTGTATATAACAATAATAATTTTATTTATATAATGCAATCTTTAAAATCAAAGTGCTGTACAATTCATAAAAACAATTAAAAGAACAAAACATGGTATCAAAAACAAATTAAGATCAGGTAATAAAATACAAAACAAGCAGGAGCATATGACCAACCTAGTCACCAAATGCCTGGCAGAATAAAAAGGTCTTTAAAGCTGTTTTAAAGCTCCCACAGTGTGGCACTCTCAAATCTGATGAGGCAGAGAATTCCACAGGGTCGGGCTACAAACATAAAGCTCGCGCTCAGAAGTTTTCAACCGCACCCTGGGAATTCTAACAACCCCTCGTCAGCTGAGCGGAGGAGCAGGCGGGCAGTAACAAGGAGCTCTTGCAGGTAGCCTGGGCCCTGTCCATGTAGGGCTTTAAGGTCAGAAGACCAACCTTGAAGGTGATCGCCACTGAAAAGGCAGTCAGTGCAGTTCGCGCAGCACAGGCGTGATGTGACTCGAACGAGAGCCCCAGTCAACAACTATGCCGCAGCATTCTGCACAAGCTGCAAGTGGCATATATCAACCCCTGGAAGCCATTGGTAGAGGGAGTTGCAGTAGTCCAGGCACTAGGACACGAAGGCATGTATCAGTGTTGGCAGGTCACCGGATGGAACAAGGTGCTTGACCCGAGCAATGTTCCTAAGATAGTAAAATGAGGACTTGACAACTACGGACACCTTTGAATGCAGTGTCAGCCTGTCATCAAGAGCACCCCTAGGTCATGCATCTGTTCAGAAGAAGGTAGCTGACTACTCCCGAACTGAAGCCCACAGGGCGCCTGTCACCGACTCCTCTAACGGTGGCCTGGATCCACAACCAACACCTCAGTCTTATGAATTCAATTTCAAACAGCTGGATTTCATCCAGTCCTCGATTTCTGAGGTAGGTGTTAAAGACTGAGAGAGCACTATCCTGGTTGGGAGCAAAGACAGGTAGAGCTGGGTATCATCAGCATAGCAGTGAAACCTCAGCCCATAGCATCAAACAATGTCTCCTAGAGGCAGCATATACATCGTGAACAACATTGGGAGAGCACCGAGCCTGGGGACCCCACAGGACAGGGAGACTGGGTCTGAGGAATACAACCCGGGCACCCTCTCTGAAATGTGCCAGAGAGGAAGGATTGAAACCAGCTGAGGACTGGACCAGCCAGGCCACATATGACCCTCAGGCGTGAGCAACACCCCATGGTCCACGTGTCAAAGCTGGTGAGAGATCCAGAAGCACCAAGATGGAACGGTGCTTCTGATCTCTAGCCATCAGGAGATCATTGAGCACCTGGACCAGAGCTGTCTTGGTACAATGCCTATTCCGAAAATCGGACTGGAGGACTGTAGATATCCTGGATGGTACTGTGGTTCCACAGCTGCAGCACAAAAACTTTCTCTATCACCTTCCGTAAAAAGGGAGGTTAGAGATAGGTCTGTAGTTAGCCAATCAATTCAGGCCCAGAAAGCTTTCTTAAGGAGAAGTGTAACCACCACCTCCTGCAGGGAACTAGGGAACTTCGCCCGTCTCTAAGGAGCACCACACAGTCTTGCCAGGACAGGGCCAATAGAATCTAACACACCCAAAATGATGCATGTTGGGCCCAGTTCCAAACTACAGTAAGTCGGCGCATATTCTGGATAATCCACATAATATCAATGGTCTCTGGCCAGTCGAAGAAGACCAAGAAAACCAAGGTGCAGTGAACAGACACCAACCACCGTCAACCCCATAGTGTGAGCTGGTAGGATCTGCCCTGATGCTGCCACCTTATCAGCAAAAATTGAGCAAACTCATCACACTTAGATTGTGAAAATGCTCCTCAGACCTGTAGGCAGGTTGGGTTGCACAGCCTGTCTGTGGTCCAAAGAGCTGAGCTGGTCGATTCTGAGCTGCAGCAATCTACTTGGACAGGAACTGTGCCTTCTTACGGGTGATTGCTGATTGATAGAGCTGGTAATGCTCCATCAGTGTAAGGTGGTCAGCATCCAGGGAGGACTTCTGCCAGCAATGCTCTAACCTTTGTCCAACTCGTCTCAACTCCCTCAAGGTCCCATCAAACCAAGGGGACTGAAGGCAAAGAGAGAGGATGAACACAGACAGGAGCAGTGGAGTCCAGGACATCTGCCATGGCCTTATTATAGGCCAGGACCAAGTCCTCGGGACTCCTGCTTGCACCAGTAAGCTCGATGGGTCCAACACCTTTAGTAGACTGTCAGGAGAACATCCCTCAAAGGGTGGTATCTGACCATCTCCATAGGGGCAGGCCTATAGAAGGGAGCCTGAAATTGAATCTTATGGTGTGGTGGTCCAACCAACTAACTGGTTCCACCACCAAGTCAGTGGCCTCCAAGCCCAGGAGAAAAATCAGATCAAGTGGTGACCATGAGTTGCAGAGAGTAACTGCCTGTGTTAGGTCCAATGAGCACATAAGTTGGAGGAATCCTGGCCAAACTCGAGAGTTCATTGTCGACCCAGGCATTGAAGTCACCCAGTACCATCAATCTTGGAGACTCAAATGCCATGTGACAATGAAGTCTGTAATTCCTAGCAGAACAGTTTCTCATCCCTGGTGGACAGTAAATGAAGCGATCCTGCACCCACACAACAATGGTACACTCAAATGATCTGGAACTCTCAACTGGCACTCCCACAACATCCAATTCTGATCTAAAACATATGGCTACACCCCACCCCTGCGATTAGATCTCGAGCAGTGTATCACCGAGAAACCAGCTGGAATAGCTGCCTCCAAGATGGGGCCAGGATTATCATCCAGCCAGGTCTCCGGTGTTGCAAGCCAGATCAGCTGTCCTAAGAAGATCAGCAATAATAGTTATTTTGTTCCTAATAGATCTGGCATTTACTGCACCGCTTGAGTCGGACGGTACCAGAGCCATCTGGGCCACCGGCCCAAAATCAGTGGAGCCCTTGAGTATGGGGACCAGGATCGGAGGCCATTCTGGAACCCATTTCTCCCAGGGTGTCTCCCTAGCCCTAACCACCCCAGTCCGACCAGCCCGCTAACACCCCAAGGTTCGGTACTCCTGACCCTCCTCCGTCTCCTTTCTACTATTCCCAAGGCCCAGCAGTGCCTATAAACTGCTGCCGACAGGGAAGGACAGTGAAAAGAGGCGGAGGTCCCGAGCTTCGGAGGAGGAATAGCGGCAGGCCTTTATACATATATATATATATATATATATATATATATATATACACACATGTACATCTGTGTATATTATAGTGGCATAGTGTACGGTAGTGCCACTATAGTTAAGGTTCAATGGTCACTTCTATATTAAACCCCAAATTTTGCACTTTAATAACTTTGCAACTGTTTGACTGATTTGCATAAAGCTATGCATGCGATGTTGGGGACTAAAGATCTCTTGATGTGGCAAGTTTCGTTCCAGTTGGATGTACTGTTGTGGAGATGCGGAATGTCAAAAATGTGAAAATGACCATTTCTGTGTAAATCTTTTGTCATGCGTTTCTCAGAAATGGCGTGGGGTTAGTCTGAAATTTTCAGGGTATCTCAAGGAGCAGGGAAGTGATTCTGCCACTGTACAATAGCCTGGTTTGTTCCACACCATGAGTACTGTGTGCAGTACTAGAAGCCGCACCTCAGGAGGACATCAGCTTCTGGGAAGGGTTCAAGGTGTACAACAAAATGATCCAGGGTCTAGGGGATTGACGTATGACTAAAGATTAGAGCTTGGCCTGTTTTCACTGGAGGAGAGGGTGACCGGGGGACATGATTGAGGTTTTCAAGTACCTCAAGGGAATAAACAGGGTAAATCAGGAGGGATCTTTAGGCTAAAGGAGAATGGAATCACCAGAAGACATAATTGGAAGCTTGAAGGAGGAAAGATGATGGGGGAGGAGGAGGTATTTCACTGAGAGGGTGGTGGAACCATGGAATGCACTGCCTGGGGAGTTGATTCAGGCTGCTATGGTGGTGGTGGGGTTCAAGAGGGTGGGGCAGGTATAGAAAGGGAGGAAGCAGAGGTTGGCTTGCCACAGGGGGCTGGGTTGGAGGACAGTAGATATAGGGATACAACAAGGGGATGGCTGGTACTCACCCAGGGTTCTGAGCTCGAACAGACTCGATAGACCGTAAGGCCTAATCTGCTGGTAGTTAGTATGTTAGTATGTATGCATATCAATCTTGGGTCACAGATCTCCTTTTGAAGGTTTGGTGAAAAATATTAATCCATTCAAGTTATTAAAGTTTAAAGTTTCCATGATTTCCTATGGGAAAAGTTAGATGTGCCATGAGAAAGTTTTTTTACTGCCACGAAAGCAGTTTTGCTTTCGCAGATGTGAACTGTAGTGTCGGGATTCCACCATCTTGTTTTCTGTTAGCGTTGTGGAAAAACTTAAATGACTTAAAAATACTGCCTCTGATAAACACCAACACTTGTGTTTACCTTATCAGGGCCCCAAGGGAATCAGATTCTGTGCTTTACACTTGCCCTCAAGCTGTTCTTGCTTTCACAAAAGGTGTGGCAGTATGTGGTGCAATTTTCGAAAGTACTTTTGAGAAGGTGCCACAAATTGTAGCATATTTCCACTGAAAAACACTGGGGGTTTGCCCAAATTATGGCACTGTTTCATGAAACAATGGGGGTTGTGCCACAATTTGTGACACTACTTTTCTTAAAATGTCTGTTGTTACTCACTGCAAACAAATAGTTTGCACTTAGACTGAAATTTCAAGGTACAAAGGGCTTTCCTCACAGATGTGCCTTTTGCTGGTTTGGTGAGAAAATTGTCATGTGCTGTATAGTTACAACAGTTTGAAGTTACAGTAATTTCCCATAGGATAACACTGTAATGGTGGGGCACATTTGCTATCTATATTTAAAGCTAGAGATACAGATTACTCAGCGACTCGCAGCTTAGTGCCTATAATGTTTCTATGTTTCCACACCTTGTTTCAAATTGTTGGTGAATTGTAACGGATGGAGCAAGGTCACTGATACTGTGGTATGCATTCTCAATGTGTCAGCAGTACTGATTTGAGAGTCCCTGTGCTCCCATCACTATGTACTGATGGGAGCAGGGCCCTCACACTTCCACATGGAACTGAGGAGAATTATAATACACATGTAGGGCCCTGTGGTCCCACAACTGAATGTGAGTTAGGTTATATATCTGTTGCAATTAAGGGGGCACATGTCTGATATTGCTTTGGAAGCTGAGGTACACCTTCTGTCATATGTGCCCCCAAAGAGATTCACCAATCGAAACTCCTACACCTTAAATATAGATGCCTTACCCCACAGGAGTCGAGAATTGTGAATATTTCCACTTGTAATCCATTATGATAAAAACTTACTCACTCATAAAAGTCTTGAAACAGGGTCCCACGGACTTCCCTGTTGTAAGTGTCACCCTAGCTCCTCTCCCATGCTCACTAACGTTATGACGGATGCCAGTGAAAGTATGGAGGCACGCTTCATTCTAATCAATGGTGGCATCTTTTCCAGCAATTTTATGTGTTATCATGGCCAGTTGGTAATGAAACATGGAAACCAGCTGCTGACTAACAGACGAAACAGTAAACGAATCGACAACAGAAATGCAACTGAAAATGCAAACGCTAAAGGCAACAGAAACGCAAACGGTGACAGAGATGCAAACAGTAATGGTAATACAATTGGAAATGTAAACAGTTACAGTAATAACAACGATGACGCCAAAGCGAACAGTAATGCAAATGGAAACTCAAATGCAAGCGCAGTACGGAAATGCAAATGATAATGTGCACGGTCACGGTACTGCAGTTGGAAATGCAAATGCTAATAGTAACAGCAACAATGACACCAGAGGAAACACAAACACACAAACAGAAGTGCGTACGAAATGCAAATGGTAATGCACACGGTGATGCAAAACGAAAAGCAAACAGTAATGGAAACGTAATGGTAACAGTAATGCAAATGCGAAAGTGCAAACGAAATGCAAAGGGTAACGCATATGGTGGCATAGATGGGAACACTAACGCAAATGGTTATGGAAATGCAAGTGGAAACGCTAACTGTAACAGAACGAAAGCGCATACCCTTCTTTTCCCCAAAGCTGTATAGAGAAACACAGTGAATACAAAGAATGTATGCATAATAATGGACCTCGGAGCAGAAAATGAGCACTTGGAATACTAAATTGCTTATATCTCGGTTATAATCGGTTGTACAACATAAAAAAAAAAAATTAATATCATTTATGACTTTCCTGGCTAGTTTTGTACTGAAAGCATTTTCTGATGAAAGTCCATATCTCAGCTGCTTAGATACGGCCCTCGAAGGCACGGTGGACACCGTAATGTTAGTCTATGGAAAAGTGTCAATTCGAGTACCATAACTTTGCAGCCCTGCAATATTTTGTCACCAAACCATGAAAAGGCACATCTGTGGGACGTTGGATTTCTTCCCTCCAAATTTCAGCCCAAAAGACCAAACCGCTCTTTTGCAGCAGGGTGGCAAAGATTTCCTAATCTTTTGGGCATAGTGTCGCAAAGTAGTGTCGTAAATCACAACACTTTCACAAAACAAATTATGAAAGTGTCGCAAGTGTGACTACTTTGCGATACTATAGTTTACAAAAATTTCAAAACATATTTCTGGGTGTTTAACCCCCAAAAAAGACATGGCTAGCATCCTCAGGGCTCGACTAGGTGAACACAAAAATAATTGTGTCCCTAGAGGGTCCCAAATTTAAATGCCAAGCATTTCTGTGACCAGTAACTGAAAAAATGGCTAACTCACGACACTACAGGGGTCATTTGCGATACTAAAACTGCATTTGCAACACTGTTGAACTTTTAACTTTTCCTATTCACTATAATGGGAAATTTGTTTTTGAAAACTTTTGAACAGTTTTAATATTTTTTTAACAAAATCTTCAAAAGGCACATTGGGATCCCTGGCCACATGTTCCCTAAAGGCTTCGGACTGGTCCAAAAACCGTGCAATCTGTAGGTGCAAACAAAAATGCGCAAAAAAGCATAAATGCGACTTTCTATTGCACTTTATAGCTCTGCAACCATATATCCAACCATTACAAAATCTTGGCAAATCCAGAGATCTATGGTTTCGCCCATGCCTGCCAAATTTCAGGCAAATCTGTCATACAGTGACAAAGTTATTAAGCTGCACATTTTCACATTAACCTTAAATGGGTACTCAACTCTATTCATAGTGGCACTACGTGCCACTATTATATATATATACTGTATGTATATACATATATATATATATATGTAATAGATAACCCACTCTAAGGTGAGCGGTCACACTATGATACACGCATGCCTTGTTGTGTGTCAACCACCCAAGGCATGCGAATATCAGAGCATGACCGCACACCCTAGAGTGGTTATCTATCTTATAAAATGACAGAATTGTTTTGGAGGGGTGAAAGTGTAGGTGTGCGGTTTGTCTGATATAAGCATGATCATGTGATGTGTTTCAACCAATCAGCAGACATGATTTTTCCTACCCATTTTATATATATATATATATATATATATATATATATATATATCAAAACACATTGTTATGCACTAGTTAGGTCAAAGTGACAAAAGTAGGGAATGTGGCATTAGGGTTTCCATCCCAACACGTCACCCCCACCCTGCAGGCAGAAGCAGGTGTGGGTGTGCCTTGGGGTTGTCAACCCTAACGCTCACCCCATTCCACATTCCATGAGTAAATAAGCTGAGACAGGTACAGTATATGAGAATGGGGTGAGCATTGGGTGACAATCCCATGACACACCCATGCCGCTACTGCCTGCAGGGTATGAGATGGAGTGTTAGGGTTGGAAACCCTAATGCCAAACCTCCTCTTTCACAAGCAGTAAAAGGAAATAATACCTCTTCCTCCTTATACCCACTTATCTTCTCAAATTCCATGCTCTTTACTTTCTAAAAACATTTATTTGTAATTTTGCTTGCTGCTAACTTTTAAATTTCTTTCCATGGACTGTACTGCAGAAATGTTTGTCACAGCTTGCTTTTCTTGAAAAATAAATGGCACTTTGCATGTGGAGCAGAAGAGTTTGCCATCACTCATATGAAAAACATTACTGGCATACTGAGCACAGTGTTCTTTTGCACTCATTTTACAAACTTTAAATCTGTCATATTTGGCAGCATTTGTTGCCTTATATGGCACAATTGCTCCTTTTGTATTGTTAGTGTGATTTGTTCCTGGGATTAAAAAATTAAATACCAGTGTGTTTTAAATGTTTAAATGTTAAAGTTGTTAAGCTGCATATCAATATAGGTTACACATCAATGGATTTGCACATGCAAACATATAGTGGACACACTTCAACCGGAAACATGACAATAAATGCCTTTTCTCACTGTCTCTTTCTGTTTCAGATTAATTTCTTAACATGTGAGATCTGTCTTTATAGACTACTTGGTGGTACAACACGATGTGTTACACCTAGGCGGTCTTAATGTTTTATTTTATTTATTTATTTTTATTATTTAGTTTTTGTTGACCAGGTAAGTACACTAGATAAATCCTGCCTATTTTCAGGCACCACCCGGGAGGGGATACAGATGAATGCCAGCTGACCTTGAACCAGATTAAGCTGTTTAAGCAGATTAAGATGTTGATTGCAGTGTGAGGGATTCATGCAGAGGATGGATGAATGATCACAAGTTCAAGTTCTTCTGTGGGTCAGTCTTTCTGCCACATTAAGAAATTCTTCAGGGTGTGTAAACGCAATATACTCTGGAGATATGGTCCAAGAAGAGGTCTGTCAGATGAAAAAATAGCTTGATTAAATGACGTGTCAAAACAAATTCTGAACAACACGAAATGTCACAGAACTTCATGTATGGCCCAATACACTGTAACCTAAACAAAAATAGGTAACCGTACCCTGCCACTTCGAGTTGCTGCCACTTATCTCTCCCCTTTAGCTGCATTTGCAGGGAGCATACACTCCCATGTGGTGTCTGGCTGAGCTGGATCATACCACAGCATTCCTTGTACAGTCAGGAGTAAGTCAAACTGAGCAAGAGATGAGAAGTGGACAGTTACCGGATGACTGAATATATTTTGCCCAATTCCGTTGGACTGCTGCTTTAAGAATCCTTTTTAAACTTACATTTTATCCTCCTTGCTCTCCCCTGGCCCTTACTTAGAGCCACCCCTGCACCAACCCCATCATCCCAACTTCTCTCAGGGATTACCTACCTTTGGCAGTCACCTGGTATCCTCTCTGCGTGCAGGACAGAAGTGGTGACCAAGTTCCTGCCATAACTGAAGAGTCCTGAGGGATGCAGAAGCCTCCTGTGCCCAGCCAAGCTATGGTGATCCTGCCTCATTCTCGAACCTGGTTGCTGGTATGGCAGCAGGTAAGGCACTAGGTGCTCAGCCTTCATGCCACCAGGCTCGAATCCTAACTGTGGGGTTCTACATGCTGCTGTTGATGCCTTTCTATCCTGTTATCCATTTGTCAACATCTCACCACAGATATTCAGCAACCTAGCACAAAAGTTTTGTACTTGAATGCATACAGTTCTTTAATACACTTACAGTTACCTCCCAAAATAAAAACATCCATACAGACATATGCTAGCTTTCAATGCATGCACAGTCCTTCCACCGCCACACACAAAAAGTTATAAAAGCAGCATATTGTTATGTTAAAAATTACTTTTGGTATGTATTTTCTGTTTGCAGTCAGCTTCTGTGGAAAGATTTTGCATCTGATTTGCAGAGCGGACAGTTTTTGGGTGCACAAGGTCCTCCAGTCTCCAGATTCTTCTGCTACACAAAACTGGTCCATTTAAAATGAAGTAAATTGCCCTTACTTTGTTTTTGCTTCAAATCAAACTACCTCTGCAGAAGGCCTTAAAGTTCCAGTCATTTTCTTCATTTATCACACATGTATTTTTTTTCGCACCATATAAAAGGCAGCTGCTCAAATTATTTTCCTCTTGCTATATACAACCCTCCCTAACCAAACAGCAAACCGGAGAGAGGGCAGCACTGCTTTTCATGCCTCCTGTTCAATTTGTTTTCCTGTCTCAGTGAGGCAATTATGCTCTCGCCTCCCCATTGTCTTGTTGTAAGTCAATAGCAGTTTTAACCTGCTGCTATCTTATGTATTCACAAGTTTGATCAGCATTGCCTCACCCTTAATACAGCTGAAACACAGAAACATAGAATTTGACGGCAGATAAGGACCACTTGGCCCACCTAGTCTGCTCATTTCCTACCTGATGGATAAGCTGCAGATCCTAGTTAACCAACAGCCTACTTCCTCCTGCTGGAGTTGGAGCTGGAACAGTTCATAAAAGACAAGAAGAACCTGTACAGTCACAAATACGTTAAATTCTACTGCTCATTTGTTTGGTTAAATTGTGAGCAGGATGATGGTGTGAAGGAGCTATAGTACTTGCATCTTATGGTCATTTTGCAGCATGCAGCTGCATGGCAAAGAGGAAAGGAGCATTGCGTGACTCACTCATGCGATTTTCCATCTTTGCCCTCCCTAAAATGGCTTTGCAAAGTGCTATTGTGCATGCACAGACAGCAAAACCAGCAATAAGGAAAAAGCACAGAGGCACCTGAATTTCACAGTTTCTGTGTCCTCCGTAATGAACTTCCATCTATAGGAATCCATAGGAAACAAGGTGAAAGAGTCTAACATGTTTAAATATAAGAAAATATCAGGACAAGAGGACACAGCATGAGATTGGAGGAGGCCGATTAAGGGGAATGTGAGGAAATTCTTTTTCACAGAAAGGGTGGTGGATGCATGGAATGGCTTACCACAAGAAGTGGTGGCTATGAATACAGTGCAGGGCTTCAAACAGGCATGGGATAGGCATAAGGGAGCAATACAAATGACTATGAATAGATAGGTCACTGACAGAGCAAAGGCGAAGGCACATTTATAAGGTAGAAAAGAAATGGCAGACTGGATGGGCCTCATGTGTCCTTATTCGTCGTCAACTTCTATGTTTCTATGGAATAAGCAATGTGAGCAAACAGGTCTAAGGGAAAGATCCTGTTTTCACAAATGTCTTCGGTAACACACAATTAAAAGTCTTGAAATACAATGTTTTGTGGAATTTTGTATAACTGAGTTTTGCTGGTGCCAACTGTATATTTCACTCTGGAATCTGGAAATCTCTTTAAGAAGGTAGTTTTTAATTTCTGGAACTATTCGGTTTTAATATTGTTTTGGTGGAAGAGATTATGATAACCTTCAGTGACATCAACCAGCGGGTGTAGTATTATAATTTTTTCCTTTCCTAATGGGTCTTTTCCACAGTTTATGATTGCTAGTAACAACAGATACGATATTAAAATAAAAAGACAGGAAGAGGCAATCATTATTCATGCATGAGGCAACTGTATAACTGCTAACCAGAAATTAGAGTAGTGTTCAGGCTTGCTTACTGCATCACTTATGTGTTCTCTTTATTTACAAATCAGCTGTTCAGTCAAAAACAATGTAACTAGTAACATAAGCATTAATATCCAAATGTAATGTAATGTTTTTTTACTATGCTAAGAGTCAAGGAAACATAAATATTTATTTTAGAAACATAGAAACATAGAATTTGACGGCAGATAAGGACCGCTTGGCCCACCTAGTCTGCCCATTTTCCTACCTAACAGATAAGCTGCAGATCCTAGTTAACCAACAGCTTACTTCCTCCTACCCCCACTAGGACTGCCTTATGCCTGTCCCATGCATTCTTGAAGTCCCCACTGTTCTTGACTCCACGACCTCCTCAGGAGGCTGTTCCATGCATCCACAACCCTCTCAGTGAAAAAATATTCTCACATACCTCTGAGCCGCCCCCTCTATCTTCCAATTGTGCCCCTTGTTCTTGCACATCTCTTTTCTGGAAGATGCCACCCTCTTGGACTTTGTTAATTCCCTTGAGGTACTTGAAAGTTTCTATCATGTTCCCTCTCTCCTTCTTTCCTCAAGGGTATACATATTAAGCTCCTTTAGTCTTTCTTCAGATGTCTTCTGGTGCAGACCCTGCACCATTTTGGTTGCCCTCCTCTGGACAGCCTCCACTCTGTCTATGTCTTTGGCGGAGATGGGTCTCCAGAACTGCACGCAGTATTCTAGATGGGGTCTCACCAACTGTCTGTACAGAGGATAACAACTTCCTGTTTTCTACTATTTTGCCTCTTCCTATACATCCCAGTATCCCCCAGCCTTCCTTACTGCCTTCTCACATTGCTTGACACCTTTAGGTCATCTGATATAATTACCCCCAGGTCCTTTCTATTTTCACCGTTGTCAGTATCTCACCCCCATTGTGTACGCTTCCCTGGGTTTTGTTTCCATGTGCATTACCTTGCACTTCTTTGCATTGAATCTGAGCAGCCATACATTTGACCATTCCTCCAACCTTGCCAAGTCCTTTTCATCCTTCACTCCATCTGTGTATCAACCTGTTGCAGATCTTTGTGTCATCTGCAAAGAGACATACTTTTCCTTCCAGTTCCTCTGCAATGTCACTTATAAAGACATTAAAAAGGACCGTCCAGTACTGGAGTCTGCATGGACCCGCTAGTAACCCTCCTTTCTTCACTGTGTACTCCATTTACTACTGCCTTTGCGTCCTGTTGTCTAGCCAATTTTTTATCCAGGCTACCACCTTGGGACCCATTCCAAGGCTGGCTATCTTGTTTATTAATCTTTTGTGTGGGACTGTGTCAAGTGCCTTGCTAAAATCTAGGTAGGCCATGTCCACAGCCCTTCCTGGTCTACTACTTTGGTCACCCAGTCAAAGAAATCTATTAGATTCATCTGACACGACCTTCCCATCGTGAATCCATGCTGCCTTGGGTCCTGTGCCCCACTGGCCTCTAGGTACTCAACAATTCTTTCCTTCAGAAGTGATTCCATCATTTTCCTACCACTGAGGTCAAACTAACTGGTCTGTAGTTTCCTGCCTCTGTCCTGCTCCCACTTTTGTGAAGAGGAATCACATCTGCCCTCCTCCAGTCCTCGGGTACCACCCATCCTCCCATGATTTGTTAAAGAGAGTAGTCAGTGTGTCACTAGTTCTACCCTTGGTTCTTTAGAATTCTTGGTGAATCCCATGAGGCCCCATTGCTTTGTCCACCTTCAATTTTATTAGTTCTTTCAGAACCCTTTCTTCTATAAATGGACTGGTATCGACCCCCATCTTCAGAGTGTTTCTCTTGTTTGGTTAAGGTAACTCCTCTCCTCTTCCTTTGTGAATACTGAGCAGAAATATTCGCTCAGTATCCCTGCTTTTCACTCTCACCCTCTACCCACATTCCTCCCTTTATTACTCTTCAGTACCCTCCTTTGGTCTTTCTTGTTCTAATGTACCTATAAAGGTCTTATCCCCTTCTTAACAGAATTGGCTATCCTTTCCTCGGTTTGGGCCTTTGCTATTCTGACTGCCATCCCAGCCTCTTTCTGCTTTAACTAATAAAGTTCTCTGTCCTGCTCCTTCTGTGTTTCCTTATATTTCCTGAATGCTGTCCTTTTCTCCTTAACCTTCCCTGCCACCTCTTTTTGAGAACCATAGCGTTTTTTCCTTCGTTGTGTTTTATTGATTTGCTTTACACAAAGGCTTGTTGCCTCTGTGATGGCTGTTTTGATCACTCCCCATTGTTCCTCCACCCTCCTTCTTGCCTGTTTGCTAGTGCTTTTCTGAGGCACTCTCTCATTTTCCCAAAGTCAGCCTCCTAAAGTCCAGTACTCTTGCTTTTGTATGGCTTGATTGTATGGCTGTGTTTATCATGAACCACACTGTTTGGTGGTCACTTGTTCCCAGATGGCTACCCACTTCTAAATCTGAGATTCTTTCTCCATCCCCATTTGAGAGTACCAGGTCTAAGATTGCTCCCTCCCGAGTGGGTTCCAATACTTGCTGTCTGAGGCATGCCCCTGTAGGGCATCAAGAATGACCCTGCTCTTGGATGTGCCTGCAGCAAAGGTGCTCCAGTTAACATCTGGCATATTCAGGTCCCCATCAACAATATCTCCCTTTTTCTGCCATTCTAAGAAAGCCTTCTATCATTTTCTTGTCCATTCCCTCCCCTGAGACAGGGGTCTGTATCACAACCCCATGCGGATTGTGGTGCCATTTCTGTCTCCAGGGTGACCCAAAGTGCCTCATCTGCTCCCTGTTTACTCTTTAGTTCTGTTGCTTTGATCCCTTCCTTTACATAAAGAGCTACTCCTCCTCCTCTTTTACCCTCCCTGTCCCTCCTGTAGATTGTGTATCCTGGTATGTTGACATCCCAGTCATGGTTCTCTGTGTACCATGTTTCTGTGACTGCCACAATATCCAGGCAACCCTCTTCCATCAAGGCCACTAGATCAGGGAGCTTGTTACACAGACTATGGGCATTGGTACTCATCACCCTCCACTTTTTGATAGCCTTACCCTTTTAGCCCCATTTCTGTCCTTACTGCCTTTGCCTTTTTTACATTTAAATCTGTTCTGCTCCCTAATAACTTCTGTACCTTGGTCTTTACCTCACTAATCACCATGTTTTGTGGGGAGGCTCGGATTTCCTGCTCCTTTCAGTGCCTCCCTTGGCTAGTTTAAATGCTTGCCAATTAAGCATTAAACCTCCCACCTAGGATCCTGGTTCCCCGGACAGATACAGACCATCACACCAGTATAGGTCTGCATCCCTCCAGATGGCTCCCCAGTCCCCAATGAAGCCAAAATCCTGAGCTCCACACCAGTTTTTCAACCACTCATTGAATTCCCTGGTGAGAAGTGCCCTAGCATCTCCCTTGCCATAGACAGGCAGCACCTCCAAGAAGGTTACCGTATGCGCTACTTGTCTAAGGCCCTTCCCAACTCTACAGACTCCTCTTGCACTGCTCTGATCCCATTCCTAGCCAGATCATTTGTCCCTAGGTGGACAATGACATCCAGCTCCCTCCTCGTGCAGCTCCTCCCACGATCCTGAGGATTCGCCTCTGTCCCTCCAAGCCGTGGTGCCAGGAAGGCACCTTACCTCCTCTCCCTTCCTCCCCATTTCTACCCCCTAATGATTGAGTCCCCACCAGGAGTTGTTTCCTTCCCTATGGGGTCCCATGCCACCCTCCTGTGGGTCTCCTTGTGAAGGTTCCCGGTCTCCACTGCAGGTGCCTCCATAGAGGAACCACTATCCACCAGAAGAGCGAATGAATTGTGGAGAGGTACAGCTGGAGGGATGCAACTCTGTTCCACCACCCTCTCCTCCTTGAGCCCACCCTGGTCCAGCCTCTTCTCTTTCTTGGCAACCTCTGAGGTAGTGGCATTGGCCCTGGTGGTCCCTGGGTGGGGAGGAGGTTTCTCAATCCTAGCCAGGTCAGCCTGGAGACGGCAACCTCCTCTCTCAGACCAGAGAGGTGCCTGCAAATAGGGCAGCATTGCAGCCTCCAGAATGTCTCCCGAACACTGCCACCCACAGCCATTGCACTGCACCACTCCTATCATGTCTTATTTTGTGTCCTCTCTACGCTTTCTCTGAATGCTTATTCTCTCCTCTCCTTACAACTCTCACCCTTCCTGTTCTGGGACAGCAACTTCCTATCTTCTTCAGTAGCTTCCTTCTTCCTTGCTCAATATCAGACCACCAGCAGCTAGGAGGGAGAGTGAGCTACTTTTTTCCTTTAGGTTGACAAAACCAGTGTTTCTCTATGATCTTTTCCTTCCTACTGCCAAACAGGAAGTTCCTGTTGACAGTCAAATCCAGTGGCTATAAAAGTAGAACTGGCTTTGGGTGGGATGGAGGGCAATTAGTAAGAAAAATGCTAGCAACAGGAAGTTTTAATTTGACTCACCTGCTTTTATAGTGTCTAAACCACACCCCAGGTAAGCTCTCTTTCCTCCTACTGGTTTAGCAAAGTCAGCTGATACAGTACCCTTCCTGCACAGAACACACACTGACTTTCTTTCTTTTCTTTCTTTTTTTAACCCTAAATAAGACCTCTTCTACTTCTAATAAAGTTATCTGTCTACTTAATCTTAACAGACACTGACTCCTGCTGAGATATGTCTTAAATTAATAAGAAAATGTAGCTTTTTTAGTTAGCTGCTTTCTGCTCTACAAGCAAGGCTAGCAACAGCACTTTTCATTAAGATACTAACACAAGGGTGTTTCCTCTATAGTTGAGTGTATCTCAACCAAACTTGATCTTCTGCATCACTCTCCTCCATAGAGACATACTTTCTGGTCTTAGATCTGGAGGCACTAGGACCCAGTGTGAAACAGATCTTTGGGGCTGGAAATGCCTTTGACGGCACTGATATATGGAGCTGTGCACCTGCCAGCAACATATAAGCAGTACCAGCCCCAGCTGCCATAGTTCCTTTTACCTGCTGTTGTAGCCCAGAGTTCACCTTGTGTGGGATCAGTACTTCATTCTTTGTGAAATAGCATTCATTTCTAGTTTGTCAGTCATTTTTTCTCACTTTATTGTTTTTATCATTATATGAGTGGTAGATTTAAGTGACATTCAGTTGTAAGTGGTGCCATTTGCTTTTACATGGCTCTGCTGCTGTACCTGCCTAGTCTTTCATTCAATGACCATTATGTCAGTTAGAGCTCCTTTAAAACCTGCTGCCGGTCTGGTGGCACAGAGGACTGAGGTGCTGGATGCCATACTCGAATCCATCCCGGCGACCCGGGTTCGTGAATGGACTCGGGCGCTGACAGGGAAGGGTAGGATTGAGCGTCCATAGGACTGCTCTCCTCCCTGGGGAAGGTTAGGGATGCAGGATCGCTCTGCAGTGGCCCCGGTGGAGACCAGGGGGCACAACACAGGGATCGCGTGAAGGGGGCGCCAGAAAATGGAAATACCCTCGCTGGCGGCGGATGATGGCTCTCTGTCCCCGGTTGCCTCACATGCCTTCCGGGGCCTCCTTCTCCATGGCAGCATCCCTGGGCCCTAAGAAGAGTGTGCTGGGGTCATCCTCCTCCCGGTGCCTTCCCCTCGGAGGAGGGGTCCGCCAGAAGGGATATGCTGGGATATCCTGGGATCGGCTGTGATACGAGGAGTAAGAGGAGGGCTGGATTAGGACAGGAGGGGCCATCGGGAGATGAGCAGAGCCTGAAGGAGGGGGGCTCAGTAGCATGAGGAGGGTGAAAAGAATATACAAAAATCTGCTTCTGTGGCAGCAGAATTTTGTTTCAGGACCCGCGGCTTCTCTTGCCTAGAGTGTTTTGGTGCAGAGTATGACATCCTACATTGCTTACACTGTCAGTCATTGCCTGGATGGGCCCATGAGAATAGATTCATATGTATGTGGTATTCAATGTAAAGCCACAAAATAAATGGTTCCCAGGCTCCTCTGGCTGACCCAGCCTCACTGTTGCACAGGAAAAGGAAAACAACTCATGTCTCATTGCACGTCCTGCCTTTTAGTCTAGAAATTGCAGATGCTGGAATTCTTTGAGTAGCCAAGGAGGAGGCAGTATAGTGCAGTGATTTAAGGCTCTGAGCCACAAACCTGGAGACCTAGGTCTGAATCCCACAGCCCCCACTTGCCTACTGTGTGACCCTGAGCCAAAGTCATTTAACTGCCTTGTGCCCCCAGGTCACACCTGTAAACAAATTTTCAGCTTATTGTGTCTCTTCCTGGTTAAAAAACAAACAAAACTAAAAAGCCGCTGATGCTGCTGCCTCTGTTGTCTTCCATGGCAAGGAAGAATTCAACCTTGGTGTCCTCTGTATCATTTTGGCCAACCTCCAGTGCTCCAGATAGTATTGGCAAGTAAGAGTGATTTTACTCAACTGTTTTGAAATACTAGAGTAAAACAAAATTTGGATGCATAAAAGTATTTTAAATCTGGAAAATCTGTTCTTTTGAACCACCAGTGGTATTATGAAGCACTATTTCATGGGCTGTGGAGCATCTCCCAGTGTTGCTATGAGTATCAGTATTAATTAGAGCACATTTCTGAAGAGTATTTCATAAACTAGGGGAAGTAAAACTAGCTGTTACTTACCTTATCTGGAGCACTGCCACACCCTCCATTTCCATCTCCCCCACTGCCTACAGGTGAGAGCTTGGAGGACCAGTTTGTTTGGTGGACAGCCCTTGGAAGAAAGACTTCACTGCATGGTGACGGTGCCAGCGGTGGGCTACTGCACATGTCAGCATGGTACCCAGTCTCGTCTAACCTCGGCATTGAGTTTTCCTCTTTGCTACAGTTTCAGGATCAGTAGTGGCACTGACTATTCCTCTAGTGTCTCCTGCCTTGTTGGATGATAAAATAAGTATAATCCAGACCTTATATACTGTTGAGGATTATGATAATACTGTTCTTTATGAGGAACCAATCTCTCCATGACAGACGAACCTTGTGATTGCTCCTCATTAGGTCTTACTTCCCATACTATGTTCAAAAACATGCAGAGAAAAGTTAAAGAGCAGCCGACTATTTGGACACAATTCAACTTGAATTTCTTATATCTTGTATAGCTTTTCCTCTATTTATTTATTTATTGAAAAGGTTCACCAGAAAGGTACACCGAGCAATCGAAATTGCTCATCTCACAGTACGCCCTTCCATCATTTATTACTGAAGAAATTATCACAAAACAATATCTTTATCCCTTAGAGTTCATTTCCTCTGTAGCTTATTCCTGCTTTGAAATCATATCGCTATGTTGTAACATCACAGTCTGTTGCCATGGAATAACTGTGATGTCACAAGCAGAGTATTATGACATCAGGTTGGGAAGAAGCAATAGGACCTGAAGAACCCTCAAGGAACAACTCTCTTGTTTTCAGTCATATAATCTCAGTAGAATATAATAATGGGGTTAAGAAATACAGAGTTAATGAGAAATATAAGCTGCTTTTGTCCACATATTATATTTTTCAAAGTTCTTCTCGAGGCATCGGTGGCTGTTTAAATTTGAGACAGTGGTATTGGCTGTAACCAAGAAGGTTAAATTGGAATATTTAAATGTTCCCACCATGCTAAATGTGTTGGTGCCCCTGTCCAGCATTCTCTTGTGGATCCTACTCTAGTAGCCCAGCTTTGGTGCCTGCAGTACCCATGTGGAGTACAAAAGGTATTAAGTACCGTAGCTCAAATCAAGCTACTTTACATAGACCATAGTTGATGCTATTGTCATTGTGGCTGTAAATGACAAAATAATTGCTCCTGAGGAGATCGCTGCATGACTACCTGATCTTAAGTTGCACAAGATTGATATCATGAATAAAATGGATAGCTCAGCCACTCTAGGCCTCAGAATTGCAAATGACCAATCCCACATAGTTAAGTATGACTACTCACTCTGGCCTAAACTGGAAATATTTACAGGAACTTGGAAGAATCAGCCTCAAAACAGGATTTATTGAATGTTATTACTCAAGGCTTTGAGTCCAATAACCACCATATCAGAGCTACCCTTGATACTTTCAGTACTGTAGCCAGAGCAGCAGCAGCAGGGTCAGACTTGCTGATTTTGTGAATAATGTTCAGCAAGATTTTGTGAATGTGCTCTTTTGTAGATAATGATTTTTATTGAGTTTCATACATGTATGGTGCATAAAACTTTCAAGAAATGGCATTGCATATTAATATTATGAATATATACTCAATCCAGGTTTAAAGAGACACACTTGATCGGTACCACAAGGGGTAATTGTGGAAGATACACATACATTAAACTGATGCACAAAAAGGAGCCATATTACACAGCCAATGCTTATAATCAGTTCACGAAGATAAGTAGTGTTCACCAAGTCCATATACGAGTCACTCGGCTTGCTGATGAAGCTGCACCAAAGAAATAACATACAGAATAGAACATGAGGTAGGTTTAACAAGATTTACACACACTAAGGTGTTGGATGCTATATAAACCCCAAGAGCGAAGCTCAAGAGTTTTATTTAAGCATCCAACACCAAGGGTGCATGAAAAATCTCGAGTTAAACACACCACTTTATGTTTTATTTTATATAATTGTTGGGGATCTTTTTGCCACAGCAACTATATAAAACAGAAAGACATCCCTGTGCGGTCCAGTCAGGTTTCAGCTCATTTACGCAGTCAGATGCGGCTCCCTGAATGGAACGCTTCCTTACTTTAAAAAAAAATGTTATTTGTTTTAAATCGTTAATCTTTATAGCCTGATGTGCCCAGTTACTTTTTTTTTAAATAAACTTACCACTAGTGGCAGAGTCCAGCGCTAAGGACTGGCGGCTGGTGCTGAGCAAAGGAAGAGCTGTGGCTGGGGCATGCGCACAACAAAGGAAACTTGAAAGCGGTTCACCATCATAATCCGTGAAGTTATAATGGTGAATTATAACTGGGTTTCCATAGGGAAAAATTATCCCCAGTTATGATAAATAAATATTATCTCCTAAGTAAGCTCCAAAAGGTTGCCATGCACATAACTTGTTAAAACAAGGTTAAAACAGTAACCTTAATTTCAAACATATTAAACTTCATATAACAGTTCAAACCACCATTCGCAAATACCTTTTAAACTGTGGATGTAGATAAGTAGGTGTTTATGCAACCCTATGAAAAGATGGAAAGAGCAAACTCACCAAGCAGTAGGTAGAGATCAGTGTACTGTGGGGATAGCACCACTGATGTAAATGGCAGCATCACTCCTGGCTACTCCAGCTCCTTGGAATTCTGATAATAAGACCCACGCCATCTTAAAACATAGCAAAAACTACATATGGTGCATGTATAATGACCCTCTGCCCAGAGAAAAAGTTCAAACATTATAGTCAGGCATTTATTTAGTATAAGATTTCCCCATGGGCACTGTGCCCCAAAGTGATCAATTCAGGAAGCCATTTTTCCAAAAATTCTTTTATAATCTCCCACTCAGGGCCTTCTGCTAGCCCTAAAAGACATACGTTGGAGGACCCCACTGCATTTTCTAGTTGTTTGAGCCTGCTGCTCATAATAGACTGATCTCTTACTGTGGCAGCAGTGACTGCTGTGGCTCTTGTAGCAGTCTTCTAACTTTGCTACCTTGTCCACCACTCCATCTATCTTTTCTTTTTATTTTGATGATGGCCAGTCTGCCAGCAGACTGGTATATCTTTTGTCCATCAGTTTGATCGACTGTGTCAAGTTGCATATCACCCATTGCAGTGACTCTAGAGTGGCGGAGTGTGTTCATCTTGCTGCTGCAGGCTTGAACCTGTCAAAGGTCCCGCTGTAGTCGAGTCTGATTTATTTGCATTTTGTGGACGACCCATCTTAAAAATTTAGCACTGATTAGCCGCCCAGTGGCGAGGGTTGAGGCGCTGCGCTTACCTTCACTCACGCCTGCGACCCAGGTTTGGGAAACGGACTCAGATTGTCAGGGTTGGCAGGGGAGGATACGATTGAGCATCCAGTGGACTGCTGTCCCATCCTGGGGTGGGTTAGGGACTGGTCTCACTCACGTAGCGGCCCCCAGTGGAGACTGGAGGCACTATAAGAAGTGGCATGCAAGGGCACAAGAAAACCAGAAAAATGCTCCAGAAGGGTAGGCGGTGGATGGCTGCTGGCCCCAGGCATCAAAGTCTTCCTGGAGAGCCACAGAATGCCTCAGCAGCTCCGGAACCGAGAGAATAGTGTGCTGATTCCTCCCACTGGTGCCTTCCCCTTGGAGGAGAGGGGACCCCCGGTGAAGGGTTATATTGGGCTACCCCGTGGATGGCTGCAGATGTGAGGTAGGTGGTCAAGGGGAGATAGTGGGGAATGCTTGTGGACCATGGCAGCTCAAGGAGAGGCAGCTCTGGAGCATGTAGGGGTATAAATAGAGAATGCAAAAAAAAATTAGCACTGATTGAAAGCTGAAGTCTTTCTCAATCTATCTGTACTATGACACTTACAACAATAAAATATTAAAGTAAAGCTATTGCTTGTTCTGGAGCTCTGAGATGCATTTTACAAGCTAAGTCGCTGGCTCCACACCCCACCCTCTAAGGAATATGCCCTTTGATGGGTTATACATCTTTGGCCAGAATGTAGAATAGACCCTTAAAAATCAAATTAAAATAATGCATCCCTGAAGGAGATGAAGAAGATTCACATCATCCCCACAGAGGATAGGACAATGGTTCTAAGATCATCATCAGAGGCCCTTTCATGTCAGACCCTATAGTGAGACCAAAATGGGTTTCCATCATCAAGATAAAGCCAGACCATTCCAACAAAAGCATTAGTGGCAACAAAAGGTGGCACAGCAAATTGCAAGCCCTGAGCTCAACCCTGTGACTCTCATCTGCTTCCCATGATGGACCAGTCTCTGTAAGTAGAGAGTTATCTGGCCCTGTTCTATCAGTGGGAGACCATTACCACAGACAAGTGGATCCTGTGAATTGTCCTTGATGGTTAGTTTCCAAAGATGTAGAGCACCCACTGGATCAACTGCAGGGAAGTTGACTCAGCTCCAGGGTCCCAGAGCTGCTCACCTTTCTTTGGCAGGGTAGTGGAGAAAGTCTCCAAGTCACAAAAAGGCAAGGATTAGGTTTCTACTTTTGGTATTTGCTATTTCCAAATAAAGGAGAATGTACCTAATTTGGGATCTGAGACATCTGAACATCTTCATGAAATGCAAGAAGTCCAGGGATTGCTGCTATTATATGAACTAACAGTGTCAGCACTCACATTATTAGAAATATACAGGTATAGCCAAAAATACTGCAAACATTCAGTGTATTACTTCTTATAAGGTGGCAATAGTAACAGCAGAATTACTGCTAAAATCACAAAACATAGGAATGTACATAATATAAAAATAAGCATACCACAAACACTGGTGTAGCCAGGAACATAGGAACTCTTTAATATTAATCCAGCTTTTCAGTCTCACTTGACCTTCCTCTGGGGCAGTGTCTCTCAAAAATGTGCTTCCTTTTATACCATTGTAAACTGTATGTGCTTGTTAAAGATCAAATGGGAAAAGTTTTACAGATTGTCAATAAAACTTGAGGTCAAGTCCCTGTGTCATGACTAGCGGTTCCTGAAAATATTATACTGTTTGTTTTGTGGTTTTCTTTAAATCAGCATCTTTTAATGTACTCTGCAGTAACTGAAAACTGAAGAAACAGTGAAGATGTGTCTATCCTTTCAGTGAGCAGGGACATCATACTTGTCCAGCCTGTTGCTGCTGCATTTAAGTCCCTAATTGCCTGAAGAAGCTGTTGCACTTTCCAGTCAAAGCAATCTGTAGGGCTAATTGTCGTTACTCCAAGTGTGTTGCTAACCCATCTGGTTTGTGTTTAGATCAATTAGTTTACAATCTATCATTCTTTCTCATAAAGAGTTGCTCATTTGTGTTTCAGTGGTGCACTAAAGTGGTATAAATGACTGTGTGTGAGAAATCACTGTCTATATCACAGCAGTTAGCACTATCACATCAAAACTCTGCATAGTTGTCTGGCAATATAACACAGGATTGTTTAGTGGATACAAAATAAATCTGAAGTTTAAGTCATAGAAGTAGTGTATCTTTGATGTAGCCTCCATGAATTTGTTCACGTGAGAACAATATTGTTGTTATGTCAGATTGACAAACAGGTGTCTGCCACACTCTGCTATTTCAGGAACATGTACTATATGAACTGACAAAATTCAGTTCTGAGGGATTCTGTGTAAAATACCTCATGTATGTGTGTAGCTAGAAATACTATATGTCATCCTGATGCCCCTGTGTCCTGCCCCTCAGTTGAGGCTGCTGCACCCTGCTTCCATTTGCCCCCCCCACAGGCACGGCCAATGCCCCTGTTCCAGTCTCCACAGATAGGACTGCTGTGCTGTGCTAAGTTCTAGAGTCCCAGGGCCTCTGCCTCCACAGTTGGAGCTGCTGCACCATGCTGCCCCGGCCATGAAAAGGAGGGGCTTTTGCCATACCCTGCTACCTATTTCCACTGCCCCAAATGGGCAGGGCTGCTGCAACACGTGCACTCTGTCTCACAGTCAGGGCTGCTGTACCCTGATGCCCCACTGTGTCCTGCCCCACAATCAGGGCTTCTGCACGTGCTGTCCTCTGCCTCTGCCTCTGCCACCACTGTGCCCTGCTGCATCATAGAGCTTCTTGTTTCACAGTTAGGTTGTTGCCCCATACTGCTCCCTGCCACCAGAGTCCGATCCTTTGGTACGCTACCCAAGCTGCTTGAAAGACAAAATGAAAAAACACTTTACTCTTGTGTTATAGGGTGAGGACACAGGGTAACAATGCAGCAGCCCTAACTGTGGAGGTATGGGGCTTTAGGGCACAACAGGCCACAGCAGCCTTGACTGTGAGACAGAGTGCACATGATGCAGTGGTCCTGCCTATTTAGGGCAGTGGAAGTGGGTAGCAGGGTGCGAAAAGGCCCACCTTTGGTGGCTTTGGGCAGCATGGTGCAGCAGCCCCAACTGTGGAGGCAGAGGCCCTGGGACTCTAGGGCATAGCAGAGCACAGCAGTCCTGTCTGTGGAACTGGAACAGGGCTTTGGCCATGCCTGTGGAGGGGGAGCAAGGAAGCAGTGCAGCAGCCTCAACTGAGGGGAAGGAGACAGGCACCAGAATGACATATAGTATTTCTAGCTACACATATACATGAGGTATTTTCACACAGAATCCTCAGAACTGAATTTTGTCAATTCATAGTACATGTTCCTGAAATAGCAGAGTGTGGCAGACACCTGTTTGTCAGTCTGACATATCAACAATATTGTTCTCACGTGAACATATTCATGGAGGCTACATCAAGACACACTACTTCTATGACTTAACAAACTTCAGATTTATTTTATATCCATGAAACAATCCTGTGTTATATTGCCAGACAACAATGCAGTGTTTTGATGTGATAGTACTAACTGCTGTGACAGACAGGAGATTTCTCACACAGTCATTTATACCACTTGAGTTACCCACTGAAACACAAATGACCAACTCTTTATGACAACAGAATGATAGATTGTAAACTAATTCATCTAAACACAAACCAGATGGGTTAGTAACACACTTGGAATAACGACAATTAGCCCACAGATTTCTTTGACTGGAAAGTGCAACAGCTTCTTCAGGCAATTAGGACTTAATTGTACAGCAACAGGCTGGACAAGTATGATGTCATTGCTCACTGAAAGGGACAGAAACATCTTCACTGTTTCTTCACAGTTTTCAGTTACTGCAGAGCACTTAAACAGATGCTGATTTAAAGAAAATCACAAAACCAAACAGCATGATATTTTCAGGAACCGCTAGTCATGACACAGGACTTGACCTCAAGTTTTATTGACACTCTATAAAACGTTTCATTTGATCTTTAAAGGATTCAGTAATGAATTTCAGTTCCAGTCGTGACTACAACATAGGTTTACTAAAGCATTACTACTCTTCTTAACAAAATTTTAAAGAAATGTTTACAACTTTATTTATACATACCTTAAATTATAAAGTGCACAAGAGACTATGAATAAAAAATAGATGGTTATAGTCTACACACTTATTCATGTGTGCACTTTATAATGTAAAGAAGCTTAGGCTCATTTTGTAAAGCACCATATGAATGTCCTGGCTTTACAGCTAAGCATTTTGGACAATATTGTGTAATACCTTCACATTTCTGCCAACGGTGGTGTCACAGTTTCAGATTAATCAATCTTTGGTACTACCAACATTCTCCCAAACCTGATAATCATTGAAAGTCTTGCTTCAGGCTCTCAAATTCAGAAGAATCCTCAGCTTCTATCTTGACAGAACCAAAGAGTGCAGACAATCATTATAGCTGTTTGCCTCCTTCAGTTCAGTCAGTAGGGAGTTCTAATTTCCAAATGGTGTCTGTCCGACTGGATAGTCAGTTGCTTTGAGCACTACTACTACTCCCTGACAGGGAAGTGGTTGGAAGGTTCTGTCAGAACCCATGTCACTTGAGCTGTGGCTACATTGGTGACTTTGCTCAAAATGACCCTTATCATAGAGATATGTAGGGCTGCTACTGTAGTGTTCATGCCTGTACAAAACACTATAATCTAGATGTCCAGTCTAGAAAACATGGAAGCTTAGAGATGGCTGTATTGCAGGCTTGCTCTTTGTGGTTCCTGTAGTCTCAAACCTTTCCTAGTCTGGGGATTGATATTGTGGTGACTCAACCTATGGTTGTATGGAGGACATTGACTCTAGAAATGTAGGAGAGTTACTTGACTGTAACTTGTTCTTTTAAAGTATCTCCTTCATAGATCCACACTCCTACTCTACCATCCCCTAGACTCAATAATCTTACTGTTTATCGCTTTGTTATTCTTCTCCCAATAAGTGCATGGAGTACAAAGATGTGTTGTATTTTTTCATTCCTTCTTACAAAGACATATAGGCTCTCTTTTGCCTTTTCATTTGACTAAGTTTATTATGATTTTTTATATCAGTAGCTTTCCACTGTCTTTGATAAAAAAAAATGTACTGAGGCAGTTGGGACAGGAGTCACTTTGGTATATTATAGGCATGCACATTGCATCATACATTAATGCCATCACTGGCATTACCAGATCTAAGTGTTATAATGCCTGTTGGACCCTAATGTCTCCTTTCCAAGACCAAGAGTATCTTCGTGGAGGAGAGAACAGCACATCAAGGGGTTAGGGTGTTGACTTTCCATTCTTTTGCCACTTAAAAGCAGATTGTTACACCAAAATAGAAACGTTTAAAATATTTATCTTTTAAAATAATTCAGTGCTGTGGAAGGTAGTGCTGAGGCTGTATTCCCTTTGCAGGTTTTCACTGATATCACAAACAGTTTGAAGTATTCTCTTTAAGGTCTGAGGTATTTTCTCTACTTTCTTATGTTATGTTAGCTAAAGCTCTTTGACTGGAATACATCCCTGTGTTTCACTTCAGAGCTCTTAATATCCTCTAAGTCTCACTAGCTGTTGATCAGCAGATGTCATACCACTTGGCTTGCTGTTACTGAGTTATTGTTATTACTAATGTAAGTGTCAGTCTATGTGCAGAAAATATTTTAATGTAATTACAGAGTTGGATTTTTAAATTTATTTAGAGCTACCCAAATTGTTTTCTTTAGAAACTGAAAAGGGGTCAACTTGCTTTTTGTCTCAGAATGATTTCTATTTTATTGCTTTCCAGAATTACATCTTTAAATGTAGCATCATGGGAGTTTTTGCTGCTGTTTATTTGCAACTACAATGGCAAATTAGTTGTTGAAATGGTATATGATCAAAGCCATGTAATATACAGTAGTTGGATTTCCCTGAAGGAAGAAGTAGGTGTCAATTTACGATTAATGTGAGCAGCATTCATAGGCCTAGAGATGTGACCTCTTATAACAGTAGATGTGACAGCATGAATTACGTTCAATTACGGAGAACTACATTCAGCTGCATTGGTTCTGACATACTTCATTGCAAGATTGTTGCTGTGATAGCCACAACCAAAGAGAAGAGACAGAGCTTTCAAGTGGTATAGCCCAATTTGTATAAAGAAGACCATAATAATTTGAAATGAATGTCCCTGTCTGGGAAATTATGAAGGCTATGTTTAGGATGCATTTTCCTTTTCTTAATGTCTAGTTTCTTAATTCTTCTAGGTTTATGTCGATAGTGTTAAAATGGTATAATTGTCAGCAGTCCAAATGCAAGTCAATGACATAAAAAAATAAAAATAAAATTATGTATTAGTTATCAATTTCATTCTTTAATCAATGTAGATATATCTTCATTTAAATTCACTAGCATATGGTGGGATGTAATGTAGAATCCTCATTAGTCTCCCTATCTAGTCATACAAGATAAGATTTAAAGATATTATTACAAATTTGTATCATACTGAAGCACATCAAATTGTGCTGCTTGGAGGAAGCAGTTGATAGAATGCCAGTAGTTTGTCACTGTAGGTCCAATTATCATGCTTCACTTTCTTGCTGGGAGCCCTCACTAGAAAATAAAAGATGCCCATGGCAGAAGTCAACCTTTCACTTTAGCAAGAAAGGAGATGCAATCTCTTTCACGCTGCGCTAAGTGTTCTACTGAAACATGAGCAAAGCACAGCCTACAGCAGAACCTTAATAATTATGAAGTATTGACTAACAGCAGGGTTAGCCACAGCAAAAAGCATTGCTTTGTAACAAGGAGGTTTAGGATCATTTTATATTTTAACTGTAAAACTGAGGAAGAAGGTGTTAACCTGTGATGAAACTGGGAAAGTTGTGATTGTGTAGAAACTACTATGCATCTTGAATTGGCCTAAAATTTAAGTTTTGCAAGCTTAAAGGGAAGTGTTTATAAACAGTGTCCATCACAGTTTGAAAGCCTGCAGAATGTTCGTTTAAATGAGGTACTGGCTATAACTAGCAATAGTCTGAGATACTCATGACTAAGACTATCCTATATTGATTTTACGCTCCCACCAGTTTATGAAATCGTGTCATGTCATGCATGGGAAACTGTGCCTAACTACATTGTAGTTACACATAGCTTTACATTAATTTGCATTAATTACACTATTAACATTAAAAATAATTTTGTGATAGTTTGGTATACATATTTTATATTTATCTATCAAAATCATGATCTAAAAATATTCAACATTCCTTTTGATTTGGGGCCAACACAGTAATGACATAAATTACAGCATGAATTTTGTGCTGTGCTTAGGTAGATACAAGAGTTTATGGCAGCCAGTAACACATGTTGGCTGTATTCTAGCTCCTAGGGGACATATTCAGAGCCAGCTGGATGCATGCACAAAACAATGTGCTGCACAAAGAAAATTAACTGTATGGCTCTGGGTCCATATTCACAGATTGTAGGATCCAAACAGATCATGCAGTCTGTTTGCCTATCAGACCTTGGATGCGTGGAACACAGCAGGGGTTGCAAGTCCGCCTAAGCATCCAGGTGTGGGGCCAAGGACTGCCCATAGGAATGCATGGTGCATACATGTATGCACCACAACCTCCATGGGCAATATTCAGTTTAAACATGCAATGAGCCAATTGGGCATGCATGGTACAAAGAGGCCATTTGCATGCCTATTATGGGCTCATTTGCATGACTGCACCTGGCAGAATATGCCAGCCCTCCAAGTCCTGACCTGCATAAAAATATAGAAGTCTCTCTGATTGCCCTGGTAGTCTAATATGACCCCTCCCAGTTCCAATAACAGTTTTCAGAAAAATCAATCCTGATCCCCTTTCCTGGTAGTCAAGTGGCCCCTCAGCCCCAATCACAGTTTTCAGAAATCAAAACCCGATCCATTTCCCTGGTAGTCAGGTGCCCCCAGCCCCGATCACAGTTTTAGAAATAAAAGCCTCAATCCCATTTCCCTGGTAATTCAAGTCCCCCCTCAGCCCACATCACAGCTTTTAGAAAAAAATCCCATTTCCCTGATAGTCAAGTGACCTCTTTCCTGGTAGTGAAGTGGCCCCCCATCTGCCCACCCCATTAGTCAGTGACCACCCCGCTCCCCCCAACCCGACCAAGGCCAGAGACTGTCACAGCCCACCCTGACACCACACCAGCCAACGCTGACAGCCTGTACAGGAGTGCTGTACAGCATATAAATACATACCCATTGGTTGACCGGTCAACCAATGGGCATGTACTATATACTGTACTCTATGCTCCTGTACAGTTCAGTTGGTGGCTGTCCCAGTGACAGTGTGAGGTGGGCTGCCATTCTCCAGCTCTGATGGGTTTAAAAGAGTGTGGTGGGTCACTGGCTAACAGGGTGAGCCACTTGACTACCAGGGAAATGGGATTGGGTATTTTTATTTATAAAAACCATGATCAGGGCTGGGGAGGAGGGCCACTGACTACTAGGAAATGGGATCGAGGTTTTTATTTCTAAAAAACTGTGATTGGGGCTGGGGTGGGCGCTGACTACCAGGAAAGCGGATCAGGTTTATTTTTATGAAAACTGTGATTGGGGCTGGGGATGGGGGCCACTTGATTACCAAGGGAAAGGGGATCATGATTTATTTTATGAAATCTGTGACTGGGGCTGGGAAGAGGGGCCACTTAACTACTTGGGCGATCGGGGAGACTTCTTTCATTTTTATAACGATCGGGCTGGGGGGTGACTGTGTACTCGACCCCAGACTGTGCAAGGGGCACTAGCCTCACCCACACATAGTTAAAGTAGGGTTTTGTGAGCATAACTATGCACCAGCGCAGCCAGGCAGTTTTACGCTTTTGGGGTTTTCAATATTGTGATGCGCAGCATATGCATGAGGGACCCTCATTTGCATGGGCACATCACAGTATTGTGCATGGTAGTACAGTCGGGGTGCATGGCGATCGGGTGGCCTTTGAATACGCCATGTGCCAAATGGCTCATGAAGTCTGTAGTTGCACGGTGCATCCAGGTATCGCCGCACATCTCATCTGACTACGGGCCCCAATGAGCAAATATATAATAATTACAGTCTTTGTAAACACCAGCAGTGTCAAGCCTTCAGTAAGTGACCCAAGTACTGTATGTATGTATAAAAGAGCAGCTCTATCAAATGTGGTGAAGGAAAAGTTCTGATTACTCAGATAGCTTGAGATTCAGTTATCTACCCAATATTAGTAATCTACCTAAAATTTGTAATCCACAAAATGGATGTCAGCAATTTAAAGTACATGGAGTCAGGCATTTCCCAAACAGGGTTGGAGGCCAGGTGGCAGGCCGCAGAGGCCACTGAGCTGAGGAGTAGTGGCTTTGCTGGTGCTAGGCATGATGCCTGTGCAGGTCTCCGGGATTGTCATGGTGTGGCCGGGCGTGGAGTTGCTGCTGATGATGATATCCAGGACCTGGACAGGAGGATCAGAGGGCCATCAGAATGTACTGCACCTACTGTACTGGACTGTGGGATGACTTGTGGCTGCCCTGCAGAGGCTCATGTGCTCCTACCTGATCGCAGTCATGGGGTGGCAGAAGGGTGGTGGCTGTGCTAGTGGCCCAGTGACTGGTGTGCTTTGCACACATTGTATATAGCCCCTGTGTCTGTCCTTTCCTATAGCCCTAGTTTGTTCCCTGGCAGTACCACCCTGCTCACTGGTTTTGTTGTGCTTATATAGTTCTGATGTGTGTTGTTTATGTACATATGTTATTGCTCTATTTTATACTTTTATAAATTGTTCTTACATCAAAAAATGGGCGAGGGAGTGAACACTAGTCCCTTCACAAAGAAAGGGTCCTACAAGAGCTCGTTCAGCTTAGGGTGGACAAGGCAATGGGACCTGATGGCATACGTCCCAGGGTACTAAAGGAGCTAAGGGTGGAACTAGCAGAGCCATTATCAGAACTGTTTAGTGAGTCTCTGAGCACAGGAGAGGTCCAAGAAGACTGGAAGGGCTCATGTGATCCCACCCACAAGAGTAGTAGCAGGAGGAGGCAGAGAACTACAGACCAATCAGTCTTACCTCAGTAGTGGTCAAGATTATGGAGGCGCCTTAAGGAAAGGATAGTGCAACACCTGGAATCCATAGGAGCACAGGATCCAAGACAGCATGGGTTTACAAAGGAAGATCATGTCAAACTAATCTCATAGATTTTTGACTGGGTAACCAGAGTGGTGGACCAAGGGGGAGCAGTTGATGTTGCCTGCCTTGACTTCAGCAAAACATTCGGTACTGTTCCACATAGAAGATTGAGTAATAAGCTGTGTAGGCTTGGAGGGTCAGAAGTTGGTCAACTGGGTGGCAAACTGGTTGGCGGGCAGAAAACAGAGAGTGGTAGTAAACGGTATACAGTCAGAAGAGATGCAAGTCACAAGGGGTACCCTAGATCAGTCTGAAGCCAGTCCTCTCAATATCTTCTATCAGTGACATTGCAGATGGACTGGAGGGTAAGGTTTGTCTGTTTGCAGATGACACCAAGATCTGCAACAGAGTAGATGATCCAGATGGTGTGGGCAGAATGAGAAGAGATCTGGATAAACTAGCAAAATGGTCTGAAGAGTGGCAACTGGAGTTTAATGCAAAGAAGTGCAAGATCATGCACATAGGAAGAGAAACCCTGAAGCCACCTATATGCTGGGAGGGAGTTGCTGGCAGTCACAAGGGAAGAAAGAGACTTGGGCATCATCATCACCGATGACCTGAAATCATCCAAGCAGACCACTAAAGCAGTAGGTAAGGCTAGGGGATGTTAGGGTGTACTAGTAGGGGTATCACAAGACACTGGTTAGGCCCCATCTGGAGTACTGCATTGCAGTACTGGAGGCCACACCTTCACAAGGACATTAACCAAATTGAAGCAGGCCAGAGCAGGGCAACAAAATGGTGCAGGGATTGCATCAGAAAACATGTAAGGACAGATTAATGGAGTTCAATATGTATACCCTAGAGCAAGGGAGGGAGAGAGGTGATATGATCAAACATTCAAACACCTTAAGCGCATTAACAAGGTGATAGAGACTAATATGGGCTGGCAGTATAGCCTAGAGGTTAGAGGAATGAAGTGTGAACAATCTTGGTACATCCAGCAGCACAGACCTGAGTTTGATTCTCACAACCTCCACTTGCATACTGTGTGACTCTGAGCAAATCACTTAACGCCCAGTGCTCCCAGGTTGCCCCTGAAAACAGGCACTTGTGCCTAGTAGGCCTACCCTGGTTACCAAAGACTAAAAAAAAAAAAAAACATGTTTCAATATGAGAAAAATAGCAGGACAAGAGGATACAGCAAGATTAGAGGAGGCCAATTAAGGGGTAATGTGAAGAAGTTCTTTTCACAGAAAGGGTGGTGAATGCATGGAATGGCCTGCCTCAGGAAGTGGTGGATAGGAATACAGTGCAGGGCTTCAAATAGGCAGGATAGGCATAAGGAGCAATACAGATGAGTATGCATTGATAGGCCATTGACAAAGCAAAGGCTGATGGCACATTCATAAAGTAGAAAATAAATGAGCAGACTGGATGGGCCTTGCAATCCTTATCTGCCATCAACTTCTATGTTTCTATGTTTCTGTGTAAAACATGCAACATGACATGGTGTGGTAATGTGTAACTGCACATATCAGCTGGCTACACGTCATGCTTCCACCAACCACAAAGCACGATTATTCCCACACACACACACACCTTGGAATATGATTAAGAAATGTATAAATTGAAGTAATACTAAAGAAATTATTTAAAACATTTTATTTAAATTTCTATTTTAAAGTGTAGGTTTATTTAAAGAACAAATAGTGCTATGTAGTGTTGTTGTTTGGCCACTAGTCAGCACCTACATTGTATAAGGGCCAGCTTTTTTCTATGGTTAAGGTTAAAGTAAGGGCAGTACTGTTTAATACAGCACAGGGTTAGCATCAGTAAAGTGTTGAGGGCTAAGGTCATGTTAACATTTAAAAACAAACCAAAAAGAAAATTTGTTTTAAAAACAGAAATAAAACATTTTCATGTGCAGTGGAGCCACGAACTGGGTGTTACAGTTAGTCTGTCTTCCCATGGTGTGGCTGAAAATGGGTCTCAATGATCCAGACCACCTTCCTGGTTAGCCAAAGAAACACAGGAGGGAGGGAGGGAGGAAGACGGAGGGAGGAGAACAGACAGACATTGGGTTAATATCCCAAGTACTGTTGTAGCACGAGTGAGCCATGTTGTTGACTGCTTTGATGGAAGTTGTCTTAAAAGGATGGTTGATTATTATTAACCCACATAGGCTGTTTCAAAACTGTTTTGTGCAGCACTGAGTAAAGGTCCAACATCAGGGCATGGAAAGGTGATGCCACGGTAAGAATTTTGGATATGGGCATCAGGAAAGATGCTAGGCAGATTAATGTTAGAAAAGTGCACATTACCTTTTGGCTGGAGGTAGCTAAAGCAGTGCTGTTGTGCTGGGATGTCTGCATGGTTGAGGCGACCTCTCGGTCAGTTAGAATGCAGCAATCTCATAATTCATTTTGTAATACTTTATTCTGATTGCAGAACTTTAAAATACTTATGCAAGATGCTGAAACAATGATTACAGCATAAGATGTCCTGCTTGTGTAATTATGAAAGAATAATGTTGGAACAATCAGATTTTATTCAAACAAATTCAGCCTTCTATACTTCTTAAGGAAAGAACAGCAAAAGCTGAAGTGTAGCTGCAGGGTGGAAAAAGACCAGCTATTGCATAGAAAAACATTCATTGAATCAGGACAATGTTATTCATTTCCAGAAATAAGTGTAACCCAGGTGCCATGTACCAGCAGGCTACTACCCATGAATGGTGGGCTCAAACCAGGCTGAGGGCCTGGGCTCTGTTCTGATGGTAATGGGGGGTTCTTTCCAGTTGTAAATTAAATAGTGCGGTTCCTCCACCCAGAGTGAATTGTAGTGGGCTAGCTGGTAAATGGGTACAACCCCTGGGATGCTGTACCTCCCCACCTCTCCACACAGTCATCCCCATCACACAGCGTACCATAAACCAACGTAATGCTTTACCATGCATGCAGTTATAGGCTATTGCTAATAATATGCACATAGACAGTATTAACAACAACAGTAAATAGTTTATTAACTGGGGGAAGGGAGATGGGAAAGCAAAGATGGATGCAGTTTGATTGATTGACAAGTTAGTGAAACCTTAGATATTAGCAGGGTTTTAAATAATTGATTAGCAGTTTTTCTTGGGACAATACTAATTGTACAGAAAGCATTTATATAGCTTTTCTAGAAGTGTTACGTTTGTTAAACACAGTGAGGCAAGTGATATACATTTTCACAATGTTTTAGAACTTTTATGAGCAAACGCTAATCAATTTTTAGAGTTAAATAAAACCGTGAGCATCATTAGTGTCCACCCCAACCAGCAACAGTAATAGGCCCATCTCTCCACTGGTACCAGTGTCCCCCCAAGAGTCTAACTGGGTACCCAGATAAGGCAAGGTGCAGGCCTGTAATGGCCATGGGTTGGCCGGCATTGGGGCCCTGTAAAACTGGATTAAAACAACTGCAGAAACTGGTTATTTCTCAGAAACAGCAGGCCCTGCCTGTATTCATGGTTTTGAAGACAGCTGTGGACCGCAATTATGGCAGCTAACAGTCAAGGAGATGGGGTCTTGGACAGCAGAGCAGTGTAGGTGGCTGTCAGGATGATCTTGTAGCTTCCACCTTCTGTCTTGACTGCCAAGTCTTCCAGCTTGTACCTTCTGTCTTGGTTGATGGAGACTGCTGGATAGGTAGTCTCAGGGACCAGGGACACATGCCTCAGGGAAGGTGATCTGGTAATTCCTAGCAGTAGCACTACCTGGCTGACTCCCCAGACTGACCTCAGGGTAGTAACTCCTATAGTGTTGCACAGGAGTCACACTGTCTCTGTGGCTTGACTGCAAAATAGACTTGGACATCTCAGCAAGCAGATCTGGACTTCCCCAGGCTGGAAGGCAAACTGTCTCTAGGCAGGGTCCCAGCTTTCAAGTCGTAGACCTCCTGATGACTAGCTTGCTCCCCAGGCTTCAGGAGCTCAGCAGGCTTATCCGGTGTTGATTTCAGGCCTCAGGCAAACACTTTCATCTCTGGCAAGCAATCTAACCCTCTTTACAGGCTGAGGACAGTCTCAGGATGCTGAGGAGTTATCCCCAAATGATTCTGCACTCGCCCAATCTGGGTCTTCCAGACTATGGACAGTTATGTAAGTCTCCCAGTCTTCGGCTGTGGAATCCCTTAGGCTGACTTCCAAACTTCCTTGATCACAGGCTATCCACACTTCTTACTCATGGAGAGCCTCTGGAGAACTGCCTCGAGCTGTATCTGTCCTTGGGGCTGAAGGAAAAAAATACTCTGATTAGTTGAATACCATTGTCCGCATTTGAAATTAATACTTACTAAGTCCTCTTGATGCCTGATTGGTGGGTAGTTTGAGCATTAAGATATTGTCCATACCCTTACCCAGGAGCCATAGCTGCAGTCCTCCAGGGCTCCTAGCATGCTGATTGGTTGTCTCAGGGTAAAAGAATCAAAGATGGCAGCGGCTGTAAACAGTGTATAGACAGTCCCAACTTTAAGTTCACTCTGTGGCCAAACAGTATAATTTACTTTTATTTGCCCCCAAAGTCCAATAGTAGCCCCTCTGCTCCTTGCCCGGTGCTTGAGCAGTGCATGCATGTAGCTTCTTCTGCCTGTCGCTAGCGCTGTAGCACTTGTCACAGATTCTCTCAGCCAGTCAGCCCTGTACTACCAAAGTGCCAACCTCTGAGCGAGAATTGTGAACAGTACAAGGTAACCCTCTTGTCTGTTTTGTGGGTTCGAGTCACCTTAGTCTCAAGTTCTGGAGGATTCAAACTGATAACCTATTGTTGCGTGCCCAATTATCAGGCTCAGATAATTCTGTCTTCAGGGGTCAGATATCTTTGCCTCACGGGCATCTAATCGGGTATTACAAAATGAACCCTTAGAACTCTATGTATGAATGAATGAATGAATGAATGAATGAATGAATACTTTATTTCTAAAAGCGCTTTCCAAAACCAAGGCTTTTACAAATCAATACATAAAACTTAAATCCTAAAACAATCCATAAAAATATTTTGTAAGACCTAGAGAACTCTGTCTATTTCCCAGTTTTGTATCCCAATGCTCATACACAGTGTCAACTATAACCTTCAAATCTTCACTTATATGAAAAGAAGTTTAAAGGCACACCAGGCATTTTCCATTTTTAAAATATATATTTACTTTAAAATAGGTAAAATAGGAAAACAGTAAAATTATAGAACAACATATCCCAACACATATAGCCTTAAAACAAACAGGTTTAAAAGTGCAGATTCCTACAAATAACAACACTCAGACTAGTCTTGTCTAAGGTCCTTTCTTCTTAATCTTTCAGTGCTTTGATGTTCCTCTTCTCTCAGTCAGAAAATTAATGATGAAAGTCTCCATATAAGGTCTGCTCAGTAGCTTTAAAAACAGTCCTGAGCCGGCCTTCTCTCTGAAGTCAACTAACTCTGCCTTGGGGTATAAAATTAATATTTATAACACAGGCTGTCCTACTAAGATATTTTAAAAAATAATAGATGGCATAAGGAATCACCTCTCTTTATGTGACTGGTCTAAACCAGTCTGTGATATCTTTATCCTAGACATCAAAAGTCTCTGTGATGTAAGCCACTGTATATTCAAAGCAAATGTATATTTGACTCCTTAATTTAGTCTGGGACCTGGTATCCTCAGACATCAAAGGTCTCTTTGATGAAATGAGCTGACTTCCTGGGAAGATAGTCCAAACAACATGCATAGCAGATCAAAGGATTTCCTGAGGGCATTATAAAATAGTATCTTGTTTCTGGGGCTTCAAAGCAAATTTAACAAGCTAATTGCACCTCAGATCTCTGTAGTTTAAGCTACTTCCTGTCCTTTCAACTTATCCCTGGGGGTTTTGATGTGTCAGTTCCAGCAAGACAGCATTTTCTCTTGACACAGTCCATCACATATTTTTATATTTACAAAGAAATGATACAGGGATCAGAAGCAGCTGTCCAAGTGTGACAATTCTTCCCCACCTAGTTTGAATTTGTGGGCTCTATCCCCTGCATGGGGCGATCTTCCCAAATCAGTTCACCTCATAGACCCTGGACAGCCCATCTGAGTCCTGATTTTGTTTTCTATCGCTATGAAGAATGGTCATATCATATCCTTGCAAAGCAAGATTCCATCTTAGTAATCGACCATTGTTTTTTCCCATCTGTGCCAGCCAAACTAGGGGTTGTGGTAAGTCTGCATCACAATATGCTGCCCATACCAGTATGGCTCAATTTTCTTAGGACCCACACTATGACAGGACACTCCTTTCCACCGTGGAGTATGGCTGCTCCCTGGGAAGTAACTTTTTATTCAGGTAGCCTATTGTGTCCCTCCACACGCTGGATGTCTGGCTCAGTACTGCCCCAATACCCACCTCTGAGGTGCAGTCTGAACTATAAAGTTTTACTATAGTCAGGACTTGTCAAAACAGGAGCACTGCACAGTGCTTCCTTTAGTTTGGAAAAGGCTTCCTCACAGGCTGAGCCCCAGGTAATTTTCTTGGGCATCCATTTCTTTGTCAGGTCAGATAGGGGAGCAGCCAGGGCACTGTAATTGGGTACAAATTTTCTGTTGTACCCTGCTGTCCCGAAAACTCCTGACCTGCTTCTGAGTTTCTGGTCTGGGCCATGCCTGGATTACCTCTATCTTTATTTGATTAGGACAGAGCTTTCCTGGCCTACCACATGCCCGAGGTATGCCACTTGTCCCATGGCACACCTGGCACTTCTGCTTTGACAGTGAGCCTGGCCCTCTGTATCCTGTCCAGCACTTCCCTAAGGTGGGATAGGTGTTCCTCAAGCTGGTACTAAAGATGGCATTGTCATCCAGGTATGCCACAGTGTACTGCTCAGCACCTTCAACACCTGGTTCACCAACCTTTGGAAAGTGGCGGGCATTCTTCATTCAAAGCATTACTTTGAACTCAAATAAGCCTATCGGATGATGAAGACCAACCTCTCCTCGCTCTGTCTGTCAACTCCACCTGCCAATACCCCTTTGTCAGGTCAATGGTCGTAGGTAGGCGCCCCTCCCAACTTGTCCAGGAGTTCGTCCGTCCGGGGCATCGGGTGGGCATCTGGCTTCGTGACTGCGTTCAGTCCACGATAGTCTACACAGAAGCAGGTTGAGCTATCTGGTTTGGGTACAAGGACTATGGGTGAGGCCAAGGGACTGTGGGATGTCTGGACTACCCTAAATCCAGCATCTCCTCCACTTCCCTCTAATGTCCTTTGGACAGGCTCTGACACCCGATATGCTGTCCACCATATGAGGCGTCTGTGTCCCCATCTCCACATCGTATGTCGCTAAGGGGGTTAGTCCAGGCTTGGTGCTAAACAAGGGGCAAAGTCTACTAAAACCTCCCTTTCTTTCTGGATCTGGCCCGGGGTTAGCTGGGAGACAATTTACTGCCTCCACAGAGGACTTCCGCTTACTCTGTTCCAGCAAATCCAGAAGGGGTCTCCTTCATCCGTCCCCTCCCATGACTACATACTGCAAACACCATGTCAGCTCTATTTGCATATGGCTTTATCATGTTGACATGGTACATCCTTTCTGTCTGTCTTCGGTCAGGTAACTATGAAATTCACGTCATTTACCTTCCTAACCACTTTGTATGGTCCTGCCCATTCTTCTTGCAGCTTGCCTTTCTGGACTGGAATAAGGACCATGACTTCCTGACCCACCATGTGAGCGAGCTCTGGCTCTGTGGTAGTACCATACTTTTGTTTCTGTTGGACAGCTGCCAGGTTGCTCTGGGCTGTCCCCATAAACTCCTTCAGCCTTTTCCTAAACCTAAGGATGTAATCCACAATGGGAGTTCCCTGGGTGGCATGCTTGCCTTCCAGACCCCCAGATCAAGTCTAGGGCCCACGTGCCCAGCATCCATATAAGAGTTTGAAAGGGAATATCCTGTTGACTCTTGGGGCACCTCCTGTATGCAAACAACAGGTGGGGAAAGTATTTCTCCGGTCCCTCCCTGCTGTTCAGCAAACACCGGGCATTGACTTTAGGGTACCATTGAATCGTTCCACAAGTCCCTTGACTTGTGGGTGATATGATGTTGTGCATCTCTGCACCACCCACACTTCTCCATAAACATTTCATCAAGTCTGACATGAAGGAACCCCTCGATCGGTGATTACCTCCTGTGGAAACCCAACATGGGATAAAATCCCAAGTAAGGCATTTGCCACTTTGTCTATCCTCAGGAGGATAGGGTGACTACCTCTGGTTACCGGGTGGCATAATCCACCACAGTCAGGATGAATCTCTTCCCTGAGGAGCTGGGGGTATTTAAAGCCCCACAATATCCATTCCACCCTCTGGAATGGCTCCTCCACTATGGGCAATGGTATTAGGGGCGGCTTGGGTTTTCTTGCCCACCTTCCTATTTCTTGGCACGGTGACAAGACCTGAAATACTCCTTCACCTGCTGGGTGAAGTTAGGCCAATAGACATTCTGGGTTAACTGCTGCGTGGCCATGATTCCCAGATGACCAGACAAGGGAATATCATAGGCAACCTTGAGCAACTGTTCACATATCCCTGGGGAATGACAAGCTGCCTCAGCACCCTCCCCTGTCTGTACTGCCTGAGTATACATAAGTCTATTTTCCCAATAAACCTTATGTCTGCTGTCACCTTCCTGTGCTCTGTCAGAGTCTGCCCAAGCCCTCAGCTTCTCTAAACTAGGGTCACTCTTCTGAGCAGCTGCAAACCCCTCACACAGTCCCAAGGTATAGGGCAGGTCCTTCAGTCGCTAAACTAGGGTCCCTAGCACTAGCGTCAGGGCCCCTCAGGATCACTGTCAATCCCAACCCTCTGACAAGGGTCACCCTTCCCTCTTTGGAGTAACCCTCTGTAGCTGTGTGGTTACTTGCTACTGGGAAATTTCTACCCCTTTTATCAGTCTTCCATCTGGACACATAGGCTAGGGAACCAGCCTCTCAGTGGTTTCCACACTGGTTTCTGTGGGGTTCAGGGAACTGCACATACCATCCCTATTGGGATTGTTACCCAGGATCACATCCACTGCTAATGTTTTGGCTACAGCCACCTGTTGCACAGTTCCCCTGTTTCACCCCAGTCTAGGGAGACACTGTGTGGGGCAATGTTTCCTCCACCCGTAAAGTCCCGTATAGTGACATATTTATTGGGTATAAGCTGACCAGGCTGTACCAGATCCCTGTTTACCGATGTTAGGGATGCCTCTGTGTCTCTTAGCACAGCGTCTGTACACCATTCACCATGACTAGGTGCATGTGTTCCCTCATATTCACTGGCATGCTTCCAGGACACACAAACAACCCATTTCTTTTCTAGCACCGGTTTTGTATTATGGCTTGCCTTTTTGGGACACTGTCTGGCAATGCCAGCTTCCTTACATAACCAACATTCAGTTCTTCTCTCAGAGAAATCTTTCTCTGAAACCTGGAACTAACTGGTTTTGGTGGAGTCAGTGAGGGTTTTAGTTGCCCTGAAGGTGCTTTTTTCCCTTTATCTTGCCACACCTGCCCCATTCACTCTGGAGCAGGTCTGCTCTTGGCATAGCGGTCCGAGTTCAGCAGCCTCTTGCACTGTTTTTGGATCTCGGTCCTCTAGCCAGGTTTTAGCTCTGCTAGGCACACCAATAAAACTGTACTAATAAAATCACATTTTCAATTTTATCAAGAGAGTTTGCCTCAATTCCTTCCACCAACGTTTTAAAAACTGACGTTGTTTCATGGCTAGCTCCTCATAGCTCATATCAGGCTTCTCCTGAACTTACGAATTTAGCTCTGTATGATTCAGCAGTTAATTCAAACTTTTTAACAGTGCAGCTTTTAACTTGCTGCAATCATCACTGTCTCATTAGTCGATTTGACCTAATGCATCCCAAGCTTTCCCAGTAAGTATCAGGGATAGCTGGAAGCTCAGGACTCTCTAGGAACTTTAGCCTGAATACAAACTTTTTCAAAAGAATGTAAAGAAGCATCCATATCTTCCCCTCCTTAAATTCTGCTGTTAATTTGGAGTTCAATTTGTAACAGTCCTGCAGCCCCAGTTAAACCAACCACTTACCTGCTCTGGTGCTGCTGGTCAGAGTCATATTTTCTCCAGTTCATGTTGCTTCTGGCACTCCTGCTCCTCACAATCTGTGTCTCAGCATTCTCGTTCTCTCTACTCCTTTGCAGCTCGCTGGCGCTCATGCTTCTCATGGTCTGCCTCCCTCTGTTCTCACTCTGCCTCCAGTTCCATTCTCGCAACTCAGTTTGCAGCCTGAGTACCTCTGGATTCAGGATACAGGTGACCCTCCTCTGCTGCTGTGCCTTCTCTGACAGTGGCCCTACTGTCCTCCTCATCAGCTCTGGACCCTTCAATGGCCGCTAGCCTTCCACACTTGAGGTTTGGTCCTTTCCAGTCATGGTTGGTGACTTGCTGCTCTGGATATCTGCTACCATCAGGGCATCTATGAGGCTCTGCTTGCTTGCTTTCACCCTCTGTCCCTGCACAACTGCCTTATGTAATTTACAGTGTTCCTGCTGTGAGTTGGAAGCCATCTTTCCTGACTACTGCTAATCTGACTAGCACTTCAGAAAAAATAAAACGGGTAGGAACTTGACTGTAAGCCAAGGGATATAGTTCTGTTTTCTTTTGAAATAAAATACTGCCTTTCTTTTTTCCAAGTAGAGCTGAACGGTCTCAAGCTGACACACTGAACAATGAAGCTTATACCACCAACTTTTTAGGCCACACTTTGCCAACCAATCTGTCACAGATTATCTCAGCCCTCTACTCCCAAAGTGCCAACCTCTAGGCGTGGGTTGTGAACAGTACAAGGTAACCCTCTTGTCTGTTTTGTGGGTTTGAGTCACCTTAGTCTCAAGTTCTGGAGGATTCAAACTGATAACCTATTGTTAGCATACCCAATTATCAGGCTCAGATAATTCTGTCTTTGGGGGCCAGATATCTTTGCCTACAGGCACCTAATCAGGTATTACAAAATGAACCCTTAGAACTCTATGCAAGACCTAGAAAACTCTATTTCCCAGTTTGGTATCACAATAAGCTCATACACAGTGTCAACTATAACCTTCAAAGCTTCACTTATATAAAATACATTTGAAGGCACACCAGGCAGTTTCTGTTTTTAAAATATATACCTTTACTTTAAAATAGGTAAAATAGGAAAACAATAAAATTACAGAACAAAATATCCTAACACATACAGCCTTAAAACAAACAGGTTTAAAAGTGCAGATTCCTACAAATAATAACACTCATACTAGTCTTGTCTAAGGTCCTTACTTCTTAATCTTTCAGTGTTTTGATGTTCCTCTTCTCTCAGTTAGCAAAACGAATGATGAAAGTCTCTGCATAAGGTCTGCTCAGTAGCTTTAAAAGAGTCCTGAGCCTTCTCTCTGAGTCACCTAACTCTGCCTTGGGGTATAAAATGAATATTTTATAACACAGGCTGTCCTACTAAGATATTTAAAAAATAATAGATGAGATAAGAGTCACCTCTCTTTATGTGACTGGTCCAAACCGTCTGTGATCTGCTTTATCCTAGACATCAAAAGTGTCCTTGATGTAAGTCACTGTATATTCAAAGCAAATGTATATTTGACTCCTTAATTTAGTCTGGGACCTGGTATCCCCAGACATTAAAGGTCTCTTTGATGAAATGAGCTGGCTTCCTGGGAGGATAGTCCAGACAGCATGCATAGCAGATCAGAGGATTTCCCTGAGGGCATTATAAAATGGCTATCTTGTTTCTGGGGTTTCAAAGCAAATTTAACAAGCTAATTGCACCTCAGATCTCTATAGTTTAAGCTACCTCTTGTCCTTTGAACTTATCCCTGGGGTTTTGATGTGTCAGTTCCAGCAAGACAGCATTTTCTCTTGACACAGTCCATCACACATTTTTATATTTACAAATAAATTATACAGGGATCAGAACCAGCTGTCCAAGTGTGACAGAACTCATCCCTAGGTGGCAGGCAGAGCTTTTCAGTGCATATTGCCTGGCTGCTCTTAAAGTAACAGGCACCTTTATGTGCCACAACAGAGTTGTTTTTCTGCTCCCTTTTCCCTTCCTGGGTGCCTCTGGACCCTGATTAGCTGCCGTTGGTTCAGAGCACACAGAGGGAGCTGAATTATGGCTGCAATGAGCGGCTTAAAACTTTAAAGTGCCATAGGCGCTGTTTTGTACATATGTGCCCTGCCAGCTGCGCACATTCCTGATGTTAGCTGTGTGGCAGTGCACTTGTCGACTGCTGAAATGGCCCGATCTTAATCTTAATTATGCACTTCCTGCCCCCACACACACACAGGAGCTAGACACCAGGGGCCAGCAGAAGGTGAGGAAGAAAACCAGGGGCCCAGGACAAGGCAGCAGACAAATGGGAGGAGAGCAGAGGTGCACAGATAAGCCCATACATGGGGTGGGGTGGGGTGTTACACTAGCAACAGACTGCAATACATTTTTAAGTGTATCTGTGGCAGAAGAGACAAAATCAGTTACAGTAATATTTTAGTTGTTTATTTATTCCATGATAGTGTTATTTATTCCATGACAACTGATCTGCAGTTTCTGAATTTTTAGCAGTGTACTGCAGGAAACTGCTAATAAATTTCTTCAAGTCATATTTCACTCTGTATTTTGGTTATCACAATGCAAAGAGGTATAGAAGACCTATGATGAGAGATTGAATGTTCAGAGTGGAGCAGAGAGGGTTAGGGATAGTGTTGTTCATCATACTGGCTGAATGTATCTAATCCATTTAACGGTAAAATGATCAATACATATTCTTATCCTTGGAAGTCAGTGGGACCAGAAAACAGCTGAGCAGATCTTTTTAATGTTATAAGTGACATTACAGGCAACTGACACTCCTGTGGCTGCAGTCTGGCTCTGACAAGAGCCATGAGAAATCTGGCAAGCCACAGGAGTGGCTCTGACTATCAAATGTTGGAGCTACAGGATGAGTGATTTATCAACTAAAATAGTGAGAAAAAATGTTTGCAACACATGAATTGTAGATCAGGGCCAACCACTCACTTCAAAGTCGCCTTTGAGTCATACCTGTTTCTCTTTAAGAAAAGGCATAGTCTGGTCCATATCAAGTGATCTGTCTGCTTTCATTTAATTTGAGACAGCTTACTGAACAGAGTTCTTTCAAATCTCAGGAATCCCTCACTATACTTAACATATGCAGTTAGCCTGGATGGGTCAACTGCCCTGCTAATCGTGAACTTAGAACTCACTTTCAAATCTCTGCCTTGTGGTAGTGCTGCATTTTGCAGTCTAACATCAGATTTATTTCTATGCCTGAGAAGCAAGTCGCTCCAAAGAGCTCTCTTCCACTCGATGACATTTCTTATTATTTTCCAGATTTATAAGTATTTATTTATATTTTATTTCAGATCTCTGACTAACCTATCTTTTAACATAGTTTGACTTTTTCTTTCAAGTTTTAGCGGTTTCTCTGGTTCCACAGCAGTTCTTCTGTGGTGGTTTTATTTTAATTGCATTTTTTTTATTTTTCCCTCAATTGTATTTCTTTTTAGTGTATTTGTTGGATTAGCATCTCAGTTCCTGGAATTTAGGAACCAGACTGTTTGGATATTTTTCTTACTTGAGGGCTAACTACAAAAAAAAAGATAAGTTCTTTTATTGCAGTTTATTAGTGGTTCACTCATTTTGGAACAAACCACAGAGTTATATTTTTACATTTGAGAACCAGTTTTCATGGGTCTGTCTCCAATTGGCATGTTAGATAGACCCAAAGAAGACAGGACCTACTGGCTTCCAAAATTGTTTAAGTACTTTCAACTCTTGACGCGGGCAGACATATAGGCTTGAGCTTAAGTTCCTAGATCTTGACCACTTACTTACTGATTGTAAGTTTTGCAGACAGTTCTGCTAGAAACCATTAAAGAGGGCCAAAAACTAAAAGAAATTGTAGCCTCTCAGTCTGCTTCTACATCACCTAAACATCCTGATACTGTAATGGTCCTTCCTCCAATGCCAAGCAAAAAAAACCCTCAAAAGATTCCTCTGATTCAAATACTCCTGGTGTAGTCAAGCATAAAGATCTTCTGAGCAGGTTCCTGTATCAGTTTGTGCTAAAAGCAAGCAAAATAAAAACATGTCGCTGCCCCTGCTGATGAAGAAGCAAAAAGCCGTCAGTGGAAAAGTAAAGATGCCCTCTATGGAGGACAGGACTAAGGCTTGGCAATTTTCCAGGCTTTTCAAGCCATGGGTACCTAATAAGTATGCCTGTTCCTCATTAGGTCCCTGCTTCCCTCCTGGTTCAAGAGGAACAGGGGTCAGAGTTTATTATGATCAGGAAATGGAGGAGGGAACCCATTGAACCTGACAGTTCCCCTGAGCAGGAGTTTGGTTCTCCTTTCCACAGTCCCAGGATTTTTCCTCACATTATGCCTTCATGAGGCAGATGTTAAATACACTCAATCTGCCCACCCAGGAGACAGTGCAGGAAGAGGAAGAGGTTGAATTTTTGGATATGATGGGGGTTAACCCTAACCAAGAGGTTGCTTCCCCTGTCCACAAATCACTCAAGAAGGCAACTGTAAACTATTACAAATCCCTATGTCTACCCCAGGGATTAATAAAAAGATTGAAAAGAAGAACCAGCTGGATAAGCGTGGACTGAGTACCTCCACACTCATCCAGACCACTAAGAGGTGGTTCAGGTGACTACCTGTGACAAAGCTTAGGTTCCTTCTTCTGCCTAACCTCCAGACAAGAATTCCAGGAAGCTGGATAGCATGGGTAAGAAAGTCTATACTAGAGCTTCCTTACTTTTGAGGCAGGCAGTTTACATGGCCTATACTGCCAGTACGGAAAGCCCTCTGGAACTATGTGCTGGCTATGAGCAAGAAGGTCCTGGGGATCTGGCTCAAGATTTTGCAGATATGGCAAAATCTGCTTTGAATACTACCAAGTATCAGTTCCATATTGCTGTGGTTGCCAATGACACTGCTTCCAGGATCATAGCCCACTCAGTTTCCCTTAGGAGGTTTGCCTGGCTCAGAACCACTAACCTGTCCCAGGACCATGAGCAAAAAACATGGATTTTCCATCGAGAACAATTCCTTCTTTGGTGACAAAACAGAGGTATACTTTGAAAGGTTGGAAGAGTACAAGGCCACCTATAAAGCAATTCTGATAAGGAAGAGGCCTCCACTTCCTACAGACCTTATGGAAGGGAGGCACAGGTAGGGGTTATTATCCCGTGCCTTCATGCCCTATGACTTCTCTCAGATGAGAAATTTCTTTAGGGATAGAGGCAGAAGAGCCTCCAAGAGGTTTCTCAACCCCAGTGACTAAGGATCAGCCAAACAGAACCCCTGACTAGTCGGCCTATGTTGTCCATTCATTACCAGTGGTAGGAAGGCTGGCTCACTTTTCCAGGAATGGAAAAACACCACAGACAAGTGGGTCCTGGAAGTAGTGAGCCAGGGGCTCACACTGCAGTTCAAAAGATTTCCCAGACTGCAGGTTCACAGAAACTTCAAACCTTCTACTCCAACAGAAAGGATTCTGTTGGAGTTGGAGAATCAAAAAGTTGCTGCAAGCTAATGAAGCAGAAAGAGTTCCTCCCTCACAGTTGGGAAGGGCCTTTACTCCAGGTACTTTCTCACACAAAAAAATGGGAGTGGTGATCCATTTTAGACCTCAGATTTCTTAATAAACACCTGAGGAAGGACATGTTCAAGATGATCACCCTGTCCACAGTGATTCTATCTCTACAGCAGGGAGATTGGATGGGATCTCTGCACCTGAAGGATGCATATTTCACATTCAATCAGACCCAATCACAGAAAGTACTTAAGGTTCAGGCTGCCTTCTGGTCATTGTCAGTTCACAGCCCTTCCTTTGGTCTCTCCTCCAGGCTTACATTAGCATGAGTAAAGTGGGGCAGTTTGACCCTCTGCTTCAAATGTTGGGGTCAGCTCTGAAAATGTCAGGGTCAGAAATTTGCTGAAGTGTCATTGTACTACATTACCTGACACTTTTTCTGCTAATGATATTAGCGCTAACCTTTCAATATAGAGGTCCGTGCTGAAATACTGTTTTTATTTTTGTTCATCAAAACCCTCAAAGGTTTATCTGGGGACTTCAGTTGAGAGTAAAGCATAAAGCCCTGTTTTTGCTCCAGGGTGTTCCACGAAGTGGTTGGATGTGGTGGCAGCTACTCTCAGAAGACAGGGGTGATGGTCTTTCCTTACCTGGATGACTGGCTTGCCACAGAAAAGCCTCACCAACAGGTCAGGTTTCCTCCAGCTTACTTGGAGCACCCTAGAGACTCTGGGATTTCTCATTAACATTCAGAAGTCCCAGACAGAACCAGTACAAGTACTGGGTTCATAGGAGCAGAGCTGGATATTGTTCAGAGCAAGGCATTCCTGCCTCAAGTGGAAAGTCTCCTAGAGCTGGCAAGTTCCTTCACCCTGGGGCAACCCAGATCAGCAAGCACTTTTCAGCTGCTGGGTCACATGGCCTTCACTACAGCTGTGGTTCTGGGGTCTGACTCCAAATGAGAGATGTCCAGTATCACTTGAGGGCCCATTGGTCCCAAAGTGAAAATCCTGTTAAAGTAGATGCCTGTATCAAAAACACTTTTGCGAGCTTTGGAATGGTGGAAAGAAAGGAACAATCTCGAGAGTACTGTTCCAGCACTACTTCCCTCAGTCACCCTGACAATGGATGCCTCTCTCCTGGGCTGGGAGCCCATCTGGATGACCAGACAGTGGGTGGTGTGTGATCCCTCGAGGTCCAGGAGCATATCAGCCTACTGGAACTACGGACAGTCTTACCATCCCTTTAGTTGTTTGCTTCTCAGTTAAAGGATCAGTCAGTCCAGATCAGGACAGACAACAGCACCACCATGTATTACATCAGCAAACAGGAGGCATAAGATCCTCAGAGCTATGCACAGAAGCTATGAAGATCTGGTCTCTAGCCTACTCTTGGAAGTTCATCTGACAGCAGTTCATCTCCCAGGAAAGGACAATGTCTTGGTTGACTCCCTCAGCAGGATTAGCCAGGGGCACCACGAGATGGTCTCTGAACAGGCAGGTGTTGGTCAGAATCTTCAGGAGATGGGAACACCAGACACAGATCTGCTTATTTCCGAAGAGAATCACAACTCCCTCTCTTCTGTTGCAGGCTTCCAGCAGCGGTCTCAGTCCCCATGGATGCCCTGACCCTGGACTAGTTGGGAGGTTCCTGTATGCCTTCCCTCCATTCCTTCTATTACTAAGAGTACTTTTGAAGCTAAGGAGCCAGCCTGCCATCATGATACTAGTGGCCCCAGACTGGGCCAGACAGCCATGGTACTCCCTGCTCCTGGCCCTCTCCACCAAGTAGCTTATTCACCTCCCACAGAGTCACAATCTGTTGACCATGTCTCAAGGCAGAGTAACCTTTATGAACTTCAAGTCACTATGCCTCAAGATCTGGTTCTTGAGGAGCTAGAGTACTCTGATTTTCATTTTTCAGAGGAGGTCCTCAGGGTTTCAAGAAAGCCTGCTACCAGAAAGACAGATGCTTCCAAATGGAAAAGGTTCTCCCTGTGAAGTAGATACATAGATACATAGACAGTGTTGGCAGATGAGGGCCTATGGCCCACCCAGTCTTCCCATTTGAGCTTGTAAGTTCAGTTTATGTTTTCCTAGATGTCTGTTGCCCCTTACGTCTGACCTCCAGATTCCTTTATGTCTATCCCATGCATTCTTAAATCCGTGATTGTTTCCCCCCACCACTTCCTCTGGCAGGATGTTCCACTTGTCCACCACCCATTATGTGAAGAAATTCTTCCTCACGTTTCCTCTGAATTGTCCTCTCTCCAACTTCATCCCATGCCCTCTAGTCCTGGAACATCTTTTTGCTTAAAAATAGTGTATTCCTGCACCCTGTTCCTACCTGTAAGATACTTGTATGTCTCTATCATATCCCCTCTCCCTCTTCTCCTCCAGGAGTACATGTTCAGTTCCTTCAACCTGTCTTCATAGGACTTGTGATGCAATCCATGCACCATCTTTGTTGCCCTCCTCTGAACCTTCTCTACCCTATGTCCTTACGTAGGTAAGGTCTCCAGAACTGTGCACTGTACTCCAGGTGGGGCCTCACTAGTGTCTTGTATAGTGGAATTATGACCTCCCTTTTCCTGCTGGTGATGCCCTGCCTGTGCATCCCAGCATCCTATTTGCTTTACCTGCTGCCTTGTCTCACTGTTTCCCTACCTTGAGGTCATCAGAGATGATAACCCCAAGATCCCTTTCCTGCTTGGTGCATGCTATATCCTCACCCCCCAACTGATATATTGTTCAGGGTTTTGTGCCCCATATGCATTATCTTGCACTTCTTTGCAATGAATTTCAACTGCCAAATCCTGACCATTCTTTAAATTTCTGCAGGTCCCTTCTCATTCTGTCTATACCCTCTGGTGTGTCTACTCTGTTACAGAGCTTTGTGTCATCAGCAAACAGTGAAATTCTGCCTTCTAGGTCCTGCATAATGTCACTGATGAAGATGTTGAATAGGACCGGTCCCAGCACTGATCCCTGTGGTACCCCACTGGTCACTCTTCCCTCTGTGGAGTGACAGCCAAGTGCTTCTAAGACTCAATCCTTTACAGGCAGAACTGTCCATACTTTTGGATTACTTGGTTCACTTGCAGACCTCAGGACTCCATCCTTCCACCCTTAAAGTGCATTTGGCAGCTATTTCTGCTTATATTTCAGCAGGCAGTGAGTAAGCGGTGGCTTCACACCCCATTTTCAAGGAATTCTTTAAGGGTCTGTTGCACCTGTCCCCCTGTTAGGGAGCCAGTACCTCCAGAGGATTTGAACCTGTGCATAGTCAAGTTCATGGAGCCTCTCTTTGAACCTATGGCTACTGCAGACTTGAAGTATGTTACCTGTAAGTAAGTCTTCCTGGTAGCCATAACTTCTGCCAAGATGGTGTCGCGAGCTGCAGGCTCTCTGCACAGACCCTAACTCGTTATCTTCCTCAGGGACAAGGTGGTCCTTAGGACCAACAGGAAGTCCTTCCCAAAGTGGTGTCTCAATTTCATTTAAATCAATTCATCTCTCTCCTAGTGTTCTTCACAGTAAACTCCAGTCCTGGTGAGCAGAGGCTCCACAATCTGGATGTTAAAAGGGCATAAGTATTATCTGGACTGCATTAAAGATCTCAGATCTTCCCACTCACAGCTGTTTCTCACATATGGTGAGGTGCGCAAGGGCAGTCAGCCTCTAAATGGACTGTTGCTTGCTGGATAGTATCCTTCATCCAATTCTGCTATTGTAAAGCTGGCAGGCAGCCACCACAAGGCCTCAGGGCACACTCTACATTGGCACTGCTGCGCTGTGGCAGTTGTAAGGATTCCCTTGTTGGAATTTGTAAAGCAGCTACCTGGAAAACTGTATGGTAGGTTCTGTACCCAGCCTCCCAAGGTACTGCATTGTAGTCTGCATATGTTAAGCCTAGTGAGGATTCAGGAGTTTGAAGAAAAATTACTTACCATAGTAATATTGTTTTTCCAAGGGTCCCTCACTATGTTAAATCTTCCACCTTACTCACTTTCAGAACCTTAAAAGGTTCTATAAGAATAAATGTTGTGTTCTGTTCATTGGCTTGATCATTACTTCTTATTTATGCACAATCAGTTTTTCTGTGGAGTATGTTTAGTCTGCCATAGCTTGCCTGGGAATCCAACCTTTGTTATTTGTAGGTAACTTTTTCTTTTTAGATATAGTTAGGTTAGGTTAGTGAAATTTTGTGGCTGTTGGTCAGTTGACTCAAAACAAATCTGATGTTAGGCTGTAGAATGCAGCACCACCATGAGGCAGAGATTTGAAAGTGAGTTCTAAATTCCATGATTAGCATCGTTCCACTTTCTCTGGGGCAGTTGATCCATCCAGGCTAACTACATATGTTAAGCAAAGTGAGGATTCCTTGGAAACAATATTACTGTGGTAAGTAATTTTTCTTTTTAGTACATTCTGATGTGGCTTGCAAATTGCAATACGTGGTGTAAATTTGGTTTGTTAAGAAAGCTGAACAGAGTTGGCTTGTGCCAACAAGGCTGATCTTGTAATGGAGTGTTGTTATATAGAACTAGAATTTGATTTGTTCATTCCTCCATCTCAATCCATCTCAGCTGCACCACCCTCCCAAGAGACCTCATCATGGCCATCAAGTCAGTTAGTGCAGGTGAAGAAATTGTTTTATATCTCCAATGTACTCACAAGATTGTTCTCACTGCTAGGTCCAAGATTACTGGCATTTGGACCTGGTAATGGCAGCAACAGGATGGGACACTTTTGTATTGCATTGGACATGTGAAACAATATCTTTTAGTACATTTAGAAGGGAGGTCAGTTAATTTTATATTGTTGGAAGCTAAAACTTCCATGGGTCCAAGTTTGGAAGTCATTTTAGTTTTCGGTTTAAAAATACTCCAGGAATGCGAACATAGGCGTCATTATTTTAAGAGGACGGGTTTTATATGACATTACAAAATATTGGTAGTAAATACCCTTTATAACTGATGTTATTACAAAAATGTCAGTGGTAAGACGCATTTTGACTGATGTCAGCACAAAATATTAGTAATAAAATACTCTTTTGACTAGTAAACTACCCTTTTTGTTTCCATGTCATTAAAATCAGAATTCAATAAATTTGCTTGTTAAGTCAGCCTGGTAGTGTTAGATCATTGGCAGCTGACCAGGGTCCCTAAAGACTGTTCTCCTTCTTCAGAGTGGGAGGGTAGTGTGCCCTACCACCCAGCTGTTGCCTCTTGGATAATGTGTGGCAGGCAGTATGGTTGGGGACATTGCAGATGTAGGGATTGGACATGGCCTGTGCAGTATTGACACACACATATGTAAATGTGTGTACCTTTGCACATCATGAAAGCTGGCATCACAGGGTAGGGATTTAGAGGGCAAAAATTAAATAGCCAACAAGATAGACAAAACCCTCCCGGTACCTGCTCCCCATGTGTGCAGTCCAGTTTTCTCCTCTTGACCCCAAGAGGGCTCCTGGGGTTCACCTCTACCATGGATAGCTGAAAAGTGGGTGGAGCTTCCATGAAGCAGTAGGCAGACCCTTCTTTAGGTGCAAGCTGAGGGAGAAGCATACTGATGTATCACTGGTGCCCTGGAAGTCCTGCAAGATGTAGGTACTAAGAGTCTTGATGGGAAGGAGATGGCCCTGCTGCCAGTAAGTGCCAGGGGAAAAAACAGAGTTTGAAAAATACATATACTTTCTTGTTTTCACTTTTGGATATCAAAACTTCCCCTAGTAAGTTTCTAGCTGGTTTCCTCCCTAGTAAGTTTCTAGCTGGTTTTAGAAGTGAGATACTTCCAAAATGAAGATAAACAACACCTTTCCCAATATTTTTCAATACAAAAACTTTAAACAGGGAGCTCCCTTACCTCATCAGGAGCTCCCAGCGTATTTCATTTTTATACAGCCCCAGGGGAAGAAGGATCATAATTTGCCCCAAAGGCGCTGGCTGCATGTTCCATCTCCACTTGCTGACTCCCGATCTGCCCCCCCACGCCAACATTTTGTGATGTCTTTATAGGTTGGCGTGGGAATGCCTCCATTCACTTGAATGAAGCGTCTTTTCAAATGTAAGTTCCCAACTGTAAATGGGTTTTGGTACTTATTGATGCCAGGGTTCAACAAACAAAAGTCTTGTTAGTTGAACTCTGGCATCAATAAACCTAAAACCTGATTTAATCATGAGGTTACATTTAAAAGACACTCAATTCAATTGAATAGCGGTAATTCTGGCGCTGTACCTATGAAGACACCACAAAATGTTGGAGCATGGGGTGGCGGATCGAAGACTCATGAAGTGGAGAGGATCAGGCAGCCAGCCCTCAAAGGGCAAATTACGATCCCTTCCTTTGGGGGTTGTATCAAAAAAATGTTTTAAATAGCCTGGAGGAGCTCCTGATGAGATAAGGAAGTTCCCTGTTTAATGTTTTTGTATTAAAAAGTTGCTTTTAATTGAAGCTGTGACACTGAGACCCTGTCCGCATTACACCCGAAAACCCCTCTGTAACTTTACAGAGTGTGCAAACTAGTACTGCAATGGTTTGCGTTTATCTGATAACGTTATAGAAGGTGTTTTCAGAACCATTCAGAAACCTGTTGGGAGGTGGAGCCATGGCAGCATAACAGCAATACCCTGTTCCCTGAGCCATTGGAGGCACACACCGGAGAGAAACAGTGGGAAAACCCCTGAAGCCCATTGGGGACCTGCCTGCACCACACATCAAGAACAGCAGACAACAGAAGCAGAGGGTGCCCAGGGCAAAGAGTGGGACAGTGCAGGATAGCAAGCGGACCTCAGGAGACAAGCGGTAAGTGAATGAACACACAGACCTGAGTGCCAGAGATGGGAAGTAGCCCACCAACAGCCACCCACAACACTTGCCCAGCCCCAAAAACACAGTGCCAGAATACACCACACAGAACAACAGCATAGTCACCCCATCCCTGAGCACCACCCATGCCAGTGGTGGACCAACACGCCATGCAACCCTGTCGCTGGTGACAGCAGCAGTACGCCACCACCCACCCCATGCCGTGTGCCAGCAGGACCAATGACAGACCGTGGTGCCACCTGGTCAGATGTAGCCACAAAACTGCTGGTGGAGTTCTGGTCACAGGAGATGGTGCAGACCGAGCTAGCCAGTGCCAGGCACAACACAAAGGTATACCAGAAGATTGCAGACTAGCTCTTTGAGAATGGTGGAGAGGGACAGCAAAGCGATGCCATGATAAAATAAAGCAGTTGATGGTGTGGTACCACAAATCCAAGGACAGCAACAGGCTCAGGGGTGCACAGGTGGTGTGCCCTTCTATGACATGTTGAACACCATACTAGGTACACGGCCTACCACTGCACCAGCACTCATCCTGGAGAGCTCACAGGTGAACAGCCCACAACCGAGTCTGAGGATGATGGGGACACCAATGGGGACCTGTGCCTGCACCAGGGGATAACAGTGAAGACGGTGTGCAACAGGAGATACCTGACACAGGTACAGTATGTGGAATGTGCACTGAACCTGTATGTTGGCTGAGATATGGTGGGCACAGCTTGGCATGCTGGTGGAGGTTTGCCGGGGCATGTACAAATGGTAGAAGGACGCAGAACAGCGATAGGAGGTGGCAGGGTGTGCATGGGGATGACCAGCGGATGTGCTGTGGCCCTTGGCCAGACTACGTGCCTGTGACACCTGAAGTGTGTGTAGACCCATGGGTGTGGGAGGGACAGTGGTGTGTGGCTGGGGCAGGACAAGGGGTGTGTGGGTGAGGCAGCAGCATATGTACAGTGGTGATAGGTGTGTTCTGCTGTTTCAGAGCAAGACCCAGGGAAGGACATCTGCAGACACCGACAGAAGAGGCATCCTCAGTGTCCTCAGGCATGCAGGATGAGATGCCAGGAACCTCAGTGACACCTTCACCACTGGAAGGCCAGACCTGCAAAGTGGTGAAGTGACCAGGAACCAGTGAACCTCAAAGAGAAGCCCAAAGCTGCATGAATGGCAAATACTGGGTGGTGCTAGAACCAGTATGGACAATGCTGCAGGAGCACCATAGGGAGATGTTGGAGCTGGAGGGGAGGCGGGCAAGGAGAAGATGGCAGTGGAGTGGCGTTTGACGGAGACAGGAGGCTGAACAGACACAACAGTTCTTCACACAGATGTTCCAATTTCTAGCAGCGCAATGCCAGCCACCACCCCAGCAACCCGCACTGCACTGTATAGGTGCTGCCACTGCCACTTCAACCCCTGACACCCTATTCCTCATGCTGCAGTGCACTGGTGGGATTCCCACCCTGCCCATTTCATGGGGAACCCCATGGGCATGACGGATAGTGCCATCCTTTGGCAGACCACCACTGATGACAGGCAAGCATGCGCATGGCAGCCACCACTGATATGCAGCACCCATCCATGGCTGCGCCCCATGCATGCAACCACTCTGCAGGGTGGTATGTATACAGGTGGTGCCACCACCATGCAGCCTTGCCTACCACAATCCAGGCACCTTCGTATGGTGTTGGCACAGCACAGCAGTACCCACAGGTGGCATGACCACTAATGCTGGTCTCCACGCTGCCCCCATCCCTGACACATGGTGCTGCTGACCAGCACCGTGTCACCACCACTCCGCGACAGGCATGCTGAGCTTCACACAGGACCTGTACAGTGACGAGTTCAGTGGACCACACTGTGATGCCAGATACCATCTGCAGTGGTTTGCCAGCTGGTGTGTCCCACAGGTTGCCACCCATGGCACACATTGTGGTTCCTGTCCTGTTGGGGACATCACTGGGGGTATCCCAGTGACTGCAGTGCCTGGTTTGTGCTGGCACAGTAGTAAGTGCTTCGCGATTGGCACACTTTCATACTGTGCTACTATTGGGTTGTAGTACATTGTTGTGTGGCATGTCTACATAATGGACTGCCAGGGGTTTGACACATGGGGGACACACGGGTGACTGGTTGTTTGCACATCCTGAGCTTGTTACTGTGTTCTGTTGTACTGGGTTATGGCTACAGTGGTCTGGTTTCATGATAGATGTACACTGATGGTCAAAGTGTAGACTAGCATGGTGTATTGCATAGTCAGGCCACATGACAGGGTCCGTGTCCTGTGGGTGTTCTGCATCCACGGCAGCCACACAGTGCCTTCGGGGGCCGGGGTGGTAGTATCTGTTGTCTGCTCTGTGTCCATTGGCACTAATGCAGTGTTTACATTGCCTGTCAGTGTTCCATATGTATTGGGTACAGTTCCTACGGTGTTGTACTGCGGGTCATTGTATGTTTCTTTTCTGTTCTTGGCTTACGCAGCAATCCAGTCTGCTGCATGAACATGTTGTCACACAACATTGTTGTATATGATACTGCCACCAGAGGCCATGGTGGTGTTGGAATAAAGACTGTCATGTGCCTCCCTACTGTGTTGCTCTGTTGCTTGGGTGGTTTGCATGCATGCATGCACACATTGCTGTCTGGGGACCCTGTGGGGCTTCTGGTTTCATGGGGCACTGGTGTGGTGGACCTGGATGTGCTTCCTGGATGCTTTGTGTGTGCGGACCCACGCAGCATGCATCCTGGGGGTGGACCTGTACATGGCACACCATGTCCTGGTGGTGCATTCATACCTGCCTGTGGCATGCTGCAGGGTCACACTTCACAGCTCCGTGGGTGCATCACGGCCTGCCTACATGCCACACGTCAGGGCCCTCCTCTGTTTTCAGTTCCACACCTTCTGCTGCATCACACCTTCCATCCTCAATCTGTGCCACAGGGCACACATTGCTATTGGACACCATGCCATGTTCCACTTCGCTCTGTGTACACTGTGTACACTGCCAGCTGGATGGAAGCATGCGTGTCTTTCATCGCCAGTTGTCATCACCAAGTGCACCATGGGATGTGCTCTGCATTTCAGGGGTTGGGTCCACACACTGTCCATGGATCAGTATGGACAGGCTGTAGCGATTTCAAACCATTTTCGCACCTGTTCCTGGAATATGAACACACTGCACCATTTACAGTCTGTACCAGATCAGAACTGTTACAGCATTTTAGTGGTGTGAGTGGACAGGGCCTGAGTGAACTAAAGGCATAACAAGGACTGGGTGGGAGGATGCAGGGCTAAGACAGGTGGGCCGTGGGTTAAACAATATTAAAAATGGGTAATAGGTGAAAGTGGTGGCCAGGTGGAGGGACTGCAGCATGCTTTTGTATGGTGTTATCTACAGCTTATGATCTCCAAAAGAGCTACAGTTTACACACACACACTGAACTGAAATAATGTTTTTGTAATTTGGGGGCGTGTTGGTTGTAAGCAGACACACCATATCAACCCCCATTGGCACATTTCAAAATAAAAATAAGTCCACTTACTGTATTCTTTGGAATGGATCATGGATGACCATCCTTACAAGTGTGGGCTTCCTTTGGGAATACTCCCCATCCATAGGCAACTGTCTCCCCTTCTCTTGACAGCATGAGCTGAGATCAGTAAGGAGGACCAAGTTGGAAAGACTTAACAATTTTTTTAAATAATTTGCCACTCAAGTGTGCTTCCTGAAGTGGAAGTTCAAACTGTATGTCATCCGCTAAGCCAGTGTTTTCAGGGAGTCATAACATTTGCAGGTACAGGAGGTGTACAAGGAGCTGAATGCACAGAAGTCTCCACTGTTTCTCCTATATCACTGTCTGGTCAGCTCAGGATTTGGGAGGTATGGCCTGTTTGGGGTATCTCAGTGTTAACTTTTGCTGCTAACTGTCTTATGGACTACTGCTGTTGCCCCTCAAGATTATGTGTTCCTGGTCAGTGGAGCATTCTTTATTGTGTGAGGCCAAGGGCACTGATGAAGAAGGGCCCCGTTCCTTGCACAGATTGCACCGAAAGGTCAAGACATTGCAGACCCTTGTGCCCATATTCAAAGTAGAGGCTTGAATTTTAGCCTATCACATACTGAACTAAGATGTGAATGCTTACCACACTTGTGACAGGATTTAGGCTATCCTGAATAGAAACACAAACTGTGGTCCTTCCCAGGAAAAAATACTTACCAGGTGTTGAACCCCTGTACTGGTATTTCCTTCCACCCCCACCCCTTAGATCAGTTCAGAATCTAGAATGGGAGAAGTTTTCTCAAGAATATCACATTTTGTTTGGTGCCAGTATATATTACCGATAGTTAACACCTTAATTTCAGAATAAAATGTCATGTGCTTCACATGTGTTTGTTAGTGGGATGGCCGAAAATGGGACCTACAGAACAGTGTCTTTAAGTTTCTTGTATTTGTCCCAAAATCTTTATAGTGATTCCATAGTCTTACTCCTCCACTGTAATATGTATCGTGCATATAACTCTATTGTGAAGAACCCTGTGGAGTTCTTTAATAGGACTCGCACAACATGGACCCTGTCAAGAGGATTTTTGGAGCCACTAGTGTACAATAACCAGACTGCATTTCAGCACTGTGCTCGTTTGCCATATGAAAGAAAGTGTCCTCCCTTCTACCCTCTGGGTGACCCTTCCAGCTAGTTCCCATACCACCAGTCAGTGGTCAATGAGCACTATTTCCAGTAGGATCAGGACCTGTCCTCTATGAGGTTCTGGAACACTAGTACATCCTTGGTCTGGGACAACATCAGAGCATGAGCCTCCACTTGAGCATTTCTGTGTCTGCACAAGGTATGTGCCCAGGTGGTGGAGATAATATATTTATTTAGTTTTTGTTGACTGGGTAAGTGCACTAGACAAATCCTGCCTATTTTCAGGCATGACCGGGGAGGGAATACAGATGAATGCCAACCGACCTTGAACCAGATTAAGCTGTTGGTGGTATTTTTAGTGAATGAGAAATTTGGCCCAGACACAGGGGACATTCCCTGCTCTTTTCGATAAGTGCCATGGGATCTTTAACATCCACCTGAACTACCACCAATCCAGGCAGATGGGACTTCAGTTTAACATCTCATCGAAAGAAGGCACCTCAGAATGCAGCACCCTCTTATGCTGCACTACAATGTCAGTACTGGGATATTAACCCAAGTGCCAGATGTGGGAACTGAACCCACAGCCCTCTGACCTCCGGCCTCTGAGGCGAGTGTGCTACCTACTGAGCCACTGACACTGAAACATAATGGGATACCAACCCTTGGATCTACTAATTCTGGTTCTCCAGTGTTAGACTGGAGCAAGGGAATGTAGTGCAGGCCTGTCAGGTATGTTTGGCTCCTCCTCTTTCACCTTCTCAGCCCCATTGTCATCACCAGGATTACTATAGTTCGTCATTATTTTCTTTGCAGCATTAACCACAGTATAAGATGACTCAGTGTAATTATCCACATTATTCTCAGAAACAGGTGTGCTAGAGTGCGAGTCCATCAAAACAAGTGCATGAGTACAGGATCCTGGAAATGGTGCAACTTCTGTAAGTGTAGATCCATTCTGTCCACTAGTGTTCTGGGTCATATGCTCATGCTGCATAGGATTATTTCAATGTCACTTAGTTTACCACTGGTACTACTCTCGGAGTATCTGTTTGGTTACAGGTGGTTTTCACATTCCCTCCTTCCTCACAGTACCAGATTAGGTGAATTTCCTGGTGTCCTGGCCAGATTTCCCTCTTTGCTAAAATACACAACAGCTTACCTGATTTCATGTCAGTTTGCATCTCTATCTCACCCCCACCCCGGACAAAGGCTGAAAATAGGCAGAATTTCCTAACCCTCCTTTCCGGTCAACAAAACTAACTCTATAAATAAATAAACATAATAAACATGGAAAGGATGTAGTCTTCAAGGATAGAATAAACTGGCCATTTATCAATCAGTCAATCTTTATTTAATCAGATGAAACACCATTGAGAAAATCTCATTTACAAAGTGAACCTGGATGGGTAAAACAATACAGTAATGAGAGTTCTACAGTAAAGTAAACACACACAAAGTATATACAGGCACAATTATACATGAGTTTTGAGAAACATGTCTTTACAACAATGGCAGGGTATATACAGCACAAAGGGGTGTAGAGAAAGGAAGGAAAAGGCAATTTATCAAAGTATCCGTCCATTTAGAACCCTACTAGGAATGTACCAAAAAATGAAGGTTCTAATAGCAGACCAAGTGGTGTAATGGTAGTCGTAGTGCTCTGCTTAGGCTCTAGCTGAAACAAAATGGGACTTGTATCCTTTATTTCTAGGCAAAGTTTAAATTTAAAATGAATAATGGCCCTATCTGACTAGGGACTATAAATAATTGGCTTATTACCTTGGCAGTGTGATCCTTCTTAGCAAAAAATTAGGATTGTCTGTTTGACTTGAGATACTAATTTATTTGGCTCTAAATTCTTACAAATGACAATTACTGTTATTAATTTTGATGGACAGAATGCCAAGGAGTTTAATCCTCAAACACTTCAAACTGCTTTTTGGCCAAAGATAGGAAAGCTGGTAGTAGCACTGACAGAGAGAATTCTGCAGATGTGCTTACTTCTGCTTTTAAGATAAAATTTCCACATTAAAGACGGAGGTAACTTTTGTGGTTATTCCTTTTATTTTCTTTTCTTACATTTTATTTATATTTTTAAATATAACATATATTCATAAGTATATTGAATTGCTATATGTCAATGCAGATTCAAAGACATAAGATGAAAAGTAAGTAAGGTGGCAAAGGAAAAAAGGGTGACATTCAGGAGTTAAGGAAATACAGAGGGAGGAGGACAGGAGGTATGCCAAGTGAAACAGAGGGAAGCAGGTAAGGTGGTGAGAGGAGCAAAGAGGTGCAGATAGAAATAATAGCCAAAGGGTAACTAAGGGTCTAAGCCATTCTTCAGATACATAAGTGAGAAGAGGAAAGCATGGGAAAAGATAGTGAGGATTAGGTGGGGTGGCAAGGGAAGACTGCGCAGAAAGGGACCGAGAAAAACCTGCCATCCTAAAAAGGTATCTTCGAGTCTTCACTGTGGGGGAGGACAGATCACCAGGGAGTAGCAGGAATGATGGGGAGGGTGAGGTGGTCACAAGTCCATTTTCAGAGGAAAGAGGCCTGGAGGACTTGCAGCTCTAAAGGTGGACAAGGCTATGGGACCGGATGGGATACAGCCAAGGGTACAAGCCTGTCGGCAGCCTAGCAACTGCATTCTGCACCAGCTGCAGTTGTTATAACATACTTCAGTTGATGCTGATGTACAGAGCGTTATAGTAGTCAAGCTGAGACATCACAAGTGTGTGTAATCAGTGTCATGAAGGCCAGTGGGAGAATAAAGGATGTAATCCGATGTTTCTCAGATGACAAGCCACTCCAGACAACAAATGACACCTGAGCCTAAAGTGTCAGCCCTTCATCCAGAATGTCCATCAGATTTCTTATCTTAATGGCAGCCACAAACCTTGGCAAGTTGACTCAGAGCCCAGTCTCACTCTTGGCAGCTACCACCTTCCCATGACCTGGTCAACCATCAACAACCAGCTCAGTGATATCCAGTCATGGATCTCAGCCTAGCACTTATTAAGCACATTGAAGGTGTCCTGGGTACACAGGGCAAGTACAGCTGGTATCATCTGCACAACAGTGAAACCCAGAATGTGCCATCTAATGATCCTCCCAGGGGCAGAAAACAACATGGGTGAGAGGACCGAGGCCTGGGGAACACCACAGGGCAGAAACATGGGGAGAGGAGAAATTCCAAACACCACTCTCTGTGTCTTGTCCCTGAGATGGGACTCAAAACAGTAGATTACTTAGCCTGTGGACCTACAGTAAGTACTCTCTCAGCCAGTCAACAACAACACATGGTCTACAGTGTCAAAGGCTGAGAGAGAGATCGAGAAGGACAAGAATTGACAGTTCTCCTCCAGACTCTCACCCTGAGAAGGTCATCATGCATGCTGACCAGTGCAGTCTCAGTGTTATGCTTATCCTTGAACCCAGACTAAAGAGGCTCATAGATGTCAAAATTATGAGAGATCGCCTCAAGCTGTGATGTAACCACTTTCTCTGTAACCTTGCCAAAAAAGTCAGGTTAGAAACTGTTCAGTAATTTGCAAAGTTGTCTGTGTCCAAAGGCGTTGTTCTGAGGAGGAACCGGCAGGACCAAGACCTCGAGATAGCAGCTGTGATTGTACTCTTTTAACAATTCTCCCTTGAGCCTCGCTTCTTCTTCAGCTTCTGCCCATCTTCAGCCTCCCCTTCTTAAAAAAGTTCAGAAAAGTTGTCTTCTTTGATCTGCCTAATTACTTTTCCTACAGCAACCTCAATAACTCCATCTGATCTGAGTTCCACTCTTTCCACAGCATTAAGATTGTCCTTCAGGTGATCAATAAGCTTCTCTTTACTATTGAATGTGCTTCATTCTCTTTCTAATTCTTCTTGACCACAGTGCTACATTTTGACACCATTAACCACTTTTATCCTATCTGATTGGCTTGAACACCACAGTGGTACAGTCACAAAGTATACTGGTACCACTTGCTGTGTGTCATTCTTGCTAGTAGTGGCATACATGTTATCTCATTGGGTATTGCTTGTGCATTGCTCGGGTATACAGCGCCACCGACACTTTTGGCGCTGATTGCCACTGAAATTTCTGGTACCCCACTGTCTTGGTTCCATTTTAACTCTCCACATGCTCCCTCTTTGTCTCTGGTGGTAGATCCTTTTCTTCCTATAGGGCTCTCTTCTGTGGTGTGTCTCAAGATTCTGCTCCAGGCCCTTCCATTTCTCCAGTTATCATGCCCTCTTGGTCATCATATCTTATCTTTCAATGATAAAGTATCACTAATATACAGGTGATACTCAATTTTAAATCTCTAAGTGACTCTTTTTCTAACCCTGCTCTACTTTCTCTCTCTGTCTCTGAAATACCAGCTCTTATCTTCATTTTACCTCCATCCAAGTCAGTGTTTCTAAGACTTAAATTCTCTATCTCAGAAAACTAATACGCCCTTCTCCTGTTATTCATGTTTTCAGTGATGAATAAGGATGTCACATAATAGCATCATCCCCATCCTCACTCCATCTAGCTGGGGTACAGAGCTCACCCCAAACTCGGCTCACCAGCATGCATCACAAAGCATACCTGCTGGGGTCAAGACTGGCATCACACACAAAGGTTGTTCACAGTAATATATTTTCTATACAATTTTAGAGTTATAATGATTTTTGAGTTAATGTTCAAGTTTGTTGCTAAAAAAAAAAACTTTCCTGATGATTCTCTATCGCTGCATAGGAGTAGTGCATGTCTAGTATTTTCGGATGTGTGGAATAAAGTAGGCTGAGTGATTTTCTCAGCATTACAAAGTGAACCAGTGGCTTGGGCGAGATACGATGCGCGGATTTCTCATTGCACAGTTTATGGTCTCATTATTGGACCACACTGTCTTCCTATGCCAAACAAGAAAACCTTGTGTGATTATAGTTCTAGCACCAAGCCCATCCCATAATAAGAGATTTAAGTCATTCACCCATTGGAAATATCACGTGATATGCAAGTGGACTGAAAACAAATTTGGTAAAATGAATTGTATCCAGAATTTATTGAAAAGTTGTATGTACTAAAACTCATGTTTTGCCTAATATTTCACTGCTCTGTGGAAGGAAACAAATATACTCTAGTTACTTTCTGTTTATATTTATGCTGCAGTCATATAAGGGCACTAGCAAGAGTATGAGTTGTACTAGTGGCTTACAAAATAAGTCAGAGTCACCTTCGCACACAAGAACTTCATTGTTTTCTGCCAGATCTCTTGAGAGTCTATGGCCTATATCTTTCATGATCTCAAATGTCTAAAGGAATTATGAAATGGTCTTTCCAATATCATGTTCACAAAGGACATACTTTCACAAAACAACTTGCTTCTTCTCTTGCATACTTTTTGAAAATAAATATAGATTTGGGGCCAGCCCGTCGGGCGCAGTGGTGGGATTTCCCCCTCGACGCCCAGCAACCCAGGTTGAGGAATGGACCTGGGTCGCTGGAGGGCCGTCTGAAGGAGATGGATGGAGCATCCTCAGGACAGCTCTCCTTCTCCAGGGGAGGGGATGAGCGTCCGGTGCACAGGCTCCTGGCGGAGGCCGGGGCTCCACGCAACGGGTGACAGGACTTTGGGGGCAGGACAGACGCGAGGACTTCATTGCATGTCCCTACCCCTGAGTAAATAATGTCCTTTCAGGGACAAGAAAAGCCCTCCTCGCCACCTCCGATGTACTCCCAGGCCAGCTCCCTGACCAGAACTGATGTTCTGTGGGCAGGTGCAGCCGCCCACTGATAGCGGGGAGGGGGCGGGGGCACCGGGGGTCGTGTGGGTGGGTGGGTTGGTGTCACTGGATCACCAGGGACATGTACATGGGGCCTTACTGCGATCGCAGCAACAGGTGGGGTTCCAGTAGACCACCAGGGACGGTCATTTGTACATTTCTCAGGGAATCAGGTGGAGGGGGACCACTAGACCACCAGAGATGGTAATTGCATACAGTTATCGGGGAACTGGGGACTTGGGGAGGGCACTAGACTACCAGGGAGATGACTATCTGTCATCTACCAGCAATCAGGGACTCGGGCAGGAGGGGATCAACTAGCCCACCAGGGTGTGTTCACATGTACAGTACTTTTGTGGCATCGGGATACCACTAGACTGCCAGGGACTGTGGGTGCTTGTGGATGGTGTGCTGGATGGGCAGGTGACTTTTTCATGTCCCCAGCATGGTCAAAAAGTGGTAACACAGAATCAAATTTATTTAACTTTTGTTGAGAGTTAAATAGTAAAGTTATCAGCATGGCTCATTGGTTCTTGTCCCATACCAGGATTGGGCTGGTACCTAAATGCTGGCCCCAAGTGCAGTATTAAGGGGTGCTGTACTGTCGAGATATGCAATCCTTCAGATGAGATGTTAAACCAAGGTCCTTTCTACCCATCTCTGGTGCTGTCCTGGTGGGTGTCCAGGTGGAAGTAAAAGAACCCAAGACACTTTTTGCAAGAGATGGGGACTTTCCCAGTGTTCTGGCCAGCATTCCCTTCCCATAAAACCAGTTGATGCAATTGTCCAAGACTGTGTGTGGGTGCTGATATGCAAAATGGCTACCACTACATGTTCAGTCACTTCACTACCTGCCTAGCATTGCTTGTAAAGCACTTTGGGATACAATGTATGAAAAGTGCTATATAAATGCTAATTCTTCTTCTTCAATTATGTTGAACAAAATTCTGTTAAGAGCCCATTTTTTACCCCATTAAAGTCCTTTGAAGACTGGTAACATACATACATAGTAATGTGTGTGCTGAACCCGAGTGGCAAGATATAATGTATTCAAAAATGTTGAAAAAGATGGAGCTTGGGGTAGAAACCCTGAGGAACACCATTTTAATACCAGTCTGGGGGGCATTACAGTACCAAATAAGACCGACTGTCTTCTGTCAGTTAAGTAATGTTGAAACCAACTAACAGTTGCAGTCTGCAGATGAAAAGTAAAGATTTGAAAGTCTTGCAAGCAGGCCATCATCATTTACGAGATCAAATGCCTTTGAGAAATCAAGAAATAAAAGCTCCGCCAAGCTACCAATGTCCAAGGTGCGATGGAGAACATTAGTGACCTCCAGCACAGCTGTAAGGTACTGTAATTCTCCTAAGGCCATGCTGGAAAAGAACCAATACATTCCTGTTATCCAGATAATACTATACTTGGTCATAAACCATCTTTTCAAGGACCTTGGAGAAGTGAGGAGGAAATAAATGATAGTTCTACCAAAGTGGCACTATTGGGATCCTTGTGGCCTGCAAGCCCTTTGTTAAATTCATCCCCAGGAGAAGGGTCCTATTTATAGAATTATAGATCGATGGAAGGCTCCTGTACAGTTGGAGAGCTCCTTTCCCCTGCACGTGAGACACTCTTATTCTGTAAACAATGTTTTATTCTGAGGTGACCTGAAAAAACACATGCAGAAGACTTTTAAAAACTTTAATATATTTTTGTTATCCTTAGCCTATGGTACTCTTGCCAAAATGTAAGTAAGACCACTGTTACAACATAAGGCATGGCAGCTGTTTTAACATATCCATCTACCAACTTGCATTGCTAATGAACAAAAACTAGGGCCATTTAAGAAAAAGTCCTACAGCACCTCTCCACCCTTAGCTGCTGTGACTGTCAATCTTAACACCACTCCCTCCCTAGGTTTGCCCCCACCCCTCTTGCCCTTCCCAATGACCTACCCCAACACCCCTGACTGATACGCAATCTATGTGTTAATGATATAATTGTCTACTATTGTATGGCCCTATTTGTAATTTTTTCTGTATTCACTGACTGTACTCCCGTTGTATCTTGTATGCCTGTAACTTGTACCTGTTTATGACGTGGAACCTTTGTAAAAGAGATTCCAGCTCAATGGTGTTTCTCCAACACAATAAATGAATAAATAAAACATATGTCATAGACGTTTTGGCAACTGAAGAGGCTGTTCGCCCTTCTTGCATGTGCCAAAAGAGTTTCTTCTATGCTGTACTTGTGACAATATTGGTTTAAAATCGGACTCAACTAGACTCTAGCACTTTGTGACAGTGAAGTGTATGCTGTGTATTCAGTCTGCAGTCTGTGGAGTAGAGACACCTGCTGCAAATGGCAGAACTGCAAAAAACATATATACGTATACTGTAAAACAGGCTATTATTAATGCAATTTAATTCTTGCTATGTTTGTGCTTCCATATATGATGGTCTAGCCTGATGTAATGGTCTAGAGGTGCTCTGTGAAGAGTGCTCTACTCTAAGGTGGTGAAAAGAGATGGCGAGGCACCAAGGTCCAATTATGGATAGGATAACTTACCCAGACAAGGAGGGGCAGGAGTCAACTTAGTGCTTCAATGCCGCAGGGGCGTTATTTTAGTACCAAGGGTAGAGAGACACAGTCACAAGAGGGAAGAGGGGTTGCCCGAGAACAATAGGGCAATAAACAGGAAATACCTTTACCTACCACTACTAAGGTTATTACCACAAGAATAAACTTTAGGCCTACTGCCCTCTTTTTTGAAATTATTCTACACTTCTATACTCTTAGATGAGGATCAGGTAACATAAGCTACTCAGAACTGTACTAGGGTAATTTTCATCACACATTTCCATAAGAGTCCAGATATTACAAGGTCCAGAGATACCCGGCGTCTTAGTGTACACCGTCGTTCTTCGTTGGTAGCTACAAGGAAGTAAAACAGAATTGTAGAACCCTAATCACAATTCCCAGCAGGACCTAGTTAAGGCCACTGGGGTGGTGAGAGGTTTGTAAACAGACCATATATTTATTTGGCAAAAGCCCATTCTCTCCAAGGCTGCTGGAATGTAGAACCAGAGCAACTGGTTCCTGAGATAACACACTGAAAACAAAGGGTTCCTCAGCCAAACCCACTTCCAGGGTAGCCAAGGATGAAGATAGATCAAGAGCTCCGTGGCATGAATCCAGAGGAGGACTACCATGACCTGGCTGATGCTCACGGAACTCCAAGGGCAAGCTAAACTCGGGAGGAACTCTGACAGCATCAGGAACCATAAGAATCTGAAGAGATGATGGTTGACTCTGCAATTCTAGGATCAGGAACTAACACAAAACAAAGAAACGTGGATCGTCCGTACTGAGCTTCAGACGGACTTGACTTTTGGCGAACCACCATGAGGGGCACAGACTAGGTCTTCAGGATGAGCTCACTCTTCTGTGAGGCGTAACTTCAGGACATCTGGAACAGGAATCATACGAATGACATTGGCACAGCTGTCGTGATGCGTTTCGGCGGACATACTTTCAAGCTGTGAAAACAAGAAACAGCGGTATGACTTGTACGCCTGGCAATGGACTTGATCGTGGATGGCACAGACGGACATGATGAGCTGAAGGATGATCTCCCAGGAGTGAAGAATGCTGAGAGGACGTCTTCTTCTGAGTAGAGACTGATTCTGAGTCATTGGGGTTACAGACCACACTATGAGACTGCAGTGTGGTAGAAGATTGAGACTGTCTTCATACAGTAGTAAACATATAACTGAAGAATGCCCAAAGAACTGTGGAATGATACAATAATTTGCGGAGGAGGGCAAATTATAACTTCAGGAGTAATTATTACTGATAAGGCCAATGTCCAGGTGCTTAGAGCAATAGTTCAGGTACTTGGGACAATAGTTCAGGTACTTAGGGCAATAATTCAGGTACTTAGAGCAATAGTTCAGGTACTTAGAACAATAGTTCAGGTACTTAGGGACAATAGTTCAGCATAAGCAGTACAGTAATTACAGTAGTTTCACAGTATAGGCAAATCGAGCATTCTTAAACGAACCCCTGTTTCTGAATGTAGGGTCTTCTGGAATAGGATCTCTTTCAGTCGTCGTGGCTAAGGAATCCTATCTTTAGTACCACTAGGCTGGCTTGCCCTATTCCACTAGGCGGGGCCTCCCTTTAGTACCACTAGGCTGGCTTGCCCTATTCTGCTAGGTCGGGCCTCCTTTAGTACCACTAGGCTGGCTTGCCCTATTCAGCTAGGCCATGGCCTCCCTTTAGTACCACTAGGCTGGCTTGCCTATTCACGCTGGGCCGGGCCTCCCTATAGTACCACTAGGCTGGCTTGCCCTATTCCACTAGGCTGGGGCCTCCTGTGGCACCACTCTTTACCTCGGCCTAGTGCCCTCACTTTTACCTTAGGCCTGATGCCCTACTACAGCTTGGGCCTGGTGCCCCACTTTGTATTGGGCCTGGTGCCCCACTCACATTGGGCCTGGTGCCCACCTTGTATTGGGCTGGTGCCCACTTAATAATGGGCCTGGTGCCCCTCTTTATACTGGGCCTTATTCCCTCTTCAAATTGTGGGCCTAGATTGCCCTTTTAAACTACGTGGCCCTTTAAATATACAACTCACTGAGAGCTGCTGTCATTTAGTCACAAACCCTCCAAATCCCGCCTCTACATTAATATTCTTGAGGCCTTGATTTAGCCTGCCTTCCAAGCCCCTCCTGTGAAGTCTCTAACCCGCCTCCCTCATGAATATTGAGAGTTATGGGTCCTAGCAACCCGATGCCCTGCGTGCTCGGCGCCTTTCTTCGCACCTTCTCCCTGCACACAAAGCAAAGTCTCCCTTTTTAAGCAGGCGGTCAGCACTCTTCTTGTGCTGCTGCCGACTACCACTCCGCCATCTTCTGAGGGCTGCTGTGCTGTAGGGAGGCGGGAGGGATGCTGGCAGTGGGAGGAAAACATGCAGGCAGCTGGGTGGATGGCAAGGGGGCCTCCGGCGGCCGACAGGAACTGCGGCGATGGGAGTGCTCTCTGCCGCGTGGACTAAGAATTAAACTTAAAGATACTGGGGGCTAAAAATAAAACAACAGGGCTACAAGCCCAAACCGCGGTAAACGGCCGGTTGCTTTCTTCTGGTGCCCAATGGCACCACGGACCACAAAACACCGCAGAGCAGGGAGTCTTCAGGCAGGAGGCAGCACAGGACCACAGCAAGCCCAGAGGGACAGCTTCAACTCGAGGTAAGCCCTGAACTGTCCCTTGACTTCTGTGTCCTGTCTTCTACCACTGCCCAGGATCAACTGACTAACAGAAAAATATTTTCAACTTGAACCTCCTGGGTTCTAGATTGGCTGGAGTGGAATGCTGTGCATGAGCCACTCAGCACAGCATTCCATCCAGGCCATTGTGACATCTATTGCTTTTAAATCTGCTTTTTGACTATGCTGTAAAGTGCACTGGGCACTTTTCTACTATTATTTTACAGTTTCCCATTACAAGGAGGTGAATCTTTATTCTCAGGGGCCCCTTACCACAGTATCCTGCTGCCTACACCTACAGCAGGTACCCTGAGCACCTGTGAACTCCTTAATTTATTTATTTATTTTAAACTTTCTGGGATGCTACAACTTTGGGGCATTACTCATAGAATACACAAAAATAAATAACATTCTTTGTGCAACATTAAATCTAGAAAATACTTTATTTACTATATGCATATAGGTGAAGTCCTCCTCGAAAACCACAATGTTAACATTAAAAAATACAGTTGGAAATGCAAAGTAGGAAACAAAGTTAAAAGGGCGCAATGTTACCCAGCACTATGAAGTACAGCATAGAAACAGCATTAAAAACTTATGTAATTCTTTATCTCCCTCGGAAAACTTACATTTCTCCCCTCTGTCTCCTCATGTATCTAACCGCAATCACGATTTTTAACCTCCCACAGCATTAATGAATTATCAGAACAAACAAAAACACAACACTTTCAATTTTAGCACAGCATGGAAGACTCTTTAGTACAGCATTGATACAGCATTAAAAACTTCTGGTGAACACAGCGCTATCAGTTTTTAGTTCATTCTGCTCACAGCACTTTAGTGTTCTTTCAGAGTGTTGACCACAGTAATAACGGAGGCTACGAACAAAAAAGAAAAAAATACTGTATAACCTAGCTTTTTATCTTTAATATAAAACATACAGTAGTTTGTTTGTGTACTGCTCTTACCATATTCAGAGATTCATCATGTGCCTCCAAGATTCCTGCCTGATTGAAACCGTGTATGGCATCATCTTTTCTGCCCATCAGTCTCCAAATTCAGTCACAAGCCACTGAGGTGTTTGACTTTCAGAGTGGTCATTTGCAAGTCCACGAATGTTCGGAAGTGTACCTTTATTTAGCTGGTCTGTGATCAGCGTAGCATACCACTCTGGAAAAACACACTTAAGTTCATCTTTGTAGATTTTATTAATTGTCACATCAAAGGGCTGTAACTGATCAGTGCACACTGTTGGAATGAATATTGGTATCATGTTACACTGATCTAGTTTCTTGAGAACAGGTGTGCTCTATACAGATCCAGAATCAGCATTTGCTCGATGTTCATCTGCAAGCTGGTTTACATCTTTTATCTTGCTTATATAGGGCATAAAAATGCTGTCTATATACTGGAGCATTGTTGTTTTATTCGCCTAGTGATTCTCGCTGTGGGTGATGTGCCAATTAGCAGGAAATTCGAAGTTGGGATGGCAGTTAGGTGTTTTCCCTGATATATCACTTGGGGTGGCAGGCAATGTCCAAACAGGGTTACTGACATGGTCATGGAGAGCCTGCCATTTATCCAATTTCTGTCACCTTGACCTGCCTGGAGACGCTTACTTCCATTGTCCATTTAGCACAGGGCACAATACTGCCACCAGTTTCATCCATGTTTATGATTAGCTCTGTGGGATCAGTTCTTGCATAGATGCCTTTGCAATTCTGTCAAGGAAAGCCTTTTTCAGGTCAGGAAAATCATGTGGTGCTTTTCTTCCATTCTTAGTGCCCTTTCTTTTACAGTATCCCAGCTGATTTAAAACTGACATGCCTACTGTCTGGTAAAACTCAAATGTCCATCATACTGCACTAGAAGCTGAGAGTTTGAAGCTTTAACCACACTGTCACAGCTACCACAACTCTTGCATTGAGGACAGCTCCCTTGCCCTTCAAACTTTTTGATTATTGTTTTCAGTTCACTCTCACATCCTTCACAAGGAGAGTTGGTCGCCCTCGGTTTTGTAGGCAAGGCAGGAGTCATGCTGGTGGAGTCTGGGACACTCTTTAAATTTTTGAAATAATCTTTTTAAATGTTCTGTCAGTACTCTCATTTATTGGTTGGCTGTACATGGCAGTGTAATAATGCACCACCTTCATTACACCATAACTGCTGAATACATCGACTTCAAAATGGACATCAGCGGTGCATGTAGTGCATTCAGTTCTTCTACATTTGGCTGGTGGTGTGGCACTTTGTAATTCTTATACCATGCTTTCAGCAACCTTCAGTAATACTCCTGCACACTCACATAGCCCAGCTGGTGTGACCTTACTAAGTATGGCAAGGTCCTATTTCAGTTGTTAGGATGGTATAACCAAGAATACAGTGACATCTTTTCACAGGCAAAGCACAGAAGCTTAATAAGCTGACCCAAATAACAAAACAAAACAAACTGACCTAGCAGTGTTCTTAAGTAGGGTTGTCATTTTGATTTAATTGACTGTAAAGTGATAATGCTGCAGTCACCACAAATTGATTTACAGAACAAGTTGATTCATAAGCAGCGATCTGTCATATGTCACGACTCTTAAAATGGAAACATGTAAAATCTGGTAACACTAAAAGGAGCTGTCATTAATGTAGCAAACATTACTATATATTAATACGAGCAGGGGAGACATTAATGCAGGCAATGGCGACAACAGGCAGTATACAGTGCAGAACACAGAAACACAGGAATTGGATTTAAAAAACTGCTCCCCATTGCTGACCTAAAGTTACCTATCTGAAGGGCTGTCATGTGACCTGTGAGATTAGCAGGCATGATAATACCACCGACTCTAGCTGATGTGAACCTCAGCAATGCCCCACTCCTCATGGCTGACTTAGAGTTACCTGCCTGAAGGAGCAAGCTGTCATGTGATGGCTGTTTGATTCCTGTGGCATGCTGCTACAAGCTCAATTTATACATATACGTGTCAGTAGCAGCTTTAGCTGAATACTATAGCAAGCACTGAGATCACGAAGATTAAATTGCATGCTGTGAGGCTGGATGCAAACAGCATGAAATTAACAAAAACAAAATTTAACAATTTTCCTTTGTGTGTCTGTGTGTGTGTGTGTATATATATATATATACCCACACACACATATATATATATATATATATACACACATACACTGTGTGTGTGCGTGTAGAGACAGAGAGCCCTATTTGAGAGAGGAGAAAGCAAGTGGAACATGGAGGAACCTAGGCAGGGCATAGTAGTACTGTAAAAGCAAGGCAGAGAGGGCCTCTAAAATATTGTCCATAGAAATTGAGCATTTTGCATGGTATAGTGGGTTGTAACTACATAGATGACTATTACAATAATGACAATGAACTTAATGTAATTGAGAACCAGGGTATTATTATGGTTGTATAGTGCATCACAGTATAGAGAGGCTGAAGAGCACTTTGTATTGCTTAAAACCACAATCCCAGATGTACAGTATATTTCCTCTACAGTAAGCATACTACAGAACTAATGAAATTGGCTTGTCATTTGGAAATGTTTTCAACTGACACTAATAGGATTAAAGAATTGTACAAAAAGCTCTAATTTTATTATTAGTGTTTGAGTCACAGTACAAGTAGTGTTTCTATTATGATTGATTCAGAATTTCAGAAGGACTATAGTTTGAATAAATGATTGTAACTTAGACATCGGTTTATTTACATTGTAATAAAAGGGATGTTGTCAGTCCCTAGTGCCTGAAAAACTGATTTTAGAACCCTGGGAACAGAAATGAAGGTAAGAATTCAGGGGTGGGGGGGCTCTATTGGGCCATCCACCTATTAAACAGCCAGATCCTTCAATCTAATACATTTAAAACTCTTGACTAAGGAACTCCCACAGAGTAAATTTTTGTGTCCCTCCCTTGCATAGCATCAGAGGTGTTTTAAGGTACGGGTAGAGTTGGAAGCCACTCCTCTACTACTTTGCTTATTTAGTCTTTGCTGCTACATTTTCAAAAAATCCTAATAAAACTGTATTTAGGCAGCCCTTCAGAGCTCCTTTAGCCCTCTGAGGTTCAAACCTAGTGTCTCTGGAGAACACCTGTACAGGACTTCAACACCTATTCAGTCCTCATCCCCATTCCCTGCAGCTTCAGTACATTGCCCTCCCTGGTAGGTCTCACTGCTGGCTCAGTAACATAACAGGTCACATCCACTGAAGGAAGAAAGAGACATGAAGGCCACAGCATGAGAACAGTTGCATCTGGTCATGGCACAGTTTTGAGGTGCAACAGGTTGCCTGTTGTGCCCCAAGCAAAACTGACAAAGTGTAGGTGCCAGAGACAACTAGGTCACAGTGCAAATGCAGGTCACCTGATGTTAGTGGTCATATACTGTATATGGTTTCCAACCACTAACATCTGCATCTGACTACTACAGAGGACTGTGTGTGGCATAACACCAGTCTCACGGAGCTATGCCATAAGCTGTGCCTGGATACGCTGTGCTGTTGCCATAGTCACCTCCCAGTCCTGGCCTTTAGGCACACTTCTTGTCCATTGCAATTTTCTTTTTTTCTTTGATCCTGCTTATCTCTCTGGTGGTCTAGTGGCTCCTCTTTCTAACCACAGCCCCTGTTTTTATCTGTTGTGTCCAGTGTATCCCTATCCCCACAGTAGCCCTGTTCTCATTTGCCATCTGTTTGCTCATATGGCCCTCACCTATCTTGCCTCCCCCATGTCTCCTATCCCTGATGTCAAGCACCTGCTGCCTGTCCTGCCAGCACGTTATACTTAGGGTAATATATGATATGTCATCACTCCATAACAGCAGTATGCTTCTATATAGGGCAACACACATATGAAACAAGTTAACAAGGTGGCCACTGAAAAGGAAGCTTTGAAATGTTAACAAAAATAACTAGAAGAGTTTCTGAAGAATAAGAAAGTACAGAGAAATATGGGGAGTATGCAGGTAAATGGAAGTCCCCATTCTTCTCACTTCAGCTCCACCAGCCTTCCCAACTATGCACATGCATCCCTGCTCGCCAGTCTATCTCTTCTCCTCCTCCTCCCTTTGCCTTCCACACCCTAGTGTCCCTATTAACCCTCAGCCTCACTACTCCAGTGTTCCTACCTACCCTCCTGTCCTCCCCTCCTCCTTTACCACTGCTCCTACCCCTCCCTCCTCCTCCACATCCCATATGCTCCTCTCCACCTCACCCCCTTCCACACATCACCTGTCCTCCCCCACAGCCCCTTGCACTTGATCCTCAGGCCTTCTCTGCCTGTGCTACCCTACCACCTTGTGCAACCAAACCCCATTCCTTATTCTATCGGCTCCCAGCGTAAACTCTCCATCTGCCTCCCTCTGACCAGAGCACTTCTCCTCCTTCTACTCCTAACAGGAACATACACCCCAACCCAGGCCCTGCCCCTCCCATCCACCCACTCAGCCCACTGGTCTTGAGTAGCTTCCATGAACATATGCAGCCTGCTGAAGAAATTTGACGCCCTACAGTGCTGGGCCTTGGCTCACCAACCAGACATCATAGCCCTGGTTGAAACCTGGCTGTCCAAATCAACTCCTGACTCATTTGTCTCCTCCCAGGCTATACCACCTGGAGGACCGAGTAGGTAAACGAGGGGAGGCTGTGCAATCTACACCAGGGACACAAATACCTGGACACGCACTCCCCACCCCTGCCCTCATAAATGGGGCCCAGGCCCTTACCCTCAGACTCACCCCAGACCCTCTAGGAGCCTCTCTATCTCACCACAGCCTACGTTCCCCAAAGAACCAGCACCAGCCCTGATATCTTTAACGGACTACCTGGCCACCCTCCACCATAAGGCAGAACAAATCCTAGTGGGGGACCTAATGTAAATTGGCTCCAGCACCTCCTCATCCACCACCAGAGACTCATTTGCCGCAAGATCTGACACAACTCGTCACCCAGCCCACGAGACTTAACCCGAAGAGTGGTACCAGCACCCTGCTGGATGTTATCACAACACCGACCCCATAAAATCCAAAACATCCGGGTCCTCCCAGACTCCCTGAGTGACCACTCCCTATCCTATTCCACTGGGTAGCCCCAATCCCAAACCCAAAGCCCAGACCACCCTCCGAGCGCCTCCGCCCTGGTGGGCTGAAGAAACTAGGCACTCCTCACCCAGATAGACTGGTCCCCCATTCAGCAGGCAACCAACATTGATACTGCCCTCACCTTTTCACTCACACCTCAACATGGCCTGTGATCTCTTTGCACCCTTAACCAAAACCTGGTCCAAAAACAGAACTCACCCTGGGTTAGCCTGCCCTCCTACAATTGCTTAGAAACTGGATAACCTCTGGCACCTTGCCACTGAAACAGGTCGTCTGTCTGATAGGCAAGCATACAATGCAGCCCGAAATAAATGCTCATGGGCCATCAGGAAAGCCAAGGCAGACCATTACCAGGCCTCCCTTACCTCCTCCTGGGCTCAGCCGGACCTTCTGGGATAATATTAAGCAACTCAATGGTAAAGCTTGCTCCCTGCCCCATCCCAGCTCACTAGAAATGGCACAACCTCCACCGAGCCTGCCACCATAGCTAACTGGTTCAACACCACTTTCATTGACCTTAGCTCAGTCCTCCCTAGTAATTTCTTTGACCTCCCCAGCCAAACTCCCCTGTCCTCCAGCACCCCAGCTTCCTCCTCTGAAAGATTTCCACCGGAAGCCAGACCCATCCTAATCAAAGCTCTCACAATGCAACAATCCGGCAGTGACTCACTGGACCCCAGCATCCTCAGGCTGGTGCTAGATGAAGTCCTTGCACCTCTCACAAGCCTAATTAACCAGTCACTCTGCCTGGGACAATTCCCTACAGCTTGGAAAACAGCCATTATCACACCTATTCATAAAGGAGGCGACAGGTACTCGGCCAACAACTACGGCCAATCTCATCCTCCCTCCCTCTCTAAAGCCCTGGAGAAAGTGGTGGCCATTCAAATCACTGATTATCTGGCTAAGCATAACATCTTATGCCCAGAGCAACATGGCTTCCGTCATGGTCACAGTACCAGCACTGCCCTTATTGAATTCTCCAACTTCCTACACTCCTCCTTGTATACCAGCTCCCTAGCTGGTGCAGTGTTCATTGACCTCTCAAAGGCTTTCGACACTGTCTCCCATCCACTGCTGCTGAATGCACTCTGCCTCAATGGTCTCTCGGCTGGCCCCCTGGCATGATGTGCTAGCTATCTTGACACTCGATCCCAGTGTGTCAAGATTAATAGTACATCTCCGATACCCGTCCCATTCTCTCTGGGGTCCCCAAGGCTCCATCCTGGGCCCCCTTCTCTCTGCTATCTGAACACCCTGCCCAGTGCATGCTCTGGCAAAATTCTGCTGTATGCAGACGACGCTGTCCTTTTGCCACCCACCGTAATCCCATCTCCCTACAGGACTCCCTACAGCAGTCTTTCAACAGTGCGAGGCTTGGTTTAAGGAGCGCAGACTAGTCATCAATCTTAACAAAACCAAAACTATGCTCTTTTCACACCCCCCAAAACAAAGCTAGCAACCACCCACTCTATATCCTTCCAAGCACCAACCAACCACTGGAACAAGTCTGCTCCTACAAATACCTTGGGGTTACCTTCGATTCAGCCCTCACATTTCACAACCACATCAACGCCTCTAACATCCGCCACCAACACCGGCGTGCATTCTATTCCGCCATGAAACCTGCCTTCCCCAAATGCTCTCGGCTAGCTGTTACATCGTCCGTTCTGTCCCTTGTAGACTATGGTCTACCAGTATACGGTGCTGCCGACACCACTGCACTCAACAAAATTCACTAACCTGAATAAAGCGTGCAGATTGATTACTGGTGTCCCCAGGCTCACACACACCTGTCAGCTATATGTCGATGCTAACCTGCTTACCCTGGATGAACGGCTCCGATACCAGACCTGTCTCCTCACCAAAAACCTACTCTGGGCTCTCTCCCGGGTAACGGTGCATCCATCCACCAGAGCCTCCCACCATTGCAACACGGTCTTCCTACAAGACCACTCTAAAGGTCCCCAGAACAAGAACCAGCCATGGCCAGAGGTCCTTCAGCTATAGAGCCCCAACCTGGTTTAACTCTCTCCCTGCCACCATCACCAATGCCATCACCATCTCCACATTCAAACCGCGCCATGAACCACATCTTCAGCACTGTAACTGCTCCTGTCTCTGAACATAGCCTCCACCTCCTTTTTCTTCTTGACAATGCCCCCGGGCAGCTCTCCACCCAACCATCCCTCCACCACTTCCCTGTACACCATGCCTAGATTTAACCTGGCCAGTGCCAGCTGTTTCAATGTTTACCTACCAGAATGCTCACTTGATACTGACTTGTGTAATACCTGTTATCAATTACATGTACCCTGTACCCAATTGTATTTGTCTGACCACAATGTGACGTGGCACCTCTGGTGAATGCCTATTGATTTTTGCAAATCTTTGCTATGTAATCAAAGCGCAATGTATGTCTTTATGTAATGAAGTACCTTTGAAACGAGCCTCTGGCTCAAAGGTTGTAAACTGATTCTTAAAATAAATAAATAAATAAAATAAATAAAGAAAAGGGAAAGCCTGTTAGGTTCAAATATGCTTTATACTCTGTTGATATAACTTCATATGCTATGATGCCATTGCACCATCACAATTTCAGTCATTAACCTGCCTTTACCCTTGTGGGTGGGGTGACTGACTTGTAGGTATTCTGCTGGTCCAGATTCTTTCTGACAGTTCTTCCAGTTTAGTCCCCTGGTCTACCCTCTGCCCTTTGGTTCTGGCCTTGCAGATGCCCTGTGAGCACTTTAGACACTGGTACAAAACCCTAATACACCATGAGTAGAACTACTGGTGGCAGTAGTGCCACCAGAGTGTCAGTTAGTAGGTGCATAAGCAGCAGGTTCTTTATCCAGGCTTTGTACTAGTTGTGCCAGAATGGGCCTAGCCATATCTGAGCCCATACAGTCCCAGTAGCAACAGTAACCTAGGCTTCCCTGATCCTCCTTAGCCTCCTGTGATATGCCAGAGACAGCTGCTCTCCTTCCTCATCAGCCTGCTTGTCTTGATCTGATTACTTTCCTGGCCATCAAGGGCATAAATCCACTGACTATAGTATCTACACTTCCTCCAGGAGTTTTTTTGGGGAGGGTACATGTTAGCTAGTCATTGTAGCTCAGCAGCTCATTACAATGCCAGCCTCTGCATTCCCATGGCAGCCCCGGTCCTCTTTCCTTGTGAAATTGTACTTCATTTAGTAGGAAAAGGCTTGTGCGCTATAGAGCATAGCACAATATGGTGCAAAACATGATATTAGCACTAAGTGGTCATTACAGTCACTTAGGGCCAATAATCTGCAACTGTTGTCCCCCCCAAGTTTCTCCAGCTGAGTAGAGCAAAGTAGAGTTATTCTAGAATGTTACCAAGGACTAGGTGATCCAAAGAAAAAGGCATTCTCGTACTGTGCACCTTCAAGTTAGAACACACCCCTAAAAATATAAAGGATGCCCTATTTAAATCAAGGCTTTATAATTACAGCGATGTACTATCGCCTTCAAACAGTAATGAGTTTTAAAGGTTGCACATCAGTGTGTTAATTCATCTTACTTATATTCTGTGTAATTTAGCTTTTGCTTTACCTAATGTAGTATGTAACTTTGTAACACATACCATTTGCTGCTACTGTTCAAGACCCTTGGACTTTCTTAAAAATTAGGTGCCACACCTAAATTAGACTGTCTTAGTAATATTGCTGATACCTTGAATATGCAAATAATTGAGATCCGTCCCTGTCAGCCTCTTTTTCTCCATGGTGAACATGTTCAGAGCCTCCAGCCTCCGTCATGGTTTTGTGCCCTTCCACTGAACATTTTGGCAGTCCGAAGTGCACACACTTGACTGCCTCAGTGTCTGTTTCTGAACTGAGAGGTCTAGAACTGCACACAGCAGCATTATGGGGCCTGACCAGATCTTTGTAAAGTGGCAGGATTGTACTTCCCATACTCTAGTTATATACCTTTTGATGCACCCACAGTATTCTTATGGCCTTCTGGACATTAGTAAATAAATAATTTAGTTTTCATATTTATATCACTTTAAATCCTCCTCTATTATCACACAGTTTACTGGCACTGAACTTCTCAATTTCCTCCGAAATGCATAGAAGATAAAAGTATTTTGATCACCCAGTTGAGACTAACATTTTCTGTTTATTCAGCAGATACATTCTTTATTGCTTTGCTCTGGTGTAGTAATAACTGATAATATGCTCTTTAGCTTTAAGTGAGGACATTAATTAAAGTTAAGGTCTCAACTGCTTCAGTGTTGCTACCTCATCTAATTTTAACTAAGCTAAATAGATTGGAAATTCACTAAGTCACCGTGGTCACATGTTCAAACACCATAAAGCTGTATAGTAAAATCCTGATGTCATATTGATGAAAACAAACTGCAAAGCAATCACCTAGAGGCTGTTTAGGCATAGTTTTCCCAAATTATTATTTCGCTGCTATAGCACATGTCTCAGTTCCTCTAAATGCCATAGGTGCCAATCATAGTCATAATATAAGGCACAAAGTGGTTACTGCAACTACTTGGCATCTCTCGGTAGCTTATAACCCTGTTGAGTGATGCTGTTGGGGATAGAACCTTTCTCTTTGCATTCACAAAGCCATCTGTGAATGTGCTTTGAAGTGGATGAAGGTGGCCTGAAAATAGCCCAAAGGGACATGCCATGAGGGCATGGCAGTTATGCAGTCCCAGTTATAGCTGCTGGCACCACCCATCCTTCTCCCTTTTAGAACTGTAACTGGCAAATGGTAGGGGACTGCAAAGCTGCAGCTGATAGTCAAATTACATCAGGGAAGGGTTAGGAGGAGAATGCGGTCCATCAGACTACTGTGCTGAGGGATGGGGTTAGGAAGGGAGGGTTCCCCTGGATAGCAGGGAGTTTGCAAGATGTAGGGAGTGGGTAGGGGCACTTCAGTACAAGGACCAGAAATTAAAAATAATATTGTACATGCCCATAAGTGGTCTCTGCGGTGGGGGGGCAGGGGAATAACTTCTGGGAGGCACGGCCCTTTGCACACACCTGTAGCGCCTGTGATAATGCCACACGTGACAAGCCCCATACCATGTTGTTATTGTGGCTGTGTATGTAGATCACACTTTAGCATGTTACTAAAGTGTAAACTCTGTTTCCAGTCACAAACATATGGATAACTCATTTACATTGTGACTTATTTTTTAAAATGTATTGTTTGTAAAGATGCCAGGCTGACAACACCAAGGCTTGACCTCCTGGTGAAGTCCTGGGTGGGGAAGCACAGATAGTTGTTATATGGAACCTGAACTCAGCTGTGACAGAAATTGCTCGTTGGAGTATTAACAAATATTTAAAAAAAAAAAATGAACAGTTGGTTTGTTTCATGTAAAGGTTCCCATGAGTTAAAAACTGAGAATCTATTGGCCCATTGGAAGTGGGACTTTTCCAATTTGGTGGGTGATGTGAGGACGGTACTGTTAGTCTGACTAAGGCAGTGACTTAATCAGCTCTTTTTGTCACCCTGCACTTGAGATACCCTGTGATTAGCCTGTGCTGCAGGCAAGCATCTGTATCATGTTGGATGTTTTTTAAAGAAAAACAAAATACTAGAACAAAAGAGCTATGGACCCCCATATTCAGAGCTGGACATTTGTACCACACATACAGGAGCTCTGTATGGCAGTTAGAACATGGCTAGCTCAGGACAATATTCAGACAATTAGAGAGCTCCAACCAGGCGTGCCTAACTGTCTGAATGTAGAGTCATGCCTGCACAGTGCATAGTGACTATGTACTGTGGTAGCACAGTCCATGACTAAATATAGTCCACAGGTGAACCCAGTGGAGATAGCACATCCCAAGCAGAACAGTACCTGAGCTCCTGTGGGCCATACTCAGCCTAGCATGCTAATTAGTCCACTAAGCATGCAGTGCTGTAAGAGGCTATTAGCATGCCCATTATGGGCTCATTAGCATGTGTGCATGGCCCTGAGTGCCCATCCCAGTCAGGTAACAACAGGTCCCCCTATCAGGTGAACCGGGGTCGCCTACCCTCCCAATCACCCTCAGGACCCACCCCTCCCCCACTTGTCTGGTTGCTGATGCCCTGAAATCCTGGAATGGTAGTCTGGATGACAACCAGCACTTCCCTCTGCCCACCACATCAGCTGACTGGCATCTTTAAAGCATTCACAAATGTGCATACTACTCTTTCTACAGTATGTGCAGTTGCGAATGCTTGTCAGACTGTGGCTAGCCAAGGTGGTGAGCAGAGGCTGTGCCAGTCACTGTCTCCAGGGTATCAATGACCAGGTGAGAGGGGTTGCAGGGGAGTAGATCCTGAGCAGGTGGGTCAGGTGGGGTGCTTGTGACCTTTGGGGGTTGTTGTTTGTCAGATGTTCGGGTACTGTATTACTGTCAGTGCACATTACTGCAACCACATCAGCTACGTATTGCTTCCTAAACAGCACTGTTGGGTGATCAGGGGTGGGAGGACCACTAGCCCACTCGGTGGGGATCTAAATGGTATCAGGGTGATCAGTGGCAGGGAGAGGATTTGAACAGTCACAGAGGTGATCAGGGGTGGGATACCGCTAGCTACCGGGACAGATCTGAATGGTCACAGAGGGTGATTGGGGGGTATGGTCGGGGACTGCTAGCAACCAGGAGGATCTGAACTGTAACTAAGGGTGATTGGGAAGGTGCACTGGTGCTGCAGGGATATGGGCAGGGTTTTGACAAAGCTAAACAGTGCTCGATGCAGGCTGTTTAGTGATGCCAAAACATTTGAATATACTGCTGTGCTAAGTATGCATGTGGGATGCCTTATTTACATGGGAACAAAATATAGTCAGCACGGTCCCGCTTTCAGGTCAGCGTGGTGCACCGGGGCTTTGAATGTGGGCCCCACCCCTTTGGCCTGTTTTATTCATGGTTAGTGCGAGTCTAACCATTTGAATATAGTGGCCATAGTATCCTACAAATAGTGCTTGGTCCAATACAAAGCAATTATTTCGATTTTATTTAGTGTAAGGGATTTTTGAGCATATATGCCTGTTTTCAAATGCACAGTTGTGAAATAGTGCAAAACACAATGCATACAAAATGGAAGCACCACAGAGGAGCGATGGCAACTGTGCTGACATCCCCACATCGACACAGCCGAACCGACGCAGAGAATCTCGACATGCACCAGCAAAATGACAGAACAGTGATGCACAGCACCGCACACCCTGATGGACAAACCACATGTAAACACCCCGAGCGAACCACCAAGAACAAAACCCCAGTGGCGTTATGCCCATAAGGCCAAGGAGCATGTGCTTCCCAATATTTTGGCTCAATCTAGAAAAAATCAAGTATTTTGTATTTTTTAATATGTTCAAGGGCAAACAATCCCATGTTCGTTTTAAAGTCTTTGGTGGGGGTGAGGGTTCTGATCATTCTGGGGTGAGTCAGCGAATGACTTTCAAAAATGTATGCTTTCATTGCTGTCACTTGGCTGTACAGTGTAAGAAGAAAAGACACAGACAGTGAGTGATTGGTAGTTCATGCTGAAATCAGGATAAACTTATCAATCACTTTTCCTTTTTCCTACACGTTTCTGTTTTTTTTTTGTGCAGGCTGCAGCCAGTCACCGTGGCATGAAGAAATATCACCTCCAATCAGAAAGTGACAGTTGGGTAGATGACAACCTGTGTCCGTACCCACATGGCGAACTGGTGCATTTTCCAGCGCTGTCTCAGTCAGGAGAGAAGCGGTGTTGTGCACGCGCAGCACCAGGATTCAAAACTTGAGCAGGGTAGCAGCCACCCAGTCTTACTCTCTGGTGACCTAGGAAAGGAAGGAACTGGAAGTACAACTCATCTGTCGAGTTGTGAACCATGTGATTGATGTGACCATCAACTGATCGGCTGGCTAGCCTACCCCTCTGGACTGCCTCTGAGTTGTGGTTTTTACTTGCGGTGTGCTTGCTGGGCTGGCTGTGGGGACTGTTTGCCTGGGACTGGGTGGAGGGGTTGGGAGTCAGTACATCAAAGAAAGGAGCCGCACAAATCAGGAAAAACCACTGCAGCGGCCTGGCAGGCATCCGGTATGGACGGACATCTCTGATTGTTTCAGCACCACCAGTAATCAAAAGAAACAGATGTACGATGGAGCCACTGAGCCACAGACCACCATCGGCCCTAGCGACTGAGGACCAGGCGACAGCAGCCTGCAGCAGAGACTGTTTGTTAAGTCTTCATTCAAGCCGGTAAGAATCTGGACTGGAGTCTGGAGGACTCATAAGAATGAAAGTTTAAGTTGACGTAGTCACATAGTGATTGTGACTTCTGACTGACTAGGGTAGCTATAGATTCATTATTTCTACTAGTGTATGTACGACTACTTTGAGACAGAATAATGACATCCATGCCACATGTAGCACCTCAGTGAGTGAGCAGTAGCTGCTGTGCCCTGTTGTAGGCTGTGGCAGTGCTGGTTGTTCACTTATTAACAGTTTTTATGTAAATGAGCTTGTGATCCTCCACCCATCATTTATTTTCAGGATATCATATCCCAGGCTTTCTGTCCACGTTGCTGTGCCACCAACCTTTTTACTGCTGGCTCATTTTCCTGTGACTCATGATGTTTTTTTTACTGCATAAGTTTAACTTTTATTTTTGTATATCTTTAGCTTTATGCAAAACTACTTGCAATGTGGCTGTGCATCCTTTAGAGCTTGGTATGGTCCCGGACGGTACTGAAGTGGTGTATAAATTACTATACTGTCGAATTAATACCTTTTCTCTGGTCCCATCTTTTAAAGCCTGGATCAGTCAGGAAGTTTGGATGTATTGGGTGTAGGTGACCCTATAGAGCCTATGGGGTCAAGGTGTGAGGTTGATATGGTGGGATCTCCAGCCCTAACCTGTGAATCCTATGCCAGATAGTTTCAGGCAGCAAATGTATAAGGAATGGGTTTCTTCCATGCCACCCACAGTTCTGTGGATGTGAAAACAGAACTTCAGCTGCGAGTCTCTACTTCTCTGTAAATGCTTTCTTCATAAAGAATGACTTTCTATTTGCATTTCAACATTACACCAGTCCATCAGGCCCACCAGCTCGCCACCCGTTAGTACTTTTAAAGTGGGGACCTCCAAGCCCCCACCCCAACATGGTCTTGCAGTCTGGGTCACACGCACCTGATGAGGCATGATCTCAGGGCAGTCCTTCATCTGCAGAATAGTAACAAAGATCAGACCAGTGATCCTATTTGAATATTCAGACAACATGAAGTCTTGCTGTATTCTGACAATCTGCAGTTAGCTCTAGCCTTTAAACTGCCCTGGAGAGTATAGGTTAATTTTCTATGCAGGGCATAGAATGTTGAGCTTGAGCTTGGTTTAGGTCTCTGTCTGCAGCCCTTTGAAACCCAACCGTCAGATTCTTTACTCCACCTCACTGAACAGTCACTCGAGATTTCTCCTTCAGCTCGGTTCAAAAGTCGGTTAAAGTGTCAGTTAAAGTGCTGGTTTAGCGGAAATTATTCTGAATTCAGTTCCACATTGTCGGTTCAGGCTCTGTCTCGGTACTGTGAGTACTAGATAGTTGTTTTCTTTACTTATGGAAATTGTAAGATTTTTTGATCGGTTCGGCTGAACTGATCCTACATACTGAATCCTTGTACTTTTCTTTAGTGTGTGGTTACCAGTCCTTATCGATTCTAAAAACATATTTTAAATGTTTTTTCCAATACCCGTGACACGATTAGGAACCGATAAGAGTCTTGCCTGGCGGTTGCCGAAAAAAAGGTAAGTTTGGTGAGGTTGGCCATGTCTGAGTAACCCAAGAAAAAAGCGGGCCCACTGGGTTTCAACACTGCAGTGAGTGTGGGGAAGTCTTTGCTAAGACAGACCCCCACACCACCTGTGTTATTGTCTGGGGTTTGAACACCTCCATACAGACTGCCAAATTTGTAAAAAATTTTCCTAAGTCTACCCTGGAAAGAATTAGATAGACTTAGAGAAAGGAGGCCGAGAAGTCCGCTGACCGGAGGCCAGCCCAGTTCTGTTCGACCGAACCAGAAGGAGTGCCCTCTGACCAGGCGATACTTCTTCGGCAAGAGGAGAGCCGATCCTGAGGGATTGGTTCCTACAAAAAGGAAAAAAAAGACAAATCAGCTGGTTCGGATCCAGAGGTCCATGTTCCAACCGCTGATGAGATTGCCCAGCGATTCGGATTGTTGAATCCCCGCTGATTCCGACCGATCCGGCTCCATTGGCTAGGGCTCGGTTCGGTCGGTCCCACTGGTTCAGGAATATGCCCTGAAGATTTTTGTGAACTGGAATTTGAGGAGGAGGGGATTATGAACAAGATGATTATGATGGAGCAGAAAGTCTGGATGTGCCCATTGAACCGGACATCTCCCCAGACAGACCTTCTGGTGTTTCCTCCTAGGCTCTCTGAGTCCCTCCCACTATATGTTTTACAGGAAAGTGGCAGAAACTCTTCAGCTCCCTAGGAGAAAGCTACAGAGGATCTAGAGGAGCCTGATTTTGTAGAGATGATGAACATCCCAGAGTCCAGGAGGCTGTCTATTCCCTTGCACAAATCTTTTGGAAACAGACAAAACATTTTAAAGTCTCTAATCCTGTATCTCCTGTTGATAGAAGAATGGATAAGAGGTACACTTTATCAGGCTCAGACATGGAGTTTTTCTAACCAACAATGCAGCCATGTTGGGGTCATGCAGGCTGCAGCCTGTGACAGGGCTAATGTCCCCTTGGCTTCCACCCCCAGATAAAGACTCCAGGAGGATGGATGCCTTGGCAAAGAAGCAATACATGGCATCCTCTTTGGGACTCAGGCAGGCTAATTATATGGCCTACAACAGCAGGTACCAGAAGTCCAGGTGGGACACTGTACTAGCACTGGCTAAACAGGCCTCCCCAGCTGGCCAAGGAGCTGGAGGAGGTGGCTGTGGATGGGATTGAGGCATCTAAGGTACAGTTCCATGCTACTGTGGACTCCAATGATGTGTCATCAAGAGTCATGGCTACATCTGTGGCTCTTGGAGAATGGCTTGGCTCAGATGTACTAGCCTCTCACAGGACACCCAGGCTAAGGCCATGGATTTCCCTGTGGAAGGTAATTCTGTGTTTGGGGAGCAGACAGAGAATTACATGAAGAAGATGGAGGAATATAGGACCACTATAGGAGTGCACAGGTCAGGGAGGCAGGCAACTCCTCAAAGGCAGCATTCTAGGGGGCAGGGGCAGGCCTTTTCATAGGCCTTTCTACCAAGCACAGGCCTCTTCTCCCTTTTCACAGGGGGTTCTTCAGAGGGAGAGGCAGAAGGGGATGAGCAGGGCTGCCCTTTTCACAGAGGGGTTCTTCAGAGGAGAGGCAGAGAGGGGATGAGCAGGGCTGCATCCACTTCTCAGCCTAAGGCCCTGCCAAGCAGACACCCTGATGGGCCTACCCAGGTTCGACTCTCCTATCCCAGTAGGGGTAGGCTGGCTTATTTCATCCAGGACTGGGTGTCTATTACTTCAGACAAGTGGGTCCTGGGAAGTAGTAAGCCAGAGACTGGTTCTCAGCTTCAAAAATTCCGAACATGAGAGCAAGATCTTTCCACCTGCAAGTCTCTCCAAGACCCTTGCCCTAGAGGCAGAGGTTTTGTCTCTTCTGGCCTTAGAGGCCATAGAGAGAGTTCCTACCTACACTGGGGCAAAGGTCTGTAATCCAGGTACTTCCTTACCCCCAAAAGACAGGGTAGTGGCGACCCATCCTAGATCTAAGATACCTGAACAAACACATTTTAAAACCAAGGTTCAAGATGGTGACTCTGGGAATAATTCTTCCTTCTCTAAGGCCAGGGGACTGGCCAGCCTTCCTGGACCTCAAAGATGCCTACTTTCACATCCCATCAGGTGCTCCATGAAAAGTACCTCAGGTTCAAGTTGCCCTCAGGCCATTACCAGTTCAAAGCAATGCCCTTTGGCTAACATCAGCTCTAGGATTATTACAAAATGCCTGGCAGTAGTAGTGGCCTTTTAAGAAGGCAAAAGATTTCAGTTTTACATATCTGGACGACTGGCTCATATTGGGTCAGTCCCCAGGCCAAGTCTTTGTAAATGAAGTCCACTCTGAAGAAAGAGGGGTTGCTAGTGGGGTACAGTATTGGGTCCAGTCCTTTTAATGTCTTCATAAGTGACATTGCAGAGGGACCGGAAGGAAAAGTATGCCTCTTTGCAGATGACACAAAGATCTGCAACAGGGTTGATGCACAAGGAGGCATGGAAAGGATGAGAAGGGACTTGGCAAGGTTGGAGGAATGGTCAGAAGTATGGCAGCTAGGATTCAATGCAAAGAAGTGCAAAATAATACACATAGGAAACAAGAACCCAGGGAAGAATACACAATTGGAGGGAGGTAGTAACAATAACAAAAAAGGAAAGGGACCTGGGGTAATCATATCAGATGACCTTAAGGTTAGCAAGCAATGTGAGAAGGCAGTAGGGAGGGCTGGGGGTATACTGGGATGCATAGGGAGAGGCATCAGCAGCAGAAAACAGGAATTTGTAATCCCTCTGTACAGACAGTCGGTGAGACCCCATCTGGAGTACTGCATCCAGTTCTGGAGACCCCATCTCCACAAGGACATAGACTGGATAGAGGGCAGTCCAGAGGAGGGCAACTAAAATGGTGCAGGGTCTGCAACAGAAGCCGTATAAGGAGAGACTAAAGGAGCTTAATATGTATACCCTTGAGGAAAGAAGGGGGCATGATCTAAACTTTTAAGTACCTCAGTGGAATCAACAAAGTCCAAGAGTATAGCATCTTTCAGAAAAGAGACGTGCAAGAAAAAGGGGACACAATTTAAAGATAGAGGGTGGCAGTTCAGGGCAATGTGAGAAAGTATTATTTCACAGAGAGGTAGTGGATGCATGGAACAGCCTTCCTGAGAGGTTGTGGGGTCTAAAACTGTGGGAGAATTCACGAATGCATGGGACAGACATAAAGGCAATTCTTGTGGGGACGTAGAAAGAAATAGGCTGTTGGTTAACTAGGATCTGTGGCCTATCCTGTAGGTAGGGAAATGGGCAGACTAGATGGGCCAAGCGGTCCTTATCTGCCACAAAGTCTATGTTTCTGTGTTTCTATGTTTAAGTCAAGCCAGCCCTGCAAGTCACCCAGCAAGTGCTCACTTCCTGGATTTCTTCTCAACCTTCCCAAATCAGTTCTCAAATCAGTGCAGCTTCTTACCTTTATAGGGGCAGAGCTAGACACTGTCAAAGCAAGAGCCTTTCTTCCCTGGAAAGGACAAGAGTTCTTATAGAACTGGCTTCTTCTTTCAGCCTTCAGGTGTCCCGACCAGCAAGGCATTTCCTTCAGCTCTTGGGCCACATGGCAGCTTCGAGCAGTGGTCCAAGGGCAAGATTTCAGATGAGGGACATTCAATTCCATCTGAGGGCCTTTTGGTCCTAAAGGAAGGACCCTCTTACCAAACTGATTCTAGTGACTCGGACACTGATCAAGTTCTTCAATGGTGGCAGGATCAGGACAATTTAAGGCAAGGGGTCCTATTTGTCACTCAGTCTCATTCAGTGGTTCTTACCACGGATGCTTCCCTTTGGGTGGGAAGTTCATCTGGGGTCTCACAGCTCAGGGACTGTGGTCCCCTCAGGAGTCCCTTCTCCATATCAATCTCCTAGAACTCAGGGCAGTTTTTCTGGCCCTGCAAGCTTTCTCTCAGTCTGTGCAGAACAAGGTGGTTCAGGTCAGAACAGACAACACCACCACCATGTGGTACATCAACAAGCAGGAGGCACTCGGTCACGACCTTGTGCACGGAAGCCATGAAATTGTGGTCCCTGCTTATTCCCTGCAGACCTCTGATAGCAGTCCACCTTCCAGGGAAGGACAATGTGCTAGCAGATGCACTGAGCAGGATCTCCCAGGGCCATCACAAATGGTACCTGGATCCCTGGTGTTGAAAGTGATTTTTCAAGGTGGGGACACTCCAGAGATAGATCTCTTTGCAGCCCCAGACAATCACCAACTTCCTCTGTTTTGTTGCAGACCCCAGTCTTGGGTTCAGTCCCTGAATGCTCTGGTTTTGAACTGGGAAGGGAAATTTCTGTATGCCTTACCTCCTTTCCTCTACTGTTCAAAGTTCTAGTCAAAGTAAGGTCACAGCCTTGCAAAGTTATTCTGATTGCTCCAGACTGGGCCAGACAGCCTTGGTACCCCTGTTGCTGTCTCTAGTGGTCCATCTTCCCTGTCTCTTCCCAGGAATTACAACCTGTTAACCTCCTCTCAGGGAGGATTTGGTACCCCAGTCTTCGATCTCTCAATCTCAAAGCATGGCTCTTGAAGAGTTAGAATATGCAGATCTGCATCTGTCTCAGGGGTTCTGGACATTCTCAAAGCTTTCCAAAACCCCTCCACCAGAAAGACTTATAACTCCAAATGGAAAAGATTCAGCATTTGGTGTTCCAAGAAGCATATTTCCCCAGACACTGCTGAGTTGCCTACAGTTCTGGATTATATGGTCCATCTTAATGGCCTAGGCCTCAGACCAGTTACTCAAGGTACACTTGTCAGCTGTCTCTGCTTTTCTGTCAGTGGGGAAGTCTTCCTCGCTATCATCTCATCCTGTGTTCTGTAAATTTTTCAAGGGATTGCTTCATACTAATCCTTCTTTTAGGGATCTTGCCCCTACCTGGGACTTAAATGTTTGCATTGCTCAGCTTATGCAACCTCCTTTGAGCCTATGTCCTCAGCAGAGCTTAAGTACTTGACTTGAAAACTGTGTTTTGGTAGCCATTACCTCTACCAGGCGTATCAGTGAATTGCAAGCCCTGTCAATGGAACCTGATTTTATCTCCTTTCATAGAGATAAGGTGGTCCTTAGAACCAATAGGAGGTTCTTGCCCAAAGTGGTTTCAGACTTCCACTTGAATCAGTCTATGTCTCTTCCTGTCTTCTTCACTGATCATTCTTCCTCAGGAGAGAGGAGGCTACACAGTTTAGATGTTAAAAGAGCCCTTAGCTACTACATAGAGTGTACCAAGGGTCACAGGTTTGACTCCCTCAAGTTGTTCCTCACTTATGAGGAAGTGGGAAAGGGCAAATCTGTCACAAAGAGAACTATTGCCAGGTGGATTGTGTCCTGTATACAATTCTGCTATGAGAAAATGGAAAGATTCCACCCTCAGGCCTGAGGCTCACTCTACAAGAGGTACAGCTGCTTCCTTGGCTGCTGCCAGGGATATTCCTCTGTTAGAAATTTGTCAAGCAGCCACCTGGAAAACAGTCCATACCTTTACCAAGCCTTACTCTCTGGATATCCAGGCTAGGAGTGATGCTTGGTTTGGCACAGACAGTACTTCAGAGCCTATTCCCAAAGTAATTTCTCTCCCTCCTCCATGGAGGTACTGCTTAGTAGTCTGAAGATTGTCAGAATACAGCAAGACTTCATGTTGTTTGAAGAAAAATTACTCACCTTAGTAGTTGTGTTTCTTCTAATGGAGTCTGGCTGTATTCTGACCTCCCCAACCTCCCTCTCAGAACCTGTTTTTGGGAAGTGGGTGGGCAGGTGCAGTGTTGCACCCAGGAGTGTCTTGGCACACCCTCCATCTTCCTGGGTGCTTTGTATTATAATCTTTATTTTAGTTTGGTTTTGGTTTTAGGTTTCCTGACTTGAGTCTTCCTTTGGGAACCCAAAACTTTCCATTGCCAGTTGGCTAGTAAAAATTTTACAATTTCCACATAGTGTAGTTAGTGAGTTTTTGCTCATAAGAATCTGACGTTTGGGTTTCAAAGGGCTGCAGACAGAGACCTCAACCAAGCTCGAGCTCAACGTTCTAAGCACTGCATAGAAAATTAACTCTGTACTCTCCGGGCAGTTTAAAGGCTGGAGCTAACTGCAGATTGTCAGAATACAGCAAGACTCCATTAGAAGAAACACAATTACTAAGGTGTGTAATTTTTCTTATTGTCTGTCCCCCATTGGTATCACCAAGAGCTCTTTGCTGGGACTTAAACCAAAACCAGGGATTGTAAGTCAGCACTCAGCAGAAGCTCTAACCATTCCACAAAAGGTGTATTCCTAGCAGTTGGAAATTTACATTACTTCTATGACTTTCTGTTTAATTTGTTGGATACAACCTTTGAGCTAAAGCTCTTTACATAAGTTCTGCATCAGAGCTAGTTACAAACAGACAGTTAAATTACAGGTACAGAACATACAGGCAGGTAACTGAGTACAGGCAAATTACAATGAGTTGTTTCTAGTTAAATAAACAGCTGGTAAAGTGTAGACACCAATGAAAAACTGAGGAACAAATGGTACATAGAAAACATATAGCAGGCAATAGAATACCCTTGTCAGGAAGCACTGGGTGTCAGTCAAAACATGCTGGGGGTAGAGGGTGGAGGAAGCCGGCCTAGCTGACGCCTGGTAGGAGAGATGCAGTAGGTGGCAATGGAGAGGAGATGGGGAAGAGGAGAAGGTATGAGGAGGTAGGAATTTTGGCAGGGAGTGGTAAGTGCTAGAGGTAGTAACAGGTCTGGTGTTGGTAGATGTTGCAGGCTAAGCGCTGTGTGGTTATAGAGGGAGGCTTAGTGGTGGCAAACACAGGTGGCTTTGCAAGAAGTTGATAACGCAGATTGCATTTGAATGAGCCTATTGAGGTGGTAGAGCTGAGATCTAGCTGGAGTGAGTTGAACCAAAGCAGAGCTCGATGGGCAAAGGCACACTGTGATAAGGCTGTGTGACACCTAGGGACACTGAAAACTTGAGAGTGGCGCCTCCTGGTGTTACGAGTAGGCTGATGAGGGCTGAGCAGCTTTCTGACACCAGATGGCAGAAATCCAAGACATACCTTAGCAAACAAGCAGGTTTGGAAGTGGATTCTGTCATGTAGTTGATGACAGTTGGCTTGAGTGTAAAGATCACAGGTGTGTGTAGCGCTCAGCGCCTGTGAGAAGTTGACAAGCCTTGTTCATGGCTACTGTGATGTGATGTAGGGCTGTATCTGTGGTTGACCCATAGATGGCCAGGCTTTAGTCAACAAGTGCAAATATTGAGCTGTGAATTGCCATGTTGAGGAAATCCAATGTGAGGCAACTAGACCTTCTGTAACTAGAAATGAGCAAAAGGACTCGTCAGAGGCAGTCTGTGTCAAAAAACTGCTTGTAGACACTTCAGGCCCTTTGCCAAGTTGTGGAATCTTTATTATGAAAAGAACAAAAGCAATGTCATGTCCTTTAGATAGTTCTGGGAGGCTACACACTAATAGTAACGCTTCACACTATTACATGAGGCGTGCTTTGTCAAAAGCACCTGCAATGAGTGTGAAATATTGGTATTAGTGTGTAGCTCTGTGCTACCCAGGACATACTGTTTTTTGTTGTTCTTTTCACAGTAAATCCTTTCACACAACTTTTTCACACAATTTATGCTATAAGAGAACACAGCATGAGATTAGAGGGAGGCCGATTAAGGGTAATGTGAGGAAGTTCTTTTCACAGAAAGGGTAGTAGATGCATGGAACGGCCTACCTCAGGAAGTGGTGGATATGAATACAGTGCAGGGCTTCAAACAGGCATGGAATAGGCATAAGGGAGCAACACATGAGTATGAATAGATAGGCCATTGACAGAGCAAAGGCCGATGGCACATTCATAAGGTAGAAAAGAAATGGGCAGACTGGATGGGCCTTACGGTCCTTATCTGCCATCAACTTCTATTTTTCTATGTAACTTGGCAAAATGACCTGATGTGTCTACAAGCAGCTTTTGATACAAAGTGCCGAGTCTTTTTGCTCATTTCTACATACTGTGGTACTTAAGAGCAGCTATCCTTGTGGGAGTGACCCTTCTTTGTTTGCTCTTTGTTTTCTGGGTTTTGACCAGGAGAGACACACTAATCTGAAAGCTTGTTTACAGGTGTGACCTGGGAGCACAAGGAAGTTAAATGACTTGCTCAGGGTCACACAGTATGCAAGTGGGGGCTGTAGGATTCAAACCCAGGTCTCCAGGTTTGCAGCTCAGAGCCTTAAACCACCGCACTATATACTGCTGAGGTGGAGGTCTCATTGCACGGTAGCCCCCACCAAGTGAACTGAACAACAAACAAAGTCAAAACACATGGATGGCATGCCTGCCTGCCAATGACAGTGCCACATGGGCAGGGGTTCACCACAGAATATCTAATTCATTGATTGTGTAACTATTACCCTGTTGCCTCTAGATGCAGTGGAAATATTACTGTCCCTCGCTCCCTCACCACAAAAAGCTTTGTGTTTTACTATATGTAATCCATGCATTAGATATTCTGTGGTAAACCCTTACAGTTGCCCATGGTTTTGACTTTGTTTGCTGTTCAGTTCACTTGAGGGGCTACGAAGTGTGGATGAGACATCCGCTTCAGCCATTAGTTTAAGATTCCTGCCGTAGCCCCCTCTGCCTGTGGTCTGCAGATCCAGTATGTGTGTGTGTGCTGCGTGTGTGTGTATGGGGAGGGGGTGCTTGTCAAGTGGCCTCAGCACAGCCATTAATTTTCAGATAATAAAAACAGCAAGAACAGATGATGTGTCATTATTTTCAGGTATAACATTTATGGTAGAGGACTCTAAATGAAAATCCAAATGGTGCATTTCTGTCATGTAGCTGGTAGTGGATCAGCTAGAGTGGACTAAGCAGTTAGCTGCTTATATATGATAAAAGACTCACAAAATGCACAAGTTCTGACTAATTCTTTAACAATTTCTTTAAAATACACAAGGTAACACTGTACGTAGACTGAGCAAAGAACAAGAACAATGTATCATTGCTCTAGCCTGTATCAGTATTATGGCATTTAGCTTGTTGGGGAACAGCTTTCTGGACAGCAAAAGTCACCAAAGTGCACCACTTGACTGGTTTTCAGAATGTTCCTGGGGAGCATGCCCCCAGACCCCTAAAGAGGTTGGGATTTTGTGGCCCTCCAGAATTTTTGACTGCATGATGCCACTGACAAACTCCCTCCCCCTGACAGTGCAGTGATGACAACTGACATTCCCGAGCAAAATGACTGGGCACAGCATTCGACCGCAGAGAGCCTCACGGCAGCAACGCATGAGAGGGATGGGCAGCACGGCACACAAGCAACATGCCACATGCAGACCACATCCCGGAATCAGAACCCACACCCAGGACACACAAGTTGGCAGCAGCAGAAAACACCACAGTGAAATGGGATCCAAGTCCCCAGGGCCAACCCCATCAGGTAGTCCTGGGGACTACGGCCACATACTGGCCAACAAGCTCCACCAGTCAGTGGTTTGTGGTGGTGCCCACTACACACAGGTCTGCCCAGCCATGTGTCCTCAAAGTAATCAAGGACCAGGAAAGTGCTTCCTCATGTTTGACGAAGTAAGGCCAGCCACATATCTCCTCATAGGTGGCACAGGCGTCATCAGGTGGCACAAATGCCAGGGTAGGCAACATGTGGAGATGCATGGCATATAGGTCATCGGCAATGTACATGCGCGTGATCTCCATGCTGCTGTATCTGCCACCAGACATACTGGCATGGGTGAAAAAACATCCATGGATATCCAGCTATGGGAAGACAGTCCACAGTGCCTTATATATGGCCATCCAATAGTCTATGAGCATGTGCCATGGGCCACTCATGGGACACAGCTCAGCCACCTTTTGGAACACCTCTGTGTATGAAGCCATGGTCCGCTTGGTCATTAGGATGTACAAAGCTGGTAGCTTGGTGGTCCCTTCTATGGCATGCAGTGTGTATAACTGCTGGAAGAGGTGGGGACAGCATTTGAAGGTGCCATCCCCAAGCCAGACCGGGCTGCATTCAAGGTACTTCAGATTCTTGCTGGTGCTGAATAGCAGGTAATGATGGTGTGTGCCCTCAGAGTCATAAAGCAGGAATGGCTCACCTAGCATCCTCTGGTACTCCTCTGGTATGGTGAGCTTGGTGATGTTCAGGGTGTCCACTGTGTTCCCTCCACACCCATTGGGTGACCCTCTTTAGCAGTGGGATGGGGAGCAGGCTGCCTCTCACAGCATCGGTGACACCAGATCAGTACTCCACCACAATCTGCTGACTGCTCTTCCCGGTGTCTGCCCCTCTTCTTGATGGCAGCACTTGCCCACCACATGCCCACACTGTGGTGTCAGGCACATGATTTTGTGAGCCTGACTGTCAGCGCTCACCCCTTGCGTCGTGCTGCAGTGTATTAGCACTTTCTATACGTGAAGTCCCCATGTGTCCTCTCTCACAGGTAGGTGTAGCCATCCACTACCAGCAGGTTCTTCCTCTTGATACTCTGGACATATTCTGCCTTCATCTCCCTCCCATTCACACCCAGAAACAGGTGCTATCTTGCTGATGCCGTCTTTGTAGTGCGCCATCAGCGAACCTGTTGATGCTCTAGTGGGTGCTGCTGGTCTCGTCGGACTGTGGTTATGGTTGAGTCGGGCATGTCAGCTGCTGGGAGATAAAAGTGGGGAGTCGCTCTCACTACATGCTTCCATACAAAACATAACTTAAACATACATCTTGCTATCAGAGCTAGAAGGCAGCTGACTGAGGCAGCTAGAACATTTTGCTAGAACTTTTCTAACTAGGGGTAAGCAGACAGATACTTTATTAGAAGTGTTAGGTCTGCAAGGTAAATTAGGACCTTCATTCAGGGTGAAAATCAAAAACACAGCAGTTATCAGTGTACTAGTCTGAGTTGGGGAAGGAGCTGATAATCATCCTTGCAGAAAGCTGGGTCAGGATGATAGCTGGGAAATGAGAGTGTGGCTTTGGTAGAAAGGAAGCAGTTGTCTGCATTTAGACTTTCCTAACCTTCTTACAAGAGCACTATAAAAGGACTCCCTCTAATATGTCCAGCATGCTTGATAACAGTGAAGGAGTGGAGCAGGAGTAAAACTGGCGTATTGGTTATCAGTAGGCATCAGCAGAAGGAAACAAATAAGAGGGGACTCTGCCAGTTGACTAAGGTAAGGCACCTGTTCCTCTTGTTGTTGCATTCACTGCTGGGAAGAGCAGAAGGTAAAGGTAGGCCTAAACCTGGAATAAGAGCAACTCCCAATCTAGGGTAACAGTATAAGGGAAGTACACTAGGTGCAATGGAACATAGTAACACACACACACACAAAGGGAGCTAGTAACACCATATTGGGAGTAAGGATGCATCAATATTTCCAGGTAACACAGGAGTGTAGAAGCTGGGAATGCTGGGAGTGGTGTGGTGCAGTGCAGTGGCTGTGGGGTGGCAGTTTTCATAAGACCTTCTGGAGACTGCGCTGCTGCCCCATCTATGTGCACCTCTCTGGCTTGTGGGAGGAGGTCACTAGACTCTAGGCTAAGTTGCCTAGGATTTGGGGACCTTTCCCCACTGAGGGGCCACTAGGTCTGACATTGTTTCCCAGAGGATGCCAGGATGGAGGAAGGCTGGACCACAGTGGGCTCTGGAATGGTGGGGTGGTGGGTCAGAGCACATTCTCGACTAATACCACTACCACTGCAAAATTCCTATGCTACTCTGGTGAGGTGGGACTGCCAGGAGGAGGCACCCATGGTAGTGGCCAGAGGAGGATGTGGGGTTGTTCAGTGGAGACCCCAATGAGGAAGGAAGAGAACCCCAAAGGAGGAGGAAGCAACGTCTGGTAGGGCACCTGATTGTGGGTGGGATAGGTTTGGGAATTGGAAAGGGGGCAGAGGGGGGTCAGGTGCCTACACAGCACCATGGACTGGAGGATGGGAAGCAGATCCAGTGGATCACTAGAGGAGCAAGACAGGAGGCAGAGCTAGATGTCATTCTCCACCTGGGAACTAATGACCTGGTTAGGGACATGACTGGGACAGTGCAGGGGAGTTTGAGGAGCTGGTGGTGGTCTTAGATAGATTGCTCAGTGATTTTCACTGAGGTGCTGCCTGTCTACAATGGGGAGGAGAGGGATCTCCTCACCAAGACCTTCAACTCATAGTTGAAGGAATGGTGCAGAGAGGAGGTTTGGCTACACTGGGACTGGAGATCCACCTGGAGAGATAAGGGCTTTACAGGGTGATGATCTGCATCCATCCAGGATTGGAACTGTAGTCCTCAGTGGATGGTTTAGATTTTACTTTGATGAAGATTTACACTAGCTGGGGGTGGGGTGGGGGGTGGCAGAAGAAATCAGAAAGGCAGTAACTACACCCCCCAGGCTAAAGTAGAAAGGAGGAGAATTCAACAGGAATGGAATCCCCAGGGTGGAAATTAATAAAGAAAGCAGGTTGTAGAAATGAAGGGGATGCAAATAGAAGCATTAAAACAGTGTGGGGGAGAAAGGGCAAAAAGGAAAAAGGGGTAACAAGCAGAGTGGAAACAAAATCTGGAAGGCCATGTGTGCAAATGCTAGGAGTCTAGGAAATAAGATTCTGGACATAAAAGCCGTAATGGCAGAGGCTGATCTGGATACTGTGGTCATTAATTCAATTCAAAGTTTATTTACCAGAATAACACCATTGAGACAACTCATTTGCTAGGAGGTCCTGGGGAACATAAGTACAGTACAAAATACAGGACAGTTACAGTAGTACAATACAAATACAGCTGATATACCATATACAAGAAAAGCAGACAAAAGAAATGAACTGGGTACAATACTGAACAGCAAAATGTTTCCATACAGGTGCCTATACAGGTAAAGCTAGTTGAGTACAACAATTGTGAAAAATGATAGGTGCAAAAAAGTAAATTGGAATAACAGAAGAGGACATAGAGTGCAAGGTCGAGGATTTTATAGTAATAGAGGATGGTCAAAGGTAGAAAAAGTAATACAATGTTACAAAATATAATAAGAGATGGAGAGGAGAGCAGGTGTGGGGAAGGGAGGGATGAAGAATGCAGAAAACTAAGAAGCATCGAAGGAGACACCGGGGGTGGATGATATACAAGTGCTAGTACTAGTGCTGGATAAGGTGAATAGAGGATGGAAGCAAACTGGGCCAGGGAAGTGGTGGAGTAGGGAAGTATTAAGTGCCAGGAGTCAGAGAGAATATACATGATTACAGTAAGCAGGTTCAAGAATAGCAGTTACATTTGTCCTTCACGTACGCCTCAATCAAGTACTTGAATGTACATGAGCCAATGGTAAGGTTAGATTTATAGGTTTTTATATAGTGTTCCATAATGTAGGCAGGGTATAACTTAGGGATGAAGAACCAAACCGGGTTCTGATCCATGGAGTATCACATGTTATATATGAGAACTTCCTGAGAGTTTATCATTACCACATCATGGTGCACTGAAAACCATGACTGGGACATGTTCATACCAGGCTCTACTCTGTTCAGGAGGACACGATGTAAAAGAAAGGAGGGTGTGGTGCATTATGTGAGGGAAAGCATAAAAGCAATGGAGATGCAGGGAATACAGGGAGCAGAGATATTGTGAGTCACCCTAGAGATGGGAATGGAGCCTCTATTTGCAGAGGCATGATCTACAGACCTCCAGCACAGGGAGGAGTTAGATAAAATACTGATGTATGCTATTGGCAAGCTGGCAGAAAAGGGGAAGGTACTGCTGGTGGATGTAGATTGGAACCTTCCAGCTGCAGCTTCAGCTAGAAGCATGGACATCCTGGACTCCCTACAAGGGACATTCCTCAGGCACCTAGTCCGTGAACCCACTTGTAATGGGGCAATACTGGACCTGGTACTCGCTGACAGGGACAGTGTTGCAGTTGTCAAAGTAGAGGCCACCTGGGGAACAGCAATCATTGTACAGTGTGGTTAAAGGGCACTGTCAGCTTTGCCCTCGTTTTTCAAAATCTCAGCAATGTGCCTCCATGCACAGATTTGTCATATATATTCTCTAGAAGACCCCGAGTGTACCAAACTTAATAAATCTTACCCTTTTTAATTTTAAAATTATTTTCCTTTCCAGCGGTCCAAATGAAAGTGAGCCAACCTCTGGAAGTGTATCCATTGTGAGAACATGCATCTCAAGCAGACGCGAGGCATGAAGTGCAACTTTTCACTTGCCTATACTAAAATGCTGCCTGTGCGGTCCAATTATTAATGCAGAATTAAATGTACCAAATTTGAATCAAAACCGAGCACTGAGAGCATTAGTAAATACATTTAAAAACCGGCAACCAAACATGCAAACACAACTTAAGTTTGATTTGTGACTTTTATGAACTCACAGCAGCATCTCCTAGCATATGCATTACTTCTGCCACTTGATTCTCCCACTCCTGCCCGTCCCCCACGGCCCACACCGCCTTCATTGCCACTCTGTTCTTGTGGCTGCAGGCATCATTTCCCTCAGCAACAAAAAGTCAGACAAGCGCTCACAGAAATGAAATCTGTTCCTTTGATGTATTGAGTGTATAGCTGACACTCTTTCCCTACCCGCTCCAGACTGCTCACCCCATTGCTCACAATAACGAACTACAAAACAATTGCATGTTTTATTTAAAACTTTTGCAAACCTCATTTTAGACAAAGTGGATACCAGTCAAATCAGACAATACAATGTGTGAGTAGGTTTCATTTATAACTTGTTTCATTGCACTTCTGCTTTAAACTGTGTTGTTTGTTGACATGAAGCTGAACTAGACCTGTCTCCAAATACCCCTGGATGGTTCTGCAGCTACCTCTCCGACCGCACACAACAGGTGAGAATAAGACGTCCTGTCATCAAAGCTCCCTGTCCGCTCAGCGTACCACAAGGTTCAATCCTGGAGCCTTTGCTCTTTAGCATTTTTCCTTAACAAGCTCCCAGCCCACTGCCGTGAAAGTTCTGCTGTACGCAGATGAGCGGGTAATCTACACAAAAACTCCTGACTACTCTCTGCTAAAGAGGCAACTTCAGGAATGCGTCTCAGAAATAGAGGAATGGTTCTTGTGAAGAAATTGGTGCTCAAGTACAAAAAAATGAATCTATGCTCTTCCACAGCCCCACAGCAAACTTGAGCTGAACCATTAATAATCAGGAACTGCTGTGGTACAGCTCTAGAACAGAACAGTCCTTCAAGTATCTTGGTGTTACTCTGGATTCTACCCTGTCCTTCAGTAACCATATTGACCTTGTTGCAAATCTCTGAATACCCACATTGGTCTCCTGTACAAGCATAGTCAAAGTCAAAGTCAGCTTTATTTAAAAGGCCCAATCCCGAAGGCTCTGGCCGCACATAAACTATGCAGTATGTCATACCATATACATTAGAATTAAAATATCAAACATATAACTTAAACTCCAAAAGCCTGCACAAATAAAAGGTCTTAAGACGACTCTTAAAGGCCTCTATAGTGGAGACCTCTCTCACTTCAAGCTGACAGCGAGTTCCAAAGAGCTGGAGCAGCAACCCAAAGATCGATCCCTGCTGATTTCAACCTAGCTCGGAACTGTGAGAGGCCACCACCTGAGGAGTGAAGATCCCGACAGAGGTGGACGGTACCAGGAGATCAGAAAGGTAACCAGGGCCCTGTCCATGTAGGTCTTATAGGTGAGAAACCCCACCTTGAACAAAACTCTCCACCTGACAGGCAGCCAGTGCAATTGGCATAATGCAGAGTAATATGACAAGAACTTACTTTGTCAGTCAAAAGCCGGGTAGCAGCGTTTTGCACTAGCTGCAGTCTGCAGAAAGTTCAAGACCCGAGATAGAGCGCATTACAGTAGTCAAGTCTGAAGTGACTAAGGCATGTACCAAAGTAGGAGGTCGGAGCGGAACAAGGGGTTTAATCCTGGCGATATTTCTAAGATGGAAAAACAGGAGCACCACGGAGGATATTTGGGCCTCCATGGACAAGTTCCTGTCAAAGATCACACCAAGATTACGCACCCTTGGGAGGCCATCAATGACACAGCTCCTAGCACAATGCCAGTCGCAGAATCAGAGGCCATCCCATCACGAGCTCTGTTCGACTCCACTACCAGTACCTCAGTCTTGTTAGGGTTAAGTCGCAGCCAGCTGGAAGACATCCAGTCATTTATCTCAGCCAGACAGATATTCATCCATCCACTGCATTTGATGTTCCAGGAAAGGATAAGTATAGCTGAGTATCATCGGCATAGCAATGAAAACTCAGACCCATACCTCTAATGATCTCCCCAGGGCAGCATGTATCTCTGGGAACAACATTGGGGCCAATACCGAACCCTGGGGACTCCACATGAAAGGAGGCAGGGCATGGATGAGAAATTACCCATCACAACCCGCTGCCTCCTGTTAGTAAGAAATGACTCAAACCATTTGATGACAATACCGGTGAGTCCACATAACTCCCTCAGGCGGAAAAGCAACACACAATGGTCCACAGCATCATATGAGGAGAGATCGAGAAGGACAAGAATTGTCTTGTCCCCGATCTCTAGCACTAAGGAGATCATTTGCACCTGAACTAATGCAGTTTCAAGTGCTATGCCTGGCCCGAAAAGCTGACTGGAAGGGATCATACAACTCATGGGTCATGAGATGCTCTCCCAACTGAAGTGATACCACCTTCTCAACAACCTTTCCCAAAAATGGAAGATTGGAGATGGAACGGTGATTTGCCTAATCTCCGGGTCCAGAGAAGCTTTCTTTAAGAGGGTCTCACCAGAGCCTCCTTCAAGGCATCCGGAAAGACACCTGACTCAGGAACACCGGACAATCAGGGCAAACACGGGCCAACAGTGTCAATGTCATAAACACTGTCTAACAGATCAAGCTCTCAAGCTAGCCATCCAAAACTCCATTGTCGCATTAATAGATTATGGGCTTGAAGGACCTATGGAGCAGCAATGGACTGTGCACTAAGAGTTATCTATAGCCTTGAACAAGGCATGCGTCTTCTCCTAGGGGCTGCCCCTCAGACACACACATGTGATCTCTATGGAACCGCCGACTGGTCACAACTGCATGGCGAATTTTCTACCATATCTGTCTTGTGGTAGAAAGCCTCCATTGATCTGCTGCCCCTGGAGTGCAGAATCTCCTCATCCCTTCTTGTAGTACTCATCACACAAAGTTCTGATAACTCCTCCTACAAGTCCTAGCTGTCGTACTTCTCATGGACAATAGTCTTTTGCATTCAGAGCCCCAAAATGGTTCAGTTCCTTGCCCAGGAGGTTACTGATGCAGCCACCATTGGCCCTTTCAAATGAAGCTCATTGGCCACCTTGTAGCCCAAACCTCCTGCAACTGTTATGCATGATACAATGTCCTTGTCCCTCTGATTAACCTTCCCTCTCCCTCCTCCTGCCCCTCCCTCCCCACTACACCATACCCCAGCACACTCCCATTTCTCCCACCTACCTCACTATCCTCCTTACAATCCAATCTACCCCAGCCACCTGACTAAACCTGCATCCCCCTCCACCCTGCCTCCCCTCTAGGCTCAGACTTCTACTATGCCAGCAACTCCTATTACCCTACTATCCTGCTTCTGCAACCTAGCCCCTACTATCCCCTCCACAATCAACCTGGCTGAGCTCAGTACCAGCCATCCTCCGACAGCCTGAATCTGGGCTGAGGCCTCTGCTTAACCCTTCCCACTTCATTCTTTTGACAAGGCCTTCTGGCTGCACCTCTGGGTATACGCTTGTGCAATTTTCTCTATTTCTTATGATTTAACTTGTTCTTGTTGCTTGCCATCCTGCATTATGTATAAGCAATTATATTGCTGAACTCACCTACTCTGTTCACCTTTGCCTTGACACTGTATGTAAGTTTACCTTGACTTATTTTGTTTTCCTGAACATTGTATTGCCGTATTGTCCTTGATGTGGAACCTATATAAAGAGCCTTTGGCTCAAAGGTGTTCATCAGAAATCTAAATCAATAAAAAATGAATGATTTATGTTACCGTGGTTGCAGCTTGTCAGGCTGTCTCTTAAATTTGAGTGTTGCAGCTTGTTAGGCTGATTTCTGAAGTGTTACCGCCCTTTAAATGTCGGGCATGTGATTGTGTTGGGATGTTGGTGTCATTTATTTTATGTCAGGCAAAGTCATCTCTGGAATTAGTATGGGTCCCTAATATAATATAACATGATAAAATATAATATGACATAACATAATATAAATAGAAAACTCACTACCCTCCTGCTGACAAAGGGCGCCAGTGGGCAGGTAAAATATAAAGGGAAATGCCATTGCCCTTCTGCCATAAAGCAAAAGGAGACACCAGTGGATGAATAAAGTATAAGAGGAACAAATCACTGCCCTCCTGCTGAAGAGCACAGGAGATGCCATTGAACAAGGCAAAACACCCTCCCAGGAGGTCATGACAAAGACTTCTATTTTCCAGGCATTCCAGGCAGGGGAGTCTTTATGGGCTTACTGGTTCCTCTACAGCCTCTAGTACTCACGGTTCAGGGGACCTGAGTAAATATCTGTATGCTGAGGAACATGAGGATGAAGTCCCTGGCTAGGAGTTCTAATCCCCAACCATAGGAGTAGGAGGATTGTTCCTCACACTATGCCTTTGTGTGACAAATGGTCAGTACCTAGCATCATCCTCACACAGTTCTTGAGGGAATGAGGAGGAAGCTGATTATTGTGTATGATGAGGATAGCCCCAGTAGAATGTGGCTCTTACAAGTGCTTATGTCACTAAGAAGGCAGCATGCAAGCTATCTTCTACATTTATTCTAGGGGTAAAAAAAAATAAAGCCTACACAGCAGCTTGCTACAAGACCAAGACTTCTCTTTCCTCTCAGAATTCAGATAAGAATTCCAGAAAGCTGGAAGATATGGGGAAGCAAAAGATACGTTGCTGCTCCCTGTTCTGCAAGTAATCTGCATACATCACACACTATCCAGTTTCAGGAAGCTCTGCATTATGGAGCTGGCATGGCATGACATATCCATGGCGTCCAGATACATTATTAGCAGATTCTGCTAGGACTTCACTGGATGCCACTTAGTACCAGTTGCATACATTGGTGGACACCTATGCCACTTCTCCTAGGGCAGTAGCCTTAGGAAAATTTTCTTGGATATGGACAGCTGTTTGTCTAATGCTGACTAGACAAAAGACAGGTTTTATCAATGTAAGAATAACTACCTCACTGGAACCCACTTACAAAAGAAACTTCAAGAAGAGAAAGGCTCCTTCATAGTACGAGCCTCAAGAAAATGCCATACCTTATGCCTGCTCTCATGTGAGAGGTTGCTTCAAGGGCCAAAGAAGAAAAAGCTTCCAGAAGGCTGACCAGGCTTTGTCTTCTACAGGTCAGCCAAACAGAATCCTGCAATGTACATCTAGGTCACCAATCCACTGCCAGTAGTAGGGAAGGCTAGATGTTTCTTCAAAAGCTGGAAACCTACTACAGAATGGGGTCCTAGAGTAGTGGACCAAGGCCTCAAGGCCAATGTGTGAGAAGTACCAGGAGTAAAGGCCTTTGGTCAGTCCAGGCCAGCAGACACTTCCTTTGGCTTCTAGGACACATAGCCTCTGTCTTGGCAGTAGTTCAGGGAGCTAGGGTTCATATAATGAACTTTCAATACTATGTTCAAGTTCAAGTTTATTGGGAGGAAAAAACTCAGTTGAGCAGGCTTATTTACAAGGAGGTCCTGATTAACAACAGGGACATTACACAATCATATACAAAGTAATATGCATTAAACACATGAATAAACCATGAAAGAAAATGGGTCAATAATATTTACATCATATATACATAGGCGCACTAAAGCTAGTAGTTAAATAAATGGTTAGCTCTGGGTAGCAAGATAATACCTCGTGAGAAATAGAGACTACAAGGCCAGCAAGGAACATAAGATAGTGGCACAGTGAGGTGGAATAAAGTCAGAGGAAGGGGGTAGAGGATGATAGGACAGAGGTAGGAGGGCAGACAAGAAAGTGGAGGGTGGGAAAATGAATATAATGAGGTGGCTATGTTGGCTGAGGCAAGGTGCTATGGAGGTGGCAGGGAGAGGAGGTAGAGATAGAAAGTAAAGAAAGGATAGCTGTAGATAAGGGCAGGGACTGTTGAGTGATGATGTGTGGATACAGACTAGGGGTAGATTGTGAGGTGATGGTAGTGTAACATGGAGAGAGGGAATGGAGAGGAAGAAGGAAATGGAAGTATAATGGAAAGTCACTTAGGGGTGAGGAAGGGTGGACAAGAGGATATAGCGGTCACTCCAATAGACCAGGCAGGAGAAGGCACTTTATCAACCACAGTCACCGAAGTCCCGTGGGTTGCCATTCCTCTCAAAAATGGCAACCCTCTCCAAGCAGATGTCTGTCATAAAACCAGGTTACAGACTTCTGATTGGAGTAAACAAAGGTCAATCTCTAACTAGGGTACATTTTCTGAGTACAGGCTCCTACAGTTGATCAGTCTCCTGACACTCCCATGTTATGCTGTGTTAACCACCTAGGAAGCCCAGCAGTGAATGGGTATGGTCTTCTCAGGGTCCAGGAAGCATATGACCCAGTTGGAACTAAGACCAGTGTTTCTAACTCTTCACTGCTCGACACCATGCAGGTCAAGGGGCAGTCTGTCTCAGGTCAGGGCAGACAACATCACCACAGATGTGTTTTATCAACTAACAAGGTAGCACAAGGGCCTCAAAGCTGTGCACAGAAGTGAGGAAGCTTTGGAATCTGGCTTACTCACTGGAGGTGCACCTGTCAGCTGTCCACCCTCAGGGAAAGACAGTGTCCAGGCAGATTTCACTAACAGGATCAACCAGACTCATTATGAATGGTCTCTGAACAAGCAGGTGTTAGCCACAATTTCAGGAGATAGGGCACACCAGAGATAGACCTGTTCACACCAAAATAAAATCCTAAGCCCTCTCTGCTGTTGCAGACCTCCAGCAGTGGGTACAGTCCTCAGGGAAGCTTGTTCCTGGGTTGATTGGGGAAGGTTTGTATGCCTGCCATCCATTTACCCTTTGATTACGAGTTTTTAATATATTCAGCAATCAAACTACTATCATGATTCTAACGACCACAGATTAGTCCAGTCAGCTTTGGTAATCCCTACTCATGGCCCTGTCTGTCAGAGTGCCCATCCATCTTCCCTGCAACACTTTGTTCTGACCATAACCAGGGTGGAATAACTCTTCCAAACCTCAATCCTCTACACCTCAAAGCCTGGTTCTTAAGGAGCCACAGTGTACTGATTTTCTTCTTGGACCAACTTCTTCTGGCCTTAAATTATTCAGAGAACCTGCTAGTAGGGAAGCATGCTTTCAAACCGAAATAGGTTTTTTCTTTATGGTGTGCACCTAAGCATATCAGGCCAATCCAGACAAATCTACTCGTACTCTTGGACTGCCTTCTGCACCTGAAAAACTTGTGCATGAGTTCCACTAGCCTAAGAGTTCACTTAGCTGTTTTCTAATTTTACATCAGTGAACAAGCAGAAAACAGTGGTTCTTTTATCCTCATTCTCGTGCAGTTATTTAAGGGCTCCCAGCGTCTGTATCCTCCTGTTTGTGAACCTGTCCTCCATGGGAACTTTCATATTTGTATAGGGGTCTGTTCATCAAAGGGGTTGCAAAGTGTGTTACACAGTGTCAAATTTTCAATTACTTCTAGATCACGTTTATGATGCATTTCAAGATTTTATGACTCAAGTATGAAAGAAGAAACATATTGGGAGGTAAAAGCCTCATAGGTTCCTGAGATAAAATAACTGTATTGTGGTGAGTGTAACAAGTGACACTACACTGTGGTGAAAGTAACACTTGACACAAGATATTTGTTTTAGTAGTAAAAACTTTAATAAACATATGTAATGAGTTATATTAAAACATGAAAACAAATATTTACAAAATTACATTACATTAACTGCAAATTTGATGTTTTTGCACGTTACAGTGGTGAATGTAGCAAGTGACACCACACTTGTGTTTAACTTACTAACCCTGTACTAAACATGCCTAACAACTAACATACTACTACTACTGACTGATGTACTGCTATAAAACATGAAAAAAATTGACAGTTACATTACTGGCAAGTGTGATGCTAAACACCACATAACGTGGTGACTGTAACAGTGGCACCACATATTTGTTTCAGTTTTACAAAGTTTACTGAATATGCCTAATGGCGAAGATGCCACTACTAATAACTGACACAGTGCTACAAAACCTGGAGAAATATGACAATAATAACAGTACTGACAGGTGAGTGTTTGACACCACATACCGTGGTGAATGTAACAAGTGACATCACACATTTGTTTCAGTAGAAAAAGTTTAATGAACATGCCTAATGGCTAATGCTACTACTAATGACTGACATAGTGCTACAAAACCTGGAGAAAGTTGGCGATAATAATGTTACTGACAGGTGTGATGTTTGACTCCACATACCATGGTGAATGTAACAAGTGACACCACACTTATGTTTGACTTACTAAAACTGTGTTAAACTTGCCTAACAACTAACATACTACTACTACTGACTAACATACTGCTATAACACATGAAAACATTCAACAATTACATTACTGGTAAGTGTGGTGCTTAACACCATAACGTGGTGAATGTAACAAGTGACACCACACATTTGTTTCAGTTTTAAAAAGTTTACTGAACATGCCTAATGGCTAACATGCTACTACTAATAAATGACATAGTGCTACAAAACCTGGAGAAATTTGACAATAATAACAGTACTGGCAAGTGTGATGTTTGACGCCACATATCGTGGTGAATGTAACAGTGACACCACAGAGAAATCTATTTTAACCTCCCACCCTTATACACAGTATATCCTTTTACAACTGATGCCCAACAATTTCCCTAGACATGTAGTTGTCACTGGAATTTGCTCTCGAAAATTGCCCCACAATCAGTGAATGATGGCAACCAAAGACTACCTGTGGTGAATGTAACTGCAGTCCTTGTTGTTGTGTGCAGTGCTTATCTTCATGGAATGTAGCTCTACAAAATGGAGGAGCCACATGCAAACAATGGGTTTAAATCATACCTCGGCTTCTCCCTCTATGATTGCTGCTTGGTTCTGAGGGGCAAGTTATGACTTTACAACTGTCACAGACTGACAGGTAAACATTGGGCTGACATGACTCCATGTAGAGTGAGGGTCAAGGTTGCTCTCCCTTCTGTGGGAGAGTTAGATCTAGCAGTAATACAGCCAATTATCACAAGGAGGCAAATTAGGAGAGCAGATAGGAGGAGATTAACCCACGACAGCGTATGGGTTTACTGAGCATTAATCCATGCCTGGGGGTTGGAATCACAAAGTGAAGCCGAGTGATTTCAACCACCAGGCATGGATTAATGCTCAGTAAACCCATACCTCTAGAGTGGGTTAATCCTCTGGTAATATGGGCAAGGTTTGTTTGAGTTTTGCCTAAAGAAACCGTGAAATAAAGCCATGTGACCATGCAACTGCGGTATGTCAGACATTAGTCCACGGTCCAGGTGACCTGTTTGGATGAAGCAGAAGACAGTATTTTAGGAACCCATGTTATAAAATCATTTAAAGTGCTAATAGCACAATTACAGATTTGGGGCCATGTGTGTCAATGTTACATGCTGTGACACCAACTGTTACATTCATCACACTAAATACAAAGCTGCACAAATTAAAAATGGAGCATTACAATGTGCTAAAAAGTACAGATAATAAAACACAACTTCAGATTAGTAAGCAGATTTACTTTATTAAGGAAAACAGTAAATAAAGCTTGCAAAAACAATTAGTAAAACATGTTTTGCATGTCACACTGCTGTCAGGTAAAAAAAAGCAGCAAAATGGAGCGGGACACACCATCAAAAAAACATATGGATACCCTAGAATTATATAGTTATATTGTTTATCTGCAGATATAGTCCGTTTTCAGCTTTAGTCAAAAACATATGACTGACAGTTCTTGATTTTTAAAATGTGCTATGCACTTTATTGTGAGCATTGGTAACCCTTTTGATGAACAGACCCATAGTCAAGCTCAGGAGACCTCTTGTGAGCTCATGTCCACTGCTGAGTGAACTATGTTGATTGGAAGGCATTTGTCTTGGTAGCCATCAGTTCAGCTAGTAGGGTGAGCAAAATGCAAAAGCTCTGCACTGACACTAAATACATCATCTGCCAAAGGGATAAGGTGGATCCTTGGGACTTATGTAAATTTCCTTTCCATGGTGGTGTCTTAGTCTCTTCTGAACCAGACCATCAACTTTTCCTGTACTCTTCCCAGGAATCAGAGTTCAGGCTAATAGAGGTTGCACAGCCTGGATGTCAAGAGGTCACTGGTTATTACCTGGAGCATATTAAAGTCCATTCAGAAGGTACTCTCATTTTCACTTCTTATTCTCACATAGGGTAAGGTGGGAAAAGACAATCCGTTTCAAATTCTGTCACTCTAAAGTTGGCAGACATGCACCTCAGTGTCTCAGGGCACACTCTTTTGTGGCACTGCTGTCTCTGTGGCAGTGATTTGGAATGTTCTTATGTCAAAAACTATAAAGCAGCTACATGGAAAATTGTGCATAAGTCTACAAGTCACCATTTTCTGGATATACAACCCAGAAGAGATGCCAGGTCTGGCAATTGCAGAATTGTTTCTTTATATACAGTAGGTTCTGTACCCAGCCTCCCAAGGTACTGCTTTTGTAGTTTGCACATGTTTAGCATAATGAGGGATTCCTGGGGTTGAAGGAAAATTACTTACCACAGTGATGTTTCTTTGAGGGATCCCTTATTATGCTTAAATCTCCCACTCTATCTGCCCTTCCAGAACTAGGAAAAGGTTCTATGAAAATCAGCTCGAGTTTCAATTGTTGCTCTTTCACAAGACACACACAAAAAGTTAACTTGTTCTGCTGGCTTTGCTGACTTGCCATATTGGGCCATCCAGACCATCCTCTAATGTTGTTTAGCTATAGATAAGGTAGTAGTCTGGGTGGGGTCTCCTTGAGTTAGGCTATGAAAGGATCTGAGTTGGGCTGCAGGGCGAGTGATACCCTAGTGGGCAGAGTTTGAATTTTGTTCCAAATTCCATTCACATAATCCGAGGTACTTCAACCTGCCAGGCTATAATGCATATAAGCATAATGAGAGTTCCCTTGGACGAAACAACATTATCGTGGTAAGCATTTTTTCTTATCAGACCACCTTTCACTTGTTGTTGTGGAGGATGTGAAGGTATATCCTGCATAGTGTTTTAAAGCTTTATTCTGATCAGTTTTTCATTACAGTTACTGAGTACTATTTGTTTCTTACTTCTATGATCTATTTAACAATCGTAAAAGATAACATGGAGACAAGCATTAGACCGACTATGCTTTAAGCAACAAGACACTAATGGACATGCATTTTCTATGTTGACAGCAAACCTTGATAAATTGTAAAGCACAAAGCTGAAGCTACATGCCTTCAGTCTCATGAGAAGTGTGATTATTCCACAGGTATTATGGAGTGGTGTACAGTGATTATAAAACAAAAATATCCTTCCACTCCCAAAAATTGTTCAGTGATGGTTGTACTTTTTTTTTTAGGAAAATGGCACACATGGCCATTGTCTTGCCTAGTGCTGTAAAGCTCCACATCAGGGTTTAGCCATAACAGAATCTTTTCTGTACCTTTTTGTTTGTATAATCTATTATAGAAGAGCACCATAACTTCCTGTATCCAGGGATGGACACGCTGATCCCATGCACATCAGCTGGCTTCCTGTGCATTCATTTTGTTCATGAGTGTAGTTGACTAATGGCAGAGGTTGACAGTACTTTGGCAGAGGCTGGCAGCTCTCATTGGCATGTTAAGTGCACAGGAAGGTGGCTGGTGCCTGAGGGAGGAACATGGCCATCCCTAGATATAGGAAGTTACAGCGTTCATGTATTTAATGGATTATACAAACAAAATGTACACAAAACATTTAAATTATGGCCCTAACCCTAATCACGTGTTTGCAATATAACAGCCATGTGTGCCGTTGTTCCTTTAAATAACTATATTAGGAATAGTTAAGATTTATAACTGTAATTTCAGTTCTTTTGTAACATCAGCTGTGGTTTGGGTAACATTATATGCCCACTGTTGCTTTGAAGTATTACAAAAGAAGAAGTAGAGGTTTGCATTATCTACATGAGTGGCTGAACATAACTAGATGAGGCACCATATGACTTTTAAAGGAACATAATTCCTGTTTACATTTTCTAATATAATTCCAACTTTGAGCATGTGTGAAGTCAGTTTAATAACCCAATATATTGTCTTGTGTGTTTGTTTGTTCTGTATTTAGGGACCCCATATTTATGCAGCTTTCATTCCACCCAGTATTCATTTTTAAGTACTCAGTAGTTACAGAACCCAGTGGCATAGAGTCGAGTCAAGACTACCATGATAGCAGAACCAGTGATGACACTAGGTTCACTTCACTGTACTCTTCTACTCAAATGATGTAACATGATTTGATGACCAATGAAGTAGTCCTCAAAGATACAATGGTAACTTACCTATTTGTGTTGTATAATAACATATACCAGTACTTAAAGGAGAACTGCAGAGAACCAGCAAGTTGTTTTTCCTGTAGATGATGATTTTAAATGTTGGTTAAAATTCTGTTACTGTTCCATTTTACAAGCTTGTCTGTTATCCTAGTTAGTGTTTTTGATTTAATATGTGGTAGTAAGTACCATTTTAGAACTGTATGATGTGGATTATGTCCATTGCTCCAGCTCTTCTATTGTGGGTACAAGGCATCTGTGTTGTGCTACAGAATTCTGTGGTTAAGAGAGACATAAACCATCATACAGTTCTAAAATGGTACTTAACACCAGAGTGTAAATTGGAAACACTGAGGTTACTAACAGGGCAGTATAGACAGAACAATAGCAGAATTGGTACTGACAATTTATAAGCAGTCTTTACTGGAAAAATGATTGTCAGGGTTCAGCGCACTTCTCTTTAAGATGTGCATTGTTTGAAGAAGGTTAATTTACCTATCGATATAATATGTAATGGTAAGTGTTGTAGGATGCTCCCTTGACTGCCCTTAGAGTGTTCATTGTACTCTGTGTGCTCAGTGGCTATTTGCTAAATACATCCGTAGTTCAATGATGGTAGAAGTGAAATATGCACAAAATACATGACAGTGAGGAATTATACGGGTTAATGTTCTGACTGGTGGGACAGAGGACCAAGTCCAAAGCACTGAAATGATATCTCTGTTAGAACTGTGCAGTGTTGGGGTAGTGGGATAGACAAGAATCACTCACCAGAACAAGAAGTCAAAATCCTGGCAAACCAAGACTATGAGGAAAAAAATCTTGTCACTCCCAGGATGAGGATGGCACCTTGCCGCAGAGGGCAAACTAGGGGTGGGGGAAGTTGGTCAGCAGTATCAGTTGGAAGGTTGCTGACCTGAAGGTAGACTGGCAACAGGGGACATGCCTTAGTACCACCTCTTGAAGCTAATAGCAAATCAGTCATCATGACCTAATTAAGGCATAAATTATGGCTTCTGATTTGTTGTTACATTTTCAACTCTTTTGGCCTATACTGTATCTTCATTATGACTTATTCAATTATAATTATATTGCTGTGTCTTGCTAATAATTATTGATGCTGTCAACAAACACCCCCATGGTGAAATAACTATGTAATTACTGGCAGTGCTTTTCCCATTGGAAACCCAGTTATAATTTGCCATTATAACCAGCTGGTTATAATGGAAAACACGCGCCGGTTTCCCTGCTTCTGCACAAGCCGCCAGACGCCTTCTCCACTCCTCTTGCTAGACGGATACAACCACCACCACCACTGGCAGTAAGTAAAACCACTAAACACACACAAAAAAAGAAGTAATACAAAACATAACGGTCCACTTGTAAGCCCGCTAAAACAGAAAAATAATTGAAAATCCTGACAGACTGCTGACCGTGCTGAATCCCAACCGGTCCTCGCTGCCTCAACAAAGATCTGTTTTTTTTCTTTCATTTTATGTATTTGCTGTGGTGAAAAGCACTGGCCAGCAATTATGTAGTAAAAGATGGGTTGTGTGTCAAACTCATTTTACATACACCTCGGTGGGGATGCTTTTATAAACATCTCGGGGTTTATGTAGCATCCCCTCTGGTGTGTGTAAATCTCATTACACACACTACCCCATCCTTTATTCTCGATATAACATTAGGGTGTGTGATTGAGTGTTCAACTTTCAACTCCATTATGCACTGTATTTAATGAAAATTATATCCAGTTGTCATAAAATATGGTATGGAACATGGACAAGGTTTAGTTGTGCTCTAAATCAAACTTGGTGATACCAGAAAGAAAATTCAGTGCCTGATAGCAGGGACAAATATAGTTGTGAAGTTACCAAAAGCAGCTTGGTTTATCAGCACTCAAAAGTGATTGCAATCAATCCTGTATTCTTATTTGACTTATTCATTTTAAGAGTGCTATGTGATACAAACAAAGTGCATTACAGTGCAATGGTATCTTTTAGTAAAGTGATATTTCTTTAATGTTTTGTGCAGAAAGAAAGTCATATCCCAAATGGGAATCGTTTTACTATTTTTGTTTCCAGTCCTCCTCTTCATGGCTCAGTTGCTTAGTCCGTGGGGCTTTTATATTCCTGGCATTCTGGTGTTGAATTTATTTATTTTTCTTCCATTTTACCATTTCCAAACGTTGATACAAAGGTGTGAATGTGCAAGAATTCAAACAGTCACATCCATCGAACCCAGGGCAACTTTCAGGCTTTTTATTGAGTGCTGAGGATGGAGTCACATGACTCAAAACGTCAGCTGCACATCCATTTTGGCAGATCTAGAGGCCAGGCCAGCAGAGGAAGTGTGGAGCTTAAGCAGCAGCTATAAAAGCTCACAAAATCGATAAAGCCTGAAAGTTGCCCCGTGTCCGATGGATGTTGTTGTTTCAATTCTTGCACATTTGCACCTTTGTATCAATGTTTGAAATGGTAAAATGGAAAAATAAAAAAGAAATTCAACACCAGAATGCCAGAAGTTAGGAATATAGTGGAGGGGGTCCCCTCCCCGTACTCAGGCAATTGAGCCAAGTTAAGAGGAGGATTGGAAACAAGAAATGGTGAAAAGATTCCATTTGGGATATGATTTTCTTCTGCACAAAAAACATGTAAAAAGGATCAGTTTACTAAAAGATACCATTGCACTGTAAAGCACTTTTGTTTGTCCCACATAGCACTTTAAGTGAATAAGTCAAATAAGAATACAGGATTAATTGCAGTCACTTTGAGTGCTGATTGACTAAGCTGCCTTTGGTAACTTCACAACTACATGGTACTAAACATGAAGGTCCTTATTATTAATCTGGATGCTTTAGCATAATTCTGTTGCTCAACAGACTGTGCAAGAGTTCTGGCCTGTTGGCTGTTAAATTGGTAACTCTGTTATGAGCAAACTTGGAAAAATATATCCAATTATAATAACATTTGGTATAGAAGGATCTTGCTGCTAGTTCCGAAGTCAGCACATTGGTCGTTGTCACCTAATCAGGCATGCTTTTGGCTTGTCATTTGGTGTAATATTTTAAACTCTGTTTTGCCTATATATAGAGAACAACTTATTCAGTTAATCAAACTTTGAAAAGATAGTCCTAGTGATTTTTCTTATTTACAGTTGAAATTGTTAATCAAGTCTGAATTTTTGATGCGCTACCTGCGACTTAACATTCTTAGCAATTATTTGGGTAAATATGTATTTTTACTATTGTTTCCGATTTTAGATATCTTAAAAATCCCATGAGCCAGTCCACATAGAATTTGTCATCGCTAAGCTGATGATGTCTACATATATAATATACTGTTGCAGCCATGCAAATGAGGCATCTCTTCAGCATACAGGACACAGCAATATATTAGTGGTTTTGAATACCCAAGACATCTGTCACAACAATGTTTAAAGAATTTAGAACCCTACTTTTATCAAAGTACATAATGGTGCATGATGCATCCCCATCCAGCTGAACACTAGGTAGCAGGCTGACAGCATGGCTGTCAGTCCCTGCCATTGTCCTCCACCACCTCCTGATTACTGGTCTAAGGTGTCTTACTATGTGTAAACCCATATCCCTGGCTTTCTAGTGCCCCCATCACCAGTTCAATCAGTCTAAATGTGTGTAAACCCATATCCCTGGTAATCTAGAGTTCCCAACCACCACAGATCTCCAGTTTGAGCCATCTAAAAGCCTTGTTCCATATTCCTTTGTAGTCTAGTGGACCCCTACCCCTGATTGCTGGTCTGAGCCATCTAAATATCCCAATGCCTAATTCACATGATAGTGTAGTGGATCCCCACCTGAGTGCCATACCACTCCCTCCTTGTCCTTCCCACTTAGCATCCTTCACCCCACCAACTAGTGGTGGCACTCCCCCCATATAGCAGGACATGACAGCTGCTGTTATTCAGAGATGACTACCAACACAGCCACTCCATTCAGCACCTCAGTTGACCATCATTCGATTGGCAGGAGCAAGCACATGCCTACTCTAGAAACAGCTGTTTCTACAGTAGTTGTGCTCTTGCTCCCTGTCACTCAGACAAGTGGCATGCTGAAATATTGAGCAGAGGGGCTGTGTTGGGTGGCCTTCTCTCTGAGTGGTGACAGCTGTCATGTCCTGCCATATGGTATGGGTGGGATGCCACTGGGGGATAAGGAGTGAGGGTGCTGAGGGTGGGATGGGGAGGGGTGTGTGTGGTGCTCAGCCCATGGGAGGCCATTAGACAACCAGAGAAGTATAAATCAGATTATTTCAACAGCTTGGACCAGAGATGAGGGTGTGGGTGTCCTAAACTGCCAGGGAATTAGGCATTGGTTATTTAGATGTCTCAGAGCAGTAAGTGGGTGTGTTGGGACACTAGACTACCAGAATATTAGGCATTAGGTTATTTGGATGTCTCAGACCAGTAATCAAGGGTGGGAGGGGGACATTAGACTACCAAGGAATAATGCATGGGGTTATTTAGATGCCTTACACCAGTGATTAGGGTCAGTGGGGCACTAGACTACAGAGGAATAAAATACTGGGTTATTTAAATTGCTGGGACTGGCAACAGGGTGTTTGGGACACTAGGCTGGCAGAAATACAAGTGTTCACATATTGAGCTTAATCTGACTGGTGATCTGAGGTGTCAACAGCTTCACAAAATCGTCCACACAGTTATGCATGGTGGCATTGTGTGGAGACACTAATGAGCATGTATGGCATGCAAATAGCCTTTAGTCATTTGCATGCCATATGTGCTAAGTATGCCAAGAGCTGAAAATGGTTTACAGGGATAAAGCTCTGCCCTGTTTGGGATGCACTAGCTACCTGTGGGTCACGTTCCTGCAAAGAGCAGAGTTGGCAGAGTGCATAGTCACTGTGTGCCATGCTCTTGCGCCTCATATTCAGACAGGTGGTGTTCACCAGTCAGAGCATGCTGCCTTTTGAATATGTCCCCAAGCCAGTGGTGCACTATATCATGTGTACTACTAATGGGTATGCGGCACTAACGACCAGCTCTGAAAATGGGGCCCTACATCTGCCCCTCTCCCAGGGTACATTGGAAGAAATGATATGGCAGGGACAGTCTTACTTACCTCCAGAAAAGAAAGAGAAAGTGCGAGTCTTGCAGCTACAGTGTATAACTGAGAAAGCAATGTCAACAGACCGCTGCAACTTTAAGAAGAAGGTAGCAGTGAAATTGCTTTGTGCTACTCAGCCCTTACCCTTTTCATTTCTAAAGCTGGGGAACAATCATTATGCCTTTTCTTCTTATGTATAGTAGGCAGCAGAAGTCATGGATATTGGATTCTGGGCAAAGCAGTTATAAAAGATTAAAATCTAAAAAGAACCCAAGCTACTGCTAATTCAGGGATGCTGGTGAGCATAATTCTTAATTTGGTTTTAAAAGGACCTTCCTGTTAATGCTGTCAGATATTGTTGTAAAAGTAATTCTGATGGATAGGGACAGCGTAATATGACAGCTGTGTAAAAGAAATTGAGACACAAATGACACTGCATTAAGATTCTTTTGCCTCAGTTCCTCAGCTGTCTCAATAACTCACATAAAGAGATTGTATATTCATAATGCAAACTTTTTAACATAATACCAAACATTTTTCTATTTCGGCAGGATTTCTAAACACAGTTATATAGCTAATCGCTATGATTCTGTGGTGTCTGTTCATAAATCTATTAAATTCAGAGGGCTGGGTACTATTACAAAAGGATCTATTTTAATGCTTTGCCAGGTAAAATCATACACTAGTATTTTCATCTTGTAAAAGCTACATTAGAAACTTTGTTCAGTATGTTCTGCCATGTTAAAACCTTTACAGTTCAAACCTTGGGAGCTATAAGCTATAGTCAAGTAATAAGTTAAAGTGCTTTTCATTTCCACTTATCTAAAATAGATGGGGTATTATTGGCAAGTACCAGTCAGATGATCTTGAAATCGACCTTTCTGACTGCACAATAGTTATCTGTGTGTCAGGGACAATTAATTGCACTCTGGTCTCCAGGCTGGAAGATCATGAGTTTTAGTAATGTACCAGTACTTGGGCCAGAAAGTCTGGGGTTTCTAGTTCCACATTAGGACATTGGCTTATGCTTATTGCTGAGTTAAGGGTGCAACAGCGTTGGAGATGTGTATCCTTTATACATATATACATGTATATCTTTCCTAGCAAAACTCCTGAAATAAACAAATTAATAATTAATTAGCCCTATCCCTCACCCTGTCATTTTCATCAGTTCCATGTGCCTAGCTAACCCTTTTGTGAAACTTGCAAGTATCTTAAAGATGATAGGAAATAGTTTTTAGACCTCTAGCTGCCATCTAATTGTTCTTTTATTGGCTAACCACTATTCTGATTTGTTTTTGACCTTTTTGTTAAATAATCTAATTGTATTGCCTTTGTAACTATCCTGAATCCATCTGTGCTCAGCATTGCTATGCTCTGTTTTCCTATCTTGTATGACATCAGAAATACCCATTCCAGGCCATTCAGATGAATAGCATGGAATGAGAGTTCCTGATGTCATAGAGTGTCTTACAAACATGAAAATCAAGAGCAGTAGCTGGTGAAGAGAGGAACTCAGTGAAGAGAAGGCACCTCAAAGCTAGATTATTTATTTATCAGAAAATCATCAGAGCAGATCAGAATACATAACTGGTATGGAAAGGGTGATGGAAGGGCAGTTAACTATGCAAAAAGCATTTCCTATCTCCTTTAATACTTGGGGAGGGAAGGTAACTAACAGTACTCACCACGATATCTCCCCGAGGTCTGCTGTAGTTTTACTCCATTCAATCCAACATTCTGTCCTCAGATTCTTCCTCCCAAGTGCATAACCTTGCAATTTTGGAATTCAATTTTAGTTGCCAGAACTTGGGTCACATTTGCTTTATCTTCAGGTCTCTTTAAATTCTATTGTGTTGCCCTCACTATTGGCCCTGCCACATATCTTAAAGTCATCTACAAATAGACACATCTTGCCCTGGATATCCTTGCAATGTTACAGATGAGCACATTGAAGAGTACCTGACCCAGGATGACCCCTCTAGCACCCCACTTGTTACCCTCCTGACCTCAGAGTACATAACCATTTGAATACCACCCTTTGGGTTGTCCCTTCTCTGCCTGTCTTGTGACTTTCTCCCCAATACCCAAGGCCCCAGTTTGTTTCATTAACCTTTGTTGGGGCACAGTGTTGAAGACCTTGAAATCCAGGTAAAGGACATCCCGCACTTGTCCATTGCTTGAGATACAGCATTGAAGAATTTACGTGGTTTGTCTGACAGAGTTCCTCTTCACAGTGCTATTCTGTTTGCTGTCCTGGAATCCATAAGACTCAGTACGTTAACCTGCTGCTCCTTATTATAATCTCAAGGAAGTTACCTACAATGAAAGTCAGAGGAATGATCTGCTACATTTCAGTCTCTGGGGACTATGCCGCTCTCAGTGAAGTAGCTAAAGAGGTCTGCCAAGGGTGCTGCCATGTTGTATTGCCTCTCTGAGCACCTGTGGGTGCAACCGCCAATCCAGGGGACTTCCCACCTTTAAACCTTTCAGATCTTTGAGCTCCATTTCTCTGGGATACTCACCATTATCATATTTGTTTTCTGCCTGAATTGGGTGCTGCACTCCAGTAATGGCCCTCTTACTAGACTGAGAAACCCAAGGAAAATTATTCACGCAAGGTATCAGATTTTTGCCCATTTTCGTAGTTACTTCCATACTCAACCTCTCTTCCTCCATTTTTCCTCCTCTCTCCTTGATATTCCCAAAAAGCCTTATTGTTTCCCTGCTCCTTCTGCAGTTTTAAGTTCCACCTCTGCCTTTGCTCTCCTCACTGTTTTACTGGCTTTTTTGCTTTGCTGAGGTAGATCTCATGCATGCTTCCATCTGGTCAGCCTTAGACAGTCCGAGGCTAACTATTTGCCCTAATCACTACTACCCCAACCTCCTTGGAAAACCAAATAGGGCTCAAGTGCCTCCTCCCATTCCCTACTTGAGGCCTACCTTTGACTAATATTAAGGATACCTTATTTGATATGTCCTCATTTATGCTCCAGCTCAGCCAGTTGGTAATACCCTCTAGCCTCTCCTCAGCTCCTCCTCCATCTCTATAAAGTCCACCCTCCTACAGTTCATGACCAGTGTCATGACCTCTGCTTTTGCACTTTCAGGGCTGTGTCAAATCACACTGTGTTGAGGTTGCTAGACTGAGCATATCCTCCTCTGTTAACCCCCAATGTTGTACTTTTTGGACAGAACTAAGTTGAATATTACAATGTCCATAGTCTGCTCCTCCACATGTTTGAGAAAGAAACAGTCTTGGAAGGTATCCACCAGTGCCTGGTTCCTGGTGCTCTGTGACACAGAAATGCTGTAGTCTGTGTCTGGTATGTTGAAGTGTCCTAAAGGATGACTGCCCTTCAGCTGCCATCCTGTTGATTTCCTCAACTAGTGCCCTGTCTACCTCCTATGACTAAGATGCCTGCATATCACTTCCATGTGAAAAACTCTTCCCATCCATCGTTAGCTGTACCCTTAGTGACTCCACTTCACCCCTTCCACCTGTGACCTTATCCTCCAGCAACTTCAAGTCATTCCTATTATAAAGTGCAAACCCCATCTCTCAACTTTTTCTTGTCCCTCAAAATATTGTTCAGCTTTAGATCATGAGATCCTAGTCATTACTGGGTAATGTGAAATGGACAAGAGGAAACAGTGCACTAAAAGTCTGTGACAGCCATGATCCTAATTCATACAGACCAATAAATGCCGCAAGGTTTAAAGTATTATAGGGACAAACACAAGGGCTATCAGAACATAGTCTCATACTTTGAGGCTCAACTAGCTTCTTCCTCAAGGGCATGGTTTAGTGGCAAGAGATATATAAATGCCCTTGTGAGCACTATAGGTGGACTGGATATAGAATTGATGAAGCCTGTTGGTTTGGGTGAAGTATTCATTTTCAGTAATTGTATGATTTTGCAATATGAACTTCATTTTCCCTTTTGATTTAATAAGGCTGTATTTTATAACGGATGTGTCTAGCAGGACACTAACACGTTTCATCAGTTGTATGCCCTATTTACCTTTATTGGTGTCATGGGTGTTTAAATGCCTCTGTTGCCACTAAACCATGCACCCTGAGGAAGAGGCGATTGAGCCTCAAATAGCTGGGGTTATACAAACATACAAACTTGCCAGCAGATAAAGGCCTTTCGGTCTATTGAGTCTGCTCAGTTGTGCAGCTAGTGTCCTTATACTGCACCTACCCTCCCTCCCTCCCCTTTCCAATGACACTCCCATATGAAACTTGCCAGCAGATAAAGGCTTTTCGGTCTATCAATCTATTATGTTCTCATAGCCCTTGTGTTTGTCTCTGTAATGCTTTAAACTTTGGAAGCACATTTATTATTCTGTATGAATTAAAACCACAGCTATCATTCAGTATGTGCCACTTATAGTGTTTTGCAGAGAGAGAGAGATCTGCAGCAGGAGAGAAAAAATGTGTGTCCCCAAAGAATGCTGAAAATTTGTGTTCCCTCCCACTGCTGCTCTGAGTGCTGTCTGTTTTGTTCCCTGGATCTATAGCAGCACATCTTCATAAAGGAGCTATAATCACGTAATGCTGTATGTTGCTGCGTCCATCTTTGTCTTTACCTGCATCACCCATTCTACCTTTAAAAGATGCTACCAGAGAATACAAGTTCGTATTTTTGCTTATTTTGATATAATGGACACCTCTTATACGGACAAAAATACTATCAGTCAACGTGCCGGTATAAGCGGCATATACTGTATTTACATGGTTTGAGTTTACTGTGTTTCCTCTTGTCCATTTGATGTTACATTTTGTGCTGTTGTACTGGGATTTGCTTGTTGTCGTGCCTATTCCCCTGTCTCCTTATTGCTGGGTGATGCCCACATTTCTGTCATTACCATTATATCTGGGCTCGTTCTGCTGCCATAGTCTGGAGATCACTCATTTTGTTACCAAAGCATTTAGCATTTAAGCAGACCACACTCCAAAAACCTTGCCTACTGCCCTTCCCCACCCACTGGCTACACCTATTTTATTCATTCCATGTGATTATGTCTATATTTACCCACCTAGAAAAATAGAAAATGACAGCAGATAAGGATCACTAAGCCCATCCAGTTTTCCCATATAACCTACCTTTATTAGTGGCCGCTGTCCCTAAATGATTATTGGCTTTAGTCTTTCTTTCCCACTACTAGGGTTCCCTGGCTTATACCTATCCCATGCATATTTAAATCCCCCACTGTGCTTGCTTCCACCAGCTCTTGTGCCAGGCTATTCCATGTATCCACCACCACCCTCTCCAGGGAAAAAACTTCTCACACTTCCCTTATCCTGCCCCCTCCAATCTCATATCATGCCCTCTTGTTCTTATACTTCTCCTATATTGCTAGATGTCGCACACTTGCACCTTGTTTATGCTAAGATACTTGAAGGTTTCTGTCATGTCTGCCCAATCCTCCTCTCTTCCAGTGTATACATATTGAGGTATTTTAATCTCTCCACATTTGTCTTCTGTTGCAAGCCCTGTAACATCTTAGTCGCCCTTCTCTGAATTGCCTTCCCCTGTCTATGTCCTTATGAAGATGTGGCCTCAGAACTGTACACAGAGTTCCAGATGAGACCTCACCAGTGTTTTTTATATAGCTGTATCACCACCTCCTCCTTCTGCTAGTGATACACCTGCCTATGCACCCCAACGTGCCACTTGCCCTCATTACAGCCTTTGTACTCTGTTTGGCCACCTTTAGGTCATCTGAAATGATAACCCCCAGATCCCTTTCTTCCTTGGTGACAATCAAACCCCCAATCCTGTAGGTCTCAGGTTTTGCGTCCCAGGTGCATGATTTTGCACTTCTTCGCATTGAACCTCAGTTGCTACATTCCAGACCATTTTCCAGTTTTCCTAGGTCCCTCCTCATTTTCTTCACCTGATCTGTAGTGTCCACCCTGTTGCAGAGCTTGATGTCATTTACAAACAGGCAAACCTTCCCTCCAGCTCTTCTGCAATGTCACTAATGATGACATTAAAAACAACTGGTCCCAGGACTGATCCTTGAAGTACTGCACTGGTCACTTCACTCTCCTCGGATTGAATCCCATTTTACCATCACTCTCTGCTTTCTGTCCCTAAAGAGCAGCTTACACCTTCAGGAGAACTGTAACAGAACCCAATATTTAGACACAGTTCAGTTTGTATTTCACATTAGTTGTGTATTCCTCCTCCCCATTACAGTATTTATTACTGAGGTAATTTGCATGAAAACAGGACCTTTGCTTTTGAAGAGTTCATCTATTCCTGTTGCCTTCTCCCCACCTGAAGTCATAATGCATTGTTTTGACATCACAATTACTCCCATGTAACAGACTGTGATGTCACAACACAGGATTATGACTTGAAGTGAGGGGAGTACCTACAGAGGCAGATAAACTTTAAAGGGAACTCTGAGGATAACCATCATATATTCATACAAATGTACTTAATAATAATAAATAATAGGAAGAAATATATAAAATATATATGGAATGCAAGCTGATTTGTACCTAATTATTATGTTTTCATAGTTTCTCTCAGGCGTCAGTAGCTCTTTAACTAGTTCTAATCCAGTTTACCACTTTGTGACTCTCCCGAGGCTACCCATCATGCTAACCAGTCTTTTTTGTGGGACTGTGCAGGTACCTTACTGAACTCGAAGTAGTACATCCACTGCTCGCCCGATCCACCCTCCTTTGTTACCCAGTCAGAAAAATCTATCAAATTTGTTTGACATGTCCTTCTACTGTGAAACCGTGCTGCCTCAGATCCTGGGCTCTGTTGGATATCAAGTGTTCCACAATCCTCTTCTTAAAGTAGTGCCTCCGTAATCTTTCCCACTGCTGAGGTGAGTCTGACCAGTCTATAGTTTCCTGCCTCCTCCCTGCTACCACGTTTGTGAAGAGGGACTACATGTCCCTCCTCCAGTTCCCTGGAACAACTCTTTTGTTGAGCAACTCACTGAACAAGTCTGCCAGTGGCGCTGCTAGCTCCCTCCATAGTTATTTTAATATCCTGGGATGTCTGCCATCTGGTCCCATTGCCTTGTCCACCTTCAGTTTTGTGATCTCCTCCAGGACTCTCTTCTGTAAATGAACTAGTGTTCACCCCCGTATGTGAGGCCCAGTTGTGGTCCTCTCCTTCTTCAGTGAATATTGAACAGAAGTATTTATTCAGTATTTCTGCCTTTTCCAGATCCCCCCCACACTCTCCTTTATCCCCTAAGCTTTACTATCCCAGCCCTGGACTTCCTTCTTCACTGATGTTCTATAGAATGCCTTGTCCCCATTTTTCACTGTCTGTGCTAATCTTTCCTCTGTTTGCGCCTTTGTGCTCCTAACAGCTTTCCCTGCTTCCTTCAGACAATTTAGGAACACCACCCTATCTTCTTCCTTCTGTGTCTCTTTATATTTTCTGAAACTCAACATTTTGGCCCTTACCTTCTCTGCTACACCTTTTGAGAACCATAGTGTTTTCCTTCTTTGCTTGCCTTTGTTTCTCAGCCTAATGCACTGGTTTGTCACCTCCACTATGGCTCCTTTTAGGTGTGCCCACTGCTCCTCAACCCCTCTCCCCCATCCTCCACCTCACCAGGGCTTCTTTGATACATATCCCCATCCTAGCAAAGTCTGCCATCCTAAAACCCAAGACCCTCACCTTGTGTGGCTTGACTGCGACCATGTGCCCATGTTAAATCACACTCTGTGGTGGTTGCTGGTCCCCAGGTGACCTTCCACTCGGACATCTGTGATTCTGTCTAAATGGATCATTACCAGATCTGGAATCGCCCTGTCTCTGGTGGATTCTAGCACTAGCTGCCTGAGGCCTTCCCCTGCAGGGAATTTAAGATGTCTTAGCTCCTGGCTGAAGCAGCTGCCAGGATGGTCCATCCATGTCTGGCATATTAAAATCACAGCAGCAGTACCTCCCCTTTGTTGCCATCTCGTAGTATTTCATCCACCAGCTCCCTATCCACCTCTTCCCTGGAGCTGGAGGCCTTTAAATCACCCCTGCATGGATTGCTGTGCTATTTCCTGGCTCAAGAGTGACCCCACAGTGCCTCAGCCTCCCCTCTGTACCCTGTACCGCGGTTGCTTTTATCTCTTCTTTGACGTACAGGGCCACTCCTTTTTAGGGCTGCAGTGGGCGTGCCCTGCAGATCTTTTATGGTCATTTAGAAAAAGGACTCTGCATTCCTTCGAATGAACAACAATGTTGGATTGCATCACAATCACCTCTATGTCTGTGAAGCAGTCCACCCATGTTGTTCCTACTGACCGCAGCATTGCACTGTTTCACAGTGTTGGCAGTCACTGCGAAATGGGCACCTCTGTCTTGTCCAAGATGGCCACTATTGTCTACTGTGCATACATGAGTAGTCACGCATGCTCAGTAGCATGCGGTGAACCATCTTGGTCACGGCGAGTGGTCCGTGTTCCGCCATGACCTCAAGTACATATATATAATATAGATAGATATATATATATATATATATATATATAGATAGATATATTTATATTTTTTATAGCAATTCCCCACCCGACCCTCCCTCTCAGTGCCCACCTCCCCAGATATATAGAAATTACACAGGTGCTCAACTCCCCAGTGTCATGCTCGTGTGTTCTCCCCCACTTGACCCTCCCTGTCAGTCAGCACCCACCACCCCAGACCCCACAGAAACATAACTGTGGCACTGGAGGTGCCAGTCCCTGAGTGTCTGGTGGTCCCAAACATAATTGTGACACCGGGTGGCCAATCTCAGTTTTGTGATCGCGATCGCCATTTTTTTCACCTCAAAAAATGGTCCTCAATGTCTTCCCACACATAACTGTAACACTCGGTGCCCAATCCCTCAATGTCATTATAAGAAATCGTCGGTCTTTCTTTTTTTTTACCTGTAAAAATAAACGTCCATCAATGTCTTTGTGGCCATTCCTTACCCCCCACCTGACCCTCCCACTCAGCATCCACCCCCACACCCCAAGCCCTTATTACCCATTGAGGATCCAACACTGCAATCCTGTCTGACTGCAGACATGTCTTCACTCTTCAAAGCCAGACCGTGAACTGAAGGCACAGGTATGCAGTTAAATGTATTTCAATTGGGTTTTAAACTTATGCTATAACTTGGGCCTTTACATATTTATTATATTTTCCAACATGCCTTCTTTGGGACCCCTCCTCATGAACAATGTCACTGTCATTAGGCAGCTCTGTCCTGAAAGGTGATTTCGCTGTCCTTGCATGAAATTACTTTCAGGCAGGAGTTGAAAATTTCTCCTGCCCTTGTTCAGGAGTTGCGGTGATAAGAAGGCTATGTTGAAAGGTTGGTGTGAAAATATTGAAAACACTGTGCCGAGCCTACATTGAATTTTTTTACGAACGAGTTCATAACTTTGGTACTTTTCAATATTTTTACCCCCAATTACTAAATACAGCCATATCTGTATAGCACCTCATGGCTGTGATAGCTGTCATTTTCAAATCCTGTCCAAAATGTTGTTTTCATCCCAAATTGTGATTTCACAATCCCTGTGTGAAATCACCTTTGGGCACCAGGTGAAAATTTTCTCTGCCTTTGTTCATAAGGTGGGGTCATAAGAAGGCTATGTTGAAAATCTGGTACAAAAAATTATAAAACAACCAAGTTATGAGCCCACATAGAATTTTGCTAATAGAGGCTCATAACTGTAGCCCTGGGGCTGGGCAGTCTAAAGAGGGCTACTACCTCTGCCTGGCTGGGCTACCAACCAGGTTGAGGGTCCTGGGTTCCTATTTGCTATTACCAGGGTTCTTTCCAAGGTGAAATAAAAATAGCGCAATGCTTCCACTCAGAGTACATTTAAGTGGGTCTGATTTTCACAGTACAACCCCTGGGATGCTGTACCAACCCACCTCCACATACAGTCACCCCAACACATGGATACCGTAAACCAAAGCCCCCAATTTTAATACTTCACATTTTTACTTCAGATAATAATGATATGTTCACTAAAAAGATACTCACGAGTCAGAATTATTCCAAAAACAATTAACACCCATTTATGTACAGAGGGATGGTTAGGAATGGGATAGATTGAATAGAGGTAGTGTTGTTCGGATAGTATTCTATGAATTAGGATACCACCAGATAACCTGACATTTGACCAGACAGTGGATCTGGTCGGATAGTAGCGCTATTCGACCATGGATCCAACCGTCCCAGATCCCGATCAGATCCCCAGATCTGCAGTCGGATCACTGGATCTGACCTCGGATAAAGTGGAATACAACCTGGGATCTGACCTCTGACTTAGGTTGATCCTGCCGCTATCCGATGGATCACAATCGGATCCACAAAGGCACTATCTGAGCATCACTAAATAGAGGTCAAGCAACATTTTGTATTTTGCAATTGGCATTTAGAAATTCACATTTTAGATCATATCCCTTTAGATTCAAAAGCATATTCCAATACTTGTGGCCACCAACCTCTGACTAGCCAGCTGCTGCAGATTTTAGCATTTACACAAACCCCAACTGGTACCAGTTGTTTACCCCTAAAAGTCCTAGCTTGGTACCCACTGTTGACACATTGCAGGCCTATGGTGCACCTGGTTGGCCAGCATTGGCGCACTTTCTTTAATCTCATTTTACCTTTCTGTACACTTATTAACTGCTTTAAGATTTCACTGTGCCACTGGGCACAACTTGAAACAACTATTTACATTTCTGTTTGATTACTTTAAACTTTCCTATGCCATTGGGCATGACTTAAAAGCAGCTAAATACATCCCTCAGGTGCAGGACAATCGCTACATTTTCTCACAGTTCTGCAGACAGTCTTGGGTGGTGCGGGACTGAAAACCTGGAGTAGATAGAACAGCAGAACTCGAGATTATTTGGAAGCTTGAGATATGGAGCTGGCACTCTGCAGCTTGATCTTCTGGCTTGCTCGAAGGTCTAGCAGCTTGTCCCCTTCAGCCTGTTTCAAGGCCTGATGCAGAGCATGAATGCAAGGCTCTCCAGGCCACAAAAGAACCCAGACACAGGAGTGATCCCACGGTCCAGCTCCTCATTGGATCTAGAGTGCCCTAGCACTCAGGCATGTGCCCATGACTCCTGTGGCCAGTCAGCCCCACTCAGTAGGGGTTGGCTGTTTCCTACCTGGCTGCAGGCTGAAAATGAGCAATTTCTCAGTCTTTCTAGCTTCAGATCTGGTTGGCAATTTTAATATTTAGAAGTTTAAGAAAACATCCTTCAGCCACACTACCATCGTAGCAGCGTGGCCCTTTTCACACAGGTCACAGTCCATGGACTCTCACTGAGTGCACAGTCTTAGTGAGACTTCAGTTCATTCAAATGGACTCCTCCGAGGACCCTGAACTTGCACTGACTGAGCCCTGTACTTTTTACTCGACCAATCCCGATACTCGAAATCTCTTTTCCTCACTGTGCAGGTGCTGCTGACCAAGAAGAAGCTCTCTCTTCAAATACAGACTACTTGGTTTTACTAGCCAAGCCTCCACATGTCAGGAGACTCATACCAAGCTTACTTGGTTTTACTGGACAATCCTCAGTTTGTCAGGGAGACCCCATACCAAGTTTCCATAGACCTTTTTCCATAAACATTTTTTCATAAACCTTTAACCAAAATGTCCTTCCCTTCCTGTGACGTTAAGTCCAGTCAGGTACAGACAGAACCTTTTTCCTTACTTGAACCTTTATCCTTATATCTCACTGCTGTGGTGTAGACAAATTCAACCTTTTCTTGCACTAAGGCTCCGCAGCCCCCAAAATCATCTCCATCTCCTTGATATTCCATATGACCTTTTCTCTTGAACGCCTGAGCAAGACCTGCACTGCTTATGGTGTAGCTGCTTCCCACAGCAGCCTTTTACAGAACCCTGCAGCTCTCTCTCTCTCTTAGCTGAGCTGCACACCCAGACTCCTTTGACCACATTCCTCCATACATAGGGGAAGGCAGAATTGCAGGCCCTAGGAACAGGTAGCTAGCAACCTCCCCAAGAAGGCCCTTCCCAGCCTTGCAGCCCCATTTTCTGCATAGTGGCTGGATCCCCCTCCTCTGGAGGGCTTCTGCCAATCTGACTCAGAACCAGACAGTCTTTAGGTTTTGGGAGCTCTCTGGCAGCTCCCCATTGGCTGAATTCACTGTCCTTAACAAAAAGGAATATGCACGAATCTCTTTGACGCCTGATTGGTTGAGTAAAAGAGTGCAAAGAATTTCCCCAGCTTTTTCCCCCACAAGTCAATTTACTGTCCCATAAGCCCCACTGGCAAATCCTGGCAGTCCGATTGGCTGTACTGTGGTCACATGGCTGCAAATATGGCTGCTGGCAGAACAGTCCCACTGCTGTCCATACAGTGTGCTAACTTTATTCTCCTGGTGCAGCCACAGAAAACATTTTATTTATTCATTGCCCCAATGTTTTGTAGCAGTCCCTTTGTTTTATCTCCTGGCTGCAGAGTTCAGACTTTTATTCACCACACTGCCTGTCTCTGCTGCCAAAATTCACTGCTCCCCAGGCAGCAGGCAGACTCTCATTCATATCCCCTTTCAAACAACATGAAGTCTTGCTGTATTCTGACTAATGCAGTTAGCCCCAGCCTTTTAAACTGCCCCAGAAAACAAAGGTTAAACTTTCTATGCAGAGCATAGAATGCTGACCTTGAGCTCGGTTGATGTCTCTGTCTGTTTCCTTTGAAATCTAACCATAGATTCTTTATTCTGCCTCACTGAACAGTCGCTCCGGAGATTTCTCCTGCAGCTCGGTTCGAAAGTCAGTTGAAGTGTTGGTTTACAGTCAGTTTTAACCAAATTTATTTCCGCATAGTCACTATTACAGGTGCTTCCTTGTGGCAGTCCCACCTGCCAGAGTGGCGCAGAAACTCTGCAGTGGTACTGGTTGAGGAATATGCTTGTGTCCCACTACCCCACCCTTTCAGAGCCCACCATAGGCCAGTCTCCTCTTCTCACTGGCATCCTCTGAGGTAATGGTGGCAGGCTTGGTGGCCTCTGGTTTGGGGAAGAGGTCCCTGAATCCTAGTCAACTCAGCCTGGAGTCTAGCGGACTTCTCCTCAACCCAGGAGGTGTGTAGATGGGGCAGCACTGCAGTCTCCAGATGGTCTCTCTGAAAACTGCTGCCCCACAGCCACTGCACTGCACCACTCCCAGCATTCTCAACCTCCATTCTCCCTGTGTTATCTGAAGATACTGTTGTACCCTTAGCCATGATAGGGTGTTTCTAGTTTCCTTTTTGTTTATTTCTATTTGTGCTCCTGCATGCTTTGTTTAAATTTTTTGTTTATAGAATGGCATGAAAAAACTCTAGAAATTTCATTGGCGAGAGACATCACCTGACTGTGTTTAATCTCTAAAAATGCATGGTCAGGTGCCAAATCTCATTTTCTCCCCCAAACATACCTAGAGCCATTTTATAAGTGTATTAGAGTTCCTGCAGAGTGTATATCATAGATTAATGCACTTCCCAGTGTGTGGTGACACTCCTCTCAGTGTTGTGCCTATTACACCCTGGGGCATGCATTAAAATCATATAATGCACACCCTGTTGTGGCTTACTGCTTACATATACTCCTACCCTAGATAGGGTGTTGCTCCTATTCCCATATTGGGCCTACCTTTGATCTTCCACCCTTCCCAGCAGTGAGTATTACACAGAAATGAACAGGCACCTTGCCCTAGTCGGACGGCAAAGTCCCCTGCTTCTCTGCTTCCTTCTGCTGATACCTATGATGCCAGTCTCCTGTTCCACTCCTTCACTGTTCGACTCACTCGCTGGTTATGAACCTGTTGGACATGATAGCAGTGGCTGCTTTTATGCAGAACCTGCTCCTTCCTTTGACATGCTGTTGACTGTGGAAGTCAATTACCAAGTAGCTGAGGCCCCAGGCCAGACAGTTAGCACCCTCCCCAAACTACAGGGCTACATACAGGTGTTATAATATGGCCCCTAAATCTTGGCTACTCTGGCTGCTCTCATATTTACCCTTCATTCAATCAGAAATACAATAGTTCAACCAAGTTTCACCACAACTAACCCCACCTATGTTATCTCCCAAAGAACAAGCCTGTTTTATCCCTCCTGTTGCAAATACAGGCAGATTCTGCTGAAGCACATCCAGTTTGGTAGGGGCAACGACTGGAAAAATCTTTGGTTGTGAACACTGCTGCATTGATTTTGTGAGTGGCGGCTGACACCTTTGATGTGGGATTGCAAGGGAACCTAAAGTTATAGCTCCCTTTGCATCTAGAGAAAATCCTGGGATGTCTTTAAAGGAGAGACTTACTTTATTATTTTTTTTTTTATGCCATCCGTAAACCCATTTCAGTATTGAAGCCTTTGTTACATTTTTGTACGAATAAGCTGCAACACGGTGTACATTAAATGACGTTAGCAACATTCCTGGGGTGTGAGATAAGAAGTTGAAGGCCAAGTGTCATGCCCTGGGAACTGCATTGAAACTCTTAAATACATACCCTGCAGTTGTTAATTGTGCTTATCAAATGGCCCACTTTATATTCTATAGCAAACATCAGTAAAATAACTTTTAAATTAAAGACGTTGTTTAAATATGTCTAAAATTAAAAAAAGTTTATTTTGATGAAATAGTTTTTTTTTATTTATTCATCAGGTGGCAATGTTCTGTTACTGGTGTTTAATCTTGTCCAGCCTTTCTTTAGTTTTTTTTGTTTTTTGCTTAACGATTAGAATTTGTTCTAGTACATTGGCCTGGTTTGCATAAAATGAGAACCTGCACCTGATCATGCAAAGCCAATAAGTTTTGTGGACATTTTCCTTGCCATTGTATGAATTCACATCAAAACCTGAAGCAATAAAGTAGTTATGTGTTTTGTTTTGTTTTCTGTGAAGACCAGCTCTGAAAGTTTAAGGAGATCAGTTTTGACAACTGAAGGTTTATGCTGGAAGCTCCAGTCACTTTTGTTGTGCAGAAGATTATAATGCGCAGCATAATACTGCCAAAATGTGTCCACATTTCCAAAGTATGTACAAGATCTGGTTGGCATTTGCAGAGGGATGAGAGATTTTAACCTGAATAATAAGCAGCATTTCTTATCTTGGGTAGCTTGAGATACAGTGGGCCACTACAAATTACATAGAATCAGATTTCTTTATGTAACCTAAACTTGCAGATTATGTGAGGACAAAGTCCTTGGGAAATCTAGGCACAGCTCTGAGGGTCTCGACCTAAAATTAATCTCTTACCCTTGACGAATTGCTAACCCCACTAACCTCAATTGTGAATCTTTCCTCTCCAAAGGAACCTTCCCAAGCCTATGGAAAGCTGCCATAGTAACCCATGTCCACAAACTGGTAGTAAGCCTGACCACGCCTAACTATCACCCAATTTCAATCCTCCCACCTATCTCAAAAGCCCTCAAGCTTAATAGTCTATGACCAGCTGACAGCTCACCTTGAAAAATACCAACTACAATGCCAGCAGCAGCACAGCTTCTGGCAACGCCACAGTACAACCACTGCACTTCTTGAGTTCATGGGCTACATTCATAGTGCCTTCGATCAGGGCACTTGGTGGGAGCAACCTTCATTGACCTCACCAAGGCTTCGATAAGGTCAACCATGACCTTCTCCTGGCACAACTAGAGGCTATAGGACTCTCCTCTGACTCCCTGTGCTGGTTCCGAGCTACCTCTCAGGCGTGTTCAGCAGGTAAAATAAGCAATGTACTGCTGACCCCTTCAAGTGTCCCTTGGTGTCCCTCAAGGCTCCATCCTTGGCCCTCTCCTCTTTAGCCTCTTTCTAAATAACCTACCACTAGCCTGCCGACAAATCCTTCCCCACGCTGATGATGCGATGATTTACTCCAGTCATCCTGACCCCACCGTTCTGAAACAACATCTCCAACAGGACTTCAGCAACATTGAAGACTGGTTTAACAAGCTAAACTCATAGTCAACCACAAAAACATAGAAACATAGACTATGACGGCAGATAAGGACCGCTAGGCCCATCTAGTCTGCCCATTTCCCTACCTACAGGATGAGCCACAGATCCTAGTTAACCAGCAGCCTATATCTTCCTGCCCCCACAAGAATTGCCTTATGTCTGTCCCATGCATTCTTGAATTCTCCCACAGTTTTAAGACCCACAACTTCCTCAGGAAAGCTGTTCCATGCATCCACTACCTCTCTGTGAAATAATACTTCCACATTGCCCTGAACCGCCCTCCTTCTATCTTTAAATTGTGTCCCCTTGTTCTTGCAAGTCTCTTTTTCTGAAAGATGCTACCCTCTTGGACTTTGTTGATTCCTTGAGGTACTTGAAAGTTTCTATCATGTCCCCCCTCTCCTTCTTTCCTCCAGGGTACAAAGACCATGCTCTTTGCCTCAGCGCACAGCCTCCAACATTCTGAATCTATATAAGGACACCATTGAAATGGTCCTCAATTTCAAATACCTGGGCCTCACCCTGACAGCTCCCTCTCATATGCCGACCACATCGACCAGGTGGCCACTGCAGCTAACAGGAAGCTTGGCCTGCTTTACAAGCACCATAGCTGCCTCACTCCTGCAAAGCCTCTAGCTCTCCATAACTAGTTCGGTCTTCTCAACCATTGATTATGGCTTTGCCATCTACTGTGCTGCCTCGGACAGCATGCTGAGGTGACTCACCACTATGCTCAACAAAGCCTGCCAGCTCGCACTGAGTGCCCCTCGCCTGACTCCATACCTGCCACCTCTACCAGGAAACCAGTTGGCTAAATATGTCTGATAGGGCCCGCTATCAAACTTGCATCATTGCCAAAAAGCAGCCCTGGGCTCATTCCCTGGGCCCAGCTGCCTCATCCACCAGGCTGCTCAACTAGGACCACAAGGACAGTCAATAAAATCTCAGTCAAGATCTCCTGCCGTCGCACTACCCAAGGTCAAGCGTTCGTCGAATACCGGGCCCGCTATGGCTCTCCTCTCTTCCAATAGAACTAGCCACAATTAGCAGAATCGACCAGTTCAAATCTGCACTTAGGTCACACCTTTCCTCGCATGGGCAATGCACCTGTCCTAACTGACCGACCTTCCAGCTTCAATAAACTGACTGCCCCAACTACTTGCACTTCGTGAGATCCTAACTTGCTTCTCTCCCTCCCTCCACCTCCCTCCCCTGGCCATCAGACCCCTGCCCTTCCTGTATCTTGCCTCCTATCCCCGGCTCCACTCCTCTCCACGCTTGGAGCCCCCACCCCTACCCTCTCCCAGACGTGGTGTTCCCTATTCTGGGGATACTCCTTGCTACCACCTCCACCACCTCCTCACATTTTAATTCCTTCCCACCCTCCTCCCTCCCTCCACTCTCCAGCTGATCTAACCTTGTCTGTCTACAATGTCTTTACCCTTTCCCAATGATCTTTATTGTGTTTTGCCGTTGTTGAAAGTATTGTTCTTTGATTATCTGTGTCAACTACTGCATGTCTGCCATTTTACTGACGTGGAACCTTTGTAAATGAGCTTGTAGCTCAAAGGTAATAATCCGAGAATTCAATAAATAAATAAATTTGGTTTTAAGGGTAATACAGATAAAAGAAGCATGATAATCTTGATCAGAATACCAACACAATTCATCTTTCTTTTGCATTGAAAATACATGTTAAAGCTTTATTTTCCATCAATATTTGAAAATTCTGTTTCATAGCTCCTACTAAATTAAATTAATTTTGTATGAAAGGTATTTTACTGGATTAGTCAAAGGTAAATTGACTTTTGACCTGCATATTGCTTTGAAAATATTGGGTAAATATATTACAGTCAGATTAACATTTCCACTCTTCCAATATACTTATTACATAGAACACTGCAGAGAAAGAACATCAAGAATTCTCATCCCTGCACTGAAAGATATTTAACTCTGTACAGGTAGCTCTGCCTTTCTTCCAACAGTGCCAAACAAAGCAGATCTGGGTATACTGAAAAAAAAAGCCTTTATCGTTACCTACTTGAACTGGTAAAGAGGCTATTAAACAACAATCATAGTAGAGACTTAAGATTACAAGAAAGTCTGAAGTTACCGTGACTGGCACACCTCTTATATTCTTTGCACTCAGTGCTGGTTCCAGTCCTCTTCAGTGTCTTTATCAGTGATATTGCAGAGGGTCTAGAAGGGAACATTTGCCTGTTCGCTGATGTCATTAAGCTCTGCCACAAGGTGGACACACACACCAGGGGGAGTGGATAGAATGAGGGAGATCTAAGGAAGCTGGAGGATTGATCAAGGGATTGGCAGGTGGGTTTTAACGCAAAAGTGCAAGATAATGCACACATGGGTACAAAACCCAGGAGCTACATATCAACTGGGGGGCATGACAACTCAAGCAAGAAAGAGTCCCGGGGTGATCATCGTTGATGACCTCAAGGTGGGTAGGCAGTGTGACAAGGCAGCAGGAAAGGCAAACAGAATGCTGTGATGTATAGGCAGGGAATCTCTAGCAGAAAAAGGGAGGTAATAATTCCACTATACAGGACATTAGTGAGGCCGCACCTCAAATATTGTGTCCAGTTCTAGAGGCCTCATCTATGTAATGACATAGATAGGGTGGAGGTGGTTCAGAGGAGGGCAACCAAATGGTGCAGGGACTATATTGCAAGCCCTACAAGGATAGGCTGAGGGAATTAAATATGTACTCCTGAAAGAGGGAGGAAGGGGGATATGATCAAGACATTTATGTACCTACAGGAAGAATAAAAGTACAGGAGAATACTATATTCCAAAGAAAAAGATGCTCAAGGACAAGGGGCACAAGATGAAACTAGAGGGAGGTTTAGAGGGAACGTGAGGAAGTATTTCTTGATAGAGAAGGTGGTGGACAAGTGGAACAGCCTGTCAGCAGAGGTGGTGGGGCAGAAGCGATTACAGGTTTCTTTAAACACGGTTGAATAGGCATAGAGAATTGCTGGTAGTCGGGGGTACAACCTAATGCCAGCAGTGCATGATAAAGTGCAGTTGTTAGTGGTAATAGAGCAGACTAGGTGGACAAAGACCCTTATCTGCCGACAATTTCTATGTTTCTGTGTTTGTATTTTAAAACTGCTTTTGTATTATCCATTTGCTTTCTTTATTATGTGTTTAATGTTTCAGTACAACACTCAGAATGATTAAGGTGGGGGTCTTTTCTATTTTTTATTTTTGGATTATATGCAGTTGCTGCATTTTCTAATGCTCTGTCCCTATGGGGCTCCAAATATGTATTATGATGGGGTCCCACAGGACCACATGCATTTTCTGTCCCAATTTGTTCTTCTTTCATTAGCATTTGGGATTATCAGAGTGATTCTGATTTACGTGCCTTTGGGATAGACATCTGTTCTAGCTCTGTTTCAACAATTAGATTAGGATTTAAATTATCATCTGTGGATTACTCTTTTCTCACCCCAGGAATTCTTCAGTATGCTTGCACATATGCAGTATGCCAGCTGGGTTCAGCTGCCCTGGAGGTGGAGTCGATGCCAATCAGAAAGCAGGAGAGGAAGTCCTGCCTGTAGCTAGAGTTGGAGGTCATTCAGATTCATTTCTTTGCTGACTGGACAACACTGTCCTGGAGTCCTCACTTCTCAACTTTGCTTGAAGAAGTTCATTTCTTTAATATTTATTTTACTGCTGCCTCTAGAGTTTTTAATGTAGTTTTCTTTATTTTCACAATTCCTTTGGTTCCAAGGAACCATAAATTCTTTTACCTCAGCGGTTCCTAACACGGTTACTGCTCTTTTCTGAGGTAGAATGTTAGTGCTTTTGAACTAAATAAAGCGCTTTTTATTTCTTTTTACTTTATTTTATTCGTGGTTCCCTATTTTCATCGCAACTGCATTTTTAAGATACAAACTCTTTATTTTTAGTGCTTTTGCAACTGCTTATACACGATTCCATAGCATTTGGGAACTGACCAAATTCTATAAATTTTTCCCTTTTGGGAACATATTCTGAGGTCTTCTGATGATTTGGCATGTCAGATAGACCTAAAAGAAAACTGGACCAACTGGTTTTAAAATTGCAGTAAGTGTGCTGAAAATAGTGGCCAAGGCCGCAGTCTTTGTTAAAGTTGTTTGGGTCCACACCATAACTGTAAACTTTGCTCTAAATTTTGTTCTAAAATAGTTAAAAAAGAGCCAAAAGATTGGAAATGATGGCTTCTCAGTCTGCCTCCCCTCAACTAAAAACCCTGAATAAAAACCCTGAAGAGGGATCATCTTCTCATAAATCTAAAGAAAAGTCCAATATGGACTCCCTAGAAAATAAGCCTGATAAAAATTATTCTGACTAAGCCAAAAGAGACTTAATGAGCAGGTTCCTGATTCAGTGCCTGCAAAACAGAAGCAAAGAAAACATATCACTGCCCTCCCACTGAAAAGCAAAGGGAGATGCCATTGACACAAAAAGATACACCCTCTGATGAAGAAATGGCTATGGCTTGACATTTATATCAGACTATACAGGCTATGGGCAATCTCTTTAATACCCTCCTGACCCTACTACCCTCACACTTCAGACCATGGGCTTGTCCAGGGTTTTTACTATGAGGGTGATAATGACCAACCAGAGGGTGAACCTTTAGAACCTGATGTATTCCCTGACCAAGAGTCTGGCTGTCCTCTAATGGCCAGAAGGATTTTTCTTCTCTCTATACCTTCATTCAGCATATGGTGGACACTCTGGATCTCATTATTCAAGAGACCACTGACCAGGAGGAGAAATACTTTTAGATACGATGGGTTTCCTCCTCTAAACAGTTGCTTTTGCCCATACATAAATCGCTTTGCAGTGCAACTTTTAAATATTTTGAGAATCCCACTTCTATTTCTGGAGCGGACAAGAAAGCTGAAATAAAGTGACAAGAAAATTGAAAAAGAGTACCAACTGGGGAGAAATAATGCTGAATTTCTTTATATACCTTGACCACGAGGGTATGGTTGGTGCAGGCTGCTGTGACAAAGGCTTAAGTGCCTCTATCTTCGCAGCCCTGAAAGGAATCTAGAAAGTTGATTCATGGGTAAACAATTTTATACAACAGCTTCTCTGCTGCTCTGCCTGTCTGCTTATATGGCCTATGCAGCTCAATATCAAAAAGCTCTCTGAAACTGTGCTAGCTATCAGCCAACAGGCTCCAGACAAGGTAGCCCAGGACCTGGCAGAAACCATAAAAACTGTCCTAGAGGCTACAAATTACACTCAGAACAAGTCCTAAGTAGGGCTCTTTTGTCTGGCTAAGAAACCTAGTACAAAAAGACCTATGCTTCCAAATAGAAAAGACTTTCCCTATGGTGCAAGGACAGGCACATTCAACCACTAAAAGCTATACTCTCATCAGTGCTTGACAACTTGGTGTATCTACAGGCATCAGGCCTAAGTACCTCATCCCTGATAGTTCACCTAGCAGCCTTTTCGGCTTATATTTCTGCTGGGTTGGAAAAGTCTATAATTTCTCATTCCATCTTTAAGAAATTTTTCAAGGGTCTGTCCCACTTTCAACGTCAAGTTAGGGAACCTATTCCTACCTGGGACTTGAACCTCTGTGTAGCCAGACTCATGGAACCACCTTTTGAGCCTATGGCTGCAGCAGAACTAATGTACAATACTTGGAAAACTTTTGGTGGCAATCACCTCAGCTAGAAGGATTTCAGAGCTGCAGGCACTCTGCACTGAACCTAACTACATTATATCCTATGAAGATAAGGTAGTTCTCAGAACAAATAAGAAATTCTCCCCAGGGTAGTGTTAGAATTCCACCTGAACCAGTCCATAACACTCTCTGTCTTCTTCACATACAAATACACTCTGATGAATGAAAGCTAGATAGTTTGGATGTGAAAAGGCACTGATGACCTACTACCTGGTACACACCACACAGCTCAGGACTTCACATACTCAGCTCTTCCTCACCTGTAGTGAATAAAGAAAGGGCAGCCACCCCAAAGTCTCAGGGCCCACTCCACTAGGGGCACTGCAGCTTCAGTGGCAGCTGCAAGAGACATCCTTGCTAGATATCTGCAAAGCAGCTACCTGGAAGACTGTACACACTTTCACAAAACACTACTGTTTGGATGTATAGTCCAGGTCAGATGCCAAATATGGCACAGCAGTCCTGTAGAACCTGTTTCCAAAGTAGGTTATGTACCTCCTCCCATCTGCATTGCTTTGTAGTGCATATGGATAAGCATACTGAAGAATTCCTGGGTGAGAAGAAAAAATACTCACCATAGTAATATTGTTTCTTCCAAGGCATTCTTCAGTATGTTTGACCTCCCACCCATCCTCTCCTACATAATCTGACTGAGTAGTTCTGCAGTACATACCTTAGCCAAAAGTTTAACTGTTTGGACTTAATACTTTACAGCTTTATAGTTATGGGTGTTTTATAGTTTTATGTATTGTTCTTGTTCCTATAGTTTTATAGTTTTTCATAAGTGCTGTTGGGGCCTTTTGCCCTCTAGCTTCAAATGAATCTGACTGACCTCCAACTCTAGCAACAGGCAACACTTCCTCTTCTGCTTTCTGATTGGCTGATGCAGAAAATCATTAGCATTGACTTCACCTCCGGGCAGGGGTCGATCTTAACATTGTTTTACTAGCCCAACCACTAGTGCAAATTGACCAGGGCTAGTGCAGCTAACTCTCTACTTGCCCATCTTGACTAGTGCAGATTTTCATGGCTGTTAATGAAGTTAAAAAGTCTCTACTTTAGCATTCTCTCATCCTCATGCTAATCTCTCTCAATGTTCCAGATGGCCAGGGTGATTAACAGCTCATTAAGAGCTGCAATTATCTGGCAGTTCAAGAGAGGGATCCCACAAAAGACTCAATGTGAGTCATTATCACTCCACTGTTAAGATTTTCAGCTAGTGTCCAGGGTGTGATCAAGGGTAGAGTGCTGTTAAGTCATTAGGTTCCGATTTTCTGAATGTGTCTATGTCTAACAATTTGTCCAGTATTAAGACCAGTGCCCCTCATTCCTCTACATTTTGAGTGTTTGTATCCAACATTTTAGTGACAAAATGCAAAGAGGTATACAGGATCGGCCCTGCAGGTGGTGGGTTTTATCCCAGCCTCATCATAACTTCCCTTTCCTCTAAATCTCCTAACTCTATTCTTTCCTGGACACCACTGCAAACCAGACTCTGAAGTGACCATCCATAGCTGTCATTACTGGCAAGTGTAGGGGTCCCCAGTTCTTCTAAATGGACCATGCCAGCCATCACCATCCATACAGTTCCACCCTTATCCCACTCAGCATGTCCTTTCAGCCTAAAAACAAAGCTTTGGATCATGTAAGGTACAAAATGAACCTTGATAAAATACATAATTTGAAACCTTGAAACAGGCATTCCTGGGGTGTATAGATCATCCTATACAGAAATAGAAATAGTATAGTGTTATGCCTGTGTACTGTTTCCCTGGGCTGATGAACAGACAATGTTAAAGAAAAATCTGCTATTGTTGGGGTAGAGCATGTTAAAATCAATTCTTTTACAAATAAAAATGTCATAGTTTTCTATTTCCCAAGCCCTTAACTTTGTCTAGCCCCCACTCCAAAGAAATCTTAGATGTGCTCCTGGCTCACTTGAGACTGTACAAAACTTCCAAAATGCAGGTCTCCAGTTGACTATAGGGTGGGAACCGAGAGTGTCTTTCTGCCTGACTCTGTTCATTGCCCTGTGGGTGGTGGTGACAGTGTGCTGAGGTGCATGATGATGTCAGCTATTCTGGCACTTGGGTTAATATCCCAGTACTGACACTGTAGTGCAGCATTAGAGGGTGCTGCACTTTGGAGGTGCCATCTTTCGGATGAGACGTTAAACCGAGGTCCCATCTGCCTGGATTGGTGGTAGTTCAGGTGGATGTTAAAGATCCCACGGCACTTAGTGAAAAGAGTAGGGAATTTTTATTATTATAACATCAAAACAAAATAATCATAAACAGTGTGTAAGTCATACAAAATATTGTACAAAGCAAGAAACCAAATAAAATAAGTATTAGAATCATACATTAACAAACTGGTGAATAAAGGAACCATGTACAAACATTTCCTTCCCACTAAAAAGTGGGCACATTATAACAAAGGAACTAAAAGGAACACAAATTGTATTAAATCATACAATATATATAAACTCGATATAAACAAAAACAAAAGAAATTTTTAGTCATACCTTATAGAATACCACCAAGTATACATATCCAACCAACCCCTCTGTCTAACAAAATAATAACTTCCTTATTTTCCTTATGTCAAAATCTTTTCTAAATACAATAAATTGACTGCTCATAGTCTATTTATATTTTATAAACATTGTAAACCCTTCCCACCAATTAGTTACTTTTGTGGTATAAATTCCTAACTCTTTGAGATAAATCCTTTCCATAGCCCCATGAATCAACACTCCCACTTTATCATATGGCATCAGTTTTTGATGTAGCACCATTGGCCTCTGGCCTGCCATAAATAATATTTCAAACAACAACAGAACATTTGTAAAGTATCTATATTGTAGGTCCTTCTAAGTTGAGAAAATTGTCCTAAACCAGCTTATCGTAATTTAAGTACAGTAGCCATCTCATATTCCATTTTGAAGCCAGGAATTTCCAAAGGGAATTAGCGTATGAACAATGGAACAAAAGTGATCCACAGTTTCTTCTTGGTCAATGCAGTCAAGAAAAGGGCATAGTCTTTCATTTTTACCTTATGTTTGGCATTTCTGACCCCAATCCTCCCATATACTGCTAACCATAAAATTCCCACATATATTCTGGCAATCTAGCGTTGATTCAATTGCTGAAGCACTCGAATTATTTTGAAGGACAATTTTAAAAGCAGGTTCAGAAGAATATAATAATGACATCACTGTGTCATATAATTTTGGGCCTGTACTCTCTTTTACTATGTGCGTCACCAAACCCATTTAAAGAGTTTTTGTGCCACAGGTTTAAAATATTGTGGCACCGATAATTTTTTGAAGGTCTAGGAGGAATTGTCAACCAAGCGAATAAAATTAGCTAAAATATGTTTTATTAATAAAACATACCGAGATGGTGGCGAAAGACCAACCTTAACATTTTGTGCTATAAAAAGAGTATTAAAGAAAATGACTGGATCCATCATTCCCAACACCCTTTTCTTTGGTCAGATATGTATACTGTCTCTTAATGGGATTCAATCTATTTCCCCAGACCATCTGAAAAATAAACTATATAGCCTGGTTTCAAACCCAATTGGTAATGGAATATCACAGCAGTGTATATCAAAATGGGAATTAAAACTGTCTAATAACCTGTACCCGCTTTAAATTTGCCAATTTCCAATGCTTTCAGATTTGTACTTTGTAATCCACGAAGATAGTGCTTTTCCCAATTCAAATCTGGAAGATTTGGGAGCCCATACAGCAGTCCTAAGATTTTATTCGGATCTGAAGAGATTCAAGACCTTGAATAATAACTTCATTGGGCTGGACCTACCCCAATAAACAAACCCTGATTTTTTTGTGTTAATTCTGGAGTTGGAGACAAAGGAATAAGAAACCATAAAGTCCAGAAAAATTGAAACTTGTTTGTGCTCTGAAAAAAAACACAGATATCATCTGCATATGCCTGTAAATGCAGTTCCTCCATAATTGGTGGCCCCAGTACCTCTTTCGATCGTGGATGTTGTGATAATGTGAATTAGTGTATCTATTGTGAACAAATACAACAGTGGACTCAAAGGGCATCCTTGGCATACCCTGTAGGAATATGAAACCCTTCCGAAATTTCATTCTGAATGACAGGATGAACAATGGCATTCTATAAAGGATTTAACCTAATCCAAAAAAGAGGCCGGAACCCGTAATTTTGTAAGGTCATAAATAAAAAGGGTGGTAGACCTGATCAAAGCCTTCATTTGATCCACTGAAACCATTCATCCTGAGTATCCATTTAAGGAAAATGCTTTATTAAATCCCTAATAATTATAAGAGCATGTTGAATTTTTCTCCTGGAAGCCCACAATATTATGAAGGAGAAATTACAGTACTTACAAAAAGTTTGAGTCTTGAATTGGAATCCCAGTTAATAATTTATAGCCAGAATTTAAAATTGTAATTGGTCTCCAATTCTCCAAATTTTCTTTATTTCCTAATTTAAAAAGAAACATTAAGAGACCCTCTGAGAACCAAATGGGAAATTTAAAGAGGATAGAAAAATTCAATGCCAGAACTAGACATTCTGAATATTCAGAGGAAAGGTTTTATATAACTCAAGCGTAAATCCATCAATCCCTGGAGAAGTTCCATTTTTTGAGATTTAATGGCATTTACAATTTCAGCCCCTGTAATGGGTTTAGTTAAAGGTGACATATCAAACCCATTTTCTGGAATTATAATCTTTTGCAAAAAAATTCTAATGTCCTCCACACTAGGGCGCTACTGGTTTGTGAGAAAATAAAAATAGTTTTATCACAGCATGAAGACATATATTATCCTCTACAGATTGCCTTTCCTAATTTAAAGAGAGTTCATAGTTGTTTTAGAGTTGTATTTTTAAAGGCTTCATAGGGATCACCCTGAGGTTGTTTTTCAACCCATATTGAAAAGCACTTTCATTGTATTAGCTCGGTCATATTGTACCTCTTGAATTTGTTGTTTTAGATTAGCTATTTGGGTAGTGAAATCTTTTTGAGGTATTTGCCATAGAAAATAGATGATATACTGTAATTGCTGGCGAATTTTAAATAAAGTAGAAATTCAAATTCTCACAGGACCTACCTTGATTTTTAGCATTACTTGGAGATCCTCCTTAGACTCTTCCACCATTCCCCTAAGTCGTCATATAAAATTGAAACTGATATTCTAGCAATAAGCAATGATCTAATATTATTGATTACTAAAGGATGCTTCAACATAAGTGAACTTAATTCCCATCTTGACTTCTGTGGTGATGGGAGGAAACTGATGCAAAATTACACTGAAGAAGCATGTGATCAGATAAAGCTGTCCACCAAACCTGATGTATTTATTAATTGAAACAGAGCATTGGAACCGAATAGATTTTTCCCACTTCCTATGATCCTACTTTTCCCAGTTTTTAATTCAGAGTTGAAATCTCACATAGGAAGATTTCAAATGAAGTTAGTAAAAGGTTTAAGCATCTGAAAAGAGCAACTCGCCCAGCTTTTACCTGGGAACAATATACTTTAATGAATCTGCACATCATAGAATTCCATGCCCCATCAAGGATCATTACTCTTCCCGGAATTAAATCCATTAATTTAATAAGTGAAAATTATAGGAGTTAAAGAGAAAACCTAATCCATCAGCCGTCTGCTGTCCAAAGGACCAATAAGACGGACTCCAACACCATTCCTTTGAAAAAAACTGGCTTGGTCAAGTGTAAACATCCATGTTTCCTGAAGTAACACACATCTATGGAATTACCATTAATATAATCATAGACTACTTGCCGTTGTCTAGAGTTTAATAAGCTGTGAACATTTAATGAAACCAATTTAAAGAAAGCCAGTTATAAAATACAGTTTCAACCATCTTTTTCCTTCTCTCTTTTTTTTTCCTTTATAGCCTTCTTGAGCATGAAAAGGGATGGAGGCTGTCCTGTACAGGCTGAGAGTCAGGTTCCATACAATCCATTTCAGAATCACCCCACTGTGTTGATAACACTGCAAAGGGATTATTAGATTCTATATCTACAGGGAGGAGAGGGCAGGAGAAGGTTCTCAGGTTCCTTGAAGACCTCCTTACTTGAATTACAGGAAGATTAACTGGAGGGTCTGAAGGTAGTGTCTCCTTTTTGCGCTGCTAGCATACAGGAGAAAGGAGGAGAAACCTTAGAGGGAAGAAGGAGGTTTTTCCTCAGACATTCCTAATCCCTGAGGTGGAGCCAAGGAGAGGTAATCACATCATCTGAAAGGGTAGTCTCTGTCTGGTTAGAACCAGAAGCCAAATCTTGGGCCTTCTGGATCAAAAGATCTGGACTACCGCTGGATGCTTTATTTTTGCTGCCTATATACACTCAGAAAATACATGGCCTGTATCATCACAGAGATCACATTTTGTTAAATTGGCACATTGAAAAGTGATATGACCTATCTCCCACAGTTGTCACATCTAGGTTTGTCACAGGAGCTAGACAGATGTGTCTGGGAACCGCATTTATAACAGGCCCTGTGTTGCCCAGCATAAAACAAACCCCTATCTCTCCCCAGTAAAAAGAATTAGGAATGTGCTCAACCCAGAATCTGTCTGCTCACGTTTCACTTTAAAACACCAACCCCTGTCCAAAATTGCTCAGTATCTAGGATAGCCTCAGGAGAGCCAATAACCCACATTTTGGGACAACCAGTAGTGATATCATCCACATCAACCCCTCATTCTGGAATATGATTGTGACATATTTAATTAATGGTTTTATTAATGGTATAACCAAAAGGGGGTCCATGTCGGTGAAAACTTAGCCTGGTTGTTCGCTTCAAAACAGATCAAGAGCATAGGCTGAAAGCTCACATCGAAATTGTCTTCTCCTGAATTGTTGATAAATGTGAACACTTCCCTAGGAGAAAATGTAACGAGTCTTTTAGCAGATATTTACCAACATAATGCCTGTCAGGCCTAACATCTAGACCCCCTTTATAGCAGAGCCTAACCGCATTTCTGTGAGGTGCAGCTCTTTTTTATTTTAGAAATTAAGTCTGATAATAAAGGCTTCTCTACATCTATATTTCCTTGAAATTATTAGAGGACTGTTTAGTTTCAGAATTTTCAGTGGCTACCGAGTAATGGCTTGTGAGGCCACAACAGGAGGCCCTTCTCCGTCTTGCACCCTCGTAGCAGAATCTGAGTTTGAAGGTGGACCAGCCACATTTGGCTTCCAAGAGGGTTCATTTTGTGAAAAATTTAGCTTGGGATCCCAATCAGGTATAGGATGCCAAGTTCCTTTTCTAAAGTCCATCCTGCTTCACTCAAGGCCCACTATGGGGACCATGTCTCTTCCTTAAGGGTTGTACAAGAGGACTATTACTGAGGATCCTGGCTAGCTTCTGGAATATTATGAGCAGGAGTGTCCTTGGACCTCTCTAATGTCCCCAAATTTCTTTTTGAAAAATTAGCAGCTCTCTTTTCTTTACCTTCATCCCCAGGTTTCTCATGTAGTAACTGACTTCGTTTGGGAAAAGAAAATTCTGAAACACCTTCCAGGTTAAATGGATTAGTCTGAAACACACATTTCAGAAGAAGCCAGAAGGGGAAGGAAGGAAACATATTCAATTCAGTGCTTTAGAGTAACTGGTAATTGCTATTTTTCTTTTAAACTTAGATTGTGGGCTTTTAGTGACACTATACTTTCTTTGTTGTCTTTACTTATAATTGTTTTGGGCTGTTGAAAATTTAAAACATAGTGGTGGTGTAATTCTGTGCTGTCTTTAATTGCTGCAAATTTTCAGCCCCCTCCCTCCAGCTCTTAATTATATGCCCTGTTAAATCTGATTGACAGGAGCTAAACACAGAAGTATAGTAAGGGTGTGAAGTAGGAGGGGCATAAGGGGAAGAAGCCCACCCTCAGCACGACAAGTGTTTTGACTCATTTATTTATTTATTGGTTTCTTTTTCTTTAAAAAAAAAAAAAATATCTGAGGATCAGTGGCAGGATTTTTTAGTACAGTAAATTAATAAAAGGAACTAGGAGAGCTTCAGTAGCAGACAAGTAGTGGAACTGCAGTATAATGTGGGGAGTGGTGCAATGCAGTGGCTGTGGGGCAGCCATATTCAGGCAGACCTTCTGGACAATGAGGTGCTGCCCTATCTGCATGCATCTCTCTGGACTCGCGGGATGAGGTAGCCAGACTCAGAGCGAAGTAAACTGGGTCAGGAGTACCATCCCCTATCCAGGGACCACCCAGTCCAATGCAACTGCCTCAAAGGATGCCGAGAACGAGGAGCACTTGGATGACAGTGGGCTCAGGGAGGGTTAGAGCAGTCAGGCAGAGGCACATCCCAGATCCTATTCACTCAAGAACTCATATGCCACACTGGCAAATGAGGACAACCAAATAGAGGTACCCAGAGAAGTGGAAGGAAAGGATGTGGAGGTTAGCCAAGGAGGTAACCTCAGCGGGGAAGCAGTGGACCCCAGAGGAGGAGGAAGCGAATCCTGGTGGGGACTCCATCATAAGAGGGATCCAGCTAGGAACACAGGAGGGGAGGACAGGAGGTGAGGTGCCTACCAGGTGCCACGGCATGGAGGATGGAAGGAAGATCCTGGGGATTACTGGGAGGCAAGATGGGAGGGTGAGCTGGATGTCATTATCCACATAGGTACTAATGACCTGGCAAATGGGGAGCCAAAGGAAGTTCAGGAAGAGTTTAGGAAACTGGGGAGGGTCTCAAGCAAGTAGCTACTTCTGTCACTTTCTCAGAAGTACTACCTGTGAGAAGCAAGGAGAGCATAGGAGTGCATGCACCAGGAACTTTAACTCATGGTTGAAGAACTGGTGCTGTGAGGAAGGGTTTGGATTCATTGGTGATTGGGGACCCACCTGGAGGGATGGAGGTTTGTTCAAGCCTGACGGCCTGCATCCATCCTGGAGGGAATCCAAGCACTCATCGATAAGTTTAAATGCTACACTGACTAGCATTTAAACTAGTAAAGGGGGTGCAGGCCAGCAAGGAGGGTACTCACTTGCTCACTCCCACAGCTAGCAGTGGAACCAGTGAACCAGAGGAGTGGCTATCTCTGCAAAGCAGTGTGCAAAGATGGAGATTAGTGCCCAAGAGGTGGATAAGCAGAAAGGGGCAAAATTCAGCAGAAGGGCAGACAGCAAGGAGAACCAGGGATAAATGACAACCAAGGAAGGGCTGGAGTAGAACAGTGAAACAGTCTAGGGAGGTCAAATCATGGAAAGCCATGTGTGCAAATGCCAGGAGCCTTAGCAACAAGATGGAAGATCTGGAGGCTGTCATGGTACAGTCAGACCTGGACATTGTGGCCATCACTGAAACCTGTGTAATGATAACCATGACTGGGAGATGGCCATACCTGGCTACAACATATTCAGAAGAGACAGAGCAGGCAGGAAGGAGGAGGAGTGGCACTATGTGAAAATGACATAAGGGCCACAGAGATCCAGGAGGAACAAAATGGGGAGAGATACTGTGGGTTAGCTGGAAAGGAAAATGGGACAGCCATCCACACAGGTGTGGTCTATAGACCACCAGCCCAGGAGGAAGAAACAGATAGGAGCTGATGCTAGCCATCAAAGGATGGCAGACAAGGGTGAGGTTGTACTGGTTGGAGACTTCAATATTCCAGGCGTGGACTGGAGCATCCCAGCAGCAGCATCAACTAGGAGCAGATTTATCCTGGACTCCTTCAGGTGCCTTCCTCAAGCAACTGGTCATGGAACCAACTCGGCAGAAGGCAATACTGGACCTTGTGCTCACAAACAGGGACAGTGTGATGGGGTAACAGTGGGGGGAGCACCTGGGAAACAGTGACCACCAGTCATTGTGGTTTGAAATCACAGAAAGAGCAGAACCAAACCACACAAAACACGTATCCTGGATTTTAGGGGCAGATTTTGGGAAAATGGGAGATACTTGAAAGAGGCATTAGGGGCATGGGACAGGAATCAGGGTTGAGGAACAGTGGGCAGTATTTAAAATGGGGATTACAAGAACAACAGAATTATGCATTAAGCAGGTTAGCAAGAGGAAAAGGAAGAGGAGACCATTATGGTTTTCCAAAGAGGTAGCAAAGAAAGTGAAAGCCAAAAGACTGCATTCAGGCAATACAAAAGACACAGGCAGAAGGGATAGGGAGAAGTACCAGGAGAAGCAAAGGGAGGCAGGGAGGTCAGTAGGGAAGCCAAAGCTCAGACAGAAGAACACATTGCAAAATCAGTGGGTAGAGGGACAAAACCTTTACAGGTACATAAGTGAAAAAAGAAAAGACAAAGATAGTATGAGACTGGAAGGGGAGGATAGGGGCGTGGGAGGATGACAACAGTAAAGCTAACATATTGAACAGTTATTTCTGCTCAGTCTTTACTGAGGAAGAGGAGGGTAATGGGTCTGAAGGGAGTACAAGGGGTGAGAATGGTGCAGAAATGGACACAAGTCCCTTTACCGAGAAAGGGTCCTGAAGGAACTGGAAGTAATAAGAGTTGATAAAGCAATGGGGCCAGATGGGGTGCACCCAGGGTCCTTAAGAACTAAGAGAGGTGGTGGCTGAACCTCTGGCTATCCTGTTTAGCCGATCACTGGAAACAGGGAGGTACCCAAAGACTGGAGGACAGCAGATGTAGTCCCCTTATACAAAAGCGGGAACAAAGAGGAAGCAGGGAACTACAGACCAGTCAGCCTCACCTCGGTAGTGGGAAGATCATGGAAGCACTACTGAAGGAGAGATTGGTGGAACATCTGGTTGTCAGTGGACTACAGGACCCAAGGCAGCATGGTTTCCACCAGGGGAGGTCATGTCAGACCAACCTCGGTTGAATTTTTGGCTGGGTGACTAGGAGGTGGATCAGGGGAGGGCAGTGGACATGGCCTATCTGGACTTCAGCAAGGCTTTGACACTGTGCCACATAGAAGACTATTACACAAACTGGGGAATATGGGTGTGGGCAGGACAGTAGTGTGGTGGGTAGGTAACTGGCTGGGTGGCAGGACACAGAGGGTGGTGGTAAATGGCTGTCACTCCACAGAGGAAGAGTGATGACCAGCCTGTACAAAGGGATCAGTGCTGGGACGGTCCTATTCAACATCTTCATCAGTGACATTGCGAGGACCTAGAAGGCAGAATTTCACTGTTCGCTGATGACACAAAGCTCTGTAACAGAGTAGACACCCCAGAGGGTGTAGACAGAATGAGAAGTGACCTGCAGAAACTTGAAGAATGGTCAGGGTTTGGCAGTTGAAATTCAATGCGAAGAAGTGCAAGATAATGCATATGGGGCACAAAACCCTGGCACAATATATCAGTTGGGGGTGAGGATATAGCATGCACCAAGCATGAAAGGGATCTTGGGGTTGTCATCTCTGATGACCTCAAGGTAGGGAAACAGTGTGACAAGGCAGCAGGTAAAGCAAATAGGATGCTGGGATGTATGGGCAGGGGCATCACCAGCAGGAAAAGGGAGGTCATAATTCCGCTATACAAGACACTAGTGAGGCCCCACCTGGAGTACAGTGTACAGTTCTGGAGACCATACCTACGTAAGGACATAGACAGGGTAGAGAAGGTTCAGAGGAGGGCAACAAAGATGGTGCATGGATTGCATCACAAGTCCTATGAAGACAGGTTGAAGGAACTGAACATGTACTCCCTGGAGGAGAGGCGGAGAGGGATATGATAGAGACATACAGGTATCTTACAGGGAGGAACAGGGTGCAGAAAAACACTATTTTTAAGCGAAAAAGATGTTCCAGGACTAGAGGGCATGGGATGAAGTTGGAGGAGGACGATTCAAAGGAAACATGAGAAAGAATTTCTTCACAGAACGGGTGGTGGACAAGTGGAACACCCTGCCAGAGGAAGTGGTGGGGCTGAAACAATCACGGATTTAAGAATGCATGGGATAGACATAAAGGAATTCTGGAGGTCAGGGTAGGGCAACAGACTTCTAGGAAAACGAACTGAACTTCCAAGCTCAAATGGGCAGACTGGGTGGGCCATAGGCCCTTATCTGCCGACACTGTCTATGTATCTATGTATCTATTTCCCCTCAGTATCTACCAGACCGATATAATTATTCTTTACTGGGTTACGAAAAACAAACCCTGCTGCTTTAGACAGGGTAACAGTTTGTAAGTCAGCAACAGAGCTGCCGTGTACGAATTCAACTTATCCGGTCTTTGGAGTTTGCCGTAGCAACAGGCGGAAGCTTGAATGTGTCCCAAGTGTTCCTGATTCCTGTAATGTTTCTCGGCACTGAACCACACCAGGTTCTATACTGCCAGCCAAACTCAGAGTCTTCAGAAAGCTTTTAACATCAGGAAAAGAAGTTTGCATTAACTCACCCCACTGTTCCGTATCAGAAGCCTCTTTAGTATCTCGAGATTCAGGACGGATGACAGCTTGCTCTGAAGAATTGACAGACTGAGCTGCAAAATGCAGCAAAAACAGCTGTTTTGCAATCGGTCCTGTTCTTGCAAGAACTTCTAGCTGAAAGCTTAGCTGCTCTGAATGTCCTCAGCTACAGTAACTGTAGGCATCTCCATAGTATTCTCCAATAATGGTTTAATTTATGTTAAATCTTCCGTAGACACAAAACCTTCACCATCGTCAGGCTCCTTGTTGAAAAGAATAGTTTTCTCCATTGCATCAGTTTTCTCAGTAATTAAAGCAGAGCCCAACAACGCTGCTTCCCTGAAGCGTCCATCTTCACCCAGGTCTTGACCGAGGTAACCTCGCTCACAAACAGCAAGTCCCCTACTGCCAGAAATGCAGTAGGGGAATTTCCCAGTGTCCTGGTCACATTTCACTCATTCACTAAAAATACCACCAACAGCTTAATCTGTTTCAAGGTCAGTTGGCATTCATCTGTATCCCCTCCCTGGGTCGTGCCTGAAAATAGGCAGGATTTGTCTAGTGCACTTACCCAGTCAACAAAAAAAAAACTAAAACTATTGTGTGCACAGAGCTAGGACTGCTTGATTGAACATTTGCTGTTGTAGATATCCTCTCTGTTTGGTGTGGTATTGGGGGTGGGGAAGAAAGAGGAAGAGAGGAGGCCATGGTACAAAACAATGGGGGGTCTCTTTGTCTGTGATGGATGGCATTGCAGTCTTTTTTTCTGCTGGGAGCTGGAAGCAATGTGGGAGCAGGATAAATGTGCAATAATCAGAGTATTTCTTGGCTTTGCTTGCATTGTTTCCTGTATAAGTGATCAAATTTTACCATTATGATTAAGGGCTAGTGCAACCATCTGCGGCTAGTGCAATTTTGAATCAACTTGCCCTGCTGCTAGTGCAAAAAAAGGTTAAGGTTGACCTCTGCCTCCGGGGCAGCTGAACCCAGCTGGCATATTGCATATGTACAAGCATACCAAGAATACCATGGAAGAAACAATATACACGGTGGTAATTTTTAAGTTCTAGCCTGCGTGCTGCAAACTTATTGCTTCTGAAGTAGTGTGCAGCTTCAAAGAAGGAGCCACCAAACAGGTGATCACTGTTCAGTCACGGAACAAATATGTGTGGAATGCAGCCGATTCCACATGCGCAGTAGTTGCCACTGCTTCTGCACATGTGCAGAAACCACACACTCCCCAGGAAAGCTGACATTGAGGTGCCCAATCTCCATGTCGGCATGTATCCCTCACCCCACATTGTGGCACACTGGGAGCCCACCCTAATGTGCTGAGACAGTTGTCATATTTTTCGACATCGGGATGCCCACTTCCAGTGTCGGATGCCTAAACCCCAAAGCTCAATTTTTGGCTGATGGGGTATCCAATCCCCATCTGCATCAGGCCCCTCAAACTCATGTGGCACACTGGAAGCCCACCCGTGTACCAAAAGTATTTTTTTACCTGTAAGTAAAGAAAAAGGTCCCAGTAGGTTTTTTTTAACCTGCAAAAAAGCGGTCCTTCATCATTTGCCTGTCCCCCTCCCCACCCCGACCCTCCCTCTGTGCACTCCACTGCACCCCTCCCACCCCATACTTACTCTCTGGAAGTCGGGAGCAGCGATCTTCTGTGGACTGGGACATGTCTGCACTCTTCAAAAGCCGACCGCAAACTGAAGATAATCACGGTAAGCCCTATAACTGGGGTCAATGGGGAGGGGTTTCAACTTGAGTTGCTATCTCAGCCATTCTTAGGACTTTTGGCTTTAAAATTTCAACATGGGTTCTTTGGACCCTCCTTGTAATACTGGCACTGTCATTTTGTTTCTTAGTCCCAAAAGGTGATTTCACCGGTCACTGTTGGAATCACCTTTGGGACTTATTAGCTAAAACAAGGTGCCTCGGTTCATGAGGAGAGGTCCCAAAAGCCCATGTTGCAAATTTGGTGAAAAGTTCAAAAAATGACTGCATTACTTGAGTGTGTTGCGCAGTTTCAGCACGCTTGTGACTTCAACAATTTTAATATTTTCACTCAGGATTTTCAACATTGCCATTTTTTTATACCTCCTTATGAACAGTACAGCTGTCATTTTCACATCCTGCCTGAAGCGTGTTTTCCACCTGTGGCGCAGAATGGCGCCGTCGCTGTGGGAAATCAGCTTTGGGACAGATTAACAAAATCACAGAGCCACTTGTTCATGAGAAGAGGTCCAAAATGGCCATGTTGAAAATGTGGTGAAAAAATTCCAAAATGATTGCGGGTACAGGCGTATGCTACAGTTTCTACGCACACGTAACTTTAACAATATTTTATATTTTTACTCCAGATTTTAACAGTGCTCATTTTCACACCACTCATGAACAGTATAGCTGTCATTTTTCACATCCGGTCCAGAATTTGTTTTCACACCTGTGGTGCCAGATGGCGCAGTCGCTGTGCAAAATCACCTTTTGGGGTTGAGTAACAAATGATAGTGCCACTGTTGATGAGGTGGGGTCACAAAAGACCATGTTGAAAATCTGGAGGTGTGGAGTGTGACTTGGGATCGTCAGCCATAATGTTCACGCCATTCCACCCCCACCCTACAGCCAGTGACAGGCATCACGCGTGTGCCTTGGGGTCTTCGCCCCAATGTTCACCCATTCTCTTATACTGCACCCATCTCAGCGAATTTCCTTATGGAATGGGTTGAGCGTATACCAGAAGACCACAAGGTACACCGCAATACCTGCTGCTCTGAAAGTGTGGGGTGTAGTTGGCCAGTTCAGTACTTCACTGCCATTCTTATTATGCATCTAACTGCTGCACTACCAATGCCAATGCCAGCAAGCAAACATTCGACATTGACAAATGTTTATTATACTTTCAGTGATAAGTTTGTTGAAGAAATGCAGCTACCAAGAAGTGTCCTTGTTAGTTAAGCGACTGCCTTTCTTTTGACAAAATCGTGACTGGAAAGTATAAAACAAGCTTTTCAAATTGCTCTATTAAACTCTATGGAGCGCTCCGTGCTGCTCCTTAAGTAACGTGGCAAACCTTCAGCATTGACAAATGCTTGTTTCCTACCTGTATGTGTAACATTTATTATATGGAGTATCTTGATATACTGTATGCATTTTATTCTTGTATAAGCCATATCTAGATTTTTTGTCATATGTGACTGTATCAGTATTTATATATTTACTTTTATTAAGCCGTAATAGCATGTTGTCGATCAATAAAACTTTTTGACTGACTGAATGGTTATGCTTGCAGAACATTATGTTCCTTAATACAAAAGAATGTAAGCACTTTCTGTTCCTCTGCCCAGTTTTTAGAAATTGCACAATGTGGTCAGTATCCCTGTATAGTGTATTTAGGAGATGTATTCTGTTTTAGAGTTGCCCTTTGCTGGGAAATATAGATTTGTTGAACTAAAATACGCATTTAAAAAATGTGTACATCTCCCAAGATTTTGGCACACACAGTTGGGAGGATAGTCCGTGTAATACAATAATACCATGACTCAGATTTTGTTGGAAAATCCATATACATTAGAATTTGATAAGGCGCTCTATTTGCCTTAAATCTTACATGGTAAATGGATCAAGTCTACCAATAAAATCACAAACAGTCTTAAAAGCCAAGCTAAATCTGTCTCCTGTAAATGGTTGAAAAGGTATCTGTAGTGAATGGTTACGTCTGTGCCATATGGTTTCTGAAAAATAGCCTTATGATGCTTTTGTAATTTCAGTGAAAAATATTGTTTATAACGCATGCATTCAGTTAGTGCTATTCCTCCACTGTTTGCTTGTGTATTGATGACTTCAGTGCTGAGAGTAAGCAGGCCTGTAGATTGAGAATTTACAGCTTTAATGATTTTGCCTAATGACTAAAGTGCTGACAAAGATAATGAGGTGTATTTTGTTTAAACAGCAACACAAAACACACAAACCAATAAAATTATAACTGAGTCTGCATGACTAAATTGTGATAGCTTTGGCAAGAGCTTCATATGCTGTACAGAGCAAAGTATCCAGAAATGTTGGGCTCTATTAAAGGAAAACTTTGTTGAACCTGTAAGCATCCTCCCTAAGCTAAAGTACTAAATTGCAGTTCTGAATGACACACACTTCCCTTTCAGTGTGGTGGTACATTCCTACAGCGGGGTTTCTCCCATGGCTGGCAATTTACCTGCACAGAGACAACTTTTGTGACCCTCTGCACTGGTACAGTATATGCTAATTATGATATCACCACCTGCTGCAGATGGGAGAGTGGCACCATGCCTCTTGACACTTACCAGATACCAGCTTGCATCTTCCTTGCATATTTCCACGTGAATCAGAGCAGGAGGGCAGGGGAAGAGGGAGGAAAGCGCAGGAGAAGGACCAGTTGGGAGGAAAGGTAAAGGAGAAGGACCAGAAGTACAAGGAGGATTCAGTAAAGGAGCATATACTGTACCAGTGCAGAGGGTCACAAAATTTGTCTCTGTACCGAGTAAGTGCCCAGCCATGGGAGAACCCCGCTGTAGGAATGTACCATTGGGTCAGACATGGAGTCTGATCCACCTCCCGCCTTGCTTCCTTCTGTCCAGCCCTGGCCATCTGCCTACTTCCTGAGAATGTTGTCCCTCCGTCCCCCTTTGTGAGGGTCCCAGGACCCATTGGCGGGGAGTGACCATGCCACGGTCTGGTTCTGCCTGGACCTAGGAGGGTGAAGGCTGCCGCAGACAAGTAACCGACTTCAGGGGCGGTTTAAGGAAATGGGAAGGATCATGAGGAGCATTTGGATGGGATTGGGTCAGACATGGACACTGATAGTAGGTGGAAATCATCAGGAGAGGGTGCAGGATGCTACCAGCACCTGTGCAAGAGTAAGATGGAAAATGCGGTAGGGCCCAAAATTCCTGTTGGTGGACCAGGAGGTCCAGGAGGTGGTGCGGGGAAAGAAAGCAGCCTATAAGCAATTCAAGTGCTCAAGGAGTGAAAGGGATCGAGGGAGTATGAGCTGATGGCTAGAAGGGCCACTAGAGTGTGAGGGCAGCTAAGGCAAGGAAGGAGCAGAACCTGGCCAGGGAAATTAGGAGAGGGAACAAGGGGTTCTTTAGATACATTGGGGAAAGACGAAGGGTGAAGGGGCAGAGTAGCAGGATTAAATCAGGGGAGACATGGGCACAAGACCTGGGGAGCAGGCTGAGGTACTAAATGAGTACTTCACCTCAGTTTTCACCAGGGAAAATGGGGTGCTGCATCATACATGGAGGAGACAGAGATACTGAGGAGGGGACCCTTACCGATCGGCAGGTCTGGGGAGAGGGAGGCATCACTGGCAGGTGGGGGAGGGCTAAGCAGGGAGAAGAGGTACGGAAGTGGAAATCACAGCAGAGAGAATGAGGGAAGCCCTCAGCCCTTAAGATGGAGAAAGCACGGGGCTGGATAAATTACATCCCAGAGTGCTGAAGGAACTTGGAGATGTCCTGGCAAAACCCCTGGCAGAGCTTTTCACCATCTCTCTGAGGACAGGGTGGGTGCCCCAAGACTGGAAGGTGGCGCATATACTGCCTATCCACAAGGGGATCAAGGGAGGTGGCAGGAACTACAGGCCTGTCAGCCTGACATCGGTGGTGGGCAAGGTGATGGGGGCATTGTCAAGGAGAGGCTAGGGGGACCTGGATAAGTCAGGGTGCCTGGATGATAGACAGCATGAATTCATCCCGGGAAATCGTGTCAGACAAACCTGGTGGAGTTCTATGACTGGGTGACAAGTGCCTTGGACCTGGGTAGACCAGTGGATGTCCTCTTCTAGACTTCAGCAAGGCATTTGACTCTGTTCCTCACGTGGGCCTGTTGGATAAGCTGGGAGAAATGGGGTGGGGAACAGATGATCAGATGGATAGGCAATTGGCTCCAGGACCGGACCCAGAGGTCGTAGTTATGGGATAGTCTCTTCCCAAGGAGGGTCATTAGTGGGGTCCCACAGGGATCAGTCCTGGGCCCCTTCTGTTCAACGCCACGATCTGACATAAGGACAGGAATCAGGAGTGAGATGAGTCTCTTTGCAGATGACTCCAAACTGGGGCGGTGGTGGATGGGGAGGAGGGGAGGGTGGCCTCACAGGGGACCTGGAGGCTCTGGAAAGATGGTCTAGAAAGTGGAAGCTGAGGTTCAATGCAGGGAAATGCAAGGTACTCACCTGGGGGCAGAAACCCAGGCCAAGTGTACACCCTGGGGGAATGATACAAGTCTCGATGGCTGAGAGGGACCTGGGGTGGTGGTGGATGTCAAGATGAACAACTCTGAGACTTGTAGGAGGCAGCAGCCAAGGCCAACAGGATGCTGGGATGCATCGCTAGGGGATCACCTCCAGAAGGAGGAAGTGATACTCCTCTGTATAACTGCTTGGTGAGGCCGCACCTTGAGTACTGCGTGCAGTTTTGGAGCCACACTTAAAGAGGGACATTAACCTCCTGGAGAGGTCCAGAGGAGGGCAACCAAAATGATTTGGGGCTTGGGGACAGGACCTATGAGGAGAGGCTCGAAGAGCTAAATATGTACACATTGGAAGAGAAGGGACGGGGACATGATAGAGGTCTTCAGGTACATGAAGAGGGTAAATAGGGAGGAACAGTCAGGGTGCTTCAAGGAAGGAGGAAGGGGCCACTAGAGGGCATGGGTGGAAGCTGGAGGGGAAGATTCAGGGAGAAAGGAGGAGGTGCTACTTCACTGAGAGGGTGGTGGAGCCATGGAATGCACTGCCTAGGGGCTGGTGGAGGCAGAGACAGTGGAGGGGTTCAGAGGGGTGGGACAGGTACAGGGGAAGGGTTCTGGAAGCAAAATCCAATGCAGCAAGAATATCCGGAACTGGGAAGGAGAAGCCAGAGAAGGCGAGGGGACAGCAAGGTCAGCACCCAGGGTGAGGCTGACCAAGCAAGCAGACACGAAAAGACCGTTAGGCCTATTCTGCTGGCATTTTAGTATGTATGTTAGTATTTCAGACACTTTTTCTTTGTACAGTTCACCATCTCAGTAGGAACACCACCCGATCTCTGTAAACTCTGTAAAACTCTATTGCATGGCTCTTGATTCTCTCTCTCTCTCTCTCTCTCTCTCTCTCTCTCTGTCTTGAAGGCATGTCTTACTTCTTGAAGAAATGTTCTACCAGACCCAGATATATCAAAATATATGCTCTTTAATGATCAGGAATTAATTACAACAAGGGTGCATCACTTGTACACACAAGCCACCACACTTCCAGGGAACAGCTTTGTTACAAAACTTTTGATAAATCTGCATTGCTGATCTAGGCTGTGTGTTTCTTTTTCCTTTCTGACCTCTGACCTTCCCTAACTGTGCTTACCCTCACTCAGAAATATTGGGATCATCCCCTCCCCCAGTCAGCTACACTAGTTTTTTATTGCTTTTATCATAAAGGATTTCTTAACCTTGGCATAACATGAAGGTGCTAGGTTCTCTTGAAAAACATCCTATAATGCTTCTTCTATCTAGAGTATGCATTAAAACAGTAACGCTACCACTTTTTATGGCTGCAGTGGGCATAGCCCTGCAGATGTGTTGCAAGCACAGTAGAGTAAAAGGATGCTACCGGATGCAGGATGCACTTTAAGTAATGGAAGTGAACAACAATCACTGTGTGTCCACCGTATTATTTTGCCCACGGTTGCCAGTGGAACACAGCACTGGCCACTGTGTCCAAGATGGCCATCGGAGTTCTCTGCATATGTGCAACGACTCACGCGTACACCCTAAACTCTGGCAGCATGGCGGCACAGTCTCGTTGTCCAAGATAGCCACTGGAGTCAGTGAGCATGCACGAGTCACTGCACATGCACATGGAACTCTGGTGGCCATCTTGGACACAACAGACTGTGTCATATGCCTCTGGAGTTCAGTGCACATGCGCGAGTCATCATGCATGCACAGAGAACTCAGGTGGCCATCTTGGACACGGTGGACAGTGCCGTGTTCCTCCTTGGCCTTGGCTGCAGCTGTACCGCTCTAGCTAGAATTTGTTTCTACAGTTACTTCATGCATAATTTCTGCTACCCTTAGTCAGATATCAAATACAGCATTTCCAACAGTACCCTGACATGCTGCAGAAATGCAGAAAACCCTTTTCCAAACATATTCTACATTTCTCTGTATTTGAGGCCCTGGTTTGTTGTCACTTCTGTGCTCATGATGCATTCTCTGACAACAGTTAAGTTTAAAGCACAGAAGAAAACAGAACAGACAAACATTTAAAGATATTCATAGCACAATAAAGTGCACAGTGCCAAAAACTGTTTTACAGGAAAAATTACTTTCAAGTTAACACAGTTCTTCTTTATGCCTGACTTGTGCTTTGAGCCTGTGACTTCAGATTCTTACACTGAAGCCAGCTGGGGCTGGGCTTATTGGAAGTTGTTGCACTCTCTTCTTAGGGAGGGAGGTACGGACCACTGGTTATATGCAACACCTACTGACCAATCATGGAGCTGTACTGGAGTCGGCTGTGAAGACAGCAGCTTGCTCACCCTGGTAGGTAAAGGTGCAGCTATGCTGACCCTGATCATTGGGTAGAGGTCAAAGACAAGGGGCAACTGGAGGAAATAGAACAAAATGATAATAAAAATTAGCTTTGTATATGTTCATCTAAAACAAATTATGGGCACAATCAACAGTGCTGCTGGCATACACATTATTTACATACTGCAAGTATGCACCCCTACAGTCGAAGTGGATTTTATAGATTAAGGAATCCAGCTCTCCTCAGTCACCACGTTATATGCATATGGAGTAGTTAGCAGGGGTTGGGGTATTTTGAGGAAGAGGGCATGGAGCTGGACCAGACACTGGGTGTCCAATTGCATGCCCTGGTTATCAGTGGCGGCTCTACACCAGGGCCCGCAGGTACAGCGCTCCGCAAAAAATGCTGTGCCCCAGTTGGTGCCCCATATGTGCAGAGCTCTCCATAGTAACCATATATCAGTGCCCTGGTTGCCATCTGTTGTGCCCCTGCTGTGCCCTGGTAACCATTTGTGGCTAGAGCCGCTACTGCTGGTTATTGACAGAGTGAATTCTCTGCTCTGCACAGAACAGGGATTGTGGAATTTGACAGCCCTTCATGGACTGATGTATACCCTTTAGGGGCTCACAATTTTAAAAATAAACAAAGGCAACACTTGCCAGTCCCCATGGCTATCCATGAGGTCTTGCATTTTGTGTCTGCTGAGGCTAGAAGTGCCATTAGGGGTTCCAGCTGGGTGATTGGGAAGTGCAGCACTGATGGCAGAATTCATCTTGCATAGTCTACTCATACACCCCAGGCATCCTCTGCAGCACATATTCTGTACTGTATAAGGCTGATTATAGCAGACAAACACCCTTGGCTGCCCTGGACCTCACAGTCCATATAGAGGCATAGATTAGGATGTGGTAGGCATATAATGCAGTTTGGGATTTACCGAGGCTCCCCATGCCTCCTTGTGAACCTCTCTGTGGTCCTGTAAGGCTTTGGGAGTCATCTCGTGGATCATGTTTTAATTATTTTACAAACTCTATAGGTTCAGTTTGGTACCTGAACAAGTTAGGCAGCTAGCTTGACAGCAAACAGCAATGAAAGTTTGATTGTTTGATGGAAAATTACAACTGTGTAGTAATGCGTTTCTGAGTCTGAGCACAGCAGGCAGAAGGGTGTTTTCTAAACAACAGTCCCCAAATGAGGCGTTATCTAAGTGACTTTGTACCATTTATCAGGAGGGTTCTGCTGGGACCACTGTGGTACCTAGCAGAGCAAGCCACAATGTGTAGGAGGAGCCTACAGTTTATTAGAACTTACACCACCTGGTGTCACTGTTGTTAAAGGCATACCTCTCAACCTTTTGTCCCCAAATGTGGAACATTGCCTCTCAAAATGTGGAACAAATAAGCAAAATGTGGAACACTTAATCAAATCTTTACCTAAGAAGCTCAGAACACTGTAAAATGTTTGCATTTATGTTCAGAAAGTCTGCTATTAATTGAATAATATATTTTTTGTATCATTTACTATAAATTTTTGCTTTAAAATGTTGATACTGAATGTGGAACAAGTCCTCACAATGTGGAACAGGGAGCTTTGTGAATTAAAATGAGGAATGTTCCTCGTAAGGTGGTACAGTTGAGAGGTATGGTTAAAGGGTACAGGATATTTGATCAGCAGTTTGTACCTCCAGTTTGTCCACATTACATGGTACTTGAATACCTGTTAGTGTGGAAAACACTGTTATGCACTATTTTATTCAGAACATTCTGTAATGTCCTCTTCCTAGAATCAGGAATTTGTAACATTGTCATAACTTCTGTACAGAACTGAAATCACAAGCTGTTGTCCTATTAGAACAATGCTAAGAGTGCTGTACACAAACTCTTGCAGAGTCAAACTCCGAATAGATGGTTTTATGAAGAGAGCTGTATAGACTGTTGGCCATTTAAACAACATATGGCAAAATATTTTTCCATGTACCTGTTTTAGGCTGACGTTAATAGGAATCAGTTTGAGGTATTTTAAAAACAGGAACATTATAATCAACTGCAAATTAGAAACAAGTTCCTGTTCTATTTAAAGGTAGGAAACAGCTATTCAAAGTGGAGTAGGATCATCTTTAGAAAATATATTTTAATGTAAATTTGATTTCTTTTGGATGTCATTCTGTATTATAAGTATGTTTTTCTCATTATTACAGTATTGTACTCTTCTAAGTATGATGTTCTTTTTGTCTTCTAGGAAAAGTAGAATATGCCTTCCTAATTATTTTACAATTGAAACATTTTGAAGATCATAGCATATGGATTAGTGTTACACCCGAATGCATATGTAAGAAATGGATGGAACTTGCTGGATTTTGTAATTGTAATAGTAGGGTAAGTTAAATTTCTTTCACATTTGTTTTGCATGAAACTTTTACAGATTTAATACAGTGATGTTTTTTAGTGTTCGATGATGATTTTGTTTACTGCCAGACAGTGGGCCACATTTTTATGTTTGTAGCATGGGCAGCAAACATATTGGCATGAATAAGCGGCCATCAGAATCATGTCACTATCGCATCAATGTGGCTCAAGCTGCAAGGAGATTGACAGTGACAGGCCAGTGATCAGCAAGGCGGATCGTGATGCTACGCTGCTGTTTGATGGGTGAAACTTTCTGCAGCTGAATTCAAGGAGTCAGGCGCCCTATCACAGAGTGACTGGATCCTTTCTCTACATGACACCACCCAGCAACCAGTTAAATGATGTCATATAGGCCGTGGTGTGAACTGCGCGTCTGTTCACTGGTTTATTTTTTCCAAAACAATTGTTTCCTGTCATCAAATGGAAAGGCAATAACCCTCTATGTACCCCATTCCATCCCTCTTCTCAGTACCAACTGCCAACCCTGTTGCGCCTCTGCCATTTTTATTTGGTCTCACCGACTCCATCCTTCTGCTCAGTACCACCCTCTGACCCCATTCTGCCCTACCCTACCATTTTTCTTTGTTCCTACACTCCATCCCTCTGCACAGTATCACCTGCCTACCTCTTCTGCTGTTCCCTGCCATTTGTTTTCTGTCCCACCACTTCATTCCTCTGCTAAATACCACCATTCAGCCCCATTCTGCCCTGTTATTTTTCTTTGTTCTCACCCACTCCATTCCTCTGCTCAGTACCACCCATCAACCCCATTCTGCCCTCCCAGCCATTTGTTTTCTGTCCCATCTGCTCCATCCTGTGCTTAGTACAAGATGCAAATCCCATTCTGCCCTGCCATTTGTTTCTGTCCCACCACCTTCATCCCTCTGCTCAGTACCACCAACCAATCTCACTTCTGCCTGCCCTGCCATTTGTTTTCTGTCCCACCCACTTAATCCCTCTGCTCAGTATCACCTTCCAACCGCATTCTGCTCTGCCCTGCCATTTTCTTTGTTCCCATGAGCTCCATCCTCTGTTCAACACCAGCAACTCCCTTCTGCCCAGCCTGCCATTTTTCCTGTCCCACCTACTCCATTCCTCTTCTCAGTACCAACCTCCAACCCTCTTTTGCCCTAGCCAGCCATTTTTCTTTGTTACCACCTGCCAGCCCTGTTCTGCCTGCCCTGCCATTTGTTTTCTGTCCCACCTGTTCCATTACTCTGCTCAATACTACCCTCCTACCCCATTCTGCCCTGTCATTTGTATTTGTTTTCCCACCTGCTACATCTCTTTGCTCAGTACCTCCCACCAACCCTGTTCTGCCCTGCCCTGCCATTTGTTTTCTGTCCCACCTGTTCCATTGCTCTGTTCAATACTACCCTCCTACCCCATTCTGCCCTGTCATTTGCATTTGTTTTCCCACCTGCTACATCCCTTTGCTCAGTACTTCCCACCAACCCCGTTCTGCCCTTCCCTGCCATTTGTTTTCTGTCCTCTCACTCCATCCCTCTGTCAGCTCTAATCTCTGGCTCAGAGACTGACTAGAGTATAAAACCAGAAATTCCAAAATAACATCAGTAATTAAAGCTGAATTTCATGCGTTTTTGTAAAATTGTGGTATGTTGTGATACTTTTATAGATGTCATATCATATATTTTGCCCAATCATACACTTGAATTGCCATTGTAGGGAAGGTAGCTGCTGGGTAAAGAGGCAATGCCAAGTGTCAGGTCATTATCTTGAGTGACAAACCATGAAGAATAGTCATAGACATCACTGTGCACTAGCCTGTCTTCTTGCAATATGCCAGCTAACCACTATAGCTCACTGATATAATGACTTGTGGAAGCACATGCACGTTCAGCATTATTTCTGTACAATGCTGCCTGCTGACTCTTTAACAATCCTATAGATAAATAGAGAATAATAGCTATGCAACTGTATATTATGGATTTTGCTACACCCAAAGGTGTGTGATGTCCCATAAACCTCTAGAGCAAACCTTGAGAAGTTTATGAGGGTCATCACACACCAAGGGTGAGATAAAAAAAAAATTAAAAAATCCATAACAATACAGTTGCATAGTAGTAGTAGCAGTTTTATTTATTTGTGGTGCCCTTCCCCAAAGGCTCAGGTGCCATTACATAAGATTTAAAACTACATCCCCATCAATAAACATTATAACATCTCAAATAATATAATATTCATTGAAAAACTTTAATGCATCAGTTAGGGTAACTCAATGCCACAAAGTAGGTAAATGTGGCATTAGGGTTTCAACCATAATGATCCCCCCACCCCACCTAAGCAGCAAAATGAAAAAACATTAGAGTGTTGGGTCTCCAGAATCTTGGCGAATCACTGGTGGGGTCTTCCATAGAGGCTATCAACCTAATGCCCACCACATTCCATGAGCTAACAATGTTGAACATGATCTCCTTTCTTCACTCATGCCCAGAGGGCCCTGTGTGAAGAAAGATACACGAACTGTGTTGGCAGCCTGTGGCGAGACATACTTCTCTACCTTTAAAGAGTATTATCATGAGGCAGTGACTTGGAGCTGTACCTTGTGTTTCGTATTGAGGCTATGGGCTGGGGGGTAGGGTAGCATTCGGGTTGACAACCAAAGGAAAACCCCACAACTGATTTGCCAAGATGCCAGAGACCCAAAACTCTTAATTGTTTTTTTCCTTTTGTGGTGTTAGGTTACCCTAACTGGTGCATTAATGACATATTTTTGCAATGAATTTCCTTACTTTTGAGATAGTATAACAGAAGTCTCATTTGCACGTGGGAGTGCAGGGCCCACAATTTATCTTAATGTATGAGGGGCAGGACCATAACCCAGGAGTGGCAGAGTCACAAGTGAGTTATAAAAGTCATGTCCCCACACAAGTGATGATTAATTGTACATTTTGAGTCAGACCATTCTATATTTCAGTTATACAACATCGGTTTACTAGTTATACATTTTTATTGTGCTGTTTGTACGAAGATGGAACTGCTGTGTGATTTCAACTGCTGGCTTTAGTGCTGCACTTTTCGTGATGTCATCAGCATTATTAAAGCTGCACTCTGATTGGTTCAGTATGCACTGAAACATACTTACTTTGCAAGATAATATTATCTTGCTATGTTGGATCATGATGACACTTTTATCTTGATATTTGTCAGTACACAATTTTGTATAAATATATATTGAATATAAAATAAGTTGACTCAATTCAATTCAGGTTTATTGTTGACAAATAGAATTGTCATTACAATTTAAAACATTCATAAATACAAATAAAAACATGCAGATCATCCAATAGTTTCCAACAAAAAGTTACAAATAAATAACATACAAAGAGACACATCATCTTACATTGCACAATAGCCTACCCTATTCTCCCTTGGGATATGTCTTTTCTGCATTCCAAAATCTGCCAAATCTTGCTACTTTATCCACAATGACTTTTCTTTTAAATTCAGTAGATAATTCATTTGTTACAGTGGATCCATGTCTAGGGGTGGCAAGAACATCCCCAAGAAGTAGAATCCTCTCTTTACTATATAGGGTGCAGAATAAAAGCAAGTGAACTAAATCATCTTTGTCTTTAAGACAGGCACACAGTTTCAAGTCAGATTTCCATAAAGGCTCCTCAAAGTCTGGCTATCTATGTAACCAAATCTGAGTTTGGTAAATATCTTTCTGAGATTGTGATTTTGCATTAGATATAAATATTTATTTATCCCATGTACTCTCTTGTTATTAATTGACAGCCAACTGCTAAGTTTAAAATTCTTACCTAAGTCCATATCTCTCTGAGCATGAATATCTCTGATTCTGATTTTAACTTCCTGGTTAATTTCTGGATTTGTTTCACAAAACTATCAGTTATGCTCTGCAGAAGTCCATAAGGTTTAATGAGCTCCTGAAGTGCGTACAAACCAGGACACTTATATCCTAGATCATTATAGTGCAGTACCTCCTCCAGACATATCCTAGGTAGCCTTTTACTAGGCATATTATATACTTTCAACCAATATATACATAATCTTTGTTCAATATCTTTTCTTATTGGAAGCTTCAATTTCAAGTCTTGTTAATACAGAAGCTGCACTATTTCCAATCCAGTAACTTTTATAAAATTTATTCATGCCAGATTCAAGCCTGTTTATGTTATGCTGTCCCCATATCTTTGATCCATATAGGATTTGTGACATAATCTTTGCATTAAACACCCTTAAAGAACCTTTAATAGACTGGCCTCCATATTTATAAGAGAAAGACTCAATTGATGGAGTCAAGCATTTAATTTTGAATCAAGGTGAACATATGTTCTTGCCACCCCAGATTATATTTAAACACTATACCCAAATAGCAAAATCTCTCTACATGTTCAATCTTATTATTTACACAGAATACATTTGATATATTGCTGGGTCTCAAATGATTTCTATTAAATATCATGAACTTTGTTTTTTCAAAGTTGATTTCTAATCAGCTTCAACACATTTTCATGAAATTTCATCAAACTTCTTTTGATACCTAAAAAGCTGGTTGCCATTAAAACAACATCATCAGCATCTGCCAGGTAGGGACACGCCTGGAGTACAACCTAGGCATGTGCAACCTCGCCATCCAGATCTTCCAATACTTTATTTAAAAAGGTTAAAAGTATTGATGACAAAACACAACCTTGTCTCAGCCCAATATTTGATGGAAAATTGGAAGTATTATCACCATCCTTGTTATATCTTATGCCTGTGTGATTATCACTATATAACAGTTTAAGCAAGCAAATAATTGAATCATCTAGCTTGTACTTTCCCCAGGTTCCTCATAGTTTTCTGTGTTAACTCTGTCAAAAGCTGATTTGAGGTCAACAAACACACAAAAAATTTTGTTTCGTAATATGGATATATTTATGTACCAAATGGGACAATACAAAACACTGATCTACTGTTCAGTGTTCGATTGGCTCTGCTTGACCTTCATTCAGGTTTCCTTTTCTATCAACCAGGTCATTAATCTACTATGAATTATTTTAGTGAATAATTTTTGGGTTGTGTCTAGTAGACTTATAGGCTTGTAATTGCTTGGGTTAGATTTATCACCTTTTTATATATTGGGACAATAATGTGTTCTTGCCATGTTAGTGGCATTCTTCCTGTTTCATTTATAAGATTGAATAATCTCTTAAGAACCAAATTCAGAGATCTGGGTCATCTTTTATAATATCAATGGGAATTCCATCAGGTCCAGGGCTTTATGTCTTTTAGCTGAGCTGATAGCACAGATAATTTCTTCCTCTGAAATTTTGTTTTCCAGTGGTTTCCATTTTTCCTTAACTGGAATCTCTTTCTTAATTTCTTGAACATGAAAGAGATTTGTATAATAACTATACCACAGAGTTGGCTCAATATGATTCTCTATTGTGTAAGGTATATCGTCCCATCTATAGGTTACCATCTGCCAATATTTTCTTTAATCTTTGCCCAGGTGGCCTTCTCAAACTGTTCCATAATCTCTTCCTATAGAGATATTTATTTTTTCCAAAAGTTTTTACATTCTCTTCTTAATCTGTCTAGGGTATGTTTATTAGTTTTACTCGGGTATTTAAGGGTGTATCTTGCATGGCCATTCACCTTCATTTTTGAACTTTACTTTCCCCATCATACCATTTACTTCCTCTTTTTTCCCTGTATGTCAAAGTTGTAACAATGATTTTGGAGATTCTTTCCATAACTTTTATGTATGAATCAAGGAATTGATCTTGGGGAATGCACTGTAGAATATTCATGATTTCATTCCTTATCCCATTATCTTTTAATAGTTCTATCGATTTGTAATTTTGTATTTGATCCCATTTTATTCCCTTCTTAACCTTCAAATACTTTTATTTTGTTTTGTTGAAACATTTTCCCTTTGTTTGATTTGAAATTTAATCTCTAATGGATTATGTTCACTCTCTGATCATTTACCTAGGAGAAATCTACAAAATGATTTACTAAATCTGAAGTTATCCAACAAAGATCAATTATGGAGGCACCTCTTACCCCAGATATTAAGTTCTCCAGAACAATCTCCATTCAATTGGCCATTAATTAAAAGCATATTATTATCTTCTAATCCTGTTATCAGTCTTTCCCTCTTTCACATCCTTTCTTGTCTTTTGTCACCTTTCTCATTTTTAAATTCTGTGACCCCAGGGCTACATAGGCCTCCCAAATTTCTCTGTGGGCTCCAGGCTGTGTCCCACCCTGGCATTGAAATCCGCCATAAGAATAATTCTAGATTCCGGCTCATGTAATTTCCATTGTTCTATTACAAAGATGAGTTTGTCAATATTATTCTTATCTTCATATTTAGATCCAGCCGGAAACAGACATTGACAATAAGAGTTCTCTTATTTTTTTTTACAGCAATAACTGTTAATATGTAATTAGAATTCACTATGTATTCTTCATATTCAGTTTTATTTAAACATTTTCCCCAGGTCATGAGACCTCCTGATAATCTACCAGATTTACTAATACTACTTGCCCCTTTATTATACATCTTATAACCGTCAATGTGTCTTTCCTTGTTGATCCAGGTTTCCTGCAAACAAATGATATTAAATTGTAAGTAATTTATAAATGTTGGATCCGCTAACCTTTCCCCTAATCCAGTGACATTCCAAGATAAGATGTTAAAGTCTGTATTTGTGGTAAAATTAGACTCATTTCTTTCTAACTGTCAGTCATCATCTATATCTTGTAGGATCTGGAACCTATTTGTCATCTTGATTATATTTAACCATTGGGAGTTATCTTTTCTTTCCCTCTTATCCCAAGGAACCTCATTTTCTCCTTTCAAATTTATATCTGTCTTATATAGCCTTTCTGAATTTGAAAGAAGAAACTTATAATCTTGCTTACTCTTTATCCAATCGTTATTTCCCTTGATTTCCACAATGTTTTGCTTCAGATATTGTTTTATGTAATGTATTATCTTTTAACATATTCTGTAATAAATCTGCAATCTTAAATTGCAAATTACGTGTGTTTCATTTGTGAAATTACTGATCCCAAAATAGAGATTGGATATTCCTTTTCATTGGTGCTTTGTTCTCTGCAAAGTACTCAGGAAACATAGACTTCATAGTCACCACACTATCTATCTCAAAGCCTAAATCTTTCATTTTTCTTCTGGTTTTCTATTGCTTTGAGTACAAAATATTGATCCGAGAGAAGAAAAAACAATTCTGTGTCAGACAGGGGTCTGATGGCACTCATCTTGTTTATTACATCCCCATATCTTCCATTCCCTAGTAAAACTGCCTCTAGTACTTTCTTCAAATGGATATTAAGTTTACATTCAGTTTCTTCGGAATTATTGAAACTTTATATATAGGTAACATGAAGTCTGTTTCAGTGTCCTCCACAGAAAGTGTTTTAATCTGAGCTCTGCCTCTGTAATTTCCTTTGTGTTATTTTCAACCTCTGGTGTCTGGCTCTTACTTTCTATATTATCCATATCATCTACTGTGATATTACCAGTTGACTCTGTATCAACACTTTGGGCTTTGTCTTGCTCTTCTTTTTATTTTATTTTTTATCAATTTTTTGTCTTTACTTTACTTTTTCCCCAGAGTTTAGCCCTTAATTTCTGTATAAATATTTTGTTATTCTGTCTATTTTTGTTTTTCCTAACTTGCTTTGTTTCCCTCCTTTTCCTTTATTTTGTTATCCATCTTAATTTCTACAATTTCATTACTTTGGTCTGAATCTAAACTTTCAGAGCAATCCCAATCATGATCTTTCCCTTTACATTTCGCTTTCCCTCTTTTCTTGGACTATCCTCTTTTCCATAATTCAATTTTCCTGCCTTCATTTCTTCCATTATGCTATCCTGATCATCATGACCGTCTGGTAGCATAATCAAGTCTGATTCAATTCAAAATATCTTCATTTATATTCAAAGTAGAATGTGACATATCACCCATGTTTAAATTAGTATTCTCATGATGTAAGGTGAATCAACAGCTTTCGCTAGTTGTCTCATCTTAATGTCACTATCTTGTTTCATCAGGTGTCTTACTGGGGGTATATTGTCCCAATTAAACATCTCATAAATAAAATCAATCCTTTTTTGTTTTCAATGCAAATACCCTTAATAGATGATAATTCTTGTTTTGACAATATCAGTTGTTCATAGATCATTAAGTTCAAACAGTTACTTCTCATATGTTGAATAAGGTTCTGACTTACTGACTCACTGTTGTAACTGTCTTATTGCTTTTCTGTAACCTTGTTAGTAAATGTACTCTCTCTATAAAATGTTGCCAAACTCTCTGCCAAACTGTCTCTGAACTGTATCCCAGGTCGCCCCTGAAAAAGGGACCTTCAGGGCTCAGTGGGCCTACCAGTAATCAAAATTTAATAAATAAATAAATAAGTTTGCTGTCAAAGGATTTTGCAGTGTAATTACACAATCTCTAGTCAATGTCTCCATATCAGGAATACTTTTCTCTTCTGGGCTCATGTACAATGTCTCATTCTCCTTTCCAGACTCTTCTCCTAACTGAATGCTTTTATCCTTATCCTCGCTGGCATATATGAGCTTCTTCTTCCTGTTGTAATCAAAAGCAGCCCCTTGAGTGGTGTTTATAGTAGGGTTATATGATCCATCTAGATCTAGCTTGAATTTTTTAAGTTGCTACTTTTCTGTTCTATCCTGTTATTGATTCTAATTGTTTCCTTATATCTTAAACTGTTTTAATTACTTTATATTTACCAACTCAATTAGGTCTGGGCTTTGTTTAATAAAGCTATTGTTGCCTAAACTTTTGGGGCATAAAATATTTTCTTTTGTCCCTCATCCTGTTCCCTGTTCTGTTGTTTATGATTGTATTTCCATAAATCACTGATTAAGGGTTGGAACATAGTTTTCCTTTTCAGTTTTAAGTTCTACCACATTTTCTATGTCATCTATCTCATCTATCTCATTTTCCCTTCAGGTTTCCTTTATTTTTCTTGTGATTTATTTTATCCTTAGGTTTTTTTATTTTTTTACTTTTACCTTTACCAAGTGTATTCCCAATTTCCTGAGGTGTTTTGACATCAGGAGTTATTTTGTCCTTCTCTCTGACCATTTTATTTCATAAGCAGGTGATTTCCTGCTTCTTGTTTCCATGGGCATCTTGATTCACAACTCAATTCCCTTCAACTCCATTAAATTAGAGCGATTTGAAGAAAATAATTAAAAAAAAGAAAAGAAAATATAACACCTAACCTAAAAACCCAAAACCCAATATCAGTTATTAATTAGAATTGTCAACAAGATCAAGCCAACACTTCACTCTTAAACAGTGAAAGAGCATATTTTAAGTCTTTGCTGAGTTTTAGCTGGGCTTAACTCCGCTTAACACCACTTGACACCACTTAGCAACACTTAATTTTACTTGATTTCAGCAGTTAGTTTCTGCAGTTCTTTATCAAAATTACTATATTGTTACCATGAGCCTTGAGGAGTCATAAGAGTCTCACAAGATCAATTTCAGTTCCCAAATCCAAAATCCAATGTCAAGTGCCTATGACCCTTCTGCTTTTTCTAGAGTAGTTATGGGTCCAAGCCAGTTCTTAGTGTTCTTTTCTTTTATTGCAGCTTTAATCACCTTCTTATTTATATCAGTATATTCTTTTCCTTCCCTTTTCCTTTTCCTTTTCTTTTCCAGCTGATCACGATAACTTCAAGAGTCACTAAAGGAAGTGGGAAGGGAAAAAACTACTAATAAAATGGAAAAAATCCCTAAAAGGAGTAAAATATAAATAAAATTGGAACTACTAAGTTAATAAAAATACCAATAAACCAGTATACAGGTATAATGATATGATATGCTAATGTGCTAATTCACTAATGCGCTAGTGTACTCATATGCTAAAAGAAGGAAAACAAATTGAAAAGATCCTATATAAATAAAGTTTTTTATAAAAACCATAAAATAACACACATAAAAATATAACTAATAAAAATTTCTAGTTGGCTCTGATAATTTACTTCTAGAAGTAAAATCCTTGTTTCAATGAATGGAAGAAATAAGAAAGAATGCGCCAGAGCTAGAGCGGACCTCAGCTTCAATGGACTACTACACGCTTGGCAAAAAGAGTTCAACAAGTTCAACAAATCCTTTCACTTAAAATAACACCAAAATATCAGTGGTTCAAATGGTGAATCAAAAGAGACAATAACACAAAATACCAGCATACATTAAAGTATGCTGAAGCCAAAGCTGAGCGACTGCAGTTGCTGCATCTACGTCCTGAAGCTAATGTGTGAGTGAGTGAATGAATGAGCCAGGCTGAATCACGTCATCTGAGTCTGCATACCTATATATGCCAGATCATATGATCTTCGCAATCCAATAAAATGAGGCTAGTTCTACTTCCTGATTTCACCCACATTTATTATATTATGTATATATTGTTATTTTATATATCCTCCATATTCCATATTACAAACAGTTTCATTCAAACAACATCTCACCTCTTTTACCACAAACAACAAAAAAAAGCAAACACAGATTGCAAATTCCAAATTCTGAAAACCTCACAGGCCATACAGCAGCACAATGAGTCTACGAAAACTAATATTAACTCAGCAAACAAAAAATACAGCAAAATATGCAAAATATACAAAACATGCAAGGCAGATGATGACTAAAAGCCGTGAACTGTGAACTCCATTAATAACTCCAGAAAAACAGAGACAAAAAACAATCCTTTTACTCTCAGCATAAACAGGATAGGACTGTATAACATAAAAAAAAAATAACAGGGTCAAACGGGGTCCAAAGGATAGGAGAAGGGAATGAGGAGTAAGCAGGCCCTTAAACCCCTGTGGGTTTTACTGGTACTTCGCTCTCTGGATAGTGTGGTTCTGCCACCACACCAGACTCCACAACCCCTGAGGGAAGACCAGAGGCCTACAGCCCTTTCTCCCCACTACACTCCTATCCTATTTTTTTTCTTCTCAGAGGCAGAGGCAGAAACCAAAGTCGGACTGGAAAGTTTAGCAAAAATCCTTGCTATAGAGGCAACGGTGGCATACCTTACATAAGTAAAAATAGTGCCTTTGCTGACTCCTGCTGCAGACCTTCCTCCTCAGTGTCTCAGCATGTTCTCCCTCTCTCCTCAGAGACTTTTTCTGTTGATTTCTTGACTCACTCACTCTCTCAGCCTCTGCTGATGACTCTGAATAAGTAATTTACCTTTATGTGTAAGGGGTCAGGACCATACTCACCAGTGGCAGAGCCACAAGAGAATTATAAAGGCCTCAAGAGAAGATAAACTGTAGTTTGACACGGACCATTCTATGCTCAGTTTATACAGCTTCAGTTTACTAATATACATTTTAAATCTTTTTGTATGGTTGGTTGTTTGTTTGTTTATTTGATTAAACAATAGGACTAGTGAACTGCAGGCCTCGGTGGCAGAGGCTAAGTTAGACCTGTCGTTGTGGTGACCTGGGCTGGTGGCAACAACTGCTGGGATCTAGCAGTTCCAGGTTACAATACCTTAAACAGGACACAATTTAGTAGCTCACTATGCTATATAGTGCACATACCAACCAGTGAACCATCACAGAGCACACCGTACTCCATTCAGTGTAGATGGGATTAACACTAAAGAAATGTTATTGCACAAAAATATTGCAGTCAGACCACTCTCTTAACCATGTCTCAGTGTTTGTGTGCAAAAACAATTATTGTGATAAAGCTCACCCACATGACACATCTACAGCTTTGTTGAGGAGAGAGGGCGCAACTTTACATCACATTGCCTTGTTTTGTTCTCTAATACAGTGTGCTAAAATTGCAGGAAGTACAACATCACCATAATAGACAGTAGCTGGCAAATGCTCAGAACTCAACCCCCCCCCAAAAAAAAGTATCATAAAGTCCCCATATCACTCATGCCAACCCATGCAATGGTGGTCATGCTGGTCATTTCAGTGTGAATGTTGATATAATGTCATCTGAGTGTGAGCAACCTCTCCATGTGGTGTGCTTAAAAGGTGACTGTCAAAGAGACAAACATCATAATGTGCAAGCAGTATAAAGTGCAGAACAAGCACAATCATTGCAAATTGTAAAAGTGATAAAGTGCATACAGGCAATACTAAAGATTATAAAACTTGTAGCAGATCTATAGAAGAGATAGAGGTGGGGGAAACTGCTGGGAAACAGAATAAAAAAAACGAAAGTGTATGTGGGGGTGCAATATCAGCAGACCAAGATTATCTGCCTACAGCTGTGAGATACATTCCTGTCCGTGATAACATCAAGGAAGAGAGAGACACGGGAGAGTGGGAGCATCTTGGAGGTTCTCTTCATCCCAGGGTCGACATCAAATATAAAATTGGCCAGGCTGTTGAGAGGGAGGTTTAAAAGCACAAGATGGGGACAATGAGCACAGCATCCAGCTGCATAGCAGAAATGGAATAACAACAAAATAACACCAGTCACACTTACAAAGCACCAAAGTGAGGAACCAACAAAAATCCGTTACATGTACAACTGGCCGATGAATGGTAGGGATGGCGCATTGAAAAATGGGTGTCTGGTCTGTGTGAGCACCGGAGGGTGGGGAGGTTGTGCCAAAAAGTTTTAGGTGTTTTTTGTTAATTGCAATGTCTGACTGTACTTGTGTCCATTGCACGGAAACTATAGTAACCTTTGGGAGCCAACTGAATGTGTGAACAGACAACTGTGTAGCCGGTGAATGCATAATCCTTTGACGAGGCCACACTTGGAGTACTGTGTGCAGTTCTGGTGCCTTACCTAAGGAAGGACATTATGCTCTTGGAGGGGTCAGAGGAGGTGCCTAGAATGATCCTCGGAATGGGGATAAGCCATATAAGGAGAGACTTAGGGAGCTAAACATGTATTCCTTGGAAGACAGAGGGACATGATCAAGACCTTTAAATACTTGAAGGGTTTTAATAGAGTAAACACAGAGAGGGGTTTCCAGACTAATGGTGGAAGGGACCACTGGGGGTCATAGCCTGAAACTGGTTAGTGGGAAGTACAGAAGAGACCTGAGAAAGCATTACTTCACTGAAAGGGTGGTGATGCCTTGGAATGTGCTACCTGAAGAGTTGGTATTAAGGAATCGGTGGGAAGTTTTAAGAAGGATGGGATAGTTACATGGGCAGGGTACAGGTAGGTAAGTTAGATTCCATGGGAACTCAGAATCAGGGGAAGGATGGAAGGGAGGGAGGGTAGCAACAGTTATCAAGCAGTGAGCGCATCTTGAGCAGACTGAGAAAGACCTCATGGCCTAATCTGCTGGCATTTTCATATTTCCATATGTCCATGTAATAATAATAATAATAATAATAATACCCCAATACTTTAGCAGCAGAAATCAACTTGATTACAGTGCAGCAAGATATTTTTATTGTAAGTGGGCTACTTTTTGTTGTTGCTGTTGTTTTACTTTAAAATATCATTTGAATGAATTTAAAGCCAGTTTTTGTATCGTTGTCTCGAATGCCCTAGCCTTGTTAGACCTAGAACAGGTTGGTGCAGTCAGCGGATTATTCTACTTCAGTACTACTGTTTGAAACTGACCTGCTGTTTCTTGTATTGATGGCACCTGAGCCACTTGTTTAATGTATCCTGGAGTCGCCTATTTTATCTGAAAAAAATGAAAAGAAAAGTTTTGTTCTGTGAGTGGAGACAAGCGTGGAGACTGGGTCGTTTGCTTGCCTCATATAGTTGCTGCTAAACCTGCTTTCTTTGAGACCTGCTTCTGCATTATGTATCCCTCTATGGTAAAGGAGGTTAGTGGAGCTGGGGAAGTTGTGTGAGAGGTAGGGAGCTTAGGGGCCTTCCGGAGGTACTCCTGTACCCAGAGCAAGTACTGTGAGGGAAATGAGAATAGAGGAGTTTAACACTTGGCTGGGAGCCTGGTGTCAGATCATAGGGTATGGGGCTGGTAAGGGGATGAGGTGGGACATGGTATAACAGCGCCCTTTTCACCAAGGATAGGTTACTTGAGCAAGGAAGGACAAGGGGTATTAAAACAGAGGTTAGGGAAATACATAGCAACCAGGGTGGATTTAAACTAGGCATAGGGGAGGCAAGTGGGCAGAAGTCAAGCAGGGTCTCCAAGGGGAGCTGAATGAACTTACTCCCCATACCAGTAGAGACAGAATTAGGGAGTGTTCATATGGTGTGGTTATGAATGGTGTTCAAAGGGGAAGGTTAGGAAGGAACATATTGGAGGGCAGTCTCCTCCTCGAGCAAGGAGTCTGGGGAACAAATCTGCTGAGTTGCAGGCTCTCATGGCAGAGGGAGGTAGGCGTAGCTGTCGTCACAGAAGCGTGGGCCCCTGATACCAGGTCTGGGACCTGGTGATCCCAGAGTACAGGATATTCTGCAGGGATAGGGACAAAGGGAAAGTGGGAGGGTGCCAATTTATTTGAGGAGGGATAAGGTGTGCCAGTAAAGAGGGAGAGGAGGGTAGAACAGAGGCATTATGGATGCAATTCCAGGATTCCATGAACAGGACATTTAGGATGGGGGTGGTGTACAGACCACCATTTCAAGCAGAGGACTTGAAGAGAAACTAGTGAAGCAGGTAAGGAGGGTCTGCGGGAAGTTTAACACAGTGATCGTAGGGACTTCAGTCTACCAGGGTGGATTGGAGCACCCCAGCCACCTCGAGTACAAGGGAGTAGGTCCTCTTGGAGGCCTTCCAGGACAGCTTCCTGGTACAGATGGTTTCACGAGCCAGCTAGGTTGGGCAACACTGTGGACCTCGTACTGTCTAATGGGAGTTTGTAAAAGAGCTGGGGTGGAGGAGCCACTGGCAGGAGTGACCACCACTCAGCGTGGTTTACACTCAGCATGGGCAAGAAGCTGTAGGAACAGGAACCAGGGTGTTGGACTTCATGCGGGCTGACTTTGGGAGGATGGAGATAGTGTTGGGGACCTGGCCAGAATCCATCCACACATGGATGCTAGCCAGAAATGGAAGTCATCAAGCTAGAGGTAGTGGAGGCCATTAGAACTTGTACCAAACACAAAGCAAAAGGCTAGGGCCAAGAGCTGAGCTGGCTGAGCAGGAGTTCATGGGAAGGTGAGAGGCAAAAGGGCAGCCTTCAGGAGATTCAAGAGATCTGGGAGGGAGAAGGATAGAGAAAGTACCTGAAGAATTCAAAGAGGTGACCAGAGCTGTCAGGGTTGCCAAGGCTTTCAGAGAGCTTAGGCTGGTACAGTGCATCAGGATGGGAAAAGACTTCTTCAGGTACATAATGGAGAGAAGGCTCTGCAAAGATCAAATAGTAAGGAGCAGGAAGGATGGGGGTAGGTTGAGAAAGGGGCAGAGCAGGCAGGCGCACTAAATGAATACTTCTGTTCTGTAATTACTAAGAAAGAGTGGGACACTACCTCAGGGGTGGGAGGGAGTGAGCACAGGGGAGGAGGGTAACAGATGAGGAAATTACAGTGGGTAGAGTGCTAGAAGGTTCAAAGGGCACTGAGGGTGGATAAGGCACCAGGACAGACCACATTCACCCCAGAGTACTGAAAGAATTGGCGGAGGTCCTGGCGGTGCCATTGGCAGCCTTGTTCAATACCTCCCTGGACACAGGAGCATACCACAGGACTGGAGGATGGCGTATGTGGTGCCACTACACAAAACGGTCCCAAGGATGAACCAGGCAACTATAGATCAGTAAGCCTCACATCCATTGTGGGAAAGTTAATGGAGACAATCCTTAAGGAGAGGTTGGTAAGCTTGCTGGAAGATAATGGACTTCAGGATGGAAAACAACACGAGTTTGTGTTTGCTAGATCCTGCCAGACCAGCCTGATTGAATATTATGACTGGGTGACTAGGAAACTGGACAGGGGCCATGCAGTGGAGTTCCTGTATCTGGACTTCAGCAAGGCATTTGATTCAGTGCCACATGGGAGGCTGGTTAGTAAGTTGAAATACTTGGGGGCAGGGACAAAGATGGTGAACTGTATCAAGAACTGGCTGCAGGAGAGGCAACAGAAGGTAGCAGTGGGAGGAACTCTCCACTCCAAGGACTGTGACAAGTGGGGTACGCATCTCTCCAAATGTTTGTCTTCTACCAGATTCAATTTGGCTGTCAGTAGCTCCATATATCATGTGTCTTGCTCACTGTATGTCTCCATTCTTCCTTTGTGGGATTTCTGGTTGTAACCAGTGTGAGGTAATGCATTTTAATGCAAGAATCCAACAAAATAAGCATTGTTTTTCTCTTGTCTGTCCTCAGTTGGGCCACTTTTGGAATTCCAGGCACCCATTCAGAGAATACCAGTGGTATATTTATTTATTTATTTAGTTTTGGTTGACCGGTAAGTGCACTAGACAAATCCTGCCTATTTTCAGGCACAACCGGTTGAGGATACAGATGAATGCCAACTGACCTTGAACCAGATTAAGCTGTTGGTGTTATTTTAGTAGATAAGGGAAATTTGGCCAGGACACAGGGGAAATTCCCTACACTTTTCGATAAGTGCCATGAGATCTTCAACATCAACCTGAACTACCACCAATCCAGGCAGATGGGACCTCGGTTTAACGTCTCATCCGTAAGACAGCACCTCAGAAGTGCAGCACTCCTCTCATGCTGCACTACAGTGTCAGTACTGGGATATTAACCCAAGTGCCAGATATGGGAACTGAACCTGCAGCCCTCTGATCTCCCGGCCTCAGAGGCGAATGTGCTACCTACTGAGCCACTGACACTGCAAATCTGTCCCTGTAATCTGTTGCACTGCTTCATGAATATGTGATGCAGTAAACAATACGTAAAACAACACTACAAAACAAATTCAGTAAGCAATATTGGTTAATATCAATTTCATAAATGCACAGACAAACAAACAAATGAATAAGCATAAGCCATGGCAGCAAATATAAACAGTTCACTGGGCATCTGATCTGATGTTTTGGTATGGTGAAGCGCTTATGTAACATACCGTCATTGGTGGCTCTAACTTTTATTGGTTAGCAGGGCACAGGCACAGCACAACAGGTGTCTGCCAGGGCACTGATAAATTGCTGCTATGGGACATTTACACCACATGAAGCAGCAACTGGAGTGCATGTGTCAGAACTGCGTTCCGCCAGACTGATAACCCTGGTGGAGGATGCCTTTCCATCTTCTTCTTTCTTCTACTGAAATTTGTTGGCAACAGTATCTTCCTATACTATATGTTTCCGTTTTCCACCCAGCGTGGGTTGCCTGCCTCGTCAGTCTTTTCTATCTCTCACTAAACTTTTCCCTACTACATTTATTCTTAATTTGACATTTCCACCCCTCATCAGAACTCCCCAAAATAATGCACCAGGCTAAAGTCAGCTGGCAAGAATGAAATAAGGTGCATTTATGGCATTTAATGCCAGAGATAAAAGTACCTTCAAGATATACAGTAAGGTGCTGGTTGAATAAAGTGCAGTAATGTAAAGTACATTTTAAGAAATAAAGTGCTTAGAGTGCATTTTGTGCTATATTATGAGTTTAAAGTGCTGCAGTGCTAATTAAGTTAATGCTTATGCGCTTTTGTATATATGGTGCAGGAATGTTTAGAAATGTTTAAAATGGCAGTTAAATACAAATGAAGCGACATTATGCTTATGTTGTTTTAATTATTTTGCTGCCACTCCATTGTTATGTAGAATGTTATGCCAAAGAAATCCTGCATCGAGAGCAGGAACTGTTTGAACCAAGTGGTAAACTTTTATTTTATTTTTGCTGCCACTCACTATTTATGTAAATAATTACTGGTTCCCCTGTATTATTAGGACTCTCAGCAGCTAGCTTTGTATAAATATGCTGTAGAATGGTGCCAGCTAGCCATGGAGGAGTCCACAGCGTATGTACAGCCAGTCTGGGCTGCTAGAGAGGCAGGCTTACCAAATCCATACAGACCCCGAAGCAGAACAGCTAGACAGTGATTGTCTAGCAGCCTGCTACTCTGCTGCAATATAGAAAATGAATAGTTTAAAGTAACAGAAATGTCCCTATGTATGTGGAAATGCTATACAGTTGAAGTAGCCCTCAGAATAAGGAGGGGCTGCAAGATAAACTAAACACAATAAAGAAATTAAACAAATTAAAGAAAAAAGAGACACTGCAGGCCTCTAAAGGAGCCCCAGTATGTATAGAGCCCAGAGATATGAAACCTCCAGCAGGTACAGGCCCCACGGTTCATCCAGTCTGCTCGACAGTGCAGCACTCAGTACTTTAAACTGCAGCTGGCCCCTTCCTTGACCCCTTCCGCTGTATTTCTTTCTACTTCCTTCTTATCCCTCTTCAGCTCACCCTCAGTTTGGCACTCCCTTTGATCCTGTCACCCCCCTCCCAAAGCCGCTCACCAACTCCAATGACACCACCTCCTCCGGCAGCACCTCCACCCTGTAACCACCCCCTCCATGAAACCAGTACCTCCCACCTCCCTCCTGAATCCTTCCGTCTCCAGACCCAAACTGTGTCCCTGGCCTCCCTCCTGCCTTTTAATCTAAACATACTTTTGGTGCTACGCTGTTTGTGCCCTTTAAGTACTTAAAGGTCTCAATCAGATCCCTCCTCCCCTCCATCCTCCAGCGAATACATATCAAGCTCCCCAATCTCTCCTCATATGGTTCATCTCCCAATTCAAGGATCATCTTCATTGCTCTATGCACCCCCTGCAGCAGCCCAACATCCCTTTCAAATAGGGCACCAGTACTACGCGCAGTACCCCAAATGTGCCCCAAGGGACCCCACATGTGGGCAGGGATGACCTCCCCTCTCAGAGGTGATTCCTCTCATGACAGCACCCTAGCCTCCATTCGCCTCCCCCACCGCTGCCCTCCTACACTCGCCCAGTGGTCCCTTTCTCCCGTCAGTAGCACTCCCAGATCCTTCTCCTCCGTTGAAGTGGATGACTGCACCTCCCCCAACCAGTAACTGTAAATAATGTTTTACTAAAGAAAAGCTGCTAACAAACTAGAATAAATGCACAGACTCCGTGTTCATTTCTGAGTGGGGCATTTTGACATATGTCACACAGTTTTCAATGTTGACGCATCTTTTCTTCTCCCTTGAGGACTATGTGACTCAACTTTTAATAGTTTTGTGCTTTCAGAATCTGGGCTTGGTTGAACAAACAGTATGACCATCTGGTCCTCACCTTCAGAACTGGCTGTAAGCGCAGCACAGCCTGTTGTGCTGTGCCAAAAGTAGCACATGGCTGGCTCTGAGCAATATTAAGCCAGTTAGCATGCACTGATGGAGCATGCTGACTGAATATCAACCATGCTGATGCAGAGCAAAGTGGATATCGCTGCACTGACTTGAACCAAAGCAGCATATGGCATATTGCAGGGAAAAGCCAGACCTTGCCCCACAACTAACACACCAAAATGTGGCCCATGGAAAATCATGCACACAAATGCCCACAGTCTGGGAAACAGAGCCCAGACCTGGAGGCATAATGACAGAGGCTAAACTGGACATAGTAGCCATTAGCGAGACATGGTTCACCAGTAACCACACTTGGGAGACTTCAGTACCCGGCTAGGTACTGTTCAGAAGAGAGCAAGGTGCACAGAAGGGGGTGGCCCTTTATATCAATGACAATATCAAAGCTACAGAAATTCAGAATACACATAAGGAGCCAGAAGAACTGTGGGTCACCCTGGAAACAGGAAATGGGGCAGCCATACAAACTGGGGTTGTCTACAGGCCTCCAGACCAGGGGAGAACAGAGACACATTACTGTTAGAAGGTATACAAAACATGACAGCTAAAGGGAGGTTCTGATAATGGGAGACTTCAACATCCAGATACAGAGTGGTCAATACCAGCAGGAACATCCCCAGAACTAGACACATAGTGGATTCCCTGCAGGAGGAGGGTTCAGACAATTGGTACAACAACCCACAAGAGATGGGACTATCCTGGATCTAGTACTGACTAATGGGAAAGGATCACAGATCTCCAGGTAGAAGGTCACCTGGGGGCCAGCTGACCATCACATGGTATGGTTCAGTTTGGCCACAAGAACTAAATCATCCATTCCAAGGCAAAAATATGGGACTTCAGAGGAGCTGACTTTGTATAAAGCCAACAGAGTTAAGCTAGCCCTGGCAAGAAGAAATACAGTGAGGGGTACAGGCAAAGTGGGCAAGCATTAAGGATGCAATACTTGAAGCAACATCCCATTGTGTTAGGAGAAAAGCAAGAGCAAAGAAGGAGGAAACCACTTTGGTTCTCAAAAATAGCAGAAAAGATCCGAGCCAAAGGTTGGCCTTAAGGAAATATAAAGAGAATGCAGAGGGATGAAGATAGGGAGGCATACCAAACTTCCTAAGGGAAGCAGGAAGGCAGTAAGGCAGGCAAAGGCCCAAACCGAGAAACACTAGCACAAACAGTAAAATAAGGGACGAGACTTTATATAGATACATTATTGAAAGGAGACAGTCAGAGGGGTATTGCTAAGATCAAAGGGATAAGGGGAGTGTGTGGAGGAGGACCAAGGTAAAGCATCTATCCTAAATAGCTACTTCTGCTCAGTATTTACTGAGAAGAAGGTAGGGCAGAACCCACAGCTCAGCACCATGGACACAGGGGGAGGGAGGTGTGCACAATTCCCTTCACAAAGAAAGGGTCCTACAAGAACTTGCTAAGCTCAGGGTGGACAAGGCAGTAGGACCTGATGGCATACATCAGGGTACTAAAGGAGCTAAGGGTGGAACTAGCAGAGCTGTTTAGTGAGTCTCTGGGCACAGGAGAGGTCCCAGAAGACTGGAGAATGGCTCATGTGATCCGCTTCACAAGAGTGGCAGCAGGGAGGAGGCAGGGAACTACAGACCAGTCAGTCTTACTTCAGTCATGGGCAAGGATTATGGAGTGCACTCCTTAAGGAAAGGATAGTGCAACACCTGGAATCCATAGAGCACAGGATCCAGTACAGCATGGGTTTACAAAGGAAGATCCTGTCAAACTAATCTCATAGATTTCTTTGACTGGGTAACAGAATAGTGGACCAAGGGGTGCAGTTGATGTCGCCTACCTTGACTTCAGCAGAAACTTCAATACTGTTCCACACAGAAGATTGATTAATAAGCTGAGTAGGCTTGGGGTGGGTCAGAAGTTGGTCAACTGGGTGGCAAACTGGTTGTGGCGACAGAAAACAGAGTGGTGGTAAATGGTATACAGTCAGAAGAGATGCAAGTCACAAGTGGGGTACCTCATAGATCAGTCCTGGAGCCAGTCCTCTTTAATATCTTCATCAGTGACATTGCAGATGGACTGGAGGGTAAGGTTTGCTATTTGCAGATGACACCAAAATCTGCAACAGAGTAGATGATCCAGATGGGGAGGGCAGAATGAGAAGAGATCTGGAAAAACTGGCAAAATGGTTTGAAGAGTGGCAACTGGGGTTTAATGCAAAGAAGTGCAAGATCATGCACATAGGGAAGAGAAACCCTGAAGCTACATATAGGTTAGGAGGAGTTGTTGGCAATCACAGGGAAGAAAGAGACTTGGGCATCATCATCACAGATGACCTGAAATCATCCAAGCAGACCACTAAAGCAGTAGGTAAGGCTATAAGGATGTTGGGTGTATTAGTAGGAGTATCACAAGTCATAAGAGGGAGGTAATAATCCCTTTTATAAGGCACTGGTTAGGCCCCATCTTGAGTACTGTGTGCAGTACTGGGGCCGCACCTGCATAAGGACATTAACAAAATGGAGGCAGTCCAGAGAAGGGCAACCAAAATGGTGCAGGGACTGCATCAGAAAACATATGAGGACAGATTAACGGAGCTCAATATGTATATCCTAGAACAAAGGAGGGAGAGAGATGATATGATCGAAACATTCAACTATCTTAAGGGCATTAACAAGGTGAAAGAGTTTAACATGTTTCAATATAAGAAAAATAGCAGGACAAGAGGACACATCATGAGATTAGAGGAGGCTGATTAAGGGTAATGTGAGAAGTTCTTTTTCACAGAAAAGGGTGGTGGATGCATGGAACGCCTATCTCAGGAAGTGGTGGATATGAATACAGTGCAGGACTTCAAACAGGCATGGGATAGGCATAAGGAGCAATACAGATGAGTATGAATAAATAGGCCATTGACAGAGTAAAGGCCTATGGCACATTCCATAAGGTAGAAAAATGGGCAGACTGGATGGACCTTGCGGTCCTATCTGTTGTCAACTTCTATGTTTCTGTGGTCCACAACAGATAATGCTATATGTATTGGGATAGAACCGGGTTCCTGTAGGCCATATTCAATCAAGCATGCAAATGAGCTCATAGGCATGCAAGGTAGCAAGGGCCATCTGCATGTGTGCAGATCGGCCTTAGTGCTCATGCTGGGGCAACAGACAGGAGTCCCTGGCAGTCTAGTGACCCCAGTATACATATTTACAGATCCCTGACAATCAAGTGGTCCCCCCATCACCCCACAGTATACACATCCAGATCCCTGGCAGTCAAGTGGCCACCCACCCCATCAGGGCTGCTGTGCGTTGAAAATCCCAGAGGGCTTGTGCCCCCAACTGAGTAACAGAGCACCCCCGTTTATTTCCACCCCACCCTGTCAACACCCACCAGTCAAAAAACACAGAAAGATCAGCGACAGGCGCAGACCTCACCTCTTTGGCCAGACACACTGTGACAGTCGCAGAGCACAACCACACACATGCGTACATGATCACGCTTCTATGACTGTCAGACGGCAGATGGCTGAGGTGAGGTGAAGGCTATGCAGGCCAATCTGCTCTGTTCTTACTGGTGAGTGGTAGTTGGGGGTGGAGAGATATAAATTAAAGGGCTAATGTTCATGCTATAATAATACAGCACATGTATAAATGAAATAAATGTTTGCACTGTTTGCTATATAGAAAATAAGGTGCAGACCTGTTAGCAAGACCTCAGGAAGGGATTTCTTATAGGGGACTTTCCATAAGTAAAACCTCATTATGTATTAGAGGAGGAGTTTCTAGTTAGGGACCATTCTAGAACTAACTGGATGTTATGGGAGGGACTTTCCCATACGTGGGAGGGCTATATAAGCCCTCCTCAAACACTAAAGTCAGATTAGCTGCATAGCCAGTCTCACTTACCTGAAGGAAGGTAAGCAGATGGACCTGTGCCTGAACAGGAATTGTATCTCTAACAACAGGAAAGCTGATGAATCGTTTTGAGATACCTGGCGTAGGTGAAATAGCCTTGAGCTATTGTTTATTTTCTTGTTTTATTTGAACTGTTTATTTCTATTTATTTTTCTATTTTATATAAAATAGAACACTGCAGGTATGTTGCACCCAATTACTGTGTCCATTGTTATCTTTATACCCATGTACCTGCAACAGTGCAGCATTTTTCACTGAGTGCACATGCCCTTGTGTGCCCTAGTGTAGTGCTGCCATTGCATACCAACTGGCTAATTCTATTATTCTACCCAGTTAGAGGTGCCATAAGTGGAGACCTATGGCTAAAAAAAATGGGAGTTCTCAGGTAAGGAGCCCAGGAGAATCAGGAGAATGCTGGAGTTAGAGGATGGGTGGTGGGAGGAAAAAGAAATTGGCTAGAGCCCTAAGGTGTGGCTTCAGTCGATTTACAAATTGACTGGTGGGGGAGGTGGTTGATCAGTTGACTGCTGAACCCCAGCAAGCTGCCAATATGTGTTATATGGGACAACTTCAGCTACCATCAAATCCTCCTTAAGAAGATGGAATTTGGAGCCCCACTTAAAGGCTTCCACCAACGGGCCAATTCTAAGGGCTCTCTGGAGTGTGTTTCAGATAACTGGGGCTGTGACAGCAAATGCCTGGTCCCTGACAATTTCAGATGAGCCCTCAGTGTTTCCAAGACACCCACATCCAAAGAGTGGAGAGGGGCAGGGGACTAGGGAGACAGAAATTAGGTAGCCGAGCCCATACTGTGCAGTTTTATAGGTTAGCAAACTAACCTTAAAGGTAATTGCCACCTCACCTACAACCAGTTTAACTTGTGCAGCATCGAGGTAACATGACAAAACCTAGGGAAGCCCATCAGTAACCTAGCCTGCTCTGTTCTTCACCTGGTGCAAGTGACACAGTAGACCTTCATTCACTCCGAGATACAGAGTATTGCAGTAATTGAGTCTGGGCATCATGAAAAAATGCTCCAGTTTTGTCAGGTCTTTGAGCGGGATTAAGGACTTAATCCAGTTGATGTTCTTTAGATGGTAGTGCCACTTCTGACCACAATCAACATCTGAGGCTCAAATGTCAGCTTGGTGTCTAAAATGACTCCCCATATTTTCACCTTAGCAGATGCCCATCCTTGAGGACATGAGCTTAAACCCAGTAACCTCTTCAGCCACCTCTACATCTTATTTTCTGGCCTAGATCAATCACCAGCACCTCCATCTTGCTAGGGTTGAGTCAGAGGCAGCTCTTGCCACCCAGCTGTGTATCTCAGGCAGGCAGTTGTTAAGCACATTTGCTGCATCTTCAGTCCCGGTACAAATTACAAGTATAACTAAATATCATCTGCATAGTCGTGAAAATCCATATTGTACTGTCTATGACCCTACCCAGGGACAGCATGTATACTGCAAACAACATAGGTGATAGGACAGACCCTGGGGAACTCCATAGGGCAGTTGGATAGGGAGTGAGGAGAAATTCCCCAACACTAGCCTTTATGTCCTATTGCTTAGGGAGGACTCAAACCAGCAGATGACTTGACCAGTATGCCCACAGAACTCCTTAGTCTTCCGAACAGCAGCCTCATGGTCAGCAGTATAAAAGCGGTGAGATTAAGGTGGGATAGAATTTACTGCTCTCCTCTCTTGCCCTGGGCAGGTCATTGCACACCATACTAATACTGTTTCAGTGCTATGTCTAGAGCTAAATCAGGATTGGAGGGCTTAAAGATTTCAAAGATTGTGAGATGTGCTTCAAGCTGTAATGCCACAATTTTCAACTCTAACTAGCATGCTTAGGCCTTCATCAGTATTTTGGTACCTGTACTTATCAAGGAGGCTGGACGATAGCTCACTGGGAGAAGAGGTTCCTTCCCCTTCAGAAGACCCATGATAATTTTCTTAAGGGTAGGGAGGAGGGAGGCCACTGAGGCATGAGATTTAGCATATGCCCTACAAAGAACAGAGGACAGTTGTGATTTCAAATGGTGGTAACAGCCCGTGGGGGCATGTTCTCCATGTGCCTTACCTAAAGAAAGAGCAGTGATGGCCCCTTCAACTTGGAGGATAATAAGGGCGCATCCATGGTGGCCAACTGCTCAAGAGACAGGAAGGCAGAGTCACATTAGATACAAAGGCCTCCAGACTAAAGGCAGATGTCTGTCTTGCAGAGGTACAGGGTTTTACAGAAGTCTGGCAAACTGCATTCAGATGGTAGAAGTAGTGTGTGTCTGACTTTGAGGGTCCTTGAGGGTGGCAACGTAGCATTCTGCTTGTTTTGTAAACAGTATGCAGCAGCTTGCCTTACTTGCTCCACCCTCAGTATTTATACTGGTGTTTAGTAAGGCATGTTCAGCTTTTAGGGAGAGGATCAAGTTTAACTACAGATGGAGACTTGCAGTTTCCACCCTAAGAGCCTTCATCACTGCTCAGGGAGGAGGGAGGTCCTGAATGAATTGAGATTCAGCTGTCTTAAGCTGAGACTTCAAGGTGACATCAGCTTCCCATGCCTTTTGGCAAGCTGTGTCTTAAGAGATACTGGCCTATGAATGGAGCCTCCTAAAGGTGCCATCAGTCATCTGACCAGTGCCAGTTAGATAGAAGAATGTGGTTGTCTCTTGGGTGAGCCATTCCAAAAGCCATGTCCCCAAGCAGGAGGGTTTAACCTCCAGGAAGAGGATTTAGGGAGATCCAGGCCCCACAGGGGTGTGGTCTGATATGACAGTCGGGGAGATCTCAATTGAATTGTCACAGAGTCCCTTTGGGAAGCAAGTCAAAAATCCAGATGGCTGGAGAACTAATCCACAGCAAAAAGTATGAGTAATCTTGAACAGATGGACGAACAAGGCACCAAATAATATAACATTCTTTCATAAGGAACTGTACCCCCAGTAGTGCTAGTGCCCAAATATGGGGCTCTGCAATTCTGCCTGATCTGTTTGGGATGCCCTCCCCAACACTGTCAGGACTGATATGAGGAAAGGTCCCCAAGGGCCTGACAAATTTCCAGAAAGAAATCTGGTGCATCGTATTTGGGGTATACAGTTTTCCTAGCACCAAGTGTCCCACTGGGGTAGAAAATGGATACGCAGCCACTGTCCATCGGCTTCCCATCATTCATGTTCTACAGTCCAATGCAGAGACTTTTGTAATAAAATGGACACATCACATTTTGTGGAAGGGCACAGCTATGTGCCCCAAGGCCCATCCATTCCCAACAGTGTTTGTGGGCATCCACAGGAAGAGCTTAATCACCTGAGAAGCGACCTACAGTAGGCCCTCAGGTGATGAAGTTGCAGAAGTACTTTTTTTCATTTCACCAGGAATTGAGCCTTCAGACATTCCAGTTTATAGATGTAAGGTCACCCATAGGGAAAACTACAGTATAAAAGGAAATAAATATCTGGAGGAGGAAGGGTCCCAGGAGCTTATCCACCACCGGGTCCCAACCCTCGCCCTCTGTATACAGGATGGAAAGATTGTACAGAATGATATCCTGGAAATACTTTTCAGTGTCCCTAATGAAGGCAGAACCCCAGACAATTAACAAGTGTCAGTGGCTCAGTAGGTAGTACACTCGCCTCTGAGGCGGGAGATCAGAGGGCTGTGGGTTCAGTTCCCACATCTGGTACTTGGGTTAATATCCCAGTACTGACACTGCAGTGCAGCATGAGAGGGTGCTGCACTTCTGAGGTGCCGTCTTTCAGATGAGGCGTTAAACCAAGGTCCCATCTGTCTGGATTGGTGGTAGTTCAGGTGGATGTTAAAGATCCCATGGCACTTATCGAAAAGAGTAGAGAATTTCCCCGTGTCCTGCCAAATTTCCCTCATTCACTAAAAATACCACCAACAGCTTAATCTGGTTCAATTTCAGTTGCTTACTATCTGTATCCCCCACCCCGGTCGCCCCTGAAAAGGGACTTCTAGGCCCAGTGAGCTTACCCAGTCAACAAAATTAAAACAAACAAAACAAACAAGTTAACCCTGTAGAGCTATTATACAAACATGGTAGAAAACCAAGAGCCCACCAGGGCAGAGAAACACCTGTTGTAACAAAGAAGACCTGCACAGTGCCCCAGTTGGGAACCAATAGGCAACCAGGGTTTCCCATCTGGGTAGTACTCTGGGTCAGGTGACACAGAAAACACCAGCATTAAAAACACTAGGGTTCCTATAGCACCCTGCTTGGGGGTCACAAGGGCAGAGCAGGGGTCTAAATCACCACTAGGATATGCCACCTGAAAACCATTACCAGATCAGATGTCTGATGAGCAGGTGGAGTACACAGAATACACAGCCATTTCTAAAGCAGCAACCAGTCAGTAGCAGGATGGAAGAGAAGCAGCAGAAGCAGATCAGAACACTGCCAGAACATGTAACAAATTCCACAAAACAAACCATAATAGATACCATAGTGCACCTCAAAATGGAGCGCTATAACTATTATGCATGATAACAGATGAAAAATTCACCCTCAGAGCGGGTATAACGTGTTCCACATCATATCCTGGAGGAATGCGGGGGCGGAGCAAGAGGGGGAGGCATGTGGGGAAGAGGAAAGAGTGAGCAGAAAGTGACTAGGTCATACAGAGGTGGACACAGAGGCAGGGTCTTCCTGGATGTAACACAGGGCCCTCACTGCTCTTCATTGGGGTTAAAGGCAAGTATCTCTGACAATTCATAAGAGAGCTTTGCAAAGTAGGATGTTCATACCACAAGTGACACAGGCAGAGGGCAGGCACAGGCTAGACACAGGAAGGGAGTCAAACTGAGCCACTACACAGGCACCCATGGGAAGAGGTTCTATCAGGTGAGGTGCTCAGTTGCCCTTCAATTAAAAAGCCAGGCCAGAAGGTCCTCCATTAAGTGCCTGAGTCTAGATGTTACTTTGGAGTTTGAAAGCAAAAACAGTAGCCAGAGTATCCCACCCTCCCAGAAGAGACCACGGACTACACCATCTCCAATGAGAGGAATGAAATAATTTAGCAGAGAAGGTTATGGCCCAGTGTCAGATCAGGAGTAAGGAGCAATGGTCTGGAAAGGGAGAAACCAGAGGGGAAGAGAGGGAGCCTGCCATCCCAGCATCTGTAGAGTTATTCTTCCAGGTAAGGCCCAGAGCCAAGCACAATAAACCATATAAAGTAACAAAGTAAGTTTCCGGAGACTATACAGAGCAAGGAAAACTGGGATTGTGCAAAGGAACAGAAAGAGCTATGGTCTTTGGAAACTAACCCTTAGTTGGACATAGCTATAAGGGTGTCTTCCATGCTCAGAGTACATTTGCTAACATTAGGAGCATGTTTTTAAATCTAAATTTAATGTTGTGCTCCTGCAAAGTGCTAGGAGCATAGTCCATTTGCATTATACATGGCTCTGGATTTAAGTACATGCCTCAAAATGACTTGTACTCATTTTAGTTCTAATAGAGCCATTCAAACCAACTATATCCAATCACCCCATCTTTCTTGTATGTTTTTCCTGACATGAGCAGTATTAATATGTGCATGTGCAGGGTGGCCAGAGTCATATATTTTTCAGCTAAAACTCTTGGAAGAGACAGATTCTGCTGTGATAGTGGATTAAGTTGTGCTGGAAAAGCAGGTTTACAGGAGCAGGCATGCACAACTCACCAGCATAAGTCAAGGTTGTCTGTGGTGGTCCAAACATGTGGCTGACTATGTAGGATGGAATGGGTGGTGGGGTGCCATCGGGAGGAGTGACTAAGTGTACCTGTATCCATAACCATTCATTATTGGATTTGAGAAAGGGTCATTCAGTGGAGGCCAGGAGTACTAACCCTGGCTTGGGCCTTTTTCCTTTAGAACTTTGGGACTGTGGTACAGGAGACGAAGACTGCAGATTTAGGGAAGGGGTCACCGTCAAGCACATCGAGAGTTGCACTGGGCTTCAGTACTTGGCCATTCAAAACAACTACCACAGCAGGCCTTGGATGCTCTGTCTGTCTGACTTGGGACTTTTGGCTAAGAGACCAGTTATGTCTGACCTCTGTATGTGTGCTGGTGGCTGCTTAGGTTAGTCAGGAGTGGACACAGGGCAGGAGCAGAGGAAGTTGAAACTGAACTGGAGAGTCCAGACTGGGCTATCCGTACAGGGTGATCAAAGATTGGGGTTGAAATTAGCATTGGCCCTCCATTAGCCACATGCTGGAAGATTTTGAATTGGACCAATAACATTTTCTTTAGCCAGGCCTCCTGACTTGTACTGAGAAACATTTAAATAAGTGCACCAGTTGGGCTTGTGGAAAAGACTGGGACTAGTACTTTACCACTAGTCTTGCTGCCTAGTAGCTGCAAGACTAAACTTCAACCCCTGAAGGTGCAGAACTGTAGAGGGATTGGTCAGCACTGCCACAGGCACCAGTTTGCCCATACTTTGAAAGTGAGCGGCAGTATAGTAAGTCTGGCCAGGTGCAGGTGGTACTGGTTACATGCAGTGGTCTCCAAGTAGTTTTACACATTACAAAGGACAGTGGCGCAGCAGAGACAAATAAGCAGACTTGGTCTCATCTCTCTAGGTTTTGGACTCTTCCTCCTCACTCAGGGGTAAAAAGGTCAGTTAAAGAAAAGTAATTTAACATAACCAGCTTTAGAATTTACTGTACATATGACCATACCAAAACTGCAAAAGAAAAGGGACGTACATCTAGCTAGTCTGGGTCGAGTTTGCAGGCCCCCAGTAACTAATGCTGGATCTGCCTCCCCATCAATCTCTTCCTCCACTTCGATGTCTCCCCTCACCTTTCCGCATTCCATGTAATTGTCCCCTTTTAGCCTCCATGCTATGTAATGTAATATAATATGGGACTGTAATTTATTAGTAGGTCCCACAGAACCTCAGTGCTGTCAAACAACTGATGATTTAATGTCAGGAAATTGATAATAAATATAAATGTACGAAGGAGCACAATCATGGTCTGATGGAGCACATATTTCATGGCACAAGTGCTGTGAAGTGTGCTCCTCTGTTTCGAGGAGCATGCCATGCTAAATCCTTAACACTACCCTGTGGTTGGAGTCAAGGCACAAACAGGAACAGTCCAGATATAGTGTCTAAACCAAGAGTGCCTCTACCCCTGGTGCAGTAGTCGCTTCAGTGGAAGAGACTAAAATTAGTCAGACTCCAGGCACAGCCTGTCCCGGCATGGCAGTACCAGTGAGACTGTCGAAGGGGCAGCTGCAACAATGAAACCAGGCGAGGGCTGTAAAGTAGGAAGTAAAACAAATCTTAACTAAGTGATGGGTGTCGTCAGCCCAGGTCCACCGGGAGGTGCTAGGGACTTCCTGTGAAGCTATGGAGTCATCCATTCCAGGAGGAGAGATACCTTGTGGGCGCAGTGTGGAGGTCACTGCCCAGGATCCAATAACTGTAGTAAGGAGTCTCTCTAATAAGATGGAGTAGTAGGAGACCAGAACTCATAGGATGCATATGCTATGATTGCTGGGGGTTGAAACATGTTTGGTGAAAGAGGATTCCTGTGCTATCCTGGGAAGGAGCTGCTGGTCTGAAACTTCTGCTGTGACTGCAAGAGCAAGTCACTGGAGGCAGAGAGTCTTTCTTGGCTGAAGTCTGATAGCATCTATGGACACTCCACACTTCAACAGCACACACTGGTCAGTCTACAGAACTGGTGCTGGGAGGTGAGAAGCCACTAGGGAGGTTTGAGTGCGGGGCCTGGGAAGACACTGGGAGGCCAGTGTCCATATGTAGCTCTGAGGTCTCCTGAGATCACTGGTTGGAGTGATCAGAATGAGCAGCAGCTTCCCACAGGGTTTACAGGTGTTTGGCACAAGCCGGGTATCGGATGGCAAATTTGTGGTCCAACTGAGCAAGCTGCTTGCATGCTGGAACAAAGGACCACCAGTGGTTAGATAACTCAGCGAGATATCCTGGTAAAACTCACTGGATACCCTTTCCACTGTTGTGGGCCCTGGTCTCTGGCTATATACAAGATATTTTCTTTTGCCGGATAGCGGAGGAATCATGCCAAGATGGGTCATCGCCTCACACCCAGAAGATTATGGGGGCAGAGACTAGTGTTCCTGTTCAGTCTCCATTGGGGGTCAATTAAGGGCATGTAGGAATTCAGGGATTGCCCCTGGAGGAATTCTGTCACATCACCCCTTCTGCTCCTTCAGGGAACCTGATGAAATGTTTAGTGATCCTCAGACCCTGTTCTTAAGGTTGCACACCTTCATGATCATATCAGATAGTGGAATCTTGCTCCCACAGCTGAGCCTTGGATTTGTGGGTGGTGGCCTATGCCTCCTGTAGCTGCAAATTAATGTTACAGTACATAGCTCGATTTCCCAGGGCTGCTGGTCCTGTGTGGTTTAAACTGCTGTTCACTTCATTTTGGAGGTGTCCTGCAATATTTTATTGAGCATGATTGTGATGCCTTGTAGGTCAGTGGTGGAGACCATAGTCACACATTGAGGCAGAGACTTGGGAGAGAAATCCTGGTGAGTCACTCAACTCATAGGTCCCACACCTGAGGTGCACAGAGGCCAGTGAAAACTCAGCAGTACAGCAGTACATCTTAAAAAGAAAACAGCGACAGGTACCTGGGACTGACTGGAGCAAGTTGCAATGCTGTAAATCGGTTTTATGAGGCTTTGTAATGCCAGATGATGAGGATATAGTGAAGGAATGATTGAGCTGAAAAGCTAAGGTGCCATCTTGGTCCTAGGGCAGGGCATGCCTCCCACAAAATGCATGTTTCATAGGTGCGGAACCGGGCGGAAGGGCAGTAGCCACTCCACTTTTTATTTCTGTATGGCAAAACTAGTATAGAAAAAGTGCCCTTTGTTCCCTCATAAGTGCCCTTTTGATTCTCAGCCCCTCAGCTTTTACCATCTTCCGGCACCCTTAAATCACCCTTCTTGCTGAGAAGGCGATTTTGGTAAAACCTCTAGTGGTGGTGATTAAAATGAGAAAAAAAGTGTTGATTTAAAAGCAGAATTGGACAAACTAGGAATTGTTCAATAGAGCATTATGGGCATAAAAGCCCCTAGCTCTTACAAAACCTTAGTATGAACAGTGAGAGTTGGCATGTCTGCATACTTAATTAAATAAAAAGAATTCATCATAGGTGCTAGTAAAGGACTTTTGCTTTGAATTTACATAAGTAAGCATCAGTGGCAGAATCAGAAAAAGTGCTGTATGTTAATCCAGATGTTACTTAACTGTGACCCTTCCTTCCCATTTAAAGTGTGTTATTTTAGCCTGTTGTCAGAATGCTCCCAGATCTAGATAACCATTTCCTGTAACAATCCCTCATTTTCCTGTATTTTTCCCATAGAGGCAGAATCAAATCTCTGTATAAATCCCTGTAGATGTTTCCATAAGCTACTGGTTCTTTATTTATGACTTTGTTCTTTATTTAATATGTTAGCAGCTTTTATCAGGAAAAGAGGCTGATTTGCTGTTCGGCATTAATATTATATGTCAAGATGGCCTTGAAATTATTTGGATTTACATGGTATGCATAAAGCGTAATGGGGAATATATGAAATAACAAATATCACACTCACTATTTCATGAACTATACTCAAAATGTGTAATCACAAGTTGGCCAATCTTTCAAAAGATACTAGTAATGCTTATAAACAAATGTATTGCAAATAAATTAGATACATTTATACAGATGCTATTTTTGCATATTTCATTTGTTAGTTTTCAGACAGATTCTCACAACTGTTTCTGACCATCTGATGGAATCTTGAATGAGTTACATAAATGTTATTATAACATGGGTTCAGTGAAGTAGTAAAGGAGTTGGTTGAAGGGCAGCAGGTGACTGTGAGTTAAATTCCTATTTAATCCACAGTTGTTCTAACCGATCTAGTTGCACACTGTAGAAGACTGCACCACACGGTGGATGAATCTACTGCTACTGCTCAGCTAACTTTGCCAGCAGCCATTGTAGTTCTCCATGTTAGCGAGCAGTGCAGAGAGTATCCGTAACATGGTGCAATGCAGGTGAATTCATCTTGAAGTAGGGATGCACAGAATGCTGACAAATCATGCTCCCATGCAACCAACCCCACGGTACACTCATGGCCGAGTGCTGCAGAACACCACATAAATTGTCACTTTAGCATGAGCAAATTTGCAGTGTCAGTTTTCACCGGTTAGTCGAAGTAGTTTGGCAGCGGGCACAGTACAGAGCATATGGTCTGGTGCCTGATACACAGCAGAATGGTAGAAGGCAGGGAGGGTGAGTCCCACACAGCAGAACAGCAAGGACTGCTGGACTGATAACACCACACAGTGAGTACTAGGCACATCGGGCTTAACATCTTTATAGAGTATGTTAGAACATTGTTAACCTTAGAAATCATCATTTCCTAAGGTTGTTACTCTAATCATTGTGACATAGAACTGTTGTTAACCCATCGATGTTATGTCACATCAATGGGTTAACAACATGGAATCCAGTCTCGCGGCCATATTTTGGGGCAGCGGAGAAGCTGGTCTGTTTCAAACCCATGCTAGCCCAACCATCAGCCCTTTCAAAATTAGCGTCTCAGCTTCTGAGCATCTGGGTGAGGTAGGGGCAAGTACTTGTTTATTAATTGAAGCAGGTCTGCTTTTTTTCCTATGTGCCACAATGATGTCCATACGATGCCATACACTATAAAGACAATGTATAGGCATTGGTGAATCTTCCACACTGTGCTCAGTATCTAAATGGTTCCCATGGCAGCTGTGGTAACCTCTAGACTCCGCTCTCGAGGTTTACCTAAGTTGCCAGCTGAACTACTTCGATACTAACATAGTGTAGTTAACCACCGATACTATACATTATCCTATATAACGAGTCCCATGCACACGACAGACCGTTGCCATCACAGTGCAGTTACTGCCAGTCACGAGATTGGGCAAGGGCGCTGTTACCATTTGCTGCAGTCCCCTCACCCTCCAGGAAGTGTGTCTGATGTCCGATCGGGTGTCGCTGTCCGGGTCCCACCCCACACTTTCCCAGCAGCACACAGAAGACGTGCCCAGTTTCCATTGCCACCAGTGAGACACAGTACAGGCACCCTACAGTGGTCCCTGTTCAGTAGTAACAGAGAGCCCTTAGCAATGTGATCAGAGGTGAAATGTATGGCGATCAACAGCGGCAGTTAGATTGCCAAGTGAAGAGCAGCAGCTGACATCAACGACAAGACACAGTGATGATTCAAATGCTCCATAGTGTGCGATAGAAAAGCCATGTTCCTTGGCAGGCGATGCAGCCAACAGTGATTCCTGGTGTTCACCTGCAGAGGGCAGTTCAGAAATGTTAGCGGGTATAGTGTTACCCCTCTGCCAGCAATTGCACATGTCCTGTGTGCACAGCTTCCATGAAAACGCGCCTGCCACGATATTGGATTAAACTGTCAGTTTAATCACAGTCCTTACCTGTCCCAGAGGCAGTCACTGTCAGTCCTGTACAACTGTCATTTTATAGTGGTCAACAGCTCAGTGGTATCCATAGGCAACATGGTATGGTGTAATCCATCAGAAATGCCAACAATTATCTGCAAAGTGGGATTGTGACAGTTCTAACTCCATAAAAGCAACAAACAGCATATTTTCTCAGTGGCACAGTGGTTAGATTTCTGCTCGTGGCGCCAATAACTCGGGTTCAGGAATGGAGCCGGGGAGTCAGAGGGCTCGCCCGGGGAGAAGGATTGAGCATCCTTGGGACTGCTCTCCTTCTCCAGGGAGAGGAGGGGTGGAGTGTCTGGTGCTCGATGGACCCCTGGCAGAGGTCAGGGGCACTGCAAGCGTTCAGCGCCAATGCATTAGGGAGGTGGGCAGATGCTGGCATTATTGCATGTCCCACCCCAGGGCAGCAAAGCAAGAAAAATGCCAGTTCCCTGACAGGATGGCCCGATCAGTCCTGCCGTCCACTACCCCGATGCCTCGGGGTGTCCCTGCTCTCATGGCACCGACCCAGGGGTAATCTGGGACTTGCCCATGATATCCATTAGGGAGTGGGAAGCCCTCGATGACCCTACTGGAGAGGGTAAGCCTGGGCTTGGGGGCAGCAGGCATATGGAGCCCGAGAATAGGGGAACAAGGCACAAAAACACTAAAATAAAAAAGAGCTAATGTAATGAACTTGTTTTAACTAAGTATACTAAGTGGAGTACTATTAGGATGCCTTTTTTCTGAACTATGAACAGTTAAGCTTTATAACAGTTTTGCCAGGTGTCTTGTAAGTGACCTCAGTACTTGACAGGCTCTTATCTGTTATGTCTGAAAAGCAGACACATCCTTACTGTCAAAAGAAATTGAAGTCTTCTGAGGAAAACTACACCACTCAGCCTGAAAGCATTTTCTCTAATGACCTTTAGGCAGCGTTTCCCCATAAATATCAGTAAATACAGTTTTCCTTCCTGTAGCCTGTTTTCAACCCACCATCCTGTACAATACAGGGATCCCCGTAGATCTGGGAGCACAATTTAGCCTTCTACTTTATGAAACAAAAAGCTTTCAAGTCCTTCTCGAAACACGTTAAAGGGTCTAGCAAGCATAAAATAATACCAATATGATACTGCAGTTACAAGACAGAAGGAACATTTCCTGTCATCATAGCCTCTGACTGCTCATGCATTAATATTAGCATAGTTCAGTGCATAGATAGGTCAAGGTATTGACTTGGTGTGTAGGTGCAAGAAATACAAGTTATTTCTACAAGTTGATCTTTTGTGTGTGTATGTACCTACTTTGAGATATCTACTTTAACCATTTTGCTGGCAGTGGCTTCCATTTGCTGGCAGTGAAGCACACTATCCTTTTACCTTCCATCCTCTTCTTTATTTTTCATACATACTGTACAGTACGTCTTTATAAAGGAAGAAAATCAGTGACCCAGCTTCTTCCATTGACACTGTGGGAATAACCTGTCCCTATTTTCCCTGTCCTTTGTCCGTATACATAATTGACAAACTAATCCTCACCAACACAATTACAGTTTTACTTATGTTGTTCCTTTACACTGTGATTTGATTAATTTTCTATTTTCTATCTCTGTATCTTGTTTAAAAAATTACGCCATTGAAAAGTAGCTTTGGCTCAATGATAGTAATACTTCAGTTTGCTAATTTAAACACTATCTGAACTGTAAGCCCTTCAAAAGCAGTGAGACAGGGGCTGTGGTTGACAAGTGTGCTGTTCATGGAGCGACTATTGTGTGATTTGAGAACTCCCTGGAGTGCCGTTAAGCAAATCTGATAACCCTCTATGTGCTAGGGCAGAGGGTACAGAAAGTAAGAAGGACTACAGGGTAGGGATTCCTGTCTGTTTAGGGACGGCTTTTAAGTGGGGGATAAACAGGAGTCACTGCTGTTTAGTGCTGATAAGTTAGTACTTTTTCCCTGGCACCAGCCTGCCTTACCTCTCATCCCGGCATCCACTCTGGGTCTCCGGCTGCGTCCCAAGGACTCCTCTCCTCCAATGTGGGCCTGCAGCTACCCAGCCTTGCCCCCCCATGGCGGTGAGGTGGAGTGCACCCGTCGCTCTGCCACCCAGATCGGATCCAGTAATGCTGCGCCCTCGGAACCAAGCGAGTCCCCCTCAGAGCTGACCATCATGCTGCGTGACTGGTGCCCTGTTTCCCTGCTCCCCAATGCGTGACATGTGAGGCGTGCAATGATGCAAGGACAGGAGCACGTCGCTCCGCTCGCACTCTCCTTCCAGCTGGCGTTCCCAGCACATGCCCCCTTCAGAGACTGCCTGTGCACTGTAAAGTCTCTTGCCAATGCAGAGGCCTCAGCACACTGGCGGCAGCACACCCCCTCCCGGAGAAGGAGGCAGTCCTATGGACGCTCAATCCTTCTCCTCCTGCTAACCCCGATCGACACAGGCTCGCTCCGAACCCGGAGCGCGGTGTGGTGTGGTGTGGCATCCAGTGCCTCAACCCTCAGCTCCACTGGGCGGCAACTCTAGTATTCTTGATGGATTGGGCAATCAATCTGATAAAAAGTAGTACAATTCAGTACCTTTATATAAAAAGAGTGATTATGGGGCTATGAGAGGAAGATTGAGTAGTATTGACTGGGGGTATGATGAAGCATCAGGATATAAATAAATCATGGGAATGTTTCTTACAGACAGTGAATGAGATTAGAAACTTATATTCCACAAAGGAAGGCTTATAATCACAAAGGTAAAAAGCCTCCGTGGTTAACTAGAAATATAGTTAGACTTTGTAGGAAAAAGAAAGTGATGTTTCAGAAGATGAAGAAGAACAAAATAAGATGTTTCAGAAGATGAAGAAGAACAAGATACCAGTCTATAGGGATAGGTACAAGAAGATTTTAAGGAAACGTAACAGCTGAAATTAAAAATCTAAGAAACAGCTTGAATTTAGATTAGCAATGAATAAACACAATAAAAGTTTCTATGCTTATGTAAATAGCCAAAGGGAGGAAGTAGTATGGTTGGTCCATTGAATAGTAATATGGTTGTGACGTCTGATCCAAAGGAAATGGCGAATGAATTCAGCAGGTGTTTTGGTACTGTATATAAAAATCATGATGACTTGATAGATAATAGTAGCTTGGGTAGGGGCAAGTAGATCCAAAGGTAATAATAACAGAGGAGAAGGTATTGAATAGAATCATTAGGTTAAGAAGCGGATGGATTCATCCGTACTTGCTGAAGGAGTTAAATGATGAGTTAGTACCAGTTATTACCCTGTTGAGTCAAAATGTTTGGTGGAGGGTGTGGTGCCTGAGGGGTGGAGGTTGGTATACATGGTGGGCCAGATATTCAAAGGTTGCGCCATGCGCAATGAGGATTCTTGTCTCACATGAAGTCCAAACTTGCTCCATTCTGCGATATTCAGCGGGAGGCAGTTGCGCCACTGAAAACAGGCTGAGCAACAGCGCAATGCAAATAATGCATGCTGAACTGGTGGGGAGGAACCATGCATAAACTGCACAGCCCGATATTCAGCCGGGCTGTGCAGAGGTTGTGCAGGCGCAACCCCAACCTGCGCCTGCACAACTTTGAGCCAAAAAGGCTTAAGTTGAGGCACCCACAGGTGAGCTGCTGCATTGCAGGGGCGCAACACAGCCAGCTTCCACCTGTGGCTGGCCCCCAACCCACTCCTGTGCCCCCTCATACCTCTCAACTGTCCCTGATTATGCCTCAGAATTGTCTCTGTCCCTCATAACAATTGTATCGTTGTGACAGAACACTGGGGATTGTAAGCATAAAATAATGTTATATATTAAGTTACAGATTCCTTCCTATTCAGAAAATTCATCTTACATAAATCCCCTAATTCTATCAGCTTTCTGAGTGTATACTACCAAATCGTAAGATGTGTCCCTGATATGGGTCTGTGTCCCTGATATTGTAATGTCTTGTCCCTGATTTATGAGGCGAGAGGTTGAGAGGTATGCCCCCACAGCCCGATCGCGGGCATGGTTTAACCTCCCCACCAGCCCGATCGTGGCAGCAATGTGTCTCCTCCCGACACATCCCTGGTGGTCCAGTGGACCGTAGATCGATCGCGGGATGTAATCATTAACCCCAAACATAGCCCTGGTGGTCAGTGGACGGAAACTCCGGATCACGGGATGTAGTGTAAACACCCCCAACACATCCCTGGTGCCTAGTGTCCCCCACCCACACCACCCATGACCCCACCACCCGCTCCCCGGCGGCGGCGGGCGGCAGCATCCCCCACCTGCCACCCGCGCCCGCCGCTGACTGACTGCCAGTAGGGCTGCACCCGTGGTGCAGAGCAAAGCCAATGGCGTGCAGCCCATACCATACAAGACAGTCCAGTTTTGTCACAAAACTGGACTGTCTTCTGATATGAGGCTGCCTTGATAACTCCTGCTCAGCGTCTTCCTCTATCTAAGTCGGCTCGTGTCAGCGGCGAAGGCGGGTGGGATACTACCGCCCGCCGGCTGCGAGGGGCGGGGTGGTGGGCTTCATGAAGTGAGTGGGGTAGAGGACACTCAAGCACCAAGGGATGTGTTGAAAGTGCCTCAATTACATCCCGTGATCCGAGTTTGATCCACTGGAACCTCAAGCTATAGTTTGAGAGGTTATCGATACATCCATCGGGATCTCGATCACTGGACCACCGAGGGATATGTTCGGGAGGGAGTTTAATGATTACATCCGTGATCGGGATCTACGGTCCACTGGACCACCAGGGATGTGTTCGGGGTATGATTACATCCTGTGATCAGGATCTCGGTCCACTGGACCACCAGGGATGTGTTCGGGAGACACATTGCTGCCCGCGATCGGGCTGCGGGGGTTGTTTTAAACTCATGCAGCCTGCAGTCGGGCTGGTGGGGGTGGTGGTGGGGATTTTCACTCTTTTGCCTGTTCGGGCTGCAGGGCGTCAGTCCCGATGGCTGCTGCCTGGCAGGGCGCCAGCGCAAGTCCTCGGGATCGGCGCACCTGCATGCTAATGGCATGCAAATGGAGCCATAATCAGATGCAAATGGCCCCCTGCGCCTTGCATGAATTATGGCCCCATTTGCATGTCACCTTTTGAATATCGGGATTTCGCGTAGGCGTAATGGTACTTACGCCACCGCCAAGTTGGATGCTCCACTCTCTGACAACTTGCCGGTGAAACAGTTCCACTCGCCATGCACAGTGGCTGTGGCCAGGGGTGATATTCCGAGGTTGCTCAGTAGCACCTTCCTTGAATATCGGCCTGGCCACACCCCAGCAACTATTTCAGGCAGCGTAGGGCTGTTTGCTAAGAAGAGCGAGTTTGAATATCTGGCCCGGTGCCTATATATAAGAAGGGGAGAAAATGTGAGTCAGTAAACTATCGGTTGGTGATCCTGACTTCTGTGGTGGGGAAGATTGTTGAGGGTATCCTTAGTGAAGCCATAACGGATATTATGATAAGAACAGGATGTTAAAACAGAGTTGGGTTTAGAGATTAGGGAACAATCAGTATCAATTGAGAGGGCATGATAGGCAATTGAGGGAAACAATGTGTAGGACAGAATTAAGAAGGAATGGATTTAAGTGTAGGCATTGAATGTGGAATAGATTACCCCAAGAAGTAGTGGAAGCTGAGAATTTGAGCATTTTAAGAATAGATTGGATAAGTATTTCATAGAAGTTGGTAATTTTTGTTACGCCCCTGAATTGTGGGGAAAGTTTATATTGGCACTGCCTTCTCGACTTACCTATTCTTCCAGTATGAACTCCAGTATAAGCTCTGGTAAGAGCCACAAAGCTGCTAATGCATTAATATGATAACATATTTATTTATTTAATTTATGTACAGTATGTATGTATTTATTTCAAAGGTTTTACCAGGAAATACATACTGAGCAGAAGTAAATAAGGATGTCTGCTTTTTGTTAGTATGTCTCTGTAACCTCCCTTCTTTTAGCCTAACAATATCCCTCCTGCTTTTTCTTTCTTTACTATATCTGAAGAATTGTTTTCATCACCTTGACCCCCTCCACAATACACAGCTCTGTGTCTGTCTTTACCTCTCTGACTGTCCCTTAGCATCCCTAGTTCTCATTTGGTACTCTCCTGTTCCTCCTTACCTGCTTTTCCTTGTACTTTTCTTGGCCTTCCTTGTCTTTCTGAGAACCATGATGGTCTGTTGTACTTGTTTTGTTTTATAGCAATGCATGTGCATAACTTTTTCCTCGAGAATGGTCCCTTGATTGTGCCCTATATTTCCGTACATCTCCGATGCTGTAAGCCCTGGTCAAGTTTGTCTTGGGCCAGCTACCTCATCTAATTGATGTCTGCTCTTCTGAAATTTCAGTTTTTAATAGAAGCATTCTGGTCCTGAGGACCAGCCTGTACCAAATGGAGTTATGGTCTTTTGTCCCAGTGGCTCCCTGCCTTCACTCCACCCACTGTCTCTGAGTTGTTAAGCACAAAATCAAGAGCGACTGCATGTCTGATGGGTTCCTTAACAAGCTGCAGTAGTAAGCAGTCCTGCAATGTATCCAGCAGGGCTTGACTTCTGAGTGCACCTGGCCACTGGAATGTCCTAGCCAATATCTGGAAGGTTGCAATCACCACCACTATCACTCCCCCATCTCAACTCGCCTTGCCAGCTTTTCTCCAAGCTCCTTTCTCTCTCTTCCCATTGTCCTTTGTGGTCTGTAGTTCACCCCACCTGTAATTTCTTGCTTGAGGTCACTGCTAGGTGAACCTACAGTGACTCAGTTTCTCCTTAGCGTCCTCTGATATGTCCATCTTCCACAGCCTGTATGTCTTCCCTGACATATAGGTCTATGCTCCCCTTATCTTTCCCCATCCTGTCTAAACACTGTGTAACCTGGGACTGACTAGTCCCTGTCATCATTCTCTGTGGCTCAAGTTTCTGTGATGGCTACTACAGGTAGGTCCACCTCTGTGTCAGTCATGAATGCCTGGAGCTTATTCTCTACAATATGTTGTCTCCCTTTGTGAGCGGTGTAAGTTTTATTCAGCTATTGCTGAGCATACAACTATATTAGGATTCATGCTCGGAAGTGTCTCACGACTGTCTTTATAATCCTTTAATGCTCTTGGAACTAGGCCTCAGAACAAGTTCATGTTGAAACCTCCATTCTGCAAGACCTCTTTTATCCAAAAGGCTTTTGTCTGTACAGTTTCTACAGTACCCTGCCTGCTGATGTCTTAAGTTGTTCTTGAATGTCTAGTTTCCAGTTTAAATATAAAAGTGGCTATTCACTAGTGCAAACTAAAAATGTTATATGTGATCTTTGTTTTATTTGTATATACAGTTTTATTCTGTGTTGATTTTTTATTTGTATCTGGCTGCTAGTGAAAATGGGCAATTGTTGCTCATCTGCTCACGAATATAAACAATAAAATGAAAATATAAAGTATCATGAGGCTATAATACTGTATATGGCTAGTCTGTGTTCTGTATAACATTGAGCCAGCTCAAAATCCTCGTTGTGTACATTCTAAATTGTTATGCATATTCAAGTGCTATATGCATTTCAAACAGTTGCTTAGCACAATTCATAGGTCACAACATTTTACATTTCTTATTCTCCCCATACCCAGCTACTTACTAACTACAGAATGCCTAAAGTTGTATCTGTTAGCTTGTAAAAGTCTGTAAATATAATTTTGATCACAGAACAGAACAGAACAAAGAAATAGCAAGGTTTATTTATTTATTTGACGCTGGATTATAATACCTTTGAGCTAGCTCTTTACAAAGGTTCCACATCAGGTACAAGATATACACAAGCACATAACAGATATATTGGTTACTAATACAGGAGAAAATTACAAATTAAACAATCTTATAGGTAGCAGCTAACAGTGTTGTCTAGAGAAAATGGCTATCGATACAGCAAGGTCATACTGGGCATTTAGGAATGGTCAGGGTTACATGGGGTATTTGAGAAGGAAGATAGAACAAGAGGTGGGTCATAGAGAGGTTGGGAAGGAGTAGAGAGGGGAGAAAGGCAGTAGGTATTGCTTTTGACTTGGGATGCTTCTGTGACTCCTATGTAATATATATATATATATATATATATATATATCCTTTGTCTTACACATACAGTGTGTATCCATATATATATATATATATATATATATATATATACCACACAATACTATAAAGAATAATGGATAGCTTACTGTGCATTACAAGGAATAATTCCATCAAGAGGTTCTAGGGATACAGGAACTTGAGCAAAGCTCAAATGGATCCTGTCTCCCCAGAACCCGAAATGGAATTACCCTTGTCATGCACAGTAAGCTATACATTATTATTTTAATATATGGATGCGATTTTTAGTTTTTTATTTTTGACGGGCAGTTGGCCACTTCACTGAAGGACTCTTGGTCCTGGCCGACAATCGCAGTCTTTTGCTGCTGCTCTCGCCCAACCTGGAGTGCGCTGCACCCTCCTGCCTCCCACTCTCGGCCCGCCCGTGCTGACAAAAACTGGTAGGTAGTCCTACCTTTTCCTTTTGGGCTCCACGTTCCTTTTTCCCCAAGGAGAAAAAAATGAATAAATGTGGTGAGGCAGTATGGTCTCGCTAAGCGAAGATCGAGCCGTCATGTTTTTGAAATTGTTCTGCCCTATCCACACATGAAAAGCAGCCAATCGGAGGCATACTTAGGACAATGTGGGGGCACACGGCATCTTGGTGGGCACATGCGCTGTTTTGGTGGTTGTGATAATATTATCGTCAGGAGTGGAGCGATAGTATTATCACATTTGAACTATGGTATTATCACTGTCTAACAGTGGTATTATCAGCAAGGGATCGATGGTATCACGGATTTTTTGAATACTTTTCAATAGTATTAAATTCAAGATCCATATGTAAAAATATTAGCAATCACACACAACTGGGAATGTGTTTCTATTTTAGGTTGAGATGACAGCATGGACATCTCAAGCTTTGCTCTAGATTTTAAGATGCTGTCATCTCAAGTCATAAGTAAAAACACTGCCCTGTTCTGTATGGTTGCCCATACATTTTTCTCTATCTATATCCATTTCAAGAATTTGCAAACAGTTGCAAGTCCAAATGATTAAATTTTGCTGCAAATTGCACTTAGCAGCTTTAGATGGTTGTTGACTATATTTTAAAATTGCAATTGAAATGGTACAGTAAACAAGAGTACATATGTTTACTGAGGAGATTTATTTTAAGTTGTTTTCTCTTCTCTTAAGTCACTTTTTCATGACTTTTCTATTCTTACCTGCAACTGTCCATGATCCTCACTATTCTGATCTCCTTCCCTACTCATTTTCATCTAGCTATATTGCTATCCACCTCCCTGCTATGTCTATTATGATAATTTTACCTTGCCTATCCAATTTAATTTTTTATCTACCATATTTTCCTTGTTGTACTGTTTTGCCATGCAATGGTTAATGATTACGCTCCTTTACTGTATTGTATTGCTTGTATAAGACATTTTTGTAATGCAGTTGATTGCTATTTAATTTTTACCTCTTGTACTATCTTCCACACACCTCAGCCCCCAGGACACATCTAGAAATGAACTGTTATCAGCATGTTGTGTAATGCTGTTAGAGTGGTTGCCAAATGTCTGACATGCCGCTACATGAACAATCCATAGCCTGCGGACCCACCAAAGTAGTCTCCACTGTTATTGGATTGGTTGTCTGCATCTGAGAATATACCTGTCCTGTCTAGCACCTTTGGCCCAGTGTAAGGTGCTTAACTCACAGTTCAGGGGTGCTTTTTCTTCCTGTGGGTCAGCTGTCAGCTTTCAAGGAATTCCCTGCTCCTGAATCTCAGGAGCCAACATCTGATGCAGACCAGGCTGCAGTCCATTCAGGCTAAGAATAGCCCCTCCTCAGGTGTTGTCCTCCCTCACTTGGTGGTCTGAGGCTCTTTGAGCATCAAAGTGAGCAGATCTTTCCTTATGAGCGCAACAGCACGCTGTCCCAAGAGTGGAACTTTGTAGAAAAGATCAATTTGAGGAAGATGGAAAAGTTACAGTCCTTACCATAACTGAAGATCAACTTGAATATCTTCTCCATAGAGTACTACTCACCCACCCACCAACCCCCTCATAGAAACATAGAAACATGCAATGTGATGGCAGATAAGGACACTTAGCCCACCCAGTCTGCCCATGTTTTCATATTTTTTACCTTCATTTCACCATAGATACACTTGATCTCGATGTTGTCTCTTCCCTTTTCCTTCCCCTGTGATTCCCTTGTGCCTTTCCAGGCATTTTGAACCCTGACACTGTTTTCACCACCACCACCTGAGCTGGAAGGCTCTCTGCAGAGCCAGGTCTACTGGACAGCTCACCCCAGCAAGAGGGGTAATGAGCCTTGCTGGCAGTCATTCTCTCCCTTCCTGCCTGTTTACTAAGTAGCTTTAGCCTTGACAAGACAATTTAATTCTTTAACAAAAAAGAAACCAACAACATATAATCAAAACAAAATAAAAAGCCACTTCTGTTACTGTTCTTCTCTTCCCTCTCCGTTTCTCCCCTTTATTTTCATATAGTAAAGTTGTTTCCTTTGAAGTTATAAAGTTTGGGACAGTGATCATTTCCCTCTGAAATGTGTATTTAAAAGTAATCACACCTGGCCAGCAGTCAGCACAGTCTTGAATCAGTATGCCAATGATAACATGTATATAGTGTATGCAAAAAAACAAATGGAATGAGTTTTCTGGAAAAAATTAGATGAAATAATTTTATGTGAACCTGCAGTCAGTTTACAGAACTTAATTAGTGCTGCTTTAGAAAAATACATTTTTTAAGCCTGGAAGAAATAATATCCTCCTATGCTGGCCTTATGACTAATATATCCAATGACTTCTCACCGAAGGATAGAACATATAAAAACTTTATGGTGGCCTGCCTGCCAGCACAGAGGGACTGCTACCGCTCATGACACTGGCCACCTGAGTTGGAATGGGCTCGGGTTGTCGAAGGGCTAACTGGGGAGGAGGATTCAGCATCCCATGGACTGCTCTTCTCCTCAGGGGTTGGTGGGGGCCATGGCTCAGTGCATGACTGGCCTCTAGTGGTATCTGGAGGATCAGCATTCTCGGAGCCTCACGTGGGGGATGGGCGTATGGACACCAACTTTTCTGTGGCGTCAGCGCGCCGTCGCATCTTGAGGGATGTACAGTCCAAAACACTCAGCCCAGCATGGCACCGACAAGGAGGTTGGTACATTGGCCTCCGCCCACTGGCTCAGTGACCTGAGGACGGACCCTGGCGAAGACTAGAGGTATGGCCACGGGGGGTCTGAGGCCAAGGATCCTCCCATTTCATCCCACCTTGGGGATAAACCAAGGCTTCATGGGTGGTCCTCCTCCTCCGGGTCTCGTAGGGTGCAGTAGGTTAGGTCAGGTGACAGTGCTGGCTGAGGGGAGAAAAATAAATTACAAAAAAAAGAAAAACTTTGTATAGAAACATAGAAGTTGACAGCAGATAAGGACCCTAAGGCCCATCCAGTCTGCCCATTTCTTTTTCTCCTTATGAATGTGCCATCGACCTTTGCTCTGTCAATGGCTTATCTGTTCATACTCATCTGTATTGCTCCCTTATGCTTATCCCATGCCTGTTTGAAGCCCTGCATTGTATTCAAATCCGCCACTTCCTGAGGTAGGCCGTTCCATGCATCCACCACCGTTTCTGTGAAAAGAACTTTCTCACATTACCCCTTAATTGGCCTCCCTCTAATCTCATGCTGTGTCATTTTGTCCTGCTGTTTTCTTATACTGAAACATGTTAGACTCTTTCACCTTGTTAATGCCCTTAAGGTGTTTGAATGTTTGATCATATCACCTCTCTCCCTCCTTTGCTTTAGAGGTATACATATTGAGCTCTGTTAATCTGTCCTCATATGTTTTCTGATGCAGTTCCTGCACTATTTTGGTTGCCTTCTGGACTGCCTCAATTTGGTTACTGTCCTTGTGAAGGTATGGCCTCAGTACTGCACTCAGTACTCCAGATGGGAGCCTAACCAGTGTCTCGTAAAGAGGGATTATTACCTCCCTCTTCTGACTTGTGATACCCCTACTAATACACCCTAACATCCCCCTAGCCTTATCTACTGCTTTAGTGGTCTGCTTGGATGATATCAGGTCATTGGTGATGATGATGCCCAAGTCTCTTTCTTCCTTGTGACTGCCAGCAACTCCCCTCCCAGCCTATATTGGCTTCAGGTTTCTCTTCCCTGTGTGAACAATTTGCACTTCTTTGCTAAACCCCAGTTGCCACTATTCCGACCATTTGCTAGTTTATCCAGATCTCTTCTCATTCTGCTCACCCCTTCTGGATCGTCTATTCTGTTGCAGATCTTGGTGTCATCTGCAAACAAACAGATCTTATCCTCCAGTCCATCTGCAATGTCACTGATAAAGATATTGAAGATGACTGGCCCAGAACATCCATGAGGTACCCCACTTGTGACTTGCATCTCTTCTGACTGCTATACATTTACCACCACTCTCTGTTTTCTGCCCGTCAACCAGTTTGCCACCCAGTTGACCAAGTTCTGACCCACCCTGAGCCTACCCAGCTTATTAATCAATCTTCTGTGTGGAACAGTATCGAAAGCTTTGCTGAAGTCAAGGTAGGCAACATCAACTGCTCCAACTTGGTCCACCACTCTGGTTGCCAGTGAAAAATCTGGAGATTAGTTTGACAGACCTTCCATTTGTAAGCCCATGCTGTCTTGGATCCTGTGCTCCTATGGATTCAGGTGTTGCACTATCCTTTCCTAAGGAGTGCCTCCATAATCTTGCCCACTACTGAGGTAAGACTGACTGGTCTGTAGTTCCCTGCCTCTTCCTGCTACCACTCTTGTGAGGTGGGATCACATGAGCCCTTCTGCAGTCTTCAGGGACCTCTCTTGTGCTCAGAGACTCACTAAATAATTCTGTTAATAGCTCTGCTAGGGTGCACTAGCTCCTTTAATACCCTGGGATGTATGTCATCAGGTCCCATTGCCTTGTCTACCCTGAGCTTATCGAGCTCTTGTAGGACTCCTTTCTTTTGTGAAGGGACTGGTTCACCCTCCCTCCCCTGTGCCCATGGTGCTGAGCTGTGGGTCCTGCCTTACCTTCTTTTCTGAGCAGAAGCATCTATTTAGGATAGATGCTTTTACATAGTCCTCCTCCTCCTCCTCATTGCCCCTTATCCCCTTTGATCTTAGCAATACCCCTCTGGACTTTCTTCTTTCACTAATGTAACTATAGAAAGTCTTGTCACCTTCTTTTACTGTCTGTGCTAGTGTCTCCTTGGTTTGGGCCTTTGCCTGCCTTCCCTGCTTCCCTTAGGGAAGTTTGGTATACCTCCCTGTCTTCATCCCGCTGCATTCCCTTATATTTCCTCAAGGCTAGCCTTTTGGCTCTGACCTTTTCTGCTACTATTTTGAGAACCAAAGTGGTTTCCTTCTTCTTTTGCTCTTGCTTTTCTCTCTAACACAATGGGATGTTGCTTCAAGTGTTACATCCTTAATGCTTTCCACTTTCCTTTACCCCTCACCTGTATTTCTTTTTGCCAGGGCTAGCTTAACTCTGTTGGCCATCTTATCAAAGTCAGCTCCTCTGAAGTCCCATATTTTTGCCTTAGAATGGGATGATTTAGTTCAGTAGCCAAATTGAACCATACCATGTGATGGTCACTGACTCAGGTGACCTTCTACCTGAGATATGTGTCCTTTCCCCATTAGTCAGTACTAAATGTAGGATAGCCCATCTCGTGTAGGTTGTTGTACCAGTTGTTTGAGGCCCTCCCTGCAGGAATCCACCATGTGTCTAGTTCTGGCAGATGTTCCTGCTGGTATTGACCAATCTGTATTTGGCATGCTGAAGTGTTCCATTATCAGAACCTCCCTTTAGCTGTCATGTTTTGTATATCTTCAAACAGTAATGTGTCTATGTTCTCCCCTGGTCTGGAGGCCTGTACACAACCCCAGGTGGGAAAATCAAACCTTTGGTTTGAAAGTGACTATAGACAAAGAAGGAAACTAATAAATAAAGTAGGCCAACAGATTACAAAAAAGTCAGACAGCCTTACTAACAGCTCTTAAAATCTAAAAAGAAGAGTACAGATATATGTTATAAGGAAAGGAGAACTATATCTACTCCTTATGGGTGGAGCTACAAAAGCCATTAGATTGAAGGGCATGCAAGTATTTTGGTCATTGGTAGCCTTTAGAACCTAATACAGTAATAAACAATATAATATGATATGCAACAATTACAGTTAATAACGGTGACTAATTTCAAAAATATAAGTAGAGCTTCAGAGAATGTTGATGTTTGTAATATTACTCTTAAAATCGATAGATAAAATTCACGTAATATGCCACTGTGGGATGCCATCTCCCCTGCTGAAGTTCAACATGCAATACTAGTGCAACACTGAATTAAAGCAGCTGGCAATGATGCTCCACCAGCTGAAATTTTCCACCATGATGTGAATTTTAGTCAGGATATTGGCTTATGTATTTGCAACAATAAATGAGGTAATAATGGTGCCACCCAACTGGAGTGGTGGCATTAAGCAATAAGTCACAACAGGGCATTGGTTGTACTAGGTTCATGGTCAGGAGATATAGTGAGGCATGAGGCGAAGCTGTGTGCCTTTAGCCCCTGACTGTGGGGTAAACCTAGTACCACTAATGTCCCTGAGTGCCTTATTGCTTATATAAAATGGGCCCATAGGCAACTTTGAAAAAAATGAACACCACATTTTCAAAGCTACAAAAAATAATAAAATGTTGTTAAATAATGTAAAATAGTCCCTCCACAAATGTTTTCATGTGTCAGTCATCTGTCTTTTTCACATTCAATACACTGTGTGTTGTTTACCATGGAAGAAGAATTCAAAGCTCTGCATTACTCCAGTAGTAAAATCCCCCTCCCCCACACATGGAATGGTAACATGGAATACATGAATAATTGTTCCCTATAACAAATTCTGGTCCGAGCCACAACAGCTGCTACTGCAGTAGTATTGAGGTAATTAGGATGCACATGCTCATAAGCCCTCCATCCCACTTTTTAGTGTACTGTCATCTTAATTTCTCTGATGTACTCCAGTGTTTGGCTCATGTTGGACAAGCAGTCTAATACAATCAGACATGGCTACATAATGAAATAAGAAAAAAAAAAATAATTGTGATACATACAGAAGCAGCAGTCTGCAAACATCTTCAGTCGCAGTGAAGTATTGAAAAGATTGCATGACTCTTGCACTTCAAACTGAAGCACTGTAGTGATATTCACATGCCCTGTCTCAACATGAGTTACATGGCTTTAGGGTAGGACATAGCACTACCACAGCCTCACCCTTCTCACGAGTGACATCAAAAGCAACATGGATAAGGGCCTGCTTACGGGCACAGTATTCATCGACCTGTCAAGGCCTTTGATATGGTTCACCACCTGCTTCTGCTGTCCAAATTAAGCCATATTGGTGCCTGTGGACTCCACCCTATCCTGGTTTAGTAGCTACTTGGATAGCTTGGCTCTCAGGTGGTTTCCTACTGCAAAACTCTTTCCACCCCACCCTCATCACGGTGTTCCGCGGGGAGTCAATTCTTGGCCCCTGCTTTTCCTCTTCTAAATGACATTCATAGTACCTCCCAACTTAGCAGTCACCTCATGTATGCAGATGATATAGTGTCTACTATTCTGCCAAATCTGTTGCTGACATTAACAGTACCCTCACTTCGTGACTTACAATCTCTACAATCTTGGCTCTCTGCGAACCAGCAAATCCTAAATATAGGTAAAACTCAGGTTATGCTGTTGGCTCAGCCAAAAGTCCACTCTGTATACTCTGAACTCCTTGTCTGCAGTCAGGAGGGATGCGGTTAAGAATACCATTACCTTCAAATACCTTGGGGTCACTCTTGACCCTGCCCTTGATTTTCCCTGCATATCAACAAGGTCTGCCGGGCCGTTAATACCCAAATTGGCGCAGCCTATCAGGTCTGGCATTCTCTCACCCCTCCGCTAGGCTAGCAGTGGCTAGAGTGTGCTACTCCCATAACTTCTTTATGCCCTCCCAGTTCTGTTCAATACCAATACTAGTGTACTCAGCAAATAGGACACTTCTTACAAAAAATATATGTAGAGTTAGCCTTATCTGCCCCGACTGACTCACATCACTGTTAGCTCTACTCCAGCCTATACTGGCTATCTCCTAAGACCTTCATTCTTACTTGCTTGGTTGCTTTATTGACTCACTCACCAGACCCCCTAGCCCGTCCTCCCTGAGAGACCTACTTACCCCTATCATCCGTATCCAGCTCGCTCCAGGTCCTAAATCGGTCCCCATGCTATCCAGTCCGGCCATGTGCCATTAGAATGGGTGAACAGGCCTTTGCTCATTTGCCCTAATTTCTGGAACTCACTACCTACTCCAGGTTAAACTCTCCCCCTCCACCACTCCTTTAAGAGGTCACTTTTCTCTCACCTCTATGCACTTGGAACCTGTAACTGCAACTAACTGTGTGTCTCCACCATCTTTCTCCAGCTTGATGATGTCCAGGCATTACCTTGCTTGGTGCAACTAGCTTTGTGTGTTATAATTATCGTGTACTGTTTAGCTTTTTATATCCTATTTTATCTAGTTATTTACTGCATAGGTGTACTGTTTTATGCTTATATCCTATGGGCTCCACCCATATTGTTGTACCTGTATTATTTTTACTGTCTTGTTGTTGATGTTGTCACTGTATTTTTTGTTGTACTTCTCCCGGTCGTATTTGAAAAATAGGCAGGATTGTTGCTTAGTGCACTTACCTGGTTACAAAAGCTAATAAATAAATAACTACTGTTCTAAAAGCTTACTTACTTGTTGATCAGTTGTTTTCCATTGAGTGTTCTAATCCATAAGCTTTAAGAAGCTTCAATTGAAGTGTTCAAGGCCCACCTCAAGGCCTCCCTGTTTGATCAAGCTTTCTCAGATACTGTCTATTACTATTTATTTCTGGGATAGCCTCTTTAATGACTACTGTTATTTTACCTATTTTATATTATCTGGATTATTTATTAGTGTTTTATATTGTATTTGTTGTATTTTATGAATAGTTTGTATTTATTTGTATAGTACCTAGGGCCTCGAGATTGGAGCCCTGAAAAATAAACTTTGCCTTGCCTAAGAATATTCCTGTAGCATGAAGCCTAATAACTGCCAAAAGAAAATGTTCTGGGTGTTCTGGGTCCTACCCTCTCCTCATACCATCAAAAACATTTCAAGAATTGAAATATAATCCCTGAATGTAATCAATGAACCCAAGTTTGGTCCATTTAAGAGTCAGCTCCACCAGCACCTCACCTGTCTTAGTGTAACCCCCTGCAAATGGGGGTTCCCAAAAGACTTCCAGGAGCTTGCTTGAATGCTCCAAGCCTGAATGGTGTTTGGCATTTAAGCCATTTATCAGTGAGTGTTTTTAGAGCCTCTGGTACTGTCTCTTTAAGAGCTGTCTGCTTGCAGACATAATTAGTTGTATGGGGGGACTGTGGCTTCTCCTGAGTACCACTCGAGCTGCTGCCAATTCACTTCATTTTGCAGTCACTAGGAGTGCAAGGGAACCTATCTGAAAGATGTAACTGTTTACCAGAAATTATTTAGAGTAATAATGAAATTACAGTTTGTCTAACCTGCTTTCTTTGCAGTCAGAACTGTGTCTGCTAGTTCCCATTCTAGTTTTGAACTGCTGAACTGGACCAATCAGTGGGGTAAGCTAGCTCTAAAATGGTGCCTTGGACGAATCAGAACTTGGACTCATAATCTGAGCCAGCCACAAGAGGATTGTATGGGCAGTGACTCTGGGAGATGTAGTTTAGACTTCAGTGCCTTTTTGGACCAACAGCAGCAGTCTATTGTGAGTGACAGCCAATCCAGTCAAGAACTGGGAGGAACTCAAAGGAAGTGCCGGTTTTGTGGTTGGAGTTCAGTTGAGCTTTGGCAGTGAAGAAGGAAGAGACCCTGTGCTTTCTCAGTGTGCAGTTTTAGTCAAAAACGTGTGTAAGGCCCAGAGTTCGGTCTGCAGCTTGTGTAACAGCTTGTTAGGACTGAATCCGTCCTGTGAAAAGAATCAAAGGATCTCTGAAGGTAGAAACCAGGCTCACCCTGTAGAAGACTGGAAGAATTGCTGAAAATTGCACTCGGTCTGTCAGGAACTGAATCTGCTGTGTGTTCTCCGGGTATTGTGCAGTAATTGCGATCGGGATACAGATGCAGCCTGCCTGGTATAATACTTTCTTTTATATGGATGTGTGAAGAGGTTTGTGTACCTCAAGTGAGCCCTGCTGACATTGAAGGACCCTATCTTATTTGGAGGTCGTGAGTACTAATTCAGGGTTGCTCCCTGTTGAATTGCCACATTAAATCCAAATGGAATTACTGTACTGCTGACTGTTTAATTCTCCTTTTCTCTGTGTGAAAGGGCCTACCAGCTGCCACGGTTTGGACTAGCCACTAGGGCTTGGGTACCCAGGGACAGTAACTGATAGGGATCAGGCCTGTGCACAGAGCCATAATAGATTATTAGAGTGATAAGCTAATTAACCTGATTTCCCCTGTCCTTGTTATATCCCTAAATAAATCAGAGCTGCTTGTTTCAGCAAAGTTATACTGCCTGAGGTATTTGTCTATGTTAAAGTACTGTACTGTGATTGTTGCACTGTATCTCATTTCACAGGAGGTCCCAGTGCGGAACCAGACCTGGGGGTAAGTGTATACTGTGAAGGTAATTCTGATATATTGTGTGGGCCACTAGTGGGAAGAAAGGGGTTGCAGTGTCCCAGAGGGCTGTGACCAAGTTAGTTTAACTATTGCAAACCCTGACCTCTGGGTGGAGGCACCGCCATTGGATCCAGGCCCCTCAACCTGTTAGTGGCAAATCAGGCGGGGTAGTAGCCCCTGGGATAGCGCCATCTAGGGGTTACATCTTGGAGGCTCACGCTGGGATTGTGTGTCCTCTAGTGGCCATATTCACGAACCACTGTTAAGAAAAAATGGGTACCCGACAGAAGTGGCTGTGCACGGCTGGTGGAGTGGTGTACTGGGGAGGAGATCGACCCCAAAATGCTATGCTTATCCTGGACATCCCCTGGGTATCAATACGGACACTGTGCAGGAGTACTTTCCAAGGTGGAAGGTTTACAAAACCCTGTGGTGGTGGGTCGGCATGCTAATCTGCTCACCCACACTTTCCTGGCCCTAGTAGAGTTTAAGGATCCATAGATAGCTCCAAAGTGCCACAGACCATTACCCCAGAGGAGCCCTCACTGCTTGAGAGTGATAACTAAGGACAGTAAAGACCAGGGAATCAGCCCCCACCACTATCTGAAACTTTTGAGGAGAAATTTGCTGAATGGTTGCTGGGAGAGGAAAACTGTGGAGGACTTGAAGAAACTATTCTTGCCACCTGGGAGTGTTCCTCCCCAACACCCTCTCCTGCTCCAGTGCCCGTAATGGTGGCTGAACCAATGCAGACTCCTATTTCTGCACCTGCCATTAGTCACGACTCTTACCGAAGGTTGAGGATCTTCTCTGGCACCCTCCCACCCCCAAGGGGAGGATGACTGGGAGACCTGGATAGACTATGTTGCCCCCAAGTGCTAGAATGGCAATGCTCGGAAGGTGAAAGCGAAGAGGTTGGTGAGGCCTCCGAGGTCCTGCCCTGGCTACCATCCGTGCTAAGCAGGGCCAGTAACCCTGAAGCGACTGCACAGGCCTATCTTGAGGCCTTGGAGAATGTGTATGGGAGCCCAGATTCTGATGAGGACCTATGGTGGAGAGTAAGAGATGCACAACAGTACCAAGGGAGTTGTTGTCTGTGTATGTATCTCGCTGGAAAAATTGTTGCAAGAATGCCTCAGAAAAGGTAGTTTGCCAGCGATTGAACTGGACCGAACCAGGCTGGACAGGATCCTTAAGTCTGCCCCTTCTCAGAACTGCTGTTGCTTCAGTTACACCTGGCAGATCGACTGGAATCCCCACCCTCCTATGATGAGTTAATGAGAGAATTCGAGGAGTTGAGAAAAGACGACCTCGGGAGGGACCTGCACCAATAGCTGCGGCTACGACCGAGTGACTGAGGGTGACCCATCAAGTGAAGTTCAGGGCAGAGGTTGGCAGTCAATGAGTGCTCTGACAAGGAAAAGATATGTCACAATGGGGCGAACTGTTGAGAGAGATCCGGGAATTCAAAAACAGTCCCTTTATGAAGGCCACGCCTGAAATGCAGGCCCTGACCTATATCCGACTGCATCTGCTATGGGGTGGGGGTACCCACCCATGTATCTCCTACTGATAACAGCTCCGAACTCGATTCCTTGACCATGGAAGTGGAGAAACTGACAAGATGTCTCCAAATGCTTATCACGCTGAAGACAGAGATGGCACCAAGGTTTCCAGTTAGTAATACCCGCCCTGGCTCCCAGTGTGGCGCTCGGCCAGCTCAAACTCAAAAGTATGTTTTGCTATAATTGTGGGAAAGATGGGCACATGAAAGGGATACCAGTCCCCAAAGACACTGACAAAGTTGCATATAGGCTACAAGGAGAGCTTGGAGGAAGAAATCAGTGGTTAAGAGGTGCCGACATGATCCCAGTGAGGGGCACCAAAATGCTAATTCACGTCCTTTTGTGGCAAGGTCAGTTGCCCAGGCCCCACTACCGCCTCTCAGACTGGTCCAGAATAGTGGGTCCCTCCATGGAGACCACTGTAAGGTGAGCAGATGTCTACAAAACTATATTAGACAGTGGCTCCCAAGTGACAATTATGTTCCAAGATTGGTATCAGAAGCATTTGTCAGGCGTACCCTTACAACCATTAGAAGGACTGCATGTATGGGGGTTAAGTGAGAAAGCCTACCCTATTCGGGTATATCCGAATTTGGCTGTCTTTCCCCACCTCCACGTGGCTGGGTGGCGAACAAGTAGAGACCCTAGCCTTAGTGTGTCCCCCACTGGACTGTATGATGGTGTCCCTTTGTTGATTGGAACAAATGCTCATATGTTCGGAAGGCTGGCACAGTTGTGTTATGAAAAACAGGGTCAAAGACTAGTAGAGCTTTAAGAGTTCGGCTTTAATTAAGAAGGCCTATGAGGCACAGAGAGATGCTGAAAAAACAGAACCAGAGGAACCGGTCGGATTGTATGGAAGAAGGATCCTGAGTCTCTGATCCTGGCGCCAAATGCCCAGTGTACCTTACAGGAGAGGTCCATATCAGAAAGGATGTTAAGAATAAAATATTAATGTTGGATGCACCAGGCGATGGAAAATTGCCAGAGGGACTGCTGGTCAAGCCTAGTATTTTGCCTGCTAGAGCCCATGCTTATGCCAGAAGGTAATGGTCCAAGTTCATAATGTGTCTGAAAGAGACATTCGAGGTAACAGAGGTTGCATCTGGCTAATGTGCATTGTGCAGACACTGCAGTGCTACCCAGCAGCAAAGTTCAAGGAAGAATGACAGAGTAACGCACTGACTTGTTTGATTTCGCTGACTCCCGCTGCCAGCTGAATGGAAAGTGAAGATCAGTGAGAAGCTTGCCCAGAGAGACCAGGTGTTTTCTTTAAAGGAATGGGATGTAGGATCGTGCAAGGGCTGAGCACAATATCCGGCTGCATGCGGAAGACCATTTCAAGTGAGAGGTCTCGACGCCTGGCACCTGCTGACATAGATGATGTGAGGCGGCATCTGCAAGAAGATGTTAGCTGCTGGTGTAATACAAGAATCCAGAAGCCCTTATGCTTCCCCATTGTGTAGTGAGAAAAAGAATGGAACAGTAAGGATGTGTATGGATTATCGCACCTTAAACGCGGACTATCCTGATCAGTACACAATGCCCGCATTCAGGATGCTTTGGACTGCCTAGCGGGGAGCAAGTGGTTCTCTGTGCTGGATCTCCGCAGTGGGTACTATCAGATCCCGATGGCCCCAGAGGACCGTGAAAAGACAGCCTTTATCTGTCCGGCAGCTATGAATTCATGAGGATGCCTCAAGGGATTTCAGGTGCCCCAGCCACTTTTCAGCGATTGATGGGCGTGCAGTGGGGACATGACTTACTAGAGTGCCTGGTATCCTAGATGATGTTATTGTGTTTGGCAGCTCACTGGAGGAACATGAGAGCAGATTATTTAAGGTATTGGACCGACTGGAGGACTTTGTGCCTTAAACCGTCCATTGATAAGTGTCAATTTTTCAAACATCAGTAAAGTATGTGGGACATAGTATCCACCGAGGAATAGAGACCGACCCAAGTAAAGTTGAGGCCTTGACCACCTGGCCACAGCCCAAAATCTAAAGAACTGCAAAGATTCCTGGGATTCTGTGGTTATATCGGTAGCTTTATCAAGGACTATTCAAGGTGATCCGCCCTTTACTTAACCTTACTCAAGGTATCCCCAACCCACAAAAATACCAAAAGTCAGCGTCCTCAAGACTGAAAAGTGTATTTTCATCCGAGTGAAGTATTTGGGGCCCGCTGGACTCCTGATTGTGAGACTGCTTTTCATGAGATCATATATCAACTTACCCATGCTCCAGTGCTGGCCTATGCCGATCAAGAAAACCTTACGTCCTGCACACTGATGCTAGCTTGCAAAGGTTGGGGGCTGTGTTGTACCAAGACACGAGAATGGCCTGAGACCAGTGGCCTTTGCCAGTGAAGCCTGACCCCATCCGAAAAGAACTATCCTGTACATAAGTTAGAGTTCCTAGCTTTGAAGTGGGCTATTGTTGACCAATTCCATGAGTACTTGTATGGGGCTAAAATACTAGTAAAAACTGACAATAATCCTTTGACCTATGTGCAGACCTCAGCTAAGTTGGATGCCACTGGCCATAGGTGGCTTTCTGCATTATCTACATATGACTATGCTCCGAATACAGCAGGTCTGAACCACATAGATGCTGATGCTCTCTCCGGAGGCCTGTTCCCCAGAATGATTGGGTCCGTGGCAGAACCTGACATTCGGGCACTCTGCGGAAGTTTGACAGGAGGAACAAATGTCCACGGACGCAGTGGACTGCATGGTGGATTGCTTAGGAGCCTCTGAGAATTGCATACCTGCTGCTTATTGCCACTTTTCTGCAATAGACATTGGTGCACTGCCTCAGCTGGACAATGACAGTATTGACGGGCTCAATCCCGATCCCATGATCAAAGCAGCTTTAGAAGCCCTCTATGCAGGAAAAGATGTGTCAAATTACGCTCCACTGATTTGAGAACTGCACTGTTATACAAAGAAGGTCCTAAGTTGAAACTGATCAATAAACTGTTATACAGAGAAACAGTAGACAGAGGGGACAAGTAGACAAACAACAACTAGTGCTGCCCACTGCCTTTGAGACTCAGTACTGAGGTCCTTGCACAACCACATGGGCACCTTGGTATAGACAGAACACTTGACTTGGTGAGATCCAGATTCTATTGGCCTAAGATGGGGGCTGATGTGAACAACACATTCGAACTTGTAGTCGCTGCTTACAGAGGAACTTTGCCCCAGAGGCTGCCCCCTTGTTAACATCACCACCAGTGCACCCATGGAGCTGGTCTGTATTGATTTTCTAAGTTTGGAGTCAGATCAAAGAAATATCAGTAATGTGCTGGTGGTCACTGACCATTTCACGAGATATGCCCAAGCTTTCCCACCAAAGACCAGAAAGCATCCACTGTGGCCAAAGTACTTGTGAAAACTTTTTGTTCACTATGGGGCTCCACAAAGAATCCATTCTGATCAAGGAGAGACTTTGAGAGTCGTCTGATCAAAGAGATGCTTTCTCTGTGAGAGTGCGAAAGTCAGAACCACTCCTTACCACCCCCAGGGGACCCACAGCCTGAACGTTTCAACCGCACTTTGCTAGATATGCTAGGCACCCTGCACCCAAAGGACAAGCCTAGATGGAGCCAACAAATTAGCACCCTGGTACATGCTTATAACTGCACCAAAAGTGATGCCACTGGATTCTCCCCTACCGCCTGATGTTTGGAAGAGGCTCGACTACCAGTAGATGTGTGTTTTGGGGTCTCTCCTGATGGGGTTCAGGCTGACAACTATTTACAGTATGTGCAAAGTTAAAGGCCCAGCTAACTCATCGTGCCAACTGGCTCAAACCATGGCTGCCAAAGAAATCTGGCCAACAAAGAAAGGTATGATAAAAGGTGGCACAGGAACTCCAGGAGGGAGATCGGTATTGCTAGAAATCTGGGATTGCATGGCAAGCACAAGATTGCTGACAGATAGCACCATCTCCCTCACATTGTAGTGGGCAAACTAGATGATCTGCCAGTGTACAAAGTAAGGCCTGAGAATAATTCAAAGATGTAAAAACAATGCATAGAAATCATTTACTGCCCATTGGACAAATCTTGAGTGAGTCTGAGCCCTAGAAGATGCCCCTCTGGACCAGTGACTAGAGCTGCTGCTAAGAAAAGATCAAGAAAGTCTGCACCTACAAAAGCAAAGTTAAAGTGTTCCCTCCACAAGTCCCAGTTGAGCATGACTGTCAGTCCATATCGGAAGAAAGTGAGAGTGACTTTGAATACTATCCTTCTTACGAACTGAGTCAATTGTTTCAGGGCAATCCCTAGTCAATACTGGAGACAAAGCTGGGCCTTCTGGACTGTTTAAGCCCCAGCTTCATCCCTGGAACCAATGCTCCCAGAAAGTGAAGTGCAAAGCATCAGATCAGATGAAATGGAATCATGTGCATGGTTGAACTGTTTGAGCTTTCAGGAGGAAAATGATAGATTGGGGCAGACTGGTGATACACCCGAACAAGAAGAGTATTTTGAGTGCCTGACAGTCCACTGCCAGTGTCGAAAGCTCTCCATCTAGAGCCAAATGTTGTGGACTCAGAAACTGTAACTCCTGGAGCTGAAAGTGCCCCAAGTTCTAGCTCTCTACCCCATGGAGACTCCCTGACAAGTGTGGACAATGCTGAAAATGAGGGCTCAGAGTGCAGAGACTGTAACAGTTCCCCCTAGAAGACTGGCCGAGGCTATATAAAGCCTGTGAGTGCACCTCAGTTATGATTCCCTTGGGAGGCCTGTGGATTTGCCTCTCAATGTTGTCCATAAAGGTGTATGTGTCCCCGAGCTCACTGCCCAAACTGAGCATCAGTGCTAACTCCAAGTTACTTGTGTTGCCCTCTAAGTATGGTGCCCTCCCCATCCAGCCCCAAGGTAACTGATAGGAAGGCCCCCTCTTCAGGTTTCATGTACAGAGGTAATAACTGAGTTATGGTACAGTGTATATAATACTGTGTAAAGAGTGACGATACTGCAATGTTTCAGAAATGTGTTCTTGGTAAAATGATATATTGACTGATGATTACATGTGCGAGCCTAATGCAAATATATATGGTTGCAGTTGAAACTTATGGGTACTTGCTTGGCGCGGACGTCAAGCTTTCCCAAGGCCAGGAAGGTGTAACCCCCTGCAAATGAGGGGTTCCAAAAGACTTCAGGAGCTTGCTTGAATACTCCAAGCCTGAATGGTGTTTGGCATTTAAGCCATTTATCAGTGAAGTGTTTTAGAGCCTCTGGTACTGTCTCTTTAAGAGCTGTCTGCTTGCAGACATAATTAGTTTGTATGGGGGACTGTGTCTTTCTGAGTACCACTCGAGCTGCTGCCAATTCACTTCATTTGCAGTCACTAGGAGTGCAAGGGAACCTATCTGAAAGATGTAACTGTTTACCAGAAATTATTTAGAGTAATAATGAAATTACAGTTTGTCTAACCTGCTTTCTTTGCAGTCAGAACTGTGTCTGCTAGTTCCCCATTCTAGTTTTGAACTGCTGAACTGGACCAATCAGTGTGGGGTAAGCTAGCTCTAAAATGGTGCCTTGGACGAATCAGAACTTGGACTCATAATCTGAGCCAGCCACAAGAGGATTGTATGGGCAGTGACTCTGGGAGATGTAGTTTAGACTTCAGTGCCTTTTGGACCAACAGCAGCAGTCTATTGTGAGTGACAGCCAATCCAGTCAAGAACTGGGAGGAACTCAAAGGAAGTGCCCGGTTTTGTCGGTTGGAGTTCAGTTGAGCTTTGGCAGTGAAGAAGGAAGGAGCCCTGTGCTTTTCAGTGTGCAGTTTTAGTCAAAAACGTGTGTAAGGCCCAGAGTTCGGTCTGCAGCTTGTGTAACAGCTTGTTAGGACTGAATCCGTCCTGTGAAAAGAATCAAAGGATCTCTGAAGAGTAGAAACCAGGCTCACCCTGTAGAAGACTGGAAGAATTGCTGAAAATTGCACTTCGGTCTGTCAGGAACTGAATCTGCTGTGTGTTCTCCGGGTATTGTGCAGTAATTGCGATCGGGATACAGATGCAGCCTGCCTGGTATAGTACTTTCTTTTATATGGATGTGTGAAGAGGTTTGTGTACCTCAAGTGAGCCCTGCTGACATTGAAGGACCCTATCTTATTTGGAGGTCGTGAGTACTAATTCAGGGTTGCTCCTGTTGAATTGCCACATTAAATCCAAATGGAATTACTGTACTGCTGACTGTTTAATTCTCCTTTTCTCTGTGTGAAAGGGCCCCTACCAGCTGCCACGGTTTGGACTAGCCACTAGGGCTTGGGTACCCAGGGACAGTAACTGATAGGGATAGGCCTGTGCACAGAGCCATAAATAGATTATTAGAGTGATAAGCTAATTAACCTGATTTCCCCTGTCCTTGTTATATCCCCCTAAATAAATCAGAGCTGCTTGTTTCAGCAAAGTTATACTGCCTGAGGTATTTGTCTATGTTAAAGTACTGTACTGTGATTGTTGCACTGTATCTCATTTCACAGGAGGTCCCAGTGCGGAACCAGACCTGGGGTAAGTGTATACTGTGAAGGTAATTCTGATATATTGTGTGGGCCACTAGTGGGAAGAAAGAGTTGCAGTGTCCCAGAGGGCTGTGACCAAGTTAGTTTAACTATTGCAAACCCTGACCTCTGGGTGGAGGCACCGCCATTGGATCAGGCCCCTCAACCTGTTAGTGGCAAATCAGGCAGGGTAGTAGCCCTGGGATAGCGCCATCTAGGGTTACATTAGCATTTGCTGTTGCTAGTCCCTGATTCCTGCCTTGTCCCCCCCCCATTATGCTCTCTGCACTTATCCCACCCTCCCTCTCTCATGGAACCTGACAACACAGATACACAGATAACACAGAAGGTGAAGGCAGATAAGGACCGTATGGTCCACCTAGTCTGCCCTTTTCCTACTTAATACAAAGAAGTACTTATCCTGTTTAACTCTTTTTAGTTTTAGTTTTGTTTTTTTACTGGAAAAGGAGGACTGGACAATTCCGCCTGTTTCCAGCCTCGTCCTGAGGGAGGGATACAGATGGATGCCAACTGACATTGAGCCAGATTAAGCTGTTGGTGGTATTTTTCGTAAATGGGAAATTTGGCCAGTGCAAGGGAATTCCCTACTCTTTTCGAGAAGTACCATGAGATCTTTAGCATCCATCTGAACTACCACCAGAACAGGCAGATAAGACCTCAGTTTAACGTCTCATTTGAAAGAAGGCACCTCAGAGTGCAGCACCCCGCATGCTGCACTACAGCATCAGTACTGAGATTTAGCAAGTGCCTGATGTAGGGATAAACGTCACAGACTTGTGAACTTCTAGCCTCAGAGGCGAGTGTGCAAACTGCTGAGCCACTGACACTGCTCTTGAGCTCTTGAGCTCGACAAAGAAGAAGAAATTACTTACCATAGTAACCCTGTTTCTACCAGTGGATACTCCAATATTCATAACTCTTCTGCAGTGTGCCTTTAAGCCAGATCTGCCGGAGATAGAATGCTATGCTAATGATGGAATCATTAGCATGTACCACTTTTCAAATGCTGCCACCTATCAACTGCCTACATTCTAACTCTCAGATTTTGTGGATGCTTGTAAAGACAGGGCCCAAAAGATTTATAAATCATTAAAATTTTTATTTAGAAGTCCCACACCAGCCTTCAACTGGAGGAAGAAAATATTTAGATATATTCACAAGCAATACAGTCTCCAATGTCAGAATCACCTGAAAGGAAAAACACTGACACTAGTTTCAATAAAAGCTAGAATGTAGCATATATACCCTAAAGGTACAGCATGGAATGCAGAAGCCACTGGTTCTGGTAGGGGAGGCAGGGTGGAGAGTTCCAGTATTGAGTATCCCTGAGAGAAACAAGGTTACTATGGTAAGTAACTTTTGTTCTCACCCAGGAATATTCCAATATTCCTAACTCTTCTTCAGACTGAGAAGCAGTACCTTTGGAGGTGGGAACAGAACCTATTTTGGAAACAGGCTCTGCAGGATAGCTGTACCAAACCTGGCATCAGCCCTAGCCTGCATATCCAGGCTGTAATGTTTGGTATATGTGTGAACTGTCTTCCAGGTAGCTGCTTTACAGATATCCAGCAAAGGGACATCCCTGGCAGCTGCCAGTGTGGCAACTGTCCCTCTTGTAGAATGAGCTCGGAGCCCTGTTGGGGCTTCTTTGCCCTTTGGAATAACAAAATTGAATACACTGAACAATCCAGCGAGAAATGGACCTTTTAGATGCTGGATTACCCTTTCCACATCCCCATAAGTGAGGAAAAGCTGTGTCTTGTCCTGCTAGTGGGGATTAGTAGCTGTCATGTAGTAGCTCAGAGCTCTCCTGACATCAAGACTATGCAGTCTACAGTCACCAGAAGAAGAATGCTCAGTGGATAAATACTACTAGAGTAATAGTTTGGTTTAGATGAAAGTCGGAACCACTTTGGGAAGCAATTTCCTATTAGTTTTAAGGACAACTTTATCCCTGTGAAAGGAGATGTAGTATTGCTCAATGCATAGGGCCTGAAGTTCACTGATTTGTCTGACTGAAGTGATGGCTACCAAAAATACTGTTTTCCTTGTAACATACTTCAGAGGTACTGAAGACATGGGTTCAAATGGGGACCCATGAGCTTAGCAATACAGATGTTGAGATCCCATGCTGGAAAGCGGTTCTCTGAACGATGGTTGCAAGTGTGATAGAACCTTAAAGAACCTTTTAAAGATGGGGTCCGATGCCATAGAGGTAGTCTTACCTGCTAAGGTATAAGCAGAGACTGAAGCCAAATGGATCTTCAGTGTAGAGACTGCAGTCCAAAAGAATGCAAGTAAACCAGATAGTCCAGCACATGTGGCACTCCTGCCTGTGCTGGTACTATGTGCTAGTGGAACACCAAATAGAAAATCTTTCCATTTTACAGCATATGTTTTCTTAGTAGAGGTTTCTATACCCCCATAAAACATCCATGACCCCTTCAGAGAGGCATAAGCCAGTGTATTCTAGGTCCTCAAGAGCCAAGCTTCGAGTCTGAGTGACTTGAGGTTCAGGTATAGGAGCCTCCCTGATTGGAGGTCAGCAGATTGTGCCTCCTGGGAAGGTGCATTGGTTTGTCCACTGACACAGAGAGCAGTGGGGAATAACATGGCTGTCTGGCCCAGTCTGGGGCTACCAGTATTATTGTGCCTGACTGAAGCCTGAGTTTGAGCAGTACCCTGTATACCAGAGGAAATGGAGGAAGACATACGGGTGCTTTCAAACAACATGAAGTCTTGCTATATTATGACAGTAGCAGTTTGATCCAGCTCTAGAACTGCTCCGGAGGTGAAATGGTTAATACCATTCCAAAATAGAACTTTGAGCACGAGCTCTAAGAAGCAGCTCTATCTGTGTTATTTCAAACCTGAACTGTCAGATTCTTAACTCCGCCTCAGTGAACAGTCGCTCGGAGATTTCTCCTACTGCTCGGTTCATTTCTCGGTTTAAACAGTGTTTTCTCGGTCCGATTCAACCAAGAATAGTTTTATTTTAACCGCAAAACCGTTCGGTTCAAGCTCTGTCTGTGGTAATCGTAAGTAATTAAAAGGTTTTGTCTGTGTGGAACTTGTAAGTTTATCGGTTCGGTTTTGAACCGATCAGCTGGGTTTAAAACTCATTAATATTAAAGTTTAACATTTTAGAGTCACGGTTCCGGTTCTTATCGGTTCTAAAACCCGGATTTTATTCGTTTTTTCCAATACCCGTGACACGGTTGGGAACCGATAAGGTGTCTTGCCTAGCACTGCCGTTTAAAGAGGCAAGTTTTCTGGTTGGCTGGCATTATGTCTGAAAACCCAAAAAAAACGGGCCCACTGGGTTTTAACACTGTGATGTCTGTGGGGAAGCCTTTGCCAAGGCTGACCCACCACATGTGTCTATGTCTGAGGGTTTGACCACCTCAGTCAGACTGCCAGATATGTAAAATTTCCTGCAGCCACCCTAGAAAGAGATTGGGCAGGCTCAGGGAACGAGAGGCAAAAAGTCCGCTGACCGGATGGCCAGCCCGTTCGGTGCCAACCGAACCGGAGGGAGTGCCTCTGACCAGGGCGAGACTTCCTCGGCAAAGAGAAGCTGGTTCTGAGGAACCAGTTCCAGTAAAGAAAACAAGAAAGTCAGCAGGTTTGGAGTCCAAAACCTTCTCCAACTGCTGCAGAGATAACAAAAAGCCATACAGATTGTCCAGTCACTGTCTCAGGTTCCGTCCGAACCGCCACTATCTGGCAAAAGGTCGGTTCGTCCGGTTCCAGTGGTTCAGGAATATGATGTTGAGGAGTTTTATGAACCAGAGGAGGGAGGATGATTATTAACAGTATGAATGTGGCTGGGAAGGTCTGGGTGTGCCCATTGAACGGACATTTTCCCAGACAGACCTTTAGAATCTCCCCTATGCTATCTGAGTCCCCATCTCATTTTATGTTTTACAAAAAGTTGCTTGAAACCCTCCAGCTTCCCTTGGAAGAAGCTGTGGATGAGCAAGAGGAGCTTGATTTTGTAGAAATGATGGATATTCCAGAGTCTAGGAGTTGTCTATTCCTTTGCATAAGTCTTTTAGGAAGCAAACAATAAAAATTTTAAAAGCTCCTAATTCTGTGCCTCCTGTAGATAAAAGATGGACAGAAGGTACACATTGTCAGGTCCTGATACAGAATTCCTTTCTCAACAATGCAGTCATGTTGGGGTAGTTCAGGCTGCAGCCTGTGATAAAGCTAATATTCCCTGGCTTCACATCCTCCTGACAAGGATTCCAGGAAGATTGATGCCATGGCGAAAAAACAGTATATGGCAGCCTCTCTGGGACTCAGGCAAGCAAATTATATGCAGCTGTAGCTAGGTATCAGAAATCTAGATGGGATACTGTTATGGAATTAGCCAAGCAAGCCCATGGCCAGCTGGCTAGCGAACTAGAACAGGTAGCTGCTGATGGCATTGAGGCTTCTAAGGTACAGTTTCATGCTGCTGTGGATGTTAATGATGTTTCCTCTAGGGTCATGGCCACATCTGTAGCTTTTCGTAGGGTTGGCCTGGCTCAGGTGTACTAGCCTGTCACAGGATACCCAGACTAAGGCTATGGATTTTCCTGTGGTGGGAAATTCTCTGTTTGGGAGCAGACAGAAATACATGAAAAAAGATGGATGAATATGGGACTACTTACAAAGTGCCCAAGCTAAGGGCGGCAAGCCACTCCCCAGAGGCATACCCCAGGGGTAGGGGTTGGCCTTTTCACAAGCCTTTTATCAGACTCAGGCCTCCTCTGCCTATGCTCAGAGGGCTTCTTCAGAGAGCAGAGGCAGGCGAGGGGTGGGCAGGCCTGCTCCACCCCTCAGCCTAAAGCACCTGCTAAGCAGGCACCCTGATGGGGTGCCCAGGGCAATTCTCCCTTTACCGGTAGGGTGCAGGCTGGCTTACTTCAGTCAGAACTGGGCTTCTTTAACCTCAGACAAGTGGGTTCTGGAAGTAGTAAGCCAGGGTCTGGTCTCAGCTTCAAAAAGTTTCCCAAGTTGAGAACCAGATTTTTCTACCTGCAAGTGCTTCAGAGACCCTTGCTCTAGAAGCAGAGGTCTCAACCCTGTTGGCTCTCAGAGCAGTGGAAGGGTTCCTCCTGCACCAGGGCAGGGTCTGTATTCAGATACTTCCTTACCCCAAAAGACAGGAGAATGGCGGCCCATATTAGACCTCAGATATCTGAACAAGCATCTTTTCAAACCAAAGTTCAAAATGGTAACTCTGGCAATGATTTTACCCTCCCTAAGGCCAGAGGACTGGTTAGCCTCCCTGGACCTCAAGGATGCCTATTTCCACATCCTAATCAGAAGCTCCCATCGAAAGTATCTTAGATTCGAACTACCCTCAGGTCATTACCAGTTCAGAGCAATGCCCTTCGGCCTCACCTCTGCCCCAAGGGTATTCACAAAGTGTCTGGCAGTGGCAGTGGCCCACGTGAAGGAGGCAAAGGATTGCTGTTTTTCCCTATCTAGACGATTGGCTCATTGTAGGCCAGTCCCAGAACAGGTAAATCTCACCTGCAAGTCACCCAGCAGCTTCTCACCTCCCTGGGCTTTCTGCTAAATCTGCCAAAGTCGGTTCTGGAACCAGTCCAGGTACTCACCTTTATAGGGGCAGAGTTGGACACAAAGCTAGCCAGAGCTTTTCTTCCTTAGAAAGGGTGAGCCAATTTAGTGGCTCTGGCCTTCTCCTTCACTCTGCAGGTCTCCGACCAGCAAGACACTTTCTGCAGCTCCTGGGGCACATGGCTGCATCCACAGCTGTTCTGCAGGAGCAAGATTTCAGATGAGAGACATTCAGTTTCCTTGAGAACCTATTGGTCTCAGAGGAGACCCCCTTCCAAGTTGGTCCCAGTGACTCGAACCTTGATCCAGGCCCTCCAGTGGTGGCAGGATCAGAGCAATTTAAGATTGGGGTCCTCTTCATTTCCCCTGCTCACAATTTGACTATCACTACAGATGCTTCCCTTCTGGGCTGGGGAGCCCACATGGGCGACCTTTCCACTCAGGAGTGTGGTCCCCAAGAATCTCTGCTCCACATCAATTTGCTGGAACTCAGAGCTGTCTTTTTAGCCCTTCAAGCATTTTGTGCATCTGTCCACAACAGGGTGATACAAGTCAGAACAGACAACACCACAACAATGTGGTACATCAACAAACAGGGGCACTCGGTCTTGACCTTGTGCACCGAGGCAATGAAGTTGTGGTCTCTGGCCTATTCCCTGAACACTTCCCTCATAGCAGTTCATCTTCAGGGAAGGACAATGTCTAGCAGATGCTCTCAGCAGGATTTCCCAGGGCCATCACGAATGGTCCCTGGATCCTCAAGTGCTGGGGATAGTCTTTGCCAGATGGGGCACCCCTCAGATAGATCTTTTGCAGCCCCAGACAATCACCAACTTCCTCTGTTCTGTTGCAGGCCTCCAGTGCTGGGCTCAGTCCACTTGGATGCCCTTCTCCTGGATTAGGCGGGGAAGTTTCTTTATGCTTTCCCCCTTCCCTCTCCTATTCAAGTATTAGTCAAAATCAGATCTCAGCCTTGCAGAGGTGATTCTGATTGCCCCGGATGAGGCCAGGCAGCCCTGGTACCCACTCCTTCTGTCACTGACAATCCATCTTCCCTTTGCCTCCCCAGGAATCACAACCTATTAACTTGTGCCCAGGAAGGGTTTGGTATCCGGACCTCAAATCCCTCAACCTCAAGGCCTGGCTCTTGAGGAGTTAGAGTTGCTGATTTACACCTCTCTCAGGGTGTTCTTGAAATCTAAAGGCTTCCAGAAAGCCTTCCACTAGAGCTACTTATAGTTCTAAATGGAAAGGTTTTCCATTTGGTGTGCTGGGAAAATGTTTCCCAGAATCTGATTTGCCCATTGTATTAGATTACACGGTCCATCTTAATTCCTTGGGTCTCAGACCTGCTACCCTGAGAGTCCATTTGGCAGCTGTATCTGCTTTTGTTTCATCAGGAAAGTCATCCCTCTTCCACTCACCCTGTGTTTTCCAAGTTTTAAGGGATTACTCCATACTAATCCACCCTTTAGGAACCGGCCCTGCCTGGGACCTAATGTTTATGTGCCCAGTTAATGCAGCCCCCTTTGAACCTCTGTTTTCTGCAGAGCTTAAGTATCTAACTTGGAAAACTGTTTTTCTGGTGGCTATCACTTCTGCTAGACGCATAAGTGAGTTGCAAGCCTTGTCAGTAGAAACTGACTATTTCTTTCCACAGGGATAAGGTAGTCCTTAGGACTAATAGGAAGTTTTTACCTAAGGTGGTTTCAGACTTCCATCTTAACCAATCTATCTCCTTCCAGTATTTTCACTGATCACTCCTCTTCTGGTGAGAGGAGGTTGCACAACCTGGATGTTAAGAGGCTCTTAGTTACTATATAGAGTGTACCAAAGGTCACAGGTTCGAATCCTCCAACTTTTCCTTACCTATGGTGAAGTTGGGAAAGGCAAACCTGCCACTAAGAGATCAATTGCCAGGTGGATTGTCTCTTGTATCCAATTTTGTTATCAGAAACTGGGCAGAGATCCCCCTCTGGCTTGAGGGCTCACTCTACTAGGGGTACAGCTGCGTCTCTAGCTGCTGCCAGAGACATCCCTATATTAGAGATATGCCAGGCTGCTACTTGGAAAGCAGTACACACTTTCACCAAGCATTACTCCCTGGATGTCCAGGCCAGGAGAGATGCTCGGTTTAGCACAGCTGTTCTTCAGAGCCTATTCCTTAAGTAGGTTCTGCCCTCCTCCATGGAGGTACTGCTGTGTAGTCTGCTACTGTCATAATATAGCAAGACTTCATGTTGTTTGAAGAAAAATTACTCACCTTAGTAATGTTGTTTCTTCTAATGGAGTCTTGCTATATCATGACCTCCCCAACCTGTCCCTCTCAGAACTTCTACTTGGGTGGGTGCGGGCAACCTAGTGTGGGCACTATTTTGTGCCCTTTAGCGTTTCTCCCCTTTTGGGGGTTTGGGGTGTGTTTTATTATACTGTTGTTTTATTCTCATGTTGTTAGAATTGTATTGGTAGTTCTGGTCCCCTGACTTGAGTCTTGGGTGTTGGGACCAGCAATGGTTGTTGGTATTTAGGTAGCCATTTGGCTAGTGTAGGTTACAGCTTCCACACAGACCTTAGTGAGTTTTGCTCGTAAAGATCTGACAGTTCAGGTTTGAAATTACACAGATAGAGCTGCTTCTTAGAGCTCGTGCTCAAAGTTCTATTTTGGAATGGTATTAACCATTTCACCTCGGAGCAGTTCTAGAGCTGGATCAAACTGCTACTGTCATAATATAGCAAGACTCCATTAGAAGAAACAACATTACTAAGGTGAGTAATTTTCTTCCTGACCAGCCCAGAATGAGAGCATCCAGGGAATAAAGCCCACTGCTGGAAGCCTGCAACAGTACTGTGGGAGGAGGTGACTCTGGTGGGAGGCAAAGAGATCTATCTCTGGGTGCCCCATCTTCTGAATATGGTTTACACCACCTGCCTGTTAAGGGACCATTCGTGATGGGCCTGGTTAATTCAATTAGGGCATCTGCCAAAACATTGTCCTTGCCTGGCAGATGAATGACCTGTAGAGAGAGACTCCTAGGGAGTAAGCCAAGGTCCAGATTCACATTGCTTCTGTGCAAAGAAGACTTGACCCTGTTCCCCTTACTTGTTTTTGTAATACATGGTGGTGGCATTGTCTGTCTGACTTAAACCACCTTGCCCTGTATCAGTGGTGTAAAACTTGCATTGCCAGAAACACTACCCTGAGCTCCAATAGATTGATATGTAGGAGAGACAGAGGAGGTAGTATGGCGCAGTGGTTTAAGACTCTGAGCTGCAAATCTGGAGACCTGGGTTTGAATCTCACAGCCCTCACTTGCATACTGTGTGACCCTGAGCAAGTCACTTAACTTCCTTGTGCTCCCAGGTTGCACCTATAAACAAGCTTTTAGCTTAGTGTGTCCCACCTGGTTAAATAATTGGAAAAAAGACTCTGCACTTGACCAAGTGCCCTGGGTAGTGTGATCTGCCAGATGGGCCCTTATCCTAACAGGGATGCATCTGCTGTGAGAATTACTGAGGAAGCTTCCTTTGGAAGGGGCCCTTCTCTGATGTTGGCTTCCTCCTTCCACCACAGGGAGGCCTGGATGAATGTTTTCATTACTGGGACCAATTCTGAAAGGGGTTCCTTTCTCTGAGACCAATGAGCCCTTAAGTGGAATTGAATGTCTCCCATCTGAAACCTGTAACCCATGACTGTGCCTGTGGCAGCTGCCATGTGTCCCAGGAGTTGAAGAAATTGCCTTGCGGTTCTTGGTACATTGAGCTTGAAAGAACCTGCTAGTTGTAAGATGCTTTCACCCTGTCCAGGAGTGGGAAAGCTCTGCCTTCTTTGTATTTAGTTCTGTTCCTATGAATTGCAGAACTTGTGTGGGAAGAAGAACTGACTTTTCTAAATTTAGCAAGAACCCCAAGGACTCCAGAGAGTTGCAGGGTGAGCTGCAAGTGCTCCCGTAACTGCAGTGGAGACTTTCCCACCACTAGCCAGTCATCCAGGTAGGGAAACACTGTGACACCTTGCCTCGCAAGTGTGCCACCACTACTGCCAGACACTTGTGAACACCCTTTGTAGCCGAGGTGAGACCAATGGCAGGGCTGAGAACTGATAATGACCTGAAGGGAGTCTGAATATGAGATACTTTCTGTGAGACTCCTTTATGGGGATGTGGAAATAAGCATCTTTTAGGTCCAGGGATGCCAACCAGTCCCTTTTTGGAGTACTGGCAGAATCAGAGACAGTGTTACCAATTTGAATTTTGGTTTTGTTAAGTGCCTGTTGAGGACCTTTAGGTCTAAGATAGGCTGCAACTCCCATTTTTCTTTGGTGTAAGGAAATATCTTGAGTAAAGCCCATTTCCCTGTGCTGCAGAGGCACTGTTTCCACTGCTTTTAGCAACAGCAGGTTCTGAACCTCTTTTCCAATAGCTTCCTCTCCAGAAGGAAGTTGGTTTGAAAGCTCTTGTTTTTGAGAGGGGAGGACTTGAAACTTAGGGACAGTCCTGACCCACTATCTCCAGGACCCACCTGTCTGTGGTGATATTTTCCAGGCCTGGAAATAATGGGTCAGCCTGCCCCCTACTGGAAGAGGGAGACGACCTGAGAGAGCAGCTCAGGGATCCTGCTTAGCTTGGTGCTGAGAGTGGAGCCACGTCTGGAACCTCTCCTGCCCTGACCTCAAAATACCCTTGCTGGGACTATTGAGGTATCTGGGGTACAACCATGGCCTAGTAAAAAGACCTGGTGTGGAATTATCTGCCTCTCTATTGTAGGGCCTTGTGGAGGAATAGCCTTTTCTTTGGCAGAATTGCTCCTAAAGGTGGTTTTATATTCGTCCACCTTTTCACATAGGCCTCTATGTGACTCCCAAAAGGAGTTACCTTCCACAGGAAAATCCAGGGCCTTATTCTGAGTGTTCTGTGTGAGGTTTGTGGCTCTCAACCATGCAAACCTCCTTTGAGCAACAGTATTAGCATCTACCTGGCAGCAGTGCCATTGTCATCTGCTGCCATCTGAAACTGGTATTTGGCAGCTTCCATGCCAAACCTAGCAGTTTCAGCTAAATCTGTGGATATGGTATGTGGAACTTTATCAGCCATAGCCAGCACAGATTGACAGAGAGTCTTCTGGTATTGAGCCACATAGGTCTGGACATTAGCCTGCCTGATGACTAGAGGCTGACAAATAGCCCTTCTTGGCCATGCTGTCCATTTTGCAAGAGTCCTTCTCTGGAGGTAAGAGGCCAGAGGGACTTTTGCCTTGTCACAGCAGCAGCTTGCACCACCCCTGGTGGTCAGGGTATGAATAAAGAAATTCAGCCCCTTTCCTGTCAAGCTGGTATTTCTTATCAAGGGAGGGACAGACCCAGGTGTCTGAGAGAGCTTGAGAGCATCTCTTTTAAAAAACTTATTAATAGGGAGCAACAACTTTCGGTGGGTGTTAATCCCATCATTTCAAGATATTCAGCTTCCTCCTCATCCTCTACCACCTCTGTGGTAGAGATATCTGAAGCATCCACAATTTTCCTAACAAAGGAAAAATGGGAAGAGTAATCCTCAGAAGACCTGGGAGGAGAGCCAACTCCTGTTCAGGGAGACCTTAGGCTCTATAGGCTCCTCCTCCTCCTCCTCTTCCTCTTCACCAAAATCTTCCTGAAAAGAAGATTGGTTGGAAGCAACAGGGGTCTGAACGGGCTCATGGATCCGCAGGCAGCAGACTTTACAAGGCTTATAGAATTTTAAAGCCTGTGCTATTTCTAGAGGAGAAGGCATTTATTTATTTTTTGTTGACCGGGTAAGTGCACTAGACAAATCCTGCCTATTTTCAGGTATGACCCGGGAGGAATACAGATGACTGCCTGCTGACCTTGAACCAGATTAAGCTGCTGGTGGTATTTTAAGTGAATGAGGGAAATTTGGCCAGGACACCAGGGAATTTCCCTACTCTTTCGATAAGTGCCATGGGATCTTTAACATCCACCTGAACTACCACCAATCCAGGCAGATGGGACCTCGGTTTAACATCTCATCTGAAAGACGGCACCTCAGAAGTGCAGCACCCATCTCATGCTACACTATAGTGTCAGTACTGGGATATTAACCCAAGTGCCAGATGTGGAACTGAACCCACAGCCCTCTGATCTCCTGGCCTCAGAGGTGAGTGTGCTATCTACTGAGCCATTGACACTGACATAGCACAGTAGGCAGCACCACAGAAGTCACCTTAGGCTGACCAACAGGGGTTCAGTGTGCTTTGTCTTTTAGTCTTTTTACTGGAACCGGAGAGCTAGCCGCTTTCAGCCAATCTTTTGTACCTGTATCGGTGTAGAAGTAATGGGTACTGTGGTTTGACCCACAGGTATCGGCTGGTCAGAGCTAGAGGGACCCTTAGGAAGAGGTACTTTCTTTTCAACCTTTCCAGACGTTTTTCAAGCGTCTTCTCAAGAAAAGTTTTGCATACCTCACAATCTGCATTCAGATAGTCAAAACCAAGGCAGATGACACAAGAACTGTGTTTATCTGCCTTGCAAAAACTCTCCACACTCCGTGCACTTTTGAAACCGAGTTCACGGACATTTTCTTTGGTTTTTCTGACATAGTAGAAGAAAAACCGCAACTAATGATAAAATATATAATTTTAAAGAATTTTGAAAACAAATCTATCGGTTGCAGTTGGTTCAAGAACCGATTGGAGAACCGAGTGGAACCGGAACCGATGAAAAAAGGAACGGATTTGCGGTTCAGTAACTGAGAATAGCTGTTACAATAAATAAAATAATTTTGCTCTTTTGCATAAAATAAAAGCAAACTAGGGGAAAAGCCCCGCTAAGGTATTAAGAACCTCAGTTTCTCACCAGTTATACCGAACCGTGAGAAACTGAGAAAAACAACGTAATTTAACTAAAAATACTAATGGTTACCAAAATAAACACTAGATAGGGCAGCAGTTGAAAATAAAATAAAAGTTATACTTAAATTTTTATTTTCTAGGTATTTGTGACGAGATGTTGAGGAGAAGATCTCCGAGCATCTAGTCTTGTCAGACGGAGAGAAATCTGAGGAGTAGAATGTAGGCAGTTGATGGGTGACACCATTTGAAAAAGTGGCACATGCCAATGATTCCATCATTAGCATAGCGATTCTATCTCCAGGCGGATCTGGCTTAAGGCACACTGCAGAAGAGTCAGGAATATTGGAGTATTCCTGGGGTGGGAAACATTTATTTCTGCTTAAATACACTCCTTTGTTGTTACATTGTAATCTAATTGTATGTTATTCTTGTATTCTCTATTCAGACACTGGTGCCCTGTAACACTACACCTTTACTGTTCTGTGTTCCAGTCTTGTATTATATGTTATGTGTCTTTTGTTCATTTGATGTGGAACCTTTGTAAATGAGCTTCCAGCTCAAAGGTGTATTTTCAAGATTAAGGTGATCCGAGCACCAAACTTAGAGATCTAGTCAACACATACCCACAATCTTACAGTAACAATAAGTAATAATCATAATGCAAGGGATGCTGTGATAATCCTGGCATTAACTATTTGCTATACTACACAACACATCTTAGCTCAGTATATTCAAATGCATGTCATTTGCAAACACTTGGCTTGTAGACAAATCAGGGTTGTGTAACCTTCACCCTAAGAGCACTGAACAGTATTGGTCACTGTACAGTATGTGCGTGAACTACACTTTCAACTGTGTCAGCAAGTGCGTGGTATAAAATAGTGACCTGTTCTTTTAGGATTTGAGTAACAGACATTCTGTAGTTGTGCCTACTTTAACTGGCAACGGAAACTCAGCATATTCAGTACTTTATGAGCACCATAGACAACAAATGACAGTTACAGCATTTACAGGGTGGTTTGCCAGCCAGTAAAACTGATATGTGTCACCAACTTCTTACTGACATTGAGCCCTTTTCTGTGCAAAATGATGCAGCGCCACTGCTCTGAGTCTAACATATAACTAGTCAAAGTAGCACAGTAGTGCAGTGCATCATAAAACAATTCAAAACTTCCCTATACTTGAGTACCCCAGTTGTAAATATATATATATATATATGCCCATGTCCACACTGCACCCAGGACAGACAGACAGACACTGCATGCAGGCACACAAAATAGTAAAACATCAAAGTGACTAGACCTAGACCTCACCAGTGGATAGAGAACAATGTAGCAAAATAATGGGGGAGGGAGCAGGAGGGATCTGGTAAAGGGAAGGGGGGAGGGGAGAAAGGGGACCAAGGAATCACTGTAAGAAACAAGCTCACCATGGTGCAAAGTAAGCATTTTAACATAAACAATCTATATAAAACATATATAGCAATGTAAAAATACTTAATAAAAGTTTAAATATCTGTAAGACATATGAGACAGACCCATGATAAATGGCATGATAAAAGGAGCAGAAAGGAGACATGAAAAGTATTTAGCTGTTTATCTTACCTAATATTAAACTAATAGCATTTGTCTTTAGCTTGTTTTTGTTTTATTGGTTCAACACAACATAACCCAGATAGACCATCTTAGGGTAGCTGGTTCATTCCACTGGGGTGTCATACAGATGAGGACACTCATGAGTCCTGGTAGGATGAAACACGTGTATGTGTCTTCTGTTGGCATCCCTTGCAGACTGTGTGAAAGGCCTGTTGGCACCATGCATTTCTGCTTAAAGTTGAATGAGCATAATATTCTGTGGTGATTTGCATATACAGTCCATGATGCTTTGCATTATGGCAGTATGTGTGATTTTGTATTTCTTTAATAGTAATAAAAATCATATTTTCTACATTTCTGTCTCTTGCATTATTTATATGACTGTTTTGATATATACTGCTCTTTACTTGACTCATCAATCCTCAATGTTCTGAATTAGGCTTGAGTATCAGATATTAGACACCACCAGTGAGGTTAGGGCTTCTGCACCTGGTATGGTGTGGTGCTAGGCTGAAAGACAGATCCTAAATTCCAATAGTTTCAAAATTGCTTTCATTATACTCTGTATAAACAATGTGTATCTATTCTAAGATACCCGTTTAAATAATCAAGCCTAGTCACACTAGATTGCATCTGATAATGTTATTTCAACTGGGGTAACAATGTCTATTGCCGTTTAAGTTGAACTCTAAAAGCGCATTAAAAGCATTACAGTGTGTATATCATTGTGTTGGTAGTAGGTTGTACTCATAACAGGAGTTGTGCCAGTGACTCAGTATGTAAAGTCACAATCAAATTGTTTAGATATTCACATTTCCACCACTGTGCTGTCTCTTGTCGTGTTCACAATGCTAGCAAACTTTGACAGAGATGCAGTTTAGTCCCGGCTATGATCTGAGCAATGAGTGGAAGGTGGGGGTATCATACTCTGTCATCCTGATATCAGATTACAGTTTCTGGTACTGTTCTTTCCACTGTAGCTGGTGACACAGGATGCTTAGCAAATATGTTTTTGGAATATCATGATGTAAGAAAAGTAATTTGAAGAATGAGGACAGAGCGACAGAAAGCATGATTCCGATATGCACTTTTATATTATTCCTCAAATGTATTAGTGTTTTAGATGCCAGGAAACTGAGTACACTTGCAAATTTTAGAAGGGAGATGACTGAATTAATCAGAGTTGCCTCGGTAGCACTCTAATACTCCTGCTTTTTTCACACCACGTGGAGAATTCAGCATTTTTCAGCATTGACCATCATCTGTTCTGGGAGCAGGATATTTAAATCATATCCTCTATTTTCCTGTTTGCTCTGCCCTGCTGTGAGACCTGCCTACCTCTTGATCATTGAAGCTAACACCTGCATCACATTATCCAGTCACCCAAAGTTTCCTCAGTTAGCATTGCAAGTACTTCTCTACCAATTGAACTGTTGTAAATAACAAAAAAATCTGCATCCGGCAATCCCCAGTGTTTTTCAGACATGGAGGAGAGAGCATGTTTAGGGAGGGGGAGAGAAAGAGAAGAGAGAGAATGTTTGGGATCTGGACAGCTGAGCTGATAGCGAGGGTCTGTAAGCGTGAAACGTACATAAAAGACAGAGTGTGTGAAAGGCACCCATTCCTTTCTTAAGTCAGCATTTGCAGCAATGGCTAAATATCTGGGAGAAATGCAGCTTTTCCTCTAATTGCTCTGTGTCTGTTTGACTACTTAAACAATTTGAAAGTTTTATGTGAGCAAACATAAAACAGGATTTCAGTCAGCTCAGCTTTCAATGATCAGCTCACATGTAACATAGAAACACAGAATCTGAGGCAGATAAGGACCCGTTGGTCCACCCAGTCTGCCCATTTCCTACCTACTGGATAAGCTGCAGATCCTAGTTAACCAGCAGCCTACTTCTTCCTACCCCACCCCTAGAATTGCCTTATGACTGTCCCATGCATGCTTGAATTCCACCACTGATTTTGACTCCACAACCTCCTCCGGAAGGCCGCTCCATGCATCCACAACCCTCTCTGTGAAAAATACTTCCTTAAATTACCACTGAGCCCCCCCTCTATCTTCAAATTGTGCCTCTTGTTTTGCACACCTCTTTTTTGAAAGATGCTACCCTCTTGGACTTTGTTGATTCCTTGAGGTACTTGAGCGTTTCTACCATGTCCCCCTCCTCCTTTCCTCGAGGCTATACATATTAAGCTCCTTCGCTCTCTTCATATGTCTTCTGGTGCAGACCCTGCACCATTTTAGTCCCTCCTCTGGACAGCTTCCATCCTGTCTATGTCTTTGCGGAGATTGGGTCTCCAGAACTGCACACAGTACTCCAGATGGGGTCTCACCAGCTGTCTGTACAGAGGGATAATAACTTCCTGTTTTCTACTGGTGATGCCTCTCCTATGCATCCCAGTATCCCCCAGCCCTCCTTGCTGCCCTCTCACATTGCTTGCCCACCTTTAGGTCATCTGATATGACTACCCCAGGTCCCTTTCCATTTTTGTTGTTGTTAGTATCTCACCCCCATTGTGTACTCTTCCCTGGGTTTTGTTTCCCAGGTGCATTACCTTGCACTTCTTAGCATTGAATCTAAGCTGCCATACATTTGACCATTCCTCTAACCTTGCCAAGTCCTTTCTCATCCTTTCCACCCCACCCTGTGCATCAACTCTGTTGCAGAGCTTTGTGTCATCTGCAAAGAGACATACTTTTCTTCCAGTCCTTCTGCAATGTAAACTATAAAGACATTGAAGGGACCCTCCTTTCTTCTGAGTGGACTCCATTTACTATTACTCTCTGTGTCCTATTCTCCAGCCAATTCTTTACCCAGGCTGTCATCTTGGGACCCTCCCAGCTGGCTAACTTGTATATTAATCTTTTGTGTGGACTGTGTCAAATGCCTTGCTAAAGTCTAGGTAGGCCATGTCCACAGCCCTTCCCTGATCTACTACTTTGGTCACCCAGTCAAAGAAATCTATCAGATTGTCTGGCATGACCTTCCTGCTGTGAATCCATGTTGCCTAGGGTCCTGTGCCCTCTGGCCTCTAGATACTCGACAATTCTTTCCTTCAGAAGTGATTCCATCATTTTCCCTATCACTGAGGTTAAACTAACAGGTCTGTAATTTCCTGCTTCTGCCTTGCTCCCACTTTTGTGAAGGGAATCGCATCTGCCCTCCTCCAGTCCTCGGGTACCACCCCATCCTCCCATGATTTGTTAAAAAGGGTAGTCAGTGGTGTCACTAGTTTTACCCTTAGTTCTTTTAGAATTCTGGGATGAATCCCATCAGGCCCCATTGCTTTGTCTACCTTCAGTTTCATGTACATATTAATAGCCTGTGTTTGAAAACATTACATTTGACAGAACTTGCTTTAGGAATCAGCCCTATACAGACCCATGCACTAAATAAAGGAAACACATATTCTGTCATTGGCAAATGCTGAAATGGATTTCAGTGCTCAAATAGCTGCTATCCTGCTGTGAGTGGGAATGCACAATAAACACAGAAAGGCATCTTCATTGTAGCATTCTCATGTTGAAAACACAGATGAACACTGTATTTGTTAAATCAGATGCAAAATCAACACCGAATCTGGACCTTTTATGTTTTTAATGTTAGCGGTATTAAGTCAGTGCACATATAGTCTAGTGCTGTAGTTATACCTTTTATGGAACTAGCTGACATTTTTGTACAAGCCTGCAGGCTTCTGGTCCTGAAGTGAGAATTTAGAGGTATTGTAGATACCTGCAAAATCACTGCTATCCATTTTTCTGACAGCATGTTGTAAGGAGTGTAGACTTGGTGAAATATGTAATTTTTTCATGCAATGCAGACTCAAAGTGATACATGACTGTTCATGCATTAGCTTCATATAATCTGCTGGGCCTTGTGCTGAATGTTAATTTTAATTATTTGCTGTCAAGTGTTGCTATAGTAAAAAAAAAAAAACCCTGAAGAAACTAAGGTATGTATTGAGGTAGCCCCACCCAGCCTTCTCTGGCACACGGTCTGTGTTTTTCCGACATAATACTGAACTTTCTATTTTTAATGTGCATTTCTTACTACTGTATTGAACAAAGGTGATATGTGTGTGTGTGTGTTTGTTTGTTTGTGTTTTATGGTAGGGGAGCAGATCCAACTATAAGCATGAAGTGCTAGCAAACTTTGACAGAGATGCAGTGATGCTGTTTAGTCTTAGCTATCATCTGAGCAATGAGTAAAAATGGGGCGGGGATGTCATACTCTGTCTTCCTTATATTAGATTACTGGTACTTTCTTCCCAGTTTAGCTGATGACACAGGATGCCTAGCAAACATGTTTTTTAGAATATCACAATGTAAGAAAAGTAATTTGCAGAGTGAGGACAGAGAGGCCGTAAGCATGATTCAATACACATTTTATGTTGGCTTGCATGCGCACAAGCAACATAGTGTGACCATATGACTTTAGAGGTGTGCTGCCCGCTCTGCTAATGCCCGCTTCATTTTGCAGGCGGGACCACTCCGCACCAATGAATGGCCGAGCTATCTATGACAGCACTTCAGATGCAGTGGTGTGCAGTTCAAAGGAAACTACTGCTGCAATCAGCGGTGGTAACATGTACTCATTTACATATTCCCGGCATCGACAAGCAGCAGCTGTCATCTGCAGTTTACATATTGCTAGCATCAACCTCTCATTCCCCATGAAAGCCGATGGGGTGCCCAGTCCCCCTATCGGCGTGCCCTATCCCAGTTCATTTGCCGATGGGGTAGCCCGGTCCCCATCGGTATGATGCACCCAAGTGTTGTGTGCCGAGGGGTGCCCAATCCTCGGCTCATGCGCCCCCAGCACACTGTATGGCTGACGGAGTGCCCAATCCCCATCGGCTCTACTCCCCATCCCAAGAAATATCCAGGTGGCACGCTGGGAGCCCATCCCAGCATGCCAAAAGTCGCGTCTCTCTCTCTCTCTTTTTAAACCCTTTAAAAAGAAAAGCAGGTCCCTCGTTGACTCTCTGCCCCTCCCCCAACCGCGCCCACCTCTACTTCCCACCTCCCTCACCCCATACTTACCTCCTTGCATATCTCTGCCACTTTTGGGAATTTTGGCACCAAATTTTCAACATGGGGTTCTTTTGACCACAACTCATGAATTCAGTCACTGTCATCTCGTTATTCAGTCCCAAAAGGTGATTTCAGCGGTCGCTGTGCTGAATGCACACATTGAAAACTGAGGATTATGGGATACAGAGGGCTTGGTACTACAGTGAAATCCATCCTTAAGGTCACATGTGCTACCAGCAGCTATCAGGTGTACATAACCCTAAGGTAGAAGTGGAGTGCCATGGATATACAGGAAACACAATAAGAGTGAGGAAGCAGTGAAGTAAATACAAGATGTTGGGACATTCATAGCTTCTCCTGTTTGCATATTAATAGGAGCACCACATGCTGCTCTACTTAAGAGCTGCTGACACCTCATAAAACTTTGAAAAATGTAATATTTTGGTATAATTTACCTTGCATTCTATATGTATTTGATAGAATTCTCCTCCCGTTACTCATTACTGAGAAATTTGCATTGAAACATGGTCTATATCCTTAGAGTTCATCTGCCTCTTTAGCTACTCCCTTCTTCATGTCATAGTCTTCTGTTGTAACATCACACTCTGTTGCCATGAGCGTAATTGTGATGTCACAAATGAAACATTATGACCTTAGGCAGGGAGAAAGCAACAGGAATAGATGAACTCTTAAATAACAAAGACCCCATTTTCATGCAAATGGCCTCAGTAATAAATAATGAGAGGAGAAATACGTAACTAATGTGAAATACAAGCTGGACTGTGTGAAATATTATGTTTTGTAAAAGCTGTCCTAATAGCGTCAGCTGCTCTTTAACAAATAGTGTGTGTGTGGGGGAGAAGACACATTGTTGTGAATGGGAGGAGGCAGAGAGATTTTCAGGAAGTCGTGCTTTCATTCCACTCTCTAGTAACAACAAAAGCTGTGCTGCATTAGGAATTCTGGTCACAGACCCCCTCTTCTGATAGCAATACATCTGCATGGCTCACTCATGTAGCCATAAAAGGAGTTAGAAATTCAGAGTTGTTATAGGCCTATAATGCTTCTCCCAATTGCACAGAACAATATTGTCTAGACTTGAAGAATGGTTTATAATAACTGACTCTCTGTCTCAATGTGATTTCAGAAAATTCCATAGTACTGTAGATCTTATTTTCACACTGAATTATGTATTGGACTCATATGTTGTTACAAAGAAAAATATCTATGCATGTTTTGTTAATATTAATTCAACACTTGATTCTGTAAACAGGAGCATACTTTGGATATGTTAGAAAATTACATATTGATGCTCATTTATTAATACTATTAAAGATACTGCATACACATACAACCTCAAGAGTTAAATTCACTAGAAATGGAATTCTTTCAGATCCAGTTAGAATTAAATATGGTGTTAGCCCTTACTTCTCAATTTACATATTGTTTGTTTAAATGCCTTACTGAGATAGATACATGTCCTGCAGCAGTGTTTGAAACAAATATTCAAATAATGTTATACACTAATGATACTATATTACTATCACAAACCCTGTTGAGGCTTAAGAGAGGGCTATCAACCATAGTGAGACAGATAAGAAGCAGGGACTTTGAACTGAATATTATTAAAACTAAAATAATGTTTTTGAAAAAAAAAGGAAAAAAAGAATTGGGAGATGGAAGGTTATGAGTTCTAGGAGGTAGTAGAATGCAAATATTTGGTGCGATCTTTGATAAACGTACATGCAAATTGCATCTTGACCATCTTAATGATATACCAAAAGTCTTCACTAGCCATATTTAGATTCACAAAAATGTTCTAATAATTATTTTAAAGCAGCAGTATTTGTTAGTCAGCAAAAATTTCATCATATATCAGCAAATGTATTTCTGACATCCATCCTAAGATTGCTGCTCAGTATATTTTTAGTTTTCTCAGATATTATTAAAACAGCTTTTACTGCTACTTTTTGTAATTAATGACTCAGGTCATTAAAGATGTTCTCCACTCACAAGTTTTAAAATGTCTTGTGCTGAGGTTACTTCTTGAATGTACATGTTAAATTCATACTGTAGATGTATTAGGATGGTGCTACCATGTTTCTGGAAGTAAACAGCACAACACAGTACCAATATATTAAATTTTTCATGGTGGGCGTTTCATGAAGTGGAACTTTAAAGACTTCAAAGTGCTGCATCTTGATTCAGGAATGAAAATACAAAATGAAAATATGTATCTTCATATTTTTTGCCAGACAAACATTATTGATGAAAAAAAGTATGTGATTGCTAACAAATACTGCTGCTTTAAACCCTAAAACAGCCTTTGATACAAAAGTAATAGGCCAAATGGTGCATGGAAGTGAAGTATGGGCCTGTCAGGAAACTATGTAAATTACAGCTAAATTAGAACTATTGCAAAACTATTTTAGAAAATCACTAGGTACCCCAAGAGACACAGCCAACCTCATTCTTAAGGCTCGAGTCTGGGGCTTTATCCTAGAGGCTAGAATAATTACAGGGGCAATATGTCAGTACAAAATATTTAGTTGATGGATGCTGACAGATTACCCAAACTAAGCTGGAATGATATGTTTTAAAACCGTACAGTTAAAGAAGATAAATTGGTACACTGATTGTTGTTATTGAGATATATGTAAAAGGTTTGCTTAATGTGATAGTTGGTTGGAGTATGTTTTTACATACCCACTAGCTTTCACTGCTGAAGTTGTACAAAGGTTAAAGATATTTACACCCAACACGTACACTGAAAAAGTAAAAGAGATAGATAAAAATAATGTTTACAGTACTCTTAAAATTGTTTGCTGAAACTGAACAATATTTACTTTATTGCGAAAAGTAAGACCCATAAAATATGCTATGCTTAGTGCAATTAATTACTCTTTGAGGATATTTGCAAAATATTGTGAACAGTTTTATATCAAATGATGTGGTTACTGAATGCATACGTAAAAAGGAACAATTAATTACAGTTCAACATTTAGTTTTGTATTGTCCTGCATTTCTGCAAGGGCATGAATCCTGGATTTCACCATTACTGCATAATAAGCAGTTTAGTAATAATGCAAAATCTGTAAATTTGTTACTGCAGGCTGATAAAAAAAGTTATGAATAGTGGTGCACAGTTCATATAAAAGGAACGTTCCATCTGCCAACAAGAAAGTGTGAATTTTATTGTAATTTAATAAGTTGTATGTATAGCTTATGCATAAATGGAAACAGTAATGTGTTTTTAATAATGTTTTAAATGTAACAATTCTTTATGAATTTTAACGTTTCACTGTCTCACCCTCTGTGGTGAGGAGAGCTTCTGAGTGAGTGCTCATTCCTCCCCAGCTGGCTCTTCTACTAGCCTCCTGAGCTCAAACATAGAAACATAGACTTTGATGGCAGATAAGGACCATTTGGCCCACCTAGTCTACCCATTTCCTACCTGTTGGATAAGCTGCAGATCCTAGTTAACCAACAGCGTACTTCTTCCTACCCCCCAACCAGAATTGCCTTATGTCTGTCCCATGCATTCTTGAACTCCCCACTGTTTTGACCCCACGACCTCCTCAGGAAGGCCGTTCCATGTGTCTACCACCCTCTGTGAAAAAATTCTTCCTCGCATTGCCCCAGAGCTGTCTCCTGCTCTTTCTTTAAATTGTGCACCCTTGTTCTTGCACATCTCTTTTTCTGAAAGATTCCCTCTTGGACTTTGTTGATTTCCTTGAGGTACTTGAAAGTTTCTATCATATCCCCCCTCCCTCCTTTCCTCAAGGGTATACATATTAAGCTAATTTAGTCTGTCTTCATATGGCTTCTGTTGTAAACCCTGCACCATTTTAGTTGCCCTCCTCTGGACTGCCTCCATCCTGCCTATGTCCTTGTGGAGACAGGGTCTCCAGAACTGCATGTAGTACTCAGATGGGGTTTCACCAACTGTCTGTACAGAGGGATAACAACTTCCTGTTTTGTACCGGTGATGCCTCTCCTTATACATACCAGTATCCCTCAGCCATCCTTACTGCCTTCTCACATTTCTTGCTTACCTTTAGGCCATCTGATATGACTCCCCTAGGTCTCTTTCCATTTTGTTGTTGTTAATACCCCATTGTGTGCTCTTCACCGGTTTTGTTTCCCAGGTGCATTACTTTGCACTTCTTTGCACTGAATCTAAGCTGCCATACTTGTGACCATTCCTCCAACCTTACCAAGTCCTTCTCATCCTTTCCACCCCCCTTGTGTATCAACCTTGTTGCAGATCTTTGTGTCATCTGCAAAGAGGCATACTTTTTCTTTCTAGTTCCTCTGCAATGTCACTTATAAAGACAACAATGGGGAATCGTCAAACTGCCATCACAGAGGCAACAAGCCTTTGTGTGAAGCAAATAAACAAATCAAAATGAAAGAAAAGCCACTATGGTTCTCAAAAGAGGTGGCTGTGAAAGTCAGGAAGAAAAGATAGCATTCGGAAGTATAAGGAAACACAGAAGGAGCAGGACAGAGAGCTGTACCAGTTAAGGCAGAAGGAAGCAGGAGGAAGTCAGAATAGCAAAGGCCCAAACTGAGGAAAAGATAGCCAACTCGGTTAAGAAGGGGATAAAACCTTTTATAGGTACATCAGCGGAAAAAGACAAAGGGAGGATAGTGAGGCTGAATAGAATGAACGGTGGGTGCGCAGAGTGGGACAGTGAAAAGCAGGGATGCTGAACTAATATTTCTGCTCAGTATTCACAAAAGAGGAGGGGGAAGTGCCTAATCCAATTAACAGAAGCACTCTTGATAGGGAGGTCAATCCCAGTTCTTTCTACAGAAGAAAGGGTTCTGCAAGAACTCCTAAAACTGAAGGTGGACAAAGCAATGGGGCCTGATGGAATTCATCCCAGAATTCTAAAAGAATTAAGAGGAACTAGTGAAACCACTGGCTACTCTTTTTAATAAATCATGGGAGGATGGTGTGGTACTCGAGGACTGGAGGAAGGTGGATGTGATTCCCCTTCACAAAAGTGGGACCAAGACAGAGGCAGGAAACTACAGACCTGTCAGTCTGACCTCTGTGGTAGAGTGATGGAGTCACTTCTGAAGGAAAGAATAGTTGAGTACCTAGAGGCAAGTGGGGCTGGGACCCAGGCAGCATGGGTTCACAGTGGGAAGGTCATGTCAGACGAATCTAAAGATTTCTTTGACTGGGTGACCAAAGTAGTAGACCAGGGAGAGGCTGTGGACATGGCCTTCCTAGATTTTAGCAAGGCATTTGACACAGTCCCACACAAAGATTAATAGTCAAATTAACCAGCCTGGGAGTGGGTCCCAGGGTGGTAGCTTTGGCAAAACATTGGCTGGACAACAGGACACAGAAGGTAATTGTAAATGGAGTCCACTCTGAAGAAAGAGGGGTTACTAGTGGGGTACTGCAGGGTTCAGTATTGGGTCCAGTCCTTTTAATGTCTTCATAAGTGACATTGCAAAGGGACTGGAAGGAAAAGTATGCCTCTTTGCCGATGACAAAAAGATCTGCAACAGGGTTGATACACAAGGAGGCGTGGAAAGGATGAGAAGGGACTTGGTAAGGTTGGAGGAATGGTTAGAAGTATGGCAGCTAGGATTCAATGCAAAGAAGTGTAAAATAATGCATCTGGGAAACAAGAACCAGGGAAGAATACACAATGGGGAGGTAGTAACAACAACAAAAAGGAAAGGGACCTGGGGTAATCATATCAGATGACCTTAAGGTTAGCAAGCAGTGTGAGAAGGCAGTAGGGAGGGCTGGGGGTATACTGGGATGCATAGGGAGAGGCATCAGCAGCAGAAAACAGGAAGTTGTTATCCCTCTGTACAGACAGTTGGTGAGACCCCATCTGAGTACTGTGTCTAGTTCTGGAGACCCCCATCTCCTGCAAGGACATAGACAGGATAGAGGCAGTCCAGAGGAGGGCAACTAAAATGGTGCAGGGTCTGCAAGAGAAGCCGTATGAGGAGAGACAAAAGGAGCTTAATATGTATACCCTTGAGGAAAGAAGGGAGAGGGGGACATGATAGAAACTTTTTAAGTACCTCAGTGGAATCAACAAAGTCCAAGAGGGTAGCATCTTTCATAAAAAGAGGCGATGTAAGAACAAGGGGACAGAATTTAAAGATAGAGGGGGCAGTTCAGGGGCAATGTGAGAAGTATTATTTCAAAAGAGGGTAGTGGATGCATGGAACAGCCTTCCTGAGGAGGTTGTGGGGTCTAAAACTGTGGGAGAATTCAAGAATGCATGGGACAGACATAAGGCAATTCTTGTGGGGGAGTAGGAAGAAATAGGCTGTTGGTTAACTAGGATCTGCGGCCTATCCTGTAGGTAGGAAATGGGCAGACTCGATGGGCCAAGCGGGCCTTATCTGCTGTCAAAGTCTATGTTTCTGTGTTTCTATTAAAAGGACCGGACCCAGTACTGAACCCTCACGGTACCCCACTAGTAACCCCCTTTCTTCAGAGTGGACTCCATTTACTATTACCCTCTGTGTCCTGTTGTCCAGACAATTTTCACCCATGCTACCACCCTGGGACCCACTCCCAAACTGGCTGATTTGTTTATTAATCTTTGTGTGGGACTGTGTCAAATGTTTTGCTGAAGTCTAGGTAGGCCATGTCCACAGTCCCTCCTAGTCTACTACTTTGGTCACCCAGTCAAAGATCAATTAGATTTGTCTGACATGACCTTCCAGCTGTGAATCCATGCTGCCTTGGGTCCTGTGCCCTGTTAGCCTCTAGGTACTCAACAATTCTTTCTTTCAGAAGTGAGTCCATCATTTCCCTACCACTGAGGTCAAGCTAACAGATATGTAGTTTCCTGCCTCTGCTTTGCTCCCACTTTTGTGAAATGGAATCACATCTGCCCTCTTCCAGTCCTTAGGTACCACACCATCCTCACATGATTTTTTAAGAAGGGTAGTCAGTGGTGTCACTAGTTCTCCCCTTAGTTCTTTTAGAACTCTGGGGTGAATCCCATCAGGCCCCATTGATTTGTCCACCTTCAATTTTAGGAGTTCTTTCAGAACCTTTTCTTCTGTGAAAGGACTGGTATTGACCCCCCATCCAGAGTGCTTCTATTGATTGGGTTAGTTGCCTCCCCTGCTCTTCTTTTGTGAATACTGAGCAGAAGTATTCATTCAGTATTCCTGCTTTTTCATTGTCCCTCTCTGCCCACCCACCCTCCCTCCACTTTATTAAACTTCACTATCTCTCCCTTGGTCTTTCTTCACTCCCTAAGTACCTATAAAGGTTTTATTCCCCTTCTTAACCGAGTTGGCTATCTTTTCCTCGGTTTGGGCCTTTGTTATTCTGACTGCCTTCCCTGCTTCCGTCTGCTTTAACTGGTACAGTTCTCTGTCCTGCTCCTTCTGTTTCTCCTTATACTTTCCTGAATGCTGTCTTTTCTCCCTAACCTCCCCGCCACCTCTTTTGAGAACCATAGTGTTTTTTCTTTTGTTTTGATTTGTTTATTTGCTTCACACGGAGGCTTGTTGCCTCTGTGATGGCAGTTTTATGTTTCCCATTGTTCCTCCACCTCTCCTTCTTGCCTGTTTGCTAGTGCTTTTCTGAGGCACTCTCCCATTTTGACAAAGTCAGCCCTCCGAAAGTCAATGCCCTCACTTTTGTATAGCTTGACTCTGTGGTTGTGCTTATAGTGAACCACACTGTTTGGTGGTCACTTGTTCCCCAGATGGCTACCCACTTCTAGATCTGAGATCCTCTCTCCGTCCCTATTTGAGAGTACCAGGTCTAAGATTGCTCTCTCCTGAGTGGGTTCCAACACTAGCTGTCTTAGGCATGCCCCGTAGGAAATTGAGAATGACTCTGCTGTTGGATGTGGCTGCAGCAAAGGTGCTCCAGTTAACATTTGGCATATTCAGGTCCCCATCAACAATATCTCCCCTTTTCTGCCATCCTAAGGATGCCTTCAATCATTTCCTTGTCCATTTCCTCCCCCTGAGACAGGGGTCTGTATACAACCCCTGTGTGGATTGTGGTACCATTTCTGATCTCCAGGGTGACCACAGAGCCTCCTCTCCTCCCTATTTATCCTTTAGTTCTGTTGCTTTGATCCCTTCCCTTAGGCAGAGGGCTACTCCTCCTCCTCTTCTACCCTCCTTGTCCTCCTGTAGATTGTATACCCTAGTATGTTGACATCCCAGTCATGGTTCTCTGTGTACCATGTTTCTCTGACTGCCACGATAACCAGGCATCCCTTTTCTATCAAGGCCACCAGTTCAGGAGCTTATTACCTAGATTACATGCATTGGTACTCATTACCCTCCACTTTTGGTGGCCTTATGCCTTTTGCCCCATCCCTGTCCTTTCTGCCCTTTTCTCCATTTACCCCTACCCTTCTCCCTATCTATTTATCTATCTTGGTGTTTACCTCCTAGCTACCCTAAATTTGTTTTATCAATTCTCTATCTGGCAACTAATTAATGCCATAGTGCAACTTAAGAAAAAACAATTTTAATAAATTTAATTTATACTGGTGGATTTCTGGGCCAAGAATCAAGATCGGTCTGCCCCACTGTTATCATCTTATTAATGTATTTAGTTAGTTAGTTCGTTTTGGTTGACCAGGGTGGTGCATTAGACAACTGAATGCCTATTTTTAGGCATGACCCAGGAGGATTTACGTAGGGTCAGGGTCAGTGAACAAGGCATTACAGTACAACAACAGTAAGTGACCCTGAGAACAGCATATAGAACATATTGTATGGAAATGGCAGTACATAGATAAACAAAGACAGTCAAAGTTACAAGGCTGAAGGAGCAAGCCAGCTACTTGTTCAATGAGACCAGCCAAATATAAATAGTCTATCGAGCTCCTGCAAGTCAAGTCTTATTAGAATAGGCAGAGAAACATTAGGGATGAAGGAAGCAACCAATACACAAAAATAAAAGATAGAGCTCTGTGCACAGTAACATACATGGTATTTAAAGGCAACTCTGCACTTCAGCATGTGCTTTCATTAATAAGATGTTCCAGCTATTACAATTTACTAGAGAATACATTTTTTCATTTCCAGTGTTCCTTTCCAAGATTTACAGCCCATCTTGGTAGTCCATCTAAAAGTCTGTATAGATGCATTTGAAAATATTTGGCCCTCCTGCTTACCTCACGCTGCCTTTGTTTATGACATCATAGTGCTCACTGTGACAACAGACTGTGATGTCACAAACAGCAATTGTGTTAGCAGGGAGAATCAGATATGTATTGAAAGACTCAGTGAAATAATTGCTGCATTATCTACAATGTTTAGTGGACAAACAGCAGGAATGAAAAAACAACTAAAAACAAAGTTAAACACAATTAGTGTACATCTAGTGTGTTTACTCTTTTTATTACAGTAGAAATTACTCTTTAAGGAGGTGGCTGTGTTATCCCTTTTTGAAGGTAGTAGCAGTTTGGCACTGTCGTAGGCTAGGAGGTATAGAATTCCATAGCCTTGGGGCAACAACAGAAAAGCAATGTCTTCTAACCGCATCTTGGTTCTTGGAATAGGTAATTCCTCACAAATGGCAGACCTTTGTGGGTAGGTATCAGTCGGAGGGTGGAAAAGACTAGACAAATAAAAGAGGACTGGTTTTGCAAGATGTTGTAAATTACCCCTCCAAGTGCTAGGTCATGCAGGAAGCAGAAAAGCCATCCCAGTTTAGCTTAGGGACATGCCAAATCAACAGATGTTATTATATATAATCTCCCATCTATGTAAATTAGTTTTGACAGATGCATGGATTACAAATACCCCATAGCTGAGTTTAGGAGTAGGACACCGTGGGCAATGGATAGGCAGGCTAGTGGGGTAAGGTTTTGTTTGAGCTAATACAAAAGACACAATTTAGTGTTCATGGTCTGCACATGATCATTATGTGTGGGGAGAAATCAAGGGATGTGTCAAATGTGACACCAAAGTACCTGAATGTAGGCACAATTACAAGAGGGTTCTAACACTACACAGTACTGTTAGAGTAGTAGTGTAGCTTTTAATTTTGGGTGCAGAATCAAACAGTATGACCTGTGACTTTGCTGTACTTAAGAAGAGTTTGTTAGATAGGAGCCAATGCTGCAGTCAGTGGAAGTCGGTGGTTAAACCGGTGTTAATGTCAGACATGCTACACAAGCTTACAGAATAGAAGGGTCCAAGTTTTGAACCTTGTAGCACACCACCATGGTAGGGGCAGGAACAGAGAATGTAGTTCCAACTTTTACCCATTGCCTCCTTCCATCAAGATAGTTCCTAAACCAGGGTAGGGCAGAGGAGGAGATCCCAGGTTGCTTAGTTTGGTACAAAGCAGATGGTGGCTTGCCAGATTGAATGCTTTAGTAAGGTCAGTGAACACTGCCTCTGTGCACTTACTCCTGTCCCTAGCATTTGTGAACTAGGAAGTGAAGAAGAGGAGAGGAGAGAGCAGTGGTAGTGCTATGAGTTTACAAAAATCATGTTGTGCTGGAGATAAAGGTTATGTAGTAGTAGTAAAAGTAGCAAAATGTTATTCATTATATATGACTGAATAGGAGACTCGTCTGAGACAAGCTAATTTCCAGTGAGGTTCTTAGTACAAAAATATCAAAAAGTTTCATGTACATTAATTAACAGAAAGTTCATAAATACAAGGACATTTTTAGGAATAATATTTAGTATTTTATTAATTAATTTATTTATTTAAGAGTTTAACCAGGAAGGCATACTGAGCGGAGTACCGCTCGATTGCGAATCGTCCTGGGGAGAGGTGGAAAGGATATATATACAGTAATGTACACCAGGATTAAGTAAATACATATACAGCATCATATACAAGCATTGTACAGTACAAGGCACTTCATGCAACTTAGATTTCCAGAAAGTGGTGGGTGCACAGGGTACAGTAGATGTGTGAGAGAGCAGGAAGGCGCTATCCTGCTAGTGAGTCAGGGACTAATAATTAACAGCTGTGCAGCAACACCGCTGAAGGTCCATAATCCACAGTACTAGCAGAATCACAAGTACATTTTAAGAATCAGGTACCGGTTAACGTGCTCCAGATACTTGGGTGTGAGCCTAAGTCAGTCACTTAGTGAAGAGCCAATAGTGCGGGAGTAAATTAAGGTGTGGGGTGGGATAAAATGGCAACACGGCTGGGCAGCCTGCATGTGCAGGTGGGGGCAACAAGTGCCTTGAGGAGATGGTTGAGATGTTGAGTGTTGTCAGTGTGCCTAATTTTAGCCGGCAAGAAGTTCCATAGTTTAGGCATCGGTAATTGAGAGAGTACGTGAGAGTGGGGTTGAGGTGAGAGGGTAGATTCCAGGTAGGGGAGGGACTGTGCCCAGACCTTTGCAGTTGTCCTAGCACAATGGACCAGCCTTCGATTCTGGGCGAAGGTAGGTCTAGAAACTTGTAGAATCACAGTAATTGCACTGGGGGGCAGTCAAGGAAGCAGCAGAGGGATCAAGTCTAGCTAAGGTGGTCTTAGACCTGTAAACAACATCGCCATAATCAGTTAAGCGGGAGGATCATTTTTCAGTAGGATTTCCTGCGGTCTCAATGGGACACAGCCCCTGTTTGATATACTATACGGCACCCAGCTTGGGGTGCAGTTTCTGAGATTGAATCGATATGAGCTAAAAAGTTGAGGTGCTGGTTGAGCCAGACCCCAAGGTACCGAAGCAGGTGCAAGACTCCAAGGAGTCCCATCAGTGGTATGGAAGGTGGGGTGGCAGGGAGTTGGGAGAGTCTCTGTCTAGTGCCGAAGGTTCGGAGATAGTTTTCTTGGGGTTTAGAAAGAGTGAAACCAGAGCTGGACAGCATTGAAGTCCTCCTGAAGTCTAGGGGGCCACTTCTGCGGGGAGGGACCCGATGCATACAGTACAGTGTCATCGAGTACATGTAGATGTATGTATGCAGGAATACCAATGGCAGGTCTTTCAGGAAAATGGAGAACAATACTGGGCCAAGGATCGAGGCCTTAGGGGACCCTGTGGTTACGGGGAGGGGTAGAAGTATGACAACCATTCTTACAGATTGAGTCCTGCCAGCTAGGTATGATTGGAACCAGTTGGTGGTAGTTTCAGGAGTCCAGCATAGGCGAGTTTGGATAGTAGGAGGGGTGAGAGACAGTGTTGAATGCCTTGGCGAGGTCTATGAAAATAGCTGAGGTGATGTGCCCATGATTCATAACCGTGAGGATGGTGTCAGTGAGCCATAGAAGGAGGTGGTGGTTGTGGAATGAGACTTCCTAAATTTGGATTGGTAAGGTGTGAGGAAGGCGGAGGAGTCAAGAGAGAAAGTAAAGAGTTGGGCAAGCACAAGATGTTCCTGAAGTTTGGCTAGGATGGGGAGTAGGGAGATAGGGCAATAGTTACCTGATGAGGCGGGTCTCCCCCCTTTCAGTAGGGAGATGACTGTGGCATGTTTCCAGTCAATTGTACTGCAACATGTGAGAAAGAGAGATTGAAGAGAGCGCCAGAGGGTGCAATGGCTGGGGCAGATAGATGGAGCATTTTGGAGTCCAGGCCCAAGGGGCATTTACCTTTGGAGGGTTGAGCCACCGCAGGGCTTCTTACAGCACTTTGCTGAGTGACCAAGGAAAGGAAAAGGATGGGGATGTGTGGAGTGTTGGTGTCTGGGCTCGAGGTGAAGTTGGGGAGAGAGGATAGCAGAGAGGACACACAGCTAGTAAAAGGTGTTAAAGACAGAGGCCACAGCACCTGGTTCAGTGACGGTGAGGCCATCAACAATTAGGGCCAGGGTGGGGGCTGTGCCAGAGGGAGAAAGCGATTTGATTGATTTCCATAATTTCATGAGGTGACTTAGGTTGGAGTTGAATGAGGCCTTGAAGTAATTTGCCTGGCCTGATGTAGCAGCCTGGTGCAGGAGTTGCTGAGTGCCAGTAGAGTTGGAGTGCTTCTTGGGTGTTGGAAGCCTTATAGGCGTTCCATGCCTGGTCCCTGGTGTGTAATTGATCAATAATAGGCAGTGACCCATGGCAGGTGGGCACCCTTACATCGGTCTTTCTCAGTGGTGCACGACTGTCCCAAATGGCGAGGTATCTGAGTAGAAAGCTCCAGGGCAGTGTCGATTGAGGATGCCTGAGGGATGAAGGACCAGTCAGTGCTTGACAGGTCAAATAGAGTGGCAGTGAAAGTCAAGGGACTTGTAAGACCTGGTGAGCAGTGTTCTGAGGGGTGGGGGTGGGGCTTTGGTCTGAATATTCTCTTTACCACATAGATCATGTGGTGGTAAGCTAACGAGTTCAGAAGGAGTCCTGACTCGAGAATTCGATGAGGTGAGAGGTAGGGCACAGTCTAATGGGGAGTGGTTCTGGGATTTGAGATTCAGGCATGTGGGTTCAGAAATTTGTTGGAACAGATTCAGTGCCATTACACGGCTGCATAGCTTAGAGCTATCACTGGATATAACAATACTGGAACAAACAGACATCAGTTATACACAGTATTGATAACAAGCTGTTCAGTAGCTCAACAGTTTATAATATGTATATAATAACTGGTCAGCAATTTTCTCTATGGGCTGACCCAGTCATAATTTGCCATTGTAACCCATGGATTATAAGGGTGTAGCATGTGCCCAGTGAGTCAGAAACAGCCACTTCCTCATTGGCTGTTCATCTCCTCCTGGGTGGGCTAATCGAGTTTTCAAACCGGCAGCTCCTACCCCAAGCAGTGAGAAGTCGCCAGACTGAGGCTCTCTTCATTTTTTCTTCTTCTTTAAAGTTCCACAGTGTTATCCATGGTCCAGCACCCTGATTGTACCCCCACCTCGCGGACAGCAACCTATATGTAGGTGCATGTACTAACCTTAGGGTGAAGACACTTATCATATAAACATAAGTGTCAGGTTCTGTGTTCTACTAATGCATATTATGCTTTATTGTTTTACTGATATATATATTTAGCCATGAGAGATGCATTTTACTTTATTTTTCTGTATTCTTATAAGTAAGGCAACAGTGCCATCTTTAGTAATTGTGCACCATGACAAGTGCAACTGATCTTGGAGTTATAGAAATCCTATTATATTGTGTTGTCTTCTGCAATCTATGCAACTATTCATGTTAGTTAGGATGGTTAATCAGGCCACCAGTTTTTGCAATTATATACTTTTTATGTATTTTCTTTGGTAGTTACCATAGTGATTATCAGAGTATAAGACCCTTTGTAGCATGTAGCTTCTCTGAGAAGAGAGATTGCATTACCTAAGTAAGGAAAACTGGTAGTTCTCCAAGTGACTACACTGTTGGTAGTAAACCTGTATTATTGATCTGTAATAAATTCCATTTATTACATGAGTACACATGTCTGTTGTTTCTTCCTTTGTGCCATTCCACCAAGAACCTGAGAAGGTAATTTATTACCAAGTTACAACGGTCCACCGCTTAAACAGTTACGCCTCCCCAAAAAAAATTATCTGGTTGATCCTGCCATTCAGCAGCTGCAGGACACAAGAACTGCCACCAGAGAAGGGCTCTGACTTGGCTGACTGGGTAAGTACTGATTGTGACCACGATCAAAACTGTAAATGAGTTTGGAAGGGCAAACAAGCTGAATTAAATAAAGGTAAAGGCAGGTCTGCAAAAACAAAACTCTGAAGGACAGGAAAAAATGGCATACCGTCACCTAAGCGAATCCCTGACTGCAAAGACCACCACAGCGCCAGAAATCAGGCAAAATCAACCCATCACTGTGGTGGTCAGTGCGTGATTGGGACAACCTCGCTGGGTCCCCCCAGTCCAACTCCGACTCGGAGTTAGAACCTAGAGACCGGGGTGTGGGAGGGTTTGGGGGGGTGCACCCTGTTGAAAACATGGAGGCATCCCCAATCACTGCATTGCCGACACTTGGCAATGCGGCTGTCACTGTCAGGGATGTCTCCATAGCTGCTGTCACTGCAGCATGGTAAAACCAAATAAAAGACTGTGTGTTAGTGTGTGTCAGCGTGAGTGAGGACGGGACACTAGAGAAACATTGAAAAATTGCTGACCAGCAATTATAAAAAATAAAAGATGTGGAAGTGTGGCTTAAACTCAAATTTAATGGTTGCCCTTGGTGTGGGATGCTTTAATTACCTCAGGCTTTGCCTCGGAGTATATGCTAGCATCCGCCTCGGCAACTCGTTAATCTCATTAAGCACACTTCTCCATCCATTAGTCTATATATATTGCAAATCAGTTTCTAACAGCAACATAACTCAATTAATGTGCAAGTCAATACAACACATTGATTTCTGAGATGCCATGTCGTGTACCATTTTATAGCACCTAGATGGATATTAGAATTTAATTGTCTCAGTGAGAGGGCATAGAGTTCCATAAGTGAGGCCCATATAGAAACATACTCTGGCCAGTGCTGATAGGACTGCAGCCGAGGAATGTGGGGTAAGATGTTGAAAATGTGTATTTTAATATTTTTACACCAAATTTTCAACATAGCCTTGTTAAGACCCTGCCTCATGAGGAAGGGCAGAGAAAATGTTCAACTCCTGGCCTAAAGGTGATTTTGCACAAAGGCCTGCAAATGAACTTTCATGATGTAAAAATACATTTTGGGCCAGCGTTGAAAAATGACATCTATCACATTCATGAAGTGCTTTAAAGAAATGGATGTGTTGTAAATTTGGGGTATAAATATTGAAAGTACCAAAGTTATGAGCTTGCATTCACAAAATTCAATGTAGGCTCATAACTTTGTTTTTAATATTTTATAATCAAAATGTCAACATAGCCTTCTTATGAGCCCACCTCCTGAACAAGGGCAGAGAAAATGTTCAATTCCTGCCCAAAAGTGATATAACGAGGGACCGTGAAATCACCTTTCAGGACAGATCTGCCTAATGACAGTTCAACTGTCCATGAGGTAGGGTTCCAAAGAAGACATGGTGAAAATCTGGGCCAAAAATATGCAAAATGCCCAAATTATACCACTAAGTTCAAAACCCCATTGAAATACGTTAAACTGCATAACTGTTTCTTCAGTTCGTGGTCGGCTTTGAAGAGTGAAAACATGTCTGTGGTCCAGAGAGGATTACAGCATTGGACCCCGATGGGTAAGTAAGTGCTTGGGGGAGGGTGCAGGGTGGTGGGTGCTGAGTGGGATGGTCTGGTTGGGGGCGTAATGGTGCAAAAGACATCAATGGATGGTTTCTTTTTACAGGTTAAAAAAAAAGATGGAGGATTCACGATCATGACACTGGGGACTGGGCACCTGCAGTGTCACTGTTGTGTCTCTGGTTGGGGTGGTTGGTGCTGAGAGGGAGGGTTGGGTGGGGAGAAAAAATGGAAAAAGGTTACCGAACACGATCGCTAGCGTTGGGATTGGGCACCCCAGTGTCATTGTAGTGTTTCGAGGTGATGAGTGCTAAGAGGGAGGGTTGGGTGGGGATATGATTAATTTAAAAAATGAAATTGGCGGTCATGGCAAATTACAGCACAGTCCGCCATGGCCAAGATGGCCGCTGCGATACTGAGCATGCGCTAGTGTTCACACATGTGCAATACAGTTTGGCATCCATCTTGGACATGGTGGCGTGTGCTGTGTTCCATCATGACCACCGACAGACAAAAAAAATAGTGCAGTGCAACTGCCAATGCCGACAGTAAACAGAGTGCTTGGCGGTCATGGAGGTGACTGTGTTGCAACTTAAGCATGTTGTTAGGTTGGAAGGAATGCGCTTCCTGCTTTTTGATAGCAAGAGGTCTACAGGGCTACACCCACTGCAGCCCTAAAAATAGGATCTCGTATTTCTAATTTACACTTTGGTAGTTTGAATTCCATCCTCCGCAGATCTAAGTCCATTTTTATGCTTCTTACTTACATTTGTTTCAGTATATAATCAGGTACACTGTATTTATAATGTTTAAACATGTAAGATAGAATATGATAGGTTCTTCTGTTGCTAAGGTGTGGCCAGTCTAAAGATTTATATAGCACACATCTGTGAGTTCTTGGGGACATCTAGAATAAACCTGGCAATCTGTTGTATATTGTGTCTAATTTGGTGAGTTCAACACCAATGCCCCAGCAAATATTAGACCTCCATAGTCTTTTTTTTTTTTTTGCTAAGCAAATCTTTATTAACTTTTAAGTTTACAATCTACCAAATCCATAGGTAGAAACCTGGACAAGCCAGGGTATACAGTCAAAACTGACTGCATGAACTATGTACAATCACATATTTACATGCACAACAGGACTCCATCTCGAACAGTACAGGAATTCAATTAGCATTCCTAAAATGTAAAATATAGCCATGAGCCCATCTTAGTCAGGTGCTACAAATAAGTACAACCCTGAAAAATAAATAAAAGGCTATGCAGCACTCTAAGTGTAACCCCTAGAGGCTTATCCCAGGGAGCTACTACCCCTGCCTGATTTGCCACTAACAGGTTGAGGGGCCTGGATCCAATGGCGGGTGCCTCCACCCAGAGGTCAGGGTTTGCAATAGTTAAACTAACTTGGTCACAGCCCTCTGGGACACTGCAACCCCTTTCTTCCCACTAGTGGCCCACACAATATATCAGAATTACCTTCACAGTATACACTTACCCCCAGGTCTGGTTCCGCACTGGGACCTCCTGTGAAATGAGATACAGTGCAACAATCACAGTACAGTACTTTAACATAGACAAATACCTCAGGCAGGCTGCATCTGTATCCCGATCACAATTACTGCACAATACCGGGAGAACACACAGCAGATTCAGTTCCTGACAGACCGAGTGCAATTTTCAGCAATTCCTCCAGTCTTCTACAGGTGAGCCTGGTTTCTACTCTTCAGAGATCCTTTGATTCTTTTCACAGGACGGATTCAGTCCTAACAAGCTGTTACACAAGCTGCAGACCGGAACTCTGGGCCTTACATGTTTTTGACTAAAACTGCACACTGAAAAAAGCACAGGGCTCCTTCCTTCTTCACTGCCAAAGCTCAACTGAACTCCAACCGACAAAACCGGGCACTTCCTTTGAGTTCCTCCAGTTCTTGACTGGATTGGCTGTCACTCACAATAGACTGCTGCTGTTGGTCCAAAAAGGCACTGAAGTCTCAACTACATCTCCCAGAGTCACTGCCATACAATCCTCTTGTGGCTGGCTCAGATTATGAGTCAAGTTCTGATTAGGTCAAGGCACCATTTTAGAGCTAGCTTACCCCACACTGATTGGTCCAGTTCAGCAGTTCAAAACTAGAATGGGAACTAGCAGACACAGTTCTGACTGCAAAGAAGCAGGTTAGACAAACTGTAATTTCATTATTACTCTAAATAATTTCTGGCAAACAGTTACATCTTTCAGATAGGTTCCCTTTGCACTCCTAGTGACTGCAAAAATGAAGTGAATTGGCAGCAGCTCGAGTGGTACTCAGAGAAGCACACAGTCCCCCCATACAAACTAATTATGTCTGCAAGCAGACAGCTCTTAAAGAGACAGTACCAGAGGCTCTAAACACTCACTGATAAATGGCTTAAATGCCAAACACCATTCAGGCTTGGAGCATTCAAGCAAGCTCCTGGAAGTCTTTTGGGAACCCCCATTTGCAGGGGTTACATAAGGAAAAGAAAAAAAGAAAAAACAGGAACAGGATCCACAATGTCAACACATATAGTATCTTACAATTATTATCCTACGATAAACCTCATCACCTCTAATAATCTTAGTCGGAGGTGGAATCCTGCCATGTCACCTGGAAAGAGAGAGTCCCATCCCCACCTGGTGCCTGGAAGGCCGAGTCCTAAACTCCTATGACCCTTGCTTGGATCACATTTTGTCCATACCCTAACAAAATAGTCAATAGAGTCAACAAAGTACATTTTAACCAATTCTCATTCCCACATACCAAGCTCCGCTAATCACGGCATGACAGACGGACCTGCAATTAGGTACCTGGTCTCTGCAGCGCATAGATTGCTTCTAAAGTTGACCATCTCTTAGCATATAACCCTTTTTCCCTCCCACAGAGTTGTCTCTTTATTCTACCCAGAGCCCCACCAAATCCTGCACCCACTGCTCATACTTGTAAACTTGATCATCCTTCCAATGTTGAACCAAGAAGGATTTGACTAATGCAGTCATCAGAGACAGATGGAATTTGGGTAAGACTCGGATACTGTTGAAAAATCACCCAGAACACAAACCTCCGGGTTATATATTCTGTATAGTTCAACAATGGGTCCATCGCTGCCTAATTTCACCCCACAGAGGCGGATTTTACAACATTCCCATAGCACATGCAGCAAGTCTCCTATTCCCGCCTCACATCTGAAACATCGGTCCGTCTGTCTAAGCTTTCTGTCATATAGTTTTACAGGGGTAAAATATAAGTTAGAAACAATAAAAACTGCATACTCCTGAACTTGGGTATAGTTATATAACTATAGTTTTCCAAATAGAGTCCCAATGATTCCTAGGAGCCATTACTTTATCCCAATACGACACTTGTATGGGTGGGGCGGACTAAAAAACTCCACCAACACACTATAAACCTGGGAGAGCGCTTGACTTGGATCCACTCCTTTAAATGATCCCAAGTGAAGGAGCTATCTAAAACCCACCATTCCTTTTCATCACTCCCTCCAACAGTCGGAGTTAACTGCAGTCTTGAAAGAAAGGCAGCCCTTCCAATAAAGCCGGTAGACTGACCCTTTCACCTTGGATAAGATCCCTTACCTTTAGACCCCTTACCTGATTAGCCCACCGAGCATTTAGCACCTGCCCCCAGTTTCAAAAGTGGGGTTACCCAGCAGCGGTTGGTCCCAGGCTTTCATCTGCACTTTCTCTGTGCAGAGGTAAGGAAGGACCACCAAGCTCGCTGATTTCGCAATCGGATTCCCACCCCTTTAATAAACTCTTTTCAAAATTAGCAAACAACATTGCTTCCACGAAAGACCCTGCTCTTCCAATATTTGCCTCTCCATTTGTAGCTATATTGGGGTATACGCTTCCTTCCATATTCCTAACCCAACGAAGCATAAGACCCAGTTGTCCCGCCCACGTAGTATAATGTGGAGATCAGGCATTTTGATCCCACCTTTGCCTGAGATAAATGTAGTACTTCATGCTTTCTCCTGGGCTTTAGTGTTCCATAGAAAATCGGAAAGAAGCTTCCTAATAATTCTGAACCATGTTGTATGAATATCATAGGGGCAATGTACAATGGGTATATTAACCTAGGCAGTAAATTCATCTTAATAAGGCCTAGCCTGGCCATAAAATTCAAAGGAAGATTATTCCATCTTAGTATGTCCCTCTTATTGCAGAATAGAACCCCTCCATATTCACCTCAGCCCCTTTTCTCTGTTTGCTGTGATCCAAATGCCCAAATATTTAATCCCATCTGTCTTCCACTGCAATCGTAATGGAGCAAAATCTGCCCTATATACATGCGGGGTCAGGGGAGAATCTGAGTCTTGGTCAAATTCAATTTATAATTTGACACCGCTGGTATCACCCAATTAAAACCCTTACTCTCTCAAAACTTGAAACCGGGTCCTCTAAATGCAAAAGAATGTCATCAGCAAAAACTGAAAATTTAAGCTCTCCCCCAACCTTACCCCTTTTATATGTTTATCCTCCTTAAGGCCCTCAGCAAGGGCTCTAAATAGATGTTAAATAATATTGGTGATAAAGGCATCCCTGTCTAGTCCCATTTTTCAACAGTATTTCTTGTGAGATGTAGCCATTGCACAGTACTCTAGCCGTTGGAGCCGCATATAGGTTTTAATACCTCTAAGCAGGCCCTCCGGAAGCCCATCTTCCTCATTGTGGCAAACAAAAAAATGGGAGACCCTATTGAATGCCTTTTCAGCGTCTAATGATATTAAAGCTAAAGGTAACTGGGAATCGTTGCATAGCTAAGAATATGATGTAGCTTCCTATGGAGTCTTGTGCCCCCTCCTGGCATAAATCCCTGCTCCTCGCTAATTAAACTTGGAGCAATGCTCAATATTCTATTAGCTAATATTCTCGTTAATATCTTAATATCCTGGTTCATTAGAGCTATAGGCCTGTAACTATCCACCCGATCCTTGGGTTTGTCTGGTTTAGGGTTCAGTGATATATATGCCTGATACAGTGGCGGATGGGACATCCCCTCCTGCATGATAGTATTAAAAAATCTAGCAAAATTGGAAGTATAATCTGTATATGTGCCTGATAAAACTTAGCTGTAAGACCATCTGGTCCCGGAGTTCTACCAGCCGGTAAGGATTGCACCACCCCAGTATCTCCGATTCCCTTGTAGGAGCCGCTAACTCCTAGCCTGTACTTCATCCAACACCGGAAGAGGTATTCCCTCAAGAAAGGCATTAATTTCCTCCTCTCCAACTGGGTTTCCCACCCGTATAGATCATTAAAATAAAGCATGAAATGCATCTGCCATTTCTGAGAATCCGTTAACAACTTCCCCGTGCCAAATAGAGGTAATTGTTCTGCTTGCTCCCATTCCTAACCCTAGCTGCCCAAGCGACCTGGGACATCCTCTGCAATAAGTATTTAGCCTGAATCCTATCCAGCCAATATTCCACCTTACCGTACATAATGTCCGCCCATTCCCTCGCAAGGTTTTAAGTTCAAGTCGATTTCCCTGAGGACCCTCCAGAGGAGATATGAGTCAATTGCACCCAGAATAAATTCCTCCCTTGCCTTCCTCAGTCTTGTTCTCTGGGCTGCCAGACCCTGTACTACTACATATAGCACTTTACAGGTCGGCCACGCCAATTTTTGGTTTGTAGAGAGGGTATTTGATACTGTACACCTCATGGGGCTTCCTCTAGTTTCTCCTGCACTGCAGTCTCCGAGAGCAACAAATCATTCAGTCTCCACGGACTGGTCTAGGTGACAGGACTTGGTTCCCACATCAGGGAAATAGGGAGTGATCCGAAAGAACTCTAGCCCCTGTCGTCATATCCTTCACTTCCCTAAGTACCTCACTGTTAACAAAAAAAATCGATACGCATTGAGTCTTGTGGGCCGTAGAATAAAAAGTCATAGTGTTGCCTCCTTGGAATGGGTCCTACTGGGTCCACCAAAGCTGTCACCTCCAGCATCCTATTCAAGGCAATCTGTGCCCTGCTCAGGGGACTACTAGATGGAGGTATCCTAACCTCCAGATTATTAGCACAAACATTCCAGTCCCCATCAAAATAAGCGAGTCTGTAGGGATAGCTGCTATATCCCTTTCAATGGAAGCGAAAAAGTCCGGCATTAGAGGTGGGACCATAAACAGAGGCTACTGAAATTGCCTTACCAGACAGAATCCCAAGAGGTATAACTCCCACCATCTTTCCTTACCAACACCTGCTCCACCTTAAATGCACAGTTACTTCTTATTAGGATCACCACACCCCGATGCTTTTTTTACCCTCCCATACACCTGGCCCACCCATAACCTCTTAAGGTAGCTTAGTTCCTCTGTTAATAAGTGGGTCTCCTGTAAAGCCGCTATGTGAGCTCCCAAGTGGTTAATATGCCTCAAGATAACCATTCTTTTCGTCTACCCCTGAGACCTTTGACATTCCATGAAATTATTTAAAACAGGTCATTATCCATCATGAAATTAGTAAAAGCTGATCCATTTCTCCATGTCCTTTCCGTTCTGCCTTCCCTTACATCCCTTCTTTGGACTCTCTGTCTCTCTTTCCAGATCCCCATTCCCTCCTCCCCTGCCCCGATCCTTGATCGTCCTCCTAACATATATCGAGTCATGGATGAAGCCCCTCTGTGTTCCTCCTGCCCTCTTTCCATAACCCTATCACTACAAGAGCCTGCCCATCATCTAAGCTCTCTCTTGCCTGCCCTGCTCCCTCCGCCCTCTTCCCTCAGTCTTCCCCTCCTTCCTCTGGAACTCCAGACAAGAGAAAAAAAAAGAAAAAAAACCCAACCCCCCATCATTCAGATATTCTCAACATACTACAGGTCAGAGGAGGGTCAGTCCTCACTAACAACTTGTCATGCTTTTAAACTGTTCCCACTGCGTTTAGGAAGCTTGCAATAATGCCATCCTTGTAAATTCCCCAAAAATCACCCTCCCTAATGGAACCAGATCTTAGCTGACCCCCAAGTTCTTTCCACTAAATCCAGGGGCTCTCCCTTGAATCCTATTTCAAGCCACGAGGCTTGACCCACCCTAGCCAAACAAGCTTAATATCACCCCCAAAATACTTCCCAATGTAAGAAAAGAATAAACATACAGCCATAACTATGATTAATTAGTCATAACTTTGCATCCTAGAAACTCCATATTCCCTTGTCCATAATTACTTAAGTCCATTACGCTCGTCCATTTCCAGATAGTCCAACTCCAGGTCGGCGCTTAAATAAATCAGGAAGTTCAACACGTAAGCCTTCTAGCGCATCCTCGCAGTTAGGTATCGCTTCTCTCCCATTGTAATCTCACCATCAACGTTGCGGGTATTGCAGATGAAATTTAATACCAGCTAAATATAGCTTTTCTTGATCTCCACGTATTCCTCTGTTTCTCCCTGACCATTGGCGTTTGATCCTGGAACATCCAGGCGTCGCGCCATTCCACTGTAGTGATTTATTTTGTCTAGCCTTCAGCAGCACATGTGTCTTTTCTTTATAATTGAGAAATCTCATAATAATCACTCTGGGTCTTGCTCTCGTGGAGGTGTTTCCTTAATGCTCTGTGGGCCTCTCAAGGTTGTAGGCTTCCCAATGGTGTCTGGCCCAACAATTTCAAAAGCAGGTCCTGAATAAATGTAACACAATCCGATCCTTCAGCCCTTTCCGGAAGCCCTGCCAGTATTAAGTTATTCCTCCAACTTCTCGACTCTTGATCATCCATTCTCTCTTCAAGTTTCCATTTGTTTTCTGGCGTTATTAGCTCCTGTTCCAGCGTAGTTGATTTTCTTTCCGCGAGGCTATCCTGGCTTCTCGTCCCCCATACGCCTGCGCTAGAGATTGTAGTGCCGGTCTCACAGTTGCAAAGTCCACCACCAACCCTTGCAACAACTTTTTGATCTCCTGGATATCCTTGTTAGATTGACCCATTCCCTTCTTTTCCTAGGTCCTCCTCCGATTCCGTAGCGGTAGGGGATTGGGGCTTTGGCCTTTTAGTCATGGGATCTCGCAGCAAGGGGCCCGTGGCTTCAACCTCCATCCTGCTTTTCGTATCGCCTGCCTGACTGGGTAACGCCACAGACTAGGCGCTTTACCACTCCCAACTCTCTTTTGGTGAACTTGCAGCCCAAACTAGAGACCGCTGAGGCTAACTAACTTTAATAATATATTATCAAGCAAATCTGGCAGACCCTGAGCTTTTTATCGCCAAACTCTTAGATCGGGCCTTGGAGCAGCACAGAAGACGCCTAGTTCGACTCAGCCCATCACGTGACCAGCCAGACCTCCATAGTCTATTAGAGGTAACAGCAGTGCATTTACTACATGATTCCTGACTTCCATTGGCATACAGTGCCTAACTCGATACAGCACCTAATAGCTTACCCACCTGTTTGGTCAAATGATCAATATTTGTATCCATTTAATTTTGTCATCTAACCATAGTCTCAGGTACTTGTAACTATTCACATGTTCAATAACTATATGATCAAAGGTCTCAATATGTAAAGTTTGTTTTGAAAGGTTTGTGACTTTTCCCTAGTATACAGCATTGTCTGTGATTTTTAGGGTTAAGCACAAGCTTTGATAGGAAAAATAGTTTTGTAATTCGTAAAAAGCTTCCTGAAGCATATGTTCAATCAGAATTATGGATGAAACCCCCTACATATATAATGGTATCATCAGCGTATAGATGATAATTTATGGAAGTATTGGCCAGTGAAAGATTATTTAAGTACAGTCAGACCTGGTTAATCCGTTAACATTTGTTTTTGCCCATTTTGTTATGTAATAAAATATACGGAGTACCTAATGTCCAGAGGACTTTTATTAACATGGCAAAAATCAGTTTCAGAGGTTCCTGTTCAGATTATCAGGTATATGTAATGACAAGGCATGTATTAACCAGGTCTGACTGTAAATTTTAAAGATAATAGGACCTAATATTGATCCATGGGGACTCCAGAAACTGTGGTGGGCAAATTAGAATCTGCATTATTTAGAGACAGTAGTTGTTGCCTGTCTTTTAAATATGATGTAACCCTGGCGCCATTATACCAAGGGCTACTACCCCTACCTGCAGATTGAGGGGCCTGGGTTCCAAACTAACGGTCACTGTGGTTTCCCTACCAACAGTATAACTACAATTATAATGCCTCCACCCAGAGTACTGATAAAGTGGGTAAGCTGCCAAACTGGTACAGCCCTCTGGGAAGCTATACCTACCCACAACCTGGCTATAGACCTTACACAGAAGTTTCACAGACACTGTATATGGCATTCAAAATACAGTTATTGATTAATGCTAATAATATGCTCATGGACACCACACTTAACAACAGGGTCTGGACCTCTTCCATATACCTGTTGCCCCTGCAATGAAACAGTTTCAGTAGTGACAGTATACCTTTTGGCTGTACCTTTTCAACAGGGATCACAAATTTCAAATTTACATGCTAGTCCAAGACAACTGGCCTTGCCAAAAATGGTAGTCCCAGTGTTAGGAGTGGTAGTCCATGGTCGGAAGGCTATATTTTAAGGAAAATGTAAAAAATTACATAACAACAAAGTAAATGGTGTGGGGTTGCATTATTAATACTATGTAGAGTAGAAGTATGCTATTGAAAACAGTGAACATTATGTATTTGTAAATGTTACTGTTAATTCAATATAGGTTAACTGCCAGTCCCAGAGCAAAGCAGGGAATAATGAGAAGGGCAATGAGAATGACAGCTCAGAAAAACTGTCATCAACATCCAATGTAGGGCAGGGATGTCAGTCAAGGCAGGAGTACAAGGCAGTCTGGGTGACTTATATTTTTAGTAAATATTTACTGTGGTACAGAGGGACACTGGGACTACACTTCAGTTTGTACTGTACAATAGATTTTTAGTCTGTATAGTAAACCCTGACTGGCAATTAGTTCCTCTTCCTGCCCTGGCCCACACCTTTTGCTGTGTGTATGTATTTACAAAAGAACAAAATAAAAAAACAATCCACAGCACAACAGTTCATACAAGTGCCCCCAAGTCAGCTGGATAGAGTACTTTTTGAATTAGCTTTTTATTATATTACACTTTTGTTTAAGTGTACACAACAAGAATTTCTTTTTTTTTCTTTAATCTTCTTTCTCTGACTTAAATTAACACAACACACCTCAGTCCTCTCCTCAACTGCCCAAGATAAAGAGTCCCACACTGATCACACAAGACCCCACACAAGTTCATTTAGTTACTGTGTGCTGTTTCTATCCTCTAAGATTAGATACAGTACTCCTGTGTCACCCCTGGCCCAAACTGCCCAGCTCAGCTCCTCACACTACAAAACCAGTCCCACTTCCTACTGAACTGTCAATATCCCCCACACACACACTTACACTTTTCTTTCAGCAAACGTGTGCAAGCAGGACAGACTCACGGTAATGTGATTGAGACCGCTGCCTCCAAGCGAGAGACAGAATGAGTCAGCGGGACATCTAGTGGCAGAAATAATGAAGAGCAGCCAAAAAGCCAGCCATGTGGTTGTCCATGGACAACTGAGTGCTGTGAAATTAATTGTCCGATGGCTGAAAGTTGTAGCCTGGACGTCGGGCTATGGGGTTTGTCGATCCCTGCTTTTCAATGACACAATGACTTGACACCAATAATAATATGCTCATAAGCCAGATTTAACATCAAACAACAAATCTGGTTTATTAAGGGACTTGAACAAGGGAGGGGCAAGAATTTAGTGAAATGATTAGACCTTCTGGTTCTACAGAACTAGGCAAACAAATTAATTGACCCTGTTTTATACAGTCTCACAGCTGCTGGGTACCCAGAGTGGGATTTGGTGCAGGTCTGAAGTGTTGCCTGTAGGCTGGCATTGCAGCTGGTAGGGGCCCTTAAATAAAGAGGAACTTGTTTAGTTAGGCTTACACAGTAAACTATTTGTAATCCACGGCCAGATGGCCGACAATCACAGGTAAGCATAAACTTAAATTCAAAAGGCAATCAGGTGACACCAAAGTCATGCGATTTAATTGCAGGGTTGATACCCTGAGGTTACTCATGGTACCAAGACCGATGGAACTGGTGGCAGTAGTTCTCTGGATTCTTTCTGGCCAGACTGGAACATGGGGACAAGGACGATACGACACCTCCACTTCACAGCCTTGCCCACAAGGTGGCCACAACCTGTGATTCTTCTCTGCAGGTGCTGAATCCCCGAGCTGGTCTTTAGCCAGGATGGCTGGTGACATGCAGCAACAGTCTCTGGGGCCTTCCATGATGCAGGCTCAGCACACACAGTTCGGTCTCTGGTGCAGTTCAATTGCCATTCACAGTTCTGCAACATTGTTACTGGAAGTCCTTTCAGCAAAGGCAGAAAATAACTCAATCAGGTCTCCCCTCTTGGCATGTGGCAGGAGACAATTTCAGCATTAGCAGGCTTCATTTTCCTCAGTAGTCCCTGGAGCAATCTCTGCACAACAGTTGGTTTCACAGTTCAGTAAAGTTACTTCTCTTGTGGAAGCAGCGCCCCCGATCAGCAGTTTGAGGCTGGAAAATGGTTCTTTCTGCTTTGAGGCAGTCCCAGATCCAGCAATCCCTTCAGGATTCACAGTCTCACAGGGAGGCAAGACAGGCCTTTCCTGCAAGTTACAGCTAAATCACACAGTCTCCCACCTCTATGAGATCTCGAGCTGATCTGCTCTCTCTCTGCTCTGAGGCAGTCTGGTACGCTTTCAAATCCTGCAAGGGGGTGAAACAGGCCTTTCCCAGCGCATCTCTCAGCCCACACATGCAGGCTCCTTCCTTCCTTCTCGGGTGGCTCTAGCTGAATGCCCTTCTGCAGGCTCCTTCCTTCTCGGTGGCTCAAGCTGAATTCTCTCCCTGTTCAGAACAGTCCCAACTGAAGATCGGGATTTCTGTATTCCAGTTGGCTGCCTTTAAGGTCAATCACAGTTCGAGAGCTCTTATTGGTTAATTTAGGCACCAACAAGAAAGTTCACAACTTTTCCCACAAGTCACTGTAATTAGGACGCCTTGGTTATGACTGGTCCAACCACTGAGTCCTGGGCCAAACATGGTGGCTCTTATAGTGGAGGAATAACTAGACAAACAGCTAATTTATACAATAAAGAAGGATTTAGAGATGAGCATTTATAGGGCATTAAGGGGCTCCTCAGTGCCGTTGAACAACTGCTGAATGGAGTTAATTGCAGTTGTGCCCGGCTGGTCGCATGAGCCTTGATTTACTTGGACCCAACCGGGATATGTACACTATACGCAAGCTGGACTTCTTAAAGATACAGCACAGCTGCATGGCATGGCACACTTACGCAGGACACCATTGCACCATTACTGTATATGGATTTACCTTTCCTACTGGACATCAGCCAGGCAGTGGCATTAGAGGAGACCAAGGAGATACTCAGTAAGCCCCCAATTTGGGGGTTACAATGATTTAAACCAATCTACTACCCCCAACATTCCACTTAATATCAATCTGACCAGGAGGATGTCATGCTCCAGTGCATCAGATGCTTTAGTTAAAACAACAAAATAGCCCCAGTGACATCCTCTTGTCCAGCACCTCATGAGTGTTATCCATAACTTTCAATAATGCAGAAGTAGTGCCATGTAGTGGTCTAAAACCAGATTGATACTTTTTAAAATCTTTACTTTCTCAGGAAGCCTTTTAATTGATCACTGACCATTTTCTCAAATGCCTTTGAGATCGTGGGTAGAAGGAAACTGGGCAGTAATTTTCTATTAAATCTTTTTGGCCAGACTTAAAGATTGGCACTACTTTTACAGTTTTCTGTGCTTGTGGGTATTCTGCTGAAGACAATGATAAATTAAACAACTTCACCTGAAGGTGTGATATAACAGGTGCAGCATATTTTAATAAAATACCTGGTATACCATCTAAACCACCAGATTTCCTAGAATCAAGTTTTATGCTTGGTTAGCAACTCAGATAACTGTGAGGAAAGAATATTCTTCTGTATTTTGTTGAGGACAGGAAGTATGGCAATCAGTCTGTAGTTCGTGACCAGTTTTGTCACCTTTCTTATAAACTGGGATTATATGGGAGAGTTTCCATAGCTCAGGTACAGCCCCAGACACAAGAGACAGGTTGCTGATTCTAGTGATACGTGAGGACAGTTCTGCAGCAGCAACATTTAGTAGCTTAGGGATCTACAGTATGTCATCAGAGCCTGCAGATTTGTCTGTAGGGATTCTCTGTAGTAGTATATGCACTTCAGACACAGAGCATGGATCATTGATAGCACTGCTGTCTGTGGCAAGGTGGAAAGCCCTGTATAGAGTGTTAGGTCTGAGAAGTAGGTATTAAAAGTGCATACTATGGTTTTGGGATTGTTACAATTGGCATTATTTATACACTTATTAAGGAGAGGAAGGTTAGTAGATATACCCATAGCCAGTTTAATGCACTTCAAAAGTGTTTTGGAGTTACCTACAGAGGAATCGAAATTGTAGTCAGTACTCTTATTTTGGTGAATGGCTTTTTACATTGATTTTTAAGGGTACTATATTTTTGACCAGTCAAGCACAAGCCTAGTGGCCTTTGTAAATAGACCAGGGTTTATCCTAGCCTTGATTAAGGTAAGGAGCACACAGTCAAGCTATTTGGTTACAGGGCCCCAAACCCTCTTGTTAGTGAGTGGGACATTTCATTTTCATTTAATTTTATTTTTTATACTTGTAAATCTGATTAGCAAAATGCCCATTTTCACAGATGACAAGTTACAATAATACAAAAGACATTGACACAACAGATTGAAAAACTCATACAGTTACAACAAACAACATAGAATTAAGGTATGGCAGGAATTATAATTTATGGTCAAGAAGTACATTCAAAGTTATTAAATAACCATTGTTTAAGACGAGTTCTAAAACAACGAGCAGTCTTACAATCAGCAGAATCAAGTGGAACACTATTATAGAAAAGTGGAGCTCGATGGGTGACCTATTACCAACTGTTGTTTTTTTTTTAAACTGAATTTTTAAAGTAAATCTACCCTGGGACCTAGTTCTACAGGGATGGGAAAATCTAGGGAAAAGATCAATAATTGACGAAGGTAGGGACCCACTTATAATTTTAAATAGAAAATTCCCATTTTATAAGAAATTCTATCAACCAAGGTAAACAACCAGAAGATTTGTATAGCTGACAGTGATGCAAATGATAAGGTGCATTGAGCATAAACCGTAATATTGAATTAATGTAACCTCAGGTTGTTAAGAACTGTAGTCTTAGTTGAGGAGTAAACCAGTAGACCATGGTCAAAAACACTTAAAAGAAAACTATGTGAAAATAACCTACAAGAGTCAGTGGTTAAACATGTTTTTGCACGATATAGAAGACTTAGTCTTTGATGTATGATCTTTATAAGATATTTTACGGGGATCGAAAGATAATTTACTATCCAGTAAAATACCCAAGTATTTAAAATTTTCACCCAACTCGATAGTATCCCCTTTATCTTTAATTGGAATCAATTTATCATTGTTCCCATAAGGCCTACCAGAAAATATCATGAGTTTAGTTTTTTTTTTATTTAAGACCATATGATTTTGAATTAACCAATCTTGAAAAAAATCAAAATCCAAATGAACCTTGTTTAATATTTTATTTATGTCACTTCCGTCACTATAAATAACCGCATCATCGGGTGATAAAATCATAGATGTTTTTGTACAAACTCTGGGCAGAATTAACATAAAGAGAAAATAGGAGGGGTCCAGGATAGAACCCTGGGGCACCCCACTCTGTATAACTAGTGAATTTGAAAAACAATCACCCATTAATGTCCTAACGGTCCTGTTGGTGAGGTAATCAGAATACCATTTGATTACATCAACTAAAAATGAAAATTTGAGAGAATAGATGGAAGTAAAGTGTGATCAGCTAGGTCGAAGGCCTTGGTGAGCCCACAAATACAGCCCCAACAGAGTGCCCTTTATCAAGGGTAAACTGTATGTCACTGGTGAACCTCACCAAGGCCGTCTCAGTGTTGTGATTTGGTTTAAACCATGCTGACAATCAGTTAACATTTGATATTTCATGAGATATTCAAGGGTTTGATATAAAATAATTCTTTCAAGATTTTAGATAATGGGTTCAACAAAAAACAGGTCCATAATTGGATACAATCTGTAGGTTACCATTTTCAGAACAGGTTTAATGGTAGATAATTTCCAGCTTTGAGGAAAAACACAATCTTTTAAAGAACGATTGAAGATCAAAGAAAGGGATAGGAAAAAATGTTATACCTAACCAAATAATTCTGTTTGTCATGTAATCCAGAGAAACTATAATTGAAGTGAGACACAGCCAGATTTACATCATTTGTGTTTCAGAGGTATGACCAGTCAGTACCCCTGACGTCTAACTTGAACAGGGTTGGGTTAAATGTGTGGAGTCATGAAAGTGGAGAAGTCTCAAGGGGCTTTTGGATGTTTAGCTCTCCACCCACAGAAAACTGGCAAATGGTCACTGATTACACTGGGTAGCACACCAGAGGTGTTGATCCTATCAGCCCTGGGTGTTAGGATCCAGTCTGTTAGTGAGGCTTTGCTCCCATTTAATACAGTTCTAGTGGGCTAAGATATGATTTGAGTAAGGTGCATCTTACTGAGATTAAGGTCAACATCTTTCGTTTGCCACTGATCCGATCAATATTAAAGTCACCAAATATTAAAAACCCATTATTTTAACTATGGGGCCTATAGTATTCAGGAGAGGCTGGAATGCCTGTCAACTACTGGCTGGGGAATATAGGTACAAAAAGATGTGAAATTTTGTTCCACATAGCAGGAGAACAGCATGAGAAAGTTCAAAGCCTTTGTCAGTGGGGACAGGGGAGCCTGACACATTGAGGTTAAGGTGGGAGTTGAAGTACACCATGATCCCACCTCCTGCTTTGATCCAGGATGATCAGACGAACATACAAAATGCCAGCAGAAACAGGCCTCACAGTCTATTGAGTCTGCTCGATTATGCAGCTAGGCCCTCAGCTTTCAGCTGCCCTCCCTTCCTTCCTCATAACAACCCTCCCTCACTCTGTTCCACCCTTCTTAAATCCTCCCACCTTTCTACACAATCCCACTTCATCGGGCAGAGCATTCCACTTGTCTACCACCCTGTCCATGAAAAAGTGTCTCCTGATTTCCCTCCTGAAACTCCCCCAGTCTTAGCTGATGCCCCTCGTGTCCCTCCTTCTGATCTGAAGAATCCCTTTGTATTAGTCTTGTTTATTCCTTTAAGTATTTAATGTTTCGATCATATCCCCCTATCCTCCTCTCCTCCAGGGAATACATGTTCAGCTCACCCAGCCTCTCCTCATAGGATTTTCCTCCAGTCCCTGGGTCATCTTCGTTGCCCTACACTGCACCCCTCCAGCAGTCTGATGTTCCTCTTCAGGAATGGGCGCCAGTACGCATGCGCAGTATTCCAGGTGCGGCCTGACCAGTGACCTGTACAGGGGAAGGATCACCTGTCTGTGCCTGGAGGAGACTCCCTCGCTATGCACCCAGCATCTTGTTTGCCTTTGCAGCAGTCTTCCTGCACTGAGCTGAGTGGTTCATACTCCCTGTTATTAGTACTCCTAGATCCTTTTCCTCCACGGTGCCTTCCAACTGTACACCTCCCAACTGATATTTCCTTCTCTGGTTCCTTGCTCTGAAGTGCAGGACGTTGCACTTCGTGGCGTTGAACCCCAACTGCCATGTCTCCGACCACTCCTGCAGTTTTGTCAGGTCCTCCTGGAGCCCCTCCACCCCTCTGTGTCATCAACCACAGCTCCGATCTTAGTATCATCTCGAACTGATCCTACTCTGGATCCCATTTGAGATATTGGCTATGAATATCCCAAACAGCACCAATCCCAGTACCAATCCCTGGGACACCCCGCTCAAAGTCCCTTGGTGATGACAGTTCCCCACCACCACCCTTTGCTGCCTACCCCTCAGCCAGTAGGTGATCCAATTGATCATTTTGTTTTCACCCTATGTATTCCAGCTTTCCCCCAGCCTTCCATGTGGCACCGAGTCAAAGGCCTTGCTGAAGTCCAAATACAGGACTACCACTGCATGGCCCTGTCCAGTTCCCTGGTAACCAGTCATAGTACCCAACTAGATTTGTCTGGCAGGATCTGCACGAGACAAAACCATATTGATGACTGTCTTGGAGACCATTGTCTTCCAAAAGGTCACCAGCCTCTCTTTTAGGATTGACTCCATGAGCTTCTCCACAATTGAAGTGAGACTCACCAGTCTGTAGTTGCCTGGATCATCCTTTGGGGCACTTTTATGAATGGGCACCACATGGGCCATCCTTCAGTCCTGTGGCACACATCCTGTGTCCAGTGATGCACTGAACAGGTCTGCCAGTGGTCCCACCAGGATCTCTGCTAGCTTCCTAAGTACCTTAGGGTGTATGCCATCTGGTCCCAGTGCCTTGTCCACCCTCGGCACCCTTAGTCCTTCCAGCACCCTGTCCTCTGTAATCCTGATATCGGTCACCCCTAACCACCCTGCCCACTCCACCTTCCCATGGGTATCTGCCCCCCTTTCCTTCATGAACACAGAGCAGAAGTACTCATTCACTGCCTCTGCCTGATCCTCCTCCTCCTTCTCCACCCACCCCATCCTTCTTAATCCTCACAATCTGGTCTTTGTTTCTTCTTCTCTTGCCAGTGTATCAGAAGAAGTCCTTTTCCTGTCCTTGATTCCCTGTGCCAGTCTCAGCTCTCTGAAAGTCTTGTCCACTATGACTAGCCTGGTATACTCCCTGGACTTCTTTGTGTACTTGTCGTTGTCCCCTTGCATTCCCAATTTTCTAAAATGGAGGAAATTATACCTAGATCACTTTTTGTTGCCCTATGCAAGCAAAATTGAAAATGGCTTGTAAATTTTGCTTCAACCCATTGACCCAAAACATGCTGTAATACTGACCAAATTCTTGAAAGAATTCATAAAATACAGAAAAACATTTGGATAATGCATATTAGGGGAATTGCTTATTTCTATTACTGATTTTTATTTGAATTGATCTATTAAGGTTCCTTTTACATGCAGCCTCAGGAGTGGTGATTATTTTAAATACATTTTAACTTTTGTAAATATGTTAGTACCATAGATGAGACTTGAAGTGCAGTATGGATACCGAGACTAAATGTTAATGTATGTATGTTTTTAACTTTATTATTATTCTTATGTATGTATATTTTGATTGTAAAGACAAAATTTGTCGGACAAATAACATTTTTGATACTGATAGTACAATATGGTCCGGAGGGTGGGGAGGGTGACCACTAGCACCAGAGATGTTTTATTAGTATAGTACAAGCTGAAGATCAGAGGAGGGGGACCATGAGCACCAGCAATTCTGATATTTACAATACAGCCCGGCAATCAGCGGGGAGACCAGTAGCACCGGGATAGCCATACATGTCTGAGACCAAGCAATTGGGGGCACGACTAACCTGCCCTGCTACCCATGCAAATGAGCCCATAATGGGCATGCAAATGGCCCCTTGGTGCCTTGCATGCCCAATGGCTCATTTGCATGGGTTCCTTGAATATTGCGGATAGCGTACCAGCTGCTACCCATTCTAGCAGCTTACTGGATCCATGTTGGAGCAGCAGTACATGACTCATCACTGTGCCACACATGGCCCTAGATTCAGTCAATAGCGAGAATTTAGCATCCTCGGACTCTCAGGCAGTCGTAAGGCACAGAGCAACATCTTGTGCTCAGCTATGCATTTTTTCAAATAGCTGGCCCCTTATGTTCATGTGGGTGATTTTTAATCCTTGTGACTTTGCCAAGCAGCATATTAATGTTGATGTGGAAACTGGTGGGGTCCAGGTTTTAATACTAAATGTGCTGATGTAGTCTTGTAAATGAGGACATTCAGTTATTTATTTATTTAAATTGTTTCACTAGGTAAATATAGAGAGATGAAAACATAATCTCATTTACAGATGTTTGACCAGAGGAGGGGTTGAGAAACAAGTAAAAACAACAGAAAAAATATATGAACAGTATCAATACTTGGTTACACTAAATTACAAGCAGGGTCACCAAGCAGAGGAACAACAAGAGTAGACGGTTAGCAGGATTGATAAAACAATGGCATTGTCAGGTATAGTCACAGTAGAATAGAATTTGAGTTTTGAGGCACTGTTTGGCTGAGGCAGTGCTGGTAGATGGCTGTTACCCAAGGCAAGGTTGTTCCAGACCTATTGGGGTTTATGGCTAAGCGCAAGCACAGAATTCTATTTATGCCAAGGCAAGGTTGTTCTAGACCTGCAGGAGTTCAAGGCTAAAAGCAAGTTGGGCAGAATTCTGTCTATGCCTTCGAACAAGGAATCTATTTTGGAGTGGAGTGAAGGTGGTGGGTGGGTTGAGCTGCAGGGCTGAGCATGCTGCTCAAGTAATATGTGGACTCTTTAGCCAGTACTTGAGACCATAAAGAGCAAGGTGCTGTATGTATGCATATTGTGTGTGTGTGTGCATTACTTTTATGTTAAGGTTACAGGTTTTGCATTCTTGCACTGGTAAAAGCAGCTACTTACTGTATGTATTACATTTTATTAAATAAAAGAATTAACTGAATTTTGAATTTGTTCCTTACAATTTCAGTTTTATAAAGAAGACAAATTGTTGTGTGTGTCTCGCTTTTCCCATTAGTTGTGTGAAAATGTACATTTCAGTGTTATGTGATGATGAGATCACATGTACTTTGCCAACTGGGCTTTTGCCAATTGTGTTTCCATGCTATTGACATGTCATTATTATTGTGGGATTCTGACCATTTGTAAATAACTCTTTTAAACATTTCTTTCAGTTTGTTTAGTGTTGTTTTGAACAACTAACAACCAAAGAAGCAGAAGGAGGGCATTCAAGTGGCAAATCAGGTGGCTTTGATGTCAAAGCCCTAAGAGCCTCTCCGGTGTCTATGCACTTCTTCGACTGGTATCTGGAGTTCCCAGTAAGCATTTATTGAAATACTTTGTATAGTAAAAGCTTAGCTTGCTTTTTGTTTCTGAAACTGCATAAACCTACCCCAGTGAAGCAAACAAATTACTCATTTAGCACTGAAGCTCTCTAAGGGTTAGTAAAACAAATAGTTAAGCTAGGCCAATTAACAAACTTTTTTGCAGCAACAGAATTGTTTTTAAAAGCTTCTACATTCTTCATATTGAAATTTAATAGAATGGGCTCATTCTGAAAGATTTTTTTCTGCCACAGGTTCAAATTTGGAGAAATTTTATAAGAAACAGAACTTTCCAAGCAAAAGAAGACCATTTGGTCTGCTCTGTTCCTTCCTAGCTTATGCCACATTAGCCTATAATGTGCATACCTTACTAGATCCCTAGAGGTAGCTCAGCTTCTACTCCTTACTCAACATTCTGTCCCAGTTCTTAGCACCTTATGTCTGTCCCACCTGCTCTTGAAGCCCACCGCAGTTCCAGAGTCCACCACCTCCCTAGGCAATCCTTTCCACTTAACCACCACCCTATCTGTGAAGACATGTTTCGCACATTTTCCTCTCCCCATTTGTGTTTTTTACCAGTGCCCAGGTGTGGTGATAGAAACACTGACAGTGACAGCAGAAAAGACCAAAGGTCCATCCAGTCTGCCCGAATTCCTATTTAGCCTTGGGCCCTCCAGGATCCTAGCCTCCCACCACCCTCCATTCTCCTCCCTGATTCTGATGCCGTGAGCAATCACTATGCCCTTCATTCTGTCCCAGCCATGCTTAAAACCACTAACGTTTTTACACCCACCACCTCAACTGGCAGTCTGTTTCTGGCTGCCCACCTCCTTTTCTTTTTTTGTACTTATAGTTTATTAAAGTTTATGTAAATAATACATTACATATATTTCCATACAGGCAAGCATTGTAGAGCTGTAGAACCTTGTAATATACAAATACATCATTTTAACAGTAACAAAATCAGTACATATGTCCCTGTACCCTGTTACTTCACTTGGGGTGTACTTAATAAACCCAACACTTCTTTTATAGAAATCAGATTAAGATATAGATTCCAATGTAGTAAAGTTATTTCCAACGACCATGGCAGCCATGAGCAGGGACTAGTGAATAGGGTTGCCATATCTTTCATCCTTTCAAAGAGGATTAAATGTCCCTTTCCAAGTTCGTTACCTTAATCAAATAACATCTTCCTTGCAGTCCACAAATAGCTGTACTTGCCCCTGTTAATTTCTGTTCAAGATATTATTCTAGTGCAAACAAATCACTGTTACTCTAAACTTATATAAATAAAGCTAACTGAGATACGAACTGTAACAAATTGTGAATCGTTCACCACGAAGGTGCAGCCTTTTAACCAAATAACATTCTAACACTTTAGTTAAATTCTAATAACAAAGAACATAAGAGAGGAGCAGATTGCAGAGAAGTCTTCCTTCAGAGTTATATGGATTTTGGTTCACTAAAATTCCGTCCTTGATACTTTCCCACCACAAACCTAAAGATTTCCCCATCTCCTTTAAAAAGAAGAAAACGTTATGTCTAAATAGAGCAGTGTCTCAGCCACCGACCTCCCTTTCTGAGCATTAGTAGTCTCCATTTATGTTTTAACCTCTGTTTCTTGCTCCGACTCAGAATTGTCCCTTCTTGAAGAGAACTGGTTTTCCAGCTTTACCATCAACTTAGCGGCATCAGTCAGATCTGAAAATGTAAACACTTTTCCTCCGTATACAACTCTCAAACTCGCTGGCATCAGCAAAACATGATGTACACCGAGGGCGTGAAGATGAGATCATACTCCATCAAATCCCTTCCTTCTCATTCTGGTCGTAAAACTAAGGTCTGGGAAAATGTGCACACGAGCTTCCTGCCAATGTAATGGGCTAAGTTGCTAGCTTTATTCAAAATTAAGTCCTGTTCCTCTGACGACCCCAGCTCCAACAAAATAGTTCAAGGAGTAGCTTCACCCATGACTGCCCCTGGGTCGACTGCCACGTGGTGAGATACAATACAGTTTTTAATAACAAAGTCATCCTTCATAGTTAATATTTGTGCCAGCATGTGTTTTTATAAAAGTTTTAGGGTTTTCTCCTTCGACATTTTCAGGGAGACCCAGGATTCTAATGTTCTAAGAGCGTGATTCTCCAAATTTTCAAGCCACCTTCTTAATAGGCTATTTTTCTTTGTGAGCCCGTGGTGACATCCAGAGCCTTCTTGGCTGTTTTCGTTGTCCCTTTAGTATCTTCTGTTTGACAGCTACCTTTGTATTTAATTGTTTGAGCTCAGTACCAAGTCCTCCACTTTTTTATTCAGGCTTTGAGTTGCTCAGAGTAGGGCTGCATTGGAAGGTTGGTCTCGCATGATCCCCACCGCGGTGTTGATCTTTACTGCCACCCATCCCTAGATCCTTAGAGCGGGCTCCATCTGAGTTTGCTGCCACTTTGTTTCCTCTCACCATATTCTGGCTGTGAGTACTCCTTTGGGAAATTTTTATACCCACAGATTCCAGATGCCAAACTGCATTTACTGGTCAGTGTTAAAATAACAATTATTTATTTTAAGACTGTATTTATCTACTTTAATTAGTAAGAGTTGTAGAGCTGCATGGAGGTAATGTTCTCAGCTCAGCCACTGGCCACGCCCGCTCCACCTCCTTTCTATAAAATAATATTTCCTCACGTCCCTCCTGAACCTCCCTTCTGTTAGCTTCTACTTGGGACCATGTGATCGCAAGTTGGTAGTTAAGTTAAATAGTTCCTGCAGTTCACCCTGTTTATTCTTTTAGAAATTTGAAGGTCTCTGTCATATCCCCCCTTTCCTTGTGTTCTCCAGTGAGTACATGTTCGGTGCCTTGAGGTTGCTCCCATAGGATAAGCCCTGCTTGGCCCTCAGTCATTTTGTTATCCTGTACTACACCATCTGAAGCCTTCCCTATCCTTCCTGAGATGAGGACCCCAGAATTGGGCACAGCACTCAAGTGTGCCTCAACCAGGATCTATACAGGGATGTATTACCTCCCTTTTCTGCTATCTGTACCCCTCCCACTATATCCAAGCATCCTATTTGCCTTGCTGTAAGCCTTGTTGCACTGACTTAATTGCTTTAGGAGTCACTGATAACTCCAAGGTCTCTTTCCTCAGCCATGGTACTGAGTCTCACCCTCCCATCCAGTACTCTGTCTTGGGGTTCTTGTTACCTAGGTGCATCACCTTTCATGTTTTGGCCTTGAATTTATGTACCAAACCCTTGACCACCCCACCAGCTTTTGCAAGTCTCTGCATTTCCTTTATTTCCTTGCAATGCTTAAAAAGTTGCCAGTTTTCAGTCTGTTAATTCCCTGAAAAAGTTGAATGTCTCTATCATGTCACCCTGCTCCTTCCTGGCCACCAGTAGTGGTAGCCACCCTTCAAAACACCTCTCTGAAGATGGCCGTTCCACATTTGATGCAGCACACTAGCTCCTCCTCTCCCCAGTCCTCCTGGCACCCTTCATGCTCCTCATTCTCTCTCTTTGTGTCTGTCCTAGGGCTAATGGTGCTCTTGGTTTGCTACAGTTGCAGTCTCCAACCCTTTAATCATAACATACTACCCAGTTGTACTCCCAGCAGTCCATCCAAAGTCCTCTTTTTAGAAGTATTTACCCTTGGCCTTCTTCCTGAACTCCATTTTCTGAAGCACTGGGAGTCTAGAATTTTAAGGACACTGGTGCAGTCATACAGTGCCCAAATGGTATCTCCCAGACATCCACAGTTCAAACAGCTCGACCCAGAAATCTCACACACTATGCTCTAGGCAGGCCCAGCCTGCAACCAGAGTTAACAACATGACCTAGGAGAAGCTCCTACAGTGGGAGGAACCATAATTGTACCTTGTTATTGTGTCAGAATGAGCAGAGCTCTGTTTAGATCTGGCTGCTCGTGAATGCCCCTACAGGCACTATCCTGCTGTGTCTTAGCCATCACACATCAGAGTCACTCACATGAGAGCTTGTTTACACCTCTGGGATTTAAGTAGTGAACTGCTAGTGCCTGATTGGCATTAGTCATGTGATGTGTCCCATAAATGGCATTGCTGGTGGTTGCCCTCCACTGCCAAGTCACCTTCAAGCACTCCCCTGCTCCAGCTTCCCAGACCCCCCAAACCACACAGACGTCTATCAGTTTTGCAGAATTTGTCTCACGTTGCATCAGGCTCTAAAAGCCCTGTTTCTCCACTCAGGATCCAGTTGAAGATTTGGGTCTTACAGACGTAATTATGTGACATATCTTCAGGTATTTCTGAATACTGTATGTATTTCAGAGACAATTTAAACTGCTAGTGGAACCAAAACAGACAGGAAAATGAAACACATTTTAAGAAATAGCCAGTTGTAACTTTTTTTTCTGAAGTATTTTTCTTTTTCCGTTGCTCATTAGAGAGTTTTCTGTGTTATAACATTGTGTTGGATGTGAAAACAGCTCTCAGCCTGGTAGCTGACATATCTATCTTACAGTGGAGAACCGCTGTCAGTGAGTGACCACCGCTCAGTATGGCTCACATTGGATATGGGCAAGGAAGGAGTGGAATCTGGCACAATAGTGCTGGACTTCGAGGAGAGCCGACTTTGGGAGGATGGGGAAGTGGTAAAGGGTACCTGGCCAGAATTCAATCTAGTATGGACACTAACCAGAGGTGGGAGCTCATAAAGCTGGGGATAGTGGAGGCAACCAAAACCTGCTGCAAAGCCCAGAGCAAGAAGGCTAGGGCTAAGAAACCGATCTGGTTGAGCAAGGAGGTCATGGAAAAGGTAAGGAGGAAAAGAGCTGCCTTTAGGAAGTACAAGAAAACAGGGAGGGGGAGGACAGGGAGGAGTACTTGACAGAATCAAGGAGGTGACAAGGGCAGTAAGGGGAGCCAAAGCATCTACGGAGCTCAGGCTGGCACAAGGCATTAAGAAGGGGAGAAGGACTTCTTTAAGTACATCAGGGAGAAAAGGAGTAAGGACCACATAGTAAGGATTAGGAAGGAGGGGTTGGGTGGAAGCAGGGTGCAATAAGGTGGAAGCACTAAATGTACTTCTGTTCAGTATTTACAAAGAGACGAAGGGGTGACACCCAAGGTGGGAGAAATGGCAGAAAAGGGGAAGTGGTGACAGATGAAATCACTGAGCAAAGTTTGAGAGGGTTTGAAGGCACTGAGGGTGGACAAGGCGCCAGGCCCAGATGGCATCCACCCGGGTACTGAAGGAGCTGGCAGAGGTCCTTGCAGGACCTTTGGCAGACCTATTTAATGCCTCACTACATTCGGGTATGTACCTCAGGACTGGAGGATGGCTCATGTGGTGCCCCTCCACAAGAGTGGCCTCAAGGATGAACCGGGAAACTACAGACCAGTGAGCCTCACATCCATCGTGGGTAAGCTAATGGAGACTATCCTGAAGGAGAGGCTGGTGGCCCTCCCAGAGGCCAAGGACTACAGGACAGCAGACAGCATGGCTTCATACGTGGCAGATCCTGCCAAACCAACCTGGTCAAATTCTATGACTGGGTAACTAGGCAACTGGACAGGGGCCATGCAGTGGATGTCCTGTATCTGGACTTCAGTAAGGCATTCGACCTCAGTGCCACATGGAAGGCTGGGAAGGAAGTTAGTAGGCACAGGCGGGTGCAAAGCTAGTGAGACGGGTAGGAAACTGGCTGCAGGGAAGGCAACAGAGGGTGGTGGTGGTGGGGAGCTCTCACATCCAAGGGCAGTGACGAGCGGTGTTCCACAGGGCTCAGTGTTGGGACCAGTGTTGTTTGGGATATTCATTGCAGACATATCATGGGACATCAAGAGCAAGATCAATCTGTTTGCTGATGATACCAAGGTAGGCGCGGTGGTGGATGACCTAGGGGGATGGCAGGGGTTGCAGGATGATCTGGCAAAGCTTGAAACCTGGTCAGACACCTGGCAACTGGGCTTTAATGCCAAAAGTGCAAGATGCTGCATTTTGGGATGAAGAACCCAAGGAGGAGTTACCAGCTAGGGGGAGTGCAGCTAGCCCAGACAGAGGAGGAGAAAGATCTGGGTGTGCTCATTACAGGGTCAATGGACAACTCGGCACAATGTGGAAGGCAGCTGCAAAGGCCAACAAAATGCTGGGTTGTCTTGCAAGGTATATCCTCGAGGAGGAGGAGGTGATTCTGCCACTGTATAGGTCATTAGTTAGACACACACCGGGGAATTTGCGTGCAGTACTGGCGTCCCATATCTGAAGAGGGACATTAAGTTACTGGAGGGGTGCAGGCGCAGAGCGACAAAGATGATCAAGGGGTTGGGGGACTTATCATACGAGAGGAGGTTGAAGGAGTTGAACATGTACTCACTGGAGGAGAGGAGAGACAGGGTGACATGATTGAGACCTTTAAATACATAAAAGGAATAAACAAGACGGGTACAGAGGGCTGTTCAAAGTAAGGAGGGAGGGCCACCAGGGGCCATGATATGAGACTGGGCGAGGAAGGTTCAGGAGGAGATGAGGAGACACTTTTACAGAGAGGGTGGTGGCTGGGTGGAATGCTACCTGCTGAAGTGGTATGCAGTAGAACAGTGGACTGCTTCAAATGAGGATGGGACAGGACAAGGTGGAGGGTTAATGAAGGGAAGAGGCGGAAGGGAGGGCAGCTGCAGAATAAGGGGTGCTAGCTGCACATTCGAGCAGACTTGATAGACCTCTAGGCCTTTATCTGCTGGCAAATTTCAGATGTTCAGATCTTTGTCCCCACTACCTCATCAGCATTGTGATCTCAGTGACAGTGACAATACAGGTGACTAACGTGGCAGCTACTGAGTGGCTGTTCCTAAGCAGCAGTGATGTCACAGTCAACGAGGTCCCAATGCTGATGATGTAATGGTGGACCAGAGCTAGATATGTCAGCTGCCAGAGAGTGCTGTTCGCGCAGGACTCCTACTTACATCAGGTAAACAATCTTCTAATTAAGTAAAGAAAAAGAAAACGCTTCTCAGATATAAAAGGTAATGGTTAACTGTTTTAACAATGAATATTACAGTACTTTTAGACATTACACTAGCTTTTTAATTTGTTTAGCCAAATTGGAGAAAATTATTTCTTAACGTATTTGGATAGTACAGCTGATTAAAGCTGAGCAGAGCTGCCCAAGAAGACTCAAATTTAGTCTACTGATTGGTGGATCATTTTGAAAATCATAGAAGCTGTTCAAGCGTTGCCAGTTAATTTTTGTCTTTACAAACAGACTCTAAATTTATTGAAACAACAATAGGTAAGTGGGTGGTTCCTTCCAAACTCAGTGAATCATTTCTGTTTGAACCTGACATACAAATATAGCACCCTGTTTCTTTCCTATATTTTATTATGATACATACTGTCTTCCCTTTTTTTTGATACTTCTGCTTTTCTTTTTCTTGCTTAACTTTTATTTTCTCTAATTGTTTCTTCTATCTGTGGGCCCACAAATGCTGTCACAATAATGATGTTGAGGATCAGGGTTGTACTTGAAACACATGGGGACATGGGTGCATTGCAATAGGACAGGGCTTAAACAAAAGCATAGGGGCACCTTTTTAGGGGAGCATTGGTGATGTATAGAAAACACTGCAGTTTAAGTATAGCCATTTTAATTTTCATTCTTGTTGTATTCTAGGTTTACAGGTTGTCCTAAACTCCATTATCAAAGCCATGGTCCCTCTTCTCCATATTGCCCTGTTGGTGTTGTTTGTAATCATAATCTATGCTATTATCGGACTGGAGCTATTTATTGGCAAAATGCACAAAACCTGTTTTTATAGTGGTACAGGTGAGTTGTATCTATCTGCCTTTCTATCTTCCAATGTATCTGTCTTTTTTAACAACTGTACTTTATGGAGTTTACATTAACACAACATATAGCAACATACATACCATAGGAGAAACATATGCAACACCCCAGGTGCTCTCATATTCTTGGCTTGACTTGATCACAAGTAACATAAAGACAGTGGAATGCACATTTTATGAAATCATAGGTCTAATACAGTTCACAGTGCCTAAGAGGGAATCTACGTTATTCCAATGCTTCTAGAAGAATTGATACCTGGACCTCATGGACGCTAACATTCATTCCAGTCTGAATGTTTGCATCACCTCCTGATGCCATTTCTGTAATGTGAGGATTTCCTGGTCTAGTCAGTGGCATAGTATTTGTTTCTTGATAACCATTGCAGTCAAGGTGAAGTGGTATTTCTGTTGCACATCAGAGCTTAGATGTCTAAGTCCAAGAGACATCTTTTCCTAGTGAATGTCCCTTCGCTCTAACTGCTGATCTAGAACATTCTGGATGACTTGCCAGCGGGTTGTGCTTTAGAACAGTCCCACAGGTTGTACAGAAGGGTAACTTCCTCAGTGCACATCTTGTGCGGGGGCAGTGACCCCCACTTGTAAGGTTTCTGAGGTGTGTGATACATGTTCTGTAAGATTTAATACTGCACAAGGCAGTAACAATCCAATTTAACATATTTGTGTGTCTTCATGCACATTCTATCCCATTGCTCTTGGGTTGTGCTCCAGTTTATTGCTTCTGGCCAGTAATTTGATGGCGAACCAAACCTATGTGGCACAAAGCTCCTTCATGTTTGGTAAATGCTAGACATCGCATGCCTCTGTTGGGAAGATTCCTGTAACTCGTAGCAGTTTGAGGGGTAGTGCTTGGGTTAATAGTGGTTTTCCTAATGTTCTGGCAAGCATGTGCTGCAATTGCATTAAAATAAAAATATCTTTTGTTATCCAGGTTAAAACAGGATTGTAACCGGCTGTCAGTCGGGCGCCGCAAAGGGTGACGATTGGCGAATCGCATACAGCTAACTGAAACCAGCGGGTATTAAGCCAGACATAACGCCCGCTTGGTCAGTACCAGCTGTGGCCATGGAGGCACCCTAGGTAGCATCCGCTGGGTCAGTACCCAGATTGGCCAGGAGGCAGAGGGTGCAGCACTGAGCCTGGAATGAACAGGCGAGACACCAAAGCAGGAATCGGGAGCGCACCTGGCAGCAGTGGTAGACACAGCCAGTGGCACTAGGTACCCATAGAACCCTGTAGATAGGAGCAGCAATGAAGCACCGAGGAAATCTTCAGCGGAATGGCCCCCACCCTAATCCGACGGTGTCACACACACCAAATTAGTTAAACTGTTGCGAAAAGGGAAGCAATAGCAAACATACAGATATCGTCACACAGAAAGAGAGAAGCGATGGAGCGCAGTAGAGCCACAGTAAGTGTCTGAATAGTTGGTAGTGGGAGTCAATAGGTGTCCCATGGTGCACTGCTTCCATCGGCGCACCGCTATATGTCGGGTAAGGCAAACCAGAGAACAGGTCGGGAGAAATTCCAAAATCTGCCTTGCTTGAGTCTGTCACACAGCAATATGCTGTTCCTGTCTGTTGAGAAATAGGCACCACTATCTAAAAGATTGTCCTCTGGCAATCGTGAGCTATGCTATCAGACGGTTACAGTGTAGAATGCAAACAGTAGTACCATAGAATAGGCAGCAGCAGTATCACTTTCGAACTCCGGTGTATTTCCGAGTGATCAACAGCTCGCACACAGTCCCCTGGCTGGCTGGTTATGCCATAAGCGCATTAATCACCTTCAGCCTCGGCTCTGCTGTGGATTAATGCCTGCTGGGCGGTTGGACCCTTGGCTGCGCCTCAGGCACCAACCCCCACCGGGCATTAATCCATCGCAGAGCCATCATCTGGCGGTGATTAATGCTTACTTGTAGTTGTTAACATTTTCCCAGCTGTAAAATATTAACATGTGAAATACCTTTGTCTTTCCAGGACTGCTTGAGAGTTGTCCTACCACCTATTTTAAAATTTGGATTGTGCCAAATAGGTTGATCCTGTGCTTCTCCTGGTGTAAGTTTAAGGATCCTACATAACTGGTGATATATTGCAACTGAGGTTCCATGGGGGTGACCAATGCTTTAGGCAGCCTTGCTCGTGTGATATAAAATAAAGCTTCCAGGCTGATCTCCTCTGATTTGCAGATGCATTTCTCAATTTCAATCATTGTGGGGTGTAGGGGAATCTACTGGGTCTGCTTGCATTTTCCATTTGAAATATTTGGCCCCTTGTACATGGAAGTACGTGAAGAAATCTAGGAGGTTCAAGCCTTCTTTGGTTTTAATTTCCTTGCCAGAGGAAGCTTCTTGCACCAGGACAGTGGAGGGTAACAGTGTATTGAGAGGATACAAGATCCTAAGCAGGATGGTCATTTTCACCATGCTTATACAGCCCCAGAGTGAAAGGGGTAATTAAATCCATCTATCTAACTCTTGCAAGGCACCAGGTCCTGATCGTATTCACTGTAGGGTGGGCAGGATTGCGAACGACACAGCTGAGGCTGCGTCATTTCAATGGCTATTAATGAAATCTATAATTGGATGGTGTCTAACAAACTTGAATTGAATACAGTCAAACCTCGATCATCCGACCTCCGTTAACGAACCTCGGATTAACTGAACCATGATCATGTCTCGCATTTTCATGTTAGTGCTATTGGTGCTGTCATAACATAGTCTGCTACATTGAGTGAACGTCACATGACTTAATCCTCATCACATACAGTCAATTACATTTAATTACAATCAATTAGGTTAATTAGATCAATTGCATACAGTATTTACTGCAGTAATCATTTACAGTGCAGCTAGGTGCTCAGAAACTCAGAACATGGCTGAGAGAAAGCTGAAGCGCTGCTTGCTTGATTTCCAGCAGAAAATAATTTTAGACTGCCTTCAACAGGGCAGAAAGTGGTTGATTTTGCCAAACAGTTTGGCATTGGCAAGTCTGCTGTGTCCGATATTCAGAAGGCCAAAGAGAAGCTCAGGAATACGCTGTTGCTATGTAGAGCAAGCGTGGTACTGAGCTTAGAAAGACAATGCAAAAATGCAATGATGAACAGTTAGATTGTGCCCTCTACATATGGTTCATACAGAACCGGTACGTAGAACACCTATTTCTGGACCCATAGTAAAACAAAAAGCCTTGCAATTTCACCAGAACATTAACGTTGCAGATAATAGCTTCACTGCAAGTGAGGATGGCTTCAGAGGTTCAAAGCAAGGCATGGTATAAGACAGCTGTCAGTGGCCAGAGAGCTGCTGTCTACCAGTGACGACTCCATTGCTCCATTTTGGGACAGGCTCACGTTATAAATGATAGACGAAGGTTTGTGTCCCGAACAAATTTATAATGCTGACGAGACTGGGTGTTTCTGGAAGTTGTTGCCAGAAATGACCTTGGCCAGCCATCAGAGAAGTCGGCACCTGGTTACAAAAAAACAAGGAACGACTTACAGTTCTCAGCTGCACAAATGCAACCGGTGTTCACAAACTTAAGTTACTAGTGATTGGCAAATCATTACGCCTCGTTGCTTCAAACATTGCAACATGGACAACCTCCCAGTACTTTACAGAGCTCAGAACAGTGCTTGGATGTCAGCGACCCTGTTCAAAGCATGTTTTTCCAAGACTTTGTTCCCACTGTACGTGCTCACCTACTCTCACTTGAACTACCTCCTAGGGCTATTCTTCTGATTGACACTGCAGGAGCACATCCTGATGCAGAGAGTCTAAAAACAGGATGGTACCATAAAGTGTGCTTTTTTACCCCAAACACCACAGCTAAGCTCCAACCTATGGATCAAGGTATCCTGGCAACCTTAAAAAATCTACCGTGGAAAGTTATTAACATAGGTGTTGGCAGAGGAGAATGAGGAGCTGTCACTCACAGACATCATTAAGTGTCTAAACGTAAAGGATGCTGTTACCTTCTGGCTGAGGCATGGGTCGAGGTCCGTATTGACACCATGGCAAAATGCTGGGCTCGCTTGCAGGTGTTGTCACCTGCATCAGTCCTGTTGTAGTACAGCAGCATGAGGAGGCTGCAGATGTGATCCAAGAAATTGCTGTACAACTGTATTTGCAAGAAGATGCAGTCTTTGACTGGTTAGAGGCAGATGCGGCTGATGATGGATACGGAGACCTTAATGATGAAGACATCATTTCAATTGCCAAAGCAGAAAATGCTGTGAAAGAACTGAATGAAGATGAGGGACAAGAAGACAGTGTTCCAGCTCCAATTGTACCAACAGCGGAGAAGCCACAGAAGCTTTTGATCGCTGCATTCTTTGTTGGAGAGCCAGCCTGGGGTGGACACCTACACACCTTGCTGCTCGGCAGCTAAGACTGAAAGCCATCAGAAGAGAAATGATTGCTATAAGCAGCGAGCAATCACGGACTATTTCAAGTAACTACGAGTTGCTTGTACAATAATATTTTTTGTTTTTGTGAATGACTACAGTAAGTACAGAAATTAAATTGTACTTTTTAATTTAAGCAAATAAAATTATGAAGTTTTTGTTTGACAGAATAAAATGATTTTGCAGCACATACCAACGTTCTATGTCTGTCGTGTTCGAACGACTTACAGAAAATAACATCTGGGCTTGCTTTTACAGTACTTTATTTCATTACAGTATTTTCAATGAACACTTGATTTACTGAACCACTCGATTATCCGAACAGATCGATGTCCCCCAGCAGTTTGGATAATCGAGGTTTGACTGTATAGCCAAATGCAAGGTAATGCACTTAGGCTCCAGTAATAAAAACTTGGCATACGTGACTTGGAAATAATGCACTATTACTAGTGAAGAAAGAGATCTGGGTATTAAAATCACAACTGATCTGAAGTTTAGCTCCCATTGTAAAGACCAAATAAAAAAGGAAAATCATAATCTTAATAGCATCTTGAGACATATTGCCAGCAGGGATGAGAGGGTTTTGATGCCCCTGTACGGAGCCTTGGTTAGAACACAATTGGAGTATTGTGCTCAAGTGTGGTCACCACAGAATAGGGAGGATATTCAGAAAGTGGAAGCGGTTCAGAGAAGAGCTACGAGGTCAGTAGCTGACTTGAAGGGCATTCCCTATTCAGCTAGACTAGAGCATTTAAACCTATATTCACTTCACTATAGAAGCCATAGAGGAGACATGTGTATGCTCTATAAAATCATAGGACACACTAAGCTGAGGAAGATTTAGGACTTATATTTAAAACAAGTTGGTGTAGTATGAGGAGACATAATAAACAACTTTTAATGCCTAAATGAAATTCAAATTTGAGAAAATATTGGTTTATAAAGAGTAATTTCCTTCTGAATAGCCTTCCTTCCTGTATAGTGGAAAGCAAAAAATATGGACATTTTTAAGGCTAGGCTGGACATCTTGTGTGGGGATAGAACTACAAGGTTCTAAATGTTTTTGGGATTGGCAAGCATTATGGACAAAGTCTTATAGCTTGATACTACCTATGAAACCCCAGGGTGCTGAGGAGATGGCAGAGATGTTTGCCAGGCCACTGATGGACCTGTTCAGCACCTCCTGGACATGAGTTATGTGCCCCAGGACTGGAGGGTGGCCATGTGGTGCCCATTCACAAGAGCGGCCCATGGGACTAACCAGGAAATTACCGACCTGTCAGTCTCATGTCCATAGTGGGTAAACTTATGGGGTGATACTGAAAGAGAGACTGGTGGCATTTCCTGAGAGAAATTAACTCCAGGATGGGCATGGGTTCGTCTTCGGGAGGTCTTGTCAGACCAATCTAGTAGAGTATTATGACTGAGATCCAAGAGAGCTGGATAAGGGTCACGCTGTGGACGTCCTGTACTTGGACTTCAGCAAGGCCTTAGATTCAGTGCCTCATGGGCGCCTAGAGGGGAACTGACTTTGTAGGGGTGGGGAGAAACTGGCAAACTGGATAGGGAACTGGCTGAGGGGAGGCATCAACAGATGGTGGTGGTGGTGGGGAGAACTCTCAGCACCTAGGCTAGTGACGATGGAGTACCTCAGGGCTGTGTACTGGGTCCTGTGCTGTTTGGGCTATTCATTTCGGATATCTCACATGGAGATGGGAGCACGATTAGTCTTTGCAGACAGTACTAAAATGGGGAGGTAGTTGATGAAGTGGATGGGTGGAAACCACTATGGTGGACTTAACCAAACTAGAGGAATGGTTGGAGTGGTGGTGGCTGGGCTTCAATGTGAACAAATGCAAGATTATGCACTTTGGGGCAAAGAACCTGAATAGGGACTATTGGTTGGGTGGGGTGAGGCTGGGGTACACTGAGGAAGAAGGACTTGGGGTGTTGATAGCAGGGGGAGCATGAACAACTATGCTCAATGCAGGAAAGCTTGCAGCTCAAGCTAACAAGATGCTGGGGTGCATTGCAAGGGATTCTCGTCCAGGCATGGGGAGTGATCCTGCCCCTCTACAGGTCATTGGTCAGGCCGCGGTTGAGTACTGTGTGCAGTACTGGCATCTGTAACTGAAGAAGGACATTGAACTGCTGGAGAGGTGCAGCAGAGGGTGACAAAATGTTATGGGGATGGAGGGCAAAGCCTACGAGGACAGGCTATGTGCGCTGAATATGTACACCTTGGAAGAGAGGAGGGATGGGGGATATGATTGAAACATTCAAGTATTTGAAGGGGATAAAAGCTGGTGCTGACAGGTTTTCAAGCTGAGGAAAGGCAGGGACACAAGGGGCATGGGCTAAGATTAGAGGGTGGATGATTTAGGAGAGAGATGAGGAGTCACATTTCACGGGAGAGGGTGGTGTCGAAGTGGAATGCCCACGAGAGGGGTGATATCATGTAAGATGGTGGGAAGTTTTAAAAGGGCATGAGACAGGAATGGGAGAGGGTCTGGGTGAGTAGTGCTGAGAACTGGGGAATAGTGCTGAGAACATCCTCAAGATGGGGAGGGGTTTGGGGCAGCTGCATTCTAGGGGTGCTAGCTGTACACTTGAGCAGACTTTGATAGACCATGAGGTCTGTTTCTGCTGACAGTTTTGTATGTTCGTATGCTTGATTACCATCAGCAGGTCTGTTAGATTTTCTTTGACCATTTATGACATACGACATGGCTATCTTTTGCCTAGTTATAAAAGGATCCTGTTAGACCAGCTTAGCACCAGATGTTCAAGGTCCCGTTGTCTGGATACGATAGTTGAGTGTCAAAAGGTGGTTTTCCTCACTTCCAGTTCATAGAGAGATATGGCCCCAAATGCCTTTATTTCTCTCAGAGCAGTGGCAATGACGTTGAGGGATTTCTAACATGCAACAGAATATTATTGGCATAAAGGAAATTTTATACTGCTTCTGTCCAAATGTTATGCTCTGTATGTTGTGATTTTGTTAAATCTGTAACAACAGTGGTTCTAAATGTACGTTAAACAGGAATAGGTATGGGAGGTGACATTTTTCAACAAGTAACCAGACAACAGAACCTTGTCACATTGCACCTTGGCTGTAGGATTAGAGTGTAACAGTCTCACCCAGCTGATTTAATTCTTCAGGGATTTCGTGACGCTTCATTACCCTAAATAAGTAGTGCCATGAGACTCAATGCCTTTTCTGCATCCAGTGATGTCAGCAACACAGGGGTGGGGACCTCCTTGATACAGAAATAATATAAAGAGATTCCTGAGAGGGTCTGATGATACTTTACCTCCCGTGAACTCCACCTGTTTTGCTCCTATTAATGGTGTCCAGACTCTCTGCAGTCTGAGGTAGCACTATTGCCAGGAGCTTCAGGTCGATATTTAACAGAAGGATTGTTCTTTAGTTAGAGACTAGGCTTTCATATTTCCCTGGCATTGCTAGTACTGAGATTAGTGCCTGTTGAATGGTGTGTTCTAGACTACCTTTATCGTAGGGTCTCCACATTGTATCCCCTGCCTGGTGACTATGTGCAGGTTGAGGGGCCTGAACTCATTGAACAGGTGCCTCCACCCGGAGGAATGGTTCTGGGGTAGCGTAACTGCTGTTGGTATAGCTCTCCGGGATGCTATAATCCCCACCAACCCCTCTAGTGGCCTAAACAGTATGGCAGCAAAACTTTCACATATACTATATGGCAGTAATGACTTGCTCACACCCCTTGCACTTACTACCAGGGCTGGATCATCTACAGCTGCCCTGAAGACCCCTGTAAAAGAAGACTTGTAAAGCAACAGTTCAGTGGCAGTACAATACCCCACCAAAAAAGGTACACACTAGCCAGATTAAATGCAAAAACAACACAATCTGATTTATTCATGGGAATGTGAACAGGGTGGGGCATGAATCTAGCAGATGACTTATAGATCTGATTATTTCAGGCTGAAAATGCATGCACAAAGAGTCCCTTATCTACAGTCACACAACCCTGGGTACCCAGTTGTAAGCAGGCTAGCCTGAAGCGATGTCCGAGGTAGACTGGCTGTCGTCGAGGCAATGGGTCAGGAAGCATAGAGAAAACCCAGAAGCAGTTCTAAAATTCCAAGAAACTGTTTATTTGTAGTTGCAGGAACATAAAATAAACCTATTCAGAATAACTATATACAAAAGTAAAATATAATCTCTTGTAAAAAAATCTTTCTTGGAAAAAAATCTCCCTTGCAGCTCAGTTTAGCTGTTTTTATAAGACTTATTCAACCCCTTCCTTTGTAAGCATCCTGTTCTTTGTCAATTTCAGGAGCTGCTAGAACATTGAGAACTTCCTGAGATCTGCACAGCTTTGCTAAAAGGCTCAGGCATTTGCACTCAAATGACCTGTAGCTTTTACAGTTATCTCAAATTATAAATATATACATTTCAACCAGGGCTCAACAATCAGGCTGTCCGCTTGTCCCAGACAGCCGGTTTTCATTTGGGACAGCTGTTTTTAAGTTCGCCTGTCCTTGACAGGCAGTTTGTCCATTTCATTTTACCTTTCATTTGTGCACTAGGACCCAGTAGAATCAATCGGCTGGCTGTCTAGCAGAGCCTGAGAATCTGGCGTCCTGCTGTCATCGTGGCTCGCCCTCGAAAAGTGCATCTCAGCTCGTCCTTTCCTCCATGGGTTCTGGTGACTGCTCCAGCAGTGGCGTCACCTGACCTCTCTCTATGTTGACCCTGAGCAGCACAAAAGTAGATGAGTGGTAGCGGGTGGAAGAGTCTCCCAGTAATGGTAGAGTACAGCAACCTGGCATGCGCAGACTGTCACTGCACATTGCGGTTGCTCTGCTTCATTTTCAATCTATCCTTTGAATCATTCCCGGACGCTGTGGAGTAGGAGGAGAGGTTCTTCAATGGCATTTACTGGCTGCATACTATTCAAAAATACTATTCACCAATACATTTAAAAAATGTTTTCTGGGCTTCTGGAGATTAAAAAGGGGTAGGCAGGCAGGTCTGCATTGAGGACTCTGTGGCGTTGCCCCATGCTGCTCCACCATCCACTCCTTCAGGTGTTGGATCTCTGTAAGTGGTTGGGAGAGGATGGCACAGACAAGGCCCAGACACTCTTTGTGTTGTGTTTTAATTTAAAAGAAGCATCCTCCATTTAGTGTGCAGAAACCTATCCTAGGATATCTGAAGCCAACTGTAAAACGGAAGAAATTAAATGTATAAAATAAGACAGTAACACAGGCAGGCTGTTGCTCTTATCAGTGCTCTTGACTATACTAACAAAATCACTTAAGGCAGGCTTGCCTTAAGTGTTGTTGTGGGCTCTGTATGTGCAGGGGAGTGGAAAGGGACTAATTAATAAAAAGAACTAATACAACAAAGCAGGCACTGTCAAGGGAGAGGAAGGGACGGAATATATTCTGTCTGTCTTAAGCTGCTGCAAACAGACCTCCATAGTTATTTTGATGAGAAAGCCTTGCCTAAGTAATAAGCCTTAGCCAAATAAATATATACACATCTGCCCCATAGACTCTCTCTCGTGTTCTGCAAGTGGAGGGGGACTGAAATGGAATAAAAAGAACTTGACAGAGAGACTGAGAGAGCTTAATATGTAACCCTTGATGAAAGGAGGGACAGGGGGGACATGATAGAAACGTTCAAGTACCTCAAGGGAATCAACAAAGTCCAGAAGGGTAGCATCTTTCAGAAAAAGAGATGTGTAAGAACAAGGGGACACAATTTAAAGATAGAGGGGACTCGGGTAATGTGAGGAAGTCTTTTTCACGGAGAGAGTGGTGGATGCATGGAACTGCCTTCCTGGGGAGGTTGTTGGGGCTAAAACAGTGGGAGAATTCAAACATGCATGGGACAGACACAAGGCAGTTGTGGGGGTGGCAGGAAGTAGGCTTTGGTAAACTCGAATCTGAAGCTTATCTAGTAGGTAGGAAATGGGCAGACTGGGTGGGCTAAGTGGTCCTTATCTGCCGTCAAAGTCTATGTTTCTATTGACTAGACCGAGACTGTCAAACAGTGAGGAGGGGGATTAAAGTCTTTGCATCTGTATTCTTGATCAGACAGTGTAAAGCCCTCCAGAGTTGTTGGTTCCTTGCTGGAGCTTGCAGATCAGTAGTCTTACTAGCTATATTAATATAAAAAGCTGTACAGGATTGTTGTTATGATCTGCTAGTGGAGGGATTGGAAAATAACAGCTGAATTAAAGAAGGCACTCACACTCACTGCTGCTGTCAACAGAACAGATACACAGCCCTTTAGAGTGTTTGAGACAGCAGTGAAGAAAAGTCTTACAACAATGTGGACAGGTAAAACTTTTGTCGGACAGGCAGAATTTACACCCCACCTGTCCCTCGGACAGGCATCTCAAAAGAATGATTTCTAGCCCTGATTTCAACAGTAACACAATTTTCTAAATTAAAGTGATCCCATTATCAGCTTCACTCCAACAAATTGGACAGGGTCCTATTCTGCTCTATCACACCAGCATTGCAGCTGTTGTTGGGGCCTTAGGAAAGAAAATAATTAGCATGCATATCAACCCAGAATTTGTAATCCGGAGCCAGATGGCTCAGTTCGTTGTAATAAACCCAAACAAATAAATCAGATGACACGCAATGATTGCATCTTTGTTGCAGGGAGCTACCCTGTTTGGTACTCACGCTACCCAGACCAGGAGGCAGGACTGATGAGATGAAGACCTCTGGATGGTGTTCTGGTTTGCGAAGTAGGGACCACCACGACTTACTGAGGTGGTGGCTACCTGTTCAATGGTGTTGAGCAGGGTGCCGAATCCCTGAGTGGGTCTTTCATCAGAAAATATCTCTGCGATGGGAGCAGCAGTCTGGGCCGAGATGGCAGGGGCGAGACCAGAGCAGGCAGTTAAGTATTCAGTCCGTTTGGTGCTGGAGCAGCTTTCAGCTAGCATAACACACTTGAAGGTGGAGAACCAAATCGCGACCCACACAGCACATTCAATACACTTATAAGCAACACAACTCTTAGTCACAATTTGGTTAAAGTCCGGTTGCAATTTAGCAGAAGTTCTCGCAAACCTCTCAATCCTAAGACTCACTTCTGCACCTGCCAGGCGATCACTTCTGGAGCAAGTCTTCGTCCCAAATTCAGGAATGATCACTCTTTCTTCTTCAGGCTTCAGATCTCAGGCAAAGGAATTAGATTTAAGTCCAACTTTCACATTCACTGGATTTCTCACTGGAAAATGTGACAGGCGGGCCAGTGCAGCCTTCCCACCGATTCTCCAGTGCTCCTTCATGAGGAGCAGCTGCTTGATGGCTCAAGCATACCTCTCAACTGTACCACATTAGGAGGAATTTTCCTCATTTTATGTCATAAAAGCTCCTGTTCCACATTGTGAGGACTTGTCCCACATTTAGTATTAACATTTTAAAGCAAAAATCTATAGTAAATGATGCAAAAATTATATTATTCAATTAACAGACTTTCTGAACACAAATGCAGACATTTTAAGTGTTCTGAGCTTCCTATGTAAAGATTTGATTAAGTGTTCCACATCTTGCTTATTTGTTCCATATTTTGAGAGGCAATGTTCCACATTTGGGGACAAAAGGTTGCGAGTATGGGCTCAAGCTGTTCACTCTCCAAACTCCAGCTCACAACTGACTCTGCTGCAGGCAGTTCTGGGGATTTCTCTGAGATCCAAAAGGTTTGGTTGGCTGAGGGAACTGTCTGTCACAGCAAGGGCTTCCCCTCCAGGTCCATTTAGGTGCCAAACCTTAAAATTACAATTCCTACAGAAATTCAGTCCCACAAGACCTCTGGGGACAGTCTTCATTTTAGGTCCCCTGAGGTTTGATTGGTCCAACTCTGGCAGTCCAGAACCAAAAGGTGGCTCTTATGCAAAATGTCCAAGCTGCAAGAGAAGGCAGGTTAAACAAACTTCAATAGTATTATTAATAAGGCAGATAAACAGTAAATAAACACAGTTCCTAACAGAGCTCCCTCTGCATATAGCAACTGCAGAATGGAGCAGAAATACCACTTGCCTGGCTGGTCATGAGCCCTAAACTACTTGGACCCAGCCCAGACTAATTTCTAACACAGCTTAATGACTCTTTAAAGAGAGAGGCATGGAGGCTTATAGCACTCTCATGCAGACACATACAGCTACTGCAGACACAGGACACCATCCTGACAGTGGGCATTAGGCAGCCCAGGAAGACATTTTAGTAAACCCCAATTTGTAGGGGGTTACAACATGTAATTCTTTCAGGTGTTTTAGAAGTGTATCTTTCAGGGCTTTTGAAAGTTCACCAACAACCTATCTGGCCCTGGGGCTTTGTCTAATACCTGTGTGCAGGGCTGACCCTTATTCTTCTGTCATGATATAGGTTGTTTGAGAATTTCCTGGCAGTCAGCAGTCGGGAGCATTACCTGACTAAGGTACTGGACTATTTTGGTATTATCCACCCTCGATTCTCCTATAGTGTACAATTGTAAAAATGTGAAATGTGTGTACCCTCTGTCAGGGGTTTTGTGAGAATTTCCTGAGTTTGTTCCTTCTAATATAACTCAGAGTCCTGGCTGAGTCTTGTTTTTCAGGTGACGTGCCAGCAGTCTGCTGGCATTTTCTCTCCGTGAGACATAACCAACGTTGGCTCTGAATAGGGCTATTTCTGCCTGGTCCCTATTGATTTCATTATATTGTTCTATCAGTGTGTTAAGTTGTTGTTTGACCTGCTCTGTTGTGTTACCCAAGAGCTGTTTCTCTAGGGTCCTAATCAGATCAAGAATTCCAGCTGCCTTGCCTTGCTGTTGTGTTTTTAACCTTAGAGATAATTCTTATTCTAATTATTCCCCATTACTGTGCATTTGTAAGGGCACCATACTGTGTTGGTCCCCTCCAAAATTTCTATTTGCAGAAATGCCAGGCAGTCTTGGCACTTTGTTCATAGGAACAGTCTTTTGGTTTCTCTGTCTTATCAAAATTTGTTATTTAACAGTTGCTGTTATAAGTTACTATATTAGTAACACGTATTTTTATTCTGAAGTGTTTTGTATATATGCTATATAAGAGCTGAGTTGTCTATTTTACTGAATTTTGTATGCTTGTATTTTGTCTGCAACATTAGTTTAAGGTTTACACAGGTCTGTCTTGTAAACTGGACAGTAGTCCAAATGACATGTATTATCTGTTTAAAATAAACGTTTACTATACCTATCTACCTACTGTTCCTTGGTTTTCTAGAAAATCTATCTGTAAAATCTTTCAGGTGCTCTACTGTTTTAGTATCTTGTAGCATATTAATGCTGAGTCTCCATATTTGATCTCTAACTGATTGGGATCTGTTATCAAAGCTATTTTAACTGGCATGTGATCTGAGATCACTTGCTGAAGCATTCCTGCCAGGCATAATCCCTGTAACAGTGGCTGACCAAGCATAAAGTAATCTAGCCTGGAGCTGGTGCCGTAGGGGGTTGAGAAGAATGTATATTCCTTCTCAGATGGATGGAGCATTCTCCAAGGTTCCACACGATTAAGAAGGTTCATGAGCTGTCTGATAGCCCTCTGGTTCTGGGACAGACTTAGTCCGAGCCTGCCTGACATATCCAGGTCAGTCCTAATAGGGTATTCTAGTTGCCTGCTATAATTATAGTGGTATTTGGCAGTTAGGAAGTTGCATCATAAAGTTGGTAAAGAATCTGGTGTCTTCCCTGTTTGGCCCATAAATGTTGGCTAGTACAACCTCACACTAACCAGAATCTTTCCAAGTATAATAAACCTGCTCTTGGAGTCTGTACTTTCTTGTAAAAGTTGTTGCTCTGGCAATTAGAATGGTAACCCCACCTGTCTGGAGTCTATAGCTGTTCTGAATACATTTCCTACCTATGATGTCCAGAGGAGGTACTTGTTGACCAAACAAGTGGGTTTCTTCAAAAAGATCAGGGCTGAGTTATACTTTTTATGTGGGTGAGACCCTGGATCTTTTATCTGGGGAGCTGACTTCTTTTATATTCCAAGTGATAAGTGTCAATGAGGTCTTAGCCATCAGCTCAAGTGGCTGATTGTGGTTTATGAGTACCTCACCAGCACTGTCAGTTGCTCAGCAGGTTGCACACTCGCCTCTGAGGCTGGAAGATCAAGCGCTGTGGGTGCTTGCTTCACACCAGGCACTTGGATTAAATCCCAATACTGACACTGTAGTGCACCATGAGGGCGATGTTGCACTCCTGAGGTGCTGTCTTTCAGATGAGACATTAATCCGAGGTCCCGCCTGCCTGTTCTGAAGGTTGTTCAGGTGGACGTTAAAGATCCCATGGTACTTCTGAAAAGAGTAGGGAATTTTTATTTAAAACAAAACATTACAAGAAAAATACTCTTTACTTAGATATCCAGGACATAGAACCATACTTATTTATACCATCCATATATCTTTTCTGTGTTTAACATATACCATTTACGTTTCCACAGATCTTTAGCTCTTTTCCTCATACAGAATACAGTCAGTTTGATATGCTTTGTCTAGTTCCATTTGTATTTTAAATAACAAGTCATTTTGTTGCACTTCATTATTCTGTTAGAACCTTTGGCACCTAACTTGCCATATACTCCATTTACTGTGTAATAGCCAGGATCACATACACTGTCCCCTGTTTATATTATCTCAATCTTTGTTAGCTGCCCATATAGTAAAACTTCATATGTCATTTTTGCAAAGATTTCCATATCCCAGAATTTTGCTAGATTTCCCCAGAATGACTTTATACAGATGCATTCAAAAACAGATGTTTTATACTTTCTTCCACCATCCACTGGAAGTGTCCATACATATTCTCTCTTTTTATGTTTTTGTTTCTTTGACATTAAGTTTTCCATTGGCTGCATAACCAAACCATCGCCTTCATTTTCTTAGGAATCCTTTTTCCAAAGTCATTTCTAATATTCTATTTGTACATTTTCATTTACATTAAAACAGGTTTCTCATAATAATTTCTTTCTACTATTTCTTTATAAAACAGTTTCCTATTTTTTTGTCTTAGAGACTCTGGCCTGGATATTCAGAAATGTGCCAAAGGCGGTACAAGTCCTGCACAGCACAAATCTGATGCACCATGGCGCAGCTGGAGCCATATTCAGAGGTGTGCAGGCTGAACAGCGCCAGCGCAATGCGGCTGAATATGGCAGAGTTGCGCCATGGCGAAACAGAGTTGCGCCATGGCGCCAAACAGAGCGCGATTGAGCAAACAGAGATGCCCCATGAAACTGCAGAGCGCAGAGCAGCACAGCAATAGAGGGGTCAGGGACAGAGAACAGACCCAGGGACAGAGCCAGGGAAGCCAGTGACAGTGGCCACAGGAGGCCTCCACCAGCAGGTCACACACAGGCACCTAGACCCCAGAATACAACGGTGGCACGGATAGCAGGCAACAGGGGTGCCTGATGGCCAACTGAGGACCGCCAAGGGAGCCCCTACTCCCCAGGGAGGTTGCTGGACATGCCCCCATCACGAGACCATAGCAGGTCACACCCAGGACCATACAGCCAAGCACACACATGACACACAGGCACACAGGAGCCCACACAGTGGGCACTGAATGGGCCAAGATGCAGGCAGAGTGGCAGAGCACATAGGACAGGCCACGCAACACAAAGCAGAAGACCCAACACAGTGTTCGGACAGTACCCAAACAATGACCATGGCCATGAGCCACCACCATGCACACACCTGCCACACACCTCGACTACTGCCCCATGGGCACTCCAATGCCAAGCCACTGACCAGGGATGGACACTGTCACAAACCCACTCAGCAGGTCAGCTCTGTACTCCCAAAGTGCCAACCTCCAAGCGCAGTCTTGTGAACAGTTTACAGAAACAAGGTAACCCTCCTTTCTGTTTTTGTGGGTTCGAATCAACCTTTGGTCTCAAGTCTTGGAGGGATTCAAACTGTGAACCTCTTGCTAGCATACCCAATGCACAGGCTCAGATAATTCTGTCTTGGGGGCCAGATATCTTTGCCTATGGGCACCTAACCAGGTGTACAAAAATGAATCCTTAAAAACTCTAATAAAAGACCTCAGATTAAACTCTCACCCTTATTCACTAAAACAAAATACCACCAACAGCTTAATCTGGTTCAAGGTCATTCTACCACCTTTTACCCAGCAGGGACAGCAGGTGCATTCTGTCCCTGTTCGATAACCTTGGCCTCCCACTGTGCACAGTGATGATTTGCAAGGTGGGTGCACTGCCCACCTGTCCCCAGATGTCTCCTCTCTCACAAAACTTCTTTCTCCCACACTAGGTAAGGCAAAGTGAAAGTCTTTCACTGTCTTACTGATAAACTTCCTGCCTAAGCCATGTGACCGGCAGACTGTAACAAATGTGATCTGTGGGCTGTTTCAATTATGACTCACTTTGTGTTCAACAGAAACCAACGTGAAGTGAACGTGAAGTTACCTTAATGTGAAGGCATAATGGGCAAAAGTCATCATAAGGTGAAGTAGTGTAATTCTATGGGGACTTAGCATAGCATTTTTTTTTCTTTTTCATTTTTAGTTTTGTTGACCGGGTAAGTGAACTAGACAAATCCTGCCTATTTTCAGGCACGACCGGGGAGGGATAGAGATGATTGCCAACTGACCTTGAACCAGATTAAGCTGTTGGTAGTATTTTTACTGAATGAGGGAAATTTGGCCAGGACACTGGAAATTCCCCTACTGCATTGCTGGCAGTAGGGGACTTGCTGCTGAGAGTCGGTTCACTAGTGGATCTGTCTTAGAGGTGGACGGTCGTCATGGAACAAGGAGAGCGCTCGAGCTTTACTGGCAAAATGACTGAATCTACAGCGGTACCTGAGCACCAGGTTATTGAGAATACTTTGGAGGATGGAGAGATTTTTGTTTCCACGGAGGATTTATCGGCAGTTTTGCTACTACTGGAACCCTATCTGCTTTGGGTGCCACGGAGAAGACAAGAGCAGCTGGTAAAACAGCTATCTGAGTTAGCTCGGGAACACGAGCGAGTGAAAAATCAGTTGAGTGCTTATGCTAGTAAGGAGCTACCTGTGGTTCCATCTTCTTGTGATGTTAGTAGTCTTCCATGTAAGTTGGAGTCTTGGATCCGTCGGAGGTTTGGTGAGGTTGCCTCGGAAGGCACATGTGCAATCCCCTGCTGTCATTTGCTTGGCTGGCAGTAATGAATTGGGAAAGATTCAGTGCCGAGAGCGGTAACAGGAATCCTATTGACTGGGGTTGCTCCGCGTATCTCCGGTTGCTACGGAGACCATGGGAGTCCCGGATGTGTCTACAGCGGGCCGCGGAGGCTTCGTTTGTACTGAGCAGGTGCATACTCTGTCTAAAGCAACGGTTGTTTTCAGAGCCTCTAACCAAGTTGCCTCTCGCGAGCTGCAGCATACAGAGGTAAGCTGCATTTTCAAACAGAGCCACACAATCAGACGTGAGTGTCAGAATTTTCTTTTTAAAAAGAACGCTACCCCATGGTGAAAAGGTGAGAGGAAGGAAGAGAAATGGGTGGCTGTGATTTCTGCCAAACGGAACTTGGGGTGATAGCTGGGGTACAAACTGTCTCAGTACCCATGAGGGACACCTCTGCTTCTTCGACTTTAGGGTCGTCCCCCCTTACAGCCGTTAACTGATGATAACTGGACTCCTCAGCAAGCTTTAAGTGCTGCAGGTTGGACTCTAAACAATGGCTCATGGCGACCTACGCCAGATTGGGACCCAAAACTGAATTTCTACAAAATGAACCTACGGCAGCCAGGTTGCCTGATTTACCTGCGACCCTGATAAGCCTGTGGTGGAACAGAGGAATTGAGCCTTCTCATGGGGCTGTACAAGTCACACCTTCTGATGTTTTGATTGACTTAAGACCTTAGACACATGCTCAGCCTATACAGAGTAATTCTAAATCAGAGAAGCCATTAATGTCTGAATTATTTTCAAAATTAAGAAAGAAGCAGCACCATAGAAATGCAGTGAGGTTGAGGTATAGGGAGGTTTAGAAGTAAGGCCTGATAGGGCACTATGTTGGGAAATGTTTATTGAAAGAATCCTTCATTTTCTCCCGGGAGGTGTTTGCCTTTATAAATCTCTCTGGTGAGGATAATTTTGATGTAAGCTTTTGCTCAGTTTATACCTAGATTTATTCTGGGAACAGTATAACCAAGTAAAATTTTCTCCTCTATGGACCCCTTTTGGTAATTCCTTTGGCGAAACCGTTAAGTTTGTTACTATAATGTTCAGAAATGAGGGAGTACATGTTGATGATATCTTGTATTGGCTGTCCCAAAATGTGAGGTTTTGAGTTCTTCAGAAGCTATATTAGATGCAGAACAGTTTTGGACTGGGGATGGCGGTTTAAGGTCAAGCTCAGACAGACTGATAATGGGATTTTACATATTCCAAATTCCTTTTTGTTAGAAGCGAGATAGGGAGTTTGTTTTATGCTGGGCAGCCTAGGGCCTGCATAGTCACAGTTCCCGGACGCATTTATCTAGCTCATCGACAAACCTCGTTAGGATAACTGTGGGGAAATTGGACACATTACCTTTCAATGTATGACTTTCACAAAATGTGATCTTTGTGAGGAAACAGGCCATGTCTTTTGAATGTGAGTGGGCTGCTAAGAATAAAGCTTCTATTAGCAGCCCTAATCTTTTTATTCAAAAAGCCTTAGGTGTTGTTCCAATGAGTCCGGTTCCCAGTGGTGGAGTGGATATCCTTCTTCACATCCCTTGCTGGAGAAACCTGAGGTGCACTCTCTTGACGCTCCGTAGATAATTTTCCCATTCTATCTCCTGTTTGTTATGCTAAACAACAGGAGAGTTTTTCTCAGGAGTCTGTTACTTTGTATTGCCTCAGGTGAGAAGGTCTCCAGGAATCTTAAACCACCTTTAGTGCCTCCTCCTTCTGTGCAAATGGAAACCAGTAATCCTTTTGAGGTTTTATCTACCCAATCTACCCAATGGGGTGATTCAGTTATGGATTGTCAGGATCCGACTCTCAACCTGTGTGGGATAGCCCCTTGTGTGGTTCAGGAGGGATATAAAAGTAAAAAGAAAAGAGACGGAAAAAGATGGTTAATTTCTTACATTCTAACTGGCTAGTTTAAATTGGTTTCAGTGAACGTTCATAGTTTATTGAACTTTAAAAGAAGGCAGGTCATTTATGATTATATTCATAACAATTTTTGGATATCTGTTTGTTACAAGAAACTTGGATGTATACTTTAGACCAGGCCAGGATTTTCAAAGAGAATGGTGCTGGGGTCCTTCATATTGGTCCTTTGGACAACAATCAGCCGATGGCTTGGGGTTTCTTTTCAATTCTTATGAGTTTTCCTTGATAAAATTAATGGATCTTATTCCAGGGAGGCTAATGATACTAGATGGGGTCTGGAGGTCTGTGACTTGTAGATTTATTAATGTGTACTGTTCACAGTTGAAAGCTGAGCAGGTGGCGCTGTTTCAGATGATAAAACCCTTTTAGTTACCTCCTTTGAAATTTTCCTTTGTGGTGATTTCAATTGTGAGCTTAAAATGGGGGAACCTCAAGGGATTCGGGAAAAAGATTTATTGTGATTCTCATGCATTAGGTACTTTACTAAACTTATCTGGTTTAGTTCTTGGTAGTAGTCATCAATGGGGGCCAAAATTTTCTTATAAAAAAAATGCATATACATCCACTATAGATTACATTTTCTGTCAGATAATCTTCCTTTTCATATTTATACAATTCCAGTTTCCTTTCCAGATCATTTATTACTTCAGTGTAATTTCTCCCTTACTCATTCCCAAAATGGCAGAAAACCGGTGGAAACTGAGTGCTCCTTTATTAGAGACCCTGGTGTACTTCATAATGTTGTTATGCTATTTAGGGCATGACTTTCAGTTTCTTTTTTACATGAGGATTTGGGGCAATGGTGAAAAACTAAAGACGATTTATGTAAGTTACTTAAAAATCAGGGAGGTCCAAGGAAAACTTTATTTCTCAGCTACTTAAAACTCAGGCAACAGCTGTATTATTTATTTCCATGGCAAATACCTCGAAATTTGATTACTCTGCTCAGATTCAAACTTTAAAGCAGCAATTACAAGAGGTACAATATAATAGAGCTAAAACATCACAAGTACTTCTTCAATTCGAGTGTAAAAAAACAGCCTCATGTTGATCCATATGAAGCCTTTAAAAGTTTAAAATAACACCACTTTAGTTGCACTGATAAATCAGGAGAGACAATTAGTGGAGGGTTCTAAAGGTTTACAGATGATTATCAATGCTTTTTACTCTTTCATGCACCTACTGTGCCCCTAGTGTTGAGGATATAAGGCAATTTTGAATACAATAAAACTTCCAGATTCTCATTTTGACAAATCTTTGTTAACTGGTCTCTATTACGTAGAGCGGAAATTGTGGAAGCAATTAAATCTCAAAAATCTGGTACTTCACCTGGGCAGGATGGATTAACTTCGAATTGTGTAAAGCATTTCTATTTGAATTTTCCGAATGTTTAGAATTAGTTTTTAATTTTTCCTATCTGCTGTGGCTTTTCCAGTTTGGTTCTCCGAGGGGTTATTGATTTGTCTTTATAAATCTGGAAATAAAGCACTTATTGAAAATTGGAGACCTATTACAATTTTGAATACAGATTATAAACTTTTTTCAGGGATTCTGAATAACAGGCTTAAACAATATGCAGTAACAGTGCTCTCACCTTCTCAATACTGTGGGCTTCCAGGAAGGAAAATTCAGCATGCCCATATGATTCTCATAGATTTAATTGAGTATGCTGGTCAAAAATCAACTAGGCTGTATTGTCTCAGTGGACCAAAGAAAGGCTTTTGATAGAGTTTATCACCCATTTTTATGACGTTAAAACATTATGGGGTTCCTGACATAATTATAAATTGGATAAAATTACTCTATAATGGGGCTGTTATTTATCCAGTCATACATCGAGTAATTGGGGAGGGTTCCATGTGCCCACTGAGTACGTCAAGGGTGTCCCTTGAGCCCTTTATTGTATTATTTTATTATCGACACATTGATCCAATCAGTTTCACAAATACCGAAATGGAAAGGGTGTTGGGTCCTCCTTGTTGAAAGACCTTCACATACAGGCTTATGCTGATGATCTTTGTGTATTTTTCTAATTATGAGCAAGTTGCAGTATTTTTGGAATATATGAGTTATTATTCTAAAGTGTCTAATTCAAAATTCAAAGAAAGAAAAGTCAGGGTCTGTTTATTGGGGTTGGAGTTGCATCTGATATTGTCATTCAGGGACTTTGAATTTCATCTGATCCTATTAAAATCTTAGGATTGGTATATAGGCCACAGAATTTGCCTGAGTTGAACTGGGACAATGCATTGGCCTCGATAGAGGAAAAATTAATATGTGGAAACATTGGAAATTATCAAAATTAAAAAGGGTGCAGATAATAAAAAAAATTGTTATGCCTAGTTTATTGTATACTGCAATGGTATTTCCCTTACCCATACGGTTGGAAACACAAATTTATAGTTTATTTTTCAAATGTTATGGGGTAATAGGCTCAACCTTATTAAGAGGCAATATACATACCTAGAAAAAAACAACGGGGGCCTAGGGATGGTGGATCCGGTAATTTTTTAATACATTATTTTTATCACAAAATATTCTCATAGGATTATCACCAACCACGGCTATACATGGGTTATTGACAAAACAGGTTTTGGTGCACTGTTATTCAGCTTGGCAGGTAACCCCGCTAAACCCCTCAGAAATTAATTTTACACATTATTTTTGCTGGTGGCAAAAACATTTCAAATGGGTTTATCGGCTCAAGTGGTGAGAATAGTATGGGTCCACAATTATATAAAATAGTGATGTCCCTATTATATCAAACTGAACCAGCCTTTAAAACTGTCCCTTGATTGGTATAAAGAGGGTACTTCAGTGATTGAATAATCCCAGGTTGCCTGAATATATGTGGAATTTGTTTGGCTTTCAGTTTACGGTAGGATGAGTGTTAGGGGTAATGCAAAGCATAAAGCGATAACTGAAAGATTTTGTCCCTACCTTGAGTGTATAACTCAGGAGGAAATGATGGAACATTTTTATTTTCTTGTACATATGCTAGTTCTCTTTGGAAATTCCTGGCCTTAAAGTGGAATATGACATGGTTATCACATCTGGATTATGACATATTAGTTTTGGGTAGTTATCCTCAGTTAGGGGAGGTATAATTTAGAGACCTGGCACATTTTTTGTTGCTGTTTAACTTATTATCTATGGCAGGCTAGATGCCAGTGGGTACTATGTCAAAATTAATGTCTTATGATATCGGGATTGTTGGTTCAGGGCAATGGAAAGGATTTATCTTAAGGATTGCGAATTGGCTACCGCTAGGAAGGTGATTAATTGGTGGAAGGGATTCACAAGGTTTATTAAATATAAATAGGACAATCTACCTAATCTTATTCTAGTTAGGTGTCTAGTACAAAACAAAAGGAGGGATTGTGATGACTTATATTATGTATTTTGTGTAGGTTGTGTGATTTTTGTCTGCCCTTATGTACCTTAACACCTTTTATTTCTGTTAGGATTTTATTTTTCTTATGTTTTATTTATCGATATGTGTGATGTAACAAAGTTTATGATTTATTGTTGATGTTATTATAATAAAAAATCCCTTACTTTTTTTTTGGGGATGCTGATACATAGTTCTTTCCACACACTGATCTGATGATGTATGACTGTAATATTTTTTGATTTTGTTTGCCATCTGATTTGTATATTATTTCGTGTGACTTAACACTGTTTATAATTATTTTGTTTTGATGTTATTATAATAAAAAATTTCTACTCTTTTCGATAAGTGCCATGGGATCTTTAACATCCACCTGAACTACCACCAATCCAGGCAGATGGGACCTCGGTTTAACGTCTCATCTGAAAGACAGCACCTCAAAGTGCAGCACCCTCTCATGCTGCACTACAGTGTCAGTACTGGAATATTAACCCAAGTGCCACATGTAGGGACTGAACCCACATCCCTCTGATCTCCCGGCCTCAGAGGTGAGTGTGCTACCTACTGAGCCACTGACACTGTTTAGCAATGTGGAGTGGATGACTTCGCCTAACTTCACTGGTAGAGTTAAACTTCACTGCATCTTTAAACTGCACAAATCACCTTCTGATTGTAGCTTAGTATATGAATCTTAGTTTTGTTTCCACCTGCTATGTAATTATTGTTCTGATTGTTATTCATTTCCTCCTCTCCCCTCCCCAGGACACATCTGGAAACGAGCTATGTTAAGCTCAGTGTGTCTTCCCTGATGAAACTTTTGAAATAAATAAATAAATAAATAAATAAATAAATAGATAAATAGTGCAGCATACTTGTGTTTGTGGAGTTATAGTGGCTTAGGTCAGTTAATGTTTCATGCCAGCCTGTACTACTTGCCCTCATGGCTTAGTGAATACTTTGGGCAGTATGGTATGCAGTTGCTGGGTTGCAGCTGAGGCTGACTAATAGTTATATGTACCGTAGGGGAGCATTATGACCAGTGTAGCTGGAAATTGGGCTCTAAGTTGACACCTCCAGAATGAAACTTCTACTGCGATTTCCTTGTATGCTCTTACTTCTCCCAGATACTTTGATTAAGATAGTTGGATATGCCATATTGGGCATTGTTCCAGTGGAGGGTTGGGTGTGCACTGGCTGCTTGTTGGATGGCCACTTTATCTTGGAAGTTAAGCACTTGACAGATGCTAGCCCTGGATCTCTCCTCCTGCTGTGGCATTGGCTGAAGTACCCAATGAGTCTTCTCAGTTGTGCAGACTTGCCTGCTCAGGTGGGGGCGGCAATCTTGAAGAATAGGTAATTTACAGATATAATAGGGTCTGAACATTTGGCTTTCTCAGGATCCTTACCAGGAGTAGGTTGTTACTTCTACTCCTGTTCTTCCGATCAGCTACACTCTCATCCAATCATATAACTTTCTTGCCTAGGCTGACTAGTTCTTTTCCCTCAGAGAGGTGCCTTTGTCCTCAAGGGAATTCACTCTGGCTTGCACGCCTCAGACAGATCACCAGGACATCTAGGGTGGACTTAACTGATTTAGCATCCCAGTTAATTCTGTCAGGATTAGCTTTATGGAGGCAAATTCAGCCAGAAATGTCTCTGCCATCAGGTTTTCTTTCATGATGTCTGGCAATGCAGCCTGAGGAGACTTCAGTTTGTATCTCTTCAGGGCCTGTGACTGCACCAGGATCAGCAGGGCCTGCAATGGTTGAGACTAAATTTCTATTCCTTTCTGTACAGTGGTTGTATTGGTCTTCACTAGTTGGTGAGTAGCACTGTTCTGGTACTTACTTGATCTTTCAGGAGTCAATGTTCACCATTAATTCGCACTAGTGGGTCTTAGTTGGGGACACAAGGACCCAGTGGAAGCCAAAACATTTCAGGAGGGCTGCGCTGAGGTAAGCTATGTGCATGCACACCACTGTGAGACTGGTTCACGCTGCATGGCTAACCTCAGCACCAGCCCTCAGTTTCTTTTTCCTGCCATCAAGTGCACATCAGTGACCATGTTGTTCGCCTGCCAGGAGTCAGAACTTCATGTCTATATGACAATAGTATTCAGGTGTCTCAGTTTTTAGTGTTTAAAGCTAGAGTTTTTTATTTTTGTGTCAGTTTAGTGATTTTACAAAAATATTTCTGTCAGTTTTCTCACAACCTTCTGAGTCTACGGTTGACGGCCATGGAGGACGACATTCTTCTCAGGCAGGCTGCTCGCAGTGGGGCTGTGTCCAGTACACTTTCCCTATCAGGGAAGGGTTCTGACTGTGGGAAGTCCTGTGCTTGGGAGAAAGGACAGTCCTACTGAAAGCATAAAAGAGCAGGCCCATTTCCAATTCCGGTCAGGTTCTGGTGCCACTGAGCCTCAAGTTGTTCCTCTTCCCTTCAAAAGGGAAGAAACAGTACCACTTGAGGTTGCCCTCTGCAAGGTTTGTTGAGAGACCCTCAGTCTCTCAGAGCCAGAGACCCTTACCAGTACTCTTGGTGTCACTGGGGCCTCTGGTTCTAAGAGGCTGTGGTCTCAGGCCTGGAGTCTCTCTCTCTCTCTGTCTGTAAGTAGGGACCCTGGTGGGTAGTTCTACCTTTATGCATCTCTTTGTATAAATGGGTGCAGTGTTGGGCTTGTGTGACTCTGCCAGTGCAGCACATCCCTAGCCCTTTTGGGTCAGTGGAACTGGAGCTGCAGGTAGGATCCTTAAGCCGGGTGGAGTGTTTGGCTCTTAGCTAGCCCCTGGGCCCTTGCCGGTAACCATGCCACTGACTCCTGTCCCACTGGCCTCACTTCCACCCTGTGTAATTTTGTGGAACTGGGTGGGTACCATTGTCTGTCACTTTGCTGCCAGCTGGGTTGTTGGCACTGGGTCTGGTGTCAGCACTGGCTTTGAGCCCTTTGGCGCCTAGACAGGTTCCAGTTCCAGTGCCAGTCCTGGTGTCACCTCAGTGCTGGGGATCTCCAGCGCTGGATGCAGTTCCAGTTCTGGTGCCACCCCAGCACTGGCCCCTCGACCTTGGGATCATTGGCACTGGGGCTGGTGAAGGTCTGACCACTTCAGGGCCTGGCCTGGTGCTGTGTCAGTTGCAGTGCGACCCTCAGCACTGCAGTTCTCCTCAGTGCCGGATTTGGTTCCTGTTCTGATGCCACCCCTGGCAACAGCCCCTCATCCTTGGGGCATGTGTTGCTGGAGCCATGTTCTAGATTAGAAGGCTTATGATCCATCCCTCACTCAGGGAAAGACATACAATGGAACAAGTCTGACCCCAACCTCTTTCTTCTGAAGGTTGTGATGATAACTTCTTATCCTGGACTTCTCAGACCCAGCCCTTCTGCTGTGCAGGAGGAGGATTCAGCTCTAGGCTTTGCTCAGAGATGTGCATCTGCACTTTATTTTGAGCTGACAGACTTTAATCAAGGTAAACATCACCATCTGCAGTGGTTAAACATTTCTACCACACTGGTCAATTCAGTTCCTCCTATCCTGCCTGCATTTCAAAGCCTGTCTGATGCAGTCTGGAGTAGTCCTGCTTCAGTACCATCTGTCTTCAAGCAGATAAACTATATACTGTGTATAAAAATACACTGTCCCTAGATGGTACAGTGTATGTTTCTCAACCTTAGCTGATGCCATTGTTATTCTCTCTGAGAATGTCAAGCTTGTTCTCCTAGAGGTCACTACGCACCATCATATGAAGAAGCGTGAGAGTTTGATACTGTGGGAAAATGGCCTGCTCAGTAATTACCTTAGACATGGGATTGGTAGCTACCAAGGGCATTTTCCAATATGACTATTAACTTTGGAGCTTGTTTAGATCCCTGGCAGAGTCTCTGCCAGATTGATGGACTAAACAAAACTTCTGTTGATTGCCATACACGGAATTAAGTCCAACAGTCATCAACTCTAAGTCGCTTGGATACCCTTGCTTCTGCCTTTGCTCAGTCGCTGCAAGCATCTGCATCAGAACATTCCTGGCTATGAACCACTGGTTCTTTCACGGAGCATGCACCTTCCTTGACCTCAGAAATCTGTTCAATTTCTTGAATCGAGAAATTTACAATTATTTCTCCCAGGATTGATTGGTTAGCTCCATGGATATACAGGATGCATACCAGCACATTCTGGTACACCCAGTCACCTTGGATACCTCTGATTCTTCATGCCCAGGTAGTGTTCCAGTTCAGAGTCCTGCCCTTTGGGCTCTCCTTGGTGTCTCAAGTCTTTACAAAGTACTTTGCAGTGCTCACAACACACCTGAGAAAGATAGGACTCAGGTTTACCCATACCTGGATGTTTGGCTGATAACCAGTGCATCCAAGCAGGAGACAGAAAAGGCAGTGGCCACGGCCACTCAGTTCCTGTCATCCATGGGTGGGTTCTGCTGAATCTAGTGAAGTCTCAGCTCTAACCCTTACAGCAGCTACTGTTCATATGAACTCTTTTGGATATTACCAATGCCTGAACCTTTCTTGCAGAGAGCAGAACGCAGCAGCCCTGCAAATGGCATACTATGTAATGGAGTGCAAAACTGTGCAAGTCTACTCCTTGCAGCGCTTGCTGGGTCTGATAGCCTCCTCAGTGTTCACTGTGTCCTGGCACAGTTGCACATGAGAATGACTTAGCGCTGCTTGGTGCACAATGGTCACAAGCATCACATCCTCAGACATGCACCATTCCGTGACTAAGACCTGAATCTAGTGAGATACAGTACAAGTCACATTAAACTGTTTCATCAACTCACTGGTGTAGCATTTTTTTTGTGTGTGATTCTACTGCAGTGGCAACTTGAATTGTTGAACCTTTAATTGTTTTCCAACCATTCTTCACTGCCTATTCAACTCACTTGTACCTGTTTAGTGATACGGCAGTAGCTGTTTTGCAGTGTTTATGCAATGCAGTTTCATGGCATTGTTTATAAATATCACAGCATTCCTTAAGAGCATTGTTTATAAATATCACAGCATTCCTTAAGAGTTGTTTAGTCTGCTTTCTGAAATAAAACCATAAGCACTCAGCTGAAAATAATGCTTATGGTCCTAACAGCTAGTTGCAAACCAATACTAACCTTTTACTAATTCATTGAATTAAACACTGCACAGATTAGGAAACTTATTGAACAGTGCTACACCAGTGAGTTGAGGAACAGTTTCATGTGACTTGTACTGTAGGCACTGCATACTTGATCTACTAAATAACCATTTTGCTATGGCTGGCCTGTGCTTTGATATATCCACATGTAACCCCTAGATGGCGTTATCCCAGGGGCTACTACCCCTACCTGATTTGCCACTAACAGGTTGAGGGCCTGGATCCAATGGCGGTGCCTCCACCAGAGGTCAGGGTTTGCAATAGTTAAACTAACTTGGTCACAGCCCTCTGGGACACTGCAACCCCTTCTTCCCACTAGTGGCCCACACAATATATCAGAATTACCTTCACAGTATACACTTACCCCAGGTCTGTTCCGCACTGGGACCCTCCTCAGAAATGAGATACAGTGCAACAATCACAGTACAGTACTTTAACACAGACAAACACTTCTCAGGCAGTATAACTTCACTGAAACAAGCAGCTCTGATTTATTTAGGGATATAACAAGGACAGGGGAAATCAGGTTAATTAGCTTATCACTCTAATAATCTACCTATGGCTCTGTGCACAGGCCTATCCCTATCAGTTACTGTCCCTGGGTACCCAAGCCCTAGTGGCTAGTCCAACTGTGGCAGCTGGTAGGGGCCCTTTCACACAGAGAAAGGAGAATTAAACAGTCAGCAGTACAGTAATTCCATTTGGATTTAATGTGTGGCAATTCAACAGGGAGCAACCCTGAATTAGTACTCACGACCTCCAAATAAGATAGGGTCCTTCAATGTCAGCAGGGCTCACTTGAGGTACACAAACCTCTTCACACATCCATATAAAAGAAAGTACTATACCAGGCAGGCTGCATCTGTATCCCGATCGCAATTACTGCACAATACCGGGAGAACACACAGCAGATTCAGTTCCTGACAGACCGAGGTACCTTTTCAGCAATTCTTCAGTCTTCTACAGGGTGAGCCTGGTTTCTACTCTTCAGAGATCCTTTGATTCTTTTCACAGGACTTGATTCAGTCCTAACAAGCTGTTACACAAGCTGCAGACCGGAACTCTGGGCCTTACACACGTTTTTGACTAAAACTGCACACTGAAAAAGCACAGGGCCTTCCTTCTTCACTGCCAAAGCTCAACTGAAGCTCCAACCGACAAAACTGGGCACTTCCTTTGAGTTCCTCCCAGTTCTTGACTGGATTGGCTGTCACTCACAATAGACTGCTGCTGTTGGTCCAAAAGGCACTGAAGTCTAAACTACATCTCCCAGAGTCACTGCCCATACAATCCTCTTGTGGCTGGCTCAGATTATGAGTCCAAGTTCTGATTCGTCCAAGGCACCATTTTAGAGCTAGCTTACCCCACACTGATTGGTCCAGTTCAGCAGTTCAAAACTAGAATGGGGAACTAGCAGACACAGTTCTGACTGCAAAGAAAGCAGGTTAGACAAACTGTAATTTCATTATTACTCTAAATAATTTCTGGCAAACAGTTACATCTTTCAGATAGGTTCCCTTTGCACTCCTAGTGACTGCAAAATGAAGTGAATTGGCAGCAGCTCAAGTGGTACTCAGAGAAGCACACAGTTCCCCATACAAATTAATTATGTCTGCAAGCAGACAGCTCTTAAAGAGACAGTACCAGAGGCTCTAAAACACTCACTGATAAATGGCTTAAATGCCAAACACCATTCAGGCTTGGAGCATTCAAGCAAGCTCCTGAAGTCTTTTGGGAACCCCATTTGCAGGGGTTACACCCTTCCTGGCCTGGGAAAGCTTGGATGTCCGCGTCAAGCAAGTACTCATAAGTTTCAACTGCAACCATATACATTTGCATTAGGCTCGCATATCGTAATCATCAGTCAATATATCATTTTACCAAGAACACATTTCTGAAACATTGCAGTACGTCACTCTTTACACAGTATTACATACACATTGTACCATAACTCAAGTTATTACCTCTTGTACATGAAACCTGAAGAGAGGGGCCCTTCCCTATCAGTTACCTTGGGGCTGGACGTGGCAAGGGCACCATACTTAGAGGGCAACACAAGTAACTTGGAGTTAGCACTGACGCTCAGTTTGGGCAATGAGCTCGGGACACATACACTCTTTATGGACAACATTGAGAGGCAAATCCACAGGCCTCCCAAGGGAATCATAACTGAGGTGCACCACAGGCTTTACAGCTCGACCAGTCTTTCTAAGGGGAACTGTTACAGTCTCTGCACTCTGAGCCTCATTTTCAGCATTGTCCACACTTGTCAGGAGTCTCCATGGGGTAGAGAGGCTAGAACTTGGGGCACTTTCAGCTCCAGGAGTTACAGTTTCTGAGTCCACAACATTTGGCTCGCATGGAGAGCTTTCGGACACTGGCAGTGGACTGTCAGGGCACTCAAAATACTCTTCTTGTTCGGGTGTATCACCAGTCTGCCCTAATCTATCATTTTCCTCCCTGAAAGCTCAAACAGTTCAACCATGCACAATGATTCCATTTCATCTGATCTGATGCTTTGCACTTCACTTTCTGGGAGCATTGGCTCCAGGGATGAAGCTGGGGGCTTAAACAGTCAGAAGGCCCAGCTTTGTCTCCAGTATTGACTAGGGATTGCCCCAAACAATTGACTCAGTTCGTAAGAAGGATAGTATTCAAAGTCACTCTCACTTTCTTCCGATATGGACTGACAGTCATGCTCAACTGGGACTTGTGGAGGGGAACACTTTAACTTTGCTTCTGTAGGTGCAGACTTTCTTGATCTTTTCTTAGCAGCAGCTCTAGTCACTGGTCCAGAGGGGGATCTTCTAGGGGCTCAGACTCAATTAAGATTTGCCCAATGGGCAGTAAATGATTTCTATGCATTGTTTTTACATCTTTTGAATTATTCTCAGGCCTTACTTTGTACACTGGCAGATCATCTAGTTTGCCCACTACAATGTGAGGGAGATGGTGCCATCTGTCAGCAATCTTGTGCTTGCCATGCAATCCCAGATTTCTTAGCAATACCCGATCTCCTCCTGGAGTTCCTGTGCTTTCACCTTTTATCATACCTTTCTTTGTTGGCCAGATTTCTTTTTGGCAGCCATGGTTTGAGCCAGTTGATACGCATGAGTTAGCTGGGCCTTTAACTTTGCACATACTGTAAATAGTTGTCAGCCTGAACCCCATCAGGAGAGACCCCAAACACACATCTACTGGTAGTCGAGCTTCTCTTCCAAACATCAGGCGGTAGGGGAGAATCCAGTGGCATCACTTTTGGTGCAGTTATAAGCATGTACCAGGGTGCTAATTTGTTGGCTCCATCTAGGCTTGTCCTTTGGGTGCAGGGTGCCTAGCATATCTAGCAAAGTGCGGTTGAAAGCGTTCAGGCTGTGGGTCCCCTGGGGGTGGTAAGGAGTGGTTCTGGACTTTCGCACTCCCACAGAAAGCATCTCTTTGATCAGACGACTCTCAAAGTCTCCCTTGATCAGAATGGATTCTTTGTGGAGCCCCATAGTGAACAAAAAGTTTTCTACAAGTACTTTGCCACAGTGGATGCTTTCTGGTCTTTGGTGGGGAAAGCTTGGGCATATCTCGTGAAATGGTCAGTGACCACCAGCACATTACTGATATTTCTTTGATCTGACTCAAACTTAGAAAATCAATACAGACCAGCTCCATGGGTGCACTGGTGGTGATGTTAACAGGGGGCAGCCCTCTGGGGCAAAGCTTTCCTCTGTAAGCAGCGACTACAAGTTCTAATGTGTTGCTCCACATCAGCCCCATCTTAGGCCAATAGAATCTGGATCTCACCAAGTCAAGTGTTCTGTCTATACCAAGGTGCCCCATGTGGTTGTGCAAGGACCTCAGTACTGAGTCTCGAAAGGCAGTGGGCAGCACTAGTTGTTGTTTGTCTACTTGTCCCCTCTGTCTACTGTTTCTCTGTATAACAGTTTATTGATCAGTTTCAACTTAGGACCTTCTTTGTATAACAGTGCAGTTCTCAAATCAGTGGGCGTAATTTGGACACATCTTTTCCTGCATAGAGGGCTTCTAAAGCTGCTTTGATCATGGGATCGCGGGATTGAGCCCACGAATACTGTCATTGTCCAGCTGAGGCAGTGCACCAATGTCTATTGCAGAAAAGTGGCAATAAGCAGCAGGTATGCAATTCTCAGAGGCTCCCAAGCAATCCACCATGCAGTCCACTGCGTCCGTGGACATTTGTTCCTCCCTATCAAACTTCCGGCAGAGTGCCCAGAATGTCAGGTTCTGCCAATCGGACCCAATCATTCTGGGAACAGGCCTCCGGGAGAGAGCATCAGCATCTATGTGTTCAGACCTGCTCGGTATTCGAGAGCATAGTCATATGTAGATAATGCAGAAAGCCACCTATGGCCAGTGGCATCCAACTTAGCTGAGGTCTGCACATAGGTCAAAGGATTATTGTCAGTTTTACTAGTATTTTAGCCCCATACAAGTACTCATGGAATTGGTCAACAATAGCCCACTTCAAAGCTAGGAACTCTAACTTATGTACAGGATAGTTCTTTTCGGATGGGGTCAGGCTTCTACTGGAAAGGCCACTGGTCTCAGGCCATTCTCGTGTTTGTACAACACAGCCCCAACCCTTGCAAGCTAGCATCAGTGTGCAGGACGTAAGGTTTTCTTGGATCGGCATAGGCCAGCACTGGAGCATGGGTAAGTTGATATATGATCTCATGAAAAGCAGTCTCACAATCAGGAGTCCAGCGGGCCCCAATATTTCACTCGGATGAAAATACACTCTTTCAGTCTTGAGGGAGCTGACTTTTGGTATTTTTGTGGGTTGGGGATACCCTTGAGTAAGGTTAAGTAAAGGGCGGATCACTCTTGAATAGTCCTTGATGAAGCCGCCGATAATACACAGAATCCCAGGAATCTTTGCAGTTCTTTTAGATTTTTGGGCTGATGGCCAGGTGGTCAAGGCCTCAACTTTACTTAGGTCGGTCTCTTCCTCCTGGTGGATACTATGTCCCACATACTTACTGATGTTTGAAAAATTGACACTTATCAATGGACAGTTTAAGGCCAAAGTCCTCCAGGCGGTCCAATACCTTAAATAATCTGCTCTCATGTTCCTCCAGTGAGCTGCCAAACACAATAACATCATCTAGGTATACCAGGCACTCTAGTAAGTTCATGTCCCCACTGCACGCTCCATCAATCGTTGAAAAGTGGCTGGGGCACCTGGAAATCCCTTGAGGCATCCTCATGAATTCATAGAAGCCAAGCCGACAGATAAAGGCTGTCTTTTCACGGTCCTCTGGGGCCATCGGGATCTGATAGTACCCATGCGTGAGATCCAGCACAGAGGAACCACTTGCTCCCGTTTAGGCAGTCCAAAGCATCCTGAATACGGGGCATTGTGTACTGATCAGGGATAGTCCGCGGTTTAAATGCGATAATCCACACACATCCTTACTGTTCCATTCTTTTCTCCACTACCACAATGGGGGAAGCATAAGGGCTTCTGGATTCTTGTATTACACCAGCAGCTAACATCTCTTGCAGATGCGTCCTCACATCATCTATGTCAGCAGGTGCCAGGCGCGAGACCTCTCACACGAAATGGTCTTTCCATGCAGCCGGATATTGTGCTCAGCTCCTTGCACGCATCCTACATCCCATTCTCTTAAAGAAAACACCTGGTCTCTCTGGGCAAGCTTCTCACTGATCTTCACTTTCCATTCAGCTGGCAGCGGAGTCGCCGAAATCAAACAAGTCAGAGCGTTACTCTGTCATTCTTCCTTGAACTCTTGCTGCTGGGTAGCACTGCAGTGTCTGCACAATGCACATTAGCCAGGATGCAACCTCTGTTTACTCGAATGTCTCTTTCAGACACATTATGAACTTGGACCATTACCCTTCTAGCATAAGCATGGGCTCTAGCGGGCAAAATACTAAGCTTGACCAGCAGTCCCTCTGGCAATTTCCCATCGCCTGGTGCATCCAACATTAATATTTTATTCTTAACATCCTTTCTGATACGGACCTCTCCTGTAAGGTACACTGGGCATTTAGCGAGGATCAGAGACTCAGGATCCTTCTTCCATACAATTCCGACCGGTTCCTCTGGTTCTGTTTTTCCAGCATCTCTCTGTACCTCATAGGCCTTCTTAATTAAAGCCGGAACTCTTAAAGCTCTACTGTCTTTGACCCCTGTTTCCTTAACACAACTGTGCCAGCCTTCGAACATATGAGCATTTGTTCCAATCAACAAAGGGACACCATCCATACAGTCCAGTGGGGGACACACTAAGGCTAGGGTCTCTACTTGTTCGCCACTCCAGCCACGGAGGTGGGGAAAGACAGCCAAATTCGGATATACCCGGAATAGGGGTAGGCCTTCTCACTTAACCCCCATACATACAGTCCTTCTAATGGTTGTAAGGGTACGCCTGACAAATGCTTCTGATACCAATCTTGGAACATAATTGTCACTTGGGAGCCACTGTCTAATATAGCTCTTGTAGACACTCCGTTCTCACCTTTACAGTGGTCTCCATGGAGGGACCCACTATTCTGGACCAGTCTGGAGAGGCGGTAGTGGGGCCTGGGCAACTGACCTTGCCACAAAAGGACGTGAATTAGCATTTTTGGTGCCCTCACTGGGATCATATGCGTGCACCTCTTAACCACTGTTTCTTCTCGAAGCTCTCCTTGTAGCCTATATGCAACTTTGTCAGTGTGTTTTGGGACTGGCATTCCCTTTCATGCCCATCTTTCCCACAATTATAGCAAAACATACTTTCTGGAGTTTGAGCTGGCCGGGCGCCACACTGGGAGCCAGGGGGGTGTTACTAACTGGAAACCTTGGTGCCATCTCTGTCTGCGGCGTGATAAGCATTTGGAGACATCTCTCAGTTTCTCCACTTCCATGGTCAAGGAATCGGAGTTCGAGCTGTTATCAGCAGGAGATACAGTGGGTACCTCACCCCATAGCATGCAGTGGATATAGGCTGGGCTCAGAGACTTGCAGGCGTGGCCTTCATAAAGGGACTGTTTTTGAATTCTCGGATCTCTCTCAACAGTTCGCCCATTGTGACATATCTTTTTCCTTGTCAGAGCACTCATTGACTGCCAACCTCTGCCCCTGAACTTCACTTGATGGGTCACCCTCAGTCACTCGGTCGTAGCCGCAGCTATTGGTGCAGGTCCTCCCGAGGTCGTCTTTTTCTCAACTCCTCAATTTCTCTCATTAACTCATCATAGGAGGGTGGGGATTCCAGTCGATCTGCCAGGTGTAACTGAAGCAACAGCAGTTCTGAGAAGGGGCAGACTTAAGGATCCTGTCCAGTCTGGTTCGGTCTATTCAATCGCTGGCAAACTACCTTTCTGAGGCATTCTTGCAACAATTTTTCCAGCCGAGATACATACACAGACAACAACTCCTTGGTACTGTTGTGCATCTCTTACTCTCCACCATAGGTCCTCATCTGAATCTGGGCTCCCATACACATTCTCCAAGGCCTCAAGATAGGCCTGTGTAGTCGACTCAGGGTTACTGGCCCGTTTAGCGGATGGTATGAGGGCAGGACCTCGGAGGCTCTCACTAACCCTCTTTCACTTTTCACCTTCCGAGCATTGCCATTCTAGCACTTGGGGGCAAATATAGTTCATCCAGGTCTCCCAGTCATCCCTCCCCTTGGGGGTGGGAGGTGCCAGAGATCCTCAACCTTCGTAAGAGTCGTGACTAATGGCAGGTGCAGAAATAGGAGTCTGCATTGGTTCAGCCACCATTACGGGCACTGGAGCAGGAGAGGGTGTTGGGGAGGAACACCCCAGGTGGCAAGAATAGTTTCTTCAAGTCCTCCACAGTTTTCCCTCTCCCAGCAACCATTCAGCAAATTTCTCCTCAAAAGTTTCAGATAGTGGTGGGGGCTGATTCCCCCGGTCTTTACTGTCCTAGTTATCACTCTCCAAGCAGTGAGGCTCCTCTGGGGTAATGGTCTGTGGCACTTTGGAGCTATCTATGGGATCCTTAAACTCTATTAGGGCCAGGAAAGTGTGGGTGAGCAGATTAGCATGCCGACCCACCACCACAGGGTTTTGTAAACCTTCCACCTTGGAAAGTACCCTGCACAGTGTCCGTGATGGATACCAGGGGATGACCAGGATAAGTATAGCATTTTGGGGGTGATCTCCTCCCAGTACACCACTCACCAGCCGGTGCACAGCCACTTCTGTCGGTACCCATTTTTTCTAACAGTGGTTCGTAAATATGGCCACTAGAGGACACACAATCCCAGCGGTGAGCCTCCAAGATGTAACCCCTAGATGGCGCTATCCCAGGGGCTACTACCCTGCCTGATTTGCCACTAACAGGTTGAGGGGCCTGGATCCAATGGCGGTGCCTCCACCCAGAGGTCAGGGTTTGCAATAGTTAAACTAACTTGGTCACAGCCCTCTGGGACACTGCAACCCCCTTCTTCCCACTAGTGGCCCACACAATATATCAGAATTACCTTCACAGTATACACTTACCCCCAGGTCTGGTTCCGGCACTGGGACCTCCTGTGAAATGAGATACAGTGCAACAATCACAGTACAGTACTTTAACATAGACAAATACCTCAGGCAGTATAACTTCACTGAAACAAGCAGCTCTGATTTATTTAGGGGATATAATAAGGACAGGGGAAATCAGGTTAATTAGCTTATCACTTTAATAATCTATTTATGGCTCTGTGCACAGGCCTATCTCCTATCAGTTACTGTCCCTGGGTACCCAAGCCCTAGTGGCTAGTCCAAACTGCGGAGCTGGTAGGGCCCTTTCACACAGAGAAAAAGAGAATTAAACAGTCAGCAGTACAGTAATCTCATTTGGATTTAATGTTGGCAATTCAACAGGGAGCAACCCTGAATTAGTACTCACGACCTCCAAATAAGATAGGTCCTTCAATGTCAGAGGGCTCACTTGAGGTACACAAACCTCTTCACACATCCATATAAAAGAAGTACTATACCAGGCAGGCTGCATCTGTATCCCGATCGCAATTACTGCACAATACCCGGAGAACACACAGCAGATTCAGTTCCTGACAGACCGAGTGCAATTTTCAGCAATTCTTCCAGTCTTCTACAGGGTGAGCTGGTTTCTACTCTTCAGAGATCCTTTGATTCTTTTCACAGGACGGATTCAGTCCTAACAAGCTGTTACACAAGCTGCAGACCGGAACTCTGGGCCTTACACGCTTTTTGACTAAAACTGCACACTGAAAAGCACAGGGCTCCTTCCTTCTTCACTGCCAAAGCTCAACTGAAGCTCCAACCGACAAAACTGGGCACTTCTTTGAGTTCCTCCCAGTTCTTGACTGGATTGGCTGTCACTCACATAGACTGCTGCTGTTGGTCCAAAAGGCACTGAAGTCTAAACTACATCTCCCAGAGTCACTGCCCATACAATCCTCTGTGGCTGGCTCAGATTATGAGTCCAAGTTCTGATTCGTCCAAGGCACCATTTTAGAGCTAGCTTACCCCACACTGATTGGTCCAGTTCAGCAGTTCAAAACTAGAATGGGGAACTAGCAGACACAGTTCTGACTGCAAAGAAAGCAGGTTAGACAAACTGTAATTTCATTATTACTCTAAATAATTTCTGCAAACAGTTACATCTTTCAGATAGGTTCCCTTTGCACTCCTAGTGACTGCAAAATGAAGTGAATTGGCAGCAGCTCAAGTGGTACTCAGAGAAGCACACAGTCCCCATACAACTAATTATGTCTGCAAGCAGACAGCTCTTAAAGAGACAGTACCAGAGGCTCTAAAACACTCACTGATAAATGGCTTAAATGCCAAACACCATTCAGGCTTGGAGCATTCAAGCAAGCTCCTGAAGTCTTTTGGGAACCCCCATTTGCAGGGGTTACACACAGCCAGTAAGCTTCACCAGGCCCTAGTCCCTGACCCTCCTAGTCATCCGCCAAGATCCTGGTCAAGGAGACACAATTCTCTTTAGCCTTATCTCCTATAAACAGGTGGAGGATTTACTCTGAGGTTAGATACCAGAAAAACACAGGGTGGATAACTAGAACCCTACTTCATAAAAGTGGGTTACCATGTTCTGACTGCACCTATTTATTCAATTTGTTGTTAGCTCATGGTTAGTCCCTTCAGCTTGGAAAGTGGCACACATTGTCCCATTATTCAAGGCAGGAGACCGTGGTGGACCTGAACAATTACAGGCCTATATCATTGTTGCCAATTCTCTTCAAATGACTGGAAAAAGTAATAACTATTCAGATTAGAAACCACCTTGACTCACTTCCAGCTGTTAAACCCTATTCAATCTGGCTTAGAAAAAACATAGTACTATATCTGCCTTAGCTAATATAACTAACGACTGGCATCTGCACCTGACACCAAACATTACATCAGTGCTTCTTATTTCTTGCCTAAGTAAGGCCTTCAGCGTGGTCAACCATGATCTGCTACTGTCTCACACAAGAAGTGACTTGATACAATAGCTGTAAACTAGTTTACCAGCTACCTTAAGGGACAAAAGCAACAAATTAAAGTGCAAGGAAATCTTTTACCACTTAAATGCTCCAGAGAGGTGTCCCCAAGGCTCCATTTTAGGTCTCCTGCTATCTGCAGACTATATTAACAGTATTGATGTAGGCATCAGTCATGCAAGTGTACATTTGTTTGACAGTGATACTGTTATTTATGTCACTGAGCCTCACTTGAACTCGCTTGCAGCTCACAGCAACGTGAATTCAACCTCCTACAGCACAATCTCCTAGACCTAAAACATTTGTTGAATGCGAAGAAAACAAAGCCATGATTCTTACTCCAAAACCTAGTCCAGACTATCCCGTCCCCAGGAGCGCCACCACAAGTAACATCCCTCTTGGGGAGCCAATCGAATTGTGGACAAATTCAAATACCTCGGTTTGTGGATAGACTCGTAAACTTTCATACGTGGTCCACATCAAGGAATTGAATAAAAGCTGAAACAACGCTTAGGCCTGTTCTTCAGGATTGGACACCTATTAACACAGGAAGCCAAGCTAAGACTTGTACAGTCTACATTTTACCCTTGTTGGATTTGCAGGCATTTATACATTCACGGCCCCAGTTCAGCACTGGCTAAACTCAGACATGCTTGTACAATAGGGCCATAAGATTCATCACTGGTGTTCCCTCAGGACTCACCACTGTGCACTATATGCCATGTTGGGTTGGCAGTCACTAAAGACTTATGAGTATGGCTACCTGGACCTATAGAGCCTTTATCGGTAAGCTGCCATCTTATATTTCTAGCCTATTCTCTCTTACTCCACTGGAACCTACTTGCTTAAGGGCTACTCTACCTTTCTCTTGTCACACCTAGGTACAGAACCAACCATGTGGCCTCTGCCCTAAGCTGTGCCCTTCCAGCACTTTGGAACATCCTACAGAAATCACTGAAGCTCACATCTCTGATTAAACTGCCTCTTTCAAAACACTATTAAGGCAGCACTTCATTGAATCTTGCAAATGCTATTCATAACCCTTGTCTCTTCTCAGCAACTAGACCTCATTGCTAGGCTCCTCCGGCGGCCCTGTTGGGACATGTTCTCTTTCCCCTGATTCCTCATATAATCCACTTCTCAATCCTGTAAGTCACCCCATCCCACAGTCTCCTAAATTCTCCTTTCCCATTTCTAGGTTCCTCCCCATCCTTCCTTTTCCTGTGTATGCTTCTCCCTCAAGAGCAAGCCCTCCCCTCACCTCATCTTTATGCTCATGTCAGTCCTTAAAAGTGTTTTTTAGAACAACACCCTTGGTTATTGACCTAGTAAGATTGTTTGTTGTTTTTACCCTTCACTGTATAAAATTTCTTGAGTCATAGTCCAAGCTATTTTGATATATTTATTATTGTTTTATACTGCATCCAACCTGTAAATATCCCCTTTCTTCTTAGTTGTAGTCATATTAGTAGGTCTTAAGTATTGTATTGTATTTAATGTATTATGCTTCTTATCGACTCTGTTGTAGCTGTGCTATATGCTCTGTATTTTACTGCTGTTCCAGGACCACTTTGTAAATGAGTTTTTCTCAACGGTGCTCCACATGGCTAAATAAAGATGAATGATTGATCGATTGATTGATGACCCTGGTTCAGTCACTGACATTTTGGTCAGTGGAGGAAAGTCTCCTCCAGGGCTTTCACTTCTCCCAACTAGAGCCTCAGGTGACTCTTACCACTGATGCTTCCTTGTTAAGATGGGGGGCTGTCAGGGTGTCCAAACACATGTTGTCTGGGACCTGTCAGAGACTCATATCCACATCGGTGTGTTGGAGATCCAAACTATTGGGTATGGCCTGTGAGCCCCAGTGTTTCTGACAACCACTAAACAGTGATCATCACAGGCAGACATTAAGTCTCTAATGTATTATATCTTACAAGGAGGAGCACACTCTTATCCTCTCTACAGGGAGGCGATGAGAGTGTGGGAGTGGTGCCTGGGGCAGGGTATCCTGCTGCAAGCCATCCATCTGCTCAGAGTCCCAAACACTCTTGCAGATGAACTCAGCTGAACACAAGCCAATCCTCATGAGTGGTCTCTAGCTCAAGATGTCATGAGATCACTGTTTAATGAGGGGGCACCCCAGATGTTGACCTTTTGCATCTCCAGTCAAAGCCAAGCCACCTCAGTTCTGCTCCTGAAATCCAGGTCATGGCATTATCTGTTAGGATGCATTCAGACTGCAATGGCAAAATCTATTTCTGTATGCATTCCACTAATCCACCTAGTGCGAGGGTATTGCTCAAATTGTAGGGTCAAGGGGCAAGATGATACTGATCGCCTCCTGAAAGATATGGTTTTCTGTTGAACAGACTGTCATTTGGCAAACCAAGGATTTCTCCACTCAGAACAAACTTACTGAGTCAGGGTCACTTGGTTCATCCCAACCTGTGCTCCCTTTATCTTCAGGCTTGGCTCCTGAAGAGATAGAAGGGAACAGGTCAAGGTATCTCAGAGGGTGTCTGAAATACTTTGGCTGCCCATAAACCTTCCACAAGGAAGACTTACACAGTCAAATTGAAATGTTTTCCCATCTGGTGCTCTAAAAACAGCATGGACTCTTTTAGGTGTCCACCGGCTAGGTTTTGGAGTACTTGCTGGGCCTTTCTGATGCTGGCCTACAGTATTTTCTAGTTAAGGTCCACTTGAGTACTATTTCTGCATACAGTCTACCTGGCACAGCTGCCTGGTTCAAGAGGTCCCTGAAGGGCGTCTTATATTCAAGGCCTCTTATCAGTAAGCCGGTGGCTGCCTGGGATATCAGCCTTATACTGGATGTGTTTACCCACAAGCCTTTGAGTCCCCTTGTGACATGTGAGCTGAGGCTTTTAACTTGGAAAGCAGCATTCTAATGGCCATCACTTCTGCTCACAAGAGTGTCTGAAATCCATGCCTTGGTCATAGATCTCTCCATATATTGTTTTCCACAAAGATAAGGTAGTTTTCCTTGGTTCTAAGTTCCTAAGAAGTGATGTTGACTGCCATCTGTATCAGCCTCTGTGCTGTACCTGCTTTGCCAACTTCCAGAATGGACTCTCCAGTCTCTGGAAGTTTAGAGGGTCCTTACATTTACCTGGTCAGAACTAAGGCCTTCAGGCAACCCAAACAGCTCCTGGTCTCCTCTGATCCCAGTTGAAGGGACAGCCTGTTACAATTAAGTGTATTTCTGCCTGGATTGTGAGGCTGTCTATGCCAGTGCTATGCCATGGCTCAGGTCAAGCTGGACAGTCAGGTATGTGCCCACTCCGCTAGAACAGTTGCTACGTCCCTGGCAGGGATAGGCTCTGTACTTATTTGTACACAGAATTAAATGTGTCATATATGCAGACTTTTGCATAGTGTTTGCATTCTTTCTAGACTGCTGCATATAGTTTAATTTTAACTCAACAAGTCAACCATCTCATTGGTATTCAGTGCTGTTCTCTACTGATGTAGTTTGAAGAGCTTAATAGCTTCTGCTCTGTCTGTCATCTGAAGTTTGGATTTTGATTTGCTTAGGCCTAAAGGCAACTTTATTTTATCTAGCTCAGGTAAAGATTGTGCACTAAAGTTGTTATACAGTATTAATTACCACAAACTAGTTTTATTCCAATGTTGTTTGATTTATTTTCAGACATTATTGCAGAAGATGAACCAGCACCTTGTGCATTCTCAGGGAATGGAAGGCAGTGCCTCAAGAATGGCACAGTCTGCAAAAGTTTTTGGGTTGGACCAAATGGAGGCATCACTAATTTTGATAATTTTGCCTTTGCCATGCTAACTGTGTTTCAGTGTATTACTATGGAGGGTTGGACAGATGTTCTTTACTGGGTATGTATTTACTGTACCAAACTGATATACTCTTAAAAGGATTGTTGCTTCAATCTCAATTTACATGTACACATTAAGCTTTATTTTGACTAGTGTGAACTGTTTCTGAAACTGAAACTGTTTATGAAATACTGCTGCTTTTGTAGTCTTTTGCAAGTCATCCTTGTTCTTGGCCATCATTTCAATATTAATGTAGTAAAATAAATACATAATCTATGCTTCATTATATAGTGTAATGGTGTAAGTTTACACTGTATATGCTATTACTGTGTTATACTGCAGGGCCCACATATTCAAAGGAGATATGTGGCATATCCCTAGATGTGCCTGCAGCTCCTGACTTCACGATGGCCATTAGGGGCGTGACAATATTCAGAAGCAGCTGATGTGCCATGCAAACCAAATTATGCCAAGCACAGAATATTGTGATGTGGGCATGTAAATGAAGTGTCCCTCATGCATATTCCCCACATCACAATATTCAACCCTCCTGGCGAAGACATATCCGGATGTGCGGCACAAAGTTACGCCACCAAAACCTGGCATAACTGTGTGCCGGGCAGGGTGGTGCCCCATGCAGTGCTATGGCCGGTCACATGGACCCGCCTCCCAGCCCGATCCTTGATGTAATAACTCAGAAGCATAGCCCTTTTCCTTAGCGTAGTAGACCTAAACACAACTGTAAGTAAAATAACTGTCTAGTCCCCTCTTTCCATAGTAGAGTGACCTCCCAGCTCCGATCTCCACTGTAAAGAAAAGCAGTGCCGTCCCCACTGTTCCAAGTGTAGTGCCCCCCAGCCCGATCACAGTAGGGAATAATGCCCTGATCATCCAAATAATAGAATATACATCCCTGGTAACCCTGATAGTCTAGTGGCGCCTCTTTTCATGGCCCTGATCATCATTATAATAAAATAGATCTCCCGCTATCTTTGGTAGTTTAGTGGTACCCCCTCCCTGGCCCTTATCATAATAATAATAAACATAGATCACCCGCTGTCCTGGTAGCCTAGCCGTGACCCTCCCGGCCCTGATCATCATAATATAATAAAACTTGATCTCCCATTATCCCTGGTAGTCTAGTGGCTGCCAACCCCCAACTCCATTAGGTCATGACCTCCAGCCCGCTGCCAGCTGGAGCAGTTGCTGGCTCAGCCTTCTCACACCGCCATGACCAGCTGCCGACTGAACTGTCAATGAGCATGTACAGTACATAGTACCCACCCACTGGTTGTCAACCAGTGGGTGAGGCTATACATGCTGACTGACAGTTCAGTCAGCAGCTAACCATGGTGTGGAGAGAGGGCTGAGTCAATCACCAGTTGTGGTTGGGTTGGGGAGGCAGTCTGGAGTGTCACGTCCTAACTGGGTAAAGGGCCCAGACTACCAAGGATACATGGGAGATTTATATTTTTCTATTATGATGATTGTGAAGGGGGTACGCTAAACTACCAGGGATAATGAGGTGATCTATGTTTATTATTATGATGACGGGCTGAGGAGGTGCCACCACACTACCAGAGATAGCTGGGAGATCTATGTTTATTATTATGATGATTGGGGCAGGGGAGGTGCCATTAGACTACCAGGGATAGAGAGGTGATATATGTTTCTTATTATGATGATCTGAGCCAGAGAGGGGTTACTGCTAGACTATCAGGATAACGAGGTGATCTATGTTTATTATTTTGATGATCAGGGCCGGGAGTACCACAAGACTGCCAGGGATAGCGGGAGATCTTGATTTATTACTATGATGATCGGGCTGGAGGGCACCACTGGACTACTAGGGTTGCTTGGGATGTATATTCTAATATTTAGAAGATCGGGCATTATTGCCTACTGTGATCAGGGCTGGGGAGGGACACTACTCTATTGAAAAGTGGGGATGGGGCAGCTTTTTCTTTACAACGAGGGATCGGGGCTGGGAAGGGGGCCACTACACTACAGAAAAGAGGAGGACAGGACAGTTGTTTTTACTTACAGTGGAGATCGGGGCTGGGAGGGGTCCACTATACTACGGAAAAGGGGCTATGCTTCTGAGTTATTACATCGAGGATCGGGGCTGGGAGGTGGGCCACTTCACTATGGAAAAGCAGGAAAGGACCATTAGGTTTACAGTGGGATACAAGGGCTGCAGAGGGCTGGCCAGTGCGCATCTAGGGTCAGTCATGCTAATGAGTCTGCACTGGCATGCATGAAGCCAGTATGAGCCATGCACATAATGAGCTCATTAGCTTATTATGGCTGGATTACTGCCCTCAGGCACATGGCGCATCCAGGTATGTGCCACGACCTCCAGTGGTGGTCTTCAGCCCCGACTCCCTGTATGCGCTGCACACAACATGGCAGCCACCCACTTAATGCCACATCCAGGTCTAATATTCAAACAGAATGCACAATCTGTTCTGATAGTGTATCCTGTTTGAATAGCCAGCCCATTTCTTTTGTGCCGTGCATCCGTTAGTGTCAGGCATCTGGCCAGCTCTGGATATGGGGCCCCAGATGTAAGTATACATGATTATACAGGGGAAATAGTTTTGCAGAATTACTTTTGAAAATAATGGAACCCTCCTGCAATGTTTGAAACAGAACTTGCATTATCATTTACAATAGCATTTAATGGATGGAACACAATTTGGAATAGGTACAAAATCCCGACAGTCAAATGCCTGACAAGGTCAAAATCCTGACAATCAAATGCCTGACAAGGTCAGAATCCTGGCAATCAAATGCCTGACAAGGTCAAAATCCGACAATCAAATGCCTGACAAGGTCAAAATCCTGACAGCAAAATCTAGGAACAAAATCTAACAAGTGAAAGTATTGCAGGGGCTTTGCCCCTGCACCATTCAGATGGTTTACCCATGATGTTGTGACAGCAAGCACATTCATGGCAATTAGAACACCAACAAATGACTGACGCACAATGTGTAGCACAAGTACAATATAGCGACCCATGTATGATCGAAACACAGGGGCACGCCAAACAAGTAACAGGCAGTAAAATGTAGGAACCAGTACACAGTACCACAATAATAGACAGTGAACATGGATATTTCTAACACCAACATTTTTACAGAGGGCTCTGCCCACAGCACTCCAGATACAGGAGGGCTGTACCCTTCACACCACACGATACTTAATATAAACATACTCCAAGTCACACAACTTTGGAACAGAAAGAAAAAGTACTATTGTGTATAGTTTGAAGCAGTGCATTAAATCCAGCACCTCTGTGCAGACAGTTGGTGAGACCCCATCTGAGTACTGTGTGCAGTTCTGGAGACCCCATCTCCACAAAGACAGACAGGATGGAGACAGTCCAGCGGAAGGCAGCTAAAATGGTGCAGAATCTGCACCAGAGCTATATGAAGAAGAGACTAAAGGAACCTAATATGTATACCCTAGAGGAAAGGAGGAGGCAGGGGGACATGACAGAAACATTCAGGTACCTCAAGAGTATCAACAAGTCCAAGAGGGTAGCATCTTTCAGAAAAAGAGATGTGCAAGAACATGTAGGCACAATTTGAAGATAGAGGGGACGGCTCAGGGGCAATGTGAGGAAGTATTTTTTCACAAAGAGGGTGGTGGACGCACAGAGTAGCCTTCAGAGGAGGTACTGGGGTCAAAAATAGTGGGGAATTCAAGAATGCATGGTACAGACATAAGGCAATTCTAGTGGGGGGTAGGAGGAAGTAGGCTGTTGGTTAACTAGGCTCTGCAGTGTATCCAATAGGTAGAAAATGGGCAGACTGGGTGGGCCAAGCAATCCTTATCTGCTGTCAAACTCTATGTTTCTATGTTTCTGTGACACACAACCTCCAAACAGCATAGACAATAGCCAGCACCTGTGAAACAGGATGCTCAAAAGCGTACACAAGTGGTATATGACCACTGCACAAAGTGCTCCAACATCCCAGTTGGAAACATGACAGGTGCTCTAATGCCAGTGCTCATCTCATGGCAACATTATTGTGTCACCCACCTAACAGTATACCCTTCAAATATATATATATATATAAAATCATCACCCCTTCACATATTTCATCACCACATTAATACATGTAGTCTTCACTAATGATTTTGGTTGTCAGGATTTTGACCCTGTTGGGATTTTGGCTGTCAGTCTTTTGTACGGATCCACAATTTTGTACAAATTCCATATTACACTGTAGATGGAAATTAGTTGTGAAATACCAAGTGGCTATGGTAGAAACAAACCTTTTAAGGTAATTATACTTCCTTTATATTTTGAAAACAATGGGCCAGATTCTCAAACTATGGTGCAGAGCTTGTGCCAAGTCCTGTGCCACACACTTAAGTTCTGACAGTGTACCACCCTTTGCCACATCTGCACCTGATTTTACAATTTTGGGCACTGTTGGAGCAGTTTCCATGAACTGCGGGAACTTGCACAAATATCTGGTGCAAGCTCCGAAAAAAATGCCTCGAGGATTGCTGCAAGCTAGACCACAAAAAGTTGGTCTAACTTTCAGCAATTAGTGCATGGGATAGAAAATCCTGCTCGCCAGCCAGGAGAATGGTGCAAGCCCCATGCACCCATGCACCGTATCTTCAGCACACCTGGGGCTTGTGGCATTCTTGCCATTTCAAAAATCTGACCCAATGTTTTTAGACAAGTTAAAAATACCAGCAACTCAAAAATGGATTTTTTAATGCTGGATCATTTTGATTTTCACACAGAGTAAACCACAGATAATGCTTAAAGAGCTGGTGACACGTTCAGGACAACTTTAATAAAACCTAATATTTAGACGAGTCCAGCTTGTATTTCCCATTAGTGCTGTATTCCTTCTCCCATAATTTATTACTGAGGTCATCTGTATGAAAACAGGATCTTTGCTCCTGAAGAGTTTGTCTATTCATGCTACTTTCTACTACCTGACATCACAGTGCACTGCTTGTGATATAACAGCTACTCCCATGACAAAAGAGTGTGATGTCACAACAGAGGACTATGATTTGAAGTAGGGAGTAAGCTATAGAGGCAGATGGACTGTAAATAAACTTTAAGAGATAAAAATCATATACTGTATTCATACACATTTCTTACTAATAAATGATGGGGATCAGAAATATATAAAATATAAATGGAATGCAGGCAAAATTGTACCTAATTATTATGCTTTTAAAGTTCTCTTTGAGGTGTCAGTAACTCTTTATAGGGAGACATTCATGTACAGTGGCTGACATAGTTTGAAAGCCTAAGAAAACTTTTTCAAATGAGGTGTTGGGCTTACCAGTAGCTGGACGTGTTTCTAGTGGTGTAGATAAACTAGTCTGTTCAACAATAATAATACATTACATCATTTTAAGAACATTATGATGTCATCGAGGAATAAGCTGTGCTTTACTCAATGTAGTAAGACACAGGTTGTTGCTCAATGACATCACAATGTTCTAAAAATGGCCTCCACAGCCGACTCCCCGAAGTTTCAGAGGTCATGAGGGCTTTGCAACTGCTCCTCCCACACAGCAAGGACCTGTTTCCAACACTGCCCAGCTGACTCCACCAAAGTTTCAGAGGTCGTGAGGGCTTTGCAACTGCCCTCCCACACAGCAAGCGAGACGTTTCCAACACTGCCCAACCGACTTCAAAGTTTTCAGAGGTTGTGAGGGCTTTGCAACTGCCCTCTCACACAGCAAGGAGCCGCTTCTAACACTGCCCAGCTGACTTCAAAGTTTCAGAGGGTCATGAGGGCTTTGCATCTGCCCTCCCACACAGCAGGGAGCCATTTCCAACACTGCCCAGCTGACTCCACTGAAGTTTCAGAGGTTGTGAGGGCTTTGCAACTGCCCTCCCACACAGCAAGGAGCCATTTCCAACACTGCCCAGGTACGGACCTCCAAATGCCGGATCGCGACCCGCAGCTGCTGCTGCTGCTGCTGCTGCTGATACTGCTTGCAGATAGATCACAGCGGAGCCGGCAGCTGAACAAAGACTGTTTGTTTTGGCGCCTTTTTAATTTAAACTTGCGTACAACTGGATATAGTTTTTTATTTCTGAAAGTTGTAGGTTTTAGTGGGCTGTACTGTTACCTTAAAGTTACTTTAATTGATATATGTGCAGTTTTGTGGGCTTTCACTTGGTTTACTGAATTGCAAGGTGCCCATCAGAGTAGCAAAGGGATAGTGCAGTTTCACTAAGTCAGGAACTGAGACTGAAAACGGAACTGTTTAATTTAACCAAAAGGAAATTATCCCGATAAGCCTCCCCTTGCAGTGTCCCACCTCTCCCTACCTTATTTAACCTCGTGTTTCTCCTTTCCTTCCTCCACAGCCAACTCCCCGAGTTTCAGAGGTCGTGAGGGCTTTGCAACTGCCCTCCCACACAGCAAGGAGCCATTTCCAACACTGCCCAGGTACGGACCTCCAAACGTCAGATTGTGGCGCCGCAGCTGCTGCTGCTGCTGCTGTTGACACTGCTTTCAGATAGATCACAGCGGAGCCCCACCAATGCTGTGCATTGCCCCACCGCCCCCCACCACCACCCTTGATCGACACTCAGGTATATAGGGATGACTGCATCACGTGACTAAGGAAAAAACAATCAGCCAATTTCACCATCAGCAGGTTATACTAATCTACCACTAGTGGCCACTAGCTGCAAACCTACACATAATCAATCACACTAAAGCATGTTCTCACATCTCCTGATTCCTGTCCTTTTCACCTCCCTGACCCACCAACCGACGCTGTCACCCATCACCCTAGCAATTCCACAACTCGGGTCCACCACTATCAGTCACCCTCCATGCTCCAGTATAAGCTTTGCTGGGACCCCTCACTTATCGCTGGCACTCACCTGCACCCTCCTCTGTTACTCCAGCTAAAGTGCTCACACTACCTCCCTGCCCTCTAACCAACCCATCGCCCACAATTACGTTGTACTTCTATACTGGCTTCCCTCAGGTTACATCCCCCTACCACTGTTGTTAGCTGCTATCTTGACACCCATATAACTAAATCCCCAACAATGATAACCCACCTCCTATGCACCCTCCCAGTCCCGGTCACACGCAAAAAATCTCAGTGCTTCACAATCTCAGCATGCCTCACCTAAACTACTCAGACTAGCATTGCTTCGCCATGCTCTCCTCCTCCTGCTCCTATCAGGTAATGTACACCTAACCCAGGGCCACCCACCACTGCTGTCACATCCAGGGGCAAGCTTGTACCCTGCGCCTGGCCACACTCAGTATCTGCAGCCTTCAGAGTAAATTCACCCCCTCCAGGGCTGGATTGCCCAGCACTCACCTGATATCTTAGCCTATCTGAGACCTGGCTCTCAAAAAAATACCTAACAGGGCAGTCTCCTCAGTGACTACAACTTTTACTGAGCTGACAGGATTAATAAGCCGGGAGGAGGCTGTGCCATCTATGTTAGATCCTCCCTTGATCCCTTGAGTTCCCCATCCCACCACCCACACATGGTGCCCAGACCCTAGCAGTCAAGCTTAGCCTTGGCAACCTGGGCAAAAGCCTCTACATTGTGGTGGTGTACATTCCTCTTGCAACCAAAAGCTCATTTCGACTCAGTCCTGGACAGTATCACCCACCTCCACCCAATAGCAAGTCATTTTTATGGGAGATTTCAATGTAAACTGGTTATCTCCTGCATCGTCCCAGTACAAAATTCAGCCCTAGCGTGTGGCCTCACCCAGGTCGTCCAATCCCTACCAGATTGAACTCAAGGACTGGGACCTCTACCCTAATAGACCTAATCTTCACCAACAAGCCTAATAATCTCTCCCAAATCAAAGTGCTCCCAGACTCAATAGCGATCACTCACCAGTGACCTGCCTGTTGTCCACTAAAATTCCTCCCACCCCCAAAGTCTCTGTCCAAGACGCCTAAAAAGGTTCCCTGGCACGACTCAAGTCACATCTTGCCTCCTGTGACTGCTCCCTATACACACTGCCCAGTCAGTTGACGCTGCCCTTACCTACTTCATTACCATATTCAACTCGGCCTGTGACTTATTTGCTCCCTTCTCCAAACAACTTGTAAAACACAGAAACACTCCCTGGATCACCCAAACACTACTAGACCAAATGCCCACAGGGATAATCTATGGTATAAGGCCCTTGACTCCCAACTTTACTTGGGACAGACAATGGTATGGGAAGCTAGAAACAGATGCACATGGGCTACCCGCAAGCCAAAGCTGCATATTATAAACAAACCCTCACTGATTCCTGGGGCTCTGGAAAAATTTCTGGAGCAATATTAAGAGCTCTGTGGGAAAACTGTATCCACTACCCCAGTCTAGCTTCTTGTTAACGGTGCTTCCACCCAGGACCCAAACCTTATTGCCGATGCACTTAATACCTCCTTCTCCGACCTCACGCACATCCTCCCACCCAACTTCTTTGATCCTATCATCAACTGTCCCTCTGACATTTCTGACTCTGCCATCACTACCCTTTTCAGGCTAAGAATCATCTCCTGTAGTGAGGCCAAGCGCTATCTCACCAAAGCTCTGGCGAACTCCCGCTGTAGTAGTGATTCCCTGGACCTCAGACTCATTCGACTTAGGCTGGAAGTGACACTACCCCATATCATCAAGATTCTCAATCTGTCCTTATGCCTCAGCCAATTTCCCACCACTTGGAAAAGAGCATTAATAACCCTTATACTAAAGAGTGATGACCCACCTCCACTAACAATTACAGACCAATATCAATCCCCCCAAGGCCCTTGAAAAAATAGTGTCGGATCAACTAACAGATATCCGTCCAAACACAACCTGCTCTGCCACGAAACAACACGAGTTCTGGAAGGGACACAGCACTACCACAGTCCTCACCAAATTTACAACATATATGAAGCACTTGAACAGGGCTCTTAGCAGGAGCTCTCACATTGATCTGACCAAAGCATTTGATACCGTCAGTCACACTCTACTTCTCCACACCCTTCCATCCCTAAATTTTGCACTGGAGGTTACCTCCTGGTTCAGAACTATCTCTCAGGTCAGACACAACAAGTCAAAATCAATGCAACTATCTCCTCAGAGCAGACCGGTCCGAGCTGGTGTACCGCAAGGGTCAATACTAGGCCCATTACTCTTCACCCTCTTTCTAAACTCCCTCCCTAAATCCTGCAGTGGTAAAATGCTTCTTTATGCTGATGATGCGGTAGTCTTCTGAAAGCATCCCCATCCCAATTCACTACAAACTGCACTACAGGGTTTCTTTAGTGAGCTGAAACCTGGTTCACTAGACACCGCCTGAATTAACTACAAGAAAACCAAAACTATCATATTTGCCACCACAGAACCCTTTATGTCACACACCCTTAACAGTCTTAAGCTCCCAAGGCAATGCGCTTGAACAGGTCCCATACTTCAAATACCTCGGACTCACGCTGGACACTTTTTCTCCTACCACCCACACATACAACAAGTCTCCTCCTCCTCTATCAACACTAGACTAGGGATCCTGTACAGACATAAGCACTGCTTACCCCATAGGCCATGCACCTGGCAGTGTCATCATCTATTCTAACCTTGGTAGACTACGGAATAGTGATTTACGGGTCCACTGATCAAACTGCCCTCCACAGCATAAACCTTGCCCTCAATAAAGCCTGCCGATTGGTCTCCAGGATGTGACAGGTTAACCCCACACTTGCAGGCTTTAAAGGCTCTGGCTGGCTAAACTTCCAAGGCAGGCTTAAGTACTACACCTGCTTACTAACTAAAAGATACAACTAAATCAGGCTCCAGTCGGCCTACACCACTAATACATGCAGCCACACATAGGAGGTCCCATAGGCACTCTGCAAATTCCACTCTCCTAGTCTCTCACTGTAGAACATCCTTGGACAAAGGTCCTTCCGTTATCGGGCTCCTTCTTGTCTAAACAGCCTCTCATCCTCCATCTCCCAGGCCCAAAGCCTCAACCTATTCAAATCAAGCCTAAAAACCCTACTCCTTGACTCATGAAACTGTGACTGTAAATAAACTCCCTCTCTGTCCCTCTGACTTGTATCATGTCCTAACCCTGACCCAGGACCCTTTTACGCTCCTGATGATATAACCCTCAATTTGTAAAATCATGTGTTCTATAACTAATTTGTAAAATCATGTGATGTATGTCTATGTATCACTTGATATTAGTTATGTATGTGTACTATATGTTTTTCTCTGTATTTGTATTTACTTTTAACAGACGCGAGCCTTTGCAAAAGAGCCTATGACTCAAAGGGTTGTAATTCCGATTCTATAAATAAATAAAGAAAAAAAATAAAATAATATAATACTAATGTTGAACAGGCTCAGTCATCTATATCTCTGGAGTGCTTCCAGTTATAGATGACCCCAACACCCTCATTTGAAAGAGCTTTCCATAGGCTTTCACAGTATGATGGCCACTGGGCTTGACTGTGTCCTTTGGTAAGTAAAGAAAATTATTAACTGAAGTATTATTAGTGCCTTATTTGAAAATGTTCTAAATTACAGAAGCATCAAAACTCACAAGTGGCTAAGCCATGAGTAACTTACCGAATATCATATATGTAACGTAACCCACAACATGGTGTGTGGTTATTGAGGATTAATCACCAACCTGGGTGCATTGTGAGGCATGAGGCCTTAGGCCAAGTGCCTTCAAGCACCTGGGATGTTGATTAATCCTCAATAACCACTCCCTGGAGTGAGTTATTACACTCTTATATGGGTTATGTTTAAACAGCAAAAAATATCCAGAAAGGTATTTTGTTTTTGCTGTTTAAATAACAACAAAAGATACTGTATCCTGCCACCTTGCAAAGATGGTCCCCTAACAAATAATGCCTGCTGCTGTGCTATTACGCTTATAGAAATGTCACACATACACTACTGAGATGATCTGTGACATTTCTTGTGCCTCAACACTATCTGCTACATTGCCTACCACTGTGACTGTAACCCCACAGCCACCACTCCTCATGCCCGTAGTTAGTCATGGGAGAGTTACTCCCAGGTGCTACTCCATGCATTACCTCGCTATGTAGGAAAGTGTGCATTCACACACAGACTGAAAGACAAATGGCATGTCCAGATCACTGTGGCTCTCATGCTCTCTCTTTTGAGCATTGTAACCCCGCTGTGCCTCCCCGATTGCCTGCGATGTGGCATTCACCACCGCAGCTCATATCTCCACCTCTCTCTCCCGGTAAGACTGTTTTCAGCAGTGGAGGACTCATTTCTGTCTCTCCCAGCTGCAGTGGTGCCCTGCTCCCAAAGTCTTGCTTCACCAAGACTGCACAACAACAAAGGGGATGGAGGTGCGGATGTCTCTTGCGCACTTGCTCTCTCTCCAGCACCCTGCTTGGACTGTCAGGAGGACAGTCAAATACCACTGCCAACAAACTGCTTTGTCATTACCTGACCAATCTTGCCAGACTATGGCTCACTTACTGCTGTTGAGTCACTGCAGTGCTCAGTCTCGCTCTGTCTTTCTCTTTCTCCCCGTAGCCCTGTCGTGTCACTCGCTCTGTCACTGTCAATCCTGTCAATGTACTGTCTTGCTGTGTGACAGTCGGGGTGGGGAGGGACAATCTAGCTGCAGAAACGATGGGACACATGAGCCAGGAAGGGGCATGGGCGCTATTATTTCTACAGTCTAGTCAGAATAGTACTGCCAGCAAGGAGATGTTTAACAATGGTGTTCTCTCCTGGCAACCACAGAGGTCAGTTACTGACAGCAGGGTGATGGTTACTGTTGCTGCTATACAGTCAGAAAAATATTGGGGGCTTCACTGTGCGTTCGGTCCCTGGAAGTCTGCAGTGCGGGTGGGTGGGGAGCCAGACAGAGCGAGGGAAAATCATTACAACGTGTTGTGTTGTGTTGCTGGAAACATTAATAAATGGCAACATGACACTGTCATGTAAATATATTGCCACTCTCTCTCTCTCCCAACTACTCTGGACCGCATGCCCACTCTTTCTCTCTGTCTCTCTGAACTACCTCCTCTTCACCTCAGAACTGCCTATCACACGCTTTGCTATGCATTTCAATGGCTGTCATTTCAAAAGCATTTTCTCCACACACACAAGTTCAGGTCTGCTCAGGGATCTCTTCTGCACAGCCACTTCACAACTAACTGTGCATATATCATGGATTAATGAATGGTCACATGCTCCTCCTACACCAATCTGGTACCTGTATTTACCTACCACATGTTATAATATATGTTAGCATTTGCTCATAAGTAGGATAAATATAATGTCTTAGCTATATAACTTGATGTATATTTAGTGTGACACCATCAACATGTTATCACAACATGATAACTTTATTTGATATAATAGACTGATCTTCCAGGGTAAATCTTCACCATTAATTCATGCTAAAGGTCTTGAGTGCAGAGGAACTAGGACCCAGCGGAACAAGACTTTTCAAGAGGGCTGGTGCCAAAGCAAGCCCATGCATGCACGGCACAATGAGGCTGGCTTACAACACCAGGCTTACAGCGACACAAGCCCTCAACCGCCTCAGTTCCTTTTTTCCTGCTGTCAGGTGTGCTTCAGTGACATCGTTGCTCACCCTTCAGGATTCAGGACTTTTACATCTATGACAACTGCTTCAGTTTTACCATGTTTTAAATTTTTATTATTTTGTCGAAACAGTTTGCCTTTTTACAGTATCTTTTATTTTGTGTCAAGTTTGCTGTCTATCGAGCCTACATCAGATGCCTTCTCAAGGTTGTGGTAGGAAGCCTTCAGGCTGGCTGCTGCAGCAGAGCTGTGTCTGGTCCTCTTTCCCATGGGGGAGGGTTCTGACTATGGGCAGTCAGTGCTCTTGGGAGGACAGTCCTCTGGGCACAAATGGGCAGACCAGTGCCTGACTCTAGTCAGGTCATTGGCGCTTGCGGACCTTGAGTTCTTCCTTGCCGTGGGTGTGGGGAGGATACCTCTGAGGTTGCTCCCTCTTGGTCTGCCACAAGCCCATAACTTCAGTGCCACAACCTTTTGCATCACTTAGAATCCAAGGTCTTGGACTCGGGGACTCTTCTGTGTTCCTGGTGGGCTTCCGGTGGGCAATGCCTTCATGGGCAGCTCTTTTGGAACAGCTGATGTAGTGTCAGGCTGGGGTTGATGCCCTACTTGGTCCCCTACCCTGTTAGGTTGGGTGCTGTTTCTGGAGCAGGGTCTCAGGCCGGGAGAACATTGATTCCTTCAGTGACATTGCCCTTTGCGTGCCCTGCGCCATCGACTCGTCCCACTGGCCGCACCCTACCCTGTTCTCTTCTCTGTAGTATTGACCAGGTACTTGGTATCTCTGGTGTTGGTGGGTAGTGTCCCAGGTGGGGATGAATGGTTAGGCCTTCTGGCTAGCCTTCTGCCTTCTTGCCCAGGTTGATCCCTGCTGACACCTCCTCCTTGGTACCAAATCCCTCCCTCCTCTGTCTGCCCTAGTGCCAGTCCTTTGCTCTGGGTCAGCTCTGTGACGACATTGGGCTGTCTCCAAGGGTCTCATGGTACTTATAAACTGCATTAGCTGATTTTGGCATCTCTGTATGCTGTATATACTTTTGCTACATACGTCTTCCATTGAGTTTGCTGTCTGTTTACCTGTAATTTGTTTTCCATTCCAGCTTACATTTGTTCATGCGGTCTGCTTACACATCTCTTAGAGTGCCATAATCCTACCTGCTAGGCCTTTAGCCGGATTCGGCTTGTGTCCTGAGTGCAGCCAAGACTATTCCTTCAAGCTGCAAGTATTGCAAAAATCCTGCTTTGGGGCCAAATGTGTCCTGAAGCTGCTCAAATGATAGAAAGGTATCTGAATTTGGTAAAGAAAGGTCCACCATGATTCGGATGTCTCTCCTTTCCCAACTTCCCAGTGTATGGGCTTCCCATCTATTAAAACTGTGAGGTTCCACCATAAGACTAAGTATTGCCTGGGAGGTGCTCTGGCTGAGCTAGGACTGTGCATGATTTAAGACATTTAACCCATGCTGCTTGAGTGTTGCTAATGATGGGGTTCTTTACAGGAATTTTTAACTTCAGTGACTAGAATTAAACCTAGCCAAGGAACATCTGCCAGATGCTGTTCTAACATGAGCCTTAGCAGTGTCACTGGACATGAGGAGGTACCACTTTGGGCCTGTGCCATTTGACAGGCCCCATACATAGCTATGAAACCATGGTTGACTCCAGCCCCCTCCACCAATGCACCCTCAGTTTAAATTTATTTAGCCTTGGCCTTTTGTTGTCCCAAAGGAAAGTGGCAATCAACCTCTAAAACTTTTCGACATAGCGTCTGGTATCATAAGGGGAATATTCAAGAACAAATAGAGCAATCATGGCAAAATGAACATTCTGACAGCATCTGCTGTGCCTTTGAGTGACAGATGCATCTGCCCCATCTCCTGATTTCTTGCTCGAGTAGGTAACAAAGGCAGATAATTCTTGGGAATGATTTTTGCCCAACTAGAGGGAATCTAGACTCCTAATTGTGTGAAGCAATTTGGGGCTCAGACTATGTTTGTCCTTACTGTGCACTGGTTATCACAGGCCAAATTAAGTGGGGAATCATCATTTTGTTCCAGTTCACCTGAAGCCCAGCTGTGCTAGCAAAGGTCTCTAGAATCCTCATCACCTGAGGGACAGAGGCTGAGGGTGAGCTAATGTCAGAAGCATGTCATCCACATAGGCATTCACTAAACAGAGTGAGGATTTGATCTGGGTACCCTGAATGTCTGGTGAGTCTAGCAGTTTCCTGGTAAGGAGGGGTCTAGGGCCAATAGGAATTTCAGGGGGACACCAGTCAGACCTGATGGGTACCTCTGTGAAGTGTAAAGGGAGATGATATAGTATTGCTGGTAATTACAGCAGCCATTGGAGAGTTATAGAGGCCGTAATCCAACTCCTGAAATACGGCCCTATGCCATAGGCCTGCAACACAAGTGGAGGTGACCCCAGGTGACTTGGTCGAATGTTTTCTAAAACCAATGGCCATCACTGCCTTGGGGCTGGGTGAGCTTAAGGTGTACCATTTAAGGTTTAGCAGTGTTTGTAAACTATCTGCCCCTATCCAGCCCTTGCAAAATCAGGCCTGGGTATGATGAATGAGGGAAGGCAGGACCTTTTCTAGTGTGTTTGCCAGGGCTTTGACCAGATCTTCATGTCAGTTGAGATAGGTGAGATTGGCGGTAGTTGGCGCAATCCAATGGATCAGTGGATTTTTTGGGGTAACAAGATTATAAATGCCTCCTTCATAGTAGGGAAATACCTTGTGTTCTCTGGCACCATTAAGTGCTGCCAAAAGAGTGGAATAATATTGGGCATTGTCTGGTATAGCTCTACTATAACCTCATCTTTACCAGGGACCTTGCCATCTCTGAGTTGTTTTAGGACACTGCGTAATTCTTGTTCAGTCAGCGGTGAGTCCAGCTGGTCTCATAGGGTGGGAGATAGGCTGGTTGTGGGAGTATCACCTAAGAGTTTTTGAGGTACTGGAGGTTGATTCAGTGTTGGCGGATAGCATATAGTGATTCATGAATTGCTACATAGTCTCATTGATGCTCTTATGTTCAGTGGTTATAGCCTTCTCCTGTTGCACAAAGTCGATATCTGAAACTCGGCCTTTGTTTTCATAGTCTATAAGTGAGTAATTTACTCCCTTTCTCCTGGATTCCCAGAAATTATTTTCATCAGAGGAGCTGTTCTGTTTTCCGTTGGAGTAGTGTATTTATTTTGTAGTTGAGCCCTGTTATGTCTGCTGCTAAGGTTGGAAGAAGGCAGGGGTTTTACATTGGTATTCTTTGGAGTGCAGCTCTGCTTGCAAGGAGGACACCTCTTGCTTCCTCTTTTAAAGCTTGGCAGCAGAGTAAGCAATGATCCTTTCTCAGGAAGGCCTTGAATGCTTCCCAGACTGTTCCCGTTGATACCTCACCTGTGGCATTAATTTGAAAATATAGCTGAGCCTCCTGGCCTGTCCGAGTATGGAATTCCAGATCCTTTAACAGGAAGGGGATTACAGTGCCATCTGGGTAATGTCGTGTGTTCCCCAGGGTGTGTAAAGGTAATACCTACAGGACCATGGTTGGACATCAAGATATTCTCTTTAGAGGGTTCAGTTATACCATTGGTAGCTATATTTGGCTAACCAGAGATCTGTTCTACTATAAGAGCCATGGACAGAGAGGAGAGGAGAAAAAGTGTAATCCCTCCCCGTAGGATTGTCCTCTCTACATGTCGGTCAGCCCCCACTCCGACATGAGGGTTTGTAGAGCAACTCTGGCTGTGGGATGGGACTCAAGGGTTACCCTGATTTATCCAGAAATGGGTCACGAGCTAAATTAAAGTCTCCCAGGAGGATATCTATGTCTGAAAGATGCTGTAAGATCAGTTATAGATTGATTGGTCTTATGAAAGAAAGTGAAGTCACAACATTCGTGGCATAGATATTAGCAACAATGAGCTTGCCCCAGGGGTGGTAAAAGGGTCTCTGTCCATCTACCCTGGCCATTTGTTCAAGTATGCACCACCTGCAAAGGCAGCCCTTGTGGATCAGCATAGCCACTCCTGTGGATTCGGAGGGGCTGAGCTATGGATCACCTGTCAACCCAACTCTTCCGCAGCCAATGAATACGCCTGAAAAGTGAGATGAGTCTCCTGGATAAGTGATAACTCTGCTCTTAAAGTTTTGAGATGCTGCAAACCTTGCCCCCCACAAGAGGTTGATCTCAGGGTTGGGGAGAAAATGACCAGATGGGTGAAACATTAGCTGAATAACAGGACCCAGAGGGTGGTGGTGGTGGGTGGGAGTTATCTAGCACCAGGAAGGTCTTCAGTGGGGTTCCACAGGGCTTGTTGCTGGGACCGTGTTGTTCATTGTCTTCATCAGTAGTATTGGGGATATCATTAAGGGCAAAATCTGCCTTTTGATGGATGACATCAAGTTCTGTGGGAGGATGGACACAGCTAAAGGGACCTAAAGGAGGATCTGCAAAACTTGGGAGTTGGAAAAGATCTGGTCTTAAATGCCTTAAAAGCTTGCCTCCTGTCATAGTTCCTTCCTGTTAGCCATTAAACTCAGCAACTCAGTGTGCGACTTGCTCAAAAAAAAACAGATTGGGACTGATAGACTACACCGATGGCTGCAGCTGCTTAACTTAGAAATTAGCAGTTGGCGCCAAATGCAGCTGCAGCCTTGTTGGAAAGTCTATCTTGTCATTACTGTTACAAGTTATATGGCGATGTACTTTGATTACAGCAACATGGTACTACCCAACACTGTCCACACCTCAGAAAGGACATAAACATGATGGAGCCAGTCCACAGGAGGATAGCTAAAATGGTGAATGGGTTGCATCAAACCCTATGAGGAGAAACTGAGGGATCTCGATAGTACACCCATGAGAGAGGAGAGCAAGAGGGAGAGGATAGAGATCGACAAGTACTTCACAGGGTGAGCAAGTACAGGAGGAGTCTCTTTCAAATAAGAATGAGCACCAGGACCAGAGGGCATGTGGTGAAGCTTGAAGGGGAGACGTACAGGAAGGATGTGAGGAAGTACTTCTTCACTGAAAGGTTTGTGGACACACAGAACAGGCTGCCACCAGAAGTGGTGGAATTGAAAACAGTAAGAGGCATCATGAATGCATGGGATAGACATAGAGGAATATTAGTAAATAGGCAGGGAGGGGAGGTTACAGAAACCAGTTAGGGTCTGCTGACACATACTAGGTGGGTACCATCTGGGCAGACTGTGTGGGCCAGGTAATCCTTTTCTACCAACAAGTTCTATGTTTCTGTATTTCTGTGGTTGTACAGATTTGTGCCTTGCCAGTTTTCTGATAGAACTACATTTTCAGACCCGGAAATTCCTCACTTATGCTAACAACTGCATCATTTTCCTATAATGAGCTGTCCTGGAGCTTATAATTTTATGCAAATCATGGAATTTGGAATTAAATTCAAACTGTTGCATGACCATGCTCACCCTGACATTCTAACAGCAAATTTATTTATCTGCCTGAAGAAGCAGTCACCTCAAAGTCTTCTCTTCAATGTTAGACTGGTTTAAACGTCAGACCGGCTTTCAGTTTATTATTTTGTAAAACTTTTCTGTAGTATACTATTTAGTTATTTTATCATTAACCCTGCTTAGTTAGGTTGTTTATTATATATTTCTTAACTTTTCTCTGGTTCTCCTTGGGTTCCTGGGATCCGGAGAAGGCTGTTTGCACAGTTCCACTGTTAGGGAACTGCGTTTAAGCCACTTTATTTTCTAAATTATTGCAAAATTAAACCACTTTGTGGTTTTTACTATTTATTTTTATTGGTTCTTCTTGGGAACCGAGCTGTTATTTTACAGTTTAGCCTAACATAAACATCTGTTAGGCTATTTCTATTTGCAGTTTCATTTTCAAGGGAACCAAACTGCACTTCAGATACTTTGAACCCTTTTTACATACACAGGTTTTTTTCCTCAGAAATGTACTTTTCAGTAATGCTTTGTCTTTCCTGGGGCATCAGTGTTTGGCTTGACTGATTGACTCAGGAAGAAGATGGGACCTGTAGGCTTCAAAAATGATAATGATTTTCCAACTCCTGGCAAAAGCAGGCTGTTATGAGTAGTGCTTAAAGTATCTAGGTCCAGAACATAATTTTAACAGTTGTGAACTTTATTTAGAGTTTTGCCCTAAAAGAAAAACAATGGGCTAAAAAGTTGGAAGTCAATAGGGCTTCTCATTCTGCCTCTATATCATAATAAGGCTCAGCTGAGGGACCAACCCTCAAAGTAAGTAGAAGGTGATGGCATAGAGATCAGGGTGTCTAAATGGGAGCCCTGATACCAGAAAAATTTAAAGAACTACTGAGCAGGCATCAGAAACTGTGCCTGCTAAGAAAAACAAAAATAAAACATGTAACTGTCCCTCCTGTTAAGGAAACAAAGGAGACACCAGTTGACAAAAATAAGAAAAGATAAAGCTACAAAGATGGATCAGAAATCAGGGTGTCTGAATGGGGAACCCTGAAACCAGTAAAAAATAAAAGAGTCAGAGCAGACACCAGGGACAGTGCATGCCAAAAACAAACAAGTAGCTGTCCTCCTCCCTGAAGAAGGAAAGCAGTCACCAGTCAATAAAAAATGCTCTCAACAGAGAACACAACTAAGGCATAAAGTTGTTCCATGCATTCCAGGCTACGGGAATTGCATGAGTATACTTGCCCCTCCTCAGGTTTCAGTTCCATCCCCAATGCCTGCAGAGGAGGAGGAGGTAAACATTTTTTTTTACAAAGAAAGGAGGAGGAGAACCCTGTAACCAGATGGTTCTCCTGAGCAAAAATTTGCCCCACCTCCATGACTTCCAGAACACTTGCCTCTCACTATACCTTTGTGAGGCATATACGGTAGTAAATTCCCTCAGCATTTCTCAGGAAACGGATGAGGTTGAATTTATGGATATGATGGGCATATTCCCCACTAGAGGTTGATGCTTTCCATGCATAAATTCCTCAGAAAAGCCACTTTTAAAATCATGTCAGCACTCACCTCACCTGCTAGCATAGTTAAGAAAACTGGAAAAATGAATGAATGAATGAATACCAGTTGGCAAACAGGGTTCTGGGTACCTTATTCCCACTCTGAGTATGAGGGAGTGTGTGGTTCAGACTGCCCTGGGGCAAGACCAAAGTGCCCTTTTCCTCCCAGCATTCTGAAAAGTGTATACTTTGGCTTTCTTGCTCCTAAGGCAGGCATCTTCTAGCCTACGTAGCACAGTACTAGAGAGCCTTATCGCATAGGTGCCGGAACAGGGGGCCACTAGGGCCATGGCCCTACCACTTTCATAAGTGGCCCTATCACTTTTACTATCATGGTAATATATTTAATAGGTGAACACTTACCCTACGTCCTTGGCCTTACCACTTTTCAAACTATTCCGCACCACTGGCCTTATGGATCTCCATACTGGCACTGAACAAAAGTCTACTGGGACTCCACACAGGATATGGCTGGCACAGCAACATCAGTCATAGATGCCACAAAATACCAGTTTCATAGGGCAGTCAGTACTAATAACACTGCATCTATGGTTATGGCCCATGCAGTGTCCCTAAGATTTGTTTCACTTAGAACTACAAATCTGTCCCAGAACTCTCAGACAAATGCTATGGGTTTTTCTTCTGAGGGAAATTCCATTTGGTGACAAGACAGAGGTGTACATGGAAAAGGTGGATGAGTATAAAACCACATACAGGAGGGTAGGGAATACTACCCTCGTGCGTATCACCCCCTATGATATGAGTCTATGATGGGTCAGAGGTAGAAGGGAAATAGGTGTGCAGCTGCAACACCAGCTCCCAAACCCAGGCAAAGCAGAACCCCTGACAAGTCTGTTTAGATTGCCCAACCATTGCCAGTGGGAGGAAGACTGGTATACTACTCTCATCCTAGGGGTAGTGAACCAGGGTCTGTCTCTGCAATTCAGAAGATTTCTAATACTACTGGACCTGAAAGTCTTTGAACCTCACACAGCAGAAAAAACCCAGGGTTGGAGTAATGAGCTGTGAACGAGTTTGGTACATCCAGAAGTCCAGACCTGGGTTTGAGTCTCACAACCTTCACTTGTATAGTGTGGACTCTGAGCAAGTCCTTAACCACCCAGTGCTCCCAGGTATCCACTGAAAACAGGCACTTGTGCCTAGTGGGCCTACCAGTTTCCAAAGACTAAAATAAAAACAAAATAAAAAAATAAAGAATTGCTACAAACACATGCAGTAGAAAAGTACTGTCCACACAACAGGGCAAGGGACATTACTCACATTTCCTAACCCTAAAAAAATGCATAAGATGCCCAAGGAAAGTACATCAGGTTTAGGTTAAGGGTTTACCTCTACCAGTTTACAGCCCCTCTCTTGACCTCAACTTAGTTCCAAGGGTATTCACAAAGTGCGTGAGCTGTGGTGGCAGCACATTTGAGAGAAGAGAGCTGCATTTTTTCTTTACATGGACAATGGGTTGCTCTCAGGAGAACACTGCAGAATGCAAACTCCTCCATATTGCTGACTCTAAACACTTTGGATGGATTGGACTTCCTCATAAACTTTCAAAGTCCCAAACAGAACAAATTCAATTTCTAGACATTATTGGTGTAGAGCTGGCTACCCTGCAAGGAAAGAAGCTCCTTCCTCTAGCAGGGTAGCAAATTTAATTCAACTGTAGAATCCTTCAGAAGCAGACCAGTCAAGGCCTTCAGGAATTTTCTAAGGCTATTGTTCACATAGCCTCCTCCACAGCAGTGGCATGAGGGGCCAGATTCGAGATGAGAGATATTCCGTACCTACTAGGGGACCATTGGTCTCAAAGGTAAGACACCCTATTAAAACTGGTGTCTTTCACAAAAACCTTGTTAATGGGCACTGGATTGGTGGTGAGGAGCGCAGCCTCAGAGAGGTATTTCCTTCCACAGATGACACAGAGTGCATAAATCTCCAGGGACTTGGGACATTGCACCTGGCAATTCAAGCTTTTCCTTCCAGATCAGTAGTCAATCTGTCCTGATCAGAGAGACAACACCACAGACATGCACTGTACAAACAGACATGTGGTGTACAAACACCACAGACATGTACTGTACAAGTACATCAAGCACGTCCTTGGAAAGACAAGGATGTGAAGTGAAGAGTTGATATGAAGCTGGTCACCCTTGTCCTAAATGAGCTTGCTGACCCACTCACAAGGTTTTTAATGCCTCACTCAGGTCGGGTGTGTTCCTGACACCTGGAAGATAGCCTTGGTCACTCCTGTCCTCAAAACTGGAGACAGAACCAACACCTCCAACTACAGGCTGATATCCATCCTCCCCCAAAGCCCTAGACAGGGTGGTCTCTGACCAACTCCCAGAGTACCTTGAGAAGCACAACAAAATGTGCCCCAACAGCATGGTTTGCGGAAACACCACTCCACCCTAACGGCCCTAGTAGAATATGCCTCCCAATTATACAATGCCTTAGACAAAGGGATGGCAGGGGGTCAGTATTCATAGACCTCACAAAGGCTTAACTCCAATAACCACCACCTCCTTCTTAACAGCCTGCTGTCAACAGGACTATCCCAGACACAGTGGCATGGTTTAGCATTACCTTGCTCACTGGACTCAATCGTCAAATTAGTGACTCACTCTCAGCTCCCAGGAGATAAGCATTGGAGTCCCCGAGGATCAATCTTTGGGCCACTCCTCTTCATTCTCTACATCAGTACCCTACCCTCAGCCTGCCTGGCACACATCATACTCCATGCAGATGATGCCGTAATTTCTGCCCCTGGCAGAAACTAGTCAACCATCGCCTCCCTACTCTCGACAGCTTCCACGCTTGAATCCTGGTTCAGCGATAAAAAACTGCTGCTAAACCACAAAAAACTAAGAGCATGCTGCACACTGTCCCACAGAACAAAAGAAGTTCCACCCCATACTGACACGGAACCTTAATGGAGATCCTCTAGAGCAAGTCTACTCCTTTAAATATCTAGGAATTCACACTGATGACACTCTCAACTGCTCCGGTCATATTGACCATGTGGTCAAAACCGCCAGTATGAAACTTGAGTGCTATACCACGACAGGCACCCTATGACACCTGGCGCACTAAAACTAGCCACGAGCAGCGGTCGTTGCATCTATTGACTACAGCCTACCAATATACAGGGCTGGCACCGACACTGCCCTCAATGGAATAAAACCCTATTAAACGAGGCATGCTGGCTGACCCTAGGAGCACAATCTTCTATCCACACCTGTGCCCTCTACTCAGGAACTGGATGGCTTCCTCTCCATCTTAGAGCTTGATACCAGACCTCCTACTTTTCAAAAGCCCAATTAAAACTAGTGCCTCCATTTCTATGTGGACTCTTTCAGCAGGCTAGACCATCTAAGCCCACCAGGAGTGCTGAGAAAGGTGGGCTTTTGGTACCATTCGCGCACCACCCTGGCACAGAAGTCCATCTGACCAAGGACCAAAATGATATAATGGGCTACCGGCATCACTCATTGAAAGCAATAAGATTAGCCTCCTCAAAACAGGACTCAGGACTCTCCTGCATCATGAACTGTCCTGTGTATGTTTCAACTAGCCTACTACAGGACTCAGTAGCCTGAACAACCCTCCGCTACAACCCCCTCACCTTCCCACCCCATCCCTCTTTTACAATCCCCCTCCACCATCCAACCCCTACCCTCTCCTGCAGCTTACTTTCCCACCCTACCCTCTCCTGCTTACCCCCCTCCCTGTTACACCCTCTACCTCCCTTGCTGTTATCTCCCACCTCCTCCCCTACACCATGTACCCCTTCTCTTAGTTTCTCCCACTCTTGTCCCCCACTTGCCTCCTGCTAAGCTCCAGTTTGTCCACCACCCTCCCCAGCCCCTCATCACACTGCTGGCTCACTGCAACATCTCCTCCCTCCTCATACCATCACCCTCCCACAAAAACAACAACACAGTCCTCAAGCTGCTCACCCCACCCTCCTCCCCACATAGCTAGTCCCCACCTGTGTGGCCAGCACTCCCAGGCCTAATGACCCTATATTGACAGACTAAAGCACTTCCTTTGTAACTGTCTCCTTTGTATGAGTTGTATTCTGAATATTTCTTTTTGAAATGCTTTATCCCCATTAACCCTGTCCACCTTTTATATCTGTAACCTGACCTGAACAAACTGCTCCTTCATTGTATTTAACTCATATTGTTCTAATGTCTGCAACCTGTATGTTTTGACTGTTTTTGTATGACCTGGAACCTTTGTAAAGCGAGTTCCAGGACTCAAAGTATTCATCCTAAACTGCAATAAATAAAATAAAATAAATAAAAAACAGGAGGAACAAGATCATCCAAGCTGGGCGCAGAAGACATGAAGATCTGTAACCCGAAATATTCCCTAGAGGTGCTAACTATCTGCAGTACACCTTCCAGGGAAAATGTACTAATGCGCCTTGAGCAGGATCAGCCAGGAAATCAAGAACAGGCCCTAACCAGCAAGTGCTGGCATCAGTGTTCAGAAGGTGGGTACACCAGAAATAGATCTGTTTGCCACCGGCGAGACAGTCAGCTCCACTTTTGTTGCAGACCCCTGTGGTGGGTTCAATCCCAGAGGACACTCTAGTCCTCAGTTGGTTAGGAAGTTTTTATACCTTCCCTCCTTCCCATTTTACTGAGAGTACTGGTAAAACTGAGAAGAAGTCAACAATAATGATTCTCATTATTCCAGGCTTGTGACAGGCGACATGGTTCTCTGTGACACTGTCCCTCTCCAGCAGACAGTCCAACCCTGCCCTGAAGCACAACCTGTTAACAATGTCCCAGTGCAGGATAACATTCCCAGATCTGAGACCTCTGCACCTCAAGGCATGGTTTTGAGTGGCTAAGAGTTCTCTGGGTTGAATCATTCTGAGAAAGTATGAAGTACTTAAGGTTTCCAGAAAACTAGCAACAAGGAAAACTTAACTCATTATTCGTGGTCGACCATTTTGTGTCAGGTAAACAATGGATAGTTCGGATTTCATATGAAGCTATTCTTCTTTCCCTCTAGGATTCCTGGTGTTCCTGAGCCCTGATCAGGGCTCCTGTGCTGAAACTGCATCTACAGTTCGGTCCCTCGGCCATTAGAAACATAGAAACATAGAATTTGAAGGCAGATAAGGACCGCTTGGCCCACCAGTCTTACCCATTTCTACCTAATGGATAAGCTGCAGATCCTAGTTAACCAGCCTACTTTCACCCCACCCCTAGGATTGCCTTATGGCTGTCCCATGCATGCTTGAATTCAATCACTGATAGAAACATAGAATTTGACGGCAGATAAGGACCGCTTGGCCATGTGTGAGCTCACCACCCACCCACCAAGCAGCAAGCTTGAGTCCGGTAAGGTATGGGCTGCTTCTAGCTGATAACCAGTGGTACCGTACCTGTGATTGGCTAGCGCCATCTTTTTGTTCCTGTTTTTCCAATAGCACTTTATAGTTATCGGCCACTAGAGGGACTCGAGTAATAAGGAGAAACCTATTGTACTTTCAGTGTAAGCAGTTGCCATTAGACTAGACAACTAGCTCCTCGCTTTCTCTTCCTATTGTCATTTTATTCTTATTCTAAAGCAGAGACTAAAACATATCGGTCTCATTCCACGCATCTAAATTTTATCCCTACATCAACTCACATTTCAGTTTTGGTACATAATCACACTCTGTGCCTCCCCTATCTGTTCTGCCACTCACATTATCCTCGTTATGCTTTTCATCAGTTCCCCTAGATATCCTTTCCACCCACATTTTTCTACCCAAGCTTTTCCAGTAGCTTATTAGCTACTCTTAAGTTTACTGATAGAGTGATACTGGTCTCAGTAGCTTCTTTTTGGTCCTTTTAATTTGAATCTTTGCTGCAAGTTTACTTTACGTAAACCTTTGTGTTTCACACAGGGTTTTACATTCCTGCTCCTGTAGTCTTTGTGATCCTTTTCAGTTAAGTCATTGCTGGATCTTAAGATTACTGAAGCCTATAAAGCAACCACACAGGGTTCCTGCTGTACCCTGCATGGCAATTTTAATGAACTCTGACTCTTTATTATATTAGTAAAAGAGTGGCTACCCAATTCCCTGGTGTATAATTATGGCTAAGTGCAGAGCTGTGCTTACTCTTCTATATGTCGTATCTTTTTCATTACAAGATACCCTTATTGCTTATAGTCTAATCATTCCACCCTCTGATCTTACATCCCTTCCTGTCACTGCTCTCTACTATGAAATAGCCCTACCTCCCAACTGCTTTCTTTTATGAGTAAAAAGAATGCTTTCTACCTAGTGATCTGTGCACTCTATAAGTAGGATTGTTATTAGACCTAATTACCCTTCAAAGTTAGCAATCTTATTACACTAGTCCTTCTCTTTACCCACAGGTGATGTTGAACTTAATCCAGGACCTGCTGGTCCAGAATTCGTACCTGCTTCTTCTTCCAAACATACCAGGCCAAGTACAAAAGAGCATCAAATTAGCATCTAAATGTAAACCTTAGCTTCAAAATGGCTGAGATACAAGCTTGGCCGATCCATAATCCAGACATTCATGGTATTACTGAGACCTGGTTAAAACCCAGCATACAACAACTGAAGTAGACCTTCAAGGTTACTCATTCTTTAGAAAAGACTGAGTAGGTAAAAAGGGAGGTGGGGTTTTAATTTATGTAAAACTTAGTCTAACTGCCTCAGTATTTCCTTACGCGCTGATAAGCTTACCTCAGCAGAATCTTTATTTATCTTCCCTTACTCTTGGTAATGTAAATAAACCTAATATTTGGTTGTATTTATCTCCTCCAAATGATGCTACCAATATTCTTCTTCCCTTTTCTAGTCCTTAGCTGATCTACATAATCCAGACATTCACGGTGTTACTGAGACCTGGTTAAAACCCAGCATACAACAACTTGAAGTGGACATTCAAGGTTACTCATGCTTTAGAAAAGACTGAGTAGGTAAAAGGGAGGTGGGTTTTAATTTATATAAAATTTAGTCTAACTGCCTCAGTATTTCCTTCGCGCTGATAAGCTTACCTCAGCAGAATCTTTGTTTATCTCCTTACTCTTGGTAATGTAAATAAAACCTACTATTTGATTGTATTTATCTCCTCCAAATGATGCTACCAATATTCTTCCTTCCCTTTTCTCATCCTTAGCTGATCTACCCTCACACGATACAGTACTTTGTGGGAATTTTAATAATGACTGGCTCTCCCATATAAAATAAGGCACACACAATAGTCTCTGACATTAATTATACTTAGGTGGGATATTCAGAAATCGCCAGACACCAGCGCAAGTCCAGTGCAGTGCAAATCCAGATGCGCCATGGCGCAATGAATCCTGATATTCAAAGGTTGCACATGGCCACATGCGCCAGCGTAACCACGACTGAAAATCGCAAGGATGCACCACAAGCGCGAGTCAGAGGAGCACAAGGGAGCAACCCAACACGTGCAAAAGTGCAACCATGAATCGTAGGAGGTCGAGGTAGATGTGCCCTAGGCACAAAGGACCAGCCACAGGCACAACAGGTAGCCAGCCCCCATCCACTAGCACCACCCAGTGGACGTATGAAACAGGCAGCACCAGCGGTCAAGGGTGGTCCGCCACAGCCACCCTCCGCTGAACAGCACACCCCACCCACCTGGTCCACATCCAGCCACACCCTAGCACACGTACCCAATCACATGCCACACAGCCTGGACAGCCAGCCCATGGTCACCCCAAGGCACAGCCACTGACTGATGGGCAAACCCCACCATGCGGCCCACAGAACAACACAGGCGCACCACACAGCCACCCACCACACCACTGCAGCATGGCTCCACTCGCCAGCTGCAAAGCAGACATGGACACAGCCGGGTAAGCAAACCAAACTGTATAACAGAACAATGAACAATACAAAACAGCGAACAAAGCAGGGGAACTATATACAAAGCAGGGATAGGGTAGGTGAAGGAGGGATGGGGACAGGGGCTATACAATGGGACAGGGGAAGGCAGGGAAGGGTGGTCAGAGGAAGGAAAGTAATGTCAACCCCTATGGGTGGCCATGTCACGCTGCCACCTGGCGCTGTCTTCTGCATTGCCCCGCAGCAGGAGCCTCTCGTCCGCCTCACTATCCCAAGGGTGGTGGTGGTGATGGCTATGATGCGCTGCAGGAGGCGACAGTAGAATGGCGCGACCACCCAGTGGACATGTATTGCAAAGGAAGAAACAGGAGATCAGTGCGTGTCCAGGGGCCCCTAGCCCTCCCACCGTGTGCAGCGAACAGTGGGAACACACGCCCCTGGGGTGGCACCCTGGCCACCTGCAGTGGGTGGACTCACAACTGCTGCCAACTTGGCATGCCACGGCTGTGCACAGCTCTGGACGCCGCCAACAAGGGCCATCTGCCAGCACAGTGGCAGGCAGGTGGCAAGATGCAGCAGCGGAACCGCAGCAGCACTGGTGGCAGCGGACACACCCACAGCCCACCAACAGCTGCCACACACATGCACTGGCTGCCCCTGGCACCACACATACTGCTGTCTGAACACAGCTGCCACGGCTCAGTGCACAGGGGCTGAGGCCGTACCCCCACCCGCCGCCTGCCCTGCACAACAGTGTTTGAATGCACAGCGCCTACCTCCCCACCGTGGCACTGCATGCACTAGTCTAGCTGCTCCTTCCCTCAGTCTCACAGCACCTGCAGAAGGGCCTGCAGTGGCCTGCCGCAGCCCACCAGGTGCCCCACCACCCTGGCTCTCCTCCGGTCTTCAGGGCCTAGGACAGGAACACAAACAGGCACACATCCGAACACAGCCACACTATCAGCCCACTGCCCCAGCCCCAAGCACAGTGTCGCCTCGTCCTAGCAAGGCCACGGGCAGTGGCGCAGTGCACCAGTGACTGTCAGTGCCAGGCCACGGTGCCCCCCCAGCACTGCATGCAGCCCTGCCTGCCCCATGGAACACTGGACGGCACAGACGCAGTCAGAGCACACTTACCTGGCCGTGGCATGGACCCCCACTGGACGCCTGCCTGCAGTGACCTGAGCCTCTCTGGGTCCCTCCTCAACAGGTCCCCATACTGGTGGCGACACTGCTCCCTTGTGTACTGCACACGGTTGCCTGGACAAGGCCATCTGCCACCTCTTGCCACACTTCAGTCCTGGGCCTGTCGGGGGCTGCTGGCCAAACAGGCTGGCATCAGGGGCTCCACCTGGGCCACCAGGTTCCTAGCTCAACTTGGCTCCAGTTTGAGAATGGGCGCACTGCAGCATGCTTCCTCTGCAATGAAGCAGTCACAAATGGTGCCCTGTAGTGCAAGTGAGGCACAATGTGCTTGGGATCGCGTGGCTCGCATGGAGAATCGCTGCTCGTGGCAATAGCTCATCCCGGAGAGCGTGGCATGGGTGTGCTGCACTGGCATGTGGGGCAGAAGTTCCTGGGGCATAGGGCCAGGGTGGGAGTCAGGGGTCAGCATCGCATTGTGCATGAGCTCTGGTGGGGCCATGGCGCATGTTGCACAATATAGCCCTGAGGGCACCGCCTCATATGCCCTATAGCGCCAAGTGCCATAGTCCCTACAGCACCCAAGGCTGCATAGGCACTACAGTGCCTGAGTGCCATAGGCCCTATAGTGCCGGAGCACGTTAGGCTCTATAGCACCGAGCACCATAGGCCCTACAGCACCCGAGCCATAGACCTATAGTGCCCGAGCACTATAGGGCCCTACAGCGCCCGAGCAGCATAAGGCCCTACAGCACCTGAGTGCCATAGGCCCCACAGCACCTGAGCACCGTAGGCCCTATAGCGCCAAGCACCATAGGCCCTATGGCACCCGACAACATAGCCCCCATGGTGCCTGAGCCATAAGCCTCTGGCGCCCATGCACTGCGGACCCATGGAGCATAGGGCACATTGGCCGGCAACAGTTCCTAGCGACGCTGCACAATAGGTGGTAGTACACGCTGTGGCGCCGGGCGTGTTGATGGGGTGCACTGCGCATGTCACAGCATTGTGCCATGACTTGTGCCAGAGGAAGTCCATTGCACAAGGTGCAACAACGCCGATATTCAGCCGGGCATATGCAGATTAGCTCATCAGCCAATCCATGGCGCAATGGGGAATTAGCATCTCATTACTGTTGCACATCTTCCCATTTGCATGCAAAGCACTATAAAGCGCTGCACAACAGCACGAGCCATGGACGGTATTACAACCATCCGAGGTAAATTGCATCTGCCGAGGGGCGGACAGCACAACAGGATGGATGGCTGGTGTGGGCCACAGCAGCCACTAACCACATGTCCCTGCCCATAGGTAGCAGCATGTCCGAACATGAGGAGGGTGAGGGCGTGGGCCTGCCACGCAAAGTGCAGGCCCAACTTCTAAGGCGGAGGCAGATGCCATGTTGAGGCATACCTCGACGGGAGCCTTGCTGCTGAGTGGTGCCACTGGCACATCCCAGGCCAGGGCCGTAGCCTGGGTAGAGGTGATGGGCTGTGAACCAGCAGGGCAGTCACCAGCGATCTGCACAGGAGTGCAAGAAGAGGTGGGCACGACAAGCGTTGGATCAAGGAGAAGGTGGGTGGCCATATGGGCTACCAGGTTGGCCATGGCGGGCGGCCCGACTGCCACAGCTTACGCTGCAGGAGGAGCTGGTGGCAGTTACCACGCGGTGCAGCTGTTGAGGGTGTGCCGACGGCGCATTCCAGACTGGAAAGCCCATCACTGCATGGTAGATACAGTGGCGTTGGGGGGCCATTGCATTGGTGGTACTAACGCATCTGTGTCCCTTTCAGCACTGGAATGCCAGCATGCAGTGGCAGGGGTGCCTGCGTCTGCTGTGGGGCATGCCCAGCCCTGGAGGACCAGTCATCCACCTCCGCTGGCATCCGGGGCCCGAGCAGCTGCAGCACACCACCGCCCGTCTGGCCAGATGACCTTAAGCGTGGTGGCGCGAGGCCCCAGCTGTGTTACAGCAGGATGCCAGCCATGGCGTGATGTGTGGGAGACAGAGATCAGGGCGGGTCCAACACCGATGAATATGTGACCATTGTCCGGGACAGCAGGAGATTTGTCATGGGGGAGACACAATACCATCCACCACACCTGGCAGCGCAGCCAGTGGCCTTTGGCGGTGGGACGGCCGCCCGCCACCACTCCTGGTACCATTGTGTCCGAGACGGCGAGCGCTGGGGAGGCGGTGGTGGTGGGCACTGGCCAGCACACAGGGCTGAGGTCAGCAGTGGCAGACGGCTGGGGATGTTGGGAGGTCGGTGCAGCATCCACTGCAGGTGTGCCTGTGATTGAGCAACCCCATGGGGACCCGCTGTGCAGCGCCCAGCTGAGTGGGGGCAGAGCAATGCGGTCGTACACCACGGTGGGTGATGCCATGCCCATACGCCCGGGCACTGACCCCTTGCACGAGCACACCCGATTGCCGTGTGGGCCTCCATGAACCAACAGGTGCAGCTCATGGTTGGGTGCGGCACTCCATGCAGAGGTGCACCAGACTGCCTGAAGCAGTGCAACAGGGGCAATGCGCAGGTCCAGGAGGCCATACATCACCTGCAGGAGGACACGACCGGGCCCTGGACCACCAGCCACTGCAGTCACGTTGGCCTTGCCTCACTGGCTGCCACCGGGCATGGCCGCCGCCACAGACCCCTGCGGAGTGCATTGTCCACCCCATCGACTGGGTGTTGGGCGATCCCCTTGGTGTCAACACACTGGCTCCACTATGGGCATCCCAGGCACACCGGTGTGGGCTTGTTTTGGAGCCTGCAGAGTCCTGCGAGGACACGGTCGCATTCCATGCGTTCCATCCCTGGGGGCGGTTGCAGACCCCCGTGGCAGTCGTGCAGCCTGGGTCTGCAGCGGCTGCCCTCATAGTCCATGGCAGCAATGTGATTGCGTGGCAGAGCTGATGCACCCTCCAACCTGTCTGCTGCCTCTGCCCTGTTTGCACATGGGCATTGTGTGTGCATGCCACGGATGTGGCGTCCATGGGTTGCACCGCTGACTGGCCGTGTCGCTCCTGCCTGGCCACTGGCCTGTGCAGTGTGTGCATGATGATGCCACCACAGCACTGGTTGCACGTGCAACGGTGCCCTATGTCTTATCCATGCCGGAGCTAGCGCAGGCGGCGTGCCTGTGGGCGCCAGTGTGTGTGTGGTGTGCTGTGCTGTGCTGCGTGTTGTTGCGTATGGACGTGTGGCATGGCCCCACGCCTGCCCCCGCCCCCGCTTCTGTCTGTGTAAAACCATAGGACATGCCCTCACGATGCCTGTGTGCCATGCCACTGTGTCGGTCCTGTGCATGGGTGTTTGTCCGCTACCAGTATGCACCGTAGTGCTCCTCTGCTATAGTGTCCTGGTACTGGCGTGCCATCCTCATCAGCTGGGGATCCCTCTGCCCGGGCAGGGCTGCCCACAGTCACATGGACCGTCGGCTCGCGCCATCCCCACGGGCACTGGTAGGGGTGAGCAGCCAGGGTCGGAGTGGGTAGCCACTGTCACCTGTGTGGATAGAGGTATGGTTAGCCTGGTGTCCTCTGTCGCTGTGCCCTTGTCCTTCCCAGCCACATTCTGTGGTGCTCCCACCCTGGTCACCACCCTCCCATGCCCTGGTATACCCAGCTGCATGTGGTTTCAACATACTCACTCACTAGATGACTGGTGGGATGTCCCCACTCTTGAACCTGTGGCACAGTGCTGAGCTGTGCCAGATGAGGCGTCATGTGCTCTCCCAGGGTGTGTGCATGGGAGTTGGTTATGCACCCTGGCATCGCACCACCTGGCAGTTGATACTGGGGAGCCCTTTCTGTTGATGTAGGCTACCCACTCCGGCCAGGTAGCATGCGAATGCCCACATGGGTGCAGTCAATGGACCCTAGCATGCCAAGCATATGTGCTACCCTGTGGAATCCCTGCATGGTTGCTGTATGCTCTGCCTTTGTGCTGGGGAAGTGGATGTATTCCGCAGCATGTGGCAGCATTGCATTGAGGAATTGTGTGAGGAGCCATGACACGGCCGACTGGATTATGCCTCTGGTGTCCCTGTTGGTCTTTGGAAGGTGCCTGTGGCGAGCAAGCACATGACAGCTGTTACCTTTGTCTCCACTGTCAGGGCGTGGCTCTGTCTAGTGGATGCCTGCATCTCCTCACTGCACAGCTCATAGAGCTGCCTCAGAATGCCGGTTCAGTCGGTACCAGCCCATGATCTCTGTGTCAGGCGTGGGTCTCATAAGCTGATGCGGTCGGTACCCGCCTGTTCCAGGCGCATCCCGCCGACGGGCCTTCCACGCTGTGTCGCCTGCTTCCTGCCTACCCACACCCCTCATTACAGTCTCCATCTGTACATCGCACTGGCCATGGCCCCTGTTGTCCTTGCACCCCTGGGCATCTAGCTCCACTGGCTTACCTGGCTGTGTGTGGCTATGAGTGCCACTCAGCAGGGCCCTCTCCTGTGGACCCTGCCCCGGCTGGCTGGCTGGCTGTTACCTGCGGCCTCTGTCTCCCACTCCTGTGGGGCCTGTGTTACTCCACTTGGGCCCGTGGCTCTGTGTCATGCCCACTCACACACACACCTGTCGTCGCCTCCCTGTCAGTCACACTCTCGCTCACCTCCCTTTTGCACTGTCTCTCCTCTCTGTCCCTGTCTCTTTCTCTCTCCTGTCTCCTCCTTCATCGGCAGATGTCCTGTCTATCTCCCTCTGTCCTGCTCCCCTCTGGCGCAAACGCCCTCCTCCTCCTCTTGCTCCCTGTTTTTATAGGCTCAAATCTGCTCCGTGCAGCAGTTGCTCCTCGCTTGCACCATTGGTCGGGGGTTGAGTATCGCACTATGCCACATATTCATGGAGTCGTCCCTGCCCTTGTCATACATTCCCATTGCGCATTAACGCACTGCTACTTACACCGCGCAGTTGCTGCCACTGATACGCTTCTTTGCGTATTTCGCAGCCATGAGCACCTGCTTGAATATCCCACTCAGCATATAATTGAACCCACACAGCAAAATTCCAAGACTGGTACCTTAACACTATTAGACTGGATAGTATCAACTGTCCTTACAGGATCAGATCTGTGGATGTACTACCCGACTGTATTAGAGACCCTCTCCTATCTGTTGCATATGGTGCAACAATTTTGAACCCCATTATTCTGGAAATATGACAAAATTTTTACCTAGAGCGAGTTTCTGACATCAATTTATGATACAAACTGGGATCCAATCACTGACCTTCCCACTATTGATCAGGCCCTAGACTACTTCATCACGACCTTTACAGACATCATCAACAAGCATGCACCCCTGAACAAGCGCGGGTCCATGGGATTCAAAGCTCCTGGCTTTCCAATGAAGTTAGTCCCTCATGGAGAGATGGGATGCTGCCTAGAAAACATTCAAATTAGCCATCATCACTCGGCCTGGTTATTATATAGACGGTTGAGAAATCACTGCAAAACAAAGCTCCAGGGAGCTAAATGAGCATACTATCGCTCACTTCAAACAAAAACTCTAAGTAAGCTAAGGAATTTTGAAACAAATTAACTCTATAATCAAAGATAAATCTACACAGTGCCCTAGTTCCATTATGTCAGGGCTGACCTATTAGAACCCACCTTCAGTTGCAGAGGAATAAATCAGTTTTTACTGACCTGGATAGGTACACTTTGCATCTTCTACACCCCGATTTCTCCATTCCTACACAACACCATGCTAATCTTAGGTTGTGCCCAGTCCTCCATAAAAACAACAACCAAAAATGAAATTCTCAAGTTATTATTAAAACTAAAGGAAGAGAGCTCACCTGATCATGATGTAATTAAGCCAAAGTACCTCAAATTAGGGGCACCAGCACTTACTACACCCATCTGTAGTCTTTTAAACAGCTCATTCTTAACAGGAACTGTGCAAACAAATAGAAAGTGGCTGTGGTAGTCCCTCTCCAACAGGGTGGCATACTTACGAACATCGAAATTTGCCAGCAGATAAATACCTGAGGTCTATCAAGTCTGCTCAAATGTGCAGCTAGCACCTTCTTCTGCAGCTGCCCTCCTTCCGTCCCTTTCCCTCCATTAACCCTCCCCTTGTCCTGTCCCATCCCTTTTGAAGCAGTCCACTGTTCTACTGGATACCACTTCTGCAGGTAGCATTCCACCCAGCCACCACCCTCTCTGTAAAAAGTGTCTCCTCATCTCCTCCTGATCCTTCCTACTTCCAGTCTCATATCATGGCCCCTGGTGTCCCTCCCTCCCTTACTTTGAACAGCCCCTCTGTACCTGTCTTGTTTATTCCTGTCATGTACTTAAAGGTTTCAGTCATGTCCCCCGTCCCTCCTCTCCTCCAGTGAGTACATGTTTCAAATCCTCAGCCTTCTCTCGTATGATAAGTCCCCAGCCCCTTGATCATCTTTGTCACCCTGCACTGCACCCCTCCAGTAACTTAATGTCCTTGTTCAGATATGGGCACCAGTACTGCATAGTGCTCCAAGTGTGGTCTAACTAATGACCTATACAGTGGCAGAATCACCTCCTCCTCCTCGAGGATATACCCCTTGCAATACAACCCAGCATTTTGTTGGCCTTTGCAGCTGCTTTCCTACATTGTGCCAAGTTGTTCATTGACCCTGTAATGAGCACACCCAGATCCTTCTCCTCCTCTGTCTGGGCTAGCTGCACTCCCCAGCTGGTAACTCCTCCTTGGGTTCTTCATCCCAAATGCAGCACCTTGCACTTTTGGCATTAAACCCAAGTTGCCAGGTGTCTGACCAGGTTCAAGCTTTGCCAGATCATCCTGCAACCCTGCCATCCCCTAGGTCATCCACCACTGCTCCTACCTTGGTATCATCAGCAAACAGACTGATCTTGCTCTTGATGTCCGATGATGTGTCTGCAATGAATATCCCACACAACACTGGTCCCAACACCAGGCCCTGTGGAACACTGCTCATCACTACCCTTTGGTTGTGAGCTCCCCAGCCACCACCACCCTCTGTTGCCTTCCTGAAGCCAGTTTCCTACCCATCTCACCAGCTTTGCACCGCCCTGTGCCTCTAACTTACTTCCCAGCCTTCCATGCGGCACGAGATACAATCACAAACTATAGACCTATCACAGTTTCTGTCCCTGGCTAAAATTCAAGAGAGATTTTCTATAACCATCTACAGTCCTATTTAGAAACACACCATCTACTAATGGACTGCCAGCATGGCTTTAGAAAGAACCATAGTACGACTACGGCCCTGATTAAGGTGTCTGACAATACACCCAAGGCATGCAACTTAGACCTTGTTGCCAGTGCTGTTTTCATTGACCTGACAGAGGGTTTTGACCTCATCAACCATCACCTTCTACTTGGCAAGCTGCACTTACCTGGCCTCAACTTCTTACCGCTAACACGGCTCTGAAGTTATCTTATTAGTAGATCACAAAGGTAAAATGGGCCAGATTGCTGTCCTCCTCAGGCCTAATACATGGTGTACCTCAGGGATCAATCCTTGGTGTGTTGCTGTTGTCGCTTTTCATCAGTGAGCTTCCCAAATATTGTGGTGGTGCGTCAATGTGCAACTCGCTGATGACGCCAGTCTATTTTGTTCATCCAGTGACATGGTTTGGCTTAATAAAATCTTAATTCCAACTTCAATACACTTGAAACATGGCTCTCAGATAACCATCTAATTCTTAATACTAAAAAAAGCTATGGTTTTCACTAACCCTCCTCCAAAATCTCCAAATTAGCCCTGCTTCACCCTCTCAAGATCTGCTTATTATCTGAGGATACCATAGAAGTAGTCCAAACCTTTAAATACTTAGGAATGCACCTTGATGCATCCTTCTTTCTTGAGTGACATGTGACCCTGCTAACTAAAACTATCAACCAAAAGCTAGATCTGTTATACCATCTCTGCCCCCTCTTACCCACCTTCTCCTGTCAAAAAATAGCAGCCACATTCCTTCTCCCTATACTTTTCTGTTGGCACCACTACTGCGTTCTGATCAAACTTCATCCCTTGCCTGGCTCCGTCAGCTCTACTTTAGGATCAGGTGATTTGCCTTAGGGGCAGATCATAGAAACACCACTGTGACATCTTGACCTCCCTACAATGGCTACATTATGACTCAAGGTTACATTGTTTTCAAACTAGTAAACATTTTTAATCCTCCTTACTTAGGAATTTGTCTTTCATAAAAGTTGTTCGCCCACTCAGGTCAGCATCATTACCTATTCTTGCTACTAAACCATGCCATCATGGAGAGGTTAGGCTCCCTCACAGGGGTCTGAAGGCTTGCTTGTAGCCCTCTGCAGCCCTGTGAGACCAGTCACCACTGGAATTTACCCGCAGGGGTCTGAGCGCTTGCTTCTGCATAGCCCTTCCCAGCCCTGTAAAGAGCAGTCGCCGCGGAGTTTGCCCTGGGGGTGCAGACACGGAGGGCCTCTGGATGCTCTAAGAGCACTGAAACTTTTGGATTTGGCGCCTTTTGTGGAGCTTAGTTTTGGTTCTGTGCATTGGGAGCAGCTGGATTTGCCTGTGGCTGCACTCCTTCCTTACTCCTTTCACTGCTGATTTTTTCTGGGTCTGAGGCTTGCTTGTAACCCTCCCCAGCCCCGTAAGGACAGTCACCGCTGGAATTTACCCTGCAGGGTCTGAGGATTTGCTTCTGTTGCCCTCCCCAACCCTGTAAAGACAGTCACCACGAAATTTACCCTGCAGGATCTGAGGGCTTGCTTCGTAGCCCTCCTCACTGTCTGGTCGGTTCTTCCCCAGGCCCCATTCCAGAGGACTAAAGATTGACCACCTTAATATAAGAAGCTTGGTGGCTAATCATGCTGAACTTGTAGCTTGGACTACCACTCAAGAGCCTGATCTCCTCGCAATTACTGAATCCTGGCTCAAGCCTTCTCACCCTGACTCTCTGTCGCCTCCCTGGATACAATATGTTCTGGGTTGATTGGCCTCATCAAAAAGAGGTGGTGGCTTGGCTCTGTTTTATAGTCTCACCTAACCTTACTACACGTTCTTTACGTTTCGTCCTGCGGTACTTCATGCACTGCTTCTGTTGGGCTATCAAAAGCTGCACATTGTTTTATCTTACATTCCCCCAGTTTCCTGCAAACATGGGGTCGATGAGTTCCTGGCTTTCTTCCTGGCCACCAAAACAATGAAGTGATTTGTCTAGGTGACTTCAATCAGGATTGGCTTGGCCCAAACCTCCCTTTCTTGACTCTAATATAAGCAAGGCCAACCTAAACCAGCTTGTTTTGGTGCCTACAGGACATTCAACAATGGTAATAGACACACCCTCCTTTGTCTGGGTCCTCACTAACAGGCTGGACAGAGTCTCTTCTGTTGCCATGCTACTGGACTCCATTAGTGACCATTCACCTGTTACTTGTGTGTGGGATGCCTGCCCCCAACTTGCCCAGAATCATCACCATGTCTGACTTCTCTGCCCTCAACACCCCAGCTTTTCTAAGAGATCTTCAGCATGTCGACTGGTCCCATATATTCTCTACGGATAACATTGACATGGCTGTTGATTACTTTACCTACTCCCTGCGCTCCTTGCAGTCCAAGCATATTCCTTCCATTAGCGCAGGTTGTGGGGCCTGCCTACCAAATGGTCAACCAGCCCTCTTCTCCATATGCTTAAAGCATGGGACAAACTCTGAACCAGATGGAAAGCCTCCACCCTTCATACAAACTTGGTTGCATATTGCTCCTTCGTAACACCTGTAAGAACACAGTATGTACGCCAAAAGCAACTATTACAGAGGCCTTCTTCATGCCGGCTCTAGTAACCTGAAAGGTACCGGCTCAAATAAACCACATATTGGGATGCACCACGTCCCAAACCCCCATGACTTTCAAATAGATAACATCTCCCTGTAAAAACCCTAATACCATAGCTAGTGCTTTCAACTCACTCTTTACTGTCCTCTAGCTTTTCCACTGGCGGTTCCTCCCTTGCCGCACCTCCTCCCCAGACCTCCTCTTGTCCCACCCTTCCTGGTTCTCCACCCAGTCTCCAGGTCAGGCGTCCTACAAGCTCTTAACATGATGTCTTCTCATGGCAGTGCAGGCCCAGATGGGCTGGAACCCAGAATTCTCAAGTGCTTCACTTTGCTTCTCCTGTCATGCATTTGTTCAACCTCTCCATTAGTTTGGGTACTGTGCCCTCTCCTGGAAAAATGCCAGGGTTGTCCCAGTTTTTCAAAAGGGCAATCCAAAATCCTAACAAATTACCATCCTATTGCACTCCTGCCATCCATCTGTAAACTCCTGGAGAAGCTCATTCATTGCCAGGTGTCTGACTTCGTTGCCAAGTTTAACCTGCAATCTTCTGCTCAGCGTGGCTTTAGGTCAAACCATAGCACCACAGCGGCCCTAGTTCAATTTACCAGTGACATCAAATTTGCTATGGACTTAGACCAGCTTACTAGGTCTCTTTTATTGACATATCAAAGGCATTTGACTCAGTTAACCACAACCTGCTCCTGCATCAACTAAGCTCTATGGCACCTCCCAATTCACCCTTGCCTGGTTCTCTAGCTATCTATGTAGCTGCTGCCAGTCTGTCTCTCTGCCCCTGCCCTGCTACATTCGAGAGTCCCATGAGTTCTACACTTGGGCCCCTGCTGGTTTCTTTGTTCGTCAATAACCTTCCTTCTGTGCCCACCACTGCCTCTCCTTACTCTATGCCGATGACTTGGTGCTCTACATCTCCTCCAGCAATATCCAGGAAATTAACTCACACCTCTCCTCTGATCTTCATAGTATCCAAACCTGCTTTCGTCCCACAAGCTGGTGCTAAATGTTTCCAAGACCAAGGGTATGCTCTTTGGGTCAGAAAGGAAATCTGTCACCTCAACTCCATCTCTCCAGGTTTCTTGTCTTGATGGCTCCTGATGGCTTCCCCTGTGGAAGTAACCCAGTCATTTAAATATCTAGGGTCATGCTAGACCCATCTCTTAACTTCTCCTGCATGTCAAAGCTGTCTTCCAATCAGTCAATGCTAAAATTGGATTGGCTTATCAAGATCCGGCAGTTCCTGCCCCCTGCCGCCAGAATCTCTGTTGCCCAAGGCCTTCTCCTCCTGAACTCTGCTATGCTGTGCCTGTCTTTGCTATTGTCAGGCAAGCATCCTTCAAATGTGGGATGTTGCCTACAAAATATCTGTAGATTTGGTTATCAGTTCCTCATCTTAAACACCACAGTACACTTTACTCTGACCTCTGCTGGTTATCTCCTTCCTCCCATTGTGCTTATTCTTTAGGTTGTCTGACTGACAACATTATTCATTCTTCTATCCCTCCGCACTTGCAGCTATGCTCACCCCTTTAGACTGCCTTTGTTCCCTCCGGTCCATGTCTTTAGCTCTGCTCTCTTTCCCTAAATGCTGTACCAGAATGGGTGAACTTCCTTCTCCATCTATGCCCCAAATTTTGGAACTCTCTCCTACTTGACCTTAGGCACTCCAAATCTCACCTCGCTTTCAAGAAAGGCCTCTCTAATTACCTCGCCTCCTCGACACTTGCAAATGTCCCTAACTGCACAAGTCTTGCTAATCAACCTTTGTTCTGCGATTATATTTACCTGATCCCCCCTTCCCCACTCTCCTGAGCCACTGGTACGCACTTTATGTTTCCCTGTCTCTGCCTGAGAATTGTCTCCTTGCCGACTTAGCCATCGGCACTGTCGTGTTTGTACATTATTAACCCTGACTGTGCCATTATTACCTGTTTTTGTTCCTATTATAGAGTGTTGCACAGTATGTACCACCACTATTGTGCTATGTAACTTGCTCCTCTGTATAGCTGTTGTAACTCCTATTGTACCGCACTGTATATGTATTTGTTATTACCTGTTCTTGACTTGTACTGTCTGTGTAGGTCTTGCCTGAAAATAGGCAGTTCTGTCTAGTGCACTTACCCGGTTATCAAAAGCAAATAAATAATACATACTCTGCCACGCAGCCTGGAATTGTCTACTGCTTTACTACTCTCATGTCCTTCCCTGTTTCTCTTCAAAACTGAGTTTGCCACCTAAAAGTACCTACTTAAACCTCCACCTTCATATGTTTGCATTAACCCATGCCTTTTACTGTACTCAATTTCACTGAAGTTATCTTATGTCTTAAACTACTACATTTGAACCTCTGTAAATATGTATATTTGTAAATATTGAGAATTTTGTATATTTTATGTATTTCCACACATGGTTCTGTATTGTATTTCTCTTCTGGGTCGCCTCTGAAAAGGGACTGCATGGTCTCAGTGGGCTTACCCAGTTACCAAAATTCTAATAAATAAAAAAAATATTGGAAGTAATGGGTTAAGCAGTGTCAGTGGCTCAGTAGTACACTCGCCTCTGAGCCCGGAGATCAGAGGGCCGTGGGTTCAGTTCCCACATCTGGCACTTGGGTTAATATCCCAGTACTGACACTGTAGTGCAGCATGGAGAGGGTGCTGCACTTCTGAGGTGCCGTCTTTCGGATGAGACGTTAAACCGAGGTCCCATCTGCCTGGATTGGTGGTAGTTCAGGTGGATGTTAAAGATCCCATGGCACTTATCGAAAGAGTAGGGAATTTCCCCAGTGTCCTGGCCAAATTTCCCTCATTCACTAAAAATACCACCAACAGCTTAATCTGGTTCAAATTCAGTTGCTCACCATCTGTATCCCCGGTCGCCCCTGAAAAGGGACTTCTAGGCCCAGTGGGCTTACCGGTCAACAAAATTCAACAAACAAACAAACAACAACAAGTTCCAAAATGGGAAATATTTTCCTTATGGTTCTCTTGAAGCAAATCAACCCCTCTGGGCAGTTTTGTCTTCAATTCTGGACTACCTAGCCTACCTCCAGTCCTTGAGCCTGAGGCCTTCGACTCTGAAGGTGTATTTGGCAGCAGTGTCAGCTTATATATCAGCTGGAAAAGACAGGTCGTTGGTCTACAAATCCATTTTCAAATGGTTCGTTAAAGCCTTAGTCCCTGGTACCCTCCAGTAGGGATCCTGTACCCCATGGAACCTGAATATGTGTATTGCCCAGGAGATGGAGGCTCCTTTTGAGTCTGTGGCAACTGCTGCTTTGAAGCAGGTCACCTGGAAAGCAGTTCTGGTGGCACTGACATCTGCCAGAAGGTAGAGCAAGCTGCAAGCCATCTGCACAGATCCTAACGCTATTGTATTTCACAGGAACAAGGTAGTCCTAAGAGTTAACAGAAAATTCCTCCCAAAGTGGTGTTCTGAACTTCATCTGAATTAGTCTGTTACACTTCCAGTTTCTTTACACCAAAATCCAGCTTAGAGAAGAGTAGCTCCACAGTATGGATGTTCAGGGAGCTCTGAGGTACTACTTGGACCATACCAAAGATGTACGGTCCACTAATACCCAATTATTCCTCACCTGTAGTGAAGTAGGGACAAGTAAACCAGAATCTAAGAGAACCATTTTCACTGGACAGTATCCTACATACAGTTCCATTATGTCAAAGCTGGCAGGTTGCTACCTGAAGCCCTTAGGGCTCACTGCACAATGGGCATCTCTGCCTCTGTGCAGCATCAAGAGATGCTTCCCTGCAGTAAATCTGTAAGCAGCAACTGTACCTGGAAAACAGTATACACTTTAACAAAACATTACTGTCTGGACATACAGCCTGGAAGGGATGCCAGTTTTGCACTGCTGTCTTGCAGAACCTTTTCCTTAAATAGGTTCTGTACCCAGCCTCCCATGGTACTGCTGTGGAGTCTGCAATTGTTAAGCATGAGTGATGGATTCTTGGGGCTTGAACTAAACATTTTCACTGTTGTAATGTTGTTTCTTCCAAGGGATCTCTCATTATGCTTAACAATTCCAATCCATATCTCCCATTCCAGAACCTGAGAAAAGGTTCGCACAAGATCAGTTCTTTGTGTCTAGCACTACTTGTTACAGTGCCTTTACAACTGTTAATCCATAATCTGAGCCTTTTAAATTCTTTTTAACATTTTAAAAGTATTCTTGTTATATTTTTGGTAGCCATTTAGCTAGTTTAGTGGTCACTGCTCACCTTAACTTTCAAAATAAATCTGCTGTTAGAATATGAGGGTGATAATGACCACCCATTAAGCTGTGAATTTCATTCCAATTTCCATAATTAGCATAAAACTCTGAGTTCAGGGCAGCTCATTCTAGGGGAATGATGCAGTTGTTAAGCATAGTCAGGGATCCCTTGGAAGAAACAACATTACTGTGGTGAGTAATTTTTTCTGAAGACCCACCCAGCGTATGGGCATGATCAGTCTTTGAGCTTGTCAAAAGGACACTATAATGGGAACATTTTGCACCATTTATTTATTTGATATTGCTCCAACCAGGATAACCCCATGAGGTGCAGGATCTCATTTTCTATGGTGGTCCCAAGGAGAAAAACAGACAGCAAACTAGCATAGCTGTAGCAGAAAAAGTTATACACAAAATAATAAATGCATTGCAGTAAAACAATAATACAGTACAGAACCTGACACATCAACAGATTCTTTATGATGACAGCATGGACACTAATAAGCAGTAGTGCACTAGTTAGCCACATCTGGCCTGATGCATTGTCACAAGGGGCCATTGCAAAATCATTGTGACAGTGTTTTTGTAGCAGTTTCTTGCCTGTGAACCCCAAGCCATGTTCAAATGGGTTGCAGCCCTTTCCATGCAGTCGAGAACTAGGCTGTGACCATCAGGGAAGAAGGTGAGGATCACCATGCATAGGACCAAGAGGTCCATCCACAAAGCATGGTGATCCTTGCAAGATGCAGTCACATTTTAGCAGCACCCCTAAAATGAACTATAAGAGGCTATTCTGGAGGATGTCACTAACAAGTAGTCCAGACCTAAGAAGCTGGAGAGGGCTAGAGATTGGCAAGGTGCCAGCACCAGAGAAACCTCCTGGGGAGGAATGGATCTGGGAGTTCCACTGAACACCAGAGACAGGCTATGGGATTGGGAGTAGGAATGGGAGGGGCACTGGACTACCAGGAGAGGAAGAAGAGGCCCAGAAATATCCAGTAACTCATCTACTTGAAGTAGGCATTAAGGTATGGGTCAAGGGTGGGGATGAGTTAGGTGCTAGTGCCTTGCCCATGGTCAACTGAGGAGGACATAGCACAATGCTAATGGTGCTGTGCCATCTGCAGAAGGCCATAGGTATCTTTAATCAGTGTTTTATGTGTACATTGACAACTGGAATGCCTAATTTTCATTTGTGCTTTGTGTTGGGGGACACTAACCCTCCTGACAAGTACATCAACCATTTGTGGATAGCTGTAAACTATGTGGTTGCAGTGTGATGCTTGCCCTCATCCCATTTTGTGACCTTATACCTAGCTATTGTGCATTGGGAGCATCATGTCCTGGGGTTCAGTAATGAGGCCATAGGACACAAGCAGATACTTGGCAGTTCTTAACTAAAAGGAAAGACTAGCCTTGAAGACTTGCAAGCTTGAAGCATTCTTGAGTTGAGTAGATAGCTTGGGCCAAAAAAATCAGTCATGAAGAAAAGAAAAAGCAAAAACACTGCCTAAAATGACATTTTTAGTGAACACTAAGATCTTCTAATGTACATGTTTCAAGCTTCTCAACTATGCATGTGTGCATTGTGGTGGTAAAGAAAATCCCTAAACATAACTATGTCCATACGTATCATGTAGGTTTTATAACTTTACAATGTTTGACCTTTTCATGCATATTATAAGTGGAATACACTCCAAGATGTGCAGCGTGTTAAAATAATCCCGCTCTCTAGTGGATGAGGGCTTTTGGTTGTGCCTCATTTCTCACAACACAACAAGGGCATGTGGTTACAGAATCTCTGCACACCCTGTTGTGTATTACAGCATAGTTGATGGGCATTTGACTGGTGACAAGAGAGAGGAGTTCACTGCACAAGACACCCTCCTCAGGATTAAAACCACTCAAGCTGGGGGAGGGAGGGGTGTCGCTAAATGTATAAAAAGCAGACAGAGATTCTGTCCTGTAGCTTCAAGTTTTGTATGTTTTAGTGTTTTGCATTTTCTTTTTATTAGGAAGGTGGGGCTTGAGGCCACTATGGTTATGGTCTTTATGCCACCTTTCTAACAGGAACACGGTGGGGACATAAAATATGCCAATAAGGTTGTACTCTTGACTAATTTTGTTGGGTAACTTTTTCATTATGCAGTTGCATTTTACTAATGTGTGCTCAAATGTAGTTTTAGTTGCTTAAGAGAATAAAATGATTAATTCATATGCTTTGCACTTCTACAACCACATTCTTTTTTCCATAAAATAGGGAGTGCGCTTAGTTCTCTGTTTCTGTTCAAAAGAAGCTATATTCAGAGCAAATGACTATGGTAGTGTATTTTCTGTGCAACTGATGATTAGCTTGGTATGTAGATAAGATAATGCTTGATTTCCAAAGAAAATGTTCTGTTCCACAGGTATCTAATATACTTATGGCACACTTCTTACGTTCCTAGCTTAATGTCAATTCATTTCTTACAGATGAATGATGCCATGGGATTTGAGTTACCATGGGTGTATTTTGTCAGTCTTGTCATCTTTGGGTCATTTTTCGTACTAAATCTTGTTCTTGGTGTGTTGAGCGGGTAAGCAGACAATATATTCAGTCAAAGGGCGAGTCCCAGGTCCAGCTGCCATGGTTACATAGGTTACTGTAAGACAAATAAGGGTGACAGTACTGTAGCTTGACCCGCATACTCTAGTTTACATTTGATGACTGCCTTGCTCAGTTGCAAGAAAATAACATAACACAATGGTGGTCATCCTGTAATATTTAGTGCTTACTGAGAGAGTATCTCAGGAAAAATATTTTAATGAAAGTGCTTTTCTGTCATGCCACTTTCCTGATAATGTGAGATATAACTGCAGCTGGTGGCTTACGATGTATTAATGGAACAAAACTGGAATGTACAGTATGATACAGACTACCTACATGATCAGTCAGTTGTACTGGGGCTCTGCCAGCTTGCAACTATATAATCTTATAACAGATTTCTTTATATTTTCAGGTAAATGATGCAATAGGAAATGAATGGCCATGGATCTATTTTGTTAGTCTTATCATTATTGGCTCATTTTCTACTTAACCTCGTTCTGGTGTATTAGTGGGTAAGCAGTCGAATTATCATTTTGAATTCTACTGCTACGTGTGAGATGCCCTTGCTCTCAATTCAGCCTGTTTGATGACTGCCTCTTTTATTGCATGACAAAGGGTACTATGTCATCCTGGGATTTTTATTTAATTGCACTGTCTAAGCATCGTGTTTCTGCATGTGTGTGAATGCATCTATCTGTGACACAGTGACATGACAATGTTCGAAAATTATTTCTCAATAAATGGTTGACTAATTTTAAATATCAAGTCAGTGACTTTCAATTTTAAGTAGATTGTACTTATGATTTTCAGATGACAATGGGTCAAATGTTTTTCTAAAGAGGATTGTCCCTCTTAAATCCTGCTTAGACTTATATACTGTATATAAATAACATGATTTATTTACCTAAATTATTTCCCACTTGTGTGATATATATTATAGAGGCATGTAGCATAGTATCACCTTTATGTTTGGGTTAAGTTAGTGCATCTCCAAAAAGGGATTTTGTTAGTTATTATCTTATAATCTTAGCCCCTAGGACTGAGAACTTTGGTGTGTACCTTCACAGTCCTAGAGGTCAATTGTTGGGCAAGTTTTGAGTGAATCAGTTTGGTGTTTTGGGAAATATTAATTAGTGAATTTACATCAAAATCCCCAACATTATACATTTAATTTGCACATGGCTAGTGCAAAACTACACTGATTTATAACTTGAAAATTACAAGATTGTTAGAATTTGTCCCAGAATACCATCCTTTGAGGTTGGTAGGTTAACTGACCGGCAATTTTTAGTTATAGGGTTTAAACATTTAAAATCTGGCACATGCACACTCTGCTGAAAACAGCTGAAAATGTGAACCATTTTTTCATTTTAAAGTTGGTGATAGATCAGCTTAAGACAGAAGTACTCAACAATACTTCCCTCTAAAGGCTGACAGTTGTATAGTTTATCAGAAGACAGTCTAATGAGAGGTCTAACCTGACTTAAAAAATAATTACACTTAGTTATTTTAATTAGTTAAAAAGTTTTGAGATCCTGTAGGAAATCATTTTGCTTTTCTACCAAAAAGAATGTCTTCTAGAGAATCTCCCAAACTTTTGTACCATAAGTATAAACAACTGTCAGCTTTTAGAAAACCAGCAGCAGGTGCTCAGTCCTGCCACTGGTCTCCCATCTGTCTGCTCATTATTACTGTATATAAAACACCAGCACGGGTGCCCAATCCCATTGTCGATACACTTCTGCTCACCTGATTGTCACCTGAGCACTTGACCAACTGTATAAAACACCAGGTGGGTACAAAATCCTGCTGCTGGTACCCCTCCCGAATCCCGATTGTTCAGCACACCAATGGCGGGGGCCCAATCCCACCACTGGTATTCACCCATCTCACAGCCCCTGATCAAAAACGTTATAATCTCACAATAGGTGACTGGCACAGTTCTATGTTTACCATGGCTAGTTGCTGATCTCAAACTGAAATCACCGGGGATGCTTCATACTGTGTGCTGGTGCCCCTTTCATCCCAGCTGCCCGATTTTTCAGTTTAACCAGCAACTTGTGTCCAATCCCACCAGCTGTATTCCTCCCTCCTGTCCCACTGATAAAAAATATTGTAGATATCATGGTGGGTGACCAGTACAGCCCTTCTTCCACCATGGCGGTCACCAATCTCCACTGGAAATAAAAATTCTGGTAGCTAGAACCACCCCCACACCCTCTAGCACTCATACCTCCCTCCTTCCCTCATAATGCCAACCATCTTTACGTTTGGACCCATGATGGGTGACTGGCACAGCCATCTCTTCACCATGGCTGGCCCTCATCTTCTCTGGTGCCCCCCTAATTGGTACCTGGAATAAAACATACATCAACCCCCACCATCTGGCAGCTATGCCACCCTCCCTATGCATAACTACTTGTAGTTTGATTCTTGCAATAGATCCTCAGTGTCCCTTGATGGCAATTTCTCAATATTCTCTGATGCGCTCCACCTGAAATGCATGAAAACTGGGACTTTTTTCAAATCCAAAATGGATGTTAATATGCATGCACTTGGACAGAACAGTGTTTAACTTTTTAACTTTCACTTGTATCTTGACCAGTTTTGGCCACTTTGAATCCAAATTTTCAGGCTAAGTCACCATCCCACCTTTTCGTCACATATGTTTAAGCTTTTCAATCTGACCCAAATGGGTTTTAGGTGTTTGCCCCCAAAACACATTTTAGCTTTGATTTACAAGGGCCACCATGGGATTATGAGGTGGGGTGAAACTTGGCCACCCTGAAAATGTGGGATCAATATGGCGACAAGTGGCCAAGACATGAGTGAAAGTTAAAAGTTATAATAATTTAAGTCCAGGATCTTGTGTAGTACACTCATTCCTGAACTTAGAAAAAACATTAAAGTCATCACAAACATTTTTTATAAGTCAGGAGCATGTGTAGTATGTGCATTTCTGTACTTAGAAAAAACACAATAAAGAAAAAAAAAACACAATAAAAAGAACAGCAAACGTGTCCAGAAAAGTGTTCAAGTCCAACAGGAGCAGGAATCTTTAGAGCACCAAAACATTCCTGAAATTTGTACTAAGTCATAGTTGGGACTCATGCGTAGTTCATACAGTGCATCCTGCTTCGCATAGGGTCCAAAGAGCCCTGTGTGAAGCATGTCGGAACTTATACTGTGATTAAAGCAAGTTATGACTTAGTATTTGGGTCCTGCACAAAGCAAGCTAGAACTGAGGTCTAATTTTGCAGAGAGCCTTGTGCTAAGCAAGTTGGGAATTAGGCGTGGCTCCTCTTTCGTACAGGGTGAGGGCCCAAAGGGCTTTGCACGAAAGAAAGTTTCAGCTCTACATTTAAAAATGTATGGAACTGAATTGCAAAAGACTACATTAAAGCATCATTAGGGTGGACGCATGAAAAGTAGGAAATCAAATGTTAGGGTGAAAATTCTGTGGAGTTCTTTACCGTTGTATGGTGCTCCTTAGAGTTTCAATGATCAGTGATGTAAAGTTGATATTACCTTAACTCTATGCAAGCCTTAATGTGTCAGTATTTTACTTTGTGTGACAAGAGAGGGACAAAGTTAGGGCAATGGAGCATTAACACAGTGTTTTGTAAAACATAGATATGTGTGGAATAAATAATGGGTAAGTGTGGCTGGTATATAAGGAAATAAACCCACTGAGTGGGCTAACCAGATCATAATGCCACAAGCCCAAAAGGAGAGTGGCTTTATAGTCTTATATGTATATATCTGTATCTGTATCTATATCTATACACCAGGGTGGCCCAGCTGAAGTGCTACATCTCATTTTCATTGGAGAAAGGCCATCCTGTAAATAAAAGCTAAATATGTGTTAGAGAGGGAAGCACAGAAAAATTGAAACTGGTACACTCTCCAAGGCAGGATTTCAAAAATGTTTATTTCATTATGTGTGGCATGCCCCTCCCCATTTGTTACTTGAGAGTAGGTCTAATTCTTTTTTTTTTTTTTTACTCCCCTCCTCCTCATGACCCCCTTCTCTTCGGGAGACACTCTGGCCTTTCAGCCCTCGCTCACCTACCTGGTGGCCAGTGCAGTCCATCCCCATGGAGCCATGGTTATCCCCCAGGCGAAGTGCAGGGTGGGGGCCCATACACCAGACGTCTGTCTTTCGTCAGGATGCTGTCTCTGGGCAGGTAGGGGCATTGAGGAGTCGGGGCTTGGTGCTCCGTCTACCAGGAGGCAGCGTGTTTTTTCCGGTGTTCTCTCGCGATGTGCCGTGTCCCTGGCGTCAAGGCGCTAAGTGCCGAGCGTCTGGCACATCGCCCCCCTTATTTAGCCATCAGTCTTGTTATACCTCAAGTCTCCACCCGAGGTCAGACAAGAGCCGAGCTCTAGTTCCCACCTCCCCGGAGAGGCCGAGCAGTCCCTGGGATGCTCAGGCCTCTTCCCGGCCGGCCCTCCAGCTTCCCAGGCTCGCTCCCCGCAACCGGGTTGCCATGCCGCAAGCGGAAATTCAATCACTGCGCGCGGGCCGGCCTCTAGGTCTAGTTTCTAATATGTAATACATGTTTTATTTTGCATCTTAGACTTTCTCTCTAGTCCCCTTTATCACATTCCTACTTCACTTCCTGATTTTTAATTGCTCCACGGTGGATATGAATACTGCTTTAATATGGTACACTCCTTCTTTCAATAAATTTTTATTTCATTATGTGTGCATGCCTCTTCCTCATTTGTCACTTGAGAGTAGGTCTAGTTTCTAATATGTAATACATGTTTTTATTTTGCATCTTAGAATTTCATCTCTAACCCTTTATCACATTCCTACTTCACTTCCTGATTTTTAATTGCTCCACAGTGGATATGAATACTGCTTATGTTGCCCTGTTATTCACCTAAGAAGGGACCTGTGAGGCCCCAAAAGCTTGTGTATAATTCCATCTTTGTATAAGACACTTGCTGGTCCAATAAAAGGTATCAAGCCTTCCATATTTTCCTAATATGTAATACAGTAATCCAGTTTTCCTCTAAGGACAGCTTTTATATGTACTGTACCAGAACATTTTAACCTGTTAAAAGCTTGCTTTTCTTAAGACAGAAGCATCCTCCTCATTTAAAGTATTGCACATTTTTGAAAGCACATTGTAATTCTAATTTCTTTGTGAAGGGAGTATTTTGAATGATAATAGCTATTACCCGAAAGAGTTATAACCCATAAAGCAGCAACATTTGTTTGTAAGGAAAAAATATATATATATATATATATATATACACACACACACACACACACACCGTTTTCTAGGGTTATTGTATTTCTGACACATACATCAATTGTTTCCCATTTTTCTTTTCATTGTATTTCATTACTGAACTTAGATATATTTTTGAAGTTTTTAGCTCTCTGGCCATGCCAACTATGAACAAGTGAAACTTTTCAGTGTGATGGTGTGCTGTATACCATCAGGACATTTTGCTAGAATCCTTCTAATACATCAGCAGTATGAAGCCAGTGGCCCAGATATTCAAACTCGCCGAGCTGTGGCACAAGCCTGGGTGCAGCGCAACAGCTGCGCGGGGGCGTTGACTGGGCGATATTCGGCGGAGCTGCGCCATGGCACAGCATCGTTGAATATCGCACCTAACCACCTGCGGTGTGCATGGTGCAGTGGCACTGCGCCAGCGCAAGTGGCCAGAGTGGAGCAAGGGGATGCACTAAGCGCAAGTTCCGTTGCGCTATGCGCAGCAACCGCAATATTCAAAACTGACATGCAAATGGGGCCATAATGTATGCATGACGCAAATGGGACCATTTGCATGTCATTATGGCCCCATTTGCATGCAGGTGCGCTGATCCCTGGCGATTTGCGCCTGCGCTGCCAAGCAGCGCTGCTGGGGACCGGGCGCTTCTTGTCCAGCGCCGGGTATTGCTCCTATAGCCCGATCGCGGGCTTCAGTGTAACAAAATGATTTAATATCCCTGGTGGTTCAGTGGACCACTGTCAGCCCGATTGCAGGCTTAGGTATAAATAATATGATATCCTATATTCCTGGTGGTCCAGTGGACTGCTGTCAGCCCAATCGCGGGCTTCAGTATAATAATATGATTTCCAGTATACTTGGTGGTCCAGTGGACCGCTGTCAGCCCGATCATGGGCAGGCATAAATAATATGATATCCTGTATCCCCTGGTGGTTCAGTGGACTGCTGTCAGCCCGATCGCAGGCTTAAGTATGAATAGTATGATTTCAATATCCTGGTGGTCCAGTGGACCGCTGTCAGCCCGATCGCGGGCTTTTGTAATAAAAGGTATGTCAATATCCCTGGTGGTCTAGCGTACCCTCTCCCCACCCGCCCACTGTGCCCCACCGCTCCGTCCCCTGGTCAGTGGCGGCGGCAGCACCCATCCGCACCTCCCACGACGATATTGGAAATCATATTATTCATACTAGCCCGCTGATCGGCTGCTGACAGCGGTCCACTGACCATCAGAGATATTGACGTGATTATTTGAACAGATGCCTGATCGGGCGTAGAGGCGCTGCCACAGAGGTGCAGCCGGGCTGGTGTGCACCCACAGGTGGCAGCTGCCGTGTTGTGCCATGCAATATGGCGGCTCACCTGTGGGTGGCCAGCCGTTGTTACTTTTTTGGATCAACTTTGTGCGGTGCAAGTAGGGGTTGCGCAGATCCATGGACTCCAGCACATCCCGTGCTGAATATCGGGATGTGCAGGTATGCATGGGCATGCCCCCACCTGCGCCGCGATACATTACTGACGTGTTCGCACATCGGGATTTGTGCCAGGCACAATTCCCATTTGAATATCGCGCAAGAGGGTGCACAGTGGTCATGATAGTGTAACAATTGTTGCGCCACATAACCCTTTGAATATCTGGGCCAGTATGTAAAGTTAAAAAGTAACCTTGAGGGAAGGGTTTGTTTTAAATTGCTAGCAGCAGTCAAATTTATTATCTTTGGTTATTAATTATAAAATAGAAATAAAACTGTATTAAAACTCCTGAGAGAAGTAAAAGTACAGTGGTGATGAATCTAATTATGTAAGAAATATATTAATGCTAAAAAAAATACGATGAGATCGGTTGGTGACTAACAAATACTGCTGCTTTAAATACAGTATTTTTAGAATTTTTTATCTCCTTACTGATGGCTACAGGGTGTACTTACCCCATTCTGTCATGTAAGCAGACGCTCAATGGTCCACCTTGATCAGCCTCTGCCATGACTGCAGACCAAGGAAGACCGTGGCTTACCCCATGGAGGCCCCCAGGAGAGGCAAACCGGGAGAGGTGACCGTATTACCGTGAAACCCTCCCCAACTTATAACAGGCTTTGTTTGACCGGGAGGATGGTCATCCACTGGTGGCATCCTGCTCTTGCAAGGGTTTTTCCTGCCTTAAGTCCTTGGGGCACAGATGAGCAATGACGCCCAGCGACAGTGAGCACACTTCCCGTGCTTGCCCATAGGACATCTGCCACCACCTAATCCCCATTGCAAGATGTCCACATCTGCTGCTCCTCCACTCTCCACTGGGGTTCCTAGTGTGGCAGGCACACCCCAACCTCCTCCAGGGGGAGAGCAGGCCTCCAGATGCTCGATCTTCCCTCCCCAGCTAGCTTCCGACATCCTGAGCTTGTTCCCAAACCCAGGTCACTGGTATTGGGTGAGGTGTGGCATCCAGTGCCTCAACCCTCAGTGCCACCAGGCTGGCTACTTTAAATGCAGTTGCCACAGTCCTGGATTCTATCACTCCTGTCCGAATTTAGAAACATAGAAACATAAACTTTGATGGCGGTAGGACCACTTGGCCCACCCAGTCTGCCCATTTCCTCACCTATTGGATAAGCTGCAGATTCTAGTTAACCAACAGCCTACTTCCTGCAACCCCCACTATAATTGCCTTATGTCTGTCCCATGCATGTTTGAATTCCTCCACTGTTTTAGACCCCACAACCTCTCAAGAAGGTGGTTCCATACGTCCACCACTCTCCATGAAAAGAATTTCCTCACATTACCCTGAGCCGTCCTCCTCTAACTTTAAATTGTTCCCCTTGTTCTTACACATCTCCTTTTCTGAAAGATGCTACCCTCCTGGACTTTGTTGATTCCTTGAGGTACTTATAAGTTTCTATCATGTCCCCCTGTCCCTCCTTTCATCAAGGGTATACATATTAAGCTCTCTCAGTCTCTCTTCATATGGTTTCTGATGTAGACCCTGCACCATTTTAGTTGCCCTCCTCTGGACTGCTTCCATCCTGTCTACGTCCTTGCGTGAGATGAGGTCTCCAAACTGCATGCAGTACTCCAGATGGGGTCTCACCAACTGTCTGTATAGAGGGATAACCACTTCCTTTTCTACTTGTGATGCCCCTCCTATGCATCCCAGTATCCCCTGGCTCTCCTTACTGACTTCTCACATTGCTTACTCACCTTTAGGTCATCTGATATGACTACACCAGATCCCTTTCCATTATTGTTGTCGTTAGTACCTCCTGCTATTGTGTACTCTTCTCCTGGATTTTTATTTCCAGGTGCATTACTTGCACTTCTTTGCATTGAATCTAAGGTGCCATATGTCTGACCATTCCTCCAACCTTGCCAAGTCCCTTCTTGTCCTTTCTACTCCCTTGTTTATCAACTCTGTTACAGATCTTTGTGTCATCTGCAAAGAGGCATACCTTTCCTTCCAGACCTCTGCAATGTCACCTATAAAGACGTTAAAGAGGACTGGACCCAGTACTGAGCCCTGAGGTACTCCACTAGTAACCCCCTTCTTCAGAATGTGTTCTATTCACTATTACCTTCTGTGCCCTGTTGTGCAGCCAGTTTGCTACCCAGGCTACCACCCTGGGACCCACTCCAGGCTGGCTAACTTGATTATTAATCTTTGTGTGACTGTGTCAAATGCCTTGCTAAAGTCTAGGATGTGTCCTCTCCCTTTGCCCTCGGTCCCTTGGTTTGATGGGACCTTGAGGGAGTTATGGCAGCTAGAACAAAGGTTAGAGCATTGCTGGTGGAAATCCACCCTGAAGACCGACCATCTTAGACTGTTAGAATATTATCAAGTCTACAATCAACAATCGCCTGTAAGAAGGCAGAGTTCCTGTCTGGGAGATTGCTGCTGCTGCTCAGAACCAACCGCTCAGCTCTTTCAAACTGTGGACAGGCTGCGCAACCCAGCCTGCCTGCAGTCTCAAGAGCCTTTTCACAGCTGGAATGTGATGAGCTCACTCGGTTCTTTGCAGATAGGTAGCTGACATCAGGGCAGAGATCCGATCGACACACTCTATGGGGGATGCTAGTGATCGGTTCTCAGCCACTATACCTCATTTCTTTTTTTTTCCATTCAAAGTTTATTAATGTTTTCAACATACAGAAGACAACACATCACAAATGACATAGAATAGATCCAATTATAACCTGGATATACCATGTGTCTTCTCCCTCCCTTTCCCCATCCCCCAAGCATAAAGCAAAACCTAAATAGAGAAATATACAATGTCTCCTCATCCCTCTCCCCGACCTCCCTCCCCACTCTTCCAGGTTTGCATGGTAAACTTAGCCTTCTCCGTATATCAACCCCAGTATGCCCATTAATTTAGGTAGTTTAAAGAGAATAAAGGGTTAGTATAGGGGCCCAGATTCGATTAAATCTATTCATTTTGTTTCAAAGACTGGCAATCATTTTCTCGCTCTGAGATTAGCCAGGAGTTCCCTCAACCATTCAGCATATGATATCTCCTCACTATCTTTCCAATGTCTAAGTATTAATTTTTAACTGACATGGATATTAAAGCCATGTGATACTTAAGTAGTAATTACTGGGATTTCAGAGAAGTCTCCTAAGAGGCAAATTTAGCTGAAAACAGGTCATTAAGACCCAACAGGAGTCCTCTTTATTTAATATGTGACCATAAGGAGGTTATCTTGGGGCAAAGCCAGAAAATGTGCAATAAGTTACCCTCCCTGGGCGCATCTTGTACAACTAGAAGAGGAGGCAACTCTAATTTAGCCATTTTGAGGTGTGTAATTTAAATTGTGTAATATCTGAATTGCATGAGACGGAGCCTATCTTGTGTAATAAATTTGTGACACCCTGCCAGAGTGTGGACCAATTAATAGATATCTCGGAAGGAGAGAGGCCCAATAAGCAGAAGGCCCAAAAAGTCAGGATAAATCCATTCATATAGCACGTTAAAAATCTTCGACATGGCATGTGGAGACCAGCCATTTGGACCAATTCTGACCGAAAGCTGGACTCTAAGACGGCAGGGAGCCACCCCATGGCTTTCACAAGCAAATGACGTAGTTGGAAAATTTTAAAATATTAGAAGTCGGAATACCCATCTTAGCTAAGATCTCCGGAGACGAAAGCCATGTCCCTCTTATATCATTCCAAAAATATGAGAGACTAAAATCCTTTGCCTCATGGAAGCCACAGGAAGAAAGGACCCCCATCTATTTTGATATTAGGGTTGCCTAGTAACGGTTGCTCCAAGTCTATGCAATGGTTGTATTTTATGAAACTACAAATTGGGAATGCACTCTGACAGATATTGCAATTGGTGTCGAGTGAAGTTGTATTGGAGGCATTTTGGTTTTATGTAAAAGTGCCAAAGGGGAAAGATTATAATGTTGAATTTGAGCCAATTCTATTTTGAGCCAGAGGGGTCTATACGAAGAAGGATGTTCTGGGTCACCTTGTATAGCTATTTAAGATATTTACTAGCATGGCTAGCCCAATAGTAAAGACCGACATGTGGAAGGCGAAGGCCTCCTCTGATTTTGGGAGCTACTAATTTATGAAAAGCAAGACGAGGTTGCTTTCCAGCCCAGATAAAGTTAATAAAAGTATTATGCACTTTCTTGAACCATGACAGAGGCAGCCATAAATTCAAGAGGCGGAGTGGGTAATAAAGACGGGAAAGATATTCATCTTAATAAGATTAATTTTGCCCCATAAAGAGAATGGGTGGAGGGACCACCTTTTAAATCCTGTGTAATAGTGAGTAATAAAGAATCCAAATTTCTTTTGAAAAGAGCCACTTCTTGTGAGAACAATACCTAGATATCTCAATGATTCTTTTCCCAAGACAAACCTAAAGCTGTAATTTCGTGTTTTAGCACTCTCTGATTGAGGGGAATACCAAGTCTTATCGACATTCAATTTATAATTGAAAAGGAACTATATTCCTTAGTAATTTCCAGCACAGATGGAATAGATAAGGCAGGGTGGGCTAATTGAGTAGTAAATCGTCAGCATATGCTGAGACTTTAACTTCATGATCTTCTATAATAATACTTTGAATCCTGGGACAAGCGACCAATCTCCGGATGAGGGGCTCTAAGTATAAATTAAAAAGCAAAGGAGATAAGGGACAACCTTGCCTAGTGCCAGAATATAAAGAAAATACATCTGAAATGAGTCCATTGCTTAATACCGGCTGTAGGGCCTTATAAATTGCCTGTATCCATTTTTGAAATTCTAAAGGAAAACCAAAGGCATGTAAAGTCCGGAAAAGAAAATTCCAATCCACTCTATCGAATGCCTTCTCAGCATCCAGGGATACCAAAACAGCAGGAAGTTCTGCATCCCTGGACACCGAGAAGACATGGGCCAGGAATCGCGCAGATGGTCACTTGATGACCTGCCCTCATAAAACCAACCTGTTCTGACCCTATAAGATCCGGAAGAATTGTATTAATACGCTTGGCTAGCAATTTACTCAGAATTTAATATCTTGATTTAATAAAGATATAGGCCTATAACTTGCCATGAGTTCGGAGCTTTACTGGGTTTAGGAGTAAGGTGATCAAAGCTTCAAATAATGTCTTGTCACTGCTATTGCCAGCAATAATCTGTTGGTACAAAGGGAGAAGCAAAGGGACCAATTGTTTTGCTAAAACTTTGTAAAAATTAGGCGTAGAAGCCGTCTGTCCCGGAGAGTTGTCCAAGGGGAGATCTTCAATAACTTTAAAATTTCAGCTTCAGTTATGGGGACACATAATGAGGTTTGTTGTACTTCTGAGAGTGAAGGCAGCTGAGATTCGCTAGATATTGATCCATATCTTCTAAGGAAGGAGGATTTGCCATGGGATTATATAATAGTTGAAAGTATTTATAAAACTCAGCTGTGATATCTGCCTGATTATTTTTCAACACACCATCAGCCGACTGGATTGAAGCAATAAACCTTGAAGATTCTTGTTGTTTAACTCTTAAAGCTAAAAGATGACCCGCTTTCTCGCCCTGATCAGTATAGGTGATGCCGATTTTAAAATCATGAATTCTGCCTTCTCCTCAGAAGGTCCAAATAGGAATCCCTTAATTCTGTGAGTTCCAATTGGACTTGTTCAGATGTATTTGGGGACATATTCGATTCAATAGCTCTAATCTGAGAAAGAAGATGCACCATCTGTTGTTCTCTCATTCTTTTCCTTTTAGAGGCAGTCCCGATTAGCAGACCCGTAGATAAGCCTTTAAAGCGCATCATTCTATATCAGAGCTTACCCGTGGAATTAGAGTTGGCTGACACGAATTGAGTAATATGATTTATAATATATTTCACTGTATCTGGATTCTTTAAGAGCTGATTATTGATTTTCCAATGCCCTCCAGTTTTTGGAAGGAAGAAAAAGAAAGCTGACAAATAACAAGAGAATGGTCAGAGGGTGGCCCTGGATGAATGGATGAGTCTATAACCCCTGAAAGTAATCGCTGTGAAGTCATGATATAATCAATTCTAGAAGACGCACTACCCCTCATTTCTCCTGGAGTACCTTTGATCAGCCGGAGTTCGCTGAATGTCATGCAGAAAGTCCAGGGTATGCACCCTACATGCTGTAGTTTGATCCCGGCCCAACTTCCCTTATTATGGGTTGTTGTGACATCATTGACCCGGTCCTGGCACAGATAGTCTGGTGTTCCCTTGAGTCAGGCGAGTTCCCTATCTCCCTGAAGGTGGCGGTGGTGACACCCCTCTTGAAGAAAGCTTCTCTGGACACAGACTGCCTTGCTAACTATAGACCTATCTCTAACTCCCCTTTGTGAGGAAGGTGATTGAGAAGGTAGTGGCTGTACAGCTGGAGAGCCACGTGACCATCCATAACATCTACAAACCTCTCCAATCCGTTTTCAAAAGAGGCACAGTATCAAGACTGCAGCTGGTTCAGGTGCTCAATGATCTCCTGATGGTGAGAGATCAGAAAAGCTGTTCCATGTTGGTGTTCCTTGATCTCTTCAGCTTTTGACACCATGGACCATGGGGTGCTGCATGAGCGCCTGAGGTTCATCTGTGGCCTGACTAGTACTGTCCTCAGGTGGTTTAAGTCCTTCCTCACTGGAAGAACTCAGAGGGTGGTGTCAGGGATTTATTCTCCGACCTCTCTCTCTCTCTGTCATGTGGGGGTCCCTCAGGGCTCAGTGCAGTCTCCCGTGTTGTTAGGTGCTGTGTATGCTGCCCCTAGGAGACATTGTAAGATGGTATGGGCTGAGATTTTACTGCTATGCTGATGATACCCAGCTCTACCTGTCTTTCACACCCGACCAAGATAGTGCACCTCAGTATTAAATAACTGCCTCACTGAAATCCAGGACTGGATGAATTCCAGGTGGCTGAAGTTGAACTCAGGAAGGCTGAGGTGATGGCTGTGAATCCTGGTTGCGGATAGGGAGGTCAGGGCTGGTCAGCCTATGGGGCTTTTCCTGGGGGCTCCCAGCTCATTACCACTGAACTGGTGTGGGACCTAGGGTGATGCTTGATGATGGACTGACACTCACGCCTCAGGTGTCGGCAATCATCAAGTCATCCTTACCACCTGAGGAACATCGCTAGGATCAAGCACCTTGTTCTGTCCAGTGACCTTCCCACGGTGACCCACGCCTTGTGACCTTGCACCTTGATTTCTGCAACTCCCTTACTTAGGGCTACTGGGGTTGATATCCGCCACCTGCAGCTGGTGCAGAACGCTGCAGCCCACTTGTTGACGGGACTCCTGGACATGTCACATCACACCAGTGTACCGTGAACTGCACTGGCTGCTGATTCAGTGGCAGATCACCTTCAAAGTCGGACTGTTGACTTACAAAGCCCTACATGGACTTGGCCTGTACTACCTGAAGAGCTTCTGTCCCTTACTGCCCTGGTGATTGCTCCGCTTGACTGGCGAGGGGTTGCTAGACTATTCAAGGGTATTTTAAAATTTTCAGGGGCCTCTGCATTTATGTACGCAGCCCCAACCCTTTGAATTCTCTACCCATAGTTTAGGGTGCGCCACCGTGGGGGGCTTTAAACAGGCATTAAAGACTTATTTATGGCACTGAGCATTTTCTAGTTATTAATACTGAATACTGGATTTTTATTGAATATTTTATACAGCTGTTTTATTCTTTCTGTTATACTAATTGTATGTAATGTGCCTTGACAAACCTGAAAGGTGCATAACAAATAAAGCTATTATTATTATTAATTACAAAATAGAGATGCATAAAACAGCTTAAAGACTAATCATTAAAACAAAACTGGAAATTACTATTAATATGAAATAATTTAATGACTGTATCAATGGAGTATAACAACATGTGTATGTTCAGAGAGTGGAAATGTCAAACACTAGTGGGGAGGTACTAGAAAGAGAAGAAAGACAGGAAGGTGATAACTGTAGGTGATTAAAGAAGACAGGTTACTGTTAAATGTAATGTGTACAAAATCAGAAATGTGTCTCTTAATATACTGTTTTATGAGACAAAAGAATTGGGTTTCTTAAGAAACAGAATTATTTAGTACCAATAAAATCATGTTAATAAAGCATCCTTCAACATATTAGTTATATACATTGAGGGGTTACATTGAGCAGGATCTCACAGCAACTAATTTCCACCACTACTTAAAAACTGTATGTCAGTTCCATCACCCTGTCATCTTTCTTCATTGATTACCATAGGAGAGTTCCACCACCTCCAGATTACAGTTCCACCACCTAGAAAGTTGGGTATAATTTATTTCTGGTGGCCACTTTGTGTTAGGTTAGCAATGGATAGTACATACTTAATACTTAAACTATTGAACGTAATGAGATAAGAGTTCCCCACCTAAAATTTCCATTGTAACCACTGTATACGTTGCATCATTAATTCATATCTAAACCATATTTTGCATATATTATTATAGCTCCATGGTAATGTCTGCTATCAGATGGAATAGCATCATTGACTCCATTTATTAGGGCTACTTGGTACTTTGGTCTCTGTGTGGGCTGGCTGGAATTATTTATTTTTCCCTATGATTTTGTGTTGCAGTCTTGTTACCTATAATATGTTACTTCTGTTTTGTCTTGTTGTGGTGTTCTGCATGTTTGGCACATGTTGCTTTTGGTGAGGTTGAAGGTTACAGTGTATTTTTACATCCACTCTAGTGCCACCTGCAGTGAGTGTCTTCCTGTCATCAAATTATAATGATCCCCAGCAGTCAAAATCCACTGATGTTTTTATTTATTTATTCATTTATTTGGGGTGGAACTCGGAGGGAGCTGAAAACTGCCTGCCCAGAATTGTTATGGACATCACCAGAATATACATAATCCTAGTAAATTCTGATTGTGTCCCTATAAATTTTAGCAGATAGATTTCTGCCTAAGTATTTAAATAGGACATTTATTTATTTAGTTTTTGTTAACGGTAGCTGCACTAGCCGTGAAATGACTATTTTCAGGCACAACCTGGGAGAGAGTACAACAATCAAAGATGTTGAATATACATGAGTACACTTTTAGCATGAGTACAGTGAAATTACAATAGTATAGGTCAAAACAGTCAGTAGTAATGAATACATGCAGCCAGGACAATAACAATCAATGAAATTCACATAGCATTTTGGGCATAAAACCCACACAGTCAAGGAGGAGATATCACAACATAGCAGCGAAGAAATATTGGTCATAACAATGAAGGTTCAAATAGGCAGCAAAACAAGTTGTCAACCTGCACACTCGATTTTTGCCATTTTGAACTAAAGTGGCAGGAAGATCACATTTTTGCTTAAAACCTCTAAACAAGTGCTGTGTGTGAATTTAGTGCTCATGAAAGATGTTGGATTGACAGCACTGGAACATAAAGTCCTCTGTCTACATAATAGACATAGCACAGATGACCACAGTGCAAGCTTCCTGTACTGCCCTGCCAATGTGCCACAGCCCTGCCATGGAAGGACCACCACGAGGTGAGAGGGTAGCTCATATTTCATTTCCATTCAGTCCTTGGCCTCTAAAGTGAGATTACCAGTTGTGGTGGTGTTTTTCTGTGAGGATGTACACCTGCCCACTGGCAACTGGACTGAGACCACTACAACTCAATTTGCATAGGCCACTAAACAGCCCACAGGGGACAATGACTTTCGATCACTACTGATCTGTGCTGGATTTTAACCCCTGATCAAGAGGTGAAAGACTCCTTAACCCGCTACCAATCCACTGAGTCAGCTAGTTCCCACTCTATGATTTTTATTAAAAATTAAAATAAAACTGGACTTCATTGAGCCATCTTAAACACAAACTTTAATTATTTGTTTAAGACACTAAGAGACAGATATTCAGAACTCTGTGCGGGCAAAACCGTTTGTGCAGGTTTAGTGCGGGATTAGCATGGGTTTGCTATAGTCAAAGGCCAGATAGCGTCGTAAACTGCATCAGCGCCAGGCAAAATCATAATGTATGCAAGGCAGACTGAGGGTGTGTGTACATGAATACAGGCGCAATGCTATATTCAGTGACTATTGCTGCACAAAGTGGTTTTGTGTGACTTAGCGTGACACTTAGCATGGTGACATTACCACCCAGGAAAAGGTAGTCTTAACCCTGGGCAATTAGCTTTGTGCGACATTTTGGCTTTGCGCGGTGTTTGTGTGGCTTTGCATGGCTTTAGCATATAAATATGACACATAGACAAAGCCAGACATAGAGGAAACATGCTGCTCACTGATGGCATCACAATGATGCCATCATCTGCCACCAGTCTCAGCCATGGCAGGCAGTAAGTGGTGATCCTGCCACCAGTGGACAGCATGGCAGTGTGGCCATACAGCACACACCTGCAGATCACTTTTCTGTGGACACCAACAGATGCCAACACACACATGCAGCACTGTGGGCATGGAGGATGTTGAGGGAGAGTGTATGGGTGGCCAGGATGTGCCACAGACCAGGTGTGGCCACAAGGCTGGGACACATCACGAGTGCACATGGGCCAGTATTGGAAATACCCCAACACCAGTGTGCCTTTCTGATAATATATACCCCTCTGTCTACATACCGCACAGCTGTACAACTGCCACAGCACACAAAGCCAGACATGTATATGTCACTGTGAGCATCCCATGCCATAGGTGCAGCATCTGTGGTCACACAACAGCAACAGTAATGTCCACTGTTAGGAAACACCTGCATGTTGGGCCTGTCACTGTGTATAGTGCAGTCATCAGCACTACCCTACACACCATAGGCAGTGCTGTGTCCACACACTACTGGCCCCTGTGCTACTGTAGTGTCTGCTGTGTACTGTAGCATGACCTACAGTGTGTCAGTTGCATGCAGCACCACCACCATGTGTTTCTATGCTGTGTTGTCCCTGGGGTACAATAGTCTATGCTATGCTGTACTGTTTACATGTAGCCTACAGCTGTCATCATGTACTACCAGACTGACCTACTGGTGGAGCTGCGATCGGACCTGGCCAGCCCCTGTACTTCCAGCCTGACCTACAGATGAAGCTGTGGGACCCTGTAGTAATGTTGGGCAAACTGCATGCAAATCAGGGCATAATGAGATGCTAATCTGGATGTTTGCCCAGAGACTACCTAAGTAGGCTCATTTGCATGTCACGTTTGAATATGGCAAAGTTTACGCCAGGCAAACATGTTTGCACTGGGCTAGCAGTTTAACCCTGCGCTAAACCCATGCATGGACGTGTTAGCGCTGTGCAAACAGTTCGGGGAATATTATACAGTTTTGAACACTGTACTTTCACATGCGCTGCTGCCTGCAGCTGTACTGGGTCCACACATTTGCTGGCACACATTGGCCACATAGTTGACCTCTACCTACCTACCTTCACGTCACTGTGCACTGTGTTGCTGGTGTGGTTTGCACTTCATGGTAGTTATATTCAGAGCTGTCTTATTCCAGGACTAAGTTTGCCCTGCACTCCCAGCCCAGTTTGCCCGGCCTCATTCCCATGCTATATTCAGAAGCTGTTTGCCCCGGCTACTCCTTTTGACTATTGCTTGCTTTGTGCTCCAGGCTGAGTTTGCCCGCCAGGCAGTGTTAATTTAGCCCCGAGTAAAGTTTTGAATACCTGGCCCTAAGAATCTAAAACACACACACACACACACTAGTTTAAAAGGGCCAAGACTGGTAGATGGTTAGCTGACATTTGTCTTATTAAAATTTGCTGGAACAATTGATTTCGCTATGTAAATGTCAGACTCTGTGTCAAATCACAGCTGATTTAAAATATGTAACTAGATTATAGTTTATTAGTTTTGATTTGTGTTAATACTGGAGAATAGTAAATACATTATCACAAATAAAACAAAAACAATACTGTTAATAGAGAAGGGTATTTTGTTCTCTATGGCAGAATACAAGCATTTATCCCTCACATACTCAAGCATTTTACAGACTCGTCCCTTAACAATCCCTGCTTAAAAGAGTACTGGAAATCTAATAAATAAAGATAAATAAAATGAACAGCATAAAACTAGTCAGGTTAAAATCATCATGAGGTAAATACATAATGCAATTGGCACAAAATAGTTGGCGCTTTCAGCTTGCAACACTTGGCCATGCCTGCAGTTCTCAAGAGGTTAGGAACCAAAACTCCAGTTCCACATTTTTACAAAAAATTGAGCAGAATGCAGAATTAGTTGTGCTGCACGTGTGTGGAGGCATACATAAGATGGCAGAGGACTTTGAATGTATGAAGGCCAGTGTCTGAAGGACACTGTTTATTTTACTCTTAATAATTACAGTGGAGCAGCCACAGTGCAACACAATAACTTGCAGTAAATGACATGTCACTAAATATTGCAGTAAAAGGGGCATAATTGCCATTGAATTGCAATGTTCTCTGCAGCATTACTGTGTTGCACCCTGGCTGGTGTGGTGCTATATGTTTCTCTTTGTACTGTGCAATGCCAGCACTGGTATTAAATGGCAAAACATTGGTAAGTACAAGCTGTTAATTTTATTAACTGTATCATATTTCTTTAGGTGTGGTTCCTTAAAAGGGCAGTCAATAACATTTTATGTATGATTCAAATAACTCTGAAGGTTTTTTTTATTTGTGGACTGAATCAGTGCAGCTGTGTTACCAGATTTCTGTCAATTAGAAATCATGAGTTAGTTAGCTATCATATAAATGTATATAGTTCTGACAGTCATTAAAAGGATACTTTGTATTTTTGATGTTTCTTTCTGAGTGGTAGACACCCTTACAGGAATTTATGGCATTAGTACTTTCTTTGGTGTAGTCATGAGAACCAAGCATATCACCCTAAAGCAGTTAATAATGTTGTTTGCAAGCAGTCATTTACTGTTGTGAATATGATCAATCAATCAATCAATCAAAATCTTTATTTATCCAGGCGAACATCATTGAGCAGAGCTCTTTACAAGATAGACCTGGTTAGAACAGGGTTGGGTAACATCCATCATAAAACATATAAATACATGTAAATAAGTATATAAACACAAACACAATGGTGCAATAATAGAGTCAAATGATAAAGGAAGACAAGGCAAGCCATAACAGAGGAGGATTCAAATACAAGGGGCAGGTCCACCATTGAACCATGCAACTGTATATAAACCATGTTCTCTGTATTGAAGTACTTAGAAGTACCAGTTAGTTCATTTACCAGGGGCAGTCATTAGAACTAGCCATGAAAATGGCTTGGAGAACCACTAACTAATGGCAGATGGGGTACCAGGAGGGGTATGTAATATGTAAGCGAAGATAAACATTGTGAGAAGTGAAGTCCCAAGGATAGGTCGGTAGAACTGATGCAGGGTGGGGCCTATGGGGAGAGGGAAAGGAGTTAGGACTTTTATAGTATGACTGCATGTAGATTGTGGATGAGTGCAGTATAGAGTTGTGAAAAGAAGGCTGGAGAAAGCGGGAAGATAGACCAGTATCAAAGGGAGGACAGAGGCATCAAGTTGTTACATGAAAGCATGATGACAGACCAAGGCCAGGAGGAGACAAGCACTAGAAGTAATTTGTTCATGGTTAAATGGTACAGGTTAGCATGATGACAGTTCATGGTCATGGGAAACAATTGCACTGATCATTTCTGAGGCGTGAATATCAGAGCTTGAAAAATGAGATGCCGATGGGTGACCTCAGTTTCAGTTTTTTTGCAATTTATTCCACAAGGAGGACAGTGTAAAGCTTATAGCAGCCCTGCCAAAGCGAGAGTTAAGTTTGGGAACCATCAGTAGGAGAGATTTGCAACTTTTCAGGGCATAGTTGCCTGTTGGTTTTATAGGAAGACCGTCAGTAATGTATTGGGGCAGTTTTTGGAGATGGCTCTCAGGGTCCATAAGGCTGTATTTTTATTACACCTGAATTGAAGAGAACTCCACCCCACTGATTGATACAGGGAGCAGTGGTGAGTGGAATAAGGCAGGCCTGTGATGAACCTCAAAGCTCTATGATATAATGTGTCAAGTTTGGTGAGGTAGGAAATGGGACAGTGACTATAAAGGATGTCAGCATAATCTATCAAGGATAGAAAGGTTGATTGTACCAGCTGTAGTTTGGCATCTCTAGTTAAGAGCGGGCTATCCTAAAGAACAGGCCAAGTCTCTGTCGTAATTTTTGAGTAATTCTTCAACATGCTGTATAAAGGAGAGCCTATGGTCCAACCATACTTTCCAGGTATTTGAATTTAAGGACAGATTCCAACTTCGCCAAGAATTGTAGTAATCTGCAGCACAGGATCTGATAGGGCTGAATTTACCATTTGGGCAGAGGGAGAAAAGAGAATTGCTTTTGTTTTCTTGGCGTTAAGTAATAGTTTTTGTTTAGAGAGTTGGTGTTGCAGCAGGTTGAACTTCGATTGAAGGTCATTACATGCAGATTGTAATGACGAGTGACTTACGAAAGAACTGTGTCGCCTGCAAACAGATGAATGTTGGCCTAGTTATGCTTTCATCAATATTGTTGATGTATATTGCAAATAAGATCGGTCCTAAGATAGAAACCTGGGGAACACCTCTTAGGAGAGGTTTGAGAGTTGAGAGACCTCCTTCTGCTTTCATCTCCTGGAAACGATCAGGGAGGTAGTTGTTGAAACACTGTAAGGATAATGTGACAGCACCTAGTGAGGTCAGGGAAGAGAGTAGCAGAGAATGGTCGACAGTGTGCAAGGCCTTGCTCAGGTCCAAGAATACAGCGCAGGTGTAATTCCTGTTGTCTAGCTCTCTTTGCCAGTCATTAGTCACTTTGGCAAGTGCTGTGATGGTGCTTTGTTTAGCTCTAAACCCTGATTGGACTGGATTAAGCAGGTTATTAGCTTATAGATACTGCCTCAGCTGGTTACTTATGACTTTTTCCAGTAATTTTAACAAGACCGAGAATCGAAATTGGTCTGTAATTATTTAGATCACAGGAATTTCCGGACTTGAACAGGAGTATGATGTGCGCTTGTTTTCCATATTGAAGGAATGGATCCTTGAGTTAATGATAGGTTAAATAAATGGGTTATGGGCATGGCTAACACATGGATGGCCACCTTCAAAAATATGGGTCGAGGGTATCCGCACCAGCACTTTTTTTAGATCCAGTTTTAGCAATAGGTTTTCAACTTCTTTCAGAGTAGTAGGACGAAGGAGAAGGCTGAATCAGTGACGCTAGGGTCTGCATCTTGATTATCCACCTGAGAGCATATCAGATTTGCAGGGAATTGTCAAGGCTAGCCTGCAGTCGCAAAGTGATTATTGAAGGCATCCAGAACTTCCAGTCTGTCACTAATGGTGTTATTGTTTAAGGAGATTTAATCAGGTAGTGAGCCTGCAGAGAGAAATTCAGAATGATAGTGTGCAGCTTTTGTATCTGTAACCATTCTAGTACATGAGTTTCGTGCCTTTTGAACTTGCACCAGTCCGCAGCAGACTGGGTTTGCATGCTTTATTCCATAGGTTATCTCTTTCAGTCAATGCAGATTTTAATAATGGTGTGAAGCATCTACATGCATTTTTGCTATTCGACCTTTAACTATAAGGACATATTTATTTAGGGTGTCTAGGATAATTTTGCTGAATATGTCAATGCTGATTGCATGTTTTGCCAAATAGAACTCTTGCCAATACAAGGGTGTTTCAGTTCATTTATGTAGGCAGTGAGATCAAAGTTCCGTCTAGATCTCTTGGCAGCAAACTTCGGCCAAGTAGTAGGTTTGTTGCTTGATCTTATGCAAGCAATAAATGAGTGATCACTGATATCACTGAAGAAGGTGCCGCAAAGGAGAAGAGATGTGGTTTATTCACTAGGATAACATCTAGCAGGGAGCTGTTATCCACGTTCTTTTTTTTACTCGTGTTGGTTCGACAGTGAGTTGTGATAATCCATGGTGTCACAGAAAGCTACAAGAGAAGGCAGTTTTAGATAGCCAGTCTAAATTAAGATCCCAAGAATAATTATTTCGAGGATTGTTGTTCGATGATATTACTCAAATGAGGTAACAATTGTAGATCGGCAGAAGGAGGTCTGTAGCACCCTATGATACATAATGTTGAAGTGTACGAGATGGTGACTTGAAGAGACAGGCATTCATAAGCATTTGCAAACAGATAAAGCACTCAGACAGGATGCCGTATACCTATCCTTGACATAGATGGCAACCCTCCACCCTGAAGTGTCTGTCTGCTCTAAATAGTAAATAGTTGGGGATATTGACTTCCCTGTCAGAGGTGGCCTGTCTAAGCCAGGTTTCTGAAACCACTAGGATGTCTGGTCGAGTATGGAGGACCCAGGCATGGATCATGGAGAACTTTTTAACAGACTGCATACATTAATGTGGAGAACTCATGCCTTTCAGTGTGCAAGGTCAGAGGCGATGTGATTGCAGCTGGTGGCCAGATTGAGCTCCACATTTCTGAGCACAGGAGAAGAAGGAGTAAAAGTTTTCAGAGTGGCAATAGTAAGCTTCATACTGGTAACCCCTTTACGCTGTGGGTCATTGTCCTTGGGGTGCGCCTAACATTTTTGCCCTTCCCATTAAGGGTGGCAGAGCGAGTACTCTGACTGCTATCTGTAGAGGTGACGCCTATGATGTTGGCGTAAGTCATAAGCTGAGGTGGTAATTCATTTTGTGTACCAGCGTTAAAGGTAATATGAAAATAGTGTTGAAGAATTGGGGAGTTGAAAAGGCATATATCCACGTAGGGACAGAACTAGTTACAGAGCAGATCAGATTAGTATCCACAGTAATAAAGGCTTGAGGTGGCATATATTGGGAATGCGATATGAGATAGAAGAAGGACCAGAACAGGATCCACGATTTGACACACATAGTGGAATAAGGATGGGGGGGAGCTAGAGAGGAGTGAGCTAGAAAGCCGGGTGGGGTTTATGTGTATTTAATCAGGACCGGGGATGGGAGAAAAATTGGCAGCTAGAGCTCCTTCCTGGAGGTAATCAGTCCCTGAAGGCAAATCCATGACCTGCGTTTCTGTGAGGGGCTGGTGGTTCAGACCTGACTGCTGGGTGGCAGTCTGGCAGGTCGGGTTCATCAGAGAACCACGGCTGTGGCTTTCAGACTACCTGGAAGGAGAAGGAAGAGGAGAATTAAATAAGAAAGTCAGAGGGAGTGGGGCTGCTCGTGGAGCTAAAAAGAAATGCAGACTGGCTTAAATGGGGGTTGCTGACCAAGATGTTAGGCATGGTGCCTCCAAGTCTGAGTGAGCAATAACAGGGCTATTTAAAACACAATACTAGCGTAAAAAGGTGAAGGGGGATTCAAAGGCCTGAGCTGAGATCGCTACTAGTCTTATGAGGAATACAATGCAGGCATTTACATTAAATCAGAAAACTTCAGCTATAAAATACAAACAAGACAGTTTTAACAGAAAACATAATCTAGCACAATATAATCAAACATTAACAGTGCAGAGCTATATGGAGCCAATCAGAGTGCTCCTTGGGCTGACTGCAGCCAGTACTTGCCCATTGTTGTTTTTCCCCAAAAGGTACATTTAAAGTATAGTAATTGGTTACTTATGACCATAAGTATGATGCAGTTACTGTACTGGGAATAATAACTACTTAGATCTCTAACAATGTATCTACTGAGTGTTCTCACCCGACCTTCTACTTTAAAAGGGTGATGGTGAAGGAGGCCCTTACTACTGTCAAGAAAATACTAGGTAAGAACAGACTGGGCAGTGACTGGATAGACATGAAACTTTTATCCCTCACCCTGGACATTCTTATAGTACCCATTACCATGCAATATAATAAGTCACAGGCCCTGGCCCAATTCCCGCAGTTTGGAAGCAGGCTCTAGTTACGCCATAAAGGAGGTGACAAGTCTCTGGTAGCCAACTACAGACCCATCTCGATCCTCTCCCTAGCACTGGAAAAGATTATGGTGGGTCAACTCATTGACTACCTCAATAAGTACTGTATAATCTACTATGCCCCAACCAGCATGGCTTCAGACAAAATCACAGTACCATCACTGCCCTGCTGGACTACACAAACTATGCACATAAGGCCCTGAGGAAGGCAGACTGGTGGGGTCTGTCTTTATTGACCTCACCAAAGCCTTCGATACAGTCAACCATGCCCTGTTACTGACCCAACTGCAAAACACGGGTGTGTCTAATGCCCTTTGCTGGTTCCAAGACTGCCTGTTACGGAGAAATCAGTGTGTCAAAATTGGGCAAACAGTATCCAGCGTAAGAGATGTATCATTGGGGTACCCAAGGATCAATACTGGGCCTCTACTCTTCAGCCTCTTCCTAAATGATCTTCCCACAGCCTGAGACACCAAACTCATACTATATGCAGATGATGCTGTGCCTGAGCAGCAGCACTTCTCAGGCTGCCCTACAATCTGAGCTGCAGAACTCCTTCTCCAAACTCAAGGACTGGTTCTGTAGTCATAAGTTGCTACTAAACAACATGAAGACCAAGGCCATGCCTATATCCATCCCCACAACAAAATAAGCAGCACCCCTCATCATCTCCAACTGATGCAGTGAGCGCATGGAACAAGTTCACTTGTTCAAGTATCTGGGGTCATAATAGAGGATACTCACATTTGCGCACCATATTGACTCTTTGGTCAAGACAGTCAGTACCAAGATTGGTGTCCTGTACAGGCACAGGCAACACCTCTCTCCTGGGGCCCTCCACCTCTCAGTCCACAGTTCAATTATATCTACTGTTGACTATGGACTAGTGGTCTATGGGCGACAACGATACAGCGCTCAAGAGGGTTCAGACTGTGCTCAGTAAAGCATGTAGACTCACCCTGGATGCTGAGCATGGCACTCACACCTGTACTCTGTACAAATGCACAGATTGGCTGTTATTAAGAAACCAGGTCAAATTCCAGACTTGCATCCTAGGGAAGAGGGCTCTGTTGGATAAAACACCACCTTGTGCAGGCAATTTGATCAAAGCGGCCAACTTCGTTACAGGTCACCAGAGGGAGGACTAGAGAGGCCTTGGCTATCCCTTCCGTCGCACCTCACTTGGGCAGCGTGCATTTGCTTACTGGCCCCCTGTGGATGAATGAACTCCCTGGGCACCTGTTGGCCACCAGTTGTCTGGAACAATTCAAAACTGACCTCAACCAGCACCTAATAACACTTCTAACTGCACCTGCCCCTGTCCAGCCACACTTGCTGTCTCTGACCCCCAGCAAGCACTAGGTAGGCCTCAGGTATCCCCTCCCTCTGTCCCTTCTCATGACTTGCCTCAGCAATCAGTCTGCATCATGCTCCTTCGCACCTGCCTCTCCACCTTCCGCCTCCCCCAAACTCACAGTCCGTGAGTTTCCCTAACAGTAACTACTAATACAGGCTGCCTGACCATGCCCCTCACACCCCACCATTTACTTTAGCATGTCTTCTCCACTCAGCCTCCCTCACCCCACCATTTATCCTGATACCTTATCGCCTTTCTTCCCCTTCACCTCCACCGTGATTACATATCCTCTTTCTCGTACCTCTTCACACAACTGCCAGCTATCCCTCGTCCCTCTGAACTACTGACAAGGCACTCTGTGGCTGCTTATCCCTCCCCACCCTCATTAAGTGTTTTTCTTGTTATTTTAACTTGTACCTATGTTTTGTAGGATTTATTTAACTTTAAAATTGATTAGCGTTTTGCTCATAAAAGTGCTAAATCTTTGTGAAAATGCATAGCTTTTGCCTCACTGTGTTTAACGAACACAGCACTTCTAGAAAATCTATACAAATACTTTCTGTACAGTTAGTATAGTCCCAAATAAAAACTGCTAATCAATTATTTAAAACCCTGAGTTATTCTGTAAGTTCGAATCTAAGCTGTATTGTTCATTTTAATTTACCTTTGCTTTCTCTATTGTTCTTTGTTTTGCAATCTATGATGTGGAACCTTTGTAAAAGAGCTTGCACTCAAAGGTCTTTTCTGAATCACTAAATAAATAAAATAAAATAGGTTCAGTTCAGTATTCAGAGAATCCACTGATAATTCTTAGTCACTGGAAACAGTCTTCAGGCTTGACTCCTCATACCACCCTATGACATGTCTTCTGGTTTTCTTTCTGCTTGTAGAAACAGGTCATCTCCCTCTCAGCTCATAGTTGTGATTTTTTTTGTAGTTTTTGGTCATTAGTTTGTGAATAAAGTTTTTTTTTTTTTGATTTACTCATTCTGTGTCCCAAGTCTCTGGCTCACTGCTCCATCAAAATAATGGGCAAGAAAAGGAAATCTGGTTTTAAAAGGGTTCATAATTTGCAGTTTTATTAAGTGAGGTACAGATGGACTTGATGCTTGTCTGCACTGTCTAGACCATATGACATGAGTAATTGCCACTGTTGCTGCACCATGAGTCAAAATCCATTGAGGGTCATTGAGTTCAGGTGCTCAAAGGGAGGTTGCTGCTAGGTTAGGGGGCCTTGCAGTTGTGGACTCTGTGGCCCAACTCCAGGTTTTGCTCACATTAGATGCCATGCAACAGGTGATGATCATTGATGAGGTTCCCATCTTCAGTATCCTGAAGGGATCCTGGTCTTCAGGCCAAATAGCCAGACCTACAAAGAACCAGAGAATTTCTGCCAGTGTATGTTGTCGCTAAACTCAAACATGGAGAACATGTCACTATCTTTCATTGCTTGACTGGGATCAAAATATGCAGTGTGTTACAATGAAGACACCTCATTACCATTGGAAGTGCTCTAGGGAGGCTTGAAAGTACTTGAGGAGTCAGAAACGCTTGAGGCCACTCTAAGTCTACTTGACAGGAGCCTGCACACTGGTCACCCTCCCAGAAGCTGAATCACACTTGGACTTGCATGGTCTGTCTAATGAGATTCCCTGAGGCAGCAGTGCCACTCGATACTGATCACAACGTTGGCCTCTTTCAGTCGTGAGTGTTTTTACTAGGATCTGCAAGCCTGATGATAGCCAAGGTGGGTGGACTCCCACTGACCTCATCCTAGTCCTGCTGATCCAGATCCACTCAAACTCAACTCCCCTGTTCCAGGTAATGCCTTTGTGAGAGTGTCAGGCCCAGTTGACCTTCAGTCAGTGGACTAGCCACTGGTTGACTCCTGAGACCAGTCAGTACAACCACCTCCAGTCAGTCTGTTAGTCCACTGTCTATGCAGCTAACCCTGATTGATATTACACCTAGCTCACCGAGTTGACCCTCACCCACAGCAGCAAAGGGCTTGATCAAGGTTCTAATCTCAGTCTTGATCCCACGCACTGTATCCACATCCCGTCCACAGCCAGGAATTCCTTGTCTTAGTTATTCCTTTTGAGTGCTCAGTATTTGCACCATACTTGACCTGACCCAAAACAGTCCCTTGGAGAGGGTATAAAAGTCCATATCCTACCCCTTAGTGGACATTTTGGGAATGGAATCCTTTCCTGAGGTGGTCTTTCCTATCATGTTTGCAGTATTGGGCCCAACACTCTGTATCAGGGACCCACCTGGCTTCATACCTGCCTCCTCCAAAGTAGACTGTAGATGTATAATCCACTAGAAGGTTTTCAGGGTTCCTGAAGCACCCCTCTCCAGACGGTCTTGTGGCAGATGCAATTTTCCACAAAGTTATGATGCTCAGAGAGAGTCTCTTCAGTCTCTGGACAAGAACTTCAAGAGACAGGACTACTTTGACCATAGCGTCAGGCATATACTTTGGCATCCAGCAGGCCAGTTTTGCCACCTATAGTATATGGCTTGCTACAGCCATAAGCTGTTTAAGAGACTCTCTGACCTGCAGCCTTTTCTGCCAGAAACTACCAGCAGATCCTGTGGGACATTTAAGATATGGCGTGCATAGTCATGAAGTCTCAGCTCAAGTCACCCTTGATTCAACTGATTATCAACAAGGGAGATGGCAGCTGCAGTGGCCATCCACCACTGTATTGTTGCTGTATCTCATCCCTGTTTTTCTGGACATCCAACAGAGAGTGTCAAATCTTCCATTTTCAGGTATGGACCTGTTTGCGTGAAGTAGTGGGCTACTTAGTCAGGACCGAGAGCTCTGAAATCACCTTGAACTCAATCACACCAGTCACTAAGGAGCTTCCAGGGCAGCACTAGTAGGGTATGGGGGTCCTTTCAGAGATCCTTTCTTGGTCCACAGAGATAGGAACAGCAACCAAAGCAGCAGCATAGGCAGCAGTTTTTCCCTGCCATGTCCTTCCACACCAAAGGCTGAGTGCAGCGGAAAGTAAGAGTGGTGGCAATGGTGGATGAGGATGTCAAGTTTCCAGATCCATCTCCAAAATCAAGAAGAGATGGTAAGGGGTCCTTACCTCCCAACTGTAGACCCTGCTGTTGCTGCAAATCATAGGCTGGCTCTTTCAGTTCCTTCTAGTGATCTGCTATAACCTCAGACAAGTGGATCCTGGAAGAGATCGATTTGGATCTGTCTCTAGAATTCATGATGGTGTTCTAACAACAATTCTCAGCACACTTCATGAAACTGCTCAGAACTCCTCTTGCTGCATTTGATAAAGCCCATTCCAGAAAACCAAGCTTAAATTGGATTTGTGTCTTTGCAATTTTCTGGTGCTAAAGCAGATGGGGGATTGCACCTCTTCCTGGATCTGTGGATCAAAACACAATGAAATGAAGACCAAGCAACACCACGAGCAGGTGCTCACTATGTGAGATGCCATACCCTTTGAAGGCGTTGAGCCGAGCGCGGGTCCTGGAATTATCCTTGGAATAAAACGAGCATTAATTTATCCTGCCCTGAGTGCTCATTTCATTTTGGAGTGGATCTGTGATACCTGATCTGTGTACAACCTCCAAGATACTTACTTCCATATCATTTTCCATCCATCTTACTGACAGTTCCTCCACTTCTGGTTAGAAGAAACACTTCATTAGTTTCAGGTAATTCCTTTGGCATGTCATCATCCCTGAGAGTGTTCAACAAATGCTTATCAATGGCTGTGGCATTCCTGCAGTGCAGGCATCAATGTTTCCATAGCTCAATGACTGGCTCATAACTGCCATTTCGGTTGAATGTAGAATGAGCTATATTTGACTGCCCAGACAGTGCAGCAGATTTTGCTCATTCTCAACCAGTGGGAATCCAAGCAGATTTTATTGCAGGTAATTGTTATCTCTTTGTGGACTCTGAAGGCCATAGTGTGCCATCCATCCAACAGTTAAGGATCTTTTTCCTTTGCTCAATCATTTCATGCTGGGCAGTTGCACTTAGTCTAGGATTTCTGTAGTTTCTGGGCATCATGGCATCTTTCATAACCATGGTTCATTGGGTCTGCTGACATATATAACCTCTCCACTGGAACATTGAAGCCCTCCACTGGTGGCTGCCCCTCAAGGTCCCCTGGAGGGAAACTTTGTAAGAGCCAGTACTCCACATCTAGTTCCCAGTCCTTCCTGGTCTACCAGAAGGCCCCTGAAAATGGTCGATGGCTCACGACTCAGGAAGACCTAGTGATAGTCCATGTGGCAGCCTCAAACAACCAACTAGCAGATACACTTAGCTGCATGGGTGAGGTGTCTCCTGAGTGGTTTCTGCACCCGCATGTGGTGTTTCAGGTGTTTTCCATGTGAGGAAGTCTGCTTATGAACCTGTTCATGTTCTAGGAAACAGAAAGCTGAGGCTATTCTGTGCCTATTTTCCCAGCTGGGCGCTATGCCAGGAGATATATTTACCCATCCCTGGACAAGGGGTCTTCTGTATGCTCTTTCTTCCATTCTACATGATCCATATGGTGTGCCTCAAGGTCTGGCGAGACCATGCAGCCTCATCCTAATTACTTCTTACTAGCTTTGCCAAATCTGACACAAAGACCTAATTAATAATGTCATGACCGTGTCATCACAGTTTTATGTACTGTTTAATTTATTTATGAATTTATTTGTTGTGAAAGCTGTATTATTTTTAACAATTTATTTCTTGAGGATTTGTTAATGTTTTCTCTATGTGTTTAGTTGCTGCTACTTCTTGATATTGTAATGGTGCCGTGAGCCTCCAGGGAAGGGTACCACATAAAAGTAAAACTACTACTTATCAGCCTCAGCAGAAACCATGGGAACTGCTTTCACTCTGGCAATACCTCCTGACAAGGTCTGAGGGATGGTACAGCACTTCAACCTGAAGTCCCTGTACCTGACAGCCTGGTTTCTGGCTAGAGTTCCAAGTCTTATAACTTACTCAGGATGTCCCCAGGGTACTGAAGGCATCTTGCAAGGAGTTGGCTTGCAAAACCTATAGCTTAGTGGAAGAAATTGATGTGCTAATGAGAGACACACAATGTCACCTCTCTCTTGCTTTACTAAGCACATTCTGGACTACCTCTGTCCACTTTCTCAGACTGTACTGTGAATCAGTTCCCTCAGTGGGCACCTGGTGGCCATTTCCTCATGGTGGATTCAAAAGATTTCAAAGGTTTAATCCACCTGTTCCCTCCAGTGTGTGACACCCCCCCACTGCTACCACCACCACCATCATGGGACCTAACATTGGTACTGTCATGGTTCATGAAAAAGACATTTGAGCAGATGAATAAGTGTCATCTGGCTCATTTGTCATTGAAATTTGGTCGCTGATCACCATCACATAAGCCAGATGGGTTGTGAACTCCAGTCACTCTCTGTGGTGTCTCCATATCTTGTTTTCTACCTGGACAAGGATGTCATACAACCCCAAGTGAGATTTCTGACCAAGTTGGTCTCCAACTTCCACCTGAAACAGTCCTTGTTTCATCTGTTTTTTTTCTCAAAGCGCCACACTTCAGACACTGAGTGGATGCTCCATTCAGTAGATATTTGCAGAGTACATGATGGCATGCACCAGCTGTTTATAACATACAGTGAAGCTGCTCATGGGAGACTGGCAGCCAAGCAGACCATTGCCAGGTGGATCACATACTGCATTTTTCTGTATAATTTAGCTGGTAAGGAGCCACCCACAGGGTGGTATGATAACTTGATTAGACATACTGTGATTTCTTTTGCTGCTGCCAGCAGCATCCCCATATCTGAGATCTGCAGGGCTGCAACCTGGTCTCATGTGCACTCATTTATTTACCACCACAGTATCAACCAGCTCAGTCACTGGAATTCTGCATCCATCCTTCAGTCACTCTTGGCCTGAAAACATTCTGGTGCATGACTAGCCCTCTCCTCCCAGAAGACTGTTTGGAGTCTTAAGTGTGAATAGTGAACTGAATCTAGGTAGGCATAAAAGAGGCAGAGCAGCAATATCCAAAGAGCGACTCGACTCACCACAAAAAAGCAAAGTCCACTTTTCTAGGACACAATTAAATACTTTATTAGGTTGCAGACAAACACAGAAGTGCACCCCTCAGGTGTCACGTGGTCGACGTTCTGGCCGCTCTTGCACTTTGTCATAGACCACCTCTCCTTGTACTTGGGCAGAAAAGAGGCTGGTTAGCCAACTGGTGATGTAGAGGGCTGCGGCACTGGGTGTCTTACTTTCTGCAGCACCGGTGACTCAGGCTTGAAAAGGACCTGGATCGCTCAGAGGCTGGACAAGGAAGAGAGGATTGAGCATTCATAGGACAGCTGTCCTCCCTTGAGGAGGGGAAGTCTATGTCCCATGGCTTGCCTGATATGTAAAGGAATCCAGGTGGCAGCACTGTGGGACAGCAAAGGATGGGATCCCATGCTCAGACTCAGGGCTGTCCTTGTTGAGGTGTAATATGTACAATGCATTGATATGCATAGACCCAGTGGGGAGAAAATCAGAGCAAAAGACCTCTGACTGTGGCACCATGATGACCGGTTTCTCACAGGCCCTGCACTGATGACTGGGTGCCCCGATCAAGGTCCTGTGGCAGGACCCAGTGGAGCAGGTGCAGTGGGGGCCAGTCCAAGTGCTAAGGTTGTAATCAGCTTTGTAGGGAAAAAAAAAGAGATTAGTTACTTGTAACATAGTTCTACTACTAGTATTCATTTCATATCCACATAAACCATACAGTCTCCCTGACCAAACTTGTTTTCATGTCAATCTTTGCAGCATCCAGATCTGAGAGCAGTAGGTGCAGAGACCATAAGACACATGACTGGGTGGTAGGTGGAGTCAAGATGAAGATTGTTTCTAGTGTCTAAATATGCTCAGAGGATTCTGCCTAAATATGGATAGAAACATAGAAACAGAATTTGTTGGCAGATGAAATGAGGACCACTTGTCCCATCTAGTCTGCCCATTTCTCCTACCTACACTATTACATCAGACTGTACCCAATCTACAACTCTTTCTCCCTCCCACCTTCCTTTCCACTGTGATTCTGTTGTGCTTTCCCATGCTTTCTTGAACGCCACCACTATTTTTACCTCCACTACTTCCACTTGAAGGCTGTTCCAGGAATCCACCATTCTTTCTTTGAAGAAGTACTTCCCCAGATCTCTCCTGAATCTACCCCCTACAGCTTCATAGCATGTCCCTTGCCCTTGAGCACATTTTATTCTAAAATACTCCCTTGTGTACCTTATTTACCCCTGTGAGGTATTTAAAGGTCTGTATCGTATCTCCCTCCCTCCGTTGTTCCAGGGTGTACATATTGAGGTCATTTAGTCTCTCCTCCTTTGGCTTTTGATGCAGACCCTGCACCATTTTTCGGTCTTTGTCCTTCCAGAGATGTGGTTTCCAGAACTGGACACAATACTCTAGGTAGGGTCCTGGCAGTGATCTATACAGAGCAACACCGCCTCCCTTTTTCTGCTGGTGATACCCTCCATATGCACCCCAGCATCCCATTTGCCCTCTCTACTGCCTTGTCGCACTGCCTGGCCACCTTTAGGTCATCCGATATGATTACCCCAGATCTCTTTCCTGCTTGGTGGTCATCAGCACCACGCAACTCATTTTGTACTCTGCTCCTGGGTTTCTGTGCCCTAAGTGCATTATTTTGCACTTTTTCACATTGAAATCCAGCTGCCATGCCCTTGACTTCTCCTCTAGTTTTCTCAGGTCTCTGCTCATCTTTTCTACCCCACTGAAGTGTCCACCCTATTGCAGCTTTTGGCATCATCTGCAAAGAGCCAGACCTTCCTGCTCATCTCCTCTGCAGTGTCACTTATAAAGACATTAAAGAAGACCAGTCCCAGCATTGACCCTGAGGCACTCCACTGGTCAGCCTCCTGCCTTAGAATGAACTCTGTTTACCACCACCTGTGCCTCTCCCCAACTAATTTTGTATCCAGTGTATCACCTTTGGACCTACTCCTAAGCTACCTAGCTTGCTTACTAGCCTCCTATGTGGTATGGTGTCAAACGCCTTACTGAAATCTAGGTAGATCACATCAAGTGCTCCACCTGATCTAGTTCCTTAGTCACGCAGTCAAATAAGTCTGTCAGATTAGTTTGACAAGACCCCTCTGTGAAACCATGCTGCCTTGGATTCCATTAACTTTTCCACCACTGATGTCAGGTTGACTGGCCTAAAACTGCCAGCCTCCTTCCTACTACCACTTTTGTGTAGTGGGACTACATCCACTCTCCAGTCCTCTGGAATCACTCCTTTTCCAGTAAGATGATGAATAGAACTGTCAGAGGTGCAGCCAGTATTTCCCTGAGATTCCTTAATACCCTTGGATGCACCCCATCTGTTCCCATTGCTTTGCCCACCTTCAGATTAATAAGTCCCTTCAGGATTCTGTCCTCCAAAAAGTACTAGTGTCTACCTCCCTCTCTCCAAAGCTTTTGTTACTTTTTTTGTGGCTCCTCCCTTCTCCTTCCTCTGTAGAACACTGAACAAAGTATTTGTTCAGGATGTCTGCCTTTTCCAGTCCCCTTCTGTACAGTCCCTCCCCTTTCCTTTTAACCTTATAATCCCACCTCTGATTTTCCTCTTTCACTTACAGTACATATCTAAAAATGTCTGGTCCCTTTACTGCAGTATCTCCTGGACTATTCTCTCTTTTGTTTGCACCTTTGCACTCCTTACTGCTTTCCTTGCTTCCTCTGTTTCTCCCGATACACCTCCCTATCCTCCTTCCTCTGAGTCTCCGACTCCTTCTGAATGCTACCCTTTAGCTTTTATCTTTCAGCCACTTCTTTCAAGGTGGAGTCAACTGAATGGTGGATATTAATGGAATAGTAGTAGTAGAAGCTCTACAATTATACATAGTGCCCTGTTCATCAAGTTAATAAACCTGCTTACAGTGCATAATGTTCATTGTATAGGAAAGGTATTTATAAACCAGGTATACTCAGCATAAAGAGGCAATGAACAGCTTCCAGTCATCAATTAACTAGCAATGAAAAGGGATCCAAGGGCATTGTCTTCTTAGACAAAACTATTGTTAGTTTGAAACCAGAAAAAGGTGTGGTCTTCCTTCTTAGAACACCACCAGTCTTTCAGACTCCTACTTGCAACCCTAATTCAGGAAGGGAGGGAGAAAATGTTGCTACATGAGATGCAATGTAATCACCCCCACCCAAGAGGTGTGCTGACTAAGCCTGAGATGGTAAAGAGTAACGTTTGTTATGCCTTCAGGTGAATGGCACCTGGCGTTCATGGTTAGAAATGGGCTTGAAAAGTGGCATGGTGCCTCCTCCTATATGGATCCTTATGACAGAGAACTGCCAGGTGTTTCCCACAGGAAATAAATACAACCCCATCCTCTGTGACAGGTAACACAATCCTCTCCCACTTATCACTCTAAGCATGCAAATAAACAGCAAGACAGTAATTACAGTATATGTCAGCAGCTGCAAATAAATAACCAATGGGTTTATTTTGGGGTTGGAGGACAAGGTAGTGGACAAAGGGAAGCAAAGGTAAAAATAAACAGACAGCAATTTGCATTCACACCCACCGTAAGGTATGTGTCAGCACCTCTCCTCCCAGTGGTGCACCAGTTGACCCACTGTCCCTCTGAAAGTTCCCAACTACAGTTTGAGGGTGCACACAGATGCAGAGTTGCAGGTTTGTGATGCTTGGACCTCGGTGCATTGGTATGTAAATTTGGCTGTTGACTGTAGCTGCTCACTGCAAATTACATAGTTGAATGGACAGTAAAACAGTTTCTCCTGGCTGTAAGCTGTGACTGTGGGCTTGAGTCTATGGTCACACAGGAATGCCCAGTAAGTATCTAACTGGTAAGCTAACCAATAGGAAAGATGGGTTATGTTGGGTAAAACCCAGGGTACCACGTCAAAATAGCGTGAGAGAACTGCATGAAATGCAGTGGTGTAAGAACTGCCAATGGTTCTACTGGTGACGGGTTTTTCAGCATGTGGTAAGAACCGCTACCCCATCATTGTAGGCTGCCAGTAGGGAAGGTGAAGGATGCTGCCAGCGTAGCGCCTGGCAAGCGCCTCGTGGTGGAGTGGCTAGAGCACCTACTTCCAGTGGCGTTGGGGACCTGGGGCTGCGGTTTGGTTCTCCCCAGGTCCCACTCTGCTACCACTTTTTTTGAAAAAAAAATTTCCTGGTCCTTTTATTTTTCTCCTGAAGTCCACAATCTCCCAAGATGATTAGAATTAGTCTAGGGTGTGTGGGTGCAGGCAGAGCCCCCACAAAACTAAGATATTCCTCTGGTGTGTGCTTTGTTTGTGGTGGTCAGTGTGTTGTACCAATGTTATTTTGCCACACACTGCTTTGTGTGTGGCATTGTTAATGTGCGGTATTGACCCAACATTATGACTCTGTGCCAAACCTAGTATTCAAAACCTTTAGATGATAGACTGGTGCTGTTTCCATGGGGACATCTCCCTTGCTTAGGCAGATGATGGCTGAATGGTCTTTCTGTAGGCTGGATACAGATGCTGTGGACTCAACATACTCCTGGTGGCAAAGGCGTAGGCCATGTTGACTTTGGATGATAGAGCGCTTTGTTCTGTATGCTGGTTACAGATGTGGTAGACCCAGCACGTTTCTGGTGGTGAGGGGTGCGGGCTGTGATGCTTCAAACAATGATGATCCTATTCACCCCACAAGGGGACTTACCATCACCCACCCCAATAGGAGAGCAGTCACTGGAGACGCCAGCTGGTTTGAGCCCTTTCAGGGTAAACCCTAACACAGCAGAAAGCAGTGGCTCACCACCTTCCCAGATGCAGAGCAGTCAACCCCTGCTCTGATTCAGTGCTGGAGTCCAGGCATGGCAGTCTACAGTAGCTGCATCAGTCCCCTATTCCAGGGGTCTCAACTCTGTTTTGGACAAGCTTTTAGTCAGACTGGAATTGCAAGTGAGAGCTAGTCATAAACACACTTTTCTCACAGAGATTTTGTTTCAGACAAATCTGCTCTATTTGTCGTCTCTCCTTGAACAGAAATCCAGGAAGTAGCTAGCATCTCATGCATTATTCATTATGCTAAACCGCAGCTCTCAGTGGCTGTCAGTTCCAGGGGAAAAGCATGCATACAAGTCCTGAGTCATCTTGCAATTCAGAGCTGTTTTGCAGAGCTGAGCTCCAAATACAGTAGATTTCAGTTTCACAAGGGCAGGGGTGTAATAATTGAGTTGTTTTGCAGAGCAGAACTAGTCTCCAAATTGATGTCAGTTTTACAGAGACAGGATAAACTAATTTAGTTGTTTTGTACATTGTGCAGCTTTGAGAGCTTCTTAAAACTGAGCAACTTTCTTGCTGTGGACTCCCTGACCCTGAAGACAGTCTAGGGGCTGGTTGAAGGAGGAGAGGTGGAGGGACACAGCCATGGTGAGATGGGCACTGAACAAGCTTACAAAGCAAATGCTAGTTTCCAGTCCAGCACTGGGGCCCGCAGTTACAGTCTGGACCAGGAATGGGGTGAAGGAGCAGTGCAGAGGAAAGTGGCAGCAGTGCTCTGGAAAGAGCCATAAATCCAACAGAAAGTACTGCAAACTCATGACAGGGAGGGTGTACTCAGCGGGTTAGGGACCCCAAACTTGCACTCAAAAGACAGACCTCGGTGCACTCCTGCAGAGATCAGTTAGTGTATATTGTTCTTACCAATTATTATAGCCACATAAAACTCTTGCAGTAATTCATTCTTGAATGGAGTTGTGCTGGCCACAGAGTTCACAGTGGCACACTAGCCAATGGCTATAAACAAGTATAGGCAGACAATCAAGTTTTTAAATGCAAAAACAAATTATTTCAAAGAAGAAAGAACAAAATCAGAGAGTCAGTCAGACACTGACTCTCTGATTTTGTTCTTACTGTACTTCACCTTGCAATAAATCTTTTTTGCATTTAAAAACTGATCATCTGCCTATCCTTGCTAATAGCCACTGGCTAGTGTGGCTAGTGTGAACTCTGTGCCAGCACAACTCCATTCAAGGATGGATCACTGCAAGGTTTTATGTGGCTACAGAACAGGTAAGAACAACACTAACTGATCTCCGTAGGTGCACCGAGGTTTGTTTTTGAATGTAGCATCTGTTTTCACATGCACTGTAAGCAATCATCTGGTCATTGCCTGTGATTGTGTGTTGCTGTGCTGGTTTCCCAAGTTTCCAATGTGATAAGGGATTTTGTCTGTTTCTGCTGGAACCAACTGAAGAAGCATGCCGTGTGGCCCTCTGAACCACCCAACTAAATACACATATCATTTTAGTCATCTATTTTAATTAAAACTTCACATATTGTCACAAGCTGTTTTATCAAGTACATCCTGATTATTGCCCCCACCCCCATATCGCCTTTCCCAAAAGTCACGGACACCAATACTTGGAGGAAATGGCCGCAGCCATGTGTTTATTGACATTCCACTACATACACCATCTTGAGCATGGCCACTGCTGGGAGGACACACTCTTCATTTCTGGAGGAGGTCATATGGCCAAGGCTGAAGGCGCGCCCAGTCCGGTGCTGCCCGCTGTCCTTGGAGTGTCACCCGATGAGGCTGGACCACAAAGGGCAGCTTGTTGGGACCTCCCTCATGGGTGTTGCCAGGCCCAATGTTCATCCCATAGAGGCAATCCCCTATCCTACCAGGTCCAGGGAGAAGAGAGGCCCCAGGCAACTGGCCAGCAGCTACAACAGGCTGACAGTCTCTCTAACCCTGTAGGGGCATAGAAAGAACAGTTATATTCTTGGTGTTTTATGTTGTATCAGTGGCTCAGTATTAATGCTTGATCACTGTGGAATGTTCCCAGGTTATTACTGGAAAGTATAGCCTGTTTTTATTTTAGACAGCAGCATTATGAAATCTTTTATGAAGGGTAGAAGAGATTTTCCATTTAATGGTTGCTTATTCTAGCACGTTGACTCTTTGTTTATGGAAGGCCCATTAAAAATGCAAAATACATAAAGTGACAGAATGTTTTATTATCAATTATCCCATGGGAAGTCTTTGAGATGAATGAATGTGTGTGCTTTGCACTCCAACTATAACAAAGACATTCAGGCTAAAACAGTAATGAATCACTAATCAGTTGTTTCTAAAGGACACAGGCCACCCTTTTATATCATATCAGGTTTTAAATAATTGATTAGCAGTTTTTCTTAGGACAATACTAACTGTACAGAAAGTATTTTAGATAGGGTTTCTACAAATGTTATGTTAAACACAGTGGGATAAGTGCTATGCATTTTCACAATGTTTTAGAACTTTATGAGCAAAACGCTAATCAATTTTTAGAGTTAAATAAAACCCTGCATATTTTCTCTAGTAAAAACTCACATTTTTGATTGCTTACTTTTTCTAAAATTCATTGATGTTGCTGCTTGTTTCATTTGTTTGTTTTCTTAGCAGGACTGAAATGCATGATAATGGTATGATTATACACAACCTTGTTTGGTTTGGTTTCAAATCCTTGATCTGCACTTATGCATACTTCCTGAACATTAGATCACCCCAAACAGAACTTCCAGTTCTGCCCTAGATATAGTGGCAGCGGCTCATCACAGCTTCAAGTGGCAATCATAATAACTACATCCCAAAATAAACTTTACCACTAAATCAATGATTGGTTAAGAGCAGAGACACACTGGAACTAGAGAGGCACAAAACAGCAACAAAAAAGAAGGACTCACCGCCAGGGTGCAACCCACCCCAACGCTCTGAAACCTCGGTGGCCTGGCTCATCCATGTGGCACTATGCTAGAGCCAACTTCACGGGAGCAGGGGAAGAGCAGCCTAACCCAACCAACGACAGATATCACGAAGCAGGTCACTACTCTTGAGTCAGAACTCACTGCAGTAGAAACAGGACAGGCTGAAGGGGAGAAAGGCAAACATTGTCTCTTATATGTAGATAAGCTGCTGCACAATGCCATTGGGCTGCCTCTGGACCTAGACTTGAACATTGAGTGAGTGCATCAAGTGTTAGGCCCTCTTCCTGCCCGAAACCAAGACCACGCCTGTGGTTATTATATGCAGTTTCTGAGCTACAAGGTTAAGGAACTGGCTCTGTGACTGCCTGGAAGAAGAGAATATTTATGGGTTCATCTCATTTGTATTTTAATCATGACTATGCTCTACAAATTCAAATGAGAAGGATGTCCCACTATATGAAAGCTTTAAAACAGTCTAGTGTAATACCAACACATTTCTCTGCCAAATTGAGGGCACACTTCCTGATGGTGTAGCCCATATTAATTACTTGTCCAAGGAAGCAAAATTGGATTTTGAGAGACAGGGCATATCAGTGGCACAGCTCCTGGAGAAAGAGAGAGGAGCGCTGATGGAGACCACCATAGATGGACCCAACTACCCTCAGCAACCAAAGTGGAAGTGATGGGACACCCGGTGACATCATCCATGGAGGCAGCTCACTCCTATCAAATCCAGGACTTACAGGTCATTAGAAACATATTGGCACAATTCTGGTGCCAGTTGCAATAATATTGCTGATACCTAACTTGGAGTACTGTGCACAGTTCTGGTGCCCCTATTTAAAGAAAGGATGTCAAACTACTGGAGGGGTCCAGCTCAGGGTGACCAAGATGATCCTTGAGGTGGGGACAAACCATATGAGGAAAGATTGGGTGGAGCTCAACATGTATTCCATGGAGGATAGAAGGAAGAGAGGGATATGATTGAGACTGTCAAATACTTAAGGGCATAAATAGGATTAGTACTGAGGGCATGTTTTGAGTAAAGGGAGGACACAAGAGGATGCAGTTTAAAACTGGAGGATGGAAGATTCAGGAGGAAATGAAGAGACACTACTTCATGGAAAGGGTGTTAAGCGTAGGTGGAATGCACTGCCAGAGGATGTGATGATACTGAAATCTGTGGTCAGTTTTAGAGGGTGGGACAGGGTCAAGGTAAGGTTGAAACTGGGAGAAGCAGGGAAGGAGATTCTGCAGAAGGGTGTGATAAATCAGATGGACGGGCAGGGGTTAGGGGGGCAGCTTAATAGATTATACTGGAGCTATGCCCACTAAGCAGACTCAATAGACTGTATGGCCTGTGTCTGCTGATATTTTCATATGTTCGTACAAGTTCTACCTTTAGGCTCTATCTTGGAACTACTGGGTAATTTTCCATCTTGTTTTAAAAGTGGATGTTACTTAGTTGGTTATGCGAGGAGGGGTGCTGTCTGCTCTGTCAGCTGGCCTAAGGTTCCTTTTTTCTCGAGTGCAGAGGTGGTGAAGTCCCTATCCACCCCATGTTCCCAGGCTCTGACTTTCTTCCTTTTACAAGGAGGAGGAGGATCATCTGACATGTAGTCTTGACTTCCTATATTACTGTTACTCCGTTGTCTCAGTAATCCAACTGCAACACTATTAATGGTTTGTTGGAAGACAGTACGCTAGGGATTGAGCCTGAGATATGGGATTAGGTTTTGTCCTGGTGGCCTGTTTACCCCTGCTCCCCTGTCAGACAAAGGGCAGACTGTTCAGGCTCTCACCAGGACATAGGAGGGCTGCTCCGAGGAAGCCTTGCAATGGCTAGGGCAACTTTGGGAGATGCCTCAGGATGCTTGCACAGATCTGGTGACTCAGATTGTAGCAGCTTCACTTCTGGCAATGATCCAGGTGGCAACCCTTACTATATGTAGTCTTGCTGCACATATACTGTACAGTGTCACTTATGGTGCTCCGATACTGTCGAGGGACGTAGATCTTCCAAGAATCAATCTTACCATTCATCACTGGTGGGTCTTAGGCTGGTGGTGTTAAGACCCAGCGAGACTGTATGCCTTTTAAGAGTTTTTGGAGTGAAGGAGCCGATGTCAAGGATGGCACTGTCCATGAGACAGATGTATGGCTGGTGCTCATGGACTGGCCAGTAGCCGATGCCAGCTCTTTTCCTCCTCAGTTCTGTTTTTCCCACAATAGAGGAAGGATCTTTGTGGGAGTGTTCCACCGTGAAGTGTGCAACAGTTCTCTCCCTTGCCGCTACCTCGACACCATACTCCCATTCGATGCCACTTTCTGCCTCTTCCATCCTTTTAATACTGCACCAGGTCATTTTGCTTGTTTTGTTATTTTTCCCTGAAAGTTTGGTCATGTCTGGTCAGGAGCCTAAGAAGATGACTGGTAAAAGAATTGAGATTTCACCCATGCATCAGTGCCTCTGTGGGAGAAATATGTTAATTTGGGACCATCATGATCGGTGTTGGACCTGCCTGGGATAGGGCCATGACATGGATTGTTGTGATGCCTGCTTCAGCATGGACCTCCACACTCTCAAGCTTTGCACAATTAGATGGGGCCCTCTTCCCACCTTCGGAGGCCAGCATTTCACCCAGGATTCCAGAGTTAGGTCCTTGAGCCCCACCCTGCTACTATACGCATTGAGGGAGATCAGGCCACCATTCGTCCTCATCTCGCCGAGACAGGCCTGGGGGAGGGGTCTGTGGGACAGTGGTCCTCAGGGACCAGTTGCACACTCCTCCCAGTCTGGTACCCCTTGGGGTCCGGACACCACTGGTGGTGGTATTTCAGCTATATGCTGGCCTGTACTGGTGGCTCCCTTGGTGCTGTGGACTGGTGCTGCTTCAAGTCCTGACACTGGGGCCAGTGCCAGTGAGTGGGGTGGTGCAGTCTACACGGTTAGGTCCCTCCTGCTGCAATTCATGGCACCAGGAGAGGAAAGGTTCTTGGGTCTGTCAGTTGGAGATCTCCTTGATCTCATCCTCTGACCCAAAGGGTGATGATTGTGATGATCCCGACTGACTTCCCAGTTCCGTGATGGTAGGGATCCTTCTATGCCTAGCTCTAGACCTTCGCGTGTGGGGGGTCTGGGAATCCTCTTCCTGGCGCTGACTGCAGTCTCGCCTCCTTGTATCTCATGGTGCCACTTGTGCCATCAGGATGCCTCCAGTGCCGATTCCAGCACTGGTGGGGATAATGGTGCCATCGTGATGCCAGGTTAGTCCAGTGCTGCTTCCGGAGCAGAATGGGATTCAGATGTTGTTTGTGGTGTTGAGTCTTATTCAAACAACATGAAGTCTTGCTATATTATGACATATGCAGTATAACCCCAGGTTAGAACTGCTCCGGAGGTGAAAGAGTTAACTTTTCATGCAGGGCATGGAACCTGAGCGAGCTCTGTTGAACACTCTGTCTGTTGTAGCTCAAACTTAAACTGTCAGATTCTTTACTCCGCCTCACTGAACAGTCGCTCGAGATTTCTCCTGCTGCTCGGTTCATTTGTCGGTTTAAAAGTGTAAATTCTCGGTGGTTCAAGCTCTGTCTGTGGTTTTGTAAGTAGACAGGCTTATGTTTATTTCTTCTGTGTGGAACTTGTAAACGTCTTTTTCAGTTCGGTTGAACCGATCAGATTGGTTTTAAATTTACTTTCTAGTCCTTTAGAGTCACGGTTCCACGGTTCTTATTGGTTCTAAAAAAAGCAGTTTTATTACGTTTTCCACGACTCGCTGACACGGTTGGGAACTGATAAGAGTCTTGCTTGGTGGATTGCCATTAACGGGCAAGTTTTGTTAGGCTGGCACTATGTCTGAGAAACCCAAAAGAAAAACGGACCCACTGGGTTTCAGCACTGTGGCCTCTGTGGGGAAGCCTTGCTAAGTCTGACCCACACACAACCTGTGTATTTTGTCTGGGGTTTGACCACCTCAATGCAGACTGCCAGATTTGTAAGAATTTTCCTGCTGCCACCGTGGAAAAGAGAGTTGGTAGGCTCAGGAAAGGAAGGCCAAAAGTCCGCTGACCGGATGGCCAGCCGGTTCGGGTTCCAACCGAACCTGAGGGAGTGCCTCCTGACCAGGGCGATATTTCTGGCAACGAAGAGCCAGCTCTGAGGAGCCGGGTTCCAACTAAAAGGGCTAGAAAGTCAGCTAATGTGGAGTCAAAGTTCTTTCTCCACTGCTGAGGAAATAGCTAAAGCTATTCAGATTGTCCGTCTCTCCTGTTCCGCCTGAACCGACACCATCAGGGAAGCGCCGGTTCGGATGGTTCCACCGGTTCAAGATTATGATTTTGAGGATTTTATGAACCGGAGGAAGGGGAGGAGGGTATGAGGAGAGTGAATGTGATTTTGAAGGTCTGGATGTGCCCATTGAACCGACATCTCTCCAGACAGACCTTTAGGGCCCCCCAGGCTATTTGAGTCCCTTCTTTTATGTTCTATAAGAAAGTTCTGAAACTCTCCAACTCCTGTTGATGACCAAGAAGAGCCTGATTATGTAGAAATGATGGATATTCCAGAGTCTAGGAGACTGTCTATTCCTTGCACAAATCTTTTAGGAAACAGTAAAATTCTAAAACTCCTCACTCTATCCTTCCTGTTGATAAAAGGATGAACAGAAGGTATACATTATCAGGCTTTGATACGGAGTTTCTTCTCAGCAATGCAGCCATGTGGGGTAGTGCAGGCTGCAGCCTGTGACAAGGCTAATATTCCTCTAGCCTCTCACCCTCCTGAAAAGCATTCAAGGATGGATGCCATGGCAAAGAAACAGTACATGGCAGCATCTTTAGGACTCAGACAGGTAAATTATATAGGCTTATGCAGCTAGGTACAGAAATCCAGATGGGATACTGCTGGCCCTAGCAAAACAGGCTCCTGACCAGCTTGCCAGGGAGCTGGAGCAGGTGGCTGCGGATGGTATTGAGGCATCAAGGTGCAATTTCATGCTGCAGTGGATTCTAATGATGTTTCATCAAGAGTCATGGCTACATCTGTGTCTCTTCAGCAGAATGGCCTGGCTCAGATGTACTGCTTGTCACAGGATACTCAGTCTAAGGCTATGGATTTTCCTGTTGTGGGCAATTCTCTGTTTGGGGAGCAGACAGAGAATTATATGAAGAAAATGGATGAGTATAGGACCACCTGTAGGAGTGCACAAGTCAAAGAAAGGCAAGCTACTCCTCAAAGGCAGCATGTCAGGGGCGGGGGCAGGCCTTTTCATAGGCCTTTTACCAACCCAGGCCTCCTCTTCTGCTTATGCCCAGAGGGGTTCTTTAGGAAGAGGCAGAAGGGTTCTAGTAAGCCTCACTTCTACCCCTCAACCCAAAGCCCCTGCAAGCAGGCTCCTGATGGGGTGGCCAGGCCGATTCTCCATTACCGGTAGGGGCAGGCTGGCTTACTTTGTCCAGGACTGGAAGTCTTTAACATCAGACAAGTGGGTCCTGGAAGTAGTAAGCCAGGGACTGGTTCTCAGCTTCAAAAATTTCCGAAGATGAGAGCCTGAGTCCTTCCACCTGCAAATCTATCAGAGGCACTTGCCCTGAACAGAAGTTTCTTTCCTCCTGTCTCTCAGAGCTATGGAAAGGGTTCCACCCTACACCAGGGCAAAGGATTGTACTCAGGTACTTCCTTACCCCAAAAAGACAGGAGAATGGCGGCCCATCCTGGATCTCAGGTGTCTAAACAAGCACCTTTAAAACCAAAGTTCAAAATGGTGACTCTGGGAATCATTTACCTTCTTTAAGGCCAGGGACTGGCTAGCCTCCCTGGACCTCAAGGATGCCCACTCCATGTTCTCATCAGAAGCTCCCATCGAAAGTACCTCAGATTCGAACTGCCCTCAGGCCATTACCAGTTCAGAGCAATGCCCTTCGGCCTCACCTTGGCTCCAAGGGTGTTCACAAAATGCCTGGCAGTAGCAGTTGCTCACTTAAAAGGCAAAGATTGCCATCTTTCCTTATCTGGACGACTGGCTCATTGTAGGCCAGTCTCCAGACCAGGTCAAACTATACCTACAAGTAACTCAGCAACTGCTTACTTCTCTAGGTTTCCTTCTCAATCTTCCAAAGTCAGTTCTGGAGTCTGTCCAGCTTCTCACCTTCATAGCGCAGAACTGAACACAAAAGAAGCCAGAGCCTTCCTCCCTCTGGAAAGAGCAAGGACTTTGGTCTCTCTTGCCTCTTCTTTCACCCTGCAGGTCTCTCGACCAGCAAGGCATTTTCTACAGCTCCTGGGGCACATGGCTGCTTCTACAGCAGTAGTGCAGGGAGCAAGATTTCAGATGAGGGCATCCAGTTCCATTTGAGAGCCTTTTGGTCTCAAAGGACAGATCCTCTAACCAAATTGATCCCAGTGACTTGAACCCTGATCCAGGCCCTTCAGAGTGGCAGGACCAGAGCAATCTGAGACAGGGGTTCCTTCATTCCCAGTCTCACCCTGACCCTTACTACAGATGCATCCCTCTTGGGGTGGGAGCTCACATGGGCGACCTTACTACCCAGGGCTGTGGTCCCCTCAGGAATCTCTGCTCCACATCAATTTGTTGGAACTCAGAGCAGTTTTCTAGCACTCCAGGTTTTCCACATCTGTTCAGAACAAGGTTGTTCAGGTCAGAACAGACAATACCACTACAATGTGGTACATCAACAAGCAAGGGGCACTCTGTCTACAACCTTGTGCACCGAAGCAATGGAAGTTGTGGTCTCTGGCTTATTCTCTGAACGGCTTCCTTACAGCAGTTCACCTCCCAGGCAAGGACAATGTCCTAGCGGATGCTCTCAGCAGGATTTCCCAGGGCCATCACGAATGAGCACTGGATCCCTAGTACTGGAGGTAGTATTTGCCAGATGGGGCACCCTGCAGATAGATCTCTTTGCAGCCCCAGACAATCACCAACTTCCCTTTTTGCTGCAGGCCCCAGTGTTGGGCTCAATCCCTCTGGATGCCTTCCTATTCAGTTGGGAGGAAGTTTCTCTGTGCTTTTCCCCTTCCTCTTCTCTTCAAGGTACTAGTCGAAATCAGATCTCAACCCTGCAAGGTGATCCTGATTGCTCCAGATTGGGCCAGGCAGCCCTGGTACCCACCTCATGTCCTTAGCAGTCCACCTTCCCTGTGTCTTCCCAGGAATCACAACCTGTTAACCTGTGCCCAGGGAGAGTTTGGTATCCGAACCTCAAATCTCTCAATCTCAAGGCATGGCTCTTGAAGAGTTAGTTTGCTGACCTACACCTTTCCCAGGGTGTATTGGATATCTTGAAGGCCTCTAGGAAGCCTTCCACCAGGAGCTACTTATAATTCAAATGAAAAGATTTTCCATATGGTGTGCTGGTAAGCATATTTCCCCAGAATCTGCTGACGTGCCCACGATCCTGGATGATTTGGTGCATTTGAATTCTTTGGGGCTGAGACCAGCTACCCTAAAATGCACTTGGCAGCCGTGTCTGTCTTCTGATCAGCAGGCAAGCCTTCTTCTTTTCAGCTCACCCTGTGTTCTCCAAGTTTTTAAGGGTTGCTTCACACCAACCCTCCGTTCAGGGACCCTGCCCCTGCCTGGGATCTTAATATTTGCATTGCCCAGCTTATGCAACCCTCTTGAGCCATTGTCTTCAGCAGGCTTAAGTACTTGACTTGGAAAACTGTGTTTCTGGTAGTCATCACCTCTGCCAGGCGCATAAGTGAGCTGCAAGCATTGTCAGTGGAGCCTGATTTTATCTCCTTTCACAGAGATAAGGTGGTCCTCAGGACTAACAGAACGTTTTACCTAAGGTGGTTTCAGACTTCCACCTTAATCAATCCATGTCTCTTCCTGTGTACTTCACTGACCATTCCTCCTCTGGTGAGAGGAGATTACACAGTTTAGATGTCAAAAGAGCCCTTAGTTACTATATAGAACATACCAGGGTCACAGGTTTGATTCCCTCCAATTGTTCCTCACTTATGGTGAGGTTAGTAGAAACCTGGCACTAAAAGATCCATTGCCAGGTGGATTGTCTCTTGTATCCATTTTACTATGAAAAACTGGGTAAGATTCCTCCCTCAGGCCTGAGGGCTCACTCTACCAGAGGTACAGCTGCGTCTCTGGCTGCTGCCAGGGACATCCTATCCTAGAGATATGTCAAGCAGCTACCTGGAAAACAGTTCACACTTTTACTAAGCATTACTCCTGGATATCCAGGCTAGGAGTGATGCTCGGTTTTGCTACAGCTGTGCTTCAGAGCCTATTTCCTAAGTAGGTTCTGTCCTCCTCCATGGAGGTACTGCTGTGTAATCTGCATATGTCATAATATAGCAAGACTTCATGTTGTTTGAAGAAAAATTACTCACCTTAGTAATGTTGTTTCTTCTAATGGAGTCTTGCTATATTATGACCTCCCCACCTGCCCCTCTCAGAACCTCTATTTTGGGATGTGGGTGGGCAGTGCAATGTTGGCACTTCATAGATGCCCACTTTATTTTCACCCTTTCTTAGGGTGCTTAGGTGTTATGCTTATTTTTTTTCTTGGATCCCTGACTTGAGTCTTTGTTTTGGGATCAAGAACAAAATGTGTTTTTGTAGATAGTAGCCAGTGGGCTAGTGTTGGTTTACGGCTTCCACACAGAACCTTAGTGAGTTTTGCTCGTAAAGATCTGACAGTTTAAGTTTGAGCTACAACAGACAGAGTGTTCAACCGAGCTCACGCTCAAGGTTCCATGCCCTGCATGGAATGTTAACTCTTTCACCTCCGGAGCAGTTCTAACCTGGGGTTATACTGCATATGTCATAATATAGCAAGACTCCATTAGAAGAAACAACATTACTAAGGTGAGTAATTTTTTCTTCCGTGCCTGGCTGTGCTGAGTGGGTGCTACTGCCACTTGCGGCACCAAGTCCCCACTACTCCGTTTTGGATCCTATAGCTGCAGTGAGGCCTACTCTATGGGGTAGAGCACTCTCTGGTGAGGTGAGGGTTGGGAGGTCCCAGTCATTGCCATGCTCCATGTCCAGAGTCACTGGGGGCTGTGGCAGGAGTCATAGAATTGAATGGGTCTGCTGTCCCTCTGGAACCATGTGGGCCTGTGGTATTGGGGAAAGGGGCTGCCCTGAGGGACCTGTTCAGCTCTGACCTCCCCATCAGGGGCTCCTCATCCCCTACCTGTTCCATTCCCTCTCCGCGGGTATTTCTGGTCCTTTGGGTCCCCTGACCTGGGAACAATTTAGGGCACCGGTGGTGTTTTTCCCACCACCTGAGGGCACTGGACCAAGCCATCTTTGGCCTGAACCCCAATACTGCCCCCTCAGTCCAGCTCCTCTTCTTTCCTTTCTTCTCTGAGGAGAGAATACTTCGAGTTCATATTTTGCACTTCCTTTCAGGGATGATGGCGGGAGCTGTGCTTGTCCCATTTTTCAGGATGCAATCCTACAAGTTCTATGTGGTACTTCCCTTCTATCAACCCAGCCTTCCCAGAGTGTTAAGGTCTCTGCAGGTGAGAGGGCTGCCAAATATGGTTGCCAGGCATTATAGAATTGCTCCCCTATCCCGCATAACATATGCAAGTCGTTCTAGGGCAAGAGCTTGCAACATCGCCTTCCATTGATAGATAGTGGGTCTGGCTGCTGACAGCCAAGTATTGAGGATACAATGCCTAACCATAACAAGTAACACTTTCAGCCACGCAAGCAATGGGGTCCATTCTCCCTCTCCCAGATCCTCTACCCCAAACAGCATTACCATCGGCAGCAGGGGAATATTTCTACCGGCATAAACTTGGACCTTCTGGTTTAATTCCTCCAGAACTCCTGTAACGTAGGACAGGTCCATAAGTAATGATAATAAGAAGCCAAATTTCCATTACATCTGGGACATATCGGAGAAACTTCCAGATTAAATTTACTAACCGTTAAGTGAACAGTATAACCTATGACAACATTTATAGAAGGATTCTTTATACTTATTACATATCAGAATACCCTGATGTAATTGTGCCATAATCATCCAAGAATCCTCCGCAACAGGAAACCCATATCCTGTGCCCAAAGTTCTAGTTTTTGTTTGTGTAGTCCCTTTAGGCTTTCTCCACCTATCCTGAATCAGCTGTTCAAACTGGGCCAGCACTGAATCCATCAGCAGAGTTCTTCCCAAGGTTTTACAGTATGCCCAAACCTGTAAGTATCGGAAAAATGCTGGTGTCCCAATCCTGTCCCAGTTCGAAGAGCCTCAAAGGTAATCAGGCCTTCTCTAGTATATACAGTAGATCTCAGACATCTTATACCTCTATCTTCCCATTCTTTAAACCTCAAGTCTGTCAAGCTAGGGATAAAGAAGGGTGCTCTACCACTGGAAGGAGTAGGGTTTCCTCCTGTATCTTACTTTTCTGACGGGTCATAGGGTCCCAGCAGTCCAACACAGACCGAGCCAACAGGTTGGGCTTAGCCAGTCCTGCATATGCCCTCCTGGCCTTATCAGAAAGGTATGCTGAGACCCTTCTGGGACAACCTCTCTCCTCAAGATCTACCCACTCCGCTTCTTGGAATCAGCCCACCCAGTCCAGCAAATAACGGCACTGTATGGCAAAATGGTAGATATTTAAATCAGGAAACTGTGGTCACCCCTCTCTATAAGGGTCTTCAGGTGACAGATACTCATATGGGTGCTTCTCCTTCCACAAAATGTCAGAGAAAGACTTTTCTAAGTGCTTGATATCCGCCCTTGTCAGGCCCACATATACCCAGGGCCCTGGTGTTCTCTGACAGAATTTTCTGATTTCTGCGGCAGGGCTCTTGACTTCAGCAAGGCAGCATTTTCTGATCTCTCCAGTATGATTTATTCATTTCTCTGGCAGAATGCAGTCCTGTCATTGGCTAAATATGATGTGATGTCATCGATAACATCATATGCTGAGCATAGAGGAGGGCTTCAGGATAAACGAGGTGGGAAAGAAAGCCTGACACTATGGAAAAACAGTATATTTAAATGAAAATTCACAAAACAGTGAATTCTAGGCTGTACTATATATATTCTATGGCATGATGCAAATTCATAACATAGAATCGCAGAAATTCCAGGGTCTTGATATACCATTTACATAATGTGTAAGATCCTGGGCAAAACATTCATTTTGAGCAGGTTTATCCGCTCTAGCCATGTAATCGGCAATTTTCCTGTCTTCCTAAACCGAGGTAATCACCTGTAGTAGGGGGTATAATTCAACTCGTATAAGGACTTAATATTAAGTCCAATCTTAACACCTAAATACACAAAGTGGTCTTGGACACTTGAAGCCCCAGTCCTGAATATGTTCATCTTCCTCTCCCAGGATGCCCCAGTCTAAGTTCCTCTGATTTACTTAAATTCAGTTTATACCCGAAAATTGGGAGAACCTGTTAATCAGGTCCAAAAGTGGTGGCATACATCGGTGGGTCTGGTCACATATAACAGCATGTCATCTGCATAGAGGAGAGTTTATGCTCTTTCCCTGATTTACCAAGAACACCCATAATCTCAGGGTGCATTCAATTGCCACTGCAAGGTGTTCCAGCACCAGAGCAAATAAAAGGGGCAACAAAGGACAGCCCTGCCAAGTCCCTCACAGGCAAAAGCTTCATAGGTGTTCCATTAATCAGGACACATGCTGTGGGTCTGTTATATATCAGGCGGACCAGCGCCACAAACTCTTCACCTAGACCAAACCACGTCAAAACTTCCATTAAATATGGCCATTCAACCCGGTCAAATGCTTTTTCTGCATCCATTGAAAGTATACTAACAGGCTCATAGCCGATTGAGGCTCCCATAGTACATTCAATATGGTCCGCATATTATGATAGGAATACCTATTTGGATGAACCTGGTCTAGTCTGGGTGAATCTGCTCTGGTAGTAGTCTGTCTAAACGACCAGCCAAAACCTTGGCAAATATTTTAGAATCACAGTTAAGAAGTGGGATTACTCGAAAGGATGCACATTCAGGGATCTTGCCTTCTTTAGGTATCAGACAAATCATCGCCTCCCTCCAGATGTTGGGCAATGTCCCTCCTCCTCTCTTGCTGTCCTGAACATAGCCTCTAAATGCTCTAAGATACAGGGTTGCATAGCTTTATAATATTCTATGGTAAACCCATCTGGTCCACTAGCTTTTCCGCCTTCATCCCTGATATCGCCTAGCAATCTCTTCCCAGTTATCCCAGAACCCAGCCATTCTCATTGGGTCTCAGACAGTTTAGAAGGTCCAAACCATTCAGGAAATGCAACATCTCCCCTCATATCTCCAAACTGTGTTTTATATAATTCTGAGTAAAACTCTTTAAACCTATCCATAATATGTTTCTTTTCCTTACATAGCGTACCATCCAAACCTTTGATTGCAGAGATCAGATGCTCACTCTTTTCCCATGTATTAATTGGGCCAGCATAGTACTAGGTTTGTTCCTCCATTCATAAAAATGTTTCCACATGTATAAGCAGGTTTTCCTGGCTTCCCCAGCAACACGGTATTTAAGGCTTCCCTAGTCACCACCCAGAGGCGAAGGGCATCCTCCCGTCCTTCCCCTTGGGCCACACGTCTCTCCAAACCTTAAGTCAATTTTCTAAGTTTAACCTTCTTTCCTTAACCCTCCTTTTATGGTACGCTACATAGCTGATAATGGAACCCTCATAACTGCTTTTCCAGCATCCCAAAAATGGCTCTAGATGGGCCAAGTCCAGATTGGTCTGTACATATGATTTCCATTGCTTGTGTAGGTACTCCTTAAATTCTTTATTAGCCAATAGGTAGTTAGGAATTTCCACGCATGGGGTTCTCACCTTTCTCCAGAGAGATAGAGCAATCAAGACCATTGCGTGGTCAGAGATCTGGATTGGGCCATGTTTTACATGGGTCACCCGAAATACCAGGACCTCTGGATATACACATAGTCCAATCGGGACCATGTCCAGTGTGGGTGAGAGAAAATGTGTATTCCTGAAGGGTGGGGTTGGCTGTCCTTCAGTAGTCTATTAGATCTAAATCAGCCATCTGCCTGCCAACTGCAAATAGCCCCTCTTATGTTCCCTTTACCTCAGAATGATCTACTACCGATTCATCAAGCAGTTTAAATTGCCACCAAGTATTAGCCCTGGAAATTGCTCTGCCATTAGGAGCATCAGAATGGACCTGTAGAACTCCAGGTCATGCACCACAGGTGCGTATATACTTCAAAAGTTATCTGTTCCCCAAGAAGATTGCCTGTCACAAAATGTAACAGCCGTTATCAGGGTCAGCCACCACCCTCTCAGGCACAAACTGCAATTGCTTATGTAGTAAGATAGCTACTCCTCTTTTATGAGAGTTGTATGATGCCGCATAACACTCCCCACCCACCCCTTCTTTTTAATTTATTATGTTCTTGCTTCATAAGGTGTGTTTCCTGCAATAATGTGACTCTAACAGGCTGTCATTTCCAGGGCAGTCAATAGCATAGTACCTTAACGGAGTAGAGATCACGCACATTTACATACTAAGATTACATACTAAGGTGGGATATTCAGAAGGGTTGCACATGGCGCAGCACACTGATGTGCCCTGGCCCGATATTCAAAAGGGGAATGTGTGTGGCACAAATCCTGAAGCGCTGGAGTGCATCAGTAATGTATCTCCGGCGCAAGTGGGGGCATGCCCATGCATCTCCCACATCCCAATATTCAGCACAGGATGTGCTACAGATGCAGGCGAACCTGTACCTGCGCCTACATACAGTTGAGCAAAAATAAAGGAGTAACAGCTGGCCACCCACAGGTGAACTGCCATATTGCAGGCGAACATGACAGCTGCCAGCTGTGGGTAACCACCCATGCTCTGACGGCACCTTATGTGGTAGCGCCCCCCCATGCCCGATTACGAGCATCAGTATCAAACTAAAAGTCCAATATCCCTGGTGGTCCAGTGGACCACTCGCAGCAAAATCGCAGGCAGAAGTATAATGACATAACCTCCTATATCCCTGGTGGTCCGATGGACCGCGTCCATCTATCGTGGGCATCTATTATAAATTATTAGAAACCAATCCATCCCTGGTGGTCCAGCAGTACCCCCTCCTCACCCACCCACTGGGCCCCTGCCCGTTCCCCGGGTCAGCGGCGGTGGCAGCTCCCCACCACGCATGCCGCCCGCCTTCGCCGACGTGACTGCATTACAAGTAGGGCTGTATGCCCATTGGTCCACAGCCCAGAAATGTGAGATATAACAATAAAAGTATGAATGAGTTAAATAAGACACAGAGCACCGAGAGAGATGAGCAAGATAGGTATCTGTTTCCTCCTTGACATCTCAGCTCTCACGTTTGTGTTTCTACTTCACTTCTATGTATTTTACTTAAAGTGCTCTAAAATGCTGACATAGAAACTGCCCAAAGAAACTCAAGCAAGTGGGTTTTGTTACTACTTATTCAAATGTTTACAGTTAGATGAAACAATGGCCCGAGTGGAAGGAGCTCCACTTACCTCTCTCACTGGTCTGCTCTTGCTGTGCAAATTCAGGACTCCTTTAGTAGCCTGCTGGCCTGTAGCCACTAAATTTATACAGCCTAAGGCAGGACCATTTGAATGAAGGTGGAGGCCATTAATTATTCATGAAGTCTTTTGGGTTTTCTTATAAAATACAAATTAGAAAGCATTTGTTTCTAGTATTATGTTATATAACTGTTATAACAATACTGTTAAAAGAAGATTGAAGTAAAAACAATTTGTACTGTGTAAATAAAAGTTTGAAACTTTAGATGGGGCAGGCTCAGAGTCACATGGGTTTGTAAGCAACTATATAAGGGCTGTTATTGCAAGATATTTCAGATAAGTGTTGGGTCTGGAGACAGACTCCAGCAGGGAAGCTCTGAGTATTGCTCCCAGGTATTAAAGCAGAACACCTGGGATGGCTAGCCCTTTCTGGTCATGTATGCCAAGTGACCTGTATGATTTGTGGTTGCCATTTATGTTTTATTTATGTCGTACCAGTTTGCTGTTTAAATATGACTTGCTAAAAAGAAGAAAAATGCTGAAGTAAAATAAATCTTCTGAATTTTTACCTGCAATTGTGTCACATTGCTGTGCAGTTTGTCCAGTCCACAAGTCACCGCCCTATAACAATCACTGTTGTTTTGCCTAACCTTTAGCTGGGACTGCCTTCCACATGCAAGTGCTTACTTTTTGTCATGCACAATACAACCATTTATGAAAACAATTTTCCATTTCACTGCTGTCTCCCTTGAGTTCTCAAATAAACCACAGGACTTCTGTGCTGCAACTAAACATCATAAAGCTTTGCTACCTGCTACTTGTACTGTGTGCAGAGCCTTGTTTTAATTCTTTATTATTAATAACTTTATAGTGAATTCTCCAAGGAAAGAGAAAAGGCTAAGGCCAGAGGAGACTTCCAGAAGCTGCGGGAAAAACAACAACTTGAGGAGGATCTGAAGGGTTACCTGGACTGGATCACCCAGGCTGAAGACATTGACCCTGACAATGAGGAAGATGGAGATGATGAAGGAAAACGTAATAGTATGCATCATATTTATCAATCATACTGTATAAAAGAGCCTAACATGTCTGTGTGTGTACAGCAAGTGATTCTTGAATAACCAGCGAAGTAGTTACTAACGTTTCTCGATAAAGAGAAGGAATGCATGACCAAATCATTCTGTTTTGTCTGATTATGCTTACCTCAAAACATACAGGCACACCGTTGTTGTGGATAAAAATTTAATAATCAGTAATGTTCAGCTTTCATCTATTAATGGTATAGGAACATATACCCTACTCTGTGACAGCCTATATGTATTTGTGATATAGTGTGTTTATGTGCAATATTTCACTGGTGGAATACTGTCTCAATTAGGATTTTATGTTGGGAGTGAAAACACATAAACCTGTGCTTACCAGCTATATTGATATAAAGCATGTCAAAAATGTAATTTTCAGAACAATTGTACAACAGATAACACACACACAGTTAAAACTTAAGCAGTATACATTCTGTTCATATTGGACACTGAGGAAACTCCATCCAGCAGTGCATGGATTTTAGTTTAGAATGTTGTATCATGAGCTGCTATAAGTCGACGGCAATGCTGCCGATCCATTTTGAGAGAACAACACTCCAGATGGAATTAAACTTCATTATAGCTTAGATTTTTTCATCAGCATTTCTCTTAGTTCTTTGTTGATGTTTACTTAATTCGGTTAAACTTAAGTCATTGTAGAATTTGGATTTGCACAACAGAAAAAAAGTTTTAGTACTGCCTAAATACCCACATTTTCACATGAAAGGGATTTGTCTACTAAATGTATTGAGCTATACTGTATATAGAAATGACTTCAGATGTGACAAGTGCTACGTTCCTAATTACCACCATTTGACTGTATGATAATTTTGTCAGTGGTGATATTCACAAGATGACACTGTATTTAGAGGCATGTCACTCAGTTGTGACATATTAACATATTTTATTTTGATATTCATAAGCCTGGTGTGATATAGGGAAGGGACTGTCTCATATTGAGCACCAAGATTCACAGCAGATATTTTGCAAATCCTAGCGGTCACTTAACAGAAGACTTTATGAACATAAAAGCACTTAATTTCACAGTGCTCTGACCTTCTGTCTCCATTATATCATGGTCCCACATTCTGGCCCCTTTCTCCACATAATGTCACTCACTTGGATGAGAAAAGGTTGAGATGTATGTCTAGAGCTGTTTTTATTGAATGCAGCACTCTTAGTGGGCAGATTTTGGTCCTCTTTAGTCAATATACTGTTAATCATTTATTTGATTTCACCAATCGGTATTGAGAACTGTAGAAACTTTTATCATTTGTACAGTAAGTTTAGGCAACACATGTTACAAATATTAATTCCTGAATACCACACATTAATTTATTTCTTTATTTTGTTGTCCAGGAAGGGATTGAAAGGAATTATTTTATTGCTTTTAGTCTTTTCTGCAAGGGAGGATGGGGAGGGGGGCTGTAGATGCAAATCAACTGATATTGAACCAAGTTATTCTGTTGGTGTGTTTCTGACTGGAGAACTTTGGCCAGAGCAATGGTAAATTTCTCACTCTTTCTGAGGGATGCCATGGGACCTATGATGTCCATCTAGGCAACCATCAGGACAGACAGATGGACCTCAGTTTAATGTGTCATCTGAACAATGGCACCTCATGGCAACACAGTGTTCTACAAATACCAGGCTGGGGCATCTTTGTAGTTACTTATAACCAAGTGGAGACTGCTACCTGCAGAGCTACCAGCATCACTTTCTGCAACACCTGGTGTTCTGTGGAGGTCTCCAATATGACAACTTATTGACCAAGCCTAACCCTGCCTCACTGTACCTATTGTATCAGGAAGGGACCTGACAGTGCCACCTTGTTTCAGAAAACAGGCATATGTTTCCCTTAGGGAAAATAATCAAATCAAGGGATAGAATTCAAATACTGTATACACCTTGAATAATTCTAAGCATACAATGTGAACAAAACTGATTACTATATAACTCATTGTTCTCACCCCAGGAATTCTCAATATTCATAACTCTTGCAGTCATCCCTTTAAGTAGAACTGCATAGAGATAGAATGTATGCTAATGATAGAATCATCATTGGCTCATGCTAATTTTCAAATGCTCTTATCAACTGCCACTGTTCTACTGCTTCAGATTTCATTCACTGCCTGACAAGTACAGACGCCTCAGAGTGCTCTCCTCATCAGTCGTTCCTGTCATGCTGAATTCAAAGAACTTGAGTATCTTTATCATATTTCTTAATTTGTTGCCTTTATCTTTTGTTAATTTGTCAATTGCTAAGTTAGTTCATAGTTTTATTATATTATTTTTCTTGGTTTCTCCCAGTTCGGGATGACCATGGGGAACTGAGCTTTAGTTTCAGTTCTGGAGTTTTAAGTAAAACTCAGTTAGTCAGTTATTTAGTTTTAATACTTTATTTTAAAATTTACCACTAAATTGTAAATAAGTAATTGATAACCTCGGTTCTCAAGGTACCAGTTTTCGGTTTTTATTGGAACTTCTGTTGGTTCCGGAACTGAACGCAAAACCACAAAATTTGAAAATCTTATATGCAGTTTCTTTTTCTGATGATTTATATTATATCAGATAAACCAAAGAAGAACCAATAAACCTGGTTTCAAAAATTGCACCTAGTGTGGGGAAGTCTTTGCTAAAGCTGACAAACGCTCCTTATGTGTTGTCTTGGCCAGGGTCATTTTCTGCAGAATGTGATATTTGTAAAACCTTTCCTCCTAAAACAGTGGAAAGGCATTTGGATGGTTGCAGAAAAAATTGCAAAAGGGTTCCTCGGGCCAGCTGACACCCTCTGAATAAGCGGGTGAAACCATGAATACTGTTCATACCACCCCTGATAAGGGTGCACAAAGTAAGAGACCTGCAGAACTGGCTAACTTCCCGATTCCTTTGAAAAAAATCAAAAAGATTAAACATAATGAACACCTGCCAGTCGGCATGAGGGACTTCAACTGAGTCTGTGGTAATGCTTTCACCTGAGAAAATTGCTCAGGCCCTAAAAGATCATTCAAGCTTTACAGGGGTTGGCACTGTCCCTGTCCCCGCTATCCAGGGACAAACATTTTTTGCACAGCCCTCAACCCATGAATGCATAGAGGTTGAGGACTATGAGGGGTATAAGGAGGAGAAAGAAGGTATTGAACCAGAAGTCTCCCCTGAACAGGAGTTTGGTTCTCATCCTAGAACAACAGAAATTTTTCATCACATTTTTCTTTTGTCAGAAAATGGTAAATGCCTGATCTCACCACCAGTGAGACAGTGGAAGATGATGAATTAGATGAATACCTCGAAATGATGGGTCTCACACTTACAAAAAGCTGTTTCTCCTATCTATAAACTTTTCAAAAAGATGCTTTTAAAATCCTGCAAACTCCTCATTCTATCTCTCTCCTGTAGATAAAAGGTTGGAGAAGAAATATCAACTTGACAGAGATGGTACTGAATTTTTATTCACCCATGGGATCATCAGGAGTGGTACAAACAGCAGCTCGGACAGAGCAAAAGTGTCTTTAGCCTCCCATCCTCCTGAAAAGGACTCTAGAAAATGGATAGCATGGCTAAAAGGATATCTGTCTGCCTCTGTGGCAATTAGACAGGCCAACTATCAAGTATATGCAGCACAGTATGAGAAGTCACTGTGACAGTCGATTCTAGATTATGTCCTAGAAAGCCCAGCCTGGTTTCTCAGAGGATTTAGCTGAGACTGCCAGGTGTGGGTTGGAGGCTGCTAAGTACCAGTTCCAGAAGTCAGCTGGCTCAAATGACACTGCTGCCAGATGGATGGCAAATTATGTATGTTTAAGGAGGTTTGCTTGGCTCAGGGCTACAAACCTCACTTAGGACACCCAAAATAAAGCTATGGATTTCCCATAGAAAATAATTAGCTCTTTGGGGATAAAATAGAGGCTTATATGAAAAAGGTGGATAAATATGAAGCCACCTATAAGAGCAACTCAGCTAAAGAAAGGCCATCTCCTTCTACCAGGCCTTATGGAAGGGAGGCAGGGGCAGATCTCCCTATAGCAGGCCTTTTACCAGGCCCAGGCTGTGCCACAGTACCAGCAGTACCTCAACAAACAGGTATTTCAGAGGCTGGGGCAGAAGGAGATTCAGGCAAGGTTCCTAGGCTGGCCAGGCTAGCCCAGGCAAAACAGACTCCAGGGTTTTAAATAATTGATTAGCAGTTTTTCTTAGGTCTATACTAACTGTACAGAAAGTATTTATATAGATTTTCTAGAAGTGCTGTGTTTGTTAAACACAGTGAAGCAAGAGCTATGCATCTTCACAAAGATTTAGCACTTTTATGAGCAAAACGCTAATCAATTTTAGAGTTAAATAAATCCCTGGACTCCTTGACTCCATTGTCAAGGCCACCTCCTCACTAACAATAGGGGCAGATTGGCTCATTACTTTCAGGCTTGGAAAACATCACCACAGACAAGTGCGTCCTGTAAGTAGTGAGTCAGGGTTTGTCCCAAAGCTTCAAATCCTTCCCAAACCTAAGACCCAGAGAATTCAAGCCAGCTTCATAGCAGAAAGGAAATTATTGAAAAGGAGGTTCAAAACCTGCTGCTTCAAAAGCAGTGGAACCTGTTCCTCCACAGTAAAAGGTTAAGGGTTTTTACTCAAGGTACTTTCTCACCACAAAGAAAAATGGGGAGTGGCAGACTATCCTAGACCTCAGACTGTTAAACAAACATCTGACAAAGCCAAAGTTCAAAATGGTAACATTTGCAATGATTCTGCCAACACTCCAGAAAGGAAATTGGTTGGCATCCTTGGACCTAAAAGATGCCTATTTCACATCCCCATAAGAGTATCACAGAAAATATCTCAGATTCAGACTGCCTTCAGGTCACTACCAGTTCTCAACACTGCCATTTGGCCTAACTTTGCCCCAAGAATATTCACAAAGTGCTTGGCAGTAATGGTGGCACACCTGCAAAGGTTGGGTGTCGTGTATTCCATATCTAAATGACTGGTTGGTGGTAGGAAACTCACCACAACAGGTAAGGAACTCCTTCAGCTCACCCAGGGCCTCTTAGAGTCCCTAGGGTTTCTGATAAATTTCAAAATCTGTCCTTCTACCTGCACAGGTTCTGCAATTCATAGGAGCAGAGTTGAACACCCTGGCGGGCAGAGCTTACCTACCTTCGGACAGGGAGTGAAACATTGTTCAGTTGTCGGACTCCTTAAGCCTGAACAGACCAAACACTGCAAGGCAGTTTTCTTCAGTTGCTGGGCCACATGGTTGCAGCCACGGGCACAGTCTTAGGGTCCAGATTCCAGATGAGAGACATTCAGTTCCACCTCAGGGCACACTGGTGCCAAAGAAGGATCCGCTCTCAAAATTGATTCCAATAACAAAACATTACTTCAGGCCTCCAGTGGTGGAAAGAGGAAGCTAACCTAAGAGAATGGGTTCCTTTCCTGCAAAGCCTCCATCAGTGATTCTCACAACAGATGTATCACTACTAGGGTGAAGGACACATCTAGGGGATCATACCACCCACAGTATATGGTCAAGTGCAGAGTCACATCAGCACATCAACCTTCTGGAGTTCAGAGCAGTGTTGTTGGCAATAAAGGCCTTTACACCACTTCTGCAGGAAAGGTGGTACACATCAGAACAGACGATACCACCACAATGTATTACATAAACAAGCAGGGAGGTACAGGTCAAACCTTTGCTGCACAGAAGCTATGAAGATATAGAGCCTGGTTTACTCTTTAGGAGTTTCCTTCAGGCCATTCATCTGCCAGGCAAGGACAATATCTTAGTAGATGCTCTGAGTCAGATCAGCCAGGCCCATCATGAATGGGCCCTGAACAGACAGGTGGTGGAAGTGATTTTTAGAAGGTGAGGAACCCCAGAGATAGATCTCTTTGCATTTCACGAGAACCACCACCTGCCGAAGTACTGTTGCAGGCCTCCAGTCCAAGGGACAATTCCCTGGATGCTCTGGCCTGGATTGGTCAGACATGCACCAGTATGTCTTCCCTCCGTTCCTTTGGTGCTCAGAGTTTTGATCAAACTCAGAGCCCAACCAACATCAGTGATCTTGATAGGACCAGATTGGCCCAGGCAGCCATGGTACTCTGTGCTGCTCTCCTTGTCTGTAGCCAAACAATACACCTTCCTTGGAGGCACAACCTTTAACCTCCAATCAAGGGAGAATTCTGAATCTGAACCTCAGATCTCTCAAACTCAAGGCATGGCTCTTGAGGACTTAAAGTATGCAGGCTTGCAACTCTCAGACAGAGTTTTGATGTTTTAAGGGGTTACAGGAAGCCATCTAGTAAGAAAACATATGCTTCAAAATGGAAAAGATTTTCTATTTGGTGTTCCAACAATAGTGTGATACCAGCTAAGGCAGGGATCCCAGCACTGCTAGACTACCTTATTTATTTACATTCTTTGGGCCTGCAGCCCACTACTCTAAAGGTCCACCTAGCTTCAGTGTCTGCCTACATTTCAGCAGGAAAGGGTGCCTCCTTGGCATCAAATCCTATATTCAAGAGATTGTTCAAAGGTCTGGCCCATTTGCAACCCCTCATAGGGAACTGATGCCAGCTTGGGATTTGACTGTTTGTATAGCCAGGCTCATGGGTCCCCATCTGAGCCTGTGACATCAGCTCATCTGAAATATGTCACATGGAAACAGTTTTCCTGGTGGCAGTAACTTCTGCAAGAAGGATCACTGAACTTCAAGCTCTGTGCATTGATCAGAAATACATTTCATTTCCACAGAGATAAGGTAGTCCTTCGAACAACAGTACATTTCTACCCAGGGTGGTTTCTGATTTCCATCTAAACCAATCCATTACTCTACCAGTCTTTTTCACTAAACATTCTAGTTCAGGTGAGCGCAAAGTCCATAGTTTGGATGTCAAACGAGCACTTACAGTAGCTACTACATGACACTTACTAAGGACCACAGACAAGATAGAAAACAGCTGTTCCTGACTTATGGGGATGTGGGAAAAGGAAATCCAGCATCTTAAAAGGTCTATTTCTCACTGGATAGTACAGTGCATTCAGTTTTGCTGTTCCAAAGCTGAAAAGAACCTCCAGCAGGGTTGAGGGCTCATTCTACAGAGGCACAGCTGCTACCATAGCAGCTGTCAGGGATATCCCATTGTGAAGCTCTGTAAAGCAACTACCTGGAGAACAGTTCACACCTTTACAAAGCATTACAGCCTGGACACACAGTCCAGAAGTGATGCCAGGTTTTGCACAGTAGTCCTGCAGAGTCCACTTATTTATTTATTTATTGAAATGTTTCTGGGAAGGCACACTGGTGACAAGTAGGTGCGATAAAGATCGCATGATGTGGTGGGTGCAAGGGGGAGCATACAGGGCAAAAGCGGCAGAGAGAATTGAAGAGAGTCCAGTCTGGTCAGTGAGGACTTAGGGGCAGCACCATAGACTGTGCCACCAGTAGTCAAAATGGGCAGTATCATCTTCTGAACAAGTTCACGCCTAGCCATAGGAGAGATGAAACTACAGTTCCTGAACAAGGCACCAAGCTTGGGGTGCATTTTTTCTGGATGGCGCTAATACATTCAGAATAGTTAGGAGTTGGTCCAACCAAGCACCTAAGTACCTGAAGGAGGATGTGTCCTCAAGTCCCATCACAGGTGTGGAAAGTGGGTAGGGAGGGAAGCTCTAGAGAGTCTCTGCCTTGTGCCAAAGGTCATGGAAACAGTCTTCTTGGCGTTAAGGAAAGGTTGATGGTTAGCAAACCAGAACAGAACCTTGTCAAAGTCTTGCTGTAAGCTGGTTGTAACCTCAGCAGGACAAGAGCTAGATGTATACAGGACTGTATCATTGGCAAACATATGTATAACAGAGGAGGGCAAACAGAGGGAAAGTCATTTAAGAAGGTGGAGAATAGGAGGGCCTAATACAGAGCCCTGGGGAATGCCAGTGTTAATCGGGAGGAGGTGAAGTGGCATCCAAGATCTTAACTGACTGGGTTCTGCCAATAAGGTAGGCTTGAACCAGTTTGTGGCAGAGGAAGATAGGCCAGCTGCTGGGAATGAGTCAAGGAGAAGGGAGTGAGAGACAGTGTTGAAGGCCTTTGCCAGGTCAACGAAAATGGCAGAGGTAATTTGGCCATGGTTCATCCTGGTTGGGATGTGGTCTGTGAGCCGTAGGAGAGAGGTGGTAGTTGAGTGGTTTCCTGAAATCAGACTGGAAAGGAGTGAAAAGGAGGTGTCGATAGAAAAGAGGTGAGTTGGGAGAGGACAATGTGTTCTTGAAGCTTGGTAAGGGTAGGAGGAGAGAAATGGGCGATAGTTACCAGGGATGAGGATCACTCCCTTTGGGTAGAGGGAGGACCACTGTATGTTTCCATGAAAGAGTGGATCGAGGCAGTAGAGATGAGAGATTTAGGATTAAAGAGGAGGGTAGGCAATGGCCAAAGTGGAGAGGAGAGGAGTTTTGGGTCGAGGCTATCAGGGAGGCACCTTAGAGGGGTTGATGGTGAGGAGGGCACTTAGGGCATCGCTTGGAGTTACAATAGCAAAAGAGAAGGGAGGATGGTGGAGGGGCACACCAGTAGAGGGTGAGGAGGGTGATGGTTAGGAGGGAGGGATTTCAGTAGCTCAGTGGCACAGGAGGTATAGTAGGAGTTAAATTCCACAGCTAAGTCTGGTGGGTCAGACACTAGTGAGCTATTTACTTTAAGTACTGGGGCGCATGATGAGGGGTAAATGGGGGCGGGACCACCTTCCAGAACTTTGAGGGGATTTATGTTGGTGATGAAGGCAGATTTGAGTATTGGACTTGGCTAACCTTGTAGCCCTGGTGCAACCATTGTGAGCATGCGGGAAGTCGCAAGGTCACTAGGTTGTTGGGTAGCTTTATGGCACTTACAGGGTCGATCTCAGCCCTGAGACAGGCCAGAAGTTCAGGGGTTATCCAAGGTAAGTGGTTATCTCTGACTCTGGTTTGTTCGAGTGGAGCAAAGGTGTTTCAGTTTACAAGAAAGATTTCTTTGATGTGGCAAGGACCTTATCAACTGAGGGAAGGTGTTTAGGGGGACCAGTCAGAAGTGGCAAGGTTACTCAGGAGAGGAGAATGTCAGAGACTTGAAAGAGTGTAGTTGTATGGTTTTGTGTGGTGATTTAGTTTCGTGGACTTTACTAACTATGAATATTGGGTTATGGTCACTGAGAGCATCAGGGAGGATGCCAGAGGTGATGACATGGTGGGGTGAGAGGTGAGGCCACTCCAGTAGGGAGTGTTGTGTCTTGTGGTTTGGGCGGGTGAGTTCTGAGATCAGTTGGGAGAGGTTTAGGGCTCCAATTTCATTTTAGTTTTGGTAGTTTTAGGTGACAACCAATTTATATTAAAGTCTCCTAAGATGAATAATTCCCCAGAGCGAGCAAGGAAGTGATGGAGGTTAGGAGGTCTAAGCGTGACCAAAGGATGGACATTTGGGCGGCAGTAAATGCTGGCTATGAAGACTGGGAAAGTGAAGAAAGGGACACATGGATAGCTAGGGCATCATGGGTCTCAGGACAGGAGGATGAGTAGATGATGGAATATTAGATGGAGGCTAGGACATTAATGGCCCCACCACCCCTGCCAGCATGGTCTTGCTTTAACAGTGGGTAATCAGGAATGGAGACCAAGTGGTCAGGGACAGTGCTCTTTAGCCAAGTTTCTGAGATAATTAGAATGTCTGGTTTTAAAGTGAACACCATGGTCTGAATCTGACCTATTTTTTGCAACAAGCTGTGGGTGTTTAGATGTAGGATCTTTAAACCATTTGGGAGGGCTGAGAGAAGAGAGCGGGAGAGGTAGTAGAAGAGGAAGCACCAGAGGAGCTAGGGGCAATAGGGCCTGGGTTGGGGTGGATATCCCTGGTGGAGAGCAAGAGGAGGCGAGTATAAGAAAGTGGAGCTTAGGGAGTTTGAAAGGGCTGGCGAGGAGGTAGGGAGATTTGAGAAAGAGGGAGTGGATGAGGTGAAGAAGAAGATGGAGGAACGAGTGAAAGTGGACACCGTTATCAAAGCTGCATGATGAATAGTGGTAGAGTGAGACCATATTTCAAATGGGGGTAGGAGTAATGGCAAGGATGTGGGTAGGAGATTGGAGATAGCAACTGATGGGGTTAGGAGAATTATTGAATAGGTGAGTCGTGAGCAAGTGGAGGTGGTAAGGAGAGGGTTATGAGCAGAACAAGGAGGAGAGGGAGAGTGGGGATGCATTGTTCATAAAGGCAGAGAATTGGTGAACAATTGATTTATGAGCAGGGAAGAACTTGTAAGCAGGGAGGCGCAGAGTGGGGCTGGTCAGATGGAGGAGGTAGCTGTAGTTTAGGAGGTATCTATATGAACAGGCAGAGATTGCTTTAGATAAAGTTTGTGTTCCTCTAGTGGCAGTACAGTATAACTTGTTAATAGGAAAATGGACACAAAAAGCTATGAACTGAGACAAGAGCAAAATGAAAAGGTAAATTATTAATTTCTGAGAATTTACAAAGAAGGAGCAATGCAGAGACAAATCAGGGTATAGTGCTGGTCATTTGCCAGGTTGGAGGTGGGAGGGTTAGAGAAAGTGAAAAGAACACAAAGAGAAGGATTTAAATTGTTAATTATTAACTTGGCACATTAATAAATTAATTAGGCACAGTAGCCAACTAAGCACAACAGTCAAATTAATTAAGCACAGTTCAATCAGCTAAGCAGTTTAGAATACATTTGTACATTAATAATAATGACAACAGCAGTAAAAATCAGTCCAGAAAACATGCTCAGAGAAACTGGCCCAAGCAAAGAATTGTGCTGGAAGATGCAGTCTGGCAGTAGCATCAGGAGCCAGTTTGGGATAAAACATAGACAGAGAACAACCAATCCTGGTAAAAGTTTACAAGTGCAGTAATCTCTCAGAGGCATGATGGAAGACCATACCTTGCTATGCTGGAGCGGTAATAGATGGACAGAGCTAGGCTGACAGCAGCAAGCTGGTGAAATTGCTGCAGCACTGGAAGGAGAGCACCCTTGTCAGAGAGTCTCTGATCTTATAATAATACTAATAATAAGCTTTATTTATATAGTGCTCTTCAACAATGTATCAGAGCACTGCACAACAATATAACAATCACAACAATAAAATATTAAAAAATGATTCAATAATTCAATAAATCACAATACCATAAAATAATCAGTTACAAGCAACACCATGCTATGTTGGGAGCAGTGATAGTTGGACAGAGGCGAGGCTGGTAGCAGCAAGCTAGTAGAACTGTTACAGTACTGGAAGGAGAGACCCTTGTCAGAGGGTCTCTGATCTTGTTATGCTGGGAGTGGTGATAGTTGGACAGGGCGCGCTGGCAGCAGCAAGCTGGTGAGGTGTTGTTACAGTACTGGAAGGAGGCACCCTTGTCAGAGGGTCTCTGATCTTGCTATGCTGGCAGTAATAACTGGCAGCTGGGGCATTGTTCAGAGTGGGTTGTGCCCACCTCCAGAGTGTTGCTTTGTAGTCTGAGTTATGAATATTGGAGATTCCTGGGGTGAGGAATAAAAATTACTTACCATAGTAATCTTGCTTCTTCAGATATTCTCAATATTGAAAACTCCTCCTATATCCCCTTCTAGAACCAACCTCTGCAGTCAAGTTGAGTAACCATGTGTGAGGATGCCATACTGGTATGTCTGTTTTTGAGCCCTGTGGGCATTGGTTTCCCCTTTTCAGGTGATTCTGACATTATGGGTGTATTCTTTCCACTACTTGGGGGATTTGGTTAGGTTTATTTATTGTTATTATTATTATTACTATTATTAGATAGCTTATGGTTATTAGCGTTACCTGTTCTTGCAGGATCTCCATGAAATCTGAAGCAGTAGAACACTGGCAATTGATAAGGGCAGCATTTGAAAATTAGCATGAGTCAATGATGATTCCATCATTGGCATCACATTCTATCTCCAGGCAGTTCTACTTAAAGGGTTGACTGCAAGAGTTCTGAATACTGGAGAACACCATGGAAGAAGTAAGATTACAATGGTTAAGTAATTTTTTCTTCTTGCGCTTTGAATGTACTTAGAAATTAATAAAACAAACCATGGGGCTGGGCTCCAGCATGCAAACATGTACCTTGTGCCCTCTGTAACTTTTAATCAGAGCAGATTGAGTCCTACATGTAATATCCTACTCTGAATTACACCCAGTTCAGAAAATTATATGGTAAAGTAATGTAATGTGACAGAAGAGGTTTAGAAATGAGCAAAACAGAGTGTACTTTATGGCACCTTTCACTATAATCAGAACTACTTAAATTTATGCAGAATAAATAAATTGCCATATTTCATCAGTGTTGCTCACAAATTTCTGATGGAGCTACAGTAGCTACACTGGTTTGTAGTGTTAGAAACTGAATGCTTTAGCACAATTACAAGTTTACAAAATGCTTCAATCAAATTCCCAGTCATCATTACGTACCATTGATCATCAAGTCTTTTTTTTATTAACTTTATTTATTCTGCTGGAGGAGGCTAGGGATGTACCTCATATCTGCCAGTGTGCCCCTGTCAGGTTCACCTCTGTGCTTTGCCAGCTCCAGGGACCTACCAAAGGTAATCCGGGAGACTTAGGCTCCTCCCCCAGTTGGTCTCCCTCAACCCCAAGACTGAGAACCTAGATGCTAAACCTCTCTCCCCAGCATCCCCAAGTGGGCTAGAAGTGGTGCTTGTGAGGGCCCTCACGTCATCGTTAATAGTTGTAGTGGTTCTCATTTAAGTTGCTCCTCAGAGACGCAGGCATGCAGTGACATCAGCACAGGGCATGCATGCTCCCACATGGGCCCTGCAGAGCTCCACCAATGTCTCCTCTCAACTGCATGGTCCGGCTGGTACTGTACTCCCAGCCAACACTGTGAGTCGCACTTACACTGGAAACCACAACCCACCCTCAAAGGAGGAGACCAGTCCTGTGGGCACTCATCCTATCTCCTCCCAGCCAGCCTTCTGATGTCTGAGGCTTGTTCCCAAAACCCGGTCACCAGCGCTGCAAACAGTAGCACTTCCGCTGCACCAGCAGGGTGGCCTACGTGTTGATCATGCAGTCTTGTCCATTAATGTACATTACCAGTGAAGAAATGTGCCTCTTACATTTTCAGAACTGAATATTAGAAGAACTGCAAAAGAGCTGTTGTTACATTATCTACTACAATAATCGATATGGACTAAGGACATTATTCTTTGAGTCATGATCATGAGCCCTGTGTGCTCCTGTTTCCCTATCTTTACTCAAGAAAACACCCACAGATCTCTAAGTGAATAGGCTGCCACAACCAGTTTATCATTTCCTAATTAAGAAATCTTCATTTTTAAGAGCGGTGCTGTGGTGCCAATATTTAATACTGTTTTGTTGTTCTGAGTCCGACAGCTTTCTTCCTCCATTGTATGTATAATTGTCACTGTAATGTCATAGTTAGCACACTAACATGCTTAGTACTATGTTCAGCATTATACCTGTATAGGCAGCAAGTAGTTCTGCTACTAATATTTTGTCTCTTGTTTTGTTCAACCATGCTTGTCCTAATTTTGTGTATGTGACTGCTTATTGCTGTTGTTCGTTGCTGCAATGTCGCTGCTGCCATCTGCTGTTTGAATGCATGGGATTGCATGCATTTAACATGAAGAGGTTACACTGTCCGACTTAATGGGGAAGAAGAAAGGGAAGTTTGGTTGGTTTAGCCATTCTACTAACACACATGGTAATGTTTGTTTGAACTTGAAAGTCCTTTGGTGTGAATCATTCTTTCTTTTCTTGCCTGAAGGTTTTGTGAACTATATGGTGTGGACTGTCTTTTGCAGTGTTGCAAAGTTCCAGTGTCTTGCTCATGCAACCAACTAATATAAAATGTATTATGAATTATGATCAGTGGCACTCATACTTTAGGGACAATTAAAACATTGGAAGATAGGCCATCCCAGTTTGATTGTATATTCATCTAGAGGATACTGTCAATCTGCTTCACTAATCAAAAGCTCTGATTCTCATGAAACAAGATATATAATTATTTTTATTTAAGGACCCTATAAAATGTCTAGGGTCAGTGTGCTGCACTGAACACACCAAAGTAAAAAGACAACTTGTAAACTATATCAAATCTTTAATTTCAGTACAGAGTGTAACAAAAAAATAATTTCAAAATATGAAAAAGAACTAGAAACGGATCTGCTTGTAATGGCAAATCCCTAATTCATTTAAAAAGGACAATCTTTGGCCTGAGTTGGATCACAGAATTCTTTTATATTGAATTTATATGAGAATTTATGGCTATTCAGTTTTCATTTTCTATTTAATGAAAGGAAAACCTCAGCTCCTTTTAAATCCCCAAACTGTAACAAAAAAGTTACATTAAAATAATGTTTATCTGTATTGATGATGTTTCAAAATACCATTAATACTGTATATGATGGCCCTGGGTTCATAATTTTTTGTTGTAATTTGCTGACTTTTAAATCTTTTTTTTGTTGAAGCCCTGTGATTGCTGTCTAATGACCTGTTTGCAAAATGTTGATAACTGCAAGCTTTCAAAATGAAAGGACACACATGCAGATGTGATTTTCACATCTGTCTGTATCCTTCCATTTGTGCAAAATCTTGAGTGCCATATTTTCAAAGACGCCTTGACCTTTGCAACAAGATTTAATGACTTGTGGCAACTTGTGTAGAAACACAGTGCAAGCAATGCTGCATTTGTCACAAACAGTGTTATCTGTGTCTGGTTTTTGACACTGATAGACACCCATGTGGTGGTGGTCTAAGACTTGTCCAAAGTCCAGGTGCGGTTGGTAATCATCACACATCCCCAGAGTGACTGAAAATCCAGCCTAGTTTATCGACATCTATACATCTGTATTTTGTGGTCTTTTTAAAACAAAACTGTGGCCAATCTAGAGGTCTGGCATCAAAACACTGCACTGTCACATTTGAAAGTTATTTTCGTGTAACCTTTGTCTCTTGCTCACAAGACTGATTGAAGAAATATATTTCATGGAATGGAGGGAAGACTAGATCATGTCACTGTCCAGCACACACTGTGGTCAAGCAACAGACAGGACTTTGTGGGTTCTTAAAGAAGACTAGTACTTATATCCCTCGTGGCTTCTCAGCGCCAGAGAAATAAAATAGCATAGGCTTAAATTCTCCTACCATCAGTTTCTCTAGTGACACAAAGTCTTCCAAATTTTAATGAAAAAAATGGTAAAATTATTTTAAACAGTAATAAATAAAACAAATGATTTGTGATTCTTGGTTGCGTATGGTAGAATCATCTGCATATTTTGTTAAAGAATCATCTGAGAGGCCAGAATATTGTGAAATGGTAGTTTTATTGCTCCACAATTTTTGCTGATACTGAATGAATTGGATAACAACAGAACTGTGGAAAATGTTTGATTATATTCAAAGCCAATAAGGTAGGCCTTGAACCAGTTTGCGATGGAGGAGATGGGCCAGCTGCTGGGAATGAGTTGAGGAGAAGGGAGTGAGAGCGGTATTGAAGGACTTGGCCAGGTCGAACAAAATGACAGAGGTAATTTGGCTATTGTACATCCTGGTTAGGATGTAGTCTGTGAGCCGTAGGAGGGAGGTGGTAGTTGAGTGTTTTTCCTGAAACCAGACTGGAAAGGAATGAAAAGGAGGAGTCAGATAGAAAAGAGGTGAGTTGGGAGAGACAATGTGTTCTTGAAGCTTGGCAAGGGTAGGGAGGAGGCGAAATGGGGCGATAGTTACCAGGGGATGAGGATCCACTCCTTTGGGTAGAGGAGGACCACTGCATGTTTCCATGAAGGGGACCGAGGCAGTAGAGAATGAGAGATTTAGGATTAAAGAGAAGGTTTAGGCAATGGCCAAGTGGAGAGGAGAGGAGTTTTGGTCGAGGCCATCAGGGGAGGCACCTTTAGAGGGGTTGATGGTGAGGGAGGGCACTTAGGGCATCGCTTAGGGTTACAGTAGCAAAGAGAAGGGAGTGTGGTGGAGGGGCACACCAGTAGAGGGTGAGGAGGGTGATGGTTAGGAGGGAGGGATTTCAGTAGCTCAGTGGGCGCAGGAGGTATAGTAGGAGTTAAATTCCACTTGGCATAGTCTGGGTGGGACAGACACTAGTGAGCTATTTACTTTAAGTATTGGGGCGCATGATGAGGGGGTAAATAGGGCATGGACCACCTTCCAGAACTTTGAAGGGAATTTATGTTGGTGAAGAGGCAGATTTGAAGTATTTGGACTTGGCTAACCTTGTAGCCCTGGTGCAACCATTTCGAGACATCATTGATTCGCAAGGTCACTAGGATGCTAGGTAGCTTTATGGCACTTACAGGGTCGATCTCTAGCCCTGAAACAGGCCAGAAGTTCAGGGGTTATCCAAGGTAAGTGGTTATCTCTGTCTCTGGTTTGTTTGAGTGGAGAAAAGGTGTTTCAGTTTACAAGAAATATTTCTTTGACATAGGCAAGGACCTTATCAACTGAGGGAAGGGAGGTTAGGGGACCAGTCAGAAGTGGCAAGGTTACTCAGGAGAGGAGAATGTCAAGAGAATTGAAAGAGTGTAGTTGTATGGTTTTGTGTGGTGATTTAGTTCCATTTGATTATATTCAAAGCCCAGGAATGTAAATGATGGAACCCTCCTTGGCTCATGCCAATTTCAAACTGCTGCCCTAGTAACTGCTGTGTTCTGAGAAATGCTCACATTCATTGCAAAGCCTAAAAGGTGAAGACCCTCTAACTAGTTTATTTAAATAAAAACTAATCCCACATTAACCCCCAAAACCATGGTCCCTGTAAGAAGAGACAAAGAAGACTGTACAGACTGGTTCAAAACTCAACAAGTGACCAGAAAAGTACAGAACAGTTAGTGACCAGCAGGGATGCAGAATAAAAAACTTTTTCCTGGTTCTGGAAGAGGAGGCAGGGTGGGAGCTTTAAGCACAATGAGTAATGCCCTGAAAGAAACAAGATTACTATGGTAAGTATTTTTTCTTCAAACCTCAGGAATCCCTCAGTATGCTTAAACTATTGCAGACTACCAAGCAGTATCTTTGGGTAGGGTAGAGAACCTTCTTAGGGAAAGGTTCTGCAGGACTGCAGTGTTAAACTTGGCATCACTTCTGGACTGTATGCCCAAGCAGTAGCGCTTGGTGAAAGTGTGAACAATTTTCCAAGTAGCTGCTTTGCAAATCTTCAGTAAGGGGATGTCCCTTGCTGCAGCTACTGATGCAGTTATACCCCTGGTAGAATGTGCCCTGAGACCTGAGGAGGCTGTTTGCCAACTTTACTGTAACAGAACTGAATGCAGGCCACTATCCAGTGTGCAGTAGTTGTTTTGGAAGCTGGTTTATCATTACCCACCTCCCATAGATGAGGAACAGCTGAGTGTGCTCTGGCCTGGAGGCCTTGGTCTGGTCAAGGTAATAGCTGAGTGCCCTCTTGACATCCAGGCAATGCAAATTCCACTCACCTGAGCTGGAGTTGACAGTGAAAAAAGACAGGCAGTGATATGGCCTGGTTCAGATGAAAGTCTGAAACCACCTTAGGAAAGAATTTCCTATTAGTCCTGAACACCACCTTATCTCTGTGGAAGATGTAACTCACATCCTGCACAGGACCTGTAGCTCACTTACTCACCTAGTTGAAGTAATAGTTACCAAATAGACAGTCGTCCAGGTAACATATTTTAGGTCTGCAGCTGATGAAATGAAACTGTTCACTCTAAGGGTTTATGTTCCATCCAACACCCGGGATTACATAGTATAATAGGATATACAGTGAGAGTACAATGAATAAGTCATAGCAGCTGACACACATGGTAGCAGTCAGCCTCATCTCGGTAGTAGGAAGATCGTGGAAGCACTACTGAAGAGAGATGGTGGAACATCTGTTTGTCAATGGACTACAGGACCCAAGGCAGCATGGTTTCACCAGGGGAGGTCATCCAGACCAACCTCGCTGAATTTTGACTGGGTGACTAGGGAGGTGGATCGAGGGCAGTGGACATGGCCTATCTGGACTTCAGCAAGGCCTTTGACACTGTGCCACATAGAACACTATTACACAGACCGGGGAATATGGGTGTGACAGGACAGTAATGTGGTGGGTAGGTAACTGGCTGGGAGGCAGGACACAGAGGGTGGTGGTAAATTGCTGTCACTCCACAGAGGGAAGAGTGACCAGTGGGCACCACAGGGATCAGTGCTGGGACCGTCCTATTCAACATCTTCATCAGTGACATTGCGCAGGACCTAGAAGGCAGAATTTCACTGTTCGCTGATGACACAAAGCTCTGTAATAGAGTAGATACACCAGAGGGTGTAGACAGAATGAGAAGGGACCTGCAGAAACTTGAAGAATGGTCAGGGTTTGGCAGTTGAAATTCAGTGCAAAGAAGTGCAAGATAATGCACGTGGGGCACAAAACCCTGGCACAATATATCAGTTGGGGGTGAGGATATAACATGCACCAAGCAGGAAAGGGATCTTGGGGTTATCATCTCTGATGACCTCAAGGTAGGGAAACAGTGTGACAAGGCAACAGGTAAAGCAAATAGGGATGCTGGGGTGCTTAGGCAGGGGCATCACCAGCAGGAAAAGGGAGGTCATAATTCCACTATACAAGACACTAGTGAGGCCCCACCTGGAGTACACACTGTACAGTTCTGGAGACCTTTACCTCATTTAAGGACATAGACAGGGTAGAGAAGGTTCAGAGGAGGGCAACAAAGATGGCACATGGATTGCATCACAGATCCTGTGAGGACAGGTTGAAGGAACTGAATATGTCCTCGCTGGTGGAGAGGAGGGAGAGAGGGATATGATAGAGACATACAAGTATCTTACAGAGAGGAACAGGGTGCAGGAATACACTATTTTTAAGCGAAAAGATGTTCCAGGACTAGAGGGAATGGGATGAAGTTGGAGGAGGATGATTCAGAGGAAGCGTGAGGAAGAATTTCTTCACAGAGCGGGTGGTGGACAAGTGGAATACCCTGCCAGAGGAAGTGGTGGGGCTGAAACAATCACGGATTTAAGAATGCATGGGATAGACATAAAGGAATTCTGGAGGTCAGGGTGAGGCAGCAGACTTCTAGGAAAACATAAACTGAACTTACAAGCTCAAATGGGCAGACTGGGTGGGCCATAGGTCCTTATCTGCCGACACTGTCTATGTATACTGTATGTATCTATGTAACATGCTATGTAACAGATTTAAGATTTTAAAACATTTCTAAAAGTGAGAAACAAGACAGAAACACGAGCAATGCTCAGAGTTTGAGTGAAGTGAATGACTTAGAGCATTTGTCAAATAGAGAGCCTAGGTGAACATAAAGGTGCATTAAACAGTGAGACCAGCTTATTGTAGGTTGAGGCATGTACTTGGATGGGAGAGATGGGAGGTTTCAGGTACCATGGCAGTGGCATGTGCTAGCGGTGAGCATGTGGGCCTTGAGCCTTGTGCAGAAAGTTTTGATTGAGGGCTTCCTGCACCGGTGGAAAGCTATGTTCCACAGGGACAGGGCGGTGTAGGAAAAGGACTTGCCCCACCTTGGTCCTCACTCTAGGAACTTCTAGAAGAGTTTGGCTTGAGGTCTCGAGGTTGCAGGGGTTTAGCTTGGTGGCGATGAGTTCATAGAGACTAGGTGAAGGGGTTGCAATCTTTTGTTCCAGTCCTTCCCCATCAACCCACTTCTGCTGTCAAACTGCAGCCCTTCTCCCACCTCCAAGACTTACCCATCTCCTTTTCCTTTTCTTGTGTGAGTGGGTGCTATGGATGGTGGTGGTGCAGTGCCTTAGGTCACAACATCTTCCTGTAGACAGGAGTTTTTTCCACATTATTCCCCTTGAGTTAGAGCCAGTAGTGTGTAATGGCACACATGTAGACCATGAAGGTGGTGCATGCTTTCAACACCCACCTCCAGCCTTCAGTTTTGGTGACTGCTGCTGTGCCATCTAACCTCCACTGGGTAGTAGCCAAACAGCAGTACACACTGGCCCCCACCCTAAGGAGGAGATCTGACGATGGACACTAAATCCTCCTTCCCCTGCCAGCCCCCTAAGCAACCTTGGTCCATTATCAAACCCATGTCATCACTGAGGCGAGAAGTGAGGCATCCAGTGTATCAGCCCTCTCGCCACTGTCCCAACTACAAGTTTACTGTAGCACAGATTTCCTTAGATAATATTGTTTGTGGTCCTGAGGGGGCCTGAACCTGCGGCCCACTGTTTTACGGTTCTGTGCTTTTATCATCTGTACCATTCAGCCAGAACTACATTTTTGCAGTTCTTCCCTTTTCTTTATTACTGAGGGAAGTGACATGAAAACAAGATTACTGTCCCTTGGTCTTTATTAACGTTGCTGCTTGTCTACACATGACATCATAATGCCCAGTTTATGACATCATACTTATCTCCACAGCAACAGACTGAGATGTCATAAACAGAACTGTGACTGCACAAGTAGACAAGCAGACAGAGCAAACAGGGCAGAAATCTTGTTTTCATGCAGATGACCTTAGTAATAAATAAGGGTGACAATTAGAAAAGGGATGAAATATAAACTAAATTGTGTCTAGATATTATGTCTTTCAGAGTTGTCTTGACACTGCAAGCAAACATTGAGCATTGATAAATGTTTTTTTGTAAACTGAGCCTGACACTGGGCTCCTGATTCCCATACCAGCACACCCTTTACTATGTTTATGTATACATTCTGCAGGGGACTGAACTGCAGGAAAGAATGACATAGGGTCATTTCCACATCCAGTTGACTTCCATGGGGTCCGGGAATGACTTTGTGGCATCCTGTGGTGCAGCACAGCCCTGGAGCTGCAGAATGTACACACAAACACAGAAAATGGCATGTACAGGAATCCAGAACCTCATTTTTAGCTCAGGTTACAAAACAACACTGTCCTGACCACTCATCTTCATGACCAGGCAGTTTGAAGGTAATATTGAGCAACACTGGGCCCTGTTTTAGAATCAGGACCATTGCTTTAAGGATTTAAAACTGTAGCCCACCATACAGTATCTGTCAGGCATACTGAAGGTTAACATCAAAATAACTGAAGCACTACAAGGTATGATGAAGTATTGTCCCTTGCAAAGTTGTAAAACCACCAAAATTCACTTCTCAAAACTTACATCTATTATGACATTCACTAACATTTCATAAAAGTTGTAACTTAACTAAGTGCACCCAAAATGAGCAGTGGAAGCTAGTTTTATGCAACTGCCTCACCCTTAATTTTGCACATTTTGCCACTGTGAATTCTGAGTTTGCCACGGTGAAACTTTGCAGACATTCTTTAGTGAAAATTGGGGCAACATTTTAACCTAGAGATAAACTGCTGAAATGTGCTTATTTTCTTTGTCTTCCAAGTATGTTAAAACATAATTAATAGCACCAGAAAGCATTCAACAAACAGTTCACAAGTAAAATAAACAGAAAATAAGCAAATTCTGATTTGTAAGCATATTTACATTTCCACATCAATAAGAATTTGTAGTCTTATGGCTACCCCTTGTTTTCATTTCCAAACTAACTACAATGCTGTTGTGCCACAGTTCAAAGGTCATCACACACATACACACATACGCAAACACACACAAACACAGCCCTGTTCATGCAAGGACTTTTAAACTTTTAACTTGTTAGTAAGTAATAACCCACTACAGGGTATAGGGTTATTTGGGATTAATCAGCACCTGGGAGGTTGATTAGTCCTCAGTATCCCCATACCTTGGAGTGGGTTATTGCACTTATAACATGGGGTAAGTAAAACAACAAAAATAAATAACAGAAAGCGTTTCATTTCTGTTGAAATCAAACAAACCTGACTATATCCTCCTGCCTGAAAAGTAGTCCCCCACAAGTCATGCGTGCCTCACTTCTATTATGAAGCACAAATGCCAGAAATATACTATTTGCATGATTTCTGACATTTTCTGTTCCTAATATAACTGTCAGGTACAGGAATTTGCCCGATATACAGATCAGGAATGTTTTGCATTTGTACCATTTCTGTGCCCTGACTGGCTCTGTCCCTCCATCTGTCTCTCTCTTTCCCTCTCACTGTCTTGTGCCCCTGCAGCATGCACCTCGATGTCCCCCAAACACACACACAGACTACATGCTGATCAGGAGTGGATGATGAAGGACAAGTTTGATTCTCGTAGTCACGATGTTCCTGCTCTCTGTCTCTCTCACAGTATCACTTACATATGAAGAGAGAGAGAGACACGACAAATGACAGGAGAGTGCAGCATGACTCACACAGAATAAAGACACTGTGGCAAGGTGAAATGTACTGTGCTGCTCACTCAGACAACTGCTGAGAGCTGCTGCCTCGCTCTGTCTCTCTCTCTTTCTCTCCTGTGGCACCCTGGCTGTTCAATCTGTCTGGGGCTGCCAACTATGCCAGGACACAGAGCGGACATCTTGGGGGCTCTGTCCACTATGCTGGGACAAGCTACCATGCCAGGACATGGAGCAGACATGGGCCCTCCCCTCTCTCGATTGTGTGCCCACTCTCCTGGCCAAGGAGCCTGACTCACAGATGGCATGGGACAGGAAAGAGCATACCTGAATAGTATACACACACCCAAAGGAGCAACTGGAGGGGAAGAGAAACACTCAGTGTGTGTATGTTGCAGTTCACCACTGCCCATCAGTGGAGATTTCAATGGCTGCCATGCTGATTTACTTTGCTTTAGCACAGAACGAGTCCCGATTTATGCTCAGTAACACTGCCTCGGGACGTTTACACCAACTGTATGGTTAACAGTGCTTAATTTACTGTCACCTAATGGTTCTTCACAAATTGGAATGTTTGTTTTTCAGTCCCATGTTATAAAGTGATGTAAAGCTTTGTTCACATTGCAGCATGGTTAAACTGTGTTACAAAACTATGCTAAATCCTGGCTCAGAGCAAGGCTTTAGCTTGGTTTCAACTCAACACAGTTGCCTTAAACTGTTTTAACAGCACTGTGGATGCAATCCATGCTGTAACATGGTCTGAGGCAATTGTCTTAACACTTTATTCCTTTGTTTTGGTGAGAAAGAGCACAAATTTACTTGTATTCTGGAACTCGGAATGAGCTACCAGTTAGAATGTCACCTTTCTCCCATTATCAGTTACTGCAACCAGTGGTGATTATCCTAGCAAGCTTTGTGGTACCTGCAAGTCTTTGTGCTACTGCTGCAATCATGCCTGGGAACTCACTTGGGTAAGCATGGTGTTGGGGCACAATCTGGATGTTTGACAGCCATGCTTGAAGCACGAAATGAAAAGTTTTCATACACATTTTCACAAACCATGGTCAGTGTAGTCAGGGACGTGACGCATGTGCACACACTCTCCACACCATCCCCTAATACAACGCCTATTGTCGCTTTCATGTTTTTAGAAAACAAAAACTCACCCATCACCTCAACATTAACATCTGCTTTTTAAGGATAACAAAATTAAACCAAAAGCAGATTTTTTAATTGTATGTTTCAAACCATATACTAGCACATGGCCAAATGTGCACAACTAGGTTGTATTTCCATCGAGGGTTCAGATGACATCAGGGACCTCTCAAGATTCCTCTAGAGGTGCCTATGATGTTATCAGAATCCCCTGAATATAAACAGTCTTGTATATAGTTGCCCATGCATAATTCTCTGTGTAACCCCAAGGCAGGGTGTAGCGAGTAAAGCTCGACCTCAGGGCAAACTTTTTGACACATTTATCCCATAGTGAGGCACACGATTTTGTTCCCTGTAGTCTTATCAAGTGGAGAGTGTTGCTTTTGACATGTAATGTTTAACCATGGAGAAAGTAGCTCTGCTTATTTGCAGTATATTTTATGCAGTGCGAAACTAATTTTGCTGAGAAAGTTAACTTTGCTAGAAGATATGTCAATTCAATTTTGAATTTAATTTTCAATTCACTTTTATTGTAGGATAAAACCATTGATCACAGCTCATTTGTGGTGGCATCCCAGGAGTCACGTCAGGGACAGGAGTACATCACGTATCAGTTACAAAATAAATATAATGATGCAACACCTAGAAAACAACATGACATACATTAGGCACAATCGCATAATAAAATTATTGCACATCAGTAGTACTCTACATCATTTAACTTCCAAGAACCCTGGGCAAAAAAACAAAACATTTAACTCTGGAATTGACTTTAAATATCACAACTTGCCCTATTTATTTGGGGCTTTTACTTGAGATGAACCTTAACCCTGGTGGCAGGTGATTCCAAAATTGTGGGATCATGTGACTAAAAGAATACATTGATCTGGTTGTTCTGCTAATGGGTACAGCTGTCTTCAAGGATGCAACATTCATAGGAAAGTTGCAGAGTACATTTGCAAGGCAAAACCCCAAGTACTCTGCACTAAGTCATATATGCATTTTACAGCCCAGATTGTTTCATGATGTTTTCTTCAATTGGAAAGTGAGAGCCACTCAATCATTTATAATGTTCACAGTGAGGTATACTTTTGGAACATTCTAATTTAACTGGGCAAGGTGATTATATAGAACACTTAGATGGTGTAGCTTGTCTTTAAAGAGTAATCATATAGCACATTCCCTAATCAAATAATATGACAATTTGTGCTGCTATGATCTTCATACAAAGTTCAGGATTGAGACAGCTTTGATATCTGTATAGTAATCCTACAGCAAATTCCAGTTCTCTTTGTCAGCATGAACAATACCAGAGCCCATAGGTTCTACCCCAAAAGCCAGATATTTGTAGGTGTTAATCTACTCTAAGAAAGTCCCATTGTCCACAGTAATCTTTAACATTGGGACTGGGGACTGTCTAAACTTGGCAGAAGATTCAAAGATCATGGGGCTCAATTTTCAGAGCCCTGAGAATGCCACAGCCCCTGGTGCACTGAATGCTTGGCACATGGTGCTTATGCATTCTCTGCCACCCATTGGGATTTTTAATCCTAAGGGTCAATGTACGCAAGTTAGACCAACTTTTCCTGGTCTAACTTGTGCCATTTGGGGATCATTTTTAAGGGCTTGCACTAAATATTTGACGTAAGCTGATATAAATGTGAAAACTGATGTACTAAAATTGGGTATAGTTGCATCACAGGAGATTGCCTAGCTGCACCAAAGAATGGGGTTGGAGCAGGGCTTGACGCAAGCCCTGTGTCTGCTCTTTGAAAATTGAGCCCCATAAGTTTTGTTTCTCACTGCATTTAATTTAAACTTGGAGCATGTAAACAATTTCTGAGCCAATTAAAACCATTTTGAGGCTTCCCCTGCATCGCCACTAGGGATGCATCAGAGGCATAGGTCACACATATCTGGAGCAAAAGGAGAATTTTATTTAAGGCAAATGCCCACCTGTAATCATGCCATGCCTCAGTGTAAGGCATGACCTGATTTAATTTTTGCAAAGTGTTTAAAATTTTTACTCACAGCCTGGTGAGTTACTAGATTTTAGCTGTCCTTCTTTCTGGCATTTTGGACAGAAGAGCCCTCTACTGGTGCACCCACAATCTCTTGTGACTGTCCTAAGAATGATATATGAACAGGGGAACTGCTTGGAGTTTACATAGAGGTTCTATAGATGGAGCTATTAAGAACTCTGGTTTGCAGTTTACATGTCCCAGTCAACTGCCAGTCAATACCTGGTCTCAGTATAGCACTGGGACATGTAAATTGTAAACTGGAGTTATTAATAGCTCTGTCTATAGGACCTCTATGCACTCCTCCAGCTGCTCCCCAGCTCATACATCATTCTCTGGACAGCTGTGGAGGTCAGAGTGCTCTAGAAGGGGCACTTTTGTCCAAAATGCTAGTGGGAGGGATGGCAGGATCAACCAGATAAAATCTAGTTAACTCATCAGGCTGTAACTTTAAACACTTTGCAAAATGGTAATTGGGCCATGCTTCACATTGAGGCATAGCTTTATTACAGGTGGACATTACCCATTAACATAAATTGTCACAATGCAAAATGTCAGTATAGCTAACTCCCCACCTGGCAGCAAACCTGTTACTATGGAGTGATCTTCCATTTTTATGTAACTCATCTTACCATTCTGTGAGTCAGAGCTCACCAACTTTTCACTTTCAGATTCCCTAGATTTTAGGCCCAATGATTTGTCATTCTGTGTCTGCATTTATCTGTGTTATACTCCTGTATTGTGTTACTGTCCTTATTTTACCTGTGCTGACACGGTACAGTTGGAGGTCTATAAAGATAAAAACTAACATGATGAATAATGAAAGAAATGCATTCAGTATTGTCCAGATATGAAACTAGGAGTCAAGTGTGAGTGGTCTTGCCATTTGAGTTTTGGGACAAAGGAAATTGATACCTGGGGCAGGAGTTTTAAGAGTAGTTTTCTATGCCAGTCCCTGCTGCAGATGATTTTGGATGCAACTGGACTTGCACTCATCACTGATTTCCCAGCCCTGCAACCAGAGAGATGTCAGCTTGTGAGCCCCTCGTTGGGCGCAGTGACGGCTTCACACCCCTGCCTGGTGACTGTACAGGGCACACTGGGTTGAGGGGTTGTGGTTCATTCTCTCTCCTGCAGTGGGGCTCATCCCAGAACAGATAAATAGTGTGGTGCCTCCAGCCAGAGAGAATAAGTGGGCCAGATGTTGTATGCAGTACCACCCTGTGGGATGCAGTACCTACCCATCTCCCTACACTGGACTGAACCACCCCTGGGGACCACTCAATTATCACCTTAACCAATAAACAACTTAGATACAGGTTGTACAAACTGAGGGCACACAATGGTGACATTCAGACAATTAACAGTGCTTTATTTGATAACCCAGGCCTGGCAGCTGGAAAAGAATGGAAGGTTAACCAATTGCAAGTCACATGAAGGACTTCCCCATACAGTAATACACACCAGAATCTCAGTAATGTTGGCCAGTTTCCCCTGTCAGACACCACACAGTTGTGGATGCACCTGCCCAAACAAGGGCACAGATTACACAGGGTGCGGTATATGCTTTAACTGGTACCAGTAGTAGAACTATAAATTCAAGTACAACACAATAATAAATAGACTCTGGGTACCCAAGAGTTATACTAGAGTCCCGGTGCAGGCCTGATTGTTGTGTTACCTTGGGTTCTTTGGTGGTGCACTGGAGGAAAGTTAGCAAGGTTGCATTTTAATCCCCAACAGGCCACTGCGTGTTACATTGAAATAGTAAATAGTAAGAACATGAAATTCCAAAGACTTACTTGAACTCCTCAAAAGGCCCTTGGATCCTATATCTGTCTTTGGTAGGATTTCTAGTAGGATCCTAGGATACTAGCACTATCTGACAGATAGTGTAGGATCCAAAAGCACTATCTGAGCAATTTTATTTAAAACTCAGTTGTAATCCAAACAGTGGAAATACAAAAATCCAGCCAGCAGTGCCAGCACTCATATGACCCACCAATGCAGTCGTGCTCAGAACAAAACAGGGAGCAGCATACAGGAGCAGGAAAGGCAGCAATCAGGAGCTTTGGATTCTTTCAACAGGCAATAGCAGCTCAGCCCTTCTGGCCCACACCTGTCGGGATGCAGCTCTTCAGGAACTATTCTGTGGCTGCAGCACTTCTGGCTCAACTTTCAGGATGCAGGAGCCCTATGCAGCGTCTTTCTGATTCCCAAGGAGACCAGACCCCAGAAGCGACCCACGGCATGACTCCACAAGGGTTGAGAGTACACCCATACTCAGGCACGCGCCGAGGCTCCCTGTTCTCTGATCCACCCCACCAGTTAGGGGCCTAGCAGGCTCCTTTCCTGGCTCCAGAGTACTCTGGGAAAATGCAGGTCTCTGTACACAATTGGATCAGCTCCACAACTTTTATAGGCAGCAGTGGCCACTGGTTCACACTTTCAACAATTTCTTCCACAGTGCTCTGCCTCTGGAACAGTTTCTGGCTTTGATGAACCCAGGGAAAGTTCACAAGGGATTTTCTGGTTGAACCCAGGAGAGACCTCACAGGATTCTTTTGCCTGGCTAGGCCTCTTGCCTTCTCTCACCAGCAGCAGTTCTGCACCTTTCTCTCTCTCACGGACTGATCCCCAGCTCCTGAAAAGCCCAATTCCCTCCATCCAGAGTCCTATTTGACAAGCAGAGCTGTCCGTTACTCTTTTTTTCCTGTTCTGCCCACCGATTGGCTCCTCACAGCCTGCCAGTCCATTTTGAGGATCCTGTTGCATTATTCCCCACAATCCTCTGTGGAACTTGCTGCCATTTTCAATAAGCAGATGCTGCAGTTTAAACTTCATTTCATGTAGCAGCCATCCTGCTTTTCCTTTCACTAGCCCCATGATCTGATAGGCAGGCCTGTGCCCTTGATTCCAGTGGTGGTGTGGAATTGATTAGGCTCTTGTGCTCCATCAGGAGCTCCATTCTCTGCTCCCCCCGCCCACACAGGCAGTCTCCATGCAGCTGGAAGTCTCTCCCATTCTCTTTAAGGTACAGTGCACCAGTCATCAAATCCAGTTCTTCTATCTCTACCCCTCCTAGTGTCTCTGAGCCCCTGATGCCTACTGGTGTCCCTGGGGACAGAGCACACTAGGGAGGTGCTGTGGCTGGCCATCAACACAGCCTTGTTGCTATGCAATGAGACCTCCCAGCGCGAAAAATTATTGAGCTGCTATGTCAGCTCACATGTTCGAGCAGGTGGCTGCTTGAACATTTGCACATTCCTGCACAGCTGTGTGACAGCCTTTGATCAGCAGATCCTCCAGTCCCCTTCAGTGCAGCAGTCATGGGCTGGGTGAGCAGGAGATCTGAAGGCAGGGCTTCAGTGGCAGCACAAGCAGTCCGTGTAAGCCCCACGCGGGAGGGATTACATGCTAGACCTTGTTCATGCGTTCTAGTGTATGTCTATTTTCTTACGCCAGGAGTCCTTTAGCATCAGTAACTTTTGCACTTAGCTGGCTAGGTACAGCTGCCTGGAGATGTGCCTTAAGAGATATTTAAATGAGTTTAGGCTAAGCTCAGTCAAAAGACAGGAAGGGGTGTGAGCTGAGGAGAGCTGTTGAAGGCTTCAGAATTTTTTCTCCACTGGACTGAGCAACATTGCCCCTGAGGTGTCTCTCAGCTTCCTTGTTGATAGCCTCCTAGTGCTTATCTGGTAAAGTTTTCCTCATAAATTATTTCTATTAGTGTGCTGTGTGAAAGTTTTACTTTTTATCAGCGTCATGCTAATTTTTTATTTTAGCACAACCGCATATTTTGATTTTATTTTTACCGTAACTTTCATTTTAAAACCAAATTTTATCATGGTGCTTATTTTCGATGGTTCCCATAATTTTTGGGCACATTGTAGGAACCATCGAATTAGGAACAGTTGCCTTGTTTTTTACCTCAGAACTCGCGGGTTTACCGTGAGGCACCTGCAGTGGATTTCAAATTTAAACAGTGCCTGGGAGTTTTCTCTCTAGATTGGCAATTATGAGGAAAAATTTTTGTTATTTTACTGGACCTTGGTATCATCTGTGTCAGGACTGTCTGTAAGGTCCAGCAGGTGCCTGATGAGTTGACCAGTACTACTGGTTTCTATTAAGATTGGCACTGGAATAGATCCCAGTTCTACAAACAAACAAAAGAAAGGCACTAGAAATAGATGAATTAATTAACTGGGGCAGGACTGACCGGTGGCATTTTCACAGAAACCTGCACTCAGTTCATGAGGTCTAGGACTGGTATGATTTGCTTAAATTGGCAAACATAGCAGACAAACCTTTGATTATTATGGCTGAGGGTAAATCAAAGGCTTCCAATGAGGGCCATCCAAAGTACTAATACTACTAAAGCAGAGGTGCTGGGGAACCCTCCAGATCCCAGCCAAAAAATAAAGCTTCAAAGGTGAAGTTCCTCACAAATTAAAAAATAATAAGAGTAAAAAAAAGGAAGCTTGATCAAGCCTCTGATGAAGTGGCTAAAAGAAACTCTGTCAAGACAAAATGCTCTCATTGCTCCTGGGAAAGCCAATAATCGAGACAACAGGCAGCTTAAAGCATACAGAAAAAACAAAACACTTACAAACCAAGTCTGCACAGGTTCTTCCATCAGTGCAAGATATGGAAAAGCATGGCAACAGTTTCAGACCTTCAAAGATGGATCCTCTATTTACTGGGGCTGGCAAGCTCTCTTCCACAATTCTCTCTTCTGTAGACTGTGAGGGTGGCGCAGATGATGATCAATTTTATGATGCCCCTGGCATGGATTTTACGGGTTTTGAGCCCCAGGAGTCCCTGGACCCTCATCTTGGGGATCCTCCAGGTGACCACGTGGATCCTTCCTCTATGTTTTCATTTATACAAATATGCTGGACACCCTGGACCTCCCTACACAGGAGCCCAACCAGGATGTCAATGAAGATGAAGATTATAGGAAGATGAGAGGTCTTTAATCCTCCAAGACCCTGGTCGTCCCTATCTATAATGCATTTAGAAAAAGTACCATGAAGGTGCTTCAACACCCCACTTCAGTATCGGGTTGATGAGCAGCTTGAGAGAAAATATAAATTGTCTAAATGGTACGGAGTTCCTGTCTGCACACCCTAGCCATGAGAGTATAGTGCAGTAGGCAGCTTGTGAGAAACTAGAGTCTCCTTGTCCCTCTCCCACCGACAAGGATTCCAAGAGAACTGACTTTATAGCAAAGAAAATGTATGCCACAGCTTCCCTGCTTCTCAGACTTTCTTCTTACGTGTGCACAGCCAAATATCAGAAAGCCCTTTAGAAATCTGTCCAGGCAATTGCCTGCAACGTATCAGATTCTATGGTGCAGGAGCTGGTGGATACATTAAAAGCTGCCCTGGAAGCTACTATATACCAATTCCACATGGCAGAAGACAACAGTGATGCAGCCCATGCCATCTCTCTGAGAAGCTTTGCCTGGCTTAGAACAACCAGTCTGACCACAGACACTCAAAACAAGGCCATGGATTTTCCCTGTGATCAAAATATGTTGTTTGATTACAGAACCACTGACTACATGAAAAAGTTGATGAGTACAAGGCCTCCTGGTAGAGCCTTTCATCCAAGCCTTAAGCCCACCACCCCTCAGAGTTCACATCCCAGGGTGGTAGGGGCAGAAGTTTTGTTCCTAGGCCTTACAGTCCCTTTCCCAATCTGACTTCAGCCAGTACAGTTGGTCTTTCAGAGGCGGGCAGAAGGGGCCAAAGAAGAGCCACCTCTACCCAGCCATCTGCCTCTCAGTCTAAGTCCTGATGTGAGTGTCCAGGTCACCTCCCACTCCGGTTGGAGGCAGACTCTCCCACTGTCTTCAGCACTGGTCTCTCATCACATCAGACAAGTGGATGCTAGAGAGAGAGTGGACAAGGGCCTGCCATTACAGTTCAAGCAGATGCCAGACCTCAAGCATACCCAGGTGTCAGGACCTCTGTCCCCAACACAGACATCGCTGTTGGAATAGGAGGGTACAAGCCTTCTGGCTTTACGAGCGAAGAGGGTCCCCACCCACGACAAGAGCAAGAGCCTCTACTCCAGGTATTTTCAGACACAAAAGAAAACTGGGGAGTGGCAACCTATCTTAGATCTCAGATATTTAAACAAACATCTGAAAAACCCAAATTCAAAATGGTCACTCTGTCACTGGTCATACAGTCCTTACAGCAGGGAGACTGGCTAGCAGCCTAGACTTAAAGATGTCTACTTCCACATACCCATAAGGAACTCTCATAGAAAGTTTCTCAGGTTCAAATTTCCTTCGGTCACTATCAGTTCGCCACAATGCCCTTGGGTCTGTCCTCAGCCCCAAGAGTCCTTACCAAGTGTCTCACGGTGGTAGCAGCACATCTCAGGAAACTGGGTGTCACTCTCTACCCCTGTCTGGATGACTGGTTCATAGTAGCAAAGCCTCCTTGCCAGATCAGGGAATCTCTTTCCCTCACAGAATGTACTCTGGAGTCTCTGGGTTTCCTGGTAAGTCTAAAGAAATCTCACTTGAACCCACCCAGCTGCTCACCTTCATAGGGCCCAGCTGGACACTCAGAAGGAATATGCTTTCCTTCCACAGCAAAGAATTCAGTTTCCTTTCAGTGGCAGATTCTTTTGCCGGGGACAGCCAAGACCAGCCAGACATTTCCTCAAACTTCTGGGACATATGGCCTCTATGACTGCAGTAGTCCCAGGGGTCAGGTACAGGATGTGACTCCTGCAAGCCTACCTCACAGCTCGCTGATCTTAGAGAGTTAACAAATTTTCAAAGTTGATACCTGTGTCAGAGCAGTTCCTCCAGAACTTGTTGTGGTGGAAGAACCCTGCAAATTTGCAGGCAGGGTTCCCTTTCAAGCTCCTCTTCCCACAAAGGTGATCACCACAGATGCCTCCCTTTTGAACTGGGAAGCAGATTTGGACAGTGCCTCAGTAAGCGGCAACTGGACTCCTGAAGAGTCACAGTTGCACATAAATCTTTGGAACTCAGAGCAGTCCTCCTAGCTTTCAAAGCTTGTCCCAGCATACAAGGGCAGGTGGTTCAAATTCAAACAGACACCACTGTAATGTCCTAAATGAACAAGCAGGGTGGTACCAGGGCAGGAATACTCTGTTTGGAGGCTCTGGCTCTGATTTCCAGCATTCTCTCTGGGAGTCAGCCTCTCTGCTATTCACCTCCCAGGCAAACTCAGTACTCTGGCGGATGCTCTAAGCTGCATCAGTCAAGGCCAGAATGAATGGACACTGAACAAGCAAGTACTAGCCACAGTGTTCAGGCAGTGGGGCACACCAGACGTGGACCTGTTTGCCTCTTCTCTCAATTTTCAGCTTCCTCAGTACTGTTGCAGAACCCCAGTTCCAGGAAAACTTCATCTGGATGCCCTGATCCTGGACTGGTTAGAGAGGTTCATATATGCATTTCCTCCCTTTCCCTGATATTCAGGGTTTTGCTGAAACTCAGATAGCAGCCTGCATTGATGATCCTAGTGATTCCGGACCCGACCCAGGCAGGCCTGGCCCATTCGCCTGCCTCCAATTCACTCCTGCTGACCCTTCCTCAAACAGGAGTGCAGTACCCAGACATACACTCTCTTCACCTCAAGACCTGGTTCTTGAGGAGTTAGAGATTCCATCCTCACAGTACTCTGAACAGGTCCTTAAGATACTTAAGATGGCTAAAAACAAACACTAAGAAGACTTATGCAGCCAAATGAAAAGATTTTCCCTCTGGTGCAAGATCGAAAGATCAAACCCTATCAGCTTCAGACCTCAGCTGCTAGACTACCTGATACACCTACAGGCATCTGGTGTGAAACCATCTTCCCTCAGGCTACACCTGGTGTCAATTTCAGCCTACCTTTCAGTAGGAAAGGAAAAATACATTTTTCCTACAACATTTTTAAACAGTTTTCAAAGGCCTTGCACCTCCAGCCTCCAACCAGGAGCCCATTCCCCTTGCAGCCTGAACCTTTACATAGATGGGCTCATGAATCCACCCTTCTAGCCTATGTCCATGGTCCACATCAAGTTTGTAACTTGGAAGACAGTCTTCCTGGCAGCCATTATGTCTGCCAGGAGGATTTCAGAGCTACAGGCCCTGTGCACTGAGCCGAATTACATCATCCCTCACAGCGATAAAGCTGAGCTCAGGACAAAAGGAATTTCTGCCAAAGGTGGTTTCAGAGTTTCACTTGAACCAGTCTGTTACTCTGCCTAAATGCTTTACTGTGCCATCCACTGCTGGCGAGCAAAAGCTCCACAGCTTGGATGTCAAAAAACCATCTTTCACTACCTAGAGCATACTAGGCAGTCCAGAGCTCTTACACTCAGTTGTTCCTCACCTATGGGGATGTAGGCAGAGGAAGACCAGTTACCAAGAGAACTATTTCTCATTGGTTGGTCTCTTGTATTAGATTCTACAATGAGAAAGCTGGTGCCAATCTCCAGTGGGGCTCAAGGCCCCTCCACCAGGACACTGCAGCCTCGCTTGCAGCAGCAGCAAGGACATTCCCCTACCAGATGTTTACAAAGCAGCTACCTGGAAATCTGTACACACCTTTGTGAAACACTACAGTTTGGATGTGCAGACCAGATCTGATGCCAGATCTGTCAGGCGGTTCTGCAGAGCCTCTCTCTAAGTAGCTTCTCTGCCCACCTCCCACTTGGTACTGCTCGGGAGTCTGCAGAAAAGTTACTGATGCTAAAGGACTCCTGGGTTAAGAAGAAAACATTACTCACTGATGCTAAAGGACCCTTGGAAGAAAGAAGACTACTGCGGTGAATAATTTTTCTTGTGACAGTTTGCATCCAACTTGACGTAAGTTATCACAAAGCGCTCCCAACTGTTGCAGCATTGATGACACTTAGACCATTGGGCACTGGTGTATCCAATGGACAAGCTGCACCAGCATCTTGTAAATCCATGGATGGATCTTCAGCCACAGGCACTGCATCCTCTTTGGAAAATCCTGCTTCAGGCTCTTAGCTTCTGCCAAATATTCAAACAAATTCTATAGTGTTCCACCAATAAAGGACAACTAGTAGAAACAAGCTAGTGCATGGTTCTAATGTGGTAAGGATTTTTCTTTTGAAACAATAAATTTAAAATGGCAGTAATTAGCATTAGTTTACTGGATAGTTATTGACTTATTGGGCCAAGGAGACTAAGACCTTTAGTTTGAGGTAGTTTAGCTTAGTGGTTGTAGTGAAGGAAGTATGAACCAGGAGATCCAGTTTGAATCAAACTACAGTCATTTTTTCATGCTCTCATTTTAGTCATAGTTCATCTCTCCTGCCTGTTCACATGACTTTTCCCTCCCATGTCAGTAAACCCCAAGAGCCTCAGTTTATCTGCACTGTGGGTAGAATTGTGACTACACTGAAAACTAGATGCTGCATCTCACTGAAATGGTGTTGTATAAATAAAGAAAATTAGATTTTCCAGACCCTTATTAACTGTGGGCAGAAAGACTGGGGCTGGATTTTTAAAGTAGGCAGTCAAAACTGCGCATACTAAAGAGCGACTACGGACGTGAACCGGCAATTGTTCTACAATTTCAGTAAACCTTTAATGTTTGATACAGAATTCCATTTGGGGGACATCCCTAATGAATTCAGTGCAGACTCTTCAGAAATTCATCCCCGTGGAGTTAGAATAATTAATTTATGTGGAATCCAAGAGTTGTATGCGGACAGCGTGCTCCTAAAGTCCTCTGGTGTACTCCATAAATTAATGAATAAAACTCCATGGTGGAGATTATAATGTTTAATACAGAATTCATTAGGAAAAATCCTCATGAAATGAATTCTGTATTAAACATTACTAATTTTACAGAAATTTTTCTACAATCGCCGGTTGAACACCCGTTGTTGCTCTTTTATTCGTCTTGGTTTGACCTAGTTCCGATTTTAAAGCTGTCTCTGCGATTTGCAGAATATTCTGGCCCCATTTCCTGAAATTGCATCTGAAAATAGGTCCCATCTGAAATGGTTTAACCTTCCAGCATAGACACAAGCTGCTGCATATCCTGGACACTGTCATAAAAACTTGCATGCTTTTAAAGTTTTGCTGCATTCAGGCAGATGCTGACCGATCAAAAATTGGAGATTCATTAGCATGTGTCCTTTGAAAGTCTGGCTCCAGTGCTTTAGTTACTTTTTTTTTTTAAATGAAAGAAATGATTAAATGTGTTTAAAACATTATTAGTTAACATTATGAACAGTGTAAACTAAAACCAAAGAATATCCAAAAACCTAGAAACCAACAGTTTAAACACTAATATACAAAGCACATTCCTAACCAGTGAACTGCTAAAATCCTTTTTTAAGGGAGAAAAGCCAAAGCTTATTGGATGATTGACTATAATTGAAAGAAATTAGGAATTATTTAAATCGACAAATATTTAAAATTGTTTCCTGTCATCATTGAATAATTTATCACTTACTATGTATCGTACACATTGAAATTATGTGTGCAGGCTCCCACCACTCCCACCCGCTTACTTATATAGCCAAGGCCAGTCACATGACCCATTGTGGCACAAAATACTAAATGTCGACTTTCCCATTGGCTCGTTCCAATCTTTGGCCAGTAGAGGTGCTAAGCTTGTGTGTACTGTCCCAACTCTGTGATAGCCCATTCAGTTAGTTGGTCTGAGTGCTGAATGTAGCCCAGGCACCGTGTGCCAATGGGCTACTACCCCTGCCTGTTGGCTCTCATACAGGTTATGGGGCCTGGGGCCTGCTACAGTGGCAATTGGGGGTTATTTCCCTAAGTGTGAATAATATCACAGTGCCTTCACCCAGGTATGTTGTAGAGTGAGTCAGGTGACTGGTTGTTACAGCCCCTGGGATACTACCCTTACCTACCTCAACCAGCCACCCTGGATCCCCAACAATCTTTCCCACCAAATATCATAGAACTATCAGAAGGCAAAATACAATTAACCTCTCCTGACACAACAATTTCAGCAATTAACTCATAGGTTTATTGAGGGGTAATGGCTAGGAAAGGGGTACCTGGAATAGGAATAGCTATGGAATGAAGAAGTAAGTTAGTAACAAATTAGTAAACAGCAACATAAAGGCCCATAGGCCAGTCCACCCCAGGCTGCCCACCCCCACTGGCACCAGTGTTATGCCCTGAGAAGTCCCTTGGGTACTCACCAGTTGCAGGCCTAGATGTTGCTGCGGGTTGTCTGGCTGTTATGGCCTGAAAGCTTGGAAAAGTTTAAATTAAATGCACTCCCATGTTATATTTCCAGGAGCCTGGTCCTGGGCACTCCAGTTTGCAGAACTTATCAGTAGCCATAACTGTAATCACCAGGTGTCCTGGAGTGTGAAGTTCCATTCAGCAAGTGCAGCAGTAGGTAGAAGGATGGATGGCCTCTGGTCCCTTGGCAGGTTGGATCTTGCTTGAAGGTCTTGCATCTTGTCCCCTTGATTGAAAATCTGGCGCTTGTCACCTTCAGCCACTTCTGGCCCATTACAGAGCTCAATGGCAGGTCCACACCATCTCCAGAAGGCCCAGACATGGAGTGGCTCCACAGCCTAGCTCCCCACAAGGGTTGTAGATGCCCTAGCGCCCCAGCAAGTGCCGGTGACCTCCTGAGACAGTGGATCCCACTTGGAAGTGGTTGGCTGGTTCCCTCCCTGGCTCTGGGTGAGGACTCCCCAGCAGTAGGAGCCCTCTGCAGTCCCTGCACTGAATCCATGAGTCCCTGGTAGCTAGGCATTCTTCCAGCTAAAGCAACCAAGTTGGTTTGTCAGTGGGTTCTAGCCTTCAGTTTGCACTCAGACTACAGCAATCAGCAGGAGTTCAGAACTAGGCAAATCCCTGCTCACTTTCAGTGCTTGCAGCTCTGTCTATTACAGATTTCTTTTGGTTTCAGTTGGAACACAGTTCTCAGCCACCTCGTTCAGTCCACACAGCAAACTTCGCAGATCCTGGCTAGCACCCTGCACCTGAGATGCTTTGCTTCTTCAAAGTGATTATCAGAATCCTAATTTTTTAAAGCAGTTTCTCTGCAGAAGCTGTTTAACTTCCCAATAGACAGCACAGTTCAAATGGCTCTGTTCCATGCACAGTGCATGGTACCTAAAAGCTGTTTTCTCCAATTAAGGCAGAACAATTCATAGTACCTGGAGAGTTTCAACATTCAGTCCAGTCTCTCACCCTCTGTCCTCTTTAAACTCACTTTTCACGCACAATCCACAACTGAGACCTGAGCAAGGCCTCCGACAGTCCAATCCTTCTCACACAGAATCCTCCTGACTTGAGAAGAGCCGGGAACAGACTGAAGCAAATCCAGAAAGTCCTTGGGGTTTTGCTCAAGAATCAGTCTCCTGATTGGCTATTCCAGCCTATCAATCAGCAATAACCATAGAGATCAGTATTTCCCAGTTGTTCATTGGGGCATGATTTAAGGATCTGAATTAAAAAAAATCCTCTCCCAGAATCCCTCGGTCCAACTTCAGGCGCCTAAACAGGGGTCTGGCTGCTGTACTGAGGTCAAAGGATCAACAAAATGTCAGCCCAATTTAATCACAGGCAGTCCCATAACAGTCCATACTTCAAAGTGCCCTTGCAACTCCTGCAGTAACACCATGCACTAGATTTTCTCAGCATATAATAGGGACACTTATCCCTAGCCAGCGACCAGCTAATTATTTACATAAATCCCTTCAGTCTCCTTTAGCTGGCTCCATTCTCATCAGTCCCCTGAAACAGGACAGCCTCTTTAATTTTCATGAGGCTCATGAATATCTCCTGTTCCTACAGCGCTCAAGTGCTGTTCTACACCCTTCTTGCCGCTTCTGCTGTTCTTCCCCAGGTGTCTAGCCCCCATTTAACTAGACTGGGGGTCAAGACCATTGGGAAAGTGGAAGAAAATGGCCATAGTGGCAGCCGTCGAGAAACAGAACAGGCCTACACGCTATTGCGCATGCGGGACAGGCAGCCCTCCTAACTCCACACTCTGGGGCTGCTGGTTGCGCTTATGGAGCCTCCACAGCCCATAATGGGAGAAACCTGAAGATGGAGCCCCAAATGCCAGGTAAACCCCCAGAGAGGTTACATTATCAAAACAAGTTAACCACAACTCAACTATTTCCTCTTCTCCTCTCTCCCAAATCACGACCAGAACTAATATAGTTTCTTAGATTTATGGCTTAAACAATCTAGTAACCACAACTAACTATTTCTCCCATCTCCAAAAACACTTACTGAATTAATACTTTTTAAGCTCTGTACTGCCTATAATAAGTCCCACCATGCTCTCTATGATAACAGCCTCTTCTTGCCTACTCCTTGCTCTCCTCCCCAACCTCTCCCCTCCACTTTTACATACTCTGCAGCCCCTACCCTACCACATCTCCTTTTGTTCTTCTCCTTTCCTACTAGCTCCTAAGTTCCCTCTTGTTGTAACTCCCTCCCCATTCCGTGTGACTTGGTCCCATTTTCCTCTCCTACCACATACATCTCTCATGTCAGTGCCTACCTCCAACACAGTTTTTGACTACTAAAATACTCTCATCATCATCATCCTCCAGTCCCAGGATTGTCAGCTTCCCAGCCATGGCATCACAATTCTAAATTTCACTTCATCATCATCACACTCCTCCTATCAACTGGTGATATAACCTCAGCCGGTCCTAATCCCTCAAATGCCTCTGATTTAGCTAACACCTACTCAGACCCTCCCACTTAATCTCACCAAACCTCCCCGAGGTGTTAAACTTCTCCTTAAAATATCGTAGTCTGCAACGGCTTGGCCTCCTTCAGCGCTCACGTGTATCGCTTGCCCTGACATTCTCATCCTCTCAGTAACATGGCTAAACAACAAAATACTTGACCATTCAATCTCTATCCCTGGCTACCATCTCCAGGCAAGACTGCAAAGGTAGGGGAGGAGGTGTGGTGATATACTGTATATCACATCCTCAATCCAATCTACTACTATCCTATCCACATCCGTCCCTACAGTCTATGAGGCACTCGTCATAAGACTTTCCCTGCTCTTGTTCATCCCCATCTTTATTGCGGTGTCTACTGTCATCCTGGATTCCCTCCTCCGTTGTCACAGAGCTCATCACCACCATCATGATGCACTCATCCTCAGGTCAACTGTATATTATGGAGATTCCAACCAAAACTGGCTGTCATCCTCCTAAGTAAGGCACATAACAACCTAACTGCTCAAAACCTAACACAACTAATCCATGAGTCAACTTGATTGAATCCTCAAACCATAAATCACTCCCTGATCAACTGGGCCCCTCACTTCACGTCTGCACAGGGTCATCCAGTCTGGCTTACTTCCAATACCTAAGTGACCACCATCCCAGTCTATATAGTTCATAACATTCACAGGCATAAAGCACCCCTTAAAGTCCTGCTAATTTGTTTTATAAATCTCTGTATCTATCCCTCCCACCAAGACCTAGCTCACATGGACTGGGTCCCTATAGCCTCAGCAAAGATGGTTGATGAAACCCTGGATTATTTCAAAGTAAATTTTATCAACACCTGGAACCATCATGCCCCATTAAAGTGCACCAAAGTTCAGGTGACCACCTGCCATGAGTCACCACAGAACTACTGGCCTTCCAATGTGCACATGACCAGGCATGAAATACTCATAAGGTCTCCAAACTGCCCAGGGACTTGAAAAATTCTGTGCTCTTGAACTCATGTACAAAAGCTATTTTGGTGTCCAATGCTGAATACTTAAGATCCACTTTCCAAACAAATATAAACAACCCCTTGAAATTCTAGAAGGTCATCTACACCCTCTTCTCCCCATCAAAACCCCGACACCACTCATCAAAGTAAACAACTCACTAATATCGACCACCAAACAGTTGCTGCAGATTTTAACTCCTACTTCACGTCATGTGCCTCTGCCCTCCTGTCTTCCCTCCCCACTATTCCGTCCCTCAGCTAACACCCCAGTGTTCACCCCTAACCTGTGAATTTTTCTTTCTCCAAAGTCTCCACTGCTAACACTCTGGATGTTGTCCTTGCACTCAACCCATCAAAGGTAGTTCGCCTGATGGACTTGACCCTAAGCTTCTTTACCTGTCTGCTCCTGCAATCTCCACACCACTGTCTGATCTACTAAACCTCTCATTCTCTTTGGCATCCATCCTGGTTGCTTGGAAGCATTCCATCATCCTACCTTTACCCAAGGGCAGTGATCCCTCTTCACGGGGAACTACTGTCCTATATCGCTCCTACCTATCCTGGTCAAGCTTCAGGAGCACTTGGTTCTCTCAACCCTCCTCCTATCGCTCTGACACCTGCCTTTTCATACCTTTCCAATCTGGATTTTGGAGAAATCACTCAACCACAACCTCCTACATAGAAACATAGAGGTTGATGGCAGATAAGGACCCAAGGCCCCTCCAGTTTGCCCATTTCTCTTTCTACCTTATAAATGTGCCATTGGCCTACTTAGGCTCACAGACTCCATTCTCTCAGGAATGGAAGTGGCGTAATCACATCTGCTATCTTTGTCAATCTCACCAAGGCTTTCTACACAGTCTCCACATCCTCCTTCTAATTAACCTCACCACAGCTGGTCTGTCTAATGCTGCTACAAACTGGTTCAGAGCCTACCTGGTAAGCAGGACCCAATCAGTTTGCTGATTTGTTATCCCCTCCATTCCAAATTAATGCCGGTGTGCCACAGGATTCAGTGTGAGGCCCACTGCTGTTCTCCATTTTCTTAAATTACCTTCCATCAGTATGCACCTCATCCTTCATCCCCATGTGTGCTAACGACACTGTCCTGTACACCTTGGCCAATCTCCCGTTGATGTAGCAGTCAGACTACAGCATGACTTCAATAAGGTTCAGCACTGGCTAGCTGTCATCAGCTCTTTCTAAATGCCAGAAGACAGTCTCCATGACCTTTGGCACTAGGCAGAGACTCTCAGGCTACCCTCTCTTCCCTCCTTCCACACCCTTGAGGACTACCCTTGAGGATACCTCCTCTTTTAGATACCTTCAGGTTTGGCTTGACCAACACCTCAACTTTTCTGGTCATGTAATGCCATCCTGAAAAGCTACACCCCAAGCTTGGCGCCTTATACAGGAATCGTAGTTGCTTACCTCTATTGGCCATGCGTGAGCTTGTCCAGAAAGTGATACTTCCTGCTTTAACTACTGTGACATAGTCTATAGTGCTGCTTCAAAGACTTCCTTATCCAGATTGGACACCCTCTTCAATGCCTTCTGTCGCTTGCATTGGACTCCCCTCACTCATCACTGTGACCTCTACCACTCTCTAGCATTTCCTTCACTTGATACAGATATCTCTCCATAGTGCTAACTTCATCTCTAAATTTTGGTTTAATTCTCTCCCCACCTACCTCTCCTCCTCTCTATATAGTCCTCCACCACCTTCTCACTCTCTCAGATCTAACGATTCCCGCACCATGGCTCTCCCTCGCAGTACTACCTCAGTAGGGCAAGTGGTGTTCTCGTACTAATTCCCAAAACTTTGAAACTCACTATCCCACCAAATTTGGCACTCCTCTTCCCCTTACTCCATCTCCTCTGCCCTGCACAATTTTTTTCTCTATATTGTACCTGTGCCTAATACTACCCCTACCCACACGATTAACCATGACACTTATGTACCCAGTTAGGATAACCTGTCTCCTATACTGGACTATTTAAAGGAGATAGAAATGATTTTACATCATTAACTGCCTTTCATCTTCTTTTCCATGCCGGCTATTTATTCTGATATACTTTGATGACTGTTCAGTAAATAAATAATCTAGCTTTAGGGTGCCCTCAGGTCTATGTTGAGTTCTACTCTCCTCACCAGCTACTGCTGTTGAGTTTCATATTTCTAAGACCTTCCATGACATCAGAAACTCCCATTTCATGTTATTCATCTGAATGGCCTGGAATGGTGTTTGTGATGTCATAGAATGTTCAGGCAGTATGACAAGAGACAGCAGCAACTGTTGAGGAGAGAGGGATTCAGGGTCCTTAAAAGGCAACAAAATTAGATCATTTATTTAACAAAAGGTCAAAAACATATCAGAATATTGGATAATAATAAAAGAACAACTAGAGATCTTCTAGAGGTATAAAAATGGTTTCATATCACCTTTAAGTTTAGTAATTGAATCTGTTGAATCAAACACTTAATTATGTTTGCCTCATACAGTCACTAGTTGTACTCTTGGTAGGACCATTTCACTAACTGTCACTCAACATAAGCATTTTGATTTTTACACATTGTGTAATTCCATTTGTATATATCAATGTATGCTTGTCCTTGGCAAATGTACTTGCATGATTGTATTCCTCTCCCTCTCCCCAGGGTGCACTGGAAAAGCGAGCAACTTGATTGCTCAGTGTGCCTTCCTGGTGAAACTTTTCAATAAAAATAAAAAGAATACTGCAGTCCTTGACTCATTAAATTGCTCTGACAGAAGAAATAAAGTAAGCATTTGTAACATAAATTTGCAAATGTTTTCCAGTTTATATCTATTGAAGATGGTAGAAAGGCAACATTGCAAAATTAATTTATTTTATTTATTTAGTCTTTTTATTAGCCGAGTAAGGTACACTAGACATAGAAACATAAATTTGATGGCAGATAAGGACCGCTTGGCCCACTCAGTCTGCCCATTTCCCTACCTAATGGATAAGCTGCAGATCCTAGTTAACCAGCAGCCTACTTCTTTCTACCCCACCCCTAGAATTGCCTTATGACTGTCCATGCATGCTTGAATTCAACAACTGTTTTGACTCCACAACCTCCTCTGGAAGGCCGTTCCATGCATCCACAACCTCTCTGTGAAACTAGGCATACATATGCCTATTTTCAGAGCACAACCTGGGAGAGTACATCAGTAGACCTTTACAAAGCACAAAGGATGTCAATAACAAAAGCCAGAGTTGTACAATAGATAATTTGGATAACACGAAGCATCAACATGAGGACCCAAAGGTGCACAATATATAAGTTAATGATTCAGTTGAATGCAAAAAAATACAACAGTTAAAAAGCAACTCATAAAACCTTACATTTAAGATATTTTAGAGCAGTTGTCTCAGTAATGCTGAAATAGTCAGATTTCATTATTCCAGCAAGGACATTAAGGAAAGGATGAATAAAAAGCTTCATATTCCAAGTGCAATCATTTTTAAAACATTCTACCAGCAGTTGTGTAAAAATTAGAGTAGCTTATTGTGAACAGATTAAAATTGACATACGCATGGCATACCACTGTTGAAGAACTTGTGACTCCACTTGCTTTCTGTGGTTTCTGTAACAAGGTAAACGATTTAGAAAACAAATAGTTGGAAATTTAAAATAACTTAGACTTAGTTTGAGTACTAAAGCTAATAGATTTTGCATTTTAGCTCTTGTACTCAGTGAACTGGTCATGTTTTTGTGTGATTATTCTTTTAGTTGCATGGGTTTTCTTTTATGCATTTTCTTTCTCCTTGTGTGTGATTTAGTGTGCTCTGTACAGTCTCAAGCAGTAATTTTGTATCTCAAAATTGTTGTAGAACTGTAATATATTCATTTGAACCATGTAAAATGTGTTGTTCTACAATTCTGTTTATCTTTATATCTCATTAATGTTTGTCTTCCCTTGCCACAGCAAGCATGCCCTAGTGAAACAGAATCTGTAAATACAGAGACCGTCAGTGGTGAAGGAGAGAACTCAGCATGCTGTGGAAGTCTTTGGTAGGTGAAAACTCAGCAGATTTCTATCTTGCCTCCTGGTGTTATTGATTTATTGCTCATTACTAGTATACATGTAACTTCATGGTAGAATTTTTCACCTTAGAACTAGTTTGTAAAATCATATACTCCAAAAAGAATTATCTAAAAATAATAAGGCTTAACTTGTCAGTAGATGGAAGTGAGTGGCTAAAATTATAAGACATGCAGAAAAAAAAAAAAGATAACATTTGTGGACTCAGGTGTAGCTGTCAAAACAGTTACATATTAATCAGTTAATAGGAACATTACTTAACAGTGCCCATTATGGTTTGAACACCCTTAAGCTGTTTAAAATGAGGTATTGGGCTTGTACACCTTCAAAAAGCATATTGCTCCTTCCTTTCTCAGAAGAATCCACAGGACAGCTGTTGCGAATCAAGCGGATGGGCGGTACAGCGTGAAGGTTGCTACCTACTGTACATAAATCCATACACACATAGCACTCAGAGGCAACAAAAAAAAATCTCCATAAGAAATCTTAGCAAATGCATTTATTTAAACCTGGGCTCTTGGACCCAAACCCCAGCGCTTCAGTGATAGCCTTCGCAGGAGATGTGGCTAATGGGGTTACAACAGATCTTAAGCAGCCATACATATTTAATTCAGACATACATGATTAATGATACATAACTGAGTTCACCTGTATGAGGTACATTTCAAATAAACTGGGTACCACACAAAGTAAATTCATTCTATTATACAAAAAGCAAATATAAAATATTACGCATAAAGAAATATTGTCACTGTGATGGGCCTCAATTAGAAACACACACTGACAGGCATATTTATTTTAACAAGGGTCCTAGTGACAAAGCTATAGTACTGGCTAAACAGCCAGACAAGACAGAGAAGAGTATCTTGCAAAGCAAAGCAGCAATCACCCTAATAACCAAAAATCAAGGCTTTCTGTTAGTAACTGGGATCCACAAAATTACCATGCTTGCAGGATGGAGAGATGCACAGGTAAAGAAGTAGATGACAGGCAGAGAAGATTTCCTATAGAGGAAAAAAGGCAGAAAATAATTGAAGGTCATTCAGTTTGCAAAATGTCAAATTTCAGGCAGATATATATATACAACTTAATGTATACATATCTTAATTTGTATGTAACGAATACACAAAAATTCATATATATCTCAACTTACTACATTACATTGGCGGTCACAAAGATGGTGCTAAAGGTCAGATGCAAGACACCAAACATTTCATTTTACTTTTCTTCAGAAACAGCTTGAGTCCCATTGGTCATTTAACCTATCAGGTTTACACTTTTAAGTCTAAAAATCCACTGACTTTCCTTTCTTAACAATAAGTTAACCCTGTCACCACCAAATTTCATAGGTGGAACCCATTTAGTCCCCATATATTTCAATCTATCGGGTGAGGAATTTTGGTGAGTAGCAAAGTGCAGACCAACTGGGGTGTCTTTTAGCATTTAGGATGTTCCTAACATGTTCCTGCAGTGTGGTTTTCAGTAGCCTGGTTGTCCTGCTCATGTATACCATATTGCAGGAGCACAACAAAATGTAAACAACAAAGGTTGTATTGCAGATAATAAATTGTCTAACCTCAAACTCTTTGCTGGATTAGCTGTGTGCTGAAATATATTGCCAGTGTTGCAGTGTTTACATACATTGCACTTCAGACATTTATAGTACCCCATTGGTCTGTTGGGTAGCCACATTGTTCCCTGGTTCTGTGTTTCTTACCTCAGCCTACTGTGTATTAACTTGTCTCTAATGTTTGGCGCTGCTAAATGTGATCTTTGGCCTTTCACCTACTGCCTCTTTCACCATTCTGTCTCCTAACAGTATAGGCCAGTTTTTGTGTATGATGCTACCCACCTGGCCTGACCAATTGTTATGTTCCGTCCAGCGGTTATAGGAGAATTACAGTATACTGCTCTCTATGTTTCACTTTTATCAATAGCTCATCTCGTGATTTGGCACGGGCTTTAGATAAGACCTCATCCAAAATTCCCTTCTCGTAACTCCTTGCTAGAAATCTGTTTTTAAGCTCACCTGCTAGTTCTAAAAAGTACTTTCTTCAGAGTAGTTCCTTCTGAGGCGAAGGAACTGTCCATGTGGGACTGAGTTGATAAGTCTGCATGGATGGGCACCATCTGCCCTAAGGATGGAGTTGGTGGCATTAGCCTTTCTGTGGCATTTAGATGCAGTTTTCTCATTCAGTTCTGTGGGTTTCAACAGGGTGACATCCAAGAAGTAAATAGTATTTTCATCTATCTTGTGAGTAAAGCTTAAATTATTTTTATTGGTATTCATCCATTTTATAAAATCTTCTATTTCCTCCTTTTCTTCCCACAAAATGCACAGTATATTGTCAATAAAGTGCTGCCAAATCCGATCCCGGCAAATATGGATTTAATTCGAGGTTAAAAATACAAGTTTCTTCCTACTTGCCCAGGAACAGACCGGCAAGGAGGGGGCCATAGATGCCCCATTGCAGTGTCACATGTCTGGAGGTAGTGGACCCCACTGAACTCAAAGCAGTTGTGCTTTAGAATGTAATCTAGGGAGTTAAGAATAAATTCAGTGGGTATAGTCTCCTGTCCCAACTATTTTCTAAGAAGTACTGTATCTACATGCTTCTAATCCATCTGTGTGTCTAATGCATGTATATAATGTTTCAGCATCCACACACAACCAATAAATGCCTTCCCATTTAAATGCTTCCAATTTTTTAAGTACATCTGTGGTGTCCTGTATGTGGGAACACAGCCTATAACACTTCTCTGTAGAAAGGAGTCTACAAATTTACTTAGTCTTTCTGTGAGGGCATCCAATGCTGGATATTATAGGGCATCCGGGGAGGGTCAACATATCCTTATGCACCTTAGGTAAGATATACATGCTAGGGGTAATGGAGTATTCATTCCATAAATACTTTTTATTCAGGTTCACTTATCTCCCCTTCTGCACCCCTTCTTGCAACAGCATATGTAATTCAACTTTAAACCTGTCAGTAGGGTTGCATAGTAGTTTTTGATAATTATTCCCATCCTGTAACAACTTCATAACAATATCCTCATAGTGGTTTTTGTCAAGAATTCCTAAGTTCCCCTTATCTGCTGGTTTTAAAACTAAATTATAACTAGTAAGGTCCCTCAATGCTACAAATTCAGTATAGTGCATATTTTTCTGTTTAGGGTTAGTAACTCTTTCTAGTATCTCATTTACCTGTTTTTCCAGTCTTTTCAAATGCTAGAATCACTGGATTATTAATAATCGGCATGAAAGTTGAGTCTGATTTAAAGTTTCTTTTCTTTCTATCCATATGTCCCCATCTACAGTCACACTTAAGGTTTCAAGCAAATCCTCATACAGTACTGCTGTTTTGGAGTAGGTAATGCAGTTCCTGGGTATCGATTCCTTCCAGTACATTTTCTAATTTGGTACTGTCACAATATATCTTGTTCCCTGGTTGGCAGTCTCAGTGTTACTAATTTAACTTAATAGAAGTCTATGTCCTCCATAGCTGTAATCAACTCTTCTGTAACCCCACGTGTGTCACCAGATGCAGTTACTCGATTGTTATTGAAAAAATATCTTAAGTTTAATTTTTCTGAAGAACTTGAAGAGCTCAACATACACTTGGAATGCGTTTAGGCGTGGTGTGGAACAAATAAGAGTCTCTTTTAAGCCTCAGTCTGCTGTATGATCTTCCTGGACATAAGTCTCCATCACTCATTCCACTAATGAGACTACGCTGGAGGCGCTAGGATTGTGTGGGAGCCAAAATCTTCAGGAGGGCAGGCGTCGAGGTAGAGCCACGTGGAAACAGTGCCAAGAGACTGACTCATGCCATATAGGCTACCTCAGCATTGACCCTCCAACCACCTCAGTTCCTTTTTCCCCACCATCAAGTGTGCTTCAGTGAGGATGTGCTCACCTGCGGAGTCGAATCTTCCGTCTGTATGACAGCAGCAGTCGTTCATAGAAACATAGAAACATAGACATAGAAACATAGAAACATAGACATAGAAACATAGACTTTGACAGATAAGGACCGCTAGGCCCATCTAGTCTGCCCATTTCTACACAGGATAGGCCGCAGATCCTAGTTAACCAACAGCCTATTTCTTCCTACCCCCACAAGAATTGCCTTATGTCTGTCCCATGCATTCTTGAATTCTCCACAGTTTTAGACCCCACAACCTCCTCAGGAAGGCTGTTCCATGCATCCACTATCCTCTCTGTGAAATAATACTTCCTCACATTGCCCCTGAACCGCCCTCCTTCTGTCTTTAAATTGTGTCCCTTGTTCTTGCAAGTCTCTTTTTCTGAAAGATGCTACCCTCTTGGACTTTGTTGATTCCACTGAGGGTACTTAAAAGTTTCTGTCATGTCCCCCTCTCCCTTCAAGGGTATACATATTAGCTCCTTTAGTCTCTCCTCATACGACTTCTCTTGCAGACCCTGCACCATTTTAGTTGTCCTCCTCTGGACTGCCTCTATCCTGTCTATGTCCTTGCGGAGATGGGGTCTCCAGAACTGGACACAGTACTCAGATGGGGTCTCACCAACTGTCTGTACAGAGGGATAACAACTTCCTGTTTTCTGATGATGATGCCTCTCCCTATACATCCCAGTATACCCCCAGCCCTCCCTACTGCCTTCTCACATTGCTTGCTAACCTTAAGGTCATCTGATATGATTACCCCCAGGTCCCTTTCCTTTTTTGTTGTTACTACCTCCCCACCCATTGTGTATTCTTCCCTGGGTTCTTGTTTCCCAGGTGCATTATTTTGCACTTCTTTGCATTGAATCCTAGCTACCATACTTCGACCATTCCTCCAACCTTGCCAAGTCCCTTTTCATCCTTTCCACGCCTCCTTGTGTATCAACTCTGTTGCAGATCTTTGTGTCATCTGCAAAAGGCATACTTTCCTTCCAGTCCCTCTGCAATGTCACTGATAGAGGCATTAAAAGGACTGGACCAATACTGAACCCTCGGTACCCACTAGTAACCCCCTTTTCTTCAGAGTGGACTCCATTTACAATTACCTTCTGTATCCTGTTGTCCAGCCAATGTTTTACCCAGGCTATCACCCTGGGTCCCACTCCCAGGCTGGTTAATTTGACTATTAATCTTTGTGTGGGACTGTGTCAAATGCTTTATAAAGTCTAGGTAGGCCATGTCCACAGCCCCTCCCTGGTCTACTACTTTGGTCACCCAGTCAAAGAAATCTAATAGATTCGTCTGACATGACCTTCCGCTGTGAATCCATGCTGGCTTGGGTCCTGTGCTCCACTGGCCTCTAGGTACTCGACTATTCTTTCCTTCAGAAGTGACTCCATCACTTTCCCTACCACAGAGGTCAGACTGACAGGTCTGTAGTTTCCTGCCTCTGTCTTGGACCCACTTTTGTGAAGGGGAATCACATCCGCCTTCCTCCAATCCTCGGGTACCACACCATCCTCCCATGATTTATTAAAAAGAGTAGCCAGTGGTTTCACTAGTTCTCCCTTAATTCTTTAGAATTCTAGGTGAATTCCATCAGGACCCATTGCTTTGTTCACCTTCAGTTTTAGGAGTTCTTGCAGAACCCTTTCTTCTGTGAAAGGACTGGGATCGACCCCCTATCAAGAGTGCTTCTGTTAATTGGATTAGGCACTTCCCCTCCTCTTTTGTGAATACTGAGCAGAAATATTCGTTCAGTATTCCTGCTTTTCACTGTCCCTCTGCCCACCCAATCGTTCATTCTATTCAGCCTCACTATCCTCCTTTGTCTTTTCACGCCGCTGATGTACCTATAAAAGGTTTTATCCCCCTTCTTAACTGAGTTGGCTGTCTTTTCCTCAGTTTGGGCCTTGCTATTCTGACTTCCTCCTGCTTCCTTCTGCCTTAACTGGTACAGCTCTCTGTCCTGCTCCTTCTGTGTTTCCTTATACTTCTGGAATGTTATCTTTTTCTTCCTGACTTTCACAGCCACCTCTTTTGAGAACCATAGTGACTTTTTCGTTTTGATTTGTTTATTTGCTTCACACAAAGGCTTGTTGCCTCTGTGATGGCAGTTTGATAATTCCCCATTGTTGCTCTACACCTCCTTCTAGCCTGTTTGCTAGTGCTTTTCTGAGGCACTCTCCCATCTTGCCAAAGTCAGCCCTCCTAAAGTCCAGTACCCTCACTTTTGTATGGGCTTGACTCTGTAGCTGAGTTTAACGTGAACCACACTGTTTGATGGTCACTTGTCCCAGATGGCAATCCACTTCTAGATCTGAGATCCTCTCACTGCCCCGTTTGAGAGTCGAGGTCTAAGATTGCTCCCTCACAAGTGAGTTCCAAAACTAGCTGTCTAATGCCTGCCACCTGTAGGGCATCAAGAATGGCCCTGCTCTTGGATGTGGCTGCAGCAAATGTGCTCCAGTTAACATCTGGCATATTCAGGTCTCCCATCAACAGTATCTCCTTTCAGCATTTGATTAAGTTGTAGTATTTATTCATTACTCAGTTTAAAAGAAAGTTTTCTTTTCTTGTAGAAAGAACAGAGAAGTCTTCTTCAGCCTGCTTCGACACAGTCGACCATGAACGAGGACCAGTGATGGTAGGAGAGTTTGTATGAAAGCTGTGTTTCAACAGGGCTGAATCTGTCACACCCTCTACTTGGGTGGGGGACTTGGCTATGGGCAGTCTGGTGTTTTGGGGATAGGCAGTCCTCCCAAAGCACAAAGAAGCAGACCCATTCTCAATCTTCGCCGAGAACCCAGCACCACTCAGCCTTGAGTTCCTCTTCATCCCACCGGTCGAATAAGAAGCGGTACTGCTCGTGGTAGCCCTTTGGTATGTCTGCACATGATTGTCGATAACAGAACAGAAGGCCAACTCCAACTCCATCGGGGTCACCTGTGGCCTCTATTCTTAGTGGCCAACATCCTCGACTCTATAGTCCCTCCCTACCCCCTGAGGGGTCCTTGATGAGCAGTTTCATCATTGGGCCACTCTTGTGGAGCAGTGAGTTTGGCAGTTGTTCCAGCTGTCCGAGCCTGTGGAGTCGACCCTGGGCCGCCGGGCCTAGGGGTTTGAACCTGCAGGCAGGGCAGTTGGGTCTACCCTGTTTATGCGGCACCTTTTCCGATGCCATCAACACGGTGCTCTTGTGCTTTTCCCCTCACATGGCTGCAGCACAGGTACCGTTTCTCTTCCTCATGTTTTCAGATCTTCATCCTTGGGCTCTGAGAGTTGGGTTGGGGTCTCCAGGCACTTAGCAGCACTGCACTGGGTCTGGTGCCACCTCCGACTTTGGTCTTGGCGGCACCGTGTTCAGCACCACATTCAGCGCCGCAATCGCCTTCACAGTTGGCGCCACCAGGGGCTTCAAGGAGCACCCCTCCTGCTCTCTTTCTTCTTTTCCTTATATACTATCCCTTCTGGGCTAGTAGGGACGATATTGAGATTGATCCTGATCCGAGATTAGGAGACAACTTTGATGAAGATTCATCTCTCAGAGCGGAAGTAAATCCTCTTCTTCAGCAGAGTTTCTGGTCGAGGACCTGTCCTTTAAGTCTCTGCTGAAAATATGAATTCTCTCTCTCTCTCTCTCCAGACTTTGGAGGTTGATCTGGGGAAGTTGTTACCTGCAATATCTGCATGTCCCGGAGATCCCTGTGGAACTGACTTTTCTGGTACAGCCCTCTTCGAGACTCTCACAAATGGTGTGGGACAATCTGGGCTTATTCCTTCCATGGCTAAGTCCATAGACAGGAAGTATACACTTCAAGGATCGACCCGATCCTGGCCTCTCAAGCTTTTGCTGATGCCATATGGTCTTGGCAAAAATAACAAAGCCATCCTCCTCAGGAGCTCACGGCTTGTCTGGTAAACAAAGAATCTCATAAGATCGACACTTTGGGAAGCAAGTCTGCTGCTGCTACCCTGGGTATGTGTATTGCTAGCTACCAGGGCTATTTCTCACAATATGAGTATACCCTCTGGCATTCACTAAAGCAACTGTGGAGACTTTTCTGGTGTCAGACGTTACCACAGAGCTCCTCCAAACTATCACTGGGGTACTGGGTCAATAATCAGCAACTTAAGGCTGCTATGGACATGTTTGACACTGCTTAGAGCAGCAGCAGCTGGGATGTGCACTCAAGGCCACTTGTGGTTACAAACCTTTGGGGTTCACAAATGATGGCCAGCAAAGAGTCATGAATTTTACCATTTGATGGAGTTTATCTGTTTGGTCCACAGGTGGAGCAGGCACTCAAATGCCACACAGAAAACTAGGATGGCTATCAAAACAGCCAGACTGGATCCTGCTGCCCTCAATGGGACAGAAACCACTGTCAGTTTGATAACCATCAGTCCTTTCATGGTAAGGGCAAGGTGGCTTCAACAAGAATCAAGCCCCTCAGTCACAAAAAGCGCAGCAGAAGGCACAAGGCCCAAGGCGCGTAGTGCCTCCCTCTGAGATTCTGGCCCAAGTCGCACCTCAGCTGTCCAAGGGGCTCTTGGCAGTAAGGGGCATCTGACTCAGTTTTACAACCAGTGGAAGTCAGTCACATTGGACAAATGGGTTCTCAGGTAAATTCACGAGGGTTACTCTCTAAATTTTTGAGAAACCCCTCCGGATCATCCACCCAAATGACAGCCCAGGCTGTCTGTCACTCAGTCAGACCTCCTCACTTCCAGATTCAAGGTCTTCTGAACAACAGGGCAGTAGAAATAGTTCCACAGGACCAACAAGACACAGGTTTCTACTTCTATTACTTCCTAGCTCCAAAGACAAGCAGGCATGCACCCTATTCTAGACCTAAGAAAGTTAAACAAATTCCTTTACAAGGAGACATTCAAGATGACATAGCTTGGTATGCTTCTACCACTGATTCATCAAAATGATTGGCTGACCTCCCTGGACATGTATGACACCTACCAGCATGTTCCCATGCACCAAGCCACTACAAAGTATCTCCGATTTGTGGCTCTGGGTCAGCCTACCAATTCAGAGTCCTGCCCTTTGGGCTATCCTTGGCACCTCGTGTCTTTCTTGAAGTGCTTTGCAGTACTTGCACTGCATCTCAGGAAACCTCGGAATTCAAGTGTTCCCATAGCTGGACAACTGGCTCCTAGCAGGCTCCTCCAGATAAGGGACTGAGGAAGCAGTGATACGGCTTCCAAGTTCCTCACATCCATGGGAGTTCTGTTGAATCTGAAAAATTGCAGCTACAACCCTCCCAACAACTCCTCTTCACAGGAGCCCTCATGGATACCTCCAGTGCAAGGACCTTCCTCCCAGAGGACAGGAGGAATGATATCCTTCAGATGGCTCACTTCATCAAAGAGAACGACTCAGTCCGAGCTCTCTCGATGCAGCGGATGCTGGGTTTCATGGCATCATCAGTGTTCATGGTGCCCTTGGCTCATCTTGACATGAGGACCACTCAGTGGATGCTCAGTACTCAGTGGTCCTCGACCATGCATCCCCAGTCCGTTCACATCAAGGTGTTGGAACCTCTAAAGCGGTCACTCACTTGGTGGACTTAAGAGAACAACCTACTGAAGGCTTTCATTTTGCCCCTGGAGACACAGATCACCATCACCACAGATGCATCTTTACTGGGATGGGAGCTCACTGTCAAATCTCTGTACCCAAGGTCTGTGGAATCAGGATGAGTCTCAACTCCACATAAATGTCCTGGAAATGAGGGCTGTTCTGGATGCAGTCTGAGCCGGAAGGACATCATCTGTCCAAAATCATTCTACTTCAGATGGACAACAAAGTAGTGATATAGTACATCAACAAGCAGGGTGGGGCACACTCTTACCCCGTGCAGGAAGTGATGAGCATGTAGGAATGGTGCCTGGAGCACGAAGCCCTGATCCAAGCAGTCTACCTGCCTGGAGTACAGAACAATCTAGCAGATCACCTCAGCAGAATGGAGCGGAACCTCATGGGTGGTCTCTCGGCGTAAATGTTTTTTTTTTTTTTTATTTCGTTGTTTAACCAGGTATAGCACACTAAGCTGAAAGCTTTTTACAGGAGCGACCTGGGAGCACAAGGAGGTTAAGTGACTTGCTCAGGGTCACACAGTATGCAAGTGAAGCTGTGGGATTCAAACCCAGGTCTGGTCTGCTGGATGTCACCAGATTTGAAGTTCAGAGCCTTAGACCACTGCGCTATACTGCCTCCCGTGTGTGTTGTGCAGTCACTCTTCAAAGAGTGGGGCACACTGGACCTGGACCTTTTCACATCTTCACTCAACAAAAACTGCCTCTATTCTGCTCCAGAAACCCAGAACCTGGTGTTTTCCTGTCAGGATGCATTCAGACTATGGTGGACAAGATGCTTTCTGTACACATTTCCTCCTCTTCCCTTAGTTCAGAGTGTGCTGCTCAAGCTGGAAGCACGGGGTGGGGACACAATGATCCTCATCGCCCCATTCTGGCCTAATCAGATTTGGTTTCCGTTGATCAACAAATTATTGAAAATTCCACCAAGACAACTACCACTTCAAATGGACCTTCTGACCCGGGACCCAGTGGTCCATCCCAACCTGAGATCCTTCATCTCCACACATGACTCCTGAGGAGATAGAAGTGAGTAGATTTCATGTCTCATGTAGTCTCAGACATTCTCCTAGTGGCGGCAAGTCAGCTACTAGGAAAACTTACATGGCAAAGTGGAAGTGTTTCTCCATCTGGTGTGCAAAGTCCTCCCTGGATCCCTTTTCTTGCCCACCTAACAAAATCCTGGAGTATCTACTAAACCTGTCAAATACAGGGCTATGATACTCATCCATGAAGAGTCCGTCTCTGCGCTAATCTTAGCTTATCATGTGCCTATACACTTTATGTCTCTGGCTCAGTTACCCTTGGTTAAGAGGTTCTTTAAATGTATACTCCACTAGGCCACCAGTCAGGAGACGGTGGCTACTTGGATATTAACCTTGTGCTAGACATGCTCACCCCATAGACCTTCGAGGCCTCTAGCAACATGTGAGCTGAAGTTCCTGACCCTGGAAGGCCGCCTCGTAGCCATTACCTGCTCGCAGCTCTGAAATGCATGCCCTGGTCACAGACCCTTCTTATACAGTATTTCACAAAGACAAGATGATTCTCAGAACTCACCCTAAGTTTCTCCCCAGACTAGTCTCAGAATTCAATCTGAACCAGCCCTTGGTCCTTCCATCCTACTTTTCAAACTTCCAGAATGAAGGAGGCGTATTCTACATTCTCTGGATGTTAAAGGGTTTTGTGTTCTACATAGACTGAACTAAAGAGATCCATGAAGTGAAAGCAACTCTTTGTCTACGTTCACCATGGCCCGGCTGGGTCAGCCTGTTGTCATCAAGTGTATTTGGCGTGGCTGGTGGCATGTCTTCGCCACTGCTCTTCCATGGCACAGGTTAAGCTGGAAGGCAGGGTAATATGCACATTCTACTAGAGCAGTCGTGGCATCTCTGGCAGAAATACAGAATGTGCCCATTGCAGACATCTGCAGTGTAGCTACTTGAGCTCCATGCACACTTTTGTGAAGCACTATGCTTTGGATGTCCATGCCACACAACATTAGTCCTTTGGCAGGACAATCCTTAATGGACTGCTGTCCTACGTGAGCTCCTCTCTCCTGCCGCCCTTCTCGGGGATTATTTTAGCTCGATACTCTCCCATTAGTGTGAATGAGTGGTGGAGACTTTATATCAGGAAGATATGAAAATGACTTACCTCCGTAATTCTTGATCTTCTTGAACAAAGTCTCCACCACTCATTCACATCCCTCCTCCATCCCCGAGCTCACTTATCTGTTTTGGTCTTACTCCCTTGATGGCTGGGCTGTAAAGACTCTGTTGTGTTGATCCTTATATGGCTCATTTGGACTATCTTATGTCTGACATAGGTTAGTTTCACTAGGTTAGTTTACGCTGCACCTCCTTGGTGGAAAAGGTACTGAGGCAGTTAGAGGGTCGACACCGATGTAGCTATATGGTGTGAGACGGTCTCACGGTGCTGTTTCACACGGCCCTACCTCGACGGCCCTCCTGAAGATTTATGGCTCCCGCTCCGGTCCTAGCACCTCAGTGTAGTCCCGTTAGTGTGAATGAGTGGTGGAGACTTTGTCCAAGAAGATCAAGAATTATGGTAGGTATGTAATTTTCATTTCCTGCTCTTAGGTCTTTACAAGAAGGGTTTCTCTAATCTGCTTTATGTTTACTGCTGTATCTAGTGTTTTAAAATGACTGATCAGAAGCAAATGATTTGATACCTTTTAATGGACCAACATAGATGTAACAACAAGAACAAAGTGCTCTAGCTTTCGGACCAACCAGTCCTTGCGTCAGGCGAAGGACTGGTTGATCAGCACATACCTATTAACCCATTCGTATATCATCATTCTCTGAATCTATTCTTTCTAGGACCAATCCGGCAACTACTAAATCTAGATTTTAAAATGACTGTAGATTCTCGGTATAATCCAGCTGATTGTGTACTCTGCTTTATGTTTCATATGGTGCTTATTTTGTCCTTTGAATTTTACCTGCTCCTGTAATCTATTTTGCTGCTATTATCTTTCTTTGAGTGTTGCACTGTACATTGTACAGTATTTTACTAGAAACATTTGTCACCCGTTTTACTCTTCCTCTGTTGTACTCTTCCAGGATGTGCCTAAAAATAGGCAGCTGTTATTGTCTAGTGCACTTACCTGGTAAATAAAAATGAAATAAATAAATTACAGTACCTGACAGTAGTATAGAGAGTTCCGTAAGTCCACCCTATCTTAATACTGCTTTGACACCACTTTTGTAACCTTGTGATGTCATGCATGGGGACAGTTGTGCCTCGCTGTAGTTAATTATAACTTCTCCATGTGTGTCATCACAAGCTTCCATTAAATGGTGGCAATGTAATATTATTATAGGAGGGACTTAGTCAAGGATATCTCCATTATGTTGCCTTCTACAGGTAAACACAATACTATACCTCATTCAAAAAGATTTTCATTGGTTTTTAAAGTATGAGGGACACAGTAAATGTTTCCTTTTAATTCCCAAATGCCTACTTCTTCCTAGATGTTATTGACTTCTGAAAATGTGTTAGAAATAAGCATCATTCTGATCAGGGACATGACACCCATAGAATTTCTGGGAGGACACAAAATAGAACAGATTGGGCTTACAGGAACCCTAAGTTTTACATTTTTACAGCCTTTCTCAGTCCAAAAGCCCTAGTTGGATGAGAATTTTGGGGCATGTTCCCTCCTCCAAATATGTCATCATGACAGCCCTGATTCAGATCCACTGTCAGCACCATTTTGCCACTGGCCTGCTTCCTAGGTAAACACATTGTCCTCACATTTTATCTTTCCTGTACTGTTTATTGTGTATTTATATATCATTTGTAAATATTTTTACTTTAATATACCTGTACTTCTGTAATTAATTGCACCAAATGTTTGCTGTTGCACACCCTATTGTTATCCCTCTCCCATAATGCACATGAAAACAACCCTCGGTTCATTGTCCCTTCTCAGTCACTAATTGTGAAAATAAATAAATAAATCCAGTGATTGGCAACAATTCCTCCAGCTTGCCACTTTGGGCTGTTATGTAGTGGTCTGATTCAGCCAATTTAGAATCCAGGGATCTTCTGGTTAGTTTTGATGTGGAAACATCTTTTGTACATAAGGACCCACAAAAACAGTAAATCTGATACTCAAAATTAAACTGTTACATTATCTTACCTGCAGTTCAGTGGCACACTGAATGTATGTTTGTCTAGCTGGCAAAGGATCAGTGGTTGAAATCTGATCATGGGACTTAAGCATTGCAGTGTCAATGTCTCAGTAGGTAGCATGCTCGCCTCTGGGGACGTAAGAGCAGATGTTGTGGGTTCTAGCCTTGCACCAGGTACATGGGGTAACACACATAACTGACACTGTAGTGCAGTATGAGGAGGGTGCTGTCCTTCATCTGCCCATCTTTGATCACTATCCAGGTGGAAGTAAAAGTTCCCATGGCACTTATCGATGAAGAGTAGGGGAGTTCTTATTAAAAGAAAACATATACAAACACAAACAAAGAAATGTAATCACAAACCTTACACCATACACCTACATTAATCCTAAGAAATACAGAGATATGACCAGATGGTCCAAAAGCGAAAAATAATCCAATAAAATATAAAACCAAATAAATCCAGCTACAAAACACACCCACTAAGGACACTGCCTAGGAAAAGTGAAATGCTAAACAAACTGTCTAGAAAAGATACCCCAGGCCAACAGTCATATCACATTTTCCCACAAAGACGGAAAATGCTGCTTAGGCAGCCAACTGTATTCAAGTCTCGGATCAGTCTAACTTCTTAGTGACCTTCAGGAGCAAGACATCAATTGGAACAGTTTCTGTTGAAAAAGAAAGGATTGCCTGGCCTGCCAGATGTGCCACTTCAAACTAGCCATGATACACAAGGTGCTGTAGTCCCAAGAGTGACAAGAACAAAATAAACTTTCATTATGTGAGAGTAGAAAACACATAAGTCTTCCAAAACCTTACTAGTTCAGTCCAAAAATCTTGAATATAAGGCAAGAGAAAAATAAATGATGCATTGACTCAAGTTCTTGACCACAAGAGTCCCTTAAACAAGGTCTGTCTACAGAACTTTGGTGCTTGTGATTGGCTCTAACCTGCAATTTTTCGTGGGTACTCAATTTGTTCAGAATTCATTGACTTATGAAACTATATCATTTCTAATACCAAATACTGAATATGTACTTAGATTTGCAAAGGAACTAGCAAAACTGTATTATTGTGCACTACAGCAAGCATTGCATCATGGACATGGCCTATCTGGACTTCAGCAAGGCCTTTGACACTGTGCCACATAGAAGACTATTACACAAACTGGGGAATATGGGTGTGGGCAGGACAGTAGTGTGGTGGGTAGGTAACTGGCTGGGTGGCAGGACACAGAGGGTGGTGGTAAATGGCTGTCACTCCACAGAGGAAGAGTGACCAGTGGGGTACCACAGGGATCAGTGCTGGGACGGTCCTATTCAACATCTTCATCAGTGACATTGCACACGATATAGAAGGCAGAATTTCACTGTTCGCTGATGACACAAAGCTCTGTAACAGAGTAGACACACCAGAGGGTGTAGACAGAATGAGAAGGGACCTGCAGAAACTTGAAGAATGGTCAAGGGTTTGGCAGTTGAAATTCAGTGCAAAGAAGTGCAAGATAATGCATATGGGGCACAAAACCCTGGCACAATATATCAGTTGGGGGGTGAGGATATAGCATGCACCAAGCAGGAAAGGGATCTTGGGGTTGTCATCTCTGATGACCTCAAGGTAGGGAAACAGTGTGACAAGGCATCAGGTAAAGCAAATAGGGTGCTGGGATGTATAGGCAGGGCATCACCAGCAGGAAAAGGGAGGTCATAATTCCGCTATACAAGACACTAGTGAGGCCCCACCTGGAGTACAGTGTACAGTTCTGGAGACCATACCTACGTAAGGACATAGACAGGGTAGAGAAGGTTCAGAGGAGGGCAACAAAGATGGTGCATGGGTTGCATCACAAATCCTATGAAGACAGGTTGAAGGAACTGAACATGTACTCCCTGGAGGAGAGGAGGGAGAGAGGGATATGATAGAGACATACAAGTATCTCACAGGGAGGAACAGGGTGCAGGAAAACACTATTTTAAGCGAAAAAGATGTTTCAGGACTAGAGGGCATGGGATGAAGTTGGAGGGAGGACGATTCAGAGGAAACATGAGAAAGAATTTCTTCACTGAACGGGTGGTGGACAAGTGGAACACCCTGCCAGAGGAAGTGGTGGGGGCTGAAACAATCACGGATTTAAGAATGCATGGGATAGACATAAAGGAATTCTAGAGGTCAGGGGTAGGGAAATAGACTTCTAGGAAAACAAACTGAACTTACAAGCTCAAATGGGCAGACTAGGTGGGCCATAGGCCCTTATCTGCCGACACTGTCTATGTATCTATGTATCATCTCGGACAGTAGTACTGTGCATGCTCAGAAGCAAAGTTTAAACTTTTAGATGTTACAATAATACAATTACACTACTTCTTCTACCAATCTAATTACACACAGTACATTGGTACAATCAATATCTGGTTTCAAAAGTAATAATCCACATGCTAATATGCAATCGAATTCACCAGCCCCACAGTTTACCAACTCGTCATTCCCACCATTGCCACTGCAGCACATGAGACTGTTTGGAAGGTAAGCCAATGTCACCATGGAAACCACTCTACAGCTCTGTGGCATGCTTTGAAATGATGGCGCTGCATTTCAAGCTCTGGAAAAACAGTTGTGGAAGGACTATTTTACAAAAAAGAAAAATATATCTATTACTATTTCACTGAAGAAGATGGCACAATTATTTAAAAAAAAACAGTTATAATAATAGCAGTAAGGTATGACCAGGGGTTAAATTAACAGTCAATCACCCCTTTGGGCAATTACACCCAAGGTGATTAACAGATGTTAATCTAACCCTTGGTCAACCATGTTAAATCACGATCATACAGTTTCACCAGGGCAGAAAATAAACCTGTACAAAAGACAACTGCAATTGTTGTATTTTCATAAAACAGGAGATGGGGAAATCTGGAAGGCACTACCAAACCACCCCAAAGGCTGAGGACCAGTAGATTCTCATGCTGACAAAACAGGTAAGCACCGACCATCAAAATAAACCCATAACTCTGAAGACAGTAGCACAATGAGTTTCAAAAAATAGGAGAAGAAAATACAGTAGAAAATAGCAAAGGGTTAATCTTCATACCCATACCCCTTCCTTAGGTGATCCAAAGGTATGAGCCCATTTCACTGGATTTAAATGGCTACCGTTCAGCAATTAAAAAAAATCTCTAAAAAGTTTAGCCTCAGGTATTTTTGCAGGAGATGCAAACTGATGTATAAAAACATAAGGATGAGGAATGTTTTGACTATCTATATATATATATATATATATATATATATACCTTCTTAGCCTTGTATGTAGGCCATTTATTCCATACAGAAACCTTCAAACCTCAGGAATCCCTCACTGTGCTTACTGTTGCAATCAGCCTGAAGGTCTGAGCTGCCCTGGAGAGTGGAATTTTATGTAAATTATGGAACTCTGTAATGCAATTTCAAATCTCTGCTGTGTGGTGGCATTCTGCCCTGCTCTCCAACATCAGATTTATTTCTCTGCTTGAGGAAAAGCCACCCCAAAGAGCTCTCTTCATTTGACTCAAATTTAACAGTTTTATTTTACATTTTATGAAGTATTTTGTTTAGTTCTCTTCATATCTCTGCTGTTTTAGTTAGTTTAGCATAGTTTAGCTTTTCTTTTTAGTTTCTAGAATCTTTCTCTGGTTCCTCAGCAGTTCCCAGGAACCAGAGAAAAACCCTTGTTGCATTTTTCTCTTTTTAACTGCATTTCTTCTGCTTTGTTTTCTCTCGTTTACTTTATTTTACATTTTAAAATTGTTTTGCCTCGGTTCCTCGATTTACAGAAACGAGTTGCATTTTCATATTTTCTATATATTGAGAGAAATATATATATATATATATATATATATATATTTATGTATATTTTTTAATTTATTTCTGTATATTTTCCTATGCCCTTGACTGGCTACTTCTTTGGGCCACCTAGGGACCCCCTTCACCCACCATTCTTCTGAGCCATCATTATTGTCCCACATACTGCGCCCCCAAGCAGCCCGATGTATCCATTTGTCAGTGGGAGCCCCTCCTGGGGCCCATGGGAGGAGAGACTGGGATTCACATTAGACTGTGCACATGGCAGGGGATTGGCTAGAAGGCATTCACCTGGGCTGCATGGCACAAAGGACCCAGCAACCATCATCCAGTTGGCGAGCTGGTGCTTTTCCGTTTTCTCAGTAAACCACCCACCTCCTGTTGCAGCTGTATGCACACAGCATCCTGGGGATGCACTGTGAGCGTGGTCACCCATGCCACAAATGCATCACCACTATGGGCCGACAGGGCAGCTCTCAAAGCAGTACAGGCTTGCACTCGCCCCAGTGAGGAGAGTGTCCACGGACGCTCAAGCCCTCCTGACCAGCCTCTGCTCCTGCTGTTCCGGCTTGGCACAAACCTTTTTCACCAGTGTGCCAAGCAAACCCCTTTCAAGCTCGGTGCCACAGAGACAGCTGAAAATTCTTTATAATACTATTTAAAAAAATGTTTAAAATTCTTTTTATTAGCGGTTCGTCTATTTTAGGGAACTAGACCACAATTTTAGTTTTCTCAATTGGGAACCTTGTTTTCTTTTGAGGGTCCTGCCTAATTGGCATGTCTGACAGACCCAAAAAACAGGACCTACAGGTTTTAAAGAAAAACATGTCGCTGCCCTTTTTTACTGAAGAAGGAAAGGAGTCATCAGTGTCAGTGGACAAAATGAAAATGCTCTCTATGGAGGGGACATGGCTAAGGCTTGGCAATTTCTCCAGGCTTTCCAAGCCATGGGATATCTAACAGGCATGTAGGTTCCTCTTCTGGTCCCGGTTCCCCTGGTTCCTGAGGACCAGGGGAGCTGAATTCTATTGTGATGAGGAGGAAGAGGAACCCATTGAGCCTGATGGTTTCCCTAAGCAGGAGCTTGGTTCCTCTCCCGGGGTCAGGATGATTTTTCCTCCCACTATGCCTTTAATGAGGCAAATGTAGACACCCTCGACCTCTCCACCCAAGAAACTGTGGAGGGCGAGGATGATGTCAGTTCTTGGATATGATGGGGTTAACTCCAACAAGAGGTTGCTCCTACCAGTACACAAGCTCCTCAAGAAAGCAACCTGCAAATTGTTGCAACCCCTACTTCCACCCCAGGCATTGACAAAAGATTGAGAAACAGGTACCAGCTGGACAGAAGTGATGCCGACTGCCTTTACTCACACCCAGACCATGAAGGGTGGCACAGGCTGCATTCTGTGATGAGGCCAAGGTTCCCTTCTTCATCCAGCTTCCAGACAAAGATTCTAGGAAGCTGGATAGTATGGGAAAAAGGTCTATACCTCTGCCTCCCTGCTGCTGAGGCAGGCTGCTTATGTGGCCTATACTGCCCAGTACCAGAAAGCTCTCTGGAGCTCATACTGGCCATAAGTTAGAAAGCTTCTAGGAATCTGACACAGGATTTGGCAGATACTGCAAAATCTGCCCTGGATGCAACCAAGTACCAATTCCAAATGGCAGTGGATACCAGTTACACTGCTTTCCAGGGTCACAGACCATTCTATATCCTTAAGGAGATTTGTCTGGCTCAGGACCACTAACCTGTCTCAAGACACCCAGTCAAAGGCCTTGGATTTCCCTTGTGATGGTAATTCTTTATTTGGTGACAAGATAGAGACATAACATGAAAAAGGTAGAAGAGTATAAAACACCTACAAAAGCAACACTGAGAAAGGAAAAGGCCTCCACTTCCTATAGGTCCCATGGAAGCAGAGGTAGGGGTAGGAGTTACTTTCCTTGTGGGTTCCTGCCATGTGACTTCTCTCAGATGAGAGGTTTCTTCAAGAGCAGGGTAGAAGAGGGCTCCAAATGGGCTGACCCAACTCCCCAACACCCAAGGTTCAGTCCAAACAGAACCCCTGATGAGTTAGTCCAGGTCGCCCATCCATCGCCAGTGGGAGAAGGCTGGCTCACTTCTTTCAGGAATGGAAAACATCACCACAGACAAGTGGGTCCTCTAAATGGTGAGCCAGGGACTCACACTACATTTCAAAAGATTCCCCAGGCTACAAATTTGCAGAACGTCAAACCTCCCTCCAACAGAAAGGATTCAGCAGGAGTTGGAGGTCAGAAAGTTGCTGCAGGCAAAAGCAACAGAAAGAGTTCCTTCCTTTCAGTGGGGAAAAGGCCTTTACTCAAGGTATTACCTCACCCACAAGAAAAGTGGGAGTGGCGACCCATTTTGGATCAAGATTTCTAAACAAGCACATAAAAGGACAAGTTAAAATGATAATCTTAGCTACAGTGGTACCATCTCTGCAGTAAGAGACTAGCTGGGTTCCTTGTACCTGAAGGATGCTTATTTTCATCATCCAATCAGACCCAGCCAAAGAAAATACTTAAGGTTCAGGTGAGCAACTGGTCATTATCAGTTCACAGCCCTCCTTCAGTTTCTCTTCAACCACCAAGGTATTCACAAAGTGCTTAGCGTGGTGGCAGCATATCACAAGACAGGAATGCTGGTTTTCCATACCTGGATGACTGGCTGGTCACAGGAAAGTCACACCATCAGGCCGAGCGCCTCTCCTCCTGACCCAAAGCACCTTGGAGGTCTGGGGTTTCTCATAAATGCTCCAAAGACCCAGACAGAACCAGTCCAAGTCCTAGAGTTCTTAGGAGCAGAACCAGATGCCATCCAGGGAGAAAGCCTTGTAAACCTGGCAAAGTCTTTCGTCCAGGGCCAGCCCAGACCATGAAGGTACTTCCTTCAGTTCTTGGAACATATGGCATCCACCACTGCTCTAGTGACAGGAGCCAGATTTCAAATGAGAGAAATCCAGTACTACTTAAGGGCCCATTGGGCCAAAAAGCGAGACACCTTTTCAAGGCTGGTACCTGTAACAAAGTTTTTCTTAAGAGCTTTGGAGTAATGGAAGCAAGAAAGCAGTCTCGGGAGGGAGTGCCTTTCCAGCAGTGGTTTCCCACAGTCATCTTGACAATAGATACCTCTCTCCTAGGCTGGGAGCTCACATGGGCTGCCTAACAGCAAGTGGAGTTTCATCGTCCCACCCCAGGAATTCAAGGAGCATATAAACCTGGAGCTAAAAGCATTCTTCCTAGCCCTTCAGTCCTTTGCTCCTCAGGTAAAGTCAGTCAGTCCAGATCAGGACAGACAACACCACCACCAGTATTACTGTACATCTACAAACAGGGAGGTACAAGATCCTCAAAGCTGTGTGCAGAAGCAATGAAAATCTAGATTCTAGGATCATGGATATGTTGTTCATCCACACTTACTGGCATGTCCCTTCCCCTTTAAGAATCGCTGGAAGGTCTTCAAGCTGGCTTCTCCCATCCACCTGGGTGGTATAGGCCTCGGCTCCACCCCATGATGCCAGATCTTCCTTTCCGCTGGAAGATTCAGGTTGCCTCCTCTTTGCTCCGCTTTTGTAGGCCCTGGCTTCAAAACCTTTGGTTATTCTGAAACTTCACTCATTTGAGTTAGCAACGGTGATTGTCATTGTTCCATCATAGAAGATAAATCTTCCCCAGATTTTGCGGTGCCCGTGTGGCCAAAAATGTTGTGCACTACAATCTGTATACCATGATGCGTTTACTGTCTGGGTGTCGGCCATAACACCAAGACTTGCGAGATGTGTCTAAGCTTCACCTGAACGCCTCCTGACGATTGCCTTGCACACCTAAAATTGGGCAGGCCCAAAAACAGAATCCTCTGGTGAAATCTAAAGAGGCCCAGTGGTGGTCTCCATGGCTGCAGGATCCACTGAACAGCTGGAGCAAATGCAGGCCTTGAAGAAGAAGCGAGTTTGGGCCACAGAGTCTTCCTCTCAGTCGTTTTGTTCTCTCTCAACTTGGGCTCTACCTTTTGGGTTCTTTCCAGAGTTGTGCCAGTCTGTCCCCACTAAGGCGAGGGACCTACAGGCCATCATCCTCTCAGTCCCGTAAGAGGGATAAGGATCCGAATCAGTCTTTATCTCGGCAAAGGCGGCTCTTGGGATCGTGAGTGATCTTGGTCCCAGGAGCCGGCAGTATCGACTTCAGTCGAAATTGCTCTTCGACGCTGGCTTTTCGACCTTGCCATCTGGCCAGTCGAGCGAGGTCTCTATAGCACGAGGTTGAGATCGTTCTTGATCCCATCGATCCATTGTCTCCGTTCCAGTTACGACTCTCTCAATAGGACCCTGGTCCTGTCATATCTCGACAAGGAGACCCAGCCAGCTGGGGATCCTGTCGAGAACCAAGTCCTGATCCTGGGAAGTCACCGGTCCCACTGGTGTCTCCTGAGGGACTGACTCAGCCAGTCCGATCGAGGTCAAGATCTTGGCGCCCTCGACCGACAGGCCGAGGAAGGTGCACAAGCAGTCCAAAAGAAGCAATGCCATCGATCACCTCGTCCTCCTCGGATGAGGAGAGCTTCAGTGGAAGCTCCACTGACACTACAAGGATCTGATGTGGCAGCAGCTGATCCTGTCTGGGCAGAAGATGACCACAGTCTGTACTCCGGCCATTACTTGTCTTTCACCTCCTAGGCGAAGCCGACTCCTCTGGAACCGGTGAAATTGGTTTCCCCACCAGTGGAGCCAGCTAAACCCACTCCAGTTCAGCCAATATCAGTCTCTCCACCGATTGTGGTGGAGCACGCACCTAAACAGCCTTTGGGAGGGGCTCTTACGAAGGAAGCTTGGTCAACCTTGGGTCTTTCTCACAGGATCTCAGTCACCCTCATGCCTGATTGCCCCAGGCATGTTGAGGGCGACTTGGCGGCCGACCATTATATCCAGATACCTCAGATTCAGACAACACTGACCTTCACTCTCACCTGCGGGATGATGAGTCGGCCAGTGATTTGATGATGAAGGCCCTTTGTCCTTTCAAGGGATTCTCTGCCCCATCTCCAAATCCATGGGGATGCCCTCCCCACCCTTATGTGTGCCTTATACACTTATGTTTAAGCCCTTCCCCACCCTTATGCATGCCTCATACTTATTGTCCACATTAGCACTAGACCTAAGCGTAACTGTAATCTCGTAGCTACTAATTTGTACTCTGTGACTAAAACTACAAAATTCCATACCTGCTTCTCTTCTCTTTCCTACTTTTGGCTTCCTACTTATATAATGCTCCTTACTCTTGCCAACCGTCCTCCTCTCCCTCAACCTTGCCTACCTTATTTATCCTATCTTTCCTGTCGTTGCTCAATATACTAAGAGTATTTATTGCAAACACCAGTGTTAAGTTTATATACCCTACCTTGTATTGCTTTGCACGCTACCTTGTATTGCTTGCACACTATGAACCAAATGTTCCTTCACTGTTCACTGTTTTCTGATGTTATATCCTATTATGTAATAAGCTTTCTTGAACTACTGTGCACTTTGAATACTTGCTCTATCAAGTGTTGCATTGTTATGTAATGTCCTTTATCTGTGTACATGCCTCTGGACCTCTTTGTGAATGAGCTTGCCCAATGTAGTTTTCCTGCAATGAACTTGAACTTGAACCAATCCAGACATGGCGGAGTACCGCTCACTGACATTCTCTAAGAGAGAGATACCCGATGGAGGCACTTTCCTGTGGCTGAAGCCATTGTTGGAGCCTTGGAGCTTTGGCAGCATCCTGCCTCCCTGCCCAGCGCCTGCCTCCCTGGATGGCCCGCAAGTATCGCGGTGCCCATGGGGTCCCTCTCAAGGTTCACAAAACACACCTCGGCCAAGAGTCTTGTGACCACCTCTGTGTTCAGATGTACAGGCAGTTCTGCTGACACCGATAGACCCCCAAACAAGAGTCAAGAAACTGGACCACTCTGCCAGGAAGATCTTTGCGGCCTCCTCTTTAGGCCTCCATCAGGCAAGCTCAGTTGTCATCATGGGCACTTCTCCTATGCCCTTCTGGGGTCCTTGGATGGAGTTCTCCACATCTCCCCATGGACCTTCAGACTACGGTCAAGCAGGTCAGGGACCAAGGTTGTGCTGTTGCCAAGCAGCAGCTTCAGATGGCTCTGGACACTGGGGACTCATGTGCCAGGAGTGATGGCAGACATGGTTGCCTCACGCCGCAGGACTTGGCAGGGCTTTCTACCTTGTGGTGGATCCAGCACAAACTTGCTGATGTTCCTTTCCTGGGCACCAATTTCTTCATCTAGGTGTGGATGGTCACCTTCAGCGAATCAAACAGTCCAATGCCACCTTGGACTCAGCTACTTCTGCTCAAAGCGCTTCTGGCCCTAAGAAGCAGCAGCAGAAGAAGAAGAAGAATTCTGGCACTCTGCTCCTGTGGCCCAGTGGTCCTCCTTTCAGGAGCACAGCATCAGCAGGCACAGGCTTGACACCCTGGCCAAGCCCAGACCTCCCAGACCCACAGAGGAGGTTGGGGATCAGGCCCTGGACCCTCTTCCTCCAAGCCTACCTAGTGACAGGATAGAGGTGGCCATTCCTATTCCTGTCATGCCAGCTCTGGGTCCTCCTGTGGGAGTCGGCTCCACCACTTCCTTCGGCCTGGTCCACTGTTACTACAGATAGGTGGGTCTTAGAAGTGCTCTGAGAGATGACAAAGCGCAGCTTCTCCTCATGGAGGCAGTGGCCCAAGTGGCAGATCCTCCAGTCAGCCCAGGGTTCATTTCCAGGTACTTCTTGGTCCTGAAGCAGATGGGGTGCTGGCGCCATTCTAGTTTGCATGACCTGAATCAGTATATCAGGCGCGCACCTTTCAGATGGTAACTCTGTCCCAGATCATCTCATCCCTGGAGCAAAACATGTGGCTCTGCTCACTGGCTCTTCAGGACGCGTTCTTTCACGCCCCAGTCTGTCCCGCCACTAGCAGTTCCTCTGCTTCAGAGCAGAGGAACCCTTTACAAGTTCTGAGCCATGCCATTTGGCCTGTCATCAGCCCCATGGGTCTTCACCAAATGCATTGCAGTGGTGGCAGCCCACTTCAGGCGTCGAGGGTCAGGGTATACCCTTGCTCGATGACTGTCTCTAAGTAGGTTCCACCCAGCAAGAGGTGGAGGCGGTCCAGGGACCTGGCCCTCCAGACCTGCTCTTAACTTGGTCTCCTGATCAGCGAGACCAAATCAGACTCCTGTCTTCTCAGGTGATGTGCTTCATCGGGGCAGAGCTCGACTCTGCCAAGCCAGAGCTTGGCTCCCACCGGACAGGCGTGAGTTCTCTCTCCTTTGCCCAATCATTTCTGGTTGGGCAATTCGCCTGCCTGGGACTTTCTGTGCCCTCTGGTTTACATGGTGGCCTGCACCACCATGGTCCATTGGGCCAGGTGGCACTTGTGCCCCCTTCAATGGGAGCTGGCCGCCCAGTGGACCCAGTGCCTAGGTTACTCGACCAGCTGGTCACTGTGACCCAGACGATATGGCATGCTCCAGTGGTAGACCATCCTAGACCAGTTGCAGAAAGGATCCCATTTGTCTGCCCCGAGCCGACAGTCATCCTCACGACCAATGCCTCTCTTAAGGGCTGGGAGCCCACATGGGGACAACGGCCCATGGGTTCTGGACCCCAAGGAGTCCTTTACCACATCAACCTGTTGGAGCTCAGAGTGGTCAGACTGGTACTGACAGCATTCGCTCCAGCAGCATTGGGGTCAAGTGATTCAAGTCCAGACAGTCAATACCATGACCATTTATTACCTCAACAAGCGAGGCGGCATGCAGTCTCGGCTGCTGTGCAGGGCGTGCTCTGCATCTGGACACACATGAGCCGACTGGAGACAGATCTCCTGGCCATCCATGTGGCAGGAGCCTCCCCAAATCCTTCACGAGACATCCCACAGTGGTGTCTCCATCCAGAGGTAGCTTACAGCCTGTTCTCCCACTGGGGCAAACCGATGGTGGACCTGTTTGCCTCTAGGGAAAACACCAAGCTGAGGCTCTTTCATGCCCGCCCCAGTGGGGATCACTGCAGGGGATGCCTTCTCGAGGCCATGGACCCCAGGCCTCTTCGCCTTCCCTCCATTTCCATTGATTCACAGAGTGCTCCTCAAGGTGAGGAGGACAAGGCACAGGTGATCTGGTAGCCCCAGACTGGCACGCCAGTTCTGATATCAGATCTCCTCAGCCTCAGCAACAGGCTCCCAAGGTGCCTTTCAGCATGCCTGGACCTGATCTCTGTCAATCAGGGAAGGTCCTCCATCTGGACCTTCAATCCCTGCACCTGACAGCCTGGAACCTGAGTGGCTAGAGTTCCAGGCTTTGAGTCTTCAAGGATGTACTCACAGTAGTGGAAGCATCTAGAAAGGAGTCGACCAGAAAGTGCTATGCCTTCAATTGGAAAGATTTTTCATTTGGTGTCAGGGCAAGGGCCTGGACCCTCTGTCCTGTATTGTGGCTGGTATTTTAGACTGCCTTTGGTCTCTGTCCAAAGGGGTCTTGGACTTAGACCCTTAAGGTGCACCTGGCAGCCATCTGTGCTTACTGGGCACGGACCTGTCAGCAGGCGGTGGCACAGAAGAAGGTAGTCTGGTGCATTTCACATCCCCTCGGTGTGTGACCTCCACCTCCATGGGATTTACTGCTGGTCTTGTAAAGCTCATGGGCAAGCCATTCGAACCGATGCACAAGTGTGAGATGTCACACTTGTTGTGAAAGACGGCCTTCCTGGTGGCTGTCACGTCTGCCAGAAGGACTGGGGAGCTCCAGGCACTCTTGGTGGACTCCCTTATCTGGTCTTCCACAGGGACAAGGTTGTCCTGTGCCCCACCAAAATTCCTCCCAAAGGTGTTGACTCTGCCTCCTTGTTCTACCAGAACTACACCTCAGATGCAGTACAGGCTCCATACTCTGGACCTGAGATGAGCTTTTCTATTATAAGGAGGATGTCAGAAATTTAGGCGGGTTTGCCAGCTGTTTGTCACCCTTCGCTGGAAGCTGCCTCTGGCAGACCTGCGGCAAAGTGGATGATCGCAAGATGGATTACATCTTGCATGATCTCTGCTATAGGTTGGCAGGCAAGGAGCCTCCCAGAGGGATAAGAGTTCATTCCACCCGCCATACTACTACATCGGTGGCTGCGCCTAGGGACATCCCTATCTAGGAAATCTGCCGGGCTGCTACCTGGAAGACAGCAAACACCTTCATCACCCATTACCACATTGACCTTGAGTCACTCCGGGATGCTGGTTTTGGGGCCTCAGTTCTCCAGTCTCTGTTCCCAAAGTAGGGGTGTCGCCTTGCCTCCTTCTCCCAGAGAACTGCTAGGAGTCTGCCAGTAAGTGTGGATGAACAGCATATTCCGATCCTAGAAAAACAGGTTACTCATCTATAATAGTAGTTCTAGAAGTGGTATAGATTGTTCATCCACACGGACCCACCTAGCCTCACCAGCTGTGACGCATAAACCTGGCTTCCAGGGGCTAAGATCTGCATCGTGGGGTTGGAGCTGAGGGCTATACCACCTGAGTGGAGCCAGCTTGAAGAACTTCCAGTAATTCTTAAAGGGAAAGGGACATGCCAATAAGTATGGATGAACAACCTGTACCACTCCTAGAACTACTGTTACAGGTGAGTAACCTGTTTTTGGCTTACTCCATGGAGATGCAGCTGTCGGCAGTCCACCTGCCAGGGAAGGACAATGTCTTGGTGAATTCCTTCACCAGGGCCAGCCAGGACATCATGGATCATGAATGGTCTCTGAACAAGCAAGTACTGGCCACAATATTCAGGAGGTGGGACACCAGAGATAGATCTGTTTGCCTCCAGGGAGAAATACCAGCTCCTCTCTCTTGTTGCTGGCCTCCAGCAGTGGCCTCAGTTCCAGTGGATGCCCTGACTCTGGACTGGTCAGGGAGGTTCCTGTATGCCTTCCTCTATTCCATCTACTGTTAAGAATATTGTTGAAGTTGAAGGGCCAGCCTGCCACCATGATACTAGTGGCTCCCGACTAGGTCAGGCAGGCCTGGTACTCCCTGCTCCTGGCCTCTTCCATCAAACAGCTCATTCATCTCCCACAGAGACACAATCTACTGACCATGTCTCAGGGCAGAATAACCTTCCCAAACCTCAAGTTACTGCCCTCAAGGCTTGATTCTTGGGGAGCTAGAGTATTCTGACTTTCACTTCAGAGGATGTCCTCAGAGTCCTTAGGGTCTCCAGGAAGTCAACTACTAGGAAAACCTATGCTTCCAAATGGAAAAGATTTTCTCTGTGGTGTGCCCTTAAGCCATTCAGTCCTTTACAGGGAGACATACCCATACTTCTGGATTACTTTGTCAACCTTCAGACTTTGGCCTGCATGCCTTCAACCCTTAAAGTGCACCTGGCTGCTATTTCTGCCTGTGTCTCAGCAGGTAATGAGAAAATGATGGCTTTACACCCCATTTTCAAGAGATTCTTTAAGGGACTCCTACACCTGCATGCCCCAGTTAGGGAACTAGTTACTCCATGGGACTTGAACTTGTGTATAGTCAAGCTCATGGAGTCTCCTTCTCAGCCCATGACTTTTGCAGACTTGAAGTATGTCACCTGGGCGTCAGTTTTCTGTGGCCATGACTTCTGCCAGGAGGATGTGTGAGCTGTAGGCTATCTGCACAAACTCAAACTACATTATCTTCTACACAGACATGGTAGTCCTAAGGACTAACAGGAAATTTCTCCTTAAGGTGATGTCTGAGTTTCATCTGAACCAGTCTATCACCCTTCCAGTGTCCTTCACAACAAAGTCCAGATAAATCTGGTGTTGGAGAGCAAGGTAGAACACCACCATGCAGCAGAGATTTGAAATTGCATTCCAGAGTTCCATAATTTACATAAAATTCCACTCTCCAGGGTAGCTCAGACTTTCAGGCTGACTGCAACAATAAGCATAGTTAGGGATCCCTTGCAAGAAACAATATTACTATGGTAAGTAATTTTTCTTATGCTCGCTTAAGTTCAACTTGGCCTCCCAGTTTAATGTAGCCATATCACCACTACCAAACTGAACACATAAGATAGGAAGGGGACCTGGCCTACCTAGAAGAATATCAGGTACTGTATATTACTAGGGCAGGCATCCCAGAAAGGACCTAATACCAGACCCTTACTTTTGTGCAAGTTAACTTTTGCCTGAAACGTTGGATTCCGTAACCTGTAACGCTGAACCACTGAAATGATAGATTTCACATCTTTAAGAAACAAACAAATATTTTTTCAATTTAATATACTTTATTAAATTGAACAGTTTTTCAATTTAAAATACTTTATTAAATTTAACAAAAGAAGCAAACAAATATCCCCATGAGTCAATACAACTGGGAAGGTCGACCCCCTCCCAAGATGGACATACCAAGGACACCAGGGTGCAAAGATAGCTTCCTTAAAGGAGTCTAAACTAAAACATATAACAGGGCTCAGGGACATCCTTTTCACACTCCTCTATTAATCACAACCAATGATCCTTTCCACCCATGCAGAAGACAAACTACAAGGGTCATAGAATGTAACAATTGAATCTAGGAAACAAATACCTCCAGAATACCATAATGTGAGAACCTGGAATAAGAAATTTATGGAGACATTATTGAATGCCTTTACCTGGTTGAAAGGCCAGGAGAAGGCCAGATGTGCTCCCTAGTTACCATGTTCTATAGATACATAGATACATAGACATAAGTCGGCAGATAAGGGCCTATGGCCCACCCAGTCTGCCCATTTAAGTTTGTAAGTTCAGTTTATGTTTTCCAGGAAGTCTGTTGCCCTTTACCCCTGACCTCCAGAATTCCTTTATGTCTATCCCATGCATTCTTAAATCCTGTGATTGTTTCAGCCCCCACCACTTCCTCTGGCAGGATGTTCCACTTGTCCACCACCCGTTCTGTGAAGAAATTCTTCCTCATGTTTCCTCTGAATCGTCCTCCTCAACTTCATCCCATGCCCTCTAGTCCTGGAACATCTTTTTCACTTAAAAATAGTGCATTCCTGCACCCTGTTCCTCCCTGTAAGATACTTGTATGTCTCTATCATATCCCTCTCTCCCTCCTCTCCTCCAGGGAGTACATGTTCAGTGCCTAACCTGTCCTCATAGGACTTGTGATGCAATCCATGCACCATCTTTGTTGCCCTCCTCTGAACCTTCTCTACCCTGTCTATGTCCTTACGTAGGTAAGGTCTCCAGAACTGCACAGTGTACTCCAGGTGCGGCCTCACTAGTGTCTTGTATAGTGGAATTATGACCTCCCTTTTCCTGCTGGTGATGCCCCTGCCTATGCATCCCAGCATCCTATTTGCTTTACCTGCTGCCTTGTCACACTGTTTCTGCCTTGAGGTCATCAGAGATGATAACTCCAAGATCCTCTTCCTGCTTGGTATGCTATATCCTCACCCCCCAACTGATATATTGTGCCAGGTTTTTGTGCCCTATATGCATTATCTTGCACTTCCTTGCATTGAATTTCAACTGCCAAACCCTGACCATTCTTCAAGTTTCTGCAGGTCCCTTCTCATTCTGTCTACACCTTCTGGTGTGTCTACTCTGTTACAGAGCTTTGTGTCATCAGCAAACAGTGAAATTCTGCCTTCTAGGTCCTCGCAATGTCACTGATGAAGATATTGAATAGTACCGTCCCAGCACTGATCCCTGTGGTACCTCACTGGTCACTCTTCCCTCTGTGGAGTGACAGCCATTTACCACCACTCTCTGTGTCCTGCTGCCCAGCCAGTTACCTACCCACTGCACTACTGTCCTGCCCACACCCATATTCCCCAGTTTGTGCAATAGTCTTCTATGTGGCACAGTGTCAAAGGCCTCTGAGAAATCTCTGAGAAATGTAGATATTGTGCTGAATAATCCTCCTGGTATCCCCCATGCCTGGGAGGTGTCAGTCAAATGGGGAGCCAACTGCTGCAACTTGGACGTCAAGATTTTAGTCAGAATCTTTAAATCAGAGTTCAAAATGCTAATAGGCCTCCAGTTCAAGATATTTTCCCTGTCCTTTTTATGTTTTCTTGGGCGCATGTGCAAGAAACATAGTGCCATCATCAAGTTTTCGGTGTGACAGCCATCTTCCAATTCAGTCAGTGTGTTTGCAGGTGCGGCGCGGTTCTCTAATGAGCGCTGCAGCTGTCTATAGACAACAGTTGAAAATGCAGTGGCCGTACAGTTGAAAGGAGAGCTACGCTTCAGTGAGCAACAATAGATATCACATGCTCGTGTCACTCCCCCACACACACACGCGCATACGCATACTGCGTGCTCATGCTTCCCCACCCGCACACACTGTATAGCTGGGGGTGCCCAGTCCCCTGTTGGCTGTGCTGCACCCCCAACAGAGTTCCAGATGCCATGCTGGGAGTCCACCCCAGCATGGTAACAGATCGTTGGCCGACGGGGTGCCCAATGCCCCGTCGGCTCCACTACCCCTCCAAGAGACTACAGGGTGCTACACTGGGAGCCCACCCCAGCATGGCAACAGTTCCTAAGGCCACAGGGGTGCCCAATCCACCATCGGCTCCACGGCCCCCCAATAGCCTTCCAGCTGCCACTCTGGGAGCCCACCCCAGCGTGGAAAGCGTCCCGCGTAGTCCAAGTAATAAAAAAACTGAAAGAAAAACCTTCCCTCACTGCTGTCTTGACCCCCTCTCCCTTCGCACCACCCACTCGCCCTGCCTCCCCACCCCCACCTCACCCCATACTTGCCTCCGAGCTCAGTGACGATCTTCGATGGACGGGAACATGTCTGCACTCTTCAAAGCCGACCGCAAACTGAGGAAGCGCTGGTAAGCTGTATAATGTAATAAATAGGGTTTTCAACTTTAGTGCATATCGCGGGCATTTGGTGAATTTTTCACAAATTTTCAACATGGGGTTTTGGGACCACACCTCATGAGTTCTGTCACTGTCATGGCGTTAATCAGCCCGAAGGTGATTTCGGTCACTACAGAACTACCTTTTAGGACCAATTTACGAAATGACAGTATCACAGTTCATGAGGCAAGCCCCAAAAACCCTATGTTGAAAATTTGGTGGAAAAAATTCCCCAAAATGACTGTTTTCTGAACATCGTTGCGGTGTTCCTATGCCGCTCATAAGTTTGCGAATTTTCAATATGTTCACTCCAAATTTTCAACATTGCCATTTTACCATATCTCCTTATGAGCAGTACAGCTGTCATTTCTTACATCTGACCCAAAATGTGTTTCTGTGCATGTAGTAGCGCAATGGCACAGTCAGTGTCTGAAATCAATGTTCGGGACAGATTAAGAAAATCACAGTGACACTGTTCATGAGCAGAGATGTTAAAATGGCTATGTTAAAATTTAGTGGCGAACCCAAAAATTACTGTTTTCTGAGCATGCGTTAAGCTGTTCCCATACTTCGATAGGATTGTAATTTTCAATATTTTCCTCCAGATTTTCAACATTACCATTTTACCACACCTCCTTATGAGCAGTACAGCTGTGATTTTTCACATCTTGGCCAAAATGTGTTTCGCCCATGTAGCATACAATGGCGCGGTCGATGTGCTGAAATCAATGTTGGGACAGATTAAGAAAATCACAGTGACACTGTTCATGAGCAGAGGTGTTAAAATGGTTATGTTAAAAATTTGGTGAAATATGTCCATAAAATGACTGTGTTACCATTGTGACCATTCGCGCATTTCCACACACCCTTCTAACTTCATGGATGTCTAATATTTTCAGTCCAGATTTTCACCACTGGCATTTTCCACACTTCCTTATGAACAGTACAGCTGTTATTTTTCACACTATGGCGAAATGTGTTTTGAATTTCCAGTGCAGAAATGTGTGGTCGATGTGGAAATCATTGTTTGGGACAGATTAAGAAAATCACAGTGACACTGTTCATGAGCAGAGGTTACAAAAACCCTGTGTGGACAATCTGCTGTAAAAATCCCCAAACTAATTGCATTATGGGTGTGCATTGCACATTTTCTATGCACGCTCATGACTTCACCAGTTTTTTAATATTTTCACTGCAGAATTTCAACACTGCCATTTTACACCTCCCCATGAACAGTGCAGCTGTCATTTTTCATATCCTGTTAAATGTGTTTTCACAATTGTGGTGCCAAATGGCATAGTAGCTGTCTTGAAATCAGCTTTCGACTAACAAACTGATATTGCCATAAGGTGGGGGTCACAAAAAAATGTTAAAAATTTGGAGTGAAAATGCCAACAAATGCCTGAGGCATTAGGGTTTCCGACCATAATGCCCCAGCCTGTAGCGATTCAGAGGCATCAAGGGTGTGACTTGGGATTCTCTCCTGTAATGATCATACCATTCCACACACCTGTGGCCAGTGAAGGCATGAGGGTGTGCCTTGGACTCTTCTGCCCCAAAGTTCACCCCATTCTCCTATACAGGACCCATCTCACCGTATTTCCTGATGGAGTGGGGTGAGCATAGACCAAAGACCCCAAGGCACACCGTGACACTGTCAGTTTCTGCAGGGTAGGGGTGTGGTGAAATGGCGTGGCCGTTATGCCTGACGACTCAAAGGCACACCCCAATGCCTGTCAAAGTCTCTGCAGGGGAGTGGTGGTGGGGTTGGCTTCAGTTCAATACTTCACTGCCATTCCTATTATGCAGCTCTCTAACTCCTACACTACCAATGCCAATGCCAGCAACAAACATTCAGCATTGACAAATGCTTGTTTTATAAAGGAAAATAAAAATCCTCTGTCTCAGGAATTTCCCATCTTCCCATTGTTCTACATATAGTTAAATAAAGAGAGTAGCTCTTCTTTCAAAGGCTTCCATAATAACTGGTATACTCCCCCTAGCCAGAAGGGAGTCCGTCAATACCAGGAGATGTACCTTTGCACAAAAGTTAACAGCCACCTGTGGAGGGTTGTGAGATAACAGATGGACCAGACACGAACTTCAGGTTCAACACACAATCTCTGTGTGATGTTTATTCAAAATACAAGAAATAAACTTCTGCAGTGCCGTATTCCATCTTCAGTATATCAGTTTGCAGCAACAGACTATGAATGTCCTTTCCTGCACTTAGCCAGCACCTACTGACACTTATCTCTGATCCAATTCACTAGTTGAGATGTAGCCACCCCTATACAGGCCCCATTTGCTTGGGTAGTGGGGCCAAAAAGAAAAGAAAACCAAAAAAACAAGATATAGACAAAGAATCTCAATGCAGAATCACTGAAAGAAGGTCTACCCCAAAGGGCATTGGCAACAAATCAAGTTTCAAAGAAATACAACATCATACATGCTTCCATAATGCAATGTATCATGGGATATATGCAGATCATCATGACATTTCTTACTTAAGTTTACAATATACATGCATTTTAAATAACACAACTAGCTTAATTTCTATAATAGTCACCTGGTACTCCTAGTACTTTTTACCATTCTCAAAACACCAAGTGCTATGGTATTTTCAACATTTACAGGTTTCATAAACATAAAGTATATACATCACGGTTTTTTATAACATAGTGCTATTACATACTAAATCCAACAACAATAAACACAACCTGTTTTACATATACTCTGAAGTCACCACAATAACCTCCTGTATGAAAACCTAAGAGGAAAAATGAAAATTAAAGAGGACACTATAGCATAGTCAAGGGAAGGAGAAGAGGGTGCCCACAAGTGGCCAACCTTGTGGACTAGAAATAGTAAAGGATAGAGTAGGCTTAGAAATAGAACTGTTGTAACAGATGTAAGAAAGGTCAGTCCTCAAAGTGGCAGGAGCTTCCAGTCACATATCCCCCACCTTAAGAGGAAACAGTTATTGCAGACTGCTTATCACCTTCCTGTTCCAGGAAGTGATGGAGTTTCTGCCATCCATCTTCAGAAGCTCTGTCTCAGGGTCCCTATTACCGATAAACATTCTATCATAAACATGGTGGATATCACTATTCTTTACCCTGAGCCATTAACACATTTCTCAACAGAGGCTAACAGTACCTTCTCATCTCCTTTTAGGAAAGTCCATTATATTTCTTAACAAAAATCTGGATGGCTGTAAGGTCCAGTACCATAGAAAGACTTTCTCTGGGTGAGAAACTACCTACTCAACCCCACCAGACAAGTCAGTTTTAAGCAGGGCCCATTCCTAGGTTCAACCCCTCTACATAAACACACTATGACTCTTGATTCATTTCACTTATTACAGATAGACACCTGAGGGCATACTCTCAAAGTGTTACCCCAACACAGGTTCCAATCCATTTTCCACCCACCTCCTCTGTGGTTTTCACTCAGAAAGAATAAAACACACGTACCACCTCAGACACCTTGTCTGTCCTTGGGTACCTCTTTCTTTGACATAGGTCCACCCCGACCAAATATGCTACACTTTTGCCTACAGAAAGGGACCACTGCAGAGCCACCTCTGGCCTTGCCTGCAACTAAATTGACCCCTCTGTCTTACATAAAGTGCCTGCGGGAATATGGAAGGAGCAATAGTAGTTTCTACTCTACTGTTTCAACCTTTTATAACCTATGACCCTAAACCCTTTGTCATCTTATCCCCAGGCAGGTCTCTACAGAAACCTACAGAACGCCAAGGAACCTCCCATGCTGAATATCCTGCAATGTTAAACAGCAGGTTCCTAAACTTTAACTCTAGGTGTCTTAGTAAACATCCTTTTAACCACTGTGCTATTTTCAGCCATCTGTTACCATCTAGTACATTGTAACCTATGTATGTGACAGTTTCCTTTTTTCCAAGGGTGACATTTTTTAAATGACCTCTACCCTCCTTAACTTTAACATACTGTAACAGTTTGACATTATTAGTATTTTAGCATGCAGTATACCCCAGTCAATACTGTTAATTAGCTGCATCAATACAAAAAAGTCCCTTCAGCCTCATAGGCTTCTTCCTGCTTGCTTGGAGCCTTCAACCCCAGCACAATATCACTAGGCACAGTCTTACCTGGGGTCTCACATTTCAAGTTCTGTACTTGCATCTGACCTCCAACAGGTAACGTCTTGGGAACATAGGAAACAAAGGAATATTCTGCTCAGTCAGGGGTCTTCCTCAAACTGAGCCCACAAAAAATCCTCTTCCAACTCTTTGTCCAAGCTCTCAGCAGAACCTCTCGAGCACCTGGCACCAGTGTTCCGCCTCTCTGTGAAGTCGGTCTGCCTCAAGCCATTGCCCACTCATCCAGTGGACCATCCTTATCAGGGTCTCAACCTCCGGGGTGTTGTCTCTGCACCGTAATCTGTCTCAAACTGCATCTCTTCATCATCTTCAGTCTTGGCCTTCCTCTGAGCTCCCAGGTCCAGTCCAGCAGCAGCTTCTCTCCATCTGTCAGCCATGGTTCTTGTCAGAACTCCATGGACATTCTGCTCCGGCAACTCCTGGTGCATTGGTCTGCCTGGGATATCTGGGTGATATCCACTAGAAAACATCCCTCTTCAGCCAGTCCAGGCGCTTCCAGCAAATTGTCTGACTTCTGACATCAGGTTTGTGGAGGGTTGTGGGTTAACAGATGGACCAGACACGAACTTCAGGTTCAACACACAATCTGTGTGATGTTTATTCAAAATACAAGAAATAAGCTTCTGCAATGCCATATTCCTTCTACAGAACATCAGTTTGCAGCAACAGACTATGAATGTCCTTTCTCTGCATTTAGCCAGCTCCTATTGACACTGAGCTCTGATCCAATTCACTAGCTGAGATGTAGCCACCACCCCTATGCAGGCTACATTTGGCAGGTAGTGGGGGCCCAAAAAGAAAAAACAAAACAAACTATAGACAAAGAATCTCAATGCAGAATCACTAAAGAAGGTCTACCCCAAAGGGCATTGGCAACAAATCAAGTTTCAAAGAAATACAACATCATACATACTTCCATAGTGCAGTGCATCATGGGATATTTGCAAATCATCATGACATTTCTTGTAAGTTTACAACAATATATCACCTAGTACTTTTACCATTATCAAAGCATCAAGTGCTATGGTATTTTCAACATTTACAGGTTTCATAAGCGTAAAGTATATACAACACGGTATTTTATAACATAGTGCTATTACACACTAAATCCAACAACAATAAACACAACCTATTTTACATATACTCTGAAGTCCCACAATAACCTCCTGTACAAGGACCTAAGAGGGAAAATTGAAAATTAAAGATGACACTGTAGCATAGTCAAGGGAGGGAGAAGGAGGTGCCCACAGGTGGCCAACCTTATGGACTAGAAATAGTAGAGGATAGATTAGGCTTAGAAGTAGAGCAGTTTGCAACAGATTTAGAAAAGGTCAGTCCTCAAGAGTGGCAGGAGCTCCCGGTTACACCACCAGCACCTCTGAAGGAAAGATCTCTGCCTGAATTAATGCTGTCTCTTCTTTAGAGAGGCCAGGGACTTCAATATCTAAAGAAAATCCTCCAAGGATGCTACTGGCTCAAGTGGAGTACCAAGGATTCAAGGCATACTTCTCCAAAACCTCAATTGCTTATTAGTATCTGTAAGCAAGTTTCCCTGCTCATCCTTCAGATGAGAAAATGAGCAGTAATGTGTGTGAGCCCTGCAGTCATCAAAGGGGATAGTCTGGAACTTTCTTCCATTTTCTGTTCCATTAATAATGAAGTCATCCTTTGATATTGAAAGTTGTGCCCTGTTGATGCAGCTAGGGAAAGCAAGCGATGGAACTGCTGCCACAGATTCAGATATCTAATATATTTAGTTTGTGCCAACTTCTTCCCCTGGGAATCAAAAAGGATTTTAAATCCCTTTTAAATCTTCCCACCAATCAATAAGGGAATCATACCGAATAACAGTTGGCTTTTGGCTTGTAAAAACTATCTTCTATAGTACAGAAACATAGACCAAGTCAGCAGAAAAGACCAGAGGTCCATCCAGTCTGCCCATGCTCCCTATAATCCCTGAAACCTTCCCTGGACCCTATTGTTCCTCCAGGGTACTAACTGCTCCCGCTATCCCCATTTTCCTCCCTTGTCTTGTCACCCCAGGTGACCACTATTCGCCTTTATTAGATCCCATGCCTACTTGAATCCCTGACTGTGTTTGTACCTACCACCTTGGCCAACAGACTGTTTCAAAGTTCCACCACCCTTTCTGTAAAGTAGTACTTCTTCACGCCCCTCCTGAATCTCCCTCCTGTTAATTTTCACTCATGACCATGTGACCTCAAGTTGGTATTCGGGGTAAATATTCCTACTTTTACCTTGTTAATTACTTTAGTACCTTTAAGGTCTCTATTGTATCTCTCTTCCCTTCTGGTTTCCAATGAATACATATTTAGTGCTTTGAGGTGCTCCTCATAGGATCTGCCCTACTGTCCCTGAATAATTTCTGTTTTTCTGCACTGCACTGTTTCCAACCTATTCCTGTCCTTTCTGAGATGAGGACTCCAGAACTGGATGCAGTCCTCCAGGTGAGGCCTCACCAGGGATCTGTATAGGAAGTATTACCTCATTTCTTCAGCTATCAGTACTCCTCCTATACATCCCAGCATCCTGTCAGCCTTGCTATAGGCCTTGTTGCACTTGCTCATTTGTTTAAGGGAGTTACGATAACGTCTAGATTCCATTCCTCTTATGTAGTGCTAAGTCTCACCCCCATCCATCCAGTACTCAGCCTTGGGGTTCCTTTTCCTTAGGTGCATTACCTTGCACTTTTGGCATTGATTTTTATCTGCCAGATCTTTGACCACCCTTCTAGTTTTGTAGGTCCCTCTGCATATTCCTTTTTCCTCATCACTATCCACCTTCTCACGTAGTTTTGTGTCATCTGTGAAGAGACACAGCCTGCTCTTGATTCCCTTACCAATGTCACTAATGAACTTGTTCAAGAGGACAGACCCAGGACAGATCCCTGTGGAACCCCACTCATAACCTCCCTTCCTGTGATTTAACACACTAGTACAAACACTTTCATTTTCTGAAAGGGAAGTGTTCAGCTTCCAGAAGCAGGACCAAACGATTTCGCAACTTGATTCGAAAACTACTTAACCAGCCTATGGTCAGAGATCTCAGTAGAACAACTCAGACTGTTACCCTTGTTGAACTAAACAGATAATCAATTCAGGTAGATAATTTACCCTTAAAAATGGTATAGCCCCTCCCTCCGGTTGACAGGCAGCATCTACTAAATCAACTTTAAGAGATTATCTTATGAAGGCAATGCATGTCACAGAAAACCTTAGCAGTACATGCACTCTATCAGAGGGAGCTAATCCACAATTAAAATCTCCCTTGAAGAAGTATTGCCTTGGTTGTATACAGATAAGTTTGCATAAACTTAAGCAAATCCCCTATCAGCCTTCATTTGGGGACATAGATATTAATGAGCTATAAATATAAACCTTTGAATTTTATATCCAAAAGAAGTGCCCTCTCTGGGACAATATCAGTCAGTCTAATACTGTCTTCAAACCAATTCAAAAAAGAATGGCTATTCCAGAGTCCTTGCCCGTCGAAAAGTATTATGGGATATATGACCAACAAATCTGAGCCTTCAAACCCCAGGAATCCTCACTATGCTTACTAGTGCATTCAGCCTGCAGGTCTGAGCTGCCCCAAATCTTAGAATGTTATGCACATTAGAGAATCTTGGAATGAAATTAAACTCTGCTGGGTGCTCATGCTCACCCTAACATTCTAACGGTAGATTTATTTCTCCACCTGAAGAAAACAGTTGCTTTGGAGTCCTCTCTTTAATTTCAGGCCTGTTTTTGGTTTATTATTTTGTAATAGTATTTTATTTAGTAATTTTTTCAATAACTCTGCATAGTTTGTATATTGTTTTACCTTTTCTCTGATTCACCATCAGTTCCCAGGAACCGAGGCTTTTTTCAGCACGGTTCTTGCTTTTAGGGACCCACTTTGAAACTATTTCATTTTCATTAAATTACTAAAAATTTTAATCACTTTGAGGTTTCTACTGTTTATTACTCTCAGTTCCTCTTTATTTGGGAACTGAGCCAATTTCTTACAGTCTAGCCTAACTAAATCACCTGTTTTTACTTGGATTTCATTTTATGGGAACTTGAACTGCATTTCATATGATTCATACCCTTTTTACATATACAGGGCTTTTTCTTGTCAATTTTACTTTTATTTACGCTTCCCTAGTTCATCAGTGTTTGGCATGACTGGCAGACCCAGAAGAATATGGGACCTACAGGCTTAAATTTGTAAGTTTGTTTCCAACTCCTGGCAACAGCAGACGTGTCAAGTTGTGCTTAAAGTGCCTGTATCCAGATTATGTCTTTGTATGAAAAAGGAATTGAGGTCATTTTGGCTTCTCAGTCTGCCTCCGTATCACCAAAGGCTCAGATAAGGGTTAAGCTCTTCAAAACAAGCAGATGGATAAGGCTGCTAAACATGATTCAGAGAGTCAGGTGTCTGAATGGTGGAGCCGTGAACTAAGTAAATTAAAGAGCCTTTGAGCATACACCACAGTTGGTGCCTGCTAAAAAAAAAAAAGAAAGCATGTCACTGTCCCTCCCGTGAAGAAGGAAAGAAGACACCAGTGGACAAAAACTAAATACCCTCAATAGAGGACATGACTAAGACCTCAAGCAGACACTGGAGGCGGTGCATGCTATATCAAAAAAAAAAAAAAATGGTGGTAGCTGTCCATCCTTCTGAAAAGGAAAGAGGTCACCAGTGAATAAAATAAAATGCCTCAGTGGAGGACAAAGGCATGGGAATTTCAGGAATGTGCCTGTTCCCCAGGTTCTGGTTATCTGTCTGCAGAGTAGAAGTTAAAATGTTTTATGCAGAAGAGGAGAACCATAGAACCAGATGGTGCTCCTGAGCAATAATTTGGCTCACTTCTAAGTCCTTTTAGATAACTATACCTCTCACTTCTGTTAAGCGCTAGAAACAAAGACCATGATCTTCTCCCTGTAGTAAACTCCCCCTACTCTAGCGGTGGGGACAGCCCCTCAAATCCACACCTTGCTCGGCAAATCGCTGGACTACGAGATTCCTTAAAATATCTGGGGTGTAGATTGACTCCAATCTTTCCTTCAAAGTCCATATTGAGGAATCTCCAAAAGCTTAAACAGAGGCTTGTGATTTTCTTCAGAATCAGGCATCTATTAATGCAGGAGGGAGAACCAGGTTGGTTCAAACAATGTTCTTACCTCTCATCGACTATGCAGTCCTTCTGTATGGGCATTGCTCTAGTGTGTCCCTTGCCAAACTAGGTACTCTGTACCATCGGGCACTCAGGTTTATTACCGGTGCCCCTACTCAACACACCACTGTACCCTCTACAACATAGCAGGTTGGGGCTTCCTTAGTCTTAGACGACAAAAGAACACCGTGTTCTGGATCTATAGGACATCTCCAACAAGCTGCCTCAATATATTAAGGATTGCCTACCTTCTTGCATTCCTGGCAGCTACATGGTGAGAAGCCAGACTCGTTTCACCCTTGACATACCCAGAGTTAGGATGCACTTTGGTCGGGTGGCAATTAGTCATGCCTTACCAGTCCTCTGAATACTGCTCAAAATTTATTGCAGCTCATTTCACCTGTACCATTAGCTGCCTTCAAAAATCTTATCCAACAATCATTTATGGAGTCCTGCAACTGCTACTGGCACTGAATCTCTGACTCTCCCTCCTACCTGTCTGTCACCTCCCCTACTAATGACACCTTTTACCCCTATACCCTTCCCTTACCCTTAGAACTCCTGTGCTGACTAATGCGCTATGACAATCATAAAGGTATTACAATTGCCCTGTCCCTACCCCTCCAACCTCTCCTCCTCCACTATGCTTGGTGCACCCTGTGCCCTTGCTTTATAGTCTTCTCCAGGCCACGTAATGCTTTGCTGGTCGAGACCTCATCCAATAAAATATTGTACTCTACTGTCTATCAGAGACCTGCTTTGACAGAAATCTCACATAGCGGTATGCTGACTGCCTTTGGTACCTCGCCTGTAAATCATGCTGCCTTTGTTCTGTTCTCAGTGTCAAGTCTTACATTGCTATTTGTAAATTATTGTACCCACTGTGCCAAGCCATGCCATTCTCACTTGTAATGACTGTACATAGGCTGCTAATGTTGCTACGCCACGCCAAGTTGTTGTATTGTGACTTGTTTTTGTTGTTGTTTAAACTACCAGGTCCATCTTGTAAATGAGCCTTGCTCAATGGTGTTCCGCCTGGCTAAATAAAGATATTGATTGATTGATTGACTATACCTTGTGAGACAAATGATCAGTGCCCTCAGGTTTTCCTCACAGGAAACTGATAGGGATGAGTAGAGGGGTGGATTTCATGGATATGATGGATTTATCCCCATTAAGGAGGTGGTACTTCCCATCCATAAATCCCTCAGGAAAGTCATTTTACAGCCATGTCGGCATCCACCTCAGCTGCTGGCATGGTTAAAAACAAAACAACTTTTAAGTAAGTAAATATCAGTTGACAAACTTGGTTTTAGGTACCTGTATTCCCACCCTGATCATGAGGGGTGGTCCAGACTGTCACCTGGGACAGAGCCAAACTGCCTCTTCCTCCCAGCCTCCTGGAAAAGATTTCAAGAACCTGGATGCCAGGGACAAAAAAGTGCATACTTCAGCTTCCTGTTCCTAAGGCAGGCAGATTATCTGGCCTACACAGCAAGTTACCAGAGAGTCTTATGGCCATTCTGGCACTGAGCAGAAAAGTTACTGGACACTGGGCACAGAATATGTCTGGCACAGCAAGATCAGCCATAGATGCCACAAAATACCCATTTCTTATGGCAGTGTATACGAAGGACACTGCATACAGGGTTATAGCCCATGCTGTATTCCTAAGAAAGGTTGTCTGGCTTGGAACTACATATCTGTCCCAGGACTTTCAGACAATAACTACGGATTTCCTTCTTGGGAAATTTTCTGTTTGATGGCAAGACAGAGGCTTACAAGAAAAAGGTCTTTACAGTAAAAGGCACATAGTGGGCCAGAAGGGAGTACAAAGTAGGGAAAGGGAACAGAATGGATACAAGTCCCTTTCCACAGAAAAGGGTCCTAAAGGAACTGGAGGAGTAGGAGTTGATAAAGCTATGGGCCGGATGGGGTGCACCCCAAGGTGCTGAGGGAGCTCAGAGAAGTGGTCGCTGAACCTTGGGTGACCCTGTTTAGCTGATCACTGGAAACAGGTGAGGTGCCCAAAGACTGGAGAACAGCTGGTGTAGACCCCTTATACAAGAGCAGGAACAGAGGAAGGCGAGAACTACAGACCAGTCCACCCTCACCTCAGTAGTGGGGAAGATTACAGAAGCACTGCTGAAGGAGAGATTAGTGGAACACCTTGAGGCCAACAGTCTACAAGACCCAAGCAGCATGGTTTTACTGAGGAGAGTCATGCAGAATAACCTCATTGAATTTTTGACTGGGTGACAAGGGAGGTGGATCGAGGGACAGTGGATGTGGCCTATCTGTACTTCAGTAAGACCTTTGACACTGTGCCCCATAGGAGGCTGTTAAACAAGCTTGGCAATATAGGTGTGGGGTAGAACAGTAATGTGGAGGGTAGGGAATTGGCTGGATGGCAGGACTCAGAGGGTGGTGGTAAATGGCTGTCACACCGCAGAGAAAGGGTTACCAGTGTAGTGCCACAGTGATCATTGCTGGGTCTGGTCCTCTTCAACATCTTTTATCACTAACATTATGGATAACATAGAAGGAGAATTTCCCTGTTTGCTGATGACACAAAACTCTGTAACAGAGTGGACACACGGAAGGAGTGGATAGAATGAGGAGAGACCTGCAGAAGCTTGAGGAATGGTCAAGAGTGTGGCAGTTGAGATTTAATGCAAAAAGTGTAGAATATTGCACATGGGGCACAAAAACCCTGGAACAACATATCAGTGGGGGTGGGGGACGATATAGTATGCTCCAAGCAGGAAAGGGACCAAGGGTTATCATCTCTGATGGCCTAAAAGGTTGGAGTCAGTGTGACAAGGTGGGTAAAGCAATAGGATACTGGGATGCATAGGCAAAGGACATCACCAGCAGGAAAGGAGGTCATAATTCTATGTCCTCAAGACATTAGTGAGGCCACACCTGGAGTACAATGTCCAGTTCTGGAGGCCTTACCTATGTAAGGATATAGACAGTGTGGAGACAGTTCAGAGAAAGGCAACTAAGATGTACAGGGTTTACATCACAAGTCCTACAGGGACAGGCTGAAGAACCTGAATATGTACTCCCTGGAGAGAGGAGGAGGAGGAGATGGACAGAGACACACAAGTACCTTACAGAGAAGGAACAAGGTGCAGGAAAACACTGTTTTCAGAGGAAGAGATGTTCCATAACTAGGGTCATGGGATGAAACTGGAGGGAAGGAGGTTCAGAGGTAACGTGAGGAAGTATTTCTTCACTGAAAGTTTGGTGGACAAGTGGAATGCCCTGCCAGAGGAGGTGGTGGGGGCTGAAATAAATACAGGATTCAGAATGCATGGCATAGGCATTGGGAGATCCAGCAGTTGGGGAAGGGACAACCACATTCAAGAGAAGCTTGAAGAGGCAAAATTACGTGTGCAATTGGGCATACTAGATGGGCCAAGGCCCTTATCCATCATCAGTATCTATGTATCTATGTATTTGACTTCAAAAATTTGTGGACTGGAATTATTTTATCTCTCAAAATTGACAGCTTGGAAGTATTTTGACCCAGTAAAACTGAAATGACTTCCAAATTTAAATCCATCCACAAAAAAAAATATCTGAAGCCCTGCCTGCATTACAACTCAGTTTGCCAAACTAACAGAAGGTAAATGTGGTATTTCACACCTTGTTGCAGTTTGTTTAGTTGAACTCTAATTAAGCACACTGGCATACTGTGGATTCTAAAGGTTGCTGACTCATCATGCTCTCATATGCTAATGCAGCTCTCAGGGACAATGAGATTTCAACAACCTGAAAATGGAGACCCCCAAGAAAGTTACATGGACTAGTATTAACAGTGAAAATAAAGTAAAGCAATTGCATAAATCCCTAACAGCTACATGAAAATAGGTGTCTGCTGACATGGAAACAAATACAGTTTACAAGATAAGAGGATATAGTTTTCCTTAAAGACCCCATATTTGTAGATTTTAAACCGGGGTGAGCAGTGTTGGATATGAATGTGGACTCAAGTACACCAGTTGGACAAATGTATCTCTGTACATTAGATCTACTCATGATGGGACAATACTGGACCTGGTACTCACTAACAGTGTCAGTATTGCAGAAGTCAAGGTGGAAAGCCATCGAGTGACCAGTGATCGCCGTATGGTGTGGTTGAGTATAAGGATGGCTGAGGAATCAAACCACACAAGGGCAAGGGTCCTGGACTTCAGGAGGCACATTTTATAAGGATGGGTGAATGCCTCAGGGATGAACTGTCAGTGACCTGGGTGTGGTGCAGGAACAGTGGGCAAAGCTAAAGGGGGCATAGTGAAGGCAGCAAACCTCTGCATCAAGCAAGTGAGCAAAGGAAAAAACAACTGCTATAGTTCTTGAAAGAGGTGGCTGAAACGTAAAGGCTATAAGGGTAACATTTGGACTGTATAAGGAGGTGCAGAGGGAGGAGGATAGGAGGTGTATCAGTGGAAATGGAGAAAAGCAGGAAATCAGTAATGTGCAAAGGCTCAAACCGAAGAAAGACTAGCCCATGGTAACGAAGGGGTCAAGACATTTTTAGATATGTAAGTGAAAAGAAGATGACCACGGAGGGATTGTAAGGTTAAAACAGGAAGAGAGGACTGTGCAGAGGGGGCCAGGAAAAGGCAGATATCCTGAACAAATACTTCTGTTCCAAGTTCACTGAGAAAAGAGAGGGGAGTGGCTACAAAAAATTAGCATAGGTACTAAGAGGGAGGTGGACATTAGGTTTTGAAGGAGAGAATCCTGAAAAGACTCACTAATCTGAAAGTGGACAAAGCAATGGGATCAGACGTGATGCATCCAAGGGTATTGAAGGGTCTCAGAGTGGTACTGGCTGCACCTCTGGTAGTCTTATTTAACAGCTCACTGGAAACAGATGTGGTTCCAGGACTGGAGAAAGGCTGATGTAGTCCCACTTTACAAAAGTGGTAATAGAGAGGAGGCTGGCATTATAGGCCAGTCAGCCTGACATCTGTGGTGGGAAAGTTAATGGAATCACTGCTGAAGGAAAGGATAGTGGAATATCATGAATGTAGTGGGTTACAAAACCCAAAGCAGCATGGATTCACAGGTGGAAGGTCATGTCAAATGAATCAGGTAGATGTTTTTGACTGGGTAACCAAGGAATTAGATTGGGGAGTGGTAGATGTGGTCTACCTAGATGTCAGTAAAGGTTTTGACACTGTTCCACATAGGAGACTAGTAAGCAAGCTGTGTAGCTTAGGAGTGGGTGAAAAGGTGTTAACTGGGTAAGGAATTAGGGATAGGTGACGAGGATGATGGTAAATGGAGTTCACGAGATGAGTGGAGGGTGGCCAGTGGAGTGCCTCATGGATCAGTGCTGGGACGGGTCCTTTTAAATGTCTTTATAAGTGACAGTAAGTGACAGTACAGAGGAGTTGGAGGGAATGTCTGCCTCTTTGCAAATTACACTAAAATCTGCGATAAGGTAGACACTCCAGGAGGGTGGAACGATTGAGCAGAGACCTGAAAAACTGGAGGAGTGGTCAAAGGTATTGCAACTTGGTTTCAATTTCAGTGTGAAGAAATACAAAATAAAGTACTTGGGGCACTGAAACTAAGGGCAGAGTGCAAAATGAGTGGAGTGTTATTGACCACCCCACCAAGCAGGAGAGAGACCTAGGGTAAGTAATCATATTGGATGACATAAAGGTGGCCAGGTAGTGCAACAAGACATTTTGGAGGGTTAGTGGGATGCTGGGGTGCACAGGAATGGGTATCACCAGCAGAAGGAGGAAGGTGGTGATGTCTCTGTATAGACCACTGGGAAGACCCGCCCTAGACTACTGTATTCTTTTCTGGAGTCCACATCTCTGGAACAACATAGACAGAGCAGAGGCGGTCCAGAGGAGGGCAGCCAAAATGTTGGGTCTGAATCAAAAGCCCTATGAGGACATAGAAACATAGAAGTTGATGGCAGATAAGGACCGCAAGGCCCATCCAGTCTGCCCATTTATTTTTCTACCTTATAAATGTGCCATCAACCTTATTCTAAGAGGGTGAAATGACAAATCTGTTGAGTTTTAAATACCCAGTGCTGGCTTCTGGGTTTGAACAAAAGTTTCCTGTCAGAAAAGGAAATATTTCCGCTCATGGAGTGACTGTCCGACTGAAGGCAGCTGTCATGTCACTTTTGAAAATGGGTTAGAGTGCTAGAAAAGGCACTAATTATGCCCCTTTGGGCACCAAAAGGCAAGGAACTCAATATGTACATCCTGGAACAAAGAAGGGAGATTGGGAATATGATAGAGACCTTTAAATACCTCATGGGGATAAATAAGATACAGAAGAAAAGTATTTTCAGAAATAAAAAGTGCTCAGCAACAAGGGGACATGGTATGAAGCTGGTGGAGGGGTAGATTTAGAAGAGATGTGAGGAAATACTTCTTCACAGAAAGAGTGGTGGATTCCTGGAACACACAAGCAGATTGGAATAACAGACCCACTAACAGACCCACTCACCAAAACCAAAATATTAAGTACATATTTTATTTTCCAAGTGACATCCAGACTTGAAGCACGAAATTCCTACATTTCGGGATAAAATTTCTCTTCATCAGGAGTCTGGTAGTACTCTATAGATACTGTACATGAATACCTCCACCACTGACACCCACCACCTCTCCTCCCTTTTCACCCAAAGAATATATGCAGCACTGTTGACAGTGTTCAGCCTTTCAAGATTTATGTGGTACACAGAGAACCATGACTGGGATGTCAACATACCAGGTTACACAGTCTACAGGAGGGATAGAGAGGGTAGAAGAGGAAGAGAAGTAGCTCTATCGTAGGGAAGGGATCAAAGCAACAGAACTAAAGAGTAAATAGGGAGGAGAGGAGGCACTGTGGGTCACCCTGGAGACGGAAATGGCACCACAATCCACTGCGGTGTTGTATACAGATCCCCATCTCAGGGGAGGAAATGGATGAGGAAATGGTAGAAGGCATCCTTAGGATGGCAGAAAAGAGAGTTCTAGGGACATGGATATGTTGTTCATCCACACTCATTGGCAGGTATCCTTGCGCTTAAATCTTGCGGAAGGTCTTCAAGCTTGCTCCTCCACCCACCGGGTGGTATAACTCTCGGCTCCGCCCATGACGCCAGATCTTCCTTACCGCTTGGAAGCTCAGGTTCCCTCCTTAACGCTCTGCGTTTGAGACTGGTTCCTATTTCTCCGTTTGCGGTTAAAATAAATTTTGCAAAAGACTTCGGTCTTCTATCCTCGCGGCGCGATGGACAAATCGACTCGATTCGGAGATGCCCATGCGGCAGAAGATGTCTCGACAGATCCACACTCCACGGTGTTACTGCTTAGGCCTTGAGCACGACCCGCAGGCTTGCGACCTGTGCTCATCTTTTCTCGGCCCACGCCCCTCGAAGACCGTGCTGCCCGATTGCAACTGGGCCGCCCCGAGAAGCGCTTCTCTCCGGTGAAGTCCAAGGAGGCCCGGTTGGCGGTGTCCGGGCGGCGGCTCGGGCGGATCAGCTCGAGCGATGGTCGCCTCGAAGAGGAGGCGCGAGGCCGTATCTTCCTCGGCCGCGCATTTATCCCGCCTCCCTGGGCTCTTCTACATGGCTTCTTTTAAGGAGCTTTGTCTGTCCCTCTCCACTAAAGGAGAAGGACCTACGTCTCGGACCTTATTCTCGGTCCAAAAAGAGGACAGTAAGTCCCTCCGTCGACGCTCTTGGGAGCGGGAAGGTCCCTCCCGGCCGCCGACCGCCGGCTTCGTCGATCGCTGCTTCGCCACTGGCCTCACGGTGTCCCCGCCAGGTCAGTTGACCGAGACTCGACCGATGAAGTCGAGATTTTTCTCGACCCATTGGACGGGCTGTCGCCTTTAGCAGCCGAGATTCCTCTCCCCGTTCCCCGGAGGAGTTGAGGATCCCGTGGCTCGCCTGTGCCTCCGGTTCCGGAGCCCTCGGATGGACCATCCGAGCGGAAGGGAGTGCCGGTTCCGCCGACACCTCCCGCACCGACCTCGGAAATTCCGGGACTCGGTCTCGGACCCTTCGCGTCCAGCCGATCCCACCGCCAGGCGGTCTCGGCCCGGCATCGCTGTAGCGGCGCCGCCGCCCTCGCCCTCCTCGATGAGGGGAGGCTTCGGCAGAATTACGCCGACGGCACGAGGACCTTATGTTGCAACAGCTCCTCCTGGCCGGGAATAAGCCGACCCCGCCGCCTTCCCCGCCATTATGGCTGTCACCGAACGCCGACACAACCCTCGACTTATCCGAGGAGCCTATACCCAGGCCGGTTGTTCGCCAAAACCAGCTGCTCCACCGATCTCGTGGAACCTCCGCCTCCACAGCCACCACTGGGGCTCCACCAAGGATTCTCGGTCGGCTAAGGGTCTACCCCATCGTCTGTCAGTTACCCTCACTCCCGACCGACCTCGGCAGGTGAAGGGTGGCTCAGGCCAGAGGCAGTTCTTCGAGGACTCTTCCGAGTCCGAAGATGATTCCTCCTTTTCTCCAAGCGACTGACTTGGAGTCTTCAGGAGGTCAGTCAATGGACGATCAGCCGTCGTCCTTCCTAGGACTGCTTCGCTCATCTCGAGTCCACCGGGATGGAGCTCAACCTGCTTCCAAACGGGCCAGGTATCCCTCACGGAGATTCTGGACCGAGGGATTCTCCGACGGAGGCCTTTCCGTGGCCGAGGCCATAGTGGGTCCGCACTGGAGCTTTGGCAGCACCCTGCGCCCTGCTCCTGCGCCCGGCCAGGATGGCCAGGAAGTATGCGGTCCCTACCGTTCCTTGTCCTGCTTGGAACACCCTCTGCTGAGGGGTTGGTTACCGACAGCGCTCAGCCGGCAACGCCAGGGATGTGGACAAACCTCCTGACAAGGAGTCCAAGAAATTGGACTATGTCGGGCAAAGTCTACGCTAGCCCCTCTCGGCCTTCGCAGGCCAGTTCGGCCGCCCTCATGGCACATTTTTCTCATGCCCTGTTGGGCTCCTGGATGAGGTCATCCTCATCTTCCCGCCGATCTGCAGACTACGGTTACAGGTGCGGACCAGGGCAGGGCAGTGGCCAAACAGCAGCTCCAGACTGCTTTGGATATAGGGACTCATGTGCCAGATCGGTGGCGCCGCAGTGGCTATGGTCATGGCTTGGCTGAGGATATCCACCTTACTGGATACCCAGCACAAGTTGGCGGATGTTCCTTTTGGGACTGACCCTTCGGCCCTGGGGTGGAAGGTCACCTGCAGAGGATCGAGAAGTCCAATGCCACCTTGACTCGGCTCTTCCGCCAGAAGGACAAAGGTCGCGAAACCACAGCCTAAGCCCTTTCGTCCTTCTGTGCCCTCGGCGCCCGGCCCAGCAACGCCAGGGCCAGCAGGCTCGGCCTTGGCATCCCAAACCCAAGCCGCCGGCTTCCTCTAACAGGAGGCAGGGAGAAAGGCCCAGGAGGTCCCTCGGCCGGTCCCTCCTCCAAGCCTGCCCAGTGACGGGCTGAGGGTGTCGCCCCATCTCGCCACTCATTCCTGGGTCCCCCGGGGGACGGCTCCGGCACTCTGCTCCGCCTGGTCCGCTGTTACCACGGACAGGTGGGTCTTGGAGGTGGTGGGAAGAGGCCTGCCTCTGGAATTCGAGCAGGCACCACCCTTCAGAGCCGCCGCACCTGGGGCTTCGGGATCCCCAGCTCACTGGCGGCTCGCCGAGCCGACATCGCCTCCTCCTCCAGAAGGAGGTGGTAAGAGAGGTGGTGGACCTCCTTCAGACCCAGGGTTTGTGTCCAGGTACTTCCTGGTTCCGAACGGACGGGGCTGGCGCCCATTCTCGACTCCACACGACTCAAACAAGTTCCTAAGGTCTCGAACCTTCAGGATGGTCACTGGCTCAGATAATACCATCCTTGGAGCGCGTGTGGTTCTGCTCTCTGGACTTGCAGGATGCGTTTTTCACGTCCCTATCCGGCCTGCCTCACCAGAGATTCTTCGCTCCGAGCGGAAGGATCCCTCTTCGAGTTCCAAGCCATGCCCTTCGGCTTGTCTCCAGCTCCCAGGGTCTTCACCAAATGCATGGCAGTGGTGACAGCATTCCTGCGGCGCCGAGGGTCCGTGTACCTCACCTGGACGACTGGCTGATAGCAGCTCCCTCCAGGAAGGAGGCGGAGTGGTCCAGAGATCTGGCCTCCAGGTCTGTTTCTCAACTGGGCCTCCTTATCAACGAGGCCAAGTCGGAACTCGAGCCAAGCAGGTGATTCTATTCATCGGGCGCAGCTCGACTCTCTTCGAGCCAGAGCTGCTCCCGCGGACAGGGCCGAGGTTCTTCCTCCTTTGCCCGATCATTTCTGGTTGGGCAATTGCGCCTGCCCGGACTTCTGCGCGCCTCCTGGGTCTCATGGCGGCCTGCACCAGCGTGGTCCGTTGGGCCGCTGGAACATGTGTCCCTTCAGTGGGACTGGCCAGCCAGTGGTCACAACGCTGCGATCCCTTGACCAGCTTGTGTCGGTGACACAGGGATGTGGAACGCCCCCAGTGGTGGACCGCTCCAGATCATTTGCAGGAGGGCATCCTGCTCGTCCGCCCAGCCGACGGGCTCTCTATCGACCGATGCCTCTCTGATGGGTTGGGGTGCCCATCTGGGGAACACTCGGCTCATGGCCTCTGGTCCTCGCGGAGTCCCGATGCCACGCCAACCTGCTGGAGCTGCGAGTGGTCCGCCTAGCCTCACCGCCTTTGCTCCGCTCCTCCGGGGTCAAGTGGTCCGAGTCCAGACGGACAATACCACCACCATGTACTATCTAAACCGCCAGGGCGGGACACGCCCATGCTTCTATGCAAGGAAGCTCTCCGTATTTGGTCACTCTGCGCAGCCTGGAGGCGGATCTCCTAGCCATTCACGTGGCAGGAGCCCAACACCCTGGCCGATGCCCTGAGCCGGATAGGGCTGCATCCCACGAGTGGTCTCTCCTGCCGGAGGTAGTACAGCATCTGTTCTCCCTTTGGGGCACACCTCAGGTGGACCTGTTTGCCTCAGGAGAACGCCAAGCTGAGTCTGTTCCATGCCGCCCTCAGCAGGGCTCGCTGCAGGGGATGCCTTCTCGAGGCAATGGACCCCGGCCTCTTTACGCCTTTCCCCATTTCCCTGATCCACAAGGTGCTTCTCAAGGCGAGGAGGGACAAGGCGAGGTGATTCTGATAGCCCCAGACTGGCCTCGCCAGTTCTGGTACCCAGATCTCCTCAGTCTCAGCTCCAGGACTCGCAGCAGCTTCCAGCTCGGACCTGCTCTCAGTCAATCAGGGAAGGTGTTCCATCCGGACCTTCAATCCCTGCACCTGACGGCCTGGTTCCTGAGCTGCCAGAGTTCCAGGCCTTGGGTCTTTCCCGACGAGGTCCTCAGTGTAGTTGAGGCGTCCCGTATGAGTCGACCAGAAAATGTTATGCCTTCAAATGGAAAAGGTTTTCCATTTGGTGTCAGAAGGGCTTGGACCCTTCCTCCTGTTCCTTGGCAAGCATCTTGGACTATTTATGGTCCCTTTCTAGTCAAGGGCTTAGGTCGACGACCCTAAGGGTGCACCTGGCAGCCATCTCTGCTTACCGGGCGCGGGCCGGAAGCAGTCGGTGGCGAGGAGAAGGTGGTCTGGCGCTTTTCAAAGGCCTTGATCACATTTCCTCCAGTGCGGGAACCCCCACCTCCGTGATCTACTGCTGGTACTGGCAAAGCCATGGGCAAGCCATTCAACCTATGCACAGGTGTGCTCTTCTCACCTGTCGTGGAAGACCCCTTCTTGGTGGCTATCACGCCAGCCAGAAGGATGGGAGAGCTCCAGGCGCTTCCATCGAGTCTCCTTACCTGGTCTTCCACAGGGACAAGGTTGTCCTGCGCCCCACCCAAATTCCTTCCAAGGTGGTGTCGGAGTTTCACCTAACCAGGTGTTGACTCTGCCGTGTTCTACCCCAATCACACCGGAGGTCGAATATAGGCTCCATACTCTGACCTAGAAGGGCGCCGCTTATTATAAGGAGCGACGGCTGAAATTCGGGAGAGGTTCGCCAGCTGTTTGTCACCCACGCTGAAGCCGCATCTGGCAGACCTGCAGCCAAGCGGACGATAAGCAGGTGGGTAACCTCCTGCATAGATCTCTGTTATAAGTTGGCGGGCATGGAGCTCCCAGAGGGATAAGAGCTCATTCTACCCGCCATACTGCTGCAACGGTGGCTGCTTCCAGGGACGCCCCTATCCAGGAAATCTGCAGGGCTGCTACCTGGAAGTCAGCAAACACCTTCATTACCCACTACCACATCGACCTTGAGTCACGCGGATGCTGGTTTTGGGGCCTCGTTCTCCAGTCTCTTTCCCAAGTAAGTATATGGGGAGTGCTCTGGCCTCCTCCTCCCGAGAACTGCTAGGAGTCTGCCAATGAGTGTGGATGAACAACATATCCATGTCCTAGAAATAGGTTACTCACCTGTAACAGGAGTTCTAGGAATGGTATATGTTGTTCATCCACACGACCCCACCCGACCTCCTGCTTCGCCGACGACAACCTGAGCTTCCAGCGGCCAGATCTGGCGCCATGGGGCGGAGCCGAGAGTTATACCACCCGGTGGGTGGGAGGAGCAAGCTTGAAGACCTTCCGCAAGATTTAAAGCGGCAAGGATACCTGCCAATGAGTGTGGATGAACAACATATACCATTCCTAGAACTCCTGTTACAGGTGAGTAACCTGTATATATTGTTGATGGGGACCTGAATATGCCAGATGTTAACTGGAGCACCTTTTCTGCAGCCACATCCAAGAGAAGGGTCGCTCTCGATGTCCTACAGGGGCATGCCTCAGCTACCTAGTGTTGGAATCCAGTCAGGAAGGAGCAATCTTAGACCTGGTACTCTCAAATGGGGATGGAGAGAGGATCTCAAATTTAGAAGTGGGCAGCCATCTGGGAACAAGTGACCACCGAACAGTGTGGTTCACGATAAACACAGCTGTAGAGTCAAGCCATACAGAAGTGAGGCCACAGGGAGGGCTTTGACGCAGTGGCACTGCTTTTCACCAATGCTCCCCTACCCAACCCATTCACATGGCCCGAGTGAGAGTTCCTCTCTTAGCCATTACACTTACTCAAGCCATATGGCATCTCTTTCGGTATATATTGCAACATTTAAAGTGTTTACTGAAATGTCATGTTTATACAACTTTTTGATATAGAAAACAAAGAACTACAGTTTGCCATACTATGGTTATATTGGCTTTCAAAGTTGCAATTTCAGAGGTGGGCAGCTCATAAAAAATTGAAACATTCCACTAAAGACTGACACTTGCAAGAATATTATTCAAACAATTCAATTCTTGCATATATTGAAGGTGTAATTGTGCAGAAAACCACCTTGAGAACACGCAAGCATTTTATTTTCGAATTTGAAGCACCTGGGAATGTCTTTAAGGCACATACTAGGATATCACATTGGCCAACTTGTGTGACCTAGTTTATTAAGCAAGTTAATTAAAAACTGTCCTGATTAGCAGCAAGGCAGCTAGTACAGCAGAGTGCCAACACCCACCTGCCCCAAAATGCCCAAGAGAAACTCAGCACGACACCCAACCCAGTATATTTAAACTATGTCCCAGACCCCCAAAAAGATTCTCACTTGTGTGATAGTCGATATGAGAAGACCAGAGCAGCATCTTGAATTTACACTATCCTCCAAAGGAAAAACATGCAAACTTTACATCAGCCAGTGTCTTCAGGAGTAAGCATCAACACAACACCACTTATAGGAGCTTCAAATACTAAGGGCATAAACAAATTGTGGGGTGGGGTGGGGTGGGGACATCATACAATATAGGAGGAGTACAAAACGAGGGGGTATGATATGAAACTGGAAGGTGGCAGGTTAAGGAACATGTGAGGATGGCAGCTTAGATTCAATGCAAAGTGCAAAGTAATGCACCTGGGAAACAAAAACCCAGGGAAGAGTACACAATGGGGTGAGATACTGACAACAACAAAAATGGAAAGGAACCTGGGGTAGTCATATCAGATGACCTAAAGGTGGGCCAGCAATGGGAGGAGGCAATAAGGAGGCTGGAGGATACTGGGATGCATGGGGAGAGGCATCACCAGTAGAAAACAGGAAGTTGTTGGCCCTCTGTACAGACAGTTAGTAAGACCACATCTGGAGTACTGTGTACAGTTCTGGAGACCCCGTCTCCGAAAGACATAGACAGGGTGGAGGCTGTCCAGAGGAGGGTAACCAAATGGTGCAAGGTCTGCACCAGAAGACATATGAAGAAAGACTAAAGGAGCTTAAGATGTATAGCCTTGAGGAAAGGAGGAGAGGGAGAGGAGGACATGATAGAAACTTTCAGATACCTCAAGGGAATCAACAATGTCCAAGAGGATAGCATCTTTCAGAAAAGAGATGTGCAAGAACAAGGGAGCACAATTTGAAGATGGGGGCAGCTCAGATGTAATGTGAGGAAGTATTTCTTCACAAAGAGGGTTGCAGATGCATGGAACTGCCTTCCTGAGGTCGAGAGTCAAAACAGTGGGGAATCTAAGAATGCATGGGACAGACATAAGGCAATTCTAGTGGGGGTGGAGGAAGTAGGCTGTTGATGAACTAGGGTCTTCACCTTATCTGTTAGGTAGGGAAATGGGCAGTCTAGGTATGCCAAGCGGCCCTTATCTGCCATCAAATTCTATGTTTCTATGAGGGTACTGGACTTTAGGAGGGCTGACTTTGTCAAAATGGGAGAGTGTCTCAGAAAAGCACTAGCAAACAGGCAAAAAGGAGGGGTGGAGGAACAATGGGAACACCAGAACTGCCAATACAAAGGCAACAAGACTTGTGTGAAGCAGATAAAACAAAACAAAGGAAAAAACGAATGTTCTCAAAAGAGGTGATGGGGAAGGTTAGGGAGAAAAGATAGCATTCAGGAAGTATAAGGAACAGTAGTAGTAATATAGAACTGTACCAGTTAAAGCAGAAGGAAGTGGGAAGGCAGTCAGAATAGCAAAAGGCCCAAACTGAGGAAAGATAGCCAACTCTCGGTTAAGAAGGAGATAAAACTTTTATAGGTACATTAAGGAGCGAAGAAAGATCAAGGGAGGATTGTGTGTCTTAATAAAGGGAGGGTGGGCTGGCAGAGGGTGACCGTGAAAAGCAGGGATATTGAACGAATACTTCTGCTCAGTATTCACAAAAGAAGAGGAGGGGAGGTATCTAATCCAGTCAGTAGAAGCACTTTGAATAGGGGTCAATACTAGTCCATTCACAGAAGAAAGGGTTCTGAAAGAACTCCTAAAACTGAAGGTGGACAAAGCAATGGGCCCTGTTAGGATTCACCCCAGAATTTAAAAGAACTAAGGGGAGAACTAGTGACACACTGACTACCCTTTTAAGAAATCATGGGAGGATGTGTGGTACCTAAGGACTGGGGAAGGGTGGATGGATTACCCTTCACAAAAGTGGGAGCAAAGCAGAGGCAGGAAACTGTAGACCTGTTAGTTTGACCTCAGTGGTAGGAAAATGATGAAATCACTTCTGAAAGAAAGAATTGTTGAGTACATAAAGGCCAGTGGGCACGGGACCCAAGGCAGCATGAATTCACAGTGGGAAGGTCATGTCAGACAAATCTAATAGATTTCTTTGACTGGGTGACCAAAGTTGTAGACCAGGGAGGGGCTGTCGACATGGCCTACCGACTTTAGCAAGTCGTTTGATACAGTCCCACACAAAAGATTATTAAACAAATTAGCTAGCCTAGGAGTGGGTCTCAGGTGGTAGCCTGGGTAAAAATTTGCTGGACAACAGGACACAGAGGGTAATAGTAAACAGAGTCCATTCCGAAGAAAGGGGTGTTACTAGCAGGGTGCCGCAGGTTTTAGTACTGGATCCAGTTCTTTTTAATGTCTCTATAAGTGACATTCTGGGGGACTGGAAGAAAAGTATGCCTCTTTGCAGATGACACAAAGATCTGCAGCAGGGGTTGATACACAAGGGGTGGAAAGGATGAGAAGAGACTTGGCAAGGTTGGAGGAATGGTCAAAAGTATGGCAGCTAAGATTCAGTGCAAAGAAGTTCAGAGTAATGCACCTGGGAAACAAAACCCAGGAAGAGTACACAATTGGGGTACCAACAACAACAAAAATGGAAAGAGACCTGGGGTAGTCATATCAGATGACCTAAAGGTAAGCAAGCAATGTAAGAAGGCAGTAAGGAGGGCCGGGGAATACTGGGAGGTGTAGGAACGGGCATCACCAGTAGAAAACAGGAAGTTGTTGTCCTCTGTACAGACAGTTGGCGAGACCCCACCTGGAGTACTGCATGCAGTTCTGGAGACCCCATCTCTGCAAGGACATAGACAGGATGGAGGCAGTCCAGAGGAGGGCAACTAAAATAGTGCAGGGTCTGCACAGAAGCCCTCTGAGAGAGACTAAGGGCTTACTATGTATACTTTCGAGGAAAGGAGGGAGAGGGGACATAATAGAAACTTTCAAGTACCTCAAGGGAATCAACAAAGTCCAGGAGGGTAGCATCTTTCAGAAAAAGAGATGCAAGAACAAGGGGCACAATTTGAAGATAGAGGAGGATGGCTCAAGGGCAATATGAGGAAGTATTTTTCATGGAGAGGTGGTGAATGTATGGAATGCCTTCCAGAGGAAGTCATGGGTCAAAACTGGGGGGAATTCAAGAAGCATGGAACAGACATAAGGCAATTCTGGTGGTGGGTAGGAAGAATTAGGCTGTTGGTTAACTAGGATCTGCAGCTTATCCAATAGGTAGGAAATGGGCAGACTAGGTGGGCCAAGCGGTTCTTATCTGCTGTCAAAATCTATGTTTCTATGTTTCTGTAAAGGAGAAAACTATCTTTGCCATGGTGGTCAGCAGAGCCATTCTGTTCACTGGCTCACTCTTCAATTATTGAATTGGTGATGATATGCCCTAGTAGTAACATCTAACTGGTTGATCACCATGACCTTCTTGAAGGACTACCATCCCAATTGTACCTTCTCTATGTGGGTTCAGGATCCACTAAGATCCTGACCCAGTCATCTGATTGAATGCTCGGTGTTCAACAGAGCTCCACTCTCCACCCCTGCTCTTGCACAGTGCTCCATACTCAGAGAGAGAAGGGGTCAGAGACTGTGGATGTGATGCTCTTTGGCTGGGATAAGCACTTTTACACATATCCTAGCCTGTTCAGTGGATTAAACCCTAAAAATGTATAGATTTATAAGTTTGTAAGCCTTTTTCATTGCCTTCTATAATTTCATAAGGAAAAGCAACATTTGGGTATAACTGGGTTGCACCTTATACACATAGTGGATAAAGAGAATTCCTATCTGATGTAAATTTTATTTGAAACCATCCCATCCTTGAATTAATTGGACTGATTTCTTTCATATAGGTTTTATCTTTTACTTCAGGATAAACTATATTTATTCTGTTCATTATGAGATATTTGTTTTGGGACGTGGATCTGGTTCACTTAGCCACACGATGGCAGTTCTTCTTTAAGAGCTGATTCACTGGAATGTCTTTAAGCAAAGTTCCTTCTGCCACCTGAGTGGTATATCCCTCAGCTCTACCTCTTGACGCCAGATCTTCCTTTCTGCTGAAAGAGTTTGGCATCCTTTGCAGCTGTGTGTGTGTTGTGGGGCTAGTAAGTGCTACATTGGCAAACTTAGTTTCTTTTTCTACTTTTTGAAAATTAATTATATATTCCTTGCTCCTGCTCTCAACATCTGATTTAAACCATGGAACTTGAGGAACTGAAGCCTGTACTGGCTACCTGGCTTCTAACAGTGTGTCACATACCGGCAGAAGATGTGGCAGATGTACCAACATGTGACATGTCTATACTGCCTGGGAATGACACACAACGTTGCTGGTTGTGGCTTCTGACAGACAATGCTCCGTCCTTGCTCAAAGACAGGAAAGCTCACCTTCTCATCGGCCAGCAGACCAATTGACACCTGAAATTGTGGGCCAAGAGTGGTTGCAAAGTGGCTTCCACTGGGCGGGGTCCATGGCGAACTAGCAGCAATGGAAGAGGTGGCTGCCTATGGCCAGAATCTTGCTGGCCTCGGCGCAGCTTCTGGCCGGGGCTAGCATCGGAGGGTCCTTCACAAGGAAGTTCCATGATATGTGTCAAGTGTTCGAGACCTTTGGGGAGGGCCTGCCCACCACAGTAAGAAGTACAAAAGTAAGAACACCGACGGCCGGTCGGGGACCAAGAGAAATCACTCTCCTCATGCTCCTCGACTCCCAGCAGCTCGATGGTTGTCAAGCACTCAGCTTTGGTCAAGACCCTTTGGTCAGGGGTGGGTTAGCTGCATGGTACTCCCATCAGACCTTGATACCAATTGATCAGGTGGTTGAGACTTTTTGACCCCATCAACCCGTTGTCAGAGGGGTCAAGGAAGAGTCGATCTCCAAGACCCTAGTCATCCTGGTGCTCACTCAGGAGGATGTTGAGTGGTTAGCATCCTCAGCCATTCCTGCTTGGGATCAGCCTCTCCTGAGGTCATGCAGCCTGCACTGGTGCCAGTGATTTAGACCGCATCTCTGGTTGTGTCTCCTCAACATCAGCCACTGAGATTGAGGCACAGGTTGAGGGGCCCTTGAGTTCTTGATCCCGCTTGACCAGGAGGCATCACCATCAATGCTCCTCATCGCCTTCAACTTTGGATGAGGAGCGGCTGCACCAGTGGATGTAGCAGCACTACAAGGAGCACCTCTGGCAGCAATGGACCTTAGTGAGGCTGGGTAGGGACTACCCCCAACCACTATGGTTGATTAGCTGGTGCCAGTATAGCCCTTGCTGGTCCACCTGAGACAGTTGTCCCGACATGCTTCTTCCACCTTTGTTAGTGGAACTGTCTTTCCAGCAGACCATGTGGGGATGTCTACGAAGAGACTCTGGTCTGGACACTGGCTTGCCATGCCAGTTATCAGTGAATGTTATCCAGACTGATTGGTCCATGCTGGTAAGTGGCCAAGGGCCATCTTTGAAGAGTCATTTGACAACTCCAGTGGGTCCTCCATGCATTCTTCGAGGACACATACGTCGACCAGGAATCGGTTGGGAAACTGACCACCGCCATTGGCTGGTGTCTCTTTAGGCACTCCTCCAACTTATGTCGGAGTCCAAGACCATTCCTTTGGAGCCAGTTAGGAAGAGGGCTATACCCCTTCACTAACATCCTGGATCAGGACAAATCCCTGGGGATTGTCTTACCCACGTCCAAGACCATTTTGAGACTGGCTCTAGAGCTTGGCAGCATCCAGTCTCCTGCCTAGCACCTCAGCCCATATGGTCCAAAATACACGGTCCTTACCTGCTCTTTGTTTGGATTTTCTGATCACCCTCAGCTGAGGACCTGGTCTTCGATTCCATTTTCCAGAAATCTGGCAATACTGGGACATGGACAAGCTTCTCCTAAGAACGAGTCAAAGAAGCTTGACCACACATCTAAGAGAGTCTGTGCTGCATCCTCCCTTGATCTCCGCCAGGCGAGCTATGCCTTGATGATGGCTCATTTGGTCACTCCCTGCTGGGAGTGTTCAATAACATCCTCCTTACCTGCCTGCTTACAAGCAGCTCCTGGTAAAGGTAATCCAAGACCAAGTTCAAGCAGTGGCTAAACACCAGCTCCAGATGGCCTTGGGCCCGTGCCACGGCAGTGACCTTTGTGATGTGTCACAGGGCCTGGATGAGGATCTCCATCTTCGCAGTGGACATGCAGCACAAGTTGGCCAATGTCGGGAAGTTATTGTTGGTGGTGGAGGACCAGGCTGGAGGAGGACAAACTGGCCCTCGTACTCGCCGGTGAGTACCAGGGAGCAATCAACTGTAAGAAGGCAGAATTCCCGTCCAGGGAGTTGCTGCAGGAAGAACCAATCAATGGTTCTTTTTCAGACTGTAAACAGGTTGTTACACCCGCCTGTCTGCAGCCGTGAAAGCTTTTTCAGTCACTTTATGTGACGAATTTGCTCAGTTCTTCACTGACAGTGTCCTCTATCCAGCAGGGAATCCCGCCAATGAGTCGGTTGTGTCTCACAGTGATCACCTTGGATGTAGCAGAGGCACTCTGCCTGTTTGGGGAGTCTAAACCAGTGGAAGTGGCTGAGTTCATTGAGGTTGCTTCAGCTGAAGTACACATATTGTGAACTGGACCCAGTCCCACGTGTTTCTTTATGGGATGCATCAGTTTCTATTGGCCCAGTGTTTACCTTGATTGTCTGGTGTTCGTTGTTGGAGGGTCTTCCGGATTCCTTGAAAGAGGCTCTGGTGAAGCTCGTTTAAAGAAACCATCTCTCGACCTGGACATCTTGGCAAACTACAGACCTATTCTCCAACCTCCGATTTCTGGGAAAAGTTGTTGAGAAGATTGGCACAACAGCTTGAGGAGCACCTCGTGACCTTTGACATCTATGATCCACTCCAGTCTGGTTTGCAGCCAAGCATAGCACTGAAACAGCATTAGGTCGGTGCATAATGACCTCCTTAGGGCAAGGGATAGAGGAGATGGGTCGGTTCTTGTACTCCTAGATCTCTCCTCAACATTTGACACTGTAGACCACTTTGTGCTGCTTGATCATTTCAGAGAGTACTGTGGGCTTGCTGGCACTGTCATCCACTGGTTTGAGTTCTACCTCGCTGACAGGAAGCAATGGGTAGTGATGGGAGTTTCTCCTCCTCAAGCTCCTGTCATGCTGTGTGCATCAGGGATCAATCTTGTTGCAATGTTGTTTGCAGTGTACATGCTGCCCTTGGATGAGCTCATTAGGAAGTACAATGTGGTTTTACTGCTATCCAGATGATACCCAATTGTACTTGTCCTTTGCCCTGGAACATCCAATGCTGTGAAAGTGCTAAACATCTGCCTGGCGAGATCAATGATTGGATGTCCTCCAGCTGGTTGCGACTGAACCCTGACAAGACAGATGTACTGGTAGCGGATCCAGGCTGAAGGCATGATAGAGTGCCTCGTGTGGCAACTGATCTTTTTCTGGGGCTTACACCATTGATGGCTTCTCTAGGGTATCTCAAGATCTTGGCATGTTCCTGGATGATGGTTTGACATTTGAATCTTAGGTGTCATCAGTTGTCCAAAGTGTTTTTACCACTTGAGGAATATCGCCAGGATCAAGCCCCTACTTCTGCCTGAGGACCTTCCTACCTTAGTGCATGCCTTTATAGCGTCCTGGCTTGATTACTGTAGCCCTCTACTTGAAGTCTCAGGAGATACCTTCCAGCGACTTCATTTAGTGTAGAACGCAGCTTCCAGGTTACTGACAGGCCTTTCAAATTTCTGCCATGTGACTCTAGTGCTGCGTAAACTGCATTGGCTGCTGGTCAGGTGGAGGTTATCTTCAAGCTGGGCTTTCTTGCCTTTAAGGCCCTAGATGGACTAGGCCCTAGCTATCTGTCTGATCTCCTAACACCTGCCATCCCAGTCTGCTCCTCCGTTCCTCCTCTGGGGCCTCCTGGCAATTCCTAGGACAAGGTTATAAACTGCCAATGACAGGGCATCCAGTGTCACTGGCCCGTCTTGTGGAATTTGCTTCCTTCTGCCATCAGGGAGACCCCTTCAGTCAAAGTATTTAAGGCCGCCTAAAGTTCTATCTCTTTTCTTTGGCCTTCTCTGTTATAGTTATTTAAACTGATGTATGAACTGACTACTGAATTTATCTATTTGCATTATTTTACCTGTTATTACTGTTTTAAATATGCATTTATGTTTCCCTTTTATGTTTTTGTTTGTTCTTATGTGTAAGGTGACCAGAGCCTCCGGGAATGGGTACCATATAAAGTAAACCTTGCCTTGCCTTCCTGAGCACCAGTCTCTTTGGACTAGAGGTGGATGGGCATTTCATGAAGATTGAGAAGTCCAGTGCCTCCCTAGATTCTGGCTTCATCCCAGAAGGACCCAAGAGGTCAAAAACAAAAGAAGATGGCCTTCAGTTTCAGCCTTTTCAGCTACAGTAATCTCGGCAACAGCCCCAACAAGGGCAGTTCCAGGCATGGTACCTCAAGGCCAAGTTCTCCGGCCAGGGACCCAAAATGTCAGGGGTAAGGGGTGGTGCCCTCTGGTCTTCACAGGCAGTGCCCCTCCAAAGCTGCCCAGTGATGGATCAGGGGTGTTCACCTACCACCCTTCCAGTTTCTGACTCGGCAACCAGTGTTGGGTCAGTTTCATCACTTCTGGCCTCATTGGTCCATCATTACTACAGACCAGTGGATTCTCAAGGTGGTTGACAGAGGGTTGTCTCTTGATTTTGAGACCCTTCCACCCAACCGATCCCACTCTTCAAGGGAATTCTCGATGTTGCAGGACACATTGTCCACCTCAGAGAAGACGCTGCTCAGCTCTTCACAAAAAGCCATAGCCTGTGTCCCAGACACCCTGGCAAGTCAGGGGTATGTGTCCATGTACTTCCTGGTTCCAAAACGGATATGGGGTGGGGCTACCTGTACTGGACCTTCACAATCTGAACTAATTCTGTCAAAGGTGCAAGTTCAGGATAGTTATGCTAAACTAGATCATACCATCTCTGGAGCAGGGCATGTGGTTCTACTCCCGAACCTCTAGGATGCATTCTTTCACATCCAAGTCTATCTGTCCCACTGGCGGTACCTCCAGTTCCATGCAGAAGGGTGCTTTATCAGTTCCAGGTCATGCTGTTCTGCCTCTCCTGGTGTCCAGGGTCTTCACCAAGTGCACTGCAATGGTGGCAGTCTTCCTGCAGCACCAGGGCATCAGGGTTTATCCCCACCTGGATGACTGTCTGATAGCCGGGCCATCTAAAGAGGTAGTGGAGCAGTCCAGGGACCCGGCCTTCCAGACCTGGAGAGACCTCTTGGTCAACCTAGCCAAGTCTGAACCAACCCCTTGCAGGTGATTAAATTAATTGGGGCAGAGCTAGACTTCCTACAGGACAAGGCCCACCTCCCTGTGGACTGGCCATCAGATCTACCTCCTTTGCCAGATCATTTCATGTTGGACACTGCACTCTGCTCGGGACTTCCTGAGGCTGCGGGGGACACAGCATCTTGCACCAGCATAGTCTAGTGGTCTTGCTGGTGGATGCAGCACCTACAGTGGGAGTACGGCTGTCAGTGGTCCCGACTAGGACACCTAGACAAGCTTGTAACAGTGACCCAGCCAGTGTGGGATGCCATCCAGTGGTGACTAATCATAGAACATCTGGAGGAAGGGTCCCATTGGTCCGCCCAGAAACAACTGCCACTCTCACGATGGAGGCATCTCTGGTTGGGTGGCGGTACACCTGGGGACCACTGGACCCGCAGGTTCTTGGTCGCCCAGGGAGTCCCATCACCACATGAGTCTGCTGGAGCTCCATGCAGTGCATCTCTCTGACAGAATTTGCTCCTCTAGTCAGGGTCAAGTCATGCAAGTCCAGATGGACAACACCATGACCATGTTCTACCTGAACATGTGGGATGGAACACACTCTTCCATTGTGTGGGGAGGCCCACCACACTTAGGCTGTTGTGCGCAGCCTGGCTGCAGATAATCTGGCAGTTCATGTTGCAGGAGCAGACAGACAGCTGGCAGACATAGAAAACAGAAAAAAGATGGCAGAAGGAGACCAAGAGTCCATCTAGTCTGCCCATGTGTTCCTTGGACCTTCTCAGATCCCAGGGCCTAACTTCCTTTCTACCCAGTCCCTCCTACTGCTCCACTTGCTTTGCTTATTATGATCATGCTTTAGCCTTGTCCCACCACAGCTTGAATGATGTCACGGACGTTGCTTCCACTACCTCAGCTGGCAGTGTATTCCATGGCTCTATGACTCTTTCTGTAAAATAGAGTTTCCTAAGCTCCCTCTTGAATGCCCCCCAAACTTCCACTTGTGCCTCTAGTGTTAGAGTCAGAGACTGTTGAACAGATATGAAGATGACACCTTATTTATTCCTCTCAGGAACTTGTATGTTTCAATCATATCTCCCTCTCCTCCTTGTCTCCAGTGAGAACATAGTTAATGCTTCCAGATGCTGCTCGTATGAGTGCCCTTGAAGGCCCTGGATCATTCTGGTCACTCTTTCTGAATGGCCTCCAACCTGTTTATATCTTTTTTCAGACGTGGACCCCAAAACTGGGCACAGTACTCCAGATGGGGCCTTAACAGGGACCTGTTGAGTGGCAATAATACCTCCTTACTCCTGCTGTCGAATCCCTCCCTATACACCCCTAGCATTTTGTTGGCCTTGCTCTAAGCTTTGTTACATTGGCTTGTCTGTTTAAGGGTGCTGCTTATGATAACACCTAGGTCTCGTTCTTCCTGCATGGCACTGAGCTGGACTCCATTGAGGTAGTACTCTGTTCTTGAGTTCCTCTTACCCAAATGCATCACCTTATATTTTTTGCGTTGAACTTCAGCTGCCAGACATTGGACCACATCTCCAGCCTCTGCAGGTCTTCTTGTAGGTCCTTAACTGCCTCCTCACTGTCAGCCCTTCTTCCTAGCATGGTATCATCCACAAATAGGACAGTTTTGCCCTAAATACCTATGCCAGTGTCACTGATAAAGGCATTAAACAGGACTGGCCCCAACACTGAGCATTAGGGCATGCTGCTAGTGACCTCACCTTCATTAGGCCTCACCCTTGACCACTACTCTCTGTTTTCTGTCCCTAAGCCAATGATCTACCCCACTGACTATGCACTTGGCTGCACCAGGTCCTCAACTTTTTCAGCAAGTGGTTGTGCGACACCGAATCAAAGACTTAACTGAAATCGAAGTCGAGGAGGTCCACTGGGTGGCCTCTGTCTAGTTCTCTAGTGACCCAGTCAAAAATGTGATTAGGTTCATCTGGCACAACCTTCCACCATGAACCTATGTTGCTTGTCATCCAGCAGACTGTTCTTTTCTAGGTACTCTATCAAGTCTTGTTTTATTAAGGTTTCCATTGGTTTCCCTACTACCGATGTAAGGCTGACGGGTCAGTAGTTGCCTGCTACCTCCCAACTCCTTCCCTTCTGAAGGTACCACATCAGCACTTCTCCAGTCTCCGGCTTTACCCCGTCTGAAGTAATGTGCTGAATAAATGTGCTAAGGGACCTGCCATTCGCTTTGCTATCTCCTTTAGCACCCTCAGGTGTATTCCATATGCCCTAGCAACTTGTTGTCATCCCTGAGTTGATCCAGGGCCTCTAAACCTACTGTTGGTGATTGATGGTGCTTCCATTTGTGGAACATGATGGTGCTTCCATTTGTGGAACACCTTTGTCAGTAGTCTTGACGCAACTGTGTGGCACATGGCCTTTGTGTTCCTCTGTGAACACTGAGCAAAAAGTTGTTCAGAACAGTGGCCTTCTGCCTATCCTCCTCCACTACTCTGTCACCATCTTTGAGTCTAACTATTTCTCCCTTTTCTTTCTTTTTTCTTGTATATATTGAAAAGTGTTTGTTCTCTTCTTTAACCCCTTCTGCAAGCTGAAGCTCCATTGCAATCTTAGCTGATTTCACCATACTCTTGCTTCTTTGTTCTTCTGAACAGAGACTTCCATGTGCTGTCTTCCTGAGTTCTTTTATAGTTTCAGTAGGCCTCCTTTGGTTCTGATTGTGGTCCTTACCTGCTTACTGAACAATATATTTTTTTGTGTTTGTTCTTTTTGGTCGCTGTTCTTATGCACATTCTGGTGGCCTCTAAATGGCTAACTTAACCAGCTCTCATATTTCTTTCACATCTAAATGCTCCTGTGTTCTTGATAGCTTGTGTCTGTCTGTATCCCTCATTTTGTCAAACTGGCTCCTCTGTAGTTTAAAACCTGACTTGATTGCTATTTTTCTACTCCTAGGGCTAACTCAAACCACACAGAGTTGTGGTCGCTGTTGGTCAGTGGCTTCCCAACTGCTGTAGCCCTTACTACCTCCAAGTTAGTGAGGACTCATCCAGGATGGTGTGCAGCCTAGTCGGGCACTAACTAGTTATGAAGTAGGCAGTCTTGAAGGGCATCAACCACATTTTTGGCTTCTAGTAGAACCTGCCACTGGAATGCTCCAGTTAACATAGGGCATATTAGGGTCTCCTACCACCACTGTATCCCCTTTGTGCTACACCTCTGATCTCCTCTAGGAGCTTTTGTCCCTGCCCTGGGTAGGCTAGACATTGCACAAGTAGTCCCTGTATCAGGAGGTGGAGAGCCACATGTTCTTCCTCTGAGCACCTCTCTGTGGACTTGTTTGCATCCTGGGAGAATGCAAACTGGGGCTTTTCTGTGCCCACCACACAATCCTGTACACTGGTGGGGATGCCTTCACAAGGCCCTGCATCCCAGGCTCCTGTATGCCTTCCTCCCTCCCTTTACCCTGATGCACCAGGTGGTGGTCAAGGTATGAAGGAACAAGGCATGGATGATTCTTATAGCAGTGGACAGGCCTCACTTGCTCTGGTACCTGGATATCCTTAGCCTCAGCAGCAGACCCCATGGCAGTTGCCTCTTCCATGGATCTTCTGACCCATCAGCAGGGAAGGTCTTACAGACAGACCTTCAGTCTCTGAGTGGCTAGAGTTCCAGCATTCGATAATGCTCTCCATTGTGGAGACTTCTCAGAAAGAGCTGACTCACCAGTGTTATGTCTTCAAATGAAAGTTTTTTTTTTCTATTTACACTTTCTTCTGCCTCCACGGAGCTGGCAGGTGGCTCATCCTCTGAGCCTGGCCATTCCCGATCCAGCCTTACCCTGTAGTTCCCCACAGATTACCCATACACGGCGTGTCGGAGTGAGGAGCATTGACTTCCCCGAGCACAATCCAGAAGTCAGGGAGGCTGTTCCAGGGGTGCATCTGGGCCATCATGGAGCCTGCCAGGTCCAATTTCCACCATCTTTTCTCCCTGGGCCCACGAAGCAATGGGTGGAGTAGCTGACCTCTGCTGCTGCAGACAGCCTAATACTATGGACGAGGGGTCCCTCCCATTCTGGTGGCATGCATGTGCTGGCACCCAGTTGCTGCTGGGTGTCAGGCAAGGAACGTGCCACACTGTCCCCTCTCCAAGGAAGGAGAGCTGTCTGTAGATCGCCAATCCTTCCTCTCCCCACCGGCCCCTAGAGCAACTCAAATCCATTCCTGACCCTGGTCACTGGCGCATGTGAAGGTGTGGTGTCCTGTGCCTCAACCCTCAGCACCACCAGGCCAGACTAAATGGAAGTAGTTTTCCATTTGGTGTCAAGGTCAGGAGCTTGATCCCATGACGTACCTTGTGGCTAGCATCTTGAATACCTCTGGTACTTGTCCCAGCTGGGACTGCAGTCTACGATCCTTAAGGTGTACCTCCCAGCCATCTCTGCATACTGAGTGCAGGCTGGTATGCCAATAGTGGTGCAGCAGAACATGGTCAGGTGCTTCTTTAAAGGTCTTGACCAGTTGTCCTTGCCGTGCATGAACCACCACCACTTTGGGACTTATTGCTGGTACTGGCTATGTTCTGTGCAAGTCTTATAAACCTATGTACAGGTGTGAGATATCACACCTGTTGTGGAAGATGTCCCTTTAGTGGCCATTACATCAGCCAGGAGGATTAGTGAGCTCCAGACACTCTCAATGGAGCCTTCTTATCTGGTCTCCCACAGGAATAATGTAGTCCTTCACCCTGCTGAAGTTCCTCCCAAAGGTTGTCTTAGAGATCCACCTTAACCAGGTGATGAAACTTACCTTATACTTTACCAACCCATCTTCAGAGGTCAAACGCAGGCTCCATTCCTTGGACCTGTGGTAGGTGTGTCTTACTATGTGGTACGATGGCTGGAGTTTGGGGCTGAGACTCACCAGCTCTTTGTAATATACGCTGAAGCTGCATCTGGCAGACTGGAAGCTAAGATGACGATTGGCAGGTGGATCACTTCCTGCATCAAACTCTGCCATAGGTCTGGCTGGAAGCCTCCCATAGGCTCAGGGCTCATTCCACTAGACATACCACTGCCTCAATGGCTGCTTTCAGGGACATCCCTATTCATGAGATCTGTGGGTCTGCCACCTGGAAGTCAGTGCACACCTTCATCTGTCATTACAGCATTGACCTTCAGTCTAGCCAGGATTCTGTATTTTTTGTCATGTTATGGGAGGGTAAGAGCAGCCTTGAGCTATGAGGCCTTTTCTGGCAGCGGGTAAAGCAGGGGAGGGCATGGGGATAAGACATGCTGTAGGAGGGGCTAGTGGCCACAAGTATTGGAGGAAGATATGGAGGGGGAGGAAGGGAGGGGGGAGTATGGAGATGGACGGCTGGTCAGGGGTGTAGAAACAGCCCTGTCTTGTGGGGGGACATGGAGGGCAATCACGGTGGCCTACTAGGAAGGTGTTAGGCATTCATGAAGCATTCACAGGCAGAGCTGGAGGCAAGGTAGTGCTTGAGTTCGGATTGAAGTGAGAGACACTGAGGAGTTGAGAGCAGCTTCTGTAATTTCATTGAGCCAGAGAGGGCTCTATATGAGAAGGCGCTGACCAAGTGCAGTTCTCTGAAACGAACCAGAGTGCCCCTCAGCTTTCTGCCTTTAGTGTCGACACTGTGCCAATTCTAGGGAGGACATTGAATATGCAAGGGGTGCCTTCCCAGAAGAGCCTTTGCCAAGCAGGCAGATTTGGAATTTGATTCTGCAATGCAGCGGTAGTTAGTTTGTCTGCTCACAGAGTGAGCAGGTGTGAGTGAAGCAGTCTGTGGAGAGAGTGAGTCTACATGCCTTGTTTAGGGCTATTTGTACCCTCTTTAGCACTGTGTCAGTGGCTCCTCCATAGACTACCAGACCATAGTCGATGGTTGATAGTATAGAGCTAGAAACTGCCAGGCAGAGGGCATCAAGCATGAGGTACTTCCTGTATCAGTAGAGCACTCCCAGCTTGGAGTTGACTGCCCTAACCGCCTGATCTATGTGTTGAACGAATGGAGAGTGTCATCCAGGGTGATCCCCAGGTAACTGAATGAGTGCACTTACTCCAGTGGTGCGTGGACATTGTTTGAGATGGAGAGGGCGGGAAACCTTTTTGAGCTGTGGGCTGAGAGGAGCATTATCTTGTTTTTTTCTAATAATTAACAAAAGCTTATATTTGCTGAACCAATCCTTGAGCAGATGGAAGGATGTCTGCAGTTCAGATTGAAGAGTCTCAGTTCGGCTGGTTGCTGTTGAGGATGACCTGATCATCAGTGTAAAGAATAATTTTCACAGATTTAGGAAGATCATTTAGAAAATGCTGAAATGCAAGGGTCCCAGGATCGACCCTTGCACTCCCAGTGTGATGCCTCTGGATCCTTACACTGTTTGACCAACTCTAACCCTCTGGGTCCTGCTAGTTAGGTAGTCCTGGAACCATTATGCAGTGTTGGCAGCCACCTCAGTTTCTGCAGCTGTGCCAGGAAGAGGCATGGTTAGCAGTGTTGAAGGCCTTTATTAAAATCTATAAACACAGACCCGACCAATGTGCCTTCGCCGATTGCCTTGTGTACTTATTCTGTGTACTCCACTAGAGCAGTGAAGTGATATGGTTCTGCCTGAAACTATGTTGGTTGGGGCACAGCAATTTATATTTTTAAGTATTTGGTGAGTTAGTCCACTACTGTCTTTCCAGTGCCTTTGATAGGGGAAGAGAATGGATATGGGTCTATAATTGGCAATATTGGACCTGTCCTACTCTTGTGGACGAGGGTTGTTAGTGCTTGTTTCTAGACTTCAGGGAATTTTGCAAGGGTGAGTGATTTGTTGAATAGCTTGGTTATGGAATGATGAGTTCATCTAGTGAGAGGAAATCAGTTTCATGTCCGCCTCCGCTACTTCCATTCTGTTTTTCCAAGGATTTTTTTATGTATGCCAAGGCCTCCTTAGCTGTCAACCTCCTGAAGCAAAAATTCGTGAGGGTGCAAGTGGATGTGTTTGTTGCCAGTGTGCATCTGTGGGGTGTAGGTAGGTGGGGGCAGGACTGCGCTGAGGTGTTAGTGAAGGCAGAGTTGAAGGACTCTGCTATTAAGAGTGGTCCGATGAGAGTGTCATTTATAAGGAGTTGTTGAGGGTATAGTTTTTCATCTTTCTTGAGTAGATTTTTGATACTCTCCCAGACCCTTTTGCCATCTCCCCGCTTCTGTTCAATTGTTCCTTGTGAAAGCTTGCTTCGCCTGTCTAATGAGCTTCATGCATCGGTTTCTGGAAGCCCTATAGGACTGGTAGCATGCTTGTCTCCAGAGGCCCTGGCCTTAGACTAAGGTTGTCCCTTTCACGCATTAGGGCAAGGAGCTCCTCCGTGATCCAGCCATTGTTGCTTCCATGGACTTTCCTCCTTTTACCAGGGCAAATGTATCACAGATCCGTTGAACTCATCAATGAAGAACTTCAGTGCAAGGTCCAAGTCTGGCATCGCATCAATGGGTGACCAGTCAAAGAGAGAGAGAGGGTAGCTTTGAGAGACCCTAGCTGACCCTGTTGTCGCTTATGATGGGGGTTGCTTTTGAATTTGTTGGACTATCTAACGTGATAAGGAGTGGTTGCTCAGTGTGTCAGTCAGCACAGTGACCTTTTATATCCGGGAGGGGTGTTCGAGAGATCCAGTCAATGAGGGTGTTATTGCCTGTTTGTAGTTCATCCTTGTGGGTTCATTGACTAGCTGTGAAACGTATGAGTTGCCCACTGTGTCCCTTTAGGGGCGCGATTCTTTGCTGTCCCAATTTGCATTAAAGTTTCCAGTTATGATAAGTTCACAATTTGCTTAGAGAAGCCACCGCCTACAGGATCTTTGGGAGGCTATCATGGGCTTTCTTTGGGGGCAGTTAGACTGAAATGATGACTAGGGTCTTGCCATGTTGCCCAATCTGAACCTCATGGCTAGGAGTTCATGGTCGCCGGCCACCTTGGTTATGGGAGGACAGTACAGTGGAGAGAGTCCCTGATATAGATTAGGCAGCCACCTCCTTTCTTGCCCCTTCTGTCAAGTCAGAAGGTTTGATTGCCTGGCAGAGTGCCAAGCTACCAAGGACCCCAGTTTTCCAATTTCTGTTTGCCAAGTAGGGATGCGTGCCTTGCTTCATCCTCCTGGAGAACTGCTGGAAGTCTGACATCATGTGGATAAGTGAAGAATGCCCATGTCTCTAGGAAAAATGGGTTACCCGCCTGTAACCGTAGTTCTAGGAGATCTGATGTCACAGGGTGGGGCTAAAGGACACACCACCTGGGTGGTGGAGGAGTTTGCTTAAAGACCTTCCAGGGAATCAGCTCTTAAGGAAGAACTGCCATCATGTGAATGTGAATCATATACAGTACCACTCCAAGAACTATGGTTACATACAAATATATGAAAATTGCCAGCAGAAATTAGTCCTTTAGGGTCTGTCTAGTCCACTTGAGTGTGCAACTAACCCCTACTTTCAGCTGCCCTCTTCCACCTTCCCAAATATCCCCCGTCCCAACCCCTCTGAATCTACCCACCATCCTACAGGATCCTGTTGTAATGTTGGTAATGAATAATGTTCCAAGAATCAGTCTTCACCATTCATCACTGGTGGGCCTATGCCGGAAGTATGGGAACCCCATGGGAGTGTATGCCTTTAAAGCTTTGAAGGTGGGATCAATGTCAGGAACAGCACCACCCAAGGGGCAAATGAATGATGTGGCACTCATGGGCTGGCCAGTAACAGACCCCTGGCCCCCACCTCCTTGGTTTTGTTCTTCCCGCCATTGAAGATAGCATTTCATGGGAGCGTTCACCATTTTGCTGCGTCACATGGCCTATATTCTGTTAATCATACTCGCTGTACAATTATATCACCCTTTTCAGTCTTTCATCGCTGCCTTCTTCTTCTCTGTCTGTTTTGCAGCACCAAGCCCCAGTTTTGCTAGTTTTCTTTGATTTCCATGCATCAATCATGTCCAGATCCTAGGGGCCTAAGACACAGAAGAAGTTGATCAAGAAGATGGAGTCTTCCCCCATGTGTTGGTGCCCTATAGGGAGAAACATGTCTGTCTGGGACCGACATGATTGCTGCTGGACCTGCCTTGAAGTGGAACATGACATGGACCACTGTGATGCCTACTTCTCTATGGAATTTTGTACTTTGGAAAATCCACACAGTGAGGTGGGGGGGACCTCCCACCTTTGAGGCAGGCATCACTTGGGAGTCCCAAGTAATGGTCCCTGGGCTCTTCTCCTGAGCCCCTACCGGTACTACAAATACTGAGGGAGACCAGGCCTCTGCTTGTCCTGGTCTCGCTGAGATAGAAGGCCTGGGGAGGGGTCTGTGGGACAGCTGGCTCCCCCTGCGTGGGCCGGCTGTACACCTCTCCCAGTCTGTACCCCTTCAAGGATCTGGTTGCCCCAGTGGTGGAGTTGCAGCCATACACTAGACTTGTGCTGGTGGGTACCTTAGAGCCGCAGTCCAGTGCCATTTCAGTACCTGGTGTACTAAGGTCGGTGCTTGTGAGTGGGCAGTGCCGCCCATGTGGCCGTGTCCCTCCTGCTGCCGCTTATGGCTCTGGGAGAGGGAAGGTCTCTGGGGCCAGTCGCCCATTGGAGATCTTCTGGATCTCATCCTCTGAGCAGTTGGATGATCTGGCAGATGAGGACCGGATGATACCAACTTGCTTCTGAGCCCTGGTGGAAAGGAGACCTTTCAAACCCCGGGAATCCTTTGTCCTTTCAAACTCCAGGAATCCCTCAGTATGCTTAACTATAACAGTTATCCCGCTAATTTTGACTGCTCTGGAGCCAGTGAAATGTATGTAGGTGACAGAACACAGACTTGGAATGTGGAACACATTCAAACTCCTGCCTCTAGGTGCTGCTGTGTTTTACAGTTAACAGCTCAGATTCATTTCTCCGCCTGACTAACAAGATGCCCCAAAGAGTTCTCCTCAGTAACTTCACTGCAAGTCTGTTTATTTACATTTAAAAGAGTATATTTTAGTATTTTTCAAATCTCAGTCTCTTGTATTTTGTTCAGTATGGTTTTGTAGTTTTGTTTATTTTTATCTCTTTCTCTGGTCCCTTAGCGTTCCAGTGAACTGGAGAATCACCTCATTTTATTTAATGTTTCTTTCTTTATACCACATTTATTCTCTGCTTTACCTACTTTTTGTTGTTGGTACTTTATTTTTTTTATTTTTCTCCTGTTCCAAGGCTTGGGAACTGAGACATTCTTCCCAATACATAATTATAAAGCGCTTTGTATTCGCGGTTTGGCTTTAGTAGAACCGACATGATCTTCTATTTTCAACCAAGATGCTACTCTTTTTCTGTCAGAAAGTATGTTAAATATCTTTAATTGCAGTTTTATTTTGTGTGGAACTGACTGGGATCTTCTAGTTTTCCCTTTGGGAACCACATAGTTCAGTCTCCTGACAAATTGGCATGACAGACTCAAAAGAGAATGGAATCAACACGTTTTAAATTGCTTAAGTGCTTTCAAATTCTGAACAAGGTGGACAGCCATGACTCATTCTTAAAGTGCCTGGGTCCCAGTTGTATTTTTTATGATTGTGTACTTTTAGCAAATTTTGCCCAAAGCAGTCAAGAAAAGGGCTAAAAAGTTTAAAGTTATATTCTGAGCAGGCTCTGGATCCAGTTCCTGCAAAAAACCAAAACAAAACAAGAAACTACATGTCACTGCACCTCCCACTGAAGAAGCAAAGGAGCTTTCAGCAGACAAGATTAAGATGCACTTGGTGGCAGACATAGCTAAAGCCTTGCAAATCCTCCAAGCTTTTTAATCTGTAGGTTCCTTATGAGCATCCTGTTCCTCCTCAGTTCCAGTTCAGTTCCTGGTTCCCTGACATGGATTTTATTGTGAGGAGAATGAGGAAGAGAAGGAAGGGAACTGACTGAGCCTTACATTTCCAGGAGTAGGACTTGGGTTCCCTACTCATGGCCAGGAGGATTATTCCTTTCATTATGCCACTCAAAAGACAGTAGATGTCAAGGAGGAGGCTGACTTTTTAGATATGATGGATCTGATCCCACTAAGAGATTGCTACTTCCTGTCCACAAGCCCCTTAGGAAGTCAGCCCTCAAGATCTTGCAGGCCTCCACCTCACCTCTCCAGGGGTCGACTAAAAGGTGTAAAATAAGTGCCAGCTAGACAGAGCCTATGTTGAGTACCTATATTCCCATCCTCACCATGAAGGAGTTGTGCAGGCTATTGCCTGTGATAAGGCTAGGATTCCACTATTCTCTTACCCCTGACAGGGATTCCAGAAAATTGGATATTATGGGGAAAGGATATGTAGCAACCTCTCTCTACTAAGAAAGACCAGACAAAATGGGGCACTTCAGAACGCTGTGCCAGTGCTACATCAAGAACAAAGTTCCAATTCAGTCAATGAAAAGCAGCAAAGGTGGCACTTTGAAAGGAAGACTATGATGTTCGATTTAAATATTAAAGGTGAGTTTATTCAGGACACATACTGGAACACTAAATAATGGCCCCAGTGCTTCCAACCATGTAGGTCTTCATCAGGGGCGATCCACCTTATTTATTTAAATATGAGCATCCATAGGAGCTGAATTTTATTTTTCTCAGGGGCGGAGCTCAACAAATGGCTAGGGTGTGGAGGCCACCAAGGCTCCAGAAGCTCTGGGATTTTGTTGCATTGTGGTGCATTTTTGAGGGTTTTCCTGAAGAGATAGCACAGCATGACAAAAACTAAATAAAAATAAAACAAACACAATTTCAGTGCTAGCACATTATCCAAATTTGCCTGAGTTTTGGTTACTCATCACCTTGATGACCTACTGCCTGGCAAGGTGGTGTCACCACCTACCTTGACCCCCAGCTACTGGCATAGCTTCTGATGGTGTCACCTACCCTGACCCTCCCCTGCTATTGGCATATCCTCTGGTGTTGTCACCACCACCTTGAACCATTGCTACCAGGTCAAGGACACTAGTAGTGTGCAGCACTTGCTGGGACTCCATAGCAAGTGCTGCAGACACTGGTGGTTTCTGACCTGTTGACTTTTCTGCAGTCTAACCCCAAATCTTTTCTCAATAAAATGAGTCTGCCAAAATATGATCTGTTGTTTTGTTAGTCGCACTACTTCCCACAGACCAGGGATATCTGTCCTGCCGTATCTCTGGTCCGTGGAAAGTGGTGGCATTTAATAAACACATGTAATGTGTACTGTCGAAGCCCTATGGCACACAGTAGGAGGGCAGAGGTTGATAGGCAAAATGCCTAAGCACATCTTGTCTGTTATTCACCACCCAGGTTAACAGTGTGTTGAGAACCACCTGGCAGTGGCACCACAGCTTGCACATCAGTCTCCACTGTGGAATGGTGCTGACAGCATTGCTGCAATCTTGGTAAGCCAACCCACAAGCCAGATTTAACTCCTTGAACACCTAGTAAAGACATGTATCTCATTAGTTGTCAAAGTCCCCCACCCCACCCTCGCCACAGGAACATACGTGGCCATGGGTTCTATAACCCACTACCTAAATGATATCCTTTCCTTGACTGTTTTGTGCCATGGACTCACCATACCCAATATCAACTGAGAAGTTGTTGATGTTCCAACCACCACTCCTTCCTGTTAAGTCACCCCCAGAAAATGACAGTTAAATAGCAGTGTCACAATGAGCTACCTGACAAAGACATCATCATCAGTACCACCATTTTATTGCACACACAACAGATTTGAAAATTACGCCAAATTTGGCAGCAGCTAGTTTACATCCATGTCAGCCAGTGTTAACTATACTCAGTCAGCTCAGAAAACAGCCCCTGAAAATCTGATGGGCCGTACACACATGAGTAGTTGAAAAAGAGCAACAGACAATCAGACATAGTCGTGGTGTACATATTTTTATTGTCTGGCAACACCCCTGCTGACACATTCCTCATCCTGTATTCAGTGCACAGTTGCTTGCCCTCCTGTCCCACCCCATTTTTCCCATAACAGCAGAACTTTGACAATTCAAATCCCTGAGCTTCACTACAGTACACATTTTACTACAGTACACATTTCCTTTTCTGCTGCTTCTGCTGCCATCATGTTCAGATTATTCTCGTTTGAACCACTGCCCTCCAACTCCTCTGGGACCTGACTGGTCCTAGTGTACAGCCTGCCCTTCACTTTGGCAAAACCTCAGCACTGTCCCGACTATAGAAGAAAGTGGTATAGTAAATCTAGCCCCTTGCTGTGCTCCCCACATGTCCCCGAGTCCAACCCTTAGTCCTACCTGTAGGAACTTGAAGTCTGACACTGATTCTTCCTACCTTGTTGACTTTGGGCTTTGACTGCCTCCAGGGCCTCCAAGTCGATATGAAGCTGGTTGCTGCCTTGTCTCTGCTGCTGCACATGTCTCTGTTTCATGCTGTGTGTTCACATTCCCCACCCACTTAGCCCAGAGAGTGCCTCCTGCTTAGGGGCCCATGATGGTCCCAACTGAGTCAACAAGAGTGTTGGGGAGGAGTGAATGAGGGACCACCGACACACAAAAAATGCATGGCGCTTATCTGTTAGGGCTTGAGCAAGAGTGAGCGAGCAGGAAAGCAACTGCCGATGCAGCAGCACCAATCCTGATTCCCACCAAATGCGCACACAGATTGGCTGGGCTGGAAGGAGATTTAAACTGTAAAAGTGCTGGTGACTGGCTGATGAGGTGGAATGGCATTCTGCCTCAATTTAACCCCCACTGCAACCTGCAACTGTGTGTAAATTCTGGGAGGGCAGAGTCCCTGTCTAATTTTTTCTGAGGGCTTCAGCCTCTGCTCCCCGCCGTAATCGGTGCCTGTCTGACGTCATAGTCTTCCTTTCCAGAGTGACACCTTTGCTGCTTCTCTTCTAATAAGGCAGGCCTAATTTGGTCTATACTGCCCAGTACCAGAAGGCTCTCTGGAGCTCTGTACTAGCTATAGCTAACAAGATTCCAGGTGATCTGGAACACAGTTTGGTAGACACTGCCAGGATGGCATTGATGTCACCAAATATCAGTTTCACTTTTAGTGGATGCTAATGATACTGCCTCCAGGTTAATGGCACTAGCTATCTCCATGAGCAGATTTGCCTGGCTCCAAACCATGACTGTCACTTAGGACACCCAGGCCAAGGCTATGGTATTTCCTGTGAGGACATCTCACTCTTTGGTGACAAAACTGAGGAGTACATGAAGGAAGTGGAGGAGTACAAAACCACCTACAAAGGTAATTCTTCTGAGGAAAGGCCTCCACTTCCTACAGGTCACAGGGAAGGGAGATAAGGGTAGAGGTTGCTTCCTAGAGCTTATATCCTTGCTTATGCTCCTTGATTATTCCCAAGTGAGGGATATTTCAGGGCAGGAGCAGAAGACTCCAGACATACTGACCCAGCACCTGCCATCAAGGCTCAGTCCAAACAGAACCCACGCCAGATCTGTCCAGGTCACCAGCCCATTTCCAGTGGGATGCAAGGTGGCTCATTTCTTCCAAGAATGGAGAAGCATCCTCACAGACAAGTGGATTTTGGAAGTGGTGAGTCAAGGTCTCTCTGCAGTTCAGAAGGTTCCCACAACTGCAGGTTTGCAGAAGCTTCTACCCCTAACTCCTTCAAAAGGATTCTCTTGGAGTTGGAGGTCATAACGTTAATGCAGGCAAATGCAGTGGAGTCCGTTTCTCCCTCAGAGCGAAGAAGAGGTCTTTACTCAAGGTACTTCCTCACTCAGAAGAAAATGGGACTGGCGACCCATCCCGAATCTCAGGTTTCTGGACACACACTAAGCAAATCGAAGTTCAAGATGATCACTCTTGTAATAGTGATTCCTTCTCTTCAGCAAGGAACTGTTTGGGCTGTCTGGACCTGAAAGATGACTATTCCACATCCCAATCAGACCCAGTCACAGAACATGTCTAAGGCCCAGCATTCCCTCAGGGCATTACCACTTCTCAACCCTCCATTTCATCTCTCCTTTACCCCAGGATGTTCACAAAGTGCCTGGCCATGGTGGCCGTACATCCCAGGAGGCAAGGGATCAGGATGTTCTCTTATCTAGATGACTGGTTGGTTGCAGGGTTCCTACCAGCAGGTCAAGGATTCCTCAGACTGACCCAGGACACCATGGAGTTTCTGGGATTCCTCATAAACACTCAGAAATCCCAAGCAGAGCCTATCCAGTCTCTGAATTTCATATGGCAGAGCTGGATACATTGCAGCAAGGCATTCCTTCCTCAGGAAAGAGTGGACAACCTCCAAGCCCTGGCAGATTGCTTCACCCTGGATCAGCACAGGCCAGCAAGGCATTTCTTCGGTCTCTAGGCCATATGGTCTCCACCACAGTAGTGGTTCCAGGCACCGAGTTTCAGATGAGAGACATTCAGTTCCATTTGAGATCCCACTGGTCCCAGAAATGAGACCTCCTCTCCAAGTTGCTACCAGTTATGAAACACTGTTACAGGTCTCGAATGGTGGAAGGAAAGGGACAACCTCAGGAAGGAATTCCTTTACAGCAGCAGTCCCCACAGTTGTCCTGACAACAGATGCATCCCTCATGGGTTGGGGAGGACACTTAGGCAACAAGAAAAATAAATGTAACCTGGTCACCTCGAGAGTCCAGACAGCACATCAACCTGAGTCAAGAGCAGTCTTTCTAGCCTAGCAGTCATTTGCATCCCTGATATGGAGTCAGTTAGTCCAGATCAGGACAGACAATGCCACTACCATGTATTACATCAACAAACAGGGAAGCACAAGATTCTCAAGGCTATGCACAGAAGCAATGAGGATTTCAGCTCTGGCCTACTCCGTGGATGTACACTTTGTGCAATACATCTTCCAGGGAAGGACAATGTATTAGCAGAATTAGTCAGGATCACCATGATTGATCTATAAACAAGCAGGTGCTAGACACAGTTTTCAGGAGGTGGGGCACTCCAGAAACAGACCTCTTCACATTCAAGAGAATCACCAGCTTTCTATTTTTGCTGTAGGCCTCCAGCAGTGGGCACAGTGTCCTTGGATGTCCTGGTTTTGGATCAGACATGGAGGCTGCTGTATGTTCTCCTCCTTTCCCCTGCTGCCAAGAGTACTCCCAGAACTAGGGAATCAACCTGCAACTGTGATCCTGGTGGCACCAGATTGGCCAGGCAGCTTTGATACTCACTGCTGCTAGCGATGTCCACCAAACAGCCCATTCATCTTCCTCAGTCACAGTCTCCAACCATATCTCAGGAAGGATAACATTTCCCAACCTCAGGTCTCTTCGCCTCAAGGCCTAGTTCTTGAAGAGTTAGAGTTCTCTGAGTTTCACTTTTCAGAAAAGGTCCTCAAGATCTTTAGGGTATCCAGGAAGCCTGCACCTAGAAAACCTGTCAGCCAAATGGAAAGGTTTTCCTGTGGTGCAAACCACAGTTCAGTCCCACAAGCAGGCCTGCCTGTACTTCTTGACTACCTGATCCACCTTCAGGCCTTGGACCTTAGGCCCTAAACCCTTAAGGTTCGCCTGGCAGTTGTCTCTGCTTACTCTCAGCAGATAATTAGAGATCAGTAACCTCTCATCCCATTTTCAAGAAGTTCATTGAGGGCCTGCTGTTTCTGTATCCCTCCCAGGGAACCAGTCCTCCATGGGATCTAAATTTGTGCACAGCCAAGCTCATGGAGCCACCCTTGAGCCTATGGCTACTGCAGAACTCAAGTATGTCACTTTGAAGACAGTCTTCTTGGTGGCCATTACCTCTACTAGAAGAGTGCATAGGTTGTAGGCTCTTTGCAGTGACCCAAACTATATAATCTTCCACAGAGCTAAGGTAGTCCTGTGGACCAATAGGAAATTCTTTCCCAAGGTGGTCTCTGAATTTCACTTGAATCAGTCTATCACCCTCCTGTATTTTTCACAGCTAAATCCAGCTCAGGTGAACTGCAGCTGCATAGTTTTGACATCAAGAGGTCACTTAGCTACTACTTGTCATGCACTAAGGACCTTAGGTCTTCCCACTCACGGTTGTTCTTGACATATTGGTGAATTGGACAAAGGCAGGTGAGCTTCAGAGGACCATTGGACGCTGGATAGTCTCCTGCATCCAGTTCTGCTACATCAAGACTGGCAGACAGCCACCACAAGGCCTCAGGGTGCACTTCACTTGTGGAATTGCTGCTATGTGTGGCAGCAGCAAGAGGCAGCTCCCTTGCTGGAAATCTGTAAAGCAGCTACCTGGAAGACTGTACACACCTTTACAAAACACTACTGCCTGGACATCCAGTCCAGAAATGATGCCAAGTTTGGTACTGCTGTATTGCAGAATTTTTTTCCTAAGTAGGTTCTGTACCTAGTTTCGCAAGGTGCTGCTTGGTAGTCTGCTATAGTTCAGCATATTGAGGAATTCCTGGTTTGAAGAAAAATTTACTTACTTCGTAGTAATATTGTTTCTTCCAGGGATCCTCAGTATGCTTAAACCTCCCACCCTACCTTTCAGGAACTCGTGTGTTGTACAATACCTTGTGCTAGCCATTCTCTTCTAGTTGTTTGGGCTTTGTTACTGTTTTCACTTTTCCTCGCAAAGGTTGTTGTTCAAAGCTTGTCTGGCAAGCCAGTTCTTTTTTCTTTTATATTAGAATATTTTTAGCTTCATTATAGATTAGGATAGGTTAGTGTAGGTAGGTCTTGTTGCCCTTGGACTCCTAAATGAATCTGAACTATTAGCTGTAGAACACAGCAGCACCTAGAGGTGGGAGTTTGAATGTGTTCCACTTTCCATGTCTGTATTCAATCATTTACATCGTTCAACTAGTTCCAAGCAGTCTGGGAGTTTGAATGTGTTCCACATTCCATGTCTGTATTCAATCATTTACATACATTCAACTGGTTCCAGACAGTCAACGCTAGCAGGCTAACTGCTATAGTTAAGCATACTGAGGATGTCCTGGAAGAAACAATATTACTATGGTAAGTAATTTTTTCTTCTGGGCCTACCATGGCCTTTAGTATCAGTGGTGTTGCCTTGGGGTTCTTCTTGTCCTGGTGCTGGCTGTGGCTAGCCTCCCTCTGTCTCATGGTGCCGTTCATGGCTCCAGGGACTGTCCTAGTGCCGATTGCGGTGCTGAGGGATAGGTCAGTGCCAGGCATAGCACCAGGTTGGGTTCCGTGATAACCTCAATACTGAATCTGACTCTGGTGCCGCTTGCGGTGCTGAGGGGATTCTGTCACTGCTTGCAACGCTAGCTTCCCTTGCTCCAGGTTCATACCGCTGCTGATGTCCATTAGGCATAGCTCAAGGGGTAGAGTCCATTCGATTAGGTGGGGCTGGTAGAGCCCAGTCGATGCTATGTCCATGTCTACAGCGGCTCTGGCAGCAGTCTGAGTTTTGACTTAGGTCCTTTGGCCCCTCTGGAACCATCTAGGCCTGCAGTAGTTGGGGATAGGGGCCACCCTGTGGGACCACTATGGCTGTGATCTCCTCACCTGGGGTTTCCCCAAGGGTACCATCTGTATTGCCCCTGTGGTTGGGCATTCACTAGTGGATGAGATGCATAGCCCTCCACTGCTCTATTCCTGTTTCTAAGACTCAGGAAAGTGCTTCTTTCCTTGCAAGCTATAATTTCTAAGCTGGTTCTTGAACATTTTGTAGACATTGTTCCTTGCTCAAGGGTCAGCTAACCTTAGAGAGCATAAACAATGCTCTGTCCACAGTTGTGAGTATGCCAACTCTTCTGACTCTCTGTGTTTTCTTGCTGGGAATTCAGGGTCCCTCTGTTCACTCTCTCTGTCTCTCTCTCTCTCGCTCCTGCTCAGTTGTCCTGGTCATCCTTTTGCTGCTACAAAAACCCTCCTCTCAAACCCATCTTCTCCTCTAATGATTGGGTTTTATTCCTTGTTCTTAATCTTTTATATTCTTTATCTTTTGTCTATCCTCAGGGCTCCCTTGCCCCAACCCTTCTTTTCTTACCCTTTGTTTCCTCTTCTGGCAAACAGAACTGAGGAGGCAGGAGCCAGTGTCAGTTACTGGCCAGCCCATGACACCACATCATACGTTCTCACTCGTGGTCGACGTGACCATCCCCTGACGTCAGTACCCTACGCCAAAGCTTTGAAAGCATATGCTCCTGGGAATCCCCATGCCTCCCACATAGGCTCATCAGTGATGAATGGTGAATATATTCTGGAAGATCAAGAATTATGGTGATAACATAATTTTCATTTGCTGTCTTATTTTCATTTGTAGAAAAATTATAATTCAAAACTAAAAAGTTCCAAAAATAGGTAATTGAAGAGAGATGGAATCTTGACCGGTTTTGTATCTTCTGATCTAGTCGTCTGATCAAGTCTAACCCTAATTCTATCTAAGACCAATGAGTCTTTATTTTTTCTCTTAGCTTTCTAACAAGGAGGATTCTATCATAATTTCAATAGTAGTAAGACGCTATGTTGAATTATTGTACAATTGAGGGTGCAACAGTTTAAACAATGAGTCATTCTAACTACAGACAGAGCTATGCAGCTGTGTTGCATCTTTACAGAGTGAATGTGGTGACCTGCGGTCAGATCCATATCCAGCCAACTATAGCTTCTAACTGTAACCTTAAGCCCTGAGCATGATGACCGCCAACAGAAAGCACCCCAGCACAGTGTAGCAGCAGCCAGTGAGCTCCCTCCTTCCAGCCAGCACCACCCGCCCGGCCTCCAGGTATAGCATAGCAGCAGTCCATTCCTTGTGTGCAGCCCGACTGTTGATTCTTGAACAGAAGAGACACTCAGATCACTTTCTAGAGTCAGATATGCCTTCTGATTTGACATTGTTGACTTCCATCTGAAGGTTAAGTTACAGACATTTCTCCAAATGTATTACTTTGTCTTGTATGAAGAACTTTCCCAATCCTAAAACAACTCCCTCCCACTGCCAAGTATCCTGCCCACCTCCCAATCTTTCGCCCAGTGCCCTGTCTTTAAAAAATAAAACACCTCCCACTGCCAAGTATCCTGCCCACTTCCCAATCTGTCCTTGTGACCTATCTGTAAAAACAAAACACCCTCTCACTGGCAAGTGTCCTGCCTACCTCCCAATCCTTTCCTGTGTCCTGTCCATAAAAGAAAACCCTCCCTCTGACAAGTGTTCCACATGCTTTCTGATCCTTCCCCTATGCCCCATACATAAAATGTAAAACAAGAAATGATTCAACAATGTCTTCTGTCCCTTATTTCATACCTCCTCCAACCCCACTAAGCAACCCCACACTCCCCCAACCCATTCTTACCTATCTGGTCCAGTGCTGCTCCTTCTTGATTGTTCTCCTTCTTCTGAACTTTAACTGGAAGTCACTGAAAACAAAGTAAGTTTGGTTAAAGGCATTTTAATGTGTTTTGATTTTTACTCATAACATTGCCATTTCTTAATGTTTTGCCAATTATTCAACATGGCATTTTCTTAACCCCTCCACATTAACCAGGGAGGTGAAATCTTTCAACCCACCCCTCCCAAAATGTGTTTTGCATTTGTTCTTTAAAATTACATTTGGACAGGATTTTTAAATGTCACATGCCTTGACCATGAGGCAAGGTAAAACATTGAACATTTGGGGTCAAAATTAAAAGAAAAAATTATGAAGCAATGCTGAAATTCTTCAAAGTGCACTCATAACTTTACTATTTTCCAGATTTTGACCTCATATTTTCACATAGCCTTTTACTCCCAGGAAAGGGTGGCAGACACCCAGAACAGCCTCCCAGCAGAGGGTGGTGGGTACCAAACGATAAACAGGTTTCAAACATGCATGGGATAGACACAGGGGACCTTAGTAACAGGGCTGGGTGGGGGAGAGGGGTAAAGCCAGATATCAGTTAGGGTCTTCAGTAGCACAGTAGGTATGGACTTTAGGGCAGACTAGGTGGGCCAAGGCCCTTTTCTTGATGACAGCTTCTATGGTTCTATGTTTCTAGCTCATAAACAAGGAAAGTGTAACTTTTCATATCCCCTTCGAAACATGTTTTGCAGTTGCTCAGCGAAATAACCTTTCAGTTGGGAATTTAAAAGTTCATTTGTCTTGATCATGAGGTTTGTGGTAATGAAAAGAGTAGTGGTGAAACTACACATTGTACCACCTATGATGTCCCCAGCAGCAGCATATACCAGAGAACACGATGGGGCAAGAATCAAGCCTTGAGGAATTCCATAGAATAGTGTAAAAGCCCCTGAAGTGAAAGTACCCAGGGCTACCTGCTGTGTTCTCCAGTTATGTAGGGCTCAAACCAGCAAAGAGCTGTGTCAATGAGGCCCACATAGTTCCTCGGTGATCCAGAAGCACCCATAGTCTACTGTGTCAAATGCTGATGAGATATCCAGGAGTGCCAATATAAAACAATGCCCTTAGTCTCTCAATAGGAGAATCATGGGTTACCTTGATGAGAGCAGTCTCCATGCTATGACAAGGCCAAAATCCTAACTGAAGAGGTTAATAGATGGAAGAAGACTCCAGACTGTTTGTCAGTTGCTCTGCTGCCACCTTCTTAATAATGTTCCCTAAAATTTATTTTTATTTATTTATTTTAATGTTGGTAACGGGTGGGCCCACTGAGGCGAATGTCCTTCTTTCAGGGATGACTGTGGGGAAAGGGGTAACAAATGGGGAATAATGAATACAAATATGTGGAGCAAAAAGGAAGTGTACACAGACACTATGCAGGGACTAGTAAAAGGGAAGTGTACGCAGACACTTATACAGAAATAACAGTATACAGCAACAGCAATAAAAATGTATAATAGCAGTGGACAAATATAATATCAATACAGGCAGTGAATTAAGTTAACATCAATTGTAAGACTGGTAAAGGAATATCAAACTACGTTTATAGTATAATGAGTAAGGGAGGTTAGAGACGGACCTGCAGTTTGCCAGAACATCACGATCCAAGGAGGCTTTTTAGGAGAGATCTGACCTCAGCCTTTTTCAAGGCAGATGGAAAGACACCCTCCTCAAGGAACCATTAATGAATTCCATGAACAACAGACCCAGGAACTTGTCACAGCCAAGGATCAGCCATATTGGTCCCAGTTCCAGCATATAGCTGATAGGGCACAAACTAGAGACTATCCAGAGCACCTCAGCATCGGAAACAGATTGAAACTCATCCCAGGCAGGCAGATTTACATCATCAAAAGTGTGACCACTACCGTCCTAGTGACAGGCTGCTTGAAGAAATCCCTGATTTGATGGCCAACACCTTGTCAGTAAAAATTGTCCAAACTCTTCACGCTTTTCAGTGGAAACGGCTGTAATGGACTGCAGACCAGGAGGATTTTGCAACCTCCCTACAGTACGAAAGAGCTATGCTGAATGATTTTTCCTGCAGCAATTGACCTTGACAGGAACTCTGCCTTTTCAGGTTTACTGCTCATTGATACTCAGCATAGTGAGCTCTCAAAGCAGCCTGTTCTCCACCAACTGGGACCTTCTCCAGAAATGCTCCAACTTCCATCCCTTAGTCTTCATCCAATGCAGCTCAGTAAAGTACCATGGTGAACTACATCAGGATGACGAGGGACAAACATGGTAGGGTGCAGCTGAGTGTAAAGAGGCTGCAAGCACCATATTATAGTGCTCCATGGCCTCCTCAGCACCCTGTGCACAGGCCAGCAACATGCCCAAGACATTCATCACCTCCTGGAGCTTGCGATGCTCCAAATTATGTTTTGGATGGTAACGGATGATCTCCACAGAAGGCGTTTTACAAGAGATCCCACACTGGGCGACACTACATAATGATCTGACCAAAGACCGGATCAACCTTGACCACATTATGACAGGGTTGATTAAGGCCCTGTCTCATTTGTTACACAGAAAGAGTGAAACACAAGGATCTGTTCTATCCTCTCCTTTCTGTCTCTTGTCTGTCTGGTTGCGCAACCAAATGCTCTTGTGAAACCTAGGAACTGATCACTCTGATGGTCTTGTGATTCTCCACCTCTTACTATTTCTCTACCTTCACTTTCTGTTTCTGTCTTTTCTTTCCCTTGTGTATCAGCAGTTATAAAATATATGTGAATCTTTATGTGAAACTGGGATCCCTTGGTTTAGAAGTAGATACAGTTATATTGTTGAAAAGATTGCAAAGAGCTATTTTGAACTCAAGGGTTAAACTTGCCATGCAGCACAAACTTTTACAGAGCTGTCAGCAGTGGGCCAGCTTCGGACACTGTTCTGTTTGTTGCACCTGCAAGAAAGTGACAAGAACATTTTGAGAAAAACAGGATATCTCTTAACGAGTTCCCAGGCAACGACTTATAAAAAGAGCGCAATGCTTTTGTTAGAGTGAGAGACTGAAACTTGAATTAGAGATACGCAGATGAAGGACTTTGTTTTGTCTGTGTGTGCTGCCTTTGTAAATAGCTGTGTTAAACAATGTTTATTATTTTATTGTTATTGATAATAAAACTTTACTTGCAAAGTTTACCACTACTCCTGGTCATCCTATGCTTCCTGACCTGTACCTCAATGACACACATTAATGTCAAGTCCCGATAAGAAGATCAGTTTCAATGTGTGATCATGCTGATGGGTTTCAGAGGCAACAACTTGTGTTAGTCAGTGATGGCATTAACTGAAAGAGCTCATGTTCAAATTGCAAGGATTCATTGCTGACTCAGGCTTTAAAATTCCCAATACCATTGGCCTAGTGGCGCTGAGAGTTGAGGCGGTGGGCGCCACACTTCCGCCACACGGCAACCTGAGTTCGGGAACAAGCTCCGGCTAGCGGGGGTCAGCGGAGGAGAGAGAGGATTGAGCATCCCACGACAGCGCCTCTCCCAGGGCGGGTGGTCTGTCATCCTGCTCCCTGGCTGCCTCCTGTGGAGTATAGGGCAGTGCCAGACAATGGAAGATGCAAGAATATGGCATCGGGTGCATGTGTGTTCCTGGCTGTGAGGGCAGGGACACCAGGAAAAAGTGACTGCCAGCTTGATGAAGCTTCTGCAGTACTCCAGCACCGTGGCTTTATGATGCTCTCAGGCCCGCTCCAGATATCGCTCAGGGGAAGGATGGTCCTTCCTCCACCCCACCATGGGGTTAATCCTTGGGGACACAGGGCCTGGAGGCGTTGGGGTAGCATAATGGCCGGAGACTGGCAGAAGGGCTGAGATATGCCATCAGGCTGCAGGAGGAAAACATCTCTATGAAAAAAAATCCCCAATACCAGTCTGAGGCTTCCAATAGCTGTCCGGCAACAAAGTCCATTAACTCCTGCAGAAAATAATTCCCACCACCCAGAGGTTGGTAGATGAGAATGATCCTGTCACTAACACCTGAATCATATCTAGCCACCACCCTTCAAAGGAACTGAAGGTTCTCATGGGAGTGTAATGAGTCCCAGAGTTGATCTAAAATAGATGGCCACCCCACCAACTCTACGATCCCTCCTCGGCAATGCACCATGGAGAAGCCAGGCAGGAGAGATGCCCCCAAAACAGGTTCAGAGCCACCAACCAGGTCTCTGGGATGCAAACAAGGTTAGCTGAGGGATCAGTGATGAAGCCCTCTATCACTGCCATCTTATTCCTCAGTGACCTTGCGTACAAGGAACAGTCCAAAGGTGAGGCATTGTACTGGTCGGTTGGACTACTGCCTGCTCGTTGAAATTAGCTAGGCCCTGAGGAGGGGAACCAGATATGGCAGGCACCATTTTGATTCCATCTCCTCCCGGACATCCCCTAGTCCCTACCATACCAGTCCTCCCCTGACTATCATAAGCGGGACCTCCTCTGCAGTGTTTGCTCCTCCTTCTTGGAATCCCAGTTCCCTGCAGCTGATATCCTCTGCAGGCAAAACAAATGGGTTCCTATGAATGGACAGAGCTGCTGCAGGTGCTCATAAGGGTAGACATGCCTGGCCAAGCTAGTGCTTCTACCCATCTTCCTAAACAGCAATACAGAACTTGAAAACAAGTTACCCACTAATACCCACTAAAAGCCCATCCCCATAACAAGACCAAAAATAATAACTGTAAAACTTTAAACCCAAAAGCCTGTTTAATCCATTTCAGCCAACTCAGAAACCACTTTACCCCACAAACACACCACAAGCACACTCTCACATAGTAAATCAATATTAAATATCTAATCATTCAGACCCAGAAGCATGCAAATCATGCAACATATATACATAAAAGCACTAACTACTAACTAAAAGTCTGGATCTAAACAGACTAAAAATGTTTATGTTTGCTTGAATAGCCACACTTAGCCTGCTTCTACTGCTGCCACAAGCAGACCAACAATTCAAATGGTCATTCAGTGTCTAGAGACAACATTTTTAAAACAAAACAGTTGGAACAGTCACCAACCCATGGGCAGAGACAGAGTTGAAAAGCAGTCTGGCAAGTGCCTGAAATGAGCACAGACTGGCACAGAAAGAGGGCAGCTCTCACAACAAACTCCCAAAGCACAGAGCAAAATAAATAAGAAATGAAAAAAGGGATACCCACTGTCACCAAATACCCTGCTGCAAGAGTAAGTCCATACCAGTAAGGAGAAACAGGGTGTTCTCACCACCGTCTCTCCACAAACAAGGGAATAATGCAAGAACTTATAGAACTTTTATAGATGTTCATGGAGAAAAAGGAGTGCTCTCACCACCACTATCCTCCACAAACAGGAACTATTTCAAAGGCTTGCTGTACTTCTGATATAGATGTTAAATATAGAAATGTCCAAGGATCCTGATTAAGTAAACTCTGGAGATACTCTACAGCAGGGCTCCTGCTGAACAAAAAGTACACTACAGCTGGGCATACCGATACCTGTCAGAAAATGCAGTATGACTATGTTACATGCAGTAGTATATTGGTGTCCTGCATCATACCATTGACATGATTTTACCCTCTTCTGGGGATATTTATTCCTGTACACATGACTCCATCCCCTGAGAAACCTGGGTGCAGTTAAGTAACAGCATTCTCCCCATGGCAGGAGGCATCTGAAACAGAGGCATGGTACTTATTACTGTTCCATATTCAAATACAGGTTACCAGCATTATAAGCCACATGCCACAACATTAACCATTAGGCTATCAAATGACCCACAATATTTAATTTTTAAGAAACCCTTCCTTTCCTGATAGTTGATTGAGTGCCAAACCCAGTGGTAATAAAGGCAAATGTTGCGACAGCTCCTAAGAGACTAAGACTATCCCAAATTATGAATTAACAGTCACACAGTGCTTGATACCAGTGGGGAAAATGAGTACAAATGCAAACCACCAAAGATGATAAATGTTACCAGCACAGACATGTCAGGTACAGAAATCACACGTGAAGAGGGTAAGAACTTTATTCTCCTGAGGCTTCTATGCCTGGTACATCTGTTTTCATAAACATTCTCATCTTTGGCAGTTTGCATTTGCCCAGTGGTGATAATTTATAAAGACAAATCCCCAACTCTGCTGTCCTCCTTGAATACTGTAGGTGTGCACTGGTACTCTGTTTTTCGATGTGTAGCAATTCAGATTGTATTTCAACTTCCTACTGTACATCCCAGGGGAGACAATTATGTGCAACTAATTGTGATTATATAATGTAATGTGTACACTGATTCCTTTTGCTATTGGGAATATAGACTGGCCTGATAGCACAGCAGTCGGGAACTAACTGCCATGCTGGTAGCTAGATGTTCACATTCTCAACCTGGGACAGTGCTGCAGACCAGCAGGAGGAGGACTGAGAATTGCAGAGGATGCTGTCCTCTGGCACCAAATAGATTGTTCCCCTGACCCAAGATCAGTTACAATCAGCACTAAACTAGGGTCAGTGTACTATGAGACTGCTTTACTTGAGGTATTTTTTCCTGCCCTTAATGCCCTTTAGTGTAGATTTACTATTTTAACACCATGGCTGTGGATCACCACTGTAATGAAATTTGGAGATTAAGGAACATTTTAACATATTAGTTATGTGCGGGAATCAAAATTCAAACCCAGGTCTCCTGTTTTGCTGTCCATGTTCTGATCTCTGTGCTAAACCAGCTGCAGCTTTGCATGGTTCAAACTCCAGGAATACCTCAGCATGCTTAACTATAGCAGTTAGCCTCCTATATTGAACTGCCTCAGAGAGATGGAATATACAGTAGGTAAGCGATGGAACTCATCACTGGCTTGTGCCAGTAATTCAAAGAATCTGCCCTAGATGTTTCTGGGTTCTATACTGTTCAGATTAATTTCTCCACCTGCCTAGGAAAGATGCCTTGGAGAGCTTTTCTTAGCGCTATTGTATTTGTTTTCCATGTGAAAAACAAAGTCGATTTATTTTCATTTTGTCTGCCCTAAGTCTTATTTTCAGGTTTTAGTATTTTTACTGTTTTCAAGTGGTTCTTCCCAGTTTCTTGGCGGTTCTAGGGAACTGGTAAAACCCTCGATCCAGCATTTTTACTGCACTTTCTTCTTTATTTGCCTTTATTTTTTACTTATTTCTAGTTGCAGATGGTTTCTTTTTAGGGAACCTAAGTGCTAAATTCTATTTTATTAACTTCCTGTGGTAAATTTTGCGGTTCCTTTCTTGTGAGGAACTGACCACAATTTGACTTTTTCTTCTGGAACTATTTTTCTACCTCCTGATGACTGGGTATGTCAGAGAGGCCTAAAAGAGAACAGGACTGACTGGTTTTGAAAACTGTATTAAGTGCTTCCAGATTTTGGCTAAAGCCGAACAGCATGACTTAAGTCTGAAGTGTCTCAGCACTAGCCATATCTTTGCTAACTGTGACTTGTGTAGTAAATTCTGCCCTAAAATAGTTAACAAGAGGGCTAAAAGTTAGAGGATAAGGTTTCCCCACCTCTACATCACCAAAGCCTTCCAAGGAACCTCCTCCTGCCATTCCAAACCTAAGGAAAGGCCTAAAGAGTCCTCTGAGCCCAAAACCTCTGATTAAAGGGACTCATGTAAATCAAAAAGGTCTACAGAGCAAGTTGCTGATCTGATTCCTGTAAAAGAAAACATAAGGAAAAATATGTTTGCTGCATCTCCTGCTGAAAAACAAAGGAGCTCTCAGCCAACAAGCCATAACTATGGCCCTACAAGTTCTCCAGGCCTTTCATTCTGTCGGTTCCCTTATGGGCACCCTGGTTCCCTCTCAGATCCTGGTCCAGATGTCAGTTCCCACAAGCCAGAAACTTGGTATGTCTATGAGGAGGAGGAGGAGGAGGAGGAAGGAGACCTTATCAAGCCAGAGGTTTCTCCTGAGCAAGATTTGGCTCCCCTCCTTGTGGCCAAGAGGACTGTTCATCTCATTATGCTTTCATGAGGCATATGGTAGATACCTCGACCTCTCCACCCGTGAGGCCGGTGGAGGATGAGGATGAGGATGAGGCTGAATTCCTCAACATGATGGGGGTTAGTGCCTACTAAGCGGTTGCTATTTCCCATGCACAAGTGCCTCAGGAAGGCATCTCTCAAGATCCTGCAGAGCCCCAACTCTGTACAGGGTCGACAGGAAAACAGATAAAAGTATCAGCTAGACAGATAAAATGCTGACTACCTCTTTACTCATCCAGACCACGAGGGGTATTCAGGCTGCAACTTGTGACAAGGCCAGGGCCCTCTTTCTTCACATCCTCCAGAAGATTGGATAGCATGGGAGAAAATTTATCTGGAAGCATCCCTCCTCCTCAGGCAGTCTACCTACATGGCCTTCTGGTCGTCAGTTTTGTCTATGAGTGAAAATCACAGGTGAGGTGGCATTGAGCTGGCAGAGACTGCCAGGATGGCTTTGGATGCAACCAAGTATCAATTCCACACAGCAGTGGATGTCAGTGATACCGCCTCTAGGTTCATGGCCCTAGTTGTCTCCGTTAGAAGATTTGCCTGACTTAGAACCACTAATCCGTCTCAAGACACTCAGGCCAAGGCCATGGATTTTCCTTGTGAGAACAACTCACTTTTGGTGACAAACTGAAGCTTATTTGAAAAAGTGGAGGAAAACAAGACCACCTATAGAAGCAATGCAGCTAAGGAGAAACCCTCCACTTCCTATAGGACTCGAGGAAGGGAGGTAGAGGAGGGCACTATCCCAGGCCATTTTTTCAGGCTTAGGCATCCCTTGACTACCAGCAGCCCAGAGATTATTTCAGGGCAGGGGCAGAATGCCCTCTAGACGGACTGACACAGCACCAGCTACCAGGACCCAGTCCAAGTAAACCCCTGATGTGCAGGTTCAGGTCTACCCCAGCCCCAGTGAGGGGCAGGCTGGCTCACTTCTTCCAAGTGTGGGACACCATTACCACAGATAAGTGGGTCTCGGATGTAGTGATCAAGGTCTGTCACTTCATTTCAAGTCTTTCCCCAAGTTGCAGGGTCACAGAGTTTCAAACCTGCAACCTCAGCAGAGAAAGCTCTTCTAGAGCTGGAGGTCAAAGCTCCTGCAGATAAATGCAGTGGAGACTGTTCCCATACTACAGTGGTGAAAAGGCTTCTACTCAAGATATGTCCTTACCCAGAAGAAAAATGGAGAATGGTGACCTATCCTGGATCTCAGACTGCTAAACAAGTACCTGACAAAGCCCAAATTCAAGATAGTCTCTTCGCCATAGTCATCCCTTCCCTGCAGCAAGGAAACTGGTTGGCCTTACTGCACCTGAGGGATTCATATTTCCACATTCCAATCAGACCCAGTCACAGAAAATATCCTAGGTTCAGGCTACCCTCAGGCCAATGCCAGTTCACAGCCCTTCCCTTTGGTTTCTCCTCGGCCTCCAGGGTGTTCACAAAGTGCCTAGCAGTAGTGGTAGCTCACCTCAGGAGACTAGGGGTCACAATGTTCCTTACCTGGACAACTGGCTAGTTGTCAGAGGCTCTCAGTACCAGCAGATCAAGGCTTCTCAACCTAGCGCAGGGCACCCTGGAATCCTTGGGTTACTTATAAACTCTCAGAAATCTCTGACAGAACCCGTACAGGTCCTTGAGTGTATAGGAGTCAAGTTAAACAACCTGCAGGGAAAGACATTTCTGCCACAAGACAGAGTGGACAGTATGCTTGCTCTGGAAAATTAATTTGCCCTAGGGTAGCCAAGACTAGCGAGGCATTTCACAACTCCTTAGCCACATGGCTGCCACCACAGCAGTGGTCTCCAGTGCCGGGTTCCAAATGAGGGACGTACAGTTTCATCTGAGCTTCCTTTGGTCACAGAAAAGAGATCCTCTTTCCAAACTGGTCCCGGTCACAAAATCCTTCCAACAGGCCCTTGACTGGTGGAAGGAAAGGGACAACCTCAGAGAGGGATTGCCTTCCAACAGCAGGCCCCCACTGTCATTCTTAAAACACACCTCCCTCTTAGGGTGGAGAGTGCATCTAGATGACCTTACAGTAAGTGGTACTTGGCCACCCAGAAGTCAAGCCTGCATATCAACCTGTTAGAGCTCAGGGTAGTCTTTCTCACCCTACAGGCATTTGCCCTCAGATCCAGGGAAAATCAATGCAGGTCAAACAGACAACACCACCACAATGTACTACATCAACAAGCAGGGTGGCACCAGGTCCATCAATCTGTGCACAGAGGCCATGAAAATCTGGAACCTGGCGTACTCCAGGCAGGTCACCCTGTCTGCAATCCACCTCCCAGGGAAGGACAGAATTCTAGTAGAGTCTTTTAGTTGAATCAGTCAGAACCACCATGAGTGGCCCTTAAACAAACAGGTGCTTGACACCATCTTCAGGAGGTGGGGTACCCAGAAATGCTCTTTGCTTCCAGGGAGAATCACCAGCTCGCTTATTTTGTTGCAGGGCCCCGGCACTGGGCACAGTACCCTTGGATGCCCTTGCTCTGGATTGGACAGGGAGGTTCTTCTGTGCTTTACCCCTTTCCCCAATTGCTGAGAGTTCTCCTCAAACTGAGGAGTCATCCAGCAGCTATGGTTTTGTAGCCTCAGTCTGGGCAAGACAGCCATGGTACTCTCCAGCCCTGTCGGTCACAGAGCCTGTTCAGCTCCTTCAGAGGCACAATCTCCTGACCACGCCACACGCAGGATTCTATACCCCAATCTCAGGTCACTTCACCTCAAGGCTTGGATCTTGAAGGCCAAGAGTTTTCCAACCTCCAGTTTCTATAGGGACATCCTAGAGGTTCTCAGGGTACCCAGGAAACCTGCAGCTAGAAAAACCTACACTTCAAATGGAAGAGGTTTACCTAGTGTAAACCTAAGAAAGTCAGACCCATGCAAGCAAGCCTGCCACGCCCTTGATTACCTGGGCCACCAAACCCTAGGCCTCAGGCCCTCCACTCGAAGGTCCATCTGGCAGCAGTCTCTACTTATATCTCAGCAGGTAAGAAGATGTCAGTGGTCTCTCACCTCATTTTCAAGAAGTTCTTCAACGGACTTACGCATTTGCACCCACCTCTCTAGGCCGAGTCCGTCCTTGGGATTTGAACCTTTGTATAGCAAAGCACATGGAGCTCCCCATTTGAGCCATTGGCTACTGCAGACCTAAAGTATGTTACCTGGAAGACAGTCTTCCTAGTAGCCATCACTTCTTCTCGGATAGTATGTTGCTACAAGCCCCTTGCACAGACCCTAACTACATTGCCTTCCACAGAGACAAGGTGGTCCTTAGGACCAATGGAAAGTTCCTCCCTATGGTGATCTCTGAGTTCCACCTAAACCAGTCTGTCACCCTCCCTGTGTTTTCACAGCAAAGTCCAGCACAGACGAGTTGAGGCAACCAGCCTGATGTCAAGAGGGCACTTAGCCACTATCTTGAGCATACCAAGGCTGTCAGGCCAGGCCACTCACAGGTGTTCCTGACATTTGATGAAGTAGGCAAGGGTTGGCTAGCATCGAAGAGGATGATTGCATGCTGGATAGTTTCCTGTTTAGAGTTCTATTACAGCAAAGCTGACAAAACTACGCACTATCAATATGCAATAGTGGCGGGGTTTCCTTGAACTTGTTCAACACTTTAAATACCTCGGCATCACTATTGACAACTCGCTCTCTTATACTCTCCACGCTGACAACACGGCCAAAGCTATCAACAAATGCATAGGGCCACTTTATTGTCACAAGCATAGCCTTTCCCTGAAGCCCTCAGCATAGCTGTTCACAGTTCTTGGGTTCCCTGGTGGACTACAGGCTGCCTATATATGGATCTGCTACAGATACGCTCCTCCGCACATAAAAGCTGCACTCAGCAAAGCCTGCTGGCTCACTGTAGGTGCACACTGACTGACTCCACACCTGTGATCTCTATGCCAGGGCACACTGGCTCACGCCAATGGCCAGCTAAAATATCAATTCTGCTTTCTGACAAAAGATCTGCCTGGTCAGCTACCAACCAAGGGTCCAACAACTTCTGGTTCCCAGCAGTAATCCACGGCACACCTGTAACTCTGAACACTATTCCTTCCTAACTCCGAAATGTCGAACATCTCAAAGACAAAGGTCCTTTGCTTATAGTGCACTGTTGTGGTTCAGCTCTCCAGGAGAACATTGCGTGCCTGCCCACACTGGTACTTTCAAAATGAACTTGAAGCTCCTTATGATACTGTCTCTATGTGCCTGCCATCGCTAGCACCACCGCTCCTCCCCGTCACTTCTTCCATCCCTGCCCCTCAACCCTTCCCTCTTCCCTGAGTAGGCCCTCCTGTTCCCCCACACCCAGCATCCTGTCCCTCTGCCTCCAATCTAGTCACCTCCTCCGATCCCTAATGCTATACCTGATTTTCGCTCTCCTTTGCACATTGCACTTGGGCTCCTCCCTTCACCCCTTTTTTCTTTTTCTTTTAGCACTTAGCAAATACTTCAAACAACTTCTTGTTTGCTTGACAATTGACTGGTTTCACCATTGGGCACTGTAAATTGTCTGTTTTACTGTGACCTGTACAGTGTTTGATATATAATCCTGTTTGTTTACCTTTGTAATTCTGCAATCCTTTGTATAATTTCACCTGTCTGTTGTACTGAAATGTCCTGACATGGAACCTATGTAAAGAGCTCTGAGCTCAAATGGTTTTTCAAGTACTGAAATAAATAATAAATTCATTTATTATTTTTATTTATTGTAATATTCAGAAAGACCTTTGAGTCAGGGACTCATTACAAAGGTTCCGTCATACATACAGGCACATGGAGCGAACTTGACGATACAGGTTACAGGAAGTATTACAACATATTAAACAGTTACTGGTAGTTAGACAGATTGGCTAACAGTGGTTTCACTTTTGCATTCCTACAGCACAGCCAGAAGATACAGAGGGCTCTGTAGAGGCTGATAGTCATATAGATTCAAGAGGGTTGGTTGTTAAGGGGAAAATAGGAGAGTTTTTTAGTGATGGCGGGATCAGACATTCTGGTGTTAATGGCAGCCTCATAGGTTAGTGGGCCTGAAGGGGTGTCTCAGCTTGATTTGTAGGGGCCAAGCCTTAATTCATTAGTTATATGGACTAGGGAGGGCATTAGACCAGGTGGGGGCTCTGTAGCTGAAAGTACGCTGGAATTGGGAGGTCCGGGCATGGGGGACCCATAGCAGCCGCTTTGTTCGAGCTACGAGTTGTTTTGCCTGGAGGTATTGGGTGGATAATTTGGTCAAGGGTAGGAGGGTGAGACAGAGTAAGGCCTTTTGGTCATAAGGCAGGTGTGGTACCTAATTCGGTTATCAAGGTTTAGCCAGTTTGTGCTGCGGTATAAGGAGCAGGAGTGAGTAAGATGATCACATCCAGGAGGAAGCGACAGACATTTGTTAAACACGAGGCGAAGAGGTCTGTTTAGGGTTGTGGATGGTGCAGCACTATAGATTAGGATGCCATAGTCTAGTAGGGAGAGGATTGAGGAGTTAATGGTAAGTTTTAAAGCTTCAGGGGTGAGACAGTGTTTGAAACGGTATAGTACACTGAGCCTTGAGCTAAGGGCTGTAGAGAGGTGAAGGATATGTTGGTGAAAGCTTAGGGCAGGGTCTAATGTGATCCCTAGGTATTTAAACTGGTCAACTAGTTCTAGTGGGGTCTTGTTGGCAGTGAGAAATTGGGGCAGAGGTTCTTGAGCGGTTTTGGGGTGGGCAAATATCATGACTTTAGTCTTACTGTAGTTAATAGTAAGATGCTGGGCGAGCCAGTCTTCAATCTCACGGAAAGAGTGTTGGAGGGTTTGGTGAAGTTTGAGGGAGGTCGGGTCAGAGGTGAACAGGACTGCATCATCCGTAATAGAGCATATTTCTGGTGCATGACGGGAGGGAGTTGAGGTATAGGCTGAAGAGAAGGGGCTGAGTATGGAGCCCTGGGGGACACTGGAGCGGATAGGGAGGTGGGGGACATGAGGCCCTACCTACTAGACTACATTCTACGGAGATAGCTGGTGAACCAGTTTGAGGCATCATTGGAAAGCCCTGTGTAGGCTGGGGTGTTCAGTGGGGGCATGGTTTATGGTATCGAAGGCCTTAGATAGGTCCACGAAGATGGCACCAGTGAGATGGCCGTGGTCCAGGGCTGTGTGGACATGGGAGGTAAATTCGAGGAGGGCGGTGGTGGTGCTGTGGCCCTTACGGAAACCGTGTTGCTGCGTGGATAGAAGGTGGTATTTGTTAAAGTGGTCAGTGAGATGGTCAGCGACTATGCATTCTAGGGCCTTAGACAGGGGTAATATAGAGATGGGGCCGGTAGTTGTTAGTGGAAGAGCGGTCACCACTTTTATGTATGGGGGGTGATGTAAGCCGATTTCAGAGGGAGGAACTTCCTTGGCAGAGGGAGCGGTTTAGAATGTGGGTAAGTGGTGCTAGGACTTCCTGGATGGTGAGGCAAGAAGTCTGAGGTCCAGGGAATCGTGACAACAGTGATTTTGGCCAATAGCTTTGGTGAGGTAGGGTTTTGCAGACCAGGGATAAGGACTAGCAGGCTGAAAGGTGGGGGCAAGGGAGGAGAGGGGTGGTACGGGCAGGTGGAAGATCAAGAAATTAGGGGCACACATGGGAGAGGTCAGTGAAAGCGGTATTTAGGGCAGTGGCTACACTGACAGGGTCGGAGGAGAGTTTACCATTTATTAGAATTTGGTCTGGTGGCATATTTGGGGCCTTGCCACAGAGTTCTTAATGTTCTCCCAGAACTTGCGCCCAGTGCCCCAGGTGGAGCGTTAAGGAGGCTTTATAATAGTTTGCTTTGGCGGTGCGTATGGTCCAGGTGCACTTGTTGTGGGCCTCCTGACCGCTGCCTGTCCAGAGGCTTTGGGACTCATTAGCAAGGTGCCACAGGGTCATGATGCCGTAATAGGCCTTGGAGGTGGTCCGAGAACCAAGGGCTTGTTTCCCTTTGGTCATGGTTTTGGTGAGGCGTGTTTGTTGTAGACAGAGTAAGGGTGCTGATAAATAGTTCAAGGCGTGGTCTGGGTCGAGGGTGTTGGGGTGTCCAGTCCCAATCCTAAGGTGGGCCTCAAGAAGGGCTAGTTTACCAGGCCCTAGTCTACGCTGAGCAGCAATTTTAGGGAGCAGATTTAAGGGGGGTACCAGACCAGATGCAGAGTACTGGAGAGTGGTCACTTAGGGTGTCGGGGAGGACTAGGGTGCTGGTTATTTTGTGTGGGCAGTTTGTGAAGATAAGGTCTAGGAGGAGGATGACCCGTGTGGGTGTATATAGTCGGGTGGGGTTCTGGCGACCTGTGAGATCGGGGCTGCAGCCTCATTGATGTGAGGGTGGCTGTTTTGGCCAGCCAGTTTATGTTGAAATTCCCCAGTAGCAATTTTTCATGCTTTGGGGTAGGGTTGCGAGATAGGACATGATGGATTGGAAGGCTATATTTGGTCCCTGGGGACATAAGCGTAGTGAGGAGGATCGGGATGTAGATCTACCTAGAGTAATTTTGAGGGTAAGGGCTTGAGCCCTGGATGCTAATGTGGGCAGGGGAGGAGGTGGCGGAGATGGAGTCCTTGAGGTAGACAGCACAGCCACCCCTCGCTTCCCCATCGGTGCGGAGTAGAGGTGGTATCCAAGAGGTATATTGCCAAGTCGAGGACAGGGGAGAGCCAGATTTCAGTCAGGAGATGATGTCGGGTGAGTCTGGGATACCCAACATTGAAAGAGTCCGATTTTTTGAATGCTGCAAATGTTTAGAGGCGATGTGCAGGCCATTACCTGGAGATGGGTGGGATGTTATGTTTTTTGTGGGCCAGGGTTGGGGTGGACATTGCCAGTCAGAAGAAGAAGAAGGATGAGTAGTCTAAGGCGGTTGCTGTTGGTTCGTGAAAGGTCTTTGGCATTTATGTTTCTTGTGACTGATGGTGGGTATTGGGAGTTTCAGAGTAATAGGGGCAGACAGGGGAGTAAGTTGCGAGGACAGGGGATTTGCTGGGTGGTGGTTGTGGGTGAGTAGGTTGGCCATGGAGGGTGGGGCACCAGTGTGTCCCTGGCTTGAAGATGGTACCCCGGGTGGGGTGTCATGTATATTGTGAGGGGGCAAGGCTGGGGGTGCCCAGCAGCTTGTTGACAGAGGGCTTCGCTCTTGCACCCCAAAAATGTCGTGAGAGAGTGGTAGGTGAGAGTGCCTGATGGAGTTGCAGAAGGAGTGATGAGGGTAAGAGGGAGCATGGTAGGGAAGTTTGGACAAGTGTCAGTATTGGAGAGAAAGAAAGCGAGAAAAAGTAGGGACCTCTAGTGGAAGGAAAAGATTATGGAGGTAAGTGACAGCACAGGGATAAAACAGAGAGAGGGAAGGGACCTCTAGAGGGAAAAAGATATGCTACAGTTGGAAAAGTGGACTGATAGGTTATTTCTGATCACGTGATCAGAAATCAACCTATATATTGAAGTGCTGACCAAGGGTGGTGGTGGGGGCGGTGGGGAGCTGAACGCTGCAGCATTCAGCGGGCAAGCCAGCGGTCCGCCTCAACAGCGGATGCGCCTTCAGTCTCCATAGTGCCTGGCAGTTTTTCCTTGGGCCCGGTGTCGGGGGAGTCTGCCGCTTCCTCACGACCGCTGAACTGCTGTGGAAGGAGAAGAAAACACAGCAATTAATATAGGTGCAGCTCGGGGTCACAGTGGGGTGAGGGAGCAGAGAACTAAATCAGAGATTCTTTTCCTCTCTGAGAGAGGCATGCAAACAGTACACCAGGCAGGCTATTAGAGTAAATTATGAGCTACCAAAAACTTTACAGTGAAAAAAGCCTTAAAGGTAATTAAAGCAGTAGCTGGGAAGGTAGTGTTACAGACAGCTAAATAAAGCAGCCTCCTTAAGGCCTCACCCACCGCTCATTCTACTCATGGAACAGCTGCATCAGTGGCAGCAGCAAGGGATTTTTCCTTATTGGAAATCTGTAGAGCAGTTACCTGGAAAACTGTACACACCTTCACAAAGCACTACTGTTTGGACATACAGTTCGTGAGTGATGCCAGGTTTGGCACTGCAGTACTGCAGAACTTTTGCCTAAGAGGTTCTGTACCCAGCCTCCCAAGATACTGCTTGATAGTCTGCTATAGTTAACATACTGAGGGGTTCCTGGGTTTGCAGAAAAAAATTACTTGCCATAGTAATGTTGTTTCTTCCAGGGGTCCCTCAGTATGCTTTAACCTCCCACCCTACCTCCACTTCCAGAACCAGAAAAGGTTTTGCATTTTCCATTCATACCCTCTTTTAGCCACTTAGGTCAAATATTTTGGGGCTAAGGATATTTATTTTGGGTTAATGTTAATACAGTAACCCCTCATGTAGTGAACCATGCTATAGTGAAACTTCGTTATATGTGAACACATCTTGTGGCTCCGATGTTACAGCTGTTTATCTGGAGCCTGGAGTGAGTGAGAAGGAGATGGAAACATGTAGTAATTATGAGAAGTCCATTCACTCTGGCTGTGATCCTTCCCTTCCTTCCCTTCAGTGGTTGGCAGTGATAGAATAGTTTTGTCGGCCCCTGTCTTCCCTTAGCAGTGTCTTGTTGTAGGGAGCAAGACCCAGCAGCAGCAGTCCTGATGGAGTTCAGCAGTCATGAGCATTTGGGGCTCCATTTTATGTACTGTACAGTATACACTAGGAGGTACAGCAGTGAGGAGGAGAGGCGGCATCCAGGTCAGTCAGTCAGACCCTTACTACACCAACCCCATCACAGCAACACCTCAGAGTGGAGCTCCCCATTGGGACCCATTATACTACCATTCCCTTGTCAGCAAGCAGTCGGGCTGTAGTAGTGAGCATGAGTCAGTCAGGACATACAGCAGTGAGCGTGGAGTGTCAGTAGCATCCAGGTCAGTCAGACCCTTATCACACTGACCCCATCACAACAACACTTCAGATGTGGCACCCCATCAGGTCCCCTTAGGCCTGTGTCACAGCCATGAGTGAATCTGTGAGTCGGAGGTGGGGGCATCTTTGTAGCGCATCATGAATGCTATCAATGTTACAGGCTGAAATCAACTAAATGTCAACCGCCGTCGGTAGCAGTGTAAAGTAGCGTCCCTCATTGCAATGAATGGGAAGCTATAATGAATAGCTGACATGGATCCAAAGCCATTTGTGATAGCGAGAGGCTACTGTATTTGCTAGGTTTCACAGTGGAAACCAATCTGTCTGTGTTTCTCCTAAAGCAATACTTTTTTCACCTACTCTCAGGGTAGTTTTTGTGTGGGATAAGAAGGGGCGGAGGCTCTATTTAGGCTTCTAAAGTAATCTGAACAGTTCAGAACGCAGCAGCACCTAGGGGCAGAAGTTTAAGTACTGACATGAGCCAATGATGAGTTCTGTCATTTACATAAGTTCCAGTCTCTCAGGGGCATGTTCAACATAGGAAGCTAACTGCTATAGCTAAGCATACTGAGGAAATCCCTGCAAGAAACAAAATTATTATGGGCAGTAATTTTTATGTTGGCGTGCTTGGGCAGCCAACATCTTGCAACAGTGGAGGAGATTTGAGTGCGGTCGCTGTTGGGCGAATGCAGGGCACGCACCAGTAGGTGCGCCCTCATTCCCCTCAATCAACCTGCATACAGGCGCCACACCACCTGGCGAAAGCACATCTAAGGAAAGCGTCTGCTGCAATGTGAGCAAAGCTCGCCACCGCAGGCGAGCCCTTCCATGTGCTTCCCAGCATCAAACATGGTGGCACAGTGCCCAATCTGACGGCTTACCTGCCCTCTTTTATGTGTAGCAGAGGAGCCTGCTCCCGTCGGCATAATGTGTCCCCCTCTCCTTTTTGCTTGCCGAGGTGCCCCAATCCCCTCGGCTCATGTGCCCCCACTTTGGTTGTTTGCCGACGGGGTGCCCAATCCCGTTGGCATCTGTCCCCACTACCTATGTACTGATGGGGTGCCCAATCTCCTGTTGGCTACTGTACTCCCCCCAAAAAACACCTGTAAAAAGAAAACGTTCACGATGGTTTTTTTGCAACACCTGTAAACAGAAAACGGTCCCTGTGAGTCTCCCTACCACCCACACCCACCTACCGCGCATCTGCCTCCCCACACCCCCACACCCCATACTTACTCCAGAGTCCGGCATGATGATCTTCGTGGGACTGGGAACATGTCTGCAGTCTTCAAAGCCAACCGTGAACTGAGGAAATGCTGGTAAGCTGTATAATGAAATAAATAGGGTTTTTCAACTTTGATGCATAGCTCGGCATTTTGGAATTTTGCACCAAATTTTCAACATGGATTTTTGGGACCCTCCTTATGAATTCTGTCACTGTTATGACGTTAATCTGTCCCGAAGGTGATTTCGCAGTCACTGTGCAGACTCACCTTTCGGGACTGATTAACGCAAGGACAGTGGCAGTGTTCATGAGGTGGGCTCCCAAAAAGCCTATGTTGCAAATCTAGTGGAAGAAATCAAAAAATTGCTGTTTCACAGTGTGCGTTGCGTAATTGCTACGCATTCGTAACTTCGCAAATTCACAATATTTTCACACCAGATTTTCAACATTGTCATTTTTCTACACCTCCTTGTGAACAGTACAGCTATCGCTTTTCACATCATGGCCAAAATGTGTTTCTGCACTTCCGGCGCACTATAGTGCGGTCGCTGTGGGAAATCAGTGTTCGGGGCAGATTACGAAAATGACAGTGATGCTGTTCATGAGCAGAGGTCCTAAAATGCCTATGTTAAAAATTTGGTGACAATACTCCATAAAATGACTGTGTTATGAGCGTGTGTTGCGCAGTTTGCACGCATGCTCGTAATATGCATTTGTAATATTTTCACTCTGGATTTTCACCGTTGGCATTTTTATATCACCTCTTAATGAACAGTACAGCTGTCATTTTACATATCCTGCCCAAAATGTGTTTTCGCATGTCCGGCGCAGAATAAGCGTGGTGCTATGAAATCACTGTTTGGAACTGTTTGAGGAAATGACAGTGACACCATGCATGAGCAGAGGTGCTAAAATGCCTATGTTGAAAATTTGATGCCGAAAGTCCTTCAAAATGACACCGTGCTGGCGTGCGTTGCGTGTTTCCCACGCACCTTGTAACTTCGCAAATTGCTATATTTACATGCCATATTTTCAACACTGCCATTTTTTACACCTCCTTATGAACAGTACAGCTGTCATTTTTCACATCCTGCCCAAAATGTGTTTCCGCACTGCACTACCAAAGCCAATGCCAGCACGACAACATCCGGCATTGACAAATGCTTGTTTCTTTTGGTATATATTAGATACTGCCTAGGACAAAAGTACAGACTCCAGAACAGTGCTCATTACTCTGGTCCTGGATCATTGCTGGTAGTTAATTGATCTTGCATCAGTGGGCAGTGGAACAATCTGTCTACACCTTATCCTCGGGAAGACCACAGGTGTTAATGAAGTGGAGAGTGGGTTTCGGTTGAGTGACTGGGATGTTCAGCAGTGCATCTTTGATATGAACACACTATGTTCCAGTAGGTCAGGGATTGCTGAGGATAGAGGTCGGGTCATGGCCATCATGACCCCACATTCCCCTGCATTCTGGGGCCTCCCACTCTTCCATATGACTTCACCCCATCCCTCACCAGATTCTGCTCCTAACTACAAGCTGAGTCCATTGGGACTCATCGTCAGGCAAGCCACAGAAGCTTAGAGGGATGTGGTGGCATTGCGGCAGGCCACTTATGATACGCTTATATGGATTACCCTGGAAGGAAAAGGACCTGTGGTGAGGCTGAAACAACATTGTACTGAATGCCCAGAAATACTGGGGCAAATAAAAATAAGAATGTGTTGCACCCCATTTTATAGTTGGATGCATACACAAAGAGGGCCATTTTTGCAAGCAAATGGTTCACTTTTCATTTTAAATACCAGGGCCTGAGAATGTACCCTTCTGGCAAGAGGAAGATATTTTAAACTTTTGTAAGGTTTCAAGGCAATTTCTTGGTTGATAAATAAAGTGGTATATAATTCAGGACTTTACCACCTCTGTGTCACATTTTTGAGCTGTTAGTTTAATCGCTAAAACATTTGGCCACCAAATTAACTTGCTTGTCTCACAGGACAATCATAAAAATCGATGTTCTCATTTAGTGTGTCTTTCCTAATAAAATATGATTACATAAACTAAACTGGCACTCAAGGTGTATTATTGTCGTGTATCAGTTTCGAACACTGATTGGGTAGAACAACATATGACCTAAAATAAGATTTATTGTACCAAACAGCTGGTTGTCAAAGTCTGGCTTTTTTTTTTTTTTTTTTTTGTTTTTGAGGGGAAATTCGTGAAAGTTTTCTTCCTCTCCTGCTATTTGCCCAGGGAGCTCCTGCTACTTTTGAGGACCAAACTTTTCTTAAATCTGTTGCAACAGCTCTTCTGTTTCTTAGCCTAATCTATTCTTTACAACTTCTAGTCCATAAGGTTAGCCACCTATGGGCACCCCTTCCCTTTCTTGACTATGCTATAGTGTTCTCTTTAATTTTCCATTTCCTCTCAGGTCCTCATACAGGGAGGTTATTATTGTGACCTCTAAGCTGATATAAAACAACAGGTTGTGTTCCTTGTTGTTGGATTTAGTATGCAATGGCACTATGTCATAAAATACTTTAATGTATATACCTTATGTGTATAAAACCTGTAAATGTTGAAAATACCATGGCACTAGGTGTATTTGATAAAGGTAAAAAGTTACTAGGGGACTGTATGATACAAATTAAGTTAATTGTTCTATTTAAAATGCATGTAAACTGAACAAGTCTGAAATTTCATGGTGATTTGCATATATCCCATGATGCGTTACTATCAAAGTATGTGTGATGTTGTGTTTCTTTGAAGGCGTGGCTTGTGTCAGTACCACCGGGGTAACCCTTGTTTCAGTGCTTCTGTACTGAGGTTCTTTGTCTTTAGCTTGTTTTTTTTTTTTTATTTGAGCCCCACCACCAAAGCGAACAAGGCCCACATAGGGGAGACTAAATCTCAACAGTTAAGTTAGATCAGAGAGTCAGTAGGTGCTGGCTAAGTGTAGAGGAAAGACTTGCATAGTCTGTTGCTACAAACTGATGTACTGAAGCAGGGATATGCCATTGCTGAAGGTTATCTCTGCATTTTGAATAAACATCACACAGAGACTGTGTTGAACTTGACATTCGGTGTCTGGTCCATCTGTTATCCCACAACCCCTACAGACTTGGTGTTAGAAGTGGCATAACTTGCTGGAAGTGTCTGGACTGGCTGAAGAGGGGCATTTTCTGGTGGATATCGCCCAGATATCCCAGGTAGACTGATGCACCAGAGTTGCCAGAGGAGAACCTGGAGAGGAAAGTCCACCCGATTCTGACCAAAACCACGGCCGACAGACTGGGAGAGAAGCCTGTCTGGACTAGACCTGGCAGCTCAGAGGAAGGCCAAGCCTGAAGACGATGAAGAGATGCAAGAAGATGTGGAAGAATGAGGGACTGCCTCTCTGAAGATTCCCCACCTGAGGACATAGGGGAGTTGTTGAAATGGCTCTGCATAAAGCAGGTGCAGATGGAAAGAGATAGAGACATTGAGTGGAGAATTAGAGACATTGAGTGGAGAGAAAGAGACATTGAGCGGAGAAGTCAAGATGCCAAATGGGCGGATACCATGAGGGTCTTGCATGCCATCAATGCAAGGCAAACAGAAAGAGTCAGTAGCCCAAAAGGCATTAAACTGTCTAAACTTTCAGATGGTGATGACATTGAGGCCTCCACTCACAACGCTTGAGAGGATCACTCGAACATGCACATGGCCAAGTGAATATGGTGGTCCTCGATTGGCACCACACCTGACAGACAGTGCCCAGTTGGTTTATAGCTACATGGACTCCTGAGAGGCAGAGGACTATGACCGTGTGAAGCAGGAGCTCCTTAGGTGCTATGACATAAACACCGAAACCTATCACCAAAGTTTAGGTTTCTTAAAATTGCAAGGACCAACTTCTGGAGGCAGTGATTATTGAACAGTTTATTAAAGTTTTACCCTAGGATGTACAACTTTGGGTTCAGCAGCATAAGCTAGATTCCGCTTATAAACCATCATGTTGGCAGAAGACTTTCTGGCAGCCTGACCATCCAGACTCAGAGGGTTCCAAGGGACATCAGCAGCTGTGACCACCAGCAATCCAGTACTGAGCCCTTTACTTATAAACTGTCAAATCCAGCCTCAGAGAAACAAGACTGGAGAGCAGAAAGATGGGGTGCATTCCAGTAGCTGAGATTGTATGTCATGGTGCCAAAAGAAGGGACATTATGTAAGAAACTGTCCTAATATAAAGAAAGAGACCACTCACATAGCCTTATCAAACTTGGGGCACTTTTATGGCTACTGTGCAGATTGGATCACAGCAGATGATGGACTGATTAAGTCAGGAGCCACCAGACTCTTGTGTGAGCAGATCTGTTGACTAGAATAATAAAGGACCAAATATTGCAGTCATCTGTGTGCACAGTGATACCCATCGCTACCCTACAGCCACCATACAAATGACTGTTCAAGAAAAGACACATGAGGTAGAAGTGGGGTTAGTAACTCATCTACCTGTGCCAGTTGTTATTGGCATGACCACCCAGACTTTGCTTCATTTATACATTTTCATGCCGCCCAGGACTCTGCTAGAAGCTGCTGTAAACCACTAGAGCTCAAGTGAAGAAGGGACATTTACCATCTGTGTTCCCATTTGATGATAATGTTTTGAGGATCCTGGCAAGGACCATAAAACTACATGGAGAAGAGGAAGCTAAAGAAGGACTGACTTGATACTCATGCTGGTGTACAGCCAGACTTGGGACATACTTTAAATGTGATATGTAGCATGAGCAAAAACAGGCCCTTTACTTAACCCTTTTTTTTACAGGTGGGGAAGGGAGGAGAAAGGTGCCCTCAGTTTGTTGTAAAATGGGGAATACTGTATAGTGAATACACTATCCCCAGAACTGTAGAGGTAGTAGACCAACTAATGGTTCCAGAAAATTCCACTCCCAAATCATGTATCTGGTACATGACATCCCTTTAACAGGCCATGCAAGCAGAGATTGCACCCTGAATAGGATATTACCCAGGTTTTATTGGCCCTCATCCATGAGAACATAGCTGGGTATTGTAAAGCATCTGCTATGTGTCAGAAGGTAGCTCAGCTCGGAAAAAGGGATAGAGTACTACTACAACCCATCCCCATTATGACTAACCCCTTTGACAGGATAGCCATGCATGTAGTAGGCCCCTGAAAAGAGCTCCAAGGGTAACAGATTTGTACTGGTCATATGTGATTATGCTACCCACTATCCAGAAGCTATCCCCATGAGAACTGTCACCACCCTAAGGATAGCAGAGGAGCTGGCAAAGGTATTTAGCCACATGGGAATCTCCCAGGAAATACTTACTGCTCAGGGGAGTAATTTTAATGCACACCTGCTAAAAGAATTGTACCATCTGCTGGGCGTGGTAGCAGTGCATACTTCCCCATACCACCCACAGACTGACAGCCTTGTAGAGAGGTTTAATCCGACATTAAAGAGAATGTTGAGGAAATATGTAAAAGAAGAAGGTAAAGATTGGAATAGGTACCTTCCTATTTACTTTTTCTTACAAAGAAATCCCTCAGCTTACCACTGGTTTCTCGCCTTTCATTATTGTATGGGAGGAACCCGAGGGAGACGCTAGATGTGGTTAAAGAACACTGGGAAGAAGGTGAGACATCTTCATGTCGAGAGTACATGACTCAGTTACACAAACACCTGGTGAGGTATATCAACTTGGCGATCAGAGCTTAGAACAGAAGCAAGACTTGCAGAAAGAAAGATATGACCAGAGTTTGAAGACTAAAACATTTTAATCAGGGGACAAAGTGTTGTTATTTCTTCCCTCCACAGAGAACAAACTACTCATGAAATGGCAGGGCCCTTAACCATCTTAAGGCAAACAAGAGCAGTGAACTATGAGCTTAGTATGCCCGAAAGAGACCTGCCCAGAAGATTTACCATGTGAACCTCTTAGGAAATAGCGTAAGAAGTCTAAACCCTCTGTTTATAGCCATCCTGAAGTTAAGGAGTTAGAGATGGAGGTTGCCTATAAAAGGCTAGAGCAGTCAGGACCATTGGAGGAGATTCAGATAAATCCTGAATTGGAGCCTCAGCAACAGAAAGATTTACAGGGGTATTACAAGAATTTGAGCCCATATTCACAGACGTCCCGGGTGGGTCAAAGGAATTGTGCACACCATAACTGCTATGCATGATAAGCCCATACACCAAAAGACCTACAGACTGCCCATGAAAATGAAGGATGAGGTGATTCAGGAAGACAAAAAATGGAGCAGTTAGTATAATTGTGCCCTCAAAGAGTGCATGGTCTTCACCCATGGTCATAGTGGACAAGAAAGAGGGTGGATACGTCTATGCCTAGATTTTAGAAAGCTTAACAACATGTCACTATTCAGTGGCTACCCAGTTCCTTAATAGATGATATCATTGTGACAGGCTAGGCAATGCACAGTATATTCTCCACCCTGGGCCTTACTAAGTGATATTGTAAAACTCTTGTCACCTGATTCACAAGATAAAACCGCATTTAGCACCCCAGTCGATTTATACCAGTTTGTCACAATGCCATTTGACTACATGGGGCCCCAGCCAATTTTCAGTGTTTTATGGACCACATACTAAGACCACACACACTAAGTACTGTGTGGCTTATTTGGATGATGTGTTCATATCTAGACTGTGGACAGACTGTGCAAGCCAGCCTGTCTGCAAGTCCGAAAGTGTTTTCGCAAATAGAGTGCGATGAACTTGCTCAATTTCTTTGCGACTAAGGTGGCTGACATTAGGGCAGCTATCTGTCCAGCACACTCTATGGGCATTGCTTCTGACCCACGCTTGGTCAGTGGCCCTTGGTTTTCCTGGAGTACCTTCAACCGCCCAGAGTTCTTGGATGTCATGAGGATTGTCCAGAGTATGCATCCCACATGCTGTAGTTTGGACCCCAGACCAACTTCCTTATTTTGGGTTGTATTGATTCCATTGGTCCAGTCCTTGCACGGATAGTTTGGTGCTCCTTGGAAACAGGTGAATTTCTAGCTCCCAGAAGGAGGCGGTGGTAACACCTCTCCTGAAGAAAGCTTCCATGGACCAATTGCCATGCAAACTACAGACCATCTCTAACCTTCCCTTTTAGGAAGGTGGTCGAGAATGTGGTAGCTGCTTAGTTGGAAAACCATTTAACCATCCATGACATCTATGAACCTCTCCAGTCCAGTTTTCAAAAGAGGTATAGTACTGAGACAGCACTGGTTTAGGTGCTTAATGATCTCCTGATGGCTAGAAATTGGAAAAATGTTCTATCCTGGTTCTTCTGGAACTCTCTTCAGTGTTTGACACTGTGGACCATGGGGTTCTGTTCGATCATCTGAGGTTCATCTGAGGCTTGTTGGGTACAGTCCTCAGATGGCTTACATCATACCCCACTGAAAGAACTCAGAGGGTGGTATCTGGCTTTATTCTCAAACCCAATCCTCTGTCTTGTGGGGTTCCTCAGGGATCAGTGTTGTCCCCATGTTGTTCATCAGTGTACATGCTGCCCTCGGAGACATTGTAAGGAGGTATGGGCTGAGGTTTCATTGCCATGCTGATGATACCCAGCTATACCTTTCTTTTGCTCCCAGTCTTTAATAACTGCCTTGTAGAAATCTAGAAGTGTATGGATTCAAGCTGGTTGAAGTTGAACTCGGAAAGACTGAAGTGTTGGTAGTGGACCCAGGTCACTGGATAGGGGTAGATTTACCCTTGTGGCTTTTCTCGGGGTCTGCCTCTCCATCCTCTGAACAGGCGTGATACCCGGGTAATTTTGATGAAGCACTGACGCTACATGCACAAGTGCTGGCCGTCATCAAAACTTCCTTTTACCGCCTTAGGAATATCTCCAGGGTTAAACACCTTGTTCTGTCCGATGACCTGCTTACATTGGTCCACGCCTTTGTGTCCTCGCACTTGGAATATTGCAATTCCTCACCTAGGGCTTACTGGGGTGGAAATCTGCCATTCGCAGTTAGTGCAGAATGCGCAGCACAGCTTTTGATAGGATCTCTTGGTCCTGCCATATTTTCTCCAATGCTGCGTAGTCTGCACTGGCTGCCGGTTCAATGAAGCGGATCACCTATAAAGTCGGGTCTTCTGACTTACAAAGCCCTACACAGACAGGGCCCTGGCTACCTGAAAGAGCTTCTGTTTCCCTACCACCCTGGCGATTGCTTCACTCAGCTGGCTAGGGGTTGCTAGAGAGTCCTAGAGTTTGTTTAAAATCATCTGGGGCCCGGCTTTTATGATAGGACCCATCTCTTTGGAATTCTCTACCCCGCCAGCTACGTAGAGTGTGTGACTATGGAGGGATTTAAAAGGTCTAAACCCATCTTTGGTGTCAAGCGTATGGTGACTGATGTATTTATTATTTATAAAGTTTATTGTGCTTTAAATTGTATGTTGGTTTGGTCTGTTTAAAATTGTAAGGCACCTTGGTTTTGGAAAGGTGCCATAAAAATACAGTTTTATTTATTATTTATTATTTATTATTTTATTATATTCAGTCCTGAGTGGAAACCCATGTTAGACACTTGTCCCAAGTACTGCAAGCAATAAATTAGTCAGAGTGACCAGTAACCCTGCTAAGTGTGCTGTAGCAAAGACCGAGACAAGATACCTGTCTTATTTAGGAAACGGACAAGTGAAGCCCGAGGTAGAGAAGGTTACAGCAGTAGCAAACAGACTAATACATACCGCAGAAAAGCATGTGAGATCTTTCCTAGGGTTAGCTGGTTATTACCGGAAATTTATTCCTAATTTATCAGCCATTGCTAGTCCTTTGATTGGGTATGCCCTCATACGGTGACACCAACACAGCAAACTATGCTCCTGTCGGCAAAATTGACACTTTGCCGACATGTCGCTGTGATGGTGTGCCCAAACAGTGGCATGCTGTCTCCCAGTCCTGCACCCCTGCTCCCGGGGTTAACCTGACTGCCACCAACTTTAGTTGGGGGCTGCGGGGCGGAGCCCCTGCATGGGGGAGGTTTGGGGTGCTAAGTCCCCCGACAGAAAAACAGTACTAGAACTCACGCCGACCCACGCATTTGTGGTCGTATATGTTTCCTGTCGCTAACACCAGCCCATATTAGAGATGTCGAACCTGCATTGTAGAGCCTTTGACTGATCTCACTAAAAAGAGGTGCCCGAATAAGGTTCAGTGGACCCTATGTGTGATGAGGCATTTAGGAATATCAAGGCAATTCTGTGTAAAGCTCCTGTATTGAAAAGCCCTGACTTCAACCAGGTGTTTGAGGTTCAAACTGATGCATCAGAGAATGGTACTGGGGCAGTTTTATCTCAGAAAACAGATGGAAAGAACATCAAATCATGTATATCAGCAGGAAGCTACGAGAGAGGGAGAGAAGATATGCCACCATAGAGAAAGAATGCTTAGCTCTGAAGTGGACTTTGAGTCTCTGAAATATTACTTGTTGGGGCTGAATTTAAGGTTGTAACTGATCACAACCCACTCTACTGGTTGCACCAAATGAGAGAAAAAAAATCCCTGTATAATGCGGTGGTACTTGGCTCTTCAGCCTTATCGATTTACTGTGTCCACACGGCAGGGACAAAATATGTAAATGCTGATTTCATGTCTAGATATGGTGCAGGAATTGATATCAGTGAAATATGACGTACTTTCCTCAAAGGAGATAGTTTAGGAAGGTACCGTTAACCTCTGTTGAGAAATGTATTAATGCCTTAGGTAAAGAATGATGATATGCACCATGTTTATGATAGAATGTTTACATTAATAGGGACCCTGAGACAGAGTTTCTGAAGATGGATGGGTGGAAGCTCCATCCTTTCCTGGAGAGGAAGGTGGTAAGCAGTCGGCAATAACTGCTTCCTCTTAAGGTGGGGAATATGTGACAAGGAGCTCCTGCCACTTTGAGGACTGACCTTTTCTTAAATCTGTTGCAACAGCTCTTCTGTTTCTCAGCCTAATCTATTCTTTACAATTTCTAGTTCATAAGGTTGGCCACCCATGGGCACCCTCCTCCCTTTCTTGACTACACTGTAGTGTCCTCTTTAATTTTCCTTTTCCTCTCAGGTCCTCATACAGGGAGGTTATTGTTGTGACCTCCGAGCTGATATAAACAACAGGCTGCATTCCTTGTTGTTGGATTTAGTATGTAATGGCTTATGTCATAAAAATACTTTAATGTATATACTTTATGTGTATAAACCTGTAAATGTTGAAAATACCATGGTACTAGGTGTTTTTGATAAAGGAAAAAGTTACTAGGGGACTGTATGATAAAATTAAGTTTGTTGTGCTATTTAAAATGCATGTAAATTGCTGTAAACTGAACAAGTTTGAAATGTTATGGTGATTTGCATATATCCCATGATGCGTGCATTATGGAAGTATGTGTGATGTGTTTTTGAAACTTGGCTTATTGTCCATGCCCTTGGGGTAAGTTTTGTTTCAGTGCTTCTGCACTGAGGTTATTTGTTTTAGCTTTTTTTAATTTGAGCCCCCACCACCCAAGCAAACAAGGCCCACATACGGAGGCTAAATCTCAACAGATAAGTTAGATCAGCGATCAGAGAGTCAGTAGGTGCTGGCTAAGTGTAGAGGAAAGACTTGCATAATCTGTTGCTACAAACTGATGTACTGAAGCAGGGATATGCCATTGCTAAAGGTTATCTCTGCATTTTGAATAAATATCACATAGAGATTGTGCATTGAACTTGAAGTTCGGTGTCTGGTTCATCTGTTATCCCACAACCCACCCATACCAGTCCTCAGGTCCGGGGCTATCTGCCCCATCTTTTCTAACTCCACTGATTTCTGGTGGAGTTCATGGTGTAGGGACACATAGCATCACCAGGCATCATCCCAACAGCAGTGGGGTTTTCTCCCTTTTTTTTTTTTGCTCTGTCCCCTTCCCACAGTGGCCTGGTGCAGCACCTGTCAGCCTTGCAGATGATCATCAAGCTCCTCAAAGGAGCAAGCTTTATGGCCCTCCATAGGAGTCACTATGGTAGCAGACCATGGTGCTGGACTGCTTCTGCTGGTAGCATTGCTGCATAGCAATGCCACCACTAGCCTCCCCAGGCCATCTGGCCAGCTCTTGAGTCCACTCACAAACCTGGTTTGCCAGCATGTTAGTGCAAATGGGCAGCCTATTCTTTTCTAAACTTATAAACAGCTAGTTCAGATATTCCTTTGACTAAACAAATTATTTTATATATGTGACAACTTACTGTTGGCTGCACTGTAAAGGCAGATCATTTTACACTTCCCAGGCAGTTGAAGGTACTAGACATTGTCTCATGCTTCTTAGCCTACAAAGGCCAGCTGTAAGCTTTTCCTAACTGTCTGGACCATCATTCCAGGGCAAGGCCAGTGATTTATGGTGATTAATGAAATTCTGTTTTCAAGACTTGAAATTCCATGACTTGCACCAGTGATTGTTAGACTAATTTTCAGATTTTACTGGATTCTACTATCATTCTTTATTATGTGTATAAATAATCAGAATAAAATAAGGTTTAATATACAGTGCATTAAATTAAGCAAATTGTAAATACTGTAGTACAGGAAGCAGTTATAAGAAAATACAAGTTCTGGAGTTATAATGGCCTGGTATAGGATGCCAAATTCTGTGAAACTGTTTTTACTTATGTGCAGGCAGCAAATTCTGAATTTTACCAGGTTTTCTGGTAAAACTGAAAACCACCGGCCTTGTTCAAGTGTTATAAGTTATGTTTCAAGCCCCGAATTCCTCGTTATGCTTAGACTGTTTAAATCAGCCCAATGGCTTGAGCTGCCCCGGATCACGAGAGGACAAATTTAAGTGTTTAAATTGGCCACAAGGAGAGGTTTCAGGCTCATGGAGGTGTTGTGCTGGGCAACTTGGCAGCAGATCTATTTCTCCACCTGAGCAAGCAGCATAGCCCTGAGAGCTCTCCTTAGTTGATTCCCTCATCAGGAAGTTCATGGCTATTTTCCTTATTTTTCTATTATTCCTATTGTTTCTGTTTGGTTTTCAGTATCTCCGGTCCTTTTTCCTCTTCACAGGAACCATAGATACCGACCTCTCATTTTCTTCAGCCTTCTGACAGACCGCATTGTCAATGCAGCTTCAGCTGGCTTTTCTGAAAAAAAATGTTTTCCTTTGTTTGTTTGCCATTCCTGCGTCCCTCCTCCTCTGGACGGTCTGGTGGTCCTGTTCTTTTCTGGGGCCTATCTGTGTTTCCGCAGACAGACCATATTGTTTTGATATTAAAAAGAAAAACATATATATTTACTCCTGGTGAGGGCAGATAGCCAGGAGTTGTGCCTTTTACAAATTTTGTTCAGGCATTTTATGGGGCAAAGTTGTGATTATTCAGTATATTATGGCTTCTCAGTCTGCCTCCGTGTCACCTAATCTTAGTGAGGAGGGTCTTTCCTCACATAAAAACATAAGGAAAGATCCTCCAAAGATTTTAATGAAAATAAAAGTTCTGGCAAAATTAAGATGCTTCTAAGCATAAAAGATCCCTGAGCTGGTTCCAGATTTGGGACCTGTAAAAAGAAACAAAAAGAGAAGCATGTTACTGCCCTCCTGCTGAAGAAGCAAAGGAGTCTGCAGTGGCAACATATGAAAATGCCATCTGTGGAGGACATTTCTAAATTAAGTACATTTTAAAGAGTTTCAAGTCAGCGATTCCCTCATGAAGGTACTCCATACAGTTCCTGTTCCTGTCCCAACCCCCAATGACCAGGAAGTTGAATTTATCTATGAAGAGGACCAAAATGATATGGGCTGCATGGACCCAGAGGGTTCCTCAGAGCATAAATTTGATTCCTCTTCTCATGAGTCAGAGGATGTTTCTTCCCACTGTACTTTATGAGGCAAATGGCCAATATCCTCGAACTGTCCACTCAAGAAGATGTGGAGGAGGAAGAGGAGCCTGACAATTTGATATGATGGGGCTACCTGCTGCTATGAAATTGGTCCTTCCAGTACATAAGTCCTTAAAGAGCTACTGGCAGCATCTTGCAGAGTCCTACTTCAACCCCGGTAAACAAAAAGTTGAGAAGAAGAATCATCTGGCCAGGCGTGATGCTGAGTACCTCTATGTCCACATGGATCATGAAGGATAGTCCGGCAGCTGCCTGTGGCAAGGCTAAGGTGGCCCCCACTGCCCAACCTCTGGAAAAAGACTCTGAAAAGCTGGACACTGTGAGTAAGAAAGTCTATACATCTGCGTCATTACTGCTGAGACAAACTAGTTACATAGCTTATACAGCCCAGTATCAAAATGCACTCTGAATTCCACTGTAGCCTTCTATGATAAGATGTCTGGACATGTAGTGCAAGACCTGATGGAACTGGCCAAAACCGCCATCGAGGCCTCCAGATACCTTTTCCACATGGCGGTAGATGTGGATGACACCATCTCCAGGATTGTGGCACATGCTATCTCCTTATGTAGATTTGCCTGGCTGCGGACCACAAACCCATCCCAGGATATCCAGACAAAAGCCATGGACTTTCCATGTTAGAGCAACTCCCTGGCTGCTTACAAGACAGAGGCTACATGAGGAAGGTAGATGAGTATGAGACCACCTACAAAAGTAATGCCCAGAATGAGAAGGCCTCCACTTCCTACAGACCAGGGAAGGGAAGGCAGAGGTAGAGGTACTTTCCCATCCTTTCTATCCCATGCCCTAGGAATACTCTCAAATGAGAGGTTTCTTATGGGTTAGAGGCAGAAGACCTTTCAAATGGTCTGATGTATCCCAGTCCCTAAGGCCAAGCCTAGCAGAACCCTGATGGTCCTGCCCAGGTCGCCCATCCATTGCCAGTGGAGGAAGGTTGACTCACTTCTTTCAGAAATGGAAACATATCACCACAGACAAGTGGGTACTGGAAGTGGTGAGTCAAGGCCTCACTCTGCAGTTCCACAAAGTTCTAATCTGCACAACTGCTGAATCTTCAAGCCTCACATTTCAGCAGAAAGGATACTGTTGGAGTTGGAGATCAAAAGTTACTGCAGGCAAATGCAGTGGAGAAGGTTTCTCTCGAGCAACAGGGAAAGGCCTCTGCTTGAGATACTTCCTCACTTGAAAGAAAATGGGAGTGGTGACCCATTTTGGATCTCAGGTTTCTGAACAAGCACATAAGAAAACCCAAGTTCAAGATGATCACCTTAGTCATAGTGATCCCTCCCTACAGTAAGAGGACTGGATGGCTTCCTTGACCTGAAGAATGTTTATTTCCACATCCCAGTCAGGCCCAGTCACAGAAAGTTCCTAAGTTTCAGATTACCATTGCGCCATTACCAATTCAAAGTCCTTCTCTTAAGTCGCTCCTCTGCTTCCAGAGTCTTCAAAAGTGCCTGACAGTGGGGCGGCACATCTTCACAGACAGGGCGCATGGTCTTTGCCTACCTGGATGACTGGCTAGTTGTACGGCAGTCACATCAGCAGATCAAGGACTCCCTGCAGTTAACTTGAAGCACCCTACAATCACTGGAATTCCTCATAAATGTACAAAATCCCAAACAGAACCAGTGCTGCTGTTGGATGCATAGGACCAGAATTGACACTTCCAAGGCAGGACATTCCTGCCAGAGGAGAGGTAGAAAATCTCCTAAGCTTGGCAAGTTTTATATTGGGTCAGCCCAGGTCAGCAAGAGTTTTCCTATGGTTACTGGGTCATATGGATTTCACTACAAGTGTGGTTCCAGACGCCAGATTCCAAATGAGGGACATTCAGTACCATCTGAGAGCGCACTGGTCCCAGAAAAGGCACCCTCTCTCAAAGCTGTTTCCAGTCACAAAGACACTGTTACAAGCTCTCAATTGAAGGAAGCAAAGGGACAGCCTCAGGAGGGAGTTCTTTACAACGATAACCCCCCACACTGTGGTCATCACTACAGATGCCTCTCTCTACTAGGCTGGGAGCACATTTAGACAACCAGACAATAAGTGGAATCTGGTCTCCCCATGAGTCCAGGCAGCATGTCAACCTACCGGAGCTAAGAAAAGTCTGTCTTGCCCTGCATTCCTTCGTTGCTCAGGTGAAAGTTCAGTCTGTCCAAATCAGAATGGACAATATCATCAGCATGTTTTACATCAACAAACAAGGGGAAACCAGATCTTCAAGACTATGCACAGAAGCCATGCAGATTTGGAGTCTGGCTTATTCCATGGACGGTGCAATTGTCGGCAATCCATCTTCCAGGAAAGAATAACGTCCTAGCAGACTCGTCAGCAGAATCAACCAAGGGCATTACGAGTTGTCTCTAAACAGACAGGTGCTGACCACAGTTTTCAGGAGGTGGTACACTAGAAATAGACCTACTACCTCCAAGAAAATCACCAGCTTCCTGTTTTGTTGCAGGCTCTCCAACAGTGGAGTCTATGCCCATGGATGTGCTGACTTGGATTGGTCAGGAAGTTCCTATACCTTCCCTCCATTTCTACTGCTATGAGTTCTTCTAAAATTGAGGAGCCAGCCTGCAACCATGATACTGGTGGTTCTGGATTGGCCCAGGCAGCCCTGGTATTCCCTGCTTCTGACCTCTCCATCAGACAGCCCATCCATCTGCCTTAGACACAGCTTACTGACCATGTCCCAAGGCAGAATAACTTTTCCAAACCGCAAGGCATTATACCTCAATGCGTTGTCTTGAAGAGTTAGAGTTCTGCTATTTTCAGTTTTTGAGGGCATCCTTAAAGTCCTCAGGGTTTCTAGGAAGCCTGCTACCAGGAAAACTTATACTTGAGTGGAAAAGGTTTTCCTGTGGTGGCCCTAGGCAGCTCAATCCCTTGCAGGCAGATCTGCCCATACCTCAGACTACTTGGTTCATCTTCAAGCCCTCTGTGTCAGGCCCTCAACCATTAAGGTCCACCTAGCAGCTATCTCAGCATTTATTTCTGCAGGGGAAGAGAAAACGGTGGCTTCACATCCCATTTTCAAGAGATTTTTAATGGGCCTGCTAAGCCTGTATCCACTTGTTAGGATCTGGTACCACGGGACCTGAATGCGCATAGTCAAGCTCATGGAGCTCCATTTGAGCCTGTGGCAATAACTGATTTGAAATATGTCACCGGAAGACAGTCTTCCCTTGTGGCCATCACCTCTGCCAGAAGGGTGTGTGAGCTGCAAGCTTTTACACAGATCCTAATTATATCATCTTCCACATGAACAAGGCAGTCCTTAAGACTAATAGAAAATTTCTCCTGAAGTAGTGTCTGAGTTCCACCTGAACCAGTCCATCACTTTTCCAGTGTCCTTTACAGAAGGATCCAGTCCTGCTGAGCAGATACTGCATAGTCTGGACTTTAAGAGGTCCCTTGAACACTGTCCGGATGGTACTAAGGACTTCAGATCCCACAATTCACAACTGTTCCTCACATACGGTGAGGTGGTTATGGAAGGTTAGCATTCAAGAGAACTATCACCCATTGGATAGTCTCGTATACAGTTCTGTTACAGCAAGGCTGGCAAGCAACCACCACAAGGCCTTAGGGCACATTCCACTTATGGCACTGCTGCCTCAGTGGCAGCTACACGGATGTTCTCTTGTTGGAAATTTGTAAAGCAGCTACCTGGAAAATGGTGCATACCTTTACAAAGCACTGCTGCTTGGATACACAGTCCTGAATGGATGCCAGATTTAGTGCTACCGTCATGCAGAACATTTTCCCTAAACAGGTTCTGTACCCAGCCTCCCAAGGTACTGCTTTGTAGTCTGCAACAGTCTAAGCATAATGAGGGATTCCCGGGCTTGAAGAAAAAATTACCATAGTGATATTGTTTCTTTCTAGGGATCCTCCTTATGCTTAGACCTCCCACACTACCCCTTTCCAGAACCTGGAAAACATTCTTCGAGAATCGATGTTTTTGCCATTAAAGTTACTGCTTGAGCATTTCTTTTTTTTTTTCTTACAGTCAGTTACCTATGGTCTTTGTTTGATCTGCCATAGACTGGCTAGAAGGCCAGTCTATTCTGTTTCACATGTGAGTTTAATTTGATTACTTTTCTGTATAGGTTAGCTTGTTAGGTTCATATTTTTTACTAAGACGTCAAAATAGATCTGTCGCTGAGCTGCACACACAGTGCCTCAGCATGCCTGAAGTCTCTCCTCGTGGCTAATTTAAATATTTAAATTTGTCCTCCATGCACTCACAGGGCAGCTCAAGCTGTTGGGCTGACTGGAACTGTCTAAGCATAATGAGGGACCTCCTGAAGAAACAATATTACTATGGTAAGTCATTGTTCTCGTAGCAGTACTAGATGTCTTATTTGTAGAGTATAGTTTTTAAATCTCAAATCTCTTTTTACATCACAGTCAAAGAATTTCAAAGTCAAAATCCAGGTCAGTATATTTGCTGTCTTTCATTTTCATGTTTGTTGTGAAGCATGTGTCAAATATACAGTAACTTGGAACTCCCAAGATGTTGAGGGTCCGCATTACTGTCCTTCAGTCTTCCTTCTCTTGAGGACAGTTGTTTTATGAGTGGCAAACATTTTGCAGAGAGATCCAAACATTTTTTCCTGATGATTTGATTATGTATTTTAAGTAGACTTGCAGTAGATGTCTTGCCCTGCCTTCAACACAGCTTCCCAACCCTGTCACATACCATCTCTGTGGCTTATCTGTTGATCCTGAAACTTAGTGGATTACCATCCATAGCCAGGCCTTTGGGGTGGAACAACCCTCCACCAGTGTCTAAAATCCAGCATAGATCCAGCCCTCAGTCCGCAGTGTAGGGCCCAAGAGGAACACACTTTATCCTTAAGCCTGGTATGTTTTGTCTTGTTCCCCATCTTCAAAGATGCAGTCTTGAACTGCTTCTGCAGTTGCAGACAACAGGCGTGTACAGAGTAGAGTCATGCATCTCCTGTCCCACAGCTGTCCCACCTGCCATGCCACTTGCAGTACCCCAGGTTGCCTAGCACAATGGGTATGGGCAACCTTTCACCCCAGAGGAGACTAGTGTTCTGTGGAATGCCCAATACTTCTCCCCTTACCTTGCACGTCAGTGCCCTGTGCTTAGCATCATGAGTGGCAGTGCTACCAGTGTGCCAGCATGCAGCTGCAAAATTTAACATTAGGCCCTTGAATCATTATCAAGGGTTCTACCATACAGATGTGGAGGTGTGGTAGTACCAGCATGTACAAGATTACTGTATTGTATAAAACATGGAAATACAAAGGAAAGAAGACAATCGGTCCATGGAGTTCTTTCCCCACCAAACAAATATTTTCCATTATCTGTAGATAACTATATTGATTCTTAATTTATACAGGATAGCCACTAGAGGTGCAACATACCAGTTTTTAGTGTGTCTTGCTGCTAACCAGTTTTACAGCTGGGAAGGCTGAAGCATAGGCTGGCCAAGTGACTTGTTTTATGTTAGATAGTGAGCCCAAGACTGTTACTGGATATGAACCGGGGTCTGTATTCCTTCCACCAGACCACACTGTATTACTGGACCACATCATGGGATATTTAGAAACCTAACGCTTTGTCTAGATTATTGCAAATATTTTCCTTAGTAAACTGGCTATCAATCCACTCTATCTGTTTGATTGTTTTCCTGTTCATCTGTCCACCATTAGTATTTAAATAATTGGCCACTAAAAATAGCAATTCAAATTAAAATGACGATGCCAAAATAACCTACTTCTGTAGAATTGCCTCTCTTGATTTCCTCATCCTTCTCCCTTGCTTTCACTAAAACAAAGAAAAATGAAATTGTTTATGGCTACTACTCATGATACCAGTGACCCGGGTTCGAGATTGAGCCTGACCCATTAGGGGTGGCAGGGAGGAGGACATTCTCCCTTTGGAGAGTGTGGGAGTTGCTGTCATTGCTGTGATACTGCCACCTGAGTGATTACAGGTGGCAGTGCAGTCTGAGGATGTCTGGAGGAAAGAAATTAGCCAAGGGCCCACACTATGTGCATTGTATGCAACATGCATTGGTCCCCTTGTGTTCTGACATCTTTGGGGACTGTAGGAAGAAAAACTTGGCCCGATGCTGGCTCCTTAAGGGGAGACCCCTGCATATCTAGGATGGTCTCATTGCCTTCTCTGTCACCTGACGATGTGCACGATTGTGGGTGTACCTGACCTCACCCAGAAGTTAACCTGAGGATTTTGATGGTGGATGGTAGAAAGGTAGATGGAGAATGGAGAGAGGTACTGGTAGAAGCCAAGAGGAGCCAGGCTGATAATATGGGAAAATAAAATGTCAGTCATAAAAAGACATTGTATACTATTGTAGTGAATGAAGATACATTTTATCTATTTTTATAAACATAAATCTCTGAAGAAATGTCAAAATATGTATTTTGTATTTGAAACTGACTTAGGAAGTTTTCTAAAATAAGATACATTTTGCAGTCGACGCTAACGCCTGGAACCGACTGTGTCAAGAAGAAAATGTCGAGCAGCTGTGAAATCAGTCACTTTCTATTGGCTGGTCATTATCTTGGTCTTCCTCAACACATTAACCATTTCCTCTGAGCATTACAACCAACCCATGTGGTTGACACAAATTCAAGGTACATTTGAAAAAGCCTGCAGTATTTAATTAACTAAATCTGGTATCAGTCGTCCACTAGCAAGTGGACCAATCAGCTATTTTCAGACTAAAACTTGCATGTCAGTATTTGTTTTCTTACCGTATCAGTATTTGTTTTCTGAGTGTTCTGCCATCAAATAATTAATGAATGCAACAGAAGACCCTTTAAGTAATTGACTGCTGTGTAGAGAGAGCATTGTTGGGTGCTTCATGACTTGTAAAAACTCTTTCTAAACATTAGCCCAGTCCTTCATCATCAACCTTTGTCATTTCTCAGTAAGCAAGCTCACTCTCCATGTAGGTTAGTAATGAGCTGTGCGTCAGCTTGCTGCATCCAAGAGACCTGGGTTTGATTCCACAACCCACTTGCATACAGTGTGACTCAAAGCAAGTCATCTAACTACCCAGTGCTTCCGGTTGCCCTGAAAACAGGCATCTGTGCCTAGTGGGCCTTACCCGTTTACCAAAAGAATTAAAAAAGGTACATTTTTTAAGGGCTAGTGGACCTTCATCTAAAATGGCACTAGTGGCTACTGTTTGTGGAGAACCATTCACTCTTTTTGAATTTAACATTTTATTTTACAGAAAAATGGTCAATTCAGATTACTTATGTTACTCAAAGCTGCCTGCTTGTAAATCATAGCTGGGCACAGAGGCCCCTGAACAGCAGCAAGTGCTCACTCTGATAAACTGTTAGGAGGAATACTGCTCACTCTTGAGGGTGGGGAAAAGAGAACCTTATCTACAGTAATGGCAGGAGAAAAGCAATTTTACAGAACAAAGTTCTCCAAGGGAGCATGAGGATTCAAATGATATTGGTCCTTCTCATTTTTATTCCTTTGATTTTTCTTCATCTTCTGGTGTTGCATGTTGCTGCATATTTCTTGCCAGAAGCATGGTTTCTTATCTTTTGTCACTTCTGGAGTGAGAAGTGTCCCTCCTGCTTGCTATGTGAAAGCCACCACTGCTGTTTCAGCAGCTCTATGATCTGCTGTGGTTTTAGAGCAGGATTGTTGTCAGGGCTCTCGGTAGGATTTTTCAGTTGGGGTCCGGACTTGCATTAAAAAGGGAGGGGTCCACAGCCCAAAAGTGGGAGTCCCTAGTAAATTTCAGGGGTCCACATGTAAATGTATACAAGCAGCCCTACACTCTGAAGTCTTGTAATGTAGAATCAGTAGGCGCAGGGGCGGGCTCCATTGTTTCAGTGGGAAATATTTAAATCAGATTTTTAATGTTTTAGAGGGTGAATTAAAACAAATTATGGCTACCGCTCATCTAACAAGGCCCTTGTTAGGTGAGCAGTGGCTGTAATTTGTTTGAATCCTCTAAAACATTAAAATTCTAGATTAAAATGGCCCTCATAGAAACCAATGGAGCGCACTCCACTGTGCTACTCATTCTTACATTAAAAGCCACGTAGGCACAGGGTGTGGCTCTGTCTATGGACTCTGGGGCTCCCTGAATGAGGGTCTTGGGACTTTCTGAAAAAGTCCAAAGTGTCCCTACTCACAAAATGTACGTAAAGGACATTGGTACCCACGTCTCCGAGAGCCCTGATTGTACAAAAACAGCCGAAAACTTTGGAAGTTTGCTTCTCTCACTTGTGTGTGCTTCTCCTTCAATGTCTAATGTTCTGCAGGAAAGCAGTCAGGAGCATAAAGGCAAACAGAGGAAAAAATAGCCCAGGCAATTAAGAAAGGAGACACGACCTTTTTCAGGTACATTCGTGATAGAAAGAAGACTAGGGTGGGATTGTGAGGTTAAAAAGAAGGAGGGGACCAAGAAAAGCAACAATCCTAAATATTTTTGTTCAGTATTCACAGAAGAGGGAATGAGAAGAACCACTAAGGGGTACCATTTGGAGAGGATGTGTACATTTTTTAATGGGGGAGGGGTGTAACCGTTGCAGATTGTGTGTACAAAATGGAGATGTAACCCCTAGATGGCGCTATCCCAGGGCTACTACACCTGCCTGATTTGCCACTAACAGGTTGAGGGGCCTGGATCCGATGGCGGTGCCTCCACCCAGAGGTCAGGGTTTGCAGTAGTTAAACTAACTTGGTCATAGCCCTCTGGGACACTGCAACCCCCTTTCTTCCCACTAGTGGCCCACACAGTATATCAGAATTACCTTCACAGTATACACTTACCCCAGATCTGGTTCAGGCACTGGGACCCCTGTAAAATAAGAAGATACAGTGCAACAATCACAGTACAATACTTTAACATAGACAAATACCTCAGGCAGTATAACTTTGCTGAAACAAGCAGCTCTGATTTATTTAGGGGATATAACAAGGACAGGGGAAATCAGGTTAATTAGCTTATCACTTTACTCATCTACCTATGGCTCTGTGCACAGGCCTATCCCTACCAGTTACTGTCCCTGGGTACCCAAGCCCTAGTGGCTAGTCCAAACCGTGGCAGCTGGTAGGGGCCTTTCACACAGAGAAAAGAAAAATTAGTTAAACAGTCAGCAGTACAGTAATTCCATTTGGATTTAGTGTCAATTCAACAGGGAGCGACCCTGAATTAGTACTCACGACCTCCAAACAAGATAGGGTCCTTCAACGCCAGCAGGGCTACTCTTGAGCTCCACGAGACTCCTCACACATTTATATGGTAAACAGTAACAAGCAAAAGTCCTTTAATGGCAGCAGGATTCACTTGAGCTACACAAGCCTCCTCACACATTTATATGGTAAAAGAAAGTACTATACCAGGCAGGCTGCTTCTCTATCCCGATCGCAATTACTGCACAATACCCGGAGAACACACAGCAGATTCAGTTCCTGACAGACCGAGTGCAATTCAGCAATTTCTCCAGTCTTCTACAGGGTGAGCCTGGTTTCTACTCTTCAGATATCCTTGGATTCTTTTCACAGGACGGATTTAATCCTAACAAGCAGTTACACAAGCTGCAGACCGAACTCAGGGCCTTACACGCTTTCCCAACTAAAACTGCACACCGAAAAAGCACAGGGCTCCTTCCTCTTCACTGCCAGAGCTCAACTGAAACTCCAGCAGACAAAACCGGGCACTTCCTTCGAGTTCCTCCCAGTTCTTGGCTGGATTGGCTGTCACTCACAATAGACTGCCCCTGTTGGTCCAAAAAGGCGCCAAAGTCTAAACTACATCTCCCAGAGTCACTGCCCATACGATCCTCTTGTGGCTGGCTCAGATTATGAGTCCAAGTTCTGATTCGTCCAAGGCACCATTTTAGAGCTACCTTAACCCACACTGATTGGTCCAGTTCAGCAGTTCAAAACTAGAATGGGAACTAGGCAAACACAGTTCTGACTGCAAAGAAAGCAGGTTAGACAAACTGTAATTTCATTATTACTCTAAATGATTTCTGGCAAACAGTTACATCTTTCAGATAGGTTCCCTTTGCACTCCTAGTGACTGCAAAATGGAGTGAATTAGCAGCAGCTCGAGTGGTACTCAAGCAGACGCACACAGTCCCCCATACAAACTAATTATGTCTGCAAGCAGACAGCTCTTAAAGACAGTACCAGAGGCTTTAAAACACTCACAGATAAATGGCTTAAACGTCAAACACCATTCAGGCTTGGAGCATTCAAGCAAGCTCCTGAAGTCTTTTGGGAACCCCCATTTGCAGGGGTTACACCCTTCCTAGCCTGGGAAAAGTTTGACGTCAAGTCAAGCAAGTACCCATAAGTTTTAACTGCAACCATATACATTTGCATTAGGCTCACACATGTAATCATCAGTCAACATATCATTTTACCAAGAACACATTTCTGAAACATTGCAGTACGTCACTCTTTACAGTATTACACACACATTGTACCATAACTCAAGTTATTACCTTTTGTACATGAAACCTGAAGAGGGGGCCTTCCCTATCAGTTACCTTGGGGCTGGACGGGCAAGGGCACCATACTTAGAGGGCAACACAAGTAACTTGAGTTAGCACTGATGCTCAGTTTGGGCAATGAGCCTGGGACACATACACCTTTATGGACAACATTGAGAGGCAAGTCCACAGGCCTCCCAAGTGAATCATAACTGAGGTGCACCACAGGCTTTACAGCTCGACCAGTCTTTCTAGGGGAACTGTTACAGTCTCTACACTCTGAGCCTCATTTTCAGCATTGTCCTCACTTGTCAGGAGTCTCCATGGGGGTAGAGAGGCTAGAACTTGGGGCACTTTCAGCTCCAGGAGTTACAGTTTCTGAGTCCACAACATTCGCTCGCATGGAGAGCTTTCAGACACTGGCAGTGGACTGTCAGGGCACTCAAAATACTCTTCTTGTTCTGGTGTATCACCAGTCTGCCCCAATCCATCATTTCCTCCTGAAGCTCAAACAGTTCAACCATGCACAATGATTCCATTTCATCTGATCTGATGCTTTGCACTTCACTTTCTGGGAGCATTGGCTCCAGGGACGAAGCTGGGGCTTAGACAGTCCAGAAGGCCCAGCTTTCTCCAGTATTGACTAGGGGATTGCCCCAAACAATTGACTCAGTTGTAAGAAGGATAGTATTCAAAGTCACTCTCACTTTCTTCTGATATGGACTGACAGTCATGCTCAACTGGGACTTGTGGAGGGGAACACTTTAACTCTGCTTCTGTAGTGCAGACTTTCTTGATCTTTTCTTAGCAACAGCTCTAGTCACTGGTCCAGAGGGGCATCTTCTGGGGCTCAGACTCAATCAAGATTTGTCCAATGGGCAGTAAATGATTTCTATGCATTGTTTTACATCTTTTGAATTATTCTCAGGCCTTACTTTGTACACTGGCAGATCATCTAGTTTGCCCATTACAATGTGAGGGGATGGTGCCATCTGTCAGCAATCTTGTGTTTGCCATACAGTCCCAGATTTCTTAGCAATACCCGATCTCCTCCTGGAGTTCCTGTTGCTTTCACCTTTTATCATACCTTTCTTTGTTGGCCAGATTTCTTTTTGGCAGCCATGGTTTGAGCCAGTTAGTACAGCATGAGTTAGCTGGCCTTTAACTTTTGCACATACTGTAAATAGTTGTCAGCTTGAACCCCATCAGGAGAGACCCCAAAACACAAATCTACGGTAGTCGAGCTTCTCTTCCAAACATCAGGCGGTAGGGGGTGAACCCAGTGGCATCACTTTTGGTGCAGTTATAAGCATGTACCAGGGTGCTAATTTGTTAGCTCCATCTAGGCTTGTCCTTTGGGCGCTTGGTGCCTAGCATATCTAGCAAAGTGCGGTTGAAACGCTCAGGCTGTGGGTCCCCCTGGGGGTGGTAAGGAGTGTTCTGGACTTTCTCACTCCCACAGAGAAAGCATCTCTTTGATCAGACGACTCTCAAAGTCTCCCTTGATCAGAATGGATTCTTTGTGGAGCCCATAGTGAACAAAAAGTTTCTACATGTACTTTGGCCACAGTGGATGCTTTCTGGTCTTTGGTGGGGAAAGCTTGGGCATATCTCGTGAAATGGTCAGTGACCACCAGCACATTACTGATATTTCTTTGATCTGACTCCAAACTCAGAAAATCAATACAGACCAGCTCCATGGGTGCACTGGTGGTGATGTTAATAGGGGCAGCCCTCTGAAAAAGCTTTCTCTGTAAGCAGCGACTACAAGTTTGAATGTATTGCTCCACATCAGCCCCCATCTTAGGCCACTAGAATCTGGATCTCACCAAGTCAAGTGTTCTGTCTATACCAAGGTGCCCCATGTGGTTGTGCAAGGACCTCAGTACTGAGTCTCGAAGGCAGTGGGCAGCACTAGTTGTTGTTTGTCTACTTGTCCCCTCTGTCTACTGTTTCTCTGTACAACAGTTTATTGATCAGTTTCAACTTAGGACCTTCTTTGTATAACAGTGCAGTTCTCAAATCAGTGAGCGTAATTTGGACACATCTTTTCCTGCATAGAGGGCTTCTAAAGCTGATTTGATCATGGGATCGCGGATTGAGCCCGCCGAATACTGTCATTGTCCAGCTGAGGCAGTGCACCAATGTTCATTGCAGAAAAGTGGCAATAAGCAGCAGGTATGCAATTCCTCAGAGGGTCCCAAGCAATCCACCATGCAGTCCATCTGCGTCCGTGGACATTTGTTCCTCCCTGTCAAACTTCCGGCAGAGTGCCGAATGTCAGGTTCTGCCAATCTGACCCAATCATTCTGGGGAACAGGCTTCCGGGAGAGAGCATCAGCATCTATGTGGTTCAGACCTGCTTTCGGTATTAGAGCATAGTCGTATGTAGATAATGCAGAAAGCCACCTATGGCCAGTGGCATCCAACTTCGCTGAGGTCTGCACATGGGTCAAAGGATTATTGTCAGTTTTACTAGTATTTTAGCCCCATACAAGTACTCATGGAATTGGTCAGCAATAGCCCACTTCAAAGCTAGGAACTCTAACTTATGTACAGGATAGTTCTTTCGGATGGGTCAGGCTTCTACTGGCAAAAGGCCACTGGTCTCAGGCCATTCTCGTGCTCTTGGTACAACACAGCCCCCAACCCTTGCAAGCTAGCATCAGTGTGCAGGATGTAAGGTTTTCTTGGATCGGCATATAGGCCAGCACTGGAGCATGGGTAAGTTGATATATGATCTCATGAAAAGCAGTCTACAATCAGGAGTCCAGCTGGCCCCAAATACTTCACTGGACGAAAATACACTCTTTCAGTCTTGAGGGCGCTGACTTCTGGTATTTTTTGTGGGTTGGGGATACCTGAGTAAGGTTAAGTAAAGAGGCGGATCACTCTTGAATAGTCCTTGATGAAATGCCGATAATAACCACAGAATCCCAGGAATCTTTGCAGTTCTTTTAGATTTTTGGGCTGTGGCCAGGTGGTCAAGGCCTCAACTTTACTTGGGTCGGTCTCTATTCCTCGGTGGATACTATGTGTCCCACATACTTTACTGATGTTTGAAAGAATTGACACTTATCAATGGACAGTTTAAGGCCAAAGTCCTCCAGTCGGTCCAATACCTTAAATAATCTGCTCTCATGTTCCTCCAGTGAGCTGCCAAACACAATAACATCATCTAGGTATACCAGGCACTCTAGTAAGTTCATGTCCCCCACTGCACGCTCCATCAATCGCTTGAAAAGTGGCTGGGGCACCTGAAATCCCTTGAGCATCCTCATAATTCATAGAAATAGCCACGGACAGATATAAGGAAACATCTTCTCACACGGTCCTCTGGGGCCATCGGGATCTAGTAGTACCACTGCGCGGAGATCCAACACAGAGAACCACTTGCTCCCGTTTAGGCAGTCCAAAGCATCCTGAATGCGGGCATTGTGTACTGATCAGGGATAGTCCGCGGTTTAAGGTGCGATAATCCACGACGTCCTTACTGTCCATTCTTTTTCCTCCACTACCACAATGGATGAAGCATAAGGGCTTCTGGATTCTTGTATTACACCAGCTGCTAACATCTCTTGCAGATGCCGCTCTCACATCATCTATGTCAGCAGGTGCCAGGCGTCGAGACCTCTCACGTAAATGGTCTCGTCATGCAGCCGATATTGTGCTCAGCTCCTTGCACTCCATCCTACCGTCCCATTCCTTTTAAAGAAAACACCTGGTCTCTCTGGGCAAGCTTCTCACTGATCCTCACTTTCCATTAAGCTGGCAGTGGGGAGTCACGCAAATCAAACAAGTCAGTATACTTTCTGTCATTCTTCCTTGAACTCTTGCTGCTGGGTAGCACTGCAGTGTCTGCACAATGCACATTAGCCAGGATGCAACCTCTATTTACTCAAATGTCTCTTTCAGACACATTATGAACTTGAACCATTACCCTTCTGGCATAAGCATGGGCTCTAGCGGGCAAAATACTAGGCTTGACCAGCAGTCCCTCTGGCAATTTTTCCATCACCGTGCATCCAACATTAATATTTTATTCTTAACATCCTTTCTGATACGGATCTCTCCTTTAAGGTACACTGGGCATTTGGCGCCAGGATCAGAGACTCAGGATCCTTCTTCCATACAATTCCTACCAGTTCCTCTGGTTCTATTTTTCAGCATCTCTCTGCCTCATAGGCCTTCTTAATTAAAGCCAGAACTCTTAAAGCTCTACTAGTCTTTGACCCTGTTTTCATAACATAACTGTGCCAGCCTTCCGAACATATGAGCATTTGTTCCAATCAACAAAGGACACCATCATACAGTCCAGTGGGGGACACACTAAGGCTAGGGTCTCTACTTGTTCGGCCACTCCAGCCGGGAGGTGGGAAAGACAGCCAAATTCGGATATACCGGAATAGGGTAGGCCTTCTCCTCAACCCCCATACATGCAGTCCTTCTAATGGTTGTAAGGGTACGTCCTGACAAATGCTTCTGATACCAATCCTGGAACATAATTGTCACTTGGGAGCCACTGTCTAATACAGCTCTTGTAGACACTCCATTCACCTTTTACAGTGGTCTCCATGGAGGGACCCACTATTCTGGACCAGTCTGGAGAGCGGTAGGGGGCCTGGGCAACTGACCTTGCCACAAAAGGACGTGAGTTAGCATTTTGGTGCCCTCACTGGGATCATTTTTTGCACCTCTTAACCACTGATTTGTTCTCCAAGCTCTCCTTGTAGCCTATATGCAACTTTGTTAGTGTCTTTTGGGGACCGGTATTCCCTCTTCATGTGCCCATCCTTCCCACAGTTATAGCAAAACATACTTTCTGGAGTTTGAGCTGGCCGAGGCGCCACACTGGGAGCCAGGCGGGGGTACTACTAACATGGAAACCTGGGTGCCATCTCTGTCTCTTGACATGATAAGCATTTGGAGACATCTCGTCAGTTTCTCCACTTCCATGGTCAAGGAATTGAGTTTGGAGCTGTTATCAGCAGGAGATACATGGGTGGGTACCCCCACCCCATAGCAGATGCTAGTCGGATATAGGTCAGGGCCCGTACTTGCAGGCGTGGCCTTCATAAAGGGACTGTTTTGAATCTCGGATCTCTCTCAACAGTTACGCCCCATTATGGCATATCTTTTTCCTTGTCAGAGCACTCATTTACTGCCAACCTCTGTCCTGAACTTCATGATGGGTCACCCTCAGTCACTCAGTCCGTGGCCGCAGCTATTGGAGTGCAGGTCCCTCCCGAGGTGGCCTTTTCTCAACTCCTCGATTTCTCTCATTAGCTCATCCTTGGGAGGTGGGGATTCCAGTCGATTTGCCAGGCGTAACTGAAGCAACAGCAGTTCTGAGAAGGGGCAGACTTAAGGATCCTGTCCAGCCTGGTTCGGTCCAGTTCAGTCGCTGGCAACTACCTTTCTGAGGCATTCTTGCAACAATTTTTCCAGCCGAGATACATACACAGACAACAACTCCCCTTGGTACTGTTGTGCATTTCTTACTCTCCACCATAGATCCTCATCAGAATCTGGGCTCCCATACACATTCTCCAAGGCCTCAAGATAGGCCTATGCAGTCACTTCAGGGTTACTGGCCCTCTCTAGCACGGATGGTAGCCAGGGCAGGACCTCGGAGGCTCTCACTAACCCTCTTTACGCTGACTTCCGAGCATTGCCATTCTAGCACTTGGGGGCAACATAGTCTATCCAGGTCTCCCAGTCATCCTCCCCTTGGGGGGTGGGGGGAGCCAGAAGATCCTCAACCTTCGTGAGAGTCGTGACTAATGGCAGGTGCAGAAATAGGAGTCTGCATTGGTTCAGCCACCATTACGGGTACTGGAGCGGGAGAGGTGTTGGGGAGGAACACCAGGTGGCAAGAATAGTTTCTTCAAGTCCTCCACAGTTTTCCCTTCCCCAGCAACCATTTAGCAAATTTGTCCTCAAAAGTTCAGATAGTGGTGGGGGCTCATTCCCCCGGTCTTTACTGTGCTTAGTTATCACTCTCCAGGCAGTGATGGCTCCCTCTGGGGGTAATGGTCTGTGGCACTTTGGAGCTATCTATGGGATCCTTAAACTCTACTAGGGCCAGGAAAGTGTGGGTGAGCAGATTAGCATGCCGACCCACCACCACAGGGTTTTGTAAACCTTCCACCTTGGAAAGTACTCCTGTATAGTGTCCGTATTGATACCCAGGGGCTGTCCAGATAAGCATAGCATTTTGGGGGTCAGTCTCTCCCCGTACACCACTCCACCAGACGGCACACAGCCACTTCTGTCGGGTACCCATTTTTTTTCAACAGTGGTTCAGAATATGGCCACTAGAGGACACACAATCCCAGCGTGAGCCTCAAGATGTAACTCCCAGATGGCGCTTATCCCAGGGCTACTACCCCTGCCTGATTTGCCACCAACAGGCTGAGGGCCTGATCCCATGGTGGGTGCCTCCACCCAGAGGTCAGGGTTTGCAATAGTTAAACTAACTTGGTCACAGCCCCTGGGACACTGCAACCTTTCTTCCCACTAGTGGCCCACACAGTATATCAGAATTACCTTCACAGTATACACTTACCCCCAGGTCTGGTTCAGGCACTGGGACCCCCTGTAAAATAAGAAGATACAGTGCAACAATCACGGTACAATACTTTAACATAGACAAATGCCTCAGGCAGTATAACTACTGAAACAAGCAGCTCTGATTTATTTGGGGGATATAACAAGGACAGGTGGAAATCAGGTTAATTAGCTTATCACTTTACTCATCTACTTATGGCTCTGTGCACAGGCCTATCCCTACCAGTTACTGTCCTGGGTACCCAAGCCCTAGTGGCTAGTCCAAACTCGTGGCAGCTGGTGGGGCCCTTTCACACACAGAGAAAAGAAAAATTAGTTAAACAGTCAGCAGTACAGTAATTCCATTTGGATTTAATGTGGCAATTCAACAGGAGTTTACTTCTGAATTAGTACTCACGCCCAAACAAGATAGGGTCCTTCAACGTCAGCAGGGCTACTCTTTGAGCTCCACGAGACTCCTACACATTTATATGGTAAACAGTAACAAGCAAAAGTCCTTTAATGGCAGCAGAATTCACTTGAGCTACAAGCACTCCTCACACATTTATATGGTAAAAAGTACTATACCAGGCAGGCTGCTTCTCTATCCCGATCGCAATTACTGCACAATACCGGGAGAACACACAGCAGATTCAGTTCCTGACAGACCGAGTGCAATTCAGCAATTTCTCCAGTCTTCTACAGGGTGAGCCTGGTTTCTACTCTTCAGATATCCTTTGATTCTTTTCACAGGACAGATTTAGTCCTAACAAGCAGTTACACAAGCTGCAGACCGAACTCAGGGCCTTACACGTTTCCCAACTAAAACTGCACACCGAAAAGCACAGGGCTCCTTCCCTCTTCACTGCCAGAGCTCAACTGAAACTCCAGCAGACAAAACGGGCACTTCCTTCGAGTTCCTCCCAGTTCTTGGCTGGATTGGCTGTCACTCACAATAGACTGCCCCTGTTGGTCCAAAAGGCGCAAGTCTAAACTACATCTCCCAGAGTCACTGCCCATACAATCCTCTTGTGGCTGGCTCAGATTATGAGTCCAAGTTCTGATTCGTCCAAGGCACCATTTTAGAGCTACCTTAACCCACACTGATTGGTCCAGTTCAGCAGTTCAAAACTAGAATGGGGAACTAGGCAAACACAGTTCTGACTGCAAAGAAAGCAGGTTAGACAAACTGTAATTTCATTATTACTCTAAATGATTTCTGGCAAACAGTTACATCTTTCAGATAGGTTCCCTTTGCACTCCTAGTGACTGCAAAATGGAGTGAATTGGCAGCAGTTCGAGTGGTACTCAAACAGAGACATACACAGTCCCCCATACAAACTAATTATGTCTGCAAGCAGACAGCTCTTAAAGAGACAGTACCAGAGGCTTTAAAACACTCACAGATATGGCTTAAACGCCAAACACCATTCAGGCTTGGAGCATTCAAGCAAGCTCCTGGAAGTCTTTTGGGAACCCCATTTGCAGGGGTTACAGAAATTTCTGGCTATACCCTGCTGTTGGGGAATAGGAGCACCAGTGGGAGAGAGGTGGATACCAGCCCATTTACAGTAGAAAGAGTCCTAAAGGAACTCAAGAATTTGGAAGGAGACACGGTTATGGAGCCAGATGGGATATATACCAGAATATTAAAGAACTTAGGTGCTGGCAGCACCACTAACAGCCATATTCAACAAACATATGAACATCTGAAATTTGCCAGCAGATAAAGGCCTAGAGGTCTATCAAGTCTGCTCGAATGTGCAGCTAGCACCCTTTATTCTGCAGCTACTCCTCCCTTCCACCCTTCCCCTACATTGACCCTCCCCATCCCTTTTGAAGCAGTCCACTATTCTTCTGGATACCACTTCTGCAGGTAACGCATTCCACCCAGCTACTACCTCTCTGTAAAAGTGTCTCCTCATCTCCTCCTGAACCTTCCTCCTCCAGTCTCATATGATGGCCCCTGGTGTCCCTCCCTCCCTTACTTGAGCAGCCCCTCTGTACCTGTCTTGTTTATTCCTTTCATGCCTTAAAGGTTTCAATTATGTCCCCGTCCCTCCTGTCCTCCAGTGAGTACATGTTCAATTCCCTCAGCCTCCTCTTGTATGATAAGTCCCCAAATCGATAGAGACAGGGATGGTTCCAGGGGACTGGAGGAGGCAAATGTAGTCCTCTCCACAAAGTGGGAACAGGGAGGAGGCTGGAAACTACAGGCCAGTCAGCCTGACCTCAGTGGTGGGGAAATTAATGGAGTCACTACTAAAGGAAAGAATTGTGATGGTTCTTGAATTCAGCAGAGCACAGGATACATGGCAACATGGATTCACATAGGAAGGCTTTGTCAAACAAATCTGATAGATTTCTTTGACTAACTGACCAGGGAGGTAGACAGAGGAGAGGTGGTAGATGTGGCCTACCTAGATTTCAGCAAATCTTTGACACCATCCCACATAAGAGGTTGATAAATAAGTTAGGCAGCCTGGGAGTAGGCCCTAAGGTGGTAAACTGGTCAGAAATTGGTTGAGTAACAGAACACAGATGGTGGTAGTAAATGGTGTTCAATCTGAGAGAGGGGTAACCAGCAGGCTGCCACAGGGATCCGTCCTAGGGCCAGTCATCTTTAATGTCTTCATAAGTGACATTGCAGAGGGGTTTGAGGGGAAGTTATGCCTCTTTGCAGATGACACTCAGATCTGCAACACGGTCGACACTCGGAGAGGGTAGAAAATGAGAAAGGACTTAAACATGCTTGAGGTGGTCAAGAGTTTGGCAGTTAAGAGTCAATGCAAAGTGTAAAGTCATGCACTTGGGGTGCAGAAATCAAGGGAGGAGTACAAGATGGTGGGGAGGTACTGATGGCAACCAGTCAAGAAAGGGACCTAAGGGTAATTACCTGTATATCTGATGACCTAAAGGTAACCAAACAATGTGAGAAGGCTGTGGGAGAGCCAGTGGGATGCTAGGGTACATAGGAGAGGTATCATCAACAGATAAAGGTGGTTATGCCACTGTGCAGATCACTAGTGAGATCTCATCTTGAGTACTGTGTCCAGTTCTGGAGACTGCATCTCGGAAGGACATAGACAAAAAGAGGCAGTCAGAGAAGGGCAACAAAAATGGTCCAAGGACTGCACCAAAAGTTATATGAGCAAAAACTAGAGGACCTCATGTATTCCCTGGAGGAGGGCGAGAGAGGAGGGATATGATAGAGACATTCAAGTACATCAGGGGATAAACAAGGTATAGGAGGGTAGCATCTTCAGAAAATAAGGTGTCACGAGAACAAGGGCACTTTATACAGGGCTCCATCAATTACTCTCCCTCGATTATCTGCCACCATCTCTGTCCAACAGCTTTTCCTCCATACCAATCATTCTCTGTGTTAATCCCTCACTCATCTGCCATCTTCAGCACCCACCATCTGCCACAGTCATACCTGGCACACTATCATTTCCTTCAGTGTTATTCACCTGGTGAGGTGTGACTAGCCAATTAGTGGGGTGCTGCAGGGGTTGGTGCTGGGACTGCTGCTGTTTAACATCTTCATAGGGACATAGCAGAAAAACTGGAGGAGGATATGTTTTAACCCCAGAACACTTTTTAACTAGTGAGCATCCCCCATTAAAATCTGGAAACACTGATATCCACATATTGGCACATCATTTTACTTTGCAAAGTATTGGTACCACCCTTGGAGTTAGGATGTATACCAGTCTCATCTTCTAGAGGAAGAGAGGGTGGGGATACAAAAAAAAATAACATGAATCTTGTGTAAACATTACAACCTAGGTCCTGGGTGGAGGCAGCTAGGCATATGCTAGATCTAACCTGCTGAGGGGCCCCAGTAAATCCACACAACCAAAGCAATAATCAAAATGTCAGAACAGTAACTGGGATTGTGCAGTATGGCTTTATTCAACAGATGGAAATTTAAAGCAGAAGTGGACCCCAAAGGTCAGTCTAGGCAGGACAGGTACATTTCACAAACTCTCCATGCATGCAGTACAGTTCATGAACACACAACAGAACAATCTTCTTCTTCTTCCCAATTTCCCAAAATGATGCATTTAATGGACACCTGCCATGCACATGAACATTTTCCTCCATGAGTGTCATTTAGTGAATCTAAACCACACACTCAGAACTCTTCTTCAAACATAGGTGCACATAAGTGAAACTCAGTTACACACCTTAACCCACAGCTTGGCCCTTGCTTAGGTATAACTGATGCCCTTTATGAACCAGGAATCCCTGCCTTGTAAGCACTTAGATGGCGATCCTCCCACCCTTGGCCCCAACCGACAGTCTGTGCCATTCTTTAGGGTTACACCATTTCCCACTGAAATGCTAGAGGTCCCACATTTTAACTCTGTCACACACTGGGGTGACCAGAACACAAACTGCACTCACTTGGGTGAACAGTTTAACAGAAACTTCACTCACTTGCATGAACTAGGGGCACTGACAGGTGCGATCCAGCCTTATCTATGGGCACACATACCCCAGACTACATTTCCCCTAAAGTATGTGGAGATCTGTCTCCTAGAACAGTACTCACAAATGGTTGTCCCATCCACTGGGCATGGAACAACAAAAGGAAAAGGCATGCTCCTGGCTAGCCAATCAAACAGTCTTTCAAAGTCCTTTCTAAGGCAGCTGAAATGCACACAGAACCGTCAGGATTGCCCCTTGAGTCCACTGAGATCAAGCAGTTCCTTCCACTTCACTGGGGTAGAAATCAGGAAATCCTGCTGTAGCACTAGTCTCCACCACTTCACTGAAAGCTGAAAATGACACTCCACTAGGGTGAGAAATCCTGGGCCCTCACCTCATAGCCCACTGACAGTACTTCTGCCCCTCTCACCTCCTCACTGAACAACTGACAACAACCAACTCTGACTCACTACTGAGCATTGTAAGCTCCCCAGAGCAGCTGTCCACACGGTGTGGCTTATGCTGTTGCGAGAGGTCCCAATGGCCTAATCATTCTCACAGGCTTGCTGCAAGCAATTATGTCATTATGTAAGGAGCCCCTAATGAGCTCCCCAACCAGCTGCCTGCTACCTTCCTAACAATATTACTGATGGGATTCTAGTAACCCCAGGGGATGGGTAGTCACACTCATCTCTGCCAGGCAAATGACTGTCTGCAGTCATACCGCCACGTGGCACCAGGCCATCCTACCTCTGATGCTCCCTACAGGGGGTGATCAAGTCCTCCCTACCATGTGCCAGACACAGACAGGTAACATCAAAGGATAGAGGCCCGCTGAAGAAACATCAGTTCCTATCCTACTACTGTACTATCTATGGATTCTCAGTGACTCCAAGAAACTGCCTGAAGCATGTCCTATCAGACAGTACTGGTGACCCCTATCATGAATCAGGACCACCAACCTGCCTCCCCCAACCCTCTAGGGAAATCTGTCTGACCTATGCTACCTACCAAGTGCCCAAACCCAAAAATCATTTTACACTACACACCTGTAAAATGAAAAAAGGTTAGGCATTGCATTACATTACATGCCTAACAACTCTACACAAAGAGGACTCTGATGAGTCCCAAAAATCCTCTTCAGGTCTTTTTGTCTTCTTCCAGGAACACTTGCAAAGAGACACTGCAAAACACATTTCTGCACACAACTACAGCATGTAAAGCTAAAAACAGTGACCAAAATCCTCCCACTGGATACTACACAAGCCCAAAAAGCTATTTTAGAAGGATTTTCTACAAAGTACAAAATAGAAAACATAAAAACCTTTGCAAAAACATTTTGGGGGGAGTCCCTGCAAAGTCCCAAACTAAGGAGGAGTTCAGAGTGAAAAGTCACTACAGAAAGAGCCAGAGCCTGCTGAAGCATAGTTCTGGAACAGGCACAAGGCCTGCAAGCACTGCAGTGTTGATGGAAAGTCTATTGGAGACAACAGTTCCAAGGAATCTTCAATTTCAGATAAACAGTCAAATTAAAAATGAAAAAGTTTCTAACCAGTTTTAGGTGACAAAGGATGTCTACATCACTTCTCTGGACCTGCAGCCTGGTGATCTTTGGGTGCTGAGTAGGACGAAATCTTGGATCAGATGCTTCCATGACCTCCTGCTAGACCCAGACTGGAAATCTTCTCCAAACTGCTGGGCTGATGAACCTGGATGTTACCACAGATGAACCTGGATGCTGCTGGAGCCGAACCTGGATCACCAGAAGAAAGGCACCTCCATACTAGGTTGCTGCCTCTTGGTGGCAGATGGCTGAGCTGGCAGTGGCTACATTCACTTTTGGCAAGTGGGCACAATTTCAGGAATTGCACCAATGTCTGGGGTACTACCATTCAGGATCTGGGGCATAGACTGTCGCCCCATCTGGACGAACTATGGGAACATGTAGAATGTCTCTTGGCCAGCTTTGTCCACTACTCTCACAGAGTTAATCAACAAGGTCCTGCTATGCCTCCAGAGTTGCAGTCTCTCATTACACACTTTAATTCGGACCCACTTGTTTACTGTAGGGTGCAGGTTGGCACAAGCTTCCTCCCACAACCAGGCATGCCTGTCTTTCTCAATTTCTTCCCATATCTTCCGAGGGTAGAAAGATGCGATTGTCCATACTTGGCCTCAGCCTGTCTATGCATATTTCTCTTCTCTTTGCTGTTTTAACTAACTCCAGTCCAGAAGCATGGCTTTGGGGTGGCCAGTCCTGGTTGAGCCAGTCATGAACACTTAGTGCAGAGCAAAAGCAGTCCACCTCTGCACTCAAGGGCACATTTTTGAGCCTTCCTCCACCACCGGACATTGGGAGGCTCCATGGAATCAAGACCAATGGCAACTCACGGGGTCCCACTGAAGTCATTGCTGCTTCCTCCTCTTCCATACATTCTGCCCAGGGCTGGCGGCCTCGCCCAGTCCAGAAACTATTCACGCTCCACTGTCAAAGAGCACTGGCCTCCCAGACCCGCTTCCTCCACCTTGGATTCTGTCACAAGGCTTGGACTTGGGCCTTCCACCCACAGATCTGCTGAACCTGCACTGGCAGCATCCAATTCCACCCTCTGTGGTGTAGAACACTTAACTTTCTCTGGGCCTCACAAAGCATTGACACAGACAATGTCCAAGAACTCCTTTACCAAACTCTATGTGATCTCTTTCACTGCACCCAGCCTGTTGCTGTTGTTCCGATTCTACAGGGTCCCCTGTCTGTATGCAAGTTTGAGCTAAATGGATGCATTTCACTTTAGCTACCCTTGTACTACCTGACATGCTCACCCCAAATCGTATTCTACAGTGTGTGCAATGGCAAAACATCTCTTCCTGGCTTTAGGCATACTACACACACATTAACAGGATAGTTTGGCAAAGCCACCTTGGCAGGTGCTGATGAACAGTCATACAATTTCTCAGAATGGGCTAGTTCTTGTTCTTGTTGGGCTACCCATGCCCTAGCATGGAGTGGGTAGTGAGGGTTGCTGCTCCATGTTCTGTAAATTAAACACACAAGTCCCGAAATTACTATTTTTGCAACCACTCTGAGATTTGGTTTTAACACACTGAAGACTGACAAAAATGCATGAGATAGTTGAGTCAGTGTTTGAACCAACATGTAAAATGTTGATTGGGCAGCACAATCAGTTGCTGCAACAAGAGAAAGAAAGGGCTAAGGAAGATAGAGAGATGGAGGAAAGGCTGAGAACGTGGGAGATGGAACATATTGCCTCATTGTTCCATAGCATCATGGCAGTATTTGCACCTTTGGTTGCATAGCGACCAATGCAGATGCAAGTTGCAGCTGCCACGGTCCATCAATGCCATGCAACCACCATCAGCTGTTAATGTAATGACCTCGGAAATACTTCTGCTGGCGTTCTTTTTAACAGTAGAAGGTACAGTATCAGCAACCGAATGTCATGCAGGACAGTCAGTCTGTCCAGAATAATATCACTCCTGCACATGAAAATGTTAATGTGGGTTATATGGGCCGTACTGTTTCCCCAACATACTGCTGCTAATGAATATGAACCAAGCAGCATACATGTGCAATCATACAGTGAGCAGCTGTATTGTAGATTTCACCTGGACAAATCTGTGACCTCTCGAATGTAATGTGCCATAAAACAGCAAAGAAACACAATCTGTGCAACTGATGAGTATATCCCTGTTATGTTTTTATGAATGCAAAGGAACAGTAGGTGTCAGTTACCTACACATCTTCTTGTGCCCACGAATATACGTTTGATGTTTGGCAAATATATACTCCTCATTTGCACAGATATTGTATTTCTGTTTGTTTGCTGTTTCATGGTCATGCCACCATTTGCCTTACCCCTTCCCAGGTTTACCTGGTGTACATAGATACATAGATACATAGACAGTGTCGGCAGATGAGGGCCTATGGCCCACCTAGTCTGCCCATTTGAGCTTGTAAGTTCAGTTTGTTTTCCTAGAAGTCTATTTCCCTTACCCCTGACCTCTAGAATTCCTTTATGTCTATCCCATGCATATACATCAACATATCTGACACCACCAGTTGTCACTTCTTCACATGTGTCACACTTTTGCTAGGGCAAGAAACGCATGTGTTTCAGTTTTGAAATTGGAATGCATCACTATTTGTTTGTGGTACTATTACCCAAGGCACGATTTTAAATTGTCAAGATTCAATAATAAAGAATTTAACAAGGCAGAAAAAGTGTAACAAACTTTAATGCTGTCCCGTAACATCAGAAACTGATATTCACTGTCAGACATGAATTTAATATGAAAAGGGTTACCATCCTTGTAATAATCAACTGCTACTTGCAGAACACAACATATATATTGTTCAGCTGCTGTTCCATTAGTGGTACAGCCACATTTTTAAGTTTACACCAAGCATTGTAAACACTGTGTATGTCATTCATGAATTCTACATACTGAGTTTTTAAGGTTTACAGTTTTAAGGTTGTAAAGAACTAAACTACAAGTATACCTTTGCTACTGCTGTTCCTTTCTAGTATTACATCCAGATTGTTTTATTGAATGGTACACATTTAAAAAATATTGTTGAGTGTCATTCATGAATTCAATATACATGGTTTATAACAGTTTTTTTTAAACTGCTACTTGCAGACATACAAATTCTCATTGCACTATTGTTGTTCACTTTAGTGGTACAATCACATTTTATTGAACAGTAACAGTGTTTCTTTGGAAATAAAACAAGTTTTTTTAAAACAGCAGCTTTGTACTTTGTACTACATATATTACATCAGCTCTATGAGCAACAGAGGAGATCACGTGATGTCTGCGGTGCGTTGCAACCTTGCCTAAAAGCTCCCGCCATCCCACTCGCTCTTTCATCAATTAATCTACTCAAAACCAAGAACTTTAACTTTAGTATTGACTGATATCCTCTGCCTAACACCTGTTGCCATAGTTTTGAACCTTTTGCATCATTATTGGCGCTCAGTTCGTCATGATGGATGCAGAGATGAGACAGGCTCCAGAATTGTCATACTCATTTGATCATGCCAGAGAAGTCGGCCAAGAAGTCAAGGGGCAAAACAACCAGCCTCTAAACAACCTGAATCTCCCATCTGGGGCACGTTAACTGAAGATCGCTTCCTACAAGAGCTGGCCCCTTTAGAGAAACTCTAGCCAAAATATCTACTGAGCTGAAATCTGTTTGGTCAGACATGGGGATCTAACTGCAGGATGGGACACGGAGGCCCACACCACTTCTTTGGAGAGTTGGAGAGATAAAACAGACCCAGAGATTATTAGACTCGGCACCAAGTTACCAAGTCACAGCTTAAGATGGAAGATTTAAAGGGTCAAGACATGCAGAATAACCTTTTAATTTTCAGGCTCCCAGAGTCTGAAGAAGGCCTTAACCATTGTGTTTCTCCAGAAGGTACTAGTCAAGATTGTGGGCCCATCACCCTTCAACCCCTGCCTATCTGATTGAACATCCCACGTTCCTTAGACCTCGACCCCAGATAATGCTCCTCCTCAACCTCTTATCCTCAGTTTCCTCAGTTACTTGAAAGCAGCGCATCTTAACGAAGTCAGGGAACTACAAGTGATCTTGTGGGAAGAGCATACTCCAGCGTTACTCAGGATCTACCACTTGAAATTTGTCAAGAGACACTTTCCACCAAACTGTCAACAAGCTTATAGTGGCTGGTATTAAATTCAAGATGATTTATCAACCCGTCTGCAAGTTTAGTGGCGGCTCGTGGCTCTCATTTGACTCCCTGGATCAAGCTCAGAAAGAGCTCTTGCCTCCTAGATCTGTTCAAAACCACCTGAAGATTCAAGGTCTGCCCTTACCTTTTTCCCTTCTGTGGTTGGTCTGTGTGTCTCGATTGAGTGTTGTCTCCTTTTGTCTTGTTCCTGTCTCAAATCTGCTTCATTTGGTTTGCACCCAGTTGTTCACCACCCTGCAGTGGGGCTCTGCCTTATTTCCTGATGGCTGGGAGGTCGCTGTCCTGGCTATTGATCTGTGGGTCATCTTTTACCCTTCAGAAGCTCACATTTGTGGGATGACCCACTAGCAGTACTCCTGGAACTAGTTTGTGACATTGGGAACCTTGACCTCTTGTGCCTTTTCTGAGGGAGGAATTTCCAGTCGAACTGGTCCAGGCTTATTTTGATTCCCACCCAACCTATCTCGGACTAGTCCACGCACCTCCTTGAGGAGGGTACAATGAACTTAAGTCATCATAGCTCCTACCTCTCCTCCTTACCTAATGGCAGGAACCTAATTCTTTCTATCTCAATTGTCGGAATGTGGTATCTCGGTTGTTTCTCGAGAGTCAGCTGCAATTTCTGGTTTATATGACCTCTTAGACAGTTGTGCCTTCCCTATCTCTAGTTGGGCTGCCCCATTTGGTCTGTAAGTTTTCTATTCAATGTGGCATCTTCCCTTTTCATTTATTTCACTTTTTACCCAGTGTTAAGCCATTCTTTGTTAATTACTGTGAGGCCATCTGACTTCTCTCACTCGTGGGGAACAACTGACTTTCGGTCTAAGATGATCCTCTTGGATCAAACTCTGTTTGGTATGTTTTACAATATTTTAATGTTATGGCTGTTCATTGCTATGTATTTTGAGTTTTGCTGTTAATAAAGTCTCGTGGGTAGGACAGGGTGTGTGTGGGGCTTGCTTACTGAGTGCTGGAGTCGTCATACTCCAATTAATCGGGGAAGGGGTTTGCTGTGCTCCTTCTCCATGCATACTGTTTTCCTTTCTTATCTTCTCCTTCCTATACACACCAGCTGGTTTATTTTGGGGAAGGGTTTCTTTGACCTTTTCCAGCTCTATACCTCTTCTTCTTGCTTCCATCTATTAGTGGTGGATGCTTCTTCCTTTGGCTCTATTGGTGTGGAGAAGGCAGACTCAAGGCATTGGGAGTTCGATGACTTCCATTTCATTTTAACCGAGTTCTTCAGGTTTTGGACAATTGAGGTGTTATTGTATATAGTTTAGGGAGGGAGTTTGGGGTTGGGAGCTCATTATCTTCTTCAGTTTGCTTATTCCCAGTTGGTTCCATGCTTCTATATTGGATTGTTATGTCAGTTAGTTTCCTTGATTATATGAAGGGTGGGAAGGTTGGGGGTGGGGTATCCTTGTGACTCATAATCCTGATACTGTATGGGTTCTAAATTTTTCTGTATTGGATTATTGTTCGGTTCTCTGGTGTGTTGATATACTGAAGTGCGGTTTGGGAGGTGGGTGGCAGGGGCGTACTTCACGGTCTATTTACAATACTGCACTGTTTGTTTATGATGACTATGGCTAACAACAGACAAAATTTGTGTCCTGGAATGTTCGGGGCTCAGGGACCTGCTCAAAAGATATCAGGTGCTAAAACATCTCTCTATTTTGCACACCCAAATCATTTTCCTGCAGAAAACTCATCTCCTCACCCAGAAGCGGTCAGACTCTGTAGACAAGGTGTCGGCCAAGTATTTGCTTCTGGAGACTCAACCTCCTGCGGAGGGTAGCATGTATTGATTGGGCCGATCCATTGCCTTTCAAGTTAACCACACTGTTTTAGACCCCACAAGTCATTACATCTTTGTTATTGGCATTCTTGACCATCAGAATTAGTTTTGGGTAGTATATATGGTCCGGTGGGAGGCAGCCCCAGTTTCTTCATGGAATTAGCAGATAAGCTATCGCCTTCCTTAACCTCCCTTTATATTAGGTGGGGATTGGAATATCCCCCGATGATCTCGATCGGTCCTCTTCGTCATAGGCTCTCTCTGCTGCTCAACTAGCTTTGAGAGAATTCATAGAACTACTGGGGCTATGTGATCCACGGAGTTCTCAATCCTCGGTGTCATACTTATTCCTTCTACTCCATGGTTCACCATACATCCTCTAGAATTGACTATTTGCTCATTAGTTTCACGTTACTCCTGGTCTGTGTAATGCTGGTCTTGAACCCATTGTACTTTCTGATCACATGGCTGCCTGGCTTCTTCTCACTCCTGCTCTAGCCAGCAATGGGACACCTCTTGGAAGCTTAATACCCAACTTCTCAAGGAGGACCATGTGGTCTCCAGTATCTCGAACCTTATCCAATCCTTTGTGGGCATCAATCAGAACACCGTTAAAGACAAGATCATGAGTGGTGCACCTGAAATGTTATCTGCGAGGTGAATTTATCAGGTTAGCTTCAGCCGGAGAAAAGCATTATGTGGTGAAAGCGGAGGCCCTATCAACCCACTTGGAAATCCGAGCCTTAGAACACTCTTTTTCTCCCACAGATTCCCCTGAGGTCATGAATAAATTACTCCCCTGAGACAAGTATGCTGCTCTCCTCCATGAGAAAGCAGAGTACTCTATTTTTAAGCGAGATCTAAATATATTGAGCAAAGGGAAAAAGCGGGCGAGTTACCAGCCCTCTGTTTCTGACAACTCGAATCTTCTAGGATCATCCTTCAATCTCAGCTCCAGATGGTTCTGTAAATCCACCCCCAGGGAAGTGGCTGCGGTTTTCAAAAATGTCTACTTTACTTTATATGGCAAATGCCCTTTCCCTCCATCAGCCTCAGAGATGGCATTCACTTGGATCGGTTCCACTGCCCTGCCTCATGGAACCTCACTGTGCTCTTCTTTCTGCCCCTATTTCTATTGCAGAAGTGGAAACCACTATAAACAGCCTCACCCTAGATAAAGCTCCTGGCCCAGATGGATTCCCCTCTAACTTTTATAAAACCTTTATTAAAGACTTTTCCCCATATTACTCCATCTATCAATGCATGTTTTAAGCTAGTGAACTGGATCCTTCCTTCTCGAGGCCACCATAATTCTCCTTCTCAAACCTGATAATCCCCCTTAGTCCCCAAGCTACCTACCTTCTTCCTACTGAAGTGCGATATCAAAATCCTAGCTAAACTTCTAGCTACTGCATTAGGTCAGTATGGTCTGGACTCTTAAGCCCAGAACAGGTGGAGTTTGTCCTGGGAGATGATCTGCTGATCATCTCGTAAGCTAAACCACCTGCTAGTGAAGATGAACCTTGAAGATCTTTTGGTAGTGGCTCGGCAAGATTTAGCAAGTTGGAAGGACCCCCATCTCCTTATGGGGCAGGATCAACATTGTTAAAATGAATATTCTCCCCAGATTTTTCTACCCCTTAAGTATGTTTAACGTCCGCGCTCCCCTCTCTTTCTTTAAACATATTCACTCACTGATTACCTCTTTCATTTGGCAGGATAAAGCACCTAAGCACTCTTATCTTAAATTGGGACTTCCCAAAGATCTTGGTGGTCTTCGTCTTCCCAATTTTCTGCTCTGTTACTGGGCCAGCCATCTCTATAAATATGGGAAATGGTTATCTGATCCTCATCTTATCCCGGACTCTGAATATGTTCCATTCTGGCTACAGATAGAATCTCTTCTTCTTACTTTACACAATCTTTAGCCCTCTACTATCCTCTACACTCCTTGGAAAGCTGTTCGGTTCGGATCTCCCTTCTCCAATTGGTGTCTCTATCAAAGTTCTCTCACAGATTTGCACTTATCTGAAAACACCCTTAGCTAAAGACCATGCGCAGCCCATCTTCTCTAACCCAAGCATTAGGATTGGCGAATGCCCTTATCCTTGGGCTGGCTCCCCTACTGCAGGATGCCACCATGGCTGATTGCTTCTTTCAGTCTTCCCTCTTAACATCCCTGGAACTACTGGAAAATTCAGCTGGGCCAGCTTATATCTTTAAAATTTATCTGCTTCGTCCTTGCTATTACAACAATTTGATACCATTCCGCTACCCTCTGGTTTCAGTGATCTCCGTATGCAGATTCTAGATTGGGCCTTTAAACCTCATGGCACTTCCAAACTATATCTGTGGTTGCTCATTGCTCATCCTCCTTTTCATCGGAAGGTTCCTAGGTACAGTATGGAAACCTTGCTTCTAGGGACCAACGTTAATTGAAGTAATTCTATGGAAGATCTCCACATACCTTCTCAGGACCAACTTAGACTCTCTCAGTATCATATTCTAAACAACATGTACTACACACCAGTTAAACTAGCTAAAATGGGCTGTCTCCCTCTCACACCTGCAAAGATGTGGTAAGAGGATGGCACTCTCTTACACATCCTCTGGACCTGTGAGAAGGTGTCTTCCTCGTGGGAACAAATTGAAAACCAAAGTGACCCACTTCTGGGTCTAGCTGCCTCTTCTCCACTGAAACTTGTGTGCAGCAGCTTCTCTCAGATCCTTGTTAGGGAGCATAAGTATTATATGGCCCTCATCTCCCTGGTGGCCAAGAAGACAATTCTCAGACACTGGTTGGACCAAACATACATTTCATAGCTGAATGGTTACAAGAACTCTCCTCTCTTTGAACTGAATGTATGATTGCCAGTCTTCATCATGGTCTCCCCACGTTCAATAAGAAATGGGATAAACTTCATGCCCTTTATTTATCCTGATCTCTTGAGAGCTCCCTGATCTCCTTACCCAGAGTATGTCACCCTCACTACTGGTTAATTGCTTATGTTCAAAAATCAACTATTGTTAAGTTTCCAGGTACACTCTGGGGGTTGGTTTGATTTTATTGTATTATTTCTCAATTTCAATTCGACTGACTGCATGCTTGTTGCTTGTGTACTTTTGTTGCTTATTAAAAATCAATAAAAGTTTATTAAATTTCAAAAAAGCTCTATGAACAATAGAGATGGGTGTGTGGGGTGGGGTTGGTGGGGTCCATGAATAAATGCACCACAATGCCAACATCGGTTGTGTGACACAGCATCATCAGGGTTAGTATTGGTGCATTGCCTTTGTTACCTTGCCGCATTTACTGGAGTGGGAATAACATGGCATTATGATATTACCTGAGGAATATGTTAATGCACTGTAGCACTGCAATGAAATAAGCACACAGGGCATCACGGATCAAGACTGCCTGTCTTGTTTGCGATGCAACTGTTGCATCATATGCCTGCTGCTGTTCAGTGTCAGGTTGGGGAACCACACCACTATCTGTGTCATCAAACCACCCAGAGCTGAACAACTCCCCTTGCTCTCACATATATTGTGCAGCACACAGCAGGCTGCAATAATGTATGGAATGTTCTCCAGACTGAACTCACATCTTTTCAGGAGACAACGCCATCTGCCTTTAAGTCTCCCAAAGGTGCATTCAACCACCATCTGGCGTCTTACTCAGCCTGTAATTACAGTTCCTCTTTTCGGGGTCAGTATAACCAGCATATGGCTTCATAAGCCATGGTAGGAGGATATACAGGATCATCCAGAATCAAAGCAGGCACCATAAAACCATTTATTTCCCACTTGCTGTTTGGAAACAGATCTCCAAGTTGCCCTCGGCGATACAAGTCCCTGTTTTTAAGTACTCTGGCATCATGAACTTTGCCAGGCCAACTAACATTTATGTCAATGAATCTGTATCAGTAATCAACAACTGCCTGCATCACCATGGAATAGTAGCACTTCCTGTTGTAGTACTCGATTGCATTACTAAATTGGATACAAAATGGAAAAATGAGTGCCATCAACAGCACCGATGCATTGGGGAAGCTCCCATTCTCTATCAAAACTGGCCATTATGTCATCCAGGTTTTGAATGACAATCACCTTGGGTAGAAGGACTTGAACAATGGCATGACACACTTCATTTGTTATCTCTCCACCGTGAGGCGTCCGACCCTGAACAGATGTCCGAGGTGTTGGTACTCAACATTTGTAACAAGGCAGCCATGGGGTGATTCCCACACACTTACTAACTGACACTGCTTGCTGAAACTGTGTATTTCTACGTGCAATGTAAGGTGACAGCTCATCACATAGCAATGTGAAAGTCCCTTTACTGACGCGAGTGAGATATTCACTGTTCATCATCCCACTGGCTCATGACAACCTCATTCCACCAAGATGAGGACCGATCAACACACCATACGTGCCTATGTAGAGAATTAGAGACATACCCAGCAGTCAGAATACTCTGCATGACAGCCAGAGATTTTATAATGTGCTGCCGTCTCATTCTTGAGCGTGCTGTGCTAATCAATGACCTCTGTCTCATCTCAGATGTTCTCCTGTCAAGAACAAGTGCTGACAGAGTCTGATGAGCTGCCAACAAGCATAAAATCAGAGTATGTATCTTCCTCTGCAGAACTCCACGTTTAAACAACTGATCACCAAGGTAATAGTTGATCTGGATCATGTGACAGGGTGCACTGCTTGCTGAGACAGTCGGTCACCATTCAACATTCATTTCCAGCAGTTTGTTTATAAACAATAATGTGCAATCATAAATTATCACCTACAACTGTTACCCAAATGAGAACACACTGCAAGTTCAAAAACATCCCCAGAATGGCAATTCGGTACTATGAGCCACCACGAGCCGTTTGTTTACATTAATGAGCAAATGCATGCTGGGAATAACACAGATGCATCCTGGGTTGCACGCCACACTAGAAGCATGCTACAGTCGAGGGTAACTAGGTTGAAAGCGTTACTCCATGCTGATGTGGATGGTAGTTGGCCGTGGGAGGAACCGAGTTAAAACTCAGTTAAAAAGTGATGTAAGCGCGCTGCTGTGGTGAGTTAAAAATGTTTACAAAATGTTTTTAAAATGGAGCGAATCAGACTTGCTAATGTATACAGGGCCTAAAGGACCAACCACATCCATTGCAATTCTCTCAAAGGACACATCTATCAAGGGTAGGGCACCTTGTCTTTTCTAGTAACTGGGGCTATTTTCTGACACTCACCACAGGAATTACAATAGGTAGCAAGCATCTTCATGAATTCCAGGCCAGTAAAATCTATACAGCAATCTGGCAAAGTGTGATCCCTCCCTGAGTGACCAGCCATAGGACTACCATATGCTATCTGTAATAACTCTGTTCTATACTTCTGTGGTATAACTAATTGTTCTGTCTGTTCCTGTGTCTGAAGGGTAACCCAAACTCTGTACAGTAGTAACCCATTACATTTTTAAACATTGGTCCACCCTGTTTTGGTTTCACCCCCAGCTGCTTAAAATAACCTGGAGAGAAACATTGTTAGCTTATTCTGAAAGAAAATCACAATTAGTTATCAATTTAGTTTCAGCATTTTCATATTTTAACCCTTCATGCCCATCAGTCATTTGTTGCCACAGTTTCTTCAGGCTTTTAGGTTCTGTCACTGCCTGTTCTTTTCCATAATTTGTGCTGGCTGTATAATCTCAGACTGGACTTCTGTCTCTGCTTGTTTGGCTGCCATTCTCCTGGTAACCACTCCTGGACTTGCTGCTGCAGAGATCCATACCTTCCTCTGTGCTTCCTGGCACTAGGTCCAGTACCACACACAAAACTCCCATCTTAGGGTATGCACAAGCTTACATCCCACTTAGGCTGACACCAGCTGTCATCAAGGCACAGGTCAGGAAGCATAGGGAAAACCAGAGCAGTTGCAGAATTCACCAGAAATATTTGTTTACATTAACAGTAACATAAAAAATAAACTTGTTCAAAATAACTATGTACAGAGGAGAAATATAGTAGTTTTCTTTGATTCTCTGTGTCCTTTTATTTTCTTCTGCAGTTGCAGCTTAGCTCCTTATAAGTTCTTTCAATCCCCATTCTTAGCAAGCATCTGCTTTTGGAAATATCAGGCAGAAGCTGCTAGAAGACAGTGTGCTTACTGAGGCCCCTTTTGTACAGCTTTTGCAAAAGGCTTAAAGATTTTCACTAAGGTATCCTCTAGTTTTCAACAACTTTTGTAGTCATCTCAAATTATAAATATATACATTTCAACAGTAACACTATATATTTTCTAAACAAAGAGATCCCAACATCAGTTACATTTCCATATATTGATTTGCATATATTTGTATATCAGCGGATATGCAAGGTATGCAAGGGGAAAAACAGACAGCAAGAGGACTGCGAGACAGAGAGAGGCAAAGAATTGTGAGACTGTTCAGATTGATCAAGTCAAAGTCTCACAGGAAAATTTGGTTCGCAACCAGACAGAGAAAAGACAGAAAAGGAAAGATTCTTTCATTTAAACACTTTCTCCATAACAACTAGGACAGGGTCCTATTCTACCCTGTCACATTGCCCAAATTAAATATCTCAAGGCGAGACCCCATTTTTGTAACCCCCAGCACCCCCATTAAAATCTGGAAACACTGGTACCCACATACTGGCATATCATTTTACTTTACAAAGGATTGGTACCACCCTTTAGATTAGGATGTATACCTGGCTCATTTTCTAGAGGAAGAGAGGGGTGGAGGTACAGAAACAAAACAAAATGAACCATGTGTAAACATTACAACCCAGGTCCTGGGTGGAGGTAGCCTACGCATATGCTAGATCTAACCTGCTGGGGGCCCCATTAAATCCACACAACCCAGAAGCAATAATCGGAATGTCCAGAACAGTAACTGGGATTGTGCAGTATGGCTTTATTTAACAGATGAAAATTTAAAGCAGAAGTGGGTCCCAAGAGTCGGTCTAGGCAGGACAGATACATTTCACAAACTCTCCTTGCATGCAGTACAGTTCATGAACACACAACAGAACAATCTTCTTCTTCCCAGTTTCCCAGAATGATGCATTTAGTGGACACCTGGCGCGCATGTGAACATTTTCCTCCCATGAGTGTCATTTAGTGAATCTAAGCCACACACTCAAAACTCTTCTTCAAACAGAGGTGCACATAAGTGAAACTCAATTACACATCTTAACCCACAGCTTGGCCTTGCTCCAGGCATAACGGTGCCCTTTATGAACTAGGAAGCCCTGCCTTGTAAGCACTTAGATGGAGTTCCTCCACCCTTGGCCCCAACCGACAGTTTGTACCATTCTTCAGGGTTACACCACTGAAACCCGCATTTCCTACTGAAATGCTAGAGGTCCCACACTTTAACCGTCACACACTGGGTTGACCAGAAAACAAACTACATTCACTTGGGTGAACAGTTTAGCAAACTTCACTCACTTGGGTGAACTAGGGGCACTGACTAGGGCGATCCAGCCTTATCTATAGGCACAAACACCCCAAGCTACATTTCCTCTAAATTATGTGGAGATCTAGTCTCCTAGAATAGTAATTACAAATGGTTGTCCTGTCCATTGGGCATGGAACAACAAAAGGAAAAGCACTCTCTGGGTAGCTGATCAAACAGTCTCTCAAAGTCCTTTCCAAGGCAGCGAAACACACACAGAACCTTCAGGGATTGTCCCTTGAGTCCACTGAGAACAAGTAGTTCCTTCCACTTCACTGGGAGTAGAAATCAGGAACTCCTGCTGTAGCTCAGGTCTCCACCACTTCACTGGAAGCAGGATATGACCTCCACTAGAGTGAGAAATCCTGGGCCCTTACCTCAGAGCTCACTGGCAGTACTTCTGCCCCTCACCTCCTCACTAAACAACTGACAACAACCAACTCTGACTCACTACTGAGCATTCTAAGCTCCCGGGCAGCTGTCCACACAGTGTGGCTTATGCTGCTGCAAGAGTTCAAATGACCTAATCATTCTTCCCTCAGGCTTGCTGGAGTAAACGAAGATATCATTATGTAAGAAGCCCTAATGAGCTCTCTACCAGGTGCCTGCTGCCTTCTTAACAATAATACTGACAGGATTCTAGTAACTCCAGGGAACTGGGTGGTTACATGTGTATTCACAGGCGATACGAAGATCTACAATAGAGTTGATACTCTGGAGGTGTGGAAAGAATGTGCAACGATCTGTGTAAACTGGAGGAGTGGTCAATGGGTGGCAGCTGTCCCTCAATGCAAAAAAGTGTAAGATCATGCACTTAGGCAAAAAAACAAAAAAAACAGGGTCGGATACAGTATAGGGGGCAAGTCCTTGAGGAAATAGAGCTAGATGGGACCTGGTATATTTATTTCAAAGGACCTCAAGGTAGTAAAGCAATGTGAGAGGGCAGTGGTGAAGGCCAGTAGAATGCTGAGATGTATTAGTAAGGGTTCACCAGCAGGAAGAGGGAGGTTATAATGCCATTGTATAAGCAGCTGGTGAGGCCTCACCTCAAGTATGGGGTCCAGTTCTGGAGGCCATACCTCAGGAAAAGATGTAGCTAGAGTGTAGAAGGTACAGAAGAGAGCAACAAAAATGGTGAGGGCGAAAGTCAGTTGCCATATGAAGACAGGCTGAGGGACCTTAGCATGTTCTCCCTGGAGCAAAGAAGGAAGAGGGGACATGATTGAGACTTTCAAGTACCTCAGGGTATAAACAGAGTACCTGTGGGTGACATGTTCCAGCTGAAGAGGCACTCAAAGACTAGGGGCACAATATGCAGATGGGGTAGGTTCAGGAAACATTAGAAAATTCTGTTTCATGGAGAGGTTGCTAGACAGCTGGAACAGACTCCCAGAGGAGGTGGTGGGGGCAAGGATAGTGGTGGGTTTCAAACAAGTATGGAATAGACACAAGAGAATTATCGACATAGGAAGGAGAATGAGAACCAGGAAAGCTAGAATCAGAGGTTTGGCTTTCAGATAGTGAAAATGGGCAGATTGGGTTGGCCTGGCTGCCCTTTTCTGCCAACACATTCTATGTTTCTATGTATTTCTGTTGGAAGCAAATTGATAAAAATGGTAAAACAATCTGTACATTGACATTCAAATAAAATCACTGCAGCCAAAGCAAACAGAAAGTGAATCACGGCCTATGTATTGTATGATGTAGTGAAATATTAGTGAAATTTCAGTTTCATTTGTGATTTTAAAGATAATATACTTTTAGTACAAATTAAGAACAGCAGACATTTAACAAAAATACCCAGAATGTTTTTACTTGACCTAGATTATCCACAACCTTCAATTATCCGACATTTTTCTTGCACCAAAGTGTGCGGATAATCAAGGGAGCACTGTATGTATTTAAAAATTGGTCTCTCTTGGGGTATTGGCTACCGAAATGTGGGACCTAGGAAATATTTCAACTTCTAAAAAGACTTCCATGTTTGGATCCATGGAAGTTTTAAATTCTGTCTAGAAAAAATAACTGAATGCCTGGTACTGAATATTACAATGCTCCTTCCCTCTTTCTTTTCTCAGCTCCTAACAGTGCTGGGATAATATACTTCCATATTCATATAAAACATGAAATAAGACAAGAATATAGCACTCTTAGGGCAGCTCTACTTGCTAACAACAGAGTATTGCTGTGTCGCAGTGAGAATAATGTGAGTAGGCACTGTAGAAACATTACAGTAGTGCCCATTCTCACTGCATTTTTAATCACGTGCAGCATATGCAGTGGAGAAATGTCTGAAATGAACTGAGTTAACCTGTCTCATCCTTGGATCTGTCTGAGTTCTCTCTGTTTGGGACAGCTTGGTGTTTTAATAAAGGTAGTACTGAGTTGCTCTAGTTACAATATTCAGTAAGTTGATGAAAAGACAGAAAAAGAAAAACTTGGTCATGAAATTTTCTCTGACTTTTATTTCAGATATAGCAAATAAGGTTCTTCTGGCCCTGTTCACTTGAAATGTTGGTGAAGATGTACAGTTTGGGTTTACAGGCCTACTTTGTGTCCCTTTTCAACCGCTTTGACTGCTTTGTGGTTTGTGGTGGAATTACTGAAACAATACTGGTAGAGTTGGAAATCATGTCCCTTTGGAATTTCAGTGTTTAGGTGTGTTCGACTTCTCCGAATTTTTAAAGTTACAAGGTAGAAGGCTGTTATTTTATTATATGTCTTTATGTAAAGCCGTTGGGAATCCCTGGGAAATGACTTGCCCATTGGCTTGACAGCAGTGCATTCTGCTATGGGGGGTCGGTGTAGGCTAGGATCATTGTGGTCTCTCTCTCTCTTTGTCTCTGTACCACTGGGCTGATGAAGGTTGGAGCACCTTGTGTAGATGACATTCTCACTCTCCAGGGAGAGAGGGAGGGTGCCATGACAGGTTCTAGATAGTGCCACCGATCAGGGTGATAAAAGTAACAAAATACGGTATCTCATGCACGAAAAATATCAGCTGAAATGTGTTGCAGCAGCAGTGCAACAATTTTTAAACAAAACTGTCAGCTGATATTAATAAGAATATTAGCTGATCCATTAAATGTGTTTCTAAGTGCTCTGCATGTTGTTAAATATGTACTGCATCTGTCTATATATATATATATATAAATAAATAAATATATGCCTGGTCCTGATCTTTTGCCACACCGACTGTGGCATTTCTAAACAGTAAAATTGTAAAAACCTGAGCACTCACTCACCACGAGCAGGATGCCAGATACTGCCAGTTATAGTATTCAGTGCAGATAATGCTTATAGCTGTTTATTTGGTGCCAAAATGTGTAAAGATAAAAAAATGGCCTGTTGGATCCAGATACCGGAAAACATTTCTAAACCAGCTAATGGGTTGTGTGGTTGTTGGGACATGCAAATATCATAGTTCTGATCGTGGACCTGAGTTTTATTTATTTATTTAGTTATTTATTATTTGTTTTTGATTACTGGGTAAGTGCACTGGACAATAATATGCCTATTTTTCAGGCACGACCCAGAAGTACAATTACAAGCATAATGGAGTACAAATACAGTAAAAATAAAGACATAAGAAATGTTATAGTTACACAATATAATACATGAGTAGTAGCTATACAAAACAGTACATGAATCTAGATAACAACGAGAACCAGTACATTGTAAAAAACATTGCAACAAAAACAAACTGGAGCAGAACTTGTATCAACAATAAAGTGCATCAGATAATTAAACTCAGCAAACACTTCTTCACACAAAATAATGTACATTTTACAAAGGGCAGCAATGGACCACCCTAAAGTAGGATGGAGGCTATGCCAAATGATTCCAGGGGTCAGAAGATAGTTAATAGATGCCGATATAGGTATGGTACTCGGGAGGTAATTTAACAAGTACATGAGTTGGAGACTACTAGAAACATAGAAACATAGAAGTTCATGGCAGATAATTACTGCAGGCCCATCCAGTCTGCCCATTTTTTCTACCTTATGAGTGTGCCATAGGCTTGTAGTATCTCAATGGGCTATCTATTCATACTCATCTTTATTGCTCCTTTATGCCTATCCCATGCCTGTTTGAAGCCCTGCACTGTATTCATATCCACCACTTCCTGAGGTGGCCATTCCATGCATCCACCACCCTTTCTGTGAAAAAGAACTTCCTCAATCCCCCTTAATCGGCCTCCCTCTAATCTCATGCTGTGTCCTCTTGTCCTGCTGTTTTCTTATGTTGAAACATGTTATTTATTCATTTATTGAAAAGTTTTACCAGGTAGGTACACTGAACAACAAGTTCTAAGTCTACGGTAAGAGAAACCCTGAAGCCACCTTTCACCTTGTTAATGCCCTTAAGATGTTTGAATGTTTGATCACATCACCTCTCTCCCTCCTTTGCTCTAGGGTATATGCATTGAGCTCCATTAATCTGTCCTCTTATGTTTTCTGATGCACTCCCTGCACCATTTTGGTTGCCTTCTCTGGACTGCCTCAGTTTTGTTAACGTCCTTGTGCAGGTGTGGCCTCAGTACTGCACACAGAACTCAAGATGGGGCCTAACCAGTGTCTTGTAAAGAAGGATTATTACCTCCCTCTCATGACTTGCGATACCCCTACTAATATACCCCAACATCCCTCTAGCTTTACCTACTGCTTTAATGGTCTGCTTGGATGATTTCAGGTCATCTGTGATGATGATGCCCAAGTCTCTTTCTTCCCTTGTGATTACCGGCAACTCCCTCTAACCTATGGGTGGCTTCAGGTTTCTCTTCCCTATGTGTATGATCTTGTACTTATTTCGTTAAACCCCATTTGCCACTCTTCCGACCATTTGCCAGTTTATCAGATCTCTTCTCATTCTGCTCACCCTATCTGGATCATTTACTCTGTTGCAGATCTTGGTGTCATCTGCAAACAGACAAACCTTACCCTCCAGTCCATCTGCCAAGTCATTGATGAAGATATTGAAGAGGACTGGCCCCAAGACCAATCCCTGAGGTACCCCACTTGTGATTTGCAGCTCTTCTGACTGTATACCATTTACCACCACTCTCTGTTTTCTGCCAGTCAACCAGTTTGCCACCCAGTTGACCAATTTCTGCCCACCCCAAACCTACCCAGCTTATTAATCAATCTTCTGTGTGAAAGCTTTGCTGAAGTCGAGTAAGCGACATCAACTGCTCCCCTTGGTCCACCACTCTGGTTACCCAGTCAAAGAAATCTATGAGATTAGTTTGACAGGACCTTCCTGTTGTAAACCCATGCTGTCTTGGATCCTGTGCTCCTATGGATTCCAGATGGTGCAGCATTCTTTCCTTCGAGGAGTGCATCCATAATCTTGCCCACTACTTGTGGAGCGGGATGTTAGTACTTCTCCCTTTTGAAACAGGCATGGTGTGGGTAGTGCCTGAGGGCTACCGGGAGGAAGTCCAGTAATTTGATGCAAAGTGGAGAAGGCCTGAAACCCCATGTTGGTAGTAAACCTGGGCACAGTTAGAATGGACAGATCACGTGATCAGATGGGGTTGGCCAGGTCAGGGGATTTCAGCAGAACAGCTAGGAAGGAGGGAACCCCAGTCTTAGAATTCTCTCTGTAAGAGCACTCAGAGCAAAGAACAACTAGCCTCGGGGATAGCCAGTTTAACCAGGAGTAGAGCTGACAATATTGGGTGAGTCTGTCTGAGGCCAAGGCAAAGCGACAAATGCTATTGCTGGTAATGTCCCATTTGTGGAAGTTAGCTTTGGAGGTGTGGGGTAGGTGACAGAACAATAGGTAAGGCTGGAAAGAAGGATGCCTAAGCAATGGAGGTATGAGAGCATATTTGGTTCTATAAGCCAGGTCAAGCTTGATATTTACAGATTTACAGGTGCTAGAGATGTACAGTGCAGAATCTGGGGAATGGTCAAGGGTTATACCAAGGTCACTGGAGCTCAATGCGCATGCGCAAGCAGTTGCGTGAGATTACGTATGTATACTGAGCTCTGGTTACCATCTTGGACACGGTGGTCTGTTCTGCCATGAGGTCAGTGCATGTGCGTAATCAGCGGAGAAGTCATGCATGTGCAATGAGCTCTGGAGGCCATCTTGGCCACGGCAGACTGTTCCACCATGAGCTCAGTGCTTACGCACGATGAGAGGTGTGTTTCCACTGACTGAATTGTGCTGCAGCTCCAAATTTGTGCTACAGTCAGAATCTGGTCAATTGTTTTAGTGCTCATTGCTAACACGGTTGCAAACTCTGCCAACTGCAGCTATAAAAATAAAGCATATATGCTTGTGGTGCAGATTATAGAGTTTTGATACAGACGGACAGTACAGCAGAAAGCTTATGTGAGGTGAGAACAGAGGATAGGTTAACCAAAGCAATCACAGGCATTGAGCATAGAGCACGTCTTTTAGCATTTTGTGAAGGCAGAGACTGATTAGTTTTTTTGATGGGGGTATAGAGTTCCAGAGTGAGGTGACTTGGTAGCAAGGTGTGTGTTTTCCCATGTTTGTGCAAAACAACAGGATTGCAATATTACTTTTGCGGCTGAGGGAGGAAGCAAGTCGACCAGTTTGATCTGTTCAGTTAAATAAGTGGGGCATCTGTGTGCATGATTTTTTTGAGAAACCTAGCAAGTGTTAGGCTGGTTTGAGCTCCAGGTGTAGCCACACACAAGATCACACAAGTGAAAGAAAGGAGATATCTAAAATAGTAAGATCAGACATATGCCAGACTTATTTACCTGCTGTCTTAACTTAGTCAAATCAAATAGAAAACATTTGATTATTTGTTCAAAGTCTTTTCAGAAAATATATACCAGTATATACCAATTGTTATACAGTGGCAAGAAATATTCCTTGTGCCTGATTAGTCAGTGCTGACCTTAACCAGTGATGTTATCCCAGCACAACATCATGCCTATTCAAAAAGCAACTAAAAATGTATTTTAAACATGTTTCTTTTCTTTTTTCTTTTTTTTTGTAACAAGGAACCATTTTATAAGTGCAGTAATGCACTCTAGACCATGTGTCATGGGGATAACATTACTTTTAACAACATGGCTACAGTTCACATCCACACTCTGGCAGTCTTCCGGAGATAGTCGAGTCATCTGGAGCATTCAAGGAAAATTCCTCCCACTGCCAGGGTGATATATCCTCCAGCTCTACCCATGATGTCAGATCTTTATTTCCATTACAAAGAACAAGTCTGTTCCTTCACAGCTGTGCAGCATTGATGGATTTCAGGTTGTTTAAGCATTTGTTTGGTGAATCTTTGACTTTCAAGTCAGTATTCCCAGTACAAGTTGCTGCACAAGTCTTATGACTCCGCTTCATGATCAACGATGCAAAACAAAACCGGAGTTTACATTCTACACACAGTTCAGGCAGAAAATGTCAATCATAGACCCACACAAAATGTGCTTGTACTACCTGGGTGATCAACACAATGTTGAGGTATTCAGTTTGTGCTGCCAGGCCATGCTGCCCTCATTCATCGAAGATTGGATGGCTCGATTGGCCCTTGGTCAGCATAAGACCAAAAAAGATCCTGGCAGCTGCCAGGTTGGCTTCTCAGCTTGTTGTCATGGAAGAAGAGGCAGAGACATCTGCAGTGAGTTCCTTGTTGATCTTGGGGCTGTCCTGGCTGGGGCCAGTGCCAGATGGTCATTCTCTGATGAATTCAGGAAATGTGTCTTGTCTGCCAGACCGTCGGAGAGAGCCCTTCTCACTGCAGCAGAAAACACAAAAGCGTGGCGCAGGTCATGGGATTGGGAGTGAGCATGCTCTTCCCACTCTTTTGACTCCTCAACTGCTCAGCCTTGGTCAAGCTCCCTACAGTCAGGGGTATCATCAAGGGCTCCACGGTAACCCCGTCAGGCTTGTTGACCTCGACCCTAGTTGAGCAGGCGGACAAAATCTTTCTTGAGCCTGTCAACTGTCTGTCAGAGGAGATCAAGAAGGTCAGTTTCCCAGACCCCTTCCCTGTTAGTCATGCCTCTGAAGGCTCTAGTGCTGAACCTGCCAAGGCAGATGGTTTGTACTAACCCTCAGAGGACACCTATTGGCGTCAGCCCTTGGGTCAGTGGTTAAGGTGCCGCTCGCACTTGCAATCTCCCTCGACCAGGAGGTGTCATCTTTACCCTCATCCACTACTGAGGCATTGACTAAAATGCACTGATGCTACAGGGCTTCTCTCTGGCAATAGTGGGCCTTTGCTGGAAGGGTAGGGCTCTGCTCTGAAACTTTGGTCCCTTGGCCTACATCAAGTCATTCCCATACCAGTCCTTGCTTCTCAGCAGTCCCTGTGTCTGCTTTTCTGCCCTTCAGATGGAGCTACCTCCACCGCAGCCCCTGTTCAGGGCTCCAACCATGGAATCCCATGCTGTGGTCAGCATACCAGGCCAGCTGTCTGTGGAGATCACTCAGTCTGCGGATACTAGGGAGGTCCATGGTGGCAAACAGTCAAGGACTGTGAATGAGGAAGCCTCTTATGACTCTGAAGCTGAGTCATCCATGGTCTTGATCAGGACTCATATATTTATCCAGGAATTAGACAAGGAGTTGACCACTGACTATGGGTCAGTGTCTTTGAAGACTTTGATCTGACTTACATCATAGTCCATGAATGTGCCCTTGGAACCAATGCAGAAGTGGGCCAAAATACCCATTTACTGACATACTGGATAAGGGACGATTCCGGGGTTGTCTTCGTATGTCTGAGGCCGTCTTAGGACTGGCTCTCTGGCAGTATTCATCTTTCTGGCAGGCACCCTCCACTCATATGGTCTGAAAGTACATTGTCTCAATGGGCTCCCTTTCTGGGTTCTCTGACCATCCCTCCACCGAGGTCTTGGCTGTATACTCAGTAAATCAGGTGGCCAAAGGGATGTGGTAAGCCTCTGGACAAGGAGTCCAAGTAGACTGGCCATGCAGCTAAAAGGTACTGTATATGCTGTTGCACTGATGGGTCTTTGTCAGGCCAGCTATGCTGTCATAATGGCAAACTTTGGCTATTTCCTGCTGGAGTATTGAGGACCTACTCTCTTGTCTTCTTCCAATAAACAGGTGCCTGTGAAGATGGTCAGAGACCGGGGTCATTGCTGGCTAAACACCAGCACCAGCTGGCTTTGAAATAGACAACTCATGTGCCTGTGCCATTGCAGCAGCCATTGCCTTGCATTGTAGGGGCTGGCTGAGGCTTTCCACCTTACAGTGGATACTCAGCATATGTTGGCCAAGGTCCTCTTCTTGGGCACCGACTTCCTTGACCCTGGGGTGGAAGGGCATCTCATGTGAATTGAGAGCCACACTTTATTCTGTGGCATCATCCCAGAAGGACCTAATGGTCCATTAACCTAAAAAGAAGGCATTTCAGTATTTCTCCTTTCAGCTACGACAGGCTCAGAGCAACCTCCAGCAGGGGCAATTTCAGCACTGGCATCACGAAGTCAAGTTTGGTAGGCAGGGCAAAAAGGAGGGAGCAGAGGTGATCTGAAGCTCCCCAAGGCTGCATAGTGGCAGGTTGTGAGGTGTCATCTGCCCTCCTGTCCAGTCCCTGTACCAGCTCCAAACTGGGGGTCAGTTGTGCCATTTCCGGACACAGTGGTCAACCATTACCTTGGACAGGTGGGTACTTGAAGTGGTGGGCAAAGGTTGTCTCTGGATTTCAAGGTGCACCCACTGTACCGATTCCAGGCTCCTTGAGGGTTCAGGTTGTCAGGATCATCCACACGGGGCCGAATACTTGCGTGGCATATTCAAACATCCCAAGCTAACAGGGTTTGTGACACTTGGACTTGGCTTTGTATTATTCAGAATAATTTTTTCCTGTATTACCAGCATAGTTAGGAAGTTCACACAGTTACAGTACTACAGACTGTTTATAAAGATAAAGAGTCTCCCCACCATGTATGGCTGAACAGCTCTTCTATTATTCTGTTATTGAAGGACTTTCTTGTATAAATCATAACAAATCAAAAATCCTTAAGATTAAGGAACCACTGCACTTTCTTATGATAATGAGCCTTTCAATACTATAGTAAGAGAAGAGCTGTAGGTTGTATGTGGTAGGGAATCTCCTTTTATAAACATTCAGTAGTAGCTGTGTACAGTATATTCCTAAGTTCAGATCAGTTCAGTTTATTTGGGACCAGGAAAAACTCCATTGAGCAAGCTCATTTACAAGGAGGTCCTGGAAGAACTATAAGTTAAAAGGACGTTGATAACAATACACAAAAATAAATATACAGTGACTGAAATTAAATGAGAGATTACAATATACAGTGCAGGCGTGAAGGAAAAAAAAATAAACACTAGACAAGAGTGGTAAGGAGAAATTTCATCCCATCAGGAAAATTACAAGCAGGATTAAACTTGCTAAATAAGTATGATGGTGATATAGAAAAATTGTTTTAGTTTTAATAATCCTGATACTTGTCTTGGACAAATCCATAATCTGGTTCTGACCACCTCTACCATGCCAGACTCCTGGAAGCGTGCCAAGGTGGTGCCTATTTTCAAAGTAGGTGACCCCTATCCTCAGATAATTCTAGGCCAATCTCCCTGCTCCCTAACCTGAACAAACTTCTGTAGAAGATTGTCCACCACAAGCTACCCGACTACAATGAGAAATATAACCTGCTGTGCAGCCAGCAGCATGGGTTCATAAGTTCCACAGCACCACATCAGCCCTGGCCCAGTTTACCAACCATGTCCACAGGAACATGGACCAAGGGAAAACCACAGGCGTTGTATTTGTGGACCTGACCAAGGCCTTTGACCTGGTCAGCCACCCCTACTACATTCTGCTGTTCTCCAACTTGGCTGCTCCACAGAGACCTTGCTGTGGTTCAAGAGTTATCTTTCTGGTTGATCCCAGTCAGTGTGTATTGGTACTGCCATCTCCCTGACCTTCCTGTCTCTGGGTGTCCCTCAGGGCTCTATTCTTGGCTACCTGTTGTTCTCTATCTTTATAAACTCCCTCCCCTCTGTCTGCCTCTCCTGTGATGCCCCCTATATGTGGATGACCTTGTTCTCTACTACAGTGATAAGTCCCTGACAAACATATCTTCTGTCCTGTCTATCAACTATGGCCTGGCCTATAACTGGTTCCGTTCACATAGGCAACTGATCAATGGAAAAAATAAAATAAGGCAATGCTTCTAGGTTCCAAACCATACCTGGCCAGCACCGCTAATGCTGACACCTCCCATTCAGTACTTTCACTCAGCGCCCAAGCTGCAGAATGTTCCTGATTTTAAGTACTTGGGCGTAACTCTCGACCCCTCACTCTCCTATACAGATCACATGAACTCTATTGTATGTCGGGTTAACCAAAATTCTGGGCTGCATATAGTTTGAAACAATTCCTGACCAGTGAGGCCCGCTTAACTGTTGCCCAAGGCAACCTGCTCCTTATCATTGACTACTGCTCCAGCCATATATTCCCATGTGTCTTCTACCCTGTAAGGCGCATCTAAACTCGGTATACAATAACGTGTGTCGTTCGCACTCCTGCCACTCTACTCCATTCACCACTGTGACCTCTACCAGGTGCAAGGGTGGCTCCCACTCTCTGTCGTTATGACTATGCTAGGTTCTGTCCTTGACAACACCCTTAAGCAGGCAATACCTCACCTTATGCCACCTTTCTGAAGGCCAGAGCTCCTCCCAGATGTTACGCATGTCCTCGGTCCCCCATGGAAATCCCTAAGATCTCCACTGGAATGGGTGGCAGAGTATGTCTGTGGCTGTTCCTTTCTCTGGAACAGGCTCCCTGCTTCACTCTGGTCCGCTGATACCCATAGCTCTTTCAAACACTGACTCAAAGCCTGGTTACTGAGCGAGACTAAATGCCTGTGCTCTGTCTGGCCGGTGGTGCTGAGGGTTGAGGCGCTGGATGCCACACCATGCCAGTGACCTGGGTTCGAGAATGAGCCTGGGCTGCTGGGATTCAGCAGGGAGGAGAGGATTGAGCGTCGACGGACAGCTCTCCTCTTCCGGGAGGAGGGGTCAGTGCTCAGCGCCTGACTGGCCTCTGGCGGAAGTTGAGGGCAGGCAAGTGTAGAGCAACAACTGGGGAGGAGGTGGTGATGTTGGCAGCAATGCCATGACGTCAGGGTGTGTGCTACTCCTCAGAACAAAGGAATTGGTGGCCAGTCTCCTAGTTGATTGAGCACCGTGCAGAGACTCTGATAGCCCGCACCTGTCTGGCGACCGTCGGAAGTCAACAAAAGTTGATTGTCTCGGGGCATACCCGCCTCACTCCATATCCACCTGGGGGTATAGCCAAGGCTCCATGGGGACTCGGCGGGGACCAGGCAGGTTGTGGAGCAGGGATACTGTGATGTGTCTCCTGAAGGAGTGGAGACTGGACGCGGGGTGAAGAGCATAAAATTGTAATTAAAAAATTTTATAACTTGTTTTGCCTCCTTTAGCTGTGAACTAAACTGTAACCTGTCTTGTGTTTTTTTTTTGACTGCCTCTAACGTATTGTAAACTGTCCTGTATTTATTGTGTTGCTGTATTCCTTATGATCTGTATGTAACTTGGTAGTGCCATATTTGTGGCCTGGGTCATGCCTAAAATGGTTCCTTGGATCAGTGAGCTTACCCAGTAATCAAAGACTTAAATAAATAAATAAATATAGGGATATCATGAGAGGATGTGCATTGGTCTAACATGGATGCCTTTTCCACAGTTAAGTAAGCATGGCTACAATATGGCATTTTCTTCATATGAAAAAGTGAAAAATACCTCCAACAGCTTAATCTGGTTCAATGTGAGTTGGCATCTGTCTGTATCTCCCTTCCTCGGGACAAGGCTGAAAATAGGCAGAATTGTTTTGTCCTCCTTTCCTGGTCAACAAAAACTAAATAAATAAATAGAAATGACACTGATATCTGATCTTCCCAGAGTCAGTCTCCTTTGAGTCCACTTACGGGTCTGAGCTAGAGGTGATAAGACCTGCAGGAGCAAATCTTTTGGGCAGGGGACCAACAATGGCTACTGACTGTGATGCCTGTGTGATACTGTATGGTGCCATGTGAATATCAGTAACTGTTGCTGGCTCCTCACCTACTTCAGTTCTGTTCTCCTGCCATCAAGTACACACTGTGGGAGTGAGTCATTACCTCAGTTCACCTCGTCACTGAATTTCTAACAAGTTTTCTTGTTTTCTTATTTGTCATGCTGTCCAGCAAGACAAAGATCAAAAAATCATCCATTTTCTGTCAGTGTTTATGTGGCAAGAAGATCTCATCCATTGACTGGCATCAACTGTGCTTTTCCTGTCTTGGGTCTACCCATGATTGGGCTCCTGTGATGCCTGCTTCTCAGTGGACTTTTGTACTTTGGAGATCCACACTTTAAAGTGGGGTCATAAGACTCCTACCTCCGGAGACAGGTATTGAACCAGGGATCCAAGGTAAGGAAAGTGGACCCTTTCCTGGGTCCAATCCAGGACCTTCTAGATCCTTGGAAGCACAGGATTCTCTATGACTTCACCGTGCTGAGCAATCAGAGACCCTGGCGGCAGTGTCGGGTGGACAGTTGACTTCTTTGGGTGGTTCACCTAGATCCTGCCACATTGTTTTCACCCTGGTGACAAACATCCCCAGTATTGAGTCATGGCAATATGCCTGTTCTAGCCTAGTGGACACCTCAACACCATTCTCTGGCACTGCTTGCGCTGTTGTAACAGTGTGCAGTGACAACTGTGGGCATAGCTGAGGATAATGCTGGGCCTTCCTGTGACACTGTTCATGGTGTTGCAGGACAGCTAGCTACTAGTGTCGGTGTCGGTGCTGGCCTGGTGTCCATCCCTGACCATGGCGTTGCTAGCAACACCATGGGGAAGATGACACTGGACCTTGCATCGATGTCATGTCTTATCATGGTGCCAGGAAGGGCTTGGTAACAAGTACAGTGTCGACAAAGATGTCAGCTTGGTGCCCATCCTCAGCCTCAATGCCAGCCCCAGTATCAGAGAGCAGACAGCACCAGGCCTGGTATCAAGGAAGATGTGGTTGATAATGATGAGGGCAGCCCAGTCCCAAAACTTGGCTAGCTCTGAGGTTAGTGCTGGAGGAGGTGCCAACTCGGAACACAGTGACACCAGTTCCTAGAATTTTCCAAGAATTGGGCTTCACCATTCATCACTGGTGGGTCTTAAGCTGGAGGCAGTAGGTCCCTGTGGGAGCATATGCCTTTAAAAGCTTTGGAGGAAGGAGGCTGACGTTTGAGATGGCGCCACCCCTGAGGCAGATGTATGACATGCTTCTGGACGGCCAGTACCTAACTCCGGCCTCCGCCTTCTCAGTTTTGTTCTTCCGCCGTCGAGGAAGGTACTCCATGGAGCGGTCTGCCATTTTCCACTGTCACAAGGCTTCGGTTCTGTTCATCACCTTTAACTTGACACCATATAGTTTCTTCAAAATCCTGTTGCTGTCCTTTTTCTCTCTATCCCATGGGTATGGTGCCAAGTTCTATTTGTGCTAATTTTTATTATCTTCTGTCAAGTTGATCATGACCAGTTCCAAGGGGCCTAAGAAACTGAAGAAACCCAAAAGAAAATGGATTTTCCCCACGCATTGGTGCCCTTGGAAGAAATACATCCGTTCGGGATCACCATGATCCCGGAGGAAACAAGTTCAATAAATAAAGTTCAAGGGTCGCTTCAATCCAACGATGTGGCTGCTTCTGTCCCTGCTAGTGTGGCAGTTTATCCGGGAGAAAATTCTGCAAGTCTGTTGTAGGGAGGGCAGAGATTTATAAGTCCGTTCTGCCCTCAGACCCACGTACTGACTTGCAGGAAGGGATATTAGTTTTGTGACTCTTCTTGCCCTGAAGTGTCAACTTGCTGTTCCAAGCTTGTCCTTGAGAGTTGGAATAAACAAGGGAGAGTGACACACTTTACTACCGCCTCTTAGGTGGAGATTCTTGTAGCCTCATTGGTTATATGGTGTCACATTCACCAGCTGTTTGTTTTGTTTCTGCCCCTCCACCCCAACTAAGGGGATAGCAGTACGTCTGTTAAAAAACAGTCATATTTACTGCCTTGCAGAGTGATGCTTAGTGCAGTCTTGAGGGTACTTGTTTTATAGTCTGGCCCTATGCTGTGCCCAACTTAACTGCAAGGGGTCTTGCCCTGGCTATCCCTCATTTACCTATTAGCCAGAGCCTGTACACACACAGTGTTGCTGTCTTCTTCCTACTGCCTTTTATCAGCCTGGTAAATGCTTGCTGGATAGTAGGTTTTTCTTTTGAGGTTCTGAGTCGTATACTCAGTCTATATGTTTTTCCATGCTCACCTTAGGTGTGCCCTCTCCCTTCTCTCTACCAGGGTTGGTAGTTAAGGTTTGTTTATGTGTTTATTTTATTCCTGTATCCTTTTTCTATCCCCTTAGGCTAGTTTTCATAAGCCTAGCTTTTTTCTCCTGCTTAGCTTCTGTCCTGGTGAACTGTACTGATGTATGTGAGGGAGCTGGCAACAGTTATTTGTAGGCATATGGCAACACATGGTATCACACAAGCACCATAACCAGTAGCCATTGCCCCCCACCGTCAAAAGATTTGCTCCCATGGGGTCCTGTCATCTCTAGCTCACAGCCATAAGTGATACTTAATGGAGAATATATTCTGAAAGATCACCAGGTACAGTAAGTATGCAACTTTTAGAGCTGCATAGTGAGAGCTATCCATGGTGTTGTCCAAGCACTTCTTCCTCTCCTCTGTTTGTATGTGTTCTGTAATATATCTTAGCTCTCTCATGTGATTGAATAAATGTAATTATATGTGCTGCCACCAGGTTGTACGTTTGAGAAAGAGTAATGTGCTCAGGGACAGCCCAGTTTCTGTTTGCCTTGGTGGTGCAGCTGGTAGTGCAGTTGGAACAGTACTCTGGGTGGCGTGGGTTCAAGTCCCAGTCGAGGCACACTTCTTTCTCTCCTCTGTTTCTATGTGTTGCATAATATATGCATACCGCACTCATGTGATTGAATAACTTTTGGTTAACTCACAGTTCAGTGAGGGATTTAATACACCTGCATAGCTAACATCACAACTGGAATGGCCAGTCATGCACTGAGTGGCATGAAAGTTAAACATTTAAAAGGGAATATAAAATTATGTTAGTATTATAAAAAGGGATTATAGTTTTAAAATTATCCTGACCAAAACTTCTAAAAACCTGAATTATTATTCATAAATTATCTAATGGCTGTCAGAGAAAAGAAAAAGAAAGATGACACTAAAAAGATGACATACAACAAGCTGAAGATCTATACTAGGCTGCTTTATGTATGTTTTGGTTCACATGACTTGGTATTTAAAGCAGTATTTTATAAATAAAATATATGGATAGAGTAATGCCATAAACAGTTGTTTAGGTCAAAGTCGTATTGAAGAACTCCTCACCTATGCATGTCGTAGTGTAATTACATTGAGAAAGAGGCTTTGGTAGCACGTGACTGTGAATGCACCACAGCTGTCTTCTTCCACTGAGTGTAGTTGAAGCACATCTCTCTGCGTCATTTCCATTCAGTACTGTGCGGGCTGCTTTCTGCCTCCCCTACTGCACTGTTTTCTTGCTCCAGTTTTTCTTAGATATCCTTTTGGCTATCACAGAAAACCTAAAACAGTCCCCAAAGTCACCCAAGATCTTCTAAAAGAAATAAAAAGAAAACCAAAACTGAAGGTGCTTTGTTCTATACCTGACTATACATGTGATTTTGTGTTTAAAACAGTATTTTACAAATAAAATATATAGACAGTGTAATGACATAAACAGCTGTTTAGGTCAAGTTGTAGCTAAAAACTCCTCACTCTAATTTTGAAATTTTTTTATATCAGGGTACTTTTTTAGACCAGTTTATCTGTGCTGGGTTTGAATATACATTTGATGTATGTGTGTGTACGTTCTATTTGATAGTGTCTGGGGCCAGAGTTAGGTCACTCTTGAGATCAAAGATCTTTTTACATTTTTAATTTATTTATTTTACCAGGAGAGACACACTAAGCTGAAAACTTGTTTACAGATGCGATCTGGGAGCACAAGGAAGTTAAGTGACTTGCTCAGGGTCACACAGTATGCAAGTGAGGGCTGTGGGATTCAAACCCAGGTCTCAGAGCCTTAAACCACTGTGCTATACTGCCTCCTGGACTAAAAGTCTCCACCACTCATTCACACTAATGGGAGTATGCTGAGGCGCTAGGACCAGCCAGAGCCAAAAATCTTCAGGGGGCCAGCACCTGGATAGGATCGTGCATGCACGTGCGCAGAGACTAGCTCATGCCGTGTAGGCTATGCGGTGTTGACCCTCCTACCACCTCAGTTCCTTTTTCCCCACATCACAGTGTGCCTGGTGATGATGTCGCTCGCCTGCCGGGAGTCAAATCTTCTTCTATATGACAGCAGCTATAGCCATTCTGTATCTGTTTAACTACTCTGCTTTTTCTTGTTTAAAAAGAAGAAGAAGAAGAGGAAGAAATTCTCAGCCTGCCATCAGTGGAGTTGACCTTAGCCGGTAGCAGTGGCGGTAGGAAACTTTGTTTGAAAGCTGTGATGGCAGTGGGGCTGTGTCTGGTCCACTGCCCTGCGAGGGGTTCAACCACGGGCAGTCCGGTGCTTGGGGGAGGACAGTCCGCTGCAGCACAAAAGTAGCGGGCCCATTTCTGACTCGATTTGGGACCAGCTCCGCTCAACCTTGAGCTCTTTATCCTCCTGGTCACCCTCCGATACATCTGCGGGGATCATAGGTGGTAGAGATCAGTAGGCCTGACCTGACTCCAGTTGGGTCCTCTGTGGATCCTGTCTCTGTCCTCAGTGGGGCTCCGGTGAGCAGTTTCACCTCTGGGCCACTCTTTTAGAGCAGTGGGTACAGCATCTGCCTGGCTTTCCTGGCCAGTGGACCTGGTTCTGGAGCCTTCAGGTCTGGGGCCACTGGGCCATGTCCGGGTTAGTCAGGCCAGGATGTGCACATGGTGCCCTCTCTGGTGCCAGCGCCATCAATGCTGACTAAATGTGCTTACCCCTCACCTTTTTCCTGCAGGGGCTGGCACAGGAACCGCTTTCCTTTCCCCTTTTTCAGGTCTAAGGCCAGCAGTGGTGCTGGTGTCATATATGGTGCTGGTGCCATGGGTGGTGCTGGCTGTGGGTGGTGCCCATGCCACAGATGGCGCTGAACTCCTCGATGCCAATCTGGGTGGCGGCTCACATGATCTGTCCTAGACCTGACTTTTGGAAGTTCTTCTGGGGTAGAAGTGGATCTGGTTGGGTCTGTCCCTGTCCTGCTTTGTCAAAGATGGAGCAGATGACTCATTTTAGGGGCTGGAATGCAAGTCTTCTGTATCAGCAGAGCCTGTGATGGAAGATCTTCTTTCCAGTTTTCCTCAGGGATATGGGGTCCACCATAACATTTTAGACTTCATCTGTGGGCCGAAAGCAGACTTCTGCTTCTTGAGTTCCTATATTCCTCAGTATGAGTACACCCTGTGGAACACACTCAGTTCAATGGTTGAGAGCCTCCTGGAATCTAACGCTCCATTGCTAGGGGTATATAGCCCAATAATCAGCTAAAAGCTTTTATGGATGCCTGTGACACTGCCTCTAGGGCGGCTGCCATTGGCAGCAGGTGATTAATGTCTTTGTGATGGTGCTTATCCATTCGGCCCTCAGGTTGAGCTCTGGAGGCCGCTCAGAACATCAGGGCTGCCATTTAAACAGGAGGCTGGCTCCTGCTACCCCCTCAGAGGATGGGAACCATCGTCATTCTCATAACAGGCAATCTTTTCAAGGTAGAAGCCTAGAAGCCTGTGTCAGGAACCAAATCCTTGGCCAAAAGAAAATTGCAGCAGAGGGCACAGGGCCGAGCACGCCCTCTATCATCCTCTTGGATCTGGCCCAGATCCCACCTTAGCTGTCTGAGGTGGACACCTCTCGATGGTGGAGGGGAGCATCTGATTTGTTTTTTCAACCAGTGGAAGTCCAATTCAGCACACGTATGGGTCATCAGGATTGTCTGAGAGGATACTCTCCCAGTTTCACAGAGATTTCCCAGACCCAGGCGGCAGCCCAGGACCAGCGTCAGGGGTGCAAGGGATGTCACTGCCCGGGGCCCAGAGTGCAAGGGAGCCCAGGTCCCTAGAAGTCAAAATAGTAAATTAATATTACTTTTAATGCTGGCCCAGTCAGCAGAAATCCTAGTGCTTTGCTGTGCTTTCACATACCTCTCTGAAGCATCACAGCAACTGTAGTAATATGCCTGCACACCGCCCGGCCGCACCCACCCTCCTCCCCTGCATTCAGCTCTCATCCCTGAGCCATTTAAATCCATTTAAACCACAGTGCACTCCTGCCTGCAGACTAATCAGCCTGTCCTGTGTTCGGCTCCTCCTCCATCCTGGACGCAGTGGCTTGGGCTTGACTCTGCTGGTCTTTCCATTCTATGAGTCCGCTCATGGTCCACCCCTGCTCCCACCCTCCTGGCCGGCTGCCACTACCCAAATTTGCTTGCTGAAGTGCAGCTGATGAATATTAATTTCCAGGCTGGCAATTGTGCTGCTGCTGTGACAGGCAGGGCGGGTGGGTGTGAGCAGCAGCTGAAATCATGCTTGTGCAAGTCGAATCCAACATAGGCAGTCACCTGACCAATCTCTTAGTTGGTCAGGGTGGGTGACTGTTGCAAGCCCGCCTCACAGGAGGAGCATCTCGTGGATTCCTCACTCTGCAGACTGAGCAAGTGGCTGCATCAGTCGGACTTCTCTTGTTTTGTGCTGCTGCACATATTAACACTGTGCAACCATATACTTCATACTTCTTGTGCCAAAACATAATAACAAGTTTAAAAAAAAGATGTCATCTTAGTGCATGGCAGTAAAGAGAACTGGGAAACTGTCAGAAGAGGTGGGAAGGGAGAGAGAAGACAGATTTGACTCTTGGAGCCTAGGCCTGGCCAATGTTGGGTGGGGTGGAAGAGAAGAGGTTCAGTCAGCCCAACTTGCCAGGGTAGCCTGGGGTGTTTTGTGTGTATGTGTGGACTGAGTTTGAGCCTGAGAGGAGGGAGTTGTTTTTTTTAACCTGAAGTTTCTTGTGGTCACTGGGCAGGGTCTACAGGAAGTCAGGAACATTACTTAATTACAGTTACTACAGTCAGCAACTCAGGCAGGCTGAGGAAAAAAAATGTGTTGTGAGTTAGTGTGTCATCATCAGAGGGACTGAGGAAGGAGGAAATGAGAATATAATATATCTCACTGCCACTTTACTCAGTCAGTCTTATTCTCTCATCAAATATACAGTTAAGTATTAGTAGGTTTTTTTGTGAGATCAAGAAAAGCAAGGGGGCCCTACACAGTCTTGCTCAGGGCCCAGCAAATCCTAGAACTGTCCCAGGTCAGCCTAGTCTGTCCCCTCTCAGCCAGACCCTCGTGCTTCTGAGATATGGGGACTCTGCGGGATCAGAGCAGTAGAAGTTGTTCCACAGCAAATCGGAACACAGGTTCCTATTTCCATTGCTTGGTTCCAAGATGAAAGGTGGCATCGCCCATTCCTTGACCTTGGAAGATTAAACAAGTACCTGTTCGGGAGGAGTTCACTAGAACTTAAGTGTTCAAGACTTCACTTCCTGGACGTTTGGCTCCTAGCCAGCCCAACCAGGCTGGAGACACAGTAAGCAGTTGCCACAGCTTCTTAGTTGCTCACTTCCAGGAGGGGTTTTCTGACTCGAGGCAGGTGCCCGATTCACCTTTCCAGCATCTCCTCTTCATGGGAACCCTCCTGGATACCTCCAGGGCGAGGGTTCTTCCTTCCAGAGAATGGGAGAAATGACATCTTCAGATGTCTCGTTACTTTCAGAAGATGACTCTTTTCAGGCCCTTTTGGCCCAGCGGATGCTGGGACTTCGTCTGTAAGCAAGCAGTGGCCTCTGACCACGCATCCACATTGCTCCACATAAATGATAGAATCTAAGACAAAATCACTCACATTGTAGATGCAGTTGGGCAAGTTTCTGCAAGGTCTTCCTTACCCTCTGAATCTCAGATCACTATCACCTCCTGATCAGTTAGGGTGCTCACTACAAGACCTCCACACTCAGGTGTGGAGACAGGCGAACCTCATTTTCTCATAAATATCATAGAGATGAGAGCTGTCTTGTACACTTTCCAAGTCCTGAAGGAGGCCCTCTGTCATGACGTAATCCCACTTCAGACAGCAACAAAGCTGTGATGTATTACATCAACCAGCAGGGTGGAGCAGCCTCCTGCCCTCTGTGCAGAAAGGCTGTGAGGATGTGAGAGTGGTGCCTTGAGCACAATGCGTCCAGTTCAGATATCATGCAGTTGCTATTCGATGAATGGGGTAGTCTGGACTTTGCATCCCTCTCAACACTAAACTGCTTCTATTCGACTTCAGAAATTCAGAACCTGGTGTTTTCTGTCAGGATATATCATTGTAGCAGACAAGACACTTCCTGTATGCTTCCTCCTCTTCCCTTAGTTCAGAGGGTGCTGCTCAAGTTGGAGCACAGGGGACAGGATGATTCTATCATCCCAGACTGGCCTCGGCAGATATGATTTGCATTGATCAACAGACTGCCAGAAGTTGCACGAGGCAAATCCCTCTACAAGTGGACCTTCTGACACAAGGACTTTGGTCCATCCCAACCTAAGCTCCCTTCTTCTCCATGCCAGGCTCCTGAGGAGATAGAAGTGGGCAGGTTTGAGAGTTTCCCAGACAATCACAGAAATCTTTTAGTTACACCGGCCTTCCACTAGGAAGGCTTGCATGGCTAAGTGGAAACTCTTCTCCATCTGGTGTGCAAAGTCCTGTCTGGACTATTTTGGTTACCCACCAAGTAAGGTGTTGGGGTGCCTCTTGGACCTGTCAAATGCAGGTCTGCAATACTTGGCAGTGAAGGTTACACCTCTGCGTGTTTTGGCCTATCTTGAGCCAGTAGGGAACATGTCACTGGCTCAGCTACCGTTAGTCAAGATTGCTTCTCCCACTTACTTCGCTAATTCCAGAATGAAGGAGAGCACTCTCTTAATTTTCTGGATGTTAAGAGGGTTCTGCAGTCCTACATCGGCAGAATGAAAGAGATACACAATCCAAGCAACTATTGTATCTTTCAGCATGCCTCGGCTGGGTCAGCCTGTTGCCATGAGATGTATTTCTGCAGGTTAGTATCATGTCTTGAAACTACTAATTCATGGCGTAGGTCAAGTTGGAAGGCTGGGTTCACCCACTCTACCAGAGTGGTTGCAGCTTTCCTGGAAGAGATTCAGATGTACCCATTGCAGGAATCTGCAAGGCGGCGACTTGGAGCTCATTGTATACCTCTGTGAAGCACTACATTCTGGATGTCCTTGCCAGACGGTTTACTTTCTTCTGCAGGACAGTCCTTATGGACTTCTGTCCTGAGTGAGCTCTGTCTCCTACCGCCCTACTCAAGGGTTTGATTTTTAGCTTGGTACTCTCCCATTAGTGTGAATGAGTGGAGAGACTTTTAGTCCAGGAAGATATGGAAGTGATGTACCTACCGTAATTCTTGATCTTCTTAGACGAAATCTCCACCACTCATTCACACCCCACCACCATCCTCTGAGCTCACTCATTCTGTTTTTGGTCTTCCGTCCTTGTTGTTCGGGCTGTGAAGACTTTGTTGAATTGATCCTTCTTACATGGGTCATCTAGACCATCTTATACCTGGAAGTTAGGGTTAGGTTTTCTTAAGTTAGTTTACACTGCACCTCCTTGGTCAAAAAGGTACTGAGGCGGTTGGAGGGTTGACACTGAGATAGCTATACAGTTGAGCTAGTCTCGTGGCACCACGATGCATGGTCCTATCCCAGCACTGGCCATCCTGAAGATTTTTGGCTTCCATGGCATCCTACCACCTCCAGCAATGACAAATGTGGAAAAGAGATGGGAGGTCATAAACGGGACTTAATGAGGCAGTCAGGACCTGCGCTAAGGTGAGACATAAGGAGCAAGGTCACATAAACCATGCTGGTGGTCCACTGAGGTTCAGGTAGTGGTCAGAGAAAAGAAGGATGCCTACAAAAATATAAAACAACAAGAGAGGATAGGGAAAAGGAAATGTACCACCTTGCATCTAGAAAAGCCACCGGATGGTGCGGGGCAAAGACCAGTAAAAGGCAGCAGCTGGCACAGAGAATACAGGGAGGGGAAAAGGGGTTCTAACAGTACATTGGGGAGCTGAGAAGAACTAAGGGCCATCTCGGCAGATTGAGATCAGAAGGAGGTGGGTGGAAGAGGTGAGGGACCAGGCAGAGGTACTAAACAGTACTTAGCCTCTGTGTTCACTAGGGAGGGGACTGGATATCTACAAAGCAAGGCACAATGAGGATAGAAGCGGTGGTGAGTGGGATCAGAGTAGCAACAGAAATGGAGCAAGAGAGAGGAGAGGTGCCCCAGGGTGTCACATGAGGATAAGGATAAAAGGCCAGTAAGGTGTAGGGACAAATTATGCTATTTCCACGAAAGGGTGTGGTTAGCCTTAAGGCCCTAAAGAAAGATAAATCTCCTGGGCCTGATGGTATTCATCTGAGAGTACTATGGGAACTGGTGGACATACTGGCTACATCCTGGCAGGGCTTTTCAGCAGGTCGCTGAGACAGGAGGTACTAACGATTGCAGAGGCACATGTGGTGCCAATTCCATAAAGGGGGGTCAAGGGAAGTACCAGGTAACTATAGACCCATCAGTTTGACCTTGGTCATGGGAAAATTAATGGACAGTATACTAAAGGAATGATTGGGGTGTACTTGGAGGAGGTGGGAGGTCTAGATAGTCAGCAACATGGGTTTGTGCCAGGTAGTATTGTGTACAGTACTGGAGACCACACTTGAAGAAGGACATACAGTTCCTGGAGAGGATACAGAGGAGGGCAACTAAGATGATACGAGGACTAGGGATTTGACATGAAGACATACTTGAGGTGCTCTGCCTGTTTTCATTGGAGGAGAGGACAGACAGGGGACATGATTGAGGTCTTCAAGTACCTCAAGGGAATAAGTAGGGTAAACACGGAGGAGATCTTTAGACTAAAGCAGGAGGTATCACCAGAGGGCATGGTTTGAAGTTGGAAGGTGGAAGGTGAGGGGGAAGAGGAGGAGATTTTTCACTGAGAGGGTGGTGGACCATTGAGTGTGCTGCCTGGCGAGCTGGTTCAGAGATCCACAGTGGGCGCTTCAAGAGAGGGTGGGACAGACACAGAAAGCGGATGTATCAGATGATGGCCTGGCCGGGGGTGGGATGGATGATAGGAGTTTCTGGAACATCAGGTGGGGAGGCCTCGGCACCCAACTAGGGATCTAAGGTTCGAGCAGACTCAATAGACTGTAAGGCCTAATCTGCTAGCAATTAGTATGTAGTATGTAGTACTCCCATTAGTGTGAATGAGTGGTGGAGACTTCATCCAAGAAGATCAAGAATTACAGTATGTACGTAATTTCCATTTCCTGACTGGGGTATCCATTTTCAAAAGGGTGTGACTGTTCAGATAAGACAGTTTACTTAACTTAATTTTGTGATGCAGCAGGTGTTGTTTTTGAAACTGGTTCACATCTATGTGGAAATATATGAATAAAAATTAAACAGCCATAAGGTTATGCAAGAAATAAAGCTCAGAACTAGAAACAGCAGCATGGCATTAGCCATTTTTACATACAACGTTTGTGGACCACATAAGCAGACTCTTAACACCATATTCCTGTCTGCAAGTAAACTTCAACCTAAATCTGGGCAAGACAGTTTTCTTATACATCCATTCTCCCAACCTACAGTAAATTATAGGGACCACTTATCAGTGGCACTATGTATAGCAATGGTTGAGATTTACAAATGGGTACATTGACCTGCAGGCCTCCTACCTTCACAAGAAAATAAAGAATTATTTGAGAGCTGAACTTCATGTTGAGTCATTGAAGGATGCCTGAAAGACAACCACCAATTTGTAAATGTCAGCTACCTGACCTTCCGACTTGCATAACAATTCATATAGAAGTATGCAGATATGTTAGTCAGACACAGTGATTCATTTTTGTCTATTTTCCTAACAAATAAATAAATGAAATGCTCACCTAGAATCCTGAACATGGTTCTCTGCATTTGTGGTACTGCTGCTATAGGAGTTTGTAGTAATAAGACAGGTTTAAAACCCAGTTGGAAATCAAGGTACTAAGCACACCTTTCACCAAAATCAGTAACATCATTTTGCAGCCATATTTTGCTCTGACAAGAATTTATTTATATAACCCTAGATGGCACTATCCAAGGGCTACTACCCTGCCTGCTTGGCTAGTAGCAGGTTAAGGGCCTGAGTTCTGAAACAGGTGCCTCCACCCGGAGATCAGGGTTGGCAGTGGTCAAGCTAACCTGGGCAGAGCTCTCCGGGACACTGTAACCCCTTTTTCCCATCTAGTGGCCTGAACATTATACAATAATCACTTTCACAATACCCCTGGTACACCACGCAAGTACCCACACTGTTTGCAGTTACCACCAGGGCGTTCTTCTGGCTCAACCCTGGGGACCCACTGTAAAATAAGGTTAACACAGCAAATAGCAACAGTACAGTACTTTGAGCACAAACTGGAACCACAGTCAGATTACATGCAGAAAAAGTTAGATCTTATTTATTCAGGGGACTTGAGCAAGGAGGGCAAAATCAAGTTAATTAGCTTAAAGGTTATATCTATCAAACAGTTATGCATGCACTTTGAGTCCCCCTACACAGTCCACCTCTGGGTACCCAGGTAGAGAAGAGATGGGCTAGCCAGGACAGTTGCCCGGGGTTGCAGCTGGTTGGGGCCCTGTGATGGAAAACACAACATGCACAGTATACAATATTTGTAATCTGGAGCCAGAGGCTCAGTTAAGTAAAGGAAATGAAACGACAAGACAATCAGATGACACACTCAGATTAAACTGTTGTTGTGAGGAGCTACCCTGGTATTTACACACAATACCCAAGACTGGACACAGGCTGGATGAAAATCGAGACTCAAGTGGTTGATCTGGAATGCCAGGAGAAGCAGGGCCCACACAAGTCGCAGAGGCATTGTCCCTGTTCAAGCGTGGAGCAGGGGCCGATCCCCAGGCAGGTCTCTTGTCGATGGCTTCTCTGTGCAGTGGGTAGTCTGGCTGGGCCAGTCTGGTAAAGCCCAGACCACATGGAGACAAGTTCGAAGCAGTCCGTTTTGGGCTGGATATAGCTTTCAGCAAGCAGAACACAGTTCACACAGTGGGTAACTAACTCACAACCCACTAGCAGCTCATAGCACATTTACATGCTGGGAATTTTACTGTGTAGCAAAGCGTTCCAGGCACAATCACAAAGTCTCTGCACACACCGGAGCTTAGGGGTAGCGGAACTCCTGACAGGCTGATCGCATTCAGAAAAATATTCGGTCTTCTTCAGGTTGAGCCTGGCCCACTTTAGTGGCTTACTTTAGTCACACAAACTTGGATTTAGTCCAAAATAATTGTCTTCTCTCCTTCTCAGGAGCAGCAATCGCACGCAGGCCAAAAACTTAGCCTTTTCAGAGTTCTCCCATGCGAATCCACTAAGAATTGCTGCTCAGCAACACTTCAGCTCCTTCTTGCTCAGCTTCCAGCTTATTTCTAACTGACAACTGCAAGCAGCCCAGGACTTCCCAAGATCCAAAAGAACTGGTTGGCTGATTTGGCTGTCAGTCAAAGCAAGACTCCCCTTCAGTTGCAAAAAGGTGCAACAAAACTCCAAACTAAAGTTCCTACAGATTTTGAATTCAGACAGCTCCTGTAATCCGGCTACATTTAAGCCCCACCAGTACTGTTTGGTTCAATTTGCAGTCCAGGACCAAGATAGGAGACAAACAAAACAGTCCTTGCTACAAAGAAAGCAGGTTAGACAAACTACATTGTCATTATCACTCTAAATGATTTTCAGTAAATAGTTACATCTTTCAACAGAGCTCCCTCTCAGATTACTTAAACTGCAATTAGGAAGCTCTTAAAGAGACAGTTCACAGAGGCTATGCAAGCTCTGGTAATCACATTTAAACTGCTAAAACGCAGGACACCAGCCTGCCAGTGAGCATTTAGGCAAGCTCAAGGAAGACTTTTGGGAACCCCATTTGTAGGGAGTTACATTTATTTTTACAAAAGTCCTGGAATATGGATCTGAGGTTTTTATGTTTATTTTGCACCTAGTTTAAGTGCATGTTGTCATTCAGATGTGTATTAAAAAGTGGGGCCTTTTGTTTTTCTATTTGTTTATGCTCCTGGAGCCTGGCAGGTGGCTGTGGCCTCCTTGGAGGACTCGTTTCTCTGGTCCCACGTGTCCCTGCTTATGCTGACCCTTGGTAATTCCCCATGGCTTAACCCCACAGTGGGGCCAGGCAGGAGAGCACCAGCTTTCTCTGCCCCCTGAGCACAGTCCAGAAGCCAGGGTGGTACAGGGTTGCAGGGCCATCATGGAGCTGCCAGCTCCATTTTCACTTCCTCCTCCCCACTGATGTGAGAATGCCGATCAGTGCCTCCCGACCCATACTGCCCTCCAGCTGCCACCAGAGGGCAGTCAAAAGTGGACAACAAGCCTCACCCTCCCACTGAGAGGACAGTAGTCCTCCAGATGCTCAATCCTCCCTCACCCCTGCCACCCCGAGATCTGGGCTCATTCCCAAACCTGGGTTGCCGATGTGGCTAAATGTGTAGCGACCAAGCGTCTCAACCTCCGGCACCACTGGGCCAGCTAAAGGGGGTCTTTTGCAAAGAAATAGTGAACCTAAATGTTTTGCACTGCATAACCTAATTTGCGTGCTTATAGTGAATTCAGGCCAGATAACACATCTAACCCTACCCAAAACACTTGTGAACATTGATGGGTTTCTAGTGTTTATTTTATTAAGCTGTATAGATTTTCTAATTTTAATTTCTAGGGCTTCCATTTATGTAGAGATTCACTTAAATGAGACTATTGTGTGATTAGAAATGTTTTATGACTGTTTACTAATGTACATGTACTATATATATGTTTTTAATTTAATTTAATTATGTTTGTATTTATTTTGGCTTACCTTTGTGGTCATATGCCATATAACTGTTTTAAACCTTTGTACAGTTCTACAGACTTACTGTATGACTCTTCAATACAACTGTATGATTTTTCGATGTGAACTCATATATATGTCCTTGCACAATCTTTACTATATTTGTGCTGAGGCTGTAATTGAAAAAGGTGTCTTTATGTCACCAGTGTACTTACCTAGTTAAGAAAATTAAAATAAATAAATAAAAACAAATGACCACTGCTATGTCTTGAGAAAGTGGTGATTTAACAACTGGCCGTGAAATGTTGGTGTTTCCAAATTCTGTGGTGACTATAAGTCTACAATAAAAAGTTTCTTGAAATATTGATATATATTTATAAAATGGGTGAGAACTATCTATAAAATGCTGTCCCTGGTTGAATGAAACACACCACATGACCATGCATTATCCCACAGTGACCGCACAACTTGGGCAGGCAGTTTTTGACCAGAGTGCTTTAAAATTAGCTGGAGGAACCAATCTGTGTTTGTAGGTCTTTTGAAAAATTTACCCCAGATATACGATAACCAGGGCATCCCATGCCATTGGCTTGATTTCATATGGTCTCTCTCCTGTTGGCTAAGTTATTACCATATTATCTGGGTACTTCTTGAGCAGTGAAGACCTTACCAGGAGGTAGGCAGATTTTCAGATAATAACCTTGGTTAGCTGGTACAGCTTAGTTAGCGGGCAAAAAATGAAATAAGTGAGGAGATTAGTTCCTCTATTGCAGGAGCCATAGACGAAAACTGCCCAAGGATTGAGCTGGGTGAGCTCCATCATCCAAGCTCCGCTTCTGGACATTGTTCTTTTATTGAGCTTGGAAATTTCCTCCCGTTTCTTTTGTCTTTCAGTACTATCTTAGTGCTCACCCTTGGTGGACACTGATAGACACAAAGCAAAGTTAACAACTAGACAGGTCTAGGGAAGGGCAAAGGCTACCATACTTACTAGGTCTCAATTTCTGTGAGACAAGGAGCTTTGTTTTTCATAACACAATATGTTGAACTGCAATGTAGCAATCCAAAAGTCCTATGTTATGTTTTTTTTTTTCTACTGTGAAACATTTTTCAGTTGTCTGGGTAACAACTAATGCATTTACATTTTTAGGCATTGGGCATCACTGAGTAACCTGGTAGCCTCCTTGTTGAACTCGATGAAGTCCATCGCTTCACTGCTTCTGCTCTTCCTCTTCATTATTATCTTTTCATTGCTTGAATGCAGCTGTTCGAGGCAAATTCAACTTTGATGAAACTCAAACAAAACGAAGTACCTTTGACAACTTCCCTCAGGCTCTTTTAACTGTGTTCCAGGTAATTTTCTTTTTGCCATTTGCTTGATGTAATGTGTACAGTATATACTGTGTTCCAGGTAATTTTCTTCTTGCCATTTTTGACGCAAAGTGTATACTTATTTTATTTGTACTGTATTTTACTTTTCTCTAGTAAGATTAAACATCATACTTTGGGTTTCAGATTAGGTATACAGCTGAATGATCTAATTCCTCAGTTGATACATTGAATGGCATACTCTTAATTCAGTTTTCAGTATTCTGTGTATGGTTCATTGATACATCTGATCTGAAGTGTTGTATTTTCTGCCTCTGTAACTAGACTCAGGACATGTACTGTAAGCATTTGTCAGCAGAGAGCATGGAAGTGGTGACCTGTAGAGTCAGAGATCTAGGAAACGTTTACTTAATATGTCTTGAGAATGACTCATACTTTCTTGAGAGAACAAAATGTTCAGTGCTAGACTGGGAATAAGAGAATTAGAATATTATCTAACCAAGTAGAGTGAACCAGCACTCACTAACCACACAACATCACTGACACAGACTTGTAGTGTAAAATTAAAGTGACACTTATATAACTTACGTATGTAAAATTGTTAAAATGCCAAGGGCAATAGCAAAATCTTAATATTTCACGCGTAGCATTTATCAAGAGAATTCTCTTTCTTATAGAAATTCTAGGCAAGTTATTTAACTTAAAAGTTTTGCACTACAAGTTTGTGTCAGTGATGTTTTGTGGTTAGTGAGTGAGTGCTAATTTGTTCTGCTGGTATGATTTTAACCACAGCACCACTGTCCTGTGTCTGGAGCGGCATTTTGGCTGTGTTGAATATTATTGAACCCCCAGTTCTTCTCCCTCACCTCATTGCAAAGCCCTAACGTGACTTTTATTAAACTAAGATTCAACTGTTTTTATTAATGCAATCAAAAAACAAATGTATTGAAACATAAAGCTTAATACACTCTAATTACAGATAACTTAACATCAAAACACATACTAACACTCAAATTGCAAAGGCTAAGAGAGTACTGGGACAATCAAATGAAACATTAAAAGTCAGGAAGAAAGAGTGTTATTGCTACTGTATAGATCCTACATGAGGCCATTATTAGAGTATGGTAGCCCTTTATGGAGACCAATAAAGGGAGGAGGTGCAGATAGGATGGAGAGGGTACAGAGGCAGGCAACGAGGGTAATATATGGTTGCAGGGGACTATCATATGAAGACAGTCTTAAACAATTAAAGTTGATGCTGCTTCAGACTAGAAGGATCGGGGGATTTGATGTTACGCTATAATCTGATACACGATAGCCAACTCCAGAATGAACTAAATCTAACTTTTAAAATTAACAATAAGGAAGAGGGCACCAACTACAATTGAAACCACAAAAGTTCAATACAGAAAAAGAAAAGCTTTTTACACAGAGGGTGGTCAACCCCAGGAATTGCCTACCAACAGAAATAATAAGAAATCATAAGCAGTACAAATAAAGACCAGTTCAAAAGGAATTTAGATAAGCACATTCTTGAGGGGAACAAATTACAATTTTACAGCTAATGGACAGGAGCTCATATGGGCTACAAAGCCTCCTTAGGTCCTCACTTTTTAGTATGCACCTTAGTAGTATAAAGGGGTCTGATCCCACTGCAAGTCATCTTAGTTGTTTAGGGTACTGCATTCAGAAACATACTGGCTTCCTTAATCATGTCCAAGTTAAGGCATCAGCACCTGTTATCAGGCTATCCTGAAAATGTACAAAAGAAAACTTCTTCCAATTGGACTGCAGTGGTGTATGCAGAAAGTTGATACTCCATGACATATACCAAGTAATTAAATAAGTGTGAATCTGGGAAGGGCATATGATCATGCATCTCCTCTGCCTCTGAATAGCTGAATCACTTGGAAAAATTGCTGTATGATCTTCATGTACCCATCTTTTAAACTATAGATTGTTATTCAGCTCTAAGAACTAAGAGATCATCAACATAATTAAGAAACCTCCATCCGGCTCAGAGAGTGGCTCAGCTGACTCTTTATGCTTTAAACCCCAGGAATCTTTCACTTAAGTTTAACAAATGGGACTTCCAGTTCCGGTATGCTTGGTGAGCACGCAGATTGAGAGGCTCCTGCCTTACCTTACAAAACAGAACACTAAAAACATTTTAAAACTCAGAATTTACAGACCACCTGCTCTCTAACTACTCTTAGCAAGTGCTCCTTCAACAAAAGATGGCCAAATAAAATTGTAACCAGTTCCAGCCATTAGCTGATAAGACTGAAAGGAGGATCGTATGTCCTAAGATGGCGACCAACAAACCAGGCTTACGCTGAGTTCTGAAAAAACATAATGCATCCCGGAAACAAAAGCACCTAAAAAATCTCCAGAGCCGAGCTCAGAAAGTATTCTGCAAGTGATCACGGACTTCAGAGGTGAGGTCCTTGAATTGCTAAAGGACATCAAAACTAAATTGGGTACCTTACAAAGTCGAGTAGCTGAAGTAGACCACTAGATTTCTTTGAATTCAACTGGATTAGATGAGTGCGAGGAAACTGTCTGGACTCTTGCAGCTGAACAACTGGCAATGTCCATTGACACGAGGATGCTGAAAACCGGTGGGGGGAGGTGGAGAAACATCCGGATCTTTGGTTTTCTGAAGAGGAGGGGACACAACCCCAGAGCTTCTGCTGATTATTTCTTGTGCCTGATACTAGAGCTGGATCCAGATTTTCAACTCGATGTCGAGAGGGCCCATAGAGCTCTTGGCCCTAAGCCCTCCTGACCTGAAGCAAGGTCCTGCTCCTTGTTATACGCCTGCCTAGTTATCAAACTAAAGAGACCCTTCTAAGAAAGGCCTGGCAGAAGGGCAAAGTAATGTGAGGACAACTCGCCTGCTGTTTGACAATGATTATGCCCTCTGCACACCAAAACAACGTAGGGACTACAGTCCATTGTTCCCTATACTAGCACACAGAAAATGCATTTCCGCCCTCCCTATCCTGCTAAATTGATAGTTTTTCTTCCATCGGGCCAGCAAACATACAGCTCGGCATCAGAAGGTACAGCAGACCTTTTGAATAGGGGAATTATTTCTGAGAAGGTTGCAGAGACTGTCAAATCACATCAGGGGCAGGCAAACCAGATGGATCACCCTAACCAGCTTCAAACATCAAAATTGCCACTGGATGTAATATTGAGGTGACTGCAACAATACAGGAACCCTACAATGCCTGCCTGAACTGTCTCTGAGGACAGGTAGCTATTCTTTGTTATTGGATTGGGGCCTACCTTCTCCTGTGGTGAAGAGGGGCGAAAGTTGAGGTGGATTGCTGCGGAGGTGAGGGAGGGTGTCTTCTCAGAGTCCAGGCAACATATAAATTCCAAACATTGGTTCTATCCTCTTACTATTATTTGGTTATTCATTGCCATTTGGGCTTCTGGTAGTTCTCTGATGGTGGGGATTTTCCCAGGCTGGAGGGCTCCCTTTTTGGAGATTATTGCCCTCGTTACCTCCATACTTCCAGCAGTATCCTGGCCTTTCTGGAGCCTCTCTGCCCCTTTTATTAGCCTGCTGAATATCATAGTTGGGCTTCCCCTGGGGCAGAGGAACCCCTTCTGACAATCATACTTGGTGTAGGGGCACGATGAGGGGCCAGTAGGACAAATGTCTTGTCAAGACTTCAAGACAACTGTTTCTATCCTTTTGTCCAGTCCTACAGCTTTCAGCTTTCATTATAAAGATCCTGTGTTGAAAAAGATGCTGACTGGTCAAAGTAAACCATTTGGAGCTTGTTATCATACTCTTGCATTATACTAAACCAAACCATTTAGGGCATGGTCCTTAAAAATCGGAATTATGGAGAGGAGGGTTCTATGATGGGATATAGGAATATCTTCTAAATCTGGTTTGAAGGTGTTTATATATACTGTATTATACACATCCCCATTTTGATACTAAGGGATCTCCCAATCGTAGTTGTAACAGTTATTCACTTCTACTATTCTGTTTGGGTCCTGCTTCTCATACCCTCCCACCATAACCTCACAGTTTTACATGGCCTGCTTACTATTTGGACTAGAAGGTTGTTTGCCTCCTTGGCTGAATGATTGATAAATGGCTCAAGTTATACCGGGTCCACCGGGAGTGGTAATATTTCCACTCCTTTTGGGACTCTATTGCTGATCCTGGGGTTTAATTCCAGCTTTTGTTTATGAATCCCACATTCCTCTCCTACTTCTTGGGAAATCAGGACAGGATGCTCCAGGGAAGCTCAGAATGAGCACCTCCCAACTGGGAGTCATACTGTATATCATTCTGGTTAAGGTTAAGGTTAATAGGGTTAGTGGTTGTTATATTTATCATGTTTTACCCAGGGGTCATTTGATCCTGGTTTCCCTTGTTTCTCCGTGGTCTAGGGAATTCTACCATAGCTCTCTATAGACAACTGGAACTACGACAAAGTGCCTCTAGGGCCAAATATTACTGTCTACAATTTCCTTTTTATTTCCAGATCATTCTAAGGAAATTTGCTATAATTATTTGGGATTGTACAAGAAATAGAGAATGGGGGGCACACATATCAAGAGATTTTTTGTTAATCAAGTCTGCTTTATTGTTCTTTTTGTTAAATTGCAGTCAGCGGATAGCTTCTTCTAGGCAGCTGGACCGTGGCCTCCGGAGGTGTGGTCTGGACTGATGCATCTTCTTTCAACCTGGGAAAAACACATTCTAATTAAAACCTCAAAATCCAATATGGTGTCAGTTAATCCAGTAAAAATGATATTGCATAATATTAATGGTATCCATGATCCCATTAAAAGAGCCCACCTTATGCAATATCTTAACAAACATACTTCAGATCTTATCTTTCTTCAGAAGACTCACCTCTCTGAGGTTGAGCACCTTAAACTAAACTGGCGAAACAGATACAGGGTTGTTGCCTCATCACATCTGAGGGTAAAAATGAGAAGCGGCTATTCTAATCCCCCGAAACACTCTCCTGGAAATATCACAAGCATATTGATGCCCAAGGCAGGTATGTGATTACTAAGGGTCTTTTGTAGGGTCAGAAGGTTACATTGGCCAGTGTCTATTTCCCCTCAGACAAAATTCCCACTTAGGATTTATATCAACACTCTTGGACCTCCTCCATGGCCAGTTGATCCTGGGAGGTGATCTCAACTTAACTTTATTGCTTCACATTGATTACTCCGACCAGCAGAGACATAGGAATTCATCCACTACTAAACAGTTTAAAAATACTATGGACCATTTAGGTTTTGTAGATGTGTGGCAGTGTTTATTCCCTCTACACCTGGCTGTACTTACTATTCACCCATATTTAAGTCTCATTCTAGACTGGACTATTTTATGACAACCTGTAAACACCTGTCATTAGTCCAGGATATCTCCATAGGCCCAAAATCCTGTCTGATCATCATCCTCTGACCCTTAAGTTAGATATGGGCAGAGAAAAGAAACAGACCCACTGGAGACTGAATTCATTATTTTTAGCTGAGAAAGGATTCCTGGAGGAAATTAAACCAGAATTCCTCTCTTCTTCTCTGAGAATCGTCCCCAGATATTTCTGATGTGAGTCAATGGGATTCAATGAAGGCAACAATCGGAAATAATAGCCTACACCACCAAAAAAATAAAGAAAGAGAGGCTAAGTATTGAGCGTTGTCAGAGCAACTATTAAACTATCAAATGTTATACTGAGAAGGAGATACTGATTTGCAAATACAAATTAGGGACACTGAGCTGCTTTGCAGAAGATTATAGATAATAAAATATAACAGTCCCTACTTTACCTCTGACAAACAGTTCACAAGGGGGTTCCAGGGGTTAGGAAACTGCCAGAAGCTCAGATCCCATAAGCGCTCCACCAATATTCTGAAGCTTAAAAATTTAACTACTGGAAAATTACATCATTCCGATAGTCATATTCTACAAGCCTTCTCAGACTATTATTCTAAGTTATACTCCTCAAATTGCCCTTTAATCTATCTGATTCCTAACAGTTTTAAAACAAAGCCAATCTCCGCGTTGTCCCTCTTCAAATTAATACTAAATTTCCATCTCCCAGCTGGAGATAATGGAGACAGTAAAACTCTTAATTTGGGCCACTGCCTAAGTCCCAATGGGTACAGAGGTTTATAAAGGATTTACTCCCAAATTACACTCCTTATTTACTGAAATTTCCCAGGGCGGTCTGTCTCCCCATCTTGGTATTTTGGAACTATTGCCCCAATACCAAACCACACAAGGATCCTTCAGATCCTGGATCCTACTACCCTATTTCTATTTTAAATGTAGATTATAAGATCTACACTGCCATTTTAGCTTCAGATTGGAACTCATTATCCAACAAATTATACACCCGATCAATCTGGCTTCAGTAAAACAGGAGTACTATGGACAACATCTGCAGAACATTAATCCTGCAGGAATATGTCTGTACCAGAAAAATTCCATCAGTATTTATTAGCCTTGATGCGAAAAGGCCTTCAATCATGTCTCGTGGCCTTTTCCATGGGACACCTCAGGGCATTCATTTTCCCTCTTCATTCATTACTTGTTTAATTAACCTTTGTAGGTCTCCGAGGGCCTATGTCCGAATCAGTGGAGCCCTATTCACCCCGTTCAATTGGGTAGAGGAATGAGACAGGGATGCCCTCTGTCTCCTTACCTCTTTGCACTATACCTGGAGCCCCTGCGTGTCTTGAAATTCTGACTTTGATCGAAGGCATACCAATTGGCCAGACAGGAACATAAAATCAGCATGTTTGCTGACGATATAATAACTTTATTGTCCCCATGACGACTATTCCTGCAACATGGAAAATTTTGACCCATTTCAAAAGAATAGCAGGATTCAAATTAAACATGGCCAAAACTGAAATTTTAGCATTTAATTTTAACTCTCCCCATCGCCTAAACAAGGCCTACCCTTTCTAATAGCTGTCCACAAAATAAAATACTTGGGCCTTCATGTTCCCTTAGACCGGAGGTCATGGAAACAATAGATTATGAACCTCTAACTTTACTAATTCAGTCAGACCTGGACAGGTGGTCTACTGGTTTTCCCTTTTCACCAGTGAATTGAGATTATCCTGACTAATATTCTTCCCTGCCTTCTGTACCTGACCCAAAATATCCTCCTTTTTCCCTTGATATATTACTTCAGATCATGGAACAGATTGATATCTGGCTTTGTCTGCAGTAGGGTCATCCCAGAATAAGTTTATCATTCCTTAAATTATCCTTGACTCGGGGTTTTAACCTTCCTGATTTTAGCTTATACGCTAAATCAACATTTCTGAGGCTGTTGATACTGTGGCTGACAGAGTCTTACCAGTCACCCTGGAAAACCATTGAATTTCATTTAAATGATCTTTTGATAGTAAGAGAATTCTGTTCTCTGATGAGAGATCTGTGTCAGCTGCTGCTCTCACGAATATTATGTCCCAAATCTTTAAACTCTGGAAACATATGAGAAGGTCTCAGCCGATTTATACAATTCTGAGTACTGTGAATTAATTTCTGAAGGCGAGACTTTTGTCCCTATACATATGGATCTAGCCTTCTCCATTTGGAGAAGAATGGCACTCCACATATCTAACCAATTTTTCCTCTCAAAGTATTCTCCCTTTTGAAAAGTTACAGTCTCGGTACAATCTCCGTAACTCTGACCTATTCGCTATTTCCAGGTTGTAATCACAATTACGAAATAGGAACCTTCAGGTTAAAATACCCTCCTACCCCAGATTTATTAAAATTATTCATCGAAGCTACTAGGGAATTTAGGAACACATATCATTGGACTTATTTGTAAGGGGTTGAGGAATGAACAATCAGAGTCCACTGCCTCAATTCTACAGGAATGGAATAGAGACTTGCCCTTAGAGATCTCCATGGAGACATGGTTGGGAACCACCTGGGGTCATAAAGACCATATCCCTCTATGGAGGGAGTTTGCATGGAGTGCGCTCCCACTATTTTCAAGCACCAGCAGTTCTTCTCAAATTCCTTCCGGAAAAATATGGTATTTGTTGGAGAGTTGCAGGTTGCCCTGGGGCCTCTCTAGGCCATGTGTTTTGGCTCTGTCCTAACCTGGTGCCTTTCTGGCTCACCTTTCAAATGGAACTTACTGCTTTATTTAGTGAGCCAGTTGAGCTAATGGCCGAACAGATTCTGCTGGGGGTCTTTCGGACCACACTCCTCCATGGCACAACAAGCTTCTTCCAGTTCATCTTCTAGCTGTAAAAAGCTATAACCCATCATTGGATGTCGACACAGATACCAACAGTTCAAGAATGGAGAACTATTATGTCTGATTTACATTATATTATTTAGAGAGTCTCAATGCTAAAATACAAAATGAAAGTCCATCTCATATGTTAAAATGGCAGAGATGGGTTCTGCACTATTCTTGGTGGACCTCAGCTTTTGCCCATAATCTTTAAAGTGGGTTGGATAACCACTGGTTGTCATGCCACATAACAACGAAGGGGGTGTTGAGAGCTCGGAATCCCAAATTGACCAACATTCCATACCCTATTAAGACAGAAGACTATATATATATATATATATATATATTAATTAGAGGCAAAAAATGATGTTTAATACATCAGTTAGGGTTGTTCCACAGTGACAAAAAGCGAGGAAATTAGATGTTAGGGTTGAAACCCCTTTACCCCTCAGCCCACCCCCAACTGGAATTGGGGTCGCATTGGGTCATCGGCCCTAAGTGTCACCCCATCACATGTGGAAAGAAGCTGAGGAATAGGAGAATGGGTTGACAGTTAGGACTGATGACCCCAATGCACCCGATACCAGTTGGGGGTGGGCTGGAGGAGTGCAAGGGGTTTCAACCCTAACATCGAATATCCTCGCTTTGTTGCTGTGGAACAACCTAACTGATGCATTAAACGGAGTTTTGCCTCTAATTTCCCTTCTTTTGAGAATGATAATGAGAAATAGTAGAATGTAATGCAGTGGCGGGAGGCTGGGGTGATGTCTTGTCGCATTGTAACATTGTGCCTGCAAGCGCAAATCGTAATGCGCATGGTGACGCAAAGCAAAACAGAAGGAGGAACAGTACTGTAGACAGAAATGTTAAAAACAATGGAAATGCAACCGCAAATGAAACGCTGAAGGTAACGCACATGATGGCGTAAACGTGAACGTTATGAAACGGGTACGGAACCGCAAGCAGAAACAGTAATGGTGATGGTAAGAGTAATGTAAGCGCACAGGCTGGTTTTCCCAAAAGCTGTACAGAGAAAGACAGTGAGTAGAAAGAATGTATGCAAAATAATGACTCTGAACACAAAAATCAGTAGTTGTAATAGTAAATTGCTTAGATCTCAGTAACTGTACGATATAGAAAAAAATGTAAAAGTCATATGTATTATCACTTTCCTGGCTAGTTTTGTACGGGCTATAATTTTTCGACAAAAGCTCTGTATCTTACACCGTTTTGAAATCTGGGTCCTCAAAGGCGCTTGTGACGCCGTAATGTTATCCTATGGAAAAAAACAGAAGTTCGGACTGCCATAACTTTTGAACAATTTAATATTTTATCACGAAATCTTCAAAAGCACATCGGGGACCCTGGCCGCACATTCCCTGAAGACTTGGACTGTTACACAAACTGTTGCGACCTGTAGGCGCCGTAGAATTCCAGAAAAAGCGAACGCACGCGTGCAGATCACGCTTAATAACTCCGCAGCTGTGTATCCGACCAGTACAAAACTTGTCAGATCCCAAGGCATATGGGTCTTGATTGTATTCCAAATTTCAGGCAAATCCGTCAAGCGGTTGCAAAGTTATTAAGGTGCAATATTTTGGGTTTAACATGTAAATGGCTCCTCAACCGAACTATGGTAGCACTACCGTGCTACCATATATATATATATATATATATCTCATCCTCTAGGAAGCAATTGGCTATATCTCAACATTATTCATCATTATGAAGAACCCCTTTCTTTTAGCCCCAGAAACTAGGGAATTCCATGGAGATGGACTTCTTTTAACAACTTGTAAACTGGAGAACTGAACTGCTTTGATAATGTTTAGATCCTCAGGAATTTATGATTCTGCTGACTATCCAATGCTGCTATCTATTATCTCATCTACCTCAATGTAATGTAACTTGACTCGTTGCGTGTGTAGAAAAGTTGAAATAAAAGAAATTATAAAAAAAAAAAATTTGAACTAATGCATTCATTCCCATGGAATGAGCAGCCCAGAGCTTTATTGTTTATTTATTTATTTAGCTTTTGTTGACCAGGTAAGTGTACTAGACAAATCCTGCCTATTTTCAAGGCACGACCTGGGGAGGGTCACAGATGAATGCCAACTGACCTTGAACCAGATTAAGCTGTTGGTGGTATTTTAGTGAATGAGGAAATTTGGCCAGGACACGGGAAATTCCCTACTCTTTCCGATAAGTGCCGTGGGATCTTTAACATCCATCTGAACTACCACCAATCCAGGCAGATGGGACCTCGGTTTAACGTCTCATCCGAAGCGGGCGCCTCAGAGTGCAGCACCCTCTCATGCTGCACTGCAGTGTCAGTACTGGGATATTAACCCAAGTGCCAGATGTAGGAACTGAACCCACAGCCCTCTGATCTCCCGGCCTCAGGCGAGTGTGCTACCTACTGAGCCACTGACACTGACAGTTTATTATGTTCGGTTCCTCTTTATTTGGGAACTGAGTGCATATTTACAGTTTAGCCTAATAAAATTCCTGTTAGACCATTTTACTATTTGCAGTTTCATTTCAAGTGAACTGAACTGCATTTCAATACTTTTAACCCTTTTACATATGCAGGGTTGTTTTCTCATTTTAAAAGTTACTTTTATTAATGGCTTGTCTTCCCTGGTTCATCAGTGACTGCATAACTGACAGATCCAAATAGAAAACAGGCCCACAGGCTTTAAAAACTGCTAAGTTTGTTTCACTGTTAAAGGCAGACTGTTATGAGTTGTGCTTAGGTGCCTAAGCCCAGACCATGATTTTAGCAATTGTGAGCTTTGTGTAACCCCTAGATGGCGCTATCCCAGGGCTACTACCCCTGCCTGACTTGCCACTAACAGGTTGAGGGGCCTGGATCCAATGGCGGGTGCCTCCACCCAGAGGTCAGGGTTTGCAATAGTTAAACTAACTTGGTCACAGCCCTCTGGGACACTGCAACCCCTTTCTTCCCACTAGTGGCCCACACAATATATCAGAATTACCTTCACAGTATACACTTACCCCAGGACTGGTTCCGGCACTGGGACCTCCTGTGAAATGAGATACAGTGCAACAATCACAGTACAGTACTTTAACATAGACAAATACCTCAGGCAGTATAACTTTGCTGAAACAAGCAGCTCTGATTTATTTAGGGGATATAACAAGGACGGGAAATCAGGTTAATTAGCTTATCACTCTAATATCTACCCATGGCTCTGTGCACAGGCCTATCCCCATCAGTTACTGTCCCTGGGTACCCAAGCCCTAGTGGCTAGTCAAACCGTGGCAGCTGGTAGGGGCCCTTTCACACAGAGAAAGGAAAATTAAACAGTCAGCAGTACAGTAATTCCATTTGGATTTAATGTGGCAATTCAACAAGGGAGGCGACCTGAATTAGTACTCCACGACCTCAAATAAGATAGGGTCCTTCAATATCAGCAGGGCTACTCTTGAGCTCCAAGAGACTCTTCACACATTTATATGGTAAAAAAAGAGTACTATACCAGGCAGGCTGCTTCTCTATCCCGATCGCAATTACTGCACAATACCGGGAGAACACACAGCAGATTCAGTTCCTGACAGACCGAGTGCAATTCAGTAATTTCTCCAGTCTTCTACAGGGTGAGCCTGGTTTCTACTCTTCAGAGATTCTTTGATTCTTTTCACAGGGCCAGTTCAGTCCTAACAAGCAGATTACACAAGCTGCAGACCGGAACTCTGGGCCTTACACACGTTTTTGACTAAAACTGCACACTGAAAAGCACAGGGCTCCTTCCTTCTTCACTGCCAAAGCTCAGCTGAAACTCCAACCGACAAAACCGGGCACTTCCTTTGAGTTCCTCCCAGTTCTTGACTGGATTGGCTGTCACTCACAATAGACTGCTGCTGTTGGTCCAAAAAGGCACTGAAGTCTAAACTACATCTCCCAGAGTCACTGCCCATACAATCCTCTTGTGGCTGGCTCAGATTATGAGTCCAAGTTCTGACTCGTCCAAGGCACCATTTTAGAGCTAGCTTACCCACACTGATTGGTCCAGTTCAGCAGTTCAAAACTAGAATGGGGAACTAGCAGACACAGTTCTGACTGCAAAGAAAGCAGGTTAGACAAACTGTAATTTCATTATTACTCTAAATAATTTCTGGCAAACAGTTACATCTTTCAGATAGGTTCCCTTTGCACTCTAGTGACTGCAAAATGAAGTGAACTGGCAGCAGCTCGAGTGGTACTCAGAGAAGCACACAGTCCCCCATACAAACTAATTATGTCTGCAAGCAGACAGCTCTTAAAGAGACAGTACCAGAGGCTCTAAAACACTCACTGATAAATGGCTTAAATGCCAAACACCATTCAGGCTTGGAGCATTCAAGCAAGCTCCTGGAAGTCTTTTGGGAACCCCCATTTGCAGGGAGTTACATTTGTATTAAGTTTGCCCTAAAACACAAAAAGAAGAGGGCTAAGAAATTAGAAGACTTTACAGCTTCTCAGTCTGCCTCCACATCAGCAAAAGGCTTACATGAGGGTTAAACCCTTCAAAATGAGCAGCAGTCCCTGTCAAAGGGACAGTATTGAAAGATAAAGCTGCAAAGATGGATCAGAAATCAGATTGCCTGAACAGGGACCCCTGAAACCAGTAAAAATAAAAGATTCTCAGAGCAAGCACCAGAAGTGGTGCACACCAATAAAGAAGAAAAAGAAAAACATATATCTGTCTCTCCTCCTGAAGAAGGAAAGGAGTCACCAGTGAATACAAATAAAATGCCCTTGATGGAGGACATGACTAAGGCATAGCAATTCTTCCAGGCCTTCCAGGCTATAGGGAATTTAATTAATATGCCTGCTCCCCTCCCAGACACCAGTTCTAGTCCCAAAGCCTGTGGAGGAGCACGTAGAAATGTGTTTTGAAGAAGTGGAGAAGGAGGACCCATAGAACCAGATGGTTCTCCTGAGCAAGAATTTGGCTCACCTCCAAGGCCGCCAGATGGCTATACCTCTCATTATACCTTTGTGAGGCATATGGTCAATACCATCAGCATTCCTTCACCGGAAACTGATGAGGATGAATGAAGAGTGTGTTGAATTCATGGATATGATGGGCTTAATCCCACTAAGAGGTTGATGCTGCCCATCAATAAATTAATCAGAAACGCCACCTTTAAAATTATGTCGGCACCCATCTCCACTGCTGGCATAGTTAAGAAAAGTGAGAAAAATATCAGGTTGGTAAACAGGGCTCTGAGTGCCTGTATACTAACCCTGATCATGATGGCATGGTTCAGACTGCAGCCATGATAAGGCCAAAGTGCCTGTCTCCTCCCAGCCTCCTGATAAAGATTCCAGGTAACTGGATACCATGGGCAAAAAGTTTACACTTCAGCTATCCTGCTCCTAAGGCAGGCAGCTTACCTAGCCTACACAACACAGTACCAGCGAACCTTATGGAGTTCCATACTGGCACTGAGCGAAAGGGCTTCTGGAGGCTTGGCACAGGATATGGCTGACACAGCAGGATCAGCCACATTTATTTATTTATTTCAAAGTTCAGAAGTACACTTTTGAGCAGAAATGCTCATTTACAAAGGTTCCTCGTCAAAAGAACAATTTCTTTACACGTGTCCAGCTGACAACCTCAGACCAGGTGCGGAATCTGGCGTAGTATCTGACGACATGTCTGACTTTTAAATCTCAGGTGTCAACGGTGGTCAGAACTTCCTTTTGCCATCTGAGGAATATCGCCCAGTTGAAGCACCTGGTTCCTCAAAGGATCTTCAACGTTGGTCCACGCATTCGTTACCTCCGCCTTGACTATTGCAATGCCCTTTACCTGGGGCTACGGGGGTTGAATCGCCGTCTGCAGCTGGTGCAGAATGTGGCAGCCAGGCTGTTGACTGGATCTTCGGTCTAGCCATATAATGCCCTGCTCCCGGACTACATTGGTTGCCAGTTTTCTGGTGAATCACCTTCAAGGTCGGTTTGTTGACCTATAAAGCCCTACACGATCAGGGACCTACTTACCTAAAGAGCTCCTTTGTCCCTATTGTCCTGCCGCTCTCTCGATCCACTGCCGAGGGATTGCTAGAGATCCCCAGGTCCGTTTAAAACTTCAGGGGCAAGATGGTTTAGTTTATGGCCCCGACCCTGTGGAATTCTCTACCTCGTCAGGTGCGAAATTGCCCGACTGTCCAAAGCTTTAAAGGAGCTTTGAAGACATATCTTTTAGTAGAGCTTTTAATGATTTATGATAGTTTTAATCTTGTTTATTTATTGTTTTATGTACTGTACAGGCGCTTTGGTTACAAGAAAAGTGCCTTATGAAAATAAAGAATGAATGAATGAATGTCAAAGACAGTATTAAAAACTGATTAACAAAGGCTGAACAATGTTGATTCAGTGACATAACAAAAAAGAATCAGTAACATAAGTAGTTTCGGCAATACAGAGTGAACAAAAGTTAACATTCAACAGGTCAAATAATGCTTTTTTTTTTTTTTATTTATACTTTTGAAGAATACCTTTGAGCCTGAGGCTCGTTTCAGAGGTTCTGTGTCAGAAACAACAACAACAAGCACTACAATAGCAGGGAAATGCTGATACAGTCATATGCTAATAGAGTTTTCTACCACAGAAACATCAAGAAAACAATAGAAGGCAGAATACAGTAATTTGCTATATACAGTGGTGATGTATAAAAGACTGCAACAAGCAGGAATATGTCATGCAATAGCAGATGCTTTTGTCAAGTGTCAGAAGTAAAAAAACCCACATATTTGCTGATAGATGTATTTTAGCTAAATAACACATTTTAGCTAAGTGACACATTAGTCAAATAGCCCAGAGAGGAAGTGTATAGGGAGGAGGGTTAGACCTGAGAAAGATAAAATAGGGGGCAGTGGTAGAAGGGGTTAGGTGGAGGGAGGAGGGCTACAATAAATAAAGAAAGTGAGGGGCATGTGGTAAGGCAAAAGGGTGGAAGAGGGAGTGGTAGATCATGGGGAGGGGGTATAAGACTAGAGAAAGAGGTGGGGATAAGGGAGCAGGGGGAAGAGATGGAAAAGGGGAGAGGAGGAAGTACTAGGTGACTTAGATATCTGAGGGTGAAATAGGATGAACCTGGCAAGTTAGGAAATGAGGAGGGGTAAGGGAGACCTAAGGATAGCAAGGGGAGGGCTGTGTGAACCTAAGAGCTAAATTAATAGCAGATAAGATAAAGGGGAGGGAGATGATTAAGTCCTGCAGTCACAAAGTACCAGTTTCATATCGCTGTGGACACTAATGACACTGTATTCAGGTTATGGCCCATGCAGTGTCCCTCAGAAGGTTTGTCTGGCTTAGAACTACAACTGTATCCCAGGACACTTGACAAAAGCTATGGGTTTTCTTGTGAGGCAATTTTCCAGTTTGGTGACAAGCCAGAGGCTTACATTAAAAGGTGGATGATTATAAAAACAACCTACAAGAGCAACACTGAAAAAGAAAAGGCCTTTCTACCTGCTTTCCCATCTTCCCATAAGTATCCCTGAGCTACGGATACAAAAGCTTCACACGCTCATGAGTTGGTTTTTGTGGGTACAAAAACCTCGCTACAGCAGAGCCAAGTTAAGAGCCCAATGGACTAGAGGGGTGGAACCTTCCTGATTTTAATAGATATGCACAGGCGTTCCAGATAGCCAAATTGTGCAATAGCCTAAACAGGCACTCCCAATCCCTCAGTTTGGGTTGAAATAGAAAGTGCCGCTCTTGGTGATATCTCCACTTTGTTTTCTGGGCCACTCTTGTCCCAGTTTTGTGCAGCAGTGGTTAACTATTAAATCTACTCATCAGACCTGGCACTTCTTAGGCAAAAGCAGTCATAGGTGCTTGAGTATTGGCTTATGCACCACATTGTGGAACAACCTTTACTTAAAAATAGATCAGAAACCCATTGATTGGCCAGTTTGGAGAGCCTACCAGATACTCACGTTTCAAGACCTACTTCAGGATGATGAGAAAACCTTTGTGTCCTTTCAATATCTGAGAATTCCCTCCCTACCCCGTGAATGCTTTTGGCAATATTTGTAACTTCGTAGCTTGTATAATACTTGGGTTAAATCTAAATGCACTTGTGTGATGTGTGGGACATAAGCTGGGCCCATCAAAGAAAAGTTCCCTCTGTCCCTGTGGTCCCAAAATAGCAAAGGGTTAGTGGGTAGGATCAAGGTTGGGCCAGGGACATTTTACGGATCTGTCCCAAGCTGCCAAGGTAAGATGGGAGAGGATGCTAGGAACTACATTTTCCCCCAGGAGTGGTCAGACTGTTGGAAGGTAGCACATAATGCCTGTGTGGTTCAAAGAAGTCTCCTTATTAAAAATAAAATAATCCACTTGTGGTATAAAACCCTCTATAACTTCATAAAATGGGACTGACCCCTCATGACCTTTGTTCGAGATGTCAGTTGCCTGCAGCAGATTTACTCCACATTCTGTGGTGGTGCAACCTCTTCAGCCCTTATGGAAAAAAATAATTCCGTTTTGCTCATCTACCTAGCCAGAAACCTGCCCCAGTCTCCTTCTTTTTGGTTACTTGATATAACATCTGATGAAGGGACATTGTCTCAGTCTCAACTGTTATGGCTCACCAAGCCTCTGTTGAGCTCCTTCGGCTCAGTCTTATGAAATGGAGAACCCAGTACTTCCCTCACTCAAGCTTGATTAACAGCAATGAAATCACTAGTTTCTCATATGCGCCTTTGCAAAAAAAAATGAGTGCAGCTTTATGGAAATATGGCGCATATTTAGGTCAGGTTACCCAATCTCATTTTACACCACTGGTATCTTATGCAAAAGAGCTATTAAAGCCCCGTGAATTTAATAGATACATGATTTAGGACTGATATAATGTATTGCTTGATGATAGATAATAACCGTTCTGTATAGAATGCTCCTAGTTAATGTAACTTCTTACATATTAGTTAGCAATATATTTCTGATACTAATATTCTCTGTAACCACTAGTTGCATATAGTTCACTTGTAAGTATGTATAAAAGAGTCTTATTGCACTGTTTTATGTTATCTGCTGTGTCAGGTGTGCTGATTCCTCAATAAAAAGAATACCGTAACTGCAAAAAAGAAAAGGCCTCTGCTTCCTACAGGCCTTACAGAAGGGGGTAGGGTACTCTACCCTCATGCTTATGCCCCTATGAATACTCTCCACACAGAGGCTATTATAGGGGCAGAGGTAGAAGAAAATAGACATGCTGCTGCAACACCAGCACCCAAACCCCAGGCAAAACAGATCCCCTGACAAGCCCGCCTGGGTCACCCACCATTGTCGGTGGGAGGAAAACTGGTGCACTACTTCCAGCATTGGACAAAAATTACCACAGACAAGTTGATCCTAGAAGTAGTGAGCCATGGTTTGTCTCTGCAGTTCAAAGGTTTTCTAAACTCAGAGCCCCAACATTTTTTAGCCTCATGCAGCAGCAGCCGAAAATATTTGGGTGGAGTTGGATGGAGGAGAAGAAATTGCTGCAATTACATGCAATGGAAAAAGTATCTGCCAGCACAACAGGGAAAGGGACTTTACTCCAAATACTTCTAATCCTAAGGAAAAATGGGGAGTGCCAACTCATTTTAGATCTGAGGTAATTGAACAAACACATAAAGAAAGAAAAGTTCAGGATGGTAGCACTGGGCTCAGTGATTCATCTCCAAGTGGGAGACTGGCTGGGATCACTAGATCTGAAAGATGCCTACTTCCATATACCACTCAGGCCAAGTCACAGAAAATACTGCAGGTTCAGGTTAGGAACTGTCACTACCAATTCACAGCCCTTCCCTTCAGCCTGTCAGCTCCAATAGTATTCACGAAGTGCCTAGCTGTGGTGGCAGCACATTTGAGAAGGAGGGTAGTGGGGTTTTCCTTACTTAGACGACTGCTGATCTCAGGAAAACTCGAGTATGAAGCAAATTCCTCCATACTGCTGACTCAAAACAATTTGGAGGAACTGGGTCTTAATAAACTTTCAGAAGGCTCAGACAGAACCAGTTCAAGTTCTGGACTTTCTTGGTACAGAGCTGGATACCCTGCAAGGAAAGGTATTCCTTCCACTAGAAAGGGTAGCAAATGTGATTTCAGCTGCAGAATCCTTCAAAGCAAGCCAGCCAAGGTCTGCAAGGGTGTCCTAAGGCTGCTGAGCCACATGGCCTCCTCCACTGCAGTGGTACTATGCCTGATTCCAGTAGGGTTGCTACCTTTGGATGAGGCAAACACCGTATCCTAAACTCTGCCTCTGCCCCCACCCCACCCCTTTGCATAACAGCGTGCATTGCTTCTCCTTCAAAGCCATTTGTTATATCAGTAAAGACAACACTTAAAGCAGCAGTTCAACAAAATGTCAACATACTGTACCTTTTTTTTTTGTCTTGTCTCGGCACGGCTTGACCGGTCCGACCCCTATAGCCCTTCCAAATCAGCTGTTCTCCTGTTTGCTTCCTAGCTCAGCCCCCAGGGTGGGGCTGCGGCACCGATCCATGTGTCATGGACATGGGCCAGGTTATGGGAGCCAGCCTGAGAGTGAGGGAGAGGCGGCGCCATGGAGGCGCTGTGGTGGGATTTTCTATTTTGCTTCCTCTGGGCTGGGTGCATGCAGTGGCGCGGTCGGTGGAACTTGCACGCTCCTGTCGCCCTCCCTCAAAGCGTCTCACTGGCTCCCCATACTCACGACGGGCCACTTTGCTCCCCAGCTTCCACCAGGGAGCACTCCAGGTGCCGTGCTGCAGATCCCTCTCACTGGGGAAGGAGGAGCAGTCCTCCGGACGCTTGATTCTTCCCTGCCCCTGCCACCCCCAGTGGCCCATGCCCATTCCCAACACCTGTCACAGGCGTGGCGCGAGGTGTGGCATCCAGCGCCAGCCCTCAGCACCACTGGGCCGGTCATACTGTACCTGTTATTATAATAATAATAATAATATTCTTTATTTTATGGCACCTTTCAAGAACCAAGGCGCTAGCAAATATAAAATAACACATCAGACAATCCAAACATTTAAAAGAGCAAGTAATACAGTTAAATGAGATCAGTCACCAAATGCTTGGTACCACAAGTATGTCTTTAATGCCTGCTTAAATCCCTCTATGGTCTTGCACTCCTGTAACCGATGGGGTAGAGAATTCCAAAGGGTTGAGGCCGCATGGGCCCCAGAAGATTTCAAACACACCTAGAAATCTCTAGAAACCTCGTTGGCTGGAGCGGAGCTAGGAGCGATCGCTCGTGGCACAAGGTACCAGGAGCTCTTTCAGGTAGTCCAGGCCCAGTCCGTAGGGCTTTAAAAGTCAGTAAACCAACTTTAAGGGTGATCCGCCAGTTAAAGTTACTTCTCTAGGTTCTTCCTAGTTGTTTATTTATTTATTGACACTGGTTTATCAGATAAACATACAGAGATAAAAAATCTCATTTATATATGATCTGGGGAGACAAGGAAATACTGTAAACAGCATACAATAGTATACATGGTATATACTAAAGAAATTGTTTCCTGTAATATGAATTTTACATTACATCTGATTCATTCATCTGATTGTTCAAATAAATAAAAAATATATTTTTCTGGCTCCATCTCCTTTTCATGTCTAGTACATGCAAACTGCTTAATTCAGATTACTCCATTACACACCTAATTAAGCCAATATAACTGAGCGCCTGAAATAGCACAAAGTAATTTTTATGAGTGAATTTCAGCTTCCATCCTGTCCGATCATGAAGTGTGTATCGTGTTCTTATTAGAACGCTCATTCTTACAAGCACATGCCCAAAATCTACTTTGTACAGTACATTACAGTATTTGGTGAGGTGTGAGAACCCCATGAAGTTCAGCTTTTTGTTTTATGATGTACTTGTACTGTATTGATTTAAGCGAGTCATGGTGGGGGTGGTGATCACTGCATTTGTTTACTTCTTTATTGTTTTCTATTTTGTGTTCGTTTATTGTTGTCTTTGTGATTGTGCTTTTAAAACAAACTTTATTTTCTTATTCAGTTTGAAATTCTGTCTGTTTGGCTCTCCGATTTATTTCATTGTTCATTAAAAGAATGCAGCATCGCTGTTTGCCTTTCATTTTTCTTTGCATATTTAGCCCACATGTGCTCAGTGGTAGCAAGGACCATCCAGTCTAGCACAAGATCAGCATGTTGCTCCATAGCCTGTTGCAGTGTGAGGGCGCTGGTCTAATGTTGGCTGATGTCACAGCTGATGCTGACTCCTGAGTGACCTCTTCCTCGTCTTCGGACTCTTCCTGACTGGACTGTGGCATTAATGACATGACATCGGCGATGTCCTCTTCTTCCTGCAGTTGCTTTTCAGTGTGGTCTCCAGGTGGCACAGCTGGTCAGATTCTTCTTTGGTCAAACCAGCAGGAGGATCGATGTTGTTTTCTTCAGGCTCCGTGTCATATCAGCTTACTTGGGGTTATAGCCATGGTAGAAACCTGCTTTTTAAACAGCTAACAATTGTCTGTTGACCAATTTCATCCCAAGCCATTTTCATTATCCTGACACCATCCAGTACTTTAATCTGCTTAATGCCGTCCAGTTTGATTCAGTCACCCTCTGCCTCATCAGCTGCACATAATGCCTCTTAAAGGCATAGATGATTCCCATGTCCAGGGGCTGAATTATGCAGGTGGTGTTACATACTAATATACTAACATACTAAAATGCCAGCAGAATAGGCTTAATGATCTTTCACGCTCTGCTTGTTTGGTCAGCCCCCACCCTGGGAGCTGACCTTGCTGCCCTCGCCTTCTCTGGATTCTCCCTTCCCAGTTCCGGATATTCTCGCTGCATTGGATTTTGCTTCCAGAACCCTTCCCTGTACCTGTCCCATCCCCTCTTGAACCCCTCCACCGTCTCTGCCTCCACCAGCCCCCTAGGCAGCGCATTCCATGGCTCCACCACCCGCTCAGTGAAGTAGCACCTCCTCCTTTCTCCCTGAATCTTCCCCTCCAGCTTCCCACCCATGCCCCTAGTGGCCCCCTCCTCCTTCCTTTGAAGCACCCTGACTGTTCCTCCCCATTTACCCCCTTCATGTACCTGAAGACCTCTCATGTCCCCCGGTCCTTCTCTTCCAATATGTATATATTTAGCTCTTCAGCCTCTCCTCATAGGTCCTGTACCCCAAGCCCCAAGTCATTTTGGTTGCCCTCCTCTGGACCTTCTCCAGGAGTTTAATGTCCCTCTTTAAGTGTGGCTCCAAAACTGCATGCAGACTCAGTACGTGGCCTCACCAAGGAGTTATATAGAGGGAGTATCACTCCTCCTTCTGGAGGTGATCCCCCTACCGATGCATCCCAGCATCCCATTGGCCTTGGCTGCTGCCCTCCCACAAGTCTCCGAGTTGTTCATCTTGACATCCACCACCACCCCAGGTCCCTCTCAGCCATTGAGACTTGTAGCATTTCCCCGTGTACACTTGGCCTGGGTTTCTGGCCCCAGGTGCAGTACCTTGCATTTCCCTGCATTGAACCTCAGCTTCCACTTTCTAGACCATCTTTCCAGAGCCTCCAGGTCCTCTGTAGGGCCACCTTCCCTCCTCCCCATCCACCACCACCCCCAGTTTTGAGTCATCCATAAAGAGACTCATCTCACTCCTGATACCTGTCCTTATGTCAGAGATGTAGGTGTTGAACAGGAGGGGCCCAAGAACTGATCCCTTTGGGACCCCACTAATGACCCTGCTTGAGATGAGACTATCTCGCCAACCACGACCCTCTGGGTCTGGTCCTGGAGCCAATTGCTCATCCATCTGATCAACTGGTTCCCCACCCCCATTTCCTCCCAGCTATCCAACAGGCCCACGGAGGAACAGAGTCAGGTGCCTTGCTGAAGTCTAGAAAGAGGACGTCCACTGGTCTAACCAGGTCCAAGGCACCCATCACCCAGTCAGTAGAACTCCACAAGGTTTGTCTGACATGATTTCCCGGGACGAATCCATGCTGTCTATCGCCCAGGCACCCTGACTTTCCAGGTCCCCACCAGCCTCTCCTTGACAATGCCCTCCATCACCTTGCCCACCACCATGTCAGGCTGACAGGCCTGTAGTTCCTCCACCTCCTTAATCCCCCTTGTGATACAGGCACTATAGTGGCACCTTCCAGTCCTGGGGCACCCATCCTGTCCTCAGAGAGATGGAAAAGCTCGCCGCCAGGGGTTTCACCAGGACATCCGCAAGTTCCTTCAGCACTCTGAGATGTAATTTATCTGGCCCTGTGCTTTCTCCATCTTAAGGGACCTGAGGGCTCTCTCTCTCTCTCTGCTGTGATTTCCACTTCTGCTACCTCTTCCCTGCTTAGCCTTCCCCTCCTGCCAGTGATGCCTCCCCTCCCCAGACCCGCCGATCGGTAAGGGTCCCCTCCTCAGTATCACTGTCTCCTCCCATGTATGATGTAGCATCCCCATTTTCCTTGAGAAAACTGAGGTGAAGTACTCATTTAGTACCTCAGCCTGCTCCCCGGTCTTGTGCCCATCTCTCCCTGTTTTAATCCTGCTAATCTGCCCTTCACCCTTCGTTTTTTTCCCAATGTATCTAAAGAACCCTTGTTCCCTCTCCTAATTTCCCTGGCCAGGTTCTGCTCCTTCCTTGCCTTAACCTCCCTCACCACCCTAGTGGCACTTAGCCATCAGCTCATATTCTCCTCGATCCTTTTCACTCCTTGAGCACTTGAATTGCCTATAGGCTACCTTCTTTCCCCACACCACCTCCTGGACCTTCCTGGTCCACCAGCAGGGTTTCGGGCCCACCGCATTTTGTCTTACTCTTGCACAGGTGCTGGTAGCATCCTGCACCCCTCTTCTGATGATTTCCCACTTACTGTCAGCGCCCATGTCTGACCCAATCCCATCCAAATGCTCCTTAAGGATCCTTCCCATTTCCTTAAAATCCACCCCTGAAGTCAGTTACTCCGCCTTTGTGCAGCCTTCACCCCACTAGGTCCAGGCAGAACCAGACCGTGGCATGGCTGCCCCGCCAACGGGTCCCTTACCCAGGCCCCCAATCTGGTCGCTGTCTGCCAGGATCACATCCAGTACCCGTGCCTCCTGGTTGGTTCCCCACCTGATGAGTTAGGAATGCATCTTGAAAGACATCCAACAGCCTCTATTCCTGGCCACCAAGGATGTCATAGTCTCCCAGTCTGTTCCTGGCATGTTTAGTCCCCAACACCACCACCCTTCCCTGCCCAGTCTGCAGTGTCCTCCCAACATCTGCCACCAGACTGTCCTCCAGCTCCTCCGCCAGGGCAGGGGGTCTATACACCACTTCTATTTTACCTCTTGCCCCCCTTGTTATTAAAGTGACCCAAATCGCTCCACGGTTCCCCTCCCGCCTCCTCTACTCCCTCCATGCCAATGCAGTTTTTGACTATCATTGCTACCCTCCTTCCTTCCCTTCCCTCCCCTGTCCTTCCTGAACACAGTGTAACCTCCAGGTTCAGGTCCCAGTCGTGTCCTGCAGTGGCCCAGGTCTCAGTGACTGCTGCCACATCCACCGCCTCCCTCAGTTAGCATCACCTGGAGCTCAGGCATTTTATTGCCCAAGCTCCTGGCATTTAGCAGGACTACCTTCCACCCTTTCCCTATACTTCCATTTCCTGCTCATGTTCCCATGGGGATTCTGTTTTCCCTGATCTGCACTGTATCAGTTGGCCTTTTCCCGCATTTCTCCAGCTCCCCAAGGTGGCACAGAGTCCCTCCTGATCGCACCCCTCAACAGCCTTTTCTTCCATCCTCCCCTTCACAAGTTTAAACCCCACTTTTCACCAATGTGTTAGGGGTAGAAAACCAGACTGATGTTATGTAGCCTCTACACCTGCAGATGTCCAGTAAAGTTATCCATTAGGAGTACAGTTTGCAGCCACGCAGTTTGCGGTCCTAGGAGTGAACCCAGTCTGTGAAAATTTCACCTGTCATCAAGGCGCTCTATTGGATCATACAGGACAGGCAGGTGATGGATGCTGCAGAAACAGTGGGCTTAGCAAACTTCCTGATCACTAACAGGTCTGTCTTTTCTGTACCCAGCATATTACAGCAGCAGAGTACAGAGAGGTGCCCTTTGCTTTCTGCCAACATGAAATGTATCGGTTTTAAATGTTAGAGAGTCCTGTTGCCTATACAGTGAAAACAGTCTCATCACAGTTAAAAACATCAGTTGGTTCGAATCTGTGACAGAAGACCAGGCAAGACATCAGTCATCCATGAGTCTGTACTACTGATGTCTACGTTCTGTTTCTCCCATGAGCACTTTTGTAGCCGATGTTGTGCTGCAACTTCCACCATTGCAGCTCAACCTCTGACGGCTGAAAGTGTGTGTTTCCCATAGCTGCAGCTTGGTTACCTGCCTTATCCATTAGAATTGGGCCACTAATCTGAGCATCCCAACCACAAGCATTGGCAAACCACCGGAGTCGTGCCTCTTCCACTTCCCTGTTTTTATCATCCTGTTTCCTTTTTCTGTCAGGGTTTTTATTACTGTGCCAGCCCTCCATCAGCTTGTCCTGACTCCTGAGGAAATCAGATAGTGTTGACTGTGGCATGCTAAGTGAGAGCCAAATCTCATATTGACATCTTAGGCATGTCATCGATCTTCTTTAAAATCTCTATTTTTTTGAAAGTGTAAGAGTATTACACTTGGACATGATACACATAAAAAAAGCAAAACCAGGAGCACCTGAAGTAATGACAGGCAGGCAGGCAGGTTGAAATTGCAGATCCTGTGCAGTAGCTCTTCCAGCAGATGATTAACTGGTGATTAGCAGTAATGTGAAAAACATAGCAATGAAGTGTCTGTATTTAAATAGCCGCTAATCGCCTATAACCTGACCAGGAATTAACACCTTTTTGCACAATCAGGCATCCGATTTACACACCGGTGCTGCGCCATTATAGCAATACTTTTTAACTGTATGCTTTCAGTTTGGGAATTCAGAAATGGCTGATATATCCCGGTCGCTCCTGAAAATAGGCATAATACTTGTCTAGTGTACCTACCCAGTTAACAAAAGCTAAACAAATAAAATGACCATCTTATCCATGTCCATTAAATCTTCTTGGACTGTACTATTTCAAAACCAAAGAAGTGACTATACTTTTTTCTTAAGGAAAAAATGAAAATATTAAAACATGCCGAAATTCTGTTAGAGATGAAAAGTTTACCAGCAAATGAAAGTGGAAGACAACTGTATCTTGTTCTGTTACAAAATGGGGTGGGGGGCAGGCTTTTTGCCCAGGTTTACTGCCATGCCACCTTAAGATGTAGCGTTGAAAAGATTAGGTTAAATAACTGCTAACAGTCTTACAGGCCATACTTTACACCTCCCAGGTTGACTGGTTTCACAAACAAAGGGCTATACTGACAACAGAACATGTTTGTAACCTGACATGTAGCTGAAACAATGAATGATATGACAAAATCTGTTTCAAAAGTATGTGAGCACTCTAATGGCTCAAAAACCTGACCAGTACTGAACAAAACTGAATTACTGGATAGGGACCTGAAAACTGGATTACCAGGTGAAAACCTGACAGGTGGCAACTCTAGTTCCAGATGAGGGATATTTGGTACCATCTAAGGGACCATTGATCTCAAAGGTGGAGACACACTATCCAAATTGGTGCCAATCACAAGAACCTTATTATGGCACTAGACTGGTGGAAGGAAGAATCCAACCTCAGAGGGGGATTCCATCCTCCAGCAATCCCCTACAGTCATTCTCGCAACAAATGCTTCCTCCTCCTAGGTTGGGGTGCCCACCTTGGTGGATCTAACTGTGCGTGGTAAGTGGAGTGCACAAGAGACTCAAGAGCATATAAATCTCCTGGAACTCAGGGCCATATACCTAGCAATGCAGGTTTTTTCCTCCCAGATCAGTAGTCTGTCTGTCCAGATCAGAACAGAACAGACAACACCACAACCATGTAGTACATAAACAAGCACAGAGGAAAAGATCTTCCAGTCTGTGTGCAGAAGCTATGCAGATTGAGAACCTGACATATTCCCTGGAGGTGCAGCTATCTGCAGTGCACCTACCAAGGATGGGCAATGTACTAGCAAACTCCCTCAGCAGGATCAGCCAGAGAAATGAATAATAGACCTGAATTAGCAGATGCTTGCATCAGTTTTCAGAAGGTGGGGTACACAAGAAATAGATCTCTTTGCCTCCTGGGAGAACAGCCAACTGTCACTTTTTTGTTGCAGACCCCATTAGCAGGTTCAGTCTCAGAAAATGCTATAATCCTCTGCTGGTTAGGGAAGTTTCTATGCTTCCCCGCTTCCCACTCTTACTGAGAATACTGATAAAACTGAGAAGGATTCTAATTGTTCCATACTGGTCAGACAAGTCTGGTACTCCGTGATTCGTGTCTCTTCAGCAGACAGTCTAGCAACCTACCCCTGAGACACAATTTGTTAACACTGTCCCAGGGCAGGATAACATTCCCAGATCTGATAACACTATGTCTCAGAGCATGTTTTTGAGGAGTTAAGAATTGCTGGGCTGAATCTTTTGAGAAAGTTACATAAGTACTTAAGGTTTCCAGGAAACCAGCAACAGGAAAACTTTACGCTTCAAAATGGAAAAGATTTTTCTTATGGTGCTGTCCAAAACAGATCACCGCCACATCTCTGCCTGCAATGCTAGACTACTTAGTCCACCTCCAGTCCTTAGGCCTAAGGCATTTGACTCTGTAGGTACATTTGACTGCAGTGTCAGCTTATACATCAGCTGGCAAAGACGGGTCAGTGGCCTCACAACCCAGTTGCAGAAAGTCTTCAGGGTCTTAATCACTCTGACACCACAGTGAGGGAACCTGTCCCTCACTGGGATTTGAACCCATGTATTGCCAAGCTGATGGAGGCCCTTTGAGCTCATGACCATCAGGCTGAAGTATATTACTTGGAAAACAGTTTTTCTGGGCAAAGACATCTGCCAGAAGGGTGAGTGAGCTGCAGACCCTCTGTACAGATGGTAACTACTGTACATCATTTTCCATGGCACAGGTAGTCCTAAGGACAAACAGGAAATTCCCAGAAATTCCTCCCAAAAGTGGTGTCTGAATTCCACCTGAATCAGTCAGTTGCCCTTCCAGTTTTCTTCACAGCACAATCCAGCTCAGGCAAGCAAATGCTCCTCAGTCTGAATGTGGAGAGGGCTCTAAGCTATTATTTGAATTACACAAAGGATGTCAGGTCCACTGGCACTCAACTATTTGTTACCTATGGTAAAGTGGGAACAGCAGACCAGAATCCAAGAGAACAGTTTCTCAATGGATATAATCCTGCATACAGTTCTGTTATGGCAAAGCTGGTAAATTGCCTCCCAGAGGGCGAGAGGGCACACTCTACAAGAGGCACCTCTGTCTCTGTGGCAGTATCAAGGGTATCCTCTCCAAGAGATTTGTAAAGCATCTACCTGGAACACAGTGCACATGTTCACAAAGCGTCACTGTCTGGACATACAGTCTGGAAGGGATGCCAGTTATGGCACTGCTGTCTTGCTGAAACGTTTTCAGTAAATTCTGTACCAGTCCTCCCAAGGTACTGCTTTGGAGTCTTCATTTCTTAAACTTAGGGATTCCTGGGTCTTGAAGAAAAAATACTCGATGAAGTAATGTTGTTTCTTCCAAAGGGATCACTCACTACATTTGACAGTCCTTAATCCTTGCCTCTCCTTCCTGAACCTAGAAAAGATTCATACAATCATCATTTCCTTCTCTAAGTGACTTAGCTTTTTTCTTACAACAAACTGAATTCTGCCTTGTTTTTAACAAATTTAGAACATTTCTGAATAAACATTTCTAGAATTTTGTTGCTATTTAGCTAGTTTCAGTGGTCACTGCTCACCCTGACTATAGAAATAAATCTGACGTTATAGTGCAAGGGTGAGCATAAACACACAGCAGAGTTTGAATTGCATTCCAGATCCTATAATTTGCATAAATTTAGTGAAGGATCGTTTTGGGAAATAGCATTACTATGTTGAGTATTTTTTTCTTTGTTGTCCGGTTACATTTATTTTAAGACTAAACACATCCTGGCAGGGATCCCAACATCGATGATACACTATCTCATTTATATTTTAATTGCTTCTGCACACTGCCACTAGAAGAAGAACCCCCAATACCTCTTTCTAACTTTCTATGGTGCCTCACAGGACCTTTATAATACTGTATATTGCCGATATGATCAGTATTTTCTTTTAAAATTAAATATTTAAATAAAAAATGCAAGTCTCCATGATTTCCTAAATGATCAAGCATGTTGTCACTAGACAGAAACTGATTAGTGGGGCTGACACTTTAGTACAGTGGCTGGGCAGCCACTTGCCATACTGTCAACCTGGGTTTACACCCTCAGGAACAGGACAGTGTAGTGGGATTGCAGGAGGTTAAGGCAGCATCTGCTCAGATGTTCACGGTCTCTGTGGGAGGAAGGCTGGTTATGCCAGTGTTCAAGTTCAAATTTCATTTAGGCATTCCCAAGGGCATTAGCCAAAAGTTAAAACCACGATAAATAAACAGACGGTACACAAATACAGATTGATTAAAAAGTAGCTAGCAGGAAATGCACAAGACATAGGAACATATATGCAAAGGTTAAAATCATAGACTGAATTAAAGTGTATGTGCTTTCCTGTCTCCTGATGGCCCTGGAGGTAAAAAGAAACATGGTCATTAGCAGTGAGAGGGTGAGACAACAGCTGGTCCTGTGTTGGTATGCCACTGTATGCCTAGGGTTCTTTAAAGCTAGTACAGTACTTTTGTGGGTAAGGGGTATCAGAGAGAAAACGAAAGAATTAAGCATACCAGGGCTGGATGGTGACGCCCAAAGAGGTCCAGGATGTTGGGAACTGGAGGTTGCTCAAGGGCAGAGATCTGGATGGAGACAAAATATAAGTACAAAACAGAAAAGAAATTAACGTGTAAGGATACATCATAGAGAACTTCATCGACTGAAACTGGCATTTGTTTTGAGAATAGAGCCAAGGTGTGTAATATAGCTCAGAGTTGTGGCAGAGACGGACTAAAGTTTAGGTTGACTTGCTGTTAACTGAATTTCTATTCATGTAAGTAAAATAGTGATCAACTGAGTATTCTCTATGTATCTTCATATCAATGATGCCAAATAGAAAATACGAGGTGGGAAAGCAGAGAGAACTGAGTGCACTAGCTATTTAGAACTGTTTCTGAAATGTGTTCTGAGTATTGCGATACCTCTCAACCCTTCTTCACCGAAATGTGTGACAAGATGTGTGACAAATGACCAAATGTGTGACATATTGTCAAAATGGCACTTCAAGCTCAGAACACTATGGCTATCAGTGCACTAATGTTCTTAACGTTTGCTGATAACTGAGCATAACAGATTATTATGAATTTCTGCTTTAAAGTCTCAGTGAGAAATGTAGAATATCACCTTCCCCATGTCGGACAAAGAATTTCTGAGGGAAAAATGAGTGACGACTCATAATGTGTGACAGTTGAGAGGCATGGTATTGTGTAAAAGTCATATACTTTAGCTTTAATATTTAATTACAAAAAGCTTAATTTGTACTTGTAAGAATACCGTGTAATATCAATGAATGAATACCTATTTTTAAGCAGTCTTGGCAATAGCTTAGGATCATTTTAAATCATTGTGCCATTATGCTCCCATGATAAAATCAGCAGTCTGTTCAAACTACTGTGTAGATTTGCCCTGGGCTGCCTACCCTGCTCCCACCGATGCATTATGTACAATGAGCTAGAGTGGTCCTCTCCCTGAGAGACATATGATGCATACTGCCCTCCTGGGTGCAAGTATTGGTCTGGCAGACTGCCCAGATATCTCTCTCCAACTTCTTCTCCACTACAGTGACACCTTCCTATATGCTCAGATCCGAGGTCAGGATGTTACGTCCTGTGTCCCATGTCCCATGGTACAAGCACAGCCTAGGATAAGTCTCCATCACCAACAAGGTCCCTAAACCTAGAACAATCTCCCCAGTCAGTGTCACTGCCACCAAACCCACATCTAGCAAGGCTCTGATCAAGTTCCACTACAGATCCCCAATGTCATGTCCCCAGTGCCAAGCCCACCCCAAGCCTATCTAACCTGTTTAGCTAACACATATTATATTAACCCAGTGATGCGCACTGTGCTAACTGCTGTGATCCTCTGCAGGACAGCCATGGTTCTACCTTTTATTTTATTTTCCTGGGGCCACTCTGTCATATGAACATACTGAACATACAATGAAACCAGCAGATAAAGGCCAAATGGCCTATCATGTCTGCTTGAGTATGCAGCTCTCAGTGCTGTGCACTGATGCTGCCCCCCCCTCCCCACCAACTGATCCCACTTTTTAACCCTTTACCCCTTCCTCATTTTGATTTTGCCCTTAAGTTTATCCCACCCCCTTAAATCCTCCTACTGATGCCCTTGAAACCAGTCCCACTGGCAGAGCATTCCATGCTGTCACCACCCTCTCAGTGAGAAAGTGCCTCCTCATCTCCCTTCTGACCCCCAACTTTAGACTATTCCTCTTGTAATTCTTTCCTTTATAATTTTAAACAAACCTCATGACTACCCTATTAATGCCCTTTAAGTATTTAAATGTCTCAATCATATCCCCATCCCTTCTGTCCTCAAGAGAGTACATATTGAGCATCTGTAGCCTCCTCATAGAGATTTTCCTCCTCCCACTCAATGTCTTTGTTGCTTTCCTCAGTACCCTCCAGTAGTCTGGACCTATCCCATCCCATTTTGGTTGAAAACCTTCTGGTGAAAACCAAGTTGTGTTTCTACCAGTACCCTTAATCCTCTTGGAATTCTTTTCTGTTTTGTGTATTCTAGTAATGTTACAGCATGTCAGTCCAACCTAATTTCTTTTCTTTCAGGGATTCTAATTTATTTAAGGAGGACCTGAGTATTTCTATGCTTTCAGTGTTATAAATTGTCTTGTGCTTTTAACTAGGCTCATAATTATGTTGCCTCTTCCTGATTTATACTCAGGGCAGTTGAATGTTTGTCAGTCATTTTTCCAAGTTCAGCAAAGGTGGCCATGATTTAGAAAATGGGTTCTCACTTTTATCCTAGCAGGAAGTGTTTGAACAATGTTTATTGCAGTTGTATAGACTTAATCCAGGATTTTAAATCCAAATTTAGGGAGACAGTAAAAATCCACTTCCATTATAGAATATTTGACAAAAATTCCACCAAATGTGTCCCAAGGTTCCCTTTCAAAGTCTCAATGAAGCAAATTATAAATGGGAAGTGGAAATCTTTAGAAATCAATTAGAGCAAAATGTAAGCTCCTACATGCGACCCAAAAAGAAACGATTATATATGAATAATATATTTTTATTTTTCTTGTGCTCATAAACTTGCTTTTCTTTTGTTACATTTTGAAACCAAGTGTTCTTTCATCAAACTTTGAGCTTTCCATCATTTATTTATGTATCCATACAATCAATTTCAGTCGATTGTTTTTCTGTGAAAATATAATAATGAAGTTTTTAATATTTCAAACTAATGTCTGCGTGTTTCATTAAATAAAATAATTGTTAGATTGTAAGCTCCAAAATAAATGTACAGGGGGAAACACATATGATTAAATATTTATTGAATCCTGAACCTTGTAGGCAGTGTTGAGGGGGTAGTTTGTGACTGATTGACCAACCCTGTAGGTTCAAAAGTTCATTTAAGTTTGCTTCTCAGTTCAATAAGAATCAACTCTTTAAATCTGATTTTCATAAAACTATTACCTGAGCGGGTATCGATATCACTTTCAATAAGGAAAACTTTAACGTTGATGCCTTACTTAGTGTTATCAAACAGTTAAAAAACAGAAACTGCTACTTACAGTAAGTTTTATTATTCTTATTAAATGAATTTCCAAATCAAAGTTAAAATAAAAGTTCTATCCCAGTGAAGGGAACTGTACCTTGGTAAATCAATTCAAAACATAGTGCTTAATGGTCTTTTGGTTCAAACTTAGCTTAAAGCTGACCGCCACTTTCACAATTGCCGCCATTGCCCGGAGATGCCAAACCACTATGAGAGGTGTCACCTTCATCTTAACATACAAAGGAGGGGCTGGGTTGAAGGAGAACATGCAGGGTGTAATTACACACTATGATGTCTCCCCCATGGCTCAAGTCAAAAGAAACCTCCCATTTTGGGAGGTCCCTCCACAGCTTCGCTGAGCCAAAAACAAATCAAAGTGTTTTTGAAATCTTACATAATTAACTTAATGGTTTTACTGTGCCCTTCTAGAAATAAATTAAATTGTTTTAGTAATTCCATCTCAAACACTGCTGTACTAGGGAAACAGTGAACAAAGCTCAAAATTACCTTTTCCAAGGAGGAGCCAGGCCGAAGAGAGGGCATGAATATGTCACTGTGATGTCTCCTAAGTGGCCTGGTCAAAATTTGAAGCCTCTCAATGTGGGAGGTCCCCTCCACAACCTCACTATGCCAATAAATATATTCAGTTCAAATTACTATTGACATTCCATTTTAGACCGTGTTATACATAAGAAGAATAGGCAAGCTCAAGAAATATATGTATTATGAGAGCTACATGAAGGATGGAGAGGGTTGGGGGCGGGGGAGCTTGGTCCAAAAGGAATAAGCCTATCCTGGAGTCCAGACATTACATTTTCAAGCTGGTAGATATCCATGACAGTCCTCCAATCAGCCATAGTTGGTATTTATTTATTTATTTATTTATGTATGTATGTATGTATTTGATAGTGCATTGACCCAAAGGACCATTTTCAGTCATGACCGAGCCACGGAGTGACACAAATACTGTACAAGCATACAGTACACACTGTACACAGTGATAATCAGGCCTGGAAGCAACACAATAATACATATGGTTACATAACAGATAACAATACCAGATAAAGGAATGGAATTACATGAATTTCAGGGAACCTTACTGGGTTAACTTCAGGTAAAAACAGTGTCACAGTCTAGTGTAAAGGACACTCAATCAGTTATAATAGCTAAGAGATCAGGCAGGACTGCAGTGTGTGATACATAAAGTGCAGAAGAGCATTTTGTAACCTACTAGAAAGCATAGGACATAAATCAGAGAGGAATAGACCTTACTGGTGTAAAACTATTCCGGTCAAAGATGGAGGGACAATAGGAGAAGAAAAGCAAAGCAATCAAAGCAAATTTTATTTATAAAACTCTATTCCAAATTGACTATAGCATTGTACATAAACATAGTAAATAAAACATAAATAACACAAAACATATACTTAATAGGCTAGTACCTGCTCCTGAGTGTTCTCAAATATATAGCTGTTCTTTTTACTTATTGTACTATTCTAATGTAATATGTGGTTTGTTGCTTACCTGCTTGTTGTGACTCTGGGTATAGTTGTCTACTCCTCTGTATGTCTTGTACCCAGCTCTGTACCTCATGCATCCACTTGTTCCTTTAATTTGTATTGTACAGTTAACTTGTATTTTGATGTGCTTTGCAAAAGAGTCTCTGACTCAAACGTTTTTAATTTCGATATGTTCAATAAAGAAATAAATAAACAAAAATAGAACGCTCAAGCATTAGAGAATGCAAGATTAAAAAGATAAGTCTTTAAGGCAGATTTAAAGGTCTCAACTGAGGGTACTCTCTAATCCAGCAAGGTAGAGAATTCCATAGGTTGGGGATGCAAAAGCAAACAATCTAGCTCCAGAGGTAGTCAAAATGACCTTGGGAATCTCGGGGCATGACAAAATAGCCACCCCAGGATGGGTAGCATGGACAGGAGGGAAGCACAGGTAGACTGGTGCATCTGTAGGTATGACATGGGACATCTGTAGTATGACATGGGACATCCATTTATGGGTAATGGCCTTTTAGTGACCAATAGATATAGTAGTAGCAGGGATTTGTGCCATGGGAATGATGTTCGGGAAAAATTGACAGTAGTATCATTTATACCATGAGTTCTACCCGCTCACTCCAAGCACTCCAGAACTCCTGTAATGAGCACCAAAGAGCATTAACATTGGACATAGCCTAAAAACATGGCACTAATCTTGCCAAATGACATTTACATCCCTCCAAAAATTCCATATAGAAGCAGGAGGTATTTTGCAAAGTCTGCTGGGGAGCAGAAGAACCTGTACCAACATTTCCATGCAAATTCTCTCCAGATATTGAGAAGGTATGTTTAATAGCTGAAAGGGTAGCTTTTGCCCAGGAGACACGAGACACTGGAAGGTCCAGACCTTTGTTCCAGCCCTCCAGCACTGAGTAAGTCAAATCTCCCAGGGATTCTCTTAGAATTTTATATATAGAGTCTATTAAGTGGCCCCAAGAGTTACCTGCAAAATAGTCAAATAGCATAGTTAAAACAGGAGGCGATGGGGAGGGTAATTTGAATGTCCTGTACGTTGACATAAAATATACAGTAATTTTGTTAACTTGTAGGTATCTAAAATGGTCCTTGTTGGGAAGCCCATAGTCCCCTTTGTAATATTTCAAATGAAACAATACCCATGGAATTAAGAAATTGGTAAATATAGTTTAACCCCAACCATCTCCAGTTGGCAAAGTCAGGATCTGAATGAGCTAGATAAAAGTATTCATCTGCCGACAAAAGCCTACAATGAAAAAAATATCTCTTGAAAACTAGGATGTAGTTTAATATGGTTCCATACCCTTAAAATATTAGCCGTAAACTTAGTAAAGAGGCTAAGCTAGGAGATTTTCCCTTGAAGCAAACAAGAAACTGCTTGGCTTTGAAATCCACTAGGATGCCGGAGGATAATGTACTTGCAGTTTGTGAACTACACTGACTCGTGTCTTTGATGGGGTGCAAAATGAAGGCAGTGACGGAGGTAGTGATTCTTGACAAACAGTTGATGTTTGCACCTCAGGTGTGTTTTGTTGTCAGGAGTGGAGCTTCCTTTACAATCTTAAGAATATTGCCAGACAGCCCCCGCTTGATATAGACCTTTGTCTCCTCACAACTGGATTACTGCAGTGTTCTATAAGGACCTGCCTTGTTATCAGTTGTGTTGGTGCAGCTTCTATTGTCCAGAACTCTGCAGTGGGCTTTAAATCACTGTCCAGAGATTGGATCATGTTACCATCTCACTATGAGCTCTAGGCAGGCTTCTTTTAATAACATATAAGGCCTTGAGCATTCTGGTCCCTTAGTAGCATAGTGAGCTCCTGGCCCCTATAAACAGTCTGGGCCCACATTTTCTTAGTGAGCTTCTGACCTCTGTACCCAACCAGGCCTTTGGCCCATGGGGTGAGGGCTTCTAAGGGTGCTGTTGTCACAACTGTTGTCCGCTTGTGGCTCAGATTTCAAGGTGGCTGCCCCACTCTATGGATATCACTTACAATGTAGGTCCATTCTGCTAGCTTTCTAGTCTCTCTTTAAAACGTTTGCTGTAAATCCATCCAGTGACATAGGCCTTTGACAAATTGGCCTGAGGAGTCTGTCATTGAACTCAATTGAAAAGACTTGTCTTTATTGGTTAGTTCAACTTTTCTATCAATTACTGTATATTTGTTTCTTTTTTCATGATGTTTTCTTGTTTTGAAAGTGGTCCAAGCTATGGAGGAGTGCTTAAATAAGTTAAACTCCACTACTTCAGTACTATTGCTGTAATACAGAATGAGACTGCTAGGCTTTTAAAATATGCTAGGATGCCAGAGGAGAATGCCTTGCCAGACTGGACCCCCTCTTCCACTCTTTGTGTCATTTTGCTTTAGATTGTTCACCTCATCTCATTGTGCACTTTACTCTGCCCTTTCACTCCTCTTTCTTGATGCCAGGCATCTTTCCCATTGTGCCTCCTTATATCTACATTCTTCTTTGGTTCCCATCCTCCTACCTAACATCCCTTTATCCTCTCCCTCAGCCTCCTACTACCCTCTGTGTAATAACACTTCTCATTCCCTCACTATTCCTTCTAGAAAATCTATTATTGGTCCGTCTGTTTTCTCATACCTCTTTCCTAAACTCTAGTCCTCTTCTTCCCTTGTCAATTCACTCTCCCTCTTCTTTCTCCTTAAAGTCTCTTCTTCATGACCATTCTCCTCCTATTACTGTCCATGACTCTCCCCCGCTAGTTTTACCTTGGTCATCTGTTTCCTTCATTACCTGTTCATTGTTCTGGAAGAGTTTTGTAGTTCCATCACTTAATTTAGCTCAATCATTTTTCTAGTACTTGTATTTGTTGTACTGAATTGTCTTCAATTTTGGTTATGCTCCTTGATATGTTGTATTTACTGTATATGATTTTCCACATCTCCTACCCAAGGACACATCTGGAAATGAGCTGTTAGCAGATCAGTATGTCTTTCCTGGCAAAACTTTAGAAATAAATACATAAATTAAATACATACTGTACCTAAATAAATAAATTAATGATGCACATGCACTCTGTGAACTGCTTTAGCTTCTTGTATGGTGTAAGACTGCTTTTAAAGTAGCAGTATTTGTTAGTGTAAAAATTGTCATTTAATTATTTGAGTAACTATGCGCTGCTGGCAAAACATCAATATATCCATATTTATTTTCATTGTATTTCATTTTTGAACTATGAAATGGATTTGTAAGTGTTTTATAGTAACTGCTGTTTGGCCACACCCACTATGAATACGTTAAACAATTTGGTGTGGTGCTGTGCTGTTTACCATCAGAAATGTGTGCTAGCCTTTCCTAATACAATCCCAGTATGGGCCCTGTATGTAAAGTCAAACAGAAACCTTGAGGGAAAGGATTTTAAAAATGTTTAGTAGCGGACATCTTTAATGATTTGAGTAGTTTGTTATAAAACTGAGTAATAGAAACTAATTTAAAACATCTGAGAGATAAAATATGCTGATGATGTATCTAATTATATCAGAAACATATTATTGCTAAGCAACTATTATTAATATTTTGCTAAGAAATACTGCTGCTTAAAGAGCTTCATTGAAAGCACTGAATGGACCAAGCCACATTTTTCTTCCCTTATGTATCAATGTTATCCTTGCATTCTTCTGAGGGCATGCTATTGGAAGTCCAAAATCTAAACTGAGACCAAAAGAGACAAAGCAGTCTTATTAGTTTCACCTGCCTGCTAACATACGCTGTCATATAATTTGAATACAGTATCCATACACGAAAGCTTAAAGAAAGGGTTAAAACAATTGTGTTTAAAATGGTGTTTCTCCAATAAGGTACAATTTAACATTCATATAATTGGTTTACTTATTTGTCATTGTTTTATGTATGTGTTCCTTGTATATTGTGAGGTGCAATAAAAAAAAGACAAAAGACAACTACAGCACAAAACACTGGGCAAGGGTTATGCTTAAAGCATATAGGCATTAATATCACTGTGAGGTGCCGTGAATTTGAGAAAGGCACTATATTTATGTATTAGCTTTTGTTTACTGGTAAGTGCATTAGGCATGAAAGCTTGCTTATTTTCAGACACGACCTGGGTGAAATAGCTTTACCTTTACTTTTACCTCTGTTGAATGCTGAGTAAATTTCTTTATCTAAAGTGAATGACTGAAGTAGCACCTACAGGCTATATTTAGTATGCAGAAGTTTCAGTGGCAAGAAGAATTCATGATCTGTGACCATAACTCATTGTCCCTCTGAACCTATTGCATAGCCTGCTCAGTTGTCAAATGGAGTTAGAGCTCATACCCTATCCAGGAATTTCAACCAATTGAGGTTTATGCCTTTCAGACTATATCCATAGACATTCAAAGAAGCTAACACATTTGGGGCAGGAAACTCATATACAGTAGCTGCCTGCCCTAGAACCTAAACTAGCCATATTTAGAATTTTTTTGTTTACAGAATAAGAAATTATAAGACTGACTTATACCACTATCTCACTTCCTTGTAAAGAGCTGAGTGTTTGCTACAGCCCCGCCTAGAAAACCGTGGTTTGGATTATGCAAAGTGGGGAAAGGATTCAGGGCTATGGACAGCATTATAAACAAAGAAAAGTGGGTGATTATGCTGGTTTGTGTTGTTTGGGTGCCTTAACTTAGGGCTGCCTATCCAGCACTGTATACAATGCTCAAAAATGTTTGCCATTCTTCACATCCACAGCACCAGTGATGCCACAGCCACACCACACTGTGGTTAGGTTCTGGGGCAGTCAGCTACTGGACATGAGCTGCCTACCACAACCAAAAGAAGGTGTCAGCTTCTCTTTATGGGGAATATATCTAATAGGAAAAAGTATAAATTGAGACTGCAGAAGTTAGTTCTGTGTCCATATTTATTGAGATTTAATGTAACCCCCTGCAAATGGGGGTTCCCAAAGACTTCCAGGAGCTTGCTTGAATGCTCCAAGCCTGAATGGTGTTTGGCATTTAAGCCATTTATCAGTGAGTGTTTTAGAGCCTCTGGTACTGTCTCTTTAAGAGCTGTCTGCTTGCAGACATAATTAGTTTGTATGGGGGACTGTGTGCTTCTGAGTACCACTCGAGCTGCTGCCAATTCACTTCATTTTTGCAGTCACTAGGAGTGCAAAGGGAACCTATCTGAAAGATGTAACTGTTTGCCAGAAATTATTTAGAGTAATAATGAAATTACAGTTTGTCTAACCTGCTTTCTTTGCAGTCAGAACTGTGTCTGCTAGTTCCCCATTCTAGTTTTGAACTGCTGAACTGGACCAATCAGTGTGGGTAAGCTAGCTCTAAAATGATGCCTTGGACGAATCAGAACTTGGACTCATAATCTGAGCCAGCCACAAGAGGATTGTATGGGCAGTGACTCTGGGAGATGTAGTTTAGACTTCAGTGCCTTTTGGACCAACAGCAGCAGTCTATTGTGAGTGACAGCCAATCCAGTCAAGAACTGGGAGGAACTCAAAGGAAGTGCCCGGTTTCGTCAGTTGGAGTTCAGTTGAGCTTTGGCAGTGAAGAAGGAAGGAGCCCTGCTTTTTCAGTGTGCAGTTTTAGTCAAAAACGTGTAAGGCCCAGAGTTCCGGTCTGCAGCTTGTAACAGCTTGTTAGGACTGAATCTGTCCCTGTGAAAAGAATCAAAGGATCTCTGAAGAGTAGAAACCAGGCTCACCCTGTAGAAGACTGGAAGAATTGCTGAAAATTGCACCGGTCTGTCAGAACTGAATCTGCTGTGTGTTCTCCCGGTATTGTGCAGTAATTGCGATCGATACAGATGCAGCCTGCCTGGTATAGTACTTTCTTTTATATGGATGTGTGAAGAGGTTTGTGTACTCAAGTGAGCCCTGCTGACATTGAAGGACCCTATCTTATTTGGAGGTCGTGAGTACTAATTCAGGGTTGCTCCCTGTTGAATTGCCACATTAAATCCAAATGGAATTACTGTACTGCTGACTGTTTAATTCTCCTTTTCTCTCTGTGGAAAGGGCCCTACCAGCTGCCACGGTTTGGACTAGCCACTAGGGCTTGGGTACCCAGGGACAGTAACTGATAGGGATAGGCCTGTGCACAGAGCCATAGGTAGATTATTAGAGTGATAAGCTAATTAACCTGATTTCCCCTGTCCTTGTTATATCCCCTAAATAAATCAGAGCTGCTTGTTTCAGCAAAGTTATACTGCCTGAGGTATTTGTCTATGTTAAAGTACTGTACTGTGATTGTTGCACTGTATCTCATTTCACAGGAGGTCCCAGTGCCGGAACCAGACCTGGGGTAAGTGTATACTGTGAAGGTAATTCTGATATATTGTGTGGGCCACTAGTGGGAAGAAAGGGTTGCAGTGTCCCAGAGGGCTGTGACCAAGTTAGTTTAACTATTGCAAACCTGACCTCTGGGTGGAGGCACCTGCCATTGGATCCAGGCCCCTCAACCTGTTAGTGGCAAATCAGGCAGGGTAGTAGCCCCTGGGATAGCGCCATCTAGGGGTTACATTAAAATTTCTGCTTGACTCTTAGTCTTTTAATACATTTTGCACCCATTCTGACGTACCACTTTCTACGCAGCAAGAACACGACAATGTGTTTTCGATATCTGTGCATATTCTTTCTGTAGCTGCCTTGCCTATCTTTCACAAGGTACCAGAAATATGATTATAATCTTACTTATATTGTGCTTTCATGGACTTACTCAACAAACCATCTTTTCCTCACCACTAAATTAATACTTGTAATTTTAATTTACAGATCCTAACAGGTGAAGACTGGAATGCTTGATGTATGATGGAATCATGGTATATGGTGGGCATCATCTTCAGGGATGATAGTCTGTATATACTTCATCATTCTTTTCATTTGTGGAAACTGTATCCTTTATTATTTACCAACAATGCTGGAGATTATTTTGGTGTAGTTTCTCATCAGTACATCTTGTTATTATATAGACTGAAAGATAATGATCAAGGTGGCTTATGTTTCATTTGTGCTTTTAAACCATAGTTTTAATATAAAAGAAAAACTCAGTTCAAATGCATTGGAGCAAAGAATATGCAAAACAGTGTATTAGGAAGTAATGTCAAGCTTCAGTACTTTCCAGGCAAAAGATTTTCATATGTGTATTTAAAAGTGTTAAGGAAATGAAGAATGACACTTGACTCATAATGTAGTGTATCATCGGAATATATTCAAATAACCACGCAAGAATTTAAACTAGTTGGCTTTTGTGACCTGATTTTCTGTCACACTGTGTAGCTTATTGAAAAGGTGATTTTGCTCCAAGTGACGCCCTTTACCCAAGGAGCAAGTGGTGTACAGTATATTGTGAGATAGCACAGTGTACATTGTGTGTGCTGAAAGCTTGTTTAAATATACTCCTGGAGCTCAGCACAAAATAAGGCACTAACTAGTTTCCCCAGCACAAAGTAAAACCCTCCTCCCTCCCTCCCTGATCCCCTGGTTCTACTGTCTCTGATTTCCAGTGGCACCCCTTTGGTCCCCCTGGCACCCCTCCCCATGCTCCCAACACCTCCACCCCGTCCTAGTGATGACAATTGTCACAGACCCATCACTCACCCTTCATGGCTGTCTGCCACCAAATGCTTATAAGTCGTGTATCACTATACAAGCAAATATAGGATACAGCACTTGCAGAATGCCTATTCAAAATCACAGCTATTTGAATAGATGGTCTGCAAGTACTGAATTGCAATACTTGTTGTGTAGTATACAGGACATGCAAGTGTCAGGTGGTGGCTGGCCTTGAAGGTCAGTGGAATAAGTCACTGACTCTGGGACTGGGTTACCTCCAGACACCAGGGACAATAGAACTGCATGATCAGGAAGTGAGGGGATTACTGTTAGAGACAGGGAAATTAAAATACATTGATACCAGGATCAGTAGTGGGTGGGTAAAGAAGAGGAACATAAAATTAGAGACAGGGAAATTAAAATACAGTGAACCAGATTCAGTACTGCTTGTGGGTGGGGTGTTGCTGCATGCCAGTGAGTTCTGGTCTTGGAGATGGGTGCTATCTTATTTCCAAGTTCACACATCCCTGGAAGTATTAACTAGCACTGTGCTGCCAGCCTGTTATTTCTTCCAGGAACCATCCAGTATGCCATGTGTCCTAGATGCAGGTTCCGACCCTTATTTGCATGTGCACTTGAGGGTCCTTAGCTAATTAAACCCCACACTGGGTTCCAGACACCAATACAAGCACACTATTTTAAATCTCCTGTTTCTATTTTGTAGCTTTGGGGGATGTGCTACAGGACATAACACTGGTGTTTTTTTGGTCCCACAGACTTCTGTGGAACCCAGGGTTAACCAGCATCATCCTATCCTGCAGCACAGCACTCTAGGAGTGACTACATTTTATTTGGATTTGCAAATCACATACTTATACTGGTGCCCAGAGACTAGTTAGGGGCTTAATTTGTAGAAATCTAATAAATGTTTGTGTTGCTCATCTTAGCAACTTAGTTAAGAGGCAGTGTGATAGGCAGTTGTGTCCCAGTTTGAAAACTGAACCCTTCCTTTAAGGATGATTGTTTGGTGCAGGAAGGCTGCACAAACAATTTGCAATGGGTAAACAATGGTAAACCTCAAGGATCTATTGTTTCCTGTTCAGAACTTTTATTGTATAGACTAATTATTAACTATGCCTGGTGCAGATCAGCCAACCAGTGTTGACAGTTACAGTATCTGGGCAATGGTGAGTCCAAGTCAGTAAATTATATAAAAAAAAAAAAATCAGTTTAAAGGAAAACTACTCAAAACAAACAGCACTATGCTCTTTATCTCCTCTCCCATAATTAGCTTGTTCTGCAAAGTTGCAGGACCTCCATATTGGTACAAATGTACAAACATACGAACTTGTCGGCAGAAAAAGGCTCATAGTTCTATCAAGTCTGCCCGATTGTGCAGCTCTTCATTTCATATCACTACAGCTGCCCCACCCCACCCAAACTCCTCTCTTTCTCCTCTTTTCCGGTACTTCCTTTGTGTTTTTGTCTTTACTTACCCTGCCTTGACTCTATCCCAACCCCGCTTAAAGCTATCCACTGTCCTTTGAGCGATTAACTCTCCGCAGTGTTCTCCAACCTGTCACCACTCTCTCTCTATCTGTGAAGTAGTGCCTCCTCATCTCCCTCCTAAACCTTCCCCTTCCAACTTTAGACTGTGCCCTAGTGACCCTTCCGCCTTTAAGCAGAACAGTCCTCTCTCCTGACTTTGTTTATGCCTTCAAGTACTTAAAGGTTTCTATCATGTCCCTCTTACCCTTCTGTCTTCCAGTGAATACATGTTGAGCTTTTTCAACCTTTCCTTGTATGGCAACTCCCTAGTCCCATGATCATTTTTGTGGCCCTACACTGCACCCTCCAGTAATCTCACATCCTTTCTGAGGTATGGGCACCAGTACTGTACACAGTATTCCAAGTGTGGCCTCACCAGTGATCTGTACAGTGGCAGGATGACCTCCCCTTTCTGAGAGGTGATCCCTCTGGCAATGCACCCCAGCATCCTATTTGCAATTGCTGCAGCTGTCCTACACTGTGCAGATACATTCATGACCCTGTGACTATTACCTCAGATCCCTTTCCTCCTCTGAGGCCATTACCTGCACTCCATCCAGCCAGTAGCTTTTCTTGGGATTTCTGGCTCCAAGGTGCATGACCTTGCACTTCTTAATGTTAAACCCAATTACCACTCCCTACACCAGTGTTCAAATTTAGCTAGATCTCTCTGAGTGCCTGCCTCTTACTCATTGTCTACTTTGCACAAATCTATGTGTCATCCGCGAACAGGCAGATCGCTTGACCCCTCTGCAATGTCTCCAATGAAGACATTGAACAAAGAGGGCACAGCACTGAACGCTGTGGTACTCCACTCATTACTGTCCATGACTTGGATGTCTTCCCCTTACAACTACCTCTGTTGTCTCCTGCAGCCAGCTCTCAACCCACACCACCAGTTTCTCCCCACTCCCATGTCCTCAGCTTACTCATTAACCTCCTCTGGGCACAGAGTCAAAAGCCTTGCTGAAGTACAGATACAGGACATCCACAGCATGGCCTTTGTTAACCACCCTAGTGACCCAGCCAAGAAGTCGATCAGGTTAGTTTGGCAAGATCTTCCTGTGACAAACCCATGCTGTCTCAAATCCTGTAGGCCAGTGCTATCAAGAAAGGTTATCAGCCTCCCTTCAGAATGGTTTCCATCAACTTCCCACTGTGGAAGTCAAGCTCACTGGTCTGTAGTTACCGTTGGTCCTTGGGTCCACTTTTGTGAAGGGCATTATGTGAGCCATCCTCCAGTCCCTGGGTACATTCCCCATCTCCAAGGAGGTGTTGAACAGGTCCATCAGAGGGCCTGCCAACAACTCTGCAGTTCCTTCAGGACCCTTGGATGTATACCATCCGGTCCTGGTGTCTTGTCCACCAAGCCTTTAAGGCTTTTCAGAACTCTGTTGTCTTGGATGACCTCATCTGTTATCTCTTCCCTCCTCCACCCTTGCTCCCTTTCCTGTGGTATTGGCCATCCCATTCTTTTGTGAACATCAAGCAGAAATACTCATGGAGTGCCTCTGCCTGATCTTCCCTTGTTCTGCCCATCCTCCCTCTCTCTTTATTCTAACAATGTCATCCCTACAACTCCACTTCTCTTATGTATTTAAAGAACCCCTTTCCCCTCTCTGATCCCCTGAACCAACTTCAGCTCCTTTGCTGCCTTGGCTGACCAGGTCGCCTCCCTAGATGCCTTTGAGAACACTTCTCTATCCTCCTCACACCCAGATTTTTTGAACTTAACAAGGCCAATCTTTTTCCCTCACCTTCCCTCCACCTCCTTGCTGAGCCAGCTAGGTTGTTTTGACCTGGACTGCTCACTCTGAGATTTGGCACACGTGTTTGTGGCCTCATTTAGCCCTTCCTAATGATTTCCCACTTCTGTTCAGTATCCATCCCTGGGTTAATTTCAGCTAAATACCCCTCTAGGATGCTGCCCATTCTGGCAAAATCAGCCTTCCTGAAATCCAACACTCTTGTACTGGTCTTAGAAGACTTCTTCCCTGTGTTGAGGAGGAACCACACTGAGCAGTGGTCACTTCCTGCTAGAGGGTCCTGTACTCACATCCTGGACTTGGTCTCCATTTGTTAGCACCAAGTCCAGTATGTTCCCTTCTTAGTAGGATCTATCACCTCTTGCTGTAGGTAACTGTCTTGGATAGCCTGCAGCACCTGTTTCCTGGCGTGAACTGTAGTTACTGTCTGCCAGTCAATCCCAGGTAGATTGAAGTCTCCTACTATAACTGTAGTTCCTTTGCCACAGACCTTCCTGATTTGCTCCCCCAGCTCCTTATCCACCTCCTCATTCTGTGAGGGTGGCCTGTACACCACCCCCATCCTGAGTTTCTTACCTTTAGGGCTTTGGAGCAATACTCATATGGCTTCTGGCCTCCCTTATCCCTTCCTCCCTGGTACACAGTATCCCTCTCTGACATAAATAACCACCTCCCGGTCCCTCATGGAACACCCTTGTATCCCAGGATTGTAAGATCCTAGTCATGGTATTGGATGGCCCAGGTCTCTGAGATGACGCATATCTACCTCCCCTCCGCCATCATTGCCTGGAACTCTGCCACCTTGTTTGGTAAGCTCCTTGCATTCAAGGATACTACAGTCCACCTTGTGTCCTGCCCCTCTTCTTCCCATCTCTCCCCTTTCACTTTTGTCTTGGTAACTTATCCTCATTCTCCTCCTCTGTCTCTGGGAGGGTGAGGCCTTCTGGTCTCCCTGGAAGATGCCTCCTTCCTGCTATCCAACTCAGCCCCTCCCCCTCCTCTGTTTAAATCTGTGTCGTTTTTAATGTACTTCTCCAGCCCCTGTGTGAATGCCCTTGTACCCTTGATGTTCAGATGCAGCCTATCCTTGGCATAAAGCCCTTATTGTTCCATGTTTCCGTCCCACCCCTACTACCCCTGCACCATTTCTGCACACCAACCCTTCAGCCATCCATTAAACTCCTGTATTCTTAGCTTTCTCTGTGCTTGCTGTAGGTACCTGGAGTACCTCAAAGAATGTCACTGAGCTTCTCACCCGATTGCAGATACCCCCACTTCCCTGAATGTCTCTTGCACTTCTTCCACTGTACTGCCCTCTAGGTCGTTTGTTCCTAGGTGAACAATGATATGAGGCTTCCCTCCCACCTTCTCTACACATTTCTGAATGCACTGCCCTACTCTCCCACTGTCATACCAGGCATACACTCCACCCAGGTTCGGCTCTTCCTTGCTCCCTTATCTCCCCATCTCACCCCGACCATAGAATCCTCTAATACAAGTACCCGCTCCCCATCCCTTGCACTGCCCCCATGGTTTTCCTCCTAGGAACCCCTTTTCCTCAGTGTCCGCTGCTGTCATACCCTGCCCTTTCCCCTCCTTTCACTGGTACACAGTGTCTACAAAAACAATCAGGTAAAAAGACATACTTCCATAAACTACAGGACAAAAACACAGCTCTAGTTCACCATACCAGCAACCAGTTTCTCCTACTCACTCAAAATGAGGACTCCAACTGAAGGTCTGTTAGGCACACACTTAAATTTCAACCTTCACTAATTCCCTGTTGAAATGTGATACCTGCAGTTAAGGTACACACCTCAGTCAATTTTAAATGTTTTATGCTTTTTTTTTTTTTTCTTGCCAGACTTCTGATCACAAGCCAAGGCCATGCCAGCTTCCCACAGCACACTGTGAAGAGCTGAATGTCATATTATGCTGCATGCCTCCACTTCCTCATGCAGGTTCGTGCGCACAATTAGGCAAAGTGCCTTTGCAATCAATTTATTGATAGTATAGGCAACTGTGAAGGCAGAAGATTGAATTAATCAAAACGTTGATAAATTGTTTGAATTGGATTTTATAACAGACAAACTGGGATGGTTCTTTTCCAGTTGTGTGGTCAACACGTGGTCCTTTAAGGAGCATTCATGTTGCAACACTGCCTACAGTCTGAGCACAGCTTGGCGTTATTTGCATCCAGGGAACTGTGCATGGTGCTCATTAGGGTATCCCGTGAAAATGGTGACATAAAAATCGCTAGTCAATCACAGTGACTCCATGTTCTGCGACTTTAAATAACAGCAAGAGAAGACATAACAGCGATAATAACTGCCATAATGATACCAATAATCATGAAAGAGAAATAATAGCAATTATCAGTTTCTGATCGCACTAGTCAGGCCCCAGAGATGACACCTTGGGTCTCTTTTGCAGGCACTGCTTTATTTTGTCAAAAGCCTGTCCCTTTTGCAGAATAATGGCAGGGTAGAATGAAATACATTGTTCTGCCACAATGATATTTTGGACTCCCAGGTCACCCATAGAATCAGCTCCTTATCCTGAAATCTTAACAATCGGAAGATTAAGAGCTGTGGTTTAGTTGACTTCAGGGCATTTCTACCTCGTCGAATGTGATGGGCCCTGTCAGTTTCACGATATGGGAGATTGGTGTGAAGGTATTGTACTGGGTCCTTTCCTTCAAGCTCTTTTTTCAGTCCAAGGATCTGGAGATTGTTCCTACAGCCTCATCCTCTACATCTTTTAGTTTTGAGATGAGCCAAATAATTTGGGCCTCAGTCACCATGAGAGGAACAGAGTGGTTGGTTTGGGTCTCAGTGTTACTATGAAATTCTCCATTGCTGTTACACACCCATTAAGACATTTAGAGTATTTTGCATATCCGTGACTGTCTTAATTTGTTCAATACTTAGTGCCATCTGCTGCAGGAGCGCCACTGCTGGGGAGTTTTAATTGATTTTCCCTTCTTCCCCACTGGCATCACGGTCCCAGCTGTGGATCGAGTAGTAGCCATCTGTGGCACCCCTCCTGTCCCACTCCCTCCATTGCTATTCTTACGTGGCGCTATTTGAGGATGCTGCTATTATGTATGCTCGCTATTTAGACGATTGCTAATAAAACCACACTATTTTGTAAGTCGCGTTTTATAGTCGCTATTTTAACATGGAACCGCCATTAGTATGTACAGATTGGCACTTGCCTCTCAGAATGGCTCGACAGTTGGAGGTAGCTAATAAAATACAATAATTTCAAAAATAGGCCATTTTGATGCCTTCAGGAAATCAGAACCAATTATAGCGCTTACAAGGTACTGTAAGTGTTGTTGGCAAAATCACATGTTGTGCAGTTTTTCTTTAAAATAACTGGGGCAAAAGTTACATAGGTAGCCTATTGGCAGTAAACTCAAAGTTTAACAAAGCACAGAATTTGATATGCAGATTGTTTATGAGCCCTTTAGGAGACGGGACAGATTTAACTGCTTGACATTTACAGTACATACCACTGTCAGGTGACTGCAGAGTGGAACTGGTATCAGCATTGACTGGGAAGGCAGCCTTTTTGCACTCCCTTTGGGGGAACGTGTGGAGAGAGGTAAGCTGTACAGTGGAGCCTGCCAAGATGCAACGCGATACTGCAACATTCTGCAACAGAGTTACTGTAGGAAACAGCACAATTTCAGTGGCAGTCAATCCCTTTCTGTCATGCAGTAAGCTGTTTGACCTAAATGAAAAAAAAGAAAAATTAAGTAAAACCAAAAATTTCTTTGTATGTAACCCCTCCAGTGCCGTGAGGAGAGGGCCACTGTCCATGCCTTTTGCCTAGGATACAGGCACGGGGCCTGGGTTCCCATAGCTAGCCTAATGGGGTCCTTTCCCAAAGTTAAAATAAAATGGTGGTGCCTCCACCCAGAGTACATTTCTAGTGCACCTGCTAACCTCAGTGGTACAACCCCTGGGATGTTGTACTAACCCACCTCCCAACAGTTACCAGACATGGACTCACCAAGTTCAAACCTCCCATTCAGTTACCATTTACCTTTTCCATTTCAATCAATAGACAGCTCGCCAAAATAAGGCTATGGTTCCATTTTCTGCTGCAAAACAATAACTCCAGGTTTATTTACAGGGGAGGGTTTTAGGTATGGGGTAACTGAAACAGAGTTCAAGTAAGCATTTCAATTTGCATTTCCTAAATCACATTTCCCTTGATTTCACCCAGATCTCAATCAATGCAGAAATCATATCTGTCTAACTGGCTAACTGCTGCAGTTGCCCAAAACCCAGACCTACAGGTCCCAGTGCATTTCCCAAAGTTCAGTACCCGGCACCCAGTTTTAAAGTTGCAGGCCTGAGGTGCGACTGGTAGCCGGTGTTGGTGCACTTACTTGAATTAAGTAACTTTTTACATGCCTTTTTCCTTGGCTTCACCTCCTGCCCTAGTGTGTTTGCTCAACTATTTACAGTCCCTAAGTGCAGGGCAATCTCCTGCAATTTACTCACGGTTCTGAAGAATCAGTCCTTGGATGGTACAGGTCTCTGAAGTCTTTGGGATTTGATGGCACAGGCAGAACCAGACTCCGAAGCTTGAACAGGGGCACAGAGGCTGCAGCTTCCTCTCTCTTCCATCTTGCTTGCAGATCTTGCAGCTTGTCCCCTTCAGCCCATTACAGGCCCGTTGCAGAGCACATGCGCAAGGCCTATCACCACAGGGGACCCAGACTGGGGAGTGGCTGCACGGCGCAGCTCCCTGATCAGAACGTCCCTAGCACTTGGGTAGAAGACCCGTGGCCCCCTGCAGCAACAGACCCCACTCGGCTACGGTTAGCAAGTTCCCCACCTGGCTCTGGATGCCAGCAGCAACATTCAGCACATTCTCTTTGCTGCTTTTCTTTTCATCTCTTTCCTGCTATGTTGTGTAGCCACAGCAGTCTCTCTCTTCTCTTGGCTGTATCTCAGAAACAGAAAGCTGGTACTGAATCTCTGAAAACCACCTGTCCATCCTTCTGCTTTTACAGTCTCTCAACATTAACATTGCCACACTATTCACTCTGGCTCACACATAATCCACTGCACACACAGTCCCTTTTCTCTCACGTGCAGGAGCTCAGCAATTCTGCGATTTGAAGAGGCTTACTCTTCTTTCCTCCTCTCAGCACATTTATATTACTTGCTCCTCATTCTCTGTACTCCATCTTTTCCACAGGTTCAGACACAACCGTCATTCTTTTCACAGGCTCAGAATGCAACCTTGGTCTTTTCCCCAGGTTTAGACCCAACCTTTGTCCTTTTATCTCAGGACACAACTCTTCCTGCTCTGCTTCTTTGTCCTCACCGCTGTGTGTAACTTCAGAACAACGCAGATGGTTCTCAACCTGCAGCTTTTCCTTTTACTTTTCCTAGCTGCTTCTTCCTTTTAACCTGCATGTTCTGTTTTCTCTTTCAAGCTGCTTTTTCCTTTCCCGATGGGGCAGGGCCTCCCTGCCCTGGGGACAAATTGCTGGCAGCCCCCAGGCAGGCAGCACATTTTAAGCCCCAGTCTCTCCAGGGGCAGGAGCCCCCCTCCCCGGAGGAGCTCTCTGAACTGCTTCAAGTCCAACTGTCCTCTTTATTTGGGAGCCTTTTCCTCACTCCCCATTGGCTGGAGCTACTGTCCTTGACAAAAATTAAGATATATGAGGCTTCCTCGATGCCTCATTGGCTGTACAAAAAGCGCCTAAATATTCCCTGGTATTTTCCCCAAGAGTCTGTTCACAAGCCCCAGAATCCTCCTGGTTAATCCTGACTCAGTGGTTGACCGACTGGTGTCACATGGCTGCAAACATGGTGGCTGGATGAAAATAGAGTCCACACATTTATCATTGTCCCAAGTTTCAAGTGTCCCTGCATCCAAACACTTCACTTGCATTTAATCATTCCTCCACACAGCTATAGCTACCCCTGTGCCCAGCTAAGCAACTGCATTTATTTACATTTCAGCTCATTCCTGGCTCAGTTGTTGCTACTGCCCCTTAAGCCCCTAGGCAGCTTACAGTCCCACTCTGTTCCTAGCTGCAGTCTGTAAAATATATTTTATTTATTTCCCTATGGACTGGCAGCCTTCACTTTCTTTGCACACTTCTTTTTATTCATTTATTTATTTTATATCTTTCTTTCCCTGTCTCTAGCTCTACTGCCTTTCCCCAGCACTAGATAGTCTCCCAGTTCATCTACAATGTGTGCGTCTCAATAATATTCATGAGGCAGCATTTGCAAACCCTGAGTGCGATTGGTGCTCACAGAATGTAGCTTTCTTTGCTCCTGTTGCTTTTCGCCTTCGCTACGGTCTCCAGTCCCTCTCTTGCATTGCCTGGGATCAAAGGCTGCCAAAACAGCCTCAAGAATTTACGCATGTGCACATGCATGGAGCTTGCCAGCACCACAGTGCCATTTCCAAAGCCGGCAGCTCCACACTACAGATCCCTCATCCCGGCTCCCCTAGCAAACCAATGCTGGAGACCAAGGGAGTGCCCAGGAAACACAGGGGCAAGCCAGAAAAATGGGACCCGGTACCAAAAAGAATGGGATGGAACCAAACCTCTGGGAAATGAGCTTTTTAGGGGCTTTCAGGTAAGCCCCTGATGGCGTGGATTACATGTAATAGCATAGCAGCTGCTAAGTTGGGCCTTATGAATGATGTACCTTCTTGAAGGAAAAGAATAAGATTTTGTATTTCATTTAATTTCCTCGATGAGCATTGCATATATAAACAGAACAGTACAGAATTTCCTTAAAATGATCTTGATCAGATATCCTGCTAAATGTTTTCTTGGCCATTGCTGTGGATAACTTAGCTGATGCTGAAAGTCTAAATACTGCCCAGAAAGAAGAGGCAGAAGAAAACAGAGAAAAAGAGTGCCAGGTAAAATGTGTTTAGCAGTAAAGAAGACCCATAGTGTACCATAGTGAAAGAGATCTAATGATAATGCTGTTTGGGCTCCATTGTTGAAAGTTGAGGATTATGATGTGCTAATCCATTCCCTAAGCCTTAATTTGGGCAAGGTACAAGGTTTGGTATTTAAAAAAAGAGCTTTGAGCAAACTTTGAGGTTCAAAGCATGTTTAAAATACCTCCTAGAGAGCATCACAAAGCAAGGCGCAACAGCTTTCTTTGGCACATAGCAAAACCCGTTGCTGGCCACATTATGGCATTATTCTCAGCAGAAATAAATAGGCTGCAAACGAGCTGTTAGGGGGTCCCAAAGTTGTTAACTTTATTGCACGATGTTATGATTTTTAGCTCTAAATGTAAAAGACCTCAGTTACCATGGAAGGCCTTAACCGTGATTAGCATTTCATTTGTTAACCCATTTACTGTACATCTGAGGAGCAATCCTCTGCTCCTTGGATCACATGGACTTGTGCACTCTGTTGTGATAGAGCCACACATCACTGAGTTGTGTAGATCATTATTTGGTTGCTGTTGAGTAGGTCTGCAATGTGTTTAGTCAGGTTAGCCCAGTTGAGATGTAGCACATCATTTCCAGTAGTATGCTGCTTCTACCCATTTTCACAGCTGAGTAGACTGGAGTACTGAAATGTCAAGTAGCATGCTCAAGATCACATGGTGAACATTTGTCTCTGCCAGGGTTTGAACCAATGCATAATACATCATTGGTAGTCCAGTGGTCTCCCATCATTCACCTGGTCCTAGTTTAATTAAAATGTGACTCCTGGTAGTCCATTGGTACCTTACCTCATGCTCCCCAGTTCTGGTATGCAAATGTATCTCTCAAATTGGGCCCTTTCAAATCCAAGCTACAGCAACTACTCTCTGCCACTCGTTCCTGTGACTGTTTCCGCTAAATCCTCTTTGGCAATCTAAAACCCTAGCACTTGATTACTGTTAAATCTCCTTAGCACATCTGTGACATCCCCCCCTGCTACCCTACCCCTTTCACCTTTCCTCCCCTCTACCTGATGCCCCCCATCTGTCCTGACAAGGTCTGTTAGCTGATTTTAACTTACCTTATGATTTTACCACTAACTGACAAAGCTTGTTTTGGCTGATTTTCAATTTACTGTATTCATTCCTGCATGAAAGTGCTTAGCTTACTGCTTTCTATTCTTTTATTCACTGTGAATGTCAGCTATTGCTTTTAGTCTCTAAACCTGTTGATCTCCTTTCTCTATGTGTACTGTTTTACCATACTTTTTGTTCTGTTAACCTGTTGTATTATGCTGCTGAAGTGGAACCTTTGTAAAAAGCTCTTAGCTCAAAGGTATTTGTAATCCGAGATATAAATAAATAAAATAAAAAAACATACCAGTGGTACCCTCTGGCTCCTGGCATGAACATATATCCCTGGTAGTCTAGTGGTAAACCCTTCTAGTCCTGGTATCTGGTGGACTCCCCAGCCTGGCCACAAGGCAGTATCTGGCACATAACCTTTGTCCACCCCCATGCCCAACTGTCCACCACCAAAGTCAAGAACTGGATCAGTACAACTACATTTGCATCAGTACAGTTCTTGAGTTAGCCAGACGTCACCCAGACATGGTGTTGAGTGCAGCATAAGTGCTGGTTGCCATCTTGGGGACTGACTGTGGAATTCACCAGATACTGGTAGGAGGTTACTACTAGACTACCAGGACTATATTTGTATAATGAGATGGGAGCAGGAATATGGTACCACTGGACTACCACAGATATTTGCATGCCAAGACCGGAAGATGGAGGGGTACCACTGAAATACCAGGAAATCTTATTTTAATTATATTGAGACCAGGTGACGGTGGAGAGTACCGCTAGATTAACAAGGAGCATCATGCATGACATTGAAGTTGACACCCAAGCAAGGGATCAAAGACATTGCCAACCACAGTGATGGAGCGAGGCCTGTCTCCAAGAACATCACTGATCCTGAGCATGGTGCTGGAGGTGGCCTGACTAGGGGTCAGATAATGGCCTAGAAGCAAACTTTTTCTGGAGCTGGTGGACATCATCATCAATGGTGAAGAGTGAGGTCACCCCATGGCACCTTTACAGCTGTGGTCTCTCACTTGGGTGTTCCCCCACAGGAACTGATTAGGCCACTTGGATATAGGAGGACACCTTTCAGGTGATTCTGCTTGGCCCTGCCCTCGGGCAAAGTCCCCTATGCAGTTCTGCAGCCCAGGCCGAGGCCCTGAGACCAGAACTCTCAACCTCCCTAGAAGGGCCTTGCCACCTCTGGGAAAGGATGCCTTCATTCATAGGCCTTGAGGGGCGAGTAACCTGGGAGTAACACTGGGCATTTGTTGGTGACTTAGAGTATTGGCATAGGGGTCTGACTTTCTCAGTACAGGCCTTTCTTCCAGGCACCAACCATACCCTGAGATAGCACATCTTCACCACCGATGTCCTCATCTGAGGGCAATGTATCATCTGTCCACTTTCCTTCTACTACTGAGTATACTTTGTATCAATAATTCTTGGTGATGATGCTTCAGGCTCTTGACCTACAAAGCTTTATTAAACTATGATCCAATAGCCGCTATTGGGACTCTTGGGATTCCCAGTGTCGACACTGTGGTCATCCCTCCATGATCTAGAGCCCTGAAGGCATCTAGGGCAGTGTGGTGGTGTCCTCTCTCAACCTAGCTATTCTAAGGGACCTCCTCATGCAGTATCATGCAGCCACAGGGTCTTCAGGTGAGGCACTTCACCCCTCTTTGGGGCTTCAAGTACTGCAGATGGTGCATCACACATGACTGACCTCCAGCTGCAGAGTTCACTCACACAGATGCTTATGGAAGGAATGTACATTCAGCATGCACCCATTTGTGCATCTTTACACACTAGGTACTAATGCTGGCATATAACCATTGCCTATGATTGCAGCTGAATGCTCTCTTAGCTGAACTTCCACAGAGCAAGACAGTCAGGCAGGCCATTGACTTTTCTACCCAAGGCCTGGAGGTAGCACAACATCAATCAAGGGCATCTTACGACACCAACGAGGGTGGCCTCCAGACTGATAGGAACAAGCAGTCTGGCGTGAGGTGGATGTGGTTTTGCCTCTTCTGACTGCCACCTTTGGCTCAGTGTAAGATGCTTAACTCAGACTTCCAGGGGCTTCTTCTTTCGCCTATGATCAGAGAGGAACTATTGGGAACACTTCTGCTCCTGTGCCACAGGAGCTGTAGCCTGGCTCTGACCAGTCTTTGGTCTCACCACACCTGTCACGGAGCCCCTGCCCTCAGGTGTTCTCCCCACACAAAGGGCCGAGGATCTCTTTACCCTCAGGGTGAGCCAGCTCCTCCCTTAACAAAACAAACTCTGGGCAAAGCTGATAGGGCTGCAGTAGAGGAATTTGGGGTAAAATATTGTAAATTACTAAAGTTACAAGCATGCATTTGCAAAATGTAACATAGGCTCATAAATGTGTCGGTTTGTAATATTTTACACCAGATTTTCAACATAGCCTTGTTATAACCCTGCCTCATGAAGATGGGCAGACAAACTGTTCAATTCCTGGCTTAAAGGTGTTTTTATGAGAGACTGCAAAATAAATGTTTGTGCCTTAAAAACACATTTTGGGCAGGAGTTAAAAATGACAGCTGTTACATTCATGAGGTGCTGTAAAGAAAGGGCTATGTTAAAAATTTGGGGTAACAATATTGAATATTACTGAACTTATGAGTCTGCATTTGCAAAAATCAGCATAGGCTCATAACATTTTGTTTCTTAATGTTTTACACCAAAATCCAACATAGCCTTCTTGTGACCCCACCTCACTCGTTAACAAAGGCAGAGGAAATGTTCAACTTTGTTGAAAGGTGATTTCATGCAGGGACCATGAAATCACCTTTGGGATGTAAAAAATATTGGCCAGGATTTGGAAAATGACAGCTGTCACATTTATGAGGTGCTGTAAAGATATGGCTGTGTTGTAAATTTTGGAAAAAGTATTGAAAATTACCAACGTTAACGCCAACATATCCTTCTTATGACCACACCTCGTGAACAAGGGCAGAGGAAATTTCAGTTAGTGCCTGAAAGGTGATTTTTGGCGATGGCCTGCAAAATCACCTTTCAGGATGTAAAAACATTTTGGACAGTATTTGAAAATGACAGCTATCGCAGTCATGAGATGCTGTAAATGTATGGCTATGTTGTAAATCTGGGGTAAAAATATTAGCAAGTACCAAAGTTATGAGCTGGCATTCGCAAATTCAATGTAAGCTCATAACTTTGTTGTTTTTTCAATATTTTTACACCAGATTTTTAATATAGATTTCTATGACCCCACCTCATGAACAAGGGCAGAGAAAATGTTCAGCTTTGCCTGAAAGGTGATTTTGATGAAAGACTGCGAAATCACCTTTTGGGACATACCTGCCTAATGACAGTGACATTGTTAATGAGGTGGGGTCCCAAACAAGGCATGTTGAAAATTTGGTCCAAAAATATGTAAAAATACACACTAAGTTCAAAATCTCATTGAAGTACATTGAACTGCATACCTGTGTCTTCAGTTCATGGTCTGGCTTTGAAGAGTAAAGACGTGTCTGCAGTTCAGACAGGATTACAGCGTTGGACCCCAATGGGTAAGTAAGGGCTGAGGGGTGCAGGGTGGTGGATTCTCAGTGGGAGGGTTAGGTGGGGGTAGGGAACAGTCACAAAAGATATCAATGGACTGTTTTTGTACAGGAAAAGAAAGAGACCAACGATCACCGATCGCACATTGGGGACTGGGCACTCCTAGTTTCACAGTTATGTATTATTGCTTCAGTATTTCCCTACTCTTTAGCATACTGGGCTCACCAATCTGTTGACATTTTCCTCTAAACTAGAGGGCATTTTACAGAGTTTTTTTCCCACAAATTACATTATTTCCTGTGGAAGCTTAATGCTCTGTTTTCTTGTATATATCAAATCTATGATAGCAATTCCATGTAGATTGCATAAGGTGCCTGTAAAGTACATATGAACATATGAAATTTGCCAGCAGAGAAGGCCATTTGGTCTATTGAGACTGCTTGATTTTGTAGCTAGCAGCCCCATCTGCAGCTGCCCTCCTCCTCACCCCTCCCTTTATCTTCCCTCTTGCCCTGTCCCAGCCTTTGAAGCAGCCCACTATTTTACAGGCTACCAACTCTGTTGGTAACGATTCCACCCTGTTACCATCCTCTGTAAAAAGTGTCTCCTCATTTCCCTCCTGAACCTTCCTCCTCCAATCTCATGGCTTTGAGTGTCCCTCACCACCCTTACCCTGAATAGGCCCTCTGTACCAGTCTTATTTATCCTCTCATGTACTTGAATGTCTCGATCATATCCCTCTGTCCCTCCTCTCCTCCAGCAAGTACATGTTCAACTCCTTTAGCCTACTCTCATACGGTAAGTCCTCCAGTCCTGGATCATCTTAGTTGCTCTGTGCTGCACCTCTTCCAGTAATTTAATGCCCTTTTCAGGTGCGGGTGCTTGTACTGCACGCAGTATTCGAGATGAGGTCTAACTAATGATCTATACAACGGCAGAATCACCTCCCCTCCTGGACATTATTCCCTTGTGATGCAACCCAGCAGTTTGTTGGCCCTTGCTGCTGCCTTCCTACACTGTGCTGAGTTGTTCACTGATCCCGTGATGACCACCCCAGATCCTTCTCCTCCTCAGTCTCGCCAGCTGCACTCCCCCAGTTGGTAGTTTCTTCTTGGATTTTGCCCCAAAATGCAGTACCTTACACTTTTGGCACTGAACCCCAGCTGCAAAATGTCCGACCAGGTCTCCAGCTTTTTCAGATCTTCCTGCAAGCTCTGCCACCCTCTATGTCATCCACCACCACCCCTATCTTGGTGTCATCGGCAAACAGGATGATCCTGCTCTTGATGCCCGTGGAAATGTCTGCAATAAATATCCCAAATAACACTGGTCCCAGCACCGAGCCCTGTGGAACCCCACTCGTTACTGCCCTTGGGGATGAGAGTTCCACTTCCACCACCACCCTCTGCTACCTTCCCTGCAGCCAGTTTGTCACCCATCCCACTGTTTTTGCTCCTGCCCTGTGCCTTCAGGTTTTATTCCAAGTCTCCCATGTGGCACTGAATCAATTACCTTGCTGAAGTTCAGGTACAGGACATCTACTGCACAGTCTTGTCCATCACTCCCTGCTGTTCCTTCCCAGAATGCCTGCTTCTGACCTGATATGAATGCCTGTAGATGTGGGAGCCCTGAATATATAGTGGCAATGTTGGAAACTATTCAAATTATCTTCTGACATATTGCAGACCACCACCTGGAAAACAATTCAATTCCTCCACTGGCATATACTGTCTCCCACCCCAACCAACTGCACACTTTATTTCCCATTCTGTAGAAGTACTGCAGTACAGTCTTTTGAATTATTGATTGTTGAAGGTCACGAATGCTGACACATCCATCCTTATCCCATGAATTGTATGGACTGAAGGTTGGGTAAAATACATTTTATATGGTCGAGTACCAGTGCAGCTGCTGCTGAAAAGAGTTCTGTTAAACTGCTGTAACACAATGGGAGATTCCACAGATTCAGTGCTTTTAGTTGATTTACTTTACCCATGTGCCTATCCCATCGATGTTTGAAGCTCAGACGCTCACTGATAAATGCATTTTGTTACTTACAACAACAGTGGAGAATTCCTTATGTATATAGCGACTGGATGAGTGGGCTTTAATCTTTTTGTCAAAGCCAGGACTCGGACTGGAGTAGTGGAAAGAATAGCTGTGAAATTAAAGTGGTAAAACATGTGCAATTAGAATATAAAACAGTAGGTAGCCTTCCTTTAATCCCCGATAGTCTTCTCTATCTCAATAGCAGTACTGTACACCCCTCCAAATAAAAAAACAGGGCAAGATTCTTTATAGTCCAGGAACTCTTGTGTAAAACAAATTATAACCCAGTCATTTGGAGTTCAGTAAGTCATGGCTATAGTCACTGAGTATACTCCAAATGACTTGGTTACAATTTGTTTTAAACAGGGTTCCTGTGATTCTTGCCCTGTTTTTTTTGGGGGGCTTATGTTTGTGGTGCTGTTGTGCTATTGAAAGAGATGGTGAGAAGGAGAAGATGATGGGGAGGTTAAAGGAAAGACTACCGCCACGTATTCCAGTTGTACTGCTTCTACTTTGCAAAACAACATGTTGGATTCTCTAGTAGTCTGCAAACTATAACATTTTGATTTAAATTATAATTAAACTTTTTTAAACAAAGGATTTTGACATGATTTATAATATGTTTATATTGGGAGGGCTTTTGCCCATAGTTCGAGTGGGAGCAACAATGTCACTCCCCATCGGGCTTAAAAGGTCACGCGATCTTGGAGCCCATCCAGGATTCATTTTCATTGCGGATGGAGGCACTGCTTCTCCTCGCTTTGCTGTTGTCTTGTTTCTTGGGCACCTCTGACCACTGGATCTGTCTTCCGCTCACACTGTTTCCTCACAGCGCTTGCCCTGGCATGTTATCTGGGCTCTCCTCCCATCCACCCCCACCCATGCCATCCGTTTCAGTCCCTGAGCTCCTTACCATGCTGTTCTGTCTCTGTCCTGCCTCCAATTCGGATATTGCCTGCTGTTTCTGAGTGTCCTTCCTCCTGCCATGCTGGCTCCTCCGTTGCTTCTGTTCTCCTTCCTTTGCTCCTGCCTGGATTCTGCCCTGTCTCATGCCCTCGCTATCTGCGCCCCTCTGCTTGACATTCCGGCTCTGTGTGCTCTGCCGGTGCTTCCAGATGTGCATGTCACCCGCTTCTTCTCACCGCTGTAAGGCTCCAATTGTTTGCTGCTTCTTGCTGTACCTGTCCTTCTCGGTCAGCCGCCTGCTCGCTCATCTGCTCTCATCACCATTCGGGAACTCGATAAGATTCGCTCGCCATGCCAGTCCCGAGTGACGCCGTGTTGAAGCATGTCTTGCAGCTCCCTACTGGTCCAGGTTGCCTTTTGTTATGTTCTGCCATTTCTTTTATCTGGTTTCTCCCTGCCTGCTTCAGTTATTTGCAACCTCCCATCTCTCTTTACTATTCCTGGCCTTGGCATATGTAGTGGGTGTGTGCAGGGGACCTGTAATATGTGATTGCAGCTCTGTCTCCTCATAGGCTGTGGCAGTCAGCGTGATTTTAAATTATCTGTTCACGCCTCGGTTAGCCATTTCATACGGCCTCTCTGTACCTCCAGCTTCCTTTAGTGCACATTGAAGTAATTTTCGGTTTCTAAAGATTTGTGCTCACTTGTAATGCCAGCCATGTATGAAACTGTAGGCATCTTGTGGTGGTGCTGTGCAGCATGTTGATTTGGCACCAGCTCGGGGTTCTCTATCACATGCTCAAAAAAAAATGCTGTTCTGCTGTGTCTTGCATCCCAGCCCTGCACTTTGGTAACCCCTCTGTGGTGCGCTGTTGCTTCCCATTCACCCATTTCTTCTCTCTCATGCTTATCTTGAGCACATTGTGCTTTTTCAGCTTAGTTTTAGCCCTCGGATCTCCCTCCTCGCCGAACCAACCTGTGCATTTCTTTTGGGTTTTTCCTCATCCTACCTTCACCTTCCCCACTTGTACTTGTCTCTTTAGTGCTTATTCCTATGCTTCCTCATCAAACCACTGCTCTCTTGAAGTTCTTACCAGCTGCCTTCTGTCATTCTGCCATCCCCATCATTTGGCTATCTCTGGACCCTGCAGTTTTCATCCCGTCCCCGCCTGCCGAGGAGTCACTGCAATCAAGGCCAATCAGTATGCATCTGCTGTCTCCATCTGGCCTGCACTCAATATTTCATTTGGGCATACCTATCATGACTCATATACCATCTCATTGCCCCACGGCCCTCCTGCTGCATGTATCCGGTTCATGACTCCAGTCATCATTTACCACCTCACTGAACTGCGGGCACACCTATCATGAATCATATCATACCTCACCTTCCTGTTCCAGCCTTCATGGCTTCCCTCTATCATTGTATTATTAGCCTCTGAGTCTCCTCACTCATCAATCTATCAAGCTCATCGAACCATAGTTTGGCTACCCGAATCGACTCGAATCCAATCAACGACATGCAGGTCCACGATATCTTTCCTCATGCTGTTCACCTATTTCAATCGCTCAATCAGTATCAGTCATCTTGATTCAACTCTGTCTCCACTCATGGCCATGCCTTCCTGTCCATTGCCCTTTGCTACAGGCTGGCTGGCTGCTCTTCCCCATCATTCAAGTTCAATTTCAGCTGTCATGGCTTCACTCTACTCTTAGCTTCCCTCCTTATCATGCATCGTCCCGCTTTGCTCCTCGATAGCTCAACCTGCGTTGTTCTGTGATGCTCCACCTGAGTGTGCCTCTGGTTTGCATACCATCTGGTTCCGGACATGCCTTCTTGGCCTCTGAGTATACCTCTTTTTGAGGAGCCTGCTTACTCTACTACCGTCGTACAAGTTCATTTTCAAGTTCATTCCTGTCTTCTCCTCTTCACATTCTATACTAGCCATCAAGCATTCGCTCCAATCGAGGCCTGCCCTTGATGTTTCTTTTTGGTCTACCAATCATTTCTTTTGGGCGACTTATCATGACTCCTATGCCACCTTATCAACCTGCAGCCATCTTGCTGCATGTATCAAGTTCATCAATCCAGTCATCATTCACTCAGCATTTCCTCAAGATTCATTTACATTGCTTACTCAAACATTCCTATCATTGAATCCTATACTACCCCATCGATCTACAACCTCAGAGTCTATCGCTTAGGGTCTAATAGTTCACATTGCATAATCAAGCATGCCTCTTCAACATCAGTGTCTGCTCACCGCATAGCTCAATCAAGCCAGTATGCATTATCCTCATTCTCCTCATCAGCACATCTGGAATCTCCTCATCAGCACATATGGATACCCCTTACTCCTCTGACTTCTACATGGATCTACTATCTCATCGACTACTCGAGCATACCCTCCTTGGGTCCCTGCTGCCTCGTGTTCCTTCTTTAATCTGTGCTTCTTTGAGTTTTTTCCCTATCCCATCGCTATCCTCCCTACTTATATCCCTTATCTATGAACAATTCCCTTACTGACATATGTCCTCAAATCAAACGTTGTCAGCCTGGAGGGAAGGCACCTAGGCCTTGGATCCCCAGAGGTTTCCTCCTCAAAGGGTTTTTTCCTCTCCTCCGTGCTAATGGTCATAATATTAGTTAGAGTTAGTGCTTTTAGGTTAGTTAGTTAAGTTTCACTGTTGGATGGAGGCAGATGGTGGCCCGGCTTTACCCTCTCTCTTTAGGAAGTTAGCCCTTCTCTTCACTGAATTCATTCATCATCCTCGCCTCTTTGAAGCTCGATGTCTTTGGGTATTCTTTTGGGCTTCTTCCTAATCTATCTTTAGCAGACGCAATCATTCCCATGGCACCTGTAAGGGGGAACTCTCCTCTAGGGTTCCTTGCGTCAGATTCTACAGGGTGGTATATCCCATGGATAGAGAGGCGGAAAGCCACAAAGCAAATCAAGTTACACAAGCATCATCTCATTTCATTTCATCTCATCAGGTTATGTAGCACATCGAATGGGAGGGCTTTAAGCCTGAGGTTCGATGGGTGGAGCAACAACGTCACTTCTCCATCGGCTTTGTACACGCAGATCCTGGAGCTCATCCAGGATTCGTTTTTTGTTGCCCACCATCCACCCCTGCTCCTCCAGTGGCTCATCTCTTTACCCGTGGGCTTCTTTCTAATCTGCCTTTAGCTGACGCAGTCATTCCTGTGGCGCCTGTGGGGAGGAACTCTCCTCTAGGGTTCCTTGCATCGTACTCTACAGGGTGGTATATCCCATGGATAGAGAGGCGGAAAGCCACAAAGCAAAACCAAGTTACACAAGTATCATCTCATATCATCTCATCAGGTTGTGTAAGCACATCGAAATATAGTTCCTTTGTCTCTTATGGTTATAAGAGTTTCTTCTCAAGTCCTTTGCATGCCAGAACTGCTCAGCTTCACTTTGCAGATCTTCCTGGACTTAAAGTCTTCACCACTTCTTGATACTGCTGGGTTACAAGCCAGAGGTGCTAGAACTCTGCAGCAGCCAAAATCTTCAGAAGGGCTGGCGCTGAGGTAGGACCACGCATGCGTGGTACCTCGAGACTGGCTCACGCTATGTAGGCTGCCTCAGAGTTGACCCTCCAACTGCTTCAGTTCCTTTTTTCCCACCGCTGAGGCACTTCAGTGATGATGTCACTCACCTGCCAGGAGTCAAATCATCACGTCTATCGACAGCAGCATCTAGTCGTTTGGCTTTAGTGTTTTATTAGTTCGATTTGTATTTTAAACAAAAAGAAAGCAGAAGAAGAAAATTTTATTATTTTCATTTTAGCCCTGCTGATCAAACGAGTTGACCATGGTTGGAGATGGTGACAGTAGGAACTCTCTGTTAGAAGGCTGCTCCAGCAGCGGGCTATGTCCAGTCCACTGCCCTCTCCAGAGTGGAGGGGAGTCTGACCACAGGCAGTCAGGAGGGAGGACAGTCCTCCTGTAAACACAAAAAGTAGTGGGCACCTTCCCAATCCAGGTCAGGGACCCGCACCACTCATCCTCAAGTTCTTCCTCTTCCAGAGGGAAGAAGAAGAAGTGATACTCGAGGTCCGCCAGTGTATGTCTGCCAGAAGATCTGTGGTAGTTGAGAGTAGAAGGCTGTCTCCGACCCTGCCTGGGTTCCCGGTGGCTTCCGATCTTCCTGGACTAAAAGTCTTCACCACTCATTCACACTAATGAGACTATGCTGGAGGCGTTTGGACCCAGTGGGAGCCAAAATCTTCAGGAGGGCCGGCGCTGAGGTAGGACCATGCACGCACGGCACTGCGAGGCTGGCTCATGCCTGTATAGGCTATCTCAGTGTTGACCCTCCAACTGCCTCAGTTCCTTTTTCCTGCCGTTGAGTGCATTTCAGTAAACGATGTCGCTGGGCCCGGCGAGTCGCCGCCAGGAGTCAAATCTTCACGCCTATATGGCAGCAGCTTTAGTCGTTTAGTATTCATTTAGTTTTAGTTATCCTAAATAGTATATTTATTTATTTATTTTTAAAAGAGAAGCAAAGAAGAATTCTTCAGCCTGCCATTGACAGAGTCGACCATGAATGATGCGGTGATGGTAGAAAGACTTTGCCTGAAAGCTGTTCTGGCAGCTGTGCTGGGTCTGGTCTGCCACCCTTTCAGAGGGGGTCTGATCACGGCAGTCCGGTGATCGAGAGGAGAGGCGGTCCTTCCAAAAGTACAAAAGAAGCTGGTCCGCTCCCGATCACTCAAGTCATTTTACCTCACCTACCCTGCAGACACTGACAGGTGCACAGTGCCTTGGGGTCTTCGGCCTTATACTCACCCCCATTCCATTAGGAAATATGCTGAGATGGGTGTGGTATAGAGAATGGGTGAACGTTAGCTAAAGACCCCAAGGCACACCTTGATGCCTGTCACTGGCTGCAGGGTGGGGCGGAATGGCGTGAGCAATAAGGCCGACGATCCCAAGTCACACCCTGAACGCCTGTCAGTCTCTACAGAGTATGCCGTTATGTTTGGAAACCCTAACGCCCCAGCCGTTTGTTGGTATTTTCACTCCAGATTTTTAAAATGGGATTTTGTGATTCCACCTCATGAACAGTGGCACTATCATTTCATTACTCAATCTCGAAAGGTGGTTTTGCACAGCTACTGCTCCATTTGGCACCACAGGTGTGAAAACACATTTCTGGCAGGATGTGAAAATGACAGCTATACTGTTCATGAGGTGGTGTGAAAAATGGCAATGTTGAAAATCTAGAGTGAAAATATGAAAAATTGGTGAAGTTACTTAATGTGCGAGAAACTGTGCAACACAGTCATTTTTGGAATTTTTCCACCAAATGTTCAACATGGGCATTTCTTTTTTTGCCATTCACTTTTTATTCAGTTTATGATGCAGAGACATGATATCCAGGCAATATACAAACATACAAAACATTGAATTACAACAGCCTTATAACAATTAGCTGATTTAATAAGTCTCCATAAACCCCCCATACCCACCCCCAAATACCCATCCTCCCCCATAGCTCCCTACCCGCCCCACAAGGCGCTACCTCCTAAAGCGGTCCGTACAAGACATACCACTTACCCACCTATGAATAAGATATAACCAATGGGGACCAGATTTTCTCGAATAGAGGCAATTGATTATGCAGAACTGCTATCATCCTCTCAGTTCTGAGGCTTGTAAGAAGGTCCACTAACCATTCAGAATAGGTAATCCTAAGGCAATCCTTCCAATGTTTGAGAACTAACCTTTTCACCGTGATGGAAATCAAGGCCATATGAAATTTCCTCAGCTTGACTGAGAAACCTGTCATGTCCCCTAACAAGCAAACCTCTGGACAAAACATATCGCCTAATCCTAGTAACGGACTGGCCTTACTCTAATTTCATTCCACAGTGGGGTGATTTTAGGCGTTGCCAAAAGATATGCAGTAAATCTCCTCCTCCTGACCGCATCTATAACATTTAGGCTCCTCCACCAACTTTAAATCTGCTAACTTTTGAGGGGAGTAATAGATATTGTGTAAAATTTTAAATTGAATAAGTCTCAGGCAATCTTGCTGAATAAACCTGTGACAATTCTGCCAAATCTGTGACCAATCCAGTGTTACTGTAGGAAAGATTTTGGCCCAATATGAAGACGGGCTAAATCTCGTAGGCCCAGTGGAACAACACTTGGTAAATTTTGGAGATAGCCTGGGAGTTCCTATCAAGCGGCCTAGATCCGTCCAGAATGGGATACGGCTGGGTTAACCCAAGCTCAATCCGATGTTTTGAACTAATGAATGACGTAATTGAAAAATCTTAAAGCTGTCTTTCTTAGACAGCCCGAATTTGTTTAATACTTCAGTGGTTGAGAGTAGACCCCATCATCATTAAGAAATTCCTTTAAGGAGCAATCCCCAGGTAAAGATAGCCAATTATGCCTGATAGTCTTATTTCCTATCAGCCATTGGGGTTACCCATAATGGGTTGTGCCCCATCTTTAGTTTGATCATATTTCAAGTAATTGCAGAGTTGGTTATGAATCTCTAAAGAAACCCCAATAGGGATTTCTTTAACAGAGGAGGAATAGCCTACCAGTAGCATAAAATAAGGCCTCTGGATTAAAACCCAAACTCTTGATAAAACTAACTTCCAGGTTTACCCAAAGTGGAGCGTATTCTGCAGATGAGGAGCAGGCGGAGAGTATACCCATCTACCGTATCTGTTTACTTGTGCGCCCAAAAGTAAAGAGCGTGAGGTAGTTTCAGCCCACCGAGCTTACTTAGGGGCCGCTTAATTTAGAATAAGACATCCTGGCTTTCCTATAACCCCAAACAAAATCAGCAATTTTCCTATGAAGTTTATTAAACCATGACAAGGGAACCCAAACATTCAACATACTTAAGGGTAGAAAAGCCTAGGGAATATGTTCATTTTAACAATATTATTCTACCCATAACGACAGTGGGAGTTGCTCCACCTTTTCATGTCTAATTCTATGATATGAACTAAAGAATCCAGATTCAATTGACGCAGCCGGTCTAGATTATTTGTCAGATTAAGGCCCAAATATTTAAGGGATTTAGGGCTCCATCCTAGGCCCAGGTCCTCAATTTCCCTTTTGAATACCCTATTATTGAGGGGTAGACCACCGTTTGTCCTGATTCAGTTTGTAATTGGCTAAGGTGCTAAAGTTATGTATTACCTTTAGCAGATTAGGAACTGAGCTATTAGGCTTCGAGATATAAATTAGTAGATCGTCTGCATACGCCGTGACTTTAATAACTTGGTCCCTGACTTTGATCCCCATAATTTCAGTACACATCACTATACTCCTTATAAGAGGCTCCAGGTATAAATTAAATAAGAGAGGGGATAAAGGGCAACCTTGCCTCGTACCGCATGTAGTTTAAAAGGTGTTGATATAGCCCCATTACACGTAACTCTAGCGGAGGGGTTCGAGTACAGTGTTCTAACCCAACCCACAAACTTTCTGGGAAACCAAATCTATCCATTACCAAAAATAAAATGCCCAATGAACCTATCAAAGGCCTTCTCGGCATCCAAGGAGACCAACGCTATCGAGATCGGCCTCGGAGGCCGAGAAGACATGTGCCAGTGTTCTAAAGTGATCGGCCAAAGATCTACCCCTTCATAAAACCGACTTGTTCAGCTCCTATCAGTTTGGGTAATATTTTATTAATTTCTCTGCCAATATTTTAGCCAGGATCTTGATATCGTAATTTAACAACGATATAGGTCTATAACTAGCAGGCTTCTCAGGTGGTTTGTTTGATTTAGGATCAAGACTATAAGTGCTTCCGACAAAATTTTGTCTACCTCTTCCCGGAAAGAATATGCTGAAATAAGCTAAACAATAGGGTATCAGCTGGGAGGAAAACGTTTTATAAAATTTAGACGAAAACCCATCTGGGCCGGGGTCTTGTCTACAGGCAGATCTTTAATAGCTGCTTCTATTTCCTTTTGCATTATTTCAGCATTGAGAAACCACAATCCAATTCATCTAACCTGGGAGTGAAAGTTGGTCCAAAAATGACAGGATTTCGGATTGAGCTGGAGGACACTGCATACCACTATACAGGGATTCGTAATATTTCCGGAAAATTAGAACCATGTCCTCGGACTGGTCTTAATACACCCATCTTCTTCCAAAAATCCCTTCAATCAGGCGGGATGATTCTAACTGCGCTATCGCCTAGCCAGAAGTTTCCCAGACTTTTCCCTCATCTACGTAATTAGCTTTAGTTTTAATTATAGCTAATTCAGCCTGGTCCCCAATATTTTAAGATATGTATCCTTAATCTTAATTAATTTCACTTTGTCTTCCTCTTGGGGTTAGAAATCATCGTAGTTTCTAAAGACCTGATTTGATTTAATAAATCCGACATGATAGCGCTTTTTCCTCTTCCTTTTAGTGGCCTGGCTAATCAATAAACCCCTCACATAAGCTTTGAATGCACTCCATAAAATATCTGGGCAGACATTATCTTTCAAATTAATCAAGATAAACTCCTCTATTTGTTTTGTCAGAGTTTGGACCACTTTGGGCACCTCAACATTTGATTATTTACTTTCCATCTATTGCCTTTACGAGTGAGGGAGGAAAGGAGACCGTAACCTCCACATGAGAGTGAACTGAGTGGGGCTGCCATAATCTCAGAACAAAGGACTCCTTTAAGCAAGGCATGTGAGAAAAGTATATAATCAATTCGAGACCCGACCCATGAACAGGGGAAAAAGGTATACTCTAGTCTCCGGATGAAGCACCCTCCAAACATCTGCCAAACTCAAACAATCTAATAGATCGTTAAAAGCACGAGAAGCAGGTGTTGGATACAATTGGGACCTGGAGGATCTATCCATTAAGGGTCCAATGCCATATTAAAATCCCCCTAAGATCATGGGAGTTGACTGAATGGTTGTAAAGCCTTTAATAAGTTCACCAAAAAACATGTCCATCTGTATTAGGCCCATAGACGCCCCTAACAAAATTTCCCTATTTTGTAATTTTCTCTCACTAATACATATCTACCTTCCTTGTCTTGATTACCTTCAGGGGTAAAAAGTATTGATCTATGGATTAATATCATAACCCCTCTGCTCTGTGTATTACCCTGGGAAGAAAAGACTTCTCCTATTTGTAATCTTCTCATACATTTGGCCAACATGGGCATTTCTGAACCTCTCCTCATGAACAGTTGCACTGTGATTTTGTTACTGTGTCCCAAAGTTGATTTCCCAGCGACCGCGCCTATTCTGCGCCACAGGTGTGAAAACACGTTTCAAGAAGGATGTGAAAGATGTCAGCTATACTTTTCATAAGGAGGTGGGAAAAATGGCAATGTTGAAAAATCTGGAGAAAAAATATTAAAATTGGCAAAGTTACAGTAGAAGAAACTGTGCAGCACACTGTAACATATATATTTTGGAATTTTTCACCAAATTTTCAACATGTGCTTTTGGGATCTCCCTCATGAACACTGGCACTGTCATTTCCCTCATAATTAATCCCAAAGGCATTGCGTGCACAGCGACCGCAAAATCACCTTTCGGAATGAGAAACTAAATGACAGTGACATCGCTCATGAGGTGGGTCCTAAGAACCCATGTTAAAAATTTGGGGCCAAAATTCCAAAGACTGACTGATATATCAACCTAAGTTGAAACCCCCATTGCCTCCCATTATAAAGCTTACCGTCATTTCTTCCAGTTACAGTTCGGCTTTGAAGAGTGCAGATGTGTCCCAGTTCAGAGAAGATCATGGCTTCCAACCTCCAGAGGGTAAGTATAGGTGAGGGGGTGCGGGAGGTGGGGCGCAGAGGAGGGTGGGGATAGGGAGGGACAAGGGAGACAACGGTGGACCGCTTTCTTGTTTGCAGGGGGAAAAAAAGACCACAAGGGAAGGTTTTCATTTACAGGTTACACAAAAAAAAAATAGGCACACTGGGGTGGGCTCCCAGTGTGCCACAAATTCTGGGGTGGGGATGCCGACATGGGGACGAGGCACCTCGATGTCAAGTAGGTGTGTAGATGGGGTGCATCCCACATCGGAATGGGCATCCTAGTGTCAGAAAGGAAAGGGAAACTGTTCAACCAGGAAAGACACACTAAGAGGGGATGCTGATATGGGTATCGGGCACCTGATATGAGTTTTAGGAGTGTCTGGTGGGCGGCAGGCCGCCATATTCTGATGCCACATAATGTGTGTGTGGGGGAACATGCCGACATGGAGATTGGGCACCCTGATGTTGGCTTTCTGGGGATGTGTGGTGGACGGCAGGATCCACCATATTTATTGAAATGTTTCACCAGGAAAGGCACGTAATGGAGTGTGTCATCTGTCGCTGCAATGACGAGCCTGTCTCTGATTGCAGCAGCAGGTTCATTTCAACTCCATGGCTCTCTCTGAAACTGCTGTCATCGGCAGCATGCTCACTAGTTGGCGGCTGAGGGCGTGCCACTAACATCCCCTGCATTCCGCCACAACACTGAGCACCTCTGAAATGTGCTGCTACCACAAGATGTTTGCCGTCATGCGCCGCGACGCCAACATAAAACGATAAGTAGCACACATACCTCTGCAATGACATTAGACCAGTTTGTTTGGAAGCACTACTTGCTATTTCAGATTTCTTTTTTTTATGAAACAACATTAAGACTGTTCAATGGAAATAAATGTAAAATATGCAAATACGACTTATGAACAAACGGATCTGAAGTTATTTGATGAGGGTGTGTGTATGCATTCTTTTTCCAGTCTGTAACTTTTATTACAGTACATTCTGTTTCTGTTGTTTAGCTGCTTTTTAAAACAGAAAAGATGTACATACATTCCTACAGCTTTTCAAACTTATTTCTTGATCTTACTATATGTTAGCAATACTTGAGAGGAGTGCCTGTTTCTAAATGTTTATTTATATTCAGCAAGCTAGAATGTATTTAAACTAGGGTGTGTCTGGTTTAATTATTTTAACTTTTAAACTTTTAAAAAATTACCAGCATCTTTTATGAGCAAATGCATAAAACTCTCTCTAGAACCATTGTTGGTCCAAAGTAAAAATCTAGAAAACATTTTTCCTCCATAACTAAAGACTAAAGTAAGATATTCAAGTTCAAATTCAAGTTCAGGTTTATTGCAGGATAAAACACCATTGAGCAGGCCCATTCACAAGGAGGTCTGTATACAGTTAAGAAACACTCTGTACATTTGGACAAATGAGGGAAGTGGGGTACATAAGCACGTGTGTGAAACAATAAAGAATACAATATCAGGAGCATACACAATCCATACACAGTGCAAGAAATACAGTGAGATATATTCATGACATACTGTACAGTGCATGGCAGAAAGAAACAATGAGAACATTATGTCACAGGTGGCAAAATTTGGAAGAGCATATTTAAGCTGACTTGATGAGTATGAAAGGCTGGAGAAAGGATTATAATGAGGGAGGCATGTGATATGAGAGAGAGTTAGACCAGCAAGTTGGACAGTGAAGGGAGAGGGGCCACTTTGGGTGGGTAGCTTGTGAGTGAATGAGATGAAGGCCAGGGGTGAATACAAAGGTGATGATAAGTGTTGTTTCAGGCGGTGGTAGTGCATTTAGGGGAACAGCAGGTGGGTGAAAGAGTTACAAGAAAGTAGCAGGCCAGTAAGGGTGGCTACATTGGGGTCAAAATTTAGGCTAACCGTGTAGGCCATGATGGAGGGAGGGGATGGGAGGGTGGAGGGGAATGAGAAAAGAGGAAAAAATGGGAGAAACAGGGATAGGAAGTGAGGAGATAAGAGGAGCAGGAAGGTTGCCTCTAATTTAATAAAATGCTTAGAAGTATAGTACAAGAAATAAAAATGCTGGTAATTTCCTCATTTCCTATCAGATTGCCAGTACCCTGAATTCCCTAATCCATCAGTACCTCTTCTGAGGGATCCAAACAAAGAATTATAATAGCGGGCATAAAGGCAGCTGTGCCATATTCCCACTTTAACCAGAATCCTCTGACCCACACCCCCACTAAACAAAGAAGAAACAGTTGCAGATGAATATATTGCTGTTAAGCAGGAAAACACTGTGATAGAATACCATATATATAAATAATACAGTAAACAAATAGTCATGGCTCACCTGTCAAAGGCTTTCCATTGATCTAGTGACAATGGAAAGCCTTTCTGTTTTATAATCTTACAGTATTCTATCACAACAGGATGCAGAGGGTAATAGTAAATGGAGTCCACTCTGAAGAAAGGGGGTTACTAGCAGGGTACCGTGAGGGTTCAGTACTGGGACCATCCTCTTTAATGTCTTTATAGATGACATTGCAGGGGACTAGAATGAAAAGTCTGCCTCTTGCAGATGACACAAAGGTCTATAACAAGACTGATACACAGGGGTTGGAGGAATGGTCAAAAGCACGGCAACTTAGACTCAGTGCAAAAAGTGAAAGTAATGCACCTGGGAAACAAAAACCAGGGGAAGATTACACAGTGGTGGTGGTGGGGGCTACTAACAACAACAAAATGGAAAGGGACCTAGGGTAGTCATATCAGACAACCTAAAGGTAGTCAAGCAATGTGAGAAGGCAGTAAGGAGGGTTAGGGGATACTGGGATGCATATGGAGAGGCATCACCAGTAGAAAACAGGAAGTTGTTAACCTCTGCACAGACAGTTGGTGAGACCCCATCTGTACTGCATGCAGTTCTGGTGACTCCATCTCTGCAAGGACATAGACAGGATGGAGGCAGTCCAAAGGAGGGCAACTAAAATGGTGCAGGGTCTGCACCAGAAGTCCTCTCAAAGAGAGACTAAAGGAGCTTAATATGTATACCCTCGAGGAAAGACGGGAGAGGGAGGACATTCAAGTACCTCAAGGGAATCAACAAAGTCCAATTGGGTAGCATATTTTAGAAAAACAGATGTGCAAGAACAAGGGGCAAAATTTGAAGATAGAGGACGACAGCTCAAGAGCAGTGTGAGGAAGTATTTTTTCATGTAAGGGTGGTGGACGATGGAATAGCCTCCTGAGGAGGTTGTGGGGTCAAAAACAGTGGGGAATTCAAGAATGCATGGGACAGACATAAGGCAATTCTAGTGGAGGTAGGAGGAAATAGACAGTTGGTTAACTAGAATCTGCAGCTTATCCAATAGGTAGGAAATGGGCACATTGGCTGGGCTAAGCGGTCCTTATCTGCCATCAAAGTCTGTGTTTCTATGATTCTGTCTCTTGTCAAATATAAATTATCCTGGCTGCTCTTGGCAGGTATGGAAGAGTCTGGGATGGATCGATTAATATAGTTACAACCTGTGTTAATCTCTTTGAAAAGTTCCATTAGAAGTTTATAGTCAGAGTTCAGGAGGCAAATTGGTCTTCAGTTCTCTCATCTCCTTTTGTTCCCCTTCTTAAATAGAAAGATTAATAACCCTTGGAAAAGGTAGCTGGAATCACTGGCACATGTAAGAGATGAGAAAACACTGTCAACAAGCCATCTGCCAATTCAGTAAAAAAGGTTTTAGAAAATTCATTGGGGAGCATGTCATCCTGGAGACGCCCCTGTTTTTAAAGAAGAAAGCATGTCAACTACCTCTATCTCCCAGTGCAACCAACCTTTTTGTACCTCTATAGGAAGGTGAGGGGAGAACCCAAGAACTAGTTTCCTACAGAAACAGAAACTGAAGGGGCATCAATCTTTGCTATATAGGCATCCAACCATACCTCTCAACCTCATGCTCTCAACAAGCATTTGTCAATGCCGAATGTTTGCCTGCTGGCATCAGCAGTGGAAGTGCAGGAGTAAGAGATGCAGTATAGAATGGCAATGAAGTACTGAACTGACACCAACTCCATCCTCACTCTGCAGAGATAGACAGGCATTGGGTATGCCTTTGGGTCGTCACCCAGCGGTCACGACATTTCACCTCACCCTACCCTTCAGTCACTGACAAGTGTCAGAGGTGTGCCTTAGGTGTTTGCCTTTGCATTCACCCTTATTCCAGGAACACGCTTGAAATGGGCACAGTATAGAGAATGGGGTGAACTCTGGGGGCAAAGGGTCCAAGGTGCACCTCGATGCCTGTCACTGGCTGCAGGGTCAGGGTGGGGTGAAATGGCATGAGCATTACTGTTGACAGTCCCAAGTCACACCCCTGACATCTGTCAGTCCTTACATGGTAGGGGCATTATGGTCGAAAACCTTAATGCCCTGGGAGTTTCTTGTATTTTTACTCCAAGTTTTCCACATGGGTTTTTGTGACCCCACCGCATGAGCAGTGACACTATCAGTTCATTACGTGAAAGGTGATTTTGCAGAGTGACTGCACCATTTGGCGCCACAGGTGTAAAACACATTTCAAACAGGATGTGAAAAGTGACAGGTGTACTGTTCATGAAGAGGTGTAAAAATGGCATTGTTGAAAATCTGGGTGAAAATATACAAAACCTGGTGAAGTCACGCGCATGCGTAGAACTGCGCAATGTACACCCGTAATGTAAGTAGTTTGAGGATTTTTACAGTAGATTTTCAACATAGGCATTTTGCACCTCCGCCATGAACAGTAAATTCCACAGTGACACGCTATTCTGTGCCGGAGTGCGAAACACATTTCGACCAGGGTGTGAAAATAACAGCTGTACTGTACATAAGGAGTGTGGAAAAATGTCAATGTTGAAAATCTGACTGAAAATATTACAAATTCGGAACTTACGAGAGCGTGGAAATTGCGCCATGCATGCTCGTGACAGAGTCATTTTGTGGACTTTTGTCACCAGATTTTTAACATAGCCATTTTACCACCTCTGCTCATGACCAGTGTTACTGTGATTTTTTAATGTGTCCCGAACATTGATTTCCCACCAATGTGCGTTACATGTGTGAAAACCCATTTTGGCGTGATATGAGAAATGACAGCTATACTGTTCATAGGGAGGTATGGTAAAATGGCAATTTGAAAATCTGGACTGAAAATATAAAAATTCTCAATTCTGAGCATGCGTAGGAACTGCGCAATGCACTCGTAAAAGTCATTTTGGGACTTTTTAACCAAATTTTCAACATAGGGTTTTAGCCTACCTCTGAATTGTGACACTGTCGTTTCTATTACTCAGTTCCAAAGGTGGTTCAGCGCAGTGACTGTGAAATCACCTTCGGGACTGAATAACAAAATGACTGTGACTTAATTCATGAGGTGGGTCCCAAGAACCCCATGTTGAAAATTTGGTGAAAAATTACCAAAATGGGCAAGATATGCACCAAAGTTGAAATAAAACATTTATTGCAATATACAGCTTACCCATTTCTTCAGTTCATGGGTCGCTCTTTGAAGAGTGCGCGGACGTTCCCGTCCACCTAAGATCATCGCGCAGGTTCCGGAGGAAAGTATGGGGTGAAAGGAGGGGTGTGGGGAGGTGGGTGCACAGAGGTAGGTGCGTTGGGGAGGGGGGAGACTGTCAATGAGGGACCTTTTTTTTTAGGGGTTTCTGTCTGTTTAGACTACATGGGACTTTTGCCATGCTGGGGTGGGTTCACAGCGTGGCAGCTGGAAGATTTTTTGGGGCGAGTGGAGCCGGCGGGGATTGGGCACCCCTGTTGGCCATAAGGACTTCTGCCACGCTGGGGTGGGCTTCCAGCATGGCACTTGGAACTCTGGTTTGGGGGTTACACATAGTGCAGTGGTACTGATGGGATTGGGCACCCCCAGTCAGCCGTGGGACTTTTGCCACGCTGGGATGGGCTCCCAGCATGGCAGCGGAGGTCTGTTGTGGGGGCAGTGAAGGTGATGGGGATTGGGCACCCGTCAGCCATACTGTGTGTGGTGGAGGAGGCGCATGGGCACACTGGGTGGCCTCCAGCATGCTCATGGGTAGAAACGGCTGTCTATGACAGCTATACTGATGCAGTGGCAGAGTGTAGCACTTTGCATACTGCTGACGGCAGTATGTAAATTACCTGCCAACGGCAGTATGCAAATTGCCTACATCGCTACCATCGCTGATTGCAGTGTTTTTGCTTTCAGCTGTATGCCACTGCATCTAAACGGCTGTCATGGACAGCTCCGACGTTCATTGGTGTGGTGCAACCATGCCTGCAAAAGAGACATGGCACTGGAAATGGGGAGGCACACCTATGAAAACTCATATGGTGGCATTATGTTTCTGCACATGCGCAAGCAAACATATAAAATCAGGGACAAGGCTTAACAAATCAGGGACAAAGGAACAATGTCAGGGACACATCCTCAAAATTGGTACTATCCACTCAGGAAGCTGGTAGAATAAGGGCTTAGTTTGAAATGCATTTTCTAAGGAAGAACAAGTCTGTAAATTTAATGTTTGGTGACATTTGTGCTTACAGCCTCCACTGTTTGATCACAGAAACACAATTTTAGGAGGGACAGAGTAAAATTCGTAGGCAAAATCAGGATGTCCCTGCAAATCAGGGACAGTTAAGAGGTATGCATCCAACATATTTGATAACCTAAAAGGGGGGCCTAATAGTAGAAGCTTCAACTCACTCCTTACAGGTTTCATGGGTCTCCATAAGGAGTTTTCTGAGTTCCATATTTCAACTCTGCTTCCAAAGAGGTACCTGTCATACTGGTAGGTCCTCTTTTAAGTTTTAAGTCCTGAATTTGTTCTGAATACCTGCCAGCTATCTTCTGCTCATGATATTACTTTTGGGGTTGGTCCTTAAGGTCAAGTACCATCAATTCACAGCTTGCTGCTTTTGCATACCAGAATTCTGAAACCAAAATTTAATATTTTGTTTGGTGTCCTCCACCATAAAAGGGATAATCATAAAGGCATTTCACTTAGTATCGGGCTTGCAGAGGGCACACATTTCTTGTTGAACTCTCTCAGAGTTCAGCAAAGAAATGTGAATCTCCATCTTGAAAATGTTTAGCTGGAACTGCAGTACAATAGATTTTGATTTGTAGAGGCATGTGGTTGAAAACTCCATAAGTATCAATTGAACTTCAATTTCCTTAAAATGAGGAGACAGAAAGACAAAATCAGTCCGGTGAATAAACTCCCTCTCAGGTAGATTGCACTTCCTGAGGATGGGACAGCCTGTAACTATCCACCAATCCGCCATAGTCATCAGTTTTTGAAAGCAAATGAATAACAGGTACACTGCCTTGCCGGTACTGATGTTTTAACTCAAAATCAAAGTACAATTAACTCATTTGCTCCCGGTGGCCATTTTGGGTCAGATCCAGCAATGGATAGTTACTGCGCCATATGACGTCTATGGGACAAATGAACCCCATGAGATGAATTCAGGGCCCTGGGAAAAGTTCAGAATATGTGGCCCCTATGCAGCTGCATACTGATAGCATGCCGGCTGGCCGGGCCCTTCTTTGGTCCCAGGCCCCAGGAATTATCCTGGGCTCTCCCACCCCTCAAGGGCCTAAAATTATCTATCTTGATGTAGCCAAAAAAGATTTGTGGGACTCAAACAATGCAGCCCTGTCAGACTTAAATTGGGGTGCATACACCTTATTACACCTTAACTTCCTTCCCCATTGCACATCTAACAAAAGCACCCTCCCAGTACAGTGTCCACTATATGAGTAACTTGATAGTGTGTCCCAAAACTCCCTAAGCCATCTGCTGTGACCTCCCCAAAGGACAAATATGAAGGCCATCACCACCAATCTCTGTTTGCTTGAGAAATATCTGTAATAGATGCTTAGCAGGTTTCTTAAAAATATTACATCCAATCATCTGTCTTTCAAAAGGAAAACACCACCTTCTTTTCAGGGGACTCTTTATAGTACAGACAGTTAAGGAGGCAATTTTCATGTACTACATGACTTATAAAAGAAAAGGACTCAAACCCTGAAGTCACATCCATCTCTTGTTGATCAGAGGCCTGCTTCTTTTTGTTTTTCGCCTCCCTAACTGTGAGCTGGTGGATAGTGGAAAGACTGAGTGGAAGATGTATCAGAGTCCAGTTCCCCATATCTAATTCTCCCAGTTCTTCTTATCTTAAAGGATCTCTTATTTATTTAGTAAGGGTAGATATGCACTATCTTGTGCAGCTTTAGTCAGTCTTAAACCTCTTCTTCTTTGGGCTTTTGAGATAGTTTGGGAGGGGGCATGTTGTCTTCCTCCTCCATCTGTACACTGGCTACCTGCTTAGAAGCCCTCTCCTCCTGGTCAGCTGCTTGTTCCTCCTGGTTCAAGAATGTCTCTGTCCCATTGGTGTCTTCCTGAGTTTACAATGTAGAAAGAGTGCACTACTGTGGGTGTACAGGGCGGCACTGAACACCCTATTTGGGTCTGTGTTCACCTTGGAGGGATAGGGCCTGTCTTATGCAGATGCCATTGTGACAAGACATTAGGGGTATCAAGGAATCATCAGACTGCTGCCTAGGAGCGGTATGGATCCTAATTTATGCACAGGCCTTTTTATCGAGGCATTGGGGTATCAAGGAATCCACAGGACTCTTTAGACTTAGAGTAGGGGAATTTTTATTGCAAAAACATAACATCAGAGGTATAACACATAAAAGGCAAAAGGAAATACAACAGAAAGGAAAACCTCAATCACTTTTGTTACCAATCATATATATGTGTTACATAAAATCAAAATACCCTAAAATTCAAAGAAAAGCAAAGTAAAATGAAAACAACAGAAATAACTGGTGGAAAAAGGCTTTCAGCAAATCAAAACATTCTATTACTCCTTAAATCTATTTTGCCTTATATCCTTATATGTGTAACTACCATTAATATGCATTAGTTCATAATTTCATATCATACAAATAAGAGTAGTATACTGTATGTCCAATCTACTGTTTCTTCTCTGTTTACTGACTGTATTTCATATTTCCAATAAAACATTGTTTTATAACCATGTAATATTTTGCCAATGTTTATGGTATTTCCTATTCTCCATACCCTTCATTTCTTTTGTTTCACTCTGTTAATTGATGATTCAGTTTGCTTAATTATCACAGAGTTTGGTACAGTTTGATGCTGTAGAAAACTGGCATCTAGTCTGCCACATATAGTAATTTATACAAGCAAAAACAACATTTAAAGAACTGGCATTATACTGTACCTGTCCAAAAAAATAGAATAATCCCGAGAACCAAACTCTCATAAGAAATATGATTCAAAGGATGCCCATGCCAGTGATGCAATAAATCAGACTAGAATTTTTACTGCCACCCCACAGTGTAAATAGAAATGCTGCTATGTTTCTTCCAGTCCACACAACCTGGTCTAATGCACATATGTTCTGTTACTGGCTTATGTTTGAAGATTGCCTTTAACCCTAATTTTCCATGGCAACTGAGCCATGATACATTCTACATTTCCATTGGAATCCATTTATCATTTATGAGCTATAAAGCTAATGGTAGTAGAGATGGAATACATTTAGGAAAGTCCACCCTTACTGCATGATTATTACCCATAATGTCAGTAAATATCACTTTTGTGAAACCATGTATTTTTTTTACTTGCATTCCAAGTTTTTAATTTCTTAACTGCAGGGATGGCAAAGTCTGGGAGGCTAAAAGCTTTAACTACCTTAGGTACTTCGTCTGTCCATTGGCAGAAAATTTATGGAACAAACACTGTGTCCATATTTCCCATGGGTGTATTGAATCTCCCATTTTAATTTTAAAAGAGGAAACTATAAAATTAATAAAAACACTATAGGATTAATCATCCCTAATCCACCCTGTTTTGTAGATAAATATGTGAAATCCCATTTGACGGGATTGAATCTACTCCCAAACCATTTGGAAAAATACTAAAAGTCTAGTTTCTAAAACTGTTGGAATAGAAAATATAGAATTTAAGTGTAAAAATAGGGTAATAGAAACTTTTTAACAATTAATATTCGTTTTTTTGAAAAAGACCAAGATTTCCATTGTCTTATTTTCTGGTCACCTTTTGCAGGTTAAATCTCAGTTATAATGTGCCATATCTTCAGTGCCAAACCATACCCCTAATATTTTACTGGGAGATCTGAAATGTCTATTCCACTTACATTCCTTTCTGTATTATTTTTCCCTAAATGAATCCTATACGCTTACCATAATTAGTCCCTGCTCCTGTTATTTTAGAATATAAAGTTATTGTCCAAATTGCTTTTACCCTGAGTCTACATTATTTACCATTAAACAAATGTCATCAGCGTATGCTGTGATTTTTCGTGGAGGGATGGACAAGGCAGGTGTTACCCTCTTTTATTACTTTCATATGCTATTGCTCTAATTAAAGGATCTAGAACAAAAGTGTATAAGAGAGCTAACGGACACCCTTGATGAACACCTTTTTAAGATAGTCTTTGTTCCCATGATCCCGTTAACTGAAGGATGTATTGCTGCTTCAGAATGTAATAACTGTATTCCTTAATAATATGTGATGGGATACTATAGTGTTCCAGAACTTCAGATAAGAAGTCATTTATATATTATCAAATGCCTTAGTTTGGTCTAAGGTTAATAAAACCTTGTATCCTGTTTTGTCTCCCAAATTCACATAGTTCCGTAATAATTTTAAATTTTGCTGCATGGATCTATTTGGAATTGAGCACGTTTGTGCTGGATGAATTATGGAATCTGCTACCGTTGTAACCTTTTGCAGAGTGTTCTCAAGAAGATTTTATAATTAGTGTTTAAGAGACTAATAGGTCTCAATTTTTAATATCACTTATCACCTTTTTGTGAAGAAAATTACAGTAGCCGCTGTAAAATCTTGAGAAACATTTCCTCTGTAAGCAGTTTGTTATATACATTAGCTAATATTCATTAAAGTCCTCTTTCGTGTATTTATAAAACTCATTTACAATTCCGTCTAATCCAGGAGAGACTCTCCTTTTAAGTTAGAGATGACAGGTAGAACCTCTTCTTTAGTTATCTTACCTTCCACAAGTTTAGATTGTTCTTAGATAGTTTGCCACTGGAAAAATAATGAAATCTTCCCAACTAATATCAGCCTTAAAATTATAGCCAAAAGAGTTTTCTAAATATTTGTGGACAACTTCTAACATGCCTGGTTCTGTAGTTTTAAATTACCCCATTATCTTGTAAACCTGTCATGAATTTAGATTCAGTTTTTGTTTACAGGCAAAAATGGTCTTTACAAGGTTGTTTTTCTACCCCAAAGTTCATTTCTGCTTGTAAAGGAAGTCCTCTATTATATTGATAGTTCCTCATTTGTTTTTATTTCTTCAGTTTGTTGTTTTATTCTTATTTCAGCCGCATTTGGACGGATAATAACTTATAGAAATGATTCCTATAATTTAAATATTGTGAATAATCTGTATTACTTTTCTGTATACCCTGCTTGATAAAAAATTATTTTATACTAATATTAGTATATGCCCACCATGAGGTCCAGTCATCATAGAATTCTGCCACCGATTTTCTAAATAATAATAAATCCTGTAACCCTTTTGATAATCTCATTCTTTAATAAAGTAGCAATTCATTTCCATCTTGTCTCTAATGAAGGAAATTTAGGAGGTATATTTTTTAATCCAATAACACATTTCAGAACCCTGTGATCAGAAAATTTGCATGGTTGAAGAACAAATCTGACAGGAAATAGATTTTTGATAAAAAATAATCTATTCTAGAAAAGTAAATATTTCTCTGATAAGTATACCCAGAATCAGTATGAAGTTGTTTATAAGCATCTATACAATTTGCCACCTTTATAGTGTTAGCTAAAGCATGTGAATCACAGTAGGTTTTACGTTGGATATTATCTTTCATTTTAATATCTAAGGTGCAATTCGTGTCCCTCCCATATAACTTGTTTAGAAGTAAACAGATAGGGTTTGATTAAATTAAAACCTCATTCTTTCAGTTTTAACCTGTGGAGCATAGGTATTTACTAACCATAAATGATAACCTTTAAACAGACAATCAATGAGTAAGATTTCTACCTGGAATAACATCAATCACTCTTTGCACTGTTACATTTGTGGTATTGAATAAAATCCCCACCCATCTGCTGCATCCTGCCCATAGGCCCAAAGGAAGGGCCCTACCCCAGAGTTTTTGCTTGTGCCACATCTTGTAGTGTAGTAAATCTTGTCTTCTGTAAGAAAATAATGTCTGCTTGTAATTGTTTACAGAAAGTGAGACAGGCAGTTTTCTTTTTAAAATTCTTGATACTACATGTAGTTAAAGAAACTATACTAATGAAAGACATAAAAGTCCAAGATTAGGGTTGATTTTTATCTTTTTCTCTTCTCCCTCTTCTTTTCTTCCCTTACTTCAGCTTCCATCTCCTCATCACACTCCATTTCAGAGACCATTTCAGAATGGTTAGGAGAATCAGATTGGAATCTCTGTCCAAATCCCTAAAATTTGAAAAGTATATTTTGTGGAGAGTAGGATACTGGATCTAGTGTATTTGGTAGATGTGTAGTCATCCTTCTGAAACGTCGTGTTTGAAATTCAAAAGTTGGTTGTAGGGTGGAGCCCTTGGTTCTTGTTTCCTTAATTTGTTGGGGGCATAGGTTGAGGCAAGACTACAGTAGTGTGTCTGTCTTTATCTGGGTTATTAGTATCAGGTGCAGGTTCATCTGGTGCAGCGTCTGTGCACAGGGTCTGTATTTTCATTTCTCTGGTCTGCAGTTCCCTGTTCATGTGGTCTGTATCTTTCCTGGGCCTTATTAATTAAGTCCTCCTTTTGCAAACCACCAGTTTTGTTCTGACTAGCCCAGAGTCATTGATGATATGCATGCTCCTGCTCCTCACAAAGGTTGCATTTGAAGATGTTTCTGCAAACTGCACTGTCATGATCAAATTCGCCACACAATGCGCATTTCATTTTATCACAGACACTACTTAAATGCCTCTGACTCCCACACTTATAGCATACCCTGGGCTGCCCTGGATAACCCCACATCCTTTCCCAGAAAAAACTATTCATGATATGATGAACTTCATTTCTGTCATTCTCAACTTTATTTTGAATTTCCAGCTGCTAGTCCAAATCCTCTGAGTCCATAATAGGTTCTGGTGGACCTAGACCCTCACATTTTTTCAAGCCAAAATTGAATGTCTCCAACATTAACCCCTTTATTGCGAAACATTATATTAATAGTTTTAAGTAAGGGCTTTGTAATAGGGATGGCCCAGAAAGGGGTCCAAAGTGGCATATATTTACAATTTTCATATTTCTTCCAAAATTTATCCAGTCCTGCAAAGGTTTTGAAGCTCACATCAAATGTGTCTTTTCCTCTTATATTTATTAGGGCATAAATCTTGGATGCTTGGAAATTCATAGAATCTTTCAATAGACATTTAACTACATATGTCCTGTCTGGGTGTTCTTCAAGCCCCCCATAACGTTGCTGGACCACATTTCTACATGGTGCTTGGTCTAGTTTATTGTTCCTGAAAGCTCTGAAAATCTAGGGCCTGTTCATTCAGAACCCTGTGTGGGAAGGTGGGGGGTTAGACTGTTTGTTTCCCCAGGCTCCTCTCTGCAGATATAGGATTTCATCACCCGAGACTCCTCCATAGGAGTGGCATTATTTAAAGCAGTTTAGAAATGAAAGTCTGACCTGCATAATTTGACCCATCAGATGTTTCTGGAACCTCCTGTTTGTCTGATACTGTAGGAGAAAACCCAATCCAGTTGTCATCTGGAACCCATTTGCCAGTTTCATCTTAGATCCATCCAGCTTGTAACAGCGCTTTGTCTTTAGATCAAAGTGTCAGGAAACTGTGGGAACACCGGCTGAGGTTTCGCATTCCATCGTTTGCATCCAGCGGGTGTGCCTTTGCAGACCTTACTTCCTCATTCTTGCACAGCACAGCTGTCTCTGTTTCACTACAAGACAGGCCATGCCTTTGCTTGTCAAAATTTCAGCTTCGCGAGTAGATGTTTCTGTCAGTATCTCGTGTCTACTTCAGGTCTCTGTAAATCAATTGCGCCTTTTGAATCCCTGGAAAAGATCTCCCACTGCATGGGATTCACCATGCATATCCTTCGGCTTCACTAGTCACAAATCCACTGCAACCATTCTCACCATTTCCTTGAGCTCCATGGCCTAGTCGGGGATTGCTCACTAGGCTGTTGCTGTTCTGCAACATCCTCCTTGATTGAACTCGCACACCATCTGCCATTCTCGCTTTGGACAGCAGGATCCCCTACAGGAGAATAAGGGAATTTTTTCATAGTACTGAAAACATATAAACACATCAGTATAATTACATATAAAAAAAATTCAACAAATATTTTCATCATATTTCAAAAGGAGAGAAACCATTAACATACAAACTAAAAATAATCATAAATACATTTGTAGTGTAAATCTTACATAAAACCTCAGTATATCATCACAAACTATTTATATGTAAATCGACATTGCCTCATATCGAACCGATATTTAGGAAAATCGAAAACAGAAAAGTTATTGCCTTATACCATTAACCCCAAACCTATAAAAAAAAATCACTTCAGACCCTCACCCTCTTTTTATTAATATTACCCCACACCAATTCATAAAAAATAATAACTAATATCGTAAGTACTTCTAAACATTAAAAATTCCATTCTAATGTCATATAAAACCTTCATTAGCTTCTCCTCTATTTAGGGTTTTCAAAAAGGTTAAAAGGAAAAAATAAATGTAATCCATGCTATTCCTGTCCATTAACTCATAGTATAAAATCATAATCTTTCCATAAGCGCTCCCAATATGTCTTCTCAAAATTAGATTTTCATGTAATTTAAGCTGGCTAAATTCTTGTTGTAACATACAAAATAATTCAAACACTAGGATTTCTTGTTGTTGTAACAACATCTACATCTGAAATCAAAATCCAGTAAAGAAATGACATATGTATCATCTGCAGAGTACTAAGAAATCATTGTGCCACAGATTTATCATAAATCCCAAAATATAAAAGTTCCTCTGAAGGTGGAACTACCACTCTACCCTTCCAGCAATTTTTGTTACCACATCCCAGAATTCCATTGCATTGGGGCACTGAAAATATAAATGCTCCATTGTTTCCAAAAGTAAAACACAACTTCCTCTCAGACAATACAGTTCTTGAAAACTTTTATGTTTTTGATTATCTCTAATATTGGTCTTTTATGTATCCCTAACCAAACTATATCCCACATATACTCAGGGATATAGGGACTTTAATATACTTTGAAATACGTAATCAAGTATGTTCAGAAAAACTTGAAAATGGAGAATCCAAAAAGAATGTATTTAATACAGCTTTATACAGTGCTTTTGGTAAATTTATTCACAAAATCCCATGTAATATTCCATTGCTGAATTTTATCAAAATGCCTAACCCATCTTTGCACTAACCTTTTATTTTATGAACAAAGTATTGGTCTTCCATTCCCGTGAAATACCATACAAGTTTATTTGAACTGAGAAATCCAAAGGGACCCCAGTCCTTCACAATAGGCAACAAAAATTTGAGTACAAAACACTGTAAAGAAAGAAAGGATTGGATTCACCATATTCAGTCCTCCAGATTTAACATCTAAACATAAAGTATTTCGTTTGATTGGGTTTTAATCAGCTGCCCAAATTCCACTGAAAAAACATCTCAACAAGGATGTCTCCAAACTTTTAGGTAATAAATAAATATTGCTTAAATATAAGAAAACGGGATAAAAAGTTTTAATCAATTATACCCTTTTATGTTTGGATAGTTTCCATCTATTCCAACTTGCCACTTTAGCATGACCTTTTGCAAAGCATTCATCCAATTAATTCCGACTGTCTGTGCCTCCAAAATAAATACCCAATATTTACGAGCCTGTTCAGCCATGATCCCTCCCACTACATCAGGTTCTTTAGGAATTCCTGTTAAATTCAAACAGCTAGATTTGGATTCATTTATTTGTGCACATGTAACCATCCCTATAGCTTTAATTACATCACAAGCTTTTGTTATTGATGCTCCATCACGCAAAATTAAACATAGATCATCAGCATATGCAGCTATCTTCATATGAACCCTTAATTCTCCTTGTATGCAAAATATTAAAGGAGATCTATTCAATACTCTTAACATAGGGTCCAAAGCTAAAACACGGAGAGCGGACTCAATGGGCATCCTTGACGTACTCTTAAAAATCTGATGTTTATACCCTCTGCCATCCATTCTCAAAAGGAATAACATATGCCAATGCATAACATAGTGAAGCCAACTTACAAATAATTTTGGAATCCAAAATTCCAGTAAACATCTCCATAAATAATTATGTGAAATCTCATCAAAGGCTTTAGCTTGATCTAAGCTTACTAAATACCCAAAAACTGTTTGTAGCCCTGTCTCTTCTATCCCACTTTCCATTATCTCTCAAATGATAACAAAACATCCATAATACTTTGTTCAGTAACTGAACAAAATTAAGAAGTACTAACTAATTCAGGCATAACTAACGATAATCTATTTCCTAATGATTTAGAAAGATTTTGAAATCTACATTAAGTAACATTAGTGGTCGCCAATTCCCTATATCAGCACGATCTCCTTTTTATAAAGAAAAATCATCAGTCCTTCATACATCTGAGAAGGTAGATATACTTCTGCAAGAAAAAAGTTTACAAACTTAAAAGCTCATTTGGCATGATCTCCCAAAATTTTGTAAAACTCACTAGGTAGTCCATCAGACCCTGGGGACACATTTTGTTTAAGTGAAAAATAACAGATTCTACTTCTTTTTCTGTAAAATCCACCTTCATAGTAGACTGCATTGCAGTGGTCAATCAGGAAGATCAGCTACCTGCAAAACTGAACCATAAATCTGAATCAACATTCTGCAACCCAAAGGTCCTATCAATATAGGCATCTAACTCTTGCATAATTCCTGAATTATCTGTAACTATTATCCCAGTAGATGCATTTAAACTAGTAAACAGCCTCTTTTCTCTATGGTATTGACAGGCCAAAAATGGATTAACATGGGCCATCTTACCTTGAGTACCAAATGATTGTTCTTTATATAAGGAACTTAATCTATCATACTGATACATAGACATTTCTTGTTTTATATTCTTAATATCCTCTGTCAGAACCCTTTCCTTCTACTTGGGCTGACAATAATGTCCCCAATGTATGTCTAAGAGATAATTTTCGTTTTGTGATTTTACTCTAGATTTACCAGTCAGTAGCAAATACCCACTAGACAAATTTTTAGATCTTCCCACCAGTTAACAATCTCCTTGTACAGTCCCAGAGTGGAAATTTTATAATTTGTTTTAAATCTGATAAGACTGATGGCTGTAATGAAAGGGAAGTATTAAGCTTCCAGATTCCTGAGACCTTTTGCCTACTGGGGATTCTCAACACAAATCCCAATCAAACAATGATCGAAGATTCTATAGGAACATAAAGAAGTTTCGCAATCTCAAAGTCTTATGAAATAAAATCAATTCATGAGAAAATACCTTAAAAACATCACTTTTGCCTTATTACGACCAACTGAAGTGAGTATCTACCAAACTCGCTATTTAAAAGAATTGATTTAAGAAATGTCTTGTCACAACACTGTTTCCCCACATTTGTTTTTTGCTAAGATTATGTTAAAATCTCTGCAAAAAATATTGATGACTGGTATGAAGAAAAGGCTGAATCTTCTTTAGTAAAACTATCCGAAGAGCTTTTACTGAGGTCCATAAACAGATATTAGTTGGCATTGTAGACCTTTCAATAATGCATCTAAAATAAGGGCTTGTCCTGTTTCCACATCTATTAATCTGAAATATGTACTTCTGGTGTAAGAAAACAGATTCCCACCCCACAACAGGTCTTTTCACCCATAGACCAATATGATAACCTCCAATTCAATTGTTTGGTAACTTGCAAAACTTCTTTCTGTGAATGTAATCTTGTTTCCTGCAAAAGAAATGCATCATGCTGTAGATTTAATAATATTCCAAATGTCGTCATATGTTTGGCTCAAGATTTCAAACTATTCACGTTTAAAGTAGCTATAGGTATCGAGGAGGAGTCAGGGAGGGGTTTAGGAAGCTTAACACTGATCTGGTCACTCTCCGTGGCTCAGACCATGTAATCTTAGTAGACAAATCTGCAGCAATTATTGTTCCCCAGACCCTAAAGAAATATTAGGGTCTGGCAAGGGATGAGCTAATTCTACCTGGTCTCCCAGAAAGAAAAAAAGCATAAATCTGTTAGTCAAGGGCAAAGGAGATATAGGCTCATTCTGCCCCTCTGAGGACCTTGTCACTGGACAAGAAGAAGCAACAATTTGCATGTCTTCTTCTGAATCAGGAACCACTTCCTGCACAACAGAGTTAACCTCTAAGTCTTGAAACTGTCCTCCCGAGTGGAGATTATCTTTTAACTTTGTAATAAAAATTAGTTAAGCGTTGAGGTGAACCTTGAGGGGTCACAAACATGGTCTCCTTTTCTTCCCTTCCCTCTCCTAATACATTTGACATTGTTGGAACCTGAACTAGCAGCACTTCAGAAAGGAGGGCAGGCCCTCCAAGGGATTAGTAAGTCTTAGAAAGAACTACTTGTCTCCTATCCCAGGACCACCACCTCTACTCCTACCCCATGTTTATTCCCAAATAAATTCTCAGGGCTACAAAAGATGTTTAGCCTATGATAAATAATACTCATGATCTGAAGATTCATCTATTTCCACAGATACCCATGGGCATTCAGCATAGAAATGATTGCTTTCTTCACATAAATTACAAACAGGTGGAGCCACATGAGTGACCAGCTGTATGTCCCAATACCCACATGAAAGCATTTTACTTGATCACAGGAAGTGTTCAAATGAGATAATGAACTGCATTTGTAACAGCTCTTAGGCTGACCTTATGTAAAAAATAATACCCTGTCCGACCCCCAAAAAAAGGAACTGGGTAAATGCTGTATGCTTTCCTCTGTTTGATGCAATTGAACTTTCACTGTCCAACCCCCAGTCCAAAAGCCGTTCTCATCCATAATGGGTTTGGATTTATCGTAAATTGAACAACATTTTTCCAACCAGAACATTATATTTGAGATATTAACCCCCTTTGTTTCTGAAGAGAGTTGTCACTGTCTTAATCGTGGGTTTAGTTATTGGGATAGCTTGAAAGTCTCTCCAGATTTCTTGCTCCTTAACCTCATAATAAAGTTGCCAAAATGTATCTAATGCTATAATGGAACAAAAACTGATATCATAGTTATGTTCTCCTGGCAGGTGGATAAAGGCATACACCTCTGCTGGGGAAAATCCCATAGAATCGATGTACAAGGTCTTCCCTACCCAAATTCAGTCCGGAACCACCGGAGCTTTACCCTTGTACTGGAGACAAACAAAAAATGTCATTTGGCTTCCTCTGCCGGCTTACAAAATAGGCCTGCATAAGATTAAGGCCCAACATCTACTGGCTTATCAATACCCCTCTTAGCTAATCATTTGAGAATGAATCGCTGGGTACAGTACCTGAATCCAGACCACCCTCATCTCGTCTTTCTGTATTTGGAAGAAAAGAATCCTCAGCCACTGAGCATACCTGTGATATATGCCTTGAATCTATAAGATCCTCTTTCTCTTTACCCGCGCCTGTCGCATCAGGTATTACAGCAGCCTCAACCTGAGGTCATGATCTCACTGTTACCTTTGGGGGGACTTAGACTGAACTTCAAAAGTGTTAGGTAATGATTTAGGCACTATATCTGAATTAGTTGACTTAATTTGTAGGGGCTGGAGATCCTGGAATAGGAATTTCAGGATCAGGAATCTATCTAATATCTGACCACAACCAACCAGCCTGTCTTAGGGCTTCACCTGGAGACCAGTCTGTTAAATTACAAGTATGTTCTGGTATTATTTCCTGCATATTCACGGCATTTAGTATTTCAACCATCTCGATATTCAAAGTCTCAGACTCTGAATCCAATTTCCCAAAAGTCAAACATTTACTGCCTTGTTTTAACGGACTAGCAATAGAACGCTTACGTTTGGACCGTTCTGCTTCCAGCTTATGTTTACATGACTGAAAGTCCTGCTCAACGATAGAAATTAGATCCAATAGTTGTTTTTTTTCTTCAAGTTGTTGCTGCAAATGTAATTTTCCGCCATAATTCCTCATTTAATAATGGGGACGCTGAAGATTCCAATATGCCTGAGCCATTTCTTGGTTTATATCCACCACGTTACCTTATATAATCTTAGTAGTACAAACCAAGAGCTCTGGGCCTGCAACAGCATGACCACTCTTTTCCACCATCTCCTCCGAACTGAGGTCCTCCATCTCCCTGCAGTGCACCAGCCCTCTGCAACAAGAGTAGGGAATTTCCTGGTGAACTGACCAGATTTTCTCCATTCACTAAAAACACCAACAGATTAATAAGGCTTACTATCAATCAATACTTTCTGTACCTCCCTCCACCAGTTTTCTTAGTCAGCAAAACACATGAAAAATATGCCCTGCTGTGTCTTGGGTTCTTAATGGCTTTGTGTTAATCCCACTTTTTATTCTAAATTCCTAATGACTGGCATTTCCTTGTTACACAATGTTCAATACTTGCCTGAAATTTCTTTTGAATTATGTATTCATAATAACTGGTCATCATTTTTTCAGTGTTCATGGCAGTTATTTGCCATAATAACTGTCTGGTTATTATGGCAAACACATGAGTTTCCACAACAGAGCTGCAGTTGACATTCACTATCTCATTCTGCCTTGAGTGTGCGATTGCTTCAGGTAATCACTGGCATATGGACTGAATATTCCCTAGCTCCTGGACCTCCCTGGCCTTCTTATTCCCCTGTTGGCCGGCATTCCTTTTTAGTGTAACTACCCCCAGCTCCTCCCTCCTTCCCGTGGCAACCCCTGGGGCTCTCTACCAGCAGGCTGCCCCCAACTCCCCTCATGTGTCTTTGCCCTTCTTTCCTCTCTCTGTCTCTGCTGTGTCTTTGCCATCCTCTCCTCCATTTGTCCTCCTCTGTCTCCTTACCCATGTATGATGAATGGCCTGTATATGTATATAGCCCTCGTTATCTAAGTCTTGCTCAGTTACCTAATGATCTCATACTTAAAAATAGTCTGTTTCAGTGTCTGCTGTGTTATGAAATGATGTTGAATACTGTAAATGAATTTGTCCTCTGTGCCCAGGACTATCTTGCAAATGAGCTTGCTCAACGATGTAACTGCCTGGTTAAATAAAGTTTGATTGACTGATTGATTGATTGAGTGCAGCAGTCCGTGTATGGAAACTGCAACACTTTGTAGCGGCCTGCCGGCGCAGTGTAGATTTCCGTCTGTGATGCCAGCGACCTGAGTTCAGGAACGAGCCTGGGCGCTGGAGGCTGGCTGGGGAGAAGACTTGAGCATCCACTACTGCTCATCTTATCCGGGGGAGGAGGGGACCAAGGTCCGTAGTTGCCTGACCCCAACAGAGACTCGGTAAGCAGTCCTGCAGCAGGAGGGACTGGTCAGTAATTTGTGGTGGACGTCAATGCATAGTGCCTTGATGTCAGGGTGCATGCCACATGCTAGGGAGAAAATGGAGGAAAATAGCACCAGAGTACCAAGGGAAGGAGCGCCACCACGAACCCTGATTGCTCCGCCTGCCTGCCTGACCACCGAATGGGAGCCAATGAAATGAAGGATTTTCAGGTTGCTCGGGCCCCACCTCATACCGCCTGGGGGTATAGCCAAGGCTGCATGGGGTCCCCGGGATTCAGGTAGGTGGGAAGGAGGTGCCTGGTGTCTCCCGACTGAGCGGTCTCCGTGCTAGGAGGAAGGATGAAAGAAATTAAAAAATAAATTCATTAAATTGCAACATTTTCACTTACGAAAGTGAAATGCAAACAACAGAATGGACTTGTTTAATGTAATATTATTAGAATATGGCCATGTCACACAGTTAAAAACAGTAAAAAAGCCTTAAATTCTGCATTGCTTGAGACTGCTTAACTGTATGTGTCTCAAGTGCAGCACTTTTTGATCGCTGTCTTTCAAAAAGTGACGAGGATGATGCAATACTACTTTGTCAGTCAGCACAGTTTCTATCAGTTATTTTAAGAAATAAAACTTACCTCTTAAAAGATTGTTTCTGTGACAGTTTTAGTCAGGACCATTGATAAGCTTCATTTGAGAATGCACCTAAATCTATCTTAGCATTTTTCTGAAGGAGAGTTGAGAAAAAATTGATAATCAGTATTATTATTAACTACAGCAAATCATGGGATGGTGTAATTACTTGAATATAATGTGTGAGGAGCCTTATTATACAATGAAAGTGCACATTTTACAACCTTGTTATGGTATCATTGTGACATCAAGAGGTTGTTAACCCCTCTTGTCTCGTCACATCAATACCATAACATCCTCCTTTATTTGTGCATGCACAGCTCTCTTAGTTTGCGGACTTCCACATTCAAAACGCCACACGCGGGAGAGCTAAATTGAAGGAGAGGCACAGCAAAAAAAAAAAACCCAGAAAAGTAAGGACCAAGTTACCATACACCATGAAATATAATGAATGATCTTCATTTAACAACCTATCTGAAATCAGATCTGCAGATCTGCTGCACCCTGAGCTGCACGTTTAAATTGGAAAGGTGGCGCCTTCTCGGCGCCGCCGACTGGATACTACAGCTCCTGTGTCCTCGTGGAACCACCCCGGACCAGCTCTCCAGATCTGCTGTGCACCTGAGGTGCTTTTAAATTGGAAAGGCGGCACCTTCTTCCGCTGCTGACTGGATACTACATCTCCTGCTGCCTCGTGGGAACCCACCCCGGACCAGCTCTCCAGATCTGCTGTGCGCCCTGAGCAGCACTTTTAAATTGGAAAGGCAGCACCGTCTCAGCTGCCACCAGGCTGGATACTACAGCTTCTGCCACCCTCATGGAATCTGCCCTGGACCAGCTCTAGATCTGCTGTACACCCTAGGCAGCACTTTTAAATTGGGCGGCGCCTTCTCAGCCACCGCCGACTGGATACTACAGCTGCTGTTGCCCTCATGGAACCCGCCCCTGGACCAACTCTCCAGATCTGCTGTCGCCTCGAGCAGCGCTTTAAATCAGAAAAGCGGCACCTTCTCAGCTGCGCCGACTGGATACTACAGCTCCTGCCGCCCTTGTGGAACTCACCCCGGACCAGATCTGCTGTGCACCCAGTGGTGCTTTTAAATCTGAAAGGTGGCGCCTTCTTGGGTGCCACCGACTGAATACTACAGCCCCTGCCGCCCTCGTGGAACCCACCCCCAGACCAGTTGTCCAGATCTGCTGTGCACCCGAGTGGCGCACTTTAATCGGAATGGTGGCGCCTCTTGGCTGCCCGCCGACTGGATGCTACAGTCCTGCTGCCCTCGTGAAACCTGCCCCTGACCAGCTCTCCAGGTACCACCGCTGCTTCAAGCTCACTCAGCGGTGCTCATATTGGCTGCAGCTCCTTGCAACGGCACCTGATTGGATGGGCGGTCAGCCTAACGCTCACCCGATTGGTGCGCCTTTTTCCAGTCTGTTCTATCAGCTTTGCCATTGCCTGAAACGCTAGTAATCTTCTGTTGGTTTTGTATTTTGTGTTTATGCCTGCCTACTATTGTTTCAGCACTGTAGAATGCTTACTTGGATTACTAGTTTGAAGCTTAGCTGTAATTTTAGTGCCTACAAATGCTTTATCCATCTTTCGGATGAGACGTTAAACCGAGGTCCCATCTGCCTGTTCTGGTGGTAGTTCAGGTGGATGTTAAAGATCCCATGGCACCTCTCGAAAAGTGTAGGGTATTTCCTGGTGTCCTGGCCAAATTCCCCATTCACTAAAATACCACCAACAGCTTAATCTGGTTCAAGATCAGTTGGCATTCATCTGTATCCTCCCCGAGTTGTGGCTGAAAATAGGCAAAATTTGTCTAGTGCACTTACCGGTCAACAAAACCTAACTAACTAACTAATCATAGTCAGTTGTGCATGCCTGATTACTGTCTAGCTTAGCCAATGTAGTCACACTGTGACCCTCAGCTTGCCCGCCCTCCTTCTTGTCTAACCTCACTATTCTCTTCCTGCTTTTTGTATTTTTCTATTCGATTCCTTCACCTTTTTGAAATATCTCTTCCTCCTGCTAGCAAGCCATCAAGCCTGCTCATCAGTAGCTCCACCCCACCCCTGCTGTTAAATCTTAAATTTTCTCTGCCACTACCGTCCCCTCCTTTGTCTCAATGCAGCCCAGCGCCTGCCTCAGTCTATTTGCACCCCTTGTCTCTCACCTTCACATCTACTCCCCATGGTCAGTCTGCCGCTAGTCTCATGCCCTTTCCATTTTATGTTGTTTGCATGTGCAAGAAACATAGTGCCATCATCGAGATTTTGGAGGTGTGTCACCTCCTCCAATTCAGTCAGTGTGCTGGCAGGCGCGGCCCTGTAAGCCAATGCATTTTGGAGCTGTCTATGACACGCCCAAAATGCAGTGGCATACAGTTGAAAGGGGAGCTACGCTTGAGTGAGCAGCGATAAGATATCACCTGCTCCGCGCAGCTCCCCCACATAACACACACACAGGCATGCGCGCCCCCCCCAAGCACTGTATAGCCGACGGGTGCCCAATCCCGTCGGCTGTGCTGCATTCCCCCCTGCCTCCCCACCAAAGGCTTCAAAATGCCACCTGGGTGCCCACCCAAGCGTGGCAACTAATCATATGCGACAGGGGTGCCCAACTCCGTTGGCTTGCACTGTCTCCCGAGTAGTGGTGCCACGCTGGGAGCCCACCCAGCGTGGCAAACTATTCTTCCGACGGGTGCCCAATCCCCGTCGGGCTGAACACCCCCAAGTCCTTGTGCCATGCTGGGAGCCCACCCAGCGTAGCAAACGTCCACGTAGTCTTTTGTTTAGTTTAACCTGTAAAGAAAAAGCGGTCCAGCTGACGCGTCCCAACCCCTCCCACAACCCGCACCACCCACTGTGCACTGCAGCCTCTCCACACCCCCTCACTCCATACTTACTCCGGACTCACACGATCTTCGGTGGACCAGGAACACGCCTGCACTCTTCAAAGCCAACCGCGAACCGAGAAATGCTGGTAAGCTGTATAATGGGCTAGATAGGGGTTTCAACTTGTTCATATCTTCAGGTATTTTTTGATTTTTGCACCAGTTATTAACATGGGACCCTCTCAGGAATGATAGCACGTTGCGAGCCGTGATTTCGCGCAGTGACTGTGCAGTGACTGGCAAATCACCCTTCTAGGCCGGAATAACACCATGACAGTGACATCATTCATGAGAAGGGTCCCAAACCCTATGTTGAAAATTTTGTGCAAAATTCCAAAAATGACTGTTTGATCGAGTGTTTTATGAGTTCCCACGCTAGGCTCATAAGTTCATGAAATTTCAATATTTTCACTCCAGATTTCCAGCATTGCCATTTTGCCACACCTTCTTATAAATAGTACAGCTGTCATTTTTAACATCTCACCCAAAACGTGTTTCCGCTTATGCGCATACAATGGCGCAGTCGGTGTGCAAAATCAATGTACGGGATAAATTAAGAAAATCACAGTGACACTGTTCATGAGCAAAGGTCTTAAAATGACTATGTTGAAAATTTGGTGAAAAAATTCAAAAATGACTGTTTACGCGGCGTTGAATTGCTGCAGTTCCCTACGCATTCGTAAGTTCAGCAAATTTTCAACATTTTCACTCCAGATTTTCAACATTGCCATTTTACCACACCTTATGAGTAGTACAGCTGTCATTTTTCACATCTCACCCAAAAGCGTGTTTCACGCATGAGCCATAATGGCGCAGTCGTGTAAATCAATCAATGTAGGACAAATTAAGAAAATCACAGTGACACTGTTCATGAGCAGAGGTCTTAAAATGGCTATGTTGCAAATTGGTGAAAAATTCCTTCAGATGTTCTGCAATATTACTAATGAAGACATTGAACAGAACTGGCCCCAGCACCGATCCCTGCAGCACCCACTGGTCGCCCCTCCCTAGACTGCATACCATTTACCACCACTCTCTGCCTCCTGTCTGTTAGCCAGTTTCTAACCCAGTTTACTACCCTTTCCCCATGTCCAGCCTACCCAGCAGGTTTATCAGCTCCTATATGGGATGGTGTCAAAGGCTTTGTTGAAATCAAGGAGCGTTGTCCACTGCCCCACCCTGATTCACTTCCTTTGTCACCCAGTCAAATAAATCAACTAGATTTATCTGACATGATGTCCCCACTGTGAATCCATGTTGTCTATGGTCCTGGGTTCTGAAGGCATCTAGATGCCCCACTATCCTTTCTTTAAGCAATGTCTCCATGATCTTCCCCACTACTGGGGTGAGGCTGAATGGCCTATTGTTCCCTGCCTCCTCCTGCTGCCGGACTTGTGTAGAGGGACCACATGTGCCCTCCTCCAATTCACTCATGTTGAATGACTCCAGTGAACATGGCTGCCAGAGGTACTGCTATCTTCCTTCGCAGTTCTGTTATTATCCTTGATGTATGCCATCTGGTTCCATCACTTTGTCTACCTTCAATTTAGTGAGCTCCTGCAGGACTCTTTTGCCTTTGAATGGACTATTGTCCACCTCTTCACCCTTGGCAGCTGCTGTGCTGCTGTGCCCTTTGCCCACTCTTCGCTGTGAATACTGAGCGAGGAAGAGAGCAGTTGATGTCTGGGAGGAAGGCATGAAACTGTCACTTCCAAATACCTGAACAGCACATACAAGCAAGCAACATTCGGCATTGACAAATGCTTGTTAAAATACTCTGGCAACCTTTATTTACCCTACCTCTCCTTCCTTCCCTAGATCTGCTGTCGCGAACTGGATGACACTTTTAAATCGGAGCGGCACCTTCTTGGCTACCGCTGACTGAATACTACAGCTCCTGCCACCCTCATGGAACCTGCCCCTGACCACAGCTCTCCAGGTGCCACTGCTGCTTCAAGCTTGCTCCAGCGGTGCTCCCTATTGGCTGCAGCTCCTTGCAACTGGCACCTGATTGGACAGCCGGTCAGACGGCTCACCCAATTGGTGTCCTTTTCTAATCTGTTCTACCAGCTTTTGCCATGGCCTGAAATGCTAGTAATCTTCTGTTGTTTCTCCTCCCCACCACCCTCCCAGGCCTCCTTTAAATACATGTGTGCCCCTCCTTCCTCTACTGCCCCTATTTCGTTGGCTCTCTCAGAACCCTGCTGCTTAAACCAACTTAGTGTGATAGTGCAGCTAAGTAATTCTGATTAGCCTCTTCTTCCTTGCCAACTACAGTCCTCCCACAAACATGCCCTTTCTGCCCCACAGCATTCCTGTGCTCTCAGGATTATTCTGTTTGGCCTATCTCACACAAACCTGATACTCTGGTTTACTTTTGGGCTTGAAATAATTTGGATACAAAAAAAAAAAATTGTAGCAATTAAATAAACTAAGATGTTGCCCTCCACTGAAACCTCATCCTTCTGGTGTTCATAGCGCTTGCTCTCCCCTCTGTCCCCTAATCCCTCATTTCCTCCACAGAGACATAATGCCATCCCTCTTCCTGTTTTCAATCAGGTTAACTCCCCTCTCCCATTCCTATATCCTGGTCTCACTCACCCATTCACCTCTGCACCTTTCTTGTCTAGATGCCAATGTGCTTACTCTAATATGCTTACTTAGATCCTGGACTCTCATTTATTAGTAAAGCCACAGCTCCGACTGTTACTGAAACCACTCTTGGTTCAAGAGTGCAGAGCTACATTATATTGTTGCCCTCCTTCTCTTATCAGCTGGAGACATAAACCCCAACCTGGGCCCAGCTCAACCATCTCCAGCGGATAGCTCTGAGTCATCATGACTCACAACCTGACAAATGGCTTCAAAAATACTACATATCAATATATGTAGTCTCCTCCCTAAAGTGGACTTGCTACAGCCCCTGGTGGCTAGCTCAACCCTGATATAATTATAATTTCCAAATCCTGGCTAAATAAAAAATCTGCAACTTGTCTTACTCTCCTGGCTTCGAAATATCGCGTCCAGGACTGGCTAGGAGAGATGGAGGTAGCAATCTATGTCTCTTCTTCCATCCAATTCACCTGCATCTTTCTAGTGCTGTACCAAAAAGTATATGAGGTCCTGATGTTGCAAATCTCTCTCTCTCTCTCTTCTCCAAACCTATCTTTGTGCAGGCACCTACTGCTGTCCTGGCTCACAACCCAAGATTGCTACTGACTTCATAGCCACCCTAGCTAGCCACTCTTCTGCTGGTGAATTATGTATTATGGGTGATTTCAACATAAATTGGACTACCATACCCAACAAAGTGCAAAATGCTATACATGCTCAACCTAACCAACTTATCCAAGACCCAACTAAACCACAAGACGGAAACCATTCCCTCATCGACTGGGCCCTCACCTCTCACACCCATAGGGTCATTAAATCCAGTACTCTAGCAGATGCCTTCAGTGATCATTGCATGGCTTTCCTGGTACGTAGAGTCCACAAAGTCAAAGCCTCCTATAAACACTACAAAATCCGATCATACAAATCCCTGAACATTACCCCGCTTCTTTATGATTTGACCAGCATTAACAGGGCACCTATACCTGATGCCAGCAACCTAGATGTTGCAGTTAACTACTTCAGAGACCGATTCCTTGAAGTATGGAATCAACATGCACCGTTACGCCGTGCTCGAGTCCGAGGTAACCACCTCCCTGGATCTCTCCACAACTCATTGCTTGCCAAAGAGCCCGTGAAGCAGCCTGGAAGCTCCATGAAAGTACAAAGCTTCCTAAAGATTATGAGGCCTACTGGTCCTCAGAAACAATTGCACAAAAGCCACTCATTTGGCTAAGGCTATACTTCAACTCTACCTTTAACTCTAATATAAATAACCCATCCAAATTTTGGAAAGTAATCACTCACTTTTCTCCCCGCAGGCCCCTCCAAATAAACAATACTGTCAGCTTTCAGCTCGAACTTTTACCTCATGCCTGCACCACTACTAGGCTCCCTTCCAACCATAAATCATTCGACTCCGCCTACTGGAAGTCCACCTTCCCCACCTCACAGATTTTCCTTCTCTAAAATCCTGACAACTGATATGTTGGCTGCCTTGGAAGCCTTAACTTGAGCAAAAGTAGCTCCCTGATGGGCTGGATCCAAGTTACTAAACCTGTCTGCCTCAGCCATTGCTCCCCACTGACTGCTCTTCTCAGTCTCTCATTTCAATTGGCCAAAATTCCCTAGGGTAGAAACATGCAATCCTCCTCCCACTCCCAAAGTGTGGCGACACCTCCTCCCGGGAACTACCACCCTATATCACTCCTCCCGACATTAACTAAACTGCAAGAACACCTAGTCCTAGCCCAACTGTCCTTGTACCTCTCCAACATTAATTTCTTCACCCAGTATCAATCTGGTTTCTGATAACATCACTCTACAACTACCTCGCTACTTCGGATCACTGATGTGATCCTGTCAGGCATGGATTTGGGACACATCACTACTGCCATTTTTATTAATCTTGCTGAAGATTTTGACACCATTTCCCACTCCTCCTACTCTGCTCCCTCTCATCAGCCGGGCTGTCTGAACACACCATAAAATAGTTCAGTGCATACCTAAACGACTGCTCACAATTGGTAAAAATATCTGACTACATCTCCCTCCCTACCCATATGCTCTGGAGTCCCCCAGGGTCCATACTGGGCCTGATTCTTCTCCATTTTCCTGAACAATCTTCCATCCATCTGCACTTCCTCTTCTATACATATGTATGCTGATGATATGGTTCTTTTCTCCTTAGGGCCATCGCCCTTGGATGTTGCCTCCAGGCTTCAACGTGATTTCTATAATGTCCAGAGTTGGTTTCAATCTCACTAACTCTTCCTAAATGCCAAGAAAACAGTGACCATGACATTTGGCGTGCAACAGAAACTGTCAAGGCTCCCATCTGCCCCGCTACTACTCTCGGCAGAGGCAACTATAGATGCCATGGAGTCTTTCAGGTATCTGGGCGTTTGGCTGGATCAACATCTCTTCTCTCAGACCACATAGATGCCATAATGAAAAAGCTTCACCCTAAACTCAGATCCTTATATGAAACCGCCCCTGCCTCCTGCCCCAGGCAAGGCGTGAACTGATCCAAAATGATCCTCCCAATTTTCGATTACTGCGATATCGCTCACTGCTGTGCTCCTGCCACCTCCTTAGCTAACTTGGATACACTTTTCAACTCCTTCTGTTGGTTTGCCCTAGATGCACCTCCCTTACCCATCACTGTCACCTGTATTGAGCTTTAGCCTTCCCATCCCTAGCAAATAGGTGACTGCATCACTGCAATTTCATCTCTAAGTTCTGGCTTGGCACACTCTCCTTATCTTACTTCATTAACTCCCCCACCCACCCACTCTTTCGTCTTCTAAGATCCCATGACCACAGAACTCAGTCAGTTCCCTGGAGATCCACCTCAACTGGCCAGTCCTCCTTCTCCTATCATCTCCCTAAACTTCCTGCACAAATCCGATCCTCCTCCTCTCCTGGCTCATTAAATAAAGCACTACTTAATTTCCTCTCTGCTAATTGCATTTGACCCTAGCTCACCCACTCCTAGTCCTACATCCTGACTGATGCCTGGTTTGTCTATAACCTAATCGATGCACTAATAGATTTAGAGCTTAGTTTTGCTCCTAGTTGTGTGTGTTTGTTGCAGTCCTCTCTCAAATTGTCGATCTCGTCAGCCTGTGGGACTCACCCTGGCCTCTAGCTCAATCTCTACCACATTGTTATTTTTCTGTCATGTGGCTTTTACTACTTAGTCCTCATATTGTAGGCCATTGGGCACACTTGTAATTACTTTAGCCAATATCTTTCTCACCACAAGGTCACAGTGCAGGTTTAAACTATTCTACCCTGTAATATATGCTTTTATGCTATTGTGTAAATTGTTTGTACTCAATGATACTGTGTAACTCCCATTACCCTCTCCCCAGGTCGTGCCGGGTGATGAGCAACTTGTTATTCAGTATACCTTACCTGGTGAAACTTTTCAATAAATAAATACATAAAATCTCTTCTCTCGTTTGCCAGGACAACAATAAACCTCTTGAGCTGCATCTCGAGGTTTGCAATATTGTCTCGACAACTGCTTGGAGAGATTACAGTGTGGTCATTAACCAAAGATCATCCATTATCCTCTATTTAATATACACCCTCAGTGTGTGATGAATGATAAACTCCTTGAGCTTTGTTTCAGGGTTTATGTAGCATCACACACCTCAGATGTATATTTAATACAAAATAATACATGGGATGGTATGTTTAATGAGATTTACACACCTAAGGTGTGTTGGATGCTGCATAAAGCCCAGTGGCGAAGCTCGAGGGGTTTATTTCAGTATCCAACACTGAGAGTGTGTAAAATTGAGTTTTACACACAACCCATGTTTTATTTTATATAATTGCTAGGGAGTATTTTTCACCACAGAAATCTTATAAAATAGAGATACATCACTGTTCAGCTACAGTCTGGGCAGGTTTAACACAGTCCATGGTTGGGTTGAAGCAGCTGCTGAAACCTTTCATTTTTTTTTCATAGCCTACTTGCCAGTTGTAAAATTAAGTAGTAGCATAACCCCACATAGAAGGAGCAATTGTAAGAGGCATTTTTATTTACTTTCCTCCAAGTGCAAGTGGCAGTGAAGTATCAGGTGATAACGGAAGACAAAGGCTGGTGCTTGCATGGAGCGAAGGAAACCAGCGTGTGTTTGCCATTATAACCAGTCGTTTATAATAGCAGATTAAGACCAGCTTTCCCATGGGAAAAATACTCACCAATAATTAGTCGTAATGCACCATCCCATGTATTATTCTATATTTTATTCATGCATTCATGTGTATTGAGTACACAGTTTAAGATTCATTATATGTTATGCATGGTGTTTTACTGTTTTTCACTGTATTATCTTCAACATAGTGTTTTATATACTGGTTGCAATAAACTAGTACTGAATTGCATTGAAACTCACTGAGTGGAAAAGAAAATCCTTTTTCCTGTACTGAACAAGAGTCTGTGAATTCTTCCTGAAGCACGTGCATGTTGTGTGACTGGCGAACAGTTCTGTCTGCTTCAATTTGGAAAGAGTGTGTGGAATGTGTATATCATAGGGCCAGTGAAATAATTTAACTTTGGGGCATCAAATGGCTTAATTTACTCTTAGGGGACAATTGATTCATTTTATAGTTAAGGGCCCAAACAATTAAATTAGCTATAAGCGGGCAAATGTCACATGCCTGTAAAGTATTCAGGGATTAAGCAAGCAGCTGACACCTGTTGTTTTGATCATAGAGTTTATCCTATCTCATAATCCAGGCCCTGAGGGACCCAGAGATAAACCAGACCCATCTGTGAAAGGGAATGAAACAAAGCTGTCTTATGATGGGTGTTGGATGTGTTTCATTTGGGCTGAAGGAGAGGGCCAAGGGTTAACAACTTTTTCTTAAACAAGGTAAAGCGGAATTAATATGTAAACATAAAAGTGTACCCAGTGCATCGAAGGGTTGTGCAGTGTGCATTCATGGCTATGACTATGGATGGATTGCTCTGCTACCAAGCTACTGTAGTTTCAACACTCGAGGCAGAAGTTAGGATGCTTAATGGGCAACTAGCACCACTCCAGGATGTGATGGTGGGAGAGTTATAGGACTGCACATGGCTGAAGGAGACCAGAAATAGACATTAGAGTGGACTGTACAACCTAGGGAAATGATCTTGGGTTCAGTGTGAGCAGTAAACAGAAGTCAGGGCCAGTCAGGAGGGTAAATGTAATATTAGAGTACAATGCATTAATGTGAGATAATGAGCAGGTGAGAGAGAGGATCCTATCCCTGTCCTAAGGAAAGGGAAAATTGTTTAACCAAGAAAGGCACACTAAGCCAAGATCTTGTTTCCAGGTGCGATCTGGGAGCACAAAGGAAGTTAAGTGACTTGCTCAGGGGTCACATAGTATGCAAGTGGGGCTGATGCTTCCAAACCCAGGTCTCCAGGTTTGCAGTTCAGTGCCCTTAACCAGTACACTATACTGTCTCCTTGGTTAGCCCACACCAGGTGTTGTGCATCCAGTTCTGCTGCCGTAGTACTGGAAGGACACAAATGGACTGAGTGGGTCTCAGAGACAAGAGCTCAAAGGTGAGATCATACATACTAAAATTATTAAGCCAAGGGAAGGCTGAGAGGAACATGATTACTGTGTTCAGAATCCGAATGCAAATAGGCAGGGTAGAATATGCAGTGATTTTTGAGCTGCTAAGTGCAAGCTGAACTAGAGAGGGAAACATAAAAGATCTATTGCAATTACCTATGACAATATGAAACACTGTCAGCAGATTGAGGAGTGGATTTGTATTATTTTTAAACTTGCAAAAGAAAAACAGTATGGCAGTATGCATGTTTCTTGTTCATCTGCTTATAACGCTGTAATCCTTGATGTCCTGTAAGTCAAGTAACTTTGTACTTCCACTATCACCTTTATGTCACTGCACAAATAATGTTCAACATTAGGTGGCAGTAGTCCTTGACAAAGCATACGCTTATGTGTGAAGTACTGGGTTTCTGACCTCTGGTTCTGTGATGCTGTTGCTGTGTTATGGCATTTTTGAGAAGCATTAAATAAAATTATTTTCTACACAACGTTGTCAGCTAAAGACTTATTTGCCTGGTAAGATCATTTTGTCTGCTTGTGATACTGTGAAACATTATAAAGCAAAATTTCACTCAGAGGGTGGTTAACATGTGGACTAGACTACCTGGGAGATTATGGAAGCTAGCACTGTTCAGACCTTCAAAGCAGGACTAGACAGATTCCTAGGATGAATGGCATTTTGGGTTACACTGCATGAGTAGTGGTAGCATATTAGGTTATTTTAAGTTTGGATGTATCCATGCTTAAATTGGCTATAATAACTGCTGTGTGGCGGAGGTGTACAAAATAAGCCCTAAGACCCTTTTTCCATCACATTTCTATGTATCATGAAATGACACATAGTCTGCAGCAGGGATCCGAGTCCCATAGCACCCTCTACTCACTAGCCAAAGCGGCCATTGTGATAGGAATTCAAGGATATTCTCCACTTTGGCTGGAGAACCAGTTTTGTTGGGCAGTTACAAAATGAGTGGGACATGGACAGGATAGGAGGTAGAAAAGAATATATTTACAGACAACAGTGTGTATCAAGTTTTTTTTTTCTTTACAAAGCTGAGAAGTGTGATGCCACATAAACTAAGACTGAAGGTCGGTGGTTTATTCAGGAATCGTATGCTGAGTGAGGTTGTGTAAAAATAAATTAGTTTTAACTGTTGCTCATGCATATTGCTTAACAGAACTATGGTTAACAGGTAAGCAGGAAGTGGAGAGAAAAAACAAAAGTACATTTTGCCAGTAACTGTGTATTTTATGGTCAGTGTTATATGGAGTGAGAGGCGTTCTCCATTACTCACACCCGCGTGTAATACAGCCTGTATAATGGAGAATTGCAAGTACTGGTTTGTGATTGTAATGGACTCAGCCAGTAATTGTTATTCAATAATAATAATAAATGTATTATTTTGTGCTTATTTACTACAACATGACATCTATGTTATGCATCAAGGCTGGATATTCAAACTGCGCCATTCTGAAGGCGCAAGCCCATGCTCGCAAAATAGTTGCGCCAGGGGTGGCCAACCTGGGCGATATTCAAAGAGTTGCGCTGTTGAAACACCCTTTGAATATCACCCCCAACCACAACCACTGCGTAAGCGCGTAGTGGAACTTGCGCCACCGCAAGTTGTCAGAGTGGAGCATTCACTACCCCGTTGGCCAAGTACCATTCGCCATGCGCAAAATCACGATATTCAAGGTGACATGCAAATTGGGGCCATAATTCATGCAAGGCGTGGGGGCATTTGCATCTGATTATAGCTTCCATTGCATGCCATTAGCATGGCAAGTCGCTGATCGAGGACTTCGCCTGGCGCCCTGCCAGGCAGCAGCCGTCGAGACGATCACCCTGCAGCCCGATCATGCGGGCAGCAATGTGGCTCCCCACCTCCTCCGTACATATCCCTGGTGGTCAGTGGACGAAATGCCCGATCATGGCGGTATGTTTAATAACTCCCCTCCCGTTCCATCCCTGGTGGTCAGTGGACTGAAATGCCCGATCGCGGGCACTAAGTAATTGAAACCCCTCCCTTGTACCCGATGGCGGGCAGAATGTAAATTGAACCCCTCCGAACATGTCCCGTGTGCCCGATGCGGGCAGAATGTAAATTGACCCCTCCAGACATGCTCCGTGTGCCGATCATGGGCGAATGTAAATTGAACTCCCCAGACATGTCCGTGTGCCGATCGCGGGCAGTAAGTAAGTGACCCCACCCGAACATCTCCCTGGTGGTCCAGTGGACGAAATGCCCGATCGTGGGCAGAATGTAAATTGAACCCCCAAACATCTCCCTGGTGGCTAGTGTCCCCGCACCCCACCACCCAGCCCACCACCCGCTCCCCACGGCGGCGGCGGCAGCATCCACCGCCCGCCGACTGACTGCCCGATGGAGCTGCGCCATTGGTGTAGAGCAAGAGCCAATGGCGTGCAGCTCCATCCCGTACACTGACAGTCAGATTTGTGAATGAATGAATGTATTCATTCACAAAACTGAACCGTCATCTCTGATATAAGCTACGCCCCAGTGGCTCTTGCTCTGCACCAATAGGCGCAGCCCCACCAGGCAGTCAGTCGGCGGAGCAGCGGGCGGCAGGCGGGTGGGATGCTGCCGGCTGCCGGGGAGCGGTGGTGGGCTTGTGGGTGGGTGGGTGGGGGACACTAGCCACCAGGGAGATGTTTGGGGGTTCAATTTACATTCCGCCCGCGATCGGGCATTTCGTCCACTGGACCACCAGGGAGATGTTCGTGGGGGGTCACTTTACTTACTGCCCGCGATTGAAGTAAGGGACATGTTCGGGGAGTTCAATTTACATCTCTGCCCGCGATCGGGCACATGGACATGTCCGGAGGGGGTTCAATTTACATTCTGTCCACGATCGGGCACAAGGGACATGTTCGTGGGGGGTTCAATTTACATTCTGCCCACGATCGGGAACAAGGGAGGGTTTCAATTTACTTAGTGCCCGCGATCGGCATTTCGTCCACTGACCACCAGGGATGTGGAACGGGGAGGGGAGCTACATTGATGCCCGCGACCGGGCTGGTGGGGAGTACACTATGCCCGTGATCGGGCTGCGGGGGTGCACAGGACTGAGTTAGGCCAGCCACAGGTGGCAGCTGCTGTGTTGTGCCCTGCAATACAGCAGCTCACCTGTGGGTGGCCCTCGACTTAAGCCTCTTTTTTGGCTCAAAGTCCTGCAGGCTCAGGTTGGGGGTTGCGCCTGCTGACACTGCACAGCCCGCTGAATATCGGGCTTGCAGTTTATGCATGGTTCCTCCCTCCAGTTGAACATGCATTCATTTGCATTGCGCTGTTGCTCAGCCTGTTTTCAGTGGCGCAACTGCCTCCTGCTGAATATCGCAGAATGGCGCAATTTAGGACTTGAGCGCGGAACTTGTTACAGGATGGCGCAACCCTTTGAATATCTGGCCCCAAATATTTAAAAATGTGTTGCATAATCCATGCTAAGCAGAAGTTTCAGTTACATAGACTGGTTTGGAGCATTGTTTATAAACAATTCTCTTATTATGTTGCTTATGAAATTCACTTTGGCCTTAACTTTGTTACCTACAATATATGTTTACATGTTGGCCTGATAAGTACCTAATGAGGAGGCTGAGTTCATAAAGATCTCCTCTGCCATAGTGTTGTGACAGCACTAGGGGTTTAAAATATGGGTCAGATTTGACCCACTGGTGTAAAAATGTGGGTCTAAAGAGGAACCTACATAATCAGTGGCAGATTCTGAACAGTTCATTCCCTTCTATAGATATTGTTATAGAGAAGGTGCATCAGTTTGGACCCACTGGCAAAGCAAAAGGGGTCACTTTTGCAAAGAATGCAACTTTGTCCTTTTGGCGATGTTACGCTTGTCCCTCCACTGTCGCCTGTTATTTTCGAAATCCTGTTTACAGGAAAGTGGTACAAAAAGCGGTTTATGCTTGTATTTTACTGTAGGTCCAAAACGTGAACACATAGACTGTGACAGGAGAAATAGGCCTGCTGACCTATCCAGTCTGCCCAACACTACCTGTTAACTAAAAAATCAGGACATTATCCAGATGGAAAAGCATACTCACTCAAGACATATTTTCAAAGGATGTTTTGCCGTAGGGTACAGTATGGGAGATGTCCATTTGACAAGACTGTCTTCAGGGTTGGATTGTTTATGATTTTGTGGTGCCTTAAACACTACTCATTTACCCTGTAAACATTGAAGCCTACTGGTCTTGTCCTGACTGCCTTGACATTCTCTAAGACCCATCACAGCTGAGTATATGTAATATATACTAACTAAAAATGGATATGGTGGCCACTCTGATGGCCCAATGACAGTGGGTTATGCTGCAGTGCAGCCAAACTGAGTTCAGGAGTGGCCTGGGAGCAGTATGTGGAGGCAGACCAGACTGCAGCAGCTACCACGCAGCATTTTGCTGTGCTCAGAGGGCTGGTGATGAGAAACCATACCCTAGCAACCCCTGCAGTGGGCCAGTGGGCTTGCACCTCCATGGATATCATCACATGTAGCTGAGGCTTTGTGGGGCAGCACCCATGCCAAGGGGAGGAGAGGAGAAGAAGGGACATAAACAGGCAAATACCCTATATGCCATAAATATGATGGCCAGGCCCCTGTGTGACAATGGGTCCTAATGCCAGCTGCCACCAGATCCTGTCCACACAAGTGGTCCACTTCAAGGAAAGACAGCCCCAGGAACCTCCAATCACAGAAAAGCTCTGAGGGACATCAGCCTAAGCAGGGCCTAGCGAGACATGGAGGCTAAGTAGAGTATATGTCTGGGACCATGGTATATCCAGGCAATGAAGTGTGGTTGGATGAACACCTCTGTAAAAAGGGATGTAACAACTGTACAACTTTATCTCCGTAATACCATGGACACCTCCGTGCTCCCACTTCCTACATAACAGAAAGCTTCATTGACTTGGGCTGTATGGGTTCCTGACTACACTCTTACAGTTGCAAGACTGGTCTTATCCCATTCTTAGGGTGTGTAAAACAGAAGGTACTGTAAGTAGTTGTGGCACCCTCACATCTAAATGAGGCCGCCCAAGAAGTAATATTATTGGGTGAGGGGACCTATAGTTAAAATTAAGAAAACTAAAAATAATTTACTCACCAAACCTGCCTTTTCTAGCTATTCTGCATGAGACAGTCATTGCAAAATAAGTGTGTCTCATGCACAGTTGAACTGAGGGCTCTGACAGTTGTAAAGAACTCCTTTGGCATATACTGTACTGTCATTCCAGTTGGAAAGCTGGTATCACTTCACCCCAGTGTTGCCCTCCATCCAACTCCTGTGACCTTTGAACCACACTGAGGCAGAGATTTGTTGAAAATACTGAATGCCACTGATTCTTAAGGGAGGTGAATACTAAACACTGCCATTCAGCACCACAGGTTACATAGATACATAGACAGTGTCGGCAGATAAGGGCCTATGGCCCACCCAGTCTGCCCATTTGAGCTTGTAAGTTCAGTTTATGTCTTCCTAGAAGTCTGTTGCCCCTTACCCTGACCTCCAGAATTTCTTTATGTCTATCCCATGCATTCTTAAATCCCGTGATTGTTTCAGCCCCCACCACTTCCTCTGGCAGGGTGTTCCACTTGTCCACCACCCATTCTGTGAAGAAATTCTTCCTCATGTTTCCTCTGAATCGTCCTCCCTCCAACTTCATCCCATGCCCTCTAGTCCTGGAACATCTTTTTCACTTACAAATAGTGTATTCCTGCACCCTGTTCCTCCCTGTAAGATACTTGTATGTCTCTATCATATCCTCTCTCCTCCTCTCTCCAGGGAGTAAATGTTCAGTTCCTTCAACCTGTCTTCGAGGGACTTGTGATGCAATCCATGCACGATCATTGTTGCCTCCTCTGAACCTTCTCTACCCTGTCTATGTCCTTACGTGAGGTATGGTCTCCAGAACTGTACACTGTACTCCAGGTGGGGCCTCACTAGTGTCTTGTATAGTGGAATTATGACCTCCCTTCTCCTGCTGGTGGTGCCCCTGTCTATGTATCCCAGCATCCTATTTGCTTTACCTGCTGCCTTGTCACACTGTTTCCCTACCTTGAGGTCATCAGAGATGATAACCCCAAGATCCCTTTCCTGCTTGGTGCATGCTATATCCTCACCCCCAACTGATATATTGTGCCAGGTTTTGTGCCTATGCATGATCTTGCACTTTTGCATTGAATTTCAACTGCCAAACCCTGACCATTCTTCAAGTTTCTGCAGGTCCTTCTCATTCTGTCTACACCTCTGATGTGTCTACTCTGTTGCAGAGCTTTGTGTCATCAGCGAACAGTGAAATTCTGCCTTCTAGGTCCTGTGCAATGTCACTGATGAAGATGTTGAATAGGACCGGTCCCAGCACTGATCCCTGTGGTACCCCACTGGTCACTCTTCCCTCTGTGGAGTGACAGCCATTTACCACCACCCTCTGTGTCCTGCCACCCAGCCAGTTACCTACCCACCACACTACTGTCCTGCCCACACCCATATTCCCAGTTTGTGTAATAGTCTTCTATGTGGCACAGTGTCAAAGGCCTTGCTGAAGTCCAGATAGGTCATGTCCACTGCCCTCCCCGATCCACCTCCCCTAGTCACCCAGTCAAAAATTCAATGAGGTTGGTCTGACATGACCTCCCCTGGTGAAACCATGCTGCCTTGGGTTCTGTAGTCCATTGACAACCAGATGTTCCACCAATCTCTCCTTCAGTAGTGCTTCCATGATCTCTCCTCACTACCGAGGTGAGGCTGACTGGTCTGTAGTTCCCGCTTCCTCTTTGTTCCCACTTTTGTATAAGGGGACTACATCTGCTGTCCTCCAGTCCTTGGGTACCTCCCCTGTTTCCAGTGATCGGCTAAACAGGATAGCCAGAGGCTCAGCCGCCACCTTTAGTTCTTTATGACCCTGGTGCACCCCATCTGGCCCTATTGCTTTATCAACTTTATTACTTCCAGTTCCTGGGACCCTTTTCGTGTAAAGGGACTTGTGTCCATTTCTGCACCATTCTCACCCTTTGTACTCCCTTCAGACCCATTACCCTCCTCTTCCTCAGTAAAGACTGAGCAGAAATACCTGTTCAATATGTCAGCTTTACTGTTGTCATCCTCCACGCAGCCCCCATCCCTCCCCTTCAGTCTCACTATCCCTCCCTTTGCGTTGGCGTTATTCTGAGACTAGGACCCTAAAGCAGCAGTGCAATCCTGAGGCCCTTACTTTTGTAATCATTAAGACTCTACAGTGTAGATGAATGTAATGTATTTATTATTAATAGGTGACAAGAGAAGGTGAATGAGCCAAGGCTCATTTCAGGTGTACCGTGGAAAGGTAGGGGAGGAATACATTTCAAAAGGTAACTGCAAAACAATCAAGAAATACACAATAAACAATAGTGCAAACAAATATGAACAATAAACTAATAATGAGTGGTGGTAATTGATCAATTTGTAGACTGATGGCAGAACAGCCCAAATACAAGGGGTGAGCTCAGACGCAAGTAAGAGCAAGCAGGAAGGAGCAAAGTAATCCCTGAGAAGTTTGCTTAGAGCAGGGAAGGAGGGGTGAGGAAAAGTATGTAGGAAGGTTATTTCATGTAGAGAGAAAGAGAAAGTAGTCTGACCCATGAAGGTACTGCAACAAGGGTAACAATGTTTCAAGAATGAAAATAGCAGAAATCACGTAGGTTGGCCTTGTTGGGGGGTTACAATAACCTGACTAATAATGGTATTTGTTTATTTTATTTATTTTTTATTCAGATAACACCTTTGAGCACAGGAGCTCTTTGTCAAAGGTTCCACGCCAGACTAAGACGAACTGAATGTGAGCAAAGTACCAAAGGGGTTTCAATGTATTCATGGTGTACTGTGCAAAGTACAGTATGTTATTTTTCTTTGGGGAAGCCCAAGATTATTTCATTTTTGGGGAGGCTCAAAATCTTGTCCATGATTTGGGGAGGCTCACTGTGACAAAGTCTGAGAACTATTGCTCTACACCCATGTGGTCGTAGGAATTTTACTTTATCTGCCTGATTTTAATATCTTTTATAGAGAACACTTGTTTTATGCTCACTAAGACAATCTGGCCATATGATGTAAATCCTGTTGCTGCTGTCTTGTAACCAATCAGTGCCTGTCTCCTCTCTTGTCTGCCCCATAGCTTTAAATAGGAATGGAATGAAAGGAAATGGTTGCTGTATAAAAAGACAGTAGTGGATGTGACTTATCTCAAAGGAAGTAGCTATTGCCAGGGTCATTCAAATTGTGAAAGCTCACGAAAATATCTTACAAATGAGGTATTGGCCATACTTGTGTCAGTATGAGGAGCCCGAAGATAAAATTATGTAAATTATCGTACATTAAATCAAGGAAGCAGCCATTTCATGGACACTTGAAATAGTAAGTACTGTCACTAAAGGCAAGTTTAGGGTCACCACCTTTGGATGAGGTAAAACTGGATGCTAAACCACACAAACTCCGCCTCTGGCTCCACCTCCTTTTATGACTGGCAGTATATCCTCCTCTTCCTCCAAAGCCATTTGTAATGTTGGAATAGACATTACTAGTGATAGGAAATCATTTTTATACTGTTATTTATTCGATTCATTTATTCAGTTATTTATTTATTCTTTGACAACCAGGTTAACTCCCATTGGCTCCATAGCCCATTTTACAGGAGTGACCCAGGAGCACAGGAAGGTTAAGGGACTTGCTCAGGGTCACACAATATGTAAGTGGAGGCTGTGGGAATCAAAACTCGGTCTGCTGGATGTGCCAAGCTCATTCACAGCTTATTACTTATTACTTGTAATCCTAGATTTAAATAAATAAATTATTACTCAGCCCTCTGTTAAACACTCTCCCATTTTCCTTTCCATGTCAGTCATGTATTCTGATGCTTTGACCAATTTTGATAACTTAATTATTGATGCTTGTGGTATCCTTAATACTGCACTGTGTTCCGCTTTACCTCAGCAGCTACTGCTGTTCCTTTTCATATTTCTAAACATTCCACAATTTCAGATACACCATTCCATGCTGTTTGTCTGAATGACCTGTAAAAGTGTAGCTAATATCATGGAATGTTCAGGTAATACAAAAATTAGAGCAAATGTGGTGATAAAGGCAATAAAAGTTTGATTATTAATTTAACAAAATGGGTCAAAACATACCAGAATATATGACAAAAAAAACACACAAGAGCATATAAAGATGTAAAACTGATCTTACTGAGAGGGCTCTTGCAGTAGGTAATTACATATAGGACTGATGCGGCGGCGGCAGGACCCCACGGAAAAATTTCTAGCTAGCAGACCCTGGGTGGGCCGCCCCCGTCAGGTGACCGGCGTCATCTGACGTCGGTATAAAGCGGTCCCGGGCTCTCCGTCCTCCAGTTCTTTCCGCCGTCAGCTCGTGCAGCTCTCGCGTTAAGTTCTTACCACTCAGTCCTGTTAGCCCGTCGGTTTTCGAACAAGTTTTCAGTATAGAATTTTATTCTTCTTTCGTCCAGGTGAGCGTTGGTTTTATGTCGTCCTTCAAAGAATAAGTGCGACTCGTCGGCGCCCAACCCTTCAGTGCCTGGGCATCCGCCCGTCATATCCGATGCGGTTTCCGAGATCCGCAGCATCTGGCACCGCAGTACCTGGTGCCGACTCCTTCAACGCCAGTACCCGGCGCGCGATACGGCGACTCCGTGTACCCGCAGCCGGATTACGGATACTCCCCTACGGTTCCCTTCGCACCTTTCCCCTCCTCCTCCTCCACACCCCTAGGCCGCTGGTGGATCTTCAGGAGACTCTTGCCTCCTGGTGGGCTGGGCCAAGGCTCAGCTCACAGGAAGTCGAAGCCGTCTTCGGCGACGGTGCCACCCGGCTCCCGTCGCCCCAGGCAGCCTCCCTCTCCTCCTCCAGTTCCCGGGCTTTACCCTCGGGATCCAGAGAGGGGCAGGACAGGCGTCTGGGATCCTCCCAAGGAACCCGTTCCTCCCCTAGTCGAAGTTAGGGAGTCTTACTCTGCTTCAGATTCTTCCTCCCCTTCTCTTGGACTCCTCGGAGGTTTCCGATGGATGTTCCGAGAAAGATGAGCCACGCCTCTCCGTCCAAACCCTGGCGAGGACTCCTCTGAAGTCTCCTCCGGAGGATCCTTCCTTCATGAGTTGCTCAGGAAGATCCAGGAGGTCCAGCAGTGGCACTCCTTAGAGCCAGATCCTCAACAGGTTAAACTCGCGAACATGTGGGCTTACCCTTACGGCTCCTACCCTAGTGCCACCCTGGATCGGGCCCTCCGCCCACCTTGTTTCCCACGATTTGGAAGCAACTGTGACTTAGCCCCTCTTCCAGGAAGTCAAACAGGCTATCACCAGGCTCCGGTGTAGACTTTTAGAGCTCTCACCCCGTGCAGACTCGGTTGTGATTGGCGCCGCTCCCGCGGTCGGTCAGCACACCAGAACTGTTCGTCTCCCCGGATAAGGAATCTCACCTTCTGGATCAGTATGGAAGGAAGATCTCGCTTCTTCCACACTGGGAGTAGAGCCCTGAACTATATAGCATATGGGGATTACCAGAAGGCCGTCCTTACACAGGCGGAATCTAAGATCGACTCTTTGCCTGACTCCCAAGTCAAGCAGGAGTTGGCCGACCTGGTCCGTTCTGCTCGTTCGCGGCCAGTCGTCATATTTTGAGGACGACCTGGCACGAGTGGACACACAGGACGGAGTTCTGCCTTTGCCGTGAGTCTTGGCGTCATGCATGGCTCCGTGTGTCAGGTCTGGTCCGGAGGTGCAGTCAGCGATCCAAGAAGCACCTTTCAGGGGTTCTGTGCTCTCGGTGGTGATGTCAAGGACATTATTACTGATTTGCAGGAGAAGGGGATGGCTCTTAAGTCTGTTGATTCAATGCCAAATCCCCCATCCCCCACAAGCGCCGTCCCTTTTGCAGTGCGGCCGGCCTCAGCGAAACTCTCAGGAAGGCGGGCTACTCAACGTCAGGCCCCCACAGCTGGGTCAGGCCCGCCGCCCAAAAGCAGTTGCTCTAGCTGCGCGCGCTGCCTCACATCACCTGACTCTTTCCCTCTCCCATCAGCTTCTGGTAGCCCCGGAGGAACCGGGTAGGGAGGGAGGTTCTCCCTCCACCCTCCGGGTTGGGAGAGAGATAACATCGATCTATTGGTGCTTCAGATCATAGCAGAGGGCACTCTATAGAATTCTACAGAAACCTCCCGTCACCCCCTCGAACTCCGCTTACTCAAGGGACCATCTTCCTTGGTCAGGGAAGAAATCTGCAGCCTCAGAAACAGGCTATAGAACCCATCCCCTCACCTCTACGGGACGGTTATTATTCCCACTTCTTCCTTGTACCAAAGAAGGCAGGAGATCTCAGACCTATTCTCGATCTCAGCTCTCTGAACCTGTATGTGGAATACAAGAAGTTCAGGATGCTTTCCTTCAAACCTTTTGCCCCTGCTTCGCCGGGCCAATGGCTTTGTGCACTAGATATGTAGGATGCGTGACGCATATCCCCATTTCGCCTTCTTCGCACCGAAAAATTCTAGGTTTGCATTCCAGGGGTCCACTACCACCCGGCACTCCTGCTTGGTCTTTCCTCGCCCCCGAGTCTTTACCAAATGCCTGGCGGTGGTAGCGTCCACCTGCGTTTTTTCGAGCTCAGGTTTTCCCTACCTGACGACTGGCTCCTGGCGTGCCTTGTCCAGGGAGCAACTCCTGCATTTTTTCTCCCTCACCCAGCAGGTTTTCACTGGCCTGGGTATCTACCATCAACCATTCCAGTCTCACCTGAGCCTTCACAGAGGCTCCAGTTCATCGGGCAATTACGACATCACTGTGCAAGGCCTTCTGCCTCCGGACAGGGGACCTCCTCCAGTCACAGATTTCCTCCCATCGGAACGCAGGAGGGTCCTCAGTAGGTCAGTGCCTGTCTACTGGGGCTTATGGTGCGCTATTCCGACGGTTCCGCCACCAAGGCTCTGGTTATGAGAATCTCTCAGTGGACCTCCGATCTCAGTGGGATCAATGAGTAGGATCTAGATCATCTAGTTCTGATCTCCTCGCCGATGGTAAGAGACTTGCAATGGATGGTATCTGAGAACCCATTCCGGGGTCCCCTTTTTTCATCCTCCTCGATCAGACTCTGACCACGGACGCTCAGGCGGTTGGGAGCCCATCTGGGTCCTCACCGAACCCAGGGCCTATGGTCAAAGATGGAGGTAGTTCTCCATATCAACGTGCTTGAGCTTCGAGCAGTGCTGTATGCTCTCCAGGCCCTTTCACCAATTCATCCTTCCCGTCACCTAGCTGTCCAAACAGGCAACTTGTGCGTGGTGTGGTACATCAACAAGCAGGGAGGGACTCGGTCCTACCCGCTGTGCAGGGAAGCGATGAGGGTTTGGGATTGGGCGGCGCTTCACAACCTTCACCTCACGGCGATCCATGTTCCGGGAGTCGACAGTGTCCTGGCAGACAGACTAAGTCGCTCGTCGGCTCTACCAATACGTAGGGAATTGATGAAAAAGTTCTAAAAGCATCTTCCAGATTTGGGGACTCTCAGATAGACCTGTTTGCTTCCTCCCAAAACGCAAAACTTCCAATCTTGCTCGCTGCTCCAGAGCTAGGTTGCCTGGAATGACGCCTATCTCTAAGCTGGAAGGACAGATTACGCTATGCTTTTCCCCCAATTTCCTGGTCCTCGTGTGTTACAGAAGTTGGCTTTAGAAGGAGCGAGAAATGATTCTGATCGCTCCTTTTCTGGCTCCAGACAAATCTGGTTCTCTTCTACAACAATACTCAGAGGTTCCTCCTCTTCCTCTTCCTTTATCTACAGGATTGCTGACCCAGGATCAGGGGACTCTGGTCCATCCGGGACTCAAGTCCCTTCAACTTCATGCATGGCTCCTGCAGACCTAGCTCAATCTCGTTTTGTGCTTTCTCCTAAGGTGGTGAGATTCTGGTGGAGGCTAGCAAACCCTCCACTAGGTCCACCTACGCCAGAATGGAAAGATTTTCTATCTGGGCTGCGCCCAGGAATGTGCAGCCCTTTTCCTGCCCCCAGACCATTCTGCTTGAGTACATGCATCATCTTTTGACCTGGGTCTCAGTCACTCCTCTTTGAAAGTCCATGTGGCGGCTATTACCTACCATGTCCCTTTCACTGACAAGGCATTTGCCCAGCTGGAGGTATCCAAAACTTTCCTCAGAGGGGTCCTCTCTTCAGGCCCCTGTCCGGACCCAGCTCTGCCTTGGGACTTAAACTTTGTCCTCGAGAAACTTACCTTCCCCTTTGAGCCTGTGGCTTCCAGACTTGAAGTTTTTATCATGGAAGATGCTCTTCTTAGTGGCCATTACTTCTGCTCGCAGAATTTCCGAGCTCCAGGCCCTGATGTGCAAAACCTTTTTGATTTTTCACAAAGAACCGGTAGCTCTTCGCACGAATCCTAAGTTTCTTCCCAAGATAATAGCGGAATCTACCTTAAATCAGTCTATTGAATTACCTGCTTTCTTCACGCAGTACTCAATCAAGGAGAATACCTGCTCCATACCATGGATGTTCACAGGATTCTGAGATACTATACCGATAGGGACTGAAAGATCTCAGAAAGACTGATCAGTTGTTTGTCTCTTTTCGCTCACAAAGAGAAGGCAATGCTGTTCTAAGCAATGCCTATTAAAAATGGTTGGCCCATTGTATCACTTTCTGTTATGACAGTACAACAAGACCTCCCTGGTCAAGTCAGAGGTCACTCCACTCATGGAGTTGCCGCCTCTGCTGACTTGTTCTCAAGAACGTGTCTGTGGCAGACATCTGTGCTGCCGCCACTTGACTCTAGTCCATACCTTTACTAAACATTACAGTTTGGACATTGCCTCTCACCATAGAGCAGGCTTCGGTTAGTTGTCTTGCAAGGCCTCCTTTCTTGAGACCTGCCAGATTATTTATACTTTTGAGTAGTTCCTCCTCCTGGTGCCTTTCATTTGTTCCAGACTGCTTGGGATTCTGTCCTATATAGCAATTACCTACTGCAAGAGCCTCTCGAGTAAGATGGTACAGTTACGTAAGAACTTACCGTAACAGTAGATCTTTGAGAGAGACTTTTGCAGGTAACATACCTTCCTGCCCTCCATCCCCTAGGCTTTTTCAGCTCCTTTCCATTGAGGGAAATGTCTGCTTTGTCTCGTCCGGGCCTTCTGGGCCTGTTGCGGGAAAGAACTTGGAAGGCGGGCGTCTGGGACTGCCCTTTATACCGACGTCATATGACGCCGGTCACCTGATGGGGCGGTCCGCCAGGGACTGCTAGCTAGAAATTTTTTCAGGGTCCGCCGCTGGCGCCAGTCCTATATGTAATTACCTACTGCAAGAGCCTCTCTCGAAGATCTACTGTTACGGTAAGTTCTTACATAACTGTAATGCTTCCTGTCATAGCAGTAAAAGACCATACAGTACTTAAAATTCAGAGTGCAAAAGATTAGGTTAATTTGCTGCTAATGATCTTAATGGCCATACTTTACACCTGTCAGACAGTCTGGTTTTGCAGACAAAGGCAGGTCTGAATGACTGTGACGCCAGAACTTCTTTGTAACCTGGACATGCAATGCAGCCAAAACAGTGAATGATTTGATACATTAGTTATAAGAGTATATGAATACTCAAAATGGCCCAAAACCGGACGACGGATAAGGACCCTAAAAACAGATTATCTGGTCAAACACTGGATAGGTGGCAACCCTAGGCAAGCTTGTGTAAGCATTAGCCCGATGAAGGTGGCATCTAATGGGGGAGTAATGCATGGTTTGAACTGCTGTGGCATGGGCCAGAGGGCCGAGTGCCTGCAATGCCAACCATGCATTAATTCCCATTAGATGCCATTCTGAGTGGCTTAATGTGCTTGTAATATGGCAAGTGCTAACTACATTATGTTACAAGTCAGTGGTATGAGATATTAGTAACCAAGTAGTTAACATACTGTTTTGTACAATTTCACCTGCTGCTTGCCTGTCTGCTTTTCAATATATCTCGATCTCCACCGGCACGCATATGCTCTAACTTCAGTACTTGTTAGTATTGTGCTGCCTAGTTTCTGTCGCTTTCCTACTATGCATTAAAAGCAGTTTGTGACACATCTCAACCGACAACATGACTTTCATTCCTTTCTACACAGCTGTTTCCACTCATTTCACTGTTTTGTGTAAGGTTCACTGCTGCATTGTGGGAGAGAATGAATATTTGCATATCTGAAATTTTACTTCATTCCCAATCTGAAGGTATGCAAATGTTCGTTCACGGCCACAATGCACTGCTTTGTAGAAAGTAATACCTGATAGCCCTACTCACGATTCCTGCACACATACACTACTCACAGCAGGATTGTTTGGCTCCATCTACACAACAGACTCTGTGACTTGGCTGAGTTTTCCTTGCAGAACAAAAATGCTGCTCATCGCCACACCAGCTGACTGCACAGTACCCATGCCTTTCTTGAGATAGGAGGGCGAAGTATGCTCAGGATTTTGTGTGTGGCCCACAACGCGTACAGTCATCCATGTTCTCCTGTTGTTCACTCCTGCTTCGCCCAAACACTGATACATTCTGAGGCAGACATTACTAGTGGGTTAATCGCAGCTTCACAATGTACCACGTGTTGTGTTTCCACCAATGCAGTTCCTCCATTCCTCTCTATCTTTTTAGTCATGTTACAAATGTAATTACAGCTTGCCCATCAGTGACCTCACTTTCTGGGTAGTGTGTTGAAGGAATATCCAGTAGTATCTCCTATGCAGCAGGAGGTCTACCACTGTGACTGCAGGAGGTTCAAGGATTGTGACCTCTGATTTTCTGGGCAGTACACCACCTTGCCAGCTAAATAAGGTAGAGTATGTCAATTCTCTTGTTTGTGTAGTTGCTGTGCTAGAAAAAACACTTGGCAATCAAAACTTTTGGCATACCACTGTAAGTTCCTTGAATTTCAGATCGATTATAACCTTCTACTGTAATAACTGACAATGGCATACCACTGTAACTTCCTCCAGCTTCAATGTAATTATAGCCTTCCACTGTATTTACTGACTGTTGTCTTTCCAAAACAAATTAGTCTTCTCTGTCACACACTATATGTTGCATTGCAGTATATTACTTGGTTTTCCATGTAGTTTACTGTTTTTCACAAAGTGGACACTAGAGAGACCCTAATTGTAAGCAGTACATTAAAGCAGTAAGTAGTACTTGTTAGTCACCTGTTTTGTTTTTTCAGCAATAATGTTTTTCTGGCAAAACATCAAAATGTCCATTTTCTTTTCATTTTCTCTCATTCTTGAATTAAGATATGGGATTTTGAAGTTTTAAACATTCCTGCTCCCGTACATACCCATCATGAAATAATTAAATAGCTTAGTCTGGTGCTTTACTGTTTACCATCAAAATATTTGGAACAGTGCTGGACCCTGTTATGCATAGATCTGAGGTGATGGGTGCCATACCTCCCACCACGACACAACTTGGGTTTGGACATGGACAAGGGTCTCTTGACACCATCCAGGGAAGGAGGTTTGAGCATCTTATGTCTAGAGATGCAGCAAAGTTTAATTTCACCTGTGAATTTCCAATGAGTTCAAATTTTGAATCCGTGGATGAATTGCAAATTGCATCTGTCACTGAGAATTCACAGTTTGTTATTTTGGTTTTGCTTTAGGGGTTTTATGCAAATTGCACCCTAAAACCCCAAAGCAAGAAAAGGTTATGTATCGCAAATCCCTGGTGTCTAGTGGTCCCCTCCCACTGATTGCCAGCCACCCCCGCCCCATTGCTGGCCAGTCATCCACAATGTAAAAATACATTTTTTAATTAGGTCCCTGTGGTCCCCCACCCTGCTGATTGTGGACCACAGTTAAAATAAAGAAACCTCAGCCCAGGTCCTCACACACACCTGCCAATCACTGGCAGTCGGCTTCAATGTAAAAATATAAAACACATTTTTGTAAATTTAATCCTGGTGTCTAATGGACCCCCACCCCATTATTGAGTGCTCCACCATACCTCCCTGCTCCCCATCCCAATCTCACACCGATCGAGGTGACTGCACAGCCTCCACCTCACGTACATGGCCAGCAGCCCAACTGAACCCTTAATGAATGAGCATGTGCTTCTGCAAGAATGTACTCATTCATTGACAGCTCATGGTCATTTTAAGTAGTTTTTCAGGGGCTAGAGAATGGAGGGGCTGCTCCGTCATCTGTGGGGAGGTCGGGATGGATGAACGGGCGCTGGGACCCAGGGTCCACAACGCTGTTCCCCCCACTGGTGACCTGAGCAGCCCTCTCACTGACTGTGGGAAGGGAGCTCCTAAGGAGAACAGGGCAAGAGGGGAGAAAGAGGGCAGTTTAGAAGGGCAGTCGGGAAACCCAGGTTGCCTGATGGAGGCTGGCACAGAGTGTTACAACAAATTTGAGCTACTAAGCAACCTAGAGGGGAGGAAGGGCTGGTAGAAATGAGGAAACTGATACAGAGGCCGGGAGGAGGGAGTTGGATACCCATAGGGCGCACAGACCAGCAATGGAAAGGATAGAAATAGTTCCAGAGGGAGAAGGGAAATGTAAATGTTAAGCAGATGGGGAGATGCAACATATTGCAGACATGAGGGAGGAGAGCACGACTGAGAGAAACTGGGAGACAAGAAGGCGGAGGGGCCCCACTTCAGAGGGGGTCTGTACCAAGGATGGGGCCCCTGTGTAAAGGTGACCTACAGAGGGCTTCTGAGGTAGTACTATTGCTAAGGGGAAGGATGGCGGTGTGGGGAAAGGGGAAACCATCAGGCCAGGATAAATGGTTCGGATAAGAGAGGTTAAAGGGGACACCTATTCGGGGGTTGAGTTAAGTGGGCAAAACAACAAGAGGCAGAAAGGGGTGGGTGACAAGGGTCTTTAATAAGATGGGAAGACTCCCATAGAATTGAGATCACGAATAAAGGGAGTGATGAGGGGGTTGAGGGCGATAATGGAGGTAACCTTAAGGATGATGGCAGTGTTAAGGTTCTGTATTGGGAGACTGAAGGATTAAGGGTTTCCATTGGGAGGGACAGGGGTGGATGCCATAGCTAAGGAAGGTAGTATCTCTGGGCTGATGGTGCACAGAGCAAAGTTCATGGTGTACTAACTGGTTAAGGATTGTGGAGGGAAACTGGATTTCTGGTGCATTTGGAAACTAACTATCTAGAGGGAAATAGCATTTTGGAAATCCAAGCAAGGTTCCGAGAACTTGCCAGAGTCTGTCGGATAATGGATACAATACTTCCTTTTCTTCGAGATATTGCCGTACCAAAGGCCCCAGTGGAGAAAAAATTAATATCACAGAGGTTAATGACTGGCTCAGGAAGTGGGGAGAAGAAAGTGGGTCGGGGTTGTTAGGGAACTGGAAAGGAGTTTGGGGAGGATAAGGACTGTATGCCAAGGACAGGTTTCATCTTGCCCTGTTAGGGAAGGAAGTCCTTAAACAGGGGTGGCTGACTACATTCAAGAAAGGTGGGGTTTAAACTTGTAAGGGGGAGGGATAAGGGAGGAGCTGACCAGAAGCCCTCTCCAGATGAGGGAGTAGCCTTCAAACCAAGGGGAGGGGGAAACAGACTGGGGGAGGAGGCTCTAGGGGAGCAGAGGAGGATGGAAGCATAAGGAACCTGGGTGGGGTTCAACAAAGGGATAAGGGGTGGGGTGGTGTTAGTAAATGCCAGGAGCTTGGGAAACAAGTTGCCAGAGTTCCAGGCCATGCGTTGTTTGGGGGGGTGATGGCAGCGTCATGGAACGTGGACTGGGACCTAAACATGTGGGGGTACACAATGCTTAGGCAGGATAGAAAGGAGGGTAGAGGGATGGAGTGGCTATGTTCATTAGAGATGATGTAGAAATTGCTAGGTAGAAGAGGCAGAGGGAAATGTGGAGGCTTATGGGTCACCTTCGAACCCCGGCAGGAGGTAAGGTCAAGCTGGGTGTAGTATATAGGCCTCCCAGGATGGGTGATGTTCTGAAGGATGGTTTGCTGGACAGCATCATTGCTCAGTGTGGACCAAAAGAGGAAGGAGTGGTGTTGATGGGTGACCTTAATATGCCAGGTACAGACTGGGGAACCATGTCCTCTAAGGTGGCCAAGGAGCAGAGGCTGCTGGACGGCTTCCAGGATGTGTTCTTAACACAGCACGTGATGGAGCCCATAAGTGAGGGGCATGTCCTGGACATGGTTTGGGGGATGGGGATCTGGTAAGGGACCTGGTTGTAGAGGATCCTGACTGGGAGTGACCACAGTACTGTCTGGTTTCAAATAAGCATGGGGGTAGGGAGAGATCTAGGACCCTGGCAGGACTTCAAGGGGCAGACTTTGTGGGCATGGGAAATATTCTCAAGATCACTTGAAGGATTACAACAATGACAAATGTGGAGAAGAGATGGAAGGTCATAAACGGGACTTCATGAGGCAGTCAGGACCTGCGCTAAGGTGAAGCGTGAAGGGAGCAAGGTCACATAAACCATGCTGGTGGTCTAGTGAGGTTCAGATAGCGGTCAGAGAAAAGAAGGCTGCCACAAAATATATAAAACAACGAGAGGGGTTAGGAAAGGAAATGTACCATCTTGCATCTAGAAAAGCCACCCGGATGGTGCGGGGGCAAAGTCCAGAAAAGAGCAGCGGCTGGCACAGGGATACGGGAGGGGGAAAGAGGTTCTTCTGGTACATTGAGGAGTGAGAAAACTAAGGGCCATCTCGGCAGATTGAGATCAGAAGGAGGGTGGGTGGAAGAGGCGAGGGACCAGGCAGAGGTATTAAATGAGTACTCGCCTCTGTGTTCACTAGGGAGGGGATGGATATCTACAAAGCAAGGCACATGGTGGAGATAGAAGTGGTAGTGTGTGGATCAGGGAGCAACAGAAATAGAGCAAGAGGGAGGAGAGGTACCTGGGGTGTCACATCAGGATAAGGATAAAAGGGCAGTAAGGTGGAGGGGAACATGATGCTATCGCCACCAAAAAGGGTGTGGTTAGCCCTTAAGGCCCTAAAGAAAGACAAATCTCCTGGGCCAGATGGCATTCATCCACGAATACTATGGGAATTGGTGGACATACTGGCGGCACTCTGGCGGAGCTCTTTCAACAGGTCGCTTGAGACAGAAAGGGTACCTAGGATTGACGAGAGGCATGTGGTGCCAATCCAAAAGGGGTCGAGGGAAGTACCAGGTAGCTATAGACCCATCAGTTTGACCTCGGTGGTGGGAAAATTAATGGAGAGTATACTAAAGGAATGATTGGGGTGTACTTGGAGGAGGTGGAGGTCTGGATAGTCGGCAACATGGGTTTGTGCCAGGTAGATCTTGTCAAACCAATCTTGTGGAGTTCTATGAATGGGTAACTCAGAACTGGACAGGGGAAAGCCTGTGGATGTATTATTCTTGGACTTCAGCAGGCGTTGACTCTGTCCCCACAGTGGTCTGGTGGAGAAACTGATGGGGTGGGAGTAGGCCCTTTGATAGTCAGATGGATTGAAAACTGGCTAGCTGGTTGTAATCAGAGAGCAGCGGCGGCGGCAGCAGCTCTCAACCCTAGAGAGGTCGGTAGTGGGTACTGCAGGGTTCGTGGTTCTGGGTCCGATCCTGTTTAATGCATCACATCGGACATCAGGGAGGATATAGGGTGTGAAATGAGTCTCTTCGCTGATGACTCCAAGATGGGAGCAGTAGTTGAGGGGAAGAGGAGTTGGCCTGCAAGGGACCTGACACCCAAGAAAGGTGGGCTCACACATGGAAATTAAATTTCAATATCACCAAGTTCAAGGTGTTACATCTTGGGCAGGGAAACCCTAAACACAGGTACACCCTTGGGAGGAGAGGCACTGGAGGCCTCAACAGGGGAAAAAGACCTAGGGGTCATGGTGGATGCATGTATGAATAACTCTGAGCAGTGCAGGAGGTGGCTAGGAAAGCAAACAGGATGTTGGGGTGCTTGTATGGGGATCACCTCTAGGAGCAGGGAAGTGATTCTGCCGCTGCACAATGGACTGGTTAGACCACACCTTGAGTACTGTGTACAGTACTGGAGACCACACTTGAAGAAGGACATACAGCTCCTGGAGAGGGTACAGAGGAGGGCAACTAAGATGATACGAGGACTAGGGGATTTGACGATGAGGACAGACTTGAGGAGCTTGCCTGTTTTCATTGGAGGAGAGGAGAGACGGGGTGACATGATTGAGGTCTTCAAGTACCTCAAGGGAATAAATAAGGTAAACACGGAGGGGATCTTTAGACTAAAACAAGGAGGTATCACCAGAGGGCAGGGTTTGAAGTTAGAAGGTGGAAGGGTGAGGGGGAAGAGGAGGAGGTTTTCACTGAGAGGGTGGTGGATCCTGGAACACTCTGCCCGCGAGCTGGTTCAGAGATCCACTGTAGAGGGCTTCAAGAGAGGGTGGGACAGACACAGAAAGCAAATGTATCAGATGATGGCCTGGCCCAGGGGGTGGGATGGATGATAGGGGTTTCTGGAACACAAGGGGGTCCTCGGTAGCCAACTAGGAATCTGAGGTTTGAGCAGACTCAATGGACTGTAAGGCCTAATCTGCTGGCAATTAGTATGTTAGTATGTTAACTGTGGCCTGCGATCGGCAGGAAGGGGACACTACCAGGGATTCAGTTTAAAAATATTTTTTACACTGTGGCCGACTGACCAGCGATGGGGGTGGGGGGACTGGCGATTGGAGGGGTGACACTAGACACCAGGGATTTATGTTTGTTAACAAAGTTTGTGTACAGTGTGAGATTTCACCCACAAATTCCACACTTTGCATTGATTCTGTTCTGTGATCCATGATGCGCGGATTGCGCTTCTCATACTGAGTGCAACCTGTGAAATTTTTCACAAAGTGAAGTTTCTGTACTTCATACATCTCTACTTATGACTGCTCTCCTCTTTCAGGGAGGAGGACCATATGCCATAGCTTGACTGCTACCCACGGGTCTAGGTGGCAACAGCATGTGGCCATCAAATTCATTGGCCAGACACAGAGTGCTGAGGCAAATAGCATCTTCATGTGTCATTTCATGTGTAGGGGCCAAGCGGGAAGGGAGAAAAATGAAGGCTAACATCATTCAGCGGCAGGATGATCCCACCAAAATGACAGGTTCCACACCGCCTACCATGACTCTCTCCAGCATGGTAATAAGTAGTGGGATACCACAGGGTTGGTGGGTGATGGAGCTGGGGATCAGGGAGGAAGGGAGTATAAACTATAAAAAGGAAAAAGAATTGTGGTAACACCGTCCTAATAAATCCACAGTATGACTTTAGTATGTACATTCAATAGGTAACCTCAGCAGAAGAGATTTTTAAAATTTGCCAGTGGTGGACATTGTGAAAGAGGAAGAACCCCCCACACACACACACACTTTTGTTTTGTGCGTTCCCTTATAGGAATGATAATGGACCTACAATGACGCCTGCTTTTGTGTCCTTGTCTTGTGAATTAAATGTGTTCGATGTGCTGGCACCCATTTTGTTACAACTATATGTTTATCTACTGTCTGTTACTGTGAATCTTTCCTTCTGTACATTAAGATTCCATTGTCATCCCTGTAATAAAGGAAACATAGCTGTAAGCTACTAACGCCAGGATTAAATATATTATAACACCTTGTGAGTTAAAACCTTTTAAAGATTAGTTTCTGCAGAAACGGTTTGTTTTCCCTATACTTGTAGTACTAGGCTTCAAAATCCCTCCTTTTTGCTTCCCATTCTATGGTACCAGTTGTAGATAGGTATGAAACCTTAGTAAATGCAAACAGGAGATAGGGCTAAATTTTTTTCACAGGTGGAATGAACAGATAAATCTAAGGGTTCTAATTTTGAAATTATAAATGGGCTGTTACATCGAGTCTGTACTAACTCTTAAACTGGGAAGTGGTAGAGCAATTAATGGTACTCCAACCTTTAGAACACAACTATTAGAGCTAGCACATGATATACCCATGGCGGCATTTAGGAGAAACGAACTTTAAGTTGCCTTCTATATAGATTTTATTGGCGGGTATACATGATTAAGTCTCTGAGTACTGTGAAAGTTGTGAGTCATGCCAAAAGGTAATCAAAATTCACGACATGATAAGGTACCATTACTACCCATACCATTAGTGACGGTCCCATTTGAAAGGATAGCAATGGATATAGTGGGTCCTTTACCCAAAAGCTCAAAGGAAATAGGTTTATCCTAGTGATTGTGGATTACACCACCAATATCCTGAGGCCATACCATTAAGGACTGTTACGCCCAATGGATAGCAGACTAATTAGTAAAGATCTTCAGTAGGGTGGGTATACCTAGAGAAATTCTAACCGATCAGGGTGCTAATTTTCGATCTGCACTTACTCAAACGACTTATATCAGGCTTTGGGAATAGAAGCTTTATTTACAACACCCTACCACCCACAAACCGATGGGTTGGTAGGCGCTTAACCAGACCCTAAAACAAATGTTAAAAAATTTGTGGCAGACGAAGGTAAGAACTGGGACACATACCTTCCATATCTTATGTTTGCTTACAGAGAGGTCCCTAAGCATCTACGGTTTCTCCTTTTGAGTTATTATTTGGGCATAATCCAAGGGGACCCTTAGACATTGTTAAAGAAGAGTGGGAGGACACTAAAAATAAAGAAACATTCCCTTAGAATTTTTGCAAAAGTCCTAACGTCTAATGTCTTATGTACAGAAGGCTCATACCAATAATTTGCAACAACAAGAAAAAAAAAGCATATTATGACCAAGATACAGGTCGTAAAGAGTTTAATGAAGGAGATAAGGTCCTGTTATTGCTACCCTCCTCTGAACATAAACTATTGATGAAATGGCAAGGCCTCTTATGTTGTAACTCAAAGAACTGGACCTGTGACATATGAGATAGCAATGCCAGAAAAAAGGGGTAAGAAACAAATTTATCATGCTAACTTATTAAAAGCCTGGGTAGAACGGATCGAACTCTTTGTCTAGTTATGTCCTTCCTGAATCTAATAATGAGTTCGATATAGTGTATCAACGGCTAGAAAACACAGGGAGGTGACAGACTTGCTGGTTAACTCTGAACTGATGGCAACCCAGAAGTCTGATTTAGAGAAGGAGTTGTACAAATTCAAAATGTATTCACAAGCATCCTGTGAGAATTAGTAATGTTAGCCACCACATTAGAGTAACAAATAATCAACCTATCAGACAAAAGCCTTATCGCCTCCCGGACAGGGTAAGACAGGATGTGATCCAGAAGAAAGAGAATGTGTCAAATGGGAATCATTGAACCGTCTCATAGTGAGTGGTGTTTTCCCATGGTGGTAGTTGGAAAAAGGAAGGGGCATACGTATTTGCCTGGATTTAGGAAACTAAATGCAGTGCCACAGTTTGGCAGCTATCCAATGCCACGTATAGATGACATCTTGGATCATCTGGGTGGTGCTATGTACTTTAGTACACTTGATCTGACCAAAGGGTACTGGCGATACCATTAGATACTGCTGACAAAGACAAGACTGCATTTAGCACACGTATCGGTCTATTTCATTTTACAGTTATGCCCTTCGGACTGCATGGTGCCCCTGCAACATTTCAAAGGGTAATGGATAATCTGTTAACCCCCCACAGCTTATAGTGCGGCTTACCTGGACGATGTTATTATCTTTAGTCCCTCCTGGGAAGAACATATAAAACATCTGTCAGCAGTAATTTCTACAATCTCCAAGGCTGGCCTTACTATAAACCCCCAAATGTGCAATAGCCATGCAGGAAACTCAATATTTAGGTTTCCATATTGGTAAAGGATATATCAAGCCAGAGATAAATAATGTGGCAGCAGTAGCACACAGTCCTACTCCTGTTACCAAGAAAGATGTCAGATCGTTCCTGGGCCTTGCTAGTTACTATCATAGATTTATTCCCAATTTCTCTACACTAGCAGGCCCATTGACAGATCTAACAAAGAAAAGGAACCAGAGAAGGTTAATTGGACTGAGGAATGTGAAGAAGCATTCCAGTCTATCAAAGCCAAACTGTGTTCTTCACCAGTTACATGCGCCTGATTTTCACAAACATTCATTTTATAGACTGATGCATCACGATATGGAATTGGGGCTGTGTTAACCCAAATTGTAAATGGAGAAGAGCCCCTGTAATATACTGTATATAGTCGAAAACTTCATGAAAGGAAACACACTATTTTGTCATAGAGAAAGAGTGCTTAGCCATTAAGTGGGCCATAGAAGCTCTCCGCTTTTATCTATGGGGTAGAGTTTGAATTATGGACGGACCATAATCCATTATGTTGGCTTCAGGTGATGAAAGACAAGAACACTCGTGATAATGCGGTGGTATCTGGCCCTACAGCCCTATAGATTTAATATTAAACATAGAAAAGGAACAGCACATAGTAATGCAGATTTCATGTCAAGATATGGTATGGAGAATAAGAGTACTTGTCATCAGGCTTGAGGGTAAAGTTGTGTCTTAATTTAGGAATTAATATTCTTAGTTTCTGCTTGTTTGTAAGACTTTTAGGGACCCGAGGTGGAGCCCTAGGCGAGGTGGGCTATGGCTCCATCTCTCTATTGAGAGATCTGATGACAAGTGCATTAATAATGATTTTCTGAACCAAATCTGTAGGTTTGGTTTTGGGTGGGAGGAATGTGAGGAAGAACCCCCACACACTTTTTTGTTTCGCGTATGCCCTTATAGGAATGATAATGGACCCACAAATATACGTCTGCTTTTGTGTCTTTTGTCTTGTGAATTAAATGTGTGTTCGTTGGGCTGGCCACCCATTTTGTTACAACTATATGTTTGTCTACTGTCTGTTACTGTGAATCTTTCTCTTCTGTACATTAAGATTCCATTGTCATCCCTGTAATAAAGGAAACATAGCTATAAGCTACTAATGTCAGGATTAAATACAGTATATTATAACACCTTGTGAGTTTAAAACCTTTTTAAAGATTCGTTTCTGCAGAAACGTTTTGTTTTTCCTATACTTATAGTACTGGGCTTCAAAATCCCTCCTTTTTCCCTTCCCATTTTAGTAAATGCAAACAGGAGATAGGGCTAAACAAGTTTAATGAAGTCCAGTTTGGCTTTAATAACAGGGTTTTAACTCTGTTAAAGAGCCTCTGCTTTAAGCCTTATACAGCTATGCTTTAGAATTTTATGCCAGGTTAAAAGTGAGATTTAGCAGTATAATTAGTGTCTGTATCCTCCTGGAGTTGTTTTACCTTGGAGCACTTGTAATAATCTCTGTTTCTCATTAGAATTTGTAGTTAAATCCTTCTCGGCGTCACGATCACGGTAAATTTACTACCTGTGACGTCGCGCATATACGTGAAGACATTTTTATTCGTCTTTCATGTTAAAATAAGAAGTCTGGCTGTAATTTAGGCTAAACGCTCCTGCATACCTGAAGGATGAAATTCAGGAGCTACAACCCTCTTAGGGACATTTTGAAGAGTCGAGGACTTCTGTAGGAAATGCTGGTTTCCTGCTGTGTTCCTCTGCCTTTCTATGAATACAGTAAGCTCCTTAGTAGCTGGCCGCTTTCTGTAGCTAGTTTATGAGCTGGCTTAAAGGGGTGGTACCTGTTTCTGTTGCTTATGCACTAAAGTCATTTAAAGGAACTGTTTATTATTGAATAACTTAAGAAAATGTTTTTCACTAATAGAAAGATTGTAGTAATGTAAATAAAATAAAATATGTTGTATTTAAGATTTTGGAGCCAGAGGAGGCTCAAGGGAGGAGTTGGAAGCACATGACTTCTGGATTGTATAAAAATGCTGTGCTCCCAACTCAAGTAAGTCAGTTGATTCTGAGAAGTCAGACCTGGAAGTGCTGTTGTAAGCCTCCTATGGAACTAGTGTCTGCTAGTTCTTAAAGCTGTTAATTTTTTTTATTTTGCTTCTGTTACTTTGTCATATTCAGTTCGCTCCTTATTAAAATAAACAAGTTTTTTGGGGGATTTACTTCAACTTCTACTGCCTCCTTGGTCCATTATTTTCCACAGCCTCGACAGACATCTTTGATGATGTGAGTCATTAATAATTACCTATAAAGTGTTTTTTAAAATCTGAGAAAAGTAAAACTACACAAGGATAGTTCTGGGCTGTCAGAAATACATTTTTGCTAAAAAAATGTTGACTACCAAATACTGCCGCTTTAAATTTAAATTGATATTCTGTATGTTTCTGTGAGGAGGGTAGCCTGAAAACAAAAGAAGCAACATGGGGCTTTGTGTTAACCTTGTGTGTTCCTGTTTACTTAAACTTTAATAAAATATTGAAAAACTATATGCTTTATAGGTTACAATACTGTCAAACATGAGATTACTTTCCTGCTCAAGGAGATATCCAGTTTGGCACAGTCAGTCTTAGAAAGATAGAAACAAAGAATGTGTTGGCAGATAAGAACCACTTGGTCCAGCCAGTCTGCCCACTGAACCCTACCTACAGTAACCCACAGACCCTACTTGGTCTCCAGTTTTGCCTCCCGCCTTCATCTTCCTTTCCCATAAGATTCTCTTTGTCTGTCCCAAGCCTTTCTGAACTTGAAAGCTTTCTTGTCTTACTGAGTCTTACCACTCACATGGGGATGAATGTTTCTTCACTACAAATCATTATAAATTGTATGTATACCACACTATTTGTAATGTTTTTATTAATATTTTACCTTTTTTGCTTAAAGTGCCTTTCTTTCCATTATAAACGCTTTACCTTGCCCTTTGTTCTCTGTTTTGTAATGTAAGTTAGAAAATGGGATACAAAATCTAGGAAATCAATTGGCTGGCAGCAGGGTACATTAATTGGCAGTGAGAGCCCTGTACAGAAATAGTCCCAGCTATGCCAAGCCACTACACTATCCTAGTGCCCACCCTACTTCCTGATTGGCCAAAAGTACCACAAAAATGCTAAATTGCTGCCATTCTTTCTCTCACTTAACAGAGATCTTGCCTCCTCCAACACTGCCCAATTCATGCCTTCTGACACACTTTCACACCTGTTTAATAGTTTAGAAAATAACTTCCCAACCTCCCACCTTTAGTCCCAGTGAACTTTTTTCCACATTTTAATTTTTTACTTGCAAGTGTGCCACTGCCGTCCATCTCACTCTCTCCTGCACACACATTCTGTTTTGCTGTCGGCCATCATCACCAAAAACACTGAAACAGTAAAGACTTATGACATCTCTGCTGGCAAGAGTAGTTACTGGCCCCAAATAAAAAAGAATAAACAGCACTGTAATACAACAATAAATAATTAAAAGCACTGCCTCTCCGATTTCACTTCCTGGTTCAACAAGGTCATGCACGAACCGTCACAAAGGTGCCGGAATGCTCACAAATCCAGTCTGACATCCAGTACTAACACAGCAGCTTGTCTGAGTCTTCCAAATTGGGAAACTCCCAAAGACACAGAAAATGTTTTGAAGGAATTATGATGACGGTGAGAAACAGTACTGGTCTGGAGATGGAAGGTGGAGCAAAACAAGAGAATGGCTTTGTGTGGGTGAGGGCAGCAGGAGATTGAACACCACAGAAATGGAGAGACTCTTTTACAATAAAATTACTGAAATGTCACTTTTACTGTATTTTCTAAATTTATTTTAATTTTATTAAATGCCATATAAAAATGTCACAGCCCATTTTCTAAGCGCAGTAATACCCTCCAGGGTGGATGGTATGGGCAATACCCGGACCTTCCAGGGTTATAAGGCCCTCCACCTGTGGTGTTGGGCCTCATTATGCCCCTAGGCGGTCCGGTATTGTCCAATACTGCCTACCCTGTCGGGTATTATTGCTTGCATTCTAAGAAGAAATAATGTGTTTTAAATTGAAATTGTACATAGTGTGGTGGAATGCTGTTATGCATGGAATTCCATGCCTGGAATATGCTTATAGTGTATGGTGGAACGCTGTTCCACATGGAAATCCATGCCTGGAACAGCGTTGTTGTGCTGCACTTGGTGCGTCATTATCTTGTTGTGCTGCAGTGAGTATGTCACGGTGCAGCACAACAAGATCGAATGCATTCGCAGTACGTGCAGTTGCACAGTTGAGTGACCTGAGGCAATGCAGAAGTAAGCGTCTGCTACAGATTCAGTAAGGCTTATTTTTGTGGTAGACTTGTTTGGGGATGACCGAGTGCTGCTTATGGTTGCCCATACACTATAAAGATTGTGTATGAGCAACCATACACAAACAAGGCAGTTAGAAGATCTCGAGGTTTCCATGGTAACATACCTCCTTAGCTGTGCTCTTGAGGTCTCTGGTTACCATGGAAACCTCTCAATCATAACTGCCTTGTTGTGTATGATTGCTCATACACAATCCTCTATGTTCTGCTGCAGTAGTGACATCATTATATTGTTTTGCTGCAGTAGTGATGTCACTACTGCAGCAGAACAACTTGGAATGCTGCCACATAGTTGCTTTCCTCTCTTTCCAGTTAAGCTGGAAGTTGTTTTTAATCTGCAGCACACTGTGTCAGTTAAAAAAAGAAAATGTTAACATTTCTATTCTCCATTGTCTTCTCTAGCTGGTTTTATGTGATTTTCTATGCTGTGTCTGTCCATACACTATAAAAGATTGTGTATGTGCAGTCATACACAAATGAGATATTCTTGTATCTCGAGGTTCCCTTGGTAACAGAGCACCGCTCAAGCTGCGCCTCGAGGTCATCTGTTACCAAGGAAACCTCTCGATACATGAATATCCCTGTTGTGTATGATTGCTCATACAAAATCCTCTGTGTTTGAGTAAAACTAAAATTATATACAAATTGTGTGAAAAATGAAAGGATTTATTTATTCAGTTTATTCATCACTAGTGTTGTGTATGTCATCTTGTGTTATAGGAAAGGAGCCATGAAAAAGGATGATTCAAAACCAGATGATGAAAAGCAACTTACTGATGCTAAGGTAGCTTTTAACAGGTATCACCAATAATTATGTAAGAAAGAAGAATGCAATTTTACAGTAATTCCTGAAACACTAGTTTATATATGACACCAGTGGAATTTTTGTTTGACAAAACCTATAGCTTTTGATATATAATCTACTAAAATGTTAAAGTTGATATATTTTATTGCTTATGAATCATGTAAAATGAAAATTTTATTAGAACGTAGCACTTAATTTTAGACATTAGTTCAGAGAGTGAATACGTTATTCCGAGGAGACATAATGAAGAAAATTGAATCATGACTTTAATATCATGCTAGAGATCATTTAAAACATGCTTAATGTGAAAGCCCTTCTGAAATGTAACACCTCCATGTAAGAGTGTCATAATGTTGATATTTACAGTCTTTTTATTTTGCAGTCAGTTTTCCAAAACAATAATCCTTTTTTTGATACAGCAGAATAAAGGTGTCTATTTATTGTTGCTGTAGGTTGCAGTTGGTGAAGAGGAAGATGAAGATAAGGACCCTTACCCACCCAGTGATGTGCCAGGTAAGCCAACAAATACATTTTAGCCAACATTTACTTCCATAAAAGCAGATCGGAAAGAAGAATGTTAATATATCCTATTCTTTTTTGTTCATCACAGTCACCTTTTTATACTTTGTTTATACCCAGTTGCACTGGAAACTCTACCTCTAACCTGATCTGTCCTGCTAGTCCAGTTTGCTGCCCTTCACTGCACCTTATGAGAACTTTAGATCACCTATAGTAATGCTATCTCCCAGTCAGTGATCCCACAGGACCCCACCCTACCCTACCCATGGCAGGACCTCAGCAAGCTGGCATTTATAACATGTTTTGTTGGTTAAGGTGGCTGGAGATTAGGGTGGACATGAAATTGACTGACATGGGGCCTATGTGTGTCATGCATTATTGCATACTGCATTTTATCCACATCATGTTATCCAGCCCACCTCCCTTTACCTTGTGGGCATACACTCCCAGCAGCCCTGGGGTGTGAGGCACCATTTTGTCATCCATGGCACTTTCACTAGTCACTTCTGTGTGCTGCTTGAAGACTTAAACAACCAAAGGAAAAGTCCATACATGCAGGACTGTTAATGTATAAAATCATTTAGCAGTTTTAGCACAAAATTAAAAATCCTAACAGGATACGGTAGAAGTCAAATTTATACATTTATGTATGTATGTATTTATGTATGAATGTATGTATGTATTTATGTATGAATGTATGTATTTATGTATGAATGTATGTATGTATATATGTATGTATATATGCATTTCAAACAACATGAAGTCTTGCTATATTATGACATATGCAGTTTGTCCCAGCCTTAGAACTGCTCCGGAGGTGAAAGAGTTAACTTTCCATGCCAGGCATGGAATCTTGAGCGCGGTTCGTTGGAAAACTCTGTCTGTTGTTCTTCAAACTCAAACTGTCAGATTCTTTACTCTGCCTCACTGAACAGTCGCTCTGGAGATTTCTCCTTCTGCTCGGTTCATTTTGTCGGTTAAAAGTGTAATTTCTCAGTTTTTTAAACCGCATTTGTCTTATTTTAACCGCAACCGGTCGGTTCAAGCTCTGTCTGTGGTATCGTAAGTAATAGATAGGTTTTACATTCTCTGTGTGGAACTTGCAAGCGTTATTATCGGTTCGGTTTGAACCGATCAGGTTGTTGTTAAACTTTATTAAATTGCATTTAGAGTGCGGTTCCTGGTTCTTATCGGTTCTAAAAAGCGGATTTCATTACTGTTTTTCCACACGACCGACACGGTTAGGGAACCGATAAAGGATTTCTTGCTTGGCGATTTGCTGTAAAAGGGCAAGTTTTTGGTTAGGCTGGCATTATGTCTGAGAAACCCAAAAGAAAAACCGGGCCCACTGGGTTTCAGCACTGTAGTGTCTGTGGGGAAGCCTTTGCCAAGGCTGACCCACACACCACATGTGTTTATTGTCTGGGGTTTGACCACCTCAATGCAGACTGCCAGACTTGCAAGAATTTCCCTGCAGCTACCCTGGATAAGAGTTGGTAGGCTCAGGGCGAGAGGCCAAAAGTCCGCTGACCCGGATGGCCAGCCGGTTGGTGCTAACCGAACCGGAGGGATGCCCTCTGACCAGGGCGAGACTTCCTCGGCAAGCGAAGAGCTGACTCGGAGGAGCCAGTTCCAGCAAAGAGGACTAGAAAATCAGCAGGAGTGGAGCCAAAATTTCTTTCTCCAACCGCTGCAGAGATAGCCAAAGCGATCCAAATTGTCCAGTCGCTTTCCCGGTTCCGACGAAACCGGCACCATCAGGCAAGCGGTCGGTTCGGTCGGTTCCACCGGTTCAAGAATATGATATAGAGAATTTTATGAACTGGAGGAGGGGAGGAGGATTATGAAGAGAGTGAATGTGATTTTGAAAGTCTGGATGTGCCCTATTGAACCGGACATCTCCCCAGACAGACCTTCAGGAGTGTCTCCCCTAGGCTTTCTGAATCCCCTTCTCATTTTATGTTTTATAAGAAAGTTGCTGAAACCCTCCAGCTCCCTTTGGAAGAAGCTGTGGACGAACAGGAGGAGCCTGACTATGTGGAAATGATGGATATCCCAGAGTCCAGGAGATTGTCTATTCCTTTACATAAATCTTTTAGGAAACAGACAATAAAAATTTTAAAAGCTCCTAACACTATAGCTCCTGTGGATAAAAGATGGACAAGAGGTACACATTGTCAGGCTCTGATACGGAGTTCCTTTCACAACAATGCAGCCTGTGATAAGGCAAAGATTCCCTTGGCTTCACACCCCTGACAAGGACTCCATGAGGATTGATGCCATGGCAAAGAAACAATACATGGCAGCATCCTTGGGACTCAGACAGGCAAATTATATGGCCTATGTTGCAAAATACCAGAAATCCAGATGGGATACTGTTATGGCTTTAGCGAAACAGGTCCTAGCCAGCTGCCAAGGAGCTGGAGCAGGTGGCTGCTGATGGTATCGAGGCATCCAGGTGCAATTCCATGCTGCAGTGGACTCTAATGATGTATCTTCAAGAGTCATGGCTACATCTGTGGCTTTTCGCGAATGGCTTGGCTCAGGTATACTAGCCTGTCACAGGATACCCAGGCTAAGGCCATGGATTTTCCTGTTGTGGGTAATTCTCTGTTTGGGAGCAGACAGAGAATTACATGAAGAAATGGATGAGTATAGGACCACTTATAGGAGTGCACAGGCCAAGGAGAGGCAAGCCACCCTCAGAGGCAGCTTTCCAGGGGCAGGGGCAGGCCTTTCACAGGCCTTTTACCAAGCCCAGGCCTCCTCTTCAGCTTATGCCCAGAGGGGTTCTTCAGAGGGAGAGGCAGACGGGGTACAGGCAGGCCTGCTCCCACCTCTTCAGCCTAAAGCCCCTGCCAAACAGGCACCCTGATGGGATGCCCAGGGCGATTCTCCATTACCTGTAGAGGCAGGCTGGCTTACTTCGTCCAGGACTGGAAGTCTTTAACATCAGACAAGTGGGTCCTGGAAGTGGTAAGCCAGGGACTGGTTCTCAGCTTCAAAAATTTCCAAAGATGAGAACCAGATCCTTTCCACCTGCAAATCCATTAGAGGCTCTCACTTTGGAAACAGAAGTCTCAACCCTCCTGGCTCTCAGAGCTGTAGAAAGGGTTCCTCCCTACACCAGGGCAAAGGACTGTACTCCAGGTACTTCCTTACCCCAAAAGACAGGAGAATGGCGGCCCATCCTGGATCTCAGATACCTAAACAAGCACCTTTTAAAACCAAAATTCAAAATGGTGACTCTGGGAATTATTTTACCCTCCCTAAGGCCAGGGGACTGGCTAGCATCCCTGGACCTCAAGGATGCCTACTTCCATGTTCTCATCAGAAGCTCCCACCGAAAGTACCTCAGATTCGAACTGCCCTCAGGTCATTACCAGTTCAGAGCAATGCCTTTGCCTCACCTCTGCCCCAAGGGTATTCACAAAATGCCTGGCAGTAGCAGTTGCTCACTTAAGAAGGCAAAGATTGCCATCTTTCCTTACCTGGATGACTGGCTCATAGTGGGTCAGTCTCCAGACCAAGTCAAATTACACCTTCAGGTTACCCAGCGGCTGCTTACATCTCTAGGTTTTCTTCTCAATCTTCCAAAGTCAGTTCTAGAGCCTGTTCAGCTACTCACCTTCATAGGCGAGAACTGGACACTGAAGCAGGCCAGAGCTTTCCTTCCTCTAGAAAGAGTAAAGACCCTGGTGGCTCTGGCCTCCTCCTTCACTCTGCAGGTCTCTCGACCAGCAAGGCACTTTCTACAGCTCCTAGGGCACATGGCTGCTTCCACAGCTGTAGTGCAAGGAGCAAGATTTCAGATGAGGTACATTCAGTTCCATTTGAGAGCCTTCTGGTCTCAAAGGAGAGATCCTCTAACCAAATTGATCCCAGTAACTCGAACCTGATCCAGGCCCTGCAGTGGTGGCAGGATCAGAGCAGTCTGAGACAGGGGTTCCTTTCATCCCTCAATCTCACTCCTTGACCCTTACTACAGATGCGTCCCTCTTGGGATGGGGAGCTCACATGGCGACCTCACCACCCAGGGATTGTGGTCCCCTCAGGAATCTATGCTCCACATCAATCTGTTGGAACTCAGAGCTGTTTTTCTAGCACTAGCACTTCAGGTTTTTCTGCATCTGTTCAGAACAAAGTGGTACAGGTCAGAACAGACAACACCACTACAATGTGGTACATCAACAAGCAAGGGGCACTCGGTCTTGACCTTGTGCACCGAGGCAATGAAGTTGTGGTCTCTGGCTTATTCCCTGGACACTTCCCTCATGGCAGTTCATCTCCCAGGCAAGGACAATGTCCTGGCAGATGCTCTCAGCAGGATTTCCCAGGGCCATCACGAATGGTCACTGGATCCCCTAATACTGGAGTTAGTATTTGCCAGGTGGGACACCCCTCAGATAGATCTTTTGCAGCCCCAGACAATCACCAACTTCCGCTTTTTGTTGCAGGCCCCAATGTTGGGCTCAGTCCCTCTGGATGCCTTCCTTCTCGACTGGGAAGGGAGGTTCCTCCTATGCCTTTCCCCTTCCCTCTCTTGTTCAAGGTGCTAGTCAAAATCAGATCTCAACCTTGCAAGATGATTCTGATTGCTCCAGATTGGGCCAGACAGCCCTGGTATCCACTCCTTCTGTCCTTAACAGTCCACCTTCCCTGTGTCTTCCCAGGAATCACAATCTGTTAACCTGTGCCCAGGGAGAGTTTGGTATCCGAATCTCAAGTCCCTCAACCTCAAGGCCTGGCTCTTGAAGAGTTAGAGTTTGCTGACCTACACTTTTCTCAAGGTGTACTCGATATCTTGAAAGCTTCTAGGAAGCCTTCCACCAGGGCTACTTATAATTCTAAATGGAAAGGTTTTCCATATGGTGCTCTGGAAAGCATGTTTCCATAGAATCTGCTGATTTGCCAACAGTCCTGGATTATATGGTCCATCTAAATACTTTGGGGCTGAGGCCAGCTACCCTGAAAGTGCATTTGGCAGCTGTCTCTGCTTTTATTTCAGCAGGAAAGCCCTCTTCTCTTTCTGCTCACCCTGTATTCTCCAAGTTTTTCAAGGGATTGCTTCACACCAACCCTCCATTCAGGGACCCTGCTCCTGCCTGGGATCTTAATGTTTGCATTGCTCAGCTAATGCAACCCCCTTTGAGCCTTTGTCTTCAGCAGAGCTTAAGTACTTGACTTGGAAGACTGTGTTTCTAGTAGCCATCACTTCTGCCAGGCGCATAAGTGAATTACAAGCTTTGTCAGTGGAGCCTGATTTTATCTCCTTTCACAGAGATAAGGTAGTCCTCAGGACTAACAGGAAGTTCTTGCCTAAGGTGGTTTCAGATTTCCACCTTAATCAATCTATATCTCTTCCAGTGTACTTCACTGACCATTCCTCCTCTGGCGAGAGGAGGCTGCACAGTTAGATGTAAAAGAGCCCTTAGTTACTACATAGAGTGTACCAAGGGTCACAGGTTTGACTCCCTCCAACTGTTCCTCACTTATGGTGAGGTTAGTAAAGGAAACCTGCCACTAAAAGATCCATTGCCAGGTGGATTGTCTCTTGTATCAATTTATCAAAACTGGGTAAGGTTCCCCTTCAGGCCTGAGGGCTCACTCTACCAGAGGTACAGCTCGTCCCTAGCTGTGGCCAGGGACATCCCTATCTTAGAGATATGTCAAGCAGCTACCTGGAAGAGCAGTACACACTTTCACCCAAGCATTACTCCCTGGACATCCAGGCTAGGAGTGATGCTCGGTTCACACAGCTGTGCTTCAGAGCCTATTTCCTAGGTAGGTTCTGTCCCTCCTCCATGGAGGTACTGCTGTGTGTCTGCATATGTCATAATATAGCAAGACTTCATGTTGTTTGAAGAAAAATTACTCACCTTAGTAATATTGTTTCTTCTAATGGAGTCTTGCTATATTATGACCTCCCCCTGCCCCTCTCAGAACCTCTGCTCTTGGGATGTGGGTGGGCAGTGCAGTGTTGGCACTTAGTGATGCCCACCTTGTGTTTTCACCCTCCTTTTGGGGGTGTTTGGGTGTTGTATTTTGTTTATTTTTTGGATCCCCTGACTTGAGTCTTTGTTTTGGGACCAAAAATGTGTAATATTTTAGTAGCCAGTTGGCTAGTGTAGTTTACAGCTTCCACACAGAATCTTAGTGAGTTTTGCTTGTAAAGATCTGACAGTTTGAGTTTGAAGAACAACAGACAGAGTTTTCAACCGGCTCGAGCTCAAGATTCCATGCCTGGCATGGAAAGTTAACTCTTTCACCCGGAGCAGTTCTTAGGCTGGGACAAACTGCATATGTCATAATATAGCAAGACTCCATTAGAAGAAACAACATTACTAAGGTGAGTAATTTTTTCTCATGTATGAATGCATGCATGTACATATGTATATATGTATGTATTTATGTATAAATGTATGTATTTATGTATGTATGTATTTATGTATGTATGTATTTATGTTATATATATGTATTTATGTATGAATGTATGTATGTATGAATGTATTTATGTATGTATGTATATATGTATTTATGTATGTATGTATGTATTTATGTATTATGTATGTATGCATTTATGTATGAATGTATGTATGTATGTATTCATTAGCTGTTATTGACCAGGTAAGTACACCAGACATAGTCGCCCCTATTTTAAGTATGGTACTGGTTACTATTTATTGCTAGACACATGCACTTACATCATAATTATCACATTTATTCATAGCCATCAGTCTTGAGCCTGCATTTAAGGCAGCAGTGCAATGAAATTGGGCAAAATTTATATCTTGCCTTTTTCACTATAAAGGATTCCAGACACCTTCCAGCTGGTGAAATGTTCTAGTTCCACCAAATCTGAGTATTTGATAGGTGTTTTAATTTAATTTTTCTCCAAAAAAATGGCTGCCATATTTGACTTTGAGATACCATTGTAAACCTGTTAAGGTTAAGATGAAGAAAAAAAATGTACAGTGAGCACCATAGGAGGTACCTATAAAGAAGATTTAACAGGTATGCTAATATTTTTATCAATAGTAGCTGAAACTAGCTTTTTGGAAAAACATATTTAATATACTCATTCGCCTGCAATTGTGACATTTGCCTATTGTTAATTTCTGTTACTGACTGTCTCACCTCTGCCTGTTACTTGCCTTGTCTTTTTTACTGTACATTATTTTGGATTACCTCATGTATGTATGTTGTGTCTGCCTTGACGAGGTACCTTTGTAAATGAGCCTCTGGCTCAAAGGTTTTAAACTGATGTTATAATAAATAAATAAAATTGCACTGCTGCTTTAAGGTGCTTAATAATGTGCTTTAAGTGCTACATGTTTGAAGAGCAGCAGTTGAAACTACCCTCTGAAAGGAGAGTGTTCTGCAGGTACTCCTTCACCCTCCCTACCAGCCTGTGCTCATGTTGTGACAGGTTCCGTCTCGAGTCCAGGTTGCCAGCATGCCAAGAGTGGTCCATCACTCCTTAGCACCACAGAGCTGGCAGCAATCACTTTTATACTTGTACTGTAAATCCACATGAAACATTTTGTTTACAATTAATCTACCTGGGAGATCTTTCCTGAGAGCATGGTAAAAAATATTTTATGTTTGGTATAAAATCCTTTCTACTAAGATGCATTATATAATTAACACTGGGGTCTCAATTCTCTCAATTTTATGACTGGGAAAAGAATTGAAGTATATAGAAGCGAAATGACTTACTTAAAACAACACAAGCTGCATTTAGTCATCTTACTTGAGCAATTGCTAATCTTTCTTCCTCAGAACCATCTGATAAGGTCACACCGTTTGTAGTTTACTTTGCCTACTGGTATAAACCATCTCAATTTATCATATATCTTTAGTTAGAAGCTGCACTTGGATGTAAGCCACCCTTGATTACAAGCTGCATTCCATGGTTTTAATTCCAAGGAGAACAACTGAAACATAGAAACAGAAGTTGATGGCAGATAAGGACACGAAGACCCATCCAGTCTGCCCATTCTTTCTACCTTATGAATGTGCCATAGGCCTGTATCTGTCAATGGCCTATCTATTCATACTCATCTGCATTGCTCCCTTATGCCTATCCCATGCCTGTTTGAAGCCCTGCACTGTATTCATATCCACCACTTCCTGAGGTAGGGCGTTCCATGCATCCACCACCCTTTCTGTGAAAATAACTTTCTCACATTACCCTTAATTGGCCTCCCTCTAATCTGTGCTGTGTCCTCTTGTTCTGCTATTTTTGTTATATTAAAACACACTAGACTCTTTTATCTTGTTAATACCCTAAGATGTTTGAATGTTTTGAGCATATCACCTCTCTCCCTCTTTTGCTCTAGAATTTACATATTGAGCTCTGTTAATTTGTCCTCATATGTTTTCTGATGCTGTCCCTGCACCATTTTGGTTGCCTTTCTCTGTATTGCCTCCATTTTGAGCCCTTCTCCAGTCTTCTGGGACCTCTCCTGTGCTCAGAGATTCACTAAACAGTTCTGATAATGGCTCTGCTAGTTCAGCCTTAACTCCTTTATTACCCTGGTATGTATGCCATCAGGTGACATTGCCTTGTCCACCCTGCACTTAGCAACACTTGTAGGATTCTTTCTTTTCTGAAGGACTAGTGCACACCTCCCTTCCTCCCTCTGTCCAGGGTGCTGAGCTGTGGGTCCTTCCCTACCTTCTCCTCAGTAAATACTGAGCAGAAGTATCTATATAGGATAGATGCTTTTCCTTGGTCCTTCTCTACACACTCCCCCTTATCCCTTTGATCTTAGCAATACCCTCTTGACTTTCTCCTTTCACTAATGTATCTATAGAAAGTCTTGTCCCTTCTTTTACTGTTCATGCTAGTGTTTCCTGGTTTGGGCCTTTGCCTGCCTTACTGTCTTCCCTGCTTCTCTTAGGAAGTTTGGTATGCCTCCCTATCTTCATCCCGCTGCATTCCCTTATATTTCCTGAAGGCCAGCCTTTTGGCTCTGACCTCTTCTGCTACTGTTTTTGAGAACCAGAGTGGTTTCCTCCTTCTTTTATTCTTACTTTTTCTCTAACACAATGGGATGTTGCTTCAGGTAATGTATCCTTAATGCTTGCCCACTTTTCCTGTGCCCCTCACCTGTATTGTAGTAAATTCATCCCCAAATCCATAGTACGAACATACGAATGAGCCAGCAGAAACAGACCACCTTGTCTATCTAAGTCTGTGAGTGCGCAGCTAGCACCCCTAGTTTGCAGCTGCCCAACCTCCCTCCCATTTGTCATCCCACTGCCACCCCACCTCCCCACCCTTATTCTCCCCTGTTACCTGTCTTATGCCCTTTTAAAGCTGTTCACAGATTTATATGCTACCACCCATTCTGGTAGTGTGTTCTGTTTGCTACCACCCTATCTGTGAAATAGTGTTCCTCATTTCCCTCATAAACCCCTCTATTTAGCCCATGCCCCTGGTGTCCCTTCCACTCCTTAGCTTAAAGACCCTGTCTGCCCCATCCTTATTGATTCCCCTCAGACACTTGAGCGTCTCTATCAGGTCCCTCTGTCCCGTATATCCTCCAACGTGTACATATTCAGGTCTCCCAGCCTGCTGTCATAGTCTCTCCCTTCCATGCCACATATCATCTTTGTTGACCTCCTCTGCACCCTCCAGTAGCCTGATATCATGCTTTAGGTATGGCCTCCAAAGCTGCACACAGTACTGTAAGTGTGGTCTTACTAGCGACCTGTAGAGGTGCAAGATCACCCTCTTCACCTGGATGAAAACCCTCGCTGTGCACCCCAGCATTTTGTTTGCTTTTGCAGCTGCTCTCCTGTACTGGGCAGTGTTGTTCATGGTCTCTGTTCATTCCCTAGGTCCTTCTCCTCCTCAGTGATCCCTAGCTTAACCCCCAGCCAGTATTCCTCCTTGGGTTCTTGCCCCAAAGCGCATAACCTTACACTTCTTTGCATTGAACCCCAGCTGCCACCTCTCTGACCACTCCTCTAGCTTGCTTAGGTCCTCCTTGCAGCTGCTTCCATCCATCCCCTCCATCCACCACTGCTCCGATTTTGGTGTCATCAGCGAATAGACTTACCTTGCTCACCACCCCATGTGCAATGTCTGATATGACGAGCCTAAATAATACTGGCCCCAACACAGAGCCCTTTGGCATTCCACTCATCATCAGCCTTGAAGTTGAGAGCTCCCCTCTAACCACCATCCATTGCAGCCTCCCACTCAACCAGCTTGTAACCCAGTTCATCATTTTGCCCCTACCCCTACACCAGTTAGCTTCCCCCAAGCCACCCATGAGGTACAGAATCAAAGGCCTTGCTGAAGTCCAGTTAAAGAACATCCACCACATGACCCTTATCCAGCTCACCTGTCACCCAGTCATAATATTGTGTCAGGTTGGTTTGATAAGATTTCCCTGAAATGAACCATGCTGCCTCACATCCTGGAGGCCATTGTCCTCCAGGTACTACACCAGTCTTTCCTTTAGTATTGTTTCCAAGAGTTATTCACATTGTGGAGGTGAGACTTACTGGACGATAATTACCCGGTTCATCCCTTTGTCTGCTCTTGTGTAATGGTACTACATGTGCCATTCTCCAGTCCAGTGGCACACATCCCAACTCCAGTGAAGTGCTGTACAGATCTGCCCAGCGTCTCCGCCAACACCTCCGCCATCTGCCTCAGCACCCTAGGGTGGATACCATCTGGCCCTGGTGCCTTGACCACCTTAAGTGCCCTCAGTCCTGCTGGACTCTACTTGCCTCAGTTATTTCATCTGTCACCTCCTCTCCCCTGTCCCAACCCTCCCAGCCCATGGTGATAGCGGTCCCCTTTTCTTTCCGAACACAGAGCAAAAGGCCCTATCTTGTTTTCTCTGTACATTAATGACTTAGATGCTAACATATCTCACGTCCAATCTGCACTTTTTGCAGATGATACTGTGTTATACTTCTGGCTCATCATTATCTGAAGTCAAGGGAGTGCTTCCAGCGGTTTTCACAACTTGAGGCATAATCTAATAAAGGCAAAGCTTCTGCTCAATGCTAAGAAGACTAAAGTGATGATATTCTCCGCGAGTGCTGTCTCTGGCCCCCCAATACCCTTGCCCAGGACTTCATTGTCACCACGCTAAGCGAGCCTCTGGAAGTTGTAACCAAATTTAAATATCTAGGTATCTGGATCGACAATAAATTATCTTTCAGTGACCACGTCGAAGATGTCTCTAGAAGGTTAAAAGCAAGGTTAGGTTTCTTCTACAGAAATAGGCCCCTTTCTCCATGAGCTGAAACAAGCTTATACAGGCCACTTTTCTCCCCTACTGGCTATGGCGATGTAATCTATTCCTCCACCACTCTTGCAAATCTAAGTAAACTGGACATCCTTTATCACCGTGCGTTACGGTTCATTACCAACTCCCTTACCGTTCGCACCACTGTGACTTATATGCAGCTGTTGGTTGGACATCCCTTACTACTAGACGTCTGCTCCATGCTGGGCTATGGACTCTTAAACTGCTCCTGCAGAAATTGCCTAAGCTATCTCTCGTCCCTTATTAGTATCTCACATAGTGCATACTCGTTAAGAAAATCTGACTTTATTATGCTTGACATACCAGGTGTGAGGACTCCTTTGGTAAACGATGCTATTGCATATGCCCTTCCTCCATTTGGAACCAATTACAAACCGTACTGAGACTAACTAGCACAGTTTCAATAAACTTCTACAAATCGCTAAGTTCAGCCAAAATAAAAGACACCTGTAACTGTCATTAAGTCTCTTCCTTCCCCATGTGTGCCATATTTATCCACTGGTAGGTATAATTGATTTGTCATATTAACTGCTTTCCTTCCCCTTCTACTCCTGGCTTTATCTTTGCTTACGCTCCACTGCTACTCTATCAAATCACTCCTCCCCCCATATCAGTTGTAGACTGTTGTTACGTTCTAGCTGCAAAATACTGTATATGTATTGCACACACCAGTCATCATGTTTCATTTATCAGTATGCAACCTGTAAGTCGCTTCCCTGTCTCATATCAGTGTTTACCACCTGCGGTCACCCTATGTGGTACCCTTGTATGTATATCCAGCCTGTATCATGTAACGTGCATTTCATGTATATACTGTTGTTACCTATCTGTGTTTGTACTTTAAGTGTTTATGTCACAGGACCTCCTTGTGAATGAGCTTGCTCAATGGAGTTTTCCTGCAATAAACTTGAACTTGAACTTGAAAAGTATTCATTCAGTGCTCCTGCCTGCTCCTCCCCCTTTCCGTCCACTCCCCACCCTTTTTATCCTCATTATTGTCTCCTTGCACTTCCTTTTCTCTCTGATGTATCTGAAAAGTCATCCCTCCCCCGTTAATTCCCTCTGGGCCTTGGCTTCTCTCACTTTTCTGGTCACCTCCTGGACCATCTTGCATACTCCTCCCTTTCCACTTCCTTCCTGTCCTCCTATACCTCTGGTGCACCTCTCATTTTGCTCTCACCACCTCCACTACCTCGCTATTCAACCAGCATGGTTTTCTTGCTCTGCTCCTCTTATTCTGTGTCCTGGCACCAGCTTCTGTTGCCTCTGTAACCCCCTGTTTAATAATATCCCATTTCTGCTCCAAATCCATCTCCTGCCTTATGCCCTCCAGTTTCCCTTTCAGTACTTCCTGCATCCTCCCAAAGGCTGCCTCCTGAAGTTTCCTCCCGGGTAACTGATTTCTCTGGCTTCCTGCACATCATGATATTAAACCACACTGTTGGCTAGTGGATCCTCCATCTTTATTTCCTTACTGCTTCCCATTTGACAATACCAGATCTAAAGTGTTCTTTAACCTAATAGGTACACTAACCAACTGTGTCAGGGACCCTCCTAGATCGCATCCAGGAGCACTTGTTCTCTAGCACTGGAGGTGACCAGAATGCTCAGTCAACCCCGCAAGTTGAAATCCCCAACGACGACCACCTTCCCTTTCTACATACCTTTCTGATTTGTCCCACTAATTCCCTGTCAAGCTTCTCAGACTGGGACAGCGGCCTGTATACCACCCTAAACCTCAGTTTCCTACCCTTGAGTCTAGGAGCTGCAGCCAGATTGCCTCTGTTCTCTTTTCTTCCCCTCATCCTCGTGCATTTGATCCGTCCCTCACATAGACTGCCACCCCACTGCCCCTCCCTTCCTTATGGTCCTTCCTGTATAATTTGTATCCTGGGATTGCCAGATCCCAGTCCCAGTACTCAGTTGCCCACGTTTCTGTGACAGCTGCAATATCCACCCTCCACACTGCTAAGAGTGCCTGTAGCTCAGCTGATTTGTTGCCTAAGCTTCTTGCATTCAGCGAGACCACCCTCCATCCTGCCCCCTTCCCTTCCTGGCCTCCATTTCCTCCCTTCTACTCCCTCGTTTTTGGCCACCCTGAGTCCTTCCTTGCTAGCCTGGGGTAGGCTGTGACTTCACTCTATCAGATCCCTGTCTACCTGCTGTCCACTTGCCAACTCCCCATCTAGTTTAAATCCACCTTTGTCGCAATATACCTCCCCAGTCTTTGCTTTAACTCATTGCTCCACAGGCTCACTCTGAGACTACACCACTTGCCTCCTGAATCTCCTGTATACTTAACAGTGTATCCTGGGCCTTTCTAAGCAAAATCAAGCCATAGTCAGTATGTCGCAAACAAATGCTAATAGCTCAATAACTGTACATGCTAGACACGTAGTATGAGCGGCAGAGTTATTCAGCACAAAATTGCCTTTCCAATGGTGGCATGCATGTAATAAGTAATTTTGTATTTTTCTGTGCTGGTCGAAAGAGCAAACTAAATATTTTTTCCACTTAAAAGGGCAACATAAGCCATTTTTGTTGAAAATATGTAAAATATCAACACCAAATTAAGCATACAGACATTAGATGGTGTTTTGATATTATGTTTGCTAAAAAATATATCTTTTACTATAAAATGTAATTTTTCCCCATTTTAGTCAAGGTGCTTTGATGAGATTTGAGGGCTAAATCTCAACCACACACCATATCATAAACAAATGCGTATAACTCCAAAAGTATACATGATACACACAAAGTATCAGCATGAAAGTCGATCGCACAAAATGCCTTTCCAATGGTGCTATGCAGCCAGTTGTAGTCAATACGGTTTTATTTTATACCTGCTGAAGTGCCAAAAGTGAATTTTATTCAAGCTGCTTAGCTGAATCTTGATGGAAACATGTTAGCCATACACACCATACCATAAACAAATGCAAATAACTCCTAAAGTATACATAATATACACAAAATATCAGTGACAAAGTTGTGCAGCATAAAGTTATCTTTCCAACGGTGCTATGCAGTCAAATATATATTATATTCTGTTACAATATATATTAAAATATATAAGTGACTTCTCCAGGCGTTGCAAGGGCACACTGGGAATCAGTAGCTGACTTCTGCAGACGTCCTCAGGACACACCAGTGTTTTTACTGACGACTGCAGACGCTGCTAAGACACAATGAGAATACCGCTTCCCTCCTCACCGTGCAGCGATCCCTGCAAACAGATTGTTATTTTCCCAGGTACTGCTCCAGCCACCCACAACCCCATACCCTCTAGTTTGATACCATTCTACCAGCCATGTGTTTCAACTCCTAATCCTCTCCTTTCTCACTGTGCTTGTGCAGGGCACTGGGAGCACCTCGGAGAAGGCCCCAGACTCCCAGTCTCCTTGCACAACCTTCCCACTTCCTTAGTCCTCTCCCTTGTTACCTCCACTGTTTCCCCACTGGTCATTTGTCCCCACGTACCACAATGTGTGGTTTCTCCTACCCCTCCTTATCCACCTTAGGATTGCCTGTCCTGCCTTGTCTGCCTTTGATCCCGTATGGACTCCACCCATATCTGACTGTGCCTCCCCTGCTGCCCCTTCTGATCCCCTTGAGTATTTTTTTTTTTTTGTCTTTGTTAACTGGTAAGACCCACTAGGCACAAGTGCCTGATCTTCCTTGTCAGTCTTCACCATTCGTTACTGTTTGGGTGTAAGTCGGGGCTGACACCTGCCATGGGAGTTTTTTTGGGGAGAGGAGTCGGCAGTAATGGCACTGCCCCCAAGAGCGATACAGTATGTGGTGTGCGAGGGTGGCCATTAGGCGCCACAGACTCCTTCTCCATCCCAGTTCTGTTTCTCCGCCATCGAGGCTGCACCTGCTGCACGAGTTTCAGTGCAAAGTATGCCACTTGGTCTTTCTACGACTCCATCGTTCATTGGCACCGTCTGCAACTCCTCAGTCCTGGTTCTAGCCTGACACCAGTAAGTTTGTTCCTTTTATTTCTTAACGGCGCCGGAGCTTTTTCTGTGTTATATTTTATTTCGATCATGTCCGTTCGGGAGCTAAGCGTAAGTCTAAGCGGGCCATGCCCCATACATTGGTGCTCCTGTGGCCAGCATTTCTCCATGATGGACCGACATGATGTTTGCCTTTGGTGCCTGGGGACCTAACCATGATATGGATAGATGGACCACTATGTTCTCGAAGTCCACGTGTTAAAAATCGGCAAGGTCTCCGCCAACTTTTGGAGGATGGCGCGCTCTCAGGCCTCCTCCCAGACCAGGTCTCTAGACCTTCCTCCAGGTCCCCTCCCAGGCCTATACTATTTGGTGAGGAGGAGGTCTCCTCATCTTCAAGCCTTGCCAAGGAGGAGGCCTCTTTCACGGTGTCGGAGGAATGTCATGGTCCCTCCTGGGGCCGTGATGGAGACACTGTCTCAGCAGTCACCTCTTGAGTGCAGGCTCCCCAGTGTCGTGACCCACAGTTTCTGGGTCCGACACTGGTGGATGCTGGCGTTTCCCCCACCAAGCGCCATCTCTGATCCCGGCACCATTCACAGTGCCGGTGATCGGGGCGATGCCATTGTGGTGAATGTTGGTTTCCGTGCGGGTCCAGTCGACTCTGTTAGCGGCTACTGTGTTGGGTTTCAGTGCTGCGGTGGTACCAGGCACCTAGCTGGAGCCATGGGCAGATCAGAGCCAGGCTCTGGGCTGCGGGTGATGCGCATAAGGATCACGCTGACATCATGCTTGACTCTGGTGCTGCTAGTGGTGCCGATTCTCAAGGGACTCTTGGGGTGGCCAGCATCTAGGGTCCTTCTGCTCGACTCCTCCTCGGAGGCAGGCAGTTCAGAGGTTGACCTGATTTGGTGCCCCGATTCTTCAGAATCAGAGTCGTTTCTGGAGCAGGAGTCAAGCGTCCAGTGTTCCTATTCCTGAGTCCCCAATCCATCTTCCTCCGAGGATCTCAGGCTGGGGGGTGGCCTGGAGTCCATCGTTAAGAAGCGGTTTGGAGATTAAGGAGCAGGCTGTCTCCTTGGAGGGGCTGTGGCTGCTGCCGTTCCTGGTGCTGCTCGCCTTCTCAGGGTGGACAGGGGTTCTGTCTCCAGGGACCCCCGGGGAGGCTTTGGGGTCGACAGAACCTGTCACTGGGGTCAAGGGAGGAGGTCATCCCTCAGAATCTGAGGGTTGAGGGGCGGGGTGAAGGGCGTCAAGTTCCACCTTCCACCCCTCGGGGAACAGGGAGTAGTCGGCGCGAACCCCACCTCTTCCTCTTAGGCTCAAGGGACCCCTCTGGTAGCATTGCTATGGGTTGCCCTTCTGGACTCTTTGCAACCCCAGGCGCTTGCGGGAGGTTCCCATCCAGGCTTTTCCAGAGTTTGCTTCCCCAGGGTTCTGTTTTATACCTGGTTTGATATCCGGGACCCCACCAGCTCGGGCTCCGTTCCCGGATTTCAGAGCCTTAGCAGAGGACAGTTGCCTTCTTGTAGGTTCCCCTGTCCCATTCCTCTGCAGCCACCTCCCTCTTCCAGGCATGTCGGTCCTATGGGCCCGTTATCCTGGGAGACATTCAGAAGCTTCGGACGGAGGCTATCCTCATATGTTAGATATATGCATGAGTGGGTGTTTCGCATCTCCCCACCACTGTAGGAGTCCCTGGACATTTGAGCTCCTCATCCTCCTGTCGCCCTCCTCCGACGAGAGAGAGAACCCTTGGCTCACTCTTTCATCCAACACTGATTTCACAGAATATCAGTGATTCCTGTGGAGGATGGTTAAGGTCTCCATATCTCTTTTCTCAGACATGACAATACCAAGCAAGAGACACATGAATTCCTTGGGAATTCAGTGCCCAACATCTGGTGGTACCATCTGGCCTGTTCTTTCCAGGAGGCGTCTATCCACACCCTGACAGTCTCCAGCCACCCCTTTTCCAGCCTTGGTAGACTGCAGGAGGAGATATTGTGCCCCATTGATTCTCTAGGTACACCCCAAACCTGCCCATGGGATTGGTGTCCCTAGAGACTCCTCTGGGCTCTGTCGCCTGGTGCACAAACCATCCACTGGACTCAGATTCCCTACAGTTTGACCAGTGGGGTGAAGAGTGTTCTCTTCCTCTTGTATAATGTTATGCATTGCATCACATCAGGCTCACCATGCTGCCTACAGGAGGCATTTATGGTCAATGCTCTCCAAGTCCTAGCATCAATGCCTGATATGGAGCAATCCAGGCAAGCCATTGCCCTCTCCGCTATAAGTCTAGAACTGGCAAGGCACGAGCAAGGGCATCCTATGATGCCAGTAAGGTGGCTTCTTGGGGACAGTGATCTGCATTAGGTGGATGGCATGGCTTCATCTGTCAAGATTGTCACCCTGGCCCGGCGTGGGTGATCCGCTCCACCTCCTGAGGACCCGCCTCTTTCCACCAGGGCTAGAATGCTTTTTCAGGGCTTCCTCCATTTCCTTATCTCCGAGGGACACCTCCTATCTCTCCTCGGCCTTAGACTCCTGTCTTTAAGGCCAGGGTCTCTTCCTTCTGCTTTTCACCAGCAGCAGGCTGAGGGTCTTGTTCCTCAGGGTTTTCCTAGTCCCCCTTTTGGGGGGCTTATACTCACCCAAGCAGTAATGAATGGTGAAGATTGACAAGGGAAGATATGGAAATAACGTACCCACTGTAATTCTTGATCTTCTTGTATCTTCACCATTCATTACTGATACCCGCCCACCTTCCCTCTCAGGCTTCCTTCTTCAGCGCTTCCTCCTCCCTGCTCATTCCTCCCTCCTTTTCATGCAAAAAACAACATCTCTTGAGCCTTTGGTCTTCTCTCAGAACGGACACTCTTATTTGGAAGGAGAGGAACTAGTAGTATTTATCTCTATCCTAAGTGAACTCTTTCTGATTGCCCCTGGGGTGACCTCTTGGCTCCTTCTTGCTTATGTTGTTCAATTCACAGTTAAAGAAACTGTTCCTCTTGGTTTGGTTCCTTTTCGAGGTCCCTCTGGCATGTCTAAATCATCTGTTGCGCAGCCTTTGCTAGTCAAATGCTGTCCTGGCAATCCATTGCCTTGATCTGGTGATCTGCTTTGCCTAACCTTGAGGAGTCAGACTGAGTTTCCACTCTGTCCTTTTTGCTGGGGGGCCCTCATGAGGGCCCCTATCACCCCTCCTTACACACATCTGTGTTAGCACAAAACAGGGTGCTAGTGGGCTTCCTTCCCTTCCTAGTTGGGCACTCTCCTTTCAGAACAGATTTCTGCCTGGACAGTCTGTGAGCTGTCAGTTGGAGTGTAAGGAGTTGGGGATAGTGGGCGGTGCAGAGAGTCTGCCTTTGTGTACCAAGCTGTGCAGAGGTCCAGTCAAACCTTTTCATCAGTCTTTTCCTAAATGGGATCCTTGCTCCCTTCTTGGTCCCGAGCTTACAAGCCTTCAAGCCAATCTTCACAACTTGGCAGAGCTTCTCCTCCTCCCAATATCCCTCTTCTTCTTCTTCTCTTTCCTTATCTGTTCCTCCTTGAGCTGCCCCAGGATTGAGGCCTGTGGTCCCATAGGGTAGGTTCCTTTCCTGTCCTCTATCGGTTTATTCCTTTTTCAGTTTATATCCTTTCCTTTACCTATCCCTCGGTTCTCTTGCCTTGCTCTCCTTTTTCTTATCATTTTTTCACCTCTCCGGCAAACAGAAATGGGATGGAGGAGGAGTCTGTGGCACCTTGGGCTGCCCCTTGTGCACCACATAGTGCATTACTCTTCTGGGCACGTGGCGTCGACTCCTCTCAAAAAAAAAAACTCCCGTGATGGGTGTGTATCTCTGGCTTACACCCAAGCAGTAATGAATGGTGAAGATAGAGAAGAGCAAGAATTACAGTAGGTACATAATTTCCATTTTACAGGGGCAACCTGGGAGCACTGGGCAGTTAAATGACTTCCTCACAGTCACACAGTATGCAAGTGGAGGTTGTGAGAATCAATCTCAGGTCTGGTCTGCTGGATGTATCAAACTCATTTACACCTCATTCCTTTAACCTCTAGGCAATATTGCCAGCCCAAAAGTATGGAGTCCCCCAACACCAGTACACCTCCCTCCTCTTTTCTTGTGCCCACGCCACTTCCCCACTCAGGTTCTCCTTCCTGGGGCCATTTAAGACAGTGCTTTTACCATGTGCCCCATTGTTTTCCCCTGCCCCTCTCAATTGAGACCCTCCCTCCTGTTTGACTGCCAACCTTCCTCTGCCTCCTCACCTCTCGAGTATTATCCCTCCTGTGCCACGCCATGCTCAAGCTCTCCACCAGCAATGCCCTCACTCTCTCCTCTTTGTAGAGTACTATCCCTTGTGCAGTCTCCTCCTGTGTCCTCTTTCCCATGTGTTGCTAGTACAGCAAGCATGTTCCATACCCCTTGCCTTACTATGTGTTTTCTCCTCCTCCTGCTACTCCTCTTTTTCTAGGTCCTAGTAGAGTCCACCCTTCATCAGCTGGCTTCCTGTCTACTTTGCCCTCCCCCAACTCCTCTCTTGACCCACTGTTCCTTCTCTGTGGTGCCCCACAATACTCTCAAATGTCAGCCTTCTTGCAGCACAATCCTCCCTCATCTCTCAACCTCTCCAGCTCCCTGCCAAGCCACTGAACCTCTTCCTCGAGCCTCCTTAGCCTGTGGCATATTGGGCAGCCTCCCAGCCTCCACAGTATGTTCATTTGCATTGCTACCCCACAACCATTGCACCCTACAATCCTATACATAAACAAAAGACCTATCTCAACCCTTATTAAGTGGAATACATTATATATAGCTTTTTATCAAACACTGTGTATTTTATTTATCAATAGACACAATCTTCATATGTGTAAAATACTTGATATTACAACAAAGCTGTAAGTCGCCCACTATATTTTCAAATAATTTTGTAACGTTTCAGAACCTAAGTTCCTTCATCAGACAACAGAGCTTTTTATTCTGTAAATGAAGCAAGAAGAAGAGCTAGTAATTTGACAATCTTATATATATATATATATATAAATGATAATTTCTGTAATATATTCATCATCATAATAGGTGGAACTAACTTCTAATGGTCAATGAACTTGATGGGTAAGTATGTTAATGCGTGGCATTAACTTTAAATGGGGAGGAGCGGAAAGCTCACTACATTTCATTCATGTTATCAATTGCCCAAAATGTACTATTCTGTAATAAAGAATAAAGTAAATATAAATCTATGTAAGTCTTAGAACATTTCTCAATAATTCATCGATATTTATATATAGAAATAACCCTTACTGAATACGTTATATTTGTTAGTGCAATATCTGACATGTTAAGAGCTTAACTATCTCGACAGGAGAGAAACAAAATGCTTTTATGAAAAAAATATATATCGACTGCTGATTTCTATAAAACATTCAAAAAATGTTAATATTATCTAAATTAAATGAGGATGTTACCTCAAATCAAGAAAAGAGGTACTTGATGCTGGAACCGGATTCTATATGTCTCTGCTAAGTCCAGCATTCACTAGGAAAAAAGCGTTTTAATTACAAAGTCATACTGATAATTTTACTCATCTTACATATTTCAAACCACCGAGAACTCTTGCCATTAAATATTTATGCTTTAGATGCCAGAATGCACTTTAAGTTGGTTAATCCAAAAGGAAATGAATTTAAGCCACCGCCATTAACAGACCATGCTAAGTAACTCTACCTTGCACCAAAACTACCTGAACAGGTGCTCAATGAAGAAGAAAGGGGCCAGAACAAGCAGGTATACTAATGAAGCATGTAAACGGCCAATGTGACGAAACCCTGGGCGGTCCGTCATATAAAATGGAAAACTCCACCTAATAGTAGAGCTCCCCTCTTTGCACGTATTTAGCTTAGTACCAAATGCTACATTGATATGTTAGAGAATCAAACACAACCTCATCAAGCCACATAAGTCACATGTTATAAAATGTAATTATATATAAAGAACATAGGAAATTCATCAGATACAGGGATAAATAAATAAATAATTAATCTTAACAGGTCCAATTGCTATATTTCATTAATGTCCATATCTCGGCAAGTGAGTTCTCAAAGTAAATATCCACCACGCCTCGCTTGAGTAGAATTCTTTCTCTGTCACCACCTCTTGATAACTCTGGTATTTTCTTAATTCTGAAGAATTTGAAACTCAAAATCTGATGGTGTCTTTCAACAAAGTGCCTTGCTAATGGAGACCGTAAATCTTGTCTTCAGTATAGTACTTTTGTGTTCTGTAATTATATATTTTAAAGATCTAGTGGTTTCACTGATGTAATATAGAGAATATGGACAAACTGTACAGTAAATTACATAATCTGTACTGCAAGTTATGAAATCCTTAATGTGATATTCTTGATCATCCAGGTACTTTTGATAATTTTTGTTTTTATACCATTGTTAGAGTGGATGCAATTTACACAAGGAAAAAACCTCTTATATCACTTTTTAACTAGCTCATTCCTTCCATATTTGTCTCCAATGTTGTGTTTTATAATCTTATTATGTATAGTTGTTGTTCTCCGTGCTGTGACCCAAGGTTTATGTTCAAAGATCTTTTGTCCAATTTCAGTATTTTGTAAAATATTCCAATTTGATAGAATTATATGCTTTATTCTACCAACATTCTCAGAGAACTTTGTTGACATAGTGATTTTGTCAGTGGTGGGACTTAAACTTATTACCCTTTCTGATAAATTCTCACATGCTTTGAGTTGACTCTTACTTTAGCTTTTTCCAGAGTTTCTTTGGAGTATCTTCAGTTCACAAATCTTTCAGTAAGATCATTACGATTTTTCATAATTTTAGAAATACTTGTATTGCTTAACTCTTAGCATTTGAGTATAGGGAATATTTTGTTTCAAATTTTGAGATGAAAACTTTTAAATGTAATATACTGTATTTAGTAATCTTCTTCCTATATAATCTGTCAGAAGTTTACCATTTCTTTTATGATTTTCAAATCTAAATAAACAGTTTCATCAAAATCATGTTATTGTGAAATTCAAATTCTTGTTGGATTGTTCCAAATAATTTTTAAAATAGTAAATTTCTTCTACTGTTCCATCCCAGATTATTAGAATATCATCTATAAAGCATTTATATAGAATGATTTTGGATGTGTATGGGCTTACATCTGGTTCTATGTGTTGTTTCTCAAAATATGCCATGTATAAATTAGCATATGTAGGGGCTAGAGTTGCATCCATTGCTGTTCCTATCTTTTTGAAGAAATTTTGATCCTCAAATTGAAAGTAATTATTTTGAATACCAATTTAGTTAGTTGTAGTAAAATTATTTTTCCGGTTTATTTTAGTCTCTTGTGGACCAAAAATAATCTAATGCTTGTAAACCTTCAGAATGAGGGATGCTAGTATAAAGATTTTTACATTTAAAGTAACCAAAAGACAATGTTCAAGAGTAATATCTACTTTATTTAAATCCTTAAGAATTTGAATACAATGTTTAGTATATTTTAAATGAGACCATGTATTGGTACTAAGTGGTTACAGTAATGGTTTAACAAAAATTGATAATGGTTCTGTAATAAACCCTATTCCTGATATTATAGGTCATCCAGGAGGATGTTCAGTGTCTTTATGTATTTTAGGTAAGCAGTAAAACAAAGGTATTCTAGGTGTAGTGTTTATTAATTCTTCCATGATCCATTGTTCAATTATTCCTCTATCATTTGCTTCAGTTAATATTTCTCTGATATTTGTTTTCAAGACAGAAAATGGTATAGAATGAATCTTTTCATATGTATTTGCATCAGTTAATTGTCGTAAACACTCATTTCTGTAATCTTCACTAATCATAATGACTAGTCCCCACCTTTGTCTGCTGGCTTAATTATTATTGTCTCATCCTTACCCAGATTGTTTAAGGCATCATATTACGTCTTCGTTAAATTAAATTTCAACTTTTATTTTTGAATCTATTAGCATCTTATCAATGTCTAATTAACCTTAATCTAGTTTAAGTTCAAAAGGTTTAACTTTTCTGTGAGACTGAATGAAAGACCATAACTCAAAACTTTGGTTTCTATGGGTGTTAATATCGTGATGAGAGATTGAAAACTGTTAGTTCTAACGTTGTCTCGATCAGTTTTCAATCTCTCATCATGTATATTAACACTCTAAGAAACCAAAGCTTTGAGTTATGGTCTTTCATTCAAGTCTCACAGAAAAGTAAACCTTTTGAACTTAAACTAGATTTGGGAAAATTCTGTACTGTGAACTTAGACTAAAGAGTTTTTTTAGATTACAACCTCTACCTCAATCAAATATAAATGGATCAACACAAGGTGATAGACATTTACTCAAGCAGGCACTAGTCGTTAAATCAGAGTTTGATCCCATCAATTTGGCACCTCAAATATTATTAGCTACATTAATAAGGTTAAAACAAGACCAGGGTGCCATAAAGCATTTGCCTAATTGTTTTTTGGGGAGAGATAGGAAGTGATATTTTATCCAGGTCAGCCCAGAGCCTGCTATAAATGTGGTGCTCTTGGCCACCTGAGTAATGTATCTCGAAAAACAGAAATGTGGCCTTTGTGGAGATTTTGGCCATACTGGTGCACATTGCAGACAACCACAGAAATGTAATCTGTGTGACTAAAGGTCACAATTATCGAATTGTTCTCGGCATCCCATAATAGCCTGGATCAATCTGCAAGAGCGGAACATGATGCTTATGTTGCTATGGTGCAAAAGGAAAAAATGAGAGCTAGCACTTTAATGGCCCAATTACAGAAATTGGACAGGTTCCTGCTGTTGACCCTTGTTCACAGTCTCTGTCTGCTGCTAAAATAGTGACAGTGGAAGTACAGGACTGTACCCAGGCTACTTCAGTACCCCCTCAGGGGTGCTTTACTGTGATTCGGTGGATTTAGACCACTCAGGTTTTGGAACTGGAATTATCTGACCATGAACTAGATGAGCAGACTTTACAGGGAGATACTGTTGGGCCTGACTTCCCTTTGATAAAGGCTGGGATGGAGGAGGTGATGCCCCACCAGGGAGAGTGGTGGATTTACCCTTACAAAGGGTCACATGGGGCTCCTGTAGTGGAAGACCTGGTAGTTCAAAATCCATTTGATGTTCTTATGGACGTACTGGATGATGAAGGCGGTGGTGAGTCTGATGGCTCATCTGTGACATCTTCACAGCTTGAGGCTCCTGTTGGAGCTGGGAAGGTTGAAGCCTAACCCAAAGAAGAGAAAACAAGGAAATGATCTGAATTTACTGGTTCTGCTTTCTGACTCATTTTCTCATGCTGTCTTCTATTCTTATTTCTACTGTCAGTGTTAACAGTATTCATAATTTACAGAAGTGTACTGTTACTTTTGCTAGTTTACATAAGGAATCAGGTCAGATTCATTTTATACAAGACACCTGATTGCATACGATTTCTGAAATCAAGCAGGCAAAGAAGGATTGGAGGTGGGGCCATCTTTATGGTCGTGGAAGAAGTGCCTTGTTCAGGTGAGGGTATTTTGTTTTTAATTTACCTGTTCAAATCTTGAAAGTGTTGGATGTTTCCTCTGGCAGGGTTGTTGGTGGATGTGGTTATTGCTGGTTTGGCATATTGCTTGATAAATGTGTATGACCTCAAACAAAGGCTGATAGAGTGGCTTTGTTTCATGTCATTGAACCTTTCCCTCTACTTCTAAGTTAATTTTGTGGGAGGGTATTTTAATTGTGGTTTGTTACCAAGGAATTGGGGTAGACAGACTCAAAAGTGTATAGTGAACAAATGCATCAACTAAAATATTGACTACTGCTGGGTTACGTGATATTTATGATGTTGTAGATAAATCTCCAGAACATACCTATTATAAAGGATGATTATCCATGCATATTGATTTTTGGTTTGTTTCAGACAGGTTAAATAGTACTACTGTTAACATTGTGCCACTGGAAACTTCTGATCATGTGCAGGTTCAGGCTCGGATAGGTTTAGTGCATAACATCACTTTTGGGAGAAGTTATTGGAAATTGAATACTTGCATTTTGCAGCAGGAAGCAATACAGCAGGGGTGAGAGATTTATTGCATAACCGACAGGATGTTCAATTTTATATTATTCTTGGGCAGAGTGGTGGAGAATACAAAGAAGGATGTGAGAGATTTCTTGAAACATACAGTAGATCTAGGACTTTGGCTAGTTCTAATTATTTGGCTTATTTACATTTGAGAGCACAGTATTTGAAACTTTTGACTCAGGCCTGGGAGGATGGTAATGAACATCATGTATGACCGCGAGGTACTTAAGGAGAAAATGTCAAGTATCGTAAGTGGAGGGAGGGAAAGACTGCTAAATGTCAACTATATGTTATACAGGGAGAAAGGAGTTAGATAATCCTTATGAGATAGAATTGCAAGGAATGCAAAATTGTCAATGAAGGCTTTGATTAGTCATGATGGGATTGTACAAGACATGCTATATGGTATTCAAACAGTGGTTCATGCTCATTTATGTTCTACTTATCAGAAATGTGTGCCCGCACGAGGGTTGTTCCATTTAATGTTGGGACTTTGTCTGAGATTCCTATTTGTGAAGTGGAAGAGTTGATGTGACCAGTTACTGAGGAGGAGATTGGTTTGGCAATTGATCATGTATCAGCTCATACAGCCTGGAGTTGGATAGTATCTCTAATGAATTTTATAAACTTTTAAGTCTGCTTTGTGGCTGATTTAAGAATGGAGTATATGGGGATTTTTGATGGGGTGGGGGGTTGACCTCCAGTATGCAGTAGGGGTGATAAAATGTTTATATAAAAGGGTGATCCTCAGAATATTCGAATTGAGACCTTTAAGTCTGTTAAATACAGATTATAAAATATTGACCAAAATGTTGACGCCTCAATTGGCACAGGTTTCGACATTTGTGATTTTTCATCAGACGGTGGAGTGCCAGGCAGAACTATATAGCAGAATTCGATTTTATCAGGGAGCTTGTGAATCAAGGCTTAAATATGCATCCGATGGGTATTTAATGTCCTTAGATCAAGAAATTGCTTTGATGCAGTACACAATAGCCATCTTTGGGATACTCTCCTCCTGTATGGGGTTTCACGCCAGTTTGTTGGAGTACTTCAGCATTTATATGAGCAAGCAATGATGATACCATTTGTAAATGGGCATTTGGGTACTCCTGTTCGGTTGATGAATGGAGTTAGGCAGGATGTCCATTAAGTCCGCTTCTATATGTGTTTGCTATTGATCCTCTGTTACTACTCATAGAAATGACGGATAGGATAAAACCTGTTTGTCATAGGACTGGTAAACTGTATCCAAAGGTGTCTGCTTATGTGGATGATTGCTCGATTGTAGAGCGAGATTTGGAATCTGGACAGGTGTGCTTGATGTTTTAGCAGACATGTATTGTAGTACAGGGATTACAATTAATGTTTCTAAGTGTAAACTGTTGGTTTTAGGTAATGCATCTGTACCATTGCAATTTTCCATACCAGTAGAAAAGTGGAAATTAAAATATTGGAGTTGTTGTTGTTTAGAAGGTGGAACAGATGAATTGTGATTTAGTATATGATGATGCACACAGAAAGGTGATGTCTTGGAAGTCTTGGAAAATGACAAGAAAGAAAAGGATTTATTTATCGAAGCCTATATTATGCCTGTATTATTATATGTCTCACATATTTATCCAGTGCCCTTTAGTATGCATACTAAGTTGATGGGTTTGTTCTTTTATTTTTATGGGTAGTCGCCTGAATCCAGTGAAGAGGGCACACACCTGTAGGGATAGAAAGGAAGGTGAACTCGATATGATTCAGTCTTTGGTCTATTTATTTAGTAATTTTTGTTTATAGCAATATCCGTCCACTGGTGTTGGGGAACTCAGGATTCAGTGTTGATGGTATGAAGCACTGGGAAGCTCAGTTTTGGAAGCATGGGGAGAGGTAGATGGCATGTTTCTGAAAATGTTTGCCTACTTACATACAGACCACGTTGAAATATGTTAGGATGTGGAAAGTAGTGCTTCACTGGTTTGTGGACAATGATCGAAGAACATTTTATAAAACTATTGCTGCTCAATATTATCTTGAAGAGTCGGTGTTTAATATTTCTGCTGTCCTTGATAGTGGATTGTTATTGGACAGTATTGATGAACTGCAAATTCTGTTGAAAATGCAGGACATGGTATGGTTATGTGGTCATCAAAAATTGAATGCTAAAGGTAACCAGAAGCACAAAATGCTGGATGATAGGGTCTGCCTTGAAGGGACATGTAGGGGTCAACTAGAAACAATACATCATGTATTTTTTGACTGTACCTGTATGCAAGGTTTTGGGATTCTCTGGCTGCATTATGGGTGAAAGTCTTTTGCAGAGATGACTTATGATATTCTGATATTGGGTTAATTAGGAAGAGATGGAGAAATGGCACAAGAGTATGGTTTGGGTAATATTTGCTTGTTTAAAATGGGTGATCTGGCATGTTAGATGGCTTAGAATGTTGCAACAGAAGGAAGTGACTGTATGGGACATGTTATGTCAAGTCGCGGATGTAATTGGATAAAATCTATCATTATGAATATCGTACTATGGGGAGGTTATTTGTCAACATCTTTGGAAGGGGGAGTGGCTTGGGTAATGTATTTCAATGCATTATACTAACATACTAACATACTAAAATGCCAGCAGAATAGGCCTAATGGTCTTCGTGTCTGCTCGCTTGATCAGCCCCCACCCTGGGAGCTGACCTTGCTCCCCCGCCTTCTCTGGCTTCTCCTTCCCAGTTCCAGATATTCTCGCTGCATTGGATTTTGCTTCCAGAACCCTTCCTGTACCTGTCCCACCCCTCTTGAACCCCTCCACCATCTCTGCCTCCACCAGCCCCTCGGCAGCGCATTCCATGGCTCCACCACCCTCTCAGTGAAGTAGCACCTCCTTCTCCCCTGAATCTCCCTCCAGCTTCTACCCATGCCCCTAGTTGCCCCTCCTCCTTCCTTTGAAGCACCCTGACTACTCCTCCCTATTTACCCCCTTCATGTACCTGAAGACCTCTATCATGTCCCCTGGTCCTTCTCTCTTTCAATGTGTACATATTTAGCTCTTCGAGCTTCTCCCCATAGGTCCTGTCCCCAAGCTCGAAATAATTTGTTGCCTCCTTTGACCCTCTCCTGAAGTTTAATATCCTCTTTAAGTGTGGCCTCCAAAACTGCATGCAGTACTCGAGGTGTGGCCTCACCAAGCAGTTATACAGAGGAAGTATCACTTCCTCCTTCTGGAGGTGATCCCCAGCGATGCATCCCAGCATCCTGTTGGCCTTGGCTGCTGCCCTCCTGCAAGTCTCCGAGTTGTTCATCTTGACATCCACCACCACCCCAGGTCCCTGTCAGCCATCAAGACTTGTAGCATTCTCCCCCCGCCAGGGTGTACACTTGGCCCGGTTTCTGGCCCCCAGGTGCAGTACCTTGCATTTACCTGCATTGAACCTCAGCATCCACTTTCTAGACCATCTTTTCAGAGCCTCCAGGTCCCCTTGTAGGGCCACCCTCCCTCCTCCCCATCCACCACCACCCCCAGTTTTGAGTCATCCGAAAGAGGCTCATCTCACTCCTGGTACCTGTCCTTATGTCAGAGACATAGATGTTGAACAGGAGGGCCTAGGACTGATCCCTGTGGGACCCCACTAATGACCCTCCTTGGGATGAGACTATCCTGCCAAATACAACCCTCTGGGTCCGGTCCTGGAGCCAATTGCCTATCCATCTGATTCCCCACCCCATTTCTCCCAGCTTATCCAACAGGCCCTTGTGAGGAACAGAGTCAAATGCCTTGCTGAAGTCTAGAAAGAGGCGTCCACTTGTCTACCCAGGTCCAAGGCACTCATCACCCAGTCATAGAACTCACAAGATTTGTCTGACACGATTTCCCAGGATGAATCCATGCTGCCTATCGTCCAGGCACCCTGACATTTCCAGGTCTCCCCAGCCTCTCCTTGACAATGCCTCCATCACCTTGCCCACCACCAATGTCAGGCTGACAGGCCTGTAGTTCCCTGCCACCTCCTTGATCCCCTTGTGGATAGGCATATGCACCACCTTCCAGTCCTGGGGCACCCACCCTGTCTTCTGAGAGTGGTGAAAAGCTCTGCCAGGGTTTTGCCAGGACATCCGCAAGTTCCTTCAGCACTCTGGGATGTAATTTATCCAGCCCTGGTGCTTTCTCCGTCTTAAGGGACCTGAGGGCTTCCTCACTCTCTCTGCTGTGATTTCCACTTCTGCTACCTCTTCTTCCTGCTTAGCCTTCCCTCCTGCCAGTGATGCCACCCCTCTCCCCAAACCTCACAATCGGTAAGGGTCCCCCCCTCAGTATCACTGTCTCCTCCCATGTATGGTGCAGCACCCATTTCTTGGTGAAAACTGAGGTGAAGTCCTCATTTAGTACCTCAGCCTGCTCCCCGGGTCCTGTGCCCATCTCTTCCCTGTTTTAATCCTGCTAATCTGCCCTTCACCCTTCGCTTTCCCCAATGTATCTAAAGAACCCTTGTTCCTGCTCTTAATTTCCCTGACCAGGTTCTGCTCCTTCCTTGCCTTAGCCAGCCTCAATACCCTAGTGGCCCTTCTAGCCATCAGCTCGTACTCCCTTGATCCCTTTCACTCCTTGAGCACTTGAATTGCCTATAGGCTGCCTTCTTTCCTGCACCACCTCCTGGACCTCCCTGGTCCACCAGCAGGGTTTTCGGCCCTACCACATTTCGGTCTTACTCTTGCACAGGTGCTGGTAGCATCCTGCACCCTCTCCTGATGATTTCCCACCTACTGTCAGTGTCCATGTCTGACCCAATCACATCCAAATGCTCCTTAAGGATCCTTCCATTTCCTTAAAATCCACTCCCTGAAGTCAGTTACCTCCATCTTTGTGCAGCCTTCTACCCCGCCTAGGTCAGGCAGAACCAGACCGTGGCATGGTCACTCTCCGCCAATGGGTCCCTTACCTCCAGGCCCCCAATCTGGTCACTGTCTGCCAGACCACATGCAGTACCCATGCCTCCTGGTCAGTTCCCCCACCTGCTGAGTTAGGAACGCGTCTTGAAAGACATCCAGCAACCTCTGTTCCCTGGCCACTGAGGATGTCATAGTCTCCCAGTCTGTTCCTGGCATGTTTAAGTCCCCAATACCACCACCCTTCCCTGCCCAATTTGCAGTGTCTCTCAACATCTGCCACCAGACTCTCCTCCAGCTCCTCTGCCAGCACAGGGGTCTATACTCCACTCCTATTTTTATTCTCTTGCACCCCCTTGTCAAGGTGACCCAAATAGCCTCCACGGTTCCCTCCGCCTCCTCTACTCCCCTATACCAATGCAGTTTTGACTATCATTGCTACCCTCTTCCCTTCCCTTCCCCGCCCTTCCTGAACTTAGTGTAACCTCCAGGTTCAGGTCCCAGTCGTGTCCTGCAGTGGCCCAGGTCTCAGTGACAGCTGCCACATCCACCGCCCTCAGTTAGCATCGCCTGGAGCTCAGGCATTTTATTGCCCAAGCCCTGGCATTTAGCAGAGACTACCAGGAGAAAGGACTGCTGTGACTGAACTTCTGCTGGGACTAAAGTAGAAGAACTTTGTACTTGGACCTTTAATTTAGGGTAAAAAACTAATATACAAAAAAAAAAAGTGTGTGTTTGGGTTAACTGAACTGAATGGGTATCTGAAGAGTTATCTAGGTATAAATCTCAGGTGACTGAAAGGACTTAACTGCTGTGAGGTTTAAATTACTTGTAGAAAGATCTGGTAAGTAGGGGGAGGGCTTAGCTAGAAGGAAGCTACATTTAAAACTGCCTTAGAAAGATTCTGCTAATAGCTTGGCAGAAGACACCAGGAGAAAGGACTGCTGTGTGACTGAACTCTCTGGGACTATATTGCCCTCCTCCTCCCCATCCAAAGTTAGTTCTATTTTATAGGCACAGGATTTGACTGACAACAGGAACTTCCTGTTTAGGGGCAGAAGTGAGTGATCACAGAACCACCAAGGACCCACCATCCTAGAAGGGCAAGAGTAGCTCTCCGCCCCTCTAGCTGCTGGAGGTCTGCCTCTGAGCAAGTAAGTGGTCTACTGAGAAATATAGGATGTTCTTGTCTCAGAACAGGACAATCAGGAGCTTAAAGGCCACACAGGCAGAAAGTAAGGAGAGAGAAAAAAAACAGAGGAAAGAGTAAGGATTGCAAACAGTTAAGGGGCCAGAAATAAGACATTATTGGAGTGGTGCAGTGCAGTGGCTGTGGAACAGCAGTCTTCGGGAGATGTTCTGGAGGATGCGTGTTGTCCCATCTGCGGGCACCTCTCTGGGCTGAGGGAGGAGGTTGCTCATCTCCAGGCTGAGTTGGCCAGGATTTGTGGGACCTCCTCTTCCATCCAGGGACCACCAGTGCCACTGCCGTTGCCTCAGAGGTTGCCAAGAAAGAGGAGCGGTTGGACCACAGTGGGCTCAGGGAGGTGAGGTGGTGGAACAGGCGCATCCCTCCAGTTGTACCTCTCACAATTCCTATGCCATTCTGGCAAAGTGTGGTTCCTCTATGGAGGCACCCACAGTGGAGACCAAGGAGGATGTTGGAACCTCCACAAAGGAGACCCATAGGAGGGTGGTAGGGGACCCTGCAGGGAAGGAAACAACTCCTGGTGGGGACTCATTGTTAGGAAGGTAGAACTGGGGAGGAAGGGAGGGAGGTAAGGTGCCTGCCTGGTGCCATGGCTTGAGGGACAGGGAGCGAATCCTCAGGATTGCTGAGCAGCTGCACAGAGGAGTTGGATGTCATTGTCCACCTAGGGACAAATGACCTGGCTAAGAAAGGATTAGAGAAGTGCAGGAAGAGTTTGTGGAATTGGGGAGGGGCCTTAGTCAGAATGTACACTGCGGTAACCTTCTCGGAGGTGCTACCCATCTATGGCATAGGAGAGGCTAGGGTGTTCCACACCATGGGATTCAATCAGTGGTTGAAAAACTGGTGCAGAGCTCAGGGATTTGGCTTCATTGGAGACTGTGGCTCCACCTGGAGTGATGCAAGCCTATACTGGCATGATGGGCTGCATCTGTCCAGGAGGGAACCAGGATCCTAGGTGATAGGTTTAAATGCTTCATTGGCAAGCTTTTAAACTAGCCAAGGGGAGGCACTGGAAAGGAGCAGGAAAATCCTAGCCCCCAAATAATCCGGTAGTAAGTGCAGCAAACACCAACATAGAGGTGTCGATAGGGAGAAGGGCAGGGGTAAATGGAGAAAGTGACAAAGGCAAGAAGGACAGGATGGGGCAAAAGGGAGTAAGGCCATCAGAAATGGAGGGTAATGGGTACCAATGCCCGTAGTCTGGGCAACAAGCTCCTGAGCTGATGGCCTTAATGGAAGAGGGATGCCTGATATCATAGCAGTCACAGAAACATGGTACACAGAGAACCATGACTGGGATGTTAACATACCAGGGTACATAACCTACAGGAGAGACAGGCAGGGGAGAAGAGGGGAGGAGTAGCTCTCTATGTAAAGGAAGGATAAAAGCAACTGAACAAAAGAGTAAACAGGAGGAGAGAGGCACTGTGGGTCACCTTGGAGACTGGGAAAGGCACCACAATCTGCACAGGGGTTGTGTACAGACCCCCATGTCAGGGGAAGGAATGGACAAGGATATGATAGAAGGCATTCTTAGAATGGCAGAGAAAGGGGAGAAACTGTTGATGGGAGACCTGAATATGCCAGATGTTAACTGGAGCACATTGCTGCAGCCACATCCAAGAGCAGGACCATTCTTGATGCCCTACAGGTGGCAGGCATTAGACAGCTAGTTTTGGAACCCACTCATGAGGGAGCAATCTTAGACCTCGTACTCTCAAGCGGGGGCAGTGAGAGGATCTCAGATCTAGAAGTGGGTTGCCATCTGGGACAAGTGACCATCAAACAGTGTGGTTTACGTTAAACTCAGCTACAGAGTCAAGCCATACAAAAGTGAGGGTATTGGACTTTAGGAGGGCTGACTTTGGCAAGATGGGAGAGTGCCTCAGAAAAGCACTAGCAAACAGGCTAGAAGGAGGTGTGGAGCAACAATGGGGAATTATCAAAACTGCCATCACAGAGGCAACAAGCCTTTGTGTGAAGCAAATAAACAAATCAAAACGAAAGAAAAAGCCACTATGGTGCTCAAAAGAGGTGGCTGGAAAGTCAGGAAGAAAAAGAGAGCATTCCGAAGTATAAGGAAACACAGAAGGAGCAGGACAGAGAGCTGTACCAGTTAAGGCAGAAGGAAGCAGAGAGGGGTCAGAATAGCAAAGGCCCAAACTGAGGAAATGATAGCCAACTCAGTTAAGAAGGGGATAAAACCTTTATAGGTACATCAGCTAGCTAGAAAGACAAAGGGAGGGATAGTGAGGCTGAATAGAATGAACAGTGGGTGGGCAGAGGGGACAGTGAAAAGCAGCAATACTGAACAAATATTTTTGCTCAGTATTCACAAAAGAGGAGGGGAAGTGCCTAATCCAATTAACAGAAGCACTTTGATAGGGGGTCGATCCCAGTCCTTTCACAGAAGAAAGGGTTCTGCAAGAATTCCTAAAACTGAAGGTGGACAAAGCAATGGGTCCTGATGGAATTCACCCCAGAATTCTAAAAGAATTAAGGAGGAACTAGTGAAACGACTGGCTCCTCTTTTAATAAATCATGGGAGGATGGTTTGGTACCGAGGACTGGAGGAAGGCGGATGTGATTCCCTCACAAAAGTGGGACCAAGACAGAGGCAGGAAACTACAGACCTGTCAGTCTGACCTCTGTGTAGGGAAAGTGATGAAGTCACTTCTGAAGGAAAGAATAGTTGAGTACCTAGAGGCCAGTGGAGCACAAGACCCAAGGCAGCATGGGTTCACAGCGGAAGGTCATGTCAGACGAATCTAATGGATTTCTTTGACTGGATGACCAAAGTAGTAGACCAGGGAGGGCTGTGGACATGGCCTACCTAGACTGTAGCAAGGCATTTGACACAGTCCCACACAAAAGATTAATAGTCAAATTAACCAGCCTGGGAGTGGGACCCAGGGTGGTAGCCTGGTAAAACATTGGCTGGACAACAGGACACAGAAGGTAATTGTAAATGGAGTCCACTCTGAGGAAAGGGGGTTACTAGTGGGGTACCGCAGGGTTCAGTACTGGGTCCAGTCCTTTTAATGTCTTCATCAGTGACATTGCAGAGGGACTGGAAGGAAAAGTATGCCTTTTGCAGATGACACAAAGATCTGCAACAGGGTTGATACACAAGGAGGCGGAAAGGATGAAAAGGACTTGGCAAGGTTGGAGGAATGGTCTGAAGTATGGCAGCTAGGATTCAGTGCAAAGAAGTGCAAATAATGCACCTGGGAAACAAGAACCCAGGGAAGAATACACAATGGGTGGGGAGGTAGTAACAACAACAAAAAAGGAAAGGGACCTGGGGGTAATCATATCAGATGACCTTAAGGTTAGCAAGCAATGTGAGAAGGCAGTAGGGAGGCTGGGGTATACTGAGATGTATAGGGAGAGGCATCATCAGCAGAAAACATGAAGTTGTTATCCTCTGTACAGACAGTTGGTGAGACCCCATCTGGAGTACTGTGTCCAGTTCTGGAGACCCTATCTCCGCAAGGACATAGACAGGATAGAGGCAGTCCAAAGGAGGGCAACTAAAATGGTGCAGGGTCTGCAAGAGAAGCCGTATGAGGAGAGACTAAAGGAGCTTAATATGTATACCCTTGAGGAAAGAAGGAGAGGGGGACATGATAGAAATTTTAAGTACCTCAGGAATCAACAAAGTCCAAGAGGGTAGCATCTTTCAGAAAAAGAGACTTGCAAGAACAAGGGGACACAATTTAAAGATAGAAGGAGGGCAGTTCAGGGCAATGAGGAAGTATTATTTCACAGAGAGGGTTGTGGATGCATGGAACAGCCTTCCTGAGGAGGTTTGGGGTCTAAAACTGTGGGAGAATTCAAGAATGCATGGGACAGACATAAGGCAATTCTTGTGGGGGTAGGAAGAAATAGGCTGTTGGTTAACTAGGATCTGCGGCCTATCCTGTAGGTAGGGAAATGGGCAGACTAGATGGGCCTAGCGGTCCTTATCTGCCAAAGTCTATGTTTCCATGTTTCTACCTTCCACCTTTCCTATACTTCCATTTCCCTGCTCGTGTTCCCACTGGGATTCCGCTTTCCCTGGTCTGCACTTTACCAGTTGGCCTTTCCCGCATTCCTCCAGCTCCCTAGGAGGTGGAGACAGAGTCCTCCTTATCAGACCCCCTCGACAGCCTTTTTCTCCCATCCTCCCCTTCACAAGTTTAAACCCCACTTTCACCAATGAACCCTCTATTTTCAACTTAAGGATTCCCTCCTCCAAAGTGAGATGGAGCCATCTCTAGCATACTGTCCTTATCCTTCCAGGTCTCCCCAGTCCCCCATCAACCCATACCCTCTGGCCTCACACCACTCCCTGAGCCACTGGTTTATCTCCTAATCTTCCTTTTGTGTTCCCCGCTAGCCCTTGGCACCGGCAGGATTTCCGAGAAGGAAATTGTGCATCCTATGTCATGACAGACCCTGGCAAGCTCCTGAACCTTGCCTGTATCTCTAGCTCGCTATTTCCTCTATGTCATTTGTACCCAGGTGGACCAGTATGTCCGGGAACCCCACAATCCTTTGCCAGCTGATATACCTCATGCTTAGCCCTGCATTGTTAGTCCAGGGAAGCATTTGTTCTAACTGGCCAGGCTTCTCCCTCCCTATCCCATTTAATACTCCTGATCATAGAATCTCCAGCAGGAGCACTTTGACTGCTCCTTTCCTCCATTCCCTTCCATGTCCCTCATCCTTTCTACTGGCCCCTCCACCCAGCCGGCTCCTTGTTCCTCCCCCATCTGGGTGCCACATGCCGCCCCTCCTTATTTATCCTGGCCACCCCTTCCCTCCAATCCTATGCCTCTCCTCCTTCTGAGTGTCCTTCTCTACCTCACTAACTCCCCTCACTGCTCGCGACTGGTCCTTCTCCCTCATCCGCTAAACTAGCCTGGCCTCGCCCTCCTTCCTTCCTGTCTCCGTTTAGTCCCTCCTTGCTTGTCATGCTCCCTGGCCTAAACCCAATTATGTTTTTTCACTGATGTATGCTCTGTATTGTTTTCTTTCTTTTATATTTAACTGCTATAAGGGACATTGGGGAGTATATGGTGCTAGATAGGTGTTGGGGAATATGTCAGTGCTCTGTTCGGTAGTGGGTTTTCTTTACTGTACTATGTTGTATTTTTATTGTGGTTCTTTTTCTGTTCTGTACCTTTGTTTTGAGCTCTGGGTCACTGTGTAATGTTTTCTTGTTTGTGCTTTGTGATTGTATTTGCTTTTGTTTCATAATAAAAATTTCCCTGCTCTTTTGAGAAGTGCCACAGGATCTTTAACATCCACCTGAACTACCACCAGAAGAGGCAGATGGGACCTCGGTTTAACATCTCATCAGAAAGACGACTCCTCCGAGTGCATCACCCCTTTTGCAGCATTACAGTATCAGAATTAGGATTTAACCTAGTGCATGGGTGGGGATAGAACCCACAACCTTATGATCTCTCTGCCTCAGAGGCGAGTGTACAAACTGCTGAACCACTGACACTGTTTTAATTGTAGCCCAGTTCCTTACCAGTTCTGATCTGTCCCACACAGACCAGCAGTGTCTCAGTTGTAACTGGAGAGGTGCGAGCACACAAGTGGCGGCTAAACCCAGGCAGGTCAAAAGATCCTCAGGAATGCTGCATTCCTAGCAAAGGCAAATATGTCCAGTTATAGATAAATATTGTACTATAAAGGCTTTATTGAACAAATTCAAGTGGACAGATGCTCACACACCTCACACACCCACACACAGACACGTTAGATCACTCACCTCAGCGCTTTCCATAAAGGCTTCGTCAGGGGTGGAGACTTTCAGTATGACCAGCACATTTAACAGATACGCCTTTAACAAATACAGAATTAATTAAAGTTGATACAATTGAAAACAGGCACAGACTCTACATACAACCCCAGTGCTATACATCAGGGGCCAGATATTCAGACTCGCCCAGGCTGTGGCACAAGCCTGGGCGCGGCGCAATGGGGCTGCGCGGGGCGTTGACGAGGGTGATATTCAGGACCTGCATCGCGGCACAGCATAGTTGAATATTTACAACCCGGCCACCCGCAGTGCACATGGCGCAGTGGCACTGTGCCAGCGCAAGTGGCCAGAATGGAGCAAGGGGATGCGCTTCAAGCGCAAAGTTCCGTTAAGCTAGGTGCGACAACCGCGATATTCAAAAGTGCATATGCAAATGGGGCCATAATGTATGCAAAGGCACAAATGGGGCCATTGCATGTCATTATGGGCCCATTTGCATGCAGGTGCCACATCCTCGACGACTTGCACCTTGCGCCTCTGCAGGCTGCAGCCGCCGGGGACCAACGCCTCCTGCACATTGCAGCAAGTGTCTCTGCATCCGCCTGCGGCATATGTAGAATATTAGAATCGTCCCATATCCCTGGTGGTCCAGTGGACCGCCTGCAGCCCGGCCATGGGCATAAGTCTGTTTAAAACCATTAACACAATCCCTGGTGGTCCAGTGGACCGCTTGCAGCCTGATCGCGGGCATAAGTCTATTTAAAACTGATAACACAATCTCTGGTGGTCCAGTGGACCATTCGCAGCCTGATCGCGGGCATATGTCAGTTTCAACTGTTAACACTATCCCTGGTGGTCCAGTGGACCGCTTGCAGCCGATCGCGGGCATATGTTGTAATATCAGTCCTATATGCCTGGTGGTCCAGTGGACCGCTCACAGCCGATGCGGGCGTCGGTAAATAATAATGCAACACCAGTCCAACCCTGCTGGGCTAGTGGTAACCCCTCCCCACCTGCCCACTGAGCCCAACCACCCCGCTCCTCCCGGTCAGCGGCGGGTGACAGCTCCCCACCTGCTTGCTGCCCGCCAATTGACACCATATGGTAGGACTGTCGCCCATTGGTCCACAGCGTACTACACGGTCCAGATATGAGAATGGATCCATTCCATATCTGGACTGTATAATCTGTTATTAACTGACGCCCATTGGCTGACGCCAGGGACCAATGGGCATACAGCCCTCACCGCATTGCGTCAGTCAGTGGGCAGCAAGTGTGGGGAGCTGCTGCCTGCCACTGACCGGGGTGGAGCGAGGCAGTGGGGCCCAGTGGGCAGGTGAGGGGGTACCACTAGACAACCAGGCTGGATTGGTGTTGCATTATTATTTACTGACGCCTGCACTGGCTGCGTAGCAGTCCACTGACCACCAGGGATATAGGACTGATATCATTACAAACATATGCCCGTGATGGCTGAAACGTCCACTGGACCACCCGGATATAAGACGATTAATACAGTATATTCTATATATACCGGGATCATGTTGTGGAGCGGACCACTAGACTACCAGGGATTTAGAACTATTATTTGTATATGTATGCCTGCGATCGGGCATGGGGGCGCCACCAGGCCGGTGCGGCGGACTTGGGTGGCCACCCACGGGTGGCAGCTGCGTGTTCGCGCCCTAGCAATACAGCAGCTCACCTGAGGGTGGCCAGCTGTTGTTCCTTTTTTTGGCTCACCTGTGTGCAGCGCAAGTAGGGGTTCATGCATGGGCTCAGCACATCCGGGCTGAATATCGGGATGTGCAGAGTATGCATGGGCACGCCCCACTACCTGCATGCTGCCATTGCTTATGCACTCCAGCGCTCGATTTGTGCCAGGCTCAATCCCGTTTGAATATTGCGCCAGGGCACATCAGTGGGTTGAGCATGGTGCAACTGTGTTGTGCCATGCACAACCCTTCTGAATATCCCGCCCAGAATTATAAATCAAAACATTACAAAACTGTCCCTATTTATTACAAGCCTGGTGCATGTTACTTTAATATAAATTCCAGTATTTTTGTTAAGTTTGAGTTTCAGAGTGTTGTATTGCCACAGATAATATGTGAAACTAATTCAAGCGATCTACCATTGATTAGACCCCGTCTGGTTCTCTGGTGATCAGCTAAAGTATCCAAGGTTTCTTGTCCTGCAAATAATTCCTGGAACACTGTAGGATTCAAAACTGGCAGACTGCACCTGGAATAGAAAATCAAAATTACAATCGATCAAAATCGATTACTGTTCCCTCATGTACTCACATGTGTCCACCACCCTACATGGAAGACCAGCGTCAGTCTACAATAGCGTTTACCGTTTTGCTGTCCTGGCTCCCTTCTCTACCCATCACTGTGACTTATACAGGTCACTTGGTTGGCTTCCTCTCCAAGGCCATTTTGATTATGCCCTTGGCTGCATTGTGGACAACACCCTAAGGGGTGGGAGCGTGTCACTGTACTCATCCCTCCTCAAGGCCAGAACCATACCATGGAGTCTTCATGAATCTTCAGCCCCCTTGATGTCCTGAGGGTCTTCACTAACATGGGAGACAAAGCCCTATATATAGAAGCCCTCTCCCTATTGAATAGACTCCCTGCACCCCTCCGTTCATATGACATGCACCTCATTTTCAAATCCAGCCTCAAAGCCTGGCTTATGGCGGAAGCCAGCTGCTCCTACTCATACTCATTTCATCCTACTTCCTGCCTTTGCCTTCCTCAAGTTACCAGCCCTCTTCTGGGGTGCATGCCCATTCTACTCACCTGGGGTGTACCTGTACCCCTCTGCAGCCTGCACCTCTCATTTGTTACTGCAGTGATTCCATGCTGACTTGGATTTATTTTTATTTGTTTTATACGTTCATGTTGTATTCCAAGAATGTATCTGTACCATTTGTATTGCTTTTATTTTTTCACTTGTAACTGTGTTGATTTCATATATGTTTATTTTCTGTATCTCTGTTCTTCACACCTTTGCATTGTATCTTTCTGTGCCATCCTGTGGCCTGGGTTGTGCCTGAAAATGGTCCTTTGAATCAGTGCACTTACCCTGTAACCAAAGACATACATACATACATAAATAAATAAAACAAAGCAAAAATGGTTAGAATTTATTACATATGGAAATGTTATAGTTCATTGTATCTAACTCTGCATACAACACTTTAATACTGAGGTGCTACATAATTATCTGTAATTTCTATATATATATATATATGAAGAAAACAAATATGAAGGAGGGATACATATGAGAGACTATTTAAAGTTAGCATTAACTATATATACAAAGGGCTGGATATTCAAACTGTGCTATTTTGTGGCGCAGTCCCTTCGCTGCACAAAATAGTTGCGCGAGGAATGTGTCCAGGCGATATTCAAAGGAGCTGCGCCCTTGAGCAACTCCTTTGAATATCACCCCGACCACAGCCACTGTGCATGGTGCAGTAGAACTGCGCCACCGCAAGTTGTCAGAGTGGAGCATACAACTGCGGTGGCGCAGTACCATTGCGCCATCGCAAAATCCCGATATTCAAGCGTGACATGCAAATGGGGCCATAATTCATACAGGCGCGGGGATGCCATTTGCATCGGACTATGGCCCCATTTGCATGCCATTAGCATGCAGGTGCGTGATCCCGAGGACTTGCGCCTGGCACCCTGCCTGGCAGCAGCCGTTGGGGACCGATGCTACAGCCCGATCATGGGCAAAACAGTGTAGAATCTTCCCACCATCCCACTGGGCCTGATCGCGGGCATGGTTTAATCCCCCACCAGCCCGATCGCGGGCAGTAGCTCCCACGAGCGTATCCTGGTGGTCCAGTGGACCGTACATCCCGACGCGGGATGGTAATAGTAAGCACCCCAGACATATCCCTGGTGGTCCAGTGGACCATACATCCCAATCGCGGGATGGTAATAAGTAAACACCCCTGGCGTATCCCTAGTGGTCGGTGGAGGGCACAGAAGTGGTGGGGGCCAGCCACAGGTGGCAGCTGCTGTGTTGCGCCCTGCAATGCAGACAGCTCACCTGTGAGTGGCCGACGATCCTTTTTTTTTGCTCAAAGTGGTGCAGGCGCAGGTTGGGGTTGTGCCTGACAACTCTGCACAGCCCGCTGAATATCGGTCTGTGCAGTTTATGCATGGTTCCTCCCTCTCAGTTGAGCATGCATTCATTTGCATTGCGCTGTTGCTCAGCCTGTTTTCAGTGGCGCAACTGCCTCCTGCTGAATATCGCAGAATGGCGCAAGTTCGGACTTGCAGGTTAACTCTAATGCATGGCGCAACCTTTGAATATCTGGGCCAAGGTCATCTATATAGCAGTGGGGGGAAGGGAAAAGTATGGAGAGCGATCCCACTAGCCCACTAGTCATTTTTTGTATAATTTTTCTGGTGATAAAATATACACAGTTCCTCTTCAATTACACCCTGTACTGAAGTTCATATTTCATAAATATTTTAAAAATGGTTTGGGATCCTAGTGTTCGTTAAGTCCATTTGAGGCCAGGGTTTGCAATTTAAATATTCAAAAGCTACCTGTTTCAGTAACAGATTAAGTCTGTCACTGCACCTTCTTGGAACCTTCACATGTTCCAACACCATAAATCACAACAATTTAGTCTCTCCTCATGTATTTCTATGAAATGCTCTCAACTGGCTTATCCAGTTTTCATTTACAGTTGACCTGATGTGCTCCTGAATTCTTTTCACCATCCTGACAGTTTTTCCCACGTAATAGAGATTACAAAGGGCACCACATTATACAGATTACAAATTTAATTATGCATGTAACAAAATCTCAGTGTTCCATTAATTATTTGCACAAGAAGAAACACTGGCTATTAGCTGATCACCAGAGAACCAGGCGGGGCCTAATCAATGGTGGATTGCTTGGATTAGTTTAAAATATCATCTGTGGCAATAATACAACACTCTGAGCATCAAACTTAACAGAAATACTGGAGTTTATATTAAATTATACAATGTCAAGAACATTTCTTGAAAACTGATTGGTCAGTGTGCCTCTGGACCAGTGATGTTATCTGACAATAACATCACGGATCTACTCAGACACATGACCTCATAACACATAAAATCCCTTTGTCACGGCGACACTTTAGAAATTATTGAAACCCACATCATTGAACAGAACCCCTCTGCGCTCACTCCATGAGAATCCCAGCCCCACCAGCCACAAGGAACACTCAAGCTGTCACAGATTCACATCCCTCAAGTCCCGCTCCATCACTTAAGCAGGCAGCCACAGTAAAAACAAAGAAAAATTGTTTTCTCCAGACTGCTGCTGCCTATATGTAAACAACTGTCAGCACATGCACTCGCCATCTCTGTAAAGCCACGCGCAGTGGCAGTCTGAGTAAAACATAAAACTTCCATTTGCACAGCTGGTTTGCTCACATGAAAGCAAACTAAGGCAACTAAAGTGCTATCCTTTCTGCCATTCAATCCCCACTCTACACCGTGATCTTGTGAGCATGTACACACATCAAAAGTGTCATACTCGCTCCATACGCCGCCCACTCCCAAAACTAACAGTACAACATATCTTCTGGTCCACATCTTCTGCTCACCTTTGGCCCATTAAAGCTATAGTACCAGCAGTCAGACCCTTGTCTCCCAGTCCCGGTCTTGCTTGTCTCCTCGTAAATGCACTACCAATTAAAATAAACGAAAAATGTCTACACCTGCAACATTTATTCAAAAGGAGCAACTGAACAGTAAACCTCCATCCCTTGAGCTTCCATCACTTCCTGCAGATGTATATAGGAGGTGTAGGGCATTAGGGATTGCTTGGGGGGTCTAGAGGAGGCATGTCCGAGTGGCTACTAGAGTGTCCGGGATTCAGGTGGTGAGGCCAAGGATACGCCTTAGGGTGAAATGGGAACTGGAGAGGGTCCATCCTGTTTAGTTCCCATACCCAAGGGCTCCACTTTGGGAGGTGGGCAGATAGCTGATCCAGCAGACTTCCTCATCCTACTCAGGTTTGTTAGTGCAATGCCAGGTCGATGAGGCACAAGACTGCCATAATGGCGGACTTGATATCCTCGGTGAGACCTGGCTGCATCATGGAGATCTGGTTGGATGAGAATGCCACCCCATTTTGAGAGAGCAGTGCTGGCCGGGTACTCCATGGTACACACCCCAAGGGAGGATCGCAGAGGCAAGGGGGGGCATTTGTTTTAAATCTAGCCTGAACTTCATGGTGCTACCTGTTGGTCCCACAGGGTCTTTTGAGTGTGTTGCTGCATGATGGGGTCCTGGTGCAGGTTTCACAGTACTCTTGCTTTATTGCCCTCCAGGAAGGGATGAGGATTTTTATGGGAGACTGATGAGCTTGTTGCCAGCCTGGTGTTGGAGTGCCCCAGATGGTTGATTCTTGGGACTTCAATGCCGGCTGATGATGGGCCCTCAGTATTTGGGGATGATCTCCTTAGAAATATGGAGGCTCTGGGTCTGTCACAGAATGTTATTGTAGTGACTCACTCACGTGGTCACACACTGGACCTTATGTTTTCATTGGATCTTGGTGTTACTGACCTCAGAGTAGATCTGGTAGTTTGGTCAGATCACATTTGGGGCCCCCCAGATGGTCCCACACTACCCTTTATGAGGTGTCCTCGTGGGATTACAGGCAGTGCTGGACCTATCAAGTGTGGAAACTTTGTGTGCAATTGGGACAGAGGAGGGAGAGGCAGCCTATAATTGGGCTGTCACTGCTTCCTTTGATTCAATCGCACCTGTACATGTCCAGCCCTGTTTACTCATTGGAGACCTCCTTGGTATGATGAGGAACTCAGGAAGTTAAAGACTAGGGGCTGGAGATTAAAGAGATGTTGGAGAAGGTCTGGTCTGTTGAGGACAGATTGGCTCTGAAGTCGCATTATGTCAACTATCCAGGGGCAATCTCTCGAAGAAGGCTGATTTCTTTGTCCAGGGAAATTGCTGTAGGAAGGAGCAGATGAGCTCAGCTCTTCCACATGGTAGATGGGTTATTACATCCTGCCTGTTTCCGTGTTGGTGGGGCAGGTTCAAGCACTAAGTGTAAAGAGCTTGCTCTGTTCTTTGCCAACAAAGTGTCCTCTGTCAGGGCCTCGATCTCCCAGCACCACTCAAGAAGGGTTTGGGGTCCATCCTAGTCATGTAAAAACACTTCTCCTGCCTGGGCTGAGTTTGAGTTAGTTGGGTGGAGGAGGTGGTGAAAATAGTCTTGACGCTACGACCAACACAGTGTGAGCTGGACCCAGGTCCAACCTGCCTTTTGGTTGGATGTTTGGACCTGATTGGACCTATGGTGGCTGAGATAGTCCGGAGTTCTTTGAGGAGTGGGGTCTTCCACCAGCCTTGAAAAGGCCCTTGTCAGACCCCTTTTAGAAAACCTCCTTGGACCCGGAGTGTCTTGGCAACTACAGGTCGGTCTGAAACCTCTCATTCTTAGGGAAGGTTATAGAAGAAGTGGTGGCCATCCAGCTCAAGAGCACCTTGCCTCCTGCTCCACCTATGAGTCTTTTCAGTCTATGTTCTGAGCTGGGCATAGTATGGAGACTGCCCTTGTAAGGATGCTAAATGATCTCCTGATGGTGAGAGACAAGAGAGAGCGTACCATCTTAGTCCTCCTGGACCTCTTGGCAACATTTAATCACGAGGTGCTACTTGACCATTTGCGGTTTTGGTGTTGCTTGTCTGGTAATGTCATCGACTAATTCCGGTCATACCTGACAGGCAGAGTGCAGAGGTGATGATGGGGTTGGTGTCATCTAGCCCGAGCCTCTGCTATGTGGGCCCTGCAGGTTTGGTCTTGTTGTCCTTGCTGTTCACGGTGTACATGCTGCCATTGGGAGACATTATCAGGTGGTATGGGCTAGGTTTTCACTGTTATGCAGATGATACCCAGCTATATCTGTCCTGTACCCAAAATCCGGGTGGCAGCCTCTGTATTTAAAACTGCCTAGAGGAAATTCAGACTTGGATGACTCACAACTGGCTTAGACTTAACCCAGACAGGACTGAGGTACAAGTGGTGGATCGGGTCATGGTGGTGGTGGTGGGGGGCTGGGAAACCTTCCAGCTTAGTGCTGGGCAGGGGCCCCTGCCCATCCAGATGGGTGAAGGATCTGGCATGATCCTTCATGACGGCCTGACTTTTGATGCTGAGGTGTCGGCCATTGTTAAAGTAATTTTACCATCTCAGGAACATTGCCCTGATCTGAGCCTTAATTCTACCTGAGGACCTGACCACACAGGTATATGCTTTCTTTATGTCCAGGTTGGACTACTGTAATGCCCTGTACCTGGGGTTATCTGGAGCAACCTCCACTGCTGCATTGGTGCAGAACACAGCGGCAAGATTGCTGATGGGAGTGAAAAGGAGTGAGCATATCACCCCAGTCCTCTGTGAACTGTACTGGCTGCCAGTCAGGTGGAGGATTGTCTTCAAGGTAGGGCTCTGACCTACAATACCCTACATGAAAGGGGGCCAGTGTGTCTACAAGATCTCCTTGTCCCCTACCGCCCATCCCGGGTGCTCTGTTCTGCTAAGGGTTGCCTCCTTGGACTTCCCAGGACTAGGTTGCGGCATTCAGCAGACTGTACTTTTCAGTAGCCACACCTACCCTGTGGAACTCATTGCCTAGACATCTAAGGGAGGCTCCTCGGTAGAAGCCTTTAAAGGGGTCTAAAGGCTTTTCTGTTCCAACAGGCCTTTAATGGTTAAAGTGATTTTATGCTGTTATAGATAGATGGTTTTAAATTATTGCTGACTCCCTGTTGAATATTGCTATATGGTTGCTGTTATAATATTGTTCTTGTTGTTTTTAAATGTACAGCGCTCGAGTCCCTGGAAAGGGGCACTTTGTAAATAAAGTTATCTATCTGTCTGTCTGTCTGTCTATCTATCTATCCATCTATCTAAACAAAAGATACAATGCAGGAGGCTGGGTGGGGGAACTTTTTCCTTTAAGAATGCTTACACACTCAAAATCTATTAAAAACTGTTTAGAAATTTTTTCTTCTACATAAAATTGAGCCATTGTATAATAGTAATAAGCACTCCAGGGATGTGTGTTGTTGTGTAACAATGTCACTTCTCGGGTATTGAACAAACTCAGCCTGCTTGCCTTGTGGGTTCAACCACCCGAGTGTGCCGATATTATGCAATAATACATTCTCCGTTGTGCTTATTGCTTTAGTAACATGCACCAAGTATGGCTTGTAATAAATAGGGAAAGTTTTGTAATGTCTGGGTTGTATGTAGAGTATGCACCTGTTTTTAATTGTATCAAATTAATTAATTCTGCATTTGTTAATGCTATATCTGTTAAATGTGCTTGTCATACTGAGAGTCTTCACCCCCGATGAAGCTCTTTACAGCAAGCACTGGGTTGAGTGGTTCCGATGTGTGAGTGTCTGTCCATTGAATTTGTTCATTAAAGCCTTTATAGTACAATATTTATCTATGACTGGACATTGCCTTTGCTAGGAGTACAGCATTCCTGAGGATCTTCCCTTACCAGTTCAACTTTCTTTGCCTTGCAGTTGGCTTCCTGCATTTGTTTTATTGGCCAGTTATATCTCTCGTTCTCTTAATCCTCTATTTTTGGGATGTTGCAACCAGAGACTGGGAGTCAGGAGCACGGAAATACTCCCTTTTTCTGGTTCCTATACCTGTTAGTTGTCCTTTGTTGGGGACTCCTTTTTCTCAGTCAGTTTCCTCCTCAAGGGTTGCATTTTCTTCCAAGCTCCTAAGTTTCTCTCCTTGGCTTGAAACCAGACATTTGATGCACTGTTGAGCCCTGACTCGGCTTTCTCAGACCTTAGAGGTCAAATGCTTCCTTCTCCCATATTCTGTTTTGGTCATATTGGACTCTTAATCTCTAGCCTATCATACTTTTCATAACCTCAGGTGGACAACTATGGCTTGCAAAGTTTTTTTCCAGAGCTCACATTTTTTTTTTCTTTTGTTTCTGAGACTTCAGAGAAGTACTCCTTTCCTTGCAGTCTGCTGCTTTAGCTGGTCCTTTGACATTCTCATGGACCATGTTCTTTGTTTGACGGTCACTAACATTTGAGATCATAAGTCATTCTCTTCCTCAGTTGAGAGCAAGCCAACTCTTCTGATACCTTGCTTTTCTGCTGAGAATCGGGTCCCCTACTCCTGCTCTCTCTCTCTCTCCCTCTATCTCTCTCACTCTCTTCTTCTCTCTCTCTCTCCTGCTCAGTTGCCCTGGTCATCCTTGGCCACTCTGAAGACCCTCCTCCAAAATCCTCTTCTCTTAGTCAGTTTTTATTCATTTGTTCTTTTATATACTATATCCTTTTGTCTGTCTCTTGGGGTCCTTTGCTGCACCCTTCCCTTTTCTTATCCTTTCTTTCCTCTCCTAGGTGTGAACAGAACTAAGGAGGCAAGGGGCCAGTATCAGTTACTGGCCAGCCCACGAGTGCCACGTCATAGGTTCCCCTCGTGGGTGGTGCTGTCTCCGTTGGTGTGCTGCTTCCAAAGCTTTGAAGGCATATGCTCCTCGAGGGTGCTGGTGCCTCCAGCACAGACCCACCAGTGATGAATGGTGAAGATATTCTGGGAGATAAAGAATTATGGTGAGTATGTAATTTTCATTTATGTCTGACCTAGAAAGAGGGCAGACTCCTCCTACATCCTGACTATGGTACATAAAGCTGACAGAAATGAATATCCTCCTGGGGTGCTTTACCCATTACAGATGATTCCATGGGGCCTGTCAAGAAGATTTCCAAAAACGTGTGGTGGCTGCCCTGAACAAAAGAGCCCCAACACTCACTTTTGCACACTGTCATCTTTTATTTAGAAATTGCAATGTTTCACCATGTGACGAATGACTTCTGCAGGGACACTGCAATTTAATCAGAAAGTAATGTAAATGAATATCTGATGTCTTTGAGTAAACGAAATGTCGAGACTTGTAACCATATTAACGCATTAGTGTTCTTTACGCTTAGTTGTTCTACTTTATAAACGCTGTTCACGCCTTCATAATAAAGCTAAGGAACAACCAACACATTTGCTTGTGAATCCATAAATATGAGTATGCAATTGCTCTCCTATTCTGAGTAACACCACAAACTTCTCTCAAGCGTGCACTATTAATGTTACCTCCATCCACTCACCCATCTGCTGGGCTGCAGGCTGCACTTTGCAGACAATTCATGAATAATATAACACATCATGAGGCAGACAAAACATCTGCCCACGCCCTTAGTGTGCAGTGCATTTTCTAAAAATAATTTCTTTTTAAACCTTTTACCTCATTGATGTGTAATTTGTGTGTCTGAAACCAAATAATAGAAAGCATTCATTGATTCATGTATTATATAGTGTTTAGGGCTGCGTGAATGCTAACTGGGACCCACAATTTTATTTTGCACAGGGTAAGACCTTAGTGGTATTTAATTCTGATCCTTAACAATATTCTGTTAGGCAAGTTTTAAATGGCTGAGCAAGGATTCATTTCTTCTTTTGTTAACATGGTTGCACTGACTCAATATGACATGTAGTAGTAAAATTATAAACCTCATGGAACATTTATCAGAGAAGTCTGTATTCTGATAGGTCTAGAATATCTTGTGTTTATCAGCTATGTGGATAAAATGAGCTGCACACCAGATACACTTGCTGATGCACATAACTTTATTTTTTTATTTTAATAATATAGCTTTTTGACCCCAGTCGGCAGCTACTACTGCCATCGAGCCCCTACCAGTCTCCAATCCCATCACTGCTCCACCCCTTTGTCAGGCCATTGGGGTCTCTGCACAGTGCGGGACCCAAGAACCAGGGCCATCACTCCTCACCGGCTATGCACATGGGTTTTTCCTGTTCACTCCTCTTCGTCCAGTCCTCTGCCCCAGACATCCAGCATCATCTCTGGTGGCCTCAGATGCAGTAGGGCACACTGGGCATGGACCACCCTCACAAGGGAGCAAGCTCCCTAGCTCATCGCAAGGGCCACTACTGTGCAAAGTCCAGGCCATCTCCCACTCTGGCTGGGTACCTGACCCATGCGGACCCAGGCTCACTCCTGAACTGGGGTCACCAGTGTGGAAGCACACAGTGCTACTACTAAGCCATTGGGTGGCCCTGATACACACAATGTTATGACAGAGAATCCTTGGAGGTTACCCTTTTTTTAGATCGTGGTTCTTTTCGTCAGTCTTGTTCCCAACATCAGCAGACTTAGTCTCTTTTTAGCCACCATTTAGGGATTTATTCTTAGAAGAAACTGTTTACATCAATCACTGGCATGTCATCGGCCACATAGTATAGAGGGGAGGTACTGACAGTCACTTGACAGGAACAGGACCTTGGGGTTATCATATCAGAGGACCTCAAGGTGGTGAGACCGTGTGACAAAGCAGTAGGTAAGGCCAATGGATGCTGGGATGCGTATGGCGGGCTTATCCAGCAAGAGGAGGTAGGTGGTGTTGCCACTAGTGTGGCAATTGTGTGACCCCCCCGAGTACTTTGTTCAGTTTTGAAGATCCCACCTCAGAAAAGACATAGACAGGTGGAGAGGATCCAGATTAGGACAACCAGAATGGCGATGGTTTGCATGAGAAGCCCTATAAGGAGAGACTGAGGGATCTCATATGTACGCTCTGTAATTGGGAGGGAGAGAGAGTTGACATGATAGAAACCTACAAGATGAATAGAGTACAAGTGGGGAGTCTCTTTCAAAAGAGAACAAGCTCCAGGACCGGGGCATGCAGTGAAGCTGGAGGGCTAGGGTTCAGTGTTATGTGAGTAAATATTTATTCATTGAAAGGGTGATAAACGTCTGGAATAGACTGCCAGCAGAGGTGGTGGAGTCTGTTCTAGAGATGTTTCCATGCAAACCACTTCAAAAATCTCCAGTGCAGTTGTATTCCATGCAGCCATTTGTGCTGCCATTTTAAAACCATTTCCTGCTACATCTTTTTAAAATTTTCTGAAACCTTTAAACTACTGTAAAAACACTTAGGTTGTCATGATGTATAGTACAGCATAATGTTGTGGAGTGATTTTGAAGTAAGTTCATAAATTCTTAACTGTATACCTTAGAGGATATCATACTACACCTAAAGAAAATACTTTTACACACTAAGGGTGGTAAATGCATGGAATGGTTTGCCACTCGAGGTAGTGATTAGTAAGAACAAAACTGAATTCAAAAAGAAACTGGGTGCTTTTATACTAAATGGGGGCATCTAAAGTATTATAGAAATGGACTATAAGAGCAAAAATGGGCATATGCCTACTAGCTCCTGACGATTCTTAGTATGAACCTTAGTACATGACTTTTCACTTGTCATTATGTGGAAGGGGCCATGCGTGGGGAAAGGGTCCATTATGCCCTGTTTGAAAGAGTGACATTTCCAGTGCTCCCTGGAGCAAGGCAGTACACCCATCACATTCCTTATCTTTACACTATGTTTTTTAAGAATACCATAGCTTGACTTTAGTCACATTTCCTGCCCCTGCAGACAGAAAGTGGATTTACATGCCAGCTTCCCAAGTATCTGACTTTGAATTTATTTGAGAACAGTTATAGGCCTTCATGTAGTGCACTGTGTTTCAGTTTATTATGTAGCAGTACCAATTCCCAAGCTGGCCTGGCAGTGTAATGTTAGGCCATGGAGCAGCTCGCTCAACAGCACTTCTATGTTGGCGCAAATCATCGCACAGCCCAGTCACCATTTGAGATTACTTCCTGAGGTGAGAACCCAACATCATAGTGCCTCGGTGGGCATTACCCTCATATATGGTCAGCTTTTCGTGATGGAATGGGGGAGGTGTGGCTTCATTTGGCAGTTCAGGGCTCCTTATTTTCTCTCTGTTTTTTTTTTGAGCCATTCTACTGTAGATCAAGCAGTATAAGCACGTTATTGCAACAGGTACTGGCATGCCTTACACCCCAGCATCTGCTCGCTTCTGTCCTCCCATGCACCTCTAACCCCACTGTAACACCAGCTGGGGTCATCCAGGTGGCAGTATTGCAACAGGAGGCATGACAGACCCTTCCCCAGAGGAAAAGAGCATGCTATGGGATGCTCAATCCTCTCAGTGCCAGCCATTCAACATTCCCAAGCTAAGAGTGCAAACTCAAGTCACCAGCATCAGGAGTAGCAGCCCTGCTGTTGCACTGATGGTGCCAGCTCAAAGATACTGTTTCTGTCCACACTACTTAAGTACAATTTGTTTTGAACAAATGTAGGTGAAGAGGATGAAGAAGATGAGCCAGAGCTACCAGCAGGCCTCGCCAGTAAGGCTATCAGAACTGAATATGAAGGAAAAGATTACACCCATCCCAGAAGGCAGTTCATTCTTCATACTTAGCAGTACCAATCCGTATGTATGATTAGACTCTCAGGTTACATAAATGCAGTAATGTATTGTTATTTCATTTATTTAGTTAAATTTACATGAATGTCCTATCTTATATTTGTTTTATGCTTAAACTGACTACAGTGACTGCAGTCACAATGCAATATTATTTTATTTTCTACTGCAGCTTTCATTCAGAATGTATCACAAAACACTTAACAATTTTACCAAAAGCTACGTACAGCAAGTAGAGCCATGGATAATACAGTGATGAAATATTCAAATACCAGGGGTCAAGAAGACAGAATGGTTAGGCTAGGAGTTAATGACACGGAAAGAGATTAATTTTGAGCCGAGATTTGAAAAGAGAAATGAAGTCAGTGACATAGTGTAAGAGGGAAAGAGAGACACACACATAGAGAAGAGGAGACAGAAAGCTTTTCAAGATTGGGGAAGAGTAAAGGAAAAGGCTTTGTCACTGAGACAGGATAGGTAGGGTTAACCACCATCTAAGAAGCCCAAAGTGGATATTTCTTACTAAACATGATTTTTCACAGGACAATGTATATCCTCAACCAATTCAACAGACTTGTTTTCTCTAAATAATCAGAACTAAGACTAAGGCCCAGATATTCTGAAGGGTTGCTATGCGCAACAGGTTGCTACGCGCAAGTCCTACATTGCGCCATTCTGCGATATTCAGCAGGAGGCAGTTGCGCCACTGAAAACAGGTTGAGCAACAGCGTTAATGCAAATGAATGCATGCTCAACAGGAGGGGAGGAACTATACATAAACTGCGCAACCCGATATTCAGTCGGGTTGGCAGAGTGTCAGGCGCAACCCCAACCCGCGCCTGCACAACTTTGAGCCAAAAAAAAGGATCAGTTGAGGGCCACCCACAGGTGAGCTGCTGTATTGCAGGGCGCAACACAGCAGCTGCCACCTGGCTGGCCCTAACTGTCTCTGTGCCCCCCACCAGCCCGATCGCGGGCAGAGCGTAAATAACCCCCTCCCCGCCCAAACATCTCCCAATGCCCGATCGCGGGCAGAGCGTAAAACAACCCCTCGCCCAAACATCTCCCAATGCCCGATCGCGGGCAGAGCGTATCATGACAACCCCCCATGCCCGATCGCGGGCAGAATGTAAAAAGCCCCCAGCGAATATCTCCCTGGTGGTCCAGTGGACCGTAATGCCCGATCGCGGGCAGATTGTCCAGTGACAACCCCAAACATCTCTGGTGTCTAGTGTCCCCCACCCCACCCCCTGAGCCCCCACCCGCTCCCCCGGCGCCGGCGGGCGGCAGCATCCTACCGCCTGCCGCCCGCGCGCCCGCCGACTGACTATCGGTGGGGCTGCCGCCCGGTGGTGCAGGGCTAGAGGCCAATGGGCGTGCAGCCCATACCGTGCATGACAGTCAGGTTTGTGAATGGGTTCATTGCAAATACAGACTGTCATGCTCTTCGACTGCGTATAACTCTACATAATGTGAAGCGTCGCTACAATTTGTCAGCGGCGCGGCGGCAGGCGGTGGGATGCTGCCCGCCGGGGAACGGGTGGTGGGGCTCGTGGGTGGGTGGGTGGGGGGGACACTAGACACCAGGAGATGTTTGGGGGTTGTCACTCGACATTCTGCCGCGATCGGGCATTACGGTCCACTGGACCACCAGGAGATATTCGGGTTGGGGGTCTTTTACATTCTGCCAGCGATCGGGCACTGGGGGGTTGTTTCATATTCTGCCCGCGATCGGGCACTGGGGGTTGTTTCACGTTCTGCCCGTGATCGGGCACTGGGGGGTTGTTTCACGCTCTGCCCGCGATCGGGCATTGGGAGATGTTTGGGTGGGGGTGTTGTCATGATATCGTTCTGCCCGCGATCGGGCATTGGGAGATGTTTGGGGGTGTTGTCATGATGTGTTCTGCCAGCGATCGGGCATTGGGAGATGTGTGGGCGGGGGTTGTTTTCACGTTGTGCCTGCGATCGGGCTGCAGGGGTGCGTCGGTCCCCGAGCGGCTGCTGCCTGGCAGAAGTGACCAAGCGCCAGTCCTCGAGGATCGGTGCACCTACATGCTAATGGCATGCAAATGGGGCCATAATCAGATGCAAATGGCCCCCAGCGCCTTGCATGAATTATGCCCCATTTGCATGTCACCTTTGAATATCAGAAATTTGCGTATGGCGAATGGTACTTGCGCCACCGCCAGGTTAATGCTCAACTCTGACAACTTGCAGTGGCGCAAGTTCCACTCGCCATGCACAGTGGCTGTGGCTGGGGGTGATTCAAGGGAGTTGCTCAATGCGCAACTCCTTTGAATATCGCCTGCTCCCACACTCTTGCAACTATTTTGAGCAGCGCAAGGGCTTGCGCCTCAGAATGGCGCAGTTTGAATATCCGGCCTAAGTGTTTTGTTTTTTGTTGTCTCTATTGTTTCTTATCATCATAAGGTATTTTAAAGTATTATAGTTTTCTGCAACATTCAGAGGAAAGGTAGCAAATATTTTTTGTACTATAAAGTAGAAAAGGTATCAAATCACCTAATTTGTGTATCTTGTTTCTAGTATAAGGTCAGGAGATGTAGTATTTTCATGTTTTCTGCAGGACACAGCTGCCCAAATGAAGACTGTCGGCGAAAATCAGGACAGATGGTAGCCCTATATAGGTTGTATAAGTTCTGAGTCCTCACCTCAGAAAGGATAAGGATAGGTTGGAGACAGTGCAGTGCAGAGTAACAAAAATGATTCAGGGGCAGCAGGCAGATCCTATCAGTAGCGCCTCAAGGCACTAGATATGTATTCACTGGAGATCAGAAAGGGTGGATATGATGGAGTCCTTCAAGTTCCTTAAAGGAATTAACAAAGTGAACTGTGGGAACTATTTTGCCTGAATACCAATTCGCAGTCACATGGACACGAATGGAAATTAACATAAGGTAGGTTCAGGAGAGATGTGAGGAAATACTGTACTACTTTACGGAAAGGATGGTGGAACCTTGGAACAGTCTGTCAGCTGAAGTGGTGGTGCAACAACAGTCAGGGATTCAAGCAGGGCTGGGATAAAATGAAGGAATAGTGGTTACCGGGGTGACAGGACCAAGGAGGAGAATAGAGAGAGGCGAGGAGGGCTAGTACCCTGGAGGAACAGTAGGTACCAGGATTATAAGGAACTTGGGCAGACTGGCTGGACCTCTGGTCTTTTCTGCCATCATTGTCTGTGTTTCTATAAAGGGAGCAGGGACAGTGTACGCTCTGTGGTGCAGGACTCGGTGCAGTACAGGTGGCAGCCAACCCACATGTAATCACAGTCAGCCAGAAAGGAACTGCACACCAGTCAGAGTGCACGTGCTGGACAGAAAGCAAAGGTACTTGCAAGATCAACGTGAAACAATTATTTTATTTGCTGATATCTGCTTCCAACATACAGATAATGCTGACAATACAGTGCAAGGAAAAAGCAGCAGCCACGATCCACATGCTCTGGTGCTTCACTGGTTGGAAGCTTTGTCAGAGGTCTGGCTTCTGGTCTGACCCTTGTCTTTAAATATCACTGTCATTCAGTGATGGCCCAGTTATAGGATGTGGCTACTTACAGAAGAAAAGAAAAAGAACTGTAAGCAGTGGTGCAGGAGGGAGTCAATTTCAAACAAAGTTAAAATGCAATACATGCAAATAAATATACTTCAAAAACACAAGTGGTCACCCAAAGATTATGATCAATGCAAACTTTACAAACAGTAACGAAAATAGCTGCACAGAAAATATGCTTGATAAAAAGAGAAAAACTGAATACTATTGCCCCCCAAGGACATACAATGATGTGTCCCTAACATGACTGAAAGCATGTGCAATATACATAAATTAATTAGGCATCATTATTCAAGAAACAATACAAATGTTCTGCAAAACAGATTGGGTCGTACAATAACTATACTCAAGCTGGTGATCACCCCTGTCTTTTTCATGCTACATTAGCTCCTTCTTGGGGATCTGCAAGCTCAGTGCATCCACGCAACTGGAGAAAGAAAAAAAGGAAAAGATAGAATTATAGGAGGAAAGTATGAAGAAAAGGGAGATGTGAGAGTAATGAGGAAGAGGAATAGGTAAGGTAGAGCGTTGGTGCCATCTACTACAGGAAGGGAGAGGTGCAAAAAGAGAAAAGGGGAGGAAGAGAGAGAAAATAGAGTACTAATATTAAACAGCAATCTGATTATGCTTCACAAAATATGTTAAAGATCATATGTAGCAGAGGTGATAGTAGGCAGGCTTACAGTTCAAATATTAGAATACAAATACAGCACAAATACTGGAGGTATCAGGAAAAAGAGTGTTTAAGGTCACATAGTTTTGATTCTGGACAAAGGATACAAAAGTAGTTCAGAAGTGTGGCAGGGAGATGGAGGCAGAATTGAAATTTGGAAGCTCTTCTTGCCCAAAAGAAGGACTGTGTAGGAAAATTAGTCAAAGCTAAACATCTGTGTGGATAAGGCTGCAAAGGAGAGAAGGAAGTGTGTATGAAAAATCTGTGGAGATGCAAAGCAGGGAGCAAGCCACACTAAAATGAGAGTTCAGCTTACAAAAGAAAATGAGTTCATGCATTGCCTCAAAGGAAAAGATACATGGAGAAGAGGAGATGAGTGAGAACAGAGCTCTGAGGAACACCATATACTGTAGATGAAAGGATGGGGGCTATGTTTAGTTACTGTAGTACTACGGACAAAGTAGGAGCAACCAGAAGGCTAGCAGTAGTCACAGCTAATTATGAGTAATGTTGATAGTTACTTTTGATCTGTGGGCTAAATGGTTTAGCAGATTCATGTAATGGAACAGTACAATTTGTAAATGGTACCTGTGTGATTGTGTTTCATATTTTTATCTTTTATTCTCTGCTATTAAAAGCATTCTTGTAAATGCCCTCTACATCACAGGCAATGCAGGTACGGCACTAGAACAAGTTCACTCATTCAAGTACCTGGGTATTTACCTTGGTGACTCTCTCATTTGCTGGTCACATCGATTATGTCATCAAACAGCTTAACGCAAAACTCCAGCATTCTCTATAGACACAGGCAGTCTGTGACCCCAGAGGCTCTGAAGCTAATCACGAGGAGTTTGATCCTGACCACAATAGACTATGGGCTTGTTATCTATTGTGTGTCTACTGACTTAGCACTAAAAGAATCAGGACATTACTTATTTGTTTATTTATTTATTGATCATATCAGAATTACAAACCTTTGAGTCAGAGCCTCCTTTGCAAAGGCTCCATGTCAAAATACAAGTTAACTGTACCATGCAAATTACAAGAACAAGTGGTTACATGAGGTACAGAGCTTGGTACAAGACATACAGAGGGTAGACAACTATACCTGAGTCATGACAAGCAGATAAGCAACAAACCGTATATTACATTAGGATAGTACAATAAGTAACACAGAGCAGTAATGTATTTGAGAACACTCAGAGCAGATACAAACCTATTATTTTAGAGACAAGGGGAACAATCAGGAGGTGGATACAGACACAGCATTTTAGAGATGGGAGAAGGTATGGAGGAGGAAGGAGGTTGGTGATGGGGTTGCTGTCAGAAAAGACTTTGCCCGTGAAAGCTAGTAGGGGAAAACGTGGGGGTGTAAGGAGGCAGGAGGGGAGCAAGGTTATAAGCAATTGCAGACTCGGAGAAGAGGAGTAGCTCTCTAAGTTTGGATTTGAAGGGGTCTAGTTTCAACTCCAAGGACATATCTACAGGTAGATCATTCGTCTAGAGGGGCACCTATAGCAGAATGTATGTTACCCCAAGGACGTCTTGCCCTACCATACCTAGCACAAAGCACCCTTAGCACAGCCTCCTTCCTGCCCTTAGCTATGACTCCCACCCTCTGCCATATCTGCCCCTCTTCTACCCCACCCTCGACTCTGGCTTTCTTATCTTGCCCTGTCGTACATTTCTTCTAACCAACCGACCCACCCTCCTATCTTCCCCATTTTCCTCCTTTTTCCCACCTCATCTTTGCTCCTGCCTATTAAAGCTTGCTTTTCCTGGCTGCTTCTCAATTGTTTATTAGCATTCCCTGCAGTAATCCCCACTGAGCTGTGAGGTCAAAGTCTGATTGACTCTACATACTGATATTGCACTTAGTAACAAAGTATTTGAACCTAAATGAATGTATATACCACTGATTGTGTTTGCTTATTTTCCCATGTTCCATGTTTGTTATTTCCAGTACCTGTTGGTTTGTTGTCTTGTGCTCATCTCAACTTGGAGCCTTTGTAAAAACCTCTTTGCTCAAAGGTATTAATCCGAAATGTGAAATAAAAAAATAAAAAATTGAGATGCTAATCATACTCTAGATAGGATCTGCTTTTTTAAAGCTTTCAGGTTATATACATTTGGATGTGTAAGGTATGCTCAAGAACATTTGGTACACAATGAAGTAATAGTATACAATGGCAAGAACACTTTTTACATTCTGATTGGCTGTCAACCCTCCCAGACAGTGATGTTATTTAAGCAATAAGCCATGAGAGGGTGTGGGTTATAGGGGGATTTACCACGGCTGGTGTGGTTTGCCCATGAGGTGCAGCTGAGTGGGTACCGCTGTGCCGTGGCAATCTCTATAAATTCCATACACTCGTGTGGCTTATTGTGATTATACCAGGCTAAGGAAGTAAAGGATTCAAATAAGATATTAAAAAGTAAAAATACATTTTGTATTGATTTTTACTTGAGGTGTCTTACGTAATGTTAAATAGTCCCATGTTGCTAGGGCTGTGTAGTTGGTAATCCCATCTCTTGACCCGCCCCCATGCAGTGGTAACGTAAGTTATAGAGGACAGTTGTGATATAGAAGTCACAGTTTGGGAGTATAAGAGGGACAACTATTGTGAGAGAGGCTGCATGTGTGGCGTCTTGTTTATTTCTGGTGGTATTTTATTATAGCTCACGCAAATGCTGCTGCTGGAGGACTTCGGCTGTGACTCAGGAAGTTTAATTAATTGTGACAAAAAGTATAGAGCGGTAGCGCCGTAGAAAAAGCAGGAGTACATAATCTCCAGGATCATGCTAGTAGCAGCCACAAGAGGCAGGTAGCAAATTTAAATGTTTTTTTGTCACGGCTGGTAAAGGAGGGTGGTTTTCTCTCTCGGTGGCACAGTTGCTGTGGTTTTGACATTGATGGCTACTGACCGTGTGTCCACTGTACTGTTGGTGTGTTTGCAATTTGTTTTTATGAATGTTGCAGTGATTTCAGTGTGGGGTTTTGATGCGGGTGACTGGCACCTCTGCAAGTGGGTATATAAGTAGGATTTACCTTGGCAGAAGAGTGCCAACCAGCCAATAAGAATAGAGAATTTGGGTGTTTGCTTAGAGTACATGGTATAATAATCAGTAACATCACTGTATCTAGGGCTGACAGGTTCTTGCCACTTTACTGCCACAAAAACAGCTGTATCAGTTCACTTACCTGACAGCTGTCATGAACTCACCAGCCATGTTGTTTAACCTCATCGCTGACAGGACACTCAATGAAATGTTCTTGGTTGACTCATCTACCGCTACTCCGTCCATGTCACGGGTACCACAAACATCAGTGAGTACTGTAAAGAACAAAAAAAAACACGCCATTTAGGTGTTGATTCTCTAGAGATAGATAAGATAGAGGCCGACCACAATGAGCAGAACACCAAGCGCTAGACAGCGGTGCCCTCCATCTTCATGGACTGGCTTGAATAGAAATCAGTACCCTGTGACATAAAGACAATGCCCTCAAAAGAACTTAATCAAATCTTAAGGCAATTTTATAGCAGTGTCTGAAACTGCAGTGGTGAACAGTACAGTATATCAAGTTATATTAGCCTACTTACTGGGCTCAATCAATACATAAGTGAGCCCCCAACATCTGCTGTGTGAATATTATGGGAGATACAGACTTTCAGCCCACCAACAACGTCTTTGTGGGTCATTTAATAAAATATCTGAAGACAAGGCAGGGACATTGCCAGCCACCACCCAGCCATCACCAAAACTGACCTGAAAAAATAAAAAGAATCCGATGCTCTGAATCCAGGAACTGCCTGAGGGCTGCTTCGAAGAGTATGGTTAGAGCTGCAGCCACACTTCACCCGTAGGTGCTATGAGGGGCAAAGAGAATGTTAAGGCCGGATTCTTTCTCAATAAAAGTAAATGAACAGGGACTCAAATATGTGACAATGTCTTTAAACGAAAGACAAAAATCATGGGAAAATAATGAATCGGGAGCAAGAGCACTCCCGTAGTGCTATGTTCAAGGTTCCCAGAAACCCACTGTGCCCCGTGCTATGCCTTGAGCTGTATCTCTAAGCTGCCACCAAACCCTTCCTGTCTTTTCCTACACCCTCATAGAATAGCAAGCGTAGAACTAATGCAGGAGCCATATGGTACACCCCTTAAACCTATAGGTGTAAATTATATCTCAGTATATTTGCACTGCATCTGCAAGTTTGCAGGCATCACAGCAAAATATACAAATCATAGCCTGCGAGCAACTGCTGTTCAGCTCCTAGCAGAGGTGGGGCTGGAAGCCAGGCAAATCATGTCAGTAACGGGCCCAAGAGAAATGTCCCTTAAATTATATTGGTCTGCCAAACTCACAGCAAAACTGGAGCAGAATCCTGTCTCATGCTGCATCTCAAAACCCTGCACAACTGAGCAGCATGACCATGCAGGAAGCACGACATGACACGGAAGACACCACACGACCTCCAACTGAAGAAACCTCGCAGGCAATCAGCAGCAACCAAGGAAGCAATCAACCACCAAGAAACCAAGATTACATTAGCAGTCAGGAAACATACAGTGCGTGTTTAACCTCTACCATCAGTAATCACATTCTGAACACTTGTTAAAGTTGCACAGTCAATCAATAAAGCGAACATTCTTGTTTAAACTAAAAAATACTTGTGCATAAAACTCGATTGCACAGTTGTGCCACCCAAAAATGAAAGATGTTGTTTTAAAAGTGTTCTTAAATTATAACTTAACATTTTCACAATGTTTACATAGAGTTTCTTGATACAGTGACAGTTTTACCTTCCTAGCAATGTTTTAAACACCAGTCCCATTGAGTTTAAAGGGACTATTTTATCTCTAATGTATTAAAACCAATTCTACAAGTAAAATAACTTTTAAAAAGCAAATCTGCCTCTGTGTAATAATTCTACAACCCTTCACCTGAATTTACACACTGAGCCATTGTATAATAGCAAAGGCACTCCAGGATGTGTGTTATCATGTATTATACAATGGGGTCAAAGAATCAAAGGATTCTCATTGGCTGACTGGCACCTTTCAGCCATGGTAAATCCTGGCATAACCCACATAAAAGGTGCCAGTCAGTCGTATCAGCAATCCCAACTGTAAAATCAATGCAATCCAGATGAAAATCTGTCATCTCTACTCCCCGCTAAACCAAGCCGCTATAGTAGGAGAGTCAAACTGACAGAGCGGATATCTGATCTTGATAAAGCATCAAGTGCAACAAACGAGATCTTATTGTGAGGGCTGCTGCTGGATGTAATAAATTTGCTGCTTTTATCTTTTACAACAGAGTTCTGTTGTTTCTGTGGGTTTTGGGTGAGCTGAGGTTCTTCTCATTTTTTATTTTAGAGTGAATATGAATTCATGGACCAACAGTCCCAAAACCCATTGTACAGCCTCCCAAAACAAACAGATAAAAGAAGTTAGATAAGCAACAATAAAATCCCATACTGCCTCACCGACATCCCCATTTCGCTGGAGATTGTTAGGTGCCAGCTTGTCAGACACCCACTTCCTCCAGTTTCTGTTGCCTGCCGAGCTGATTGCTGACTACCATTTCCTCCCTCCTCCGCTATGTATATGTGTAGCTCCATTAAAATAAATAAAATAGAAAAGAAACATATCATCATAAAGACTGCTAACCAGAAGTGATTCTTCTGGCACTGAGCACTGAGACACTCGCTCCTCCAGTTTCCGTAGAGCCACTGCACCCCTCCCCTGCCAAAACAAAGAAGGAAAGAAAAACATTGGGAACACGACTTCATCTATAATAACACTGGACAGCAGACCCGTCTTCCTCTACTGGCTTTGTGGAAAGTATTTCCTTCTCTCACTTCTTCGCCTCCCAACAGTTCGAGGCATAGAAGTAATAGCATTTTCCCCTACTTATCAACATATGACTGCCCAGCCAACCCTCGATTTCTTGTAACTTGCTTGTGCCACGACTCTCTCCTCAAGTGATCTAACGACTCCACCAGCACTTCACCAGGCTGTCACCTACTAGACAAAAAAAATACTTAGAATTAATAAAACAACTCGGACATTTCCTCCCGAATAGAAAAGCTACACTGTTTGGGGACCTCTGAACGGTGGCTGTCACCACTACAGCCACAGGGTCACTTTTATTCTATAAATCACAGAGGTAATGGAACTCGCACCAAGCTCTTTGTACACAGTCTGTGTGTGTGTGTGGGGCGGCAGATGACTCTTGGCAGTAGCAACAAAATAAATAAATAAATAAATAAAACAATTTAAAATGATTAGTCCACAAAAGCTTACACTGTGAGAACTGGACTATTTTTTCTGGCATAGGAATATGTTAAAAATCATTTAAAAGTGCCAAAACTTTTTTAATATTTTGATACAAAACTGAAGGTGGACATTGTATAATCACAATTAACCACTCCAGGGTGTGGGTTATGCTTGGATTTACCTAGCTGACTTGTTTTAACCACTAGGCCTGCAGCCTTGTGGCAAAACCACGCCAGCCGTGGAAAGTCCCAGCATAACCACTACACAATCGTATTTATTGCCTAAATAACATCACTTGGTGGAGGGAAGCACTCGCTCACCCAGCTTCAGCACCCCAGGAGTGATACATTACACGACAGCACATACCACCTGCTGTGCCTTATTGCTAAAATAATATATAAGGAGATGTGTTACTGTGCAATATCATCACACCTTGTGATGTACATACAAGAAGACAAGGGCTCTAATCACCCATGGCGTGGCAATATCTCACAATAACATCACATATAAAGTATCATGCTGTAGTTGTACAATTACTGTTGATCAAAAGTGTTCTAGAATAAATGTAAAATATAAAATATATACTTTTAAATCAGTATTTTATGCCTTCTCCCCGGGTCTGCTCAGTGGCAATCCCTGCTCCATCACTGACCTTCTCATGGACTTACTGGTTATCCACCACTTGCACAGGACCAGTATCATAGGTGGCCAGCCATGTTGGTAATGTGAGAGCCTGCAGGGGTGCCAGCAGTGCTGGACTATAGCAGCCTGGATATTTTCTACCATTTCTCTCCCGAGCTTGCAGTACAAGGATGTGTGCCTAGCACATCATGCACCAGTTTTGCCCTGTGTGCTGTTCACGTGCTTCCTCCTGGCCTCTGCCAGGTGGCAGTCTCTGTAGTGGGAACTGAGATCCCCCACCCTGAGGGAGAGAGCTACCATCAGGCTCAATCCTCCCTCTCCCTGCCAGTCCACCAAGCAACCCTGTCCAATCCCAATTCAGAATTCCCCTGTACTATACATAGCCCTGCACTATACTATCCATAAAGCAGACGACTGAGGAGGTGAGAGAGGGGCTCTGCCAGTCACCTGATGGGCTTCTGTGCACTGGATTAAGGTATAAAGGGGGTGGCAGGAGGTGGTTGGTGCCCATGATGCCAGGGAGAGTTTCTGAGGTATCGGATAGAGATCATTGAGTGGGGTGCCACTAGATGTTGGGGACTGGCAGTTATTTTATTTAGTTGTTTTTTTAATTAAGAATTAATAATAAATTAATTTAAGAATAAATTGGGAATTAAGAAAGGGAGAAGGCTTTCTTTCGCTTTAAAGTGAGAACAAGGACAAGAAGGAAGGGATTTAGGCTTAAGAAAGGGATGGAGTGGGTGGAGGATAATGGGAAAAGCAGAGATACTAAATGAATACTTGTTCCATCTTCACCAGGCAGACCAAGTGCCTTCAGGAGGGATAAGAGGAGCAGGGGAGGGGAACACAGATGTAGTGATAGAGGAAGAGGACAGAGTAAGGGAGGGGCTGCTGGCATTGAAGGTGGACAAATCACCAGGCCCGGACAGAGTAAATCCAAGGGTACTAAAGGAACTGGCAGAGGAGCTGGTAGGGCCACTGACAGACCTATTTAATAGTTCACTAGAGTCAGGTGTGGTACCACAGGACTGGAGAGAAGCATGTAGTACCCTCCACAAAAGTGGTCCTAAGGATGACCCAGGAATTACAGACCAGTCAGTCTGACCTCCATTGTGGGCAAGCTCATGGAGACCATACTAAAGGAAAAGTTAGTGGAATATCAAGAGGAGCATGGTCTCCAGGATGCAAGGCAGCATGGGTTCATGGGGGATTGTGTCCAATGAATCTGATTGACTTCTTTGACTGTGTCAATAAGACAATAGACAGAGATCAAGCGGTAGACATCCTCTGTCTTGATTTCAGCAAGGCCTTTGACTCTGTGCCCACAAAAGGTTGATCAGGAAGTTGGTGGATCTTGGGGTTGGGGAAAAGATGACCAGATGGGTGGAAAACTGTCTGAGGACAGAACCCAGATGGTGGTTGTGGGGAGATATCTGGTACCAGAGAGTAACCAGTGGGGGCCCACAGGTCTCTGTGCTGGGGCTGGTGTTATTCAGTGTCTTCATCAGTGACACTGGGATGGCAATAAGGGCAAATGTGCCTATTCACAGACGATACCAAGCTCTACGGAGAGTGGACACAGCTGAAGGGATACAGGACCTACAGGAAGATCTGGAAGAGCTAGGGGTGATCCAGGATCTGGCAGCTTGGCTTCAATGCCAAGTGCAAAGTTATTCATATTGGAGCCAAGAATCCCAGGACAGATTACTACCTGGGTGGAGTCTGAGTATCTGCATCAGAGGCGGAGAAGGACCTGGGCGTGATGATCAGTAGTGACCTGAAGCATTCCACAAATTGCAGGAAAGCAGCAGCAAAGGCAAACAAGAAGCTGGGATGCATATCTACGGGGATCAGTAGTAGAGAGAGAGGAAGTTACACTGCCTTGTACAGGTCACTGGTAGCCGCATCTAAAGTATGGAGTTCAGTACTGGTGCCCACACCTGAAAAGGACATTAACCTGCTGGAGAAGGTCCAGAGGAGGGCTACAAAGATGACAGTGGGTCAGCATATGGCATACGAAGAGAGGCTGAGGGCACTGAACATGTACTCCCTGGAAGACAGGAGAGATAGAGGAACATGATTGGGACCTTCAAGTACTTGAAAGGAATAAATAAGGTTGATAAGGAGAGTCTCTTTAAGCTGAGGTGGCAACCATAACACTAGGGGCACAGTCTTAAGCTGGAGGGTGGGAGGTTTAGGAGGGAGGTCAGGAAGTACTTCACAGAGAGGGTGGTGGACACTTGGAATGCACTGCTGGAAGAGGTCATTTCGTTGGGCAGCTTTAAGAGAGGCTGGGATAGGCATGGGGAAAGCAAGGATCATGGGTAGGGAGGATGAGAGTAGTGGGAAGGGAGGCAGGGACTTTAGCTCAAGCTGTAGACCCCATAATACAAGCAGACTTAATAGACAAGATGGCCTTCTTTGCTGGTTTCTTCAAATGTATGTATGTATGTTACGTACTGCACATTTTTACATTAGTTATCTTCTGGAATGGCACTGGGCGGTGATCAGAGGCGGGGGGACACAATTGCCAGGGACTCTACCTAGACATAGGGGCCAGGGATCAGAGACCGGGGACCACATGGACCACCAGGGATCCATGCAGTTGCATTACAGGACAGTGATCGGAGGGTGGGGACCACCAGGGAATTTGTGTACCACTGCAGCATGGTGGTCGGCAGGTGGAGGGACTGCTAGCTACCAGGGACTTCCATATAGATACATGGATTGTGATTGGAGGGTAGGGGGCCCGCTAGGCACCAGGAACTTTTATTTAATTACTGGGACTGGCAATTGGAGGGACCACTAGGCACCAGGGATAAATTTATTCATTTAACCGGGGGGACCACTGAGCACCAGGAATAACCTTATTCATTACCAGCCCATCAATTGAAGGGGGACCACTGGGCAACAGAGATAGATTCCTGTAATGCCAGGATGGTGATCAATGGGTTTGGGGGCAGTAGGCACCAGTGTATTTTATTATGTTTGCAGGCTATTGATTGCACCACCAACCACATGGGGCAGGTCGCTCCCCTACCCACCAACGTTTGCTGGCTGCAGTAGTTCTAGTGGCCACTAGGGTCACCCAGAGTAAGACAGAGTTTTGTTCAGTGATATTTTCACTGCACAAAGTGACCACGCTAACCCTTTTGTGAGCGCCAAATATGCTGAACATTGGGTTGCGTGATATTTATCCCTGCCCCTCCCTTTGCCCACCTACATACATTATTGTTTTGCATGCGCTTACCCTGTAATTGTACATAACTGCCCATTTTGAGTACTGAGCTCTGGCACAAAACCTGGTTTGCAGCAATCACCCAGTTGCACCCATGCAAACCTTTGAATATCAGGCTCCTGGGTTTCATGCCCCTTCTTACGGGGACTTTGTTGAGACCTGGAAAGGATGTCTTTGTTGACAGGCCCCAAGGGGCCCCTAATTTTATTTTATTTATTTATTGAATTTTGTTGACCCGGTAAGTCCACTGGGCCTTGAAGTCCCTTTTCAGAGGCGACTGAGGGAGGAGATACAGATGGTAAGCAACTGAAATTGAACCAGATTAAGCTGTTGGTGGTATTTTATAGATGAGAGAAATTTGGCCAGGACACTGGGAAATTCCCTACTCTTTGGAGGGAACCTTTGGTGAGCCGGACGCAAGATGGCCACTTCTGCTCAGATCCGGAGGGATGGAGGTGGCTGAGACAGGGAGTGGGCTTCCTCCCTGCTCCTGTGGAATCAGAGGCTGAGAGTTTGGTAGCTGTTATCCAGGACGCTTCTTTGCCTATGGAATGTTTTGATTCACGTGAGGAGGTATTAGCTGAGGTATCTGACAATCCTGTATTGTGTGCTGCAACGATGGAACTGAATACTGTACTTACTCAGAAGGACGCTTTGCTTCAATGCGTTTTCTACAGCTGAGCAATGCACGCGTCAGAAAAGTACAGCTGATGAACGAAATTGCTGCATGCTGCAGGTTCCCAAGTTTGGCCGCCCGCTTCCGTGCATTCCTGGTCGCAATCTAGTGCGTGACTTTGGAGCTCAACCATGCCTTCCTACACCTCGGATGCAGTCCAGATCTAGTTTGCAGCCTCAGTTGGACCCTGCTTGTTTTCGGCTCAAGATTCTGGAATTGGCGGTCGGAATGAGGGAGAGACGGATCCACGAGGTTTGGTACCTTCAGCAGCAACGCTATCGATAAAACGGCTGGGTATGACTAATGTTGTATTGCAGGGTGAGGTGATGCATAGTGATACAGCCGCTTCGGATGCCAGGGGAAGGACAGATCAGAGGGTGAGGGACAAGTTATACAGGGTAATGAGACACCTACAGAAGTGCCTGTCTCACATGTGTCCCCTGCACTTGAGCATTCTCCAGCAGTTCAGAGTATCTGACCCTCCACGACTAGTACTGATTCTTCAGGTTGGTCACCTGAAACAGCAATAGCTGCCGCGGATGGCTGCAACACCCAAATGGTAACTGGGTGCCAGATCCAGCAGATGCTACAGTGCAGGGTTATCATTCACCTGTTGGTGCCTCAGTGGCTTCTTGTTCCTCAAATAGTACTGCCTCTGTAACTGTACCTATACAACAGTCTACTTCCACTGCACCTGTTATTTCGGTTTCTACAACGGTTGACCACTTATCTACTTTGAGTGTAAATTCTAAAATGAAGGTTTTGGATCCTGTGCAGACGGATGAGGGTCCCCAATTTAAACTTTCAGACTTGTTTTCTAATAAGGGTGAACCTGCTCCCGTAGGAATGCTGTTCGGTTAATTTATAAAGGTGGCTTAGAAGATCTGCCTGATAGACTTTACATTGCTAAAGTTTTGCTAAAAGGCTCCATGAAATTTTGTCTGCAGATATATATGCACTAATTCATTTGGGTAACTGTACTTATGATATTAGCTTCAAAACCCCTTCAGGTCTGGAACGTTTTGGACAATTTTCCAGGTTGTTAAGAATTCCCTCTCTGGATACCTTATTTTGCTGTGCCCTTACTAAACCATCTGTTAAGTTGATTACCATTCTGTTTCAGTAATGAGGGGTACATATTGAGGACATTCTTTTGGCTGCATAGAAGATGTGAAGTTCTGGATAAGCCTGTGCCAATTCTAGATAGTGAGCAAATTTGGAATGGGGTTGGAAATTAAGGGTCAAACTGTTTGCTTCCAATAATGGCCCTCAGCATTTACCCAATAGTTTTTTCTTGGGTAGGGATAGGGAAGTTTGTTTTATGTTGGTCAGCCAAAGTCATGTTTTAAATGTGGTTCAAGAACTCATCTCAATACAGCCTCATGATACCCCTCGTTGTTCCCATTGTTTTGAATTTGGGCATTTGGCTGCTAAGTGTCTGAATTTATTTAAATGTAATTTATGTGAACAGACCGGCCATGAATATGCCAATGTCCTTGGGCATCCCATAATAGGGATGATTGTCCTTCACATGAAGGATTGATTGTGGTTGCTCAGCAAGTTGACTCTGTTCCGATACAACCCCTTCTAATGGATACTACTCCCTCGGTCACCATTCCCTAGTGTATCCTCTCATTCAGTTGAAAGCAGAGTCTAGGTGATTCTGTTCTTGTTGATTTGCTGCCACCAAGACCCAGCTTTCTCGGTAGTAGTTCCCTGTAGTCTCCTTGCCCACTACGCCTGACTTACCTTTAAATGATAAGTCTGATGATCTGGAGATGCCTCCTCCTCCATCTCAAGTAATACCTTTAAAAAGGTTACGGCTAAAAACATCATAGATCAGGGAAGCCTGTTCCGCTCGGCAGGTACCCATGGCTTCTGCCAGTGTTACTTCTGAGTTGTGAAACTAGGCAACAGCTTTGCTGTTTGGGGTTCTAAGGAAGACTCTGATGGTGAAGAATCAGACCTTTCTTCCAGAGCTTCTGTGGTTACTGACAATTTTTCTGAGGGTGATGAAGGTGAAGTGGGTACAGGTTGAGGGTCTTCCTAGACGCTCTCAACGTAGAGGGTTTCTAAAGTCACTTGATTATTTGTTAATTTTTGAATGGGTCAGGGTTCTCATCCTATTTCTCTTTGTCTCACCTTTATTATGGCTTCTTTAACGTTTACCACAATTAATGTTAATAGCATAAAAAGTCACAAAAGATGGTCACTACTATGTCCTGTTTGCAACAATTACGCAGTGATGTGATTTGTCTCCAGGATCTGAGGTTAAAACTATTTGTGAAGTGCAACGTGCTCAAAACCTATGTGTCCTGGGAGTGTCTTTTTGGTCGAATGGGGAATCCTTGTGAAGGGGTTGGGGTTTATTTACTAATTCAAGTTAAAGGTTTCCAGGATGGTGGACATTTGTCCAGGTCGTGCGTTACTACTTGATCTTAATTTTGGGGTGAAAGATTTGCAATTAATATTTATGCTCCAGTAAACTAAAGCATTCCGGTTGCACTTCTAAATGACATTCAACCCTATTTGTATTGTTCTCGTTTAATTGTTTGGGCTGGTGACTTTAATTGTGCTCTTAGTGTTGATGATAGAGGTATGAAGACGCCTAAATTGTTTTGCAACTCTCAAAAGTTGATACAAATATTAGATACTGCTCAACTTAAGGATGCATATCGTAGTATCCATTCTAAGGGTGGTTGGACGTTTTTAAAAATACGTTATCTACCAGGATAGATTTCATTTTCCTTTCTGTTCTTTTACAAGTCACCTTGGTTAATTTAAGGGTATGGAATTCTCTGATCACAAGTCTCTAACAGTTAGCTTAACGGGGAGGGTACTCCTCGATGTAAAAGAATTTGTGGAGGTTGAATTCCTCCTTATTGACTGATGAATCTCTTAAACTAGCTTGGAAGTCAGTATTGTGTGCAAGGCTTTCGGTTTTGATTTTATGATGATGCAGCTTCTTGGTGGGAGGATACTAAGAAGGACTGGAAAACTTTTTCAGACTTATTCTCATTCAAAGATTAATTCACAACATTTAGAGTATTTAAGTCTCAGGGCACAGTTGCAAAAGTTAATTTCTTTAACTGAAACTGAGGGTTAGATTATAGTGTTCAAATTAGAAACGTAAAAACGAATGTTGTAATATAGATATGATAGAGCTAAGTCTTTAGATCATGAACACAGGTTTGGTCTGAAATTGCACAAGGGTGCATTGGATCCTTTCAAGACTGTAAAGACAGGGTTGGTAAACGTTTATTACAGAATTAACAGCTGAATCGGGCAACTTAGTAAAGACTCCTTCAGCTCTACTTGAGGTCGTTGGACGTTATTTGGGTAATTTATATCAGAAAGATGAAGATGTTCAGGGTGGATTAATAGACTTTGATTGTTTACAAATACCTCAATTAAATGCAGTAGAAAGCCAACAGATGTTTGCGGATATTTCTGAATCAGAATTAAGAGAAGCCATTTTTCATTGAATGTAGATTCTTCACCAGGTACGGATGGCTTTGAGTGGCCTTTACCGGACTTTTCACGAAGATTTGGTTCCACTTTTGTCTAAGTTATTTAACCTTATGTTGTCATCAGCCCGGTTAGCCCCTCAATGAATCAAGCGTTGGTCGTATTGCTTTATAAAAAGGTTTGAAAACTGATTTACGTAATTGGAGGACATTGAGTTTATTGAATACGGACTTAAAAATCTTAAGTAAAATTTTATTACGTACATTAACTATTGTAGTGGATACCTTGATAAGCCCTTACCAAACTTGTTCTATACCGGAGATATGATGATTTATTGTTAATCGTGAACTTTTCTGCTTCACAGTCAGGTTTTCTGAAAGGTTATTTGCTTAGTCTTGATCAAGAAAAAGCTTTTGATCGTGTTTCTCATAAATTTCTGTTTTCTGTGTTGCATGCTTATGGGTTGCCACAGGGTTTTATTGATTGGATAAAGTTATTATATCACTCAGCTTCTCATCTTCCGAACGTGAATGGATGGCTTGGTACACCTGTGGCTGTACAGAGAGGGGTTCGACAAGGCTGTCCTTGAGTCCGTGTTGTATGTGTTTTTATTGATGTATTTATTCGTATGATTAGTGTTCATGATGGTCTGGCAGGAGTACGTCTTGCTGATAGGGACTTACTAATAAAAATTCTTGCATACGCAGATGACTTGGTTGTTTGTCTTTCAGAGGTTTGGAAGGGCCACACTCAGTACTGTGTTAGATTTGTTTTCTAATGTTTCTGGTTCAAAGATTAATTATGAGAAAAGTAGAGGTTTCCCTTTTGGTACCTCTCCTATCCTGGAATCTGGTACCCTTGCTGGTGTATTCATTTCTAAAGATCCAATAACTATATTAGGAATCAATTTAGTGATGGAGATATGATGTATGCAAATTGGTTTCATAAATTAAGTACAGCTCAGTCACTGGTAGCAAGATGGAAGGGTAAACAAATAGCTAAACGGAAACGCGTGTTGCTTATTAAAACCTTGCTGTTGCCAATTTTTGTACATGTTAGTTATGTGTTTCCACCTCCGATGTCTCTATTTACTTCCTTATATAGTATATTTTTCAGGCCTTTTGGGTAGTAGACTGAATCCCATTAAAAGGGATTCACTTATAGGAGTATCGACAGGGTGGGGTTGTTATGATCCACCCAGTGGCTTTTCTGAGTGTTTTTATTTCCTACAATTTCAGTCCTCTTCTACGACCTGGTATGAGGTTTGGTTTCCTTGTGTTAGATTATGGTTTTGTTAGGTTTACGTTATGGAAACAGGGCAATTCATCCTCTTTTACTAAGCTTCCCGGTTTCCCAAGTATGGTATAGAGGCCTTTCGTCTTTTGTTGAAATGGAAAATTACAGTTTCTCATTTGGAAACAATGACTAGGAAGCAATTGTATAGTTCTGTTGTTTTATCTGATTTTTCGGATACTTTGCTTTTCCTGATTGTCCTCCTCAGTCCCAAGAAAGGGTTCTAATGATGCTCTCACATAAACTACCTGATTTTCTATGGGATAGTGTTTGGTTGAGTTCTTATAGTAGATTACCTGTCGGTAACACGCATAAACACAAACAGCTTCACGATAGATGGTGTACACGAGAGACGTGTGTCTCTTTGTTAGAAACACAGAAACATCTTTTTAGACTGTCCCTATATTAAATCCTTTTGGGTTCAGTTGGCAACTAGATGGAAAGAGCCTTTATTTACATCGATTTCCTATGGGACTCTAATGTACGGTACAAATAGGGGTGAATGGTCCATGTATCCTGCTGACACTTTATTGTTTTTTTTTATTCGTTTTTATATTTGGCAATCTAGATGTTTTTGGTCTACTCAGCAGCATAGTTTCATTTGATGAACTCTTTTAATATACGACTACTTTTGCAGAACATTCGTGACTCTGATATGAAGATCTATAGCCAAGTGAAATGTTCTTCTTTATGGGTGAATTGTGACAAATGGCTGTGTTGATTGTTTTATTTTCTGTTTATACTGTTTATGTTGTGATGTTCTCTGATCCATTTTGTATGCATTTGTTTTTGTAATTGGTTCTTTGCTTGTCTGAGTCCTCTTTTCAATAAAAGTTCCCTACTGTATTGCTGGCGGTGGGGAGGTGCTGAGGCTAGTCTGCAGAATAGCAGACTGTGTTCAACACTTCATGGAGGCGGATGTCAGGATTGAAGCGGGTGAGGAGCTTACTAGTGCACAGCCAGAATCAGCTTTGCCTCAAGAGAGCAGCGAGTGAAAGGCGCTGCCTGTGGGCGGTTGGGGATTTGCAGTATTACCTGTGCAGCGGAAGTTTCTGACGTGCGGTCCTGTTCAGACCTGCTATCTGGGCACATTTTGGAGGATTTTCCAGTACAGGCTTTTCCCTGAACAAGCCACAAGGAGAAGAATGCAGTTCTGCTGGTACCTCAATGTGACAGCTACTCACCAGCCTCGGCGCTCAGCTGCTGTCACTGCGATGACTCACCCACGGGATGACTCCTGTTGCTGGACTGCGGAAGTTGAGTCGTCCTGCGCTCCTTTCCTTGGTTGATTGGAGTAAGGATTCAGCCTTGGTGGATGCAGGTTGGTTGTTGCAGGACAGACAGTGGGTGCAAGATTCAAACTGGATATCTTCTCGCCCGATCGCCTCAACCTTCTGAAAGTACAGTTCTTCCACAAGCAGCAGCAACTCCATCTCCAAGCACATCAGGTGACTGTTTAAATTCTTCTCTTTACCTACTTCAGCATTAGAAGATAAGACTGGGTCAGAGCAGCCCCATGCTCCCCGCTCCTTCCCTACAACGTGGTCAATTTCATCCTGGTCCACGTTTTTCAGATCTATTTCACAATAATAGACTTGACCAGGCCCCAGGAGAAATGCTGTTCATTTACAGTATTGGGGGCTTCAGGATCATCCTGATCGTTTCTACGTGGCAAGGAGGTTACTTAAAAATTAAATAAACTTCCAAGCAGCTGATATATATGCCTTCATCAACATTAGAGGGTAGGACACATTCGATGTCAGTTTCCGATCATTTACAGGGCTTGATAAGTTTTGGCAAAATATAAATCGTTGAAGACTACTCCTTATGGACTCCATTTTGGGTGATCCCATCACCAAGCCATTATTTAAGAAAATTAATATCATATTTACGTAATGAAGGTGTCAATGTAGAGACATTTTGTATTAGTTAGAGAGTAAATGTACTGTGCTTGGCCCCTCCAGACCAATCATTGGCGAGGAAGGATTTGGACTGGAAGCTGGAAATTTAAAATACAGTTACACATTGTTAGGGATAATGTCCAGCACATCCGAACAGTTTTCTGGGGAAGGATAGGGGTTATGTTTCTATCCTGGTCAGTCGAAGGCCTACTACAAGTGTGGCAGCGCTAGGCATTGAGTAGTGCATGCAATAAAATTAAATGTGCTCTCTGCGGGAGCTAGACCATGACAGTGGGACTTGCCGTAATGTATTTAATTTGTAACTTATGTGACGCACTAGGCCATGCATATCATCAGTGCCCTTATGCTGGGCAAAATAATCAAGGGGGTCCTGATATAGAAACCTTGATTTCTGAAGCTCAGGATAGATTCAGGCCTAGTTCTGAGGGGACTGCAGCCTTGAGATAGACCCTCTCACTGCAGGCCCTTCAGGGATTGCTGAACCCTAGACCTCTACTTCAGATCCAGCCCTGAAACACAGGCCGATCAACAGCCAGTGAGGTTCCGACACATTCCCACTCCCACGCTTCTGGGGTGCCCCTCCCCTGATACGAGTTTCTGAAACCTCATCCTAAAAGAGTTACAAGGTCTAATGCAAAAAAACTAGCTCAGACTTCTACTCTCCTTCGCTGCTAGCTTTTCAGGTTTTGCAAGACCAGGAGGGGACTCGGAGTCTGATGTATCAGTCAAATCAGGGGCGCATTTGGCATGGATTGTGATGATGATGGAGGTCCCAATTTATTAGAATCAAAGAAAAATCAGGCGTAACTGCAAAAGATAAAATATAATACGTTTCTCTGGCTTCTTTGACCATTATTTCCTCAACACCTGCAGCATAAAAAATTAGAGAGCGTTTAGGGCTTTTGCAGTTTTGTAAATCATATGTTGTAGACATTCTGTTTTCAAGAGACCCGATTTTCCTCCTTCTTTGATGTTACACACAAATAATTATGGTTCAAGGCCTTCTTTTTGGTCCTTCAGCCCGATGCTGCAGATGGAGTTGGATACTCTTTTACCATACTCATGTCCAGGTTATTGGTTGGTGGATATTGTTCCAGGCAGGGTACTGTTCCTGGACTGTTTATGTAAGGTTATTCCTTCGATATTAATACCTATGCTCCACAAGTTAAGTCAGCCAGGATTGATTTATTCAAAATATTGAACAATATCTATTTACACCTTGACACATTATCTTTGGGGGGGGTTTAAGTCTGACCTAGATCGAACTCAAGAACCAGGTACAACAGAAAGTGTACTGTGACTCATGGCCTTCACAAAATCCTGGTGAAAACATCTTTATTGGACACATATAGGTACCTCCATCATGGCCTTGGTCCTACCTGTAGACGGAAGTAGTTTCAAACTAGAATTGACTTTGTTTTCACTTCCTGTTATTTTTTACCTACAACTTTTTGTTTGTTTCTGTGCGAATTCCGACCATATGTTATTGAAGGTTTGTCTCAACCTTTCCCAAATTCCTCCCTATTTCCCTGCCATGATTATTAGATGGAAGCTGAATCCAGCCTTGCTGGCTCAGACTCAGTTCAGACTGCTCTTACAAATGTTTTGCCGACAGCAGTCAGTAGCTGGGCTGTATGATTCCTGGGAAGATTGGTGGGTAGCCACCGAACTGAATTTCAGCGTTTTTCAAGACTTTTCATGAAACAACCAGACAGAGGATTACATCACTTATTTGGGTCATAGGGCCCAGTTGTATAAATTGCTGTCACTCTCTACTTCCTTGGACGTTTGTATCAGGAGGAAATTGCCTCACTTAAATCTAGGATGAGACAATTTCGTTATGGAAGGCAAGTCAAATACATGATGACTTATCCTATGGTCTAAAGATCACCCTGTCTCAGACCCTTTCGGCCTGCAAATAGGCATTAGAAAGGAAGCTCATGGATGGGCTATATAATTCTCATGGTGTTTTAAAATCCACCAATGCTGAAATGCTACATATAGTACAGGAAATTCTACAGGACCAACATGGGCAAGCTTTTCAACCAACAAGTTCTTGGGATAGGCTTTTGATTTTCTCCCCAATCTTGACTCCTCATCAATCTAAGGAATTAGGTTTACCTATATCTCAGGATGAGGTCAGGTTAGAAATTATCCGCTTGAAGACGGTGTTTCACCTGGCCTGGATGGCCTCATAAATGACTTCTGTAAGTTTTTTTTTGGATGATTTTAGCTTCATACTGACCCTTGTTTATAATGAAATATTAGTCTCTAACACTTGCCCTCAGGCTTTTCTGATGCTGACCATTTCTTATTTAAAAGGGGCACAGACATGACATTAGTAGTTGGCGGCCGATCAGTTTATTGAATTGGACTATAAAATTTTGTTGCTATTTTGTGTCACAGGCTTCAAAAGTTGCCAAACAATAGAAACACTCTGGATACAGAAGTTGATACCAGCCATTTACAGAAAAAGGGTTCTGAAAGAACTCTTAAAACTGAAGGTGGACAAAGCAATGGGGCCTGATGGGATTCATCCCAGAATTCTAAAAGAACTAAGGGTAGAACTAGTGACATGACTGACTACCTCTTTAACAAATCATGGGAGGATGGGGTGGTACCCGAGGACTGGAGGAGGGCAGATGTGATTCCCCTTCACAAAAGTGGGAGCAGGGCAGAAGCGGGAAACTACAGTTAGTTTAACCTCAGTGATAGGGAAAATGATGGAATCACTTCTGAAGGAAAGAATTGTCGAGTATCTAGAGGCCAGATGGGCACAGGATCCAAGGCAGCATGGATTCACAGCGGGAAGGTCATGCCAGACAGAATCTGATAGATTTATTTGACTGGGTGACCAAAGTAGTAAATCAGGGAGGGGCTGTGGACATGGCCTACCTAGACTTTAGCAAGGCATTTGACACAGTCCCACAAAAGATTAATATACAAGTTAGCCAGCCTGGGAGTGAGTCCAAAGATGACAGCCTGGGTAAAGATTGGCTGGAGAATAGGACACAGACAGTAATAGTAAATGGAGTCCACTCTGAAGAATGGGGGTTACTAGTGGGGTACCACAGAGTTCAGTATTAGGACGGTCCTCTTCAGTGTCTTTATAAGCGACATTGCAGAGGGACTGGAAGGAAAAGTATGTCTGTTTGCAGATGACACAAAGGTCTGCAACAGAGCTGATGCACAAGGTGGGGTGGAAAGGATAAGAAGGACTTGGCAAGGTTAGAGGAATGGTCAAATGTATGGCAGCTTAGATTCAATGCTAAGAAGTGCATAGTAATGCACCTGGGAAACAAAAACCCAGGGGAAGAGTACACAGTGGGGGATGAGATACTAGCAACAACAAAAATGGAAAGAGACCTGGGGTAGTCATATCAGATGTCCTAAAGGTGGGCAAGCAGTGTGAGAGGGCAGCAAGGAGGGCTGGGGGATGCTGGGATGCATAGGAGAGGCATCACCAGTAGAAACAGGAAGTTATTATCCCTCTGTACAGACAGCTGGTGAGACCCCATCTGGAGTACTGCATGTAGTTCTGGAGACCCAATCTCCATAAAGACATAGACAGGATGGAAGCTGTCCAGAGGAGACAACTAAAATGGTGCAGGGTCTGCACGGAAGACATATGAAGAGAGACTTAAGGAGCTTGATATGTGTAGCCTCGAGGATAGGAGGAGAGGGGACATAATAGAAACTTTCAAGTACCTCAAGGGAATCAACAAAGTCCAGAGGGTAGTATCTTTCAAAAAGAGGAGTGCAAGAATAAGGGGGCACAATTTGAAGATGGGGGCAGCTCAGAGGTAATTTAGGAAGTATTTTTTCACAGAGAGGGTTGTGGATGCATGGAACGGCCTTCGGAGGAGTTGTGGAGTCAAAACAGTGGTGGAATTCAAGCATGCATGGGACAGTCATAAGGCAATTCTAGGGGTGGGAGTAGGAAGAAGTAGGCTGCTGGTTAACTAGGATCTGCAGCTTATCCATTAGGCAGGAAATGGGTAGACTGGGTGGGCCAAGCGGTCCTTATCTGCCATCAAATTCTAGGTTTCTATGTTTCTATGATTCACAGGATCCCTTAGCTTAGTCTCAAGGAAATACTTCTGGCCTGTGCTCTTCTCAAACAAAAAGGGGAGCAAGTATGGGGTGCTTAACCTCTTGCCCGGTCCTGAATGAACTATTTATTATGTCTCCACCTTATTCTGCTTTAGTGTGGTTCCTTGGGAGGTCCTCTGCGGACATGTTGTACTCTTCAGTTTTATCTGGGCATAGGAGTGTTCTAACAACTACTCTTGGGGCTCCACCTCATGGCACATTTTCTTACAAAGTTACTCCTGGGAATTCAGCCATTTCTAGCCTGACTGGGTCAGTGCTGTCACGTGCCCTGGCTGAGATAAGGGATGCTGTGTGTGTGCATCTCTCTCTCTCTCTCTCTCTCTCTCTCTCGTCCCTCTCTCCTCTCTCTCTATCCCTCTATTTCTCTCTCTCTCTCTGCCACTTTGGGCTTCCCAGTGGCTCTGGTCTCCCTGACCTAAAGCTCCTCCCAGACTTCTTATCTCTTCTCTCTCTGGTTGGCTTTATGTTTATATCCTTATCTTTCCCCTGTCCCTTGGGTCCCTTTCCCCACCCCTTCTTTTCTCTCTTCCTCTCTAGTGAGCAGAACTCAGGCAGAGGAGCTGGCTACAGTTACTGGCCAACCCGTGAGCACCAAGTCATGTGTCGGCCTTGAGGGCGGCGCTGTCTGTGATATCGGCTCCTCCTCAAAAGTCTTAAAGTTACATGCTCCTGCAGAGTTGGTGCCTTCAGCTGATAACCCCACCAGTAATGAATAGTGAAGATATCTTGGAAGATCAAGAATTTCAGTAAGTACGTAATTTTCATTTCAGCCTTACAGCTCAGCAAGCATCTGAGATTCCTTTCTTTTTTCCTGAAGGAAAAGGGAACATATTTTGACTAGCTATTCAGTCAGTCCTCCATCAGGTAGAATGGGGTTTGGTTTCCCAGGAGTCTATGTGATTTATTCCTGTTATTGGTGTTGTTAGGTGGTGTTCCATTGGGCTGTGGAAAGAGCCACCATTTCAAGGCTGTTGACTGAGCCACCACTCACCACTCCCCCTTTGTTCCTTCGCTTTGACCCTATCATTGTTCCTTCTGTGACCCCTTAATCCTGTTGCTCTCTTCCTTTTTACAGGCTGCATCTTCCTAACAGGTCACCAGATTCCGCCGAGGAGCTTACTCCCTCCTTCCTCCCTGCAGTCCCTAGAGCTGGAATCCAGCATTTTACATCAAGGTACAGAGGAGTTGTTAGTGCTTCTAGCATTTGCTGAACTGGGCTCACCCACCCGCCCACCCCTCCCTCCCTCCCACCCTGGACAGTCTCTTTGATTTATAGACAGGTTGTTTCACATGACAGTTGCGTTCGGACCATCCAAAGGCAGGCACTGTACCCATTGAGCTATTCTGCCCTCCCACCCTGGGCAGTCTCTTTGATTTATAGGCAGGTTGTGTCATGTGACAGTTGCAACGTTTTCCTCTCTCCCCAAATCTCCCTGGCAGTTTATTTTGCTAGACCTCTAGAGGGCACTGTGCTCTCCCTCCTCTCATCTCTAAACAGAATTTGAGGTGCCCTGTGCCCAGCTGCTGCCTGTTTATCCTGTTCTCTACCTCCTTTGTCCATGGAACTACCCTCCTATAAGCTCTTTCACTGTCTCTACATTGCTGGTATCCCTTCATCGGTCTAAAGCCCAGACCTATTGTCAGGCTGTCGGACCATCCAAAGGTAGCACCCTATCCATTGAGCTATTGTGCCTGGCCACCCCCTCTCTCCTGCCCTGGGCGGTCTCTTTAATTTATAGGCAGGTTTTGTCACACATGACAGTTGTGTTCCGGACCATCCAAAGGCAGGTGCCCTACCCATTGAGCTATTCTGCCCACCCACCCCACTCCTTCCTGGGCGGTCTCTTTGATTTATAGGCTGGTTGTGTCCGCGGACAGTTGCAACGTTTTCCCATCTCCCCAAATTTCCCTTGCAGTTTACTTTGCTAGGCCTCTAGCGGGCGCTGTGCTCCCCTGCCACTCATCTCTAAATGGAATTTGGAGGTGCCTATGCCCAACTGCTGCTTGTTTATCCTGTTTTCTCCCTCCTATGTCTGTGAGCTGATCCTCCTGTAAGCCTTTTACCATCTCTACATTGCTGGCATCCCTTCATAGGTCTAAAACCCAGACCTATTATCCAGGCATTCAGACCATCCAAAAGCAGGCGCCCTACCCTTGAGCTATTCTGCCTGTTACATGTTTCACCTACCCAATTTAGCTAAGACCCGTATGGCCCTCTGTGTCACAACTACAGAAACCATCACCCCAGTTTGCTTTTAGCTCCTTATAAGATCCTACCACTAGGGGCATCAGCTTAACCTTATACCTAATAGTCCTAAGGGATTATCTCTCTTTCTCACAGATGTAGGATATATTGTATGACCAGTAGAGGTAATCACTGCTCTCCTCCTATCATATTATATTAAGAAATGGCATCTATTGTCCCTCCACACCCGTTATTACTCCATAGTATCCCTAAATTTCTGTTCTGTATATCTGTTCTTATACCCTGGTACATTAAATAGGACATAACATGGGGATATGTATATTGAACTATATCGTGTATGCTGCCTCTTCTTCTTTGGCACCTTTTATCTCAGAGATGTCTCCATTCCTAAACAAGACTATTCTGTTAACAATATACACATCTTGGCCCAGATATTCAAAGCTTTGAGCAATTACACAAACTGTTTGCGTGGGTTTAGCACAGGATTAGCATGGGTCTGCCATATTCAAAAGGCCAAATAGCACACACAAACTGCATTAGCACCGGGCAAACCATAATTATATGCAGGGGTGAAGTGAACATGAATACAGGCGCTATGAGGATATTCAGTGACTAGCTGCGCTAAGGTTTAAGCGCGACTTAGCGCAATTATAAGCCGCCCAGGAGCTGGTCTTAACCCTGGGCAAACAGCCTTCTGCTGACATTGTTGCTTTGTATGCGGTGTTAGCGCGGTGTTTGTGTTGGGCTTAAGTAACTTAACACACATAATGACACTTAGAAATTGCCAGACATGGAGGACACATGCTGCTCACTGATGGCAGCACCTCTTACCCTTATTATCCTTCAAAATTATACACCACCCTATTCCCAGAACTATGCAACTGCTTCCATAAGGCCTAGTCTCCCACCCAAACTCCACCCTCCTTCTGTAATCCACTATGTTTAGTTTCCTTCTTCTCCAGTCAGTTATCATACTTCATATAAAAGCCTATAGAAGCCCTACTATCTGAATATTATCCCTTCTATATTGAATGTCCTCTTCATTTTACAGGTTTAAGTTATTGTTACTGTGCCTTGTATATCTGTAAATTTTGTATATATCTCTCATCTATTTGATTGTATTAATGTTATGTTATTCTCATGTCTTTGTACAATACTTGTATCCTTCTTTGTATGACCACTCAGGTCCATCTTGTAAATGAGCTACGCTCAATGATGTTTGCCTGAATAAATAAAGATTTTGATTAATTGATTGATTGATTGATTGATGCCAATAGCTGCCACCAGTCCCAGCCAAGCGCACATGCAGTGAGGTGATCAGCCCACAGGGGACATCATGGTAATGTGGCCATACAGTACACACCTGCAGACCATACGTCTGTGGTGACCAACAGATGCCAGCACACATGCAGCACTGTGGGCATGGTGGCCATGAGGAGAGAGGGTGGACGGATGGCCAGACCTCACCACAGCCCAGGTGTGGCTGGCAGCTGGGACACATCACAGTGCACATGGGTCAGTAGTGGGAATACCTCACCACCTATGTGCCTGTTGGATCTACATGCCCCCAGGCACATACCGCACAACTATACAGATGCCACAGCACACACAACTGGCCGTGTATATGTCACTGTGAGCATCCCATGCCACAGGTGCAGCATCTGTGGAGCACACAACAGTGAAACAGTACTGTCCACTGTCAGTAATCCCTTGAGCTTGCCGCAGAGACCTGCAACAGGACTTCAGCCTGCTTCAAGCGTAACCTCTATCAGCTGAAATTGTTGCTAAATGCAAAAAAAATTAAAGTAATGCTTCTTCCCTCATCTCCCGTTGTATCCACAACTAATACCAGTCCAACACACTCACATAACGACCCTCCTGGGCAAGACACTTGAGGTAGTGGACAAATTTAAATATCTGGGATTTTGGCTTGATTGCAGATTATCTGCTGTAACCCATATTGAAGAACTGTCCAAAAACTAAAACAAAGGCATGGTCTATTCTATAGAATTAGAAGCTACTTAACCATGAAGAAAAAATAAGACTGGTCCAGGCCACTTTCCTACCGCTCATTGATTATGCTGACTTTCTTTATAGCCATTGCTCCAAAGCAGCTCTTGTCAAACTGGACACACTCTTTTACAAAGTGCTAAAGTTTATCACTGGCCTTTCAGAACTCACCATTGTTCTCTCTATGCCAAACTTGGCTGGTCCACGCTTCATACCAGAAAGCTAAAAATGCCACACTATGGTCATACAGAGCTATTACAAACAAACTCCCACCCTACAGTATATCTCCAAACTCTTTAAGCGCACACCAGGTTCATGGGCTTTCACAATTTGAGTGACCCCTGCAATGTGTAGTGTCCCTTTAATATTGTATGTATTGAAGTGCTTTTCTTGTGTGGAAACGTGCCATTCTGCTAGAATTGTTAGCTGTCAGTATCCTTCAAATATTGTATGTATTGTAATGCCTTCTATCCTGTCATGTCCTCAGGATAACCTTGTAAATGAGCTTGCTCAGTGGTGTTATTCCTGGTAAAATAAAAGTTGATTGATTGATTGGTACATTGTGCCATCTCAGTTGCAAGGGGCCAATTCTAGGCTTGCTTTCTGCCAGAACCATGTGCTTCAAGGCTGATGCCTTTAAGAGCACTGTATGTCTCCTGTCTGGCTAGTGGTGTGATTATCTGGACCCATACTCAGCTAGGTGTGAGGTCTCCCCAGTGATTTATACAATGGTAACACCACCTTCCTCTTTCTGCTGGTGATACCTCCCTATGCAACCTAGCATCCCACTAGCTGTCCCCACTTTCTGGCCACCTTTAGGTCATCAGATATGATTACCCCAGGTCTTTTTCCTGTTTGGTGTTCGTCAGTACCACTCCCCCCAATATGTACTCTGGCCCTAGGTTTCTGTGCCTTAAGTGCATGATTTTGCACTTCTTTGCATTGAAACTCAACTGCTACACCTTGACCACTCCTCTAGCTTCCTTAGATCTCTATTAATTTTTTCCATCCCCACCCCTCCCTGGAGTGTCCAACCTATTGCAGATTTTGTGTCATCAAAGGCACACCTTCCCTTCTAGACCTATACAATGTCACTAACAGACATTAAATAGGACTGGTCTCGTCCTGATCCCTGTGGCACCCACTGGCCACCTCCTTCCTCGGAGTGAACTCCGTTTAACCACCTCCTCTGGCCTACCCTGTAACCAACCCCACCCAGTTTACCACCCTTTGGACCCACCCAGGCTGCCCAACTTGTTTACAAGTCTCCTATGTGAAAGGTGTTGAAGGCCTTACGAAAGCTAGGTAGGCCACATCCACCACTTCACCTTTATCTAATTCCTGGTAACGCAGTCAAAGAAATCTATCAGATTTGTTTGGCATTACCTCCCTCAGTGAGTCCATGCTTCTTCAGATCCTGTAAGCCACTGGATTCTAGATATTCCACAGTTCTCTCTTTCAGTAGTGATTCTATTATTTCTCCACCACTGAAGTTAGGCTGACTGGCCTGTAATTGGCAGCATCCTCCTGCTCCCACTTTTGTGAGAGTGGGACTACATCTCCCTACTCTATTCCCCTAACCACTCCCGTCTCCAGTGAGTGGTTGAACAGAAACTGTCAGAGGTGCACCTCTCTCTGAGCTCCCTCAGTGTCCTTGGATGCATCCATTCTGGCCCCATTGTCTTGCCCATTTTCAGGTTTCGAGTTCTTCAATACTCTCTCCTCTGTAAATGGACTAGTGTCCCTCCCTTCCTTTGATCCTCTTGTCGCTTTTCTGTGGCAAGTTGCCTTCCCTTCCTCTGTGAACACTGAACAAAAGTATTTATTCAGGATGTCTGCTTTTTCCTGGTCCCCTCCACACAATCCCCTTCCCTTCCTTAGCCTTACAATCCCACCCCATGTCTTTTCGCACATACCTGAAAAAGTCTTGTCCCCTTTCTTATTGCCTGGGCTATTTTCTCTTCTTTTTGTGCCTTTATGTCTAACTGCTTTCCCTGCCCTCTGTTTTCCTGATACACTTCCTGACCTTCTCCCTCTGTGTCTTCTTATACCTCCTGAATGCTGACTTTTGCCCTAACCTTCTCAACCACCACTTTTGAGAACTAATAGTGGTCTTATTTTCCTTTGCTTTGCTTGCCCCTGATGCAGAGGTTTGTTGCCTTCACCATCGCCCCTTTTAGTTTTGTCCACTGTTCCTCCACTCCACCCAGTCCTCGCTCCATGCCAGGGCATCCTGAGGCATTCCTCCATCTTTTTAAAATTGGCTCTCCTGAAGTCCAGGACTCTGCTTTGTGTGGACTCTATTCTGCCATGTACTTATATTGAACCAGTCTTTCCACAGAGACTGGGCACATTCAATTAGATGGGGGAAGGTGTAGGCAGATATGGGCACTAGCTCAGGCTCCCAAAATACTGCTGCACTCAGAAAGCAACAGATCCAGACAAGCTCAGTTACAAAACTTAATTAGGCACCACATTAAGAGTCACAAAACTTTAAAATCTCCACTAGACCAGTATGTGCCACACAAATGCAGAGAAACTAACCCCAGCACTTCATCGTTATAGCTTCATCACTACACCCTTCAATGATCACTGGACCCCAGGTGGCCACCCACCATGATGTCTGCAACACTATCCCCATTGGTGAATACCAGGTCCAGTACTGCCTCCTCATGTCTGGGCTCCTTCTTACTTGTCTCAGGAATGCCCCTGCAAAGAGTTCAGGATATCCTGCTCCTAGCTGAAGCTGCAGCTTGGATGCTCCAATCTCGTCCTGCAGATTGAAGCCCCCACCAGCAGGATCTCCCTTATTTGCCATATTTTGGATGGCTTCCACCAGAACCTTATCCAACTCCCCCACCCCCATGCCTGAGGTCTGTAGATCACGCCAGTGAATAGCAGCTCCTCCCTTCTCTAGGATGATCCACAGTACCTCTGCCCCTCCTGAGTTCCTGTGTCTCAGATGCTTTTATGCTGTCCCTCACATGAGCTACTCCTCCCCTTCTTACCACCTTCCTTCCTGAAAAGAGTATAGCCTGGTGCTGGCTATATCACTGATCATGATTCTCACTGCACAATGACTCAGTAATGGTGACAATGTCCAGGTCAGCCTCCACCATAATGGCCTCAAGGTTAGGGATTTTATTTCCCAAACTCGAGCATTTGCACACACGGCCTTCCAGACTCTGCTACCACCCAGCTTGTCAGCCCCATTCTCCTTTGCCTCCTCCTACCCCTTCTGTTGTTTCTTGTTATTAAGTTCTTGAGATTTCTCTCCTTAGGTTCTCCTACTGACTGCTTCAGCTTGTGTGTGTGTGGGGGTAGTGTTTATCTCCCTGATTTCTTCTGCCTCCTCCTCAGCCATTGTAAATGCTCACCAGTGTAACATTTAAACCATTCACTAAGGACTGTGATTCCCTCCTGGACAGATACAGACCATCTCCCTTGTACTGGCCCTTATCCCTCCAGGTGGGATCCCAGTCCCCAGTGTAGCTGAACTCCTCCTTTCTGCACACTCCTTCAACCATTGATTAAGTTCCTGGTGCAGTACCCTATTCTCCCGTCATAGACAGGCAGCATCTCAGAACAGGCCACTGAGCATGCTACCTGCCAAGACCCTCCCAAACTCCATGAACTCCTCCTGCACTATCCTAGTCTCATCCCTAAGCAGGTCATTGGTCCCCAGGTGAACAATGACATCCAGCTCTCCTTCTGTCCTACTGCCTAGCGATCTTCAGGATCCTATTCCCATCCCTCCAAGCCATGGCACTAAGTAGACACCATACCTCCTCTCCCCTCTCTTCCTGCCCCAAATCAATCCCTCTTACAGTGAAGTCCCCCACCAGGAGTTGCTTCCTCTTCCCTGGAATCCTCTGCCTCCCTCTTTGGGGTCTTCATTACAGAGGATCACCACATCTCCCTTGGTCACTACTGCGAGTGCCTCAATGAGACAATCCCACCCTGCCAGAATGGTGTAGGAATTTTGTAGTGGTTCCATATGGTGAGTGTGCCTCTGATCCACCCTCCCCGCCCCAGGCCCACCATGGTCCAGAGCCCCAGGACTGGAGTGCTGTATAAACAAAAACTGATTGATTGATGACTCAGTCAGCCCTGTGCCCCATCCACCCATACACTGTTTAGATAAGAACATTACCAGCTCTTGATATGCTGCCACTAGTGGACACTGCATTTATAATCCATCCCTCAAACCCTCTATTCCCCAATACTTCTATTTAAAAGTTGAGCCTGCCTCCTCCTTACCTATAATCCATGGTTTTGAGGGGACCAAACACAGTCCAAACCCAAGCTGACTCATCCTCCCCAACCACCACCACTAGTAGCATGCTATTCACTTTGACAGGCTCCTGCTTTTGATTGGTTTTGTTTCTACCTCATGTGCTGTCAAGAGTCAGTACAGGTGGGAGGCATCCTGTCACCTCCTCTACCCATCAGGCTGGGTTCCACAGGGCTCCATCCTGGGTCCTATCCTCTTCTCGTTTTCCTGAATGACCTCCTCTCTACCTGTGCCAACTTGCAAACTCACGCGTATGCAGATGACACAGTTATCTTTGTCTCAGTCCGTCTACTGAAGCTGTGGAAGACCTGCCCATAGGGACTTCAGCAACATTCTGTATTGTTCCAGTCCAGCTAACTCCAGGTCAAAACTAAAACCACAGTGTTCAGCCTTTATACCAGTCAGAAACTGGCCAGACTTACAGCCCTCCCTGTTTTCACCACATTGGCTGTGCATTCCTTCAGGTACCTCAGTGTGTGGCTTGACAGCAAACTGGACTTTATAGCCCACATTTATACCATCCATGCAAAATCCCACCCCAAGTTTGCTTGACCTGTGCGGCAGCAAGAACTGCTTATCTTCACAGGTCCGCAGGAAGCTTGTTACCATAATGGTGCTCCCTGTCTTCAACTATGCAGATGTATTCTATGGCACCACCCCTCCACTTCCCTTGCCAGACTGGACACCCTCTGTAATGTCTTTTGCTGCTTTACTACAACCCCCACCCTGTACTCACCACTGCTCGTTCTACTCCTCCTATCTGTCCTCTCTACCACAACATTACTAGCCTCACTGCCTCATATTCAAATACTGGTTAGGTTCCCTTCCTCTTTCAGGTAACCAGTTAGAATAGTGCTACAATAATAGCGCAGAGAAAGGAGTGTGGTCTGGAGAGTGCCCCCTGAGGACAGCGATATGGGTTTAATAGCACTATGCAGTAGCGCTCCCCAGTTCGCTATCCGTGGCGCTAGGAATAGCTGAATAGCAGAGGATTTCAGGAGGCTGGCTGAGCTGCTCCCATAGCAGGAAGGCTAAGGCATGGAGCAGCTTGGCAGAGTGGTGTCAGAGACCAGAGTTCTAATCCTGGTCTCCCTTTATTTCTTCGTTGCTGGACTTTTTTTTTTTTTTTTACAAAGGCCGTAGAAAAGTATTCCATGGCCCCACATTTTGTCTTTTACTTGATCCGCATCCCCCTCGGGTGAGAATCTTTTAGTTCGAAAGGGCGTGGGACAGACCCCCCACATAAAATACATTAAAACAGTTTGTTGGTGCTCTGTGGAGTGACAGCATTCTGTCCTGCCACTGTGGTGGACAGCGCTGTCAATACAGCGCTGTAGTGGATGGTGCTGTTATTGACAGCACTCTTCTGACCAGTGCCCCTCTTTCCTCTCCTCTCCCAATCAGGATCATCACATTTCGCCACTTCTCACCCTTGCTTCTTAGCTGGGCAATCTGCCTTGTCCTGTCAGTTTCCCACACTCTGGAATCTACTCCCTTCCGCTGTCTGCCTTTCTTTCTCCCCTGGCTCCCACAGGCACCAGTTGAAACTCCTCCTCCTCTCCTCTGCCTGAGCCTGTTACTCATCCTCCTGATGCCTTTCCAGTTTGGAGCCCCTATCATCCATGTTAGGGTCTCTGGTGGGTCTCTCTACCTGCCCTCTGGTTTAATTTCCTTCTCTCTTGCACTTCCCTCCACCACAGGGCCAAGCATACACCTGTCTTACAGATCTCTCACCTGATTCAGAATTGTTTTCATTGCACGCTGTGTCTTGATGCTATTTGACTTGCACTTGCCAGATTTTCCATATGTACTGTGACCGCACTTTATTTTTATACCAGTCGTTATACCAGTTTTTGTATAAATGATTTGTTGTTATGTATTTTACTTCTGCTTTTCCTGTTCCTTTCCACCTGGTTGCACCTGGAAACATGCCTTGTCTCAGAGTGCATCTCCTGGTTGCCAGTTTTCAAACAAACTTATCCCACCCTCACAATCCCCTTAATGCCATCATTTTACAGTTGCTCTATAATCCCATAATCCATAATTTGTGTATTGGGGATGTACCTATAAACCAGGCTTACTCAACCGATTGCCCGTTCTCTATCCCCATAAATTGTTTAGATTACAAATTGCCTGTTGATGGCACTGTGTCAGAAGCCACCACCATGTTTGTAATCATTTTGTTTCATTTCCCACAATCCCAAATGACTATGTTTACAAATATCCTCACCCTTGACCGCTGCTTCCATGATTTGTGCAATCATAGTTCAATACCTAGCTAAATCAATCAGTTCCTTCCAGGCCATGACTTGCCATTCACTTATTTAGTCATAGACTGTATAAACTCACATTACACACAGGAGAGGAGCAAGCAGCCAAGCAGTTAGCCTCACTGTTGGAGCGTCATCTGTGCTGCACCACTCCACCACCTTCCTCTGTCTGGGAAGCACAGCATATGTTTATATCATCTATGACTGTATAATTGAATAGCATGCTACTGGTGGGGGACAGAGTTAGCTCAGATTTGGGCTGTGTTTGGTTCCTTTCAAACCGTGGATTTGAGGTAAGGATGGAGCAGACTCAACTTTTTAAAGAGGTATTGTGCAGTGGGCTGTTTGGGAGGGTGGATTATAAACACAGTACCTACTAGTGTCACCATACCAAGAACTGGTAATGTTCTTATCTAAACAGTGTATGGGTGGATGGGGTACAGGTTGACTGAGTCATCAGTTGATCAGTTTTTGTTCATATAGCACTCCATCTCTGGGGCTCTGGACACTGCACATAAAAACAATAAAACATGTATAGTATAAAACAATTGAAACCTCAATTGATACTATATATATATATATATATATATAAGCATAAAACACACTGTGAGGAACCGCATGTTTCGTGGAGGTTTATAAAATTCAAGTGAGTTTTTAATTTTGCTTTAAAACCTTTTAGAGGCCTCCACTATTGAGATATGCTAAAGGCGGAAAGACAGGGTGTTCCTAAGCTTGGGAACCACCACCATGAATGCTCTATCCCCAGACAATTTTAAGCATGTCCATGGAACCTGGAGGAAGTTCTCAGCAGTGGAGTGGAGATGGCAATCCAGGGTATAGAGGTACAGAATGTCTCTAGTGTAGCCAGGGCCCAAATCACGAGGGCCTTGAAAACCAACCAGAAAATCTTGAAGCTGGTGTGCCATCTAGCTAGAATCCAGTGCAGATCCTGCAGTACAGGCATGATATGATGAAAAGTGCTTCTACCAGAAATAAGCCGAGGAGGCAGTATAGACCAGTGGTTTAAGGCTCTGAGTTGCAAACCTGCAGATCTGGGTTTGAATTCATAGCCCCACTTGCATACTGTGTGACCCTGAGCAAGTCACTTAACTTCCTTGTGCTCCTAGGTCACACCTGTAAACAAACTTCAGCTAGTGTGTCTCTCCTGATTAAAAAAAAAAAGCCTTGCGACAGCATTCTGCACTAGCTGGAAATGGTAGACCAAATCTCAGAAATCCCTAGCTACAGAGCTTTGCAGCAGTCAAGGCAAGATATCTTGAAGTCATGCACCAATGTCATCACCTCTGTCATCAGTTCATCGTACTGAAGATAGGGTTTCAAACAGGCGATGCTCCTAAAGTGGAAAAATCCACAGCAGACAATGACTGCCACCAGCACCTCAAATGAAGACTTGTCCACTATGACACCTAGAATTTTAGCCCTATCCACAGCTCTAAGGAAGGTGCCTCCCAAAGAAGGAAGAATGATATACTTTTGTCTTTATTGCCATTTCCTGAGGTCCTTGTTCTAACAGCAGTAACTCTGTTTTTACTCATACTGAAGCTCCAGCCAGCTGGCAAGCCAACCAGTCACTCAATTCGGACTGACACTGATCAGTTACAGTCACAGTGTCAGTCTAATCCAGTGCAAAAAGAGGAACATCCATGAGTCATCTGCATAACATTGAAAACCCAGATTTTAATATCTCACTATCTGCCCGGAGCCAACATGTACACTGTAAACAACATCAGGGACTAAACTGGCCTTGAGCAACACCACAGTGAACAGCAGCCACCCTGGAGGAAAATTTCTCCAGGGTTATATACTACCCCATGCAAACCAGGAAGAACTCAAACCAATGCGACACTGTACCGTGATTTCCTTGCTTCCTTAGGCAATCATTTAAACCCAGTGGTCCATGTTGTCAGATGCCAACAAGAGATCGAGAGGATGACCATTGAGTATCCCTGTCCCTCTCCCCTCCATCCCTTGCAAGGAAGAGATCATTTGTCACCTTTACCCGGCAGTCTCTGTGCTGTATTGAGAACTGAACCCTGGCAGAAACAGCTCATAGATATAATGAAGTTGGGGTGCCTCCAAATTCAATGCAAACACCTTCTGAGTTGCCTTCTCTAGAAATAGAAGATTTGAGACAGGTCTGTATATTATGAGGACCTCTGGGTCCAAGATGATTTCTTAAGAAAAAGAATCACCACTATGTTTTTCAATGTGGCAGGTAAAGAACCCTCTCAAGGTGTATCCCTAGCTGGTGCTATTCAAGGGCTACTACCCCTGCCTGCCTGCTTGGCTAGTAGCAGGTTAAGGGGCCTGGGTAATGAAATGGGTGCCTTCACCAAGAGGTCAGGGTTATTGGTGGTCAAGCTAACCTGGGCATGGCCCTCCGGGACACTGCAACCCCCTCTTTCCCTTCTAGTGGCCTGAACAATATAGAATAATTACTTACACAATGACCCCTTATTTACCAGGGGCAATTACCCACACTATTTGCACTTACCACCAGGGCTGGTTCCTCTAGCTTGACCCTGAGACCCCCTGTAAAACAAGGTTAAGCACAGCAAATAGCAGCAGTACAATACTTTGGCACAAACTGGAACCACAGTCAGGTTAAATGCAAATAAAGTTAAATCTGATTTATTCAGGGGACTTGAACAGGAGGGCGTAATCAAGTTGATCTGCTTAAAAGCTATATTAATCAGACAGTTATGCATGCAGTTCAGAGTCCCTACACAGTCACACACTTTGGGTACCCAGGTAGGAAAACAGTGGGCTAGCCAGGAGCGTTGCAGCTGTTTGGGGCCCTGTGATGGAAGAAATCAACATGCGCAACACACACTATTTGTAATCCGGGCGGAGGCTCAGTTAAAAGAAAAGGCAACAAGACATCAGATGACAGCACTTTTAGATTTAGTTGTTGCTGCAGGGAGCTACCCTGTTGTTTACTCACGATACCCAATACTGGACACAGGCAGGGTGAAATCAAGACTTCAGGCTGTTGAGCTGGAGTGCCAGGAGAAGCAGGGCCCACCACGAATCACTGAGGCGTCATTCCTGTTCAAGGCATTGAGCAGGGACTGATCCTCAGTCCAGTCTCTTGTCGGTGACTTTCTCTGCGTAGTAGGTATTCTGGCTGGGCCAGTGTAGCAGGGCCCAGGCAAATGGAAATGGATACAGATTCAGTCCGTGAAGCTGGATACAGCCTCTAGCAAGCAAAACACAGTTCAGACATACAGTGGGGAACCAAATCAAGACCCACTATAAGCACACAGCACATTCACATGTAAGGAAATTCCACTGTACCAGGCAAATGGCTCTCCGGTTGCAATTACAGAGTCTCTGCACAATCCGGGAGTTCAGAGGTAGCTAAGTCCTTACAGGCCGATCGCAGTCAGCAATCTTTGGTCTTCTTCAGGTTAAAGCCTGGTCACAATTCAGTGGCTTAATTTGCTCTCCAAATTGGATTCAGTCTGAAAAGCACGAGTTCCCTCTCAGGAACAGCAGGCAGGCATGCAGGCCAAACTCAGGCCTTTCCACAGTTTTCCTGCCCGAATCCATTATGGATTGCTGCTGAACTATCTCAAGCTGTTACTTCTCCACTTCCCAACTCAGATCTAACTGAAACTGCAAGCAGTGTGGGACTTTCCCAAGATCCAAAAGGTTTGGTTGACTGATCTGTCAGTCACAACAAGGGCTCCCCTCCAGATTATTTTAGGTGCCAAAAGCCCAAAACTACAATTTCTACAAGTTTTGGCCCTACCAACCCCTGTAGGCAGCCTCCATTTTAGAGTCCCAAATGTACTGATTGGCCCATTCTGCAGTCCAGGACCAAGATGATGGAAACAAACAGAACTGTCCATGCTGCAGAAAAGGCAGAGTAAGAATAAATTGCAATATTATTACTATTCTAACGAATGATCAGCAAACAAGTACATCTTCTAATGGAGTTCCCTCTCAGATTAATTATGACTGCAATCCAGGCAGCTCTTAAATAGCCAGTATACAGAGGCTATACAGGCACTCTGTGGCAATACATTTAAACTGCTAAAATGCAGAACAGCAGCCTAGCAGTGAGCATTTAGGCAAGCTCAAGGAAGACTTTTAGGGAACCCTCATTTGTAGGAGAGGGTTACACCTTCCCTGCCTGAGAAAACTTGGCGTCTGCTTCAAGTCTGTACCATCATGCATCAGTTAACATAAACGTATTTACTATACATATTCACTACACTTCATGATACTATATCCATAAGGACAATACTTTTGCATGTTTCATACAGGCAATACTGATTCCACTATGATTAACATACTTGTGACATCACAATACTGATTCATGTTATAACTTCTGTACATTAAACAATGTGAGGAGGGGCCCTATCGCTATCTTGGGCCTGGATGGGGCAGGGGCACCATACTGAGAAGGAAGAACAATCAACCTAAAATTGGCCATTAAACTCAGTTTGGGAAGTGAGCTCTGAGAAATATAAACACCTTTGTGAACCACATTGAGAGGCAAATCCACTGGCCTCCTGGGAGCATCATAACTGAAGCACAATACTGGCTTGACAGCTCAGTCAGTCTTTCTGGAGGGAACAGCCACAGTCTCTGTACATTCAGCACTAACTTTGGAGCTTTCGTCATTTTGTGAGGGGTGCCTCTGCATGGATGGGAATGTCCAAACTTGGAGTACTATCAGCTCCTTGTTTGTAGGCTCTGTTTCTACAACACTTTGCTCACTATTATCCTCTGACAAAGGCCCAGGTTGCTCATTTTCAGCAGGATCTAGCACAATTAGGCTTTGCGGCACTGAAGGGTGGCTGTCAGCACTCTCACATTGTTCTTCAGGTTCTGGTGTATCACCAGGAGACTCAGACCATCAGCTTCTTCTTCAGGAAATTCACACAGTTCCACAAAACACAGAGAGTCTGCAACCTCAGATGTGATGCTTTGCACCTTACTTTCGGGGAGCATTTGCTCCAAGAATGAACTGGGGGTTAGGCAGTCCAGAAGGCCCAGCATCATCTCCACAATTAGTCATAGGTTACCTCAAAACAGCCAACTCAATTCATAGGAGGGGTAACAGGCATTGTCAACTCACTATCGTCAGAGGTGGACTGACAGTCACTATCATTCTGGGCCTGCTGCGGGGAACCTTAACTCTGTAACTACTGGGGTAGGTTGGTACTGTCTGTTTTGTGCAGCAGCATGAGTCACCGGCCCAGGGGATGCAATGTCTGCTGGCTCATCTTCAATAAAAACTTGGCGATAGGCAGCAAGTGGTTACGGTGCATGGTCTTGACAGCTTTGGGTTGTTCTCTGGGCATACCATGTATACTGGTAGATCAACCAACTTTCCAACTACTACATGAGGAAGATGGTGCCACCTATCAGCAATTTTGTGCTTGCCATGTAGTCCCAAATTTCAACAACACACACGTGTCTCCAGGCCATAGCTCTTGAGCCTTTACTTTCTTGTTGTGCCTGTGGAAGATTCTCCTAGGTTCCTGGTTATGGTCTTTTATAGGTCTGCCAAGAAGGGTTCCCTCATGTGTCTATTGCCATCTTTGTTTGTATAGTTTTGTGTCCTTGTCTGTCCTACATGGATTGGCCACCATGTAACCTATGTATTTATGTTTTGTAGTGTCCCCCTTCTTTTGGCAAACATGTTATCATAAAGTAGACAGCAATTGAAATGTTTTGGGATATTGCCTAAAAACTCTTGGGCTTAGTAAATATATGCTGCCCTGATAAGGATAAGGCAGTTTGTATTTTGATATTGTGATTTAGAAGTAAAGTAATTTAACTGAGCAGTTATATACTGTAGCAATCTGCTTCTAGTCAAGTAATTATGAGGGTAAAACCACTCCAAGTCCTATACAAATTAAGCTATGTTGCTGTTTGAGGTTAGGAAATAAATATAAGCTCCCATTTTTTATGCTCCATTACGCCTAGCGCTTCTGCACCTAATGTGTGCACACGCATAAGCGGGAGCTGTGCGACTTGGCGCACGCTCGAGACGGCATTTAAACACCGGCTTTACTTCAGAAACTCCTGACTCAAACGGAGCTCTTTAAACATTTGGCAAAGGTTACAAATGTCATAACATCAAGAAGGCTCTGGTTACTTTGCTGAAATGTCCTATAGTAGGACTTTGGAGCTGAGAGGATTAGAGCTTACCTGTAAAGCTACAAACACCTCTATGTGATCTCTGAGCATCTAGAGCTTCTTAGGCGGCCGACCATGGAAGTGCCATATTTATGCTTAGCCTGCCTGTGGAGGGACAACCAGAGTGTTTTCCTGGGAAACTAACTAAATTAATGAAATAAAAAGGGTTTGCTGTTTTTAAAGGCAGGATATCAATAAATGGGAGGTAATAAAGTGAAGTAGATTATATTATAAAGCTGTTAAACAAAATTTGAATCATATTATGTAACTTCTTCTGACTGACAGATGGTTTGAGCCACTCCAAGGCTTTCTTAGGGTATATATGTATGTTTTATCTTCTGTGAATTCAGATGCAGGTGGAGTGTTGAAGTGGTAGCACCCAGAAGAACTAGAGCTTTCTAGTCTGTGTATCCCAGAATGTGTTCATGCTGATGTTAAGCTGCTTATATTAATATTTTGTTTGTTTCATTTTATTTTTAATTTGGCGACCTAAGTTAAGCTTATTTTTTGTTCCTGTGCAATAAAGAAGAAGTTTGTGTATAATTACTCCTTGGCTGATGTATCCATCTGTACCCACTTGAATCTTTGACATATGGTGTTAGAAGTAGGATACAGTGGTACATGTGTTTCCACTGGAAGGATCTTGAGAAGATCTTGATGAATGACTAATGTCACAGGACAAGCGGAGGATAGCAGGTTTCCAGGAGCAACTACCACAAGGGCAGCAGCAGCAGCACATTGGATACCCTTGTTATCCGGGCTTCCCTGGTGGTGAAGAAAAGAAAAACAACAGCCCAAGATGGCAGACCGTAGAAGACAAGAAGAGGAACAGGCTACTGGAGGAGGCCCTGGAAGAAGAAGAACCCCCAGAGGGCTACAGGACTTGCTCAGATGGCTATGTATATGGAAAGTGGAGTTGGAGAGGCAAAGGAGAGGGACAAAAGAGAATGAGGCACAATGGACAGATACCTTATGGGCCATTCAAGCCATGAGTACTCATCAACCCCTACTTCTCCTGGTAATGTACATAAAGACATTAAATTAGTAAAATTATCAGAGACAGATGATATTGAAGCTTATGTCATGACTTTCGAAAGGGTGGTCCTTGCATGCATGTGGCCATGAGATCAGTGGGTATCTGACTGGCTCCTTATTTGACCAGGAAGGCACAGTTGGCCTATAGCCACGTGGACATAAATTATGCAAATGTTTATAACCGGGTGAAATCTGCTATTTTGAAGAGATATGATATCAGCACTGAAACATATAGGCAGAGATTTCGTGCATATAAGTTTCAAGCTGCAGATAACCCCAGGATGCGCATATACGACTTAAGGACTTTGTATCAAGTGGTTACAGCCCACTACTAAAACAATAGACCAGATAATAGAAGCTGTTGTTTTGGAGCAATTCATCTGGATATTAAACCCTGACATACAGTTATGGGTAAAGAACATCGTCTAGAAACATCTAAGGTGGCCATACGACTAGCGGAGGACTATCTGGCTGCTAGACCGAATAGACAAGAGGACAGCACCTCCCCACCACCATATATCCAACTTTGGTAAGACCTAATGCAGGGGAGCTACTTTTGGGGTCAGACAGCCTTTGAAAACAGGAAAGGGTACAGTGCCAAAATCATCTGTCATGAATGTAAAGGAAGGGGCACATTGCATGGTTTTGCCCTAAAAGAGTAAACTAACTAATTTGGCATTAGCTAATTGGGGACAATATACAGTTCCAGTCATCTTGGAAGGAAAACAGTGCAAGGGTTATTGGACTCTGAAGTAGACAGACACTGGTACAAAAGATGTTATAAATTGTATGCTTAGACTGGAGGGCCAACCACAGGAGTGACTTACATACATGGGGATGTTCATCATTATCCATTGCAGGACATTGAAATGTCTATTCAAGGCCACACTCAGCAGTTACCAATTGAGTAGTGCCACATTTGCCTGTACCTATTTTATTGGGGCATGATCATCCTGATTTTGAAACTTTACTGACTTCCAACATGTGTGCCATAGTAACTCTCCCAAACCCTTAAGGGACTCTGGACAAGTGTTCCCTCTTTCAGAAGAACTGATGGCGACCCTGGCAAGGATAGGAAATCCAGAAAACAGAAAAGGAATGAAAATTAGAATGGTCAAAAAAAAATCATGGTTTTGATGTGTCAGATGCTTTAACTCATATTCAGAAACAAGAGTTCAAAGTTGTACAATGCAGTGATATAACTTTACAACCTTTTTCCCACAGGATCAGTCCTTTGAAATCACTATTGCAGGTCATAAATATGAACTGGTAAATGAATTGCTGTATAGAAACTGTATAAATCCAAGAACTGGGAGGAAGTAAAACAATTAATTGTCCCTCAAATATATAGGCAGCAGTTGTTAGAGGTGGCACATGATATTCCATTGGCTGGACATCTAGGTAAAGATAAAACCCTAAAACGATTATTTTATCATTTCTTTTGGCCTGGAATTCATGAGCAAGTAGCTGCTTACTGCAATAGTTGTAGTGAATGTAAAGATGGTTAAACTGGGTAAACGGAACAAGGTGCCTCTGCAACCCCTCCTCTGATAACAACACCTTTTGAGCGAGTGCGATGGATATTGTGGGTCCCTTGTTAAAGAGTAAAAGGGAATAAGTATATCCTAGTAATCAGTGACTATACTACTAAGTACCCAGAGGCTGTTCCTTATGCACTGTAACCCCCAAAAATAGCTGAAGAACTAGGTAAGCTATTCAGTCAGTAGGTATACCATGAAATAATAACAGACTGTGGTAGCAATTTTTGTTCAGTGTTATTAAAACGCCTTTACCAGAGTTTGGGGATAACAGCTATCTATACATACAATCCATACCATTCCTAGACCGATGGCTTGGTGAGCGTTTTAATCAAACACTCAAAAAATGCCACAGAAATATGTGCAGGAGGAAGAGAAGGAATGGGACATTTACTTGCCCTACTTAATGTTTGCATATCGAGAGGTGCCACTATCATCCACTGGGTTTCACCCTTTGAATTATTATATGGCCGAAATCCCAGAGGCCCATTAGACATTATAAAAGAACAATGGGAAGCTGGGGAGGTACCAAAGGGAATGGCACCCTCTGAGTATATGTGTCAGTCTGAAAGGCGACTAATAAACTTTATCCAAAAGCCCACTTCCATAATCAAAAACAACAGATAATACAGAAGCATCACTATGCTAAAGGAACCAATTTTAAAGAATTTGAAAAGGAGATAAAGTTTTATTATTGTTGCCTTCCTCAGACAATAAGCTTTTAATGAAGTGGCAGGGACCCTACCCAGTTCTAAGACGAATGGGTCCTGTCACTTATGAGATTGCTATGCATGATAAAAGTTTTTAAAAAGAAAATCTACCATGCAAATTTGCTCAAACCTGGTCCAAGAGATCTTCTCCTATGTGTGCCTTTATCCATCCAGAAGAGTCAGCTAGTGCTCTAACCCAGGCATATCAGAGACTGGAAAAGCCTGGGGGCTAGATGAGATCACCATAAATCAGACTTAAATTCCCATCAGTTAGCTGAAGTATAGACCATGCTTCATTTATATGAAGCTATCTTTTCAGGGACCCCAGGAAGGCCAAAGATGTTACTTATCATATTACTGTAACTTACCCCCATCAGACAAAAGGCCTATCGTCTGCCAGAAAAGATGAGGCCTGAAGTTATAAAACAGTTAAGGAAAATGCAAGACTTAGGCATTATTGAACCATCTAAAATGAATGGAATTTTCCTATAGTGGTGGTGAAAAAAAAAAGAAGGAGGAGTCAAGTTGTGTCTAGATTTTGGACATCTTAACAGTATATCACAGTTTGACAGCTACCCCATGCCCAGGATTGATGATATTTTAGATCATTTAGATAAAGCCCAGTGCATTAGTCACGCTCGATTTATCAAAAGGATACTGACAGATACCTTGGGTAAAGTGAAAGAGAAAACTGCCTTTAGCACCCCTTGGGCTGTTTCAATTTACAGTAATGCCTTTTGGCCTACACGGTGCTCCTGTCACCTTCAAAGGGCAATGGATAAATCTTAGCCCCAATGTTTTCTTATAGCGCCACTTACCTAGATGAGCGTCATAGTATTTAGCATATCCTGGGATGACCATATACAACACCTAGCCCAGATTTTTCAGCTGTTTCAACAGCAGGACTTACTATCAACCCGCTAAATGCTCTTTGGCTATAAAGAATACAAAATATTTGGGTTTTCAAATTGGACAAAGACAAGTGGAACCTGAGTAAAGTAAAGTGGAGGCAGTAGCCGAAAGTCCTCGACCAGAGACAAAGAAAGATTTCAGGTCCTTTTTAGGATTGGCTGGCTACTATCACCACTTTATACCTGATTTTTCTACCTAGCTATACCCTTACAGAATTAACTCGTAAATATAAACCAGAAAAATACAGTGGACCCTGAATGCGAAGAAGCTTTTCAAACTATAAAAACGAAATACGCTCTTCACCCATTTTAAAGATGTCTGATTTCACCCAGCCTTTCATTTTACAAACTGATGCATCTAATAGCGGAATAGGGCAGTACTTACAAAATAATACATGGTGAAGAACACCCTATAACCCTATAATATATATTAGTCATAAATTACATGACAGAAACCAGACATTCCATGATTGAAAAGGAATGCTTGGCGATCAAATGGGCGGTGGAAGCCTCGATTTTATTTGTGGGGTACCAAGTTTGAAATTTGGACAGACCACAACCCCTTGTGCTGGCTCCAGGTAATGAAAGATAAGAACCCTAGAATTATGCACTAGTATCTTACACTGCAACCCTACCAGTTTATGATTAAACATCAAAGGGAAAACCAAGGGAATGCAGATTACCTATCCAGGTACAGTAAACAGTAAAGTGGATCAGAGATAATGTTGAACATCAAACCTGGGGTAATGACAAAATGTCCGGCTTTCTATTCTAGATAGGAAAGGAAGCTATATTGTTTTGTATTATGACGATATAAGGGACCAGAGGTGGAGCCTTAGGAGGCGGGTGAGCTATGGCTGCATCTCTCCTTCAGAGAATTTGATGTTTCAGCAGGTGTAAAGACAAAACCTAAGCAGGTTTTATCTTAGGTAGGGATGATTGTGGAAGATTTTCCTAGGTTCCTGGTTATAGTCTTTTATAGGTCTGCCAAGAAGGGTTCCCTCATGTGTCTATTACCATCTGTGTATGTATTGTTTTGTGTCCTTGTCTGTCCTACATGGATTGGCCACCCATGTAACCTATGTATTTATGTTTTGTAGTGTCCCCCCTTCTTTTGGCAAACATGTTATCATAAAGTAGATAGCAATTTAAATGTTTTGGGATATTGCCTAAAACCCTTAGGCTTAGTAAATATATGCTGCCCTGATAAGGATGAGGCAGTTTGTATTTTGATATCGTGATTTAGAAGTAAAGGAATTTAATTGGGCAGTTATATACTGTAGCAATCTGCTTCTAGTCAATAATTATGAGGTAAAACCACTCCAAGTCCTATACAAATAAAGCTATGTTGCTGTTTAAGGTTAGGAATTAAATATAAGCTCCGTTTTCTATGCTCCATTGCGCTGTAGCTCCTGCATGAATGTGCGCAATCGATAGCGGAGCTATGTGGACTGTGCACACGTCGAGCGGCTTTTAAATGCTGGCTTTACTTCTGCAAAACTCCTGACTCAAGTGGAGCTCTTTAAACAATTGGTAAACGTTACGAATGTCATAACATCAAGAAGGCTCTGGTTACTTTGCTGAAATGTCCTATAGTAGGATTTTGGAGCTGAGAGGATTAGAGCTTACCTGTGTAAAGCTACAAACGCCTCTATGTGATCTCCTCAGCAGCTAGAGCTCTTTAGAGCCAGCCGACCATAGAAGTGCCATGTTTATGCTTAGCCTGCTGGTGGGAGGGACAACCAGAGTGTTTTCCTGGAAACTAACTAAATTAATGAAATAAAAAGGGTTTGCTGTTTTTAAAGGCAGGATATCAATAAATGGGAGGTAATAAAGTGAAGTAGATTATATTATAAAGCTGTTAAATAAAGTTTGAATCATAGTATGTAACTCCTTCTGACTAACAGATGGTTTGAGCCAATCCAAGGCTTTCTTATGGTATATATGTATGTTTTTAACCTCTGTGAATTCAGATGCAGGTGGAGTATTGAAGTGGCAGCACCCAGAAGAACTAGAGCTTTCTAGTTTGTGTATCCCCGGAATGTGTTCATGCTGATGTTAAGCTGCTTATGTTAATATTTTGTTTGTTTCATTTTATTTTTATTTTGACGACCTAAGTTAAGCTTATTTTTTGTTCCTGTGCAATAAAAGAAGAAGTTTGTGTATAATTACACCTTGGTTGATGTGTCCATCTGTACCCATTTGAATCTTTGACAGTGCCTCTCTTTGTTGGCGAGATTTCTTTTAGCGGCCATTGTCTGGGCCAGTTGATATGCATGGTTCAATTGAGCTTTCAGTTTCTGTACATACTGCAGGAAGTTTTCAGCTTGGACCCCATCTGGAGAGACCCCAAAACAGACATCAGCTGGCAGAGGCCTCCCTCCCAAACATGAGGCGGTAGGGGAGAATCCAGTAGTGTCATTTGGTGCAATTATGCGCGTGTACCAAGGTACTAATCTGCTAGCTCCACTTATGTTTGTCTTTTGGCTGGAGGGTGCCCAGCCTGTCTAGAAGGTGTGGTTAAAACGTTCTGGTTGAGGTCCCCCTGCGGGTGATAGGGGGTAGTTCCTGACTTCACCCCACTACAGAGAGCATTTCTTTGATTAGCCGACTTTCAAAGTCTCTGCCTTGGTCAGAGTGGATCTGTTGGGGGCACCATAGTGGACAAAGAAATTTTCTACTAGCACCTTGGCCATGGTAGAGGCCTTTTGATCTTTGGTTGGAAAAGCTTGTGCATACTGTGTGAAATGATCCGTAACCACTAACATATTGCCAATATTCCACTGATCAGGTTCTAAACACGAAAAGTCTATGCAGACCAGTTCCATGGGGATGCTGGTAGTAATATTGACAAGGGGCAGCCCTCTGAGGCAGGGCTTTCCTTTGCAGGCAATGACTGCAGGTCTTTATGTGGTGCTTGACATCGGCCCCCATCCTGGGCCAATAGAATCGAGGATTGTGCCAAGTCGAGCTCTGTCAATACTGAGGTGCCCCATGTGATTGTGGAGGGGCGTCAGTACCAAATCTTTAAAGGCCGTGGGCAGGACCAATTGCTGCTTGTCTACTCGACCACTGCGATCCACTGTCTCTCTATATAACAACTCATTGTGTAACTTTAACCTGGGGCCTTCTTTAAACAATAGGGCAGTTCGCAAATCAGGGGAATGCAACTGGACACATCTTTCCCACACGCAGGAATCAAGTGTTGGCTGAATCATAGGATCTTGGGATTGAGCCCACTGGATGCTGTCATTCTCAAATTGAGGTAGTGCACTAATATCTAGAGCAGAGAAATGGCAATAGGCATCCAGTATGCAGGTATCAGGAGGGCCCAAGCAATCTACTAAACAGTCCACTGTGTCCGTAGACATCTGTTCATTTCTATCAAACTTTTGGCACAATGCTCGGATGTCAGGTTTGGACAACCTGACCCAGTCACTCGTGGAGACTGGCCTTCATGACAGGGCATCAGCATCAATATGGTTCAGTCGTGGCCTGTATTCGACAGCATAATCATAGGTTGATAAAGCAGAGAGCCATCGGGGCCCAGTGGTGTCCAACTTAGCTGAAGTCTGCACATAGGTTAACGCGTTATTGTTGGTCTTCACCAATGTCTTTGCCCCACAGAGGTACTCATGAAACAGGTCAACAATGGCCCATTTTAGGGCAAAGAACTCCAGCTTGTGCACAGGATAGTTTTGTTTTGACAGGGTCAAGCTCCTGCTGGCAAAAGCCACTGGTCTCAAACCATCCTCATGGTCTTGATACAGCACAGCTCCTAGGCCCTGCAGATTAGCATCCATATGCAGCACATAGAGCTTGGTAGGGTAGCATAGGCGAGGATGGGGGCATAGAGTGAGCTGATATGACTTTGTGGAAGGCTGCTTCACATTCAGGTTTCCAGCGGGGCCCAAAAGGTTCACCTGTTCAGAAGTATACTTTCTCAGGTTCTTTGACAGCCCCTTTCTTGAATTTATGGTTGGTAGAGGCTAACCCTGGGTGAGATTCAGGAGGCAGGCGAATCACCTTGGAATAGTCTTTTATGAACCTGCGGTAGTAACCACAGAACCCCAGGAAACATTGTAGTTCTTTCAAGTTATGGGGCTGGGGCCAAGTAATCAGTGACTTGATCTTACTGGGCTCAGTCTCTATCCCTTCTGCAGATACTATGTGCCCACATACTTCATGGAGGTTTGAAAAACTGGCACTTGTCAATGAACAGCTTGTGGCAGAAGTCTTCCAATCAGTCTAGGACATTAAACAGTCGGATCTCATGCTCCTCTAATGTCGTCCGAACACAATGACATCATCTAGGTACATTAGGCATTCCAGCAAGTTCATATCTCCACATACGTTCCATCAGTCGCTGAAAGATGGCGGGACACCGAAATCCCTGTTGGCATTCTCAGGAATTCATAGAACCCCAAAGGACAGATGAAGACAGTTTTCTCACAGTCCTCCGTGGCCATTGGAATCTGGTAATATCCACTGTGAAGATCCAATGCTGAGAACAATTTGCTCCCATTCAAGCAATCCAGGGCATCTTGTATATGGGGCATGGTGTATTGATCAGGGACGGTCCGCTGGTTCAGGGTTTGATAATCAACACACATCCTCACCAACCCATTCTTCTTACGCACAACCACAATGGGAGAAGCATATGGGCTTCTTGATTCCTGTATCACACCAGCAGTGAGCATTTCCTGCAGGTGTCTTCTCACATCATCTATGTTTGCTGGGGCGGGCGTGGGATCTCTCTCAAAATGGCCAGTCATCATGCAGGCATATATGATGCTCTGCCCTGGACACCCGTCCCATTCTTTTAACGAAACACTTGGTCTCTCTGGGCGAGTTTCTTGCTAATCCTAGCCTTCCATTCAGCTGGCAGCAGGGAAGCACCAAAGTCAAATAAGTCTGGGGTCACTCTCTCCTTTTGGCCAGAGTACTTGTTATTGGTAACACTGCAGTGTCTGTGCAGTGTACTCTAGCTAGAGTGCACTCTCTGTTGACCCAAACCTCCGATCTGACACATTTCGAATCTGGACCATCACTCATCGTGCATAGGCATGGGCAATATTCCATCCCTGGTGCATCCAACATTAATATTTTGTTCTTTACATTTCTCTTTTGGCGGACTTCTCATGGATTGTGCACTGGGCATTGGGGTCAATAACAAAGTCAGGTTCCTTTTCCACACTATCCCACTGGCTCATCTGGGTCCTTTTCATTGGGTTTCTGTTGTAAGTCATATGCCCTTTTACTAAGGCTGTAATTCTTAGGGCCTGTCCAGTCAGTTGCCTTGTTTCTCATGGCAGAGTTGTGCTAGTCTCCCAAACATGTGGGCGTTTGTTCCAGTTAACAGGGGAACCCCATCATACGGTCCAGTGGGGGGACACTAGGGTCAGTGTCTCTACTTGCTCCTCTACACCAGTTACAGTTGCAGGAAAAGACAACCAGAGGTGGACATATCCTAGGTGGGGATAAGACTTGTCGCTCAGCCCCTACACATATAGGCCTTCCAGGGGTTGTAATGGCACATCAGATAAGTGTGTGTCATACCAGTCCTGAAATACAATAGTCATTTTGACCCACTGTCAAGCACAGCCAGTAGGAATACCATTCACAGCCACAGTAGTCTTCATTTGAGGGCCCACTATTTTGGACCAGTCTGGGGGACAACAGCAGGGGCCTGGACAGATGATTTAGCCACAGAGGGTTTGAGTTAGGATGGCGAAGCCTTCACTGTGGTCATTTCGTGCACCCTTGACCACTGACTCATTTTCCGAAGCTCTCCTTGAAGCGGTTCACCACTTTCTCTAAGTTCTTCTGAGATTGGCATTCCTGCTTCATATGGCCATCTTTGCACGAGTTGTGACAAATGACAGGCTCTCAGGGCATCCTTAGGGGAAAACATAGCGGGGATGCAGGAGCATTGATGGGAGATTGTGATCTGACTTCTGCTGGTAGTGTACCGTGTCTCAAAGTTCCTTTAGTGTGGCAGTCAATTCCTTGAGCCCAGCCGAAGCCACCCTCAGTAGAGGATGCCTTGGGGTGCACCCCCACCCCATAACAGTCACGTCCTGACAGTGGCCAGGGTCTCTGTCAGCAGGGGATACCTCAGTGAACGCACCCAGTTGTACTTTTCTGACTTCTAAGCAACTCCCCCACCCCCACCATTTAGCCCACAGTGGGACACTCATAGTGGTCTCCATTTCGGAAGGGCCTTCCGGTGCCATGATCACTTGGGCTTTACTCACCCCATAATTACAATCTCCCTCTTCACCTTCTACCTCCCAGAGTTCTTTTATCAAGTCACAGTAGTCAGGTGGGTTACCTCTCCTATCCTGGAGCCTTAACTGGATGATCTGCAGTTTAGAATGCTTGGCATGTTGCAGTATGTGCCCCAATATCACACGGTTCAAATCACTGTCGGCTACCCACCTTTCCGGTAGGCTTTCTGCAGAGTTCTTTCTAGGCAAGTAACATACACAGACAAACTTTCCCCCTTCCATTGTTTGGTACCTTGGAATTTCCACATCAAAGTATTCCCTGACTCCATGCTTCCAAAATTGCCTTCAAGTACAGATAGGAACTTCTGAGCAGATACATCAGGGTTCGTGGACCTCAAAAATGTAATGGCTTCAAGGATGGGGCCCTTCAAACTTTCTATGATTCTTTTCTCAGTCTCCGCACACTGCCACTCGGGTACCAAAGGGGCAACATAGTCGATCAGGTCTCCCAGTCATCCTCCCCTGAAGTGGGAAGGGTGAACAAAAGATTCTTAGCTTTCGGTAGGAGTCATGACTAATGGTGGGTACAGATATAGGGGCCAGCATTGGCACAGGCACAGAAGGTGGGGCAGTAACAGGTGCTGGAGTGGGAGGGGTGTTGGGAAGGAACACCCCAGGTGGCAGGAATAGTTTCTTAAAGTCTTCTATGGTTTTCCTTCCTCCAGCAACAACTTAACAAATTTATCCTCAAAAGTCTCAGATAATGATGGGACTCATCCTCCCAGGGTCTTTACTGTCTTTTTATGACTCTCTAGGTGGCTAGGACCCATTCTGAGGCACTAGTCTGTGGCACTTTAGAGCTGTGCACAAGGTCACTACACTCTGCCAAGGCTATGAAAGTTTGGGAGATCAAATCAGCCTGTTGACCCACTACCACATGTTTTTAAACATTTAACTTTGGAGAGTGCTCCTCTACAGTGTCCTTACTGGTACCCAGGAGAATATCCAGCATAAGCAGAGTATTTTGTGGGTCGATCTCTGCCCAGTACACCACCCCACCAACTGGTGTACAGCCATTTCTACTGTGGTAGCCATTACTCTTTAACAATAATTTTTAATTTTGGGCACTAGAAGGCACAAAATCCCAGCGGTGAGCCTCAAGATGTAACCCCTAGGTTTCGCTATCCCAAGGCTACTACTCCTGCCTGCTTGGCTAGTAGCAGGTTAAGGGGCCTGGGTAATGAAACAGGTGCCTCTACCTAGAGGTCAGGGTTATTAGTGGTCAAGCTAACCTGGGCACAGCCCTCCGGGACACTGTAACCCCTCTTTCCCTTCTAGTGGCCTGAACAATGTAGAATAATTACTTTCACAATGACCCTTATTCACCAGGCAGTTACCCACACTGTTTGCACTTACCACCAGGGCTAGTTCCTCTAGCTTGACCGTGGGAAACCCCTGTAAAACAAGGTTAAGCACAGCAAATGGCAACAGTACAATACTTTTGGCACAAACTGGAACCTCAGTCAGGTTAAATGCAAACAAAGTTAAATCTGATTTATTCAGGGGACTTGAACAAGGGAGGGGCATAATCAGGTTGATTTGCTTAAAAGCTATATTAATCAGACAGTTATGCATGCAGTTCAGAGTCCCTACACAGTCACACACTTTGGGTACCCAGGTAGGAAAACGGTGGGCTAGCCAGGAACATTGCAGCTGGTTGGGGCCCTGTGATTGAAAAAGCAACATGCACAACACACACTATTTGTAATCTGGAGCCAGAGGCCCAGTTCGTGAAAAAAGGCAACAAGACAATCAGATGACAACACTTTTAGATTTAGCTGTTGTTGCGGGAGCTACTCTGATGTTTACTCACGATACCCAATACTGGACACAGGCAGGACGAATCGAGACTGCAGGTTGTTGAGCTGGAGTGCCAGGAGAAGCAGGGCTCACATGAATCACCGAGGTGTTGTTCCTGTTGAGGTGTTGAGCAGGGGCTGATCTACAGGCTGGTCTCTTGTCGATGACTTTCTCTGTGTAGCAGGTATTCTGGCTGGGCCAATGTAGTAGGGCCCAGGCAAATGGAAATAGCTACAGATTCAGTCCGTGAGTTGGATAGAGCCTCCAGCAAGCAAAACACAGTTCAGACACACAATGGGGAACCAAATCATGACCCACTATAAGCACACGGAACATTCACATGTAAGAAAATTCCAGTGTACCAGGCAAATGGCTCTAGGTATGAATTACAGAGTCTCTGCACAGTCCGGGAGTTCAGAGGTAGCTGGAAGTCCTGACAGGCGCGATCGCATTCAGCAAATCTTTGGTCTTCTTCAGGTTAAAGCCTGGTCACAATTCAGTGGCTTAATTCACTCTTGAATTCAGATTCAGTCTGAAAAAGCACAAGTTCCCTCTCAGGAACAGCAGGCAGGCATGGCTTGCTGCTCAAACTATCTTGAGCTGTTACTTCTTCACTTTTCAACTCAGATTTAACTGAAACTGCAAGCAGTGTGGGACTGTCCCAAGATCAGAAATGTTCAGTTGGCTGATCTGTCTGTCCAGTCTGCAGGGCTCCTCCTCCAGGTTATTTTAGGCAAAGCCCAAAACTACAATTCCTACTAGTTTTGGCCCTACCAAGCCCTGTAGGCAGGCTCCATTTTAGAGTCCCAAATGTACTGATTGGCCCATTCTGCAGTCAGGACCAAGATAATGGAAACAAACAGATCTGTCCATGCTGCAAAGAAGGCAGGTTAGAACAAACTGCAATACTATTACTGCTCTAACAAATGATCAGCAAACAAGCACATCTTCTAACAGAGTTCCCTCTCAGATTAATTATGACTGCAATCCAGGCAGCTCTTAAATAAACAGTACACAGAGGCTATACAGGCACTCTCTGGCAATACATTTAAACTGCTAAAATGCAGAACAGCAGCCTGGCAGTGAGCATTTATGCAAGCTCAAGGAAGACTTTTCAGGAACCCCCATTTGTAGGAGGGTTACAAAGGAAATCCCAGATGATTCTGGCTATAACAGGTGCCAGAGAATCCCAACAGTTCACCGACAGCTATATTGGGCCAGGGTCCAGAATACAGTAGATGGGTCACAGAAAACATCACCTTTGATATCTTCTGATCCCAAACTGGCTGAAACTCTGTCCAGAGTATAGGAGTGGATCCGTGCAAACTGTCTCTCCCACTGTTGGCAATCACTTCCCCTGAGATTTCACCATTCTGATGGAGGATACTCTGTCAGAGAAGAATGAACTAAATTCCTCACACCTTGCTTTGTAAACAGCCCCCTGGACCACAGGCAGACTGGATGTAAAAGTCTGTCCACAGTGTGGAAGAGCTGGAATGGTCTATTCTTCTGCATTACAATCAACCCTGACATGAACTGTCTTCTTATGGGTGACTGCCCTTTGATAAACCCCATAATGGGTTCTCAGAGCCAGCCTGCCTCCATTGATCACAATCTCAACCAGGTGTGCTCTGATCTCTGCTATAGTGTCTTCAAATGCCTCCATTCATCACTACAAAATGGTGAGCTATCACTGGAGAGCAATGGGTGGATATGAAGAAGCATGACAGTGTCAGTGGTCAAAAGAGACTATTATAGCCCTCCACAGCCATGTCAACCCCCATTTTGCAGGCAGCCAATGTGCCTGAGACATCTGGCACTCGTAAGAACCTGTTTGAGTCACGTTCTATTGCAGCACATAGAAAAGACTTAACATTTTCACTATGTAAGTTGTTTTTCAGGTGTGAAGTATGTTGCCAAAACTAGACAGTTATGTACTGCAAAATGTGTTATACATGAGAAAGTCCCACCCATGCACCTAAATAATTATAGAGAATAATGTATACCCAGCTATCGGTAACAAGCTGGTTAGTTCATCAAGAGGTTGCCATGGCGACCATTTGAACTTCGGTAGCGTAGCTCGAGAGGTTCGGTCACCATTGGTGACCTCGAGATGAAGTAACCCAGCTTGTTATGGATAATTAGGTATACATTGTTTTTTATAATGTAGGATGGATTGCTGTTATGAAGCGTGACTTACTTTGTTTTATTTCTGCACTTTGCCGCCCATTTTCACTGTTGTTTTTCACTGCGTGGCTGCGTCCTGGTCTTATAACATACATGCGCTTGAGTGTTCGATATTGATTATGCTGTAGTAGCTACGTAGCTAGTGCAGCATAACAGCTGCGATGACGTAGCTACTACAGCATAACAACATTTTGAAAGTGATGGATTTTAACAATAACAGCATTCCATCATACACTGTAGTATAATTATCATTCAAACATTTTTAAGAAAACATACACAAAACCATGTATTGATACAAATTGGTGACAATAACATCATTAAAATATGACAAGTATCAGCAGATTACAGTACAGCAATTATAATGCAAACTATGGCTTCGTTCAAGGAACCAATAAAACTTCATGTCCAGTGCAGGAAGGTATTTTTATTCCATGTGTCCTCCTTGCATGGTGTGACATTCTCACATGGAACACATTTTTGCATTGTACAAATGTGTGGATCTTCCAGGAATCAGTCTTCACCACTGACACCCACTAGTATGTCTGAGAGGGAGGTACTAGGATCCAGCAGGAGTCATAACTTTTCAGAGGGCTTTCACTGAGATAAGCAGCATGTGTGCGCAGCACTAAGGATTAGTTCATGCAACCTCCTGTTTACGTTGCACCAGCTCCCAACCACCTCAGTTCCTTTTTCCTCGCAACTTAGTGCGCATCAAGTTTGGTCACTTGTCTGCTGGAAATCAGAACTTCACATCAATATAACAACAACATTCAGTGCTCTCAGTTTTAGAGTTTAAAGCTAGAGTTCATTATTTTGTGTCAGTTTAAGGCATTTTATCATAAATTATCTTAGTTTCTTCTCAACCCTACTGCATGTCAACAGTGAACAACCATGGAAGACAGTAGGGAGCCTGAAAAGGAAGGCTGCTGCAGCAGTGGGGCTGTGTCTGGTCCAGTTTCCCTTTGGGGAAGGGTTCTGATTAGAGGCTATTCAGTGTCCGAGAGGAAGGCGCTTCTCCTGCAAGCACAAAAACAAGTGGTTGCTATCCCACACATGCTCTGTGTTGGGGTCCAGGCACCTCTCAGTCTTGACCTCTTCCTTTTCCTGTTGGGAGGAGAAGAAATAGTACTGGTCAAAGTCACCCTCTGTGAGGTATTCTGCAAGATGCTCAGTTTCTTGGAGTCAAGGTCCTTACCATCACCTTCAGTGTCACCAAGGGCTTCTGGTTCTGGGAGATTGGTGTCTCAGGCCCATAGCCCTCTCTGTCTGTTGGGGGGACTTTGGTGGGCAGTTCAACCATTAGACAGCTCTTATGGAGCAGTGGGTGCAACGTCTGGCCTGGGTGGCACTGCCAGTGGAGCTGGTCCCTGGCCCTTTGGGGCTGGTGGAACCAGTACTGCAGGCCGTGCTGTTGAGCCAGATAGTGTGTTTGCATCCAGTAACAGTCTCAGGTCCTAACTGGGGTGGCACCACTGATGTCTATCACTGGCTGCCCCCATCCCACATAGTGATGGGTTTGGTCATGGTGCCATTGCCATTCACTTCAGTGCCAGCTGGCTAATTGATGCTGGTTCCAGTACTGGGTTTGGCACTGGGTTCGGGCTCTTTGGGTCCTGGCCCAATGCTGAATTTTAGACTTGCTGTAGCACCACCCTTGGCGCCAGGGACCACCTGGTGCAGATCCAGTTCTGATGTCACCTCTGACACTGGTCACGTGTCCTTCGGGACCAGTGTTGCCACAGCCACATGCTAGATTGTTGGGTCTGTGAGCCCAACCCCTCTTTAACTCCCTTCAAGGAGGGTATGAGGGGGACAAGTCTGACCCCTACAGTACCTCATTATTTCTGAAGGTGGTGATAACTCTATCTATAATCTAGACACCTCTGACCCAGTTCCTGTGTCTGTGCCTCAGGATGATCTCGCTTTTAGGCTTTGCTCAGAAATATGCATTCTGTATTGAATTTTGAGCCATCCACCATTGACCAATGTAAGAGTTTCTGGCTGGAGTTCCTAAATGTGTCTAACATGTGGGTCAGTTTAATTTCTCCTATTCTTCCAACATTTGAGACCCTACGTGATGCAGTCTGGCACAGACCTGCTTCAGTGGCAGCTGTTCCCAAGCAGGCCAACAAGAAATACTCTGCCCCTAAGGATAAACCAATGTAGTCACTCAGCCCAAAGCTGATGCTGTTGTCAGTCTCGTTGAGAATGACAAAACCATTATTCACAAAAGAAGTCACTGTGCACCCCATTAACCTGGAGTCATGCGAGATTGACACTATGGGCAAGCGGGCTATGCTTCAGCTATCCTGGGCATGAGAATTACCAGCTACCAAGGCCCTTTTTCTGAGTATGAATATACCCTAAGGAGTAAGCTGAAGTCTCCGCAGAGTCTCTGCTAGAATCCGACATCAAATAAGATATCTTGCTGACTGTCAAGCAGTGTATTGAGTCCAACAGTCATGAGCTTAAGGCCTCCATGGAATCCTTTGACACTGCATCTCCCTCAGCTGCTGCAAGCATTTGCATCAGGCGGCATTCCTGGCGGCAGACTTCCTGCTTCACACAAGGCGTCCAATAATAGGCTATAAATATTGCAAGTACAGTAGCAATAAAGTGGCTAACACACATTGCTGCAGTTTCAAATAATTGACTGTGAGGTTATTGCTTAAATTAATTATTTTAAACTCTAGCAATGGTGTATGTGCCTCTTATTGTTAGTTTACTTGGAGCCTTTACAGCAGTGGTTGCACATTTGGTGGCGGTCCAGTCGTGGGTTTTTGTTTGATTGTTGAGGATATGAATGTTCCTTTTGATGGCACGCACTTCTTCAGACAGCTGGTGGAGTAATCTTTTAAGGCATCAAATGAAACTAGAATGACCCTAAGACTTCAGACCCACTCCTTTAACCCTCAGAAGGGCAAGAGATGGGGTTCTTTTCATAATAAGCATTCCTTTAGTGGCAAAGACAGGGGCCCAAGACAAAGTCAGCCTTCCCAACCTCAGAAGAAGGCACAGCTAAAGGCACAGGCACAGAAAGCATCTAGTGCTACTACCTGAAGCTCTGGCCCTGGTCTTGCCTCAGCTGCCTAATGTAGACCTCTCCTCCCTAGTGGGGGGCGGATGCCTGATGCAGTTTACCATTACGATGGACAAGTGGGTTCTCATAATCACCCAAGAGGGATACTGTCTGGATTTTACAGGAATCCCTCTGGACTATCCACACAAAAGGCAGCCCTTTTATTCGCTCATATGTCAGAGCTTCTAACACAGGAGACTGTGGGCCTTCTGAGCAACAGGACAGTGGAAATAGTGACCTTAGCCAAAGAAAAGGAGCACTGCTGAGTAACACACTGAAAGAAGCACACAAAAGAAAATATATTGCAAGTGCGTGCTTACTTAGTGGTCTAGATGCAAAAATCCTTTCATGAACCAGTGACACGTCAGTGTCAGTGGCTCAGTAAATAACACACTCGTCTCTGAGGCCGGAGATCAGAGGTCTGTGGGTTCAGTTCCCACATCTGGCACTTGGTTAATATCCAGTACTGACACTGTAGTGCAGCATGAGAGGGTGCTGCACTTCTGAGGTGCCGTCTTTGGATGAGACGTTAAACCGAGGTCCCATCTGCCTGGATTGGTGGTAGTTCAGGTGGATGTTAAAGATCCCATGGCACTTATCGAAAAGAGTAGGGAAGTTTATTGAACAAAAGAAACAAAACATCACAGAGAACAAAGCAGAAAAACTTCAGAATACAATCAGTAGAAAAGAAGCACATGCACAAAAATCTCAAATACATATCAGAGTGTTATGATATCAGAAGACAGGAAATACTTCCATAAATTAACAACTTTATCATTCGAATATTTCTTAACATCCCGTGATCGAAGTACAGATAAATCAGTTTCCACATGTGTGATAATAACAGAATGTGATATCTGCTGTTGTTGAAGACAAACTGACAGCGAGCCTGCCAGAGAAAATATTGTAATAAGGCAAAAAGACATTTAAGGTACTCCTGTGATGCTTATCCCAGATACCCACATAATCACCCAGAACTAGTGTACCATATGACAGTGAAGCCAAATGTGGCATGTGCCAATGTAAAGCTGCAGCATTCCAAAATGCTCTACTCTCCATACATTCTAGGAAGAAATGGGATTGACTTTCTTCTACATTAGTACACATAGGTCTCAAACAATATCTATCACTTAAGGGTTTATATTTCAAATTACCCCTAACACCCAACCTCCCATGTGCGAAATCAAACTATAACCCAGGTTTTCACAGGAATTCGAAAATCTGTCAATTCATATAGAGCAAAAGTCATCTTCGTTGAGATACAATCAGGAAAAATAAGAGTTACTTTCTGAATTTCATAAACAACATATTCATAAAAGGATTTTCTAGTTAAGGAGCATAATTTCTGTAAAGGCACCTTCCATTGATATAGCTTTTTAAGGTGGAAAGTCCATATTTTGGCAACTCATCAGAAACCAATATCTTGGGAAACATGGACCATTTAAAAAATATTTATGCCAAATAGATTGTACCCAGAAATGCCATGGTACACAAGCCTCATGCCATATAAAAGGAAAGAAGAAAATAAAAATATGGAATGGTGAAAAATAACAGGATTTACCATCTGTAAGCCTCCTTTTTTGCGGAAGATAGGTGAAATCTCTTTTAACTGGATTAAGCCTGTTACCCCAAAGCATTTGGAAAAAGATACTGTATAACCTAGTTTCAACAGAAATTGGTGGAGGAAAAGGTGACTCAAGTATATAAATACTGGCAATAAAAATTTTTTATAATCATAATCCTCTTTTTTTCCAAATTTCCAGTTTTTCCATTGATTGACCTTAGATTCCCCAACCAATAGTTGCTTCTCCCAGTTATAAACTGCCATGTCAGCAGTCCCAAACCAGATCCCTAAATTTTTATGTGGTGAATTTGAAAAGGATATACGAAACAGTTAGTTAAGTCAGGGAAATAGAACCTAAAGACAATACAAAACTCTTCTCTATATTAAGAGTGGCCCTGAAAAGCATCCAAAAGAAATAAAACATCTAAAGCTTTCCGTAAGGATAAAGTGTCTGCCAATAAAGAGTTACATCATCTGCAAAAGCAGTGACTTTCACTGTTTCCAAATGTGGTGGAGCGAAATACCTATGATTTCCTGATGCAAAATAATACGTCTGATAACTGGATCTAATACAAAGGTATATAAAGGGGCTCAGGGGACATCCTTGCGGACACCCCTGCCAATCCTAATTACGTACCCATAAATCCATTAACAATTGGAATAGTAACTGCCTGACTATAAAGTCTAGCTATCCATTGAACAAAAGTCCGTGGAATGCCATAGTGCAGTAAAATAAAATAAAGATAAGAATGACACACAGCGTCAAAGGCTTTAGCTTGATCTAAAGCTGCCACCAAGCCAGTATGAAAACCAAATGTGCAGCTTGCAAAAGGTCTCTTATTAAAAAAGATTATGCTGAATCTTCCTAGTAGGAATAGAATATGTCTGGGAAGGATGGATAAGAACATCCCTACCTTTACCAAACGTGTATTCAAAATTTTGGTCAAAATCTTATAGTCACTATTCAAAAGACTGATTGGTCTCCAGTTAGTCAAAGGTTTTTATCACCTTTTTATAAATGAAATTCATAAGAGATATGGTAAAGTCTTTACAAGATACATCCGAGGCCAAATAGAATTAAACACCAAAGGCAAGAAGTACCCCATATACTGTATGCAAATTTTGTAAAATTCATTAGGGATCCCATCCAAACCTGGGAAGATCCGGTATTTAACTGTTTAATTACCTCTATAACTTCCTGTGTAGTGATAGGTTTAGTCAAAGTGTTAACACCTTTCCTGAACCTGTGGTAGAGCCCTAAAGTCTGTATAGGAAAAGTGTCAGTAGAAGGCGTCAAATGGACTGCAAAATAATCCTGAATATGTTGTTGAACAATTGATAGCATACCGATATCGGTATTAATTAATTCCCTGTTGAATTATAAAGACCTGACATAAGTGTATGTGCTAAGCGTGATTTGCAGGCCTGATAAGGATCAGACATAGGGCTCTGTTTAGTACCAAATCTAAATTCCAGGTCTAAAGACTTGGCTCTATCATACTGAAATGCCTTCATCTGTTTTTTATTTCCAAGATTTGAGAAGTGTAAAGCATGATCTTTAGGAGGAAAGACATCAATTTATATAACTGGTTTCTATGTATTAAATATTGCATATAATCTGAATCAACCTTAAACTTACCCCAACTTAGGAACAGGTTTTTAATTTCCTGTTTAGTCTGCAACCACCAATCATACAAGGAATTGAATAAATCCATGGTGGAAAATTTAGCAGCAAAAAAATTCTAATTTAGAAAAAAAACTGGGCTTTCAAAAAGGTATTCAATCTCCAGCGTTGAGTTGTACTTGACAATTTAGGAGGCATGTTAGTTAAAGAAAGAGTACAAAGTAAAATAAGGTGATCTGAAAATTCAGTGGGTGTAACAGTACAAGATGTAGGTATAAGATAATGGGAAATAAAAACATATCAATATATGTAGCAAAGGTATGCCTATCATAAGTTGCTCCAGTCTGTGAATGCATGCTCCTATAAACGTCCTGAAGACCAGCATCTTTAATAATATTATTAGAGCGTTTGTATCACAGTATATTTTTACCCAAATCTCTACAAACTGTTACATCTAATGAGCAATTAAAATCCCTCCCATACCACATGTCTCCTAGTGAAGAAAAGATTTAATCTCAAATAATTCTATGCGACTCAGCTTAGTTTAGAGAGCATATAAAAGTAATAAAAGCGAAAATAATAATCTAAAGAGCAATCCAAAATTAGGCTCGGCCTGGCCTAACATCAATCAATTTAGAAATTCTAAAATTAGAATTTTTAAATAATATTCAATTCCATCTGCAACATCTGTCCGAAGTCCAAAAGATGGCCCCAGATCCACCTTTTTTAACTGTTCAACGTCAAAGAGAGAAATCCTGGTTTCTTGTAAAAGATTATATCTAGTGTCAAAGAGCCTAAGTACGTCAATATAGAAATCTGTTTTGAAATGCTTTTAAACTACAAACATTATAAGATGCCAGTTGTAGTGAAGCCATATAACAAAACAAAAAATCAAGTACCATGCTTCTGACTAACTTTCCTTTTTTCCCTTTCTTTCCTTTCTTTTCTTTTGCTAATTCTGTGGCCTTACTATCCTCATCTTCTGTAACTAATTCAGACTTATGGGATGTATCAGATTCTAGGTCTGAATCTCTAATTTCATCTTGTAAAGGTAGGAAAAAATTATCAGTGGGTAGCGGACTTGCAGCAGGTTGTTTAAGAGAGGCCCTAGTGAGGCGCCTACTCTTAACTGTCTCAAAGGAGGAGGCATGGACAGTCCAGAACTCTGCTGCCAGATACTGAAAGGCCTAGGAACAGGTTTGTCGACTAGGACCTGAGATTCGGTAATTCCTACAATCCCTTCCTCTCTGCCTTACGAGAGTCAGCTAATCCACTAGGTACCTGAAGAACAGGAATAATGGGCATATTAGGGGAATAGTCCCAACAGAGTCCCTTCTTTTAGTTTGAGCTTTCGTAACAAATCTTCCTGATCCCATCCATCTGTACAATTACGTCTTGCCCAAGGACACTGATGAAAGGCATGACCCTTTTCATCACATAAATTACATTGAAATATGTTATTACACTATCTATTGAATGGCCAAACCCCCACAAAGGGACATTTCAACACATCATACACATACTAATGTGAGTCCGAGCTCCACATTTATAGCAGGCTCTAGGTTGTCCCCATAAAAACAGACTCCCCTATCCTTACCTAGAAAAAACTATTAGGGAGGTGCACAATGTCAGAATTAACTTGGAAAGTTTCACCTTAAATTTCCAGCCCCTGTCCAAATACCCTCAGTATCAAGTAATGCCTCAGGGGTCCTAATATATCACATTTAGATTGAAGCCATTGATATATGTAGCTACATTCACCCTTCGTTCTGAAACATAATGGTAACAAAAGCGAACCTGAGGCCTGGTAAGTGGAATAACAAAAAGGAGACCATAAGGGGTATTTTTAAGTAAAGCATATTTATCCCAAAACCTCTCCAGATGTAGATTAGTTTGAAAGCTCACATCAAAGGAGTCTTCCCTGAAATATGTATTAAGGCATACACTTCAGTGGAAAGAAATCCCATGGAATTTTTAAAAGTTGTTGAAACACATAATATCTATCTGAGTGTTCGGAAGACCCCTTTATATCTAAGCCGCACTGCATTCGACGTGGAGCTTGCTCAATTTATTTTAAACAACTCTGACATGGGTAACTTTTCCCATGTAATTGTAAACAGACTCAATATTAGTTTGAAATAGAGGCTCCTTCCTGACCTTTTGGACTATTGAAAACCCAGCCATGGAAGTGCTCGGCTTAGAAAGCCAAATCACTCTCCCCACCCACAACAACCTTCTTACTAGAAACATCAGAGTCAGTGGGCACAAAGTCTGTACCTGAGCTCAGGACTGAGATTTTGGTGGCATTCATAGAGGAAGGAGTAGTGGCAGAAGACGAAGAAGTCCATGAAAAGTCCGGAACCCATTGACCCGACACAGTTTGTTTCCAGCCAGATTCAGTTAGCGTGTAGATTCCGACCAATCTGTCCGGGAAGCCATCCTGAGATTGCATCTCCTAAGCCCGAACTGCTATACGCGCAACATGCAGCATGGTCCAGCCCGAAGTCTTCCTGTAGAAACGCTCCCTAGAGCAGGCAGTTCTTTGGAGCAGCTGGTGCATGCAATGAAGAACTGACGCAAGAGCAGGCGTCGAAATGGTAGGCTTTTCAGAATCAGGGCAAACCACTATTGAAGACCTTCTCTCCAGTGCTGGAATATCACCAGCCAACTCCGGTGGAGTAGAACCTTTTCTCGATGCTGTTTCAGCATAATAACATTAGTATATTAAGCCCAGACCATCCTCGAAATGACCGTTTTCAATACCTCAGATACGCACTCTCTCCGACCTCCATACCATGGCAGCGTTCTGACTCGTCTGCCATAATGCAGACAGCGTCAGCAGGACCCCTACCGGCCACCAAGCAGCAACTGAGTAGGGGAATGTCCCGGTGTCCTGGCCAAATTTCCTCATTCACTAAAATACCACCAACAGCTTAATCTGGTTTCAGTTTCAGTTGCTTACCATCTGTACCCCCGGTCGCCCGAAAGGGACTTCTAGGCCCAGTGGGCTTACGGGTCAACAAAATTCAACAACAACCAACCAACAAACAAACAAACAAGAACCAGCAGTGGTACAATTGAAAATCACTTTGTAATCTATTCTGACAAATTAGCTGCAAGCAGGACAAATAGCAGACAGATCATCTGGTAGTACCAGGGTACCAGTAAGGAATCTGGTAATCCACAATAAAGCCACAGAAAATGGCTAGATAGTCTGGCTTTTCTCAGCATGGTTCCAGCAGTCAGCGTTCCAGCATTTCACTGCAGCAGGACTTTGTTTGGTTTGGCTTTTGGACTATTTGGACTGTCTGGCTATTTTCTACAGATTTATTGTGAATCACCAGACTCCTCCTGGTACCCTGGTAGTATCAGACCTGAACTGTGGGTTATTTGTCCTGCTTATAGCTAACTTGTCAAAATAGATTACCAAGTGATTTTCAGGTGTACCACTGCTGGCTCTTGAAGAGATTTTGTGCATCTAGGCCACTAAAGTAAGCACTGCACTTGCAATATATTTTATTTTGTATGCTTTTCACCGTGTTCTGTCTGATGAGTGCTTCTTTTCTTTTGACTTTGGTTTTGCATTTCTTTCGAGGGTGGGTTACCCTCTTTGGAACATTGTCCCTGCACTGCGAAGCCGTGGTTCCCTCTACCCTGGGTGTGCAGTGGAAATAGTCCCAAGTCAGAACAAAACACAGTCATCTACACCACTGTTTCTGGGTTCCTAAGAAATCTGGGATTCACCCCATTCCTGACCTCAGAAATCTGAACAAATTCATGAAATTAAAAAATCAAAATTATTTATCTGGGCTCTCTGCTCTCCTTCCGAAGCATCAGGATTGGCTGGCATCCCTGGATATGCAGGATTATATACCAGCACATACTGGTGCACCCTAACCACCACAGCTACCTTTATTTCATGGTGTTCAGCCTGCATTACCAGTTTACAGTCCTGCCTTTGGGCTTTCCTTAGCACCACTAGTCTTTACAAATTGCTCTGCAGTGCTCACCACACACCTGAGGAAATTAAGACTAAGTCTTCCTGTTCTTGGGTGACTGGCCAATCTCAAGCCCTTCCAGACAGGAGATAGAAAAGTCAGTGTCCACTGCCTCTCAGTTCATAACTTCAGTGGGGGTTCTGCTGAACCTTGAGAAGTCTCAGCTTCAACCCTCACAGCAACTGCTGTCCATAGGAGCTCTTTTGGACACAACCTGGGCTCAGTCTTTCCTTCCAGACAGCAGACTCCAGGCAGCTCTGCAGATAGCATGCTACATCATGGAGTGCAAGACTGTGCATGCCCATTCTATACAATGTATGCTGGGTCCAATAGCCTCTTCAGTGTTCACAGCCCTCTGGCCATTTAGGCCCTGGACACACTACAGAACTGTGTTTGAAAACCATTTTTAAAACCAGTTTAGCTAAACCATTTCAGTGCAGCCACACTACTCAGCAACCATTTTTGAAAACGGTTTAGTGTGGCCACACTGCTAGTGTAAACCTGTTCTCTTTGTAACTATTTTGTGTGAAGTCCAACACACAGAACTGTGCTTGCCCTGGACACACTGCAGCTAGAACTGTTTTACTTAAACCATTACAGCTTAAAACACTTTTGCTCCTGGACAGACCTGTAAGTAAAACCATGCTAGCTCTAAAACGTTTTTAAAATGGTTTTAAGACTAGGTATCTAGGCCCTGGACACACTGGGAACTTAAAACAGTTTAAGTGCCTTAAAATGGTTTAAATCCCCTAGCACTGTTTGCAGACAGACTACAAGACCCTTAAAATGGTTTAACAAAAGTGTTTTAAAACCCTGCTAGATACCTAGTCTTAAAACCATTTTTAAAACGTTTGGAGCTAGCATGGTTTTACTTACAGGTCTGTCCAGGAGTAAAAGTGTTTTAAGCTGTAATGGTTTAACTAAAACAGTTCTAACTGCAGTGTGTCCAGGCAAGCACAGTTCTGTGTGTTGGACTTAATACAAAATGGTTACAAGGAGAACAGGTTTAACACTAGCAGTGTGGCCACACTAAACTGTTATCAAAATAGTTACTGAGTAGTGTGGCTGCACTGAAATAGTTTCGCTAAACTGGTTTAAAATGGTTTTCAAAACAGTTCTGTAGTGTGTCCAGGGCCTAGCTGAGTTTAAAAACACTTTTGTTAAAACGTTTTAGGGGCTTGTAGTCTGTCTGCAAACAGTGCTAGGGGTTTAAACTGTTTTAAGGCACTTAAACCGTTTTAAGTTCCCCAGTGTGTTCAGGGCCTTAGGCATGAGGACAGTTCAGTGGATGTTCAGTACACAGTGGTTAGAGGCATCTTCACACCCTCAGACTTAGCCAATTCAAGTGACTAAGCCCCTGCTTCAGTCTTTCACATGGTGGTTAGTGGAGGACAACCTCCTCCAGGGCTTCTCCTTCTCCCAATTGGAGCCTTTTTTTAATCAGGAGGCACACTAAGCTGAAAGCTTTTACAGGTGTGACCTGGGGGCACAAGGAAGCTTAGTGACTTGCTCAGGGTCACACAGTTTGTTTGCAAGTGGGGCTGTGGAATTCAAACCCAGGTCTCCAGGTTTGCAGCTCAGAGCCATAAAACCACTGCACTATACTGCCTCCTAAAAAATATAACAACATGCACTTGTCATGATGTGCCACAGTAGAACTCTGAACATCTGAGCCTCAGGTGACTCTCACAATGGATGCCTCCCTCTTCAAGTGGGAGGCCCACTTTCAGGAGCCTTCAAACACAGGTGACTGGGACCCATCAGAGACTCGTCTTTGCATCTGTGTGTTGGAGATCTGAGCTGTTTTGTATGGTCTGAGAGCTCTAGTGGACCTAGTCAGTGACAAACAGTCCTCCTCTGGACAGACAAGTCTGTCATGTGCTATATCAAAAAGCAAGTAGGAGCACACTCTTACCCTCTCTGCAGGGAGGCAGTGAGAGTGTGGGAATGGTGTCTGGGCAGGAATCCTGCTCCAAGCTATCTACCTGCTAGGAGTCCAGTACATTCTGGCAGACAGGTTCAATCAAACAGGGCTGATCTTCATAAGTGGTCACTAGCTCCAGTTATTGTGAGATCAGCCATTCGATCTGAGGAGTAACCCAGATGTGGACCTATTTGCATCCTCAGTCAATACTAAAAGTGCCCCAATTCTGCTCAGAAATCCAGGACATGGAGCTTTCATATATTCAACTGCAATGGCAAAATCTGTTTCTGTATGCATTCCCTCTGATCCCTCTCATGCAGAGGTATTGCTCAAGTTGCAGGTGCAAGGGCAGGATGATACTGGTGGCCCCTGCTGGCCTCAACAGATTTTGTTTCTTCTATTGAACAGACTTTCAGTCAGCAAACCGAGGGAATGTACCACTCAGGACAGACATATTGACTCAGATCACCTGGTCCATATCAGCCTGCGCTCCTTTACCTTCAGGCCTGGTTCCTGAAAAAATAGAAGTGAACAGGTACAAAGTATCTCAGATGGTCTCTGAAATACTTTTGGGTTGAGCATAAACCTTCCACTAGGATGATGTACATAGCCAAATGGGAAAGATTTTCCATCTGGTGCTCCAAGACCGCATGGAACCCTGTGGGTGCCCACCTGACAAGGTTCTTGAGTACCTATTGGACCTTTCTGATGCTGGCCTATGGTATTCTACAGTAAGGTCCATCTGTGCACTATTTCAGCATACCATGAGTCATTGGTACCCTCTACCTGGCTCAGCTACCACCATTCAAAGAGGTTCCTCAAGGGCATTTCACACACAAAGACTCCCATCAGGAAGCCAGTGGCTGCCTTTGATATATCAACCTTGTGCTGGATATGCTCCTTATAAGCCTTTTGAACCCCTTGTGACATGTGACTTGGAAGTTTTAATTTGGAAAGCAGCTTTTCTAGTGGCCATTACCTCTGCTTGCAGAGTGTCAAAAATCTATACCCTGGTCACAGATCCTCTGCATGCTGTTTTTGTAAGGACAAGGTAGTTCACCACACGCACCTAAGCTTTTACAGAACATGGTGTTGGATTCCATCTTAACCAGCCAGTACTGCTGCTTACTTACTTTGCAACTTCAGAGTAAGGAAGAAGGGCTCTCCACCCTCTGAATGTTATAAGGGTCCTTAGGTTTTGTCCGGACAGAACTAAAGACTTCAATCAATCCAAACAGCTTCTTGTTTGCTATGATCCTAATAAAAGCGTCAGCCTGTTACAATCAAGTGCATTTCTGCCTTGATTGTGTGAACTTACTGTATCTTTCTTTATGCTATGGCTCAGGTTAAACTAGAGGGCCTGGAAGATATGAAAATTACATACTCACCATAATTCTTGACCTTCTAGGAATATCTTCACCATTTATTCCCAGGCCTGCCTGCCATCCCGACTTACTCCAGTATGTTTGTGTTGGTCTTCACCCCTTTATGTTTGGTTTGGTCTGTGAAGACATTTTGTTACTGGATTTGATGGTCCTTCTTACACGGTCACCAGGGCTGTCTTATGCCCTTTGGTTAGTACACAAGTACTTGTTGGTTATACTGCACCTCCTTGGTAGAAAAGGTACTGAGGCAATCGGGGTGGGTGCTAATGTAACAGAGAGCTGTGTATGGTAACTTGCAGTGCTGTGAATGCACACTGCTTACCTTAGCACAAATCCTCTGAAAAGTTCTGACTTCACCTGGTTCCTTGTGCTCTAGCTCAGACCCATTAGTGTGACTCAGTGGTGAAGATATTCCTAGAAGATCAAAATTACGGTGTGTATGTAATTTTCATTTTGTAACATCGTCACCTTTGAAGACTACTTTACATAGAGGAAACACTGAATCTTTTCTATTTGCCATCAGTTTTAAACTTTGAGTTGTCTCTTTTGCTACAATTAAGCAACCTCTTTAATGACATTTTTAGGGGCAGCTAGGTATGTTGGGTTATTTTACTTGTGCAATTGATTGTAAACAACTAACACCAGCATTCTAACTCTGGAGGGACTTCTCTTGTTTTGGTGAAGGTAACAACCTGCACAAGATCCAAACAGACATCATCTGGAGGAACTTGGTAGCAAATTGTGAGGCTCCATCATCCACCCAGGCATTAGCATGTACAGCACCAATAAGCTGGAGAACTCCATTTCCAGGCTGGTGATAAAGTGTGCAAATTCTGCAAAAATAACCTCTCATCACTTAGAGGATGATAGATAGGAGGATTTTCACCTTGTGTTCATATTGCCCTGAACAGCTACAATGGCCTGGCCTCCACCACTGGGAATGCAGTGAACAACTGCCCCGTGCTCCAGCTGGGTGGTGCACCATGGACTACCTGTCCTGAATGAGGACTCCACCACAGGGCCAGAATCATCCGGAGCCAGTTTCTATGATGCATGCCAGGTCAGCCAATGAATTGGTGATAAATCCCACACCACTTGGTCAGCTTGGTTTATGACTTGGATTAACACAAAAATCAGAGCACCCACAGCGGGGATTGCATAATGCATGGCAAAGATAACTTATCATTTGTTTAGAATATTGCCATTCAATACCATCAGTGACATGACTGAAGAGTAGCCTCCACCATGCTGCAAGCAGACAAATCACGCCGGCAATGACTGACCATGTCACAGTTTTGCGACCAGACTAACATTTGCTGAGACTTCCAAGCTTCATCAAATTAATCACCCTGAAATAATAGTACCTTATATAGTGCTCATGTAATCACGTGTACTTGAATGAGTTATTTGATTAGAAGACAAAATAAGAAATAGAATTTGAAACATGATCATAATAGTGATCAGGCATAATACTTCAATACACTTATCATCAGTAGCATTGGGTGTAACATAGAAACATAGAGTCTCAAACAATTCCAATACATTAATGTACATACCGATTAGAACAACCAGTCATGTTTTTACATGTATCAATAAGTGTGTTTGTGGTTGTACTCAGTAAGATTAGCAGAACTGGAAATGTATTACTACTGTACAGCATAGCAAAATACATTTCTAATTGCACAAATTCCTGATGTTGTCAGCTTCCGTGTACCAGATCACAAATGCTGATGAGATAAAAATTTGTCTTGACATCCACATAACTAGAACAGCCAAACCAAACAAATCACAGGCAGGGAAAGGCTGATTAATAGAAAACAAATAATAACCACTATGATGCAGTACATCTCCACATTTCTGCAAGTGCAGTATGCCACTACATGGAGAAAAACATTGCTAGATAAACATCACAACGAATTATACATACATACATAGCTGCCAGCAGATTAGGCCTAACGGTCTATCATGTTTGCCCGAACACAGCTCTCTGATAAGGTACAGTAGTTGCTCTACCTCCCTTTTTAACCTATCCTCCCACACTCCCTTCCACCATACCCTGCTGTTCTCCTTTCTTCTAACCTGTACCATGCTCCTGTATCTGTCCCAACCCCTCTTGAAACCTCCTATAATTTCCATTTTATCAGCTCATCTGGAAGTGCATTCCAGGGTGCCACCACCCTCTCCATGAAATAATGTCCCCTCACCTCCCCTTTGTACCATCCCCTACCAGTTTTAGACTATGGCCTCTCATAGTCCCTCCACCTTCAATTTGATCAGTCCCTTAGTTTTATCTTATTGATCCCTTCAGATATCTGAAGGCCTCTATCATATCTCCCTATCCCTTCTGTCCTCCAGGGAGTACATGTTCAGCTCTCTAAGTCTGTTCTCATATGACATTTCCCACAGACCACTAATCATCTTTGTCGCTCTTCTCTGGACTCACTCTAGCAAAGTGATGTCCTTCTTTAGGTAGGGACAGAACTGCACATAATATTCCAGGTGCGGCCTCACCAGCGAATTGTACAGGGACGTATAACCTCCCCTGCTCCTGGACTTATCCCCTAGCTATACACCCAAGCATTTTATTTGCTTTTGCAGCTGCTCTCCTGCACTGGTCCGACTTGTTCAATTTAGCGTCAACCATCACCCCAGATCTTTCCCATCATGGAGACAGTCAGCTGTACTCCCCAAATAGTAGCTATACCCAGGGTTCCTAACACCCAGATGCAGAACACTGCACTTACATGCATTAAACCCTAACTGCCATGTGTGTGCCCAGTTTTCCAGCCTCACTAAGTCTTCCTGGAGTACCCTCCTTCCCTCCTCACTGTCCACTTCAGCTCCCAGTTTGGAATCATCAGCGAACAGGCTCATTTCACTCCTAACTCCCTCCAATGTCCATGATGAACACATTGTAAGGATAGGGCCCAACAATGAACCTTGAGGACCCCACTGATGACCCTTCTGTGATGTCGAGCTTCACCCCTATCACCACCGTCTGCTGTCTGTTGTTAAGCCAGTTTGCAATCCACCCACTAATTTTTCTCCTACCCCCAGGTTCCTCAGTTTCTAAATCAGCCTTCCATGTGGGACCAGATCGAAAGCCTTGCTGAAGTCCAGGTACAGAACATCAATAGGTTTTCCCCATCCAGGGATCTTGTCACCCAGTTGAAGAATTCAGCTAGGTTGGTTTGACATGATCTCCCTGGACAAACCATGATGGTTTTCATCTTGAAAACCATTTGCCTCAAGAACTCCACCATCCGTTCTTTTAAGATGGTCTCCATCATCTTCCCCACTATGGATGTCAGGCTGACCAGTCTGTAATTCCCTGGTTCATCCTGAGGTCCGCTCTTTTGGAGAAGCACAACATGTGCCATCCTTCAGTCAGAGGAGCACAACCTGCTTGGAGGAGGAATTGAATAGATCCATCACTGGAGCCACTAGGACATCCGCCAGTTCCTTCAGAACCCTGGGGTGGATGCTGTCTAGACCTGGGGCTTTATCCATCCTCAAGAACTTGAGAGCTTCCCTCACCCTCCCCACCTGGATCTCACCATCCTGAGTGCCTCCCCCATGATCCTATACTGCCCCTCTGTGGCAGTGGCCAACCCCTTTCCTAATGAAGGGCCTGGCTGGAAATAATCATTTTAGCACTTCAGCCTGCTCTGCCACCCTGTACCCATCCCCCTCCTTCCTCAGCTTGCTTATCTGCCCCACCCTTCCTTCGCTCCCTAACATATCTATAGAATTTCTTCTCCCCTCTCTGATTCCTTGCACTAACCTAAGATCTTTTTCAGCCTTGGCAGCTCTTAGCCTCCTACTGACTTCCCTGGAGATCCTGTGATATTTCTCTCTGTTTGGAATTATATTATATAAAAATCCAATGTATATGTCAAATTGCAATACAAAGGGGTTATTTTTATGCACTGATAAAAACAGAGTAAAATCTCAGTATTATTGCAGAATTCTATATAAACTGCCCATAATTTTGCCAAGAAAAAAGCCTGATGTAATGAGTAGTATTAAAATGTAACAGAAAAGCTGCAGCCTGATAACACAGGGCTATAGAGTGGATAGGAACATCCAAATAAATTGTTTTAAGCCACTGTATAAAGCTAGAAAATGATCCCTATATGCAGCCTGAAAGGTAATCTAGGTGTCACGTTAACCTCTCTTGTACAATAAAGCCTGGATGGAAAAAAGCTGAAAACTATACTGTGGCCCCAGTATTCAAACTGCACCCAGAAAGAGGCATGAAGTGGTTGCTCAACACAACTGAGTTGTGCTGTAATTCAAAAAATGCTATATACAAACAAGATGTGCAATCACACAGTTTGTCTGAATATAACAAAAGAAGGAGCTGCACAAATGGGGTCTGAAGATGCATCGGTGCATCCCCGTTTGGTCTGAATACCTGGAATCTGGATCGTGGCATCTTAGGGATGCACCAGTACAAATTCAGAAATTCAGACCGCAACATGCAAATGGGACCATTAGTCATGCAAGGTGCAAATGGGGCCATTGCATGTCATCTCAACCCCATTGCATGTCCTGTGCAGGGATACCCGGCATGATCGCCAGGTGCCTGAAACCCCCACACCCCACCCAGTCCAGTGCTGTGAAATGTGGACAATGTCTATTTCCTGGTATTCTAGTGGCCCCTCCACCCCGATCATGAAATAAATGACAACATATCCTATTTCCCTGGTAGTCCAGTGGCCCCCTCCGTACCTTTTCATAAAATACATGAAGCATCACAAAGTTGTAATGAAAGCTTACAGTACACACTGCAAGCCCATTGGTCAACAGTGTCCACCAATGGTATTGTAATGCATACTGTAGGCTGTCATTCTATGACTGCTCAGTTGGCAGGCAGTCATAGAGGGATGCGGGTGGGTTGTGCTGCCTGCTGGCTGCATGGCCATACTAGGTTGGAAGGAGTGGGGTGTGGGTACCTCAGTGGGTGGGGGTTCACTGGACCACCATGGATACTGGAATGTTTAGTGTAACTATACAGTCAGGTTTGAGGACCGGGGGGTTACACTAGACTAGGAATGCATTAGAGGACCATTATAATTTACACATCATGGTCCTGGGATGGGAGGGATTACACTAGACTACCAGGAAGATGGGGTATGTTTCATGTATTTTACAATCAGGGATGGGAGGGGCCACTGGATTACCAGGGATACAGGGTATGTTTCATGTATTTTATGATGGGGGATGGGGTGGGGCCACTGGACTACCAGGGATCGATGGGGTATTTCTTATTATACAGTTGGGGATGGGAGGGTACCACTGGACTCCCAGGTAAAGGGTTTCAATTTATTTACTGCCACGATCGAGGATGGGGGCCTAGCCACCCAGGGGCTGGCAGCTGCTGTGTTGCGCTCTGTAGTACAGCAGCCCTCCTGTGAGTGGCTACGACTTAGGCATGTTTCTTCCATACCTAACTTTGTGCAACACATCTCTGAGATGTGCAGGCAGTTGTGCTGCACATCTTGACTAAATATTGAGATGTGCCGCATATGCATGGGATTGCCCCCTCTGGATGCTGCATACATTATCTTGTGCTGTGGCACATCCAGTATTCTGACACCTCACCCCTTTTGAATATGGCATAGGGGGCACATTTTTGAATTTGCCAGTGCAACTCCTTTGAATATCTGGGCCTAGGTGTCCAACATCAGGAAAAGTGAGCAGGTCCCACAAAGCAAACCTTCTGGCACAGAAGAAGAGAAAGATTCCACCAGTACAAGTACAGTTTTATAATAAAAAACAATACCATAATATACTTGTTAGAAAAATGCTGCAAGATCTATTGCATCATTTAATCCCTTACTCTCCGTGCACCTAGGGAGTAGATCCAGAAGCTGTTCCCTCTGGTCACTCTTTCATTTCAATTGCCCTGGGATCTAATGCCACCTTCTCAATGCCCACAAACTGTATATCATTTGAACCAGTAATACCACTCTTCATACATTTAGCCATTGTATATTTGCAGTCGCCTCTTTGTATCACCTTAGTGTATTAACCAATGCAAGTTTTAAACTGTCATAGAAACAGAATTTGATGGCAGATGAGGACTGCTTGGCCCATCAATATGCCCATTCCTCCCTACCTACATTATTACCACAGACCATACCCAATCAACAGTTCTTTCTTCCTCTCCTCCATTCCACTATGATTCCTCTTGTGCTTATCCCATGCATTCTTGAACCCCACCACTGTTTTCGTCCCTACCACCTCCAGTGGAATGCTGTTTTAGGAATCCACCAGTCTTTCTGTGAAGAAGTATTTCCTCACATCTTTCCTGAATCTACCCCTTCCAGCTTCATCGCATATCCACCTTGTTCTTGAGCACCTTTTCTTCTGAAAAATACTTCCTCCTGTACTTTATCCCCATCTCCTCCTCTGTTCCAGGATGTACATATTGAGGTCCTTTAGTATCTCCTCATAGGGATTTTGATGCAGGTCCTGCACAATTTTAGTTGCCCTACTATGAACCACTTCCACTCTTGTCTATGTCCTTCTGGAGATGTGGTCTGCAGAACTGGACACAGTACTCTAGGTGGGGTCCCACCGTGTATCCCATGTAAGATGCCTCACAGTTGCATAATGATAAGTACACCATACCAAAGTGTTGCAGTTAATGAAATCATTTAATACAACCTCACAGCCATCTTTAGGGTTGTTGAACTTTTGGTCTGTTTAATGTATGATCAATATAAACATCAACCACACCAATATGTTCCTGAGGTTGACAGGGGAGACCAAGATTTCTCTCTAACACTTGGTACTCTAAGTAGACTGAAACCACTTTGTCTTGCACTGTATCAGGTCAATGGAAGACTGCTGAGGGTCCTCCTTACTACATCTCTCAGTTTGGTTCCACACTGAAAATACTTAATTTCTGTTCTGTAATCTTCCTGACCTCTGATCAGAGTAGGTGGTAACAAAGGGCACTTAGGGCTAGAGGATTGTGTCTGGGGATCCTTGGGACAAGGGTTGATTCCTTGGTGTACTGACCATGTTCCACTGCTTAAGTGATGGCATGGTTGCTCTAGCCATGTTGTCTAAAATGTTGTATTGTTACTCTCAAAATCCTGTCTGTCTTGCAGTTATGCAGAGAGTGTGCAAACTGTCCTTTAGGTATATTTCATTCCACATGTAGGGGTGGCAACTACTGTACAGAAAGAGCTATTTCTGTCTGTAGAGTTTTGAACAGCATGGTGCCCACACTGCCATTCCCTGTCTGAATATCTTGCGGTCCAAAATGTGATACTTCTGTCATCAATTTGCAGTTTAAACCTAAAACAATCACTGGCACTATCCATCCATGAAACAAAGACATGAAATTCAGAGACAGTGCCCCTCACATAACGAGAATATCATTAGCATGCGATGCCATAAATCGGACAGGAAAAGAATGGATTTGTTTCATTGCTCTATGGTACATCTGACTCCCATTTCCCCACAAACAAATGTGTGTGACTAGAGAACATGGTGGCCCCCACTGCAGTACCACCTAGTTGCCTGTAGTATCTATTTTGTAACACAAGAATGTTACTTTCAAGTATAATACAAGCCATTTCTATCAAATACCAAGTAGGCACGCCTGCACAGGATGTTTCATTTGGTTTGCCTAAAAGTACCCAAGGACTGTAAACCACCATCATGCAGTATCACCATATAAAGTGAGTCCACATCCAAGTTCACCACCATACTGATGATCTCTATAGAGCCTCTAACATAGCAAGGGAGTGCTTTTACAAACGACTGCTGTTGAGTGTCCAAAAAATTAGATGAGGGTTCTGTTAACCACCCATTCCCAGAAATAATGGGGCTTCCTGAAGTGTGCATGAACTGTTTGTTCACCTCGCTAAGTATACATGGTTGGGACAGTTGGGTGTGTAACTGTTAACACGTGATATTTAAATTCAAGTAAATACTTCTTAAAGGGACACTGTCAACCCCTTAGGCCTCAAAGTGTTCCTAGTATAAAAACACATTTATGATTGCCAACATTCCGTAAAGATTGTTGATGTAGCTGATAGTTTGATTCTGACTCTTTATTTTCTTTAAAAAGTAAAAACAGACTGCCCAACATATTGGTGTTATCACACCAAAACAGGTTTGTTTACATTCCCTGATCAACTCCAAATGCATCTTTCCTGGACTTGGGAACATCCACAAAACAGTCTAGCCCCTCATAATGCAGTGGGAGTTTAGGAGGCTACTGCCTTATGAGTGACTGCAGTGTTTGGGTATGTTTCTAATGCTCAAGAAGTATGCAGTAAGAACAGAACCAAGATTGTAAACAAAAACAAGGTTGTTTATAAATATACATTGCCATGCATTTCAGTTCTATTAAACAAGGAGACAGACAAAACAAACAGCAACATCAGTGAATTTTAGAGAGGGTAAGCAATTATAAAATGTAGAGTTTCAACTAGAAATAATATGATGAAAACAGGTTGACAGTGTCCCTTTAATGAACCCTGATTCAGATGGTAGTCTATTCTTTTTTTAAAAATAGAGATTTAATTTGTAGGTAGTTTCTCATGGAACCGAAAGTCTGATAGTTGACTTTCTATTTCCCTGATATTGTCAGAAGTATTCATAATGATGACTCTCCCCCTTTGTGAGCGGGTTTAATTATGTTGTCTGTGTTCTGTGCCAAATTTTGCAGAGTTTGTTTCTCTTCTTTAATACAGATAGGGAAATGTTTGTCCACTGCCAGGACCCAATTGTTTGCAGGTCCAGCTCACATTTTCTGACAAAGGTGTTCACAGCTGGGTTATAAGTAGGACAGTACAATCACTTAAGTCTCATCAAATTGGTATCTGAACCGACTGTGACATGTCAATGTCGTTTCTAGTATCTCTAGATGAATATATACATATAAAGTAACATTTTCTGGCAACTCTGTGCAAGTCATTTGTGGTCTTAAGAATCACATCCACAGTAAGAACAAAAGATCGTCCTTTATTCAAAATGCTCTCCTCAGCCATAAAGAGGACACGGTCAGAGATGTTAATGACTGAAGACTGGGTCCGTTGGGCACTTGCTTATATCATCTTGGTGTTTTCATTACTCAAAGTGTTTGTTAATACCTTCAGTAGTATTTTTCACTCTCCCTCATCAGTGTCCCCTTTCTGAGTAGTAGCACAACTCTTGGAAAAGTGTTTTTCATTTGCTTCTGCTTTGGGTTACCAGTTGCTGCATTCCTGGGTGATGCATGGGAGATCGCTCTAAAAAACTAGAACCTGAGCTCTCTGTATCTGAGGGTTCTGTAGTATAGTCCATAACATTTTCCTGCCTTTGTTCACAGAGTTTCCCTGTGTTTGTTTAAATATGGACCTAGGTGTAGTATTTTCATTCTTTTTATCATGCCAATCAAAACTCTGTCAAACTTGTAATCATTTTCGGTACCACGTGAGGATAGCGACTGAATATGAGTGACTGTCAAAGCGGTGACTCATATCAGAGCACTACCCTCATGGGCTACCCTGCAAGTAGCGACCGTATGCAAAGGCAACGGTACTGTTGAGGCGACCAGAAGGGATAATAGCGAGGAGAAGGGAGGGATAGGAAGAGGGTTTTGAGGGGTAGTGTGCCTGCTGTAGCTGAGCCAGCCATGTGGTGTGGTGGTGAGGGTGGCTAACTGTGGTGCAGCAGGTACTGGGTTCAGGGCTGGGAAGGGAAATTTTGCCACTGGCTGCCGTTGTCTTTATTTGGCGATCAGTGTTGCCTTCCCAACATCCCCCTAGGTTAGTAATCCTTAAGTGAGAGGTACAGAGAACATGCCTCAAACACCTTTTATTGTTTCTGGATGTTTGGTTGCCAGAATGTGTATCTACCGATTTGCTTTTGGTGATATACACTCGCCAGATATAGTGATCGCTTGTTTTGCGATCGCTATTATGACATGGAGCTTCATTTTCATCATGCACAGATTTTGCTTGTTTTGCTCTCTTAATTTGTACGTCATATCAGACTACCTTCTCTTGCAACAGTTTTTCAGATTTTGTCAATTCATCTGAAGTGGTGAGATCTTTAACTTTCCATTCCAATTCGGTGCTCTTCCTTGTAACCCTTCCCTTACAGGTACTGCTCTTTCCACCATCAATTTGACTGGTCTCAAAGTTGTGTCCTCCATTAATTTTATTTTATTTATCTAGTTTTTGTTAACCAGGTAAGTGCACTAGACAAATCCTGCCTATTTTCAGGCACAACCGGAAGAGGGATACAGATGAATGCCAACTGAAATTGAACCAGATTAAGCTGTTGGTGGTATTTTTAGTGAATGAGGGAAATTTGGCCAGGACACCGGAAATTCCCTACTCTGACAGTGAGGGCTACTGCTACGGAGGAGGATGTGTTGGAGAATCATTCTGCTGGTGTGCCTGTGGGTGTGAAGGTCTCCCAACCCACAGGTCCGGCTCAGGAGACCTTTTGGTTGTTGGAAATACGATGGAACTGGATAGAGAGGTGTCGCTTATTGTTCATGATTCAGCAAGCACACCTCAGGGGCTCTTTACCTCCGACGCTGCTTGGTTGGAAAACATTTTTCAGTAAAATAAACAGCTACGATATGGAGAAACTACACACTCTACAGAAAGGTTGGATAATGTGCTGGAAGCACCTGCAGTTACAACAGATACTGTGGAACCTAACTTCTTGAGGCAAGCTGCAGCAGTGATTAAGAAACTGGCTGAATGTCAGAAACAGACAACACTATAGCTGAGAAGGCTATAAATCAACAGTGATGCACCGCATCAAAACATTCCTCGGTCTGAGTCAGAGCCAGTGGAGGGGCGTGACAGCCGCGGTTAGGCTTTCAGTGCGAAGGTAAGCCCGGTATGAGCGAAGGAATTTGTGATTCTGTGAGTACTTTAAAACACTTATCTCCTCGACTACAAGTACAGTAGAAGTTTCATTACCTGGATTGGGGTTAAGAAAAGGTAGAGACAGTGAACAGAGTAATTTAAAGTCACACAGAAACTCCCCAACATCCATAGAACTTTCCCTCTTGAATGCAAGATGGAAGAGAAGAAACTGGTATATGGGTTCCTGATTCCACGACAGCCTGATTCGGGACAGATTTCTCCGAAATTAGACTTAATCGTTGAAACAAATAGTGTCAAAGAAGGACAGCCCAAATAGGGCAAAAAGAAAATGCTGGGGACTTTTATTTATTTATTTATTTAAGAAATTTACCAGGAAAGGCATACTGAGCGAGTAATTGCCTCGACGATGCCTCTTGGGGGTTGCTTACGGGCAGGTAATAAAACAGTTCATACATAATGTGAAGATTATAACAGACAGTGGTACAGTAGTATAGTAGAAATACAACAATTACATAGTGAGAAAATTGTTACATACAAAATGGGTAAGGCGACATACAAATTCACAACAGTAGTAGGTTCAGTAAATAAGCATTTAAATAGCACTATGTGATTTGAAAGCAGGGCCCAGACTGGAGCAAGTAGCTGATAGAATGGGTAGAAGTTGTGCAAGTAGCTGATAGATTGGGTGGGAGTTGTACAGGGAAATTCAGTGATGGGGAAAGCATGAGCATTTGGTAGCAAAATCTGATTTGAGAAGGAGCATTCCGTTGGAGTACTGCGGTGTGTCTGATGTCAGCTGCCAGTGAGTTCCATAACTTGGGCAACCTGAAACTGAAAGCTACCTGACCTGATCGGGTGGATCTGTGTGGAATGTGCAGGAGCCTGGAGTCAATGTTCCTGAGATCGTAAGTAGGTGGGGAGAGGCGGTTAGGGATGCTGATAGTAGGAAGGGCATATGTGACCAAGTTGCTTGTGATTCTAGCACTGTGCAGCAATCGCCGGTTTTGGAGCGATGGGGTTCAAGGGACTGGTATGGAGTCGCAGTGGTGGGTATTGGGAGAACAGTCCAGGCGAACGGCAGAAGAAGTTGTGGGGGTGAGCCCAGCTAAGGGCGTTTGAGGCGGCACCGTAGACATTATCGCCGTGAATCCATAGTTGGGAGGATAATTTTTGGACAATAGCTAGTCTGGTCGATAGAGGGATGCAGTGTTTGTTCGATGGAAAGCACCCAGCATGGTTTTTTGTGCAGAGAGCGTCTATGTAAGCTAAGAAGTCAAAGTACTGATCTAGCCAGGCGCGAGATAGCGATATGTGGAGCAGGCCTCAAGTGGTGATCTGTCCAGAGTGTGAAAGTGGGTGATTCAGTAAGCGGGTTAGTTTGGCCGGGAGCCGGAAGTGAGGGAGACTGTTTTTTTTTGTGTTTAAGAATAGTTGGTCTCGAGGAACCAGCGTTGGATGGAGTCGAGTCCTTCTAGACAAAGCTGTCTCTCGTGCTACCGGATGGGCCAGAGGTGAACAGCACCGTATCGTCCACGACATATGGATGGCAGTTTGTGTGCAGACAGCAGGCAAATCGTTGAGGAAGATTGAGAATAGCAGCGGGCGGTACAGACCCTTGGGGTACACCACTGGTGACAGGAGGGTGGATCGAGCCATTCCAACTCTGGACTGATTGAGACCTACCTGATAGGTATGAATGGAACCATTTTTGCTACCGCAGACAGACCAGTTTGGCAAGTTTAGACAGCAACAGGGATGAGAGACCGTGTCGAAAGCTTTGCCAGGTCTATAATATGGCTGCGGTTATTTCCCTTTGTCCATGCCTGTAAGGATGGAGTTTGTGAGGCGAAGGAGGGAGGTGGTGGTGGTGGAGTGATTTTTCTGAACCCGGCTTGGTAGGGGGTGAAAAAGAGATTGTATCTACAAAGTGGTGTAGCTGAAATAGAACAAGGCGCTCTTGAATTTTGGCTAGGATGGGGGCAGAGATATGAGGCCGATGGTTTGAAGGGGAGGAGAGGTCCCTCCTTGGGAAGAGGAATGACTGTGGCTTGTTTCCATGCTGTGGGGTCTGCCTAATTTAAAGGACAGATTATAGAGCATGGATAGAGGGTGGGCTATGGCCGGTGCTGAGAGTAGGAGCATTTTAGAATCAAGGCCCGATGGACATTTACCTTTGGATGGGTTTAGTGAGTGTAGTATTTTTAGCACCTGGCCAGGAGCGACTGGGTGGAGTGAAAAGGAGGCTGGGGGTGCTTTAGGGGCACGGGGCATGGAGAGCACAAAGGATAGGGGTGGGGTTGGGAGGAGAGTAGGAGGAAGTAGTGGAGAGAGTAGGAATTGAACTCAGTGGCAACCAGACTAGGAGTTTTGATGATTTTACCTTCGAGGTTGAGAGTGGGGTGAGGGTTGGATCGGGGGGTGAGAAGGTTTTATAGACTTCCAGAATTGAGAAGGGTGGGTGTGGTTATTGTTGAATGCCGTCTTGAAGTAATTTGATTTGGCCTGCCGTATGAGTCTTGTACAGGCATTACGTGAGAGACCGGTATTGTTGTTGGCCGCATGAGCACCAGTGGCCTTGAAGGATTTCTAGGGCACGTCTCTGGCTCGAGTTGTTCCATAAGGTTGTTGTTACCCAGGGTAAGTGGAACCTCTGACTCTGGATCTCCTTAGCGGGGCATGTGTGTCCCAGATGGCGAGAAATTTGTAGAGGAATAGTTCAGGGCCTCATCCATGGGTGGCTCTAGGGATGAAAGACCAGTCTATGGTGGTAAGGTTGTTTGGAGAGCAGTCAGATTCAGTGATTTATAAACTCTGCTGAGCAGCATACCGGGGAGGGGGAGTCAGAAGATTTTCGCACTATAAAAATCATATGGTGGTCGCTATGGGAGTCGGTAGAAAGGCCAGCTTTAAGTATCCTATGAGGGTGGGTAGTGAGTGCCCAGTCCAGTAGTGTGTGTTTATTTGAGTTGTGGTTTAGGCGGGTGGGTTCCCCTATTTGCTGGTGCAAGTTTAGTGCGTTTATTTGGCAACACGTTTTTAGAGCTGCTAGCCCTAGCCAGTTCTGATTGAAATCACCGAGGATGTGGAGTTGCCGCCTTCTGTAAGGGCCCTCAGGTTGCCTAAGTGTTCGAGGATGCTAGTTGGTGGTGTGTCCGGTGGACAGTATGACCCGATATGTATACTGGGATAGAGTGGGGCAGGAGTTTTTGATCAGGAGGGAATCTGTTGTTAGTATGGGTGTCAGCGGGGTGATTACAGAAAACTGGAGATTTGTGGAGACATACATGGCAGTGCCACACCCTTCTTTCTCCTGTCTGTCTTGGCAGATTAGAAAGAAGCATGGTGAGAATTCCTCGTCCTGGTGATGGGGCTTCAGCCAAGATTCAGTGATGATTATAATATCCGGGCGAAGGGCCAGGACAGTTGTTTGTAGGGCAGCCATTTTATTTAGGATGCTACATATATTGAGGTGGACAATTTTGAAGCCTTTGGGGAGGTTGTAGGTGGTTCGGGTGGTTGGGCAGCAATGGGTGCCTGGGGTCCTGGGTTCTGTTCAGCGTCCCCGGCTATGAGAGAAGAAAATCAGGGTGTGCCCTAGTAAGCGCATGAGCTTTACTGGTGCACACCTGCGAGTGGGATGATTAGAGGTTGTTGAGTTTGCCTTTGGGACTGAAAGAGTGGGAGATGTAGGGGCAGGTGTCATGGCGTGGAAGGGGGGATAGAGGCCCCAGGGTCAGTTAGTGCCCATGGTGCGGTTGTGTTTCACTGGTGCGAGGAGGGTGGGAGGTAGGCTTGGTAGTTAAGGTGGGAAGTGGCAAGGGTCTGGTAGCCTCGGTTGGATGAGGTGGGAGGAAGATGAGGCTATGCACAGCATAGTGATGGTTGCAGTGAAACTGCATTTTGTATTTTATTTTCCTCTTAGAGCAGTGGAGGATTTGACAGTCTGCTCTGCGGTGGCATATGGTGGTAAAATATAAGGGACTAATGGGAAAGTGGGCTGATTGGTTTACAAGCTCACGAGGTCCAGCTCTATCAGCTCTATATAAGGAGGAGCCCACCAAGGGTGGTGGTGGTGGGGCGAGGTCAGCTCTGTCAGCTCTATATAAGGAGGAGCCACCAAGGGTGGTGGGGTGGTGGGAGCCTGCGTGTAGCGCCAGGTGGGGATAAACTCCTTTCAGTGAGCAGCTGCAACACTCCAGTGGCTACCTGGCTCCGTTCTCTTCTCGTGGTCTGCGGGGGGTCTCTCTTGTTGTGGGGAGGGCTAGGGACTCCTGCCCTCGCGACCCCTCTGAGCTGTGGAAGGCAAGAAAGGCTTCTTAAGTAAGGTATGTGGTTTGTAGGAGGAGTTATTCACAAAATGCAGCCAATTCAAGTGTAAAATTAAAGCTTTTGAAACTTGAGCTATGGAGTATTACAACAGCCTGGGCTCACTTTAAGAGTGAAAACAGTTACGCTGCACACTTTACAAAATTCCCTAAAATGGTAAGCAGACTTTCCCATAACTAGAGCACTACAACCCGTTCTCCTTTATAAGTCATGTAATTTAGGTAAAACCCCAGTTCAAACAAGTTTACAAAATTAGCAAGAATTCCCTTTTAGCAAAATTTAGACCACGTAAAGGTGCTGTCTAACACACTATGCTCCACTGGCAATTTCTACAATCTGAGCTGTACACAAAAAGGTGCAAGTTTAAATTTTGTGGCGTAGTAGAGCTCCTTTCAGTGAGCAGCTGCAAATAACTCCGGTGGCTACCTGGCTCCGTTTCTCTTCTGCGTGGTCAGCGGGGAGGGTCTCTCTTGTTGTGGGAGGGCTAGGGACTCCTGCCTCGCGACCCTCCTGAGCTGTGGAAAGCAAGAAAGGCTTCTTAAGTAAGGTATGTGGTTTGTAGGAGGAGTTATTCACAAATGCAGCCAATTCAAGTGTAAAATTAAAGCTTTTGAAACTTGAGCTATGTTGGTGATATTACAACAGCCTGGGCAAACTTTACAATTGAAAACAGTTAACGCTGCACACTTCTAAAATTCCCCTAAGGTAGCAGACTTTCCCGGCTAAGACTCTACCACTTCGTTCTCCTTTATAAGTCATGTAATTTAGGTAAAAACCCAGTTAAACAAGTTTGCAAAATTAGCAAGAATTCCCTTTGTAAAATTTAGACCAGGTAAAGGTGCTGTCTAACACACATGCTCCACCGGCAATTTCTACAATCTGAGCTGTACACAAAACAGGGTTTAAATTTTGTGGCGTAGTAAAGCTTTTCACTGAGCAGCTGCAAACACTCCGGTGGCTACCTGGCTCCGTTTCTCTTCTCGTGGTCCGGGGTCTCTCTTGTTGTGGGAGGTTGAGGAATCCTGCCCATCACGACTCTCTGAGCTGGCTCGTTTCTCTTCTGCATGGTCCATGGGGTCTCTCATGTTGTGGGGAGGGCTGGGGACTCCTGCCCTCGCGACCCTCTGAGCAGCTCGTTTCTCTTCTGTGTGGTCCGCAGAGGTCTCTCTTCTTGTGGGGAGGCTGGGACTCCTGCCCTCACAACCCTCTGAGCTAGCTCCGTTTCTCTTCTGTGTGGTCCACTGGGGGTCTCTCTTGTTGTGGGGAGGGCTGGGACTCCTGCCCTTGCGACCCTTTGTGCTGACTCCGTTTCTCTTCTGCGTAATCAGCGGGGGGTGTGTCTCTTGTTGTGGGAGGCTGGGACTCCTGCCCTTGTGACCCTCTGAGCTGGCTCCGTTTCTCTTCTGCGTGGTCCGTGGGGGAGGTCTCTCTTGTTGTGGGAGGCTAGGGACTCCTGCCTGCGCCCCTCTGAGCTGGCTCCATTTCTCTTCTGCGTGGTCCACGGGGGTCTCTCTCTTGTTGTGGGGAGGGCTAGGGACTTGCAAGACTTACAGGAGCATGAACCACCCGTTCCTTCAGAATTTGTTTCCTCAGAATCTGAAGAACCTATACCTGGGCCCTCTGAGTGGGGAGAAAATATGGACTTTGAACAGAACCTTCCACAGCAGCATGCAAACTTTTTGGAACAATCAAAACTGCATGGGAACGTTTTGAAAAAAGATCCTTTCTCTGGCTCCCCACCTCAACGGCGTAATGCTGTACAGCTGGAATATTTAGGGGCTGGAAATTGCTCCCTGATCATCTGTATATTGGTAGACATTTATTGAAGGCCTCATTAAGATTTTTCAAATGAAATACATGCTTTAATTCATGTTTCAGGTGCTACTTTTATGATGTGAGTTTTAATTCTCCACAAGGGTTAGATCGCTTTTGGACCAAATATGACTCTCTAAAATATACTGAAACATGGCTACCTTTTAAAGCACTACCTTTGACTAAGCCATCTATTAGAAAATGTTACGGTATTGTTTAGAAATGAATCTGTATCTGTACATGATATTACATATTGGATGCAGCAAAAATGTGATGTGATTGAAACTCCACAACACATTTTTGATGAGGAACATTATGGAATGGCGGTTGGAAATATAAGGTGCAGTTAAGAAACAACAGTCTAGGCCTAGTACATTTACCTAATAGTTTATTTCTGGAAAGAGAGGCCATTGTTTTTATCCTGAGCAACCATGGACCTGTTTCAAATGTGGGCCTACACATTTAGGTTCAGCATGTGACAGATTAAAGTGTAACCTGTTTGTCCTTGGCCACCATAGTTCAGACTATAAGGAGGAGTTAAAGTGCAGTTTGTGTGTGGAGATAGGCCACACTTACAGATCTTGCCCGTGGGCTACACACAAATTGAACAAATAGTGTGAGCCAGGATACTATTATAAAGAAGCACAAAAGAAAGATATAGCCAAGCGGAGAAATCATTCAGACCAGCCTCAATCTGATCACACAGCTTCTAAACCTCCCCACCACCACCACCACGGCCTTCTTCACCCTGTGCGGAGGTCTTGGTGGAGGAACCAGTTAGTAATTTAGAACCAGAAGAGATAAACGGCCCCTTAGTGGTTGATATGAAGAAACTACCCCTATAGTGGAGTCTGAAAGTGCAATACCGATCATGAAAATGCCTCCCCTCAGCCAGTTAAAAACACAGCAAAAAAGAGTATTAAACAATCTAGACCTTGTCCTAAAGTTGCAAAGCTTGTGAGCCTGAAGAAGAAGGTTTTTATTAACAAACAAATATGAGCCACTGTCCGGAGGTACACAGGAGTTGGAACAAGGGGATTCTGAGCTTCCTCCTTGGCCCTCTTTCTTAGTCAGAAGAAGATCTCCAACAAAGAGGGTTGACAATGATAGAAAAAACTGGTGTAAGAACAAGGAAAAGTTCTAGGTTGAAAAAGCCACCTTAGTTACCCTCCTTCTCTCTCAGAGTCTTCAGTAACATTAGCCATAGCTATGGCTAATGTTAATAATATAGGAATACTACATACACTAATTACATTCTCAGTATTTAAGGACTTAGGATGTGATATTTGTTGCTGCAGGATACCATATTAAATACAGATTCCTTAGTTCAGATAGCCGGAAATTGTGGTGTTGGGCCCTCCTTTTTCATTTGGCACTGAGACTTGTGATGGTATTGGGATTTTGTTTAGAGCGACAAATTCAGGGTCTCCAGAATGGTAGACATCTCATTGAGAAGAACCTTATTATTAGATTTTTTATATATAAGGGAGTGTTGGAGATTGATTACTATCTATGCCCCCTCAAAAAGATAGAATAAATCTCTTTAATACAATTAAAACATATTTGCTTACTACCAAACATATTCTCGGGGGGCTTTAATTGTATTATGGATCAGCTTGATAGAGTGCTACCACAAAAGCTATATTGTGATTCTAATTGTCTGAATCTTATCCTTGAATAGTGTCAATTGCAGGACTCTTTTCGAGTCTTGCATCCACAGGGAGGTACATGTTTCATAGGGGGCATTATCCACTAGGATAGATTTTTATTTACCAAAAAACTTATATATACATAAAGCAGAGACAATTCCTTTGGAGACATCAGATCATGTTATTCTCTGTGTGGAATTGGGTGGGGTCATCGAGCAATGCCATGGTTGTAGTTATTGGAAATTGAATATATCTACATTACGGGGAGGATACTCTGGTTATTAGTGTAACTGAATTCTTAAAAGCTCGGATGTCTATCAGCTGTATTAGAAAATAACATCAGTCTCTGGTGGGAAGGGACAAAACAGGGCCTGAGGTCCTTGTTTCGAAACACTCAACACAAAATCTTAATGATCATTATAATTCAAGGCCAGATATTCAAACTGCGCCCAAAAAGTGCGTAATAGCAGGAGCAAAGCGCCAAATACATTGCGCCCATCGCTGAGGATGCGATATTCAAAACTGAGGCCGGCCAAGATCGCCCACAGCCGACGACTGAGTATCGCACCACCCGCGCCCAGGCGCAACTAGAGGGGAAGCTGAGAGATCTGATGCGCCTATAGCGCAACAAGGGATGTTCAGCTGAGCAGTCCAGAGGTGCCATAGCGCAACCAGGACCCCCAGCAGCAGGGCAGCAATGCAACTGCACAACCAGGGATGTAGTGCCAGCACCCTGCCACAGATGGGCAGAGGAATACACAGCAGAACAGACATCGTCCCCACCACATGCACTGCACAACTGGGGAAGGCTGGAATAACCACTGGCCGATGGAGACAAGCAATCAACCCACAGCTGGGCCATGGTGCCCCATCACACCCCTGGCAAGCTGTGACCCGGCACACAAGGAGACCGACCACCCCATGCCACACCATCCCCAAATGCGAGAGCACACCTGCACCGTGACCCCAGACACCCTGCCCAGGAGCAGCGTCCACCACCAGGAAACCCCATGCAGCCCACCACCCCACTGTGACAGTGCAACCTTGTGCACCACAGAACCATGCAAAGCAGCCCCACCACGAACACCCATCAGCGGGTGGCAGCACACAGCGATGCAACAACGGCATACACAGTGCCACCATGCACAGCCCCGGAGATACAGCTGAGGAGACCGACCATGCGCCGGTCACGAGGTACCCCACGTGATAGGGCATGCCCGGACACCACCACCAGTGGTACAGCACCCTGCCACACCCTCCCAAGGACAAACCCTGACCCAGCACTGACCACAACAGCCAGCGCGAGACACCCACAGTGGTGCGTGGAAGCATGCACCACACAGGATGCAACACAGTGCATGGACAACACCCACCCATACCCAAGGGCACAACAACACAGGGACGCAGTAGGGCAAACTAAGCCCCCAGTGTGGGCCAATGGAAACTGTGGTACACACAGCCTGCAGTCCTCCATGGCACAGGAGTGCCAGCCACCGCGCAGGCACTGTGGACCTGTACGCCACCATCATTTGCCGGAGCACAAGTCACAGACAGTGGTGCACATCCTGCAACACACACAAGCCACAGCATGGAGGTGGGACAACAACCACGGAGGCCACAGTGTCACCCGAGGCAGACATGCACCACACCAGTGACAGGAGGCAACCCAGCATTGTGGAGGGTACAGTGGTTTGCCCTGCATGGACAGCCACCACTGACATGCCAGCAGACCATGCAGGCCACAGACATGCAAGGATGTCAGCTGCACAGGCCATGGACAGGCTGACAGGGGCACCATGGACACAGAGCATGCACCATTGACCACTGCACACAGTCATCCAGTGCACAGGGCACAACACACACCACAGACACTGCCTGATAGCTACTCCACACCATAGTCACTTCCCCACGGACACACACACACATACACCCATGACTGCACCACCCTGACGCCATGCACACCACTGTGGCTGAGCACCTATAGCCCGCTGCAAATCAGAGACCACCACAGTATTCATATCAAAGATTTGTATTCAAAATATCAAAAGAACTATTTACAAAACTGTGTACAAATGTGGGTGGGGGAGGTCACAAACAAGGTGGGGGTGGAGTAGAGAGGACGAGGGTGAACATATGGGAGAGGGAAGAAGGGTGTGAGGGTGGGTCAAGGGGCAGTGGTAGTCGGGCATGGGGACATCAACGGCTGCCCCGGGTCCTCCCTCTTCCTGGCGCCTCGATATGTGCTCCTCCGGCTCCCTCATGACCCCATGGGCGGTGTATGCGCTGGAAGGAGCTGGGCAGTGTCTCCTCGGCCACCTGGAGCAGCTCATCACCCTGCTGTATTTGCAGGAGTCGCCGGTCACCTAGGACGAGGAGCAGAGCACAGGTGTGACTGTCCATCCCCTGCAGTGCCCACCCATTGCATGGCATACAGCCATGTGCCACGCCCTATGATGGTGTCGACCACCCACAGTGACCGTGTCCACAAGACCTGCCCATCCAGGCAGCCACAGCCATGTGGACCACTGCACACACCACCACCCATGTCCTGCACAGCACCACCATGGCCGTACAGTGACTTGGCTCATCGGTGTACGCAGTGCCACAGCCATGTGCCCGATGTACGCATGGACCACCATTGGCGCACTCCAGACATGCAGTGCCACTGGACAGTGCTGACTGTAACAAGTTGCGTGTGGCAGTGGTGTCAATGGATGGTGGCCATGCCCCGCTGCCCACCCTGTTACACAGCATGCAATAGTAATCATGGAGGTATGGCACTTCGCCATCATCAGGCCAGTCCCTCTGGCGCAGGACCATTGCCTCTCCCACCGGGTCCTGCCGCCCTGCTGAGCGCTGAGCTCCCTGGCCAGACACCTCTCCTCGGCCCTGTGGTGCAAGCGTGGAGAGAACATCAGTACAATCCTGTAGAAAGTCCCCTGCCCCATGTATGTGCACTCCCACCCAGCCAGACTCCACCCCCACACCCTGATAACACCACCACAGCCAACACCGGATGGTCCCTCCCCATGTTCCAGACACATACAACCGTGATACCCATGGAAGATAAAGTGTGTGGGCGTAACACCCACGTGGCCATGGCACCGTGCCCCTCCTAGCACGTGTCCGCGGGTGGCAAGCAGGTCTGGTTCCCTCCTCCTCAGGTCGCCATACCTGTGGCGCACTCCGCCGCTTTCCCACCCCTTCCTGTGGCCTCCTCAGGGCGTCGGCCACCTCCTCCCACACCTGGCTCCTGGACCTGTCCAGGGTGCCTCCCAAACAGTGGGCCATAAAGTGGCTCAACAGTGGCCACCAGGTTGGCCAGTTCAGTGTGGGTCCACTGGGCAGCCCTCCGCACCATCTCACTTGCTCAGTCGGTTCAAAATGGCGCTCTGCAGCGGCTCCACCATCGCGCAGATGCTACGGCATACAGCTGCCATTCCCTATTGTGCTGGCAACGAACAGCGCCGATAGTGGTGCACCCATGCCTGGCACTGCTACGCCTGAGGGGCAAGGTCGGGCACAGGGTCAGGGTCTGTGGCAGCGGACAGGCACTAGCGCCATTGGAACCCAATGCGCGTGCAAAAGTGATTGGGTGCCTGTGTGCTACCTCCAGTAGCGGCCTACCACGCTGTTGCCCCAGTAGGCGATGCCCAGTGCCACAGCGCCATATGGGTGAACATCAAGCAGGCGCCACTGGCACAATGGTGGCGTGCTCTGCATTACCTCCCACTCACAGCACGTCCAGTAGCGGCGGCAGACGCCTGCGTCAAGCAACCGGGCATGTGCAGTGGAGGTGTGTACTGTGAGTAATCACAGAACTGCGCCTGGCTAACCAGTACATTCAACACAATTGCAAAGCGCAACAGCCGATATTCAGTCGTCGTATGCAAATCAGCTAATCACCCATTTCAATGGCGCAGCACTGCAATTTGCATCCGCCAAAAGTTGCTCCTGCGCCTCATTTGCATGGGTTGAGCTATAAAATTACGACATTGGGCTGCACTGCGCATAGTCGGTTACTGCAGTCTATTGGTGAGTTGCATGCTGTTTGGGAGTGTGGACTGTGGTTTTGGGACATGCATGGGACTGCAGATCACAGATAACACTTTCATCCTCACAGGCTAAATAATGACCGAGCGAGTTGTGGGAGAGGAGGAACACATGTGAGGAGGAGGAGGCCTAAATTCACCAAGGCCGAGACGGATGCCCTGTTTGAGGCCTACTTGGATCAGGAGCTGCTTCTCAGCAGATGGCAGGGAACACCACAGGCCCGTGCTGCTGCATGGGAGGGGTGGCGTGTGCAGTTAACCTGCATGGCGCCACCAGCGTTCCGTGCAGGAGTGCAGAAGAAGGTGGGCACAGACAGGAGGATAAAGGAGAGGTGGCTGCCATCAGGGCACCCGCGAGCCGCGACAGGTGGGGACAGCGGAGGTGCTGCACCTGACCCCACAGGAGGAGAGGTTGCTGGAAGCATGCAGCGTTGTGCCATTGAGGTGTTCCGGTGGTGGCTTCCAGAGGGGTGGTAGCCCGTCACTGCATGGTAGGTCATGGTCTGTCTATTGGGGGCAGGGTAGGTCACATGCAATGCGCGACTTTGTTTTCCCCTACAGATCCTGAGCATCTGCATGGGTCAGCGGTGGTGAGCCTGTCCACTGGAGGACAGTCAGAAGGAGAGGAGGAGGGCCCATCCACCTCCACAGGTATCACTGGCTCAGTCGACGAGTGGGCCCGCCTGGCTGTCCAGACTGATGTTGTTGGAACAGGTGCGGGAGGCTCTCCGTGTCCCAGCGTGCCAGTGTCCATGGATGCCAGCATACTGTGACTCGTGCTGGTGCCGGGTCCGTCACACGATGATGATGTCGCTAATGGCTGGGCAGTGACATGTGGCCATGCCACGGGATGGCCACACAGCAGGTAACATTGCGGCCATGGCTGTAGGTGGTGCCGCCGTGGAGGCCTGCGTGTCATCACAGTCCCAGCCTGCAGCCTATCAGCACCAGTGGGGCGCACTGGTGTGGGTACAGGACAGTGGGACTGTTTGCGACCTGCAGCAGCACCAGTGAGCCCTGGTGGCGGCGGCAGAGGGGCAGCATCAGCAGTCGGCCAATGGGCTTGGGGTTTACAGGGTCCGGGGCGGCGTCAGTGCATCGCCTGTGGACATGCTGCAACCTGGTCCTGGTGTAGCGCCCACCCTCAAGGAGTGCTGGGCATCAGGTACTTGCACACCTGAGGGACAGGATGCCGAGGAGGCAGATGACATCTTGGATGAGCACCCCCGCACTGCAAGCATCAGTCAACCAGCAGATGCGGATTGCAACATCAGTGGATGCACTGCATGCAGCTCTGAGGCGGGCAGAGGGCGTCGCAGCAGAGACACTGCTCTGATCCTGGCAGGGATGGACTGGTTGCGGGAGGATGTGACTGCTGCCATTGACAGGCAGACACAGGCATTCACTGCTGTCATGGCCACAATGGGCACACGTCATTTGCCCATGTCGCAGACTTCACGCAATGCACTGTCCATCCCGTTCTCGGCGTCGTGTGACACCCTCCTTGTTGACACGGGTTCAGCTGTGGGCATCCGAGCATGCCTGGCGCGGCATGTTTGGTGTGCTGCAGACACCTCGCGCGAGCATGGTCGGCGTCCACGCAGTGGAACCCTGGGGGACCATCGGTGCCACCCGAGGGCCAGTGGTCAGCCACCTGTCAGTGCTGGCGGGTCTCGGTGGGGCTGCCCATGCATCCGTGGCGGCTGGGGGCACTGTGGCGGCGTGACTGACCTGTCTCCCAGCATTGGCTGCTGTCTGGTGCTGCCCTGTGTGCATTGTGTCATTCAGCGACCATTGCACGGGTGGGTATCAGCCCTGTACGCGACACACAGTCCATCTGCACCCTCCCAGCTGCCGTCCGCGGTTGTGTGTGCATGATGATGCCTGCATTCGCTGTACACCAATGTGCAATGGTGCTCAGCATCGACACGCACAAGGACAGGCAGTGTGTGTGGTGGTCTGTGGACAGTGTGTGTGCTAGGGGTGGCATTCTGGGTCGGTGTGCCTCCACCCTTTGTGCATGTCCTGATGCGTTGTGTGTGTGTCCATCCGGCGTGGCATGTTAGACCTCACCCATCCCTGGTTGTGTGTGGTTCCATGCCCGGCCACTTCCCTTGACGGAATGCACTCTTGGTGTGTGTCCATGCGTGTTTGTGGGTTGTGTCTTAGCCACTGTTGGTTGCACATGGCCCCATGACTTACCTGGGTTGGCTAAAGTGTTCCTCCGTGATGGTGTCCGGTGCAGCTGTGCCAGCTGGAGCAGTCAGGGGTCCGTCGCCAAGGGGGCTGCCCATCACCATTGTCACCAGCGTCCTCATTGTCTATCGCTGCGCCCCCTCTTCGACCTGTACAGCTATCCCACATTCGTTGGCCATGTTGTACAGGATGCAGCAGGCCAGAATATCCCACAGGCCTTTGAGGGCTGTACTGTGGGGCACACCGCTGGGTGTCCAGGCAACAGAAATGTGCTTTCAGCATCCGAACACCCGCTCGATGACATTACGTGTGGTGGCGTGTGCCTCATTGTGGCGTTGCTGCGATGGGGTCGGCAGACGCCCGGTAGTGTGTGAGCGGCAGGGATGGAGTGGGTATCCACTGTCACCTGTGTGTAGAGGGGGAGGTTAGTTTGGTGATCAGCATCGCCTGCCCCAGGCCATGTGAGGCCACTACCCATGTTACCTCTGACCATGCCCCCAGGCCTATGATTGTCCATGTGGTTTGCATACTCACCACTAGGTGGCCAGTGGGATATTCCCACTCTTGAATCTGGCACAGTGCCGACTGGTGCCAGATGAAGGCATCATGTGCCTCCCCAGGGTGCGTGGCACAGACATTGATTATCGCCCCTGGCATCACACACCACCTGGCAGTTGATGCTGGCATAGCCCTTGTGATTTATATATGCAGCCCCCTCGGGGCCAGGTGGTGCGCGGATGGCCACATGGGTGCAGTCTATTGCCCTAGCATGCCAGGCATACGTGCTACCCTGTGGAACTCATGTATGTTTGCTGTGCGGTCCGCCGGTGTGCTGGGGAATTGAGCACTCCGCGGCATGTGGCAGGCAGTGCGGCTGAGGAATTGGGTGAGGTGGCGTGGCGTGGCCGACTGGGTTATGCCTGTGGTGTCCCCAGTTGGTCTCTGGAAGGTACCCGTGGCGAGCAAGCACATACGCGCTGTCACTTCGTCTCCATTGACGGGGCATGGCTCCGTCGTGTGGGTGCCTGCATCACATCACTGCACAGCTCACAGAGCCACCTCAAGTGCCCGATTCAGGCGGTACCGGCCCACAATCTCAGTATCACTGTACAGCTCGGAAGCTGGTGCGGGCTCAGTACCTGTTGGGGAACACCGGCTGACGGGCCTTCCACAGTCCGCCCCCGCGCTGCCCGCTTCTCACCCCCCCTCATACGGCCTCCATCTGGATGGTGGCACGGCCATGTCCCTGGCTTGTTCACCTCCTGGCAGCTGTTTCTGTATTCCCGCTGTCCTGGCTGCTACTTCCCTGCACGGGAACATCTGCCTGTGCTGGCCTCACTGCTGTGTGGTGTACTTCCCCTTCTGCACTGTGGCTCCCCACCTTCCCTGTGCCTGTTGATTCCAGGTGCCCTTTCCTGGCCTGCCCTGTGTGTTCCTGTTGCCCAGTTTTCCTGCTAGACTTTGCCCTCATGTGGCTTCCTGTTAGCGTTCTTGCGCCTCTCCTTGCTCCTTTTATTTTGGCTCATTTTCACTATGGCGCAACTTACGCTGGTTTCCTATTGCGCATGGCGCATGTTGTTGAATATCCACTGCATCATTTATGCGTGGTTCCTCCCCTTCAGTTGCGCATGCATTCATTACCATTGCGCTGTTGCTCAGCGTGATTTGGAGTGCAACTGCCTCCTGCTGAATGTCAGAGAATGGTGCATTTTCGGACTTAGCAGGCGCAACCCTATGCGCCTTGACTCAACTCTTTTGAATACCTGGGCCCATATCTTGAACTTTGTTCACAATTGGCTAAAGTATATTCCATTATTAATACACAACATATAAACTTAACTACTCAAATTACAAATTTAAAAGCTGAAATGGCAAGGTTAAAATATTCAAGAGCTGCTGCCATGTTGAATGAGCATAAAATTTGTTCCCTGGTAAAGCAGGTTTGGGATGCTTTTAAAAGCTGTTCACAGTGGGCATCAGATAGGTTCATGACATCAGTTAAAACAGAGGAAGATAAACTAATATCTGATGTCCAGGTATTTTAAAAGTAGTAACTAGGTATCTAGCGGGTATGTATCAAGCCCCAATATTGAGAAGCAGGCAGTAACAGAGTTGCTTTGTGCAACTAAGGTTCCAACTATATCAGAAAAATCTCTTCAAGACCTCATAAAGCCTATCTCAGTCGAAGAGGTTGGTATAGTTATTGGACAACTGAAAGGGCACACTGCTCCGGTATTGATGGACTCCCTCAGAATTTATACAAAGTATTTAAGGACTTGTTAATAGAAATTTTGGTAGTAGTCTATAACTGGGTTTTGGAAAACTTAAAACTTGATTTCATTTTGTGTTACTATTCAGATTTTAGTATTTAAGCAAGGTGACAGAGTGGATCTTAATAATTGGAGGTCACTTAGCTTGTTAAATACAGACTATAAAATATTACTAAAAATACTTCATAACAGACTAATACATATCGCTACTACACTTATTTACTTGGCCCAAATGTGTACAGTACCAGATCGAGTAATTCAGCATAATTTATTATTAATGGAAATAGTGGAATAAGGTAAGAGGAGGAACTAAACAGATACATTATGTCATTGGATCAGGAAGGCCTTTGACAGAGTTCCACATCAGTTTATTTCGGTTTATTCCATTATGGTATTCACGTATTTTTGTGACATGGGTAGAACTACTATATAAAAATGCTCAGGCTATCCCTTTGGTAAGCGGGATGCTTGGGCCATATATTAAATTTTATGAGAGTTCGACAAGGTTGTCCACTCAGCCCTTTGTCTCTAGTGTTTTGTTTAGACCCACTGTTGCGTATACTACAACAAGACTTGAGTATTAGGGTATTAGACCGATAGGTGGAAATATAGAGGTGCATGTAATAGCATATGCAGATGATGTATGTGTTATGGTTGCAGATCAGGAATCTGGGGAACAGGTACTGGAGGTACTGACCAGTATTCTAAAAAATGGGGCGAAACTGAATAAAAGAAAAGGCGTTGTTTACCCATTGGTGACACTGCCCCACAATAATACATGGCAAGGGATAAAAGTGTCTACGGACCCTTTTAAATTTTTAGGGATTTAGTTTGGAAGGGGGATAATGGATATTTTAATTGGAAGACTAAATTAGATATTGCTTCCTCTAAAGTTGCGATATGGAAAACCTGGCAACAATCTAAAAGAAAAAAGTAGCTGTAGTCAAAACCTTTTTATTGCCGATATTTTTGTTTATTAGTGCTATATACCCTCTGCCTTGTAATTTGGAAGTTTCCTTTTAAGTTTAGTTTTAAATTAATTTGGAAATCATTTAAACCCCATTAAGAGAGAATTTGTATTTACCGGTAGGAAAGGAGGTCTAAATTTAATAGGCCCAGTAGTATTTTTTATAGTATCTTTTTCAAAACAAAGTTACTGGATTTAACAAAACCCAGTTCAACAATTTGGACCTTATGTGCCAGACATTGGATGAGACCACTTTATCAGACATGGTTAGATCAGAAGATGTTGACAGCCCAGGTTAAAACAAAATGTTTCTTTTTAGACCAGCCCTTGGGAAAATGAAAAATGGAAAATAACAATGCAAATTGTGCACCTAAACTCTAGTAAAATGGTCTATGATTTCATTAAGCAACAGGTGTGCATTTCCTCAGTAATGTTTAAAGATGTAGCACAGCATCAGCAATCTAGAGTGTTAGAAACTTTAAAGATACCCATATCCCTCAAAGCTATGGGATGTCACATGGCTATGTTCTCATAGCCAACTGTTTTATTTAGAGGACATAAAACATAAATCAGTAGAAGAACTATGTGCTAGATTGACCTATATTGCACAAGAAGAAACCATGCAACATTTTCTGATTCAATGTTCATATGTATGTGAATTTTGGACATTATTAGCACAAAATGGATAATATACATTGGAAAAGGATTACTTATGCAGAAGTAGTCAGAGGGTTTAGTTTACAAAATTTGGGGTTAAATGAAGGATTAATATGTCCGATATTCTCTTTTATAAAATTTGTCTTATGGCAAACACGGTGTAAATTTGTTTTACAGCAGCTATACCAGGACCCACAGACAGTAATTAATGTTTTGAGCAAGAATTATATAAACAAAGTATGTTTGAAGTAACTTGTATGCAAATATAGTGCATGGGTAATATGTTGGCAAAATGTTCCTTTTATGAAGGATAAAATAGGAATGATTCTATTCCTTTTTCTGGTTTCTTTACCTTTGTTTATGTAAAGTTTTTGTTTGATGGTTGTTATTATTATTACTTATATGTTATGTTCAGCTTTCTTTAATAACATTTTCCCTACTCTTCTTCAATAAGTGCCATGGGATCTTTAACATCCAGCAGAACTACCACCAATCCAGGCAGATGGGATCTTGGTTTAACGTCTCATCGAAAGATGGCACCTCAGAAGTGCAGCACCCCTCTCATGCTGCTACAGTGTCAGTACTGGGATATTAACCAAGCGCCAGATGTGGGAACAGAACCCACAGCCCTCTGATCTCCCAGCCTCAGAGCGGAGTGTGCTACCTTCTGAGCCACTGACACTGACATGCCACTGTTTAATAAATTCTGTCTGCTGTGCCATCAGATGGTTTCTTAAATATCATAAGGCCCTTGGCACCTCATAACTTAAAGTACACCTCAAGTGAGACCTTGTGCCAATACATATGCTGGCCTTTCAGAACACATTTCTCAAGAGACCTATATGCTCCCTTGGCATCAGATTGTGCTTGTGCTTCTGCAGTATTGCTGTTAAGAGACAAAATAGGATTATCCTTCCTCAGTGCAGAAAACCTATCCACAAACTGCTTGTGATAGTAATACTGTTTGACCCCTCCCCATTGCTACCTGTGGCCATTTTGTGCCCGTTCACAAAACAAAACTGTGAGGAAAACCAAAAAGGGTCAGACATGGACACGTCTGCAAAGCAACTGGTGAGGCAAGACACTTATTACATTTATCTGTGAGTAGAGACTGTAAGTCACAGATATGAGCTTGGTAGTCCTTTACTCCACTCATAGGAAACCTGTACTGCCAGAAATCATGGTACAGAAAAGCAGAAAAACCTGGCAAGCTCCAGGATACAGCTGTGGTGCTACAGCCAGACTGAACATGAATTAACATAAAAATCAAAGCACCCACAGCAAGGATTGCACAATGCATGGCGAAAGATTAAAAGCTTACCATTTATTTAGAACAGTACCATTCAGTACCATCAGTGACATGACTGAAGAGTACCCTCTTCCGCAGTGGTTCTTAGACTTGTTACAGTGAGCCTCCCAAATCCATGGAAAAGATTTTGAGCCTCCCTAAAACTTAAATAATCTTGGGCCTCCCCAAGGAAAAATAACATGCTGTACTTCCGCAGTACACCATGAATAAATTGAAACCCCTTTGAGTACTTGGCTCACATTCAGTTCTTTGTCTTATATTGATGTGTAACCTTTGAAAAAGAGCTCTTGTGCTCAAGGTGTTATCTGAATAACAAATAAATAAAATAAACAAATATTATTATTCAGTTTATTGTAACCCCCGGCCAGCCTACTTGCTCTGCTATTTTCATTCTTGAACCATTGTTACCCCTTGTTGCAGTACCTTCATGGATCAGACTACTTTCTCTGTTTCCTCTCTATATGAAATAACCTTCCTGTGTACTTTGCCTCTCCCTCCTTCCCTGCTCTAAGCAACTTCTCTGGGATTACTTTGCTCCTTCCTACTATTGCTCTTAGAACTTCTATGCTGAATCATTGTATTTGGGCTGTTCTGCCATCAGTCTACAAATTGATCATTTACCACCACTCATCAGTTTATCATTGACATTTGTTTACACTATTGTTCACTGTGTATTTCTTGATTGTTTTGCAGTTACCTTTTGAAATGTATTCACTACCTACCCTTCCCGATACGCCTGAAATGAGCCTTGGCTTCCCTTGTCATCTATTAGTACATAAATTCACCTATTATCCTCTTTCAGTTTGCTTCATCTCTTCACACAAAATACATAAAACTCAAAATTTAAATACTGTACTTTGAGACTTGCTTGAGCCTTTCCTGGAACAGGTTGGGGCCTCCCAGGAGGCTGGCCTCACCATTTGAGAACCCCTGCTCTACCATGTTGCAAGTGAATGAATCGCACTGGTAACAACTGACCACATCACACGTTTTTGACCAGACTATCATTTTGCTTGGAGACTTCCAAGCTTCATCAGAGTTAATCACCCTGCAATGATAGTGCTTTATATGGTGCTCATGTAACCATGTGTACGCAAATGAGTGATTTGATTAGAAGACAAAAATAAATAATAACATTTGAAACATGATCATAATAGTGATCAGGCATCACACTTCAAGATGCATATCACCAGTAACACCAGGTGTAAATCACAAGCAGTTCTAATACACATTAATGTACATACAGATTAGAACAATCAATCATTTTTGTATATGTATCAAGAAGTGTTTTGTGGTTGTGCTCTGTAAGATTAGCAGAACTGGAAACATATTACCACAGCATAGCAAAATATTTCTAATTGCACAATTTCCTGATGTTGTCAGCTACTACGCAATGGATTGCTAATGCTGACAGGATAAAAACTTGTCTAGACATTCTTATAACCAGAGCCAATGTGTGTCATAAGTTATCAGTCAAGCAGAAGAAGATTGTCTCTTCTTGGTTACTGGTGAGGTCACAGTCAGTGAGGTCACGATGATAACGTGTATAGGAGGAATGGAACTGACGATGTCAGCCTCCAGCTAGACTTTTCTGTTCCACACATCACGCCTAGTGCTGTCAGGTAGAAAATGTTCTAATTAGTATAACAGAAGAAAAAATACTTCAGATATAAAAGTGATAGCTAACTGCTTCTGAAAGTTACTAATAATCCAGGCAGTACACTAGTCTTTGAAATAAAATTCAGTGCATTTATCTATATGCATATCTCTATCTATAAGCCAAAACATGTATATGTCACATAGAGCTGGTACACATCATAATTTTAGTTATATAACTGCAACTTAAATATCTACTAACTACTGGCATAATTGTGTAAAGTATATATGACATTTCATCCATTTTACTGTATGTGGAATTACACCTGCAATGTAGAGTTTTGCTTGTTGCACATCCCCATTACAAAAGTTGACTTTTATTTTTGTTTACATAAATGAAAAGTTTGAATGTACATAACTATATTTCTGCTTTCTTTTACATAGGATCGGGTTGGATGCCGAGACTTATCAACCATCACATCTTTCGAACCTCATCTGGTCTTCATTATGCTTAGCAGTGCTTTTTAGCAACAGAGGACCTAATTGCAGTCACTCTTTTTCGCAACATTGTAGCTTATTGGGAAATTATTATACTACCAAACCTGGATTGACTAAATCAGGAAGTACCTGATGAAATAAGAGAATAGCTAAAGAAACTATAACTTTCCTCTTTGAAGAAGCTATAACATTTCAGGCTTTCCAGAAAAAAGGCTTAGCAACTTAGAAATTAAATGGATGCAGTTATTTTTGTACTGTGTTTTTATTTGATTTTATAAAAAAAAAATATGGATGCATTTCTGTATTTACTAGTACTAAGAAGTGTAGCATTTATTGCTCTACCAGGACCTATCTTTACCATTGATTTACACCGATGGGTTCTGAGCTGGAGGTACTAAGAACTATGGAGCCAAAACTTTCTAGGAGGGCCGGCGCCTAGTTAGGCTGGGCACATGCATGGCACCATGAGACTAGCTTGTTCTGCCTGGCTTACTCCTGGCACTGGCCCCTCAACTGCCTCACTTCCTTTTTTTTTCCTGCCATGAAGGTGCATCTGACAGCAGTATCAACATACACTTCAGCTGACAAGGATAGGTCAGTGGCCCTGCAGCCCATTTTCAGAAGGTTCTTTAAAGACCTTGCTCAACTGCCTCACTTCCTTTTCCTGCCATCAGTGCGCTTCAGTTTTGACATCGCTTTCCTGCGAGTCAGATCTTCATGTCTATTCAACAACAGCATTTAGTTTCTCAGTTTCTAGTATTTTAGCTAGCATTTGTTATTTTTGTATCTGTTTATAAAAACCTTAATGTTAATTTCTCTCAGCCCTACTGAACAACATTCAAAGACAATGGATGGCAGTGGTGAGGGTAGGGAGCCTCTTCAGGTATGCTGCTTCATCAAGCGGGCCATGTCCAGTCCACTTCCGGTCTTTGAGGGAGGTTCCAATGATGGCGCCCTGTGTTTGTTAGGGAGGGACAGCCCTCCTGTAAAACACAAAAAGAAGCCAGCTTCATTCTTGATCCCAGTCATGGACCCAGCATCATTAACCCCAAGTTCTTCCTCACCATCAGAACTGGAAGAAACAGTACCATTCTGGGTCACCCTCTGGTAGGTTGCTGTGAGGTCTTCAAGTCTGGGAGCAGGAGGCCCTCTCTGGCACTGTTGCTATCTCCGATGACTCCTGCTCACAGGCGTTCAATGTCTTGGGCATGGAGCCCTTACTGTCCTCCTGTGGGGACTCTAGTGGGTAGTTTTACCACTGGGCAGCTCTTATGGGCCGGTGGGGTACAGCGTCTGGCTTGTTTGCCACTTCCCATGGAATCGGTTCTGGGTCCCTCGGGGCCAGGGACACTGGTGACATAGTCAAGACATTCTAGCCAGATAGACCCTCTGGCTCAGACTGTGGCCTCTGAGACCTTGTTGGTGACCATGCCGATGATGTGGGTTACTAGCCATAACCCATTGTAGGGTTGCTGTCTTGGGACTGGCCCAGGTACCTTCTCTGTCACCTCTGTGCTGGCTGGACTTATGCTGCAGGTGGCTTCAGGTTTGGTGATGGGTTCAGATCTCTTGGGGCCTGTCCCAGTGCTGCGCTTTGCACTGCTTCCAACATCAAAGGATTCCTCGGCACCAGGCTTAGCTCTGTAGCAATGCCATCCGTGACACCAGCTCCTTTAGTGCCAGTGGTGACCCTTTCCTTCCAGATCTGGGCATTGTGCCAGCTCCTGCTGGGCCAATGCCAGGCCTAGCACCAGCTCCTCTGCTGGTGCCGGTGTCACCTGCCTTTCCGACTCCTAGAGCTGGGCTGGGTGTTTCTAGGTCCACTCCTCTCACAGCTCCTCTTTCTGGAGAGGGAGTTGGAGGGTATGTGTCTGACCCCCAACCTCATTATTTCTGAGGGCGATGATGATGAGTGTTTTTACAGCCTGGATAACCCAACTCCAGGCCCTCATCCTGTTCCACAGGAGGACGTTTCTTTCAGGCTCTGCATCACAGTATGTATGCAACCCTTTGCTTTTGAGCCTTCTGCCATTGACCCAGGGAAATGACTCAGCTGGAGTGGTTCAGTGTTCCCACTGTTCTGGCTCAACCTTATACCTACCATTCTGTCTGCTTTTGAGACACTCTCGGAGGCACTGTGGGCCAGGCCTGCATCCATTCCTTCTTTCTGTCAACAGATACATCGTAAGTATACTGCTCCTAAAGACACCTATCCTGACTTCCAGCATATTGCTGAAAAGATTTTCATTCTGGCTGAGAATGAGATGGTCATTCTTCCTCGAGAGGTTAAAGTGCATCCCATCAATAAGGAGTCTCATAAGATAGACATGATGGGAAAGAGGGCTTTGCAGCAGCTATCATTAGTATGCAGATAGCTAGGTATCAAGGGCATTTCTCCAAGTATGAGTACGCCCTCTGACCCTCTCAGATCTCTCAAGAAGAAGCCTGCTAGACTCAGATACTAGGCAGAAAATTCTTTCAGATGTTACCCATGGTATTGAATCTAACAGTCATCAGTTTAAGGTGGCTATGGCACATATGACACTGCTTCCCACTCTGCTGCTGTGGGAATCTGTATTAGAAACACTCCTGGCTTTGGACATTGGGCTTCTCCAATGATGTCCAGCAGCAGGTAATGAATGTCCCTTCAGAGGCTCCTGTCTTTGTTCTGCCAACAGGTAAAACAGCCTCTCGAGGTATCTCAGGAAACTAGAATGGCCATTACAGCTTCTTGGTTTGTATCAGCTCACCCTCAAAGAGAGGAAAGGGTGAGACATTTACCACAATAAACAGTCCTTTCATGACAAAGGCAAGGAGCCCCAATCTCCACAGCAACAGAAGAAAGGGCAACCAAAGGCACAGGCCCTGAAAGTGCTTAGTGCCACCCTCCGAAGCTCTGGCCCCTAATTCTGCCTCAGCTGCCTGAGGTAGACCTCTCCTTCCAGTGTGTGTGGAGAGGGGTGCATCTGACTCAGTTTTACCATCAGTGGAAATCCATCACCACAGACAAATGGGTCTTAAGGATCATCTGGGAGGGATATTCAGTGAATTTCTCAGCGATCCTCCAAATTATCCACCCAAGAGGCAATACCTCTTTCAGCTCCCATGTTGGATCACCTTGCCACAGAGATTGTGGGTCTCTTGAGCAACAGGGCAGTGGAAGTAGTGCCAGAAGCAGCGTAATACAGGCTACTCCCATTACTTCCCATTCTGAAAAGTTGGGAGGCATGCGCCCATTCTCAACCTCAGGAAATTGAACAAGTTTCTACATAGGGAGAAGTTCAAGATGGTCTCCTTAGGGACACTGCTGTCACTTCTTAAGCTGCAGGGCTGGTTGACTCCCTTAGACATGCAGGATGCCTACCAGCATATTCTGGTCCACCCCAGCCACAACGGATTTCTCTGTTTCATGGCTTTGGGCCAGCATTACCAATTCCAGGTCCTGCCCTTTGGGCTATCCTTGCTGCCTCTAGTCTTTACAAAATGCTTTGCTGGTCTCACAGCGATCTCTGAAAACTTGGACCTCAGGTCTTCTCCTGTCTAGATGACTGATTGTTAGCAGCCATCCAAGCAGAGCACAGAACAGCAGTGACCACAGCAGCTCAGTTCTGACCTTCATGGGGTGTTACTGAATCTAGAAAGTCGCAGCTTCAGCCCTCTCAGCAACTTCTCTTCATCAGGCCCTCTTTGACCCACCAAGGCAAGAGCCTTTCTCCTGGAAGACAGAAGGAAAGCCATCCTTCAGATGGTGCATTTCATCAAGGAGAAGAAGTCTGTCCGAGCTCACATCATGCAGCGAATGTTAGGCATAGCCTCCGCTGTCTTCCACAGTGCCCTAGCGCATTTGTACATGAGGACAACCAACTGAATGCTCACCACGCAGTGGTCTTCAGCAACAAATCCTCAGTCTTAACCCATCAAGGTGACAAGTTTTGGTAATGCTGGCCCAAAGCCATGAAACAGAGAAACTGTTGTGGCTGGGGTGGACCAGAATATGCTGGTAGGCATCCTGCATGTCTAAGGGAGTCACTTCAGTCACTTCCATGGTGGACTTAGGAGGACAATCTCCTCCAAGGTCTCCCCTTCTCACCCCCAGAGCCTCAGATAACCCTCACCATAGATGTGTCTCTGTTGGGTGGGAGCCCACTGTCAAGGCCACCACACTCAGGGAGTCTGAGCCTACAGAGTCCCATCTCCGCATGCATGTACTGGAGATTAAAGCAGTCCTGTACACCCTATGGGCCTTGATGGACTTTGTCCATCACAAGGTAATCCTCCTTCAGATAAACAAGAAAGTCAGTCATGTACTACATCAACAGACAGGGGAGAACACACTTTCATCCTCTTTGCAGGGAGGAATGAGAGTGTGGAACTATGTCTGAAGCAGGGAGCTCTGATCCAAGTGGTTTATTTGCCAGGGACTCAGAACAGTCTAGCAGATAGGCTCATTTGAACAGAAGCCGATCAGCATGAGTGGCTTCTGGCACCAGACATCATGTAGTCTTTCTTTGACAAGTGAGGAACCCAGTGGTGGACCTTTTCCCATCCACAGTCAACGCCAAACTGCCTTGATTCTGCTTCAGAAATCCAGAACCTGGCATTTTCTGTCAGGATGCATTCAGGCTGCAGTGGACAAATCATTTTCTATATGCATTTCCTTCTATTCCTCTAACTCAGAGGGTACTGCTCAAGCTGGAGGTCCACGGGCAAAATGATTCTCATTGCCCAATTCTGACCTTGACAGATAAGATTTCCACTGCTCAGCAACAGTTACTAGCCAACCCATGAGCACCACATCGTATGTCAGCCTTGAGGTGGAGCCATCTCTGATGTTGGCCCCCTCCTGAAAAGCTTAAAGCTACACACTCCCGTGAGGTCTGGCACCTCTGGCTTATACCCACCAGTAATGAGTGGTGAAGATATCTTGGAAGATCAAGAATTATGGTAAGTACATAATTTTCATGTATTTTTATGTCAGTTTAATTATTAAAAACATTTTCTGTCAGTTTCTCACAGCCCTACCAAGTCAGTGATCGATGGTCATGGACAATGACAGTAGTGAGCCTTCTCAGGCAAGCTGCTTCAGCAGAGGGCCATATCCGGTCCACTTTCCTCATTGATAGGAATTCTGATGATGGGCAGTCCGTGTCCAGCAGGAAGGACAGTCCTCAAAGCACAAAAGGCGGACCATTCGATCCTGGTCGATTCTTGTTGCCACTCAGCCACAGGTTCTTCCTGTTCCCATCAGAGGTGGAAGAAACAGTACCACTCAAAGTCACCCTGTGCGAGGTCTGCCATGCAGTCAAATGCATTTCTGCCTGGACTGTGAGCTGTCTATGCCACTGATATGCGTGGTGCTGGTCAAGCTGTGTCCATTCCTCTAGGGAAGTTGTCACATTCTTGACAGAGGTTCCTTTCTGTGCCTATCAGTGATATTTGCATGCGACTTGGGGCAGAGTGTATACTTTGTTAATCACTGTGCCTGGATGTCCATGCCAGGCAGCATGCTAGCTTTGGCAGGACTATCCTGAATGGACTTTGTTCTGGGTGAGCCCATGGCTCTTATCACCCTAGTCCGGGGGTGGTTGTCTGAGCTTTGTACTCTGACCCATTAATGTGAATTAGTGGTATAGATTGATTCCTGGAAGATATGAAAATGATGTGCTCACAATAGTTTTTGATAATTTAGGAGTATCTTTACCATTGATTCACACACCCCCACCTCCCCTGCCTCACTCCAGTATGTTTTGTTGGTCTTCACCTCTTATTGTTGGTTTGGGCTATAAAGACACTGTGTTCCTGGTTTGTTGACCCTTCTTACATTTATCACAGGCTATCTTATACTTTAGGTTAAGTGCATACGTGCTAGTTAGGTTATGCTGCACCTCCTTGGTAAAAAAGGTACTGAGAGTGTGGCTGAGGGGCTGGTGCCGGGGTAAGCCATGCAGTGTGAGCCAGTCTCATGGTGCCACACTTGTGTAATAGTTTATCTTGATGCCAGCCCTTCTGAAATGTTCTGGCTCCTGCAGGGTCATAGCACCTCTGGCCAAGATCCCCATTAGTGTGAATCAACAGTGAAGATATATTCTTAGAAGATCAAGAATTATGGTGAGTTCAATTTTCATTTGCAACACAGGATACCAAGTTTAAGGTGGAGCTTGCTGTGGATGGTACTAATGTGGATAGAGAAGTCATGCCTGCTATCCAGCCACAGTACAAGATATTTCAAATGAGGGACAGTCTCAAGGAGAGCCGTCCAGGAGGGGAGCTTGTGAGTTTTTGGTGGTGCCAAAGGTCTTAGACATGATTTTCTTTGTGCTAACTGTGAGTTACAGTGGAACAAATGATCCACATTGTTAAAGTCACGCCATAGAAATGATTTCAAGGTTGAAATTGAGGCACCTGAGGCAAAGATTACAGTGTCATCTACATACATTTGAATATGAGTCAAAATGGATGGGAGGTCATTGAGAAAATTGGAGAATAAGATGGGAGCCTATGATGGAGCCCTGTTGAACTCTTGTCTGAGCGAGGAAGTGAGGAGACAAGACATTGCTGACTTGCACTGACTGAAAATGGCCCAGGTGGTAGGATCCGAATAAGCCAGCTGCTGGTAGGGGAAAGACCTGCAGCCTTAGTTTCTTCAGGAGTAGGAGGTGAGCTATTGAGTCAAAGGCCTAGCAAGGTCGATGAATATGGCAGCAGTGATGTGTCCCAATCCATTCAGGTGAGGACGGAGTCAGTAACATGCAGCAGGGAGGATACAGTGCAGTGGTTCTTTTATTTATTTAGCTTTTGTTAGCGGGTAAGTGCACTAGCTATAAAATGACTATTTTCAGGCATGACCTGAGAGTACAGACATGCAGAAACATAAGAGGATAACAATTTATACGTGCTTTACATACAATGAGTTAAAGAGGATACAATATATCGGAACATTCAAAGTAAAGCGCTTTTACATACAGTGAGTTAAAGTGGATACAATATATCAGAGACATACAGAGTAGACCATTCATAAGTTCATAGGTGCCTACCTATGCATTGAATAGAGAGGACCTTGGACAATGAAACCAGTCTGGAAAGGAAGAGAAATTAGTGGATTAGAGAAAGTCAGAGAGCTGGAGTTAACTAGCTTTTCAAACCCCAGAATTCCATCACTTGTGCTTAACAACTGCAGTCATTCACTGGAATGAGCTGCCCTGAGCCTAAAATGTTATGCTAATTAGAGAATCTTAGAATGGAATTCAGAATTCTGCTGTGTGTTCTTGCTCACCTCTGCATTCTTTTGGCAGATTTATTTCTCTGTCTGAAGAAAGCAATCACCCCAAAGTCTTTTCTTCGTTTCAATCAATTACAGTTTATTATTTTACTAATACTTTATAACTCACACTGTAGTTCTTTATTTGATAAATCTGCATTCGTTACTGAGTCTTTACTTGTGTAAATTTGTGTTTTTCTTGTAACTTCTCCATTTCCTCGTCAGTTCCATGAACTGGAGAAAGGCCTGTTTTCAGTGCAGTTCTGCCTTTCAGGAACCACTTAAATTTGCTAAATATATTTTTTAAACCATGTTAGAGTACTGCTTTGCAGTATTCTGTATTTTTAGTCCCAGTTCCCTGAAATTATTGAGGTTCTTACAAAAAAGGAACCAAACCACATTTATATATTTTCTACCAATTTTACCCTTTATAAGGATTTTGTTCTGTTTGGGAACTGCAGCATCTCTCTAGGGTTGTCAGTGGTTGGCATGACCAACAGGCCTAAAAGAAGGCAGGACCTACTGGGTTAAAAACTGCAATTTGTTTCCAATCTCTTGGCTATGGCAAACTGCCACGAGTTGTGTTTGAGGTTCCTGGGTCCATATCACAGTTTTGTCGGTTGTGAACTCTGTTTTCGCTCTGCCGAAAACTCAAAAGGAAAAGGCTAAAAATTAGAAGACATTATGGCTTCTCAGTCTGCCTCCACGTCACCTAAAGGCTCTGAGGAGGGTCCAGCCCTCAGAGCAAGCATAAGGATAAAGCTGCTAAAGATGATTCAGAAGTCAGTGTCTGAATGGGGAACCTTGAATCCAGTAAAATAAAACAGCCTCTGAACAGACATTGGAGTAGGTACCTGCTAAGAAAAACATGTCACTATCCTCTCCCTGAACAAGGAATAGAGACACCAGTGGACAAAAATAGAATGCTCTCAATGGAGGATGTGACTAAGACATGGCAAATTCTTCCATGCATTCCAAGCTATGGCAAATTTCATCGCATGCCTGCCCCGGCTCCAGTTCCATTCCCAATGCCTGTGGAGGAAGGGATTGAGATATGCTATTAAGAAGAGGAGAAGGATGAAGGATAACCTGTAGAGCCCAGTGGCTCTCCTGAGCAAGTTTGGTTACCACTCCTCAACCTTCAGATGACTGCTACCTCACTATACCTTTGTGAGGCAAATGGTAAATACCCTCAACGTCTTCCCTGCCGAAGATGAGGATGAGGTGGAATTTATGGACATGATGGGCCTAACTCCCACAAAAAGGTTGTTACTGCCCATTCACAAATCCCTCAAGAAGGCCACCTTTAAAGTTATGTCAGCACCCATTTGACTGCTGGCATAGATAAGAAAAATTGAGAAAAAGTATCAGGTAGTCAAAAGGGTTCTAAATATCTCTGTTCTCACTCTGATCATGAGGGAGTGGTCCAGACTGCCTCCTGCGACAAGGCCAAGGTACCCTTTCCTCCCAGCCTCTTGAGAAAAACTCCAGGAAGCTGAATACCATGGTTAAGAAAGTTAATACTTTGGCTTCTCTGCTCCTGAGGTAAGCAGCCTGTTTGGCCTACACAGCAGAGTATGAAAGTCCTCTGGAGCTCCATTTTGGCATTGAGCAAGAAGGCTGATGGTGCTGTAGCACACAATTTGTCTGATTCTGCAAAGACAGCCATGGATGCCACTAAATACCAGTACCACATGGCAGTGGATGCTATTGCCACCACTTCTAGGGTCATGGCACATGCAGTGTCCCTGAGAACATTTTCTTGGCTTAGAACCACAAACCTTTCTCAGGGCACTCAAGCAAAAGCAATGGATTTCCCTTGTGGGAAATTCTTTTGTTTATTGACAAGACAGAGGCTTACATGGACAAGGTGGATGAATACAAGACCACTTACAAGAGCAGTGCTGAGAAGGAAAAGGTCTCCACTTCCAACAGGCCTGCTGGAAAACAAGGTAGAGGCAGGTTACTACCCCTCTGCTTACATTACTTATGGCTTAAGCCCTCAAAGGGTTTCTTCACATGTAGAAGTAGTAGGGGTCCTAGACATGCAGATACAGCACCAACTTCAAAGCCCAGGCAAAGCAAAACCCTGACAAGTCTTCACAGGTCACCCAACCATTGCCAGTGGGAAGTCTGATTGACTGTTTCCGAAATGGGAAAGAATAATCACAAAAGAAGTGGGTCCTGGAAATTATGACTTAGGGTCTGCCCTTGCAGTTCAAAGAATTTCAGAAACTGCAGAGTCACAAAGCCTTCAACCCTCATACTTCAGTAGGACAACTCTTGCTGGAGATAGAGGTAAAACAATTGCTACAAGTAAATGTGATAGAGAAAGTCCCCTCCTCACAGTTGGGGAAGGTTTACTCAAGATACTTCCTGACTCACAAGAAAAATGGGAATGGTGGCTCATTTTAGACTTGAGATACCTAAGCAGTTTAAGATGGTAGCACTGGGATCAGTAATTCCATCACTGTAACAAGTAGATTGGCTAGGGTCACTGGATCTGAAAGATGCCTACTTTCACATACCAATCAAGCCCAGTCTCAGAAAGTACCTCAGATTCAGGGTAGGAAATTGCCACTATCAGTTCGCAGCCCTACCCATTTGCCTATCTTCCACACCCAGAGTGTTCACAAGGCAACTAGCCATAGTGCCAGCACATCTAAGGAGACAAGGGGTGGTGGTTTTCCTACCTGGATGACTGGAAGGTCACACCAGGAGGCCAGGTCTTCCCTCTCCTCACACAAGACACCCTGGAGGACCTGGGTTTCCTGATAAATGTCCAAAAGTCGCAAACAGAAACAGTTCAGGTCCTGGACTTTATAGCTGCAGAGTTAGATACCTACCAAGGAAAGCATTCCTTCCTTGGGAAAGGGTAGCAAACGGATCATACTTATAAAACCCTTCAAGGCAGGTCAACTCAGACCTGCAAGGGATTCAGTATAGTTGCTGGGGCACATGGCTTCATCCACAGCAGTGGTACCAGGCACCAGGTTTCAAATGAGGATATCCAGTACCACCTGAGGAGCCATTGGTCCCAGAGGTGGGATGCACTGTCAAAACTAGTGCCTGTCACAAAGTGTCTGTTAAGGGACTGAAGTGGTGAAAGGAAGAAGGCAACCTCAGAAAGGGAGATCTCTTCCTTCAGCAATCACTATGGTTGTACTCACTACAAATGCCTCCCTCCTGGGCTAAGGCACCCACCTAGAGGACCTCACTGTAAGTGGTATGTAGTGCCCACAGGAGTGTCAGGGCACAGAAACTTCCTGCAGCTCATGGCAGTGTGCCTGGCAATATAAGCATTTTCTTCCCACATTAGGGGTCAGCTCATCTAGATCAGGGCGTAACCTACTACACGTGTATTATATAAGCAAGCAGGGAGGAACAAGATCTTCAGAACTGTGCACAGAAGCAATAAAGATCTGGAACATAGTGTACATCTTGGATGTTCAGCTATCGTCAGTACATCTGCCATGAAAAGACAATGCCCTGGCAGATTCCCAAAGCAGAATCAGCCAGGAAACCATGAATGGACACTGAATATGCAGGTGCTGGCTACAGTATTCAGAAAGTGGGGTACACCAGAGATAGATCTATTTTGATCCTGGAAAAAGAACTAGCTCCCACTGTTCTGTTGGAGATCCCCCTCAGTGGGTACAGTCCCAGAGCATACCCTAGTCCTTGGCTGGGCAGGGAAGTGTCTCTGCCTTCCCACCATTCCCACTTTTACTGAGAGCGTCATGCTAAACTGAGAAGGAGTCAGCAACAATGATCCTCATAGTTCCAGATTGGGCCAGACAGATTTGGTACTCATTTCTCCTGTTCCTCTTCATCAAGCATCCCATCAACCTTCTCCTGAGGTACTGTCTGTTAACTTTGTCTCAGGGCAGAATAACATTCCCAGATCTGAGAACTCTACACCTCAGAGCATGGTGCTTGAAGAGCTGGAGTACTGAGTAAACCTCTCTAGAAAGTTTTGGAAGTGCTTAGGATTTCCAGGAAACCAGCAACTAGGAAAACCTATGCCTCAAAGTGGAAAATATTTTCCCTTTGGTGCTCCTCTAAGCAGCTCAGCACATTTTGAGGCGTTCATTCAATTCTGTACTACCTGATCTATCTGCTGTCCCTGGATCTTTGGCCCTCAACCCTGAAGGTGCATCTGGCAGCAGTGTTAACATACACTTCAGCTGACAAGGATAGGTCAGTGGCCTCGCAGCCCATTTTCAGAAGGTTCTTTAAAGACCTTGCTCAACTGCACCCACCAGTAAGGGATCTCTCCCCATGGAACAGAACCTATGTATCACTCAGCTGATGGGCTCCTTTCAAGTCTATGGCAACTGCTGCCTGAACTATGTTAGCATGATGCAGTTTTCCTGGTGGCACTTACATCTACAGAAGGGTAAGCAAGCTTCAAGCCCTCTGCACAGATCATAACTATGTCATATTCCACAGGGTCAGTGTAGTCTTGAGAACTAACAGAAAATTCCTCCCCAAAGTGATGTCTGAATTTCATCAGAATCAGTCACATTTCCAGTGTTCTTTACAGCAGAGTAACCAGGGAGCAAAAGCTCAACAATCTGGATGTTAAGAGAGTGCTGAGGTACTACTTGGACCACACAAGGATGTCAGGTCCACCAATACTCAGTTGTTTGTCACCTATGATGAAGTAGGGCAAGTTAAACTGGCATCCAACAGAACCATTTCTTGCAGGATAGTTTCTTGCATTCAGTTCTGTTATGTTATAGCTGGCAAGTTGCCACATGAAGGTCTCAGGGCCCCTCTACAAGAGCACGTCTGCCTCTGTGGCAGCTTCCAGAGGTGTTCCCTACAGGAAATCTGTAAAGCAGGTACCTGGAAAACACTACACACTTTCACAAAACACTACTGTCTTGACATACAGACCAGAAGGATGCCAGCTTTTGCACTGCTGTCATGTAGAACCTTTCCCCAAGTAGGTTCTGTACCGATGATACTCAGCTCTGCCTGTCCTTCGCAACCAGAAGATCTGATGGTTGATGTGCTGAATGAATGCTTGGCTGAGATTTGGGCTTGGGCAGCATTGAACTTGCTGGGACTGAACTTGGGAAGACTGAGGTGCCAGTGGTTGATCCAGGTCAAAGGGGTGGAGTGTGGGCCTCTGGGGATAGTCTGGGGCTATTTATTGGCCTAACCAAATAGAGGCCTCCCAAAGGTGAAGAATTTGGGTGTTGTTTTGGACAACAAGCTGACACCTGATGCTCAGATGTTGGCCGTTGTCCGGACCAGGTTTTATGATGACCTGGCCACACTGGTACATGCCTTCATCGCTTTGAGGCTTGATTACTGTAATGCACTCTACCTGGGGCTCAGAGGTGGTGTGATGCAGTGCCGCAGCTTTAGAGGACACAGCGGCCCGTAGCTGACTGACAGTCGAGGTTCAATCATATCACACCGGTGCTGTGCAAATTGCACTGACTGCTGGTGCACTGGTGCATCACCTTTAAAGTAGGTCATTTGACCTACAACGCCCTACATGGGTTGGGTCTGGGTGACGTAGGAGCTTCTTCATCCCTGCACCCTGTCTCGTTCTCTCAGATCAGCAGATGAGGCCTCCTGGAGAGACCTAGGGCTAGGTTAAAATCTTCCGGGACTGGGCATTTGAGGTGGCAGCCTCAGTCCTCTGGAACTCATTACCCAAGGTACCTCCAGGAGGTGCCATCTGTAAGCGCTTTAAGAAACATATGAAACCTTCCTGTTCGAGCAGGCCTTTGGAACATGAGGTCTAGTTTGGGACTGTCTGACTGTTTATGTAGTAGTTTTTTTTAGATTTTATAGGGTTAAGAAAGGTTTTTATATGTTGTATGATTGTCTGTTTTCCATTGCTGTATCATGTAAGGGCACCCTGAGCCTTCGGGAAGGGCACCCAAAATAAATAAACTCTACTACTACCACTACCACCACCCAGCCTCCCAAGTACTGCTATGGAGTCTGCAGTTATTAAGCATAAGTGAGGAATTCCTGGGGTTTGAAGAAAAAAAATACTGTAGTAATGTTGCTTCTTCCAAGGGATCTCTCACTGTGCTTAATAATCCCATTCATACCTCCTCCTAGAACCTGGAAAAGGTTCACACAAGAATCAGTTATTTTCTATTTTGCTTGGGCAGTACTTGTTATAATACCTTACAATTAATGTTCAGTGATCTAATCTTTCAATAATTTTTCATTACAGTTTAAAGATTTATTCCGCATGTTAAAAGCTTTGGGAAACTTCTTAAATTGGTATATATTTTTGATAGCCTTTAAGCTAGTTTAGTGGTCACTGGTCACTCTAGCTTTAGAAATAAATCTGCCAGTAGAATGCAGGGTGAGCATAACCACACAGTAGAGTTTTGAATATCATTCCAAGATTCTCTAATTAGCATAAAATTCTAGGCTATGGACAGCTCATTCCAGGTGAATGATTGCAGTTGTTAATCATAGTGAGGGATCGCTTGGAAGAAGCAACATTACTATAGTGAGTATTTTTCTTCTTCTTGTAATTTAGCAAAAGTAGGAAGGAGGGTGATAGGAAAATAGTTGCCAGGTGATGTAAGGTCACTCTGCTCTTATATAGTGAGGATACTTGGAAAATGTCAGGACTGAGGGACAGCACAGAGGGAGGAGGAGAGATTAAGTAGATAGGTAAGGGGTACAGTGATAGCAAGGCAGAAAGATGGAGTAGTTGAGAGTCAGTCCCATCAGGGATAGTACCTTTGGAGAGACTAAGGGAGGCAAGAGCATTAATAGTATCAAGTGGAGTAATGGGAGAAATACGTAAATGCAGTCAGAAGTGGGTTCAGAGGAGAGGACTGAGGTGGGAGGAGGAAAACAATCGCTGTACTGAAAATGGAGTGTGCAGGTGGTGATACAATGTTATGTGAGTGGCAACTAGGGAAGGATTAGAGACTGACAAACCATCTTGGAGTAGGACAGGAGAGGAAGACTAAGGAGGGGTGTGAAAGGGAGTGAATGACGTTCCAGAATTTAGTTGGGTTAAGGTTCTCTGGACTATATTAAAGAAATCAACATACAGTATCTTCCACCATCTCATTCATATGTAATTGCATCTGTTATTTCAGAAATTAATTACAATTCATTGATACAGTCGAAGCTGAAGGCCTAAGGCTGAGTACCTCATTTTCATGAGACAATAGGATTTTGTTGAAGGCAGTGAATCCACTATCCATAATATTATCATAATGATGATGATGATGATTGCTTCATGTTTTCTTTTGCTTCTCCTAGGCTCCCAGAACCCCTATTTTTCAGGATGCACACACTTGTGCCCTCTGCCTGCCAGACTCAACTCCCTGCAGTCACTCACCTCCAAGCTCCCTATGATCCTCCAACACCACTTGTGTTCTGGCATATCCTTCTTTGGGGGATCCTGTGACATCCTTTGTGTTCTGGCATATCCCTGTTGGTGGAGCCCCTGCTGCCACCAAGGAGGAAGCATCTCTGGCATCGGGGTTGCGGTCGGGAGGGTGGGGGTAAGGATGGTGCACTGGGCAGTAGATGGCGTGGGAGGACTCACAGTGGACTTTCATCTGGCACTCCAGGGTGGGACAATTTCCTGTTTTCTCCTTCCCTCTGCCCCATCCAAAGTGATGGCTGCATCATGAGTATCCTGGGAAGGGCACATGGCAGTGTTGTCACCCATGCTGCCAGTGCGCCTTCACCAGCATACCACCAGGAGTCGTCAAGGAGCGGTGCATGCCATACTCACCCTCCCAGTAAGGGGAGCATCTACACAGATGCCTTACCCTCTCAACCATCTCCATTCCAGTTGTCCTGTGTGGGCACGAACCTGGGTTGCCATCGTTCCACGGGCACCTCACTGTTCTGTGCCATGGAGCCAGCTCATGCTTCATGTTCTAAAATACTTTTTGTGAGCTATTCTATGCCCCTACCCCAGTCTGAATGCAAGGTAAGATGATGTCCGTTAACCGTCAATAGCAGAACAGTGGTATGTCACTACTGTCATTTTAGTGAGAATAAAATGACAGTTGTGTTTGCTGTAGGATAAACAGTTTGTAACTTTGCCTTCCAATTGGAGGACAGGCTTCACATGTAACATAATTAAGCACTAATTAATGACGTGGTGTGTTTAGTCATAGGATATCATTACACCTCAGGTGTATTGTGAAGTACTAGGGGCAGCTGGTGTGTTCATCCACCCATGAAGTGACAACTCCTATGATGAAACATGCCCTGAGTGTATTATTGTGATTATGAAATGGATCTATTTAAGTATTAGTAAAAATGTTAATTTTTTTGTAATTATTAATATTGCATTTTACTATTTCAATAATCAAGGAATCATCTTAAAAAAAATGTTCTGTGATTTCATGCTGTGACCACAAGGTGGTATTGTTGTTTTAGGAGCAGTTAAAGATCCTCATCCTCCAGTGAAGTCTTCACGTACCTCTTCTTTCACCTATACACTCACAAACTGCTGTCTTTTCTTGATTTTTTGTCTCAGATACAGCCAGCTGCAGTGTAAGTCTTAGCTTCAGTAAAGGGTCAGTTAGCAGCATAACTTCGTAAACAACAGTGCTAGTGGCAGTAATGCAGCTGAAGTGTAGGCTTATTTATCAGTACCAGTTGTTAGCAAATGCCACAGCTGGTGGCAGTAATTGAGACTGGGAGGTGAGCAGGGTTAACAACACACGTTTATACTTGACTGGTGGGGGCTTGTTTAAAGCACACAGCATTTGGTGATTTGATGCTACTGTTAGGAGCAGGGACATGATGGTGAGCAGGAGTGATTGGGGATTGGCATCACTTGTCTGATTAAGTGGAGGTGCTCAAATATATATATATATATATATATAGTATATATTTAAACTACATGGACCACAATTGGTGATTTCATGACACACCAGAAGCGGTGAAGGGATGATGAGCAGGGAAGGTCAGGGTTGGCAGTACTGGTTTCCTTGAGCCAAGTTTTACTGTTGTCCATGTTTGTGTGTGAGCATAGGTGGAGGAGAGGAAGGAGGAGGGCATAGTTAAATGTTAAAGTTGATGGAAAAATATGACTCTGAGGGAGTTTTAAAACTGTGGCATATAATGAGGAGCTGATAGTGGATGCTAGTGCAGCCATGATGTTTAATGGGCAAACTGTGGGCAGAAGGCTGGGTACTATAACATCAGGTAAAAAAACAAACATTTGCAGCGCTTGTTTTCTACCCATGATTGTGTGGTTGAATATCATGGGTAGAGAATTCTGCCATCCGAGCAGGTTTCTAGATTTTTCTATCCATTTGATAATAAAGAATATGAATTTAATACTATACCTATGATGCAGATATTAAACTGAGACACTGATGGATAATCTAGTCTATCAGTTGATTATGTCAACAAACAGGTAATGGCCTATCTGCTCAACCCTATCCCACAACAAGCCTCAGAGGTCCATTATCAAAGATGGGGAGCTTCAGGGCAATGTGTGCATCTTTTAACTACTAACCTGAATCCAAAAAGAAATGTCAGTCTTATCTGGCTCTAACCTTAGTAGTTCCGAGCCATGTGCTAAACCAACTACAGCCTGGCAAGGGTCAGAGGTTAATGAGAAGTACTACTAGCTGCTGCCTACATAAAGGTAAAAAGCCAAACCATATGTTATGCTCTCTCCTAATGACATTATACACACAGAAAATGAAACTGGCTAACTACGAGAGAATGCAAGAGTTGATGATGAAAATCTTCTATCTCAAAGATAATAATAAAAATAATAATAATAATAATTTTATTTGTATAGCACCTTTCAGTATATCAAGGTGCTGAACAGTTTTAAAACAATTCCAAACTCTAAATAAAAACATAAAATATCCATAAGAAATCAGCATATCATCAAATAGTATATTTATAATAAAACCACACATTTATAAATAATTATCTAAAAAGGCCATATTCCACAAATATGTTTTCAAATCTCTCTTAAATAACTCCATGGAGGTGCACTGCCATAACCGGCAAAGTAGAGAATTCAAAGAGTGGGTGCAGCATGCGAGAATGCTCTGCTGCAGAAGTTTTAAACTCACTCTTGGGATCTCTAACAACCCCCTGTCGGGCCGAGTGGAGTGATCGATCAGGGCAGTAAGGAACCAGGAGGTCTTTCAGATAGGCTGGACCCTGATCGTGAAGGGCTTAAAAGTCGATAAAATGACTTTAAAGGTGATCCATCACCGCATAGGAAGCCAGTGCAGTTCGCGCAGCAGGGAGTGATGTGACAGGACCTACTTGTCCCAGTCAATACCCGAGCTGCAGCGGTCTGCACCAGCTGTGTGAACGGATTTCCAACCCCAGAAAGCCCAAAGTAAAGGCGCGCAATAGTCCAAGCGTGACAAGATACAAAAGCGTGAACCAGAGTAGGCAGGAGTCGGATGGGACAAGGTGCCTAACCCTGGCAATATTCCTAAGATGATAAAAGGAAGTCTTGACAACGGCTGACACCTGAGATTTAATAGTCAGCCTGTCGCCAAGAATGGAACCCAAGGTTACGCACCGCTCTGAGTGACGGAGATACTCCACCAAGAAAATTCCAGACGCTGCACCAATACCCGGCCTCTCCATCCGACCACCTGGGTCCACTACTAGCACCTCTGTTTTCTCCGAAGTTCAACTTTAGCCAACTAGAATCCATCCAGTCTTGGATCTCCCCAGACAGTTGTTAAACACCGAGAGCTCCATCCTGATCGGTGCAAAAGACAGATAGAGCTGGGTATCATCTGCATAGCAGTGAAACCTCAGCCCATATCGCCTAATGATACCTCCGAGGGCAGCATATACACTCGAACAACATGGGTGACAGCACAGATCCCTGGGGCACTCCACACAACAGAGAAACTGGGTCAGAGAAAAAATCCCCGACACAACTCTTTGTGATCTCCCAGTGAGAATGACGTGGGCCATTGCAAACGGTTCCAGACATTCCACAGATTTGCCCCAGGCGAGCTAATAACACCATGTGGTCCACAGTGTCAAAGGCTGCAGAGAGATCAAGAAGAACCAAGATGGGCGTCTCTTCTGATCCCTCACCATCAGAAGATCATTTAACAGCCGAACCAGCGCAGTCTCGGTGCTGTGTCTTTCCGGAAGCCAGACTGGAAGGATTCGTAGACATTATGGATGGTTAAATGGTCATCCAGTTGGACGCTACTAACCTTCTCAATAACCTTCCCAATAAAGGGAAGGTTAGAGATAGGCCGATAATTTGAAAAACAGTCTGGGTCCAAGGAGCTTTCTTCAGAAGAGGAGTCACCAGTGCCTCTTTCAAGGAGCAGGAAACTCACCTAACTCCAAGGAGCACCAGACTATTTGCGTCAGGACCAGACGGATGATATCAAAACAACCCAAAATGAGGGGAGTCGGTCCGGATCCAAACCACAACTTGTGGGGCTTATAGAATGGATGATCCTCATAATGTCCACGAACTCAGGTCGCTGAAAGGAACTCCAGGAGAAATGGGGCACTGTGATCTCCTGCTGTCCCAAAGCCTCACCCATAGAGGTTACCGGACCCAGGTTTGCCCTGATGTCGGCCACTTTAGTTGCAAAGTATAGAGCAAGCTCATCACACTCTACTTTGCGAAGCTTTCCGAACTTGCAGGCAGGCTGGCACAGTCTGTCTACAGTTCGAACAGCTGAGCTAGTCGATTCTGAGGAACTGCAATCTCCTGGACAGGAATTCTGCCTTCTTATGGGTGATTGCAGACTCCCCTCTTTGTGATCTGCCGGTGAGGAATGGCGTGAACCATTGCAAAACAGTTCCAGACATTCCACAGATTTGCCTCAGGCAAGCTAATAACACCATGTGGTCCACAGTGTCAAAGGCTCCAAAATAGCATCCAAGCTGTGAGCCATGCTTGAATCTCTTCTGTTCTGAAATGCTAAATCTCTTTTAGACTCATAAAAGCAATGAAAAAGGCATTTAGTAAGCTTCCTAAACCTCCAAGGTACATCAAAAGCGGAAAAAAGACCAGTCTGATGCCAAAGGGGCCTTTCAGTATGTTTGTTTGTTCAGTAGTGCTTGGCACAGGAAAGCCACGTCATAACAGCAGTGGTGACTGGAGCTAGAGAGAGCCTACTTATGTCTGTACAGGGTCCCGGGCTACTGGGGAAACCCCAGTAGTGTCTGCTAAGCCTGCTAAATCTGTTTACTCCTTGTTATTGCCACTCAGAGAAACCAGGGAGTTTAAAACCTAAGGAGGGTCTCTTCTATTTTCTTAAAGCGTTTAGACAAAATGCTCAATTCCATAATCCCCCCAAAAAAAAAAATCATTAAGAGGAAGAAATCAAGAGGATGAGAAATAAAAGTGACACTATTAAAACAGAGCACATAAAACTTATAAAAAATTTGTGCAGTCTACAAAATTACAAACAATAACGATACTTAACAGAAAGCTGCACCTTCTTGAAAATAACCTGAGATACAAAAGTCTACCAAAGATTATGGATAATCAGTTTTTGTCCGTGAGGTAGATGGCTAAAGAACGTTTTGTTGCAGCATTAAACATTCCTGTTGGGAATCTGCCCATTTCCACAATCAAAAACAAATCATTAAGAAAAAGAGATAAATGGGACAAGAAATTAAAGTGACAGTATTAAAAAGATAACAATACAAAGAGTAGTAACATTTAACAGAAAGCTGCACCTTCTTGAAAATAACCTGAGATATTCAAAATCTACCAAATATTATGGATACTCATTTCTTTTTTTTCATCAATGAGGAGATGGTTAAAGAACTTCTTTTGCACTGTTAAACATTCTTGTTGGTAATCTGCCTTTTATTATCAAGCCCTACTGAATCCTAGTCAGACCTCATAAATGTCAGCAGTGTAAAACATCTTCCCAGATCACTCTCTCAGGAAAGACAGAATCTAGAAAATAAAAGTTGAAATGAAGAATAAAAGTTCTGAAAATATCAATTTATCTGTCCTTGCTTTACCATCATTATTGCACTGGGGTTTGATAATGATCTAAAAAGTGTATACAGACAGCCAGAAGAAAGGAAGCCCTTGTCTGAAAAAACTTAAAATGTTTTATGTTTCCAGATGTATCACCTTTTACACAGCAATGAAGAAAACAATTTGTCATGTACAAAAGAGAATACTGAAATTGGAACTACTTAGTAGTCTCACTCAGCCATAGCAGCCATTTTGAATAAGGTTAACCATAGAACATTTTGACTCATGTGAGTTCTGGGGCTGAGTGTTAAGATACCTTTTCTGGCATAGTTCATACTAACATGCAATTCAAGCATAATATTTTTTAGCTAGAACCGCTAAAAGATTACTAAACAAGGAAAATGTTTGAAAAAAGAAAACACCCTGAAGAACAGAGGAAATATGACAGGTCAGTAGAAAATCAAGATTCCAATGAAGAAACAATGGATTAGTTTCCTCTTGAGGACTAAAAAGTAACTTTTTGAAATTTCTTAATTAGATTCTATCTCTGTCTCTGTCTGTCTCTGCTCTCTCCTCTTTCTTTGTCTCTAGGTCCAGTTTTAAGGACATAAAGGCAGAATTTTTTAATATAACTTCTATAATTTTTCTGCTGTGTAATTGGTAATGTTTAGATTCAGTAATTGTTCTGACACCCTATATAATAATTAACTTCTGAATATGGATAAATATGTTGCTTGTGGCACTTGTCTATAGTATAAATATAAATTAAGGAAATGCTATGTCATTATGCAGCATTTGACTTAATACAGTGCCTATATACCCTCTTGGATCAGCGTTTATTAGAGGACTTGCCTCACATAATATTATTATGTAAATGATCAAAATAGAAATGAATAAAAAGTATTAAAAAATGAAAACCTGCCATCACTACATGATGCTCATAATGTGACAGAGAGCATTGCAATTAACCTAACACCTAAATGCCTTGAGAATGCATTAAATTCTCTATAATGCGTGCTCAGCTAGCAACAGTAATCAACTAAGGAAAAATCGAGAAGGACCAATAATGCAAGTTCCCACCAGGTTTCTCATGAGAGATAATTCATCGCACTGACTAGTGTTGTCTATATGCTGAGGCATGGCCCAATATCAGGTTGGAATGATTGATAGATAGGTGGGCCTCGATTTACATCTCCACTGCCTTCCCAAGAAGAGAAGGTTGGAAATAGCAGCACTGTGGTTTTCCAGTTTCTATATCTAAATTACTGCTCTCAATAAGGTGACACCACTTTTCCCTTTCCTCTTTAAAGTAGGTGGAAAATGTATCTCTTGCAAAGGAGGCAGTTAGGATCCCAGCAGCCACCAGAGCCAAACTTTTCCAACACTCTAATATGTATCTCAAATAACGGAGTTAAACTGGCCTTAATCTAGTACACTGAAAATGGAATGCAGTGCCGACACCTCTTGAAGCACATCCTGACAAAGGCTGGTCTTAATTCAACGAAGGTCACCCAAATATCCCACCTATCCTGCTCAGACCTTGTCATTCCAGCATCATCAGGGATATCTGCATAAGATAAATGTGGTTATTATCAATTAAAAATAACCGAAAGGAAATTATTCACCTGTTATTATTTTAAAACACACTCTTTGATCCTCCTGCAGTACCTTTTCTCAACTAAATTTACATTAGGCTGGAGTATTCTTGAATTTCAATTTCCTAGACAATAGGATAGACAGGTGGATTAGTGCTGAATCATTTTACATTTTGAATAGCATTTAACATGCTTTTCCATGTTTGTGTCCTACAGTATGTTGCTCATCCACATAAGACATAATAAAACTAGACAGGAAATCCAGACAACTTATTGCCTGCCTTACCATGTGATTAACACTTGATGATCACATGGGTTATACTATTATGACATTGATTGCCATGGATGCATGTGAAAGACATTGTATTAACTCTTTACAAGTGTCATAATAGTAGTAAGGCATTCTGATGGGTTAGTTTCTGTTTTTAGTAATCACACTATCTGAAGAGGCTTGAACAAGAGGAAGATTTCTGCTGCTTATCGGAGGGGATCATGTAAAGTTTAGGTTTAAAATCAGAGACTTTCTGCGGTCATGGCATGTGTCCACGGAAATATAAACAGTGGAAAAACAGGTGCTTCATATTGATGAAAGAAAGCAGAGATGTTCCCATTTTTATTTGAAATGCTGTGTTTACTTTAAACAGTAACTGACCTGTTGCTCAGAACAATGTGAAGATAACAGTATGGCAGCACTGTGATTATTAGCTTTATAGAACGTTTGAGCACTGTTATTCCATAAGATCAAGTTTCCAGCATCCCAAGAACAACTGAAAAACATGTAGTTTGAGAGACACATAATGTTACTGTTAATGAGAGGATATGTGTTAGGGTTAGCAAGTTTATCTGCAGACATTTAATTTTTTTTTCTGTAGGGACATAGATGAAATCCAGTATTTTCAATAATGCAGCTTTGCACTGTAATGCAGTGGAAAAGGACAGAGAGCAAAATGTTGAAACAAATACTGTCTTCTTTCCCAATGTTATGGAAGCGGTGCTAGATTTTGAGTGCTAGGGATACAGTGATACCCTAAAACAGGCCTCTGTGCCTACAAATGAGAATGGAATGGTAATGACAGCAGGGCATCTGTTTAAGCTCGGTAATGAAGTGTTCCTTATGTAACGTATGGCTATGGTCAGATGGTGTTCATTCTGACAGAATTGCCTGCAGTATGTCTTCAGCCTGACACGACTGTGCTGTAAACCTTAAAAATATTGCCTCTGGAATAAAAAGCAAAGGCTCATTTAAAAATAGATAGCATTTCTAGAGGTGTGGTAAAACTCTACATTTGAAGCTAGATTTATTTGTGTTCTTTAAATGCATATTATACTTTTTCAGATACTTGGTTACTTTGACTATGCTTTCACAGCCATCTTTACTGTTGAGATCCTATTGAAGGTAATACACTACAAATTGTTCTTACTTTACCTAAACACAGTTGTAGCATCACATTTTTAAATCTTTTGTACTTCACAGATCCTTGGCTATGCAGATTATGTCTTCACTAGTATGTTTACATTTGAGATCATTTTAAAGGTAACAGGTTCAAGGATGTGATTTCAGAGAGGCTTGTTCTTGGTGTGTCGCCTGCCACAAAGACACTTGAAGTGTTTGTTTTTTTTTCACTGAAAAGCACCTCTTTATACTTAATACATCAGAAACTAACTATTTAAACCATATGCAAATACCTGCCATAAGAATATTGTATAAATTCACATGTTGAATATTATCATATTTTACTGCAAGGCGTGCCTAAATTGTTCTCCTTTGTCTGCAATATGTAGACACTAACAATCAACATCCTATTAATTTGCCCTGCATTGCACATGTGATTTTGCACTGTTTATGTTTGAGTACAACAGGGTGAGGAAAAGTTAGAATGACTATGCATTCATTTTTCAGTACCCTGTTTGTCTGAGACTAAAAGCTCATAAAGTAAACTGTGCTTTAAAAGAGGGCATGAAACATTTTTGTTTCACATTTTGTGCATACATGATAAATGATGTTGGATACCGAATGTAACCTTCTCTAACACTATATAAATTATAAATTGAAAGTAATAATGATCTCAGATGAAAATTTGTAGTTTTCCTCTGTTTATATGTAGCTCATTTTGGCTGTGCTAAATTGAACATGTCCCCTTCTGTAAACTATATACTCAAGATGGTGATTACGGAAATTGTAACAATGTTTACAGCTCATGAAAGGTGAGTAATTGATCGATGACACTGGAGACTTAAGCTCCTTGTACTCAAGACAGGTAGTGGTGAGTGTTATGCAGGCTTCTTCAGATAGCTCTGCCATTGCACCCTCACTCTAACCTGGAGAGACCACCTTAGGTCAAGAAGGCAGCTTGGTCTCCATGTTCACTTTAACCCAACAACTCTGTGTACAATAATTGCTGTGTGGAATTGTGTGATGTGTTTTATTGTGCCTACTGTTCTTTAAATAATTCTTTGATACTACTAACCATCAAATTCAATATTGTTTTACACATTATGCTTGCTGTATTGAAACCCTTTTTTAAATCTGAACTACTGTATGTTATATTCTGCTATGTCAAATTGTCCCATATTTACCAGCAAACCAGAATAGAAATCAGTCAATTAGTAAACTTTGAATCAGAGATTAAAGTTCCACTACAGTTATTTCAAGTAACTATTCAGTAAATACAAGAAAGTCTTGTTTATGCAATGTTTTGTTGTGTGACATTTAGTGTTTTGTTTATAGAAATTCATTGACAATACAGGTTAAATAATAATCTTGTAAAACCCCAATCTTAGGCTGTTGAACATTGTGCTGTATTTTAAAGTTTTCTATTTCTTTAGGTGACAACATTTGGGTGTTCCTACATAAAGGGTCTTTCTGCAGGAATTATTTCAACTTGTTGGACTTGCTGGTTGTGGGTGTCTCCTTGTGTCATTTGGAATGCAGTGAGTACCAGTATTATCACCATGCATTGAATTTTCTGAATCAGTTTTAAAGTTATTCGGCTGAAGATGTCATACATAAGTTGAATCAATTTCCACACCAGGATGAGGCTTCACAGAGCATGTCTGTGGTGTGTGAGAAAGACAGGAAAAATAGACACTTTGTATATTTGTTTTCTATCCCTTGTAAGGATCTTACAAAACTTCTCCTCTTGTCAGCTGACTCCCTATATGCTATCTTTGAGTATCCTAAGATGTCTGTAAAACTAAATGAAATTAGCTAGGTAGAATACCTTTAAATAATTCCTTGCATGCTCAAGTGAATTTCTATGGAATTTTGGCAGTGCATGCTTCAGTTGCACATTTACACATTTGCATGATTTTCCTCAATATATAAATCATGGAATTTGGTGTCAAGGTCTTATTTATATATGTATTCCACCAAAATTCACCAGTTTGATGTGTTCCCAAAGTCTTGAAAATGATCCAAAATAAACACTGAAAACCAGGAACCCTATATATATGTTTTATGTGGCTGAAACATAAACTGTGGTAGTTATTCATAATATACTAATCTGTGATTTTGCCATGCTAAATGGTAATCTGAAAATAGGGTCTTGATCACCAGTAAAGAAAGACAAAGTTGGTATAAGTAGAACTTAATTACATTGCATTCCAAAACAACTAGAATTTCAAACCACCCCATTCTTCATCATTGAGGGTATTAATATGATAATAAAATGGGATTGTGAAACTGAGCTTCCCAATTTTTTGTAAACATTCTGTTAGGCCTATACTAATATGAGACAAACATAAATAGTATGTCTAGTCTAATCAGACCACAAACAGGGTGCAACTCTATTTTATCATACCCATTTTGTAATAGCAATAAGGCACTCAAGAGATGTTCAGTTAATCACCCTTTAGGGGCATGTAGCATATGGCTATGCCTTGTGCAAAATTATGCCCATAGAGTGTGATCAATAGAGCATTAGCATAACCCTGATCTTGCATTATTGCTTAAAAACAGGAGCTTTGCTCCTTTCTGTTCTGATCTGGAAGTAGGAAGTGTGGTTAAGAGAGCTAAGGCACAGGCAGAGGAAAGGCTAGCAAGGGCAGTGTATAAGGGGGTTAAAATGTTTTTCTGACATGTCGGCAAGAAGTGGAAGGCAAGTGGTGGGATAGTGAGGAAAAGGAAGGGTGGAAGGGTGATTGTGCAGAAGGAGACCAAGAAAAGGCTGACATTTTAAACAGGTACTTCTGCTTGATTTTCACAGTGGTGGGCCACTAGGGAGCAGCAAGTATAGAGGAGAAGGTGGGAGGAGGAGGTGGACACAAGTCCATTTTCCTGGGAAAGAGTACTGAAGGGACTTGCAGCTTTAAGATGAATAAGACTGGGACCAGATGGGGTACATCCTAAGGTACTAAGGAGCTCAGCAATGTGTTAGCCGCCCACAAACAGCCTTGTTCTACTGCTTACTAGAAGTAGGAATTGTTCCAGAGAACAGCGAAAGGGCTGATGTGGTCCCTCTGCACAAGTGTGGCAGCAGGGAGGAATCTAGCAACTACAGGCCTGTCAGTCTTAACTTCATTGATGGGAAGCTAATGGAAACCCTGCTAAAAGAGAGACTGTTGAGTACCTAAAATCCAGTGGGCTGCAATACTATGAGCAGCATGGGGTGAAATAAATCTGATAGAGTTCATTAACTGGTTGACCAAGGAAATAGACTAGAGGAAAGCAGTGGATGTATCCTATCTGGACTTCAGCAAGGCCTTTAAGACTGTGCTGCACAGAAGGCTGGTTAGGTGAGAGCCAAAATGGTAATCGACTTTGCAACTTGCCAATAGATAGAATGAGCACAGCAGTCTTTGACATGACAATACGATTCATACCTTTCTCCACAACAGACAGATTGAAAAGTCTGTAGACCTTGCTGTAACGTGCCACTCTTCCTGACTTCTGTACAGCCTAAAGTGATTAATTTCAACAATTTGTTTTATGCCTTACTGATTGCACTTGATAAAACTCTAAATTTGAAACTGGTGGTGGTGCAGCTGTGGGAAGTATCAAAATGTTCACCCAGGGCACTGTCATTACTTCCTTTCAAAACTGCATGGACGTGTTCCTGGATTTTTTCTTTGTGGAGTATACATGCACTTTCCCACAGCTGCACCACCCAGTGTAAATCACATATGGAGTCTTACAGGTGACATATTTACATAGCTGTATTCCTCATTTTATAGGGGTTTGAAACATTTGTCCCTCACAAGCAAATTTTCAAATATTGGAATTCGACAAGCATAAAAGCCTTTCCTCACAGTTAGCATTTCTTTAGATACTGTATATCCACATAGTAGCTTCTAACTACAGTGGGTGGTCTGCTATATTTTTTGCTTTCAGAAACATGATCTTTGGATGCATTCCAACCACAGATCTCAGTTTAGAGTCTCCTTTCAGAACTGAGCATCTCTTTTTGATGATTGCAGATGATGAGGGCTGGCAGTATAGCCTGGAGGTTAGAGTAATGAGCTGTGAACGAGCTTGGTACATCCAGCAGACCAGACCTTGGTTTGATTCTCACAACCTCCACTTGCATACTGTGTGACTCTGAGCAAGGCACTTAACTGCCCAGTGCTCCCGGGTTGCCCCTGAAAACAGGCACTTGTGCCCAGTGGGCCTACCTGGTTACCAAAGACTAAAATAAAAATAAAAACTGATTTTATGACATAAGATTTTTAATGAAAATCTGTCACAAAGGTAACCTGACAGGGGTCTACAGTACTTCTTTTTAAGGGGTCAGCAAAGTCTCTCTGGGAACATTCTTAGCTTTTACCTTTGCCTTATGGATTTTTGTGTTCTAAATATTCATGAGCTGGAAACCTGCAGAAAGCATCTGCTCCTCTATTTATAGGCACTGTCCAGTGTACAATTCCTTTTAATAAAGAGGAATTGACCATTGGGGATGCTGTTGACCAGGGTTGTCAGATGTGTACTGTCTGCATGTAGCACACCATTTCCATATATGGGTTTTCTGCAAGGTTTGTATTTACCCATTCATCTCCATCAATTACAGATCTTATATCCAAAATTCAGTTGTGAATGTATTGCAGTTGAAAGTACATTTGATATTCTGCCTATTAATATTTAGCCAGTCAATGAACTTCTTTGCTTCATCATAACCCCCACTGCCATACACATTTTACTTTATCTATCAAATGATACCATTTTATAATGTGTCTTAGGTAGGGCTATTTTCAGTGGACACTACCTAATCCTCCCACCACACAAGGAACATATTGGTATAAGTCGGGGCAAGGCCACCCCATCACTGTTCCTTATGTTTTTGATAGATTTTGCTGTTAAATACAAGATAGTTATTCCATGAAACAAATCTCAGCAAATCAAGAATACATTTCTAATGTGCATCCTGTCATTCTGTATCTACTGACATGAAATCCTTTACTGCTTGAATGCTATGCTCATGGTTAATACAGGTGTATAGTGAGCATATGTCAGTGGTCAATCAGTGGTATGTTTCCGACCACTCCAGACCTTCAAGTTTATTAATGGCATCTATGCTATCCAAATATAGCTTGGGGTTTTATGTACCATTTTCTTAAGGTAACGGTCCACAAACCTGCAGAGAGCCTAACAGAGTGACCCAATGCCCAAGACAGTGGGTTGCCCAGGAGGTCCCCTCTCAGATTTGTGGACTTTGGGGTGAGGCATGTTGAGTAACGAGATAGCAAGTTGTAAGGAACAACCGTTCGTCATCATTAATGCAACCACTGTCATATTCATTCCTGGTTAGTTCATCTAATTCAGCTTTAAAGGTCAAGTAGGGTTAAAGGCCATGGGCCTGTAACACTCACTATCTGACAATTGTTGATGAATCTCTTTGCTATATTTCATTGTGTCTTGAATGACAATCATAGCTCCCTTGTCCACCTTCTTTATTGTTACTTCATTCGTAGATTATAACTATTTTAATGCTTTCATTTCCGTGGCAGACAAGTTATAATAGAATTATGAATCCTTCTTCAGCATTTGATCAATATCATTATTCACAATTTTCAAATAATTTTATTGTTGAATACCTTTGATAATTGGGGCAAAAGGTGCTCCTTGGTTTTAAACCACTGTTTAGTTTCCTTTATTTCACCTGTTGAAAATCTTGCCTCCCTCCCCAACCCACTCATGGGCAACCTTTCAACATCAACAGTTAGTGACAAAAGTAAATCTATTCCATCATCTGGTTGTACATTTCTGTCACAACTCATATCTTCATGCATCACATCATTCTTTAAAAGACTGATGGCAAGACTTAAGTTCATTTCAGCATTGTCCATTTATTCATATTGTGATTTTCCATTTGTTCATTATTGTCCAATCTAGTCACAATGCCTAAGCCAGTATTCATGTCATGTCCATCTGCTTCAATAGCCATAGATCTATATGTTTTGGCTTGTTTATGAAGTGATATTCAAGGTCCGTTTGCTTAATAATTTAAGCATGTCAGTTCTCAAATTACTTCATTTATGTCACCTGTAGGCACATAAGACAGCCCTTTCTATAGAATTGCAGCCTGCTGCTCTGTGAATTTAGTGGAGAAAAGGTTTAACACTGGTACATTGATTGTTACATCCTCTGTGTCATCCATGTATTCATTCTGAAATTGCCAGCACTTCCTCCTCCCCTTTATTTTCCTTTTCCTTTTTCTTTGTGCCAGCTTGTTGTCTTAGTCCTGATTCTTCCCCACTGTCCTCCTGGTCTAAACAATCAACTTGTCATTGACTTCTGGTTGACGTCATGTTATTGATTTGTCCATTGGGTTTAGAGTTAGCAGCTCTTCATTTACTATGTGATCTCACTCTATTATGAGATATTCTCCTACTCAATGAACCAGTGGGGCAATTATCTCATGCAAAGACATCTCCCATTTCACAGTTATTTTGTCCCTGTTGAATTTGGACTTTTCCTCTCCTCCATCCCCTGCTCATGTTTTTGCTTTTACTTTGCAAAGTTTCAGATAACATTCTATACTCCTCAGTAGCCGTAAATGTTTCCGATTCCTTTCTTACAGTTTCTGTTGCTGTTTGGGTTCTTATGTGGGAGCTCTTATCTTGCTCAATTAAAATAAGTTCATTTGAATATGCTTCTAAGACTCCCATCCAGCGTTCTCTCAAGGTCTCATTCAAACTCTCAGTGGATGAGGTTTTATATACTTGTAACGAGGTACATTCTTTTTCTTACTATAAAGTTCTAAATGTCACCCTATCATACCACTAGTTTGTTTCTTGTAAGAATAATTTCTCAAATTGATAGAAAAAACTTTTTACACACTATTTACACACTATTGGCATTGTCTCCTATTGATGTGTCCAAATCCAATCCTTTCAAAACATTCAGGTGATTAATATTCTGTTTCATGTTGTTGAACCTCTTTGGAGCTGTCCTGTAAATCTTCCTGGACTAAAAGTCTCCATCACTCATTCGCACTAATGGGACAACACCAAAGGTGCTAGGACAGTGAGCCAAAATCTTCAGGAGGGCCAGTGCCAGGATAGGACCGCATGCACGGCACCTTGAGACTAGCTCATGCCTTATAGACTATCTCATTGTCGACCCTCCAACTGCCTCAGTTCTTTTTTTCCCTACTGTTGTGTCATTCTGTGTCGACATTGCTCACCTGCCGGAGTCAAGTCTTCGTCTATATGACAGCAGCTATAGCGTTCAGTATTCAATTAACTTACTACTTTTAGAGTTCTATTCTTATTTAAAAAAAGAAGAAAAGAAACGTCTGTTTGAAGAAATTTTCAGCCTGCCATCAATGGAGTCAACCTTAGACGGTAGCAGTGACGGTAGAGAGACTTCACTTGAAAGCTTTTCTGGCAGTGGGGCTGTGTCCAGTCTGCTGCCTTTTCGCGGGGGTCTGACCATAGACAGTCCAGTGCTGGGGGACAGTCTCACTCAAAGGACAAAAAGTGGTGGGCCCATTTCTGACCTTCATCATCGACCAGGCTCCACTTGACCTCGAGCTCTTCTTCCTCCCATTGGTTGAAGAAGAAATGGTATCACTCAAGGTCACCCTTTGGTATATCTGCATGGGGAACATTGATAGTGGAGAGCGGTAGGCCTGGCCAAGCTCAGATGGGGTCCTCTGTGGCTCCGTGGCTGTGGCTTAACAGCTGTGATCTTCGACACGGATCCCATCTCTGTCCTCGATGGGGCTCCGGTGAGCAGTTTCATCACTGTGCTGCTCTTTTAGAGCAGTGAGTATGGTGTCTGCCCAGTTGACCTAGCCAGTGGACCCAGTTTTGGGGCCTTCAGGCCTCAGAGCGCTGGGCCGTGGCTGGGTCGGTCGGGCCAGGATGTGTGCGCTGCCCTCTCCAGTGCCAGCGCCATCAATGCCGACTCCACATGCCTATCCTCCTCACTCTTTTCCTGCAGGGGCTGGCATGGGTACTGCTTCCTTCCCCATTTCTTTCAGGTCTGGCAGGGCCAGCAGCAGTGCTGGCGCTGTATGTGGTGCCATCACCGCGAGTGGTGCCTAAACTGCATATGGTGCTGAATTTCTCTATGCTTGATCTGAGTGGCAGCATCTCCCATGATTCCTGGCCTAGACCTGCCTTTTGGAGGTTCTTCTGGGGGTAGGAGTGGATCTTGATAAGATGCAGTGAATGACTCATTTTATGAGCTGGAACACAAGCTTTCTATATCAGCGGAGCCTGTGGTGGAAGATCTTTCTTTCTAGTCTTTCCTTAGGGATATGGGGTCCACCATAGCATTTCAGACTTCATCTGAGGACCAAAGCAGACTTCTATGTCTTGAGTTCCTACATTCCTCATTACGAGTACCCTGTGGAACACACTCAAATTGATGGTCGAGCCTCCTGGAATCTAATGCTCCATTACTAGAGGCATATAGTTCAATAATCGGCTAAAAGCTTCTATGGATGCCTACGACACTGCCTCTAGGGCAGCTGCCACTGGCATTTGTAAAGGCAACACTCCTGGCTCAGAACATCAGGTTTCTCATCCGATGCTCAGCAGGTGATTAACGTCCCCTTAGCGATGCTTTCTGTTAGACCCTCAGGCTGGAGCTCTGGAGCCACTTAGAACTTCAGGGCTGCCATTTAAATGGCCAGGCTGGCTCCTGCTGCCCCTCAGAGGGATGGGAATGGTCGACATTTTCAGTACAGGCAGTCCTTTCAAGGTAGAGGCCAAGGGCTTTTTTAGGCATCAGCTCCTTAGCCATGAAGAAAATGCAGCAGAGGGCACAGGGCCTAAAAGCACCCTGTACCAACCTCTGAGATCCAGCCCAGGTCCCACATCAGCTGTCTGAGGTGGACACCTCTCAGCGGCAGGGGGTGCATCTGACTTGTTTTTTCAAACCAGTGGAAGTTCATTACAGTGGACGAATGGGTCATCAGGACTGTCTGAGAGGGTTACTCTTTCAGTTTCACAGAGATTTCCTCAGAGCTTCCACCCAGATAGAAGCTCAGTCTGTCTGCCTCTCAGTCAGACCTTCTTACTTCTGAGATACGGGCCTCTGCAGGAACAGGGCAGTAGAAGTTGTTCCATGGCAGAACGGAACACAGGTTCCTATTTCCATTGCTTTCTGGTTTCAAGATAACAGGTGGCTTGTGCCCAATTCTTGACCTTGGAAAGTTAAATAAGTACCTGTTCAGGCAGAGTTCACTAAAACCTTGGCGTTCAAGTTTTCATTACCTGAACAACTGGCTTCTAGCCAGCCCATCTGGGCAGGAGACACAGGAAGCAGTCACCATAGCTTCTCAGTTGCTCATTTCTGGGGGAGGGGGTCTGATTCGAGGAAGGTGTCAGATTCACCTTCCCATCAGCTCCTCTTCTTAGGAGCCTCCTGGATACCTCCAGGGCGAGGGTTTTCCTTCAAGAGGGGGAGAAATGACATCTTCAGATGGCTTGTTACATCACTGAAAACAACTCTGTTCAGGCCCCTTTCAATGCAGTGGATGCGGGACTCATGGCATCGTCTGCAGCAGGCAGTGGTCACCGACCATGCACCACAATCCTCCACATAAATTGAAGAGAGCCTCAGACAAAATCACTCATATGGTAGACACAGCTGGACAAGCTTCTACAAGGTGTACTCCTTACCCACTGAAATCTCAGATCACCATCATCACGGATGCTTTCTTGGTTGTGGAGATCACTGTCAAGACCTCCACACTCAGGTGTGGAGCCAGGAGGAGTCTCATCTTCTCATAAATATCTTAGAGATGAGAGCTGTCTTATACACTATCTGAGTCCTGAAGGATGTCCTCTGCCACCAAGTGATCCTTCTTCAAATGAACAACATAGCTGTGATGTATTACATCAACAAGCAGTGTTGGAGCACTCCCCTACCCTCTGTGCAGGGAGGCCATGAGGATGTGAGTGGTGCCTCAAGCACGATGCATCAGTTCAGACATCGTGCAGTTGCTGTTCGACAAGTGGGGCAGTCCAGACCCGACCTTTTTGCATGTCCCACTGAACACTAAACTGCCTCTATCCTGTTTCAGAAATCCAGAATCTGGCATTTTCTGTCAGGATACATTCAGACTGCAGGACAAGATTCTTCTGGTGCGCTTTTCTTCCTCTTCCCTTAGCTCAGAGGCTGCTGTTCAGTTGGAGGCACGGGGGCAGGGTGATTCTCATCCCCCATAATGACCTCGAAAGATATGATTTCCATTGATCAATAGACTGTCAGACATTCCCCTGAGGCAACTCCCTCTATGAGTGGACCTTCTGACACAGGGACTTTTGGTCTCATCCAGCCTGCACTCCTTCATCTCATGCTGGGCTCCTGAGGAGATAGAAGTGGGCAGGTTTAAGGTTTCCCAGACAATTGCAGAAATCCTCTTAGCTGCGCATAAGCCTTCCGCTAACTGGAAACGCTCTCCATCTGTTGTGCAATGTCCCATCGGGACCATTTCTATTATCCACCAAGTAAAATGTTGGGGTGCTACTTAGACCTGCAGATCTGCAATACTCAGCAGTGAAGGTACACATCTGCACCATTTCAGCCTATCTTGAGTCAGTACAGAACATGTCACTGGCTCAGTTACCGCTAATTAAGAGATTTCTAAAATGTATCCTTAACACTAAACCCCAGTCAGTAGACGGTGGCACATGGCATATTAACCTGGTGCTAGATTGCTCACCCATAAACACTTTGAGCCAGTAGCTACCTGTAAATTGAAATTTCTGACCTGAAAGACTGCCTTCATAGTGGCTGTCACTTTCGCTTATGGGGTCTCCGAAATCCATGCTTTGGTCACGGACCCCTTACACCATCTTTCATGAGAACAAGGTGGTACTCCATACTCAACCTAAATTCATACCCAAAGTGGTTTCTGACTTTCACCTCAATCAGCCTTGCTTCTCCTACTTACTGCAGCTTCAGAATGAAGGTGAAGCTCCCTTCATTCTCTGGCTGTCAAGAGGGTTCTGTGATTCTATATCAACAGAACGAAAGAGATCATAATCCAAACAACTCTTGTATCTTTCAGCATGCCCGGCTGTGTCAGCCTGTTGCCATTAGATGTATTTCTGCATGGTTAGTAGCATGTCTTCAACACTACTACTCTATGGCACAGGTCAAGTTGGAAGGCCGGGTTCATGCCCACTCTACCAGAGCAATCATGGCCTCCCTGGCAGAGATTCGATATGTACCCATTGCAGATATGTGCAAGGCAGCAACTTGGAGCTCAGTGATCTATGGAGCACTATGCTTGGGATGTCCATGCCAGAAAGCACACTTCTTCGACAGGACAATCCTTATGAATGTCTGTCCAGAGTGAGCTCTATGTCTTGCCACCCTACTCAGAGGATTGTTTTTAGCTTGGTACTCTCCCATTAGTGTGAATGAGTGGTGGAGACTTTTAGTCCAGGAAGATATGAAAGTATGTACCTACCATAATTCTTGATCTTCTTGGATGAATTCTCCACCACTCTTTCACATACCCCACATCCCTGAGCTCACTCATTCTGTTTTTGGTCTTCACTTCCTTGTGGTTCGGACTGTGAAGTCTTTGTTGAATTGACCCTTCTTACAGGGGTTATCTGGGCCATCTTATGCCTGGAAGTTATGGTTAGGTTTTCTTGGGTTAGTTTACACTGCACCTCCTCGGTCAGAAAGGTACTGATGTGGTTGGAGGGTCGATACCAAGATAGCCTATACAACTCAATCTAGTCTCACAGTGCCGCGCATGCGTGGTCCTATCCCAGCGCTGCCCTCCTGAAGATGTTTGGTTCCTGTGGGGTCCTAGTGCCTCTGGCATAGTCCCATTAGTGTGAATGAGTGGTGGAGACTTCATCTAAGAAAATCAAGAATTATGGTAGGTACGTAATTTCCATTTTCTGCAGCTCTTGATTTATAACATGAAAGATTTTATTAGCGTATAGTGCATGTAATTATGGTTGTCAAAGAATAGTGTCATACTCCACATTGAACAGTAAGAGAGTAGCAGTATAACCGTATAATTGCCCACTTCCTGGACAGTGAACAGTTAACACGTAGATGGATAAGAAGAATCCAATAGATCAATAGCCCCTGTGTAACAGTACTAAGGTATGAATGAATAAAACGTAAAAAACATAATGGTGCCTTCTGTTCACTTGATTGGGACTGAATCATCCCAACTACTAAACCATGTGGGTAAGTATTCACATTTCACATTATCCTATAATATGTTACCTAGTTTTAGCTGCTGTCTAAGGGGAAGGGAGAGGGAGAGATAAGACAGGAGGGTGTGGTTTCAGAGGTTCTACCCACATTCCTCGACTAGTCAGTTTGCTTTGCCCTGTGGAGTCTGCTCCCTCCTCACTCTGTTTCTCCCCTCTTCCCTCCCTTAGGCACCAGCTAAAATTTCTCCTTCCCCTGCTCCTGCCAGCCCTCTACCTGACCCTTTCCTGTGTGACACCCCTATTTCCTGTGTTTGATCCCACCAGGTTTCTGCTCTGCTTGACTAGATCCACTACCAACAACTACTGCACTGCTTTTCCTGCCTGTACTGACACTTTACTGCTCATCAGTGCTGCTTGTTTGTGCCGCTGCTTGCCTCTTGCCATTTTCACTGTACTAATACTCATGGAAATGGCTATATGTGCAATTTACCTTGTGTTGTTCATTGAAGCTGTGTATCGGTATTATTGTACTCCTGTTCCATGGGGATAGGCAACAGAAAGAGGTAGTAAATGGAGTTCACTCTGAAGAAGGGAGGGTTACCAGAGGGTGCCTCAGGTTCAGTGTCGGGATCAGTCCTCTTTAATCTCTTTATATGTGTCATTGCAGAGGAGCTGGAAGGAAAGGTCTGCCTTTTACGGATGACACCAAAATCTGCGATAGGGTGGATACTCCGGTGGGGTGGAAAGGATTAGCAGAGACCTGAAAACTAGAGGAGTGGTCAAGGGTATAGCAGCTGGTTTTCAATGTGAAAGTCAAAACAATGCACTTTAGGGCACAGAGATCCAGGGTAGAGTACAAAATGGGTGGAATGGTATTGATGACCACCAAACAGGAAAGAGATCTGGGTAATCATATCAGATGACCTCAAGATGGCTAGGCAAATGTGACAAGGCAGTAGGGAGGGCTAGTGGGATACTGGGATGCATAGGGTGGGGTATCACCAGCAGAAAGATGGAAGTGGTGCGTCTGTATAGATCGTTGGTAAGACTCCACCCAGAGTATTGTATCCAGTTCTGGAGACCACATCTCCAGAAGGACATAGAAAGAGTGGAGGCGGTCCAGAGGAGGGCAACTAAAATGGTGCAGGGTCTGCATCAAACCTCTACATGGAGAGACTACATGACCTCAGTATGTACACCCTGGAAGAGAGGAGGGATGTGATAGAGACCTTTAAGTACCTCACAGGGTAAATAAGGGACAGGAGGAAGTATTTTCAAAGAAAAGGTGCTCAAGAACAGCGGGACATGCTGTGAAGCTGAGGGAGTAGATTCAGGAGAGATGGAGGAAGCACTTTCTTCACAGAAAGAGGGAGTATCTGTGGAACAGCCTTTCATGGAGGTGGTGGTGGAAAACAGTAGTGGGGTTCAAGAATGCATGAGAGAAGCACAAGGAATCATAGTGGAAAGGAAGGGGGGGAGGAGAAAGAGCTGTATATTGGATATGGTCTGCGGTAATAGTGTACTGTAGGTAAGGAGAAATGGGCACACTAGATGGGTCAGTGGTACTTATCTGCCTCAAATTCTATGTCAATGTTTCGCTTTCCCTGGCTCGCACCTGGAAACAAGCCCTTGGCTCAGTGTACCTTCCGGCCTTCCAATTTTCAAATAGATAAATATGTTACTTCTACCCACCGTGGGTGGAGGGCTCCAACAGTTTCTCAGGAGAGATGATCAATGCTATGATCAACACAACTGCATTACAATAATACAAGTAAGTACAACCTTACACATCAGGCTAATGCAGAACCAGTCATTGCTGACTCTGGCCAGCTCTTCTTTTCGAATGCTACATACTCAGTGTTTACTAATACCAGCTGTATACTAGGCTGTAGTATGTGGCCTGTTCTGTTATCACTGTATAATGGTTCATTGAAATGGTATGTGAAATTTTAACTTTAATGTTTGTTGTTTCCTCTGTTAAATTCTACAGAGTTAGACCATCAATGAATACTAGACAATATGAAGTGGTTTGTTCTAGGGATGGGCAGGTCAGCTGTGACCTGGTTCAGATTCTGACTCTGATTTTTTCCAAAGGTTCTGATTCACTTTGATGAATTGTAGACCTATGTTAGTCTATTCAAATATGAGAAATGCATCAGAATTATTCTTTTAGATCCCTCTGTTAAAAAAATAAAATGTAACCTTTTTAAAAAAATTTGTGTCTATACTTTCAAGTAATTTTTCAAGGTCAGCAAGCAGCCAACAGCAATAAAATAAACTGATTGTTGTTCTTGCTAATCCTGTACGTCAGCCACCATATGACAGTCTTAGGAAACAGTGGCTGAATTCCAAAATTTTGAAAATCCTGCAAGTGCGGGAAAAACTTGGCACAAATGGGTTGCACCTTCAGAACCACAGTTTCTCCCTCAGCTATGGTATTCTCAAAATTGAGCTGGTTTCTACGGCTCCTCAGTTTATGGCAGCTTGCAGGTGGTGTTGCCATGGAAATCCTCGCAGTTGTGAAAATGTCAGCCGGTGGGACCAGCCGCAACATCTTCCACAGCTGCTGCAGATGTGAATAGCATCCACAGCTGCAGAGATTTTGGTCCACAACCAAAGTTGTGATGTGGGACTTAGTTACAAAATGTTTGTAGAATCCAGCCCAGTGTATGCAGGTCATTTGGGGCTTTGCAGTGAAGGGAGGCAGTGTGTCAAACGTTAGTCAGAAAAGAGAGAGAAACCGACTAATTCAACAGCAGAGTGCAGACCTTCACTGAGTCTGGCATGCTATTTGGTAGGAGACAAGCAGCATGAGCAGGACATGTGATAGGACCCCAGCCATCCTCCCACCCTTTTGACTTGAGATGTTATTTTTTATGTTTGCTTGTATCTAAGAAACGTTATCTTGACAACTTAAGAGAGCGAGGTTTTTGAGGTGTGGCACTGTGGCGGCAGTGCCCCACTGCATTCTGAGGTTTGGCCGTGTTTCTCAATGTGGTGGCACACTGCTGCTGACACTAGTTCATCAAGCGTGCCACCAAGTTGAATGGAATTGGCGCTGTAATGAGGGAGCACCCATCATTGCAGGGTGTGCCTTGCCTGCTGTAACATTTCAATAAACATGTGCTGCTTGCTGACAGTCTCTAGTAAATGACTTAAGGGTACCCAATCTCCTGTCAGCATATGTGCCCTCTTTATTGCTGTGGTATGCTGAGGTGCCCAATCCCCTTGGCATCATGCTTCCAACACATACATGCTTGCCGATGGGGTGCCCAATCCCCCAGTCAGCATGTTAATCCTCTCACCATTTCTGGCGCTGTCCCACCCAATTGTGTGCCAACACTGGGAGCCCACCCCACTGTGGCTAACATGACCCCTCAAACAAATGTGCCACACTGAAGCCCACCTCAGTGTGACCAAAATCTGTAAAAAACAGAAAACGGTCCACGGTAAATTTTTAAATTTTTTACCTGAAACAAAGGACAGTCCTCGCCATTGTGTCCCCTCCCCTAGCCCACACCCACCCTCTGCACACCCTGTATCCCCACACACACACACACACACCTCACCCCATACTTACCTCCGAGTCTGCGCATGATCTTCATGTGGATCGAATATGTCTGCAGTCTTTAAAGTCGATCGCCTAACTGAAGAAATGCTGGTAAGCTGTATAATGGCATAAATTAGTTTCTTTCAACGTAGGTGATCTCAGCCATTTTGTGAATTTTGCTCAAAATTTTCAACATGGAGTTCTTGGATCCCGCCTCATGAATTCAGTCACTGCCAATTTGTTATTTGGTCCTGAAAGGTGATTTTCGGTCATTGCACAGAATCACCATTTGGGACTGATTAACGAAACAACAGTTAGCTCCCAAAAAGCCTATGCTGCAAATTTGGTGAAAAATTCCAAAAATGACTGTGTTACGAAGCATTCATTGCATAGTTTCTACGCCGCTCAGAAGTTCCAAATTTGTAGTATGTTCACTCAGATTTACAACATTGGCATTTTGACACCTCCTTATGAACAGTACAGCTGTCATTTTTCACATCCCAGTCAAGTATGTTTTCGTACTTCCAGTGCAGAATAGCACAGTTGCTGTGGGAAATCAGGGTTCGGACAAATTAAGAAAATCACAGTGACACTGTTCATGACAAGAGGTCCTAAAATGCCTATGTTGAAAATTTGGTGACAAAAGTCCATAAAATGACTGTGTATGAGCGGCATTGCACAGATTCCATGCACCCTCGAATTTCGAAATTTGTAATATTTTCACTCCAGATTTTCAGCATTGCCATTTTTCACACCTCCTTATGAACAGTACAGCTGTCATTTTTCACATCCTGCCCGAAATGTGTGTTGCACATCTAGCACACAATGGCACGGCCACTGTGGGAAATCAATATTTGGGACAGATTACTAAAATAATAATGACAGTGTTCATGAGCAGAGGTCACAAAATGCCTATGTTAAACATTTGGTGAGAACATTTCACAAAATGACTGTATTATGAGCGTGGATTGTGCAGTTTCCACGCATGCTCATAACTCCGATAATTTTAATATTTTCACTCCAGATTTCCAGCGTTGCCATTTTTTCACACCTCCTTATGAACAGTACAGCTGTCATTTTCCACATCCTGCCTGAAATGTGGTTTCGCAGATGTGGTGCACAATGGCATGGTTGCTGTGGGAAATCAGTATTCGGGCAGAGTAGCAAAATCACAGTGACACTGTTAATGAGTGGAGGTCCCAAAATGCCTATGTTAAAAATTTGCTGAGAACATTTCACAAAATGACTGTATTACGAGTGTCGTTGTACAGTTTCCACGCACGCTTGCAACTTCAAAACTTTTTATATTTTCACTCCAGATTTTCAACATTGCCATTTTTCACACCTCCTTATGAACAGGATAGCTGTCATTTTGACATCCTGCCCAAACTATGTTTTCACACATCTGGCAGAAAATGGCACAGTCGCTGTAGCAAATCAACATTTGAGACAGATTAACAAATTGTAGTGCCACTGTTCATGAGCAGATGTACCAAATGCTTTCATGAGGTGGGGTCACAAAGGCCATATTGAAAATTTGTAGTTTAAATACCAACAAACGCCCGGGACGTTACAGTTTCTAACCATAACATCCTGCCCTGTACTGACTGACAGGTGTCAGGGGTGTGCCTTTGGATTGCTGACTGTAATGCTCATGCCATTCCACCCCATCCTGCAGCCAATTGACAGGCATTGAGGTGTGCTTTGGACTCTTCAGCCCCAGAGTTCACCCCATTCTCCTATACTGCACCCATTTCAGCGAATGTCCTTATGGAATGGGGTGACTGTAAAGCCAAACAGCCCAAGGCACACCTCAACACTTTCAATTCAATTCAATTCAACTTTATTTTAAAGGTGCTTTTCTTAAAACCAAAGCGCCTGTACAATTTCAAAAACAATAAATACAATAAAATTAAAACTAATATAAATCATTAAAAGCTATGCTAAAAGGTGGGTCTTCAAAGCTCCTTTAAAACTAAGGACGGTCGAGGCAATTTCGCACCTGACGAGGTAGAGAATTCCACAGGGTCGGTGCCATAAAACTAAACGATCTAGCACCAGATGTTTTCAAATGAACCCTGGGAATCTCTAGCAATCCCTCATCAGTGGATCGGATCGGGCGGAGGGACAGTAGGGGCAAAGGAGCTCTTTCAGGTAGGTAGGTCCCAGATCATGTAGGGCTTTATAGGTCAGTAAACCGACCTTGAAGGTGATTCACCAAAACACTGGCAGCCAGTGCAGTCTGCGAGCACAGGCATTATATGGCTGGATCTAGAAGATCCAGTCAACAACCTGGCTGCTGCATTCTGCACTAGCTGCAGACAGCAAAGTTCAACCCCGATAGCCCTAGGTATAGGGAGTTACAGTAGTCAAGATGGGAGGTAACGAAGGCGTGGATCAACGTTGGAAGGTCCTCTGGAGGAACCAGGTGCTTCACCCTGGCAATATTCCTCAGATGGAAAAGGAGTTTTGACCACCGCTGACACCTGAGATTTAAAGCGTCAGGACGGTCGTCAATTATTACGCCAAGATCCCGCACCTGATCTGGAGGTCGCCAGCTGAACACCTCCAAGCCATAAGCCTGATGGTGATCCATCCGGCAGACCCGCCTCACAGCGGCCTTTGTCCACGACCAACACCTCAGTTTTCTCGGTTTAACCTCAGCCAACTCCCATTCATCCAGTCTTGGATTTCTGCAAGGCAGTTATTAAATACCAACAAGCAGCATCCTGGCCGGGCACAAAAGACATATACAGCTGGGTATCATCTGCATAGCAATGAAAACCCAAACCGTATACGATCTAATAATCGCTTCCTAGCGGCAGCATATACACGCCAAACAACATAGGCTTCAAAATAGAGGCCCTGCGGTACCCCACAGGATAAGGAGACTGATGCCGAGGAAAAATTCCTGACACCACTCTCTGAGTCCTACCCTCGAGGTAAGATCGAAACCATCTGAGGACCGTATCAGATAGTCCACAGATAGACCGAAACGCTCTAACAGCACACCATGGTCAACGGTGTCAAACGCTGCAGAGAGATCAAGTAGTACCAAGATGGATCGGGTCCTATAATCTCTTGCTATTAGGAGGTCATTTAGTACCCAACAAGCGCTGTCTCGGTACTATGCCTTTTCCTAAATCCAGACTGGAGAAAGTCGTAGATATTGTTATTGGTCAGATGATCCTCCAACTGCACTGCAACCACTTTCTCAATAACTTTACCCACAAAGGGTAAGTTAGAGACTGGTCTGTAATTTGCTAGACAATCTGGATCTAAGGAGGGTTTCTTTAATAGAGGCTTAACTATAGCTTCTTTAAGGATCTGGAAAGATCCCTCTCCAAAGACTTCCAGACTATCAAAGCCAGGACTAGGCCGATTTATCCACACAACCCACTAAGAGGCGTGGGGCCAGGGTCCAAATCACAGCTAGTCAGTCCATGGCGCTCGAATGATCATCACAACATCATCGATTGTGGGAAGGCTGAAGTCAGACCAACTAAACTGGGTGTTCGACATCTCCTGCTGACCACCATCGCTCCCATTGGGGAGGGAAGAGCGGATATCCGATCTGATTTTGACAACCTTATCTGCAAAGAAGAGAGCAAGTTCATCACTTGTTAGTGTCTGCAGAATAGGATGAGGTGAAATGGTGTGATCGTTATTCGTGACGACCCAAAGGCATACCCCAATGCCTGTCCATCTCTGCAGGGTGGAGATGAGGTTCGTGTGAAGTTCAGTACTCACTGCCATTCCTATTCTGCATCTGTTCAACTCTTGCACTTCCAGTGCTAATACCAGCAAGCAAACATTCAGCATTGACAAATGCTTGTTTTATTGTAATTATTTTGCTTGCCTACTTGGTGTTACATAGCAAGCATCATGGGCCCCAAACCATCCACACACACCCCTGCCTGATTGGCCAATTATTTTTAATGACTTGTGTTTTAACTTCCTTCTTTTTTTTTTATCTGGTTGACCTTGTTCTCCCGCATTGCAATTTTTTTTTCTTTTTATAGTGCTGTTTGGCCCCGCCATGCGAGCACATAGGTTTCCATTGTGTAACTCCCTTGGTCCTGCCCTCCACCCCAGATGTCCAGCAATTCACTGCTTGTATTTTAACTTGCTGAATAAACAAATTACACTCCACCTGGACTCCCAAATTGAAAAACACATACAAAAGTACATATGATGCAATATACACCATGACTGCACAAGAAGGAATTTTTTTTTTTGATCTTTCTGTTATAGTTGCTGACCTTAAGAACATAAAAGCATCAGCAGATGGGGACAATGCAATCCATCTAGTCTGCCCTAGAAACTATCACCTCTCTATGAAGAAGTACTTCCTGAGGTTGCTTTTGAATCTTCCTCCTACCAGTCTCAGATCATGCCCTCTATGTATGCTGCTGTGTTCTGTTGAAATAGATTGGCTGTCTGAGCTGCGTTAAATCCTCACGGTACTTAAATGTTTCAATCATGTCCCTTCTGTTTCTTCTCTGCTCAAGGGAGTATAGGTTCAGCTCCCCAAGTCTTGCTTCATATGAGCTGTTATGTAGTCCATGCACCATCTTAGTAGCCCTTCTCTGCACCGCTTCCAAATAGTCAGTGTCCTTCTTGAGGTGAGGTCTCCAGAACTGAGCGCAGTATGCCAAGTGTGACCTCACCAAGGACTTGTGGAGGGCATGATAACCTTGCTCTTTCTACTAGAAATATCTCTACTTATACATCTGAGGATGCCACCCACTTTCTGTGCTGGTTTCTCCATTGTTTAACTACCTTTAATTGTCAGTGATAATTAAGCGAGATCTCGCTCTGTTTGTGTCTCCTCAAGTTGATGTCCTCCTAGTGTGTACATTTTTCCAGGGTTCCTCTTTCCCAAGTGCATTACAATACCTTACACTTTTGGCATTAAATTGTAACTGCCAGTCCCTGGACCAATCCTCTAACCTTCTAAGGTCAGCTTCCATGTTGTCTGTTCCTTCTTGTGTCCATTCTGTTGCAGAGTTTTAGATAATCTGCAAACAGGTAAACCTTCCCTGTTTGTCCATTCACTATGTCTGCTATAAATATGTTAAATAAGGTCGGTCCCAGTACCAATCCCTGCAGGACACCACTGGTCACTCTGCCCTCCTTGACAGTGATCCATTGACTAGCACTCTCTGGGTCCTGTCGTTCAGCCAGTTACTGATCCAGCTGACCATCTTCTGGTCAGCTCCTGTATTTCCTGCTTGTTGGTGAGGGACAGTGTCAAAAGCCTTGCTGAAATCTAGGTATAATGTCCACCGCCTCCCTTATCCAGTGTTCTGGTGACACAGTCAAAGAAGTTGATCAAGTTGGTTTGAAAAGAGCATTCTGCTGTGAAGCCATGTTGCTTTGGGTCCATTTTTCCAGTATCTGTTAGGGTACTCCACTATCCTCTCTTTTAGTTGTGACTCCATTATTTTCCCCACAACTGAGGTCAAATTGACAGGGCAGTAATTTCCTGCCTCATCCTTGTTTCCGCTCTTGTGTAGGGCACAGTGGTTGCCTGTTTCCAGTCCTGAGGTATTTTCCAGCTGTCTAGTGACTTGTTGAAGAGCCCAGCCAGCGTGCAGCCAGTTCCTCTTGGAGCTCCTTCAATATCCTAGTGTGTATGCCATGGCTTTTCCGCTTTCAGTTTATTAAGCTCTTTTAGGACCCTCTCCCTTGTGAAGGGGCTAGTATCTGCTCCTGATTATCTTCCTTTGTCCTGCTCAGTGTGGGACCTTTGCCACTGTCTTCTATGGTGAAGCAAGGCAAAGAACTGCTTAAGCGCTTCTGCCTTGTCCTCATCACTCTCTGCCATCTTACATTCTTTGGTTACTAGTCAGACTATTCATCTCTTAGTTTTCTTTTTTCTTTTGTATCTAAAGAAGGTTTTGTCTCTCCTTAACACCCTGTGCTATTTTCTTTTCTATCTGTGCTTTTGCCCTTCTAACAGCTTTCCTGCCTCCTTTAATTTGTTCTTGTATTCTTCCATGTCTGCTTCATGTTTCGTTTGCTTGAATTATGTAAAGTTTTTTTCTCTTTAATTTTGGGTGCTACTTTGTGAAAGGACCAGAGAGGTCTTTTCTTCTTTTGGACTTTCTGATGTGCTTAGTGCATATAATTGTTATTGTATGCAAAGCAGCCTTCAGAGTATTCCAGCAGTCCTCTACATCTCCTGTGATTTCTCCTTCTATCATGGTTGTGATCATAGTTCTCATTTTGAGGAAGTTGGCTTTTCTGAAATCTAGTACCTTGATTTTGGTGTGACTGTTTGCCTCCATATTGTTCACAGTAAACCAGACTGAACTGTGATCACTGGTCCCTTGATTGGCTCCCACCTCTACTTCTGGGATCCTAGTGCTGTTTGGCAGCACTAGATCCAATATTGCTTTGTCTCTGGAGGGTGAGTTCACCAGTTGGTGCAAACCTGCTACCCTTTGGTGCAAAAAGGAAATCTTTGTACGGTCTGAGGATGCTGTGTATGAGGACCAATTCACATCCGGTATATTGAAGTCTACCTTTGTCCTCTCAATTCAAAGAAATAAATCGTTAAATGAAATAATGCCATCACCTTTGTCTTCGAGCACCACCAAGGAAGCATCCTTATTAGGAGACACATGTTGCAGCTGTTCATCATCATCACTTTACGTTCCTGCCACTTTCACTGAACTGGTAAGTGAATTTGTTGAGATTGACTTTTAGGAAAGCAAGGCACTGTACATTTTCTGGAGTAAGCCTTGTGCAGCCATCAGAGACAACATTTCAGCTGTGCTAAATATACTCTCACAGTAAACACTAGTGGGAGGGCAACTAAGAAGCTTAATAAGAAAGGCAGATAGTGCAGGTCAAATATTTTGCTTTTCCAGCCAGTACTCAGAATGGTTATCAGTAATATTAATGAGTGGTTCTTGTAAACAGGCATCCACAATATCAAAGACAAAGAAGTCGCCACGACAGACATATCTGAATTATCAGTTTTCATGAGTTTTGACCAGAAAGTGTGAGAGTCATTTGTATGCTTTTCAGAATGACATGCCTTTTTCAAGGGCGGTAAAGAGGACTTTGTGCAGGACTTCCAGTGTTGATGAAGGAGTACATGGTGGCACTAAGTGGAAATTATTGCTGTCACCAATAGATGTTGCATCATCAGATGCAGCATCCACATCACATGATTCACTTGTATTGTCAAATACAATTCCTTCCTTTTCCTGTGCAGTTTCTGAAATCGCATGTTTTTGTATTCTAGATAAGCGTTACTAAGATCTGAAGGAGGCAGCTACTGCAACTTAAACTGATAATCAAGAAGAAGGGAAAGAAGAAAATTTATGTCTGCTGTGATACTGTGAAGTCTCCTGCAGTTTTGGAAGTGCTTTATCAGTCAGTCCATAAGGGTACACTAGACTTGTCTTCCTTTGGTCAAAACCTCTATGCAGCCTCCTGAGTCCCTTGTTCAATAAATGACAGGAATAACCTGATTTAGAGTAGCACTCTCTTTTCTAATCTGTTGAGCTGCTTCCTATGAGGAAGTCAAGAACAATGTAAGATGCTCTGTGAGGCCCCACTGGAATGAATTCAACACAACACCATCTGCTACATTGTGCTCCATGGTATATTATGAACTGCTTCTTTTGTGTGAGAAGTCTCTCACACGTAAAATGTTGGTTCCATCTTGTTAGAACATCTTATTTTGGTTGCTGTATTGGCAAGCTGTTTTTTCTGGAGCTCAGCCAAGATACCACATGTTTTACAGAGTGACTAAAGTGGCCACAGATTTTCTTTGCAGCTCCACTAGTGTTACTATACTGTTGTCACTGGAAAGGAAAGCTCATACTAACAGATTTAATGAGTGTGCAGAGTATGGAATGTGAGTAAACCACCATGTTTCAATGCACTAACAATATTGGGGCCATTGTCTGAAACCACAAATTCCATAGTGAGTCCCAGGGGCTTTAACTACTCTGAAATTTTCTCATGCAAGTATATTGTCAGTGGTGTGATGCTTACTATACATGCTAACACAAACAGTGCCATTACAGTATTTGTTTTCCTTCCAGTACATTGCTGCTTGTGATGGTGTTTGAAGATGATCGTGACACCTAATGTGCTGTGATGCACATATAATCAGTGGTTTGAGAACTTGTTCACACGCCTGTGGTCAGGTGCACAGAACTACATTCAGTCTCTTAAAAGCCAGTTTTATTTTACTTTGAATACATTTGTATGTTTTGGGAACAGCCACGGCACAAAATATTTGTGGCTTGGTATGTTGTAATGTGGAGCAAAATATTTTAAAAGGGCTCTAAATTGTCATTCTCCACCACAGAAATGGTTGCAGGTCCTTGTAATAAATTCAGCTATTAACTGATTCATTTTAATGTGACTTGATGTGATCTGCTGTAGGCAGTTATTTGTTCAAGCATCACGGTATCAGTGTGCTGTTTAGTTTGTGCAGGGGACACAAACCACAGAATTGCAGTGCAAAGCTGTAGCTTTTCCAAATACTTGTGTCAGTGAAGTCGAACATATTTTTTTTTGCCCTGTTTCTCAGTCTCTTCACCATCACTATTTTCTGTAGGATTATTTTCATCACTTATATTTTTCCCTTGTTCTGGACTGCTGCCCAGTCGAATGGTTAGATGTGCTCTTTGTAAATGCCTTTTGGTGATGTTGTCCTGAACTGGTCTCTCACTTTCCCCTGCTAACTTCCCAATGACAAAAGTTGCAGACGGCAAAACATTTTTGAGGGACTTATATGAAAACAACTCCATACAGCTGAGGTGGAACATTTTATCGCCATGCCAGGAACTGCAGCAATTTTGGTGGCAGTTATGTCTGACCCTGATTCATGCTCACTGTGGCTGTCCCCAGAAGAGCTATCATGATTGTTTTCCACTGCTGGCTGTGGCTACTGATGGTGCTTGCTGTGTGTGTTAATTTCTTCAACACTGACTACATGTTTTTTTATTCGAGGAGCCCGTGGTAACGGTTTTCAGTAGGAGCATAGCCAAAGCTGTAAAAGCAGAAGTTGAAGACATGGACATTCACCACTACATTTCAGGAGCTTGGCTTAGATTCAACGATGGACTTTTACTGTGCCAGCATTTTCCTGAGTGATAACTGTCATTCTGGCCTTATATTACAGAAACAATGGAGACAAATGCGACCTTAAGAAACCCTAAAACACCTGGAAAAGAACAGCGGAACTTACAAACTTATTTCTCCATCAAGAAGGTATCATCTGCAAACCATTTAAAGTAAGCTTTTGTTTCAACACTTGCACAAATCTGAGTATTGTCTACTCTTTATTAGTAAAATGAATGCAACATCACTGGTACAACTCCCTACAAAAGCAGTACTGAGAAGCCTTTAGCCCAGTACTTCACGCTGTCTGCTTCAGGATTGAAAAGTAAGTACAGTTGATGCCTGGTGAATATGACTGAACTGCAAGTGAAATAAACAATAAGCTAACCTCAACATTTTCAGACCACTAAGAAAGTAGAAGTGCATTGACAAATGTTTATTTCTTTTGGCATCAAAAAGCTAAACAGTCTCTTTGCTATTTGCCAGTAATCAAACTTTCAGTCAACAGAATACACCGTATCAGTGGGGTAGGGCGCGACAAAGGGGACTTTTGGTTTCTAGTGCAAATCTTTGTTTAATCTGAAGTGGCTACAGAGTAAGACAGCTTCCCTTGAAATGTATTTTGTGCTGAACTGTGCAGATGAATACCAGAAGAAAAGCTCTAGAAAAAACACAACATAAAGACAATGACTCTGACTCAGATAATAGCATAGAAACTAGTCATGAAAGAATAAGAAATAAGGCTCAAAACAAGGAAAGCAGAAATTCCAGACACAAAACTCAGCATAAAATTTAACTTCAGAATAAAGAAAACATAACACATTTTATATCACAGACTTGCCACTTCCTATGTCACCTATACAGTCTCCTACTGAACAAAAATTCCAATTCAAGGAAGACTGATACACTTGGAGAATCTCCCATTTACCAATTTGAACAACAGGCTGGCAGCAGATCAAACTGACAATTTAATAGAAAATTGGCCCACCGAACCTGAGTCAAATGGCAGAAAAAGACCAGGAACAAGAACCACGCACATGGCTAAAGCCATATTAAAAGAAATTACAGAAATAAAGGAAAAAATTATTTCCTTAAAAAATAGCTCCAGATATTGATTCTATAAAGGCTACTCTGACCAGTATGGATATCGAAATCAAACAAACTGGTTCAAGAACTCATGAGATGGAAAAACTGTAATAAATGAAGAAGTCATATCCAGATTAAAACAAATAAATCAACAACGTGATGCTCAGATGAAAATAATGCATGAGAAAATTATAGACGCTGAGACCAGATCTCAAAGGAAGAATGTACGAGTGCTCAGTATTCAGAAACATGGGAGCAACATTCTACATCTGATAAAATAATGGATGAAATTATTGCCCAGTTTAAAACTGAATATGACCGCATTCATAGAACGTTAAGACAAAGACAGGAGATGACCAACCACCACATGTAGTGATTGTTAAGTTTATGCGAACAGAGGACAATACAAAATTAATGGCTGCTGTCTTTAGAAAAAGACAATTGTTATGAACAGTGCCACCATTAATATTTACCAAGATTTGCGAATGAAGTCATCATAGACAGGGAAAAAATATGCACATATCAGAACTACAGTTTGGAAAAAGGTTTTAAATCGGCTTTCTACCCCAAATAAACTGAGAGTCTTTATTAAAGGTAATCAGTGGATGTATACTTCACCAGCAGAAGCCAAAAAGACTTGTTACATCGTGATCATGATCGTGATCTTGTTCTTGTATATTTTGTTTGCTCTGTGTCCGTGTGTGGGGTGGTGAGGCGGTCTTTGCCTGGTGGCCCTCCCGTTTGCTGCTGCTTCGTGGTGGAGTCAGGCGGTCCTCCCCTGCCCACGAAGCTCTCACCGCCTGTTTAACTGAAGTGCTGGTACCCGCTGCATAGCAGGAGATTTGTTTAGATTTGGAGGGTAAAGAAAAGGCTCTATGAGGGACGATACAAGTAATTGCGGTCCCTGCAGCTGCCTGGGTTGAGTCAGGTGAACGATCTGCTGGCAGAAAGGAGTGGATACTGTTCTATGGGGTTTAAAACCTGAAATTGACTTGGCGCGTTTGTATTCAGACTTCACTGACGTTACTTCTATTGGTGCTTGCCTGCTGTGACATCACTCTGCCAGTAAAAGGCAAGAGAGCACCCAGCGGTAGACTTGTTTGCTCTGTGTCCGTGTGTGTGTGTGTGGTGGTGAGGGCGGCCTTTGCCTGGTGGGCCCCCGATTGCCGCTGCTCGTGAAGTGGAGTCGGGCTGGTTCTTCCCTGCCCGCCGGTTTCGCCGCCTGTTTAACTGAAGTGCTGGTACCCTGCTGCATCGCAGGAGATTTGTTTGGACCTGAGGGGTAAAGAAAAGGCTCAGCGAGGGACAATACAAGTAATTGCGGTCCCTGCAGCTGCCTGGGTTCAGTCAGGTGGAACGATTCGCTGGCAGAAAGGATGGATACTGTTCTATGGGGTTTAAAACCAAATTGACTTGGCGCCATTTTCATATTAAAACTTCACTGCCATTGCACCTAGGTGCTTGCCTGCTGTGACGCCACTCTGCCAGTAAAGGCGAGAGGAGCACCCAGCGGTGGACTTGTTTGCTCTGTGTCCGTGTGTGTGGGGTGGTGAGGGCAGCCTTTGCCTGGTGGGGCCCTTCCTCTGTTTGCCACTGCTCACGGAAGTGGAGTCAGGCTGTCCTCCCTGCCCGCTGAAGCTCTCACTGTCTGTTTAAGTGAAGTGCTGGTACCCCTGCTGCATAGCAGGGGATTTGTTTGGACTTGGCAGGTAAAGAAAAGGCTCAGCGAGGACAATACAAGTAATTGCGGTCCCTGCAGCTTCCTGGGTTCAATCGGTGAACGTGTCTGCTGGCAGAAAGGAGTGGATACTGTTCTATGGGGTTTGAAATTTCCTGTCCACCCGCCTGTGTCCTCCTTAAATGGGCCTAAGCCACTCCCAGCTGGGTGTTGTCCTATACTTAGAGTGGGTGATTGGTTGGTCTCTACTGTCTGTCCCTTTGAGGGACTGAACTTGGGGAAGATTAATTCTGTCCTCACATCCCTAGGCGACTGCATATATTACTCTGCTGTTTTTTTTGTTTGTTTTGTTTTCTTCCTTCTTCCATCCCTACTGTGTGGTCTAATCCTCTGGGGTACAGATCTTTACAGCAGAACTTTTCTTGGCAGTCGGCTGTGGGCTATAAAGTTTGTATCAATTGTAGTCACTAGCCATTGGGACTTGTGTTTATCTTATTGTCTGCCTTGTCTTGCTGCCTTACTATGGGCTGCTTGCTTGAAAACTGCTGTGTTGGGCAACAATTGTGGAACTAGGCAACCCTCACGGTACTCTGTTCCTGGTGGGTGTGACGGCTGCAGGTCTAATTGTCCTATTTGCCTGCTCCTCTGTGCCCTCCAGGTAGCCTAGGGGGTTTGGTCAGCCTTATCTCCTGCTATTCTGCTGGGCCATTGTAGAATATAGGTCTGACTCGGTGTGGGTGTGCATACAGTACTATGGGGCCCTGAAGCATTCCAGGAGGGGGCTGAGTCCGTCCCCATCTCTAACGCCCACCATATGGCTGCTCATGGTAATGTTCCTCCTCTTATCATTCTGGACTGTGCCCCCATGGGTCAACTCGGTTCTCACCATGACTACTTGATGAGAAGGACTTTACTTTCTGTAACCTAATAGCCAGAGAGACAGCCTCCTGGGCCATCTGCTGCCTAATTCATGGAGCTTCTGTATCCTGTCAAAGTTGTCAGGCATATCGGTCGCAGGCCATCCACTAGGTTGGCATTCCTCCTTTGAGGCATTTCCTCTGGCTCCTCTTGGTGACACTAGTCCTGGCAGGGGATGCGAGTTGAACCCAGGTCCTCCATGCCAAGCCTCTCCTCTCCTGTGGGCTGGCAGTCAGGAATGGGCTGAAAATAGCTCATCTTAATGTCCATAGCCTTCTGCCCAACCTGGCTGAACTCCTTGCCTGGGTCACCCATTACAAGCCTGACATCCTAGGGATAACCGAATCTTGGCTTAAACCTCGATCCCAGACTCTACTTGTGCGCTTCCTGGCTTTGACTTCCTCAGGCAGGATTGTCCAGGGAAAAGAGGGGGTGGTATTCTGGTCTACTACAGGAGCCACCTTAACCTGTCGATGCTGGCCTGCCCTCACAGAGCAGTCTTCCTGTGAGCTGCTGCATATTGTACTGCTACTTGGGAATGCAAAGAAGCTGCACATTGTATATACCTATAATCCCCCATGGGTGGTGTATTGGGCTTATCCTCCCTTCTTGAATCTGTTGGTCCCAGGACGGAAATAATGAGGTAATAATCCTAGGGATCTCAACTTAAACGGGCTTGAGGCAATGTCAAACAGTATGAGACTCTGCTAACAGGCTTCTCAATGTCCCAACTCATTCAGGAGCCCATCAGATGGTCATCCACAGGTGGTAACAGCTCTCTCCTGGACTGGGTCCTGACCAATAGGCCTGAGAGGATTAGCTCCTCAGATACCCTCCCTGACTCCATCTCTGACCATGCCCTGTGTACAGCATATGGAGGATCTCTGCCCCAAGGTTCCCTCCCAAATCATCCAGGTAGGGACTTCTCCAGGTTTGACCTGGGACTTTCCAGGAGGATCTCATGTTCATTGACTGGTCTGCAGTGATGGATGCCCAGAATGCTTCCTCAGCAGTCTGTCACTTCCTTAGTATCTTTGGGGTGTTACAGGATAAGCATGCCTCGCTTGTCCGATGGAGGGTAAGGGGCTGTCACAAAATGGTTGCATGGAAACTCCTTGCTCTCATGAGGGCTAGAGACAAATGTTGGGCCAGTTTCAAGGCTCGATGGACCAGACCATATTCCAGCATTACAGGAGGCTCAGGAATGAATGCAAAAGACTATCAGGGCTGCCAAAGTGACTTTTGTAAAGCTGCCTTGCAGACTTTAGCTAAGGACCCTAGGAACTTCTGGAGGAATATTAAAACATAGTCAGTGACTCCTCCTCCTGTGAAGCTCCTGACATGATCATTGATGGTGCTAGCTGTAATAATCTGCTAACCATCGCCAATGCATTTAATTCACATTTTTCGGACCTGTCTGCCTTCACCTCACTATTCTCCTCCACTGGTCATGATAGTCCTGTCCAAGTCCCTCTGCCTCAAATGGCACCTTCCCCATCCTCCATTATATTTCAAGGCTGTGGGCAAGAGATGCAGAGATTGCTCTCTGGTCTCTCACCCTTTCTAGTGCTGACCTTGATGGTATGGAACCAAAGCTTCTCCGCCTTGCTGCTGCCTACATTGCCTCCCCTGTGGCTCATATTTTCAACCTATCCTTAGCTTCTGGGGTTATCCCAGACCTGTGGAAGGTCGCAGGTTGTCCTGTGCTCAAACAGGGCAACCCCAGGATCCTTGACAACTATCGTCCGATTGCCATTCTGTCTGCCATCAGTAAGCTTCTTGAGAAAGTTGTGGGGAAAACTCATGGATTATATCCAGGCTCATGAGCTTCTGTCTCCCTCGCAGCATGGCTTTGAAAAGGGCACAGTACCACCTCTGCCCTGGTCTCTATCACTTCTGGGATAAGGGCTTCTATAGACCATGGCAGACTCTCTGGGGCCATCTTTATTGATCTCTCTAAAGCCTTGACCTTGTTGACCATGCCTTACTATGCTCTCAACTTAGGTCTTTGGGCTTATCCCTCCGGTGCTCAGTTGGTTCTCCAACTACCTTCAGGAAAGGTAGCAACTAACCAAATATAGTAAGGTGCTCTTGGACGCCACCTCCGTGTCCTCAGGGGTTCCCCAGGGTCAGTCCTTGGGCCCCTACTCTTTCCATATTCATCAACGACCTTCCCTCCTTGGCTGCCTCCTGCAGGCTATCCTGTATGCTGATGACCTAGTTGTTCTCACTCATTCCAGGGATATTGGGGTCAGACACTGTGTTAATATCCCAGTACTGACACTGTAGTGCAGCATGAGAGGGTGCTGCACTTCTGAGGTGCCATCTTTCGGATGAGATGTTAAACCAAGGTCCCATCTGCCTGGATTGGTGGTAGTTCAGGTGGATGTTAAAGATCCCATGGCACTTATCGAAAGAGTAGGGAAGTTTATTAAACAAAAAAAAACATAACATCACCATAATAAGAGCAGATATCTTACAGCATAGCATCAATAACAGAGATTATATACATGTATAAAACAAAAGGTTTCATTTAAGCAAATATTTACAAAAGAAATGATTCCAAAGAGAACAAAACTTGAGTTGTGGAAATCTCTGACTATCTCTACTTTTAACATTCAACAATCCATCTTCTACCTGAGACATTATAGTAGAATTTAATACTTGTTGTTGTTGAAAACTGACAATGTGCTTTCCATAAATAAAACTGAAGAAAAGCAAAAACACATTCAATGTGCTACTATGATAAATACTCCAGGCCCCAGAATAATCCCCTAAAATGAATGTATTATAAGTAATACGTGAGAGAAAGGGCAAATTCAATGAATGGCTGCCTCATTCCAGAAAATCTTACTAAAGGAACAAGTAATAAAAATGTAATAAACTCTCCTCATTAGTACACGAAAGCCTTGGACAATATCTATCCCTTAATGGCTATATTTAAGATTTCTAACCCCTAACCGTCCCTGAGCTGACATCCACACTATACCCACAAAAGGCAGGAAGTCTAAAGTCAGTTAATTTATGAAGAGCAAAGGTCATTTTAGACGGGACACATTCTGGAAAAAGTAACACAATGCTCTGCACTTCAAAAACTATATATGTAAAAGGACTTTCTAGTATGAGAAATACAATTTTGAAATAGTAACTTCCACTGGTGACATTTTTCAGAGCTGAAATCCCATAAGCTGGTAAATGATCCTGAACTAAAATTTTAGGGGCAAAAATTCCATTTTGAAAATAACGAGTCCAAGCAAAATGCAATCAAACTTGCCATGGTAAAGTAAACGTCCCCCATAAATAACTAAAGGAATTAAACAAAAAATTGAATGATAAAATACAATCGGATTTATCATAGCTAAGCCACCCTGCTTCACAGGCAAATAAGTAATATTCCTTTGTACTGGATTCAGTCTATTACCCCATAACATTTGAAAAAAACATTGTATAACCTAGTTTCTAAATTAACTGGGGGTGGATAAAGATAACTCAAATACAAAACGGCAACAAAAACTTTTAATAATGAAAATACGTTTTTTCTTCCCAAATTTCCATTGTTTCCACGTGTTGACTTTACCTTCTCCTGTTTTTAACTGCTGTTCCCAATTAAAGCTAGCCAAGTCACCTGTCCCAAACCATACACCCAAAATTGTTTGAGGCATAGAGACCTGAGGAATACCCATAACCTCCAAACTGACAACATGGTCAGGATCCAAGGAAAAAATAAAACTCTTAGCCATATTTATCTGCACCCCAGAATATTGACCCTATATTTTAAAACTATGTAAAGCAGTCTTAAGTGAAGTCTCATCTTTCATTAATAAAGTAACATCATCAGCATATGCTGCAATTTTCTCTGATGGTAAAGAAGGATCGAGGACAAGCCCTATAATACAGTGATTCCCATGGATATATCTAATTACGGATCTAAAACATAGGTGTATAATAGGGGACTTAAAGGACATTCCTGCCTTACGCCCTTAGCAAACTGAATCTCAGACCCCAATAGGCCATTCACCATTGGAAGTACTTTGGAGTCAGAATATAATATAGCAGTCCATTTCACAAATGGACGGGATACCATAACGAAGTAATAAATCAAACAGATAATGATGTCTAACTCGTCAAAGGCTTTAACTTGATCCAGTGCAACTACAAAACCAGAGCCATGTCCTAAGTTACTACTTTCAAATAATTCCTAAAAGATAAAGATTATGTTGAATCTTATGAGCAGGAATCGCACAAGTCTGGGCTGGATGAATAAGAAAATCTGAAACCTGTAATAATCTGTTTGTGATAGTTTTAGAACAAATTTTATAATCACTATTAAGTAAGCTAATGGGTCTCCAATTTGTCAGTAAAGATGGGTCACCTTTTTATGAATAAATTTCAGCAATGAAGTACTAAAGTCTGGAAATCCTAAATCTGACATCAACATGAAATTAAAACTAGTGGCAAAAATAACTCATATAGGGAAGGAACTTTTATAAAACTCATTTGGTATACCATCTAAGCCTGGAGATGTCTTACTATTTAAAGCATTTATCACTCCTTCCACTTCTTGAGATGAAATAGGCACCATTAGAAGTTGTCTAAGTGTTTTATCCACTAAAGGAAGCGATGCGTAAATTCAGCGGCAACACTTCAGTAGGCCCTGTATACTTACTAAAAGATCAGAGACAAACCTCTGCATCACAGATAACATCTCCAAATCAGTGGACACAATTTTACCAGTAGTGGACATTAACCCAGTCATAAGGGTTTTATCCAATCGTTGCTTACAAGCTTTGTATGGATCAGAAGCAGGCTGCGATCGTAACCCATATCTAAACTCCATATCCAAAGATTTTGCTCTATCATATTGGTAAAGGGACATTTGTTTCTTAATTTCATAAATTTGTGATTTAAATAGTATTTTATCCCGAGGAGGGAAAGACATTAATTTATACAACTGATTCCGATATTGATATTTTAAATACTGAGAATTAGCTTTTGTCTCCCATCGTGAGCAGAAAGGACCTAATCTCAGTTTTAGTATCCTTCCACCAATTATATAAATTCTCATAAAGGCAGATAAAGAATGCTAGCTTCAAATAATACCTCTAAGCCATGTACACAATCAAAGGACTCCAAAGAGACAAATTCAGCCTCCATCTTGGACAGGTTGAAAATACCTTAGGTGGAACCCCAGCTAAACTAAGATGACAGAATAAGATCTGGTGATCCGAAAATTCAGTTGGCTTTACCATACCCCAGTAAGGCTTCAAATATTTGGAAACAAAATTAAATCTATAATGAGTGGAAAAATATGTCTATGATAAGTAGCACCCCTTTACTATGTAAGGCCCTATAAGCATCAGAGAGGCCTGCATCTATAACAATCTATTTTAAAGCCTGTGAATCACAATACATTTCCTCTGAACCTCTCCTACAGATTTCAAATCAATGTCACAATTGAAATCTCCCCCAAATGATATGCTTCCTAGTATAGAGGAAAGGTTTAATGTCCTCAAACAACTCAATTCGAGCAGTTTTGACTTTCATGGAGCATAAATGTTGATAATAGAAAGTCAAAATCTTGAAAACAACAATCCAAAACTAACGTACACCAGGACTAATATCTACTAGTTTTGAGATTCTGAATAAGGTGGACTTAAACAAAATCCCTATCCCATCTGCCAAGTCAGGGCCAAATGTCCAAGAGGAAGGCCCCAGACCCATCTTTTTTGCCTAATCAATTTCAGCAAGAGAAGATAATCTAGTTTCCTGAAGGAGGATAATATCAGCCTGCAGAGTGCTAAAAAGGAAAAAGAAAGCCTTTTCTTGAATTTTTAAGACTACACACATTGTGGGAAACTATTTTTAAGGTAGCCATAAAAAATTAGTGTCAAAGCCCACCCTTTGACTAAAACTAGCCCTTTTTTTTCCTTTTATCCCTTTTTTTCTTTAGCCAATTCAGTAGCCCTGCTTTCCTCATCCTCAGTGACTAACTCAGAGCGATGCGAGGTATCAGATTCCAAATCTGAATCTCCCCTTCACTCTGTAAAGGAGAAAAAAATTTCTACTGGGATAGGGCTAACTACTGTTTGTTTAAGAGAGGCCCTGGTAAACCATCGGTTTTAACAGCTTCAAAAGGAGGAGGCATAGAGGAAAGAACAGGCCTCTGTGCCTGAGTCGTAACTATAATAGCAGGGAATCTAAGATTCCTGTTGAACAGTAGACACAGGGTCAGTAACTAAAGGGGACACATCTGCTCCAACAGGGTTCAACCCTACCTCTCCTTCCTGAAATACTCCCAGCTCTGGAGTGTGAGTAGGGTGGAAAGAGTATGATCCCTTCTTTTTCCTGAGCTTGTTCACTAAATCCTCCTGATCCCAACCTCCTGTCCTATTATGTTTAGCCCAAGGGCATTGGTGAAAAGCATGCCCTTTTTCGTCACACAAATTACACTGAAATATATTCTCACATCTATCCACCAATGCCCATATCCACCACATAAGGAACATTTCAATAAATCACAGGAGCTGCTTATACTAGTTTTTGCTCCGCATTTATAACAGGCCTGGGCTGGCCCCCATAAAAACAAACTCCTCTGTCTTTCCCCAAAACAAAAACTGTTAGGAAGATGTATGATATCACTATTTACTTGAAATAATTTTACCTTAAACCTCCAACTTCCTGTCCATATGCCTTCCAAATCTAAATAGCTTCAGGGGACCCAAAATATCACAACGTTCTGTAACCAATGATAGATATTACTGACGCTAACCCCTTCATTCCTGAACATGATGGTGATATATCTAATCTGGGGTTTAGTAAGTGGAATTGCATAAAAGGGGTCCAAAGCGGGTGGATTTTAACGTAGAATATTTCTCCCAAAATTCTCTAAACCATGTGTCGCTTTTAAAGCTAATATCAAAGGAATCCTCCCCAGAGGTATGAATTAAAGCAAAATGTCTGCAGGCAAGAAATTCACGGAACTCTTCAATAAAAGATTGGCAATGTAATATCTGTCTGGATGTTCAGATAACCCTCCTCTATAACGAGTCTAACAGCATTCCTTCTTGGGCTTGTTCTAATTTATTTTAAAAAGATCAGACATAGGCACCCTAGGTTTGTCTTGACTAGCCCCACTATCAGGCTTATCCTGACTGAATCCTGCCTGCTGAGAAGAATAGGACCCTCCCTGTTGAGGGCGATTCGCCTAGACAAGGCCGAGGTACGCTCATCTGAACGCTGTGTAGCTTTACCATGACCCTCCAAACCCCCATTCAAGTCCGCATCTGAGCCCAGGAATTTAACACCTTGGCATGCTTTGTGGAAGTCCCATTCTCCGTGGAGACTTCTTTCTAGTCCGGATCAGGAATCCATTGCCCTGTTGAAGTCCGCAGCCATTCGAATCACAAAGAGCATCCTCCACCGACCAGTCTGTAGCAGGAAAACCTTCTGAAGTCTGAGGTAAGCCAAACTGCCTCCGTCACAATTTGTGAGGCACTATCGACCAGTAAAACGCCTATAGCCACTCCATCCTATAGTCCCTGTTGTAGCAAACCCGAAGTTCATTCCACGCCTCCATACCTCGCAACCTGACAGCAGGCCGCTCATTTCACCACAACCAGCAACTGGCTGCTGCAACAAAGGTTCCGGAGAACCAACCACCACATTAGGGGAGAAAAGTTTGCTATCTCAAGTACTGGCTTGCCATTAGTAACTCCGTGCAGACTGACACACAGCCTGAATAATCGGAACACTCCTTTGTTCATTCGACACCTCTGGTAAAGCAATTTCACCAACGTCTTCTGCTTCCATACTGTGCTCAGGAGAGCACGAAACAGCATCCTGCTCCATTGCTGATGTGAAGCACACTGACCAGACACAGACCAACGGCAACAGCTCCCTACCGCCAGCAAAGCAGTAGGGAATTTCGCCGTGTCCTGGCCAAATTTCCCTCATTCACTAAAATACCACCAACAGCTTAATCTGGTTCAAGGTCAATTGGCATTCATCTGTATCCTCTCTCCGGTCGTGCCTGAAAATAGGCAGGATTTGTCTAGTGCACTTACCCGGTCAACAAAACTAACTAACTAACTAACTAAATAAATAAATAACCACCAGCTGAGTGAGGGGTTCAGGAGTGTCCAATCCTGGATATCGTCCCACAAGCTGGTCCTAAATCTTAAAAGACTCAGGCCATGCTGTTCGGATCCCTGGCCAAGTTAAAGGCCTCCCCTGTTTCTATGTGCATCTCGGGTATTGATGGTACTCCCGTTCTCATCATCGATTCCGTCAAATACCTTAGGGTGACACTTGACCCTCAGCTCAATCTTGGTCACCACATCCAAAATGTGTGTAGAGCTGTTAACTGGAAACTGGGTCTGGCTTACAGGGCAAAGAATAACCTTACTCTGGCTGCTTGCCTAGCACTGGCTTGAGGGGTGTTTCTACCATCTCTGTTATGGGCCCTTTTGTTTGCCCATACTTCCAAGGTTCACCTCTCTAGGTGGACCGTAGCCACTAATAGCATCTGCCGTTTTGCTCTTGCAGTCCTCGTCTCACTCACCACTGTGAGCTGTACAGTAAGCTCAACTGTCTCTCCCCGCCCAACTATATGAATTTTATTATGGGCAGTTTCACGGGTAAGGTTCTGGGTACTGGCACCCCTGAACTGGCGGAGCTGCTTGTGCCAGCAGCCTCCACTGCCCTACCCCCTAAGGTCACTGGGCCCGCTATCCTTAAGATTCCTGCTACGTACCAAAATGGGGACAGGGACTTTGTGTCATGTACCCCTAGATTATGGAACTCCTTTCCTGTCCACGTCTGGACCTCCCTTCCCAGGCGTGCCTACGCACCTCCCTGTGGAAACACTTGAAGCTCTCATCAGTATGTGACTGTCTTAAACCTCCCTGATTAGCTTGGTCCCTGCACAGAGTCTCGAGCATATCATCCCATGTACCTTGCTTAGGTCCTGCTATGGTCTGCCTGCCTGCCTGAGTGTTGCCCTTGTGATAAATGTGTAAATTCTGTATATATCTGTATATACAGTACATTGCTGGTAACGTTGTGTCAGTGACTCTGTACTTTATTACACTGACTGTGTTTACTGTTGTAACTTGAGATATCTTACTAAGTATGTTATGCTTTTGACGTCAGTGTATCTGCCCTACTTTCTTCAATTAGTACTCTGTATGTTGTTTGATTTCCTGTACTCTCCTGGGTCATACCTGAAAACAGGCATGTGTTTATCTAGTGTACTAAGCTGGTTAACAAAGCGAAATAAATAAATAAATAACCTGTTTTTCATCAAAGTCACTGCTTTCTAATGAAGGAGCCGATATGCATGAGTGGCATATTTTTCCTTAAAGGAAAACTGCACCCAGAACTTGAAAAATATATATTGTGCAGAGTGTTTTAATTTGTATGTGAAGTTCTAGTGTTTCCTTCCCTCTGACTGGTATTAGGAGTTTTCCCAAATTAGCCTGCTAGCTTTATGCTAGTTTCACGACCCCTTGGGATCTTCATCCCTGACAGCTTAATTGTATTTCTTGTTCCCACAGTGCAACTTGTCTCATGTGACTGTGATGTAAAAGAGACCAACATTCACACACACATGCCAAACAAACTAAATATCTTGGAAGCTTTACAAGCTGCATAAAATTACCAGCAGCAAAGTTTTTCAGGACAGTAAAACCTTTAGGATGAGGGTGGTCACCAAGCTGAATTCTACAGGTTTTAAAATCTAGCCATCTCTATTGTTGTGAACTGATTGTAGTGCAATACTTTCTGCTGGATTTATGGGCTCTGCTACATCACCATCACATGAAACAAGGTGCATTGTAGGACAAAGAAATACTATTAAGCTATTTGATATGGAGATTCCAGGGTCGTAAACTACCCTAAAGCTGGCAGGCTAATTTAGAAAAACTCCTAATACCAGTCAGAGGGAAGGAAACACTAGAACTTCACATACAAATTAAAACACTGCACAACAAATATTTTTTCAAGTTTTGGGTCTAGTTTTCCTTAATGATTGACTGCATAGGTCCAATTGTTTTGACTACCTATTTTTGTATTTTATTTTATGTGACTGTTCTGCACTACTGTGATCAGGGATTCACCAACATTCTTTTCTTTTTCTGGTTGTGTTGCTTCATCTTTTTGTTTGTGTTGCTTCACCTTTTCTGGTTGTGTTGCTTCATTTTCATCAGTTGTATTAATTATATCTTTAGCAGTGAATTTCCCTTTTCTTTTATTTGTTTTGTGAAATATTTTTATTGTTACAAGTACCAATTTCAGTCATACTGCTGGTGTTGGCCACATGTTCCATTTCCATAACAAATTCTGGATCCATGTTTTTAGTTCCAACGTAATTGCCTACTTAGCAGTATTAGTTCGGATGCAGAGATGGGCAACACAGAGTCTGAGATGAGACAGTCCCTCAAAATACATGAGGCAATATATTTCCTAGTAGTAGTTCAGGCACAGAGAGAAGTTATGATAGACATAGGTTATTTATTGCTCTGCTGCTCTTTTGTATATGGAAGCTTGAAGCTGTAAATGAATGTAATGGCAATCCAGAATGAAAGATGTAACACTAGGTGTTACAAGACATGTATTGTATGAATTTAATTGTACAAAGACATTTTCTGTGGATTTTATATGTTCTTGAGCACTGACTGTGATAACATATGGTTTTATACATTCTTTGAAATAAAGAAAATCTGAAAATCTGAAAACAAATATGACCTAGGAGTAGTTCAGACACAGAGATTGATAATACAGTGCTTGAGGAATGATCCACCCCTTCACAATCTGTATGGCACTATGACCTAGTAGTAGTTCAGGTACAAAGAGAAAACATAGACTATGCTATGGCAGTATGACTTAGTAGTAGTTCTAGCACAGAGTTAGAGTGACACAGAGTCTGAGACGTGACCTACCCTTCACAATCTATATGGCACTATGACCTAGTAGTAGTTCAGGCACAGAGATGGGCAACACAGAGTCTACACTATGGCAGTATGACCTAGTAGTAATTCAGGCACAGAGATGGGCAACAGAATCTACGCAACAGCAGTATGACCTAGTAGTAATTCAGGCACAGAGATGGGCAACACAGAATCTGAGATGTGACCCTCTCCTTCACAAGCTGCATGGCACTATGACCTAGTAGTAGTTCAGGCACAGAAATAGGCAACACAGAGTCTATAGCAGTATGACCTTTAAGAGCAGCACAGAGGTGGGCAACACAGAGTCTACAGCAGTATGACCTTTCAGGGCACAACACAGATAAGCAACACAGAGTCTAAGATGTGGATGACACCCCTTCAGAATCTGTATATGCACGATAAGCCCCCTCAAAATTACTGAGGCACTATGACTTTCAGAGTCCTCTGTCCTGTCTGACTCTTCTCCCTTAAAGCAGCAGTGCAACAAAAAGTTACTCCAAAAGCTAATTTTTGCTATGGTTATGAAAAAATATTGGCAGAACTGTTAATTTGGGTTCTCTGAATAGCTTCCTATGCTGTGTACTGCACATTTGCATTTTGTCTGGATTCTTACCCTCTTCAGGTACTCAGTATTCTTTCTGTGCAGAAATTAGGCAGATACCTTTTTCTTGAGAAATAATTATATTAAACTTTCATAAAATTCCTAAATGATGACAGAAACTGAAAATTTGCCACCAAAATAAACTGGAAGACATCCGCATTGATAACAAAGAAAACGGGGTCAAATTTAGCCCATTTTCGTTGTGACTGCTGCTTTAACCCTTGTTAAAGCCGTGGACTGATATATCAGTCCAAAATTCCTGTATGTTCTAATTCTGTTGGCAGCCTAAGGGTTAATATTTTTTTCATTTTTTATTTTCTGCACTCTGTTGTTAAATTCATTGGTGTCTCTCTCTCTCTCTCACACACACTGTAAGGAGAATGGATGTTTTTCTTTTTTTTTTACTATGGAGTCTGCAACATCTGCACTCTGCTTTATCTACTCTACACTCTGCTGTTGAATTTATTGGTCTCTCTCTCTCTCTCGTTCCAACAAAATTTTTTTTTTTTTACAGAGTAGTCTGCAGTATGCTGTTTGTTGTCTGCTGTTGAATTCGTTGGTCTCTCCATCTTTACTCTCCTCTCTACCAAATGAATAATGTTTTCACTGTTTTTTTTTTTAAATCTGTCTGTGCGCTGACACACACACACACACACACAACTGTCTCTGTTGAATGCAAAGACCCAAATGCACCGATACCCAGTTTCCTAGGGATGTCCTATGGTGACTGATACAGAAGATTGGCTAGAACATGAGTCAATCACAGAACAGAGACCCTCATTGCTTGGCCCCTTCAGTGCCCCAGGATCATGAGTGTTTACCTTTGTTGGTCATGTGATGACCCAGGGACTCTGGAGTCTTCATCAGAGATTGGAAAAAAATACACTTTTTATTTTCTGCACCCTGCTCTACCTTTTCCATGCAGTATTGGTGGTGAGAGTGTTATTCTGGACTGGACAGCATTTCGAATCGGGCCAACTCGGCAATCTGGCTGAGCCACAAAACGCTTGGTTTTCCTGGACAGAGCTGAGTCGGCCCAGTCTGTGTGTGTGTGTGTGGGGGGTGTCAGAACTGCAACAGAGCTGGTTCGCCCATCCTTCTTCCTTCAAGTACCTTGGTGTGTGGCTAGACAGTATGCTTGACTTCTCTGCCCACATAGATGCCATCCACTCCAAGCTCTGGCCCAAACTTGGCACCTTATACCAAAAAAGACTGTCGGCCTCCTCAGATCTGCCGAGAGCTGGTTACCAAAATAGTCCTTCTGGTTTTGATTATGAATGTGGTTTATGGCACTGCCTCCTCCTTTTCCTTACCAGATTGGACACCCTTCTGCAATGCCTTTTGTCACTTTGCTTCTAACTCACCTCCTCAACCTCACCACTGTTCCTCTACTCCTTCCTATCCATCCCCTTTGCCCACGTCGGCAGTCCCATTGCACCTCCTTTATCTCCAAATACTGGTTTGGTTCCCTTCCTCTTATCTCTCTCCTCCTCTCTCCCATCCCCACTGCCTCCTACTTACCTCCACTGCAGAGACCCTCGTATCTTCTACTTTCCCCATCTAACAACTCGCTGGTCAGTCTACTTTCTTCTATTGCCTTCCTCCTTCTGGAATCTGCTCCCTTCCTCCCCTGTCTTTTCCTCTCTTCCCTCTCCTTAGGCACCAGCTAAAACTTCTCACTGCCCCCCTTCCAGCCAGCCTCTACCTGATCTTCTCCTGTGTGACACCCCATTCCCTGTGTTTGGCTCCCACCAAGCTTTTGCTTCTGCTTGACTCAGTCCCCACTCACAACTGCTGCACTGCTTTCTCTACCTTCACTGACACTTTATTGCACATCAAAGATGCTCATTTGTAATGCTGCCCTTCCCTGAATCACACCTGAAATGAGCTTCAGCTCAATGCCTCTCGGTTACTAATGTTCAAATAGATAAATATGTTACTTCTGCCCACCATGGGGAAATGATCCAACAGCTTCTCAGGAGAGACGTTCAGTGCTATGATCAACACAACTACACTACAATGATACAAGTAAAATACAACCTTACACATCAGGCTAATGCAGAACCAGTCATTGCTGGCTCTGGCCAGCTCTTGTTTTGGAATGTTATGTTCCCAACTTCTGCTGATACCAGCTGTATTTCTTTGCTAGTGACTGAGCACCACTTTAATACTAGGCTGCAGTTTGTTGTTGCTGTGGCTAGTCCTGTTATCACTGCATAATGATTCATTAAAATGCAATGTGAAATCTTAACCTTCATTTTTGTTGTTTCTTCTGTAAGTTCACAGAGTTAGACCATCGATAAATACTAGACAGTATGACATTTTTTCCGTTCAAGTACTTGTGTGTGTGGCTAGACAGTAGTCTTGACTTCGCTGCTCACATCAGTGCCATCTACTCTAAGCTCCACCCCACACTTGGCACCTTGTACCACAGCAAAGACTGTCTGTTTCCGTGAGGTTTGTGTGGAGCTGGTTATCAAAATGTTATTTTCCCAGTTCTTACTCTGCGGATGTGGCCTATTAGCGCCGCCACTCATCTTCCTTATCAGACTGGACACCCTCTGAAATGCATTTGCCACTTTGCTACTAACTCCGCTTCTCGACCTCACCACTGCTTCCTTTATTCCTTCCTGTCCTTCCCCATTCTGCACACATGTTGCCAGTCCCATTGCGCCTCCCTCATCTCCAAATACTGGTTTGGTTCCCCTACTATACCTGTCCTCACCTACTCACCCATCCTTCTGCCTCCTACTCCTCCACTCTAGGGACCTCGTATCTTCTCCTTTCCCCACCTGCACTGCTGGTCAGTCCACTTTATTCTATCACCATTCCTCCCTGTGGAACCTGCTCCCTCTTCCTCCTTCTCCCCCCACCTTAAGCACCAGCTAAAACTTCTCCCTGTCCTCTCAATCCTGACAGGGCCTCTACTGGACCCTGTCCTATGTGACAGTTTGGTTTCCACCAGATTTCTGTCGCTGCTTGACTCAGTCCCCTAACAACAACTACTGCACTGCTTTTCCCACGTGCACTGACACTAACTGCTCATCACTGATGCACTGTTGTGCCTCTGCTTGGCTCCTGTCATTGTTACTGTACTTATGTAAACTTGTACATTGCTGCTTTGCCATGTGTTGTTCGTTGAAGCTGTGTATGCTGTAGTATTCACTGATGCTGAATATGCTATTATTATACCCCTCCTTCCCCCAAATCACACTTGGAAATGAGCCTTGACTCAGTGTGCCTCTCCCAGTTACCAATTGTCAAATAAATAAATACGTTACTTCTAACCCCAGGAATCACTCATTATGATTAAATAAATGCAGTCAGCCTTCAGCGTTGTACTGCCACAGAAAATATAATTTATGCAAATTATGGAACTCTGATTGGCTCGTGCCAATTTCAAACTGCTACACTGAATAAATGCTGCACTCTAGTGCTTCAGATTCTTTACTCTGCCTGCCAGTGAAGATGCTTGGAGAGCTCTCTTTGACTTTTCTGGCTAAACTTTAATTTCTTACCCCGGAGTCCTTTAGCATCAGTAACTATAGCAGTTAGCTGGCTAGGTGCAACTGCCCGGAGTATGTCTTAAGAGAATTATAATGAGCTAGGCATCAGCCAATCAAAACACAGGAGGGGAGTATGCTGCGTGACAGCAGCCTTTTATTCACTTATTTTGGTAAAGTTTTCCTCACAAACTTAAATTTTTAGTGTGCTGGGTGTAATTTACGTTTTTGATAGTAGTTGCTTTTTTCACACATCTCGTTATTTTTACCACAACTGTGTATTTTTACTGCATCTGCTTATTTTGTATTAGTTTTTGCTGGATGCTTAATTTCGACAGCTCTTCACTTTTTACACTATTCATGAAGAAACCATCGAGTTTTTCATTTTGCATATTTTTTACCTCAGAACCATGACTCTCTGCTGCGAGGTAACAACTGATTTTCAGCTTTGACAGTTGTTGCTAGGTTCTCTGTGAATTGGTTGGTCAGAGATTCCCAGAACTAAACAGGTCACAGGACTGGCTTAACAGCGTTTTCAGCAACCTGTGCATCTGTTGTGTTTGATACAGACTCTTGGTTCTCTTTCCAAATGTGGTCAAAAACAGAGACCTAAAAAAATATATATATATATATATATATCTATTATAATGCCAGGGAAAATCAAAGGCTACCGATGAGGGCCATCTAAATCTAATCATAATAAAAGTTCAAGCAGGGTGCTGATGAAGTCTCAAGTCCTAGCCAAAAGTAAAGCTTCCAAAGGACCTGATGAAGTGCCTCATAAATTTAAAATAATAAAGGCACTGCGAAGTGTCTGTACAAAAGGAAGCATGATCAAGCTGCTGGCCGAAGTGGCTAAAAAGTTAGTCTGTAAATTAAAAAAGGCTACTGTTGCTCATTAGGAAACCTATTGCGTAGAGACATCAGGGGCATAAAACACACAGAAAAAACAAAACATATACAGCCATATCCTGCACAGGAACACCGTCTTGGAGGACATGGCAAAAAGTTTAACATGTCTTTCAGACCCTACAAAGATCACGGTCCTATGTTTTCAGGGGCTGGTAAACACTCTTCTACAGCTCTCGCTTCCAGAGACTGTGAGGGGTGATGTGGATGATGATGAATGTTTTATGATGCCCCTGACATGAATTTGAGGGTCTAGAACCCAATGTTTCACCTGGTCTCTTTTTGGACCTCCTCTGGCTGACCAGGAGTATTGCTCCTCTATGCTTATATTTATCAAAACATGTTGAGACACCCTGGACCTCCCTACCCAGGAGTCCATCCAGGATGAAGATGAGGATAAAGATTATAGGGAGATGAAAGGTCTCCCACCTCCTAAGAGACTAATCGTGCCTATTTATAATGCCTTCAGGAAAAATACCATGAAGCTGCTTCAAAACTCCTTCTGTGGCAGGGGTTGACAAGTGAGCCGAGAGAAAATACCAACTGTTTAAAAACAGCACTGTGTTCCTGTTTGTACACCCCTGTCATGAGAGCATAGTACAGCAGGCAGTTTTGAGAAGTTGGAGGACCCTTGCTCCTTAACCCCGGACAAGGACTCCAGAAAAATAGTAGGATGCAGGCTGGCTCACTTCCTCCAAGCCTGGCAAGCCATTACCACAGACAGGTGGTTCTCGGAGGTAGTGAGCCAGGGGCTGTCACTAAGTTTCAGATCCCTTCTCAAACTAAGAGCCAGGCATTTTGCCTCAGCAACCTCTGTAGGCAAGCCCCTGCTGGAAGCAGAGGTGGCAAATCTGCTAACCATCAGAGCAGTGGAACCTGTACCCCTGTTACAGAAGGGAAAGGCTTGTACTCAAGATACTTCCTCACTCAAAGAACAGTGGGGACTGGTGAATGACCCATCCTGGATCTGAGACTCCTAAAAACATGTCTCAAAACCAAAGTTCAAAGTGGTCACTCTGCCCATGATAATCCCCACAGTGCAAAAGGATTGTCTGGCATCCTTGGATCTCAAGGATGCTTACTTTCACATTTCAATGAGGCCTAGTCACAGAAAATACCTAAGGTTCAGGCTCCCCTCAGGTCACTACCACTTTTCAGCCATGCCTTTCAGCCTGACTTGACCCCAGGGCATTCACAAAGTGTCTGGCCATGGTAGTGGCCTACGTAAGAAAGACAGAGGTGACAGTATTCCCTTACTTGGGTGACTGGCTGAGTGGGGTCAGTCCCGCAGCATGCAAGGATTCACTGGCCCTCACAAGGCACACAATAGAGTCACTAGGATTCCTGACAAACATCAGAAGTCAAACATGGAGCCAGTACAGTTACTGGATGTCATTGGTGCAGAATTGATACCTATAGAAACATAGGAATTTGACGGCAGATAAGGACTGCTTGGCCCACCCAGTCTGCCCATTCGCCCACCCAGTCTGCCCATTTCCCTACCTAATGGATAAGCTGCCGATCCTAGTTAACTTCTTCCTACCCCCAACCCTAGAATTGCCTTATGACTGTCCCATGCATTCTTGAATTCCACCACTGTTTTGACTCCACACCTTCCTCCAGAAGGCCGTTTCATGCATCCATAACCCACTCTGTGAAAAATACTTTCTTACATTATCTCTGAGCCGCCCCCCATTTTCAAATTGTGCCCCTTGTTCTTGCACACGTTTTTTCTGAAAGATGCTACCCTCTTGGACTTTGTCGATTCCTTGAGGTACTTAAAAGTTTCTATCATGTCCCCCTCCCTCCTTTCCTCGAGGCTATACATTAAGCTCCTTAGAGTCTCTCTTCATATGTCTTCCGGTGCAGATCCTGCACCATTTTAGTTGCCCTCCTCTGGACTGCCTCCATCCTGTTTATGTCTTTGTGGGATTGGGTCTCCAGAACTGCACGCAGTACTCAGATGGGGTCTCACCAGCTGCCTGTACAGAGGGATAACAACTTCCTGTTTTCTACTGGTGATGCTCTCTCTATGCATCCCAGTATCCCCCAGCCCTCCTTACTGCCCTCTCACATTGCTTGCCCACCTTTAGGTCATCTGATATGACTACCCCAGGTCCCTTTCCATTTTGTTGTTGTTAGTATCTCACCCCCCATTGTGTACTCTTCCCTGGGTTTTTGTTTCCCAGGTGCATTACCTTGCACTTCTTAGCATTGAATCTAAGCTGCCATACATTTGACCATTCTCCAGGCTTGCCAAGTCCCTTCTCATCCTTTCCACCTCACCTTGTGTATCAGCTCTGTTGCAGATCTTTGTGTCATCTGGAAAGAGACATACTTTTCCTTCCAGTCCCTCTGCAATGTCGCTTATAAAGACATTGAAGAGGACCGGTCCTAGTACTGAACCCTGCGGAATTCCCACTAGTAACCCCCTTTCTTCAGAGTGGACTCCATTTACTATTACCCTTGTGTCCTGTTCTCCAGCCAATTCTTTACCCAGGCTACCATCTTGGGACCCACTCCCAGGCTGGCTAACTTGTATATTAATCTTTGTGTGGGACTGTGTCAAATGCCTTGCTAAAGGCTAGGTAGGCCATGTCCACAGCCCCTCCCTGATCTACTACTTTGGTCACCCAGTCAAAGAGACTATTAGATTCGTCTGACATGACCTTCCGTTGAGAATCCATGCTGCCTTGGGTCCTGTGCCCCTCTGGCCTCTAGGTACTCGACAATTCTTTCCTTCAGAGTGATTCCATCATTTTCCCTATCACTGAGGTTAAACTAACAGGTCTGTAATTTCCTGCTTCTGCCCTGCTCCCACTTTTGTGAAGTGGAATCACATCTGCCCTCCTCCAGTCCTCAGGTACCCCCCATCCTCCCATGATTTGTTAAAGGGTAGTCAGTGGTGTCACCCGTTCTACCCTTAGTTCTTTTAGAATTCTGGGATATATCCCATCAGGCCCCATTGCTTTCTCCACCTTCAGTTTTATGAGTTCTTTCAGAACCCTTTCTTCTGTAAATGGGCTGGTATCAACTTCTTATCCAGAGTGTTTATATTGTTTGGTTTGGATACCTCCCTCTTCATTTGTGAATACTGAGCAAAAGTATTTGTTTAATATCTCTGCCTTTTTGCAGTCACCCTCTGTCCCTCCCTCCCTTTATTAAGTCTCACTATCCCTCCCTTGGTCTTCCTTCGCTTCCTGGTGTACCTATAAAGGTTTTATCCCCTTCTTAGCTGAGTTGGCTATCTTTTCCTCAGTTTGGGCCTTTGCTGTTCTGACTGCCTTCCCAGCTTCCTTTTGCTTTAACTGATATAATTCTCTGTCCTGCTCCTTCTGTGATTCCTTGTACTTCCTGAATGCTTTCTTTTCTCTTGAATCTTCCTTGCCACTGCCTTTGAGAACCATAGTGGTTTCTTACATTGTTTTGTTTTGTTTATTTGCTTCACACAAAGGCTTGTTGCCTCTGTGATGGCAGTTTTGATTATTTCCATTGTTCCTCCACCCCTCCTTCCTGCCCATTTGCTAGTGCATTCCTAAGGCACTCACCCATTTTGGCAAAGTCAGCCCTCCTAAAGTCCAGTACTTTTGCCTTTGTATGGCTTGGACTCTACTGCTGTGTTTATCGTGGAACTCATACTGTTCGATGGGCTAGTTCCCAGATGACTACCCACTTCTACATCTGTGATGCTCTCTCCCATCTCCATTTGAGAGTACCAGGTCTAGATTGCTCCCTCTTGAGGGGGTTCCAATACTAGTTGTCTAAGGCGTGCCCCTGTAGGGCATCTAGAATAACCCCACTCTTGGGCGTGGCTGCTGCAACTGCACTCCAGTTAACATCTGGCATATTCAGATCCCCATCAAAAATATCTCCCTTTTCTGCCATTCTAAGTACACTTTCTATCATTTCCTTGTCTATTTCTCTCCCGAGAGGGAAGGGCCTTCCTCCCACAGGACAGGGTGCACAGCATATTGCAGTTAGCAGGGTCATCTCAAGTGAACAGACCAAGGACTGCAAGAGACTTTTTGCAGCTACTGGGCCACATGGCAGCATCCACAGCAGTGGTCCCAGCATCCAGGTTTCAAATGAGGGACATACAGTTTCACTTAAGAGCTCACTGGTACCAGAGAAGAGATTCCCTAGCCAAGCTGGTACCAGTCTCAGACACTATTCTGCAGGCCCTGCAGTGGTGGCTAGATTCAGAGAACCTCAGGAAGAATTCCCTTTCAAAGGAGCATCCCTCAGTGGTACTCACCACAGATGCCCCTCTATTGGGAAGGGGGCACATATGTTGGATCTGACCAACAGTGGAACATGGTCACCCCAGGAATCTCTACTGCACATAAATCTCCTAGAGCTCAGGGCAGTATACCTGGCTCTGCAGACCTTTGCTTTTCACTTAAAGGAAAGGTGGTGCGAGTCAGGACAGACAATACCACCACCATGTACTACATAAACAAGCAAGGGGAAACCAGGTCCACCCCAGTCTGTACAGAAGCAATGAGTGTGGAGCCTAGCATACTCACTGCAAGTGTCTCTATCAGCCATTCACCTTTCAGGAAAGGACAATTTCCTGGCAGACACTCTCAGCAGAATCAGTCAGAACCATCATGAATGGTCGCTGAATGCAAAGTACTCTAGTCAGTGTTCAGAAGGTGGGGCACACCAGAGATAGATCTCTTCGCCTCCACAGACAGTCATCAGCTGTGACAGTTCTGTTGCAGACCTCCCAACAGGGGCACAATTCCAGTGGATGCCTTAACACTGGACTGGTCAGGCAGATTCCTGTATGCCTTCTCCTCTTTTATCATTTGCTCAGGACACTGGTGAAACTCAGGTCACAGCCAAGAAAAATGATCCTGGTGGCCCCAGATTGGGCAAGGCAGCCATGGTACCTACTACTGCTGACCCTATCTGCCTCACAGCCAATACACCTGCCCCAGAGGCAATCTCCTGACATCCTCTCAGGGCAGGATCCTGTATCCCAATCTCAGAGCCCCTCGCCTGATGGCTTGGCTCTTGAGGACTCAGAGTTCGCAAACTTGAATCTCTGTGAAGAGGTCCTGACTGTGCTTAGGGGTGCTAGGAAGCCATCCACTAAGAAACCTTACTCCTCAAATTGGAAAGATGTTCCATTTGGTGCAAGGAAGAGATATGGATCCTCTAAGGGCCAGTCTCTGTCCTGCTGGTCTAGCTGATTCCGCCTACACTCCTGGGCCTCAGGCCTTCAACACTGAAAGCTGCAGTCTCAGCATATGTATCAGCTGGTAACTATAGGACTATTGTCTTGCACCCTGTTTTTAAGAAATTCTTCAAAGGCCTCGATCACCTTCACCCTCCCCTCAGGAGCCAGTCTCAGCCTGGAATCTTAATATTTGCATTGCCTAGCTCATGGAGCCTCCTTTTGAGCCCATGGCAACTGCACACTTCAAGTATGTCACATGGAAAACTGTTTTCTAGTTGCTATCACTTCAGCCAGGAGAATCAGTGAATTGCAGGCCCTCTGCACTGACCAGGACTAGATATTAGTCCACAGGAACAAAGTCATAGTCATAACCAACAGGAAATTCCTTCCTAAGGTGATTTCAGATTTTAATTTGAACCAGTCTGTTACCCTACCAGTATTTTCACTGAGAATTCCAGCACATCTAAGTGGAAATTGCACAGTGTGTCAAGAGGGCCCTTAGCCACTACCTTGACAGGACCAAAGGCTCATAGACCTGCACATACCCAGCTGTTCCTCACCTGCAGGAAGTGGGTAGAGGTAAATCTGCATCAAAAGCGAACCATTTAATGCGCTGGATTGTGGCTTGCACACAGTTCTGTTACAGTAAAGTGAGTAAAAGTTGCCCCCACGGTCCCTCTGGGCACATTCTACCAAGGGTACAGCTGCATCAGTGGCAGCTGCAAGAGACATCCACTGTTAGAAATCTGCAAAGCAGCTACATGGAAAACTGTTCACACTATTACCAAGCACTATAGTTTGGACATACAGTCCAGAAATTATGCCAGATTTGCACAGCAGTGCTACAGAACCTGTTCCCAAAATAGGTTTTTCTGCCCAACCTCCAAAGGTACTGCTTGGTAGTCTGCATTTGTTTAATCATAATGAGTGATTCCTGGGGTTAGAAGAAAAATTACTCACCATAGTAATCTTGTTTCTTCAGGGGGTCACTCATTATTAGTAAACTCCCACCCTGCCTCCCTACCTGAATCTATTAAGGGAGCAACTTAGTTTCTGCAACCCTGCTGGCCTTAGGGACAGGTAGTCCACACCTGATGTTACAGTCTTTTACTAGTTGGTATCTGTTGTTTTTCCTTTTGAGGGATTTTGATGTTTTATGGGGGTGAATAAAAGGGGGTTAATCTTTAGTATCAGAAAATAGAGGGTCTATACCCTGTTAGGCTTCATAAGAATCTGAAGCACTAAAGTGCAGCAGTTACTAGGGGCAGCAGTTTGAAATTGGCACGAGCCAATTAGAGTTCCATAATTTGCATAAATTCAATCTTTCTGTGGCAATACAATGCTGAAGGCTGACTGCATTTGTTTAATCATAATGAGTGATCCCCTGGAAGAAACAAGATTACCATGGTGAGTAATTTTTCATCTGCTCACAATGGGGCTGTGCACTAAGGTACAGAAAGTATGCACCAAAGGCGTCCCCACCTGCATCGCTCTGCACTCATGGACAGGTGTGCACAGGCCAGTATTCACAAATGACCACTATCTGTCAGCAGCCCAGCCCCCCTGGTACACAGGACCATGCAGGAAGCCAGGGGTGGAGTAGTGGACCCATGTGGGCATCAATTGGATGCCGTATTGGGTCCAGGAGTGGATCCTTGCATGGGAAGGCACGGGTCCTGGTGCGTGAATAGCACCTGCAGTTACCTGGACCTGCGTCACTATGCCACTTTGTCCAGTGGCCCCTCACGCATGAGACCCTCCCCAGTGGCCTGAAGTCTCCCTCCAGGAGCAACCCCCCTCGGATGCATGGACCCCCACAGGCAGCAGTGCCTGACCCGTCTGGTGTCTGATGCAAACTCCCCACCCCGCCACACATCAGCGTTCATCCCCAAGGTACTGTATACACCCCCACACACACCACAGGGGGACCCCATCCCCCAGTCCCAGCAATGACCAGCTCCCCCACGCACATCACCACCCCATCCCACAACCTCATGCCAGTGTCCCACCACCCGACCAGTACTCCAGCACAATCATTGGTGGACAGTGGTCCTCCTTATCCCCGACACCCAGAGGTGCCTAGACATCACTACCCTGACCCAGTACCCCAGCACATTCATTGGTATAGTGGTCCCCCACCCTGCAGCACTGACAACACCCACCCCTCTGGTCCCGTACCTTCCAGTGGGTGCCTCGGCTCAGGATGGCCAGTGACTCAGCCCTCTGCACACTCCTTGGCGCTGGCTGTCCAAGTGCTTCTGGGAGGCGTGCCGCTATATATAGGTGTTATGCTCTCAGCATCACTTGGATGGCTGGTGGCCCAGGAGGTGTGCGGGAGGGCTGTGCCGCTGGCTGTCCTGAGCCTACGGCACTGACTTGAAGGTTCAGGGACCGGAGGTGGGGTGGGTGTTGTCGGTGCCATGAGTGTGGGGGTCACACACTGGCCACCACTGCCACTGCAGGGGTTACAGGATTGGAGGTCGAGGTACAGTTGCCCGGGGCTACACTGTGTGTGTGTGTGTGTGTGTGTGAATGTGTTCTGTCGCCACGGGGACAGGGCTGCCATGATGTTGGGGAGGGTGGGTATGCCTGGCACTGGTGGGGACAGGGTGGACATGTGTGAGGGGGGCTGCGTTTACAGATATAGGAATGGGGTTGGGATGTGGTGGGGGAATGTTGGCTGCTACCAGGGACTGGCCACTACTGTGTGTGGCAGAGTGCTGGGCATGGTATGGGTGAAGGTTCTGCCAGAGCTCCTCTGTGGGTGCGGGGAGGGGATGTTTGTGCAACACTGGGGATGGGGCTGTTCCATGGTGGGGGTTGGCCTTGCATTGGGATGTTCCGGGCACTGTGGTGTGTGTGTGCATGGGGATCCCAGGTATATGAGACAGTGGTGGAGGGCTGTTGTGTCAGTGGATTTGCCGCAGACTGCCTGGACTGAGCGGGGGACTGCATGTGTATACTGCTGCTACAGAGGTCCCCCTTCCGTAACCTGCTCAGTCCTTTGCCTTCCCTGAGGACAGTACTATGCACCATAGTGAATGGTGCATAGTACCAACTGCTCCCGCCCACTCCCAAGCGCATTTCTGCCCAAGCAGCCAGGGGATCCAGTGCGTATGGGATGCACCCCATTTTGTGCATCCACGAGGGGGCACAATGGGTGCGGGTGGCTACATGCCACAGATACGTGGTGCATAGGCACTCTGCACATTCGTGCATAGGGCCCAATGAGAGGGAAGATCCAGCAGCCTCTCAGAAGAGATAATTGATGTTACGATCTACACTATTACATAAAATCTTTTACATCAAACTAATGCAGAACCAGTCATTGCTAGCTCAGGTGAACTCTTGTTTTGGAATGTTATGTACTCAACGTCTGCTGATACCAGCTGTATTTCTTGTGCTGGTGACTGGAGCACCATTTTAATACTAGGCTGCAGTATTTGTTAAAATGCTACTGTATGTAAAATCTTAACCTTAATTTTGTTGTTTCTTCTGTGAAGTTCTTCAGCATTAGATCATCAGTGAATACTAGACAAACATGTATAAAAACGTCAGAAGTCATTATTAAATATTTATTTTTCTTTTCAGGTCAAGTGCTATCTCAGTAGTAAAGATCCTTCGAGTTTTGCGAGTGCTGAGGCCATTAAGAGCAATCAATAGAGCAAAAGGACTTAAGGTATGCTTTCTGTATATTTATCTTTTAGATTTCCACATTTTTGTAGTGCTAGAATGTGATGATAAATAAAGCCGTCTTTTTATTAATCATACCATACTGGCTTTGAAGAACTCAACAGAAGTTAGAAGGATACCATTTTAGACAAATCACCGAAAAAAGTTCTATGTACAGATTTTCCAGAGTCCTCCAGCTGGGGAAGAAATACTGCAAGCTAGGGGACAATTAGTAGTTAACATTTTGCCTCTCTGTTCAACAATGTTCCAAGAAAATAGGTGTGGCTCTAATTTCTACAGCATTTGGCTTCCACCAAGTGTTGCCATTATAAAATTATACACATATATAACGGCACCAACCTGGATGTTTTATTTATTTATTTATTTGTACAATTGGATTTACAACCTTTGAGCCAGAGGCTCATTTACAAAGTACCTCATCACAGAGAGGACAAACAGTATGCACAGTTACAGAAAAATTCAAGACATTGAGTGACATGGAGTTACACAGTTGATTTCATACAATAAGTAATTAACAACATTTCACGGTGACAAAATTTAGCACATGCAGATACCATCTGAAGGGCAGGATACCAGTGGGGATTTTTTTTTTTGGGGGGTGAGGTGGCAGTTCAGCCCAGCAGGCTTTGTCACATGCAAAGATAGTAGCAGAGCGCCGATTAGAGACAGGTGCAACTGCAGGCATTAAGCAGTTGGTTATAAAGGGCGGATTTGAAGGCACTGTTTTAGGGAATTGGAGATGGTTGCAGGGAGGAGTTAAACCAGGATGGGGCTCTGTAGCAGAAGGACCTCTGAGCCTGGGTGGTCCTGGTTCTGGGAACAGAAGACTAGTCTTGTTGGCTGTACGGGTTGAGACAGTGGATGGGGTATGAAGGATGGAGGCAGTCACCCTAGGTGGGAGGGCCGGGCAGAATTTTCTTAGTGAAAAGGCAGGTTTGGTAGTGGAGTCATTCATCGAGGTTAAGGAGATTGACCTTGTCATAGAGTTGACATGTGTGAGGTGAGCCTGGGGGCACTGATTATCAGTCTGCAAGCCTTGTTTAGGGTGAGGTGAATTTTGTTTAGGGCAGTGGTGTCCAGCAGCCCCATATACTGACAGGCCGTAATCCACAAGAGAAAGTACTGCAGGCATAATGGCAAGTTGGAGGGCATTGGGTGGGAGGCAATCCTTGTGGCGGTAGAGGATGCCAAGCCAGTGTTAGCGGCAGTTGCAAGGGCATTAATGTGGGCATGAAAGGTGAGGGCTGAGTCGAAGTTGACCCAATGTATTTGTAGGAGTAGACTTGTTCAATCGGTTGTAGGGTGCTAGGAGGATACGGAGTGGGTTTTGCAAGCTTTGTTTTGGGGTGGGCGAAGAGCATTGTCTTGGTTTTGAGATTAATGTTGAGTCTACGCTCCCTAAACCAGGTTTTAGCATCATTGAAGAAGTGTTGGAAAAAGTCCTGGAGGAGGAAGTGTTCCGTTGGGTGGCAAAATTACGGCACTTTGACATACAGAAGAATATTGCCGGAGCAGGCACTAGGCAGGGTGTTTAGATAGAGACTTAAAAGTAGAGGACCCAGGATCGAGCCCTGGGGTACCCCAAGCGAATGGGACCTGTTCCGAGAGTGTCCCATTGGCTTTGACACACTGGGCATGAGCTGAGAGGTAGCTCGAGCACCAGGTGAGGGACTGGTAGAGAAACCAGTGTGGCAGAGGTCGTCAAGTAGAAGTGGGTGGGAGACAGTGTCGAGGCCTTAGAGAGGTCGATGAACACTGAACCAACTAGGAGCTGGTGTCTAGGGAGGAGTGCAGGAAATTGGAGAATTCTATTAACGTAGTACAGTACCAGTACTATGACCAGCATGGAAGCCATGTTGCTCCAGACACAAGATGTTATACTTAGATAGATATTCAGTGATTTGATTACCGCCACTTTTCTATAATTTGGAGGGGAGGATGGAGATTGGTCGGTAATTGCTGGGAAGGACCTGTCACCCCTTTATGAATAGGTGTGACTGCAGCTGTTTGCATGCAGTGGGGAATTGTCCCAGACAGAGGGACCGGTTAAGTAGACTGGTAAGTGGGACAAGGACTTCATCCAGGACCAACCGGAGTATTTTGGCGTCCAGGGAATCACTACTGGGACAGCTGCATTTTAATTCTTTAAGTAGGAGAGGTCTGGCTTCCTGGGCAGAAATCATCGTAGTAGATAGAACCAGGGGTGCTGTAGGACTGGGGGTGGTAGATATGGGGTTGGATTGAAGAAGTTACATGGGAGGACAGAGCTGAGGTCTGTAAAGGAAGAATTAAGGCTGGTGGCAATGCAGGCTGGGTCAGTGGAGGTGGAGCCGTCAATAGTGAGCTGTTATGGGCGTGATTTCCACTTAACTCTTTAATATTGTCCCAGAAGGTCAGGGCACTCCCCAAGATGAGGGTGGTGAGGGTAGTTGGTAATGGCCTGCTTTGACTTTACAGATGGCCCATGTGCACCTGTTCTGAGCAGCATTATAGGCCTGTCTGTCCGCTGTCCAGCCCGTTTCAGTGGCTGGTGCCAGAGGTTATCCCTATTTCTGAGCATTTGGAGTAGGGCAGGGGTAACCAAGGTGCGTTAAGTTTTTGAAATGTAATTTGGTGAGGGGTGCAAAGAGGTCACAGGCCATATTAAAGGCTTGTGAGAAGAGGGCGAAAGCGTAATGATGTCGGTGCATGATGGATGGGGACCAATTAATGTAAGCGAGGTATTGTTTGAGCTAATCAGCCCTCCAGGGTGAAGGCCGCCTGAGGGGTGGTTTGGGTTACAGGTTTGGGGGTACTGGCAGACCAGAGGAATAGGATAGGGGAATGGTCACTTAGGAGTCAGGGAGGACCTGAATGTCCTGAACTTTCTGAGGGTGGTTGGTGATAATGGCGTCCAGGAGGGTGCAAGTTCCTCTAGCTGGGTTAATTCTAGTGGGTTGGGAGGCGAGTTGTGTCATGTCTTGGGCAGCGAATGTGTCCCTTATTAGGTGTGGAGGAACTGAGCCAGTTCACGTTGAGGTCCCCACTAGGACTCGATCAGCCTTCTGGGGAGGTGGCGAGATAATCCGTGAAATGTCAATGATGGGTTCTGGTTCCTTGGGGAGCGTGAGGAGACTGTGAGATAGAGTGATCCCTTAGAGGGTCTGGGGTGAGTTTGAGGTAAGGGCCTGGGCACCATTCACAGCAAGGGGCAGGGAGCACCTGGCCCAATGATGGTGTCATGAGTATAAATCGCAACCACCCAGCGCTTACCTGCTTGATCCTCCCAGTATAGGGTATAGCCTGGGAGGGAGACAAGAGTCAGCGGTGGACTTGGACAGCCAGGTTTCAGCTAGGGCTGTGATGTCAGGTTGATGTAGTATGACCCAGCACTGGAGGGCAGAACATTTTTTCAGCAGGCTGCATACATTCAGAAAGGCAATGCGGAGACCAGCAAACCTAGTAGGTGGACTGGAGGGTCAGAGCCTGGGTTAGAGTGGATATTACGGATAGGAGTAGTAGCAAAACCAGGTTCTGACCATGGGGTGGCAACATGTTAACTATTTGGGTGTGCGCTGGGATGAGGAGGAGGCCATAGTGGAATAGAGAGTGATGGGCAGAGGTTCAGAAGGGTTGGGAAGGCAAGGATGAGGTGAGACCATGGGGAGCTTGTGTTGGCAGTGTTGGGGGTCAGCTAGGGGTGGGTGCTGAGGTCAGGGTATGTGGACTGAGTGGGAGGGTCGGGCCAGGCTGGAGAGAGAGGCGGAGGTGTGGTCACATAAGGGCTGGGGTGAGAGCAGGCTAAAGGGAGGTGTGGGCACTAGCATGGATATGAGGGGAGACATTTGAGGAGGAGGTGAACAAACATGGTGCTTATGGTGGCAGTAGGGGCAGATGGTATAAGTATCTAGGCTGCCCCATCAAGCATAGATACCGCTTTGGAGTAGTGATAGGGTCACAGACTTTGGTTCATAAGGTGCAAGGTTCAAGACCCTCTGGGACAGGTGGCCTAGGACCTGGGTGAGATGGGGTACCATACACTGAGGGGCTTTCAGAAGACAGGGTTAGAGGCAGAATAGGGTGAAATAGCGACTCCTAGTGGTCACTGAGGGTAGTAAAGGCCTGGGGGGTCAGTGGATTGGGCCGGGGTCAGTGGGTAGGGCCAGTCAGAGTGTAGTGTAGTAATGCTGCAGTATATCACAAATGCTGCAGTAGACTGCAGGAAACAGTATATTTAATGGCAATTAAATTTTATGACATGTCATTTACTGCAAGTTACTGCATTGCATTGTGGCTAGCTCCACTGTATGTACAGTATGTATATCTATATATGTTTATCTATGTGTGTGTATGTGTATGTGTGTTTATATATAATATATCCACCAAATGGTAACAAAGTGTAGTATACATGGAAATAATCCCATCAATGGTTTTAACAAACCATAAAGCCTTGAGCTGATGGGTGAATGGCTTCTACTTCTACGAACTTGTTTGACCCCAAGATGGCATTATTTTCCTGAGTATGCCAGACTTCACCATCATTTACTTTATATACTGCATTAGGTTGGACACTGTTTGCTGTGACCATAGTATTTATCCTTAGTGTTTTCTGTAGCACCTGATTGGCACCAGGCAGTCACGTGATTGATGCACACAACAATGGTGCCATTCATAACCACTGACACTTCTGCTCCATAGCCAACCACAATGCCCTCCCACCTCCCAGCCTCACTCACACACACGAAACTATTCTAGATAGTTTCTAAAAGATAAATCACAGTTGTAAACTGTCTTTGGACTAACAGTTTTCTTACCACTGCTCCCAGTGACTGTAAGCTTTGACTCCGCTGGGAATGCTACAGCTAGCTAATAAATCTTCTGAACTGCTAGCACCTGATTGGTGCTAGGCTGTTATATGACCATCCCACACAGCAAAGGTGCCCTCAAGGATGCCAACACTCATGGCCATTAGCCATCCACAGTTCATTCCTGCCTGCTGCCTCCCAACCTCCCTTATCTACATAGCGTATAATTCAAGGTACTTTTGGGGAAAGTTTGGGAAAAAGAAATCAGTGATAAGACTCTTCTGGGCTCATATAGCCCTCTGGAGAAGAGTTGGAGTAAAAGAAACAGGAGTAATATGAATAGTAGGAACATAATTCTGAGTAGATTGACCCAAGTCAGTAGATTGCATTTCACATTCTAAGGCCCTCACTTTGTCTTTTTAGTAGATTACTGAAGATTGTCACGAAAGCAGCAGGTTGCAGATTGCTTCACTATTGTTTGAAAGACCTAGAGACTGATGTTCAATGGAGTTTTGCTGGTGCATTTCAGGGTAGAATGAAGTTAAAACACTTGTTTTCATTAAACTTTAGGAATAGGATGTTATTGGAGTATAAAGCTCACTAAAGCTTAGGGCACAATCCTCAAAGCCTTATGCCAGTACATAGAGCTGATCAGTGGAATGGAGTTCCCTCCACACATGTGGAGCACTCCCCAGCATCTACCATCCCTGTCACAGTCAAGGCCGGCCTGCAGAATGATGTAGGTAGTGGGGATGCAGCCAGGGTGTTGGGTTGTGCTCTGTAGCATGGCCAAAGCTAGGTCTGATTGTCTTCAGGCATTGGGTGGCATAGATGTCTAGCATTGGGAGATTGGATCCCAACTTATCCAGTCTACACATCCTGTCACATACCCCTATGGCATTCAGGGACCTGATCAGTCTCACACACACACACACACACACACACACACACACACACACACAATAATGCCCCAGCCCGTCTTGACATTAAGGGTTTTGAAGAGACAGTGTGCCAGACATTATACCATTAAAAATACATGCTGACAGCAATGGCGATACAGCACTCCTAGTCAAACTTTTATACCCTATACCCTTTGATCCTGCTGAGTCAGAGATCCACTAGAAGGCTGAACTGTGCTTCAAATAGCAACCCAGTTTCTGGTCTAGGTCTAGCTCTGACCTACCCATGCCAGTGCAGGAGCTCTGCATCCAGAGTTGAAGTTTAACAATGTAAATGAATTCCACCTATGATCTAGGCTTCTGCTGGAGCAGCAGGGGTGGAGAGCATCTGGTCAGTTATAGCAAATCCCTTGTATACAGATCCATATCATGAATTGAGCCATTAGTCAGGTACCCATTCCTTGCACTTCAAAGGTAAAAGAAGAGATAGGTGCTTCTTCCCTCCCTTGAGGCAGTGGCCTGGTTGCTAACTTCAGTTTCCTGGCATCTGTGTCTAAGATTAGATTTTGTCATATATAGATAGTTGGGTTTTGAATTTAGAAAGCTTGATGGCTGAAACTTTTGAAGTTTATTAAGCCTTGCAGGTGCAGAACATTTTAATTTACTTAGAGCATGAAACCCTTTTTGGAGAAGCGTGCAACCACTTGAGATTGGTGAGGCATGGAGCCTTGAACTTGAAGAAGAGTAGAAATGTATTGGATTGCTGGGCATGGCACCCAGATGGCTCTAGGAAGTGAATCCCAGCTGGCACTGTAGAAATAAGCTTTGACATGAGGCTTTGTTTTAACAATTGAACTTGGAGCTCAAATGTCTTCAGATGAGGAGCTTTATTATTAGAGATGCAAAGTCAAACAAGAGGAGAGGGCATTAAGCTTTTTAATGATTGATAATCATGCAAAGCCTGGGTTAAAGAGCGAAGAGCCCCTTAAATGCAAGCTGGATACAGAGCCCTTATTTTATGAACATGCCTGAATTAGGTGTTGCATCCCTATTTCTTTGGATATGAAGCAATGATTTAGTCGAGGTGCACAGCCCTTTCACAGGGAATGGAGCCTTGAGGCGATTGGGTCATGGATTTAAAATGATTGGGTGCAGAGCCCTTTGATGCATATCAGCTGCGAAATCCAGAATTCAGTTGGTTATGAACCTTTTATTATCTACAAGCACGGAGCTCTGATTTATTTGGATGCAGAACCCTAAGGTAGTTAGACATGGGGCCATTCAGTTCAAGGAGGACATGGAGCCGTTTAACTTAGGTCAGACACAGAGCCTGTTAGCTGTCAGACTTGAGCCACTATTATTGGCAGGTATGGAATAACTATATTTGTTGGTGTACTGGCGAAGCATGGAGATATTAGACAGTGAACCTGTAATTAAATATGAGAGGTGCAGAGGTCGGAAATTGTAAGGGACTTGATCGCTTAAGATGGTTAGAGGAGCAGGTGTGAGGTGCCATCTACACAGACTGCTGTTATGAGGACAAGCAGAAGCTCAGCAGAGATTGAAATGGAGTCAAGATGAGTGTCTATGTGTCATGTGGTCTGGAGCAGCATCAGGTACTAATCTATACTTGGTGTATATTTCAAAATGGCATGCAACGTGCAATTCCCTTTGAAAAGGCATTCAACACAGTCAACCATTCCCTACTCCTATCTGCACTAACCAACACTGGTCTCTCCTGAAGCCACTGGATGGTTCACTAGCTACCTTTCAGGTAGAACCCAGCAGGTGAAGATAGGCTCTGCTCTCTCCTCATCCCTCCATGTCAGGTCTGGGGTCCCACAGAGTTCTATCCTCGTGCCCCTCCTCTAGCATATTCCTCAACACCCTCCCACGGTTTGCTCTGGGCATCTGGTTCTCTATGTGGATGATGCTGTAATGTTCACCTCCCTCAGACCCCACCGACTCAACTCCTCTTCAAAAGGCCTTCTCTGAAGCAGAGTCCTGGTTCACAGACCACGACTCATCCTAAACTACAAAAACAAAAGTGATGCGTTTTGCTAACCCCCAGAATCCACATAAGGACCACTCTCTGCATCCACAACTCCAAGTCTCAACCTCTCAACTATGCTGTGTCCTTCAAGTGCCTTGGAATCCACTTGGACCCTGCCCTTAATTTCCACACTCACATACATCACCTCTGCACTGCTGTAAATACCAGGATCAGCTTACTACACTGGATCAAACACTACCTCACCCCAAAGCCCTCCATCTTGCTGTCTCCTTCTCCGTCTTTGCCCTCATTGACTTCGATCCTAATCTACCAGTGCGGCTGATACCACATCCCTCAGAGAGCTAGAGTAACCCTCAACAAGGCCTGCCACCTTATACTAAGCTGTAACTGCTACACTCCACATGCTCCCTTTACGGCAGTCCAGCTGGCTCAACCCGACAACAGACTCAAATACCACACCTGCCTCATGGCCAAAAGATCGCCACTGGGCTTACCCCCGGTCTGCTCCCATCAGTGCCCACTCTCCAAACAAAATCACCACCAACTCAGTTAAATCTCCGTTTCTCATCCCTTGGCTCTGCACGTCACTCGTCAACGAACCTTTGCTTACCGAGCCCCTCTCTGGATGAATGCCACCCCACCCCATCTTCATCCAAGCCCAAACTCGGCCTTTCAAAACCCTCCTCAAAGGCCACCTCCAGACTATCAACTCCTGTGACTGTCCTTAACCTCCTTGACCCTTGACAATGGACTCTTCTCCTGCTGCAGCTCTATTTTACTAATTGAGAGGCAACCCTTGCTCTCAAAGTTCCTGTTAGCTAGACATTGTCAGGTCTATGCCCGAGCTATGACAGGCCCTTGCTCCCATGCTTATCTATGGCATAACTGAACTGTATATACTGTAAAACATTTGTACCCAAACTGTATATGTTGACCTAACTGCTGTACTCAACTCTGTCAGGCCTGTACCCTGGCTATGACTGTTTCTTGTTTCAATGCTTGTTTTCTGTAAAATATTATGTACCCAAACTATATATGTTCACATAACTGTTGTATACTTGTCTAATGACGTGGTCCTTTGTGAGCGAGTCTCTGACTCAAAAGGTTGTAAACCGAAAATGTTCAATAAATAAAAAAAATTAAAATCCAGACCTGTGTTTAGTTGAAGGGCATACAGTTTATTATTTTAATGTAATAGCAGAGAAATAAACTAATGATATCCCCTAGTGTATTAAACTAATCTGAATATCTCCCTGCTAACAGTATATTATTTAGAACAGTTACTTATAGAAGTTTATCTTTGGTAAATGTGTCAAAAGCAGTTTTGTTATAGAGTGATACTCTCATACATGGATAAGGTAGTGATCTGCAGTTGTAACCTACACAACTGTTCCTCATTATCTGAAGGTAAAACTGCTTCATAGTTCCTAAATTGTACTATTAAAGCTTTTGCGTTTGAAGAAATGTTTAAACAGTCATTAATATTGTACATACTTTAGATGAAAGGAATGTTAAAAAGAGTATCTACAACCTTTTGTTTTAAAAAAAAAATCTTTCAATGTTCAATATCATTTAAAATCTGTTTATTTCATCTTTTTTAGCATGTTGTTCAGTGTGTGTTTGTTGCCATCAGAACTATTGGTAACATCATGATTATTTAACCCTACTTCAGTTCATGTTTGCCTGCATTGGTGTACAGCTATTTAAGGTAAACATAAGGCTATTTGAAGATACTTTAAACATTACATAATTTTACCTGTTGGCACATTATCTGTACTAATTTTGTTCAACATTTTAGGAAAATTTTATCGATGTACAGATACTGCAAAACAAGTTCCAGTGGAGTGCAAGTAAGAGACTATTTCAAGTTTGCTGACATGTTATATGGTATTTACCAAATGAAATACAGTACAGTATATGCTGTTTATAAAAACACATTCTTATTTTGCTGTTGGTTTATGGTATCATATAGTAAGCAAATACATGTGATTTACTGGGATCTTGGATATTTCCAGATTGTTGCTTTGCTTATTCAAGGTCACATGACCATTTACATGGAGCTAATGGTGTGCCATATTTATTACATGTATTTCCTTTTACACTACATCATATAACAGCCTAATGCCATACAAATTAATTGTTACATGTTGTGATGTGCCTTAAGATTCAATAGTGCATTACTTTCTGGTAAAATGTAATAACTGAAAAACTCATTTCCGATCATAAGTTGCTCCTTGTTGTCAAATTGTATTACAATTACAGTGATATTTTAATAAAAAAAGTAAATTATATTCAAATATATTACTAAGTCATCATGTTGTATTGTAGTAATAATAATAATAATAATAATATACCACTTTTATTCATGAGAAATGGATACACCATTGAGTCAGGCACTCATTTAAAATGGTTTCCATTTACACACGATCTGGTCACAGCATAGAGATGGTACAATTTATACATTATAGCCTGAGTACAGATGTAGCTTTTTAGCACAATTATACCAGTATACCTTGTTTCACTTATTTATCACAAGTGGAAGGCACTTAGTACCCAAATGCTAGAGTGCAACAGATTACAGATACCTTCTACATATGTTATACGGTTGATACTTACCCATACTATGGGGTCTCCGAGCTTGCTGAGGTATAGTAGGGCCTAGTAGTAGTAGTAGAAATAACTTTTATTCATATAATTCTGAATAGGAATAGGTTCAAAACTCCATTGAGCAAACTGCTAATTTCAAGGAGGTCCTTTATGCTAAAATGTTGTTGCCTATCCAAAAGTCATAATAAGTAGTTTAACAATGAATACAGTACATCACTAAATCACAATAACAATAATACAAATCACCACAGACATAGAACAAAGTGCATGGAATACATACCATTATCTAATTACCATATTTAAGTTATGCCTTCAAGACAACATTGCAATGGAACCATAGCTCTACAGAAAAACCATTGTTTTATTGGGCCCGTGCGAACAGTTAAAGTCAGGCCTTGCAATCTAATAAGCATTGAGTTCCACAGCATTTGCCCTATGAACCATGTTGATGACCTCCCAATTCCTAGATTGCATTTGGAACTGTATATTCTCTAGGCCTTGTGCAGATCTCAAGGACTCCCTAGTATCTCTGAATTTGAAAAATCCAGTATATACCTGGGCAAATTTTCCTTTGTAATTTAACCATATACAGTATGTCAGAGAAGCCAATCTCTCCTTTCCTCTAGCTTCAGCCAGTTTAAGGGTCTATATAGGTCACATTGATGTACCCTCCTGGGAGCATCGAGGATGAAACGAGTCATACTATTATACATTAGATCCAGCTTAGCTAGCTCTGTCCTCGATTCCCCAGCATAGACAATATCCCATAATCTAATACCAGAAGCACCATGGCATCAGTAATTTTTAAGCGTATTTCAGGAGTCATGTAGTATTTCAATCTATGCAGTATTCTTAGCTTTTACCCATATTTTTCAGTAAGGCCTCAAGGTCTGCTTCCCAATTTAATTTAGCATTTAGCACCACTCCTAGATACTTATACTTTGTTCCTTGTTGTATATGTGCTTCATCCAGAGCTGGATCACTAGGGGCATCACTTTGATCAACACACGTAAGCAATACTGACTGTGTCTTTTTGCATTTAAGCATAAGTTGTGTTTCCTAAGAAAGTTTTGATAATGAGAAAAAGCTCCTGCAATTTATATTGTATATATCACCTGTTGCTTTTCCTCTACATAGATTATTGTGTCGTCTACATGAATATGATAGATTACCATAGGATCGTTAAATTGCAAGCTGTTAATATAGATGTTGAACAAGAGGGGCCCAGTATAGATGCCTGAGGGACACCAGTTTTAATAACAGCTGTTGAGGATCTATAAGGGCCTACCTCCACCATTTGATCTCCTCCTATTAAATAGGTTTTAAACCAGTCGAGTTCCCCATGCTGTACCCCATTTCACGGAGTCTGGACAGGAGAATGTCATGGTGCAAGGTATCAAAGGCTTTGGATAGGTCCACAAATAAGGCACCCAGAGACATTCTCCTGTCCAGACTCTGTTTAATATCTCCCACAACTTTCATCAGTGCTGTGTGGGTACTATGTTTGGACCTAAAGCCTGCTTGATATTCATTTATCATTTTATTTGATTCCAAAAGTTCTTTAATTGCCTGGATACTAATTTCTCAACCATTTTGGAGACTGTAGGAAGGAGGAAATCGGATGATAGTTATTTATATCGTGTCTAGATCCACCCTTAAAGATTGGTATTATTTTTCCGATTTTCATCCCTTTGGGAACTCACCAGTAGAAAGGAAAGATTAATAATATATAAGTTAAGGGTAGGCAATGCATGGAGATGCATATTTCAATAATTTAGATGGAATATTGTCTAATCCACCAGCCTTCCTAGTATCTATCTTAGCAGCTCATCCCTTACTTCATTTATATGAATATGTTTAAATTTAAACACTTTTGGCCTATCTATTTTCTGGACTTCCTCTTTTCCTTGAGTTTCATCAATTGAGCCTGACCCAGGAGGAAAAGATCATAAAAGTTGTGTTCTGACACCTGAAAAAAAATCATTAAATGCATCTGCTACTGTGCTACTCAAAGGGACCAAATGACCATTTATTTAAATTATTTTTACCTGTACGTTATTTGTTTTCCCCATCAAATTGGCCATAGTGCTCAAAAGGATCTTGGAGTTTGGTTTGTATTGATTTCCAATTCTGTCTTATAGTATTTTTGTGTTTGTTAATCTAATTTCATAAATATATTTATTTCTGGCCTGCCTTTAAAGGTTCCAATCCAGCTGTACCTGTAAACTTTGCTTTATGCCATTTTTGTCTCCATCATTCCTAAATTTCTGCAGGACTGTGTTGTACCAAATAGGATAAAAGCTTCTACCCTCTTTCTTTTTATGGGGACATGATGTTCACAAACCCTTTCGAACTCTTGGTGGAAGTATATCCATGCCTCTGAGGCAGAGGGTACTAGTTTCAATCTGTCACAATTTAAACCTTCACTATCAAGCATCAAATTTACATAGTCAAATTGTTTATAATTTCTCCAATCAAAAGTTTGCCTAAGCTGTGAGCAGTGCAGAATGTACCATCCTACATTGAGCCAAATACAGTATGTTGGTGGGTTCACTGGATGCAGGTCAGTAGGCAAGTTGTTCAAAGCCAGAGGGTCAGCAGTGGAGAAGCATCTGAAGCCTGTTCTGGTGTTCATGAGGGACAATATAGTCCATTCCTGCCATAGATCTAAGCAGCTTCTGAGCTGGTCTGTCCTGTATCAGGGCTGGGATGTAGTCTGGCACATTACCTGTAGTTCATTTGTACATGAGCTGTAACAGATGAAGTTTTCTATGGTCACCTAAGTTCAGCCAGGCTACTATACAGTTCATGGTGGTGGCTATCATGGGGTGCATTTAGCACAAAGTGAGCAAACCTGTTGTAGTGAACTGTTACCTTGCTCAGGACAGATTTGTTGGCCCCATCATATAGTTTATCCGGTATATCAGCAGAGGAGTTAAAACTGTATTTATAATGTGAAGGCATGTGGGGGTAGAAAAGTATGAAAGGTAATAAAAAAATTGGAACAAAGATCAACAGTATGTTTGAACTCAAAATGTGTACTACCCAGTCAAGATCTGTTTCTGAGAAAAATATTTATCATAGTTTTTTTTGTGTGTAATATAGACAACAATATATGGGCAGCCATACACAACAAGCCTGTGTCTGTATTGAGAGGTTTTATGAAACCAGGAACCCAGCCCTCAAAACTCATGTGCCTCTCCCATCTATACTTGTACCCCACTGTTGTCTTTGCACAAGCCACCTAATTGAGCAAACTGTTTCACTGCCCCTGTATGTAAAAGTATTTCCTAATGTCCTGCCTAAATCTACCCCACCAGATTCTTCCTAGAAACTCAGAGAATTTCTCAACAGAAAAGGACCACTTGACCCACCAGTTTGCCCAGATGGTCCCTGCGAGTCTGTCTCTGCAGACCCTAACTGGTCACTGGCAACCCTCCTTCTTCCCTGGCTATTTACTAATATTCCCTGTGCCTGTTCCATGCATGTTTGAAGACCCTACTGTTTATACCTCCACCAATTCCACTGGCAGTATATTCCAGACATCTACTGCTCTTTCATTTAAGTAGTACTTCCTAACATCCTGTTATACCCCCAGCTTCATTGCATGTCCTCTTGTTCTGTTGCGCTTCCTTATTTGAAAGAGACTCCCCTACTGCACCTTGTTCACTCTTGGTGAGGTATATGTAAGTTGCTATCATTCATCTCCCTCTCGCTATCCTGTCTTTCAGGGTGTGCATGTTAACATCCTCAGTTTCTCCTTGTAGGGCTTTTGGTGCAACCCCTGCACCATTCTAGTTACCCTCCTCTGGAGTGCCTCCACCCTGTCTATATTTTTATGAGATATGGCCCCAGAACTGAACACAATATTCCAGGTGGTGTCTCACCAAGTGAGTGATACAGTGGCAACACCACCTCCCTCCTCCTGCTGGATATACCTTTCCCAGTGCATCCCAGCATTGCAATGACCCTACCCACTGCTTTGTCACATTCCCCTGCCACTTTGAGGTCTTTAGATATGATAACCCCAAGGTTCCTTTCCTGTTAATGACTTACAGTATATTCCCCATTATGTGCACAGTTCCTGGGTTCCTATACCATAGGTGCATAATTTTGCACTTTTTGGTTTGAACTCCAACTGCTATGTTCTTGACCAAGCCTTAACTTTCCAAGATCCCATTCCATTCTTTCCACCTTCTTCTGATTGTCCACCCTGTTACAGATTTTGGTATCATCTGCAAACATGCTTACTTTCCTTCAGTTCATCTGCAGTGTCCTTACGAAGATATTGAAGAGGACCGGTCACAGTACTGAGCCCTGCCGCACCTGCTGGTCACTTTTCCATAATTAGAGTGAGTGCTGTTAACCACCACCCTTGGTAACCTATCAGTTAACCAGTTTCTAGCAATTCCACTACTTTGGATACACCTCTAGGCTGCTCAGTTTTTTATCAATCTCCTGTGCAGCATAGTGTGAAAACCTTGCTAAAATCCAGATAGGCCACATCACTGTCTCCCCCCACCTGATCTGTTTCCCTGGTCACCCAGTCAAACAAATAAAGCAGGTTTGTCTGACATGAACCTCCCCACCCCCACCATGAATCCATGTTTCTTTGGTCATGCAGCCCATTGGATTCAAGATGCTCTACCAACCTTTCCTTTATCAGTTTTCCTTTAATATCCACACCACTGAGGTGAGGTGAGGCTCACCGGCCTGTAATTGCTAGCCTCTTCCTTGTTACTACTCTTATATAGAGGACCAAGTTGTCATCCTACCATCCTCTAGAACCACACCAAACTGCAGTGAGCTGTTGAAGAAGGCCATCATAGGGGCAGTCAGCACCTCCCAAGTTCTTTTAGTAACCTTGGGTGTATCCTGTCTGGTCCCATAACATTGTCCACTTTTAGGACTGCAAGTCCTTTCAGGACTATTTCCTCTGAAAATGGACTTGAGTCTACCTCCCAGCCCTTGTTCCTGCTGCTCCCTGGTAGTCCGTTACCCCTCCCTCCACTGTGAAGACTGAGTAAAAGTACCTGTTTAGGATGTCTGCTTTTCTTGGTCCCCTTCTGTACAGTTTCCCCTGCCACCCTCCTTATCCTCACTATCCTTCCCTTATTTTCCTCTTCTCACTTACTTACCTGATGAGGGTCTTATCCCATGTGCTAATTCACTGGCTATCCTTTTCTCTTGTATTTGTTTGAGTTCTCTCCTGTATTTGTGTTTGCACTTGGGTGAACAGTTTGCTGCAGTCTGCTTTGTGTATTCCTTGTAGAAACCTATATGTTTCTGTCATATTACCCTTCTCTCCTGATCTCCCAATGAGTACATCCCAAGGTCTGCTAGTCTCTCCATGTATGCCTACCCTGCCACACCTTAGTCATTCTGGTGACTCTCCTCTAAATTGACTCTTCCTTATCCCTATCTTTCCTCAGGTGTGGCTTCCAGAACTGTATGCAGTACTCAGATATGGTCTCACCAGAGATCTATAAAGATGCAGTATCAGCTCTTTGCATCTGTTTTAATCCACCTGCCTATGTATCCCAACATTCCATTGGCCTTACCTCTTACTTTATTACATTTTAAGCTAAGAGATATGATTTATGTATTTATTTATTTAAAGATTAACTAGGAAATACATGCTGAGCTTCTAAAAGCTAGTTTCAAAATGTGTCCGGGAGAGGAGATAACTAATCAGTATAATAATAAAGTATGGAAGTCAAATACAATTATACAGACAGACACTTGGAATTGTAAATATTGAGTCAATTTAGGACTGAATGCAATTAAAAAAATATAACAATATCTCATATGAGAGGAAGGGTAAGTAGTGAAACAGAGCAAAACTAGAGAGGAGAAGAACAAACAGTAACAAGTAGGGATGGAGTATAAAAGGAAAAGGGTCCTAGTGCGATTGCAGGAAGGATAACAATGGACATAAAGAAAAGCCCTTGGAGAGGAAGAAGAGGCAGAATTAACTGAAAGGGAAGAGAGGATCACAGTTTAGGAAAATGGTAGGAAAAGGCAACTGACCAACAGTAGATTTTGAGAGAGAGATGGTGTTACCGAGAGGTAGGAGAAGAGGGAGGAGGAGTTAGGAGGGATCTAGAAAGAGAATGGCGTCAAACCAGTATTTGGATAAAAAGAGACACAATGGGAAAGGTGCCTAGCTTCAAGAGAAGGAGAGAAAGGGCCGAGTAAAGAGAGCAGTGGTGAGTATAAGGGGAACAATCTAAAGCAAAATGACAGAAAGAATGAAAAAAGGGGTCCAATCTGGCAAGGGAGGATTTAGAGGCACTACTGTAGACTAATTCATCATAGTCAAAGATTAAATAGTATGACTTCTAGATTTCTCTCCTCCATTGTCTGTTCCACCCTGTCCCATACTGTATTCCATTCTTAGATACATGATCTTACACTTCTTTCTGTTGAATTTTAGCTGCCACACCGTGACCACCTTTCCAAACTCACCAAATCTTCCTTCATTACCATTATTCCTTCCTCACTGTCCACCCCTTCCACATATATTTGTGCCATCCATGAAGAGGCAGATTGTACCCTAAATACAGTACCCTACTCTACGTCACAAATACAAATGTTGCAGAACACCAGTCCTAAGACTGACCCTGTGGTACCACACTGAGAATCCTTCTCCTTGAAAACACCCATTCAGAACCACTCTGGTCCCCCCAACTGCCAGTAATGAATCCACTTTACAAGTTTCTCCCCTACCCCAAAATTAACCAGTTTCTTATTAACAAGCCTTCTGTGTGAAACAATGTTGACTGTATTGCTAAATTCAAGGTACAACACATCTGCATGCCGGCCCTTATCAACCGCTTTGCCATCTAATCGATAAAATCTGTCAGATTCATCGGACAAGATCTTCCCTAAAACAGTGATACCTTTTTGTACTACAATCCATTAGCCTCCAGGAATTCCACTGGCTCTACCTTAATACTGCCCTTCCAGAATTTTACCTACTATTGAGGCCAGGCTGACAAGACAGTAATTTCTCGGTCATCGTCCTACTGTTTTGTGCAAAAGTATCACGTCACGCTCTCTCAGTTCCTATGGCACCACTCTTGTCTCCAGCTTGTAAGGAAGAGGTTCAGTGGTTCCAACAGTAGATGCCCACTCTCCTTCAACAGCCTTGGATGCAGAATTTGTCTCTCCTTTAGTGTCCCCAGTGCCTCAGCACCCTCTCCTCTGCTATGACTCCATGCCCGTACTTGCTACCCTGTTCTTTCAGGGTCTTTACCACACTGTGGGAGTTGTTAATTTTCTTCACTGTGAAGAAAGAGCAGAAATATTCATTCAATATGCCTCTTACCCTCGTAGCTTTCCTCCTACCCTTCCCACTTTTCAGCCTAACAGTCCTTTCCTTATTATGCTTTTCTCTGATGTATTGAAGAAAACATTGTCTTCCTCCTTCACTCCTTCTTTGATTTTAAGTTCAACTTCCATTTTCACTTTCCTCATCATCCTATTGGTCTCATGTAGTTTGTCTCGTAAGCCTCCCTATTCAAACAACATGAAGTCTTGTTGTATTCTGACAATTGCAGTGATTCCCAACCTTTGAACTGCCCCGGAGAACTAAGGTTAACTTTCCATGCAGGGCATGGAGCGTTGAAGCTCAAGCTCGGTTGAAGTCTCTGTCTGGAGTGTTTTGAACTCACACCATCAGATTCCTTACTCTGTCTCACTGAATGGTCGCTCCGGAGATTTCTTCTTCAGCTCGGTTAGAAGTCGGTTAAAGTTTTCAGTTTTTCGTCGGTTTAAACTGATAAAAGTATCCATAGTCGGTTCAGTCTCTGTCTGTGGTGCCGTGGGTACTAGATAGGAATTGTTCTATTTTCTGTGTGGAACTTGTAAAGTGCAGTCGGTTCGGCTGACAAATACCATTTGATTGTGATTTTGCTATATTTAGTGTGTGGTTACGGTTCTTATCGGTTCTAAAAAAATGTGTTTTAACTGTTTTTTCCAATACTTGTGACACGGTTAGGAACGATAAAGGGGAGTCTTGCCTGGCGGTTGCCAAAAAAGGAAGTTTCATAGGTTGGCCAGTGTCTGAGAAACCCAAGAAAAAACGGGCAAACTGGGTTTCAACACTGCATTGAGTGTGGGAGGTCTTTGCCAAGGCCGATCCCCATACCACCTGTGTTTATTGTCTGGGGTTTGACCACCTCGATTCAGACTGCCAAATATGTAAACATTTTCCCAAATCTACCCTTGAGAAGAGATTAGGTAGACTGAGGGAAAAGAAGGCCGAGAAAGTCCGCTGACCCAGATGGCCAGCCCGGTTCGATTTCGACCGAATCAGAAGGAGTGCCTCTGACCAGGACAATACTTCTTCAGGCAAAGGAGAGCCGATTCTGAGGGATCAGTTCCAACAAAAAGGAAGTGCAAAGATAAATAGGCTGGTTTGGATCCAGAGGTTCATGTTCCGACTGCGAAGAGATAGTCAGGGTGATTCAGATTGTGTATCGCTCCATCCGGTTCCGACCGATCCTGCTCCTTCTGGCAGGGTTTGGTTCAGTTGGTCCCCGGTTCAAGAGTATACCCTTGAAGAATTTTATGAACCGTAGTTTGAAGAGGAAGGGAATTTGAGGATTATGTTGTAAGTGAAGGTCTGGATGTGCCTGTGGAACGGACATCTCCCAATATAGACCATCAGGTGTTTCCTCCTAGGCTTTCTGAGTCCCCTTTCCATTTTATGTTTTACAGGAAAGTGGCTGAAACCCTCCAGCTTCCTATGGAAGAGGCTGTGGAAGATCAAGAAGAGCCTGATTATGTAGAGATGATGGATATCCCAGAGTCCAGGAGACTGTCTGTTTCTCTCCATAAATCTTTGGGAAACAGACACAAAAATCTTAAAGTCTCCTAAGACTATATCCCTGTGGATAAAAGAATGGACAAGAGGTACACACTCTCAGGCTCAGACACAGAGTTCTTATACCAACAATGCAGCCATGTTGGGGTAGTGCAGGTTGCTGCCTGTGACAAGGCAAATATTCCCTTGGCTCCATACACACCCCAACAAGGACTCAGGAAGATTGATGCCATGGCAAAGAAGCAGTACCTGGCATCTTCTTTGGGACCCAGGCAGCGAACTACATGGCCTATACAGCCAGGTACCAGAAGTCCAGGTGGGACACTGTACTGGCACTGGCTAAACAGGCCTTCCCCAGCTAGCCAAGGAGCTGGAAGCAGTGGCTGCAGATAGGATTGAGGCATCTAAAGTGCAATTTCATGCTGCTGTGGGCTCTAATGATGTTTCATCAAGAGTTATGGCTACATCTGTGGCTCTTCAGAGGATGGCTTGGCTCAGATGTACTAGCCTCTCTCAGGACACAGGGCTAAGGCTATGGATTTTCCTGTAGTGGGTAATTCCTGTTTGGGGAGCAGACAGAGAATTATATGAAGAAAATGGACGAGTACAGGACCACTTACAGGAGTGCTCAGGCCAAGGAAAGGCAGGCAACTCCTTAAAGCAGCAGTCTAGGGCAGTGGCTTTCAAAGGCCTTTACCAAGCACAGGCCTCTTCTTCTTCTTCCTTTCGCAGAGGGGTTCTTCAGAGGAGAGGCAGAAGGGGATGAGCAGGCCTGCATCGCCCCTCAGCCTAAACTTCTGCCAAGCAGACACCCTGATGGGTCTGCCTGGGTTGACTGTCCTATTCAGTAGGGGCAGGCTGGCTTACTTTGTCCAGGACTAGGCGTCTATTACAACAGACAAGTGGGTCCTGGAGTAAGTAACCAGGGACTGGTTCTCAGCTTCAGAAAATTTCCAAAGATGAGAGCCAGATCTTTTCCACCTGCAAATCTTTCGAAACCCTTGCCCTAGAGACAGAGGTTTCTTCTCTCCTAGCTTTAAGAGCTATAGAGAGAGTACTACCCTACACTGGGGCAAAGGACTGTACTCCAGGTACTTCCTGACCCCAAAAGACAGGGAGTGGCGACCCATCCTAGACCGCAGATATCTGAACAAACATCTTTTAAAAAAGTTCAAGATGATAACTCTGGGAATAATCCTTCCTGTCTAAGACCAGGGACTGGCTAGCCTCCCTGGACCTCAAAGATGCCTACTTTCACATTCCCATCAGGTGCTCCCACAGAAAGTAGCTCAGGTTGAGTTGCCCTCAGGCCACTATCAGTTCAGAGCAATGCCCTTTGGCCTAACCTCAGCTCCAAGGGTTTCACAAAGTGCCTGGCAGTAGTAGTTGCCTTTCTAAGAAGGCAGAAGATTTCCATATTTCCTTATCTGGACGATTGGCTATTAATGGGTCAATTTCCAGACCAAGTCAAGTCTCACCTGCAAGTGACCCAGCAAGTGCTCACTTCCTAGGATTTCTTCTCAACCTTCCAAGTCAGTTCTCGAACCAGTCCAGCTCCTTACTTTTATAGGGACAGAACTGGATGCACTCAGAGCAAGAGCATTTCTTCTCCTAGAAAGGGCAAGGGCTCTTATTGAACTAGCTTCTTCCTTCAGCCTTCAGGTATCTCGACCAGCAAGGCATTTCCTGCAGCTCTTGGGCCACATGGCAGCTTCAACAGCAGTGGTACAAGGGGCAAGATTCAGATGAGGGATATTCAGTTCCACCTGAGAGCTTACTGGTCTCAGAGAAAGGACTCCTTACCAAACTGATTCCAGTGACTCGACCTTGATCCAGGCCCTCCAGTGGTGGCAGGATCAGGACAATTTAGGGCAAGGTGTTCTTTTGTTGCTCAGCCTTGTTTAGTGGTCCTTACCATGGATGCTTCTCTTCTGGGCTGGGGAGCCAACCTGGGGTCCCACACTGCCCAGGGCCTGTAGTTCCCAAGAATCCCTTCTCCACATCAATCTTCTAGAGCTCAGGGCAGTCTTTCTAGCTCTAAAGCGTTCTCACAGTCAGTTCAGAACAAGGTGGTTCAAGTCAGAACAGACACTACTACCATGTGGTACATCAACAAGCAGGGAGGCACTCAGTCCATGGCATTGTGCACAGAAGCCATGAAGTTGTGGTCCCTGGCTTATTCCCTGCAAGCCTCTCTTGTAGCAGTTCACCTTCCAGGCAAGGACAATGTGCTAGCAGATGCACTGAGCAGGATTTCTCAGGGCCATCACGAATGGTCCCAGGACCCTCAGGTGTTGAAATGATTTTTTAGGTGGGGCACTCCAGAGATAGAGCTCTTTGCAGCCCCAGACAATCACCAACTCTCTCTCTTTGTTGCAAACCTCCAGTCTTGGGCTCAGTCTCCCTGGATGCCCTGATTCTGAATTGGGAAGGAAGTTTCTGTATGCCTTTCTCCCTTCCCTCCTGTTCAAAGTTTTAGTCAAAATAAGGTCTCAACCTTGCAAGGTGATTCTGGTTGCTCCAGATTGGGCCAGACAGCTCTGGTACCCCATGTTGCTGTCCTTAGCAGTCCATCTTCCCTGTCTCTTCCTAGGAATTACAACCTATTAACATCCTCTCAGAGAAGGATTTGGTACCCCAATCTTCAGTCCCTCAATCTCAAGACATGGCTCTTCAGGAGTTAGAGTTTGCAGATCTGCATCTTTCCCAAGGGTGCTGGACATCCTCAAGGCTTCTCGAAATCCCTCCACCAGAAAGACTTACAACTCAAATGGAAAAGTTTCAGCATTTGGTGTTCTGAGAAGAATATTTCTCTAGACACTGCTGAATTGCCTCTGGTTCTGGATTATATGGTCCATCCCTAATGGCCTAGGCCTCAGACCAGCTACTGTCAAGGTACACTTGTCAGCTGTTTCTGCATTTTTGTCTGTGGGAAGCCTTCCTCACTATCTTCCATCCTGTGTTCTGTAAATTTTTAAAGGATTGTTTCACACCAACCCCTTTAGAGACCCTGCCCTGCCTGGGATTTGAATGTTTGCATTGCTCAACTTATGCAACCCTCTTTGAGCCTCTGTCTTCAGCAGAGCTTAAGTACTTGACTTGGAAAACTCTGTTCTTGGTAGCCATTACCTCTGCCAGGCGTATTAGTGAATTGCAAGCCCTGTCAGTGGAACCTGATTTTATCTCCTTTCATAGGGATAAAGTGGTCCTTAGAACCAATAGAAGGTTCTTGCCCAAAGTGATTTCATACTTCCATTTAAACCAGTCTATGTCTCTCCCTGTTTTCTTCAATGATCATTCTTCCTCAGGAGAGAGGAAGCTACACAGTTTAGATGTCAAAGAGCCCTTAGTTACTACATAGAACGTACCATGGGTCACAGGTTTGACTCCTCCAGTTGTTCCTCACTTATGGAGAAGTGGGAAAGGCATACCTGCCACCAAAAGATCTGTTGCCAGATGGATTGTGTCTTGTATACAATTCTATGAAAAAACTGGGAAAACTCCACCCTCAGGCCTGAGGGCTCATTCCACAAGAGGTACAGCTGCTTCAATGGCTGTGGCTAGGATATTCCTCTCCTAGAAATTTGTCAAGCAGCCACCTGGAAAACAGTCCATACCTTTACCAAGCATTACTGTCTAGATATCCAGGCTAGGAGTGATGCTCAGTTTAGAACAACAGTACTTCAGAGCCTATTCCCAAAGTAGGTTCTGTCCCTCCTCCTTGGAGGTACTGCTTAGTAGTCTGCAGTTGTCAGAATACAGCAAGACTTCATGTTGTTTGAAGAAAAATTACTCACCTTAGTAATTATGTTTCTTCTAATGGAGTCTTGCTGTATTCTGACCTCCTCCTGCCTCCCTCTCAGAACCTGTTTTTGGGAAGTGGGTGGGCAGGTGCAGTGTTGCACCCAGGGTGTATTTGCTGGCACCCTCCTCCCTTTGTTTGAGTGCTTATTTATTATTATTTTTTAAGTACATTGGATTTAGTTTTTGGGTTTCCTGACTTGAGTTTTCCTTGTTGATCCAAAACTTTTCAGCCAGTTGGCTAGTAGAATTTTACAATTTCCACATAGAATTTTTAGTTTTAGTTGGGCTCGTAAGAATCTGACGGTTTGAGTTCAAAACACTCCAGACAGAGACTTCAGCCAAGCTCAATCTCAGTGTTCCGTGCCTGCATGGAAAGTTACCTATAGTTCTCCAGGGCAGTTCAAAGGTTGGGAATCACTGCAATTGTCAGAATACAGCAAGACTCCATTAGAAGAAATATAATTACTAAGGTGATTAATTTTTTCTTCTTGTCCGATAGGTTGGAGGTGTTCCTTTTAAAGGCCACCCTGTTTTCCATCACTACTATCCCACCTCCTTGGTATACCATTATAGCGTTCATTTTTATTCACTTTTCTTACACAAAGATTTGTGGCTACTTCTAAATCTTCCTAACACCCCATTATCTGTCTACTTCTGCCAGCTTTAATCCCTAGTTTCCCCAAGTAGTTCTCACACTCTTTCAAAATCAGTCCTCCTTAAATCCAACACCTGATCCTTGAAATGGTTTATTCAGCTTCTAGCACTGTGCTGAACAGTGCTGTCTGATATTCACTTTACTACTCTCCAGCAATTTCCATACAGTAACCTGTCTGACATTCTCACTACTTGTGGGGAGCATGTCAAGAATAATTCCTTACCTTGTTGGTACTGCAAGGTATTGTGCCAGAAAGTTGTTCTAAAATGCATTCACTAGTCCATGGCTCCAGATGTTTGATGCTATAGGAATACTCCAGTGCACATTTAGCATGTTGGCGTCCCCATTAGCACCACCTCACCCCACATTGCAGCCTTTCTGATCTCTTCTCCTAAGGACCATGCCTTTTGCCTCCTTCAGATTTTGCAGTCTATAAGCTACCTTTCTCTGATGACCCTCCCATAGCTGCCGACAATTGCACTCATATGGTCTCCCCCTTCACGTCCCTATCCTCTATGGCTGTAATGTATTTTCTCACATATAAGGGATACCCTGCCTCCTCTGCCTTCTACCTTGTCCTTCCAAAGAATGAGGTAGGTAGATGGGAACTACAAGATCCCAGTCATGGTACTATGCTGCCCAGGTTTTCATCACTGCTACTAGGTTGGACTGGGCCTCCGCTACCAGCTCCTGGAAGTCACCCATCTTATTCCCTAGGCTTCTGGCATTTACACACCTCTCTAGGAGTCCATCTTACGTTCCCTTCTGGCTCTGGCCTTCTCCCTCTGTACCTTACCCCTTTGGCCTTGTGGATGCTGCTTTCCTCTCTCCCTCTGGGAGTAGTGGATGTCTTGTGCATCCTGCTATGCCAATGTCAGTGTTGGGAGGTCCATTACACCCTATTGCAGACTGGATGGGCAGACTGGATGGGCCTGCGGTCCTTATCTGCCGTCACCTTCTATGTATGTTTCTATTATTTTAGTAGGTATGCCTAGCCTCATCTACACAGCCTCACCCATTACCATTTAAGTGAACTGTAATGTGTGCTGCAAATCTCTACCCCAACACTCAGGGACCTTCTTCATTAGGGTGTAGACCATCTCTGTTAAACAGCTGCCATCCTCTACAGCGATGACCCCAATCCCCATATACTGAAACTCTTCCCCAATTTATTATTTATTTATTTAGAAACATAGAAGTTGATGGCAGATAAGGACTGCAAGGCCTATCCAGTCTGCTCATTTTTTCTGCCTTATGAATGTGTCATAGGCCTTTACACTGTCAATCGCCTATCTATTCATACTCATCTGTATTGCTCCTTATGCCTATCCCATGCCTGTTTGAAGCCCTGCACTGTATTACATCCACCACTTCCGAGATAGGCTGTTCCATGCATCCACCACCCTTTCTGTGAAACAGAACTTCCTCACATTACCCCTTAATTGGCCTCCTCTAATCTCATGCTGTTTTTCTTATATTGAAACATGTTAGACTCTTTCACCTTGTTAATGCCCTTAAGGTGTTTGAAACCTTGTGAGTTCTCTACGACTGGGTGCGAGTGCCTTGGACCTGGGTAGACCAGTGGGACGTCCTCTTTCTAGACTTCAGCAAGGCATTTGACTCTGTTCTTCACGAGGGCCTGTTGGATAAGCTGGGAGAAATGGGGTGGAGAACCAGATGATCAGATGGATGGACAACTGGCTACAGGACCGGACCCAGAGGGTCGTAGTTAGCAGGATAGTCTCATCCCCAAGGAATGTCATTAGTGGGGTCCCACAGGGATCAGTCCTTGGCCCCTCCTGTTTAACGCCTATGTTTCTGACATAGGACAGGTATCAGGAGTGAGATGAGTCTCTTGCAGATGACTCAAACCTGGGGGTGGTGGTGGATGAGGAGGAGAGGTGGCCCAACAGGGGACCTGGAGGCTCTGGAAAGATGGTCTAGAAGTGGAGCTGAGGTCCAATGCAGGGAAATGCAAGGTACTGCACCTGGGGCCAGAAACCCCGGCCAAGTGTACACCCTGGGGGAATGCTACAAGTCTCAATGGCTGAGAGGGACCTGGGGTGATGGTGGATGTCAAGATGAATAACTCGGAGACTTGTAGGAGGGCAGCAGCCAAGGCCAACAGGATGCTGGGATGCATCGCTAGGGATCATCTCAGAAGGAGGAGGTGATACTCCCTCTGTATAACTGCTTGGTGAGGCCACACCTCGAGTACTGCGTGCAGTTTGGAGACCACACTTAAAGAGGACATTAAACTCCTGGAGAGAGTCCAGAGGAGGGCAACCAAAATGATTTGGGGCTTGGGGAACAGGACTTATGGAGAGGCTCAAGAGCTAAATATGTACACATTGGAAGAGTGAAGGGACTGGGGGGACATGATAGAGGGTTTTCAGGTACATGAAGTGGGTAAATAGGGAGGAGCAGTCAGGGTGCTTTGAAGGAAGGAGGAGGGAGACTAGAGGGCATGGGTGGAAGCTGGAGAAGGGAAGATTCAGGGGAGAAAGGAGGAGGTGCTACTTCACTGAGAGGGTGGTGGAGCCATGGAATGCACTGCCCAGGGGGCAATTGGAGGCAGAGACAGTGGAGGGGTTCAAGAGGGGTGGGACAGGTACAGGGAAGGGTTCTGGAAGCAAAATCCAGTGCAGCGAGAATATCCGGAACTGGGACAGGAGAAGCCAGAGAGGCGAGGGGCAGCAAGGTCAGCTCCCAGGGTGGGAGCTGACCAAATGAGCAGACCACGAAAGACCATTAGGCCTATTCTGCTGGCATTTTAGTATGTTAGTAATGTTTCAATCATATCTCCTCTCTTCTGCCTTTGCTCTAGGGTATACATATTGAGCTGCCTTAATCTGTCCTCATATGTTTTCTGATGCCGTCCTGCACCATTTGATTGCCCTTCTCTGGACTTTTATCCATTGTGTTAATGTCCTTGTGCAGATAAGCCTCCAGCATGCAGTACTCCAGATGGGGCCTAACCAGTGTCTTGTAAGAGATTATTACCTCCCTCTTATGACTTGTGATACCCCTACTAATACACCCCAACATCCGCTAGCCTTACCTACTGTTTTAGAGGTCTGCTTGGATGATTTCAGGTCATCTGTGATGATGATGCCCAAGTCCCTTTCTTCCCTTGTGATTTCCAGCAACTCCCCTCTCAACCTATAGGTGGCTTCAGGGTTTCTCTTCCCTATGTGCATGATCTTGCACTTTTGCATTAAACTCCAGTTGCCACTCTTCCGACCATTTTGCCAGCTTATCCGATCTCTTCTCATTCTGCCCACCCCATCTGAGTCATCTACTCTATTGCAGATCTTGGTGTCATCGCAAACAGACAAACCTTACCCTCCAGTCCATCGGCATTGTCACTGATGAAGTTATTGAAGAGGACTGGCACCAGGACTGATCCCTGGGGTACCCACTTGTGACTTGCATCTCTTCTGACTATATACTGTTTACCACCACTCTGTGTTCTGCCCACCAACAAGTTTTCCACCCAGTTGACAAACTTCTGACCCACCCTGAGCCTACCCAGCTTATTAATCAATCTTCTATGTGGAACAGTATCAAAGCTTTGCAGAAGTCAAGGTAGGTGACATCAACTGCATCCCTTGGTCCACCACTCTGGTTACCTAGTCAAAAATCTATGAGATTAGTTTGACAGGACCTTCCTGTTGTAAACCATGCTGTCTTGGATCCTGTGCTCCTATGGATTCCAGGTGTTGCACTATCCTTTCCTTAAGGTGCCTCCATAATCTTGCCCACTACTAAGGTAAGACTGACTGGTCTGTAGTCCCTGCCTCCTCCCTGTTACCACTCTTGTGGAACAGGATCACATGAGCCTTCTCCAGTCTTCTGGGACCTCTCCTGTGCTCAGAGACTCACTAAACAGTTCTGATAATGGCTTTGCTAGTTCCACCCTTAGCTCCTTTAGTATCCTGGGATGTATGCCATCCGGTTCCATTGCCTTGTCCACCTTAGCTTAGTGAGCTTTTTGTAGGATCCTTTCTTTATGAAGGGACTTGTGCACACCTCCTCCCTCTCCCTGTGTCCATGGTGCTGAGCTGTGGGCCTGTCCTACTTTCTCCTCAGTAAATACTGAGCAGAAGTATCTATTTAGAATAGATGCTTTCCTTGGTCCTCTCCTCCCCTTATCCCCCTTTGATCTTAACAATACCCCTCTGGACTTTCTCCTTTCACTAATGTATCTATAGAAACCGTGTCTCCTTCTTTTACTATTCGTGGTAGTGTTTCCTCGGTTTGGGCCTTTGCCTGCCTTACTGCCTTTCCTGCTTCCCTTAAGGAAGTTTGGTATGCCTCCCTATCTTTGTCCGCTGCATTCCCTTATATTTCCTGAAGGCCAGCCTTTTGACTCTGACCTTTTCTGCTATTGTTTTTGAGAACCAAAGTGGTTTCTCCTTTTGCTCTTGCTTTTCTCCTTAACACAATGGGATGTTGCTTCATGTATTGCATCCTTAATGCTTGCCCACTTTGCCTGTACCCCTCACCTGTATTTCTTCTTGTCAAGACTACCTTAACTCTGTTGGCCATTTTATCAACGTCAGCTCCTCTGAAGTCTCATATTTGTGCCTTGGAATGGGATGATTTAGTTCTAGTGGCCAAATTGAACCATACCATGTGATGGTCACTGGCCCCCGGTGACCTACCTGGAGATCTGTGATCCTTTCCCATTAGTCAGTACTAGATCTAGGATAGCCCTGTCTCTTGTGAGTTGTTGTACTAGTTGTTTGGGGCCTTCTCCTTGCAGGGAATCCACTATGTGTCTAGTTCTGGCAGATGTTCCTGCTGGCATTGACCAGTCTGTATCTGGCATGTTGAAGTCTCCATTATCAGAACCTCCTCTTTAGCTGTCATGTTTTGTATATCTTCTAACAGTAATGTGTCTATGTCCTCCCCTGGTCTGGAGGCCTGTAGATAACCCCAGTTAGTATGGCTGTCCCATTTCCTGTTTCAGGGTGACCCACAGTTCTTCTGGCTCGTTATGTGTATTCTGAATTTCTGTAGCTTAGATTTTTCATTGACATAAAGGGCTGCTCCCCCCTTTTGCCCGGTCTCTTCTGAACAGTACATAGCCGGGTACTGGAAGTCACCCAAGTGTGGTTACTGGTGAACTCATGTCTAAGCTAATGGCTACTATGTCCAGTTTAGCTCTGTCATTGTTGCTCTGGGTCTGGGACCTTGTTTCCCAGACTGTGGGCATTTGTGTACATGATTTTCCATTGCCCATTTATTTAAAATTTGAAAACAGGAAAGACACACTGAGCTGAGGCTCATTTCCAGCTGTGACCCTGGGGAGAGGGGTGGGTGTGAGCATATAGGCATTACTAGCATTAAAGGTGCAACAAGAGCAAGGTACAAGTGTAGAACTATATAAAACAATGACATTTACAAAGATTGCAAATGAGCTAAAAAGCTTACAGTGCACATGGATAGGCTGAACAAAAGTTTGTACCGTAAGTGTGCTTGACTGACTTTGGCTGTCAAGAGAGCGAACTGGGGCCAGGAGTTCAGGGAATGTATTAATCCTTTAGCCATGCCCTAAACTGAGAAATCCTGAACTGCCACTTCTTTTCTTCGTGTGACCTGATGAACCTGCCCTTTTTTGGTGTCCTCCATAAAGCTTGGAAACTGTTCTGAATTTTTCCAACATTTTTCTTGAACCTTTCCAACACTCCCCTGGCCAGATCATTCATTCCTATATGCACCATCAGATCTGATTGCCTTCCCATTGTCCTAGTGAGTTTCACTAGCTGAGGCCCAAGTGTAGCAGCCATGGCCAAGGATTACAGTGGACCATCTTCATTTTGAGTCTATGGGGCACACCGCCCTATCCATCCCTGTGCAATGGGTTCCAAACTATACAGCTCTCCTGAGCCTGCTATCACTTTGGGGCTCCTACCCTCCACCCTAGCATGACCTTTCTTGATGACACCTTCGTCATGTGTGTACCAGCCCCACTCACCTTGATGCAGGGATCTGAATGAACCTGTACTTCCAGAAGTCGGAAGCAGTTCTTAGTAGGTATTCCTGGCTTCATACTTACCCATCCTCCCCATACCCCTCTTGTTTCCTTCACTGCTGTCCATCCTCCCTTGCTGGACTGAGGAACCATCTGCAGAAGTGGCTCTTATAGTGATGCTACTGCCCAGTCTTCCTGTACTTCAAGAAGCATATTTCCGTTTTGGCCATACTGGGCTACTGTTTGTTCAGGAGAGACAGGAAATGGAAGAGGAGGAGGGTTGTGCTACATATAAGGAGGAAATCAAGGCCACGGAAGTACAGGGGCACCGGAGGAAAAGGAAGTGCTGGAGGTGCTGTGTGTCATCCTGGAGACTGGCACTGGGGCTGCTGTCTATACAGGGGTGGTTTACAGACCTCCAGCATAGGGAGAGGAGTTGGGTAAGGCATTTTGGGAAGCCATAATCAGGATGGCAAGTAAGGGAGAGGTACTGCTAGAGATTTAATTTCTCACAAAATAATTCTCCACAAGCTGCATAAACCTTTTAGTGATTAAATAACTCTAATAGAAATTGATAGTACATTTTATGGAACACTCATAGTTATATGTGCCTTGGTTCTTTCTGTCCTGAAACCTCAACAGCCAGGCACTACATTTACTATTTTCCAATTACCTTGAGCAGTAAGTTCCTTAAAAATATATGTCCCAGAAGACAGAAACATTCACTAGGCAGGATTTTAAGTACTCTCTTAAGTTATACAATAGATTTTAGTTCATTCTGAGTCCCTATTCACACACAAATACACCTTGCACATAATGCTCTGTGACCATGGGATATAACAGACACGAGCTGAGTGCAGAGACACATCCATTATAACTAGATTTCATTGTAGTAACGTTAACCACAATTATGCTGGCTGTGCAGATTTAGGAAAGAAGAAGACTGTTGGCCCATCAAGTTCTTTTGCCCACACATTCTAAGCCAGTAGTAAAAGTAATTTAGTTTAAATTAATTTGAAGTCACTATAGTAGTTTTGATTCTTGGAGGATGTGACTGTAGGATCTTTTGAGTGTAAGTAGATACATATATTCCTATATTCAGAGATACTTAAGATTTTTACTCAGTGAATTTGGATTTTATTCCATTTCCCCAAACTTTTCTTTTTATGCAGCTTTACATATACACAGATATCCTACATAGACAATGATGGCAGCAAAAGGCCCGTTGGCCCATCCAGTCTGCCCCTACTTAACTACTCTGCACTGGCCCTTGTGGCCAACCCTCCCTTGTTTCTGCCTTTCATTTTCTAACCAGTTCCACATGCCTGTCCTATCCCTGCTTGAAGCTGCACTCTGATTTGGCCTGTACGACTTTTTCTGGCAGGTTCCTCTTGTCCTCCACTCCTTCTTTGAAAAGATACTTATGAAGTCCTTTGAAACCTCCCTTGTGAGTTTATATGAGTTCCCCTTGTCTCTATCTCTCTCTCTCTTCTTTCTGAGCTCAAGGAGAAAAGCTCCTTGGCGTCCATCCTGCTTTTCCCATGTAGGTACATGTATGTCTCGATCATGTTGCCTCTTTCCTTCCTTTTCTCAAGGGTGCACATGTTCCAAGTCCTGCAGCCTCTCCTTGAATATCTTGCCCCTTATTCCACTGATCAGCTTGGTTGCCCTGTACTGTACTGCTTCCATCATGTTGCAGTCTCTCCTCACATATGGAATCCAGTACCTTGCACAGTATTCCAGGTGTGGTCACACCAGTGATCTATACGATGGGAGGATCACTTTCTGACTTCTTCTGCTTATCCCCACCCTATGCAACCCAGCATCTTGTCTGTCTTTCCACAGCTGTATTACAGTGTGCTGTTGTTTCTAGGCTCGCTGATATTATGACCCCTAGATCCTTTTTCTCCATGGTACTCTCCAGCACCACTCCCCATTTCATTTTACATTCTGGTGTTCCTCTTCCACTTCACAAAAGTGGTAGCAGGGAAGAGACTGGCAATTATATGCCAGTCAACCTGACTTTGGTGGTGGGATAGTTAATGGAATCACTGCTGAAAGAAAGATTGTGGAATATCTTGAATCCAACAGGTTATAAGATCCAAGGCAACATGGATTCACTGGGGGTATGTCAAATGAATCTGATGGAGTTCTTTGACTGGATGACCAAGGAACTAGATCAGGGTGGAGTGGTAGATGTAGCCTACCTAGATTTCAGTAAGGCATTGAACACTGTTCCACGTAGGAGGCTAGTAAGCAAGCTGGGTAGCTTAGGAGTGGGTCCAAAGTGGTAAACTGGGTAGGAAATGGGTTAAGGGATAGGAGGCAGAGGTGGTAGTAAATGGGGTTCATTCAAAGGAAGGGAGGGTGACCAGTGGTGTGCCTCAGGGACCAGTGCTGACACTAGTCCTCTTTAATGTCTTTATAAATGATGTTACAGAGCAGCTGGAAGGAAAGGTTTGCCTCTTTGCAGATGACACCAAAATGCTGTAGGGTGGACACTCCAGGGGATGGAAAGGATGAGCAGCGACCTGAGAAAACTCAAGGAGTGGTCAAGAGTATAGCAGCTGGGTTTCAATTTGAAAAAGTGCAAAATAATGCACTTAGGGCACAGAAACCCAGTGGCAGTGTACAAAATGGGTGGGTGGTACTGATGACCACCAAGCAGGAAAGAGACCTGAGGGTGAGCATATCAGATGACCTGAAGGTGGCCAGGCAGTGCTTGTTGGAAGGACAAGTGGGATTCTGGCATGCATAGGGAGGGTATCACCAGCAGAAAGAGGGCGGTGGTGTTACCTCTGTATAGCTCACTGGTAAGGCCCCACCTTGAGTACTCTATTCAGTTCAGGAGACCACATCTCAGAAAGGACATAGGGTGGAGCGGCCCAGAGGACGGCAACTAAAATGGTGCGGGTCTGCAACAGAAGACCTACAAGAAAAGAATAAAGGACCTAAATATGTACACCCTGCAAGAGAGAGAGGATAAGATAGATATCTTTAAATACCTTATGGGGATAAAAAGTTACAAGAGGAAGTACTGTATTTTTCAGAAGAAAAGGTGCTCAAAGACAAGGGGCATGATAAGAAACTGGAAGGGTAGATTCAGGAGAGATGTGAGGAAGTACTTCTTCACAGAAAGAGTGGTGGATTGATTCATGGAACAGTTTTCCAGCAGAAGTGATAGGGGCAAGAAGCGGTGGGGTTCAAGAATGCATGGGATTGGCATAAGGGAATCCTAATGAAAAGGAAAGGGTGGTGGTGAATGGGCCAGAGAGCAAGCAGGATCTGTGGTGATACTGTAGGCAGGGAAAATGAACAGACTAGGTGGGCCAAGCAGCCCTTATCTGCTGACAAGTTCCATGTTTCTGTTACTTCCCAATGTGTATCACTTTACATTTTTAGCATTGTAGCCCAGCTGCCAGATCTTTGACCTGCTCTCCAACCTGCCCAGTTCCTCCCTGAGTTCTTTTATCCTTTCCTCCATGCCCACCCTTGTGCACATCTTTGTGTCATCTACAAGAGGCAGATTTTGCCCTTGATGCTTTCTCCTGTGTCCCAAATGAATATGTTGACCTCTAGGTAAACCATTGTAAATGAGGTTGTCTCAATGCTTTTTCCTGTATGAACATATTTCGACTGATTGATTGCTTTTGAAAGTAATTCTGCTGTACGTTCACAGTAGATGTTCTTTGCATGTTGCATTATCTAGTCTGTACAGATTTATAGTACACTGTGTACAGTGCTTAAATTCTTATTTTTTCCACAGGGGACATACATTGTTTATAAAGATGGCGATGTTAATCACCCAATGATCCGAGAAAGGTCTGGCATAACAGTGAATTCAACTTTGACAATGTCCTGACAGCTATGATGGCACTTTTACTGTCTCCACTTTGAAGGCTGGCTCATGTAGTTTATATTTGAGATATGATGTACTCATATTCATCAGGGCAAGAATGTTGCCACTCATTATGCAACAGTTATTGACCTGTCCCTGTAACACTGTAACAATACATTCATTTTAGGATATCTCACCACTCATTTGTCCACGGTACCCTGTAATGTTCTTGGTAATTAGAAATTTGTCCATACTAATCATAAAACTCTTTTGTCTTTATAGCCACTGTCTCCACTGGTATGCTGTTCAGTAGGTTCAACACCCTCTGATATAAAAATGCCTTCTTAAACTGACCTCATATTTATCATCTTTGAGCTTCAGGGCACATCCCTGCATTCGCTGGGGCACAGCAAATCAGTAGCTCTGTCTATTAAGTTTTGTCAATACTCTTGAATATGCAGGGAACAATTTGCTGAGCCGACATGAAGGTCGTACAGGCCTTCTGGTGGCTCTTAGAGTGATCCTTTGGATCCAGCTCCAAAGGCCATCCCAAAGCCAACCAGAGCTTCCTACCCTGAAGGGACTCAGGAAGCATGGACAGACAGAGCCCACACCTGACCACGGCATGATGCCCACCCGCCAGTACAGGCATATGTCATGTGGATGCCTCCTAAAGTCCAGATAGACTACAGTATGTCTATGGCCCTGTCCATGTCTTTTTATGAATAAAGTTTTTATTAGTTTTAAACATGACATCAGTTACAATTCATTAAATAAGACCATAAAGTCAGATTATTAGCAATACTTGATTCAGATGTATAGCTTAATAATACACAAACCTATCCTATAAGTACCATAGTAATATTGGAAGTAATTTTCTTTTAAGTATACAGTACTCTCACTACTGTTAATCTAATCATTAAATCACATCCTGTAAGTAGTTCTAAAGGAAGTATAATAAGCTAATCGAATTGATCAACCAAGAAATGTAGAGACTGGTAAAGAGTAAAACATGAAAGAAGAGGAAATAACAAACAGCAGAAGAAACAACAGAGTAGTGTACTAGGTTGGAGTTGGATGGTGGCACAGAGGCAGAGTTCTACCAGGGTCATTGGTCGACACCACAACTAGTGAGGACAGGGCCAGCTTACGGGGATTGTATGGCTCTGTTCTCCTTACCTGGAGGTTCCCCCATGGATATTTATTGGGTCCCTTCTGTGATGTGGAGGACCCTTTTGGATGACTCTGACAGGTCCTTTCCTTGGGCAAGGCCACCTTGGAGATCATGAGTTTCACCCTCATCTAGCAGAGCCTCAACACTTCATGGAGAGTTTGCCTACATTTATAGGCCCTAATGGGCCACTAACATATGAGAGCAACAGAGGAGTTTGTAGGTGCCTTAAGTACTTTCATTGGGAGTATGATAGGGCTAGCTTAGTCCCTTCTCTCCGGCACCAACAATTCCTGGGGTCAGTGTCTCATCTCCATCATTATCCTCCTCCTCAGTAGACAATGAATCATCACTTCACTTATTTTCAGCTGCTGAGTATGCTCTGTACCAGAGATTCTTGGTGGTGATGCTCCAGACACTTAATGTTTCTTCATATACAAGTCACGAACCAGCAGCCCTGCAACCTCCTTGGGGTTCCCAATGTCAACACAGTTGTCATTCCTGCATGGACTATAGCCTTTTGAGGCATCAAGGGCAATGGGAAGGTATTCCTTTCTTGTGCAGCCATCCCCAGGAACTTCCTCCTCTGGTATAATGCACCCACATGGTCTGCTGGTGAGGTACTTCACCCCTCTTCAGGGCTTGAAGTACTACAGACCCTGTTGGGGCCTCAGTGCCTCACACATGATTGACCTCCAGAGGCAGCCTCTGCTCAGATGGATGCCCTTGGCTGGAAGGTTTTCACCTTATCACACACCCTCATATACATCTGCACACCACACACATATGGCAACCTTCATTTGTTGCCTATGGTTGCTGCTAAGTTAACTCTTGGCTGCCATGCCTCAGAGTAAATAAGTCAGGCAGGCCACTGACCTTTCTTCTCAGGGCCTGGAGATAGCTCAGCATCAGTCAAGAGCATTGTACAATGCCAATGAGGTAGCCTCCAGGAACTGCAGTCTGCATCAGGCAGATGGCATAGCTTTGCCTCTCCAGCTACAGTAACACCTCTGGCATGGCATGAGGTGCTCAACTTATATTTTCAGGGGCTCATTTCTTCTCCCTCTGGGTCAGGCAGGAACTGTCAGAAAAGCCTCCTGTTCCTGTGCCACAGGTGCTCCATCCTGGCTCTGTCCAGTCTCAAGTCTGACCAGATCTGTAAGGAGTGCTTCTGCCCTCAAGTGTTCTCTCCCACTTAGAAGGATGAGGGTATCTGTTACCCTCAGGTTGAAGCCAGCTTCTCCCTAAGAAAGAAGGAGAGCTTAGTACTCGGACCCATAAGTGGGAATCAGTGTGAAGATTGATTCCTGGAAGATATAAAAGTTACGTACTTACCATAACTGTTGGTCTTCCAGAATATCTTTACCTTTGATTACCACTTCTACCCCATCATTCCCCACTGTAGCAGAGCCAGGGCCTCTGGGCAGCTCACCTTGATAGTGCTGGCCACATACTGGGTGCCTTGGCATCTCCACATTGCTGGGTTCCCTACTACCAAAAAAATAATCTAAAAGCAGGTGTGGGTTGCTTAACAGGGTCCTCATAATAACCAAAAAAGAGTGAAGGCAGCTCCTTCCTTCCTTTTAGGGCTGCAGTGGGTGGAACCCTGCAGACCTTTGCTTTCAAAAAGGACTCTGCATTCATTGCAGTCTTTCTGACTGAACAACATGTTGGAGTTGCACCACAGTTGCCTCCATGTCCGTAGAGCACTCTGCTTGCACTGCACTATTTTTACTTGGAAAAGAAATCTGCAGTCCTGATCGGGACACTGGGATTATGCACCCCCCAGTGTCACTGTTATCTTCTGGGGGTGTGGGGTGGTGGGTGCTGAGAGTAGGTTGGGTGGGGTTGTCTAATTTAGAAAAACAAGCGACAGTCACAGCAGAACCACGGCACCTCCGCCATGTCCAAGATGGCTACCGCACTACTGCACATGGACAACTACTAGTGCATGTACAGTGTAGCGGCAGCCTGGTCATGGCCGAGTGTGCTGTAGTCTACCGTGACTGCCTATTTTTATTTTTTAAATTCATATCTCTCCCACCCGACCCTCCCTCTAAAACACCAATTTCCCCAGAACATAGCAATGACACTGGGGGTGCCCAGCCTCCCAGTGTCACGATTGTGCTCATGCCCCCCTTTTTTAAATATATGTGTATTTTTATCCCCACCTGACCCTCCTTTTCAGCACCCACCACTCCACCCCCAAAACATAACAGTAACACTGGGGGTGCCCAGTATCACAATGGCAATTCCTCTGTCCTTTTATTTATTTATTTATTTATTTATTTTTTACCTTTAAAAGAAAAACATCCATCGATGTCTTTGCACTGATCTTCCTGGACATAAACTCTCCACCACTCATTCACACTGATGGGATCTATGCCAGAGGTGCTCACGACAGCGAGGCAAACTTTGCAAGAGGGCCGGCGCCAGAGATGGACCGCTTGGCAGCAATGACTACCTCAGCTCGACCTCCAACCACCTCAGTTCCTTTTTCCTGCCGTTGAATGCGCTTCAGTGATGACACGCTCACCCTCCGGAGTTAAACTTCAAACTAGCAGCCATAGTTTTCAGTTTATTATTTTGTAGTATATCTCGAATAAGTACCGATTAATTTTTCTTATTCAAGAAGAAGTCTCAGCCTACATTGACGGAGTTGACCATGAGCGGGTCAGGTGATGGTAGGAGACTTCGTATGAAAGCTGTTCAGTCAGCTGGGCTGGGTCCGGTCCGCTGCCCTCTCCGGAGGAGGGTCTGACAATGGACAGTCCAATGCCGAGGATGGGCAGTCCCAGGCTTATAAAAAAAAATAGGTGCATTCTTGGCACCGTTTGACCTTGAGCTCTTCTTGACCCACAGGTCAAGAGAAGAAGGCATCACTAGAGGTCGCCCTCTGGTATGTCTGCACGCCGACGGTCGGTCATTGGAGTCAGTTGCGGTCTCCTCCTTCGGAGTCACGGTTTTTGTTTCCAGTCACCGACCTCTTCAACATCGGAACCATTCACCACCTTCTGGTAGGGCTTCAGATGAGCAGTTTCATCAGTTGGCTGCTCTTATGGAGAAATGGCTCGAAGTTGGTCCAGCTGCCTGGCCTGGTCAGTCCGGGCCTTCGGCCCTTTGGGGATCGGTAGGGTGCTTGGGCCTCCCTAGTCCTCGGTGCCGTTGACTCCACGTTACATAGATACAGACAGTGTCGGCAGATAAGGGCCTATGGCCCACCTAGTCTGCCCATTTGAGCTTGTAAGTTCAGTTTGTTTTCCTAGAAGTCTATTTCCCTTACCCCTGACCTCTAGAATTCCTTTATGTCTATCCCATGCATTCTTAAATCCAGTGATTGTTTCAGCTCCCACCACTTCCTCTGGCAGGGTGTTCACTTGTCCACCACCCGTTCTGTGAAGAAATTCTTTCTCATGTTTCCTCTGAATCGTCCTCCTCCAACTTCATCCCATGCCCTCTAGTCCTGAAACATCTTTTTCGCTAAAAATAGTGTTTTCCTGCACCCTGTTCCTCCCTGTAAGATACTTGTATGTCTCTATCATATCCCTCTCTCCTCCTCTCCTCCAGGAGTACATGTTCAGTTCCTTCAACCTGTCTTCATAGGACTTGTGATGCAACCCATGCACAATCTTTGTTGCCCTCCTCTGAACCTTCTCTACCCTGTCTATGTCCATTAGGTGGTATGGTCTCCAGAACTGTACACTGTACTCCAGGTGGGGCCTCACTAGTGTCTTGTATAGCGGAATTATGACCTCCTTTTCCTGCTGGTGATGCCCTGCCTATACATCCCAGCATCCTATTTGCTTTACCTGATGCCTTGTCACACTGTTTCCCTACCTTGAGGTCATCAGAGATGACAACCCCAAGATCCCTTTCCTGCTTGGTGCATGCTATATCCTCACCCCCAACTGATATATTGTGCCAGGTTTTTGTGCCCCATATGCATTATCTTGCACTTCTTTGCATTGAATTTCAACTGCCAAACCCTTGACCATTCTTCAAGTTTCTGCAGGTCCCTACCAGAAGGTGGTGAATGGTTCCGATGTTGAGAAGGTCGGTGACTGGAAACAAAACTGGTGACTCCGAAGGAGGACGACAACTGACTCAATGACCGACCCGTCGGCAGACATACCAGAGGCGACCTCGGTGATACCCTTCTCGTTCAGGTATTTTCCCCCTCACGTGGCTGCAGCGCAAGGGCCAAACTGATGCCTCTATCTCCTGATCTCTTCCTTCTGTCTCCTCAAATCCTATTTTTCAGAGCCCTGGGTTGGTTTCAGCACTGTTGATGTCAGTGGGTCGCTTGGCACGATCCTCGGCACAGATGTGTCTGTCGGCGTCTTCCTTGGCCCATTGAGATTGTCGGTGCCGTCCTTGGCACTGTGCGGCTTTTAGGCACTGTCCTCGGTGCTGTGTGGTTTTTGGTGCCGCCCGGCACCGAGTGGTTTTTTTGCGCCATCCTTGCACTGCAACTTTTACACCATCCTCGCACCGGTGCCCTTGTTGGTGCCACGTGACCGCGCTATGTCAAGCGGCGCTGTGCTCTTCTTCAGCACCGAGGCTTAGTATGACGTCTTCCAACCTTCAGGGCTTCTTGACCGAACCTTTTTCTTCCTCATTTCCTAGTGATTTTCACTCCTTTCCTGTCCATACAGTCCCCTGGATTCTCAGGAGATGATATTGAACCTGACCCAGATCTTCAACTGGGTGATGATGTTGAAGGAGCAGGATTAATCCTGCCGCAGAGCCTGTGGTTGAAGACCTGTCTCTTTAAGTATCTGCTGAAAATTTAAATTCTACTCTTTTCTCCAGACTACAGATATCGATCCAAGGAAGCTTTTGAGACTCCAATACCTACATGTCCCAGAGATCCCTGTGGATTTAAACCCACCAGTACAACCATCCTTTGAGACTCTCTCTCAGATGGTATGGAATAATCCATCTCATTCCTTCTTTGGCTAAGTCCATAGACAGGAAGTATGCTGTTCCCAAGGATCGACCCATTTTGGCCTCCCAGGCCTTTGCAGACCCTATTGTAGTCCTGGCAGAGAATGATAAGGCTGTTCTGCCTCAGGCATCTACAGCCTGGCCTATAAACAAAGAATCTCGTAAGATAAACACCTTAGGTAAGAGACTTTGCTGCCTCCACCCTGGGTATGTGTTGCCAGCTACCAGGGTTACTTTTCTGAATATGAGTATGTTCTTTGGTATTCGATCAAACAGATGGTGGAAGCTCTGCCCAAGTCGGACAGTAGTTCAGAGCTACTTCAGACCATAACCAGGGTATTAAGTCCAACAACCAGGAGGTTAAAGCAGCTATGAACGCTTCGACATTGCTTCCTGAGCGCGACGGCAGGCATTTGTACCTGTCGTCACTCCTGGCTATGCACTGGGCTTATCGAATGACGCCCAACAGCAGGTCATGGCATTATCCTTTGACGGTATGTATCTGTTCAGACTTCAAGTAGAGCAAGCTCTGGAGGCCACACAGAAGGCTATGTCGGCCATTAAACAGCTCGACTCGCCCACCCTTCTCGGGGTTAATAAACATCAGTTTCACAACTGTCAGTCCTTTGGGGCAAGGACAGGAGGTTTCAATAAAACCAAGCCCCTCAGCCTCAAAGAAAATGGAACAGAAACTGTGACCTAAAATGCCCAGTGCCACCTTATGAGTTTCTGGCCCGGGTCCCACTTCAGCTGTCCGAGGGCGCCTCCCTCAGCGTGGGAGGACGTCTGACTCAGTTCTACAACCAGTAGAGGTCCATAACATTAGACAAATGGGTCCTCTGGGTAATCCGCGTAGGTACTCCCTCAGCCTTTCAGAAACCTCTCCGGATCATCTCCCAAATGACAGCCCAGGCTGTCAACAACACAGTCAGACCTTCTTGCCTCCGAGAAACAAGGCCTTCTGAACAACAGGGCAGTAGAAATCGTTCCACTGGATCAACGAAACACAGGTTTCTACTCCCATTACTTCCTGGTCCCCAAAAGACTGGTGGCATACATGCCATTCTGGACCTCAGAAAGTTTATTTTCAAGGAAAAATTCAAGATGATATCGCTCGGGACCCTGTTACCCTTGCTTCATCAGCACAATTGGCTAGCTTCCTTGGACATGCAGGACACTTACCAACATATTCCTATACCCAAAGCATCACAAATACCTATGGTTTGTAGCTCTGGGTCAGCATTATCAGTTCAGAGTCCTGCCTTTGGGCTATCCCATTGGTAGGCAGTTTAGCACAGTGGTTTAAGGCTCTGAGCTGCAAATCTGGTGACATCCAGCAAACCAGGCCTCGGTTTGAATCCCACAGCTTCCACTTGCAGACGGTGTGTCCCTGAGCAAGTCATTTAACTTCCCCTGCTCCCAGATCACACCTGTAAAAGCTTTCAGCTTAGTGTGCTAGTCCTGGTTAAACAACCAAACAGCTAACAAAAAAAACTGGCGCTAAAGTTTTACAAAGTGTCATGCAATTCTCGAGCGCATCTCAGAAAGATCGAATACAGGTGTTCCCATATCTGGACAACTGGCTTCTAGCAAGTCCTTCCCGCAAGGAACTCTCAACGCCGTAGCCATGGCCTCTGACTTTCTCTCATCCATGGGAGTTCTGCTAAATCTCAAGAAATCACAATTGCAGCCCTCCCAGAAGCTCCATTTTATAGGAACTCTTCTGGACACCTCCTGTGCCAAAGCTTTCCTACCAGAGGACAGAAGAAGCTATTATCCTCAGATGGCCCAATACATCAGAGAGAACAGTTTGGTTTATGCTATCTCAATGCAACAGATGCTGGGTCTCATGGCATCCTTGGTGTTCACTGTACCCCTAGCTTGCCTGCACATGAGAACCTCTCAATGGATGCTCAGTACTCTGTGGTCCCCAACCACTCACCCTCAGTCCTTTCTCATCAAGGTGACAGAACCTCTGAAGAGGTCACTCACCTGGTGGTCGCAAGAGGACAATCTTCTGGAAGGTATCCCTTTGCTCCTGTGGATCACCAGATTTCCATTACCACGGATGCATCCTGATGGGATGGAGAGCTCACTGTCAGAATTTCCACACCCAAGGTACATGGACTCAGGACGAGTTCAAGCTTCATATAAATGTCCTAGAAATGAGGCCGTCCTTATGCAGTCTGAGCTTTGAAGGACATTCTCTGTCACAAGAACATTCTCCTTCAGACGGACAACAAAGCGGTGATGTATTACATCAACAAGCAGGGTGGTGCACACTCTACCCTTTATGCAGGGAAGCAATGAGTGTGGAATGGTGCCTAGAGCACAAGGCTCTAATTCGGTGGTCTGCCTGCCAGAGTGCAGAACGAACTGGCAGACCATCTAAGCAGAACAGAGACAGATCCTCATGAGTCTCTCACCAACCGTAGTTCAGTCATTATTCGCAGTGGTGAACTCCAGACCTGGACCTTTTGCATCCCCACTCAACACAAAATATCCTCTCTTCTGTTCCAGAAATCCAGGGCCTGGCATTTTCTGTCAGGATGCATTCAGGTTGCAGTGGACAAAACACTTTCTATACACCTTTCCTCCTCTTCCACTATCTCAGAGGGTACTTCTCAAATTTGAGTTCTGGGGGACAAATGATCCTCATTTTTCCTTCTGGCCTTGACAGATATGGTTTCCGTTACTCAATAGTATAGTCAGAAACCCCTCGAAAGAGCTTCCCTTCAGATGAACCTTCTGACCCAGGGGCCTGTGGTCAATCCCAATCTGAGGTTGCTTCACCTTCGTGCTTGGCTCCAGAAGAGATAGAAGTGAACAGGTTCAGTGTCTCTCGGAGGTTTCATATATTATTTTGGCTGCACGAAGCCAGCCACTAGAAAAACTTTACACAGCCAAATTGAAGCGTTTCTCTGGTGTGCAAAATCCTCTTTGAATCCTTTTTCCTGCTCACCAAATAAAGTTCTAGAGTACCTCTTGGACCTCTCAAATTCAGGTCTACGATACTCTACAGTCAAAGTTCACCTTTGTGCCATTTCAGCTTATCATGAGCCAGTGCTTTCCTTATCATTGGCTCAGTTACCAGTAGTTAAGAGGTTTCTTAAGGGCAGTCTGCATGCCGGACCTCCTATCAGATGTCCAGTCGCAGCCTGGGATATTAACCTTGTGCTAGACATGCTTGATCGAAAACCTTCGAGCTTCTAGCTTCCTGTGAGCTGAAATTTCTCACTTGGAAAACAGCCTTCCTAGTGGCCATTACCTCAGCCTGCAGGGTCTCTGAAATACATGCCTTGGTCCAGAACCTCTGTATACTGTTTCATAAGAATGAGAAGTAGTTCTTAGGACCCATCCTAAATTTCTTCCATCTAAACCAACCGTTGGTCCTACTACTTACTTTAGAACTTCCAAAATGAAGGAGCGATACCCTCATTCTTTAGATGTTAAAAGATCTCAGCGTTTATTTGGATAGAGCAAAAGAAATTCGCAAGCTCAACAACTGTTTGTTTCCTTCAGCAAGACCGGCTGGGTCAGCTTTTCGCTATCAGATGCATTTCAGCATGGCTGGTAGCATGCCTCGCCACTGTTATTCCATTGCGAGGTTAAGCTGGAAGGCAGAGTGTGCGCTCACTCTACTAGAGCAGTCAGCGGCATCCTTGGCAGAAATTGCAATGTGCCCATTGCAGATATTTGCAATGTGGCTACCTGAGCTCAGTGCATACTTTCAGCAAGCACTATGCTCTTGATGTCCATGCCAGGCGACATCTTCGCTTTGCAGGACTATCCATAATGGACGTCTGTCCTAAATTTGTGAGCTCTTGGTTTCTCCTGCCACCCTCTTAGGGATTATTAGCTCGGTACTCTCCCATCAGTGTGAATGAGTGATGGATACTTTATGTCAGGAAGATCCGAATACGTACCTACCGTAATTCTTGATCTTCTTGGATGAAGTCTCCACCACTCATTCACATCTCCCACCATCCCCGAGCTCACCTCTGTTAGTGGTCTTCACCCCTCAGTGTTTAGGCTGTGAAGGCTTCTTTGTTGACCTTTCTTATACGGGTCATTCGGACTATCTTATGTCTGTTTTTTGTTATGCTATCCTTCTAGGTTAGTTATGCTGCACCTCCTTGGAAAAAGGTACTGAAGCGGTTGGAGGGTCAGCACCGAGACAGTCATTGCCGTATGAGCCAAGGCTCATGGGTGCTACTCCTTGCGGCTCTGTCTCTGGCGCCGCCCTCTTGCAAACATTTTGATCCAGCTGGGTCCTAGCGCCCGGCGAGATCCCATCAGTGTGAATAAGTGTGGAGACTTTGTCCAAGAAGATCAAGAATTACGGTAGGTACGTAATTTCCATTTACTGTCCCCCACCCGACCCTCCACTCAGCACCCCCCAGGCCCTTACTTGCCAATGGGAGGTCCAATGCACCGTAATCCTGTCGTGACATGAGACATATCTTCCTCTTTAAAAGCCAGACCGTGAACTGAAGAAACAGGTGTGCAGTTCAGTGTATTTCAATGATGTTTTGAACTTAACGGCATAACTTGGACATTTTGCATATTTTCAGCTCACATTTTCAACATGTCCTCTTTTGGGACCCTACCTCATGAACAGTGGCACTGTCATTAGGCAGATGTGTCCTGAAAGTTGATTTTGTGGTCCTCATGCAAAATCACCATTTGGGCAGGAGTTGAACATTTTCTCTGCTCTTGTTCATGAGAGTGGGCTCATAAGTCTATGTTGAACATTTGGTGTAAAAATATTAAAAACAACAAAGTTATGATCCTACATTGAATTCTGCGAATGCAGGCCCATAACTTTAGTAATTGTCATTATTTTACCCCAAATTTACAACATAGCCTTACCTTTACAGCACCTCATGAAGTGACAGCTGTATGTAACCCTAGATGGCGCTATCCCAGGGGCTACTACCCCTGCCTGATTTGCCACTAACAGGTTGAGGGGCCTGGATCCAATGGCGGGTGCCTCCACCCAGAGGTCAGGGTTTGCAATAGTTAAACTAACTTGGTCACAGCCCTCTGGGACACTGCAACCCCTTTCTTCCCACTAGTGGCCCACACAATATATCAGAATTACCTTCACAGTATACACTTACCCCAGGTCTGGTTCCGGCACTGGGACCTCCTGTGAAATGAGATACAGTGCAACAATCACAGTACAGTACTTTAACATAGACAAATACCTCAGGCAGTATAACTTTGCTGAAACAAGCAGCTCTAGATTTATTTAGGGGATATAACAAGGACAGGGGAAATCAGGTTAATTAGCTTATCACTCTAATAATCTACCTATGGCTCTGTGCACAGCCTATCCCTATCAGTTACTGTCCCTGGGTACCCAAGCCCTAGTGGCTAGTCCAAACCGTGGCAGCTGGTAGGGCCCTTTCACACAGAGAAAAGGAGAATTAAACAGTCAGCAGTACAGTAATTCCATTTGGATTTAATGTGGCAATTCAACAGGGCGACCCTGAATTAGTACTCACGACCTCCAAATAAGATAGGGTCCTTCAATGTCAGCAGGGCTCACTTGAGGTACACAAACCTCTTCACACATTTATATAAAAGAAAGCACTATACCAGAGCAGGCTGCATCTGTATCCCGATCGTAATTACTGCACAATACCCGGAGAACACACAGCAGATTCAGTTCCTGACAGACCGAGTGCAATTTCAGCAATTCTTCCAGTCTTCTACAGGGTGAGCCTGGTTTCTACTCTCAGAGATCCTTTGATTCTTTTCACAGGACGGATTCAGTCCTAACAAGCTGCAGACCGAACTCTGGGCCTTACACACGTTTTTGACTAAAACTGCACACTGAAAAGCACAGGGCTCCTTCCTTCTTCACTGCCAAAGCTCAACTGAACTCCAACTGACGAAACGGGCACTTCCTTTGAGTTCCTCCCAGTTCTTGACTGGATTGGCTGTCCTCACAATAGACTGCTGCTGTTGGTCCAAAAGGCACTGAAGTCTAAACTACATCTCCCAGAGTCACTGCCCATACAATCCTCTTGTGGCTGGCTCAGATTATGAGTCAAGTTCTGATTCGTCAAGGCATCATTTTAGAGCTAGCTTACCCCACACTGATTGGTCCAGTTCAGCAGTTCAAAACTAGAATGGGAACTAGCAGACACAGTTCTGACTGCAAAGAAAGCAGGTTAGACAAACTGTAATTTCATTATTACTCTAAATAATTTCTGGCAAACAGTAACATCTTTCAGATAGGTTCCTTTGCACTCCTAGTGACTGCAAAAATGAAGTGAATTGCAGCAGCTCGAGTGGTACTCAGAGAAGCACACAGTCCCCCATACAAACTAATTATGTCTGCAAGCAGACAGCTCTTAAAGAGACAGTACCAGAGGCTCTAAAACACTCACTGATAAATGGCTTAAATGCCAAACACCATTCAGGCTTGGAGCATTCAAGCAAGCTCCTGGAAGTCTTTTGGGAACCCCATTTGCAGGGGTTACACCCTTCCTGGCCTGGGAAAGCTTGGCGTCGCGTCAAGCAAGTACCATAAGTTTCAACTGCAACCACATACATTTGCATTAGGCTAGCACATGTAATCATCAGTCACATATCATTTACCAAGAACACATTTCTGAAACATTGCAGTCACGTCACTCTTTACACAGTATTACATACACATTGTACCATAACTCAAGTTATTATCTCTTGTACATGAAACCTGAAGAGAGGGCCCTTCCTATCAGTTACCTTGGGGCTGGATGGGGCAAGGCACCATACTAGAGGGCAACACAAGTAACTTGGAGTTAGCACTGATGCTCAGTTTGGGCAATGAGCTCGGGGACACATACACTCCTTTATGGACAACATTGAGAGGCAAGTCCACAGGCCTCCCAGTGAATCATAACTGAGGTGCACCACAGGCTTTACAGCTCGACCAGTCTTTCTAGGGGAACTGTTATAGTCTCTGCACCTGAGCCTCATTTTCAGCATTGTCCTCACTTGTCAGGAGTCTCCATGGGGGTAGAGAGGCTAGAACTTGGGGCACTTTCAGCTCCAGGAGTTACAGTTTCTGAGTCCACAACATTTGGCTCGCATGGAGCTTTGGACACTGGCAGTGGACTGTCAGGGCACTCAAAATACTCTTCTTGTTCGGTGTATCACCAGTCTGCCTCAATCTATCATTTTCCTCCTGAAGCTCAAACAGTTCAACCATGCACAATGATTCCATTTCATCTGATCTGATGCTTTGCACTTCACTTTCTGGGAGCATTGGCTCCAGGGATGAAGCTGGGGCTTAGACAGTCCAGAAGGCCCAGCTTTGTCTCCAGTATTGACTAGGGATTGCCCGAAACAATTGACTCAGTTCGTAAGAAGGATAGTATTCAAAGTCACTCTCACTTTCTTCTGATATGGACTGACAGTCATGCTCAACTGGGACTTGTGGAGGGAACACTTTAACTTTGCTTCTGTAGGTGCAGACTTTCTTGATCTTTTCTTAGCAGCAGCTCTAGTCACTGGTCCAGAGGGGCATCTTCTGGGGCTCAGACTCAATCAGGATTTGTCAATGGGCAGTAAATGATTTCTATGCATTGTTTTTACATCTTTTGAATTATTCTCAGGCCTTACTTTGTACACTGGCAGATCATCTAGTTTGCCCACTACAATGTGAGGGAGATGGTGCCATCTGTCAGCAATCTTGTGCTTGCCATGCAGTCCCAGATTTCTTAGCAATACCCGATCTCCCTCCTGGAGTTCCTGTGCTTTCACCTTTTTATCATACCTTTCTTTGTTGGCCAGATTTCTTTTGGCAGCCATGGTTTGAGCCAGTTAGTCGCATGAGTTAGCTGGGCCTTTAACTTTTGCACATACTGTAAATAGTTGTCAGCTTGAACCCCATCAGGAGAGACCCCAAAACACACATCTACTGGTAGTCGAGCTTCTCTTCCAAACATCAGTGTAGGGGAGAATCCAGTGGCATCACTTTTGGTGCAGTTATAAGCATGTACCAGGGTGCTAATTTGTTGGCTCCATCTAGGCTTGTCCTTTGGGTGCAGGGTGCCTAGCATATCTAGCAAAGTGCGGTTGAAACGCTCAGGCTGTGGGTCCCCTGGGGTGGTAAGGAGTGGTTCTGGACTTTCGCACTCCCACAGAGAAAGCATCTCTTTGATCAGACGACTCTCAAAGTCTCTCCTTGATCAGAATGGATTCTTTGTGGAGCCCATAGTGAACAAAAAGTTTTCTACAAGTACTTTGGCCCAGTGGATGCTTTCTGGTCTTTGGTGGGGAAAGCTTGGGCATATCTCGGTGAAATGGTCAGTGACCACCAGCACATTACTGATATTTCTTTGATCTGACTCCAAACTCAGAAAATCAATACAGACCAGCTCCATGGGTGCACTGGTGGTGATGTTAACAAGGGGCAACCCTCTGGGCAAAAGCTTTCCTCTGTAGCTTAAGCGACTACAAGTTCGAGATGTGTTGCTCACTCAGCCCCCATCTTAGGCCTAATAGAATCTGGATCTCACCAAGTCAAGTGTTCTGTCTATAAGGTGCCCATGTGGTTGTGCAAGGACCTCAGTACTGAGTCTCGAAGGCAGTGGGCAGCACTAGTTCGTTGTTGTTGTCTACTTGTCCCCTCTGTCTACTGTTTCTCTGTACAACAGTTTATTGATCAGTTTCAACAGGACCTTCTTTGTATAACAGTGCAGTTCTCAAATCAGTGGGCGTAATTTTGGACACATCTTTTCCTGCATAGAAGGCTTCTAAAGCTGCTTTGATCATGGGATCGCGGGATTGAGCCCTCGAATACTGTCATTGTCCAGCTGAGGCAGTGCACCAATGTCTATTGCAGAAAAGTGGCAATAAGCAGCAGGTATGCAATTCTCAGAGGCTCCCAAGCAATCCACCATGCAGTCCACTGCGTCCGTGGACATTTGTTCTCCTGTCAAACTTCCGGCAGAGTGCCGAATGTCAGGTTCTGCCAATCGGACCCAATCATTCTGGGGAACAGGCCTCCGGGAGAGACATCAGCATCTATGTGGTTCAGACCTGCTCGGTATTCGAGAGCATAGTCATATGTAGATAATGCAGAAAGCCACCTATGGCCAGTGGCATCCAACTAGCTGAGGTCTGCACATAGGTCAAAGGATTATTGTCAGTTTTACTAGTATTTTAGCCCCATACAAGTACTCTGGAATTGGTCAACAATAGCCCACTTCAAAGCTAGGAACTCTAACTTATGTACAGGATAGTTCTTTTGCGGATGGGGTCAGGCTTCTACTGGCAAAGGCCACTGGTCTCAGGCCATTCTCGTGCTCTTGGTACAACACAGCCCCAACCCTTGCAAGCTAGCATCAGTGTGCAGGACGTAAGGTTTTCTTGGATCGGCATAGGCCAGCACTGGAGCATGGGTAGTTGATATATGATCTCATGAAAAGCAGTCTCACAATCAGGAGTCCACGGGCCCCAAATACTTCACTTGGATGAAAATACACTCTTTCAGTCTTGAGGGACGCTGACTTTTGGTATTTTTGTGGGTTGGGGATGCCTTGAGTAAGGTTAAGTAAAGGCGGATCACTCTTGAATAGTCCTTGATGAAGCCCGATAATAACCACAGAATCCCAGGAATCTTTGCAGTTCTTTTAGATTTTTGGGCTGTGGCCAGGTGGTCAAGGCCTCAACTTTTGGGTTGGTCTCTATTCCCTCGGTGGATACTATGTGTCCCACATACTTTACTGATGTTTGAAAGAATTGACACTTATCAATGGACAGTTTAAGGCCAAAGTCCTCCAGTCGGTCCAATACCTTAAATAATCTGCTTTCATGTTCCTCCAGTGAGCTGCCAAACACAATAACATCATCTAGGTATACCAGGCACTCTAGTAAGTTCATGTCCCCACTGCACGCTCCATCAATCGTTGAAAAGTGGCTGGGGCACCTGAAATCCTTGAGGCATCCTCATGAATTCATAAGCCAAGCGGACAGATAAAGGCAGTCTTCTCACGGTCCTCTGGGGCCATCGGGATCTGGTAGTACCACTGCGGAGATCCAGCGAAGAGAACCACTTGCTCCCGTTTAGGCAGTCCAAAGCATCCTGAATGCGGGGCATTGTGTACTGATCAGGGATAGTCCGCCCGGTTTAAGATGCGATAATCACACACATCCTTACTGTTCCATTCTTTTCCTCACTACCACAATGGGGAAGCATAAGGGCTTCTGGATTCTTGTATTACCAGCAGCTAACATCTCTTGCAGATGCGTCTCACATCATCTATGTCAGCAGGTGCCAGGCGCGAGACCTCTCACGAAATGGTCTTTCGTCATGCAGTGGATATTGTGCTCCAGCTCCTTGCACGCATCCTACATCCCATTCCTTTAAAGAAAACACCTGGTCTCTCTGGGCAAGCTTCTCACTGATCCTCACTTTCCATTCAGCTGGCAGCGGAGTCGCGAAATCAAACAAGTCAGGCGTTACTCTGTCATTCTTCCTTGAACTCTTGCTGCTGGGTAGCACTGCAGTGTCTGCACAATGCACATTAGCCAGGATGCAACCTCTGTTTACTCGAATGTCTCTTTCAGACACATTATGAACTTGGACCATTACCCTTCTGGCATAAGCATGGGCTCTAGCGGGCAAAATACTAGGCTTGACCAGCAGTCCCTCTGGCAATTTTCCATCGCCTGGTGCATCCAACATTAATATTTTATTCTTAACATCCTTTCTGATCACGGACCTCTCCCTGTAAGGTACACTGGGCATTTGGCGCCAGGATCAGAGACTCAGGATCCTTCTTCCATACAATTCCGACTGGTTCCTCTGGTTCTGTTTTTCAGCATCTCTCTGTGCCTCATAGGCCTTCTTAATTAAAGCCGGAACTCTTAAAGCTCTACTAGTCTTTGACCCTGTTTTCATAACACAACTGTGCCAGCCTTCCGAACATATGAGCATTTGTTCCAATCAACAAAGGGACACCATCATACAGTCCAGTGGGGACACACTAAGGCTAGGGTCTCTTGTTCGGCCACTCCAGCCACGGAGGTGGGAAAGACAGCCAAATTCGGATATACCGGAATAGGGTAGGCCTTCTCACTTAACCCCCATACATGCAGTCCTTCTAATGGTTGTAAGGGTACGTCTGACAAATGCTTCTGATACCAATCCTGGAACATAATTGTCACTTGGGAGCCACTGTCTAATACAGCTCTTGTAGACACTCCATTCACCTTTACAGTGGTCTCCATGGAGGACCCACTATTCTGGACCAGTCTGGAGGCGGTGGTGGGGCCTGGGCAACTGACCTTGCCACAAAAGGGCGTGAATTAGCATTTTGGTGCCCTCACTGGGATCATGTCGTGCACCTCTTAACCACTGATTTCTTCTCCGAAGCTCTCCTTGTAGCCTATATGCAACTTTGTCAGTGTCTTTTGGGGACTGGCATTCCCTTTTCATGTGCCCATCTTTCCCACAATTATAGCAAAACATACTTTCTGGAGTTTGAGCTGGCCGGGCGCCACACTGGGAGCCAGGCGGGGTATTACTAACTGGAAACCTGGGTGCCATCTCTGTCTCTGTGTGCGTGATAAGCATTTGGAGACATCTCGTCAGTTTCTCCACTTCCATGGTCAAGGAATTGAGTTTGGAGCTGTTATCAGCAGGAGATACATGGTGGGTACCCCACCCCATAGCAGATGCAGTCGGATATGGTCAGGGCCCGTTACTTGCAGGTAGGCGCTTCATAAAGGACTGTTTTTGAATTCCCGATCTCTCTCAACAGTTCGCCCCATTGTGGCATATCTTTTTCCTGTCAGAGCACTCATTGACTGTCAACCTCTGCCCTGAACTTCCTTGATGGGTCACCCTCAGTCACTCGATTAGTAGCCACAGCTGTTGGTGCAGGTACCTCGAGTCGCCTTTTCTCAACTCCTCGAATTTCTCTCATTAACTCATCATAGGAGGGTGGGATTCCGGTCGATTTGCCAGGCGTAACTGGAAGCAACAGCAGTTCTGAGAAGGGGCAGACTTAAGGATTCTGTCCAGTCTGGTTCGTCCAGTTCAATCGCTGGCAAACTACCCTTTCTGAGGCATTCTTGCAACAATTTTTCCAGCCGAGAGACATACACAGACAACAACTCCCTTGGTACTGTTGTGCATTTCTTACTCTCCACCATAGGTCCTCATCAGAATCTGGGCTCCCATACACATTCTCCAAGGCCTCAAGATAGGCCTGTGCAGTCGCTTCAGGGTTACTGGCCCGTTTGCACGGATGGTAGCCAGGCAGGACCTCGAGGCTCTCACTAACCCTCTTTCAGCTTTTAGCCTTCGAGCATTGCCATTCTAGCACTTGGGGCAACATAGTCTATCCAGGTCTCCCAGTCATCCTCCCTTGGGGGTGGGGGGGTGCCAGAGAAGATCCTCAACCTTCGGTAAGAGTCGTGACTAATGGCAGGTGCAGAAATAGGAGTCTGCATTGGTTCAGCCACCATTCGGGCACTGGAGCAGGAGAGGTGTTGGGGAGGAACACCCCAGGTGGCAAGAATAGTTTCTTCAAGTCCTCCACAGTTTTCCCCTCCCAGCAACCATTCAGCAAATTTCTCCTCAAAAGTTTCAGATAGTGGTGGGGCTGATTCCCCGGGTCTTTACTGTCCTTAGTTATCACTCTCCAAGCAGTGAGGGCTCCCTCTGGGGTAATGGTCTGTGGCACTTTGGAGCTATCTATGGGATCCTTAAACTCTACTAGGGCCAGGAAAGTGTGGGTGAGCAGATTAGCATGCCGACCCACCACCACAGGGTTTTGTAAACCTTCCACCTTGGAAAGTACTCCCTGCACAGTGTCCGTATTGATACCCAGTGGGATGTCCAGGATAAGCATAGCATTTTGGGGTCGATCTCTCCCAGTACACCACTCCACCAGCCGGTGCACAGCCACTTCTGTCGGGTACCCATTTTTTCTTAACAGTGGTTCGTAAATATGGCCACTAGAGCACACAATCCCAGCGGTGAGCCTCCAAGATGTAACCCCTAGATGGCGCTATCCCAGGGGCTACTACCCCTGCCTGATTTGCCACTAACAGGTTGAGGGGCCTGGATCCAATGGCGGGTGCCTCCACCCAGAGGTCAGGGTTTGCAATAGTTAAACTAACTTGGTCACAGCCCTCTGGGACACTGCACCTTCTTCCCACTAGTGGCCCACACAATATATCAGAATTACCTTCACAGTATACACTTACCCCAGGTCTGGTTCCGGCACTGGGACCTCCTGTGAAATGAGATACAGTGCAACAATCACAGTACAGTACTTTAACATAGACAAATACCTCAGGCAGTATAACTTTGCTGAAACAAGCAGCTCTGATTTATTTGGGGATATAACAAGGACGGAAATCAGGTTAATTAGCTTATCACTCTAATAATCTACCTATGGCTCTGTGCACAGGCCTATCCCTATCAGTTACTGTCCCTGGGTACCCAAGCCCTAGTGGCTAGTCCAAACCGTGGCAGCTGGTAGGGCCCTTTCTCAGAGAAAGGAGAATTAAACAGTCAGCAGTACAGTAATTCCATTTGGATTTAATGTGGCAATTCAACAGGAGGCGACCCTGAATTAGTACTCACGACCTCCAAATAAGATAGGGTCCTTCAATGTCAGCAGGGCTCACTTGAGGTACACAAACCTCTTCACACATTTATATAAAAGAAAGCACTATACCAGGCAGGCTGCATCTGTATCCCGATCGCAATTACTGCACAATACCGGGAGAACACACAGCAGATTCAGTTCCTGACAGACCGAGTGCAATTTTCAGCAATTCTTCCAGTCTTCTACAGGGTGAGCCTGGTTTCTACTCTTCAGAGATCCTTTGATTCTTTTCACAGGACGGATTCAGTCCTAACAAGCTGCAGACCGGAACTCTGGGCCTTACACGTTTTTGACTAAACTGCACACTGAAAAGCACAGGGCTCCTTCCTTCTTCACTGCCAAAGCTCAACTGAACTCAACTGACGAAACCGGCACTTCCTTGAGTTCCTCCCAGTTCTTGACTGGATTGGCTGTCACTCACAATAGACTGCTGCTGTTGGTCAAAAAGGCACTGAAGTCTAAACTACATCTCCCAGAGTACTGCCCATACAATCCTCTTGTGGCTGGCTCAGATTATGAGTCCAAGTTCTGATTCGTCAAGGCATCATTTTAGAGCTAGCTTACCCCACACTGATTGGTCCAGTTCAGCAGTTCAAAACTAGAATGGGAACTAGCAGACACAGTTCTGACTGCAAAGAAAGCAGGTTAGACAAACTGTAATTTCATTATTACTCTAAATAATTTCTGGCAAACAGTAACATCTTTCAGATAGGTTCCTTTGCACTCCTAGTGACTGCAAAATGAAGTGAATTGGCAGCAGCCGAGTGGTACTCAGAGAAGCACACAGTCCCCCATACACTAATTATGTCTGCAAGCAGACAGCTCTTAAAGAGACAGTACCAGAGGCTCTAAAACACTCACTGATAAATGGCTTAAATGCCAAACACCATTCAGGCTTGAGCATTCAAGCAAGCTCCTGAAGTCTTTTGGGAACCCCCCATTTGCAGGGGTTACATGTAATTTTTCAAATACTCTCCAAAATGGTTTTATTTTTTTTTGCATCCCAAAAGCTTATTTTGCGGTCCCTATACAAAATCACCTTTCAGACAGGAGCTGAAAATATTCTCTGCCATTGTTCTTGAGGTGGGGTCATAAGAAGGGTATGTTCTAAATTTGGTGTAAAACATTTAAAAAAGTTATGAGGCTACAGTATGTTGAATTTTGCAAACGCATGCTTGTACGTTGTAATATTCAATATTTTACCCAAATTTTCAACATAGCCATTTCTTTATAGCACTTCATGAGATGTGACAGCTGTCATTTTCAACTCCTGCCCAAAATGTGCTTTTGCATCCTGAAACTTGAATTTGCAGTCCCTGCACAAAGTCACCTTCGGGCAGGAGTTAAACATTTGCTGTGCCCTTCTTCATGAGGCAGGGTCATAACAAGGCTATGTTGAAAATGTGGTGCAAAATATGACAAAAACAACAAACTTATGTGACTATGTTACATTTTTCTAACAGAGGCTCGTAACTTTGGTAATTTTCAATGCATTCACCCCAAATTCCACGTCTACAGCCCTAACAGCTCTGGCTAGAGTTTGTTCTTTATTGTTCTCCTTCTCCTGCCTGGGCTATATCCCATTCTTAGGGAATATCCTATTAGTTGCTAAATGCAGTCTGTGCCTCTGGGCACTATTCAATCTAACTCCACTTGGTAATTGCACTGTCTGTGGAACAGTGCTGTGCACTGGACTGCATCAAGTATACTATCTCTTACACAGGTTACTACCCTGTTATTGCAGGAGAAGCAGATCATTTTGTCTGATGTTTTTCTTCTGGCTATTTCAGACTATTCCTTGGTTGGTATGCTTTTCCTCTCTGTCATGCTAGCTGGGCTGTTAGACCACTACCCTTAGGGGTGCCTGGGTAAAGGAACACATCTTGACTCCTTTTGAACTGTTCGGCCCTACAGCTCCACATGCTCCTCAGATTCCTTTTTTCCAATGGGAAGCACAGGAATATTTTAACTGTCTATTCAGTCAGTCCTCTATCAGGTAGCATGAAGTTTGTTCTTCCAGGATTCATTCCTCCACTGTATCATTTCAGTTGCAAAGGGGTCCCAATTCTGAGCATTCCCTCTTGCCTTTGTCTGCCAGAGCCACTTGCTTCAGGGTTGCTGCTTTTGAGATCACTATCCGTCTCCAGTCTGGCTAGTGAGGCTCTTGTTCCATACCAAACTACTCCTTTGTGCCATCTAAGGTGCCTTTTTCTCTTCAAAGGTTGGGTGCCTGGTTTTATTTTATTGTTTATTGATATTTCATATATCCTTTTCCTGTCCCTTTGGGCTAGGAAATTCTAAGCTCTCTCTTATTTTTCACCACTTTGTTTCGCACCTGGTGAAGAGAACTGAAGTTAGTGAAGGAGCCTTCAGTGGGTATTGGCTGGTGTAGTGTACCACATGGGTGGTGTGACAGTGCCATGCCCAGTAGCCATGGCCTTCCCCTGGCAAAAGCTTTGCTTTGGTGGTGTCATAGTGCCTCAGGCCTAGACTCATAAGTGGTAATCATTGGCAAAGATATTCTGGAAGATCAAAAGTTATGTAAAGTATGTAACTTTCATTATCAACTTTGCTGTCTGTATGTTAGTCTGGATGGTGGTGAGCCAAGATAATGCACGGTGTATAAATATATCCTTCATATGCTTATAGGATTACCTGGAATGTTTAGAGATAACCAGTTCTGAATGACTAACATTATGTCATGGTTTGTAAGGCTGAAACAAAGATACTGGCAAATACTTGTCTTCATTATATGTTTGTTTCCTTTAGATTGCTTTATAAAGCCATAGACTCCAATGGAGAAAATATTGGTCCAATCTACAACAATCGAGTGGAAATTTCTATCTTCTTCATCATCTATATCATTATTATTGCCTTCTTCATGATGAACATTTCGTAGGTTTTGTGATTGTTACATTCCAGGAACAGGGTGAACAAGAGTATAAAACTGTGAGCTGGATAAAATCAGGTGAGGATGAAAAACATGTCTATTTAAGATCATTAGTGTACATTTTGAGAACAGTAGCATTGCTCATTCCTTCCAGAAGAATATAGTAAATAAAAGATTTTCTCTAGAAAAGGATATTAAAATGCACAATGTCCTTTTCATTCCTTAATAATGTTATTTATTGATTTTGTCCAGCCATGAAATACCCAGACAACATGTGACATGATTTGACCAATCACATATCTCACTCAGACCTGCTATACAGCATATTGTGCAGGAAGGAGGGAGATGGATATGTAATCGCCATACAAGGAGGATACACTACCCTTGTTGAGAAAATAGCCTTGGCCGTCTTCAGAAATCTTGAGAAATTTGTTGCCAGTGTATGTGGTACCAGGGAAGTGGAAGGAGGCCTTAGTGGTTTCATTAGATACATAGATACATAGACAGTGTCGTTAGATAAGGGCCTATGGCCACCCAGTCTGCCATTTGAGCTTGTAAGTTCAGTTTATGTTTTCCTAGAAGTCTGTTGCCCTTACCCTGACCTCCAGAATTCCTTTATGTCTATCCAATGCATTCTTAAACCCGTGATTGTTTCAGCCCCCACAACTTCCTCTGGCAGGGTGTTCCACTTGTCCACCACCTGTTCTGTGAAGAAATTCTTCCTCATGTTTCCTGAATCGTCCTCCCTCCAACTTCATCCCATGCCCTCTAGTCCTAGAACATCTTTTTCACTTAAAAATAGTGTATTCCTGCACCCTGTTCCTCCCTGTGAGATACTTGTATGTCTCTATCATATCCCCTCTCTCCTCCTCTCCTCCAGGAGTACATGTTCAGTTCCTTTAACCTGTCTTCATAGGACTTGTGATGCAATCCATGCACCATCTTTGTTGCCCTCCTCTGAACCTTCTCTACCCTGTCTTATGTCCTTACACGTATGGTCTCCAGAACTGTACACTGTACTCCAGGTGGGGCCTCACTAGTGTCTTGTATAGCGAACTATGACCTCCTTTTCCTGCTGGTGATGCCCTGCCTATACATCCCAGCATCCTATTTGCTTTTACCTGCTGCCTTGTCACACTGTTCCCTACCTTGAGGTCATCAGAGATGATAACCCCAAGATCCCTTTCCTGCTTGGTGCATGCTATATCCTCACCCCCAACTGATATATTGTGCCAGGGTTTTTGTGCCCCATATGCATTATCTTGCACTTCCTTGCATTAATTTCAACTGCCAAACCCCTGACCATTCTTCAAGTTTCTGCAGGTCCCTTCTCATTCTGTCTGCACCCTCGTGTGTCTACTCTGTTACAGAGCTTTGTGTCATCAGCGAACAGTAAAATTCTGCCTTCTAGGTCCTGCAATGTCACTGATGAAGATCTTGAATAGGACCGGTCCCATCACTGATCCCTGTGGTACCCCACTGGTCACTCTTCCTCGGTGGAGTGACAGCCATTTACAACCACCCTCTGTGTCCTGCCACCCAGCCAGTTACCTACCCACCACACTACTGTCCTGCCCACACCCATATTCCCCAGTTTGTGTAATAGTCTTCTATGTGGCACAGTGTCAAAGGCCTTGCTGAAGTCCAGATAGGCCATGTCCACTGCCCTCCCTAGTCACCCAGTCAAAAAATTCAACAAGGTTGGTCTGACATGACCTCCCCTGGTGAAACCATGCTGACTTGGGTCCTGTAGTCCATTGACAACCAGATGTTCCACCAGTCTCTCCTTCAGTATTGCTTCCATGATCTTCCCCACTACCGGTGAGGCTCACTGGTCTGTAGTTCCTGCTTCCTCTTTGTTCCCACTTTTGTATAAGGGACTACATCTGCTGTCCTCAGTCTTTGGGTACCTCCCTGTTTCCAGTGATCGACTAAACAGGATAGCCAGAGTTCAGCCACCACTCTCTTAGTTCTTTAAGGACCTGGGTGCACCCATCTGGCCCCATTGCTTTATCAATTCTTATTACTTCCAGTTCCTTCAGGACCCTTTCTCGTGTAAAGGGACTTGTGTCCATTTCTGCACCATTCTCACCCTTGTACTCCTTCAGACCCATTCCCTCCTCTTCCCTCAGTAAAGACTGAGCAGAAATACCTGTTCAATATGCCAGCTTTACTGTTGTCATCCTCACGCTGCACCCATCCTCCCCTTCAGTCTCACTATCCCTCCTTTGTCTTTCTTTTTCACTTATGTACCTGTAAAAGGTTTTGTCCCTCTACCCACTGATTTTGCAATGTGTTCTTCTGTCTGAGCTTTGGCTTCCCTTAGATGCCTCCTGCCTTCCTTTGCTTCTCCTGGTACTTCTCCCTATCCCCTTCTGCCTGTGTCTTTTGTATTGCCTGAATGCAATCTTTTTGGCTTTCACTTTCTTTGCTACCTCTTTGGAAACCATAATGGTCTCCTCTTCCTTTTCCTCTTGCTAACCTGCTTAATGCATAATTCTGTTGTTCTTGTATTCCCATTTTAAATACTGCCCACTGTTCCTCAACCCCTGATTCCTGTCCCATTCCCTTAATGCCTCTTTCAAGTATCCCCATTTTCCCAAAGTCTGCCCCTAAAATCCAGGATACGTGTTTTGTGTGGTTTGGTTCTGCTCTTTCTGTGATTTCAAACCACAATGACTGGTGGTCACTGTTCCCCAGGTGCTCCCCTGCTGTTACCCCCATTACACTGTCCCTGTTTGTGAGCACAAGGTCCAGTATTGCCTTTTGCCGAGTTGGTTCCATGACTAGTTGCTTGAGGAAGGCACTCTGAAGGGAGTCCAGGATAAATTTGCTCCTAGTTGATGCTGCTGCTGGGATGCTCCAGTCCACGCCTGGAATATTGAAGTCTCCAACCAGTACTACCTCATCCTTGTCTGCCATCCTTTGGATGGCTATCATCAGTTCCCTATCTGTTTCTTCCTCCTGGGCTGGTGGTCTATAGACCACACCTGTGGATGGCTGTCCCCATTTTCCTTTCCAGCTGAACCCACAGTATCTCTCCCATTTTGTTCCTCCTGGATCTCTGTGGCCCTTATGTCATTTTTCACATACAGTGCCCTCCTCCTCCCTCCTGCCTGCCCTGTCTCTTCATTATACAAATGGAAAGAGAGTGAAGTATCTAACTATAGACCAATCAGTTTGATATCAGGGCCCAATGTTCAAAAGTTTGTGCTGGGGCAACGTTGTTTGTTCACACAAACTGGGTTTTATGCCTGGTATGTGGACATGGTGTATTTTCAAATATCCCCAGAGTGCCAGCAAACCCCACTGGTGCCCAAGTGCTAAGGTACCATTGCATCTGTGCAAAGGAGGGGACACTCCCAGCATACAGGCACAATGCATATTCAGAGGTTTGCACCAGCAGTAATTCTCACCAGAACGTGTGCAAATTACCATAATTGCAAACCCCATCTTAATGGGGCATAAGACCTGGTGGTGGCCAACAGTACTGCAGCTGCCACCTCAGCCTGGCCAATAAACACATCCCTAGTGCCCAGGTTGTCCCCTCCCTCTCAGTCACCGTCCCCATGCTAAGGTCAGTAAATCCTTGCCTAGTGATCCCCCTCCCCCAATTCTAGCCTTAGAAAAATTGCCTCTTTAGATAATGGACATCTATTTCTTCCCTTCTTTTCTCGCTAAACCCCCGTTTTTCCACTTCCTTCTTACAGCTAATGTCTGGTATTTGAAAAGAAATACTGTATCAATTATTTTCTCATTTTTAAGATTTGACCTTTTGCAATCTGTGTTGAACTTCCGTTGTAGAACTATCAAATTTAAAGATATTTTGGGTATTTTATTTTCCTGTAATTTTGCTATGATTCCCAACAGTTAGACCTATATCTAGTGTATATACTTAATAATTTAAGCACTGGCGGCCGGTGGCACTGAGGGCTGAGGTGCTGAAGCCTCACCTCGCGCTTCGCCGGCGACCCGAGGTTGAGGCGGACTCGGGTGCGAGGTCGGCAGGGGAGAGGAAGGATCGGCGTCCCAGCGGATGCTCTCTCCCTCAGGGGTGGGAACCATGAGCGCTTTAGCGCTCTGCATCACCTCGCAGCCGGTGGAAGCACCGACAGTTGAGGGATGGGCGGCTCCGTCCATCGGAGTGGGGAGAGACGCCGCTGGCGCATGAGGGGTGTTGACGTGCTTAGCACGTCACCTCTCGGGACGATGTCCCAAGCGACCGACGCCCCAGCGGAACGGCGAGAAAACGGAAAAACCCTGGCAGCCCTAGATGGGTTGCTCACTCTAAGTCCCAGACCACCTGCAGGACAGACCCTGGCGAGCAGGGAGGAGGAGGACAAGCATCTAGGGGCAGATCCCCAAGGTAGGTTGAGGAGGACATGAGCGGACGGAAGGAGGGGCTCCAGGGGTAGTAAGGAGGAGATAAAGAAAGAAAGTAAAAAAAAAAAAAAAAAAAATAATTTAAGCACTATAAATGTATGTGACTGTTCCTGCTCATAGAGTGAGCTTCTATTGTAGTAAATAATATGAGGTTCAAATAGAAACTCTAAACCTGATAGAATAAAGCCAGTACTGTTATTATAAATTTAAAGTGAAGAGCACTATGATTATTAAAGGAATGTGAATTTTGAAACATTATACAGTATTTAAGTTATAGGCACCTAAAAACTTTTGATATATTTTTTCATATGTTTAGTTGTATGTATTCCTTTAAATTTTGTAATGTCACTGTAATTGTATAGGATTGTTTTGTATAAATGAGATCACGCTTGTGGGTGATTCAGATCCACCCCTAAGGAAGACCCACTTCAGGGTTGAAGCACAGGGCTAGGTCTGTTCAGGCGTTCTGTCGAAAATACATTTTGCACTGGTGCAACAGTCAGTAATTTGTTTGCCTAGCCTTTCTTATATATTGATATGAGTTTGTAAACTCTGTTAGAGCACCACCAAACTCCATGAACGCACAATACTTTTTGTTTGCTGATATTGTATTTTAATTGTTTTACCTTATTTTATTGTGTTTTCTACCTACTTGTACAGTGCTCAGAGCCTCCAGGATGGGCGCTATTAAATAAACTCTCACTTACTTACTAGGCCTCGGCCATTCATTCTTTCGGGCACTGTTATGCAATGCCAGGTCGACAGAACAAAACCACTATAATGGCGGAGCTTTTGTTCGCCCACCTGGTGTGAATTACAGAGACCTGGCTGGGGCTACTGGCCCTGTCCTTGAGGCATCTGTCCCTGCTTGGTTTACCACGGTTCACTGCCCGAGGAAGGAACACCTGGGTGGGGAGGGCTATATATTTTAGGTCTGAACTGGGCCTGATGGTGCACCTAGTGGGGACACCAGTTCTTTTGAGTGTGTGGCGGTGCGAGGGGTCCCAGAGTGGAGTTCAGGATTCCTTCATCTACCATCCACCTGGGTGGGACCAGAGTTTCCTGCAGGAGATGTCAGCGTTTGTCACCGAGAGGGTGTTGGAGTTGTCAGAAGGCTCATTCTCGGAGAATTCAACACCTAGGTGGATGACAAGGCATCATCTGGGGCCAGAGACTTCCTTTCAATATGGAGGCTCTGGGCTCACCCTGGTGACCACGGCCAGGACCCATTGCTCTGGCCGCACGCTCAACCTGGTGTTCTCCCAGGGGCTGAAAATGAATACCATCCAGACTGATTCGGTCGTCTAGTCGGATCATTGCACAGTCTGGTTCAGCTTCAGAGCCCTCTCAATGTCCCTTCCCTGTGGAAATAGTTTAGTTTCATCTCTTAAAAGGTTTACAACCAGAGACTGATGGCAGGACTGGACATTTTGTCTGTGCTTGAGGCTTGCACCAATGGTCCAAGGAATGCTGTGACATATTATAACAGGGCTGTCGTGAGGGGTCCTGGACTGCCTGGTGTCAACTCATGTATGCCCCTTGGTTTCTTGCCTCGGGTCACCATGGTTTGATGGTGACTTCAGAATGTTGAAAACCATGGGGTGGAGGTTGGAGAAGTGTTGGAGGAAGACCAGATCTCTAGGGACAGGCTGGTTCTGATTACTCATTATGATGAGTATCTGAATGCAATCATCCAAATAAAGGCAGCTTTTATGTCTAGGATGATTACGACTTTGAAGAACTAAATATCTGAGCTCTTTCAGGTTGTAGACAGGTTATTACATCCAGCCTGTCTGGAACCCATCAGGGCTTTTCAGCTCACAGGTGTGAGGAGTTTACTCAGTTTTCTCAGGCAGAATGTCCTCTATGAGGGCTGAGATTTCTCCAAGTGGAATACCATCCTCCAACAGTGGCGGCCTTCAGGTGGGCAGATGCACTTGGTCACCCTGAGGAGAGTTCTGGGCTGGTGATGACAGTGGAGGTCTGTGGGTGATCTCTGGGTTTAAACTAACATTCTGCAACCTTGAACCAGGCCCGACGGGCTGCTAGTTGGCTGTGTTGAGGTCCTGGATCCGGTTTTGCTGAAATTGTAGGGAGTTCCATGTTGGCAGAGTCTTTCTGGAGTCCCTATGTAGGCTCTTGTTAAGCCCTGCTGAAATAAACATCTTTGGACCCTGACGACTTGGTGAATTACATGCTAGTCTTGAACCTCCCTTTTGGGGAAGGTTCTTGAGAAGGTGGTTGTAGAACAGCTGAGGGTCTCCTCATGGACTTTCAAATTTATGAAACATTCCTGTCGGGATTTAGGGCCTGACACAGCATGGAGACCGTGTTGGGCAGGGTGTTGAATGACCCGCCAGGGTGAGGGGAGAGGAGAGCGAATGATTTTCGCTCTCCTCGATCTTTCCTCAGTATTTGACATGGTGGACCATGGGGTTTTGTTGGGCAGGCTGAGGGGTATGTAGGACTCACTGGTAATGTCATCAGCTGGTTTGAGTCCTTCCTCATGGGCATGTCTCAGAGGGTGATACTATGAAATTATTCCTCAGACGGAATGGACCTGCCCTGTAGAGTTCCCCAGGTTCTGTCCTCTCCCCATGTTGTTCACAGTGTACATGCTGCCTAGGCGAGGTTATAGGCAGTATGAGCTGAGTTTTCATTGCTATGCTGATGACACTCGTCTACCTGTCCTTTGCACGGAAGATTTGACATAGTCAGCATGCTGAATGAGTGCTTGGCAGAGAATACAGGCTTGGACATTGTTGAACTGGCTGGGACTAAACCCGGGAAGACTGAGGTGCTGTTAGTTGAACCAGGCTGAAGGGGAGGAATGGGGGCCTCTGGGGATACTTTGGGGCTTTTTATTGGCATGACCGAACTGGAGGCTTCCTTAAAGGAGAATAATTTGGGCATTGTTCTGATAGTGAGCTGACACTTGATGCGCAAGTGTCAGCTGTTGTCCGACCAGATTTTATCATCTCTGGAACATCATCCAAATTAAGTCCCTGATTCCCCAACAACCTGGCCATGCTGGTACATTTTTTCATCACCTCAAGGCTTGACTACTATAATGCATTCTACCAGGATCAGAGGAGGTGCAATGTGGTGCCTGGAGCTTCTGCAAACGCAGCAGCCTGGTTGTTGACTGGACACTCGAGGTTCAGTCACATCACACCGTGCTACACAAACTGCATTGGCTTCTGGTGCTCTGGTGCATCACCTTTAAAGTAGGTCTCCTGACCTACAAGACCCTACATGGGTTGGGTCCGGCTACCTGAAGGAGCTTCTGCATCCCTACACAAAGTCTTGCTCTTTCAGATTGGCTAGAGAGGCTCTCCTGCTGGTCCCCAGGGCCAGGTTAAGATCTTCCAGGGATCGGGCATTTGAAACATTAGCCCCGGTCCTTTGAACTTCTGTTGGGGTACCTCTGGGAGGCACCATCTGTGAAGTTCTTTAAAAGCACCTTATGACCTTCCTGTTTAAGTAGGCCTTTGGGACCTGAGGAATCTATACTGGGATTACTAGACAGCTTGGGAATTGGTCTGTTTTAGTTTTAAAGAGTTTATGTAAACTTTTATGTACTGTATGTTGGCTGTTTCCTTATTGTTGTTTGTGTATTTTTATCACCTGTTGTAAGGGTGCCCTGAGCCCCAGTGAAGGGTGCCCAATATAATAAGCTCTACTACTACTACTAGTGGGCTACTTACTATCTCTGTGCACAAGTCAGGTATAAACAACAACAGAATACTGAGCAAGCAAAAAAGGATAACAAGGCAAATGAAGTTAAATAATAAACACCAGTGTGTTTCTTTACTTTCTTGCCACAACAAAATCAGTCTCCAGGCAAATCCTAGCTCCAACTTAAAACAGTTCTTTTTATATTCAGGCAAAGGATTGCATGGAAGCTGTCTATAGTGTTTTTGTCTCCCAGTAGCCCCATCACAATCTCCTGTAATGTTCCATCTCCAGAATCACAATATTACCCCCATTATCAGAGGGTTTAATAAATTGACTTTTCTTGTGACAGTATATCTAGTGCAATTTTCTCATTCTTAGTAAGGTTGAATCTAGTGACCTTAGCTTTTTCATTGATCAATTCCTGACCTGTTTATTAACAGTTTCTCAAATACTCCTAGAACACTGTTGTAAATATTTGGAAAAAGTAGAGACTGGTCTAAATAGTTGTTTCCTTAATGCTAAAATTAGCCCCAAGGATCTCAAAGCCTAATTCTGATTGGGAGGTCACAGGGTCAGTGGCATTTCATTAATGTTCAAAAGTTCCTGTAAGACCAGAAGATTCTCTTGATCAATAGCTAAGTTTCATTACCTGAGTCCATATTATCCAGTCCCAGTGGTATATGGGCTGAGTCTGTAAGGGTTCTATGTTCAAGTCCCCTTCTCAGTGGCTCCACTGGAAATCTCTTGTAGCAAAAATCGATGTCCTCAAATGAAATGTTCCTTTCTTCCAGTGAAAGACCCATCTCATGGCCAGTATACAGAAAGTTCTGATCAGTATTTCCAGAGAAATGTAGCTTTAAATATAATTTGCAAAACAATTTTCTTAGGTCCACCACAACTTGAAATTCATTTATGTGAGGAGGGAATAAAACTTAGGCCTCTTTTCAAAACTGTTTCTTGATCTTTATTCAGTATCAGAGATGATAGATTTAATATCTATAGATTAGGTCCTTCTTCCAGTCTGTCAGAGTCTCTCTACACTGATTTGTTTTCCGACCCCCCACCCCGGTTCCTCTCCTTGTTTTCTTTTTCTCTTTTCTTTCTGTCTGGGGCCTGGACGTCTTTGAAAAGAATAGTCTCTTGAAGTATCAGTGCCTGTATTATTGGTTCTGTTTGTGGTCTCCTTTTGTTGGGTTTGACCTTTATTTTCGTGTCCCATAAACCTCACTCTGGACCTTGACCTTCCTCTGCTCTGAGATCGTGGTTTATTCCACCTTAATATGTCCTCTCTGTAATAATCATTCTTATCCTCAGAAGCTTACAGCTTTTCCTTTGAAGTAATGTGGATTCATATTTCTGTATTTTATTTTTCAGCTGTTCATTGAAATCATTATATTCATCGCAAGCCTTTAATGTTAAAGCACTTCTTTTGCTAATGTGAGGTCAGAGATTAAGTCTTCAAATTTGCTGAGATCATCTTTAATTAATAGATTTAAAATATTTTGGAACATTCACAGGCAGCCTTGATCCATTCATCTTTAAAGTTACAGTTTTCAAGACCACAAGATGGTGCTATTGAGACATGTAAGCCCCTGGGTGCCTGCCCACAATCAAGATATTCTTCCAGTGTCCTTATATTGTATGAATCCTCCAGTTCCTTTATCAGTAATCTCTAGGTTTCTAAAGGCAGCCCTGATACCTGTGTTAGTATCATTTACACTGTCATCTCTGTTTGAATTAAACTTACGTCGTAGTTTCTCCTTCATTCATCAAAGGAATCCGTGTCAGTCTGCTCCCAGCTGCAACCAGTGTTTGTGTTTGTGGAACTTGATGACGCTGATGCTGTATCCGAATAGCTCATTCTCCAGTTAGTGCAGCGTAAGTCCCACTAAAGTCACTCATTCATACAAACTGTAATTAGTAGTCCGTGCAGCTAGCCTGGAGACTTGTTGTTTAGATCCTTTAATCAGCCCTCACGTTATGTAGATGGCGCCATGGTCAGCGGTAACATAAAGCACTAAAATAAAATCCAGAACTATTACTGCGCTACCATGAAGCGGCTGATGCAGTCTCGTATTGAGATGGCTAATCTCCACAATAAGAACAAACAACAACAGAATACGGTGTGCAAAAAAGGAAAACAAGGCAAATGAAGTTAAATGATAAACTCCAGTGTGTTTCTTTTACTTTCTGCCACAATAAAATCAGTCTCCAGGCAAACCCTAGCACCTCAACTCCTCAACGAGTCTTCAAAGGGTCAAAATACTAGAGCAGGTCAGAGCTTTAAATACACTTGATTTAGTTCAAAACAGCTATATCTTGTTAGACCAAACAATTGTGCAGTCATTTGCTTTGTAGCTATGTGTGCTCAAATCAGTTAATACATAATAGTGAAGTCAATATGTATAAACAAATTTTATGAAAACCTCCACCTAATATAATATAGAAAAAGTATACAGCTTATCATACACACACATATTCTGTTGTTGTTTGTTCTATTGTGAGAGAAGCCATCTCTAGTGCAGACTGCATCAGCTGCTTTTGTAGGTGCATGCAAGTCAGGTATCCCTGGTGCCTAGTGGTCCTCCCTCCCACCGATTACCATCCCTGTGCCCAAAGACGTTATCTCTAGTGCCTAGTTGTCCCTCCTCCCACCAATCTGTGTCTCCTGCCTAAGGAAGTTTCCCTGGTGCCTATTGTTCCCTCTCCCACCGATTACCATCCCGTGCTGAAGTCAGGTATCCCAGTGCCTAGTGGTCCCCTCCTCCTGCTGATCACTGGTTTACTAAACAGTTATAGTCCTCTTGGTGCTCAGTGTCCTAACTCCCACTTCTGGTCCCGCCCATTAAGTGTAAAAGATGTCCCTGGTGTCTAGTGGTCCCTCCTGGTCCTCGATCCCCTGTCCCATTAGGTATACATATTTCCTGGCATCCAGTGGCCCCCATCACTGATCCCTGGCCCGTAACACAAAGACCATCCAGTCATGTGCTGGCGCCTTAGTATACTGTAAGTTGCAGGGCACAAAACAATTAGTCCCTGGTTTGTCCTGGTGCCTCCGATCACTGGTTCTGCCTGTCACAATGAAGTAATCCCTGGCACGCTGCCCCCACCACCACAATACCAACCACCCACCCTGACAACCCCCTTACCTGAATCATCAATGCCACGGGAGCTCATATAATGACAGGCACAGCACAGCTGGCACAGCCCTGCTCACACCCTCCTTGACTGCTGCCATATGCACATCCACAGAGAACATGTATCCCATGTACTGTGCAGGGTGCACGGATACTACGCTACACCACTCGTGAAGTTACCTGAGTTCACTGTGAACTCATAAAATAAATTGTTTATCTGACAACCCCATCGCATATCCCCTATTTATTTAAAACTTTTGACCGGAGAGAAGTACTGAGCCAGAGTTTGTTTCAGGCATGGTCAGGGAAGGGGTTACAGGGATACTACAGCAACAACAACATGTCAAAAGCAAGGTACAAAGTGCAAAAACAGAAGTGGAACAATAATAAGTATTTACAAATAGGATATTTAGCATTCTACTAAATATTTGCAGAGTTATAAAATGTATTTATTTATTTCAAAAGTTTTAGCAGGAAAAATGTACTGAGCTAATAACAGCTTATTTTTAGATGCATTTGGGGAGGAAGACAGTACAAAAGGCCCCGACGGATCTTTTTCTTCTAGGGATGGAGCCAGCATCAGCTACTGATGCTGCTTGAGCACTACATGCCCATCTGGTGCCGTGCTAGCCACTAACCATTGTTGGCTTCCTCGTGCACCTCGGTTCTGTTCTTCCCACCATCAAGTGCACACCATGGGGGACAGGGCTTCAGATTGACTATCATTGAAATTTCTATCAGTCACCACCAAATAAGTCTTCTTTGCACAGTGCTGCCTTTCTTTGTTGTTTTGCCATGATGTTAAAGTATGAGGAAAGAAAATGGGACCTAAAAGGACCCCATTATGTGCCGGTGCCCTGTGGAAAGTAAATCATGACAAAGGACTGACATCAAGTCTGCTGGACCTTGTGACAGGACTGAATATGGCTCTGTCCCAGTTGTTATGCAAAAAGAGTTTAAATGCAAGGATCTGTTCTATTCTCTCCTTTTCTGTCTCTTCTCTGGTTGCATAACCACATTTCTCGTGAGACCTAGGACTTGATCACTGCGATGGTTTTGCAGTTCTCCGCCTCTCGCTATCTCTCTGCCTCACTCGCTGTTCTGTCTTTTCTTCTCCTTTGCACATATCAGCTGATATAAAATATATGTGAATCATTTTGTGGAAATGTAATTGATAATTGGATCCCTTAGTTTAAAACTGTATATAGTTATAATGTTGAAATGATTGCAAAAGTTATTTGGAACTCAAGGGTTAACCTGAAATGCAGTTTTTAAGCCTTTTGCAAAAATGTAAACAAGAGGTCAGTTCTGGGTCACAGTGTTCTTTTGATGCACCTGCTGAAACTGACAAGAACACTGTGTGAGAAGCATGCTGTTTTCTTAATGAGCTCCAGAAAAGACTTATAAAATAGAGCTGCAATGTTTTGCAAGAGACAGAGACAGACTGAGATTTAAAATTGAGAAGAAACAGGGCTCTGCTTTCTATTTGTACTGCCACTGTAAATAGTTATTCTGAACAATTTTGTTTTTTTTTTACTGTTATTAATAATAAAACACTTGCGTATTTACAACTGCTCCTGGTTTTCCTATGCTTCCTGACCTGTGCCTCAATGACAGATCTGCCTTGGCCCGTCACATGATATGGATTCCTGGGCGCCTACTTTTCCAGTTGACTGCTGCACTCAGAGTCTGTGCATTGAAGTTGTATCACCTTCAGAGGCAGGCAGTGAATCCATGTCACCAAGAACAGGTCTCTGGACCTTCCTTGGAGTCTCTTCCCAGTATTGGTGGGGGCAAGAGATTGGAGAAGTACTGGCGGAGGGAGTGTATAGGACTGAGAACCAAGAAATGCCAAGGAGCGAAACTGGGATTTTGGAGGCCAGATATGTTTAATCCCCATCCAGGAACCCTCCAGACCGAGTAGGCAGCTAGCTGATTGGTTGGCCACCACTATGCAAGAAGAATAAGACTGCTATTATAGCAGATTTGATATCTTATTCCTCAATCAGTCTGACATGCTTCATGGAGACCTGGGTTGGTGATGATGCTGGTCCGATTTTGGAGGCAGCCACGCCAGGAGGGTTGCACTGCCTGAGAGTAGGACTGCGCGGGTGGGGTTGCCATCTGTTTTAGATCTGAACTGATCCCTGAACCTGGTGGTGCACCCTGTGGGGTATACCTTGTCATTTGAATACATGACTGTATGGGGAGGTCCAGATGCAGGTTGCAGGATCCTCCTCATTTACCAGCCTCCGGGGCGTGAGGGATTTTCTGCAGAAATTGCAGACTCGTCTCTGACAGGGTATTGGGTTGCCAAGATGGCTTATTCTTGGTGACTTCAATGCCTGGGTTGATGATGAACTCTTGCATTTTGGACAGGATTTCCTCCAGGAATGGAATCCCTGGGCCTCGCACAAACTGTTGCTGCTGCAACTCACCAACATGGCATGCCTTGACTTGGTATTCTCCCTGGGGCTTTGGGTGAAAAACCTCAGGACTGATCCAATTAGCTGGTGGAATTATTGCACCATCAGGTTTGACTTCAGGGCACTCCTCTGTAGTCCACGCCTTATGGAGATGGTCAGGTGCCGCTCTCTATGAGGGCTTAGGCCAGATGGATTTATGGCAGTGCTGGACACCTCAAGTATGCTGGTGGCATGTGCTGGAGGATCAGAGGAGGCAGTGGTAATATATAACAGAGCCATTGGTGCAGCTTTCAACCTCATAGCACCAGTTCATGTACACTGTTGGTTTGATGCCTTGGCCTGCCATGGTTTGATGGTGGGCTGAGGGAGATAAAAGCAAATGGTAAAGGTTGGAGCATTGGTGGAGGATCAGGGGCCCAGGAGGACAAACTGGCTTTGAGTATTCACTATGGTGAATATCAACAGGCAGTTTCCTATTAGAAGGCAGAATTCCCGTACAGGAGATTGCTGCTGGAAGAAACTGACCAGCTCAGCTTTTTGGATGGAGTACAGGATTTTCATCCTGACTGTTTGGAATTTGTGAAGGCTGTTTCATTCGCTAAGTGCAAGGAGTTTGCTCTGTTCTTTTCAGACAGAGTGTCTTCTGTTTAGTCTGGGATCTCACCAAGTGGGCCATTACAGCTCAACAGTGTCAAGCCAGTTGGATGCTATGTCAGTCAGTGGTTCTGGGAAAGTTTATGCCAGCAATGATGGATAAAGTTAGGAGGTGATCTCTGAGTTGCGACCAACATTTTGCAAATAGGATCCAGGCCCGACCCAGCTACTAATGAACTGTGTTGGGCAGCTGGGCCTGGTGTTCGCTGAGGTTTCCCAGTGCTCCTTATCAGAGGATTTTCCCATCTGTGCTGAAAATGCATTGGTGAAAGTCCACTTGAACAAAGCCATCTCTGGACCCATACATCTTGGTGAATTGCTGACCACTCTCTAACCTGCTTTTTAGACAAGGTTTATTGAAAAGGTGGTTGCGCTGCAACTTGAGGCACACCTCATGGCCTTTGACATCTATGAGCCTGTCCAGTCTGGTTTTGTGTCAAAACACAGCACACGGACTACATTGGTCAGGGTTCATAATGACCTGCTCAGGGCAAAGAGAGGAGAGCATTCAATTTTGTCCTCCTCAGTCTCTCCTTGGTGGTTGACAGTGTGCACCATGGGCTTTTATTGGATCAACTCAGGGAGTATGTGGGATTCACTGGCAAAGTCATCTGCTGGCTTGAGTCCTATCGCAGGGCAGGACACATAGAGTTGTTATGGGAAGTTCTTCCCCACTCCCAATGGACCTACATTGTGGTATACCCCAGGGTTGGTACTTTCGCTCATATTGTTTGCAGAGAGTTGGTCCTTTGCCCATGTTGCTTGTGGTGCCCTAGGTAGGATCATTAGACAGTATGGAGTTTAATTGCATTGCTATGCAGATGATACTCGCTCTAGCTGTCATTTACTCCAGAGACTTGTGGTGCAGTGAATTTGCTGAATAGGTGCCTGACTACGATCCAGGACTGGATGTCATCAAGCTGGCTGAGGCTTAACCTGGATAAAACTGAGTAATGGTGATTAAGCTGGGTCAGATGGGGGAGTGGCAGCTGCTGAGAAGGAGACAGGGCATTGGCTTGCACCCCTAAGCTTTTGGCTGCTTTTCAGTAGATCATCCTTGTTTGGAGAGGTTTGCCATGGCTTACCTGAGGGTGAGGTCTGCTGAGCCCACCCACAGCCCAGGTTTAGATCCTAGGGCCATTGGCTCTTCTGTCCCTCCTAGGTCCATGTCACTTCTCCCTGAGCTTTCAGGGATCATGGTCCTCTTGGGTGTGTCACTTGGAGCTAGCATAGAAGTGCAGCTGCTGTGCTTTTCCAATACCACATTAGTACTGACCATTTTCAGTTCCTCCATGGTCTCCAGCTATCACTCGCTACCAGGTCCAGTGCCTCCTCTCCATCCACATCCTATTCTGAGGGCGTGGAATCCTCCCTACACTTGCTCTTGGACTCTGAGCACTCTCTATATCCAGGGATTCCAGATGGACATGCTGCGGACACTGGGCGTTGGCACTGTTGCCACATGCAATATCATGTCTACATCTGGAACTCGTGGAGCTTTCAGCAATGACCACTGTGTCATCCCTCCTGGCCTAGAGCCTTCAAAGAATGCTCCAGGACAGTTTGGTGATGTCCCTTGCTCTCAGTTTCTCATCCCACTTCAGGGATTCAGATCTTGCAAACCCCAGAAGGGACTCGTGACCGGCCTCCTGATACCAGCTCTGTGCAGACAGATGCTTTGGTAGGAAGGTGTTCTCCTTGGCTTGCACCAGGAAGTGCATTTCTGCACATCAGGCACACATGGCAGCTTATTACAAGCACCTGTGCATGCAGCAAAGACAGCTCATAGCTGCCATGCTGCCTCGGAGTAGGTCAGGCAAGCCATCTGCCTCTCTGCCAAGGGCCTGGAGTTGTTGAGCCACGGACAAAGGCCTCATATGATGCTAATTAGGTGACATCCGAGGCTGGTGGGAACTGGAGTCTGCATTCGGTAGACAGCGTGGCTTCATGTGTCTCAACTGGTACCTCTGGCCTGGTAAAACTGTTAAACTCCTAGTGCCAGGGGCTCACCTTTTTCCTGTAGTGTCAGGAGCTTTGCAGTGCTATCCTCATTTGTCTAACTCAGAGCATTCTTGGGTCCCACCAGACTCATGAGGAGCCCTGCCTCAGGTATTCTCCTCACACACAGTGCTAAGAATGACTATTACCCTCAGGGTGAGCCAGCTCCTCCCTAATTTGGAAGCTTGGTACTCAGACCCATATTTTTGAATCAGTGGTGAAGACTGTTTCTTGGATAATATGAAAATTACATACTCACCATAACTGTTGATCTTGCAGAATATCTTCACCATTGATTCAGGCACCCACCCACCATCCCCGCTCAGCCGACAGCTAGAGCCTCCGGTAGTTCACCCTCTGGATTCTGGCACTTGCTGCCACATCTAATACATCTTGGCCTTTATATGGTGACTGCTTTTTTTTTTTAAAAGGGAATGGGAGTCTCTTGGCTCCTATCAATCCCCAAAAGGAGATTTTTTGTTTTCCCATGGAGTGGGTAGGTGGCCACCTTCCTCCATTTTCTACCTCCTTCATGACCAAGGTATATCCCTATAGGGTGTATTCCTGTTAGTTGCTATATGCAGCCTGTGCCTGGGCACCATCCTATCTAATTCCATTGAGCAGATGCTCTGTCTGTGGAAGGATGCAATGCACCTGCTTGGATCAATAAGTATCGATCTGTTACAACCTATAACTTAATTACTGTATTTCTAGCCATTTTATGCTTAATTCTTTCCCTCTAATCTCTTTCAATTTTAAATGTTTTGTAACCTATTTCTGGACTATATTTTATATCGGGACTAAAACTCTCCTAAAACTGCTGGCTGCACTCTCTAACTACCTTTCTCTGCCTCTCCCTGCTTATTTTTGTTAACTACTCTTCTCTCCCCGAGCCCTGCTCTTGCTGTGTATTTCTATCGTGGACTTGACCGCTACCCCCCCTTTCTGAGCTCAAAAATCTAATCTGCTGTTGCTGATGTACCTACCTCTCTGTTCCTCTGTAACCTCCTCCCACCCTCACCTAAATTGCTAATTTCTGCCCTTTGTCTTTCTTAAAGTACCCCACTCCGCTGTTGGTCTGCTGCCAGTTTTTCTGCCCCTGTTTTAGATCTGTTGTGTAGTTTGTGCTTATTTACACCGCTTTTTGTTCCTCCTCTCTAGATTACTAGACCCAAGCGGCGCTCGTAGATCCAGCAGCACCTCTGGCTGTATCTTTGGCCTCTCCACTATATCGCTGAAAGTGCTGACTTCCTGCTGCCCTCCTGGTACTGGTCTACGGCCTCCAATCCAGGTACTGCTGCTGCGTATCTCTGAGTGTCAGCTAGCTTATGGCAGCGTTCGATTGGAGCACCTTTTTACTAGTGAGTCCTGATAGGCTGAGCGCTACGGCAAGGCTCCTGATTGAGCGCCTGCAAGCCGCTCTCCGGACTGCCATTTACCCACTGAAAGACGTGATTTTCCAGGGTTTGGACATCACAGTGTAGTGGTGGTTTCTCCCACCCCACCCAGGTCTCCTATTAAATACTCTAACAGTCCCGCCTTTCTCGGCTTACTCAATTTCTACTTGCTCTCACTGTTTCTCCCCTCCCTGCCACGTGGTGTCTATTTGAGCCCTTAGTAGATGTTCTGTGCTGTTTCTGGATTACCACTCCTTTCCTTTGCCTGCTCCTCTAATCTACTAGTGTGACCCAGGAATTTACTTATTTTGGCTACTTATCTGTTTCTCCAGTCTAACTGCCTCTTTCAATTTATCTGTTCTTTACTGGCCCTGTAGACTGCTAGGTTATCTTACATCTTGGTCCTACCATCCTAGTAGACAGTCTGGTCTATTTTCCCTAGAACTGCTCTGATTTTCTCACGCCTCCCTCTCAGGCACTCAAGCTCCTGTATTACCACTTTTTCTAAATACTGACCAGTCTGTGTTATTCCTCTCTCCCCTCGCTGTTGCTTACCCTGTTAGCCCCATTTCTTCTATGAATCTATACTTCAGGGCTTATTAAAATGCATAAACAGTTGCTGCTTTTGTTTCTCCTATCCACCCTGCCTTTTCTACACCTATCAACTCCGGGAGCCCCTTTGCTGAATCTGTTCTTCCACCCACTCTAGAATATAAGTTTACATTCTCAAATCTATTAGTGGCACCTGCCACATGGTGTGATCCACTCCTTTACTCCTAAACAAGGCCTGGCTCTATCTGTTTGCCTATGCCTCAAATGTAGCTCCCTGCAAACTCACACCTATCTTCCTACCAACATCAGTAGCTCTGGTACCTCCTCTTGACGCCATTCTGCTATCTGGGATGTACAGCCTAACCTGGGGCCCTTGATCCCTAAAACTTCTCCTATTTCAAATGCTAAAGGCCTGCTTATAACCCACCATAATATCAGTAGCCTTGAGTGAAACTTCATGGCATGAATCCTGGACTGTGCTCTACAAACCGGACATACTGTGCCTTACTGAAACCTGGCTGAAGCCATCCATCCCTAATTCTTGGTACTCCCTGCCATCGTATAATCTTCTAAGGAATGATAGACCGGCCCCAAAAGTGGGGAGAGTACAGCCATTACTTCAAATCACACCTCCAGCTCTCATTAATTAGCTCCAGCCCTTAAACTACTGTGAGGCACTTCATGTCCTCCTCACCCTTAGCTCAAATAAATTGAATATTGTCTGTGTATAATCCCCTACCCATGGCCTGAAAGGTCTGGAAAAGCTACTTGACCAATCTGCTATTCATTCTGGAAATAATTAAATTCTTATATTAGGAGACATTAATATAAACTGGCTGGAAAATACACAAATGACGACCCTGACTAAACTACAGAGTTTCAGCCTACATCAGCTCATCTTTGTACCTACTCTCATGCCTCATTCAAATACCAGCACCCTGTTGGACTGGATCATGACTTACCACCCGAAAACATTGTCAACACTGGAGTCCTAGCTGGCGCCATCTCAAACCACTCCCCCACTTACTATATCTGGGGTAAAGTTCGTCTGGATCCGATGATGCCACGCTTCATTACTTTCCGTAATTATGCAAACTTTGACCTGGAGGCCTTTTTGTTTGGCGTCGCTTGCATTGACTGGTACTCTGTCTATAGCTAATCGGATGTTCTGGCTGCTCTAAATATTTTCTTGTCCAAGTTCCTAGCCTTACAAGAATTCCACTGTCAACTTGCTACTAGGTGGGTTAGAAATAAGCAGACCGCTGGTAAAAGTCTGACCTACTATCTAAATTATGACAGAGGGACAAGACATGGCTTCATTACAAGAAATCTGGTTCTCCTCCTGACTTTAATTCCTACAGATCCTTGAAATGCCTGCAAGAAGGAAATCAAACAAGCTAAAAATTCATACTGCAGAGACCTCTAACTGACTCCCAGGGGACCCTAAAAGTTTGGGTCCCATATTAAATTCTTCCTGGGATCAAGCCAGTCCACCACTCTGAATAATATGTCTCTCAGTGGTATTCACTGCAATAATCCCCTCACAACTGCCAATTTCTTAAACAGGCAATTTGCTGACCTTACTCATTATACCTCCACTTTCACTACCCCATCAAACCCTATCTATCCAGCAAATGCCACAGGACCCACTTTCCATTTCAAGTCTGTCCTAAAAGTGAGGTTCTCTGACTCTTAGTAACATCTCAGAGCATGCAGCAGTTGGGTCCTGATAACTTGGAGCCTAAGCTCCTAAGATTAGCTGCCCTTATATAGCTGCTCCCCTTGCTAAGATTTTTACCTCTCTCTGTGTAACTGCACTGTCCCAGAGATCTGGAAAACAGCTAGAATTACCCTGTATATAAAAAGGAGACCCCTTGACCCATCTAATTACAGACCCATTGCCATCCTATCTGTTCTCAGTAAAATTCTTGAGAAACTTGTGCCACCAAACTACTGCCTTTCTCCTGAAACATGACCTCCTAACAGACGCTCAACATGGTTTCCACAAGGACATAGTACCACTCTGCCCTACTCAAACTTTCAGTCTGACACCCTAGTGGCTATGAACTCTGGTAAGCTCACTAGGGCCATTTTATTGACATGACCAAAGCATTCGATCTGGTTGACCATTCTATCCTAGCTGCTACCCTAAACTCTCCAGGTTTTCACCAAATGCTGTAAAATGGTTTGACAGCTATCTGACAGATAGGTCCCAGTCGTGACATTTAACTCCACCTCTCTGACAAGGTCACCATAAACATTGGTGTACCTCAAGGGTCTATCTTAGGTCCTCTGCTTTTCTCCATTTTCTTCAATAGTATTACCACTAATCTCCTTAGTACTTCCTCCTTACTTTATGCGGATGACATTGTACTGTATTCAAGCTCAAATAGCATTGTAGACATAAACTCTAAACTCTCCCATGATTATCAACTTATCCAACTGTGGATTACAAATCACAAACTTGTTCTAAATAAATCAAAGACCCAAGCTATGCTATTTGGCTCCAGTCTCAACTCAGACACTCCCTAACTCAGTTTAATGTCTCCTCCCTTGATGGTACATCTGTTGGGGTAACCTCATTCAAATATCTAGGGTCACCCTTGATCCATCCCTGAGTTTTGACCTCCATATTCAATCTACCTGTAAGCAAGTAAACTCCAAGCTTGGGATTGCCTACGGACTAGTTATGCTCTCCTCCCTCAGCTAGACTTGCTATTGCTCATAGTGTGCTTCCCTCTCTCACCTCACGGGTTGATACATATCGAGCCAGCTACGTGTCTTCGTAAATGGAATGTTACTTAAAATAACATCTGTCGTTTTGCCTTTAGCTCCCCACGGCTGAAACATCACTACTTTCTCTCCTCAGATCTTGGATGGCTTCTGCCTAAAGAACTAAGGTCCTTTGCACGCGGGTCCATCACTGATAACATTATCAGATCTCATACACCCAAACCTCTGGCCTGTCTCCTTCCCTACCAGAAAACCAATTATCGTCACACTCTGCAGAAAATGCCCCTGTCCATATCCCAAGACATCGTACAAAAAAGGTAGCAGTGCCTTTGCCTGTCACGCACCCCAATTCTGGAACTCACTCCCTCTAACACTTCGTCAATCTGCTTCCCGTAGCTCCTTTAAGAGAGAACTTAGACAGTATCTCATCTCCTCCCACGTGTTCCTGCTTTAAACCACCTTAGTCTTTACTCTCTAAATCCACCTCCTCTCAGTTGTCACCATGGGTGTAGTGTCTGCCCTCCTGGCACACTTCCTCTCAGCTTCACTTCCTATCTCTTACTTTCTCATCCTCTAGTTTCCCTTCCCTCTCCAGCATAAACATAGCTACTCCCCCTCTCAAACTCTATATCTCTCATCGTCTATACCGTTGGCACTGCTGCCTCCCTACTCCTCTCACCTTTATCTCTAGCTCTACCTCATCTACTTCTGCCAAACTGGTATCACTCTCTTAGCACTTTATACCACTTTGTTAAATCAGTGTCTGTATGCTTTAATTTGCCTGATTTATTGCCTTATGTAACTTACAGTAAATACTGTATTTTGTTGTTTTTGGTTTTGCTACCCTAAAATTCCTTGTCAAAATTACCATTGTTATGCTCAAATATCTACATGTAACTTGTGTTATGTATTCATGATTGTTCTCTTGAAGTTTGTGTCTATACTCTCCCTGAGTGAGTGCCTGAAAATAGTCTTTCTGGTGTGTACTTACCCAGTGAACAAAAACTAAATAAAATGTATTTGCTTCACACTGGGCAAATTCCTGTGGTTGCAGGGAGAAACGCAGCATCTTCTTTCTGTTATGTTGGTATTTTTGGTTAGTATCCCGCTCCTTCTTTCTGTGCATTGGGCTTTGCCCAACCCACCTGGAGATGCCACAGGAGATAACCACATCTAGCTTAACTAGGAGTGCTAGTCCTGCAACTCCCATGTTCTTCATCATTATTTTCTCCAATCTGTCACATAGAAACAGGGTTATGACAAACAACATTAGCACAGTGGCAACAGGGTACAGGGCACAGGGCATGGCACTAGACAATACAATGCCTATTTCAGGCACAACCCAGGAGAAATACAATATCAAGATTGGAATTAAAAGACAGGAGGTGATAACTAGAGGACATAGCCTACAGGGGACTACAAAAAATACTTTTACATGTAGAGGATATTGGGGTGTAGATTGGACCACTAGAAACTTTGAAATACACCCAAAGTTTGCTGGTATTGAAAGCTGGTTTAAACAGGCATGTGAAGGAACTCAGTCTAAATATGTATTACTACTGAAAAGTAGGAGACATCTTTGTTGAGCGATGTGCCAGCTTCCTTTGATATTCTGATGTTTTGTACTCTTTCTATGCATATATTATTAAAATGGAACTGGAATTTTAAATCACAATAATTTACCCTGCCAGAAATCAGAGAAGTCCATGTGGGAAATATGCCAGTGAGCGAATGTTTGAACTGTCAATATGCAGAGCGACATTTCAAACTATTGTTTCCCAGCCATTGCCCCAGGACCAGTTTACTAGCCAAACATCCAGTATCAGTGTCGCAACCACATTGGACACACTCAATCAATCTTTATTTTACCAGGCGGAAGCACCATTGAGCGACTCATTTGCAAGGTGGACCTGGACAAATGCACTTAAAAGTAAACAATATACAAAGGAAAAAGATGGTGTACAATCAAGGAATACAATGTAGAAGAGTACATAAAACATAGTACAGCATTAGGCAAGGTCCATACAGGCAAATATGCAAGAGGCTAAGAAAAAAAATATTGGCAATATACGCTATTATACAGTATGTACATGAACAGTTCAGGAAAAGGGATAGGAGGGGTGATAGGGAGAAGAAGGAGTGATTAACAGGAATCACAAAGCCTGGGGACGGTTGTCTGACACTTATTTCACTGGCCTCCGGGGAAGGGGCAGTTACAGAATTCAATAAAGGAATGAGAGAATAGCTTTTGAAGGAGGAGAAGGTTGTCGGGGCAGCCAGCTTCAGAGTTTTTGTAATTTGTTCCATGGGTGAGGGAGTACATAGCTTGTAGATGCTTTACCAAAACATGAATTAACTTCCAGGATCCAGGATCAGTTTACTGACAGCATTAACCCAAGATCAGTTTCACAGCAACATGAATCTGGGATCAGTCTACCAGCCTTGTGAACTGACCCAAGATCAGTTTAGCTGGTCCACTGATCTGTTTACCAGACAAAATGATCCTTGATTTGTTTACCAGTCAGACTGATTTGGGATTGTTTCCTTGTTTAGTTTTTGTTTACTAGGTAGGTGCACTAGACAATACAATGCCTATTTTTAGGCACGACCAGGAGAAATACAACATCAGACAACATTAGCAAGGCAGCAACAGGGTACTGTAAGCATTGATTTACAGAGCATCAGCAGTAAAGTCAAACATATAGTAGTGCAAAACACATGGGCAGAACACATCATGAGTACGACTGAAAATGCAAACAATTCAATAGTGCTAAACAAATCAGCAGAATACATCAGGAGTACAACTGCAAATGTGACAGAAAGGCAAATTTTAGCAAAATACGGTGCATCACGTCCATGAGCATTTATCAGAGGACCATAGGAACCTGTGAAGCTCACTGTTGAAAACTGGATGTGAAGGTGAGACTGAAGGTGGGTGGAAGTGATTAGTTTGTGTCAGAGATATGTCTAACCACAAGCTTTGCAAACCTGCGGTCAGCATAGCCTAGTAGTTAGGCACAGTACTGTGAATCGGGAGATCTGAGTTTGAAACCTGATTCCTAATTTGCATTAACTTGAAATTTCCCAGAACTCCTGGCAGAGATAAAACAGTACAGATAGCAGCACAAAATAATTTGTGTTATGTGTTAAAAGCCTTTCATAATACAGTGCAAGAGTATAAAGGCAACATAGACAATACTGCATGAGCAACCATGCTCAACCAGCCTGTGCTGCCGCAGAAGGTTCGGGATTACCTCTGACCTCAGAGTGCAGCTCAAGAGGTTCCAGGTAATCTGAACCTCAGGGTGGCAGCTCAGACTGGTTGTGCATGTGGTTGCATATCCAGCATTTTATGGTGTATAGTACCCAAATAACTGTTTTTTCTTTTGTTATAGCTGAACTTCATTAGTCTGATTCCATCAAAGTAACAGTTTCTACAGGAAAGAAAAAGTATTACCTTCCTTTTGAGGCTGAAAGTGATTAAACAGCTATCTCCCATAACCACATGCCTTAGGTTAACTGATTTTGTTTAATAAAACTAAATAAACTTTGAGAACTGCTGTGCCTGTAACTACTTCTCTCCCCTTGTAATACACAAGCACTCTGCCAGTTTTGGGAGTGCCAGACGTTGATGCTGTGTGCTCAGAATACATCACGTAGCTCAACGAAGTTTGTGCACCCTCTAAATGTTTCAGAATGCTGTTATACCACAGAAGGGTAGAATCATGATCTTCCTTGTCAGTATTTATCATTCATTACTGCTGGGTGTCCAGCAGGAAACGCACCTGCTCAAGGAGCTTTTTTTTGTGTGTTGGAGGAGTCAGCACGATGGCACCGCACATGAGGCAGATGACTATGTGGTGCTTGTGGGTTGGCTGTTAGGTGCCGCTGGACTCCTTCCCCACCCCAGTTCTGTTTCTTCTGTCATTGAGGAAGCACCTGCTTGTGCGAGTAGAACAGAAAATACCTGCATCAGAGGCCTACTTCGTTTCTACACCGCTTTCTTCAACCGTCGACGGTTCCTCCATCCCAGTTTTGAAGTTGCTCATCCATCACCATTTTTCTCCCATAGCTTATTCCTTTTATTTTTCCTAAAAAGTCTTATCGATGGCACTGGGGCTGTTTACTGCAGTTTTGTGAGTTTATTTCGGCGTCATGTCTGGTTCGAGGCTAGGAAGAAATCCAAAGCAGGCCACGCCCCAATGTGTCAGTGCCCCTGTGGTCAGCATTACTCTGTTTCAGAATGGCATGATGTCTGCCTTCGCTGCCTGGGTCCCAATCACGACATGGACAACTGCGATGCCTGCTTCTCCATGGACTGCTGTGTACTTGAAATCTGCACGTTTAAAGTCAGCAGGGCCCTGCCAACTTTTGGAGGATGGCGCCGTTCCAGGGATGCCAAGGCTAGAACTCTTGACCCTGCCTCCAAGTCCCTCCCAGGTCCATACGGCCCCGTGAGGAGGAAACCTCCTCTTCTGATTCAAGCCTTGCCATTGAGGAGGTTACTTCCGCAGTGCCAGAGGAATGACTCAGTTCCCTCCAGAGCCAGGTTGGGAGCACTGCTCCGGCAGTCACCTCCTCAGAGGTGCAGGCTCCTGGTGTTGCGCCCACAGCTGCTGGACCCAACACTGGCGGACACTGGTGCCACCCACCAGCGTTGTCTCAGATCCCGCACCATTCACGGTGCCAGTGATCAGGGTAGCAACACAGGTGGTGTTATGTCCCGCAGTGGCCCATTCCCATTCATTAGCAGAGGGGCTTCCGGGGTCACTTGTTTGGCAGTGTGCATGGTCTCCTCCCTTTGGAGGAGGATGAGTCGCTGGCCAACCTGGATTGGTGACCCAGTTCTTCGGAGTCAGGGAGCCTCTCGGACGTGACACCAGGTACTCTGATGCGCATCCCTCGGTGGCCCTGGAGACTGCAGTCTCCATGAGCCCCACACCAGCTTCGGGGTTTGATGGTGGATAGCAGATCTGGGGTCGCCAGTTCAGTGGTCCCTGTCTCAGGGGCAGGGCAGCTGCCATTCCTGGTGCTACCCTGACTACTGCAGCTAGGATGGGGACTTCCTCTTAAGGAGGCCAGCGGGACTGGGGCCCCTGTAACACTGAGCACAAGAAGAGGGTGGCCTCGGTGTCAGAGGGTTGAGAGGTTGGGGTGAAGCACAGGGCCTCCTCCACTTCCCTTCGAGGGTGGGGAGGAGCTGCAGTGCCAAAGCCCCTTCTCCTCCTCTGAGACTGCAGAGGTGTCCTTAGTCGGCAGTGCTGGGCTTGCGTTCTGGAACCATGCAACCCCAGTTACACCACAGGGAGAATCCCCTCAGGGCTCAGCCAGGATTTATTCTGTAATTTGCAGCGAGTTGACCACAGATCCCCCATACGGGGTCTCCTGTGAGTCTTAGAGCCCTGGCAGAGGCCAGGTACTTTCTGTCAGATGCCCTTCCCCAGTCCCTCTGCAGACACCACCTCCTCTCCTGGCCATGTGGGTCCTATGGGACCTTGACCTGGGAGACGTTCAGAGCTTCTGCAGTGGCCTTCCCAGGTACATCAGGGCTATGGATGAGCAGGTCATCCACCTGTCTCCACCACCGCAGGAGGACTCTGAACATCCAAGCTCTTCTTCTTCCTTGACTTCCTCCTCTGAGGAAGAGGAACATTCTGTCCACCTGTCCTCCGATGCTGATTTCACAGAGTATCAGTGATTCCTTTTGAGGTTGGTCCAGGAGTTCCATATCTCCCATGTGGTCAGGAGCAATACTGAGGGGAGACACGCCCCTTCCTGAGCGTAGTACAGTGCAACCACCTTGTGGTTCCTTCCTGGCCTATTCCTTTCCAGAAAGTGTCGATCCGCACCTGGCAGTCACCAGCCATCTCATCCCCAGCCCCAGTGGACTACAGGACGAGGCATTGCACACCCCAGGAGTCTCTAGGTTCTCTACCACACCCCTCCTTCAGGGCTGACGGCCCTAGATGCTCCTTCTGGGCCATATCACCCAGAGCATGACCAACCACTGATCCAGACTCTGCAGAGTTCGACTGGTGAGGAAAAAGAGTACTTCATCTCACGCTATTCTGCATCACATCACATCAGTTCCACCATGCTGTGTACAACAGGCATTTGTGGTCAATGCTGGCACAAGTATTAGCATTGTTGCCTTTATATGGAGTAATCTAGGCAGGCCATCGCCTCTCTGTGAGGGTCTGAGCTTGCAAGGCACCAGGCAAGGGCATTGTATGATGGTGCCAGTGAGGAGGCTTCCAGACTGGTATTGACAGCGATCTGCATTAGGCAGATGGCATGGCTTCGCCTATCAAGATTGTCACTCATGGCCCAGCATAGGATGAGTTCCTCCACCTTCCGGGAACCTGTTTCTTTTCTTGCAGGGCAAGGAGGAATTTGCAGGAGCATCTTCCATCCTCCCAGTCACGGGGACACCTCCTTGCCCTGAACCCTTAGACCATGTATGGCCTAAGATGGCTAAAAGGGTCTCTCTCCCTCCTGCATCTCCCATACAGGAGGCTGAGGGAATCTGTTCCTCAGGGCAGTGCCAGGTTGCCTTTGGGGGCTTGGTACTCACCCAGCAGTAATGAATGGTGAAGCTTGACATGGGAAGATATGAAAATTACGTACCTACCGTAATTCTTGATCTTCCTTGTATCTTCACAGTTCATTACTGATTCCCACCCACCTTCCCCTCTTGGACCTCAGCTTCTGGGCACTGCCTCCGCACTGCCTCGCCCTCCCTTTATAAGGCCAGTTGGGGCAGAGTCCCCTGGTACCTCAGGGCCCTCTGTTTTCTTCTGTAAGTCTCAGAGTGCCCAACCTGAGGAGGGTGGCAAGGGTCTTTGCCCTGCCCATGGAGGGAACTCCCTGGGGTTTTCAGTTGGGTGTACTGTGGGTCCCTTCCACGGCTTGGCATGGACCTAGCTGGTCAATTGCCAAGTCAAAAAAAAGGTAGAGACTCCATGGAACATCCCGGAAGATCCCATGGGAACTCCCCTTTCTCTCTGTCCCCTCGAATATATAGGAGTTGTTTCTGGACAGGGTCCTCTTCTGATTCGAGTTTCCCACTTTGGCTAAGCCACAAGTGGCAGGCTTGAGAAGGCCATACTCCAAGACTGTCATCCCGAATGTGGATTTGGGGCAGGGGAGCAGACACTGCCATGCTTTATATTCCCAAGACCATCTCAAACTCTCCTGTTCTGGACCTATGTCCAGTGGTTTCTGGAGCCTGACAGGATCCTTGCACCTGTGTCTTCATACCTCCCAGGTTTTGAGAATAAGAAGAGCCAACAGTCTTCTGGCTGAACATGGTGGCGGTCGCCGCTTTCTCCCTATCTTCTATCTTTCCTCTTATTCATTCTTTTCCCATGCTTCCTCTGGACCCTCCTGTACTGCCACCCAGGGCTTGGGCCCTAATGTCCAGATAGTGAATCCTACTTCCCTCTGTCCTCTGGCTGGCCTATTCCTTTTCAGTTTATATCCTTTCCTGTTCCTATCCCTTGGCTCCTTGCCTCATCCTAATTTTCGCTGTTCCTCTTTTTCCTCTCTGGCACACCAGAACTGGGGTGGAGGAGGAGTCAGCGGTGCCTAACGGCCAGCGCATGAGAGACCACATAGTGTGTCAGCCTTGTGATGGCACCAACTCTCTCCACATAAAAAAAGCTCTAGTAGGTGCGCACCTCTGTCTTACACCCAACAGTAATGAATGGTGAAGATACAAGCAAAGATCAAGAATTATGATAGATATGTCATTTTCATTTCCATGACCTTTTTAACTGTGGTACAACAGCATTTTGAAATGGATCAAAATCCATACACAACAACGCTCTACTGTACACTATATTACAGTTGTGTGAGACAAGTGCATACAGTTTTAAGTGATCCAGTACAAGACTTAAACTTATATGATGAAAAGGAGTTACAGGGATATTATTATAGTACAATTAATAGAACTGTGTAATACATATACTATTTAGGACAAATGCACATGCATACTGCACATTTACAGATATGAATGTAAATATTTGTGTCTGTGTCAGACCATATAAAGTACTATTAGACCTATGATGACACATATGACTGATACTAATCATAATTCATTATATGAATGAATGTATTTTTGATAAATCTTCATATTTCTTTTTGTATTTTATTTAGTTGTTTAACCAGGAGTAGCACATTAAGCTGAAAGCTTTTTACAGGTGCATCCTGGGAGCACAGGAAGTTAAGTGACTTGCTCAGGTTCACACAGTATGTAAGTGGAAGCTGTGGGATTCAACCAGGTTTGGTCTGCTGGATGTCACCAGATTTGAGGCTCAGAACCCAAACCACTGCACTATACTGCCTCCTTTAATAAATATATATATATATAATATACATATATATATATATATATATGTAAATATATAATATTATATCCTCATATATAGTTGATAACTCTCAATTCCTTAAGTCTTGTACCACTATAAATAACAAAAACATGTCTGAGTGGAAAAAAATTAGTAAACATAAATGTGCAGGCAGATATAGATGCATACAAAAATCTGCCCCATTCATAGCCCTCACACTTGGACAAAACTCTGTAGCAAAAGGCCAGGGGACCAATTTGTTCTTTGGATGGAGTTCAAAGTCTAATTTTAAAACAGAATTAGAGTTTGTATGCTTTAAATACATCACGCTGACAAATCAGAGATGGTGAATCTTTTGTTGAAAACATTTGAAAAATAATGTACTCCATTGAGGTTTTCTTTTGAGAAGCATCCCACTTACTGTATGTTGGATTTCATTACACCCATCAGTTCGAATGAGGAATTATGACACGTTGAGTCTGTTCATCTAGTGGACAAACCAACACTTCTGCAATAGATGCAATTACTTTTCATAGCTATTGACTAGTACATTTTTATTATGCTATGGACATGTTGTTGTAATTTTGGATATGTATTTACCTAATATGTTGTGTACTCGCTAGCACATTTCTGTGAACGAGTCTTTTGGGCCTCATTTAACTTATCCTGAATAGCAACTTGTAGTAGACAGACAGAGACAGAGAGATGGATTGATAAAAGTTGTTGTAATGTATGCAATTATGCAATGAATGTATACCACTACTGCTGATTCTCTAGGCCCCCTAGTAAATGAGATGTTACATATCACTGGGTGCAATCCAGATCATGACACTTTAAGTAATAAAAGTTATATGCCTTTGATTCTCACTGGTGGACTATAGGGTTAAATCATGCAGTACTGTACTGAAGCAACCTCGATTCTGTGGAGCATTGAGTAATATAAAATGGGTTGTGAAAATACTGTACTGTGATTGCTAGATTCTGATCATATTACTATGGTAAATCCTATAATAATCACAATAAGGTACTTCTGGTAGTGAATTGTTGTGGATTTATCCATTTCTTAGGTGGTTTAAGGCACTTGGCTTCATCTCATGCCAAATCAACTAACACATGGAGAAATCTTATGATGACCAGCAGCCTGCTGAGCCTTATTGTATCATTTTACAGCTGGTTTTGTAAAGAGTAGGTACTGCAAAAGGCAGATGAGTTTTTCCATGTAGCTGTTTCTCATTCCCAGTTCTGCATCATGGTACTCCCCAATCCTATCTCCGAGCTTCTTGTAGACTTAATGGTTATCCACAACTTACCCAGGACCATACACTGGTGAATGACTTGCTGTATCAATCATGCCTGGGCCTGTGAGGGTTCCAGCATATGGGCAAACCATGGCTTTCACTCTGTCTCTGGTTTTCTCTCCAGGAGTGCTGGCATTTAGTAATGTGCATATATACTTGCAGTGGCATGCGTGCATTCCAGAAGTCCAGTGGCTAGCCCTACCCTGTCTTATTCTTCTACCTGAACTCCACTAGATGGCAGTCTTGCAGTGGAGCAGTGTTGTCCCCCCTTCCGTGAGGAAGGAGCTGTTCTAGAGATGCTCAGTCCTTCTTCCTCAGCTGGCTCTCAAAATGTGGGTCACCAGCATCAGGAGCGGTGCGCTATTGAGTGCCGATGGAAAAGATGGTGTGTTATTTTAATGTTTGCGTAACAAGGAATTTCTCCTGTTTTTGTATACATGCCGCATGTTTTTCTGAACTCTAACACACTAAGATGAATGTTGCAGTAAAGCCTAGACATTATAATGAAGTATGTGCATAAAACCCTGCAAAGCATCTTAGTTAATGGTAGACTATCTTGCATACTAAAATCACAGTGATGTAATATTTGTAACCTACTAACATAGAGCTTTCTTCCTCTTATGGCATTCTGTATTCTACTTTAAATGCTATGACTGTAAACTAACTGAAGTGCAAATCTAATTTGTCTTTATTGTTTAATGTTTATTCCTACAGCGCTAGTGTGTGGAATATGCCTTGAAAGCTCGCCTCATGGAGATACATCCCTTAAGAATCCATACCAGTACAAGTTCTGGTATGTGGTGAACTCTACTGGGTTTGAATACATCATGTTTGTCCTCATCATGCTGAACACTCTTTGTTTGGCCATGCAGGTAGGTGCAGAAACTGCTATCATGCACATTTAGTGACTGATTTAAATGTTTTGCAAATGAAGGCCGACTGAGCTGAGAACAGTTTGTTTCCAGAGGCATCCTGGGGAAGGATACAACAGGGAAAATGTAATAAAACATATATGACTAGCAGCGCAAACTACATTTTAAGAGCAACTCGACTTCAGTATGTAGTCTCATAAACAGGATGCTTCAGTTACAACAGTTTACTTGAGATTACTTTACTTTAAATGAGGAGAGAAGGAAATTACTGAACCAAAATTAATGACTGAGGTTGTCAACAAGTACTTCTGTTCAGTTTACACTAAGTCTAGCGACACACAAGCAGAAAATACCAACATAGTGGAAGATACACCAGAAACCACACCCACCAATGTAGACCATGTTATTACAGAAATGGAGGTGAAAAAGCACTTAAATAAAATCAACATTACCAAGTCATCAGGCCCTGACAAACTCAATCCGGATTAATTAAGACTGCTCTCTTCCTCCAGGGAAGGTCTATGACTAACTTATGACTGGCTCCGGTGGTAGCTGGGGACTACCACTGCTGGTGCCAGAAGCTGTTTGGGGTGTGCTGGACATTGCATGTTGCACTCTACGTCATTGCTCACCATGCCTCCCAGGGAGCTATAACTAAAAACTCCAGCCGCCAGCTCCATCAATGATGCCCCATCCCTTCAGCTCTGTGCTGCCCTTCGGGTGCTGGACTGGCGACTGAGTGAGAGTTTCTGTTGGTACAGCCTGACCCTATGGTCGGGGGTCAAGTCTGCCTGTTGGTCCTGCCCAAATGAGGTCAGCCTGGTCCGATCGCTGCTTTGAGGCAGTCTTGGGGTGAGCAGTGGGTGGGGAGTCGGGGGGCTGAGCTCTAGGAAGTCTGGCACCTATAAAGCATATTAAATAAAGAAAAGGAAATTAGAGAATGGATAGTAGAACCATTGATGGTCTTGTTCAACAGGTCTCTGGAGATGGGCGAGGTTCCAGAAGACTGGAAAAAGGCAACAGTTGTGCCAGTTCTCAAAAAGAGAGATAGGGCAATTACCTCAAATTATAGGCCTATAAGCCTAACATCTATTTTGGGTAAGATAATGGAAACCACAATCAAGGATAAGCTTGACAAGGATATGACCTCTAAAGCACTAATAACAATAGCCATCATGATTTCAGGAAAACAGATCGTGCATAACCAATACATTAGTATTTTATGAAAAATAAGTCAAGTGGGGGCATTATTGAGCATACTCGCTGAGCAGATGTGCTTCTTCTTGTCTCTGCTAACTTTGGACTTCTAAGATTAAAATATTCAGTTCCATGACTCGGTTTGACAGCAAACCTTTCGACCAGCTTTACTGCAATGGCACAAATGCTGACCACGATCGCATCTGCATTGTGCCATCAGAATACGTTTTCTGCGAGGCCTCCCCGCATCCCCAAATCTTACTATAATCACCTCCATGGCAAAGGTGTTTGGGAAGGGCACAACAGCCAGAAAGCAGTGCCGGGTCCCGCTGCTGTAGTGCGACCATTACAGCAACCTACAGTGATCTGTCATTTTGTCGCTGTAAACGACTGGTCTCTGTAGCATTTTGTCAAGCAATGGTATATCAAAATATTTATATGTTTGGGACTTCTGAGTTGCAGTATTCAGCAGATCTCTCCAAGTGGAATTGAACGAGTCCACTTCTTCGAATAAAGGAGGAGCAGGCAGCTCTAAAACTCCACTACCAACAGAGAAGCAGTTCCTGACTGCAACATCTGAAACCTCAGAGTCAAGTGCAGCAGCATGGAACTTGTTGGCCTTATCTATGAAAGGTGATTGATGGCAAGGTGGAAGACATCCTTCTCCGATTGGGCGAACAAGATTTAAAATTGACTTAGCTACTAAAACCACATCCTCAGCAGAGGCACAAGCCTCGTGAGCTCTGCTGACTAGCTGGTCCAAAAAACAGCCAATTCCATTTTTGCTTAGAGGCCCTCGAAAATGCCCAGCAAGCTGTGATTCTTCACCTTGTGGGGCTACTAGAGGCAGTGAAGGTTCAGATCTCACAGCTGTCTTACAGACTTGGCTACCCAGAGCTTTAGGACCAGACAGCAGCAACATGATAGCTACCCAGATAACATGAATTGCCCTCTATGAGCGGACCTTCCCAGAATGGTCTTAATTGTAACTACCGGAGTGGCTACAAGAAACTTATTCCTTCAAGCTGCTAGAGATTTCAAAGGTTTTAATTTCAATGGGACAACCTTACGTTTATTCCTAATCTGTCCTTTGCTACTCGGTCCCAGAGAAAGAAATTTGATGCGTCCAGACATGCCTCGAGTCCTGGGATTGTGCATTCTCCTTATGCCAGCATGCCTCCACATTTGTCATGGCCACACTTATTAGTACACTGATCCTCAGGAAGCCGGCAAGAAGGTAGAAGTGCTTGAGAAAGAGCTCACAGTGACCGGCCCTCAGGAGATGATGAATCAGAAGGAGCAACATGAGGCAGAACACACTGCCATAACTTTAATTACTTTATTATCACACCTTATCGTTTTTCCAGGGACTAAATATAGTAGCAGTTTGGGGTTCCCGGACAGTCACGACGGCATCTTCTGGCAGCCTATTACTTTTTGCTTTGTTATTTCCATAGCTGATACACTTTCCTACAGAAGATATGATTCTGTGAGGCTTGTCCAGAATTCAAGACTTTAATGTGATTTGCCTATTATTAAAAGTATTTACTGTTTCTGCCTTTACTATCCTTTTACTTCTAGTTCTCTGGCAATAGCAACTTGTTCCTTACGATAAATGATACTACTGTCATGTTTTTTCTGTTCTTGGCAGAATGTTTGCCTCAAGTTGAGTATTTTTCTTAGTACTAATGATTTACGTGAAGATAGGGTTCCTGCAGTTTTGCAGGGGAGGAGGAATGCTAACCTTTTTGGAGTTACTTTATGTTTGGATTGGGATCACATCAGCCTTTTGCTGAATATAAACCTTTATGGACTACCTTTTATTGTAAGGTCACCTCACTACTGCGAAGGGCAGCTTTGTTTGGGATACGCTTAGTCAATGTGTTTGAATTACCCCAACCCTACGCCAGACTATTGAGGCTACCTTATGTACTATTTTCCATTGATGGTTCCCTGCATTTAGTATTGTATGCCTGTTAAGAGGTATCACTGCATGTTGTTGTTTTTGCTTTAAAACAAAAAGATAAAAAAAAAATAAGTCAAGCATTAAATAAAACTGGCTGGATAATAGGACCCAAAGTGTATGAGTAAGAGGTACCTTATCAGAACCTTAAAAGGTGTCAAGTGGAGTTCCCTCAGGGGTTGGTATTGGGTCCAGCTTTAGTCACTTTTTTCATAACTGATATTAACAACCAGGTTGACAACTGGCTATTAAAATCTGCAGACGATACTAAGTTAGGGCCACAGTGAATACCGATGAACAGATAAGTAAACTAGTGAAGGATCTGGAACTATTAAAATATGAACACAAACCAATGGTATGTCTTTCAATGTAAATATATGTGTTGTTATGCATCTAGGACCAAATAACAAAATGATAAATATGAATTAAATGGCAAAATATTAAGGGAAATTGACAGTGAAAGAGATCTTGGAATAATAATAAAAACCTCAGTTTCAGTAAACATTATAGCAAGGGCATCAAGATAGTGAATAAAACACTTGGTTGTATCAGAAGGGTGTTTTTTTAGGAATGAAAACTGTATATTCCACTGTACAAAACATATATGAGACCACACAGACTATTGTACCCGTTGTGGAGACCATACCTGCAGAGGGATATCAACAACATAGAGAAGGTGAACAGTTCTGCTAAAATTATTACAAGACTTAGGGATAAGCCGGACGAACAAGATTGAAGGAACTAGGGCTGTACACCATGGAGACAAGGAGAGAAAGGGATGATATGTTACAAACGTATAAAATTACCAAGGACAAGGAGCTAATGAATAGCTTAGAATTGCAATACAACACAAGGGACATAAATCTAAGATGCCATAAATAAGCAGATCCAAATGGAACTTTCAAAGAAAAACAATAGTAGGGGTTATTTTACACAGAGAGTGGTAAGGCTTTGGAACATACTGCCTGAAGAAGTGGTGTCTGCCAATTCCATAGGCACGTTTAAAATGAAAGTAGATAATTATCTCTTAAAAAGACTCTACAAGTTGGCCTCTGCTGAGGCAGGAGACAGGCTTGATGGGTTAATGCCTTCTTCTGTCTACCTACCAAATATAGTACTGAGCATAATACTTTTTTTATTTCAGGATTCTTTTCAAGGTGAATAACACTTTTGGTAGCCTATCTAAAATGCCTGTGTAAAAGCATTGGCCTATACCATATTGACCCATAGTGCTTTTATTTATGACATCATAATGCTCACTATGACAGACTTTGATGTCACAAATAGCAATTTCATGACATACTGTGATGTCACAAACAACAGTTTCAAAGTGAGTTGGAAACACTCAAATGCTTTTGAAAGACTCAGATGTGCATTGCATCATCTGAAATATTTAGTAGTCCAAGAACAAAAGTAAAAGAAAACTAGAATACATGAAAGTTAAAGATATTTTTCAGAAATCTATAAGTTGTAACGTTTTTATTTTAGTAGGGAGCTGCTCTTTAAGGTGTTTCTGTAATAAGGACTATGTAGTAAAACTGCATAAATTTCTTACAGCTGGACATCATAGTTATACAGCCCCCAAAAGATTTCGGAGGCTTCTAGTTTGCTGGGTTTTCTTTTTGCTTCTGCCACTGTTTGTTTGGTGTATATCTTAAATAAAATGCAAATAAATTTGTTAATGCACCATTAGGATTGAAGCATAAAAAGTAGGGAAATACAACCTAGAGTCCCCAAGCCTAAGACCCTACCCCACCCTGCATACAGGAACAGGTGTGAGGATTGTGCCTTGGGGTTGAGAACCTTAATGCTCACCCCATTCTCTTATTCTGTACCCATCTTAGCTTACTTAGTCTTGGAAAGGGGTGCGATTAGGGTTCACAACCCCAAGGCAACCCTCACACCTATTCCTGCATGCAGAGTGAGGAGTAGGGTCTTATGGTTAAAGTCGAGGGTGGGGGTAGTTTTTAGGCTTTGGGGCCTAAGGTCATATTTCCCTACTTTTATGCTTCAACCCTAATGGTGCATTAACAAAGTTTTTGCAATTTATTTCCTTACTTTTGAGATAGTAAAATATTATCCTTAAGACCTGAGCTCCCATCCTCCATAATGCGTATATGTATTTACTTACTTTTTGAGATAGTATAATAGTATCCTTATTTTACTGTGGAAAAATTGCAACAAATGGTCATAAGTTTGGCATTTTTTTATATTCTGATCCCAAATTTTGAACATACTCTTATGACCCCCACCTAATAAACCTCGTGGGTAAAAATGTTCAGATCTGTGTAAAAAAAAACATTATCGTCACAGGTGCGAAAACATTTTTTGGTCAGGATGAGAAATATGACAGCTGTACCGTTCATGAGATGGTGTGGTAAAATGGATATGTTGAAAATCTGGAGACAAAATATTACAAATGACTAAAGTTACTCACATCGTAGAAATATTTTGACTTAACGCTGCATAACTTGGCCAATTTAGGAATTTTTCACCAAAATTTCAACATGGACATTTGGGACACCACCCTCATGAACAATACACTGTCATTTTGTTAATCTGTCCTGAAAGGTGATTTTGCACAGCAACTGTGCCATTCTGTGCCACAGGTACGAAAGCATGTTTTGGGTAGGATATAAAAATGACAGATGTACTGTTCATGAAGTGGTGTGAAACAATGGTCATGTTGAAAATTCTGAGTCAAAATATTAAAATTATCAACATTACGCTTATGCGTAGAAACATTTCAACAAACGTGTAACTTGGTCAATTTTGGGAATTGTTCACCAGATTTTTAACATGGGCTTTTTGGGATCCCACCTCATGAACACTGGCACTGCCATTTCATTAATTGATCCCAAAGGTGATTTCACACAGCAACTGCTAAATCACCTTCGGGCCTGATTAATGAAAAACAGTTCATGAGGTGGGGTCCAAAAAGCCCATGTTGAAAATTTGGTGGAAAATACCAAAATGGCTAAGATATTAACATAAATTAAAATGCCATTGAATACACTATATGGCACTTACCTAGATTCCTCACTTTGCTGTTCGTTTTTTTTTTTAGTAATGTTTCTCCCTGGCCTAGTTGGCTTAAGTCTTCTAGGCATCCTTGTCTCCAGCTGCCATTCCACCCGCACATCACATTATGGACCATCGCGCCACCTTCGCCCATGGCGGGTGGTAGGGAGCCCTCATGTTCCCCGCCAGGACCGTATCCAGTGTGTGGCGATGTCCTCGAGGCGATGGTTGACCTAACAGCCATCAAGACACACAACCAGGACCTTTTCCTGATTTTTCTCCCTTGCGGAGAGGATGTGTGCAGGACACCAATGGAGGGAGCCGCATGCATCCGCATGCTCCTCAGGCGTCTGCCCCACTCCACCCCTTATCTACAGCATTGATGCACTGCCCCCAACCACGACCAGGGGCCAGTCCAGTGCCGAATGCTGGCCTTCCCCCTCCCTGAAGGAGAGCAGTCCCTCAGATGCTTGATCCTTCTCCTTCTCTGCTGACCCCGGTGACCTGTGCTCATTCCGAACACTGGTCGCCAGCATGGTGAGGTAAGGCATCCAGTGCCTCAGCCCTCCATGCCACTGGGCTGGCCTTGTGGTTCGGCTTTGAAGAGTACAGACGTGTCCCGGTCCACAGAAGATGACAGGGATAACCTCTGGTGGTAAGTATTGGTCAAGGGTGGAGGTGTGGGGTGGTGGGTGCTCAGTGGGATGGACAGGATGGAGGAGGGGTGGCAGGACAGTGAGAGACCATTTTCTTCTTTTGAAGGTTAAAACAGATGGGCGGTTTTCTACTTTACAGGTTTATTTATTTATTTAGTTTTGTTGGCTGGGTAAGTGCACTTTTAGAAAATGTTTAGAAAGCAGAATTAATCTTTCAGGACACTGGGGTGGGCTCCCCAGTGTTCACATTGATAGTAAGCGGGAGACATGGATCGGGACACTGGGAGTGGGCTCCCCAGTGTCCCAAATTACCAAGGGAGGCGGACATCACTGGGTACACTGGGGTGGGACCCCAGTGTCCCACGCTATACAGGGTGGGGGACATTGCTGGGAACACTGGGGTGGGCTCCCCAGTGTCCCACCCAGGGGATAAGTACATGACTGGGAACACTGGGCGTGGGCTCCCAGTGTCCCATGCTATTAGGGGGCCACACAAACAGGGTGCCACTAGACACCAGGGAAAGGGGCAGCTCTATCTTGACTCCATGGCTGGCAGCACGATTTCCAGCTGTGGCTGCTGGAGTCATAAAATCCCATTGTTCTCATACAGAGAACAGGGCAGAATCGTCCTTTCAGTAACCTGGGCACCCAGCATATCGGTTGCAAAAAACTAATTCTGACAAAATATTAAAAATAAATATTAGAATGTGGCAAAGCAGGCCCTGTTTAGCTAAGTTCTGATGTTTGTTTTTATGTGCATTCATTTTATATGTTTTATTTTGAGTCTCTCGCTAATGGGCAAACAATATGGCAGACAGAACAGGGGTCTGCGAAAATACAACAGACTCCTTGCAACACTGTGACACCCTGTCTACGAAAACAAGGTATGGTCCTGCAAAACAAGACCACTTTTCTGGGAGCACAACACCACAGCTCTGTGAAAATACAACTGTCTCCCTATGGCCTATAGGACCGTGCCTGCGAAACAGCGATTCCCCTCTGCGAAAACAGCCTTGTTTTCATGTGAGACACTTAACTTTTTCCCATAGGAAATAATGGGAAAATAAAACTTCAATAACTTTTGAACAGATTAATATTTTTCACCAAACCTTTGAAAGGCACATCTGTGACCGAAAGGCTTTCTACCCTGAAAATTTCAGAGCAAAACATAAAACCCATTATGAGATATGCATGCCAAAAAAGGCAAAACTGGTAAATTTGGGATTTTTGACACTTCATATCTCAAACACCAAATGACAGATTCATAGGAAATTTGGAAAGTCAAGAGAACTACCTCTACAAAGTATGCATGCCAAATTGCATCCAAATCTGTTAGAACGGCTCTGAAGTTATAAAGATTCAAATGTTTGTGTTTAACATAGAAGTTTGCATTCAACCCTAATAGCGCCAGTATAATTAACTGATTCAGGTGTGTTTAAAGTTGGTAGAGACACTACTTACTATGAACTCTTGGAGCTTTTAGCATCTCTGGCATGAAGACACAGTTATGCTTCCATTAGGGCTTCTAATTGTTTTATTATGTTTATATGTACAGTTATTGTGTCTCTTATGGTTATAAGAGTATGTTCTCAAGTTCTTTGGGTGAGAGAACTGTGAAGCAAAACTGAGCAGCTCTTCCCCAAATTAATCTTCATCATTCATTACAGATGGGTCATACCACAGGTCAGGACCCTGCACGGAAAGAATAAGAGCACTGCCTCTTTAATGTTTTCTGAGCTGGAGGAGTCAGTGTCGGGATGGTGCCGCCTATGAGACCAGTGATCTATGTGGTGCTCATGGGTTGGCCAGTAACTGACTCCTCCCAACACTCAGTTCTGTTCTTTCCACCATTGAGGAAGGATCCTGTGCAGGAAGACTGCTTCAATTACGTCACACCTAGGCCTCAAGTGTAGCGGTACCTTGAGTGCACTGGTGCGGAGGTTTTCTATTGCTTTATTTTATTTTTTGGTGCTGGGTGTTGTTTATTCCTGTTTTATTTTTTTTCACATAATGATATGTCGGGGTCAGTGCATCTTTCCCAGTCTAAATGATCAGGAGTTGCCTCCATGTGCTGGTGCCCTCTTGGCAACTACATAATGATATCGGACCCCACAACCATTGTTTCTCTTGTCTGTGTCCCAGCCACACAATGGATGAGAGTGATGTGTGCTTCTCTATAGACTTCCGTACCCTCATTATCCATGTGGCATGGTTGGTAGGAGATCCCCAACTTTTAGGCAGGCGTCACACACTCAAGGCGCCAAGACAAGATCTTTGGGCTCCACCCTTAGCCCCCAGCTCTATTTGAGCGAGCGGGAAAGGACCCCTGCACCTCAGCTTGCTGGAGCATGGGGTCCCAGTGAGGTCAGTGGGAGGTCGTCTTCCTCCAGGAGGGTGGCTGGTCACCCTGCAGTTGATGTGCCTCCTCAGAGGCCTGGACAACCCCAAAGTGATGTCAGGGCTATACATGGGCTCTTCTCGGAGGTCCCTCGAGACTGCAGTTGGCTCCTGCTGGAGCTCTCTCATCTGGTGCTGGTGAGTGGGGTGGAATTGATGTCGTGTCCGCCCCTTCCAATACCTCCCATGGCACCAGATGGTCCTAAGTTCAAGGAGTGGCCCAGTTGGAGGTCTCCCTGGCTTGCCTCCCATTTTGGAGGGACGATGACCGGGTGACCCTGACTGGGTCCCAGGCTTCTTGGACTTGGCTCTGATGTCTCTGGGGCCTGCTGGACTTTGCAGGCTGGTGTAAGCCATCAGCAGGCCAGCGCCATGATCAACACCGCCACTCTGACCCTCTGGTGCCAATTCTGGTGCAGAGAGACTCCAGGGACCCCTTCCAGGGTTTCTACAGTGGTGGCGCCGTATCTGGTGCCATTTCTGTTGCTGCACTGTGGTCAATACTGTGGTCAGCACTGTATCTTTTAAGCGGTGCCATGTAGTAAGTAGTAGTAAGTAGTAATATTTTATTCATAGTAAGCGTATGAACAGGAGATCACTCAGTTGAGCAGATGCTCTTTTTCAGTGAGGACCCATAGCATAAAAAGTTGCCTTACATAAATACACATACAAATCCATACTAAATATAAAACATACTCTCAGTGCAGAACACAATTATAGACAATAAGGCCTAAACATAGAACAATAAATTTAAGGATATTAGGCATGAAGTCCACTGCAGCAAGTTATTTGGGCTACACCATCTTTTAAAAACAGTTTCTAATGTTAGACAGTCTAGTGGGCGAGGTTACATAGTCTCAAACAGTGCAAACTGAGTTCCAGAGTGTTTCACCTCTGTTTACCACTGTTGATCTACCAATCTCTAAATTATATGAACTATAACAAAATTCCAGGCCCCTAGCTGATCTAATGCAGCTTTTAATGGCTCTTGTCTCAAAAATGTTGTTGGGTACACAGGGCAGAGCCCTTCCATATTTTAAACATGAATAACAAGAGGTGAAAATTTCTCTTATCATGTGGTCTAAGCCAACCTATGGTATTATACAGAGAACAACTATGGGTTCTTTGTGGAGCATTCATAACAAAGCATGCTAACGGATTAAACATAACCAACCCTTTCCAACTGATATCTTGCAGCCCCAGCATATAAAATATCTCCATAACTGATAATTGGAATTATCATTGAATTAACCACTGTAAGTCTAACTTCCTGGGTCATATAGTTTTTTTAATCTACATAGGGGACCAATTCTCTTTCCAGTATTGCTCACAAGTGAGTCAATATGCTTATCCCATTTAATGCTTGATCGAGCCAAAGCCCAGGATACCGGTACTTTTTTTTTTTTTTAGTTGTTTAACCAGGAATGGCACACTAAGCTGAAAGCTTTTTTTACAGGTGCGACCTGGGAGCACAAGGAAGTTAAGTGACTTGCTCAGGGTCACACAGTATGCAAGTTGAAGCTGTGGGATTCAAACCCAGGTCTGGTCTGTGGATGTCACCAGATTTGCAGTTCAGAGCCTTAAACCACTGCGCTATACCGCCTCCTACTTATGAACCTGAAGGATTCGTCTACCCTTCTGAGTTAGAATAATTAAATCTGAACCCTTTCCTGAGTCCTGATCTCTTCTGAATAAGATAGTTTGGGTCTTTTTATCATTAAGGACAAGGCAATGTTCCTCAAAAAATTCTCTATTTGACTAAAGGCCAGTTGGATTTTATGATTAATACACTCTAGGGTATTCCCTCTACATAAATTATGGTGTCATCTGCATATAGATGACAACCAATCTCTGGGTCATTAAACTCCAGCTGATTCACATAGACATTAAACAGATGTCGGCGATGATTCTGCTGCGAAGGCTAAGACTGTGGCCAGCTTGGGGTCGAGGACCCTCCCATTGGCCAGACCCAAAGCCACTGTGATCTGGATTCTGGCTGACAATGAAGACCCTCGGGAGACCACCTCCCCTAGAGGGCAAGGCTACTCCTTCTAAAGCGGTCAGCCTGGATTCATCGACTGGGCAGCTCAGAGAGACAGACTCTTTTCTCTAAAGAGGAGGGTTGGTGGGACTGGATCTGGCGGCAACCTTCTAGGTTCCTTCTGTGATACTAGGGAGGGTGGGGTTGCGGCTGAGGCCGTCCTTGAATTCCCTTCTCTCAGAGAGGGTTCTGCAGTGGTGGGGATGGGAGCCTTCCAGAGGACCTTGCATGGCTCCAGCCTCCCCATTTGGGGGTTTCCTTCAGGAGCAATCCCCAGTCTGTCCCTCAACAGTTGGACACACTGGGTGGAGGGTCTGTCAGGTCATCCCTGGTCAGGGTACTTCTGCACAACCTCCTAGTTCTGGCAGAGGATCATCCTGGCACAGCCAGGCTGTCCCTCCTCTGGTCACTCTGCCACCTCTTCCCACCTTTCTGGGGTTTCTCGTCCCGAAGGCCCTCTTACTTAGGAACAATTCAGAGTTGTGATGACTGCTTTCCTCGTTATCTTAGTGCCATCACTGAGGTCAATGTCAGACCTCAGATATCTGGTCCCCAAGCTCTGAACCGTACTCCTTCTCATCTTGACTTCCCATGGGGTAGAGGATTCCTCGTGCCACATCTCTACTTTGAGACCTTATGCCCCACAGACGTTTCCTGGTGGAGATAATGAAGGAGCTCTGTTTAACCCACTTTGTCAAATGGACTACCATTGTGTGATGCTGTCATTCTTGTGTGAATACAGTGCTGACACGTTGGTCATTCCTCCTGGCTAAGGCCTTTGAGGGAGGCATCGTCATGCCATCTAGCAATGTCCGCTGCCCCTTCTCCTGCCCCTAGGGACTGTATGCGAGGTACTGCACATCAGTGGGGGGTGTACAGGTGTCATGCCACAGCCTCCTTCAGGACTGGGTTCCTGGTCACCCCATCTGGCGCCAGCGCCTTTCTCACTACCACTTTTCTGACAATGGACTCTGCAGAGTTCGACCGATGGGGAGGAGAATGTTTGCTTCTGCACACCTCCTTCTGAGGAGTCTAGCTCATCAGGCACACTAGGTGTCCTATGCTAGGCACATCTGGACTCTGCTGGGACAGGTCCTCACAGCACTGGCTGACAGAGAGAAACCAGGCAAGTCATTTGCCTATCTGCGCATGGCCTGGAGCTTCAAGACACTTCTCTAGGGCAGCCTATGATTCTAATGAGGTAACTTCCAGGCTGGTAGGGTCCTCAGTCTGCATTAGGTGGACTGCATGGCTTCGCCTGTCCAGATTGTCACCTGTGGCCCGGTGTGGGTGGTATCCTCACCTTTCCAGGGGCCCATGTGTTTTCTCTCAGAGGCACGACAGGTTCTAGAGGGACATATTCCCTCTCTCAGTTCTAGGAGCACTCACCAACTCTGTCAAGTGCACAGGCCTTTCCAGACCTGTAGTGGCCCCCTCCTCCTGTGGTTACCCCTCACAGGAGGTTGGAAAATATTTTTCTTCAGGGTTTGCCATCTTCGCACTTGGACCCATAGGTAATGAATGGTGAAGATTAATTTGGGGAAGATATGGAAATTAAATACTTACCATAATTACTGATCTTCCCAGGTATCTTCACCATTCATTACACCTGCCCACCCTCCCTGTAATCAGATGCTGGGCAGCACCACCCCTTTCCTTTCTCTCCTTCCCCTCCTTGAGAAGAGTGTCAGGGAAAGGGTCAGCTTCAGGCAAACCCTGAGGCCTTGATATTACATCATGCCAGGTTTTCTTAGAGCCCTTGGGTCTACTGTGATGGCTCCTCCCTGGGACCTGCCTCTGGCTTTCAGCCCTACTCTCTCTGGAGTCAAAACTTCTTTCCTCTCAGCCTGGCTGAACTACCCTGCAACTATGTCAGACAGAGATTGTTCAATCTCAAACATCCTCTCAGTCCTTTGCCAGGTGTGGGTTGTCATTTTTGTTAACCTCCGGTTTGACCCTAGTCTGAAAGGGTGACAAGGTCCACATCTGTGATCCTTTTTTTAAAAAAAAAAAAGGTTGAGAACAAATCCTCTAAGCGGAAGAAGGTAAGAATAAATAGAAGACTAGGAGGTAAGACATACTTTTATTTAACAGACCGAATTTGCTGTAAGGGAATGGAGTTCTCCTTCTTCAGGAATTTGTAAACCCTCCTTTAAAATTCTAGGAAGAAAGGATGGCCTTCTAGGCCTCTGACTACTCCTCCCACTTATGATCTCCTCCTCCTCACTCTTCTTCTTCTTCTACTTCTCCTCCTCCTTTCTTAGCCCTCTCTGTGGACCTCCAACTTCTTAGAGCTCTACTCTCAAGACAGCTGTTAGTCCTGACCTTGAGTCGGGAGAGCCCTAGGTCCCTTCTTGTTCTTGAATACCAAAGGAGAAGGGCTGTGGAGGGACAGCAGAGGAGAGAGAGAGAGAGAGAGAGAGCGCCTCGGGGAGAAGTCAGTCAATTCCTTTTTATGTTGGCGCACTTGTACAGCCAACATCTTGTAATAGTGCAGATTTGGAGGTGCGGTCACTGTTGGGTGAATGCAGGCGTGCATCAGTAGGTGCATCCTTCATTCCCCAATCAGCCTGCATGCTGGCACCACACCACCCGAGGCGAGCACATCTAAGGAAAGGTCCGGCTGTAATGTGAGCAAAGCTCATCACCGCATAGCGGATCTCTCGGCGTGCTTACCCGGAAACACAAGCTTATGGCGGCACACTGCCCATGGCAGCCAACATCAGCGGTGCCAAAAATTCCCCTGTCAGCTTACACTGCCACCAATATATATGTGCTGGCGGGAGACCCTCTACGTCGGCATAAGAACCCCCATTTGTTATATGCCGAGGGGGTGCCTAATTCCCTTGGCTCTTGCACCCGTGACCCCCACTTTCCTTGTGTGCAGATGGGGGTGCCCAATCCCCCGTCGGCATAAAGTAGCCTTTTTGTTGTGTGCTGTGGGGCTGCCCAATCCCCATCAGCTACAACTGCCCCCAAAAAACAAGCCGCTGTTGGCTCGCTGGGAGCCCACCCCAGCCTGCCACATGCCCCTGTAAACAGAAAACGGTCCTGCTATGTTTTTTTTTGGTACCTGTGGAAAAAGGAAACGGTCCCTCAGTGGTCTCCTGCCCCCTCACACAACCAGCGCCCATCCACTGCACACCCTCCCCACCCACCCTCACCCCATACTTACCTGTGGAGTCTGCTGGCATGTCTTCGGTGGACGGGAATGCGTCTGCACTCTTCAAAGCTGATCGCGAATTGAGGAAATGCCAGTAAGCTGTATAATGGAATAAATAGGGTTTTCAACTTTGATGCATGTCTCAGGCACTTTGGAATTTTGACACAAATTTTCAACATGGGGTTTTGGGACCCCTCCTCATGAATTCGGCACTGCCATGGCGTTATTCGATCCGAAGGTGATTTTGCGGTCACTGTCGGAATCACCTTTAGGGACTGATAATGAAAGCGACAGTGCCACTGTTCATGAGGGGCTCTCAAAAGTCTGTGTTACAAATTTGGTGACAAAACTCCAAAATGTCTGTTCTGGCGATGCATTGCGCTGTTTCTCATGCCGTAGCGTCATGAATTTGTAATATTTTCACTTCAGATTTTCAAAATTGGCATTTTCACTCTCCTGATGAACAGTACAGCTGTCATTTTACATATCCTGCTCAAAATTTGTTTCGCACATCCGGTAGCAGAATAAGCAGCAGTTGCTGTCTTGAAATCGCTTCAGGACAGTTTGAGAAAATGATGGTGACACTGTTCATGAGCAGATGTCCTAAAATGCCTGTGCTGAAAATTTGTGCGAAGTCCATAAAATGACTGTGTTGCAAGTGTGTGTTGCGCAGTTTCCATGCACCCTTGTAACTTTGCAAATTTGTAATATTTCATGCCAGATTTTCAACACTGCCATTTTTCACACCTCCTTATGAACAGTATAGGTGTCATTTTTCACATCCTGCCCAAAATGTGTTTCTGCACCTGTGGTGCACAATGGCGTGTCTCTGTGGGAAATCACTTTTTGGAACAGATTAACAAAATCGCAGCACCACTGTTCATAAGGGAAGTCCCAGAATGCCTGTGTTACAAATGTGGCTACCAAACTCCCAAAATAATTGGGTTAGGGCGTGTGTTGCGCGGTTTGTATGCATGCTCATTGCTTCACCAATCTTTCATATTGTCACTCCAGATTTTCAATGTTGCCATTTTTTTTACGCCTCCTCATGAACAGTACAGTTGTCATTCTCCACATCCTGCCCAAAAATTTGTTGTCGTCCCTCTGTGGCAAATGGCACAGCCGCTGTGCAAAACCACCTTTCAGCTAACAAATTGATTGTGCGCTTTTCATGAGGTGGCCTGACAAGCAGCCCATGTTGAAAATGTGAAGTGAAACTTCTCCTACTGCACCTACAGTGTTAGGGTTTCCAACTGTAGCACCCCACCGGTACAGACTGACAGGTGTTAGGGGGGTGACTTGGGATCATCAGATGTAATGCTCATGCCATTCCAGCCCCCCACCCTGCAGCCGCTGACAGGCATCGTGGTGTGCCTTGCACTGTTCGGCCACAAGTTCACCCACACTCTTATATTGCACCCATGTCAGCGTATTTCCTTATGGAATGGGGTAAGTATAATGTCCAAAGACCCCAAAGCACACCACAACACTTGTCAGTGTCTACAGAGTAGGATGAGGTACAATGGCATGAGCGTTATAGCTGATGACCCAAAGGCACACCCAATACCTGTCACTCTCTACAGGGTGGGGTGGGGATAGCATCATTCAATACTTCACTGCCATTCCTATTATGCGTCTCTAGCTCCGCACTGCCAATGCCAGCGTGACAACATTCGGCATTGACAAATGCTTGTTCTATCTGTCTTCCTTCTTCCTCTTCTATCTTTTAGATGCTTTTATTCTGCCTTGGGCTGTCAGAGTTCTGGTCACCCTGTCCCCTTAGTTGTCCCTCTTGGCTGAAAGCCCTTTTCAGATGACTTCATATTTATTTTACCCCTTTCCTCTGTCATTCTGGCACCCTGGCCCTCTTCTATCCCTATCCTTCCTTTCTTCCAGGCCTGGCAGACAGAACTGAGTGTTGGGAGGAGTCAGCATCAGTTATTGGCCAACCCTGCGAGCACCATGTACCCGCTGGTCTCGTGAGTGGCGCTGTCCGACATTGACTCCTCCAGCTCAGAAAAAAATTAAAGAGGCAGTGCTCCTTTTCTTTCCATGGAGGGTCCTGACCTCCGGTAGGACCATCAGTAATGAATGGGAAGATATTTGGGAAGATCAATAATTGCAGTAAATATGTAATTTCCATTTCTGGCACACAAAGGACTTGAGAAGAAACTAATATAAACATGAAGCATGTTAAACACCTTTGTTTAAAAAGTGAAATTTGTATTTAAAATCAAAATGTTTCACTTTACAGAATATTAATGTATCCCCTTTGTGGAAACTGAACTATGCCAACTGAATTTAGAACTTTGCAATTTCAGAACTATGTGCATGAGACTCCTTCTTGTAAAAGCCACAGGCAGAGGGCCTTATAGCTCCTGGGCAGTCTGGTATAACTCATACTGACCATTCTGTAGAAGATTATTGTGCTTAGAAAATGAGTTGCAAGTAATTTTTATGTAATATTTAAAAACAAAATAATATTAAAAAGGGTAAAATTAAATTGCATTTGTTTTGTTAATAAAATAGTCCCTCTGCTGGTGTGCTCGCTAGTAGAGGGCAGTGCAGCATTTCACACTTGTTTTAGAGTTTATAATGTTTCTTTTGTGCTGTGAACACCATCCCTTCTCCCTCTCTTCTTCCTTCTCCTCCTCATGCTCCCTTCCTTTTGGAGAAAAATAACCACTTTAAACATAATGACCACGACCGGGAACTGGCGCATCTGCATATTAGCAGAGAGATGTGAAATACGATCGGGCGCAGACTCAGACTAATGTAGTTTACATGGCATGAGAAGTGAGAGGTTCAGCGATCGGGAAAAGTGGCTAGGTATGCGATCAGGAATGGTGGCTGAGGTATATAGCTGATGGCACTAAGTAGAGTTTCCTAAAAAAAAAAGTAAACACTTTTGTAAATATTTTGGTCGGCGAGGGTGGAGGCGGGGGTGGATCAAGGGAACATTTACAAAGAACACTGTGTACAAGTAGTGCAGAACACCACGTCATGCTATGCTATTACTTTAAAAAAAAAGCTTTTTCTTCTACTTGGTGAAAACTAAGAAAACTGTCCGTGTGTGTGTCAGCTCAAAATGGACGCTGCCACTACAGTTTGTGTGTGTTGGTGGGAGCTCTCCCTCACTAAGTGAGAAAAAAATTATGGCAGGTATTAGTTTTAAAATGCCAATTACTGCTTGATTTGGGTAGGTAAACAATCATTTGGCAATGGGACTTGTTATTTCCTGGTCTCTATCAACACATAAATGTACCCTTTGGCAAGGGTTCAACCAATCAAAGGCTAGAAATCTGATTACTCATTTTCTAAAATACACTTTGGGCTGTATCTCAAGAACACGTTTGTTGATATTTCTGCTTCACAGTGCTATTATACTCTTAGTATTTATGACTTAATTGCAGATAAAATCTTTCCTAAGAATGGCTGTTATAATTTTGACAATATCTTGAAAAATACCTTATTTTACTCAAAACTTGGTATACAAATGTCTTGGTAGCCATCCCTAAGTATACATATCTGTGTAACTGGTCCCATAGATGCTGGGGTAGCACGTCAACTCCTCACAAACAAAGGGCGTGGTCAATAGCGCATGGTCAAACTTCCATAAGACAAAACCCAGCGTACAAAATAACCAGGTGCCTTAACGCACAACCTTGAATTTCACTGGGTGGTGCTCTATGGTGGCGTGGTGTTGGAATAATAAATCTGCACATCCTTCAAGTGCACTGGAGTGGTGATGCATGGCATTTGCACTGAGGGAACTCGGCGCTGTTTTGTCTATACCTGTTTCTGACATGCGCAGTTTTGTCTTGCGGTGTTTGACCGTGCTGTATCATACTGCTACTACTTGAATTTTTTCACTTTACATAGTTGGAGTTGGCATGGTGTCGGTACTGGGTTTTAGACATCTCATGGGCCTATCCGGCACCAGCCTTGGCACAAACATTGGTGCCAGGAGACCTCCTGGTGCTGGGTTTGCTTGAGCCCGGCACTGTTCTTAGTGCTGGTGCCTCTTAAATTGGGGCTGGTGTCACTGGTGTTGTCCAGGCCTTGTCCTGAACAGGGCTCCTGTGATCCACCCTTGAATGATCCTCTGTCCTGGGGGAGTTGGAGGGATAAGTCTGACCCTGAACTCATTATCTGTTAGGAAAGTGACAACACTTTCTATAGTCTGGACTCTTAGGACCAGGCCCTTCTCCTGTCCCTCAGGAGGATATGACTTTTCAGGTCTTGTTAAAGAACATGCATTCTGCACTAAATTTGGAGCCTTCTGCTATTGACTCAGGTAAATGTCTCTGTCAGCAGTGGTTAAATGTTTCTACCATGCCGATCAGCCTTGTTCCCCTATTCTTCCAGCATTTGAAACCCTTTCTGATGCAGTTTGGGAAAGGCCTGCTTCTATTCCCTTTGTCTTTAGGCAGGTAGATAGAAAATACACTGCTCTAAGGGCAGGTCAGTGTATGTTTCTTAGCCTATAACTGATGCTGTTGTTATTCTTGCTGAGAATGACAAAGCCATTCTGCCCAAGAGGTCTCTGCATCCTATTAACAAGGAGTCGTACAAGACAGAAATTATGGGCAAACAAGCTTCTACAGCCACCACCCTTGGCATGCAGATTACTAGTTACTAAGGGCATTTTCTAAGTTTGAGTATACCCTTTGGAGCTTGCTTAAGTCTCTCGTAGAGTCCTTGCCTGACTTCTAAGACTAAACATAAGATCCTGCAGACTGTTACTCATGGCTTAGAGTCTAGCAGTCATCTGTTTAAAACAGCTATGGATGCCTTTGACACTGCTTCTCACTCTGTTGTGACTAGCATTTGTATCAGAAGGCACTCCTGGCTTTGCACTTCTGATTTTCTCAGGATGCCCAACAACAGGTAATGAATGATCTTCCCTGTATCGATCTTCACCATTCATCACTGGTGGGTACCAGCCAGAGGCATAAGACCAATTCTGCAGGAAAATTTGCTTAGAAAAAGCAACTGCTTTAAGAGGGAGGGATGATGTTGGGGACAGCACCACCCTTGAGGCTGATGCATTGCATGGTACTACTTGGGTTGGCCAGTAACCGGCTGTCCCTTTCACTCTCTCAGTTCTACTCTTCCACCATTGAGATATGCAGGTGCTTCATGGGATAGCATTCCTCTCAACGCATCACTCCCAAAAGTCTACATATTTCTCTGTTCTGCTCATTGTTACCATTCTGACACGTTCTCAGCTCTGATTTTGATACCGATTTGCTCGGCATCATGCTTTTCTTTTATATATTTTTGTTTGTTTGTTCCTGGCTGAGTCATGTCGAGTTCGGGCGCAAATCTTCAAAGGCAGGGAATTCCCCATGCATTGAAGCCCCGGCGGGGTGGTCTCACCATTATGGACCTGCATGATCGGTGCTTCACCTGCCTGAGACCCAGATCATGACATGGACAGATGCGATGCCTACTTCAGCAGGGACTGCTGCACCTAGAACTGCATGCTGTGGCAATGATGGGACACCTCCCACCCAACCTTTGGAGGCAAGCAACCACACGGGCCTAAAGTAAGGTCTTTAGGCCTGGCCCCTGGGCCTCCCTCCATAGCTATACACACGGGGAGAGCAGGTGGCTGAGGGTTGGCGTCTCGCTGAGCCCAAACATCTGGGAGAGCAGTCAGGGGTGCGGCCAGCCTTCTCTGGGGGCTGGCTGTAGGCAGCTCAGGCCTGGTTCTCCTTTGAGAACTGGCAGACCCCAGTGTCGAGGCCTCAGCTACCGTGGGGGCCTACACGGAGGTCTGTTTGTGGGCCGTGGGGGTGACCTCAGCTCCTGACCCCGGTTCGGGGTCGGTGAGTGGACCCTTCTTGACACCATTCTTGGTACCGGGACTGGCAGGGTGACAGAGGTCGCTTCCCTGTGTGTCTCCATTGTCTTCCCCTCAGATTCAGGGAGTGATTCAGAGGGTTCAGAGTAACAACTTGGCTCTTGGAGTAGTCGCCCACTGGACATCATTTGGGGTGTTCTAGGGAATCGGACCTGGGCGTCAGCGCCGGTTGACACCACTCAGGTCTCTGTCAGTGGCGTGGTCAGCACCGATGGGGGCTCTGGTGCTGTTCTTGGTCCCTCCTGGGCAGTGGCACCACCTGCGGCATTGTGCCTGGGAACTGCGTTGATGTCGATGCCATCTGGTGCCCGCCTGCCAGCAGTGCGGGAAGGTGCCATTCCTTGTGTTGGTGCCAGGGTTGGTGCCGGCTTCTGTGTCAGTGCTGCAGTGGTTGTTGCCAAGGTCAGTGCCATGTTGGGAGTCGGCTCCGGTCGGTGCAGTGGAGGGGCCTGGTGCAATTTCAAGCACCATTCTCAGGGACAGTGCCACCTTGGGGCACGTCCTGGGGAAGGCCTGGCATAGCCACCGGCTTCCTCTTGATGCCCGCTTTGGAGTGGGGCAGCCAGAGGCCAACCTGCGCACTGGCTTCTCCCTGCCTCCTTTTTAAGTCACTGACTGCTAGTCAGCTTCACTCAAGGGTATGTCCCTGTCCTCCCAGGAGGCTGGGGATCTGGCCACGCCTCATTGTGCCTTGGGGCTTCAGTCACCAATGGGTGGAGCCAGGTGTGGGCCTGCTACTCCTTCTTCGCCTGGGGACAGAGTCCTGCATGAGGTGGGGCAGGGGCCTCCCTGTTGGGCATGCTGTGCTCTGGTTTCCCCAGGATCTCCCCTTTAGGGTCCCCTTGCTGGCCTTGGGATGTTTCAGCACCAGGGGAATCGCAGGCAGTGCGTTTCCGTCATAGTGGAGGGGTCTCCCGTTCTTGCCTCTGACCATAGTGGAGCAGCTCAAGTCCCTCAGGATAACACTTCCCAGCCCTGCTGTCAGTGTTTCCTCAACCCCTTTTCTTGCAAGGTAGTTTCCTTCTCCTGGATTTTAGTTCCCAGCCCTGGGCTGGCCCTGGCCTGAAGGTTTAAAAAAAAAGGAAAGGGGAACACAGTGGCTTCTCTTATAAGGGACTGAGCCAAGCAACATCAGTTGTTTTGGGCTCAGAGGAATGGTGTGAGGAGTGTTCATTTTATTAGCCTCCCACTGGCTTCCTCTTTTCCTCCTTGTTTTCTTCTGCTTCTTCTTCTTCCTCCTCCTCCTCCTCCTCCTCTTCTTCTTCTTCTTTTTCTGGGTTCAGCCAGATGTTGGAGACACCGGACCATCTTCTCTTAGGCCCAATTAAAAAAAAAATCACCTGTCCCTCCTGTTGGCTTATTCCTTTTCCCTTCATATCCTTTCATTTTGCTATCCTTTTGGGCTGCTTTGCCACCCTTTGCCATATTTTCTCTTAACTACTTTTACTGTCTGGTGAGCAGAACTGAGGGAGTGGAAGGAATGGCATCAGTTACTGGCCAAACCACGAGTGCCACGCAGTCTCGGCCTCAAGAACAGCGCCGTCCCTGATGTCGTCTCTCCTCCTAAAGCAGTTAAGCTTTTTCTAAGCAAAGCTTCCTGCAGGGTCCTACGCCTCTGGCTGGTACCCAGCAATGATGAATGGTGGATTTACAGGAAGATCAAGAATTACAGTAGGTAAGTACTTTACATTTCCTTTGATGATACTTACCTGTTTAGACAACAGGTAGAAAAGTCTCTTGAGGCATCTCAGAAAACTAGAACAACCATAAAGACTTCCAGACCAGCTCCTTCTAACCCTCAAAGAGGGAAAGGACAAGGTTTCTTTCAGAACAGGCAGTCCTTTTGAGGACAACATAGGGAGACCAAAACAAACCTCAACTTCCCAAATGTTAAATGAAGGCATAACAAAATTGTCTAGTGTCAACTTCTGACGCTCCAGCCCCAGTTCTGCCTCAGCTGCCTGAGGCAGACCTCTCCTCTCCAGTAGGAAGGTACCTGACCTAGTTTACCATCAGTGGAGTCTATCATGACAGACAAGTGGGTCCTCTAGATCATCTGGGAGAATCGCCCTGTACTTCACAGAAATCCATCCAGCTCATCCACCCAGAGGCAACACCTCTAATCAGCCCATATGTCAGAGCTTCTTGCACATGCCATTGCAGGCCTTCTATGCCACAGGACATTAGAGGTAGTGCCCAAGTCAGAACAAAACACAGGCTTCAACTCCCAGTACTTCCCAAATCAGGGTGCGCGTCCCATTCTTGACCTCAGAAATCTGAACAAGTTCATAGATTAAGAAAAATTCAAGATGGTTTCTGTAGGATGTCTGCTTCCTTCCTGAAGCCTTCCTGGATATGCACGATTCTTACCACCATGTCCTAGTGCACCCCAGTTACCTCAGATACCTTCGATTCATTCTGCTGGGCCAGCATTATCAATTCAGAGTTCTGCCCTTTGAGCTATCCTCAATGACTCAAGTATTTACAAAGTGCTCCCCTGTACTCTCAGTGCATATAGAAACATAGAAACATAGAATTTGATGGCAGATAAGGACGCTTGGCCCACCTAGTCTGCCCATTTCCCTACCTTTGTGCATATTTTGTAATTATTTAAGTGTTATGTTATATGTTTAGATGTAACTTAGTGAAATACAAACAGGACTATCTTGAGAACAGGATTGTATAATCCTAATGATTAGAATTTCCTGTATAAAAATAAAGTTTTTATCTATCTATCTATCTATCTATCTATCTATCTATCTATCTATCTATCTATCTATCATCTATCTATCTACCTACCTACCTACCTACCTAATGGATAAGCTGCAAATCCTAGTTAACAACAGCCTACTTCCTCGTAACCCCCCACTGGAATTGCCTTATGTCTGTCCCATGCATTCTTGAATTCCCCACTGTTTTAACTCCACTACATCCTTAGGAAGGCAGTTCAATGTATCCACAACCCTCTCCATGAGAAGTACTTCCTCATATTACCTCTGACCACTTCCCCCATCTCAAATTGTGCCCCATTGTTCTTGCACATCTCTTTTTCTGAAAGATGCTACCCTCTTGGACTTTGTTGATTCCTTGAGGTACTTGAAAGTTTCTATCATGTCCCCTCTCCCTCCTTTCCTCGAGGCTATACATATTAAGCTCCTTAAGTCTCTCTTCATATGTCTTCTGGTGCAGACCCTGCACCAATTTAGTGCCCTCCTCTGGACTGCCTCCATCCTGTTTATGTCTTTACGGAGATGGGATCTCCAGAACTGCATGCAGTACTCAGATGAGGTCTCACCAGCTGTCTGTACAGGAGATAACAACTTCTTGTTTTCTACTGGTAATGCCTCTCCTGTGCATTCCAGTATCCCCTACCCTCCTTACTGCCCTCTCACATTGCTTGCCTACCTTTAGGTCATCTGATATGACTACCGCCCTGTGTCTCTTTCCATTTTGTTGTTGTCAGTATCTCACCCCCATTGTTTACTCTTCCCCTGGGTTTTGTTTCCCATGTACATTACCTTGCCTTCTTAGCACTGAATCTAAGCTGCCATACATTTGACCATTCCTCCAACCTTGCCAAGTCCCTTTTCTTCCTTTCCACCCCACCTTGTGTATCAACTCTGTTGCAGATCTTTGTGTCATCTGCAAAGAGACATACTTTTCCTTCCAGTCCCTCTGCAATGTCACTTATAAAGGCATTGAAGAGGACGAGTTCTAATACTGAACCCTACGGAACCCCCTTTCTTCAGTGGACTCCGTTTACTATTGCCCTCTATGTCCTGTTCTCCAGCCAATTCTTTGCCAGAGCTACCTTCTTGGGACCCACTCAAGGCTGGCTAACTTGTATATTAATCTTTTGTGTGGGACTGTGTCAAATGCCTTGCTAAAGTCTAGGTAGGCCATGTCCACAGCCCCTCCCTAATCTACTACTTTGGTAACCCAGTCAAAGAAATCTATTAGATTCGTCTGACATGATCTTCCTGCTGTGAATCCATGTTGCCTTGGCTCCTATACCCTCTGGCCTCTAGGTACTCAACAATTTTTTCCTTCAGAAGTGATTCCATAATTTTCCCTATCACTGAGGTTAAACTAACAGGTCTGTAGTTTCTTGTTTCAAACAACATGAAGTCTTGCTATATTATGACATATACAGTGAGTCCCAACCTGAACTGCTCCGGAGGTGAAGGAGTTAACAGTCCATGCCAGGCATGGAACTTGGCTTCGAGCTCGGTTGAAAACTCTATCTGTTGTTCTTCTAACTCAAACTGTCAGATTCTTTACTCCGCCTCACTGAACAGTCGCTCTGGAATTTCTCCTTCTGCTCAGTTCATTTTGTCGGTTAAAGTATAAAGTTTTCGTTTTTTAACGAAATTAAACGCAACGGTCGGTTCAAGCTCTATCTGTGGTATTTGTAAGTACTAGATAGGTTTTACATTTACTTTCTGTGTGGAACTTGTAATTTTTCATCGGTTCGGTTTGAACCGATCAAGTTATTCTATTACATTACTGTCTTTTAGAAGTGCGATTCCGGTTCTTATCGGTTCTAAAAGCAGATTTCATTACAGTTTTTTCCACGACCAGTGACTGCGGTTGGGGAACCGATAAAGGGAGTCTTCTTGGCGGATTGCCCAAAGCGGGCAATTTTCTGGTTAGGCTGGCACTATGTCTGAGAAACCCAAAAGAAAACCGGGCCCACGGGTTTCAACACTGTGTTGTCTGTAGGGAAGCCTTTGCCAAGGCTGACCCCCACACCACATGTGTTTATTGTCTGAGGTTTGACCACCTCAATTCAGACTGCCAGATTTGTAAAAGCTTTCCTGCAGCTACCCTGGATAAGAGAGTTGGTAGACTCAGGGCAGGAGGCCAAAAGTCCGCTGAACGGATGGCCAGCCGGTTCGGTTGAAACTGAACGGAGGGAGCCCTCTGACCAGGGCGATACTTTCTTGGGCAAGGAGAGCCGACTCTGAGGAGTCGGTTCCAACAAAGAGAACTAGAAAATCAGCTGGTGTGGAGCCAAAGCTTCCCTCTCCAACCGCTGAAGAAATAGCTAAAGCAATAAAAATTGTTCAGTCACTCTCCCGGTTCCGACCGAACCGGCGCACCATCAGATGGCGTTCGGTTGGTCGGTTCCACCGGTTCAAGTATATTTAGAGGAATTTTATGAATCAGGGAGGGGAAGAGGAGTATGAGGAGAGTGAATGGTTTTGAAAGTCTGGATGTGCCCATTGAACGGACATCTCTCCAGACAGACCTTCAGGATGTCTCCCCTAGGCTTTCTGAGTCCCTTCTCATTTCATGTTTTATGAAAAAGTGGCTGAAACCCTCCAGCTTCCTATGGAGGAAGCTGTGGATGATCAAGAAGAGCCTGATTTTGTAGAAATGATGGATATCCCAGAGTCTAGGAGACTGTCTATTCCTCTGCATAAATCTTTGTGAAACAGACAGTAAAGATTTTAAAAGCTCCTCACACCATACCTCCTGTTGATAAAAGAATGGACAAAAGGTATGCATTATCAGGCTCTGATACGGAGTTCCTTACACAACAATGCAGCCACGTGGGGGTGGTGCAGGCTGCAGCCTGTGACAAGGTAAATATTCCCTTAGCCTCTCACCCCCTGACAAGGACTCCAGAAAGATAGATGCCATGGCAAAGAAACAATACATGACAGCATCCTTAGGACTCAGACAGGCAAATTATATGGCTTATGTTGCTAGATATCAAAAATCCAGATGGGATACTGTTTTGGCTCTAGCAAAGCAGGTCCTAGCCAGCTGGCAAGGAGCTGGAGCAGGTGGCGCTGATGGTTGAGGCATCTAAGATGCAATTCCATGCTGCAGTGGACTCTAATGATGTATCATCCAGAGTCATGGCTACATCTGTGGCTCTCGGTAGAATGGCTTGGCTCAGATGTACTAGCCTGTCACAGGATACCCAGACTAAGGCCATGGATTTCCCTGTTGTGGGCAACTCTCTGTTTGGGGAGCAAACAGAGAATTACATGAAGAAAATGGATGAATATAGGACCACCTATAGGAGTGCACAGGCCAAGGAAGGCAAGTCACTCCCCAAAGGCAGCCTCCCAGGGGCAGGGCAGGCCTTTTCATAGGCCTTTTACCAAGCCCAGGCCTCCTCTTCAGCTTATGCACAGAGGGATTCTTTAGAGAGAGAGGCAGGCAGGGGTGCAAAGCAGACCTGCTTCCACCCCTCAGCCTAAAGCCCCTGCCAAGCAGGCACCTGATGGGGTGCCCAGGGCCGGTCTCCACTACCTGTAGGGGCAGGCTGGCTTACTTTGTCCAGGACTGGGAGTCTCTAATATCAGACAAGTGGGTCCTGGAAGTAGTAAGACAGGGACTGGTTCTCAGCTTCAAAAATTTCAAAGATGAGAATCAGATCTTTTCCACCTGCAAATCCTTCAGAGGCTCTTGCCCTCGAAGCAGAAGTCTCTACCCTCCTGGCTGTCAGAGCTGTGGAAGGGTTCCACCCCTACACCAAGGCAAAGGATTGTACTCCAGGTACTTCCTTACCCCAAAAGACAGGAGAATGGTGGCCCATCCTGGATCTCAGGTACCTAAACAAGCACCTTTTAAAACCAAAATTCAAAATGGTGACTCAGGAATTATTTTACCCTCTTTAAGGCCAAGGGACTGGCTAGTGTCCCTGGACCTCAAGGATCCCTATTTTCATGTTCTCATCAAAGCTCCCATCAAGTACCTCAGATTCGAACTGCCCTCAGGCCATTACCAATTCAAACAATGCCTTGGCCTCACATCTGCCCCAAGGGTATTCACAAAATGCCTGGCAGTAGTCAGTTGCCCATTTAAGAAGGCAGAAAATTGCCATTTTCCTTACCTGGACGACTGGCTCATAGTAGGCCAGTCCCCAGACCAAGTCAGGTTACATCTTCAAGTAACTCAGCAACTGCTAACTTCTCTAGGTTTCCTTCTCAGTCTTCCAAAGTCAGTCCTAGAACCTGTCCAGCTTCTCACCTTCATAGGTGCAGAACTGAACACAAAAAAGCCAGAGCCTTCCTTCATCTGGAAAGAGCAAGGACCCTGATTTCTCTGGCTTCCTCCTTCACCTGCAGGTCTCTCGACCAGCAAGGCACTCTACAGCTCCTGGGACACATGGCTGCTTCGACAGCAGTAGTGCAGGGAGCCAGATTTCAGATGAGGGACATTCAGTTCCATTTGAGAGCCTTTTGGTCTCAAGGAGGGACCCTCTAACCAAATTAATTCCAGTGACTCGAACCTGATCCAGGCCCTTCAGTGGTGGCAGGACCAGGGCAATTTGAGACAAGGGGTCCCCTTCACCCCTCAGTCTCACTCCTTAATCCTTACTACAGATGCATCCCTATTGGGGTGGGGAGCTCACATGGGCGACCTCACTACCAGGGACTGTGGTCCCCTCAGGAATCTCTGCTCCACATCAATCTGTTGGAGCTCAGAGCAGTTTTCTAGCACTTCAAGTTTTTCCAAATCTGTTCAGAACAAGGTTATTCAGGTCAGAACAGTCAATACCACCACAATGTGGTACATCAACAAGCAAGGGGCACTCGGTCTATGGCCTTGTGCACCGAAGCAATGAGGTTGTGGTCTCTGGCTTACTCCTGAACACCTCCCTTGTAGCAGTTCACCTCCCAGGCAAGGACAATGTCCTGGCAGATGCTCTCAGCAGGATTTCCCAGGGCCATCACGTATGGGCTCTGGATTCCCTAGTTCTGGAGGTGGTATTTGCCAGATGGAGCACACCCAGATAGATCTTTTGCAGCCCCAGACAATCACCAACTCCCCTTTTTGTTGCAGGCCCCAGTGTTGGGTTCAGTCCCCTGGATGCCTTCCTTCTCAGTTGGGAAGGAAGTTTCTCTATGCCTTTCCCCTTCCCTCTCCTGTTCAAAGTGCTAGTCAAAATCAGATCTCAACCCTGCAAGATGATCCTGATTGCTCCAGACTGGGCCAGACAGCCCTGGTTCCCCTCCTTATGTCCTTAGCAGTCCACCTTCCCTGTGTCTTCCAGGAATCACAATCTGTTATCCTGTGCTCAGGGGAGTTTGTACCAGACCTCAAATCTCTCAATCTCAAGGCCTGGCTCTTGAAGGTTAGAGTTTGCTGACCTACACCTCTCCCAAGGTGTTGAATATCCTGAAGGCTTCTGGGAAGCCTTCCACCAAAGCTTCTTATAATTCCAAATGGAAGAGACTTTCCATATGGTGCTCTGGAAAGCATATTTCCCCAGAATCTGCTGACTTACCCACAGTCCTAGATTATATGGTCCTTTTAAATACTTTGGGGCTGAGACCAGCTACCTAAAAGTGCACCTGGCAGCCGTGTCTGCTTTCTTATCAACAGGTAAACCCTCTTCTCTTTCAGCTCATCCTGTATTCTGCAAGTTTTCAAAGGGTTGCTTTACACCAACCCCCATTCAGGGATCCTGCCCTGCCTGGGATCTTAATATTTGCATTGCCCAGCTTCTGCAACCCCTTTTGAGCCCTGCTCTTCAGCAGAGCTTAAGTACTTGACGTGGAAAACTGTGTTTTTGGTAGCCATCACTTCTGCCAGGCGCATAAGTGAGTTACAAGCACTAGTCAGTGGAGCCTGATTTATCTCCTTTCACAGAGATAAGGTAGTCCTCAGGACTAACAGAAAGTTCTTGCCTAAGGTGGTCTCAGATTTCCACCTTGATCAATCTATGTCTCTCCTGTGTACTTCACTGACCATTCCTCCTCTGGTGAGAGGAGGTTGCACAGTTTAGATGTCAAAGATCCCTTAGCTGCTACATAGATTGTACCAAGGGTCACAGGTTTGACTCCCTCTAACTGTTCCTCACTTATGGTGAGGTCGGCAAAGGAAACCTGCCACTAAAGATCCATTGCCAGGTGGATGCGTCTCTTGTATTAATTCTGCTATGAAAAACTGGGTAAAGTTCCTCCCTCAGGCCTGAGGGCTCACTCTACCAGAGGTACAGCTGCGTCTCTGGCTGCTGCCAGGACATCCCTATCCTAAAGATATGTCAAGCAGCTACCTGGAAAACAGTTCACACTTTTACCAAGCATTACTCCTGGACATCCAGGCTAGGAGTGATGCTCGATTTAACACAGCTGTGCTTCAGAGCCTATTTCTAAGTAGGTTCTGTCCCTCCTCCATGGAGGTACTGCTGTGTAGTCTGCATATGTCATAATATAGCAAGACTTCATGTTGTTTGAAGAAAAATTACTCACCTTAGTAATGTTGTTTCTTCTAATGAGTCTTGCTTATATTGTAAACCTCCTCCTGCCCTCTCAGAACCTTACTTTTTGGGGATGTGGGTGGGCAGGGGTGATAACACTTTTAGATGCCCACCTTGTTTTCACCCATCCTTTTCGGGTGATCTGTGTTGTGTTTGTCATTTTTGGGTCTCCTGACTTGAGTCTTCGTTGTGGCACCAAAAATGTGTTTATATAATTAGTAGCCAGTTGGCTAGTGTGGTTTACAGCTTCCACACAGAGTCTTAGTGAGTTTTGCTCATAAAGATCTGACAGTTTGAGTTTGAAGAACAACAGATAGAGTTTTCAACCGAGCTTGAGCTCCAAGTTCCATGCCTGGCATGGACTGTTAACTCTTTAACCTCCGGAGCAGTTCAAGGTTGGGACTCACTGCATATGTCATAATATAGCAAGACTCCATTAGAAAAACAACATTACTAAGGTGAGTAATTTTTCTTCTGCCCTGCTCCCACTTTTGTGAAGTGGAATAACATCTGCCCTCCTCCAGTCCTCAGGTACCACCCCATGCTCCATGATTTGTTAAGAGGGTAGTCAGTGGTGTCACTAGTTCTACCCTTAGTTCTTTTATAATTCTGGGCTGAATCCCATCAAGCCCCATTGCTTTGTCCACCTTCAGTTTTAAGGGTTCTTTCATAACCCTTTCTTCTGTGAATGGGCTGGTATCAACTCCTGTATCCAGAGTGTTTCTGTTTTTGGTTTAGGTACCTCCCCTCTTCATTTGTGAATACTGAGCAAAAATTTTGTCTAGTATCTCTGCCTTTTCACAGTCACCCTCTGCCCACCCTCCTTTTATTAAGCCTCACTATCCCTCTCTTGGGCTTCTAACTTCTGTCCATAGTCATAATATACAGCTCTTGACAGCCATTGAAGTTAGGGCAATTGTATGTTTAGGACTAGTTTATTTATTTTATTTTATTTTATTTATTGAACTTTTGGAATTATAACCTTTGAGTCAGTGACTCATTTACAAAACTTCACATCAGAGACACAACAACACACAGAAATACAAAGTATTCAAGTTACATGAGGAATAATAGAAGGTATCGTGATGCAGGAAAAGGCACAAGAATGCTGGGTGCAAGATATATAGGATTACAAAATACAGTTCCATAAATACAACATGCAATGGCAGGCACTAGAAAACAATCCGTTACAATGAAATTGAAGGAGGCAGTGGGGGATTAGAGGGAGGTAGGTAAGTAGGCGTGGGTGCAGTCCAGTAGACCATGTCAGGTTGGGGGGTTTAAAACTAAAGGAGATGGAGGGACAAGTGAAGAGCAGTCAATGTGACCTTGTCATTAGCTAAAGCGAACACTAATGTGATGAAAAGACAAAGACAAAAGGAGGAAGCTAGGTACAGTCACAGCGGCCACAGGCTAGGAGATGTTACCAAAGTGAGAGTTTGAAAGGGTCAAGTTTTTGTATAGAGGAGACTTCATGGGGCAAGCTATTTAGCCAGTATGGGGCCCTATACATGCAGGTCCTCTACCCCATGTCTAGTATCTTTCATTAAAGCATTTTCAGAATGACCTATTATGCATGTCTCCAAATTCTTTTTGAGGTATATATTTCTTTCATTTCTAAACCTATTAGTACTGGTTGACCCAAAATTCTATATATGAGGGCATGTACAAAACATGTGTATCAGGTTTCCATCTGCCCCATTACATTTAGGATAAGGTGCTTCTTTCTTTAAACAATTTTCTCATTTTGAGAGGAGTATAATAAGCATTACTTAATATATTAAATTGCATTGCTCTATGATTGACAGATTAAAGCTTTATATGAAAATTCCCAAATGTTGGTCCAATTCCAGCCTGATACATCTTGGTTCATTGTAGAGGTCCACCATACTATATTATCATCTGATTTCCCTCTAACAGATTTTATTGAAAAATTATATGTTTTCCCAGTGTCAGTTTTGTTTTTTATGGTAGCAGCCTGGATATCAACCTTGCGCTGGACATGCTCACCCACAAGCCCATTGAGTCTCTTGTGACATGTGAGCTAAATGTCTTAACATGGAAAGTAGCTTTTCTAGTGGCCATCACCACTGCTTGCAGAGTGTTTGAAATTCATGCCATGGTCACAGATTCCCCGTATACTGTGTTCCACAAGGACAGGCTAGTTCTCCGCACACACCTAAGTTCCTACGAAAGTGGTGCCAGAGTTCCATCTGAATCAGCCTCTAATACTTCCTACCTTCTTTGCCAATTTCCAGAATGAAGGAGAAGTACTCTCTATTCTCTGAATGGTATGAGAGTCCTTAAGTTTACATAGGGAGGACGGCAGGACTTCAGACAATCCAAGCAGCTCTTTGTCTCCGTATCCCAATTGGAAAGGGCAGCCTGTTACAATCAAGTGCATTTCTGCTTGGATTGTGAGCTGTCTATGCCACTGTTATGCCATGGCGTAGGTCAAGCTGGAAGTCAGGTATGTGCCCACACCACCTGAGCAGTTGCCACATCCCTGGCAGAGATTTGCTGTGTACCTATTGGTGATATTTGCAGAGCTGCAACTTCAAGTTCAAGTTTATTACAGGAAAGCTGCATTGAGCAAGCTCATTCACAAGGAGGTCCTGGGTGCATGGTTACAACAAATACATAATGCAGGCAATAACATAACAATACATAAATGGTGGACCAGGTCCTACAAAGTACATGGGTAAACAATCCTGAGTGAAAAACAAAAACCAAAAAATACTTAGTACAAGTTGTTAAGGAAGGCAGTGTAGTGAGAACAAACTAAGGAAGTAAGGAGAAAGCTAGGGAGGAGTTTAGAAACAGTTACAGGTGTCCTTTATTTTTGAAGCCACCAGTTTTTTGAAGAAATTTACTGAGACTACACTGGATAGTTTCAGAGTAGATTGCAGCTGGTTCCATATAGTTGGTAGGGCACTTGAGAAGGCTCATCTACCAAAGGAGGTGCAGTCCTCGGTCGTGAGTAGGATAAAATCTGATTTCCTAAGGAAATAAGAGCTGTGGCCAGTATGGATAAGTGCTGCTAAATAGCTTGGTAATTTATTCAGAAGTAGTTTTAGGGTCCAAATGCCAGCATGAAGTGTCGTCTAATGGTAAGTGAAGTCCAACCAACAGCTGCGTATATTTCGCAATGGTGGGTTCGGTGTGAGGTAGTTTGTAATGAAGTGCAGGGCACGGTGATAGAGAAGGTTCAATTCGTTTAGGTTATTAATTGCTGCAGAAGTGTATAATATGTCCCTATAGTCAAGTAAAGGGAGGAAAGTGGTCTGAACAAGCCTGAGTCTGGTTTCCAGGAAAAGAGAGCCTATTTCGAAGAAGAAGCCTAGTCTAGCTTTTAGTCTTCTGGACAGGTCGTAAATATTACTCGTTAAAGGAGAGCTTGTTGTCTAACCAAAAGCCAAAGGTATTTAAATTTAGAGACAACTTCCAGTGGTTCCCCTAGGGATGTAATGATGAAGTCTTTAGGTGGGACAGTGAGGGTGATGGTGGAAGTATTAGGGGAAAATGATGGTCTTAGTTTTTTAGCATTTAGGAGGAGTTTGGTATTGATGAGATTTGTTTCTAGCTATGCGAAATCGACTTGAAGTATATCCCTGTTTCCGATATTGTATGCCGGATGTATACAAAACTGTATCATCTGCAAAGAAATGCAAGGTTGACCTGGTTATTTGAGTATCGAGGTTGTTGATATATAGGGAGAAGAGTATAGGACCTAAGATGGAACCTTGCGGGACTCCCTAGTAACTGGTAAGAGGCAGAGAACAGCCCACCTGCTTTGATTTTCTGCATCCTACCTGATAGGTAACTGGAGAACTACTGGGTAGTAGCTAGGGTAGCACCAATACTGGTGAGGCTGTTCACAATTAGAGTATGGGCAATGAGTCGAATGCTTTACTCAAATCTAAGAATACTGCACCCGTAATTTTTTAGCATCCTTGGCTGAGATCCAGTCATCGGTGACTTTAGCTAGTGCAGTAATGGTGCTATGATTAGAGCGAAAGCCTGATTGGGCTGGATTGAGGAGAGAATAGGTTTCAGGTGGTTCTTCAATTGTATATAAATCAATTTTTAGGACTTTTGAAAGGCTAGGCAAGATTGAGATTGGTCTGTAATTGTTTTCGCATAGGTCGGCAGTTTAAATAGAGTATGATATGGCGGATTTCCAGCATAATGGAACTATGGCAGAAGAGATAGAGAGGTTGAATATATGGAGAATGGGAGTAGTAAGATAGCGGTAGCCATCTTTTAGAAAAATTGTTCTAAGCCATTGTCTCCGGCACTTTTTGTGGTATCTAAATTGATGAGTGAATCCTCGACTTCTTTGAAGCTGAGGGAGCAGCTGAAACGATGGGCTGTAGCTTTCGGGACAGTGGTAGGGCTAGCATGGATACTAGTGCGAGATCATGCGGTGATGCATCAAAAGCTAGACCAGCTGTGGCAGTGGAATTCATTTCTTGAGGATTTGGTGATTGTTCTCAATAACTGTGCCATTTATGTTAATCTTAGCTGGGATGGAGGGAGCAGCCAGTCGACCTTTGATAGACTTGATGGTCCTCCAAATTTCTACAAGTTTCCTTTGACTTTTCCAGCGTGGAAAGCGTAGTAATTAGCTTTGGTAGAGACAATATGTTTCACGAGCATTCCTAGCTGCTCTAAATGTCTGCCAATCTGTCGAGCACAGTGCACACTTTTGTTTAGCACTATGCCTTGGATGTCCATGCCAGGCAACATGCCTCCTTTGGCAGGTCTATCCTGAATGGGCTTCATTCCTGAATAAGCCTCAGCTCCTATTGCCCTAGTCCATGGGACTCTTGTCGGTGGGCGGTGGTGGCTGGCATCTGCACCCGTTGCCACTCTTGGTTGCATACTTGGGATTCACGAATGCGCCCAGCAGCAGGTCATGGCCTTGTCTCTTGATGGTATGTGTCTGTTCAGGCCTCAGGTGGAGCAAGCAGTAGAGGCCACATGGAAGACTAGGTCTGCCATTAAGACAGCCAGACCTCGCCCTCCCCCTCCTGAAGGGTGGGAACAAGTGCCAGTTTCACAACTGGCAGTCCTTTCAGGGTAAAGGCAGAGGAATTTTAACAGAAACCAAAACCCTCAGCCACAAAGAAAGCACAGCAGAGGCAGAAGGGCCCAAAGTGCCCAGTGCCACCGTCTGAGTTTCTGGCCTAGGTCCCACCTCAGCTGTCCGAGGAGGACTCCTCCTCAGAAGTGGGAGGACGTCTGACTCAGTTCCACAACCAGTGGAAATCTATAACATCAGACAAATGGGTCCTCCAGATAATCCGTGAGAGGTACTCTCTCAATCTTCGAAACCCTCCAGATCATCCTTCCAAACGACAGCCCAGGTTGTCGGCAGTACAGTCAGACCTTCTTGCTTCTGTGGTACAAGGCCTTCTGAACAGGGCAGTGGAAATAGTTCCACTGGATCAATGAAAACAGGTTTCTACTCCCATTACTTTCTGGTCCCAAAGAAAACTGGTGGCATGCACCTATTCTGGATCTCAGAAAGTTAAACAAATTCCTGCACAAGGAAAAGTTCAAGATGATATCACTTGGTACCCTGCTACCTTTGATTCATCAACATGATTATTAGCATCCCTGGACATGCAGGACGCCTACCAACACATTCTTATACACCCAAAGCACCACAAGTACCTAAGGTTCATGGCATTAGAGTCAACACTATCAGTTCAGAGTCCTGCCCTTTGGGCTATCCTTGGTGCCTCAAGTTTTTACAGAGTGTTGTGCAATTCTCACAGGCTCCTCAGGAAACTTCGAATACTAGTGTTCCCATATCTGGACGACTGGCTCCTAGCAAGTCCCTCCAGGCAAGAGACTCTGGAGGCCATGGCCAGCCTCAGACTTCCTGACTTCCACAGGAGTTCTGCTGAACCTCAACAAGTCACAGCTGCAGCCCTCCCAGAAGCTCCTCTTCATAGGAACTCTTCTGGACACCTCCTGTCGAAGGCTTTTCTTCCAGAGGACAGAAGGGCGATATCTTACAGATGGCCTGACATATCAGAGAGCACATCTCGGTTTGAGCTATCTTGATGCAACGGATGCTGGACCTCATGGCATCCCTCAGTGTTCACTATACCCTTGAGCTAACTACTCATGAGAACCTCTCAGTGGATGCTCAGTGCTCAGTGGTCCCCTACCACGCACCCTCAGTCCTTTCTCATCAAGGTGATGGAACCTCTGAAGAGGTCACTCACCTGGTGGTCTCAACATGACAACCTTCTGGAAGGATATTCCCTCGCCTCTCTAGATCATCAGATCTCCATTACCACGGACGTGTCTCTGATGGGTTGGGAGCTCACTGCCAGGATCTCCACACCAGGAGTACGTGGACTCAGGATGAGTCTCAACTTCACATAAATGTCCTTGGAAATGAAGCCATCCTCTATGCAGTCCAAGCTTTGGAGGACATACTCTGTCCAAGAACATTCTCCTTCAAACAGACAACAAGGCAGTGATGTACTGCATCAACAAACAGGGTGGCGCACACCTTACCCATTATGCAGGGAAGCTATGAGTGTGGGAATGGCACCTGGAGCACAAGCTCTGATTCAGGCAGTTTACCTGCCAGGAGTACAAAAACGAGCTGGCAGACCACCCCAGCAGAGCAGGCAGACCCTCATGAGTGGTCTCTCGACTTAACCGTCGTTCAGTCACTCTTCAAAGATGGGGAACTCCAGACCTGGACCTTTTTGCATCCCCACTCAACACAAAACTGCCTTGCTTCTGCTCCAGAAATCCTGGACCTGGCATTTTTGTCAGGATGCTTTCAGGCTGCGGTGGACAAACCGCTTTCTATAAACTTTTCCTTCTCTTCCCCTAATTCAGAGGTACTGCTCAAATTGGAGTCCGGGGGCAGAATGATCCTCATTGCCCCTTCTGGCCTCGGCAGTTATGGTTCCCACTACTCAACAGACTATCGGACCCCCAAAAACGTTTCCTCTTCAGACAAACCTTCTGACCCAGGGTCCTGTGGTCCATCCCAACCTGGGGTCAATTCACCTTCACGCTTGGCTTGAAGAGATAGAGGTGAATAAGTTCAATGTTTTCATAGAGTTTCAGATATTCTTTTGGCTGCACGTAAGCGCCACTAGCAAAACCTACACAGCTAAATGGAAGCATTTCTCTGTCTGGTGTGCAAAATCCTCTTGGAACCTTTTTCCTGCCCACCACATAAAGTCTTGGAGTATCTGTTAGACCTCTTAAACACAGGTCTGCAGTACTCCACAGTCAAAAGTTCATCTTTGTGCCATTTGACATATCATGAGCCAGTACTTTCCAAGCCACTGGCTCAGTTGCCCATAAATGAGGTTTCTTAGGGGTATTCTGCATACTAGACCTCCTATTAGACGCTCCAGTTACAGCCTGGGACAATAACCTTGTGCTAGACATGCTCACTCGTTAACCTTTCAAGCCTCTAGCTACTTGCGAATTGAAGTTCCTCACTTGGAAAGCGGCCTTCCTGGTGGCTATTACTTGACCCGTAGAGTTTCTGAAATACAGCACTAGTCACAGACCCCCTGTACACTGTATTTCACAAGGACAAAGTAGTTCTTAGGACTCATCCTAAGTTTCTCCCTAAGGTTGTCTCAGAATTCCATCAAACCAACCTTTACTCCTTCCTACCTACTTTGCGAACTTCCAGAATGAAGGGAGCATGCCCTTCATTCGCTGAATGTTAAGAGCGTTGCAGTTCTATCTAGATAGAACGAAAGAAATCGCAAGGCTCAACAGCTGTTTGTCTCCTTCAGCAAGACCCGGCTGGGTCAACCTGTTGCTGTCAGATGCAGTTCAGCATGGGCTGGTGACATGTCTTCGCCACTGCTATTCTGTGGCATAGAGTCAAGCTGGAAGGCAAAGTGTCGCTCACTCTACCAGAGCAGTCGCGGCATCTCTGGTGGAAATCCGTAATGTGCCCATTGCAGATATTTGCAATGCAGCTACCTGGAGCTCCGTGCATACATTAGATTAAGCACTATGCCTTGGATGTCCATGCCAGATGACATTTATCGTTTGGCAGGACCATTCTTAACGGACTTCTGTCCTAATCACGTGAGCTCTTTATCTCTTGCTGCCCGTCTCGGAGATTATTTAGCTTGGTACTCTCCCATTAGTGTGAATGAGTGGTTGAGACTTTATGTCCAGGAAGATATGGAAATTATGTACCTACTGTAATTCTTGATCTTCTTGGATGAAGTCTCCACCACTCATTCTCTGCTCTCTATTCCGAGCTCACGTCTCTGTTTATGGCCTTCACTCTCTCAGTGGCTGAGCTGTGAAGACTTTGTTGTTGACCCTTTTTACACGGGTCATTTAGACTATCTTATGTCCGAATCTTTAGGTTAGTCCTTTGTAGGTTAGTTACGCTGCACATCCTTGGAGAAAAAAGGTACTGAGGTGGTTGGAGGGTCGGCCTTGAGACAGTCATTACCACATGCACGGGGCTCGCGGTGCCGCTTCCTCATGGCTCTATCTCAGGCGCCAGCCCTCCTGAAAAAGTTTGCTCCCATTGGGTCCCTAGCACCTCCAGCGTACACTCATTAGTGTGAATGAGTGGTGGAGACTTAAGTCAAGAATATCAAAGTGCGGTAGGTATAATTTCCATTTTCTGGAGCTGCTTTTAAACTTGCCTTCCACTAGATGCAAATTGTGCCCTCTTGTACGTACACCCTGTTTTCCTGGAAGAGGTTTTCCATCTGAGTTGTGTTAATTCCTTGACATACTTAAATGTTTCTATCATGTCCCCCTGTTTCTTCTCTGTTCCAGACAGAATAAATTCAACTCTTTGAGTCTTGTCTCATATGGCTCATGATGCAGCCACTGCACCATCTTTGTGGCCCTTCTCTGCACCATCTCCAGATGATCGATGTCCCTTTTTTGGGTGAGGCCTCCAGAACTGGACACAGTACTTGAGGTGTGGCCTCTCAGGATCTGTACAGGGCATGATAGCTTCCTGCTTTCTACTCCTTCCTATGCATCCGAGGATACCACTTTTTTTCTCAGCTCTCTTTTGTTGCTCCCAGAGCCAGAACTCTCTCAGGCCTTTCCACTGGCCAGTGTCGCTCTACCACCACACTGTGAGCCCCGCCATCCTCAAGGACATTACTTTCTCCCAGGCCCCGAGCTGTGAGGCCAAAAATCGAAGGGGTGGTGCAAGGGCTCCAGTGTTGGGCGTCTGGTGGTATGGCTCTGGGAGAGGCTGTCCTATCCAGGCCGGAGGGGTTTTCTGTAGTGGTTATGCCCCCAACGGGGACGTGCAGTGCCACCCAGCCCAGAGATATGGGTGCTTCCACCCACGTCTGGAAGGCAGCCACCGACATCTACCCTCTTGCTTGCTAGTGAGTCCCTTGCGTAGCAGTGCCGCCAGTCTCCAGCGGGGCTGCTGCTGCACAGGCTACCCTGGAGCCCACCCTGAGAGAGGAGGCAGTCCCACGGATACTCGATCCTCTCTCTCCTGCCGACCTTCGGCAGTCCGGGCTCATTCCTGAACCCGGGTGTCGTGGCGAAAAAGGTGTGGCATCCAGCGCTTCAACCCTCAGCGCCACCAGGCCTGCTGAGGTTACCACTTGCCTTCAGCACTGCTTTTTCACAATTTTTTCCTACCTTAAGTTATTGGTAATGATCAGGCCCAGATCCCGCTCCATCTTTGTCTCCTCTAATTGATGCCCTTCTGGTGTGTACTTTTTCCTGGGTTCCGTTTCCCCAGGTGCATTACCTTACATTCTTGGCTGCTAAACTTTAACTGCTAATTTCTGGATCATTTTTCTAGTCTCCTTAGGTCAGCTTCCACACCTAATGCCTCTCTAGTGTATCCATCCTGTTGCAGAGCTTTGTATCATCTGCAAACAGGCAAACCTTCCTTCTCCAGTTCATCAGTGATGTCACTGATGAATATGTTGAAGAGACTGGAGCCAGCACAGATCCCTGTAGAATGCCACTGGTCACAGCTTCCTCCTTTGATAATGTCCCATTGACCAAAACTCTCTGGGTCCTATTCTGCAGCCAGTTTCTAATCCAGTTTATTATTTTGTGTCAGACTCCTGTGTGTTCTAGTTTGTTAACCACGTCCTGTGGGGAACGAGTGTCAAAGGCCTTGCTAAAGTCTAGGTATACCACGCCACTGCCCCACCCTGGTCCACTGTTCTGGTAACCCAATCAAGAAATCAATCATGTTTGTTTGGCACGAGTGCCCTGCTGTGAAGCCATGCTGTTTGGGGTTGGAATTTTCCAGTTTCCTTTAGGTAGTCAACTATTCTCTCCTTTAGTAATATCTCCATAATTTTCACACTATAGAGGTCAGGAGACTGGGTGTAGTTTCTGCCTCTTCCTTGTTTCCACTTTGTGCAAGGGCACACCTGTTGCCCTTTTGCAGTCTTGAGGTACTCTGCTGCTTTCCAGAGATAGATTGAACAGCTCAGCTAGTGGTGCAGCTATTTCTTCCGAAGCTCTTTAGTATCCTGGGTGGATCCCATCTAGCCCCATGGCTTTATCCACCTTAAGTTTGCTTAGCTCTTCTAAGATCCTCTTTTTCCTGAAGGGGCTTGTGTCTGCTCCTCCACTAGCCTACTCTGTCTTACTTAGTGTAGGTCCTTTGCCAATATCTTCTATTGTGAAGACTGAGCAGAAGAATTTGTTTAACAACTCTGCTTTGTCTTCATCTTTCTCTAACTGCTGGCCCTCCATTGTTGCTAGTCAGGCTATTCCCTTTACTCTTCCTTTTCTCTTCTGTATCTATAGAAAGTTTCATCTCCCTTCCTAACCCCCAGTGCTATTCTTTCCTCTGGGCTTTGGCTATCCAATTGCTTTTCCTGCCTCCTTGAGTTTGTTCCTATATTCCTCCCTGTCCGTTTCTCCTTTTTGTTTCCTTGTACTGCTTAAAAGCTCTCTTTTAGTCCTTGATTTTGGTTGCTACCTCTTTGGAGAACCAGAGGGTTATTCACTGTTTTGGCTTTGCTAATTTGTCTTGCACATTGCTCAGTGACTGTATTTAAAGCATTCTTTAAGTTCTCCCAGCAGTGTTCTGAATCTGCCTTTGTTACTGGTGTCAAGCATGGTTTTGATCCTGGATTTTATAGAAACATAGAAGTTGATGGCAGATAAGGGATGCAAGGCCCATCCAGTCATTTCATTTCAGAAAATGTGCTTTCCTGAAATCAAGTATCTTGATTTTTGTGTGACTTTACCTTCCTCTTTGTTTACTGATACCCAGACTGACCTGTGGTTGCTGATCCCAGATTGATATCCACATGAACGTCTGAAATCATGTTGCCATTTGTGAGCACCAGGTACCAGGGTTGCTTTCTCGCTGGTGGGTGAGTCTGCCAGCTGATTTAGACCTGCCCCCACAGCGTGAACAGGAACTCTCTGCTCTGCTCTGTGGCTGCTGTGTATGAGGTCCAGTCCACATCTGGCAGACTGAAGTCCCCGACAAGCAGCAACTCACCCTCTGCCATCATTGGGATGGCTTCCAGGAGCTCTTGTCGATTTCACTTTCCTGGGTTGGGGGTCTGTAGATAACTCCCACCCAGAGGGAGGCTCTTTCCTCTGTTCCCAGGGTGACCCATAGGGCCTGTGCTTTACTGTACTTTCCTGGATCTCTGTTGCACAGATTTCTCCCTTACAGACAGAGCCACCCTCCTCCTTTCTTTCTCTCCTGGTCTTTTCTGAAGAGTGTGTAACCTGGGATAGTAACGTCCAGGTGTGGTTGGTGGTGAACCAAGTTTCTGTGACCATGACCCAGTCCAGTTGTGCCTCTGCCACCAGGGCTGTGAGTTCAGGGATTTATTTGGTAGACTATGAGCATTGATGCACATAGCCTTCCACCCCAGTAGTCCTTTGCTGTTACCATTTCCTTGTTCTAATCAGAAATTTTTGTGTCTTAATCACTTTATGCCTCTCCTAGTGGATCAGGCTGGGCAGTGCCCAGTGTGTGATGATTTCAAGCTGACGACTCACAGCTGTCTGTGTGAGTTTTCATGGGGTTCGGACTTTGGGGTGTAGGGTGGTAATGGCCAGCAGGAGGGGCATGGGATATGGAGTATTCTTTTAGGTTGTCCAATTGGGATGCACAGTAGCAGAAGCCGGTGGGAGCAGGATGGTAGCATCCTTTGGACAGGAGGTTTGGGAAGTGGGTCACCCTCTGGACTTGTTCTTGGGGTGTCCTCCAGACCTCTAACCAGGTGCAAACGTGGGGGTAATTTTGACGAGGGGTTGACTCTGCATTCGCAGGTGTCAGCTGTCATCAAATCTTCCTTTTACCATCTAAGGAATATCTCCAGGATTAAACATCTGGTACCGTCCAGCGACCTTCCTACCTTGGTCCACGCCTTTGTGTCCTCGGCGCTTAGATTACTGCAATTCCTATACCTAGGGCTTTCTGGGGTGAAATCCACCGCCTGCAGCTGGTGCAGAATGCAGCAGCCCGACTTTGACAGGATCTCTCAGTCCTGTCATATTACGCTAGTGCTGCCACGAACTGCAGCTGCCAGTTCAGTAGCGGATCACACAAAGTTGGTTTGCTGACTTTCATGGCCCCTACGGACTGGGCCCAGACCACCTGAAAGAGCTCCTGATTCCCTATTGCTCTGGGCGATTGCTCCGCCAGCTGTCGAGGTTGCTAGGAGATCTTAAGGTACGCTTTGAATCTCTGGGGCCAGATCTTTTAATGTTCATGGCTCCCACACCTATGGAATTCTCTACCTCACGGTTACGGGAGTGCACGATGTGGAGGGTTTTAAATCAGCCTTAAAACTTTTGGTGGCACCAGGCTTATGGTGATTGATTATTTTATGTAATTATATTTATGGTACTGTCTGATTTTAATGACTGTTTATTTATCCGAACTATTTGCTTTTATCTTGTACGGCGCCTTGTTTTTTGAAAGGCTTTAAAAATAAAAATGTTATTATTATTAAAACAGCGGACTTTGCAGGCAAGTTGTTGAATCATTGCCCTATCTTCATCTTCCTTTGCTGCTGCAAAGAAACCCTGTAACAGTGTAACCAACTAAGTGAGCTTGGAGAAGTTCCCATTACTTCATTTGCTTTTCATAGTATAGCCATTTTGCACTACACTTTGTTAACTAGCTTTACCCACTTTTCTGTTAAAAAGTGTAATGAAATTGTAGGGTGTATAATGAGAAATATCAGAAGTAGGAGAAGTGATGTAATTGTGCCCTGTATACAGCCCTGGTTGGGCCCCATCTGGAATACTGTGCATCCTTTATAGCCATACACATTGAGAGTAGTATGAAAATGATGGAAAAGGTTCAAAGAAGAGTAACTAAAAAGTTAAGATCAATAAAATACGAGCTTATAATGAGAGATTGGAAGACCTAGGACTTTATTCTGTCCAATATAGAAAGCTATGGGGCGACTTATGTTATACTTACAGGGCATTCAAGATGAACAGTTGTGGATAAGTTCTGGGTTATGTGAGAAAGAAACCAATAGGCAAGCAAGATCTCATGCCCTTCAGTTAAAGGGTGAGACAAAGAGAACAAAGAAAGAAGTGGTGATATGGTTTAACCTGAGAGTTAACGCATGGAATACACTACCCAAATCAGTAGTAACTCACGAGGACACTCAGAACAGTTCAAAAGGAATTAGATAAGTATATTATGGGAGTAGAAAGACAGCATACATCTACTGATAAGTGGCAAGTCACTATGGCTAATGCCGTTGGACTTGTATAATATATATGAAACTATAAAACTATGAAAATATTGAGGTGTTAGCTGATCTCATAAATATGATGTATGGCTATATAAACAAATTATGTTTGTATATGCAGGTGTTAAATTTAGAAAATGTGCACTTTGAATGGCTTCATCCTCTTGCACGTGTATTTATCCCTTCATAAGGTAAACACACAAGAACTATATGTACCCAACATAATATTTGGGAGTTTGCTGTGATCACGTGCATTAAGCTGCATAGATTAGCTATCGAGCCATTTGAATGTCATGTTCTTCTGAAATAAAGTTTCTTAATCATTTTCAGAGAGAACACTGCATCTTAATTTTGTTCAGAGGATCTCATGAAAGGTAAAACCTCTAGGAGAAAAATAAAATGCCCAAGTGACTATATGCTTTAGTTCTGAAGTAGTCTTGCCTCTCTTACTTTTCTCAAAGTGCCCAAGAAAGTAAAAAACTCTAAGGAAAAAATGAAATACCCAAGAAACTCTGAGGACAGAGAACAATATGTGGAGAAGCAGAGGAAATCTGGGAAAATAATTAGAAGGGCTAAAGTGCAGATAGAGGGAAGGTATAGCCCAGGCTATTAAGAAAGGTTACAAGACCTGCCTTCAGATACATTAGTGAGAGGAAAAGTCCAGAAATGGGATTGTTAGGCTGAAGAAGGAAGGAGGAGAAAGGGTGGAGGATGACCTAGAAAAGGCTGAGATACTGAACAAGTACTTTTGCTCAGTATTCACCAGGAAGGAGAGGTGGGGGACTCAGACTCATTAAGAGGGGTATTCAGGGAAGGAGGTAGACACCTGTCCATTCACAGTGGAAAGAGCCCTAGAAGAACTCAGGGAAGATAAAAGCAGATAGGCAATGGGGCTAGATGGGAACCACCACAGAGTACTAAAGGAACTCATGGAAGTGCTGGCGGAACCACTGGCTGCTCTTTTCAATGCATCACTAGAGATGAGGGAGGTACCTGAGGACTGGAGGAGGGCAGATGTGGTCCCTCTCCACAAGAGTGGAAGCAGAGAGGAAACAGGCAGTTACAGGCCTGTAAGCCTTACCACAGTAGTGGAGAAACTAATGGAGTCCTACTTAAGGAGAGGATTTTGAGGTTTCTGGAGGATGATGCGGCACAGAAGCCAAGGCAGCATGGATTCTCAGCGGGACGGTCCTGCCAGATGAAGCTTATAGATTTCTTTGACTAGGTAACCAGGGTGGTAGATCAGGGAGGGTGGTGGATGTGGCCTACCTGGATTTCAGCAAGGCCTTTGACATCATCCCACACAGGAGATTGCTAAATAAATTGAGGAGCCTGGGAGGGTCCCATGGTGATAAAGTTGATTGGGAACTGGCTAAGGGATAGGACTCCAGAGGGTGGTGGTAAATGGCATGAAACCTGAGGAGAGGGAGGTGACCAGTGGACTGCCATAAGGGTCGGTGCTGGGGCCAGTGGGGCCAGTCCTATTCAGTGTCTTCATTAGCGACATTGCAGAGTGTCTGAGGAAATGTGTGCCTCTTGCAGATGACACCAAGCTCTGCAACAGAGTAGACACACTGGAGGGGTGGAAAAATGAGAAAGGACCTAAGCTTATTACAGGAGTGGTCGGGTGTCAGGCAGTTGAATTTCATTGCAAAAGTGCAAGATCATGCATCTGGGTCACAGGAACCAGAGGAGGAGTACAGGATGGTGGGGAATTCTGGCCAACACAAGTTAGAAGAGACCTGAGGGTTATCATATTTGACAACCTGAAGGTGACCAAACAGTGTGAAAAGGTGGTGGGGAGAGCAAACAGAATGTTGGGGTGCATAGGAAGGCATAACAAGCATGAGGAAAGAGGTGGTGATGCCACTGTACAGATCGCTGGTGAGGCCCTCAGTTGGAGTATCAGGTCCAATTCTGAGACTACATCTCCAGAAGGACATTGACAAAATAGAGGCAGTCCAGAGAAGGGCAACAAAGATGGTACATGGACTGCACCAGAGGTCCTATGAGGAAAGACCTAAGGACCTTATTATCTATTCACTGGAGGAAAGAATGGAGAGGGAGCTAGATAGAGACTTTCAAGTATCTTAGGGAATAAACAGTACAGGTGGAAAGCATATTTCAGAGAAAACTCTGCACAAGAACAAGGGGCATGATATGAGGCTGAAGGGTAGAAGGCTCGGGGCTAATGTTAGAAGTACTTTTCACTGAAAAGTGGTGGAGCAGTGGAAGTGACTTCCAGCAGAAGTGGTGGGGCAAAACAACACGGGAGTTCAAGAGTGCATGGATAGACATAACGGTACCCTGGAGATGTGCAGAGTAGAGACCTGCAGATCAAATAGGATCTGGGGCTGCAGCAGTGAGTAGGGAAATGGGCAGACTAGGTGGGCCATATGGTCCTTATCTGCCAACACAGTCTATGTTTTTATGTAAACTCCATGCTTCACTTGTGAAGTACACAGTACCTACCATGAACTGTACAAACTTTGAACATCTGTGCATGCCCTTCACTGTAAAGCCCTGCTGGGGTCAGTAAAGTAAAATGTACTGTACATAAGTCACTTCACAAACTGAAGCAGCTGTTTTAATCAGTGATGTACAAGTACTATAAGCAGTAGCAGAAATGGATTCCAGGAAGAACTATTTCCACTGATTAAATATCTATTGTATTTCTCCAAATAGGTTTCAAACCCTACAGCCAGGAGTGTACATGTAGAAGGAGCACTATATTTCCTTTGTAACCTGAATTGCTTATTTACCTGTAAATGTAATGTGATCAAAGGAAATGGCATTTTCCTGGAGGACTGTGCCGTATTCCTGTAAAAGTTGAGGAATCCTGCAGATATGGCAGCACTACTGCTTACTCCGTGAAACAGAAATATAGCTTTTAGCAATTTATTTTAACTAGTAACACTATAAATGTGTAACCCCTGCAAATGGGGGTTCCCAAAAGACTTCAGGAGCTTGCTTGAATGCTCCAAGCCTGAATGGTGTTTCATGCTTAAGCCATTTATCAGTGAGTGTTTTAGAGCCTCTGGTACTGTCTCTTTAAGAGCTGTCTGCTTTGCAGACATAATTAGTTTGTAGTGGGGGGACTGTGTGCTTCTCTGCTTGAGTACCACTCGAACTGCTGCCAATTTACTCCATTTTTGCAGTCACTAGGAGTGCAAAGGGAACTCATCTGAAAGATGTAACTGTTTGCCACAAATCATTTAGAGTAATAATGAAAATACAGTTTGTCTAACCTGCTTTCTTTGCAGTCAGAACTGTGTTTGCCTAGTTCCCCATTCTAGTTTTGAACTGCTGAACTGGACCAATCAGTGTGGGATAAGGTAGCTCTAAAATGGTGCCTTGGACGAATCAGAACTTGGACTCTGTAATCTGAGCCAGCCACAAGAGGATTGTATGGGCAGTGACTCTGGGAGATGTAGTTTAGACTTCGCGCTTTTTGGACCAACAGAGTCAGTCTATTGTGAGTGACAGCCAATCCAGCCAAGAACTGGGAGGAACTCAAAGGAAGTGCCCGTTTTGTCTGCTGGAGTTTCAGTTGAGCTCTGGCAGTGAAGAGGAAGGAGCCCTGTGCTTTTTCGGTATGCAGTTTTAGTCGGGAAACGTGTGTAAGGCCCAGAGTTCCAGTCTGCAGCTTGTGTAATTGCTTGTTAGGACTGAACTGGCCCTGTGAAGAGAATCAAAGGATATCTGAAGAGTAGAAACCAGGCTCACCCTGTAGAAGACTGGAGAAATTGCTGATTTGCACTCGGTCTGTCAGGAACTGAATCTGCTGTGTGTTCTCCCGGTATTGTGCAGTAATTAGCGATCGATAGAGTAAAGGCCTGCCTGGTATAGTACTTCTTTTACCATATAAATGTGTGAGAAGGCTTGTGCAGCTCAAGTGAATCCTGCTACCATTAAAGGACTTTTTGCCTGTTACTTTTTACCATATAAATGTGTGAGAAGGCTTGTGTAGCTCAAGTGAATCCTGCTGCCATTAAAGGACTTTTGCCTGTTGCAGTTTGCCATATAAATGTGAGGAGTCTCGTGGAGCTCAAGAGTAGCCCTGCTGACGTTGAAGGACCCTATCTTGTTTGGAGGTCGTGAGTACTAATTCAGAGTCGCTCCCTGTTGAATTGCCACATTGAATCCAAATGGAATTACTGTACTGTTGACTGTTTAACTAATTTTCTGTTCTCTGTGTGAAAGGGCCCTACCAGCTGCCACGGTTTGGACTAGCCACTAGGGCTTGGGTACCCAGGGACAGTAACTGGTAGGGATAGGCCTGTGCACAGAGCCATAGGTAGATGAATAAAGTGATAAGCTAATTAACCTGATTTCCCTGTCCTTGTTATATTCCCCTAAATAAATCAGAGCTGCTTGTTTCAGCAAAGTTATACTGCCTGAGGTATTTGCCTATGTTAAAGTATTGTACTGTGATTGTTGCACTGTATCTTATTTTACAGGAGGTCCCAGTGCCTGAACCAGTCCTGGGGATAAGTGTACACTGTGAAGGTAATTCTGATATATTGTGTGGGCCACTAGTGGGAAGAAAGGGAGGTTGCAGTGTCCCAGAGGGCTGTGACCAAGTTAGTTTAACTATTGCAAACCCTGACCTCTGGGTGGAGGCACCCGCCATCGGATCCAGGCCCTCAACCTGTTAGTGGCAAATCAGGCAGGGTAGTAGCCCCGGGATAGCGCCATCTAGGGGTTACAAATGTTATGAATTTAAATGTAGCATTTATAAATTTCAAACAGTGTTTTCTTCTTAATTGTTATAAAACTGTTATTTTACAGCACTATGGACAGTCAGAGCATTTTAATTATGCCATGGACATCCTCAATATGGTCTTCACTGGAGTCTTCACTGTTGAGATGGTCTTGAAGCTCATAGCTTTCAAACCCAGGGTAAGCCATATCAGCTTTATCTTCTATTACATGATAATTAGTAAGTTACAAAGCTTGGTTTTGTTACTTCTAGGTATAATGAAATCTTCTTCCCTTGCATACACATGTAAAACAGAACAGACAACAATTGTGTGAGAGTTAAGAATCCTTCACAGAAATACAAAATGAATAATTGCTGGTCAGCAATGTTTGCTGTTCAGAGGAAATAAGATGGAAATCTATAGCTCTTATGTTATAGTTATCAGTTCTTATGAATCAGATAATAATCAGCACATACCATGAAGTACATTTAAAATTAACTATTATATCTGAACCATCTTAACTGAAATGGTTCTTTTAGTGAAGACCTGTTTTATTTTAACATTAAAGCAACATTTCATGTTAAAATAAAATAAAAATTCATCTCGCATTTCTTTTCAGCCCCAGTGCTAACTGCTGCTGGCCATTTTTGTTTCCTAATTCACTTATGCTTTGTCACTTTTTATTTTATATTCACCATATCAGAGGTTATGCCTTGTGGCCTGGAGTTAGCCCTCGCGTACCCACCATTCCATAAAGTCAGGAAGTTGTGCCCGTTGCATGCTAGTTCATCTGCGTCACGAAAGACTGACAAAAGTATTCAGAAACAACTGAGAATACTGATGAAAACCTGGGGCAGCCATTTTAAAGAAACACTCTTTAATTATTCCAAATCTAAAATGAATGCTAAAGCACACTCAAAACAGGGAAAAGGGTATATTACAAGTGCTACCATAACTAGAATAAAAAGGCGGAGGTATATAAAATGCTTATGACAACATGCACTACTGCTATAAATGTCATATGCGATACATACAATTAATATTTGAAGCTTCAGTGAAAACTTAGGAATTTATACATATGTTTTGCTTTATTATTACTTACATACTTGAACTACCTGATCCATATCTAAGACACAATACCTAACATGTCCTTGTCTAAATAAGCAGTACTAAACTTGATCCATATCCAAAGCACAGTACTAACACTTCCTTGTTTAAATAAGCTATACTAAAGAACAATGTTTTGAGTTCTTTAATGGTAGTTATTGATCAGATGGAGGAATTTAGTGCCCAAGGGGAAACAAAAAATAGCTTTATCCAGAATTACAAAACATATGCACATACAATCTGGTTGTCCCTACTAGTTTTAAAACAGTTTTTTGGTCAGAAAATGCCTGCTAAGAATTTCAGTGATATCACCAGAATTTGCTAATTACAATAGTTATAGATTCAGGTTCCAATCTTAGCCAATCCAACTTTATTTGTATAGTGCTCATTCCAAAGTTCTGAGTACTGAACAGCATAAAAATCATAACATGAATGTGCTATATTTCAAATGATCGATCAGTAAGAAGCAACTAAAAACAAAAACAGTATAAACAGTAACATTTAGATACATTTCAACAAACAGGTTAAATACGTGAGATGCAACTGGACTAAAATGCTTGTGCAAACATGAATGTTTTGGGAGACAAAGACATCTGGAAGATTAGTTTTCTAAGGGCTTGAGGAAGGACATTCCATAATAATGGCAGCCTGACAATAATGAATTCCAAGCCACTTACAATATGCAAATTTTTTTTTTTTGCAATTCAAACTTTATTCAATTTTGTACAATACCAAAGAGAAGATCCAATAAACACACAAGTAATTGACACAGTACCTAAATACAGAGATTAGATCAACTCTTCCCTTCCCCCTTCCCTCCCTTTTCTTCACACAGGTGCGACCCCAGAGGGCCACAACGAGTGGGGACAAACCTATTAGACCTGCAAAGAGTACAACGTCAGCATGGGGCCCCATGTCCTCTGAATTTTTGAGATTGTTCATGCAGGTTAGCTATCATATTCTCTAGGCGCAGATTTGCCAACAACTCTTGCAACCATTCACTATAAGCAATGCCAGTCGTGTCCTTCCAATGACGCAGCACCAGATTTTTCACTGACATGGCTATCAAAGCCATGTGGAATTTCCTATGTTTATTGTGATAGAGGAGAAATCTCCCAAGATGCAAATTTCGGAGTAAAGAGGTAATTTAATCCCAGTAATGGATCTATCCTCGATCGAATCTCTTGCCACAAGGAGTCACCTTAGTACACTCCCAAAATATATGTAGGAGATTCCCCGTCCTGGTGGCAACGATTGCACGCATTCAGACGACAGAAGCTCTAACTTAGCCAATTTGGAAGGAGAGTAATAATGATTGTGCAAAATTTTAAACTGCATAAGCCGGAGCTTATCATGTCTGATGTACTTGTGACAGTCCGCCTACAGAGAGGGCCAATTAAAGATTTGGTGAGGGAAATGTGCAGCCCAGAATTGGGTCAGACCAAAACAGTCTGGCCATTTCCATTTTTGTAGTATCCCGACATCTTGGACACAGCATGAGGGACAGTCATCAAATCAGTTCCGCTCAGTAGGGATAATTTTGGGAAACTGGGGACCGTGCCGAGAGTTCACCAGTAGGTGCCATAACTGGAATATTTTGAAAACCACAAAATTCGGAATTTGGGCTTTATGGATGATCTCGGAGGAATTTAACTACGAGTGATCCTCTCATATAAAAACTAAGCGGACGATCTCCCAGTTAGGGATTCACCTCAACTGGAGTGGTTTGCCCTCCATAGTGAGGTTGGGATTTCCCACCATGGTTGGGCAAGGTCCACCGTATGCTCATATTTCAAGAAAGCACATAACTGTGAGTGCACTCTCACCGATACTGCCGGGGGTATATTTGGAGTAGAGGACTAAGATTTCAACCTGGTATGCCAAAAGCCCTTGGAGATGGCCATTGGCTTTTATCAGGGCGTTAGCTATCCAACCAAATCGGGGTGTAGGGATGTGACATATCCAGGATTCTGGTGTAAGCCACCTAAGACAGAGGCTCGCATGACTAGCCAGTAATATAATGCTATATGCGGGAGGCGAGTCCTCCTTTCCCTTGGGAGTTGATAGCTTACTGCATGCTGGCAGTGTGGTGCAAGGGCTTGGGCAGCGCCTCCGTGTGCTGTGATTGTGGGCGGGTGCTGGTCTGATTCCTGAAGTGAGAGGTTTAAGGGGGGCAAGAGAGCAAAAATAGGAGTGGTGTATAGACCCCCTGCCTTGGGGAGGAGCTGGAGGACAGTCTGGTGGCAGATGTTAGGAGACACTGCAGACTGGGCAGAGGAAAGGTGGTGGTGTTAGGGGACTTAAACATGCCAGGAACAGACTGGGAGACTATGACATCCTCTGTGACCAGGGAACAGAGGTTGTTGGATGTCTTTCAAGACGCGTCCTAACTCAGCAGGTGAAGGAACCCACCAGGAGGCACGGTACTGGATGTGGTCCTGGCAGACAGTGACCAGATTGGGGGCCTGGAGGTAAGGGACCCATTGAGGGAGGACCATGCCACGGTCTGGTTCTGCCTGGAACTAGGAGGGGTAGAAGGCTGCACAAAGACGGAAGTAGCCGACTTCAGGGGTGGATTTTAAGGAAATGGGAAGGATCCTTAAGGAGCATTTGGATGGGATTGGGTCAGACATGGACGCTGATAGTAGGTGGGAAATCATCAGGAGAGGGTGCAGGATGCTACCAGCACCTGTGCAAGAGTAAGACGAAAATGCGGTAGGGCCCAAAAACCCTGTTGGTGGACCAGGGAGGTCCAGGAGGTGGTGCGGGAAAGAAAGCAGCCTATAAGAAATTCAAGTGCTCAAGGAGTGAAGGCATCGAGGGAGTACGAGCTGATGGTTAGAAGGGCCACTAGAGTGGTGAGGCGGCTAAGGCAAGGAAGGAGCAGAACCTGGCCTAGGAAATTAGGAGAGGAAAAAGGGGTTCTTTAGATACATTGGGGAAAGACGAAGGGTGAAGGGGCAGATTAGCAGGATTAAATCAGGGGAGAGATGGGCACAAGACCCAGGGGAGCAGGCTGAGGTACTAAATGAGTACTTCACCCCAGTTTTCACCAGGGAAAATGGGGATGCTGCATCATACATGGAGGAGACAGAGATAATGAGGAGGTGGGGACCCCACCGATTGGCAGGTCTGGGGAGAGGGGGCATCACTGGCAGGTGGGGGAGGGCTAGCAGGGAGAAGAGGTACCAGAAGTGGAAATCACAGCAGAGAGAGGAGGGAAGCCCTCGGCCCCTTAAGACGGAGAAAGCACCGGGGCCGATAAATTACATCCTAGAGTGCTGAAGGAACTTGCAGATGTCCTAGGCGAAACCCTGGCAGAGCTTTTCACCATCTCTCTGAGGACAGGTGGGTGCCCCAAGACTGGAAGGTGGCGATGTAGTGCCCTATCCACAAGGGGGATCAAGGGAGCTGGCAGGGAACTACAGGCCAGTCAGCCTGACATCGGTAGTGGGCAAGGTGATGGAGGGCATTGTCAAGGAGAGGCTAGGGGGGACCTGGATAAGTCAGGGTGCCTGGACGATAGACAGCATGGATTCATCCCAGGGAAATCGTGTCAGACAAACCTGGTGGAGTTCTATGACTGGGTGACAAGTGCCTTGGACCTGGGTAGACCAGTGGATGTCCTCTTTCTAGACTTCAGCAAGGCATTTGACTCTGTTCCTCACGTGGGCCTGTTGGATAAGCTAGAGAAATGGGGTGGGAAACCAGATGATCAGATGGATAGGCAATTGGCTCCAGGACCGGACCCAGAGGGTCGAGTTGGTGGGATAGTCTCATCCCCAAGGAGGGTCATTAGTGGGTCCCACAGGGATCAGTCCTTGGGCCCCTTCTGTTCAACGCCACGATCTGACATAAGGACAGGAATCAGGAGTGAGATGAGTCTCTTTGCAGATGACTCAAACTGGGGCGGTGGTGGATGGGGAGGAGGGAAGGGTGGCCCTGCAGGGGACCTGGAGGCTCTGGAAAGATGGTCTAGAAAGTGGAAGCTGAGGTTCAATGCAGGAAATGCAAGGTACTCCACCTGGGGCCAGAACCCAGGCCAAGTGTACACCCTGGGGGAAATACTACAAGTCTCAATGGCTGAGAGGGACCTGGGGTGGTGGTGGATGTCAAGATGAACAACTCTGAGACTTGTAGGAGGGCAGCAGCCAAGGCCAACAGGATGCTGGGATGCATCACTAGGGGATCATCTCCAGAAGAAGGAAGTGATACTCCCTCTGTATAACTGCTTGGTGAGGCCGCACCTGGAGTACTGTGTGCAGTTTGGAAGCCACACTTAAAGAGGGACATTAACCTCCTGGAAGGGTCCAGAGGAGGGCAACCAAAATGATTTGGGTTGGGGGACAGGACCTATGAGGAGAGGCTCAAGAGCTAAATATGTACACATTGGAAGAGAGAAGGGACCGGGGGACATGATAGAGGTCTTCAGGTACATGAAGAGGGTAAATAGGGGAGGAACAGTCCAGGGTGCTTCGAAGGAAGGAGGAAGAGGCCACTAGAGGGCATGGGTGGAAGCTGGAGGGGAAGATTCAGGGAGAAAGGAGGAGGTGCTACTTCACTGAGAGGGTGGTGGAGCCATGGAATGCACCTACCTAGGGGCTGGTGGAGGCAGAGACAATGGAGGGGTTCAAGAGGGGTGGGACAGGTACAGGGAAGGTTCAGGAAGCAAAATCCAATGCAGCAAGAATATCCGAACTGGGAAGGAGAAGCCAGAGAAGGCGAGGGATAGCAAGGTCAGCACCCAGGGTGGGGCTGACCAAACGAGCAGACATGAAAGACCGTTAGGCCTATTCTGCTGGCATTTTAGTATGTTAGTATAACTTATCCAGGCTTTCCTTGCAGACCAGACAAAACCAAATCATCCTGTGTAACTCTTAAACCAATTCAAGTGAATCCAAATGTTTGAACGCTGAATTAAATAAAATATACGGGAAAGGTATTCATTTTAATTATATTAATTCTCCCCAAAGGGACAAGGGCCCACCCTGCAAGGTCTTGCCTGATCGCCACAATGAGGGGATCTAAATTTAGTTTTATAAATCTACCGATCCTTTGCTAGGACGACTCCCAAGTATTTTAAGGACTTGGTCTGCCAGGAGAACCCCACTCCATCACTTCTACTTTTGTCGCCTTGTAGTTTAGGGAAAGCAACAGTCTTATCCTCGTTCAGCTTGTAATTAGACAGGGAACTGAATTCTCGAGAACTGACACGAGGGCCGAATGGACGTTTTAGGATGAGCCAATTGTAAAGCAGGTCATCTGTGTAGGCCAGGGCTTTCACAGTATGTTGTTGCACCATAATACCCTGTATGTCCGGGTCCATTATGATCCTGCGAATTAGGGCTCTAAGTAGATGTTAAATAGTAAAGGCGATAATGGGCAGCCCTGCCTAGTTCCAGCAGAAAGTGTAAAGGGTCAGACATAAACCCATTGCAGAGTACACTGCAGTTGGGCATTTGTATAGCGCCTTGATCCAGTCCAAAAACAGCGGAGGGAATCCAACGCCTGAAGGGAATATTGCAAAAATTCCAATCGACTCTGTCAAATGCCTTCTCGGCATCCAGGGAGACAAGCACAGCTGGGTAGTCAGCATCCCTGGTAGCCAGGAAGACATGCAACAGGGTCCTGAGATGGTCCACAGCGATCTAGCCTTCATGAATCCCACCTGTTCTGGGCCTATTATATCTAATAGTACCAGACCTAATCGGTCTGCCAGTAATTTAGCAAGGATCTTGAGACCCTGGTTCAAGAGGGAGATCGGTCTATAGCTGTGCACTCTGTCCGAAGTTTCCCTCTTTAGGTATTAGAGTGATTAACGCCTCAAATAAAGACTTATCCACCTCCTGCCCCACAATATATGGTGGAACAGTGCCACTAATAAAGGGCCAATTGGGAAGCATACGTTATATAAAAGTTGGCGGAGAAACTGTCAGGCCCTGGTGTTTTATCCGAGGGGAGATCCTTGATGACCTTAACTATCTCCTCCAGTGTAATGGGGCAATGAGTGTGGCTTTGTGCTCATTAATAATGGTGGGCAGGAGAGATGAGAGAAAAACTGAGACAGTTTTGCCAACGAAGTGGGCCCTTCCATCGGCTATACAGCTGAGTGTAGTAAGTTCTGAATTCAGAGGCTATGTCAGATGGGGCTATTTTCAAGGTGTTATCAGCCATAGAGCTAATTGAAGCAATGAATCTGTCCGATTCGAGCTGTCTAAGTCTGAGAGCCAGGAGACGCCTGCTTTTTCTCCCTGATCCAGGTAAAATGCTTTGGTTTTGAGAATAGAGAATTTAGCCTTCTGTCTCAGCAGGTCTAGATAGGCATCGTTTAGTCTAACCAGATTCTGCCTTTTTGAGTCCGTGGACTGGGGCAAAAAGTGCGCCCAGCCCACGAATTTGGTGCAGTAGAGATTTCAGTTTCTCCTTCTGCATCTTTTTGCTACTAGAAGCTAGGCCAATCAGTTGGCTTTGCAGATAAGCTTTAGAGTACCCATTCTATGTCTGGTCTCTGCGTGGAGTTAACATTAATTTCGGAGAAAAAGTGAGATGTGTTCTGCTATGCATTTAACATTTCCTGGACTTTTGAGCAGTTGATTATTAACCTTCCAACGCCCACCTTTCATAGGAGAAGATAAAGAGAAATCCGCACGAATACCAATGAGTGATCGGATAGAGGACCTGGGTATATTCGCATCTGATACCCCAGTAATCAAGCTTTGAGAAATCAATATGTAGTTGATATGTGAAGAGATATGGTGGACTTGCGAAGTGAGCGTGGTAATCTTTAACTGTCGGATGGAGGACTACTTCCATATATCAACCAGCCCTCACTGTCTATCAGCTCCCGCGTGCACGCTGAGCCGGGAAAGCCCTTTCTTCAATTTATTGGAGTGGTCTAATTGTGGGTGAACAACCAGGTTCAGGTCCCTCCTAAGATTAGGGAGTGTCTAGATGGGGTGATAGAATATTGAGTAGTTGCATGAAGAAGCGGGAGAATCGATGTTGGGACCATATACACTAACCAATAAAATGTCTCTGGTATACAACTTCCCTTCACAATAATATAACGCCTCTGTATCAGGAATAATTAAATCAGGAGTAAATGGTATGGTTCTAAATTAGGATCATCACCCCTACTTTAAGTGTTCCTTCGGCTGAGAAGCATTGGCTTATTTGTTGCTTACACAAGATGTTGCCTCTGAGTTTAAAAAGGTGTGACTCTTGGACCATTATTATGTCTGCTGCCACCACGGTAGTGCTTGAGTAATTGATACTGCTTTAGTTTGCGCCTAGCTCCTGATATTCCATGTGAAAATGCTCACCATTCCTGTCTTAACAATATACACAAAACTAAACCCATATGGACCTTATCCAGACGTTCCTCTGGAAGCCGAGCCTGTGTGAAGAAATCCTCCCCGTATCCCCAAACCAAACAAGGTCCTTATTATAGCCCTTACATGAAACTGACAATGACCAAAACCCAGCCCTCCTCCCTACCCCTTTGCTCACTCCGTGCTGCATGCCTCATGCTGCTGCAATCAACCCTCTCCTCCAGCCCCTTAGGTCTCTAATACAAATAACAAAACATTCTCAGATAATCCAGTTATGATCACCCACAGGTGATGTCTTATACAGGCATTATATCTACAAGAAATGAACCTAACTACAGCCCTCGACCTTCGGGCACATCCTGTCTATAATAAACGACTCAAAATTATAGACTTGGGTCCTATAAGCTCCAACTAACACTTTGGAACTACTAATTCCAACCATGGGCTACTACTCAAAACGATTATTATAATAATTGTAACAACCGCCTTTGCAATTACTTATATATTAAACCATCATTATTTAACCATTGCTCCCCTAGCAGGTAACATTAAGAGCCCTTTTCCATTATAGTAAACCAAAGGGAAGAGCACAGCCGTGAGGGCAGTAGCAGTGCCACAGCACCATCCGAATGTCACGTTTAACATTGAAGGTGCCCCTTAGTCCGGATTTATCCCTCTCAGTCTCTTTAGCATGAGAAAGCTGCCGAGGGGTATCAAACCCGAGAAGAAAACCCCAAACCAAATGTCCAGCTGTGAGGGAAAGAAATAAAATACAAATTATAGGGGAAGAAAAGTTCCAGATTCGGCATCTGTGTAACGAAAAGTCTGTACATTGTGTTGATGTCCATCCGCTATACTGGAAGCGCCCTCATGCCAGCGTTACAGTGCAACAGTCAGGCACCAAAGACTATTTAAACACCCGTGAGGCCATCAAAAATATGATTTTCGACTCCTACTGGGAATTCCACCAGAGTAAAACAGCCTCACGTTCAACTGGCTTCCCTGCGACGGTGTTCTTCACAGTTATCCCTCAGGGATCTTGAAGAGGTCAGGAAAGCGAATTGGAGCTGTGAAGATGCCGCTTCAGGATCCTCAAAGAGGACCAGGTTCCTGGATTAACACCTGTAGTCTGGCCAGGTAGGTCATCCTAAACTTGATGCTTGCGGCGATCAGCTTTACAACCATAGAGTGAAAGGCTGCTCTTTTCAGTCGAACAGACGAGCAAGTCCTGTGTTATTCTCAGGTTTCTGCCTCCCATTTGATCTCTTGTAGCTCTCTGCATTTTTGAAGAAATGTTGTTTCTCCAGAAAATTCAAAAATCGGAATATCAAAAGGCGTGGTGGAGTACCAGGAGTTGGTTTGGCACGGAAGGCCCTGTGTGCCCTTTCTATGATGTATGTATCACCATAAGGCGAAGGGCCAGCTAACTTGACCAACAATTTCTGAACAAACAAGATGGTGTCATGCCTTCTTCCCTCCGAGTCCGATTATCACTACGTTATTTCAGCGACTCACGTCCTTCAAGGTCCTCCACCTTGAGTTCCAATTTGTTAAACGTTGCCTACAGGCACTCATATCTGGATCGAGCCTCTTGTCTTTTCTTCAGTGAGGCAATACAGGCAGAGTTATCTGAGGCCTTTTGGGAGACCTCCTTAAGCTGTGCTGTTAGAGTAGCGAGATCTGATGCCAGGCTATGCAGATCATCCCAAAATGGCTTAAATTCATCTAGGAATCTTTGGTGGGTCAGAGGCTCCTGGTCCCCGGTTCTGGTAGCAGCGCCTGAGCTTTGAGTAGCATCTGGGGCCCTAGGCTTCTTGGGGCCTTTTCGGGTGTCACCAGGCGGTGGTTTCGGCTGCATCTTTTACTCTCGACGTCCATATCTCTGTCCCTTTATAATTTTCCGTAGTTCTGAGATGTTCCGGAAGACTTATGTGTCAGTCAGGGGAGTAGGCAATTATCTGTGAGGGAGTAAAAGGTTTTTAACAGTCGGGGCCGGAGCTGTGAGAGGAAGCTGCTATCCTGCACGACGATCACCGGAAGTCCTCCACAATGTGCAAATTATATTTGGGAATGACAAGTAGTCTCTGAATTCCCAGACCTCAAGGTTCTTACTAGACAGTTATCCATTAGCAGATCTGATAGATATTTGAGGCCTCAATCATGAAGACATTTATTATGGGTCAAAAGAAAAATCTTCAAATCAGTTCTCAAATAAACTGGCAACTAATAAAACAGGTTATGTCCCTAGTAGAGATGTAGTGGACTTTTACTTCACTTGCTAGTTGGTGCAGCGTTGGAGTGTTCACACTTCACAAAGCTTTACAAAGTTCCCAACTGTGATACCAGCTTTGCACTGCAAAGTTAAATGTTTTGTTAACAATCCCACCCCACACACTCAGTTTACCGATGTTCCAGAATCAGTCTTCACCACTGATTCCCACTAATGGATCTGGACAGGAGGCAGTAGGACCCCCAGGAACAAAGCTTTTATCAGGGGTCAGTCACAGCTATGGGGCATGGAGCCTAAGCACCCCCAAGTGGTGTCACTTGCCAGGCAGTAACCACTGCCAGCTCTTTCACTAACACCAGATCTTCCTAGAATCAGTCTTCACTATTCATTCCCACTTATGGGTCTAAGCCTGAGGTGCCCGGACCAAGCAGGAGCAAAGTCTTTTGCAGACTAGGGGCTGATGTCAGTGCCAGCACCACCATGATGCAGATGTCGTGCTGTCATGCTCATGGGTTGGCCAGTAACCGACAACCGCCCTTACCTTCCTCTGTTCTGTTTTCCCACCATCAAGTGCACAACATGCAAGCTTCCTTTTTTTTATCCTTCCGGAGTTGTATCCTTAGGATGCGTCAATTAAGCCTGACCCTGCCACTGACTCACCTGACTGCACGGATCCCCATCCTGCTGTGGATAGCCCCCATTCGGGTCGTGGGGTGGACCACCCCTGAACTTTCCAATCTTGTCGGTCCCCGAGACAGCTGGGCAGGCGACTACAAATCAGGACTTGGCTTGGCGCCATCCCCCAACTCTGGAGGGTATTTTCCATTGTTCTGCAGGACATCACTCACCCAGACGCCAAGGCACAGCTACCGATGTCGGATGTTCTCCCTCCAGGTTTGTGCACGGTAGCTGCTATGCCCCAGGCCTCCACCTGGGGCCAGTCAAGCACCGTGCTCAGCCCTCCCTCCCTCCCTCCCAGAGAAGGGGAGCTGTCCATAGGATGCTCAACCCTTCTCCCCCAGCTAGCTCCTCCAGCTCCGGGCTCATTCCTGAACCCAGGTCGCTGGCATTGCAAGTGGAAATCTAACTGCTGTGCCAGTGGTACGGCACATGCAAGCTTCTTCACTGAAACTGCATCAGGTACTTTCCTCAGTTCATTGCCATTTAGTTCAGTGCTGTACTTCTCAGCACCGGTTTTCCTCAGTGCCATTTTATTATTTTAACATTTTCCTATCATTTTAGTTTGGTGCAGAATTCTTTTCCTTTCCTGTTTCTTGTTTATTTGTCTGCATTACCATATTCAGTTCTGAGGAGCATAAGGCAAGAAGGCCACACAGAAGAAGAAGAATCATGGTGGCTCTCCATGTGCTGGTGCTCCTTTGGGGTCACATTGATTTTCAGGACCGCATGACGTCTACTGGACCAGCCTTGGTGCCAACCACAATATGGATGGGTGATATGCCTGCTTCTCAGTAGACTCCCACCCCTCAAACTCCACATGTGAAAGTGGGGTCACAAGCCCCCCTCCTTCAGAGGCAGACATCACACCGAGGATGCCAGGGTAAGGCCCTTGGCTATTTCTCTGAGCCCCTTCCAAGTATTATGTGTACTGAGGAAAACCAGGGCCCTCAATGTGTTTGCCTTGCTGAGACATCAGAGGCCATGGGGAAAGGTCTGGTAGACAGCCAGCTTCCTCCGGAGGTCAGCTGCGCACCCTCACATTCTGTTGACCTTTAGAGCAGTGGATGCTCTGGTGGTGAGGCAAAGCTATATGCTGGGTCTACAACGGTGGGCACCTCGGAATTGAGGCCTGGTGACCACCTCAGCTTCTGGTACTAAGGCCAGTTCTAGTGAGCAGGGTGGTACCAACCACAAGACCAGGCCCCAGTCTGGCACTTTTTGTGGTGACGGAGGAGGGAAGGGTTCTGGAGCCGGTCCCACTCTTGCCCAGGTACTAAGTAATGCACCTGGGAAACAATAACCAGAGGGAAGAGTACACAATTGGGGGTAGTAACAACAACAAAAATGTAAAGGGATGGGGGTAATCATATCAGATGATCTAAAAGTCAGCAAGCAATGTGAGAAGGCAGTATGGATGGCTAGGGGATACTGGCATGTATAGGGAGAGGCATCACCAGTAGAAAACAGGAAGTTGTTATCCCTCTGTACAGACAGTTGGTGAGGACCCCATCTGGAGTACTGTGTCCAATTCTGGAGACCCCATCTCTGCAAGGACATAGACAGGCTGGAGGTAGTTCAGAGGAGGGCAACTAAGATTGTGCAGGGTCTGCAACAGAAGCCATATGAGGAGATACTAAAGGAGCTTAATATATATACCCTTGAGGAAAGGAGGAGAGAGAGGACATGATAGCAACTTTAAGTATCTCAAGGAATCAACAAAATCCAAGAGGGTAGCATATTTCAGAAAAAGATGATGCAAGAACAGAGGGCACAATTTGAAGATAGAGGGGGATGGCTCAGGGGCAATGTGAGAAGTATTTTTTCACAGAGAGGGTGGTGGATGCATGGAATGGCCTTCCTGAGGAGGTCATGGGGTCAAAAACAGTGGGGAAATTCAATAATGCATGGGACAGACACAAGGCAATTCTTGTGGGGGTAGGGAAGAAATAAGGCTGTTGGTTAACTAGGATCTGCAGCTTATCCAGTAGGTAGGAAATGGGCAGACTAGGTGAGCCAATCAGTCCTTATCTGCCATCAAAGTCTATGTTTCTACATTTCTATGGCCTAGAGATTATTGTCATTTCTTCTCCTGAGCAGTCAGATGATCCTGAGGAGGATGCTGGCACTGACCTTGAGCCTGTTGATGAAGCTGGTGAGGGTGGAGGCCTTTCTGGGCCTGGTTTCAAGCCTGGCTCAGGGCCAGGAGCCTCCTGTGGAGTTGCCTTTCAGGTGAGCAGGGGACAGTGCCAGTGTCCCTTATGGGGACATTCGCAATGCCAGTTTGAGTCCTGGTGCAGTTCAGGATGCTGGGCCTGATCCTGGTACCTTCGCAGTGCCAGCAACAGGGCCCGCCTATTTGTGGTGTCGAGTCTGAGTCTGACTCTTTTGGTGGCTCTGGCCTAGAGTCTAGGCTTGGCCCTGGGGGCAGGGTTAGCACCGGTGAGGAGATGAAGATGAGGCACTGGACCTTTGGCTCACGCTTTGCTCAAGGTGGTGAAAACTATGACAGGGGTTGCAGCTCTAGTTCAGTGCCCGTTCTCTCTGGAACCATCTTGCCCTATCATTGGTGGGGACCAGTACCACCCCATGGGATGCATACAGCTCACTCTTCCAACCAAAGGTTCCCCTAAGGATACCATCTGAATCAATCTGCTGATCTGGTCGTTCGCAGATGGGTGAGTTTGCCAAACCTCTCTCTGGGCAAAGTCCCTGAGCATTCCCACAGCCCTGGCAGAGAACCTGCCCTTGTCACTCATGACCCTCATCCTCCTCCCCTGCTCTGCCCCTCTCCTTCTCTCACAGGTATTTCCAGTCCTCTTGAACCCATTACCTGGAACCAATTCAGGTCAGCAGCTGGTATGTTCCATCAGTTTCACCTTAGAGCTAATCAGGCTATTTTCAGGCCTGAGGTCCCTGTGCCACTGTTTGCCTGAATCCAGCTCCTCTTCTGAGGAAGAGTATTTTTGGTCCATCTCTCGTCTGATGCTGCCTGCTCTCGGTACCAGCAACTCCTATTGGAGATGATGCAGGAGTTGAGTCTTCGCCATTTTACAATTTGCAATACTAGCACCCTGGCATTGTCAGTCCTCGTGAAATCACGGCAGTGACAGTACTATCATTCCTCCATGGCCTGGACATTTACAAAGGCATTCAGGAACTTCTAGCTCCATCACTTTGCCCCTCTCTAGCCTCTAGGGATGTCTAGCACAGATATTGCACTCCCATGGGGTCTCCAGGTTCTGTCCCTCATCCCACCTCAGAGATTTTGGTGCCGCAGACACCATCTGGGCCTAGGCACCCAGTGCATGACAGCCTCCCCGATACTGTCTCCGTGAAATTTGATGCTTGGCAGAAGGGGCTTGTGGTGGCATGCACCATGATGTATCTCTGCACATCATATACACCAGGCAGCTTATGGCAAGTGCCTGTGGGTGATGCTGAGTCAACTGTTGGCATCCATGACAGATTGCAAGACAATGAGGCAGGCCATTCACCTTTCTGCCCAGGTGGAGCTGCAAGACACCAAGTGAGGACATGTTATGGCACCAAGGCTGGTGGGAACTGCAGACTGCATTCGGTGGGCGGCATGGCTGCCTTTTCCCAGATGACACCCCTGGCATGGTATAGTGTGCTCAACTTGCACTTCCAAGGCACTCATTTCTTCTCTACAAGGGTCAGGCGTGAGTTGTTGGGGTGCTTTCTGTTCCTAGGTCATGGGAGCCTCCACCTGCCTCTGACCCATCTCAGGTCCCACCAAACTTGTAAGGAGTCCCTCCCTTCCTATGGTTATCCCATATGGGGCTGAGGGAAGAATTGATTCTCTCAGGACAAGTCAGCTCCTCTCTTTTTGGGGAAGCTTGGTACTCTCACCCATAAGTGGGAATGAAAGGTGAAGACTGATTCTTGGAAGATATGAAATTACGTACTCACCATAATTGTTGATATTCTGGAATATCTTCACCATTCATTCAAATGCCTGCCACCATCCCCGCTCAGATAAGAGCCAAGGCCTCTGGGCAGCTCACCCTGTGTATTTTTGAGCACATAGTATCAATTTGCCATTCTGTCAGGATTCTCCCCTTCGGGATACCCTCTTCCTTCCTGTGGGAACTGGGCCATCCTGCCCCTTCCCACTCTCTGGTTTTAATGTGAAAAAAAAGGAATAAGATTTTCTAACCTTTTTTCCATACATAGAAAAAAAGAAAAAGAAAACAAAAGAACAACAACAAAAAAGTACGTTGTTTTTATTTTTAACCTCCTTTGTTTCCATTTCTCCTTCTAGGAGTGTTTTGGGTCCTCCCACCGAGATACTGTTGCCTGTTTCTACCTTGCTTTGTTCCAGTGTCTGCCAACTGGCAGCATAGCCTCATATCACGGTGCAGCCCCCACCTCCGGTCCTTGGAGAGGCAAACAAGGGGTTATTTTTGTTCTGTTCTTAGCATCTTAAGCTGTATGCTGTCCCACACTTTGGTGCTGGGTCTTTCTCCTTCTCTCTCTCTCTCTCTCTCTCTCACTCTCTTGGGTGGCAGAGGACAATAGCAGTGCTCTTGGCCTGCTCCTACACTTCTCTTCTCTTGCTTTGTTGTTTAATCCTTGGTCCATTTCCTCCTGCAGTACAAAGCCCTTCCTAAATTGGCTTCTGTCATCCTAATCCTCAGGAGGTTCCCTCAGGTCTCTATGAGGCCAGTTAGAGCTACTGTATATGCCAGGGCTGCTGCCCTTCTGCACCTTCATGTCCAGGTAGTTAGTGAGCTCTGGCTCTTGAACCTGCTACCCCTGTGCCACTCCTTAGTCTCTGTAAGTTGGTAGTTGGGTTTTATTATTTTTATCATTTTATACCCTAAATCCCTTTCCTGTCCCTTTGGGCTAGGAGTCTATAGCCCGTTCTCTCTCTCTCTCTTTTTCTCTCTTCCACTAGTTCTTCTGGCTAACAGAGCTAAGAAAGATAGGGTCCAGCATCAGTTACTGGCCAACCCATGAACAGGACATCACTATGACTGCCTTGTGGATGGCACTGGCACTGATGTTGGTCTGCAAAAACTTTGCTTCCGCTGGTTCCTGGCGTGGACTTAGACCCAAAAGTGTGAATGAATGGTGAAGATATTCTGTAAGATTAACTATTATGGTGAGTAAATAATTTTCATCTATATTTTTTCTGCCATCACGTGTACAGCATGGGAGTGCAGCACCTCAGTTGACTCATTGCCTTTATTTGTTTCTGTTTCATGGCTATTTTACCTTTTTGTGCTATGTTGGCTGTGTTTGTTATTTTACTGCAGTGCTGAAGTCTAATAAGAAAGGGTAAATCATTGAAGAAAGACCAACAGCCATCCATTATCGATCTTCCTGGACTTAAGTCTTCACCTTTTATTCAGATTGCTGGGTTCAAACCAGGGCGCTGGGTCCTGCAGGAGCCAAACATCTTCAGGAGGCTGGCACTGAGGTAGGACGCACATGTCGCAGGCTATCTCAGCATTGACCCTCCAACACCTTAGTTCCTTTTTCCCATTGTAGAGTGCGCTTAAGTGACGACGTGGCTTACCCCTGCGAGTCAGATCTTCACATCTATAGGACAACATCGTTTAGTTTCATTTTAGTTTAGCTAGTGTTTTTTTTATTTTCCTCAGTACAAAAAAACAAGTTATATTTTGAACTTCTATTTCGTCAGATCTGCAGCTCTACTGAAAAACAGAGTCAACCATGGATGGTGATGGTAGGGAGTCTCCTTTGGGGGACTGCTCTGGCAGCTGGCTAAGTCCAGTCCGCTGCCCTCTCTGGAGGGATCCAACCATGGGCAGTCCGGTGTTTGGGAGGGAGGACAGTCCGCTTGTAAACACAAAAAAGTGGTCCTGTTCCAGATCCAGGTCGGGGACTCAACACTGCTGAACCTTGGCTTCTTCCTCTTCCTGTCAGAAGGGAAGAAATGGTACTGTTAAGGTCACCCTTTGTTATGTCTGCTAAGAGGTTTCCTCGCCATGAGCAGGATGCCCTCCTGGCACCTTAGTTTCCCCAGTGGCTTCTGCTCATGGTCGTTCGAGAGTTCAGGCCTGGAACCCTTCTCTGTCCTCTTGTGGGGCCTCCAGTGGGCAGTTTCATCACTGGGCAGCTCTTATGGAGCAGTTGTTACAGCGTCGGCTTAGCTGCCCCTCCCTGCAGATCCAGTACCAGGGCATTTGGGCCTAGGTGTCTCAGGGGCATAATTGGGGCCTTCAGACCAGATACAGCATTTGGCTCCACCAATGGATACTGATCCATTGATGGTGACCACGCTGCCACTAGTTCCACATGCTGACCTCCCTCTCTATGTTTCTTCACGGGGACTAGCACACGTACCCTCTCTGGTCACTTTGGTGCCAGTTGCACCTTCTACTCCTGGTCTGGGTTCTTGGGTGGTGCCATCTCCAGTGCCTAGCCAAGTGCCAGCTCCCTTGGGGCTGGCACTGGTGCCGCCCCAGTGCTGGTGCTGCAGGGCTCAATGCCACTTCTTGCTCCTTCAGGGCTGGTGCTGCCTCCACTGCCGCTTCCTGCTCCAGTTTTGGTGTCGCCTGTGTACACTCATAGGCCTGGACCTGGGCTTGCTGGGTCCATACTATTTCTGGCTTCCCTTCCAAGGGGATTGGGAGGGTGACAGTCTGCCCCATCCTCATCTGTGCTGAGGATGGTGATGATGACACGTTTATAGCCTGGACAATTAACCTAGGGTTTCTGCTTCTGTTCCTCAGGAGGACTTCTCCTTCTAGTCATTACTGATAAACATGCAGGCAACTCTGGCTCTCGAGACTTCCACTCTTCACTCCAGTAAGCTGATGCATCTTGAGTGGTTCCATATACTAACATTCCAGTTAACCTCATGCCTCCTGCCCACCCAATTGAATCCTATCTGAGGCTGTGTGGGCTAGGTCTGCATCTGTTCCCTTGGTATGCAAGTCTATAGATCAGAAATAAACTCCTTCTAATGAGAGACCCATTCTAGCATTCCAGCCTATTGCAGATGCTCTAGTTATTCTAGCAGAAAATGAAAAAGCTGTCCTACCTCAAGATGTCACAGCACATCCTATCAGTAAGGAATCTCATAAGATTGACACCATGGGAAGAGGGTTTTGCAGTCACCTCTTTGGCCATCGCGATAGCCAGTTATCAAGGACACATCTCTCAGTATGAGTATGTCCTTTGGACCTCCCTTTAGTCTGTTGCTGAGTCTTTACAGAGTCTGATTCTAAACACAAAATTCTCCAGACTGTTACATGTGGGATAGGATCTACCAATCATCAGTCGAAGGTGGCTATGGAAGCATATGATACTGCTTATCTAGCTGCCACTGCTGGAATTTGTATCAGAAGACATTCCTGGCTGGGTACCTCAGGATTTTCCTCTGATGCCCAGCAGCAGGTGATGAATGTTCCTTTTGATGGCACTTACCTGTTCGGCCAACAGGTTGAGCAATCCCTGGAGGCCACTCAAAAACCATGTCAGCCATCAAATCAGCCAGACCAGTTCCTTCTCTTCCACAAAGGGCAAAACCATCAGTTTTTCATAACAGACAACCCATTCATGGAAGAGGCAGAGCAGCCCCAAACACATATCAGTCTCCTCAACCACAAAAGACAATGCAGGAGAAGGCACAGGCCCTGAAAGTACCAAGTGCCATCCTTTGAGACTCCTGTCCCAGTTTTGCCTCAGCTGCCCAAGGTGGACCTCTCTCTTGGTGGTGGAGGGCATCTGACTCTGTTCTATAGTCAGTGGAAGTCTATCACCTCAGACAAGTGGGTTCTAAGGATGCGTTCAGGGGATACTCTGCAATTTTTAGAGATCCCCAGCCTATCCATCAAGCAGTAGCACACTCTGGCAGCTGTTCAGTCAGACCTTCTCACTTCAGAGATAATTGGCCTTCTAAGAAACAGGGCAATAGAAATAGTCCCCTTGTTATAGCACAGTGATTTCTACACATATGGGCAACAGCAAATGCAGCATAGGTACAGTCAAAAGAACACAAGTAATGACAGCTCCTGGCAACCACTCCCAGACACAGAGAGCACAACAGAATATAGTGTGGGCCAGTTTGGGGGCTCTGCCCCCTCACCCTCAACATTAACATAATCACCTCCACTCCCGGGCACATCGAGGAGGGAGACAGAGGACGCCCACTCACGCAGCTGGGGACATTGAGAGTGAGAGGCAGAGTGATGTCCTTGCTGCACAATGCCCAGAAGTCCCATATGCCCACTTGAGGTGCTCCCACATTACGATGCCCTTGTTCCCATACCCTTGTTCCCATGCCCTTTGATGGTGTACCTAACACAACACAGGCTTCTGCTTTCATTCTTTTATTTTCTGGTCCCGAAAAGTCACAGGGCATGTGCCACATTCTTGACCTCAGGAAAATGAACAAGTCTTTGTACTGTGAGAAGTTCAAGATGATTTCCTAGGTATCCTCCTACCACTTCTCAAGCCACAGGACTGGTTGGCATCTCTGGAAATGCAAGATGCCTACCAGCATATTCCAGTACACCCAAGCCACCACAAGTCTTTTGGACTTAAAGTCTTCACCACTTATTCATACTGCTGGGTTCAAGTTGGAGGCACTAGGACCCTGTGGAGCCAAAAATCTTCAGTAGGGCGGGCGCCAAGATAGGACCATGCACCATGGGGCTGTCTTGCACTGTGTAAGCTATCTCAGCGTCAGGAGGGAATGGTGCTGAGATAGGACTGCACAGCACAAGGCTGGCTCACACCTGTGTAGGCTATCTTGCCGTCGACTAGTCAGCCACCTCAGTTCCTTTTTTCCCCACTGTCAAGTGCACTTCAGTGACAACATTGCTCATCTGTTGGAGTCAAATCTTCATGTCTGTGTGACAACAGCATTCAGATTTCATTTGTTTATTATTTTGTTAAAAAAAAGTGAGAAGAAGAACAGTGTTTGTATTTTCCTGTCAGCTCTACCATTCAAGGGAGCCAACCATGGATGGTGACAGTGATGGTAGGGATTCTTCATTGAAGGCTGGTCTGGCAGTCAGGCTGTGTCCAATCTGTCACCCTCTCTGGGGGTGAGGGGTCTGTCTACGGACAGTCCTGTGTTCTGGAGGGAGGATAGTCCTCCCATAAATGCAAAAAGAAGCGTGCCTGTTCCTGATCCAGGTCGGGGACCCGACACTGCTTGGCCTTGAGCTCTTCCTGTTCTAGTCAAAGGGAAGAAAAGGTACCTCTTGAGGTCACCCTCTGGTTCGTCTACCAAGAGGTCTTTGGTGGTTGGGAGTGGTGGGCCATCTCTGGTTCCCGATGGCCTCCGCTGTCAGTCTCTCAGACTCTCGACACCGAACCCTTCTCTGTCTCCTGGAGGGGTTTCTGGTGAGCAGTTTCACCACTGGGATGCTGTTATGGAGCAGTGGGTACAGCATCTGTCCTGGTTGCCCTTCCTGGTGGATCTGATTCCAGGGCCTTCAGACCTAGGAGTCTCAGAGCTGCAATTGGGACCTTCGGGACAGGTTGAGTGTCCAGTACTGGCAACAGGTTTCTCACCTTGCTGGTGCCCATACCACCAATGTGTGCCCTCCCCTCACAGCGCCAGCACAGGTACCATCTTTTTCCCTTCTTTTCCTCCTCGGGTCACATTGGATCTTCATGTGGTGCCATCTGGTTGGTGGTGACCTCGGTGCCACATGCAGTGCTGGGCTTCTTGCCTGACAAGATGCTGTGTCCAGCGCGCCCTGGTGACATGTCCTGTGCTGGCTCCTGGTAGAATGGTGCCAGGCTCCAGCCTGGTGCCAGTTCTGGTTTCTCCTGTATATCCTTTGCCCAGGCAACAGCATGTTTGGGGCAGCTCCACCCCTTCTGAAGGTGACGTGGAAAAGTCTGATCCAGACCTTATGGTTTCTGAAGAAAGTGAAGACTCGTTCTGTAGTTTGGATGATAAGCTCTCACTTCCAACTGAAAGTCCAGTAGGAGACCATTCCTTTCAGTGTCTCCTCAAGAATATAAGGTCAACCCTGGCTAGGCAGACCTCATCTTTGGACCCAGGTAGGCTTTGACGCCTGGAGTGGCTTCATGTTCCTTACATTCTAATGAACCTTATGCCTCCAGTGTCCCCATCCTTCAAGACTTTGTCCGTGGCAGTGTGGGCAAGGCCAGCTCTTATTCCATCTGTCTGCAAATCCATAGACAGGAAGTATATCCTCCTAAGGAGAGATCCATTTTAGCCTCACAACCCATCGTGAATGTGTGGTTGTCCTTGCTGAGAATGACAAAGCTGTTCTTCCATGAAGTATCAGCACCACCTATCAATAAAGAGTCTTGTAAGATAAATACCTTGGGAAAGAGGGCATTTGCAACCACAACCCTGGGCATGCATGTTTCCAGCTATCAAGGGCACTTCTCCCAATACAAATATGCCCTTTGGAACTTTCTCAAGACCTTAATCGAAGATCTCCGAGCCTGACTGCAAAATAGAGATGCTACAGACTGTTACCAGAGGGATCGAATGTAATAGCCATTAATTTAAAGCTTACATGGATGCTTATGATACAGCTTCTAGAGCAGCTGCTACTGGAATCTGTATCAGAAGACATTCCTGGCTTCAGACATCATGGTTCTCCCCTGATGCTCAGCAGCAAGTAATGAATGTTCCTTTGACAGCCTTTATCTGTTTGGCCCGCAGGTGGAGCAAGCCCTGGAGGCCTCTCAGAATATCAGGACTACCATTAAAACAGTCAGGCTGCCTCCTTCAGCTCCTCAGAGAGGAGGAACCATCATTTTTTCGTAACAGGCAGCCTTGTCGAGGAAGAGGTCGAGGAGGTCCTAACAGAAACCTGCCTCCTCAGCCTCAAAGAAAATGCAGCACAAGGCACAGGGCCTGAAAATGCCCAGTGCCACTCTTTGAAGGTCTGGCCCTAATCTCACCTCAGCTGCCTGAGGCAGACAATTCCACGGCAGTGGGAGGTCGTCTGACTCTGGTTTACAACCAGTGGAAGTCTTATCGCCACAGACAAATGGGTCCTCAGGATTGTTCGAGAGGATACTCTCTCAGCTTTGCAGAGATTCCCGGACCGTCCACCACAACGCACAGCCTGTCAACCATTCAGTCAGACCTCCTCATTTCTGAGATACAGAGCCTTCTCAAAAACAGGCAGTAGAAGTAGTTCCTGGGCAGCGAGGAACACAGGTTTATACTCCCATTACTTTCAGGTTCCAAAAGACATCGGCATGCGGCCCATTCTCAACCTCAGAAAGTTAAACAAGTTCTTGTTCAGGAGAAGTTCAAGATGATCTCCTAGAGACACTACTACCACTCCTCCAACAATACGACTGGCTGGCATCCCTCGATATGCAAGATGCCTACCAGCACATTCCAATACACCCAAGTCACCACAAGTTCCTATGAAATACAAAATCACACATGCCCCCACAATGCAAAGCATCATGGGCTGCATATAGCAAATCACCAGTTCCTATGCTTTGTAGCCTTGGACCAGCACTATGAATTCAGAGTCCTGCCCTTTGGGCTCTCCTCAGTGCCTCGAGTCTTTACCAAGTGTTTGCAGTCCTTGCTGCACACCTTTGAAAGCTTGGCGTTCAGGTGTTCCCCTACCTAGATGACTGGCTTTTGGCAAGCCCATCAAGGTGGATACAGAAAGCTGTATCCACAGCATCTCAGTTCCTCTTGTCCATGGGAGTTCAGCTGAACCTAGAGAACTCACAGCTCCAACCATCTTAGCAGATGCTCTTCATAGAGTCCTCTTGGATACTACAAAAGCAAGAGTTTTTCTTCCAGAGGACAGGAGGAATGACATTCTCCAGATGGCTCACTTCATCTGAGAAAACAGCCCTATAAGAGCTCACTCCATGCAGCAGATATTAGGCCTCATGGCTTCATCTGTTTTCACTTTCCTCTAGCTCATCTGCACATGAAGACCACTCAGTGGATGCTCAGCATGCAGTGGTCCCAACTACATATCCTCCGTCTTACCCTATCAAAGTGACAGAGCCCCTCTGATTACTTGCATAGTGGATACAAGAGGATAGCCTTCTTCAAGGTCTGTCCTTTGCCCGCTGGAATCCCAGATCACCCTCAGTACAGATGCATCTCTTCTTGGCTGGGGGCTCATTGTCAGGCCCTTCACACTTAGGTAGTGTAGACCCAGGAGGAATCCCATCTCCTCATCAATATTCTGGAAATGAAGGCAATCCTGCATGCCCTCCGAGTCCTAGAAAAGTTGTCAGTCACAAAGTGATTCTTCTTCAGACGGACAACAAGTTTGTGATGTACTACATCAACAAACAGGGTGGAACACTCCTACCCTCTATGCTGGGAAGCCATGAAGGGTGCATGGGAGTGGTGCCTCAACCACGATGTCCTGATTCAGGTAGTTTACCTACCAGAAGTGCAGAATGATCTGGCTGACCATCTCAGTAGGATGAAAGCAGATCCTCACGAGTGGTCTCTTGCACCAGATGTAGTGCAGTTGCTCTTTGGCCAGTGAGGCAATCCAAACCTGGACCTTTTGCATCCCCACTCAACACAAAACTGCCTCTATTCTGCTCCAGAAATCCAGTCCCTGGCATTTTCTGTCAGGATGCATTCAGGCTGCAGTGGACAAGACGTTTTCTGTAATTCAGTGGGTGCTGCTCAGACTGGAGGCACAGGGAGGCAAATGATTCTCATTGCACCATATTGGCCTCAACAGATCTGTTTTCACTTGATCAACAAATTGTCAGAGGCCCCTGAAACAGTTGCCTCTTTGAACTGACCTGACACAAGGACCACTGGTACACCCCAACGTGCTCCTTTCATCTCCACTTGTGGCTCCTGAGGAGATAGAAGTCAGCAGGTTTCAAATGTGTCAGAGAATCTCCCAGATTCTTCTGGCAGCTCATAAACCTTCCACCAGGAAGACTTGTATGGCAAAATGGAAGCATTTCTTGGAATGGTGTGCTAAGATCTTATTAGATCCATTCCAGTGCCCTCAGAGAAAGTACTAGAGTACCTACTAGATCTTTCAGATGCAGGACTGCAATACTCTTCTATAAAGGTGCACCTCTGTGGCTTTTGCCTATCACGAGCAAGTCCAAAACATGACCTGGACTCAGCTGCTGCTGTCAAAAGATTCCTTAAAGATTTCCTTCATATGAAGCCCCAATTAAAAAGCCAGTTGCTCCTGGGACATTAACTTTGTGCTAGATATGCTCACTTGAGAACCCTTTTAGCCTCTAGCCTCATGTGATCTGAAGTTTCTGATCTGGAAAACTGCCTTCTTGGTGGCCATCACTTCTGCTGTAGGGTCTCTGAAATACATGCTTGGTCACGGACCCTCCTTACACAGTCTTTCATAAAGACAAGGTGGTCCTTTGTACTCACCCTAAGTTCCTACCAAAGTGGTTTTGGATTCCACCTCAACTAGCCTCTGGTTCTGCCTACTTATTTCGCTATCTTCCAAATGAAGGAGGCGCACCCTTCATTCACTGGACGAGCCCTATAGTTCTGTATTGACAGAACCAGGGACACCTGTCAAGCCAAGCAGCTCTTTCTGTCCTTCAACACTGCCTGGCTGAATCAGCCAGTGTCCATCAAATGTATCTGTTTGTATAGTGGCATGCCTTCGCCATTGTTACTCCATGGTGCAGGTCAAGTTTGAGGCCAGTGCATGCCCATTCCACGAGTTGTGGCTGTGTCTCTGGCAGAGATCTGCTCTGTTCACATTGATGACATTTGCAGAGTGGCTACTTGGAGCTCAGTTCACACTTTGTGAAGCACAATGCTCTGGCTGTCCATGCCAGACAGCATGCTTCCTTTGGCAGGACAATCCTTAATTGACTTCTGTCCTGAGTGAGCTCCATCTCCTACTGCCCTGCTTGGGGAATTGGTTTTAGCTTGGTACTCACCCAGCAGTATGAATGAATGGTGAAGACCTTAAGTCCAGGAAGATATGAAGATTACTTATTCACCGTAATTCTTGATCTTCTTGGACAAGTTGTCACCATTCATTCATACACCCACTCACCATCCCGAGCTCACTCGCTCTGTTCCTGGTCTTCACTCCCTCATTCTGTTTGGGCTGTGAAGACATGGTTTCAAACTGACCCTTCTTATATGGGTCAATTGGGCTATCTCATGACCTTGTTAGGTTATGTGTTTCTTAATTTATTTTATGCTGCACAGGGTTTTATTTAACTCTAAAATTGATTAGCATTTTGCTCACAAAAGTTCTAAAACATTGTGAAAATGTATAGCACTTGCCTCATTGTGTTTAACAAACATAACACTTCTAGAAAACCTATATACTGTAAATGCTTTCTGTACAGTTAGTATTGTACCAAGAAAAAAGTGTTAATCAATTATTTAAAACCCTGCTGCACCTACTTGGTAAAAAGTACTGAGTCAGTTGGAGGGTCAACACTGAGATAGTCTACACAGGCACGAGCCAGCCTTGTGGTGCTGTGCATGTATGGTCCTGTCTTGGCACCAGCCCTTTCTGAAGATTTTTGGCTCCCACGTGGTCCCTAGCCTCTGGCTTGAGACAGTTGTATGAATGAATGGTGAAGGCTTGTCCGAAAAGATCAAAATTACGGTGAGTCGTCGTTTTCATTTCCTATGCTTCATGGCCTTGAGTCAGCACTACCAAGTCAGAGTCCTGCCTTTTGGGCTTTCATCAGTATCTCAAGTCTTTACAAAGTTCTTTGAGGTTCTTGCATTGCACCTTCAAAGCTCAGGATTCAGGTATTTTCCTACCTGGACAATTGGCTCCTAGCAAGTCCATCAAGGCAGGGTACAGAGGCTGTGACCACAGCAGCTCAGTTCCTGACCTCCATGGGAGTACTGCTGAACCTGGGAAAGTCACAGCTTCAACCTTTGTAGCAGCTCCTCTTCGTAGGGGCCCTCTTGTATACTACCCAGGTGAGGGCCGTCCTCCTGGAGGACAGAAGGAATGACATCCTTCACATAGCACATTTCATCATAGAGAGCAATCTTGTGTGGGCTCACTCCATGCAGAGGATGTTAGGCCTCATGGCCTCTTCTGTCTTCACAGTGCCTCTGGCATGGCTACACATGAGGACCACTCAGTGGATGCTCAGTACACTGTGGTCTCTGGTAGCGCATCCTCCATCACACCCCATCAAGGTGGCAACACTCCTGCACTGGTCATTTGCATGGTGGACACAGGAGGTCAACCTTCTGCAAGGTCTCCTCTTTATGCTGTCAAAATCTCACATAACCCTCACCACAGATGTATCTCTCCTTGGGTGGGGAGTTCACTGTCAGAGCCATCACACCCAAGGAGTCTGGACTCAAATTGAATCTCACCTTCATATCAGTGTTCTGGAGATGAGGCAGTCCTTTAAGCTCTTTGAGCCCTGGTGGACTTAGCTATCAGAAGGTAATCCTTCTGCAGACTGACAACAAAGTGGTGATATATTACATCAACAAGCAGAGAGGAACACACTTTACCCACTCTGCAGGGAAGCTATGAGGGTATGGGAGTGGTGCCTTGACCACAGTGCTCTAATCCAAGCAGTTTATCTACCAGTTGCTCAGAACAATCTGGCAGACCAACTCAGCAGGATAGAAGTGGATCCTTATGAGTGGTCATTAGCACCAGATGTTGTACAGTCTCTCTTCGGTGAGTGGGGTACTCCAGACCTGGACCTTTTGCATACCCACTCAACACAAAACTGCCTCAGTTCTACTCTAAAATCCAGAACCTGGCATTTTTGTCAGGATGCATTCAGGCTGTGGTGGACAAATTGCTTTCTGTCGCATTTCCTCCTCTTCCACTAGTTCAGACGGAGCTACTCAGACTGGAGGCACACGGGGCAAAATTATTCTTATTGCACCATACTGACCTTGACAGATTTGGTTTCCTTTGATCAACAGGTTGTCAGTGGCCTTCTGAGGCAGCTGCCTCTGCAGATGGACCTTCTGATATAGGGATCCCTGGTCCATCCCAATCTGTGCTCAATTTATCTCCATGCCTGGCTCCTGAGGAGATAGAAGTGAGCAGGTTTAAATTTCTCAAAGGGTCTTGGAGATCCTCTTGGCTGCTCTCGTAAACCTTCCACTAGGAAAACATTCACAGCCAAATGAAGATGTTTCATGGAATGGTGTGCAAGACCCATATGGACCTCTTCTAGCATCCACCAAATAAAGTTTTGGAGTACATATTAGACCTTTCAGACTCTGGACTGCAATACTTCTCTGTAAAGGTCCACCTCTGTGCAGTTTCAGCTTATCACGAGCCAGTCCAGAACATGACCCTGGCTCAACTGCCTCTTTCAAGAGATTTCTCAAGGGTATTCTGCACATGAGACCCTTGGTTGGGAAACTGGTTGAAACTTGGATATTAACCTCATGCTAGACATGCTCATTCATAAATCCTTTGAGCATCTGGCTACATGCGATGTCAAGATCTTACCTGTATCAGTCTTCACCATTCATCACTGGTTGGCACAAGTCGGAGGTGCCAGGACCCACAGGAAGCTTTTTAGCTAAAGCTTTCTCTCTGGATTAGGGGCCGATGTCAGGGATGGCACCACCCTCGAGGCCAGCTTATTATGTGGTGCTTGCAGGTTGGCCAGTAACTGATGCTGGCTCCTCCTCCACCTCAATTCTGTTTTCCACCATTGAGGCAGCAGCGACTTGCTACAGGATATTCCAGAAGGCCTCAGAAGACTTGAGTTCTTTCTCATTCGTCAGTCACTTGATGCCGTTACCATCACTATTTCGGTTCCATTTTATTTGTGGAGTTCTTTTGTTTAAAGAGCAGCGTGGAGTCTTTTCTGTCATTTTGTTTTGTGTGGCTGATCACTTGGGTTTTGGTAAACTGACTCTTCTAAGGTGGGGACTATCCCAATACATTGGTGCCACTCGCGGAAGTCTCATGACCGTAACAGGCCTGCAGACCGATGTTTCACCTGTCTAGGGCAGCATGATATGGATCGTTACAATGCCTGTTTTCCATGGATTTTCATCGTTAGTCAACTTCTGCGGCAAGGTTGGGGAGGGACCCCCAACTTTTGGTTGTCGTGTCACACAAGGACTACTAAGGTAAGGACTCTGGGCCCTTCCCTGGGCCTCCCCGCTGCTATATGCACTGAGGGAAGCAGGCCTCCACTGTCTCAGGTGTCGCCGAGAGACGGATGCCTGGGTGAGGGGTCAGGTGGACAGATGATCTCAGGAGCCTGGTTAAGCACCCTCACAGGGCCTACATTGGCAGTTAATGCAGAGGCTTCAGCCATGCGGCTCCTGGCACCCACCCCAATGCTGGAGAGCAAGGCGGCACTGCCATTGCTGCTAGGTACCTTCCCAATGCCATCTCTGGTGCTGGGATGGGTAGAGTGTCTGGGGTTGCCACTCTTCACGGATCTCCGTGGTCTCCTCCTCTGACTCAGGATGGCGGGATGATCTGGACTGGCAGCCCAGTTCTCCAGAGCTTCTGATGCTCTCCAGACCTAGCAGGAGGTCTTCTCCCTTGCCCTTTTCATGGGCCAACACCATCTGTGGTGCTGCCTCCTCCTCTGTTAGTGCTGCCATCAGTGCCATGTGGGTCTTCAGTGCCATCTCCAGTAATGTTCTGGAGGGCAGCACCGCTTCTGGTGCTGCTTCTGATGAAGGTGTGCCTCTGAGATCAGTGCCATGGATGGTGCCACCTCAGAGGTCAGTGCCACTTCTGAGTTTGGTGCCATGTCTGGCACTGCTTCTGATGTCAGTGTCACCTCTGAGGGTAGTACCATGAGTCGATGCTGCGTCTGATGGCAGTGATGCAGGCGGGGCTGCTTCTGGTGACTGCACCACCTCTGGTGCTGTTTCTGTCATCAGTGCTGCCTTGGTTGCTGGTGCGATGTGGAGTCTAAGGGGAATCGGAAGTTGACCGGGTACTGTTTTTCTTCCTCCTTCTCGAGCACAGTGGCCAAGGTAGGACCTCTCTGAGATGAGGGGCAGGTCCCAGTCCTCTGGCTCAGGAGGGAGACACTGTCTTGACTCCTGTTCTGTCCCAGTGGCCTCAGCCACTCTGGGGCAGAGTCAGACCACTGATGTGGCTCTTCCTCTCCTGCTAGGGACCAGAGCCCTGCTGTGGGTGGGGACAGTAGCCACCCTATTTGCCTTTACGACTCCAGTTTCCTCACCAGGGGTTCCCCAGGGAATCACCCTGTTGACTCAGAGAGGGTTGAGCAAGAGTCAGTGGCTGGGCAGCACAGTCCCTCCCTCAAGAGGTGTCCCTGCTTGCTCCCACAGCCCTGGCAGAGGGGCTTCAGTCTCTCAGGACCATTCTGCTCCCTCTCCTTCCTCTCTGCCTCCTCCTCCCCTTCTCACAGGGCTCTCTGGTCCATTAGGGCACCTCACCTGGGAAAAGTAGGGCAGTGGTGAGTGTGTTCCCTGTTTATTTTAGGGCCATAGATGAGATGTTTTCACCTCCACCCTGACACCATCACGTCCTGTACAGAGTCCTTCCACATCGTACTTCCTCCTCTGAGGAAGAGGACTCTCCCTCACACATGCCCTCTGAGGTGAGTTCACAGAGTGTCAGTGGTTCCTCATGGCGATGTTGGAGGAACTCCATTTCCCCATCTCTAGACCACAATCCTGTACATGCGACACTGGCCTTCCTCGGAGAGTACAGTCAAGAATCCATTGTGATCCCTCTGTGGCCCTGTCCCTTCATGGTGGAGTAGCACAGCGTCTGTAAGTTTCCATTTCCTTTTCTCCAGCTCCTCGGGACTGCCAGCACAGGTATCATGCTCCCTTTGGGTCTCCAGGAGCTATACCTCATCCTGTGTCTGGATTGGAGTGACTGGATACCTCCATGGGGCATCTTCGCCCTTCGAGACTACCCCCAGGGTCTGATTCCATGGAGTTTTATCACTGGGGTAAAGGGTTTCTCTTCAGTGCATCTCTTGCTGTCTATCGTTGCACACTAGGCACACCAGGTAGCTTATGAAAGGTGTCTGTGGGCTACACCGGTCAGATCCCCAGGCAGCCATGCCTGATGGTGAGGCAACCAGGCGGGCCATTACCATTTCTACCCATAACTTGCAGATGGCGAGTCACCAGATGAGGGCATCTTATGATGCCAAAACGATAGCCTCTGGGCTCGTAGGAATAGCAGTCTGCATTCGGCAGATGGCATTGCTCCACCTATCCCGGTTGTCACCCTTGTCCTGGTGTGGGTAATTTCCGCCCTTCCGGGGCCTGATTCTTTCCCGCAGGGCCAGGCGACAGCTGTTGAGGCACCTTCCTTCTCCTGTGCATCAGGGCCTTGAGCTGACCCTGACCAGTATGGGCCTGGCCAGACCCATGATGGCCCCTCCTCTTGTGAGTTTCCCACAAGAGGCCGAGGGAAGGTTCAGCCCTCAGGGAGTTGCCAGCGCCACAGCTGTGGTTCTGATACTCAGCCACCAGTGATGAATGGTGAAGATTGATACAGGTAAGATATGAAAATTATGTTCCTACTGTAATTCTTGATCTTCCTGTATATCTTCACCATTCATCACTACTCCTCACCCACCACTTCTTGGGCCTGAGCTTTCTTGGTAGTGCCTCCTCCTGTTTGCCTTCTCCTAGTTGATGCCAATTTTAGGTATAATCCTCTGGCACCTCGGGTTCACTGACCCTTCTTTGAAGCACCAGGGACCCACCTCTGGGGAGGGCAAACAGCGGCTCTTACCCTCTTTGGCCAGGGGCTTCTTGGGGCTCATACAGCCTAGCTAGGACACCCTGGGACTACATCCTGTACCAGGGAATTATTTTCTTGGGACCCCCTTTTTTTGTGTGGGGCCCATTCATTTGCCTCCCCTTGGGTCCCCAGCTTGGTCAGCGGGGCTCCGAGGAGCTCCCTTTATCATCATCATCACCATCTTTTCATCTTTGTCTTTGTCTTCTTCTTCTTCTCTCTTCTCTATATATCGTGTCTCTGGAGCCAAGCGTAGTTCCTTCAAGACTGTGTGGGCGATCAATGGATTGCCCATGTGGCAAGATCCTCTGATCTCTTAACTCCTTTGAGAGGTAAACTCTCTTCTTCCTTCACCAACTGGGGACAAAATTAGGTGCAGGCAGTGCTTCTCACTTGAGCTTGAGAGGGGCTCATCTAGCCAGGAGATCGCCACCACTTGTACCCAGAGGAACCGTGCCCTGGGGTGGGTCGCCTTTCCGTCATCCCTGTATAGCGGGTGAGGGGGTTGGCTGACCCCTTCCTTTACTCCTGGGGCAGGGAGATTCCTGACTTTTAACAGCAGGGTCGGGCATTTTTTCACAGCAGGTCGGCATCATCTCTGCTCCACCCTTTGGCCTTCTTATTGTTCTAAACCTCTGACCCTTCCAGGGTGGCTAGCCATGAAAAAAAAGAAAAGTTGAGAGGATCTCCTCCCTTAGTCTTCAGGCAGATGGACCCCTTGGTGGATAGCTCTGTTGGGGTCCACTGTTTCCTCTCTGTTATGCTCTCTGTCTCTTTTCATTCTCTTCTCTCTCCTCCCGCCTCCTTATTTTCCTGTCTTTCCTTTCTTACCATCCTCTCTCCTACCCATTCTCTTGACCCCTTCTGCCTGCCTGGTGGTTGGGGTCTCCTCCCACAGAACTTAAGGCCTATCCCTTCCTCTGGTTGACATATTCTTTCTTAAGTTTATATCCTTTCCTTTCCTTTTTCTACCCCTTAGGCTCCTTGCTCCACCCTGCACTTTTTTCTCTGTCTCTGTTTTTCTGTCCGGTGAGCAGAGCTGAGATGGTGGAGGGGCGGTGTCCATTACTGGTCAACCCAGAAGCACCACATAATACATCAGCCTCGAGGGTGGCACCGGCCTATCATCATTCCTCCTCCAGAAAGCTTCAGCTAAAAGCTTTCCACGGGGTCCTGGTGCCTCCAGATTGTACCCAGCACTGATGAATGGTGAAGATATACAGGAAGATCAAGAATTATAGTAGTTACATAATTGTTATTTCCTGACTTGGAAAACTAACTTTTTTGATATGGCCATCCTCTGCTCACAGGGTCTCTAAATACATGCATTGGTCACTGACCCCCCCCCCCCACACACACACATATACTGCTCTCCACAAAGTGTGGTTCTCCACACACCCCAAGTTTCTGCCCAATGTGGTTTTGGAGTTCCATCTGAACCAGCCTTTGGTGTTCTCCACTTATTTTCCTAACTTCCAGAATGAAGGAGAACATGCCCTTTACTCCTGGATATTTAAAGAGCCTTTTGGTTCTGCATAGATTGAACTAAGAACATCTGTCAATCCAAGCAACTCTTTGTTTCCTTTACTGCTACAGTACCTGGCAGGGTCTGCCAGTAACCATTAAGTGTATTTCTGCTTGTTTAGTGGCTTGTCTTCACCACTGCTACTCTATGGCACAGATAAAACTGGAGGGCCAGGTTTGTGCTCACTCTACCAGACCAGTTACTAAATTCTTGGCAGAAATCTTCTCTGTCCCCATTGCTGAAATTTGCAAAGTGGCTAATGGAGATCAGTGTATCCTTTCGTTAAACACTATGCCCAGGATGTCCATGCCAGACAGCATGCTTCCTTTGGCAGGACAGTTCTTGATCTTCTTGGACAAGTCTTAGCCATTTATTCATCGCCCACCAGTCTTCCCCAAGCTCACTTTCTGTGTTCTCAGTCTTCACCTCCCTTGTTTCGGTTTTGGATTGTGAAGATGCTGTTCTTTAGTTGACCCTTCTTATACGGGTTAGAAGGGCTATCTTATGCCCTTGTTTAGTTAGGTGATTACTTAATTAGTTTCGCTCGCCTCCTCTTTAAAAAGGTGCTGAAGCGGTTGGAGGTTCACGCAAGATAGCCAACATGATGCAAGCCAGCCTTGTGGTGCCACGTGCATGGTCCTATCTTGGCGCCGCCCTCCTGAAGAGTTTGAGTTCCGCAGGGTCCCAGTGCCTCTGGCTTGAACTCAGCAGTATGAATATATAGCGAAGACTTGCCCAAGAAGAGCAACAATTACGGTGAGTATGTAATATTTGTTGCCCCTGTGGGAAACCAATTGCTGATCAGGACCGATATCAGATGTGGGCACCTGGTCTTGGACAGAAGCATGATGTGGATGTATGTGATGCCTGCTGCTACATGGACAACTACACCCTCAAGAACTGCACATTGATGTGTGGTCATCCAATCCCCACCTTTGGAGGCAGGTGTATCATGCGTCGTCTAAGATCAGGTCATTAGACCTTTTCTTTCTGCCACTTCCTGGGACCTGTGGCTCTGGAATTAGAGTTCTCCTAGATCTCACCGTGCTGTGGCATCAGAGAGACTGGTAGAAGGGTCTGGGGACAGTTGACACTTTCTGAGTAGTCGACTGGAACCTTCCAAATATATCTGCCCTGACCAGAAGATGTCCGCGGTGGTGAGGCCACAGCTGTACTCTCGGTCTACACCAGTGGACACCTCAGCGTCATCCTCGGGTGTCACCCATGCAGTTGTCACCATTCACCTTGACAGTGCAGCGAGTGGCACCATAGATGATGCTGGGCCCCTTCTGGCACTGTTTGCAGTGACAGGAGAGGACACACTGAGGCTGTTGTCTGCACATTTGCCAGTTCAGGTGTTGTCACCATCCATAGTGTCACTAGTGACACTGATGAAGAAGCGACAAAGGGACATGGTGACAGAGGCACTAACTACCATGTTGTTGGTCCTGGGCCCAGCTCTTGGCGAGGTTCTGATGATGATGATGGCCCTGAGGTCATTCCCAACTCTGGTGGTGTTAGGGACACCTAGGAGGATGATGGCTCTGGGAGCAGTATTAAAGTTGGCACCGAGCACGGTGTTGAGGGTGGTGCCAGCAAATGTGACAGGAATGACTCTGTCTCTGAGGTTGTCATCTATCCTGAGCCCAGTGCTGGATGTGGTGCCAACTTGGGATCGGTTGGTATCCCAGAGATGGAGTTTCCCCAGAGCCCAGACTGATGGGATCTGTGGTCTGCATTAGGCAGACAGCACGGCTTCACTTCTCCCAGTTGTCGCCCTTGGCCTGGCATAGGGTGACTGCCTTGCCTTTCTGGGGGCCTAGTTTTTCACCCAAAGAGCCAGGCAGGAGCTATTGGGGCGCCCTCCTTCTCCTGTTAGTCAGGAAGCCCATGCTGGCTCTCAGCAGTAGCGGGTCTGGCAGACACGTGATGGGTCTCCCGTGACTTCCCCACGAGGGGCTGAAGGCTGTGCAGCCTTCAGGAGGTACCAGTCCACTTTGTGGGCTTGGCTCACCCACCAGTGATGAATGGTGAAGAGTGATACAGGGAAAGAAGATATGTAAATTCAAACATGAAGTCTTGCTGTATTCTGACTATATGCAGTTAGCACTTCCTATTCAGCAGCCCCAGAGATGAAAGAGTTAACTCTATGCAAATGCATAGAACATTGAGCTCGAGCTCGGTTTTCAAACCCCTGTCCCTGGTTCATTCTATGTAACCGCCAGATTCTTTTCTCCACCTGCCTGTGAAGTCGCTCCGGAGATTTCTTCTACGCTCACTTCAGTTAAAATGTCAGTTCTTGACGGTTTCTTCAAACGAGTTTTAATTACTATTCTTCAAGCCTCTGTTCCTCGGTACAGGCTTCACTAGAACTAGGTTCAATTTTGTAAGTTTTCGGCTTTCCTTTCTGTTCGCGTAACCAAGAGGAGACCGAGGAAGCTTATTTTTCTTATTGAGGTGAATTCTTTTTAGTTGTTGTAGATTTTAGTTTGGAATTCGGTTTGTTTTTGGTTTAAAAAACATGACTTTTCTTCATTTTTTCAATCGACCATTGAACCAGTCTTTAATCAAAAACTATTTTAATTACTCTGGCCTGACCACCACCAAAGGGTAACTGGCTTATCAGTGCTCATCATGTCAGAGAAGCCCAAGAAGAAAAAGGTTCCACTGGGTTTCGACACTGCACAGAGTGTTGTGAGGCATTTGCCAAGGCTGACCCCCACCTTGTCTGTGTTCACTGTCTGGGGTTTGACCACCTGAAAACAGACTGCCAAATTTGTAAAACGCCTGAAAGCCACGCTGAATAAGTATTTGTCTAAGCTTAAGGAAAGAATGGCTGAACAGTCCACTGACCCGGATGGGAGTTGGGGAACCGGAGGAGGTGCCTTCTGGCCAGGGTGATGCCTCCTCGATCAAAAAAAAGGCAGATACCGAGATCGCTACCTGTGAAAAGAAAAGAAAATTAGCGGTTTGGAACCAAAGGTTGCAGCTCCTACCCTGAGAACAGATTGCTAAAGTTGTATGAATTGTACAGTCTTTTACAAACTGGATCAGGTGAATTGAAACTGGATCATAAAGCACATACTCTAGTTCGGTCATCTGTCAGTTTGCTTCCCACTGGTTCATATGATCTGGAGCCTTACTATGAGCTGGAGTAGGAGAGAAGGAGGAGAAGAAGAAGAAGAGGAAGAGGAATATCTGGGTGAACCCATCGAGCCTGATGTTTCCCTGATAGACCAGAGTATATTTCTCCTCTTAGGCAGCCTGGGGAATCCTCCTCTCACTATTTATTCTTTAAAAAGCTGCTGATACTTTACAGCTGCCTACTCTGGAAGGCAACTGAGGAAGAGGAGGAGCTAGACTTCATCAAGATGATGGATGTCCCTGACACTAAGAGACTTTCAATACCTCTGCACAAGTCTCTTAAGATGCAAACAAAATTCTGCAGATGCCAACCTCCATCCCCCGTGGATAAAAAGGATGCACAAGAGGTATATGTTGTCTTGCAATGGTACAGAGTTCTTGTACAATGACTGTAGCCAAAGTGGGGTAGTTCAGGCTGCTGCCTGTGATAAGCTGACATTCCCATGGCTTCACCCCTCCTGAAAAGGACTCTCAAAAGATTGATGCATGGCAGAAGCAGTATTGGCTGCTTCACTGGATATTAGGCAAGCTTCTTACATGGCATATGTATCCAGATATCAGAAATTCAGGAGAGAGTCTGTTTTGGAGCTGGCTAAGACTGCTCCACCTCAGTTAGCCAAGGATCAGGAGCAAGTAGTCAAGGATGACATTGAAGCTTCCAAAGTTCAGTTTCATTCAGCTATAGATTCAAATGATGTATCTACTAGGGTTATGGCTACTGAAGTCTCCCTAAGAATATTTTCTTGACTTAGATGTACCAGTCTTTCCCAGGGCACCCAGTCAAAAGCTAGGATTTCCCTGTTGTCCAGAATTCTCTGTTTGGAGAACAGACAGAGACATACATGAAGAAAATGGATGAGTACAGGGTGACTTACAGGAGTGTAGCTGTTAGGAAAATGTTGCAACTCCACAGAAGCAGCAGGCAAAGCTGGGCAGAGGCAGGCCTTTTCCACCAGGTCCATGCCTCTGCTTACCAGCAGCAAAGAAGGTTTTTCAGGGTAGAGATAGGAGGGATGTAAGCAGAGCTGCATCCACCTCTCGCCTAGGACTCCTGCCAAGCAGACACCCTGATGTGTCAGCCAGGGCTGCCTCCCATTGCCAGTAGGGAAGGATGGCTCACTACTTCCAGTCCTGGCCGTTACCACAGACAAGTGGTCCTGGAAGTAGTGAGCCAGGGACTTGCTCTAAGTTTCAAACAATTTACAAGAACAAGAGCAAGATCATTCAAACCTGCCAGCAGTTCAGAGACAACTCTTTTGGAAGCAGAGGTTACCACACTTCTGGAACACAAAGTTGTGGAACTTGTTCCTTCTCTTCACAAGGGAAAAGGTTGTACTCAAGATATTTCCTTACCCTAAAGAAAACTGAGGAGTGGTGACCCATTCTAGATCTGAGGTATCTCAACAAGCATCTAATAAAACCCAAATTCAAGATGGTGACTCCAACATCTTCCTGCCCTCAGGCAATGAGATTGGTTAGCTTTCTTGGATCTCAAGGATGCTTATTTTTATATTTCAATCAGACACTCTCACAGAAAGTACCTAAGGTTGAATTGTCTTCAGGCACTGTCAGTTCAGGGCAATGTCTCTTGGCCATACCTCGGCCCCAGAGCATTCACAAAATGCCTGGCAGTGGTTGTAGCTCACCTGAGAAGGCAAGGAGTGGCTGTGTTTCCTACCTGGATGGCTGGCTGGTCGTGGACAATCCCCGAATAGGTAAAGGATGCCTTGGGTCTGGTGCAGGATACCCTACTATCCATAGGATTCCTGGTAAATCTAAAGAAGTCAGTGCTGGAACGTGTCCAGATCCTAGATTTCATAGGAGCAGAGCTGGACACAATTCAGGTAAAGGCTCTCCTTCCAGTTGGAAGGGCAAACAACCCATTCATCTGGCAAATTCTTTTCAACTACATGTGTCTGATCTGGCAAAACACTTTCTCCGGCTGCTGGGACACATGCCAGCATCCACAGCAGTGGTTCCAGGAGCCAGGTTTCAGCTGAGGGATAATCAGTTTCACCTCAGGTCCTTTCAGTCCCAGAGAAGGGATTCCCTGTCCAAGCTGATCCCAGTGACAGCCACCTTGATACGGGCATTACAGTGGTGGAAGGACAAGGACAACCTCAGGAGGGTGTACCATTCCTCCAGCAATCTCCTACAGTGATTCTGACCATGGACGCTTCCTCCTGGTGTGGGAGCTCATTTAGGGGACCACACTGCTCATGGGACATGGTCTCACCAGGAGTCTCTTCTCCATGTTAATCTGTTGGAGCTCAGGGCAGTTTTCCTGGCACTTCAGTCATTTGTAAAAATGGTACAGAGGAAGGTGGTTCAGGTAAGGACAGATAATACCACCACCATGTACTACATTAACAAGCAGGGAGGGACAAGGTCCTCTGCGATGTGTATAGAAGCAATGAATATCTGGAGTCTAGCTTATTCTCTCAAGACCTCCCTCTCAGTGGTGCACTTGCCAGGCAAGGACAATGTCCTGGCAGATGCCCTCAACAGAATAAATCAAAGTCATTATGAATGGGCTCTGAACAGGGAAATACTGCATGCAGGAGATGAACACACCAGAGATAGATCTGTTTGCAGCCCCAGACAATCATCAACTACCCCAGTTCTGTTGCAGGCCTCCAGCTCTGGGTTCAGTGCCTAAGGATGCACTGATACTGGACTGGACAGACAAATTCCTGTATGCCTTCCCCCATTCCCTCTGATCTTCAGAGTACTGATCAAACCCAGGAGCCAGCCATCATCAATGATTCTGATTGTTCCAGATTGGGCCAGACAGCCCTGGTATCCCATGCTGATATCTTTGGCAGTGATCAGTCTGATCTGCCTCCCCAGGAGGCACAATCTTCTGACCGCCTCTCAAGGGAGGATCCTGTACCCCAACCTCAAGTCTCTCTGGCTCAAGGTCTGGCTCTTGAGGACCTAGAGTATGCAGGCTTGCATCTCTCTGAAGGGGTCCTTGGTATTTTGAGGGTTTCCAGAAAACCTGCCACCAGAAAGACTTATTTTCCAAATGGAAGAGATTTACCATCTGGTGTATACAAAAGGGAAATAGATCCACAGGCAGCCGGTTTAGCAGTCCTCTTGGACTGTTTAGCACATCTTCTTTCACTAGACCTTCAGCTCTCTACTTTGAAGGTGCATTTAGCAGCTGTTTTGCCTACCTCCATGGGACACTGCTTGGTAGTCTGCATATAGTCAGAATACAGCAAGACTTCATGCTGTTTGAAGAAAAATTACTTACGAATAGTAATCTTGTTTCTTCTAATGGAGTCTTGCTGTATTCTACCTCCCTGCCTCCCCTGCCAGAACCTGAAGGGGGGCACTGCACTCCAGCTGTTCTTTTTAAGTGCTGCACCACTGGGGTGGCATTCTTTCTTGGGCATCTATGACTTAAGTCTTCTTTATTTATTTTTTGTTATTTATTTATTGAAATCTTGGATGACACCTGTGAGCGGATGCTCGTTGAGAGGTTCCATGTCAGATACATTAACAGAAGAAGACACAATATAGTTACATTAAATTATACATGCAGAGTACAAATAAAGTCAACAGTACATGGGTTGCAATAACAAACAGTTACACAAATTGTGCTAAGGCATAGTACACCAGCAACCTGCAGAAGAGAGAAAGAGAGACAGAGGTAGACTGTTAGGGTGAGGTAGGGAGGGGCAGTGGGAGTTGGGATAGGAAGGCAGAGGGAAAGAAAAGAGCCAAGGGTAGGAGGTGGGAGGCAAGAGTGCTAGGGCAACAGGGGTGGGAGGCAAGTGCTTGGGCAAAGACTTAACTTGGAAAATCTGGAGTTGGAAATGCTGAGGCAGATTAAAGCTGTGGGCACAGACTAGCGTGGACACCTACAGGTACTGTTATCAGTGAGATGCTGGCGGAGTTTGCGCTTAAAGAACCAAGGGTTGTGGCTCGGCTATGTCAGGTGGTAGACCATTTGTCCACAGAGGGGCCCGTGAGCAAAGGATCGCTGGGCCATAGTTGTGTGGCACCTGGGCAAATGGAATACTTGTGTAGTCAAGCTCCTGTTGTGCCTGGCATGTATAGGTGGTGATAGAAGGTTCAGAACTCCTTGAGGAAGTAAGTTTAGTGAGACTCTTTTGCAAGTATGCAGGTTTGATAAAGTATTCAGTCCTTCAGGTGAAGCCAGCCTAATTGTGCATAAAACTCATAGGTGTGGGTGAGTTTTGGGGCATTAGTGAGCAGGTAGCAGGCTTTGTTTAAGGCTGTTGAAGGAGCTGGAGTGCTGTGTCAGTAGCAGAGCCACAGACAGCTGAGGACATAGTCAGTGGTGATGAGTAAACTGTTAATTGCCAAGTTCAGAGCTTCATAGGTCAAGCAATGTCTGCCTGTAGAGGATACTGATCCTGGTGTCAAAGGCTTTGGCCATGATGTTAGTGTGCTGTGTGTAAGACAGGGCAGTGTCCAGTGTGATTCCAGGTACTTGAAATGGGGACTAGTTCCAGGGTGTTACTGGAGTCATTCTGAATTGCCAGGGATAGCTTTTAGCTTGTTTTGGGCAGTGGCAAGAGCATGGTCTTGGTCTTTTATAGTTCATGACCAGTTTTGCTCTTTGAACCATTTTTCAGCCACTGCATCGTATTCCAGAAGTGCGGTCGAGGTTGCTAGTAAAGATCACCACATCATCTGCGTGAGGAGCATGTGGCTATTGCAAGCAGCCGGGAGGTCGTTAGGAAGACACTAAAGAGTAACAGACCAGTATGGATCCTTGTGGTACTCTTGATCTGACTGGTCAACTTTCTGATAGGATGTCCCCAATTTTTACTTGCTGTGATTGCAGGCTAAGGTAGCTACAAAACCATGCTACAGTTTCTAGGGTTAGCCCTATGTCCAAGAGCTGTTCAAGGAGGAGGCATGATGGACCGTGTCAGATGCCTTTAATAGGTCAACAAAGGCCACCTCTGCAATGTGCCCTTGGTCAAGAGCAGTATGTATGAATCTGGTAAATTCCAGGAGAGCCATGATGGTGCTATGGTCGGCTCAGAAACCATGCTGTTCTGGGCATGGAGCTGATATTGATTGAAGTACTAGCCAGCTGGTCAGCCACAATCCTTTCAAGGCCTTCAAGAGCGGGGGAGTATAGGGATCGGCCTGTAGTTATTTTGAAGAGACTGGTCACCACCTTTGTGTACCGTGTGACCGTGGCAGCTTTCCAGATTTGGGGGAATTTGGAGTGGCAGAGGGATAGATTAATTATCTTTGTCAGTGGACCAAGTAGTTTGTCTAGTGTTAGTCAAGCAAATTTTAGGTCCAGAGAGTCCCCACTGTGCCTTGATTTGCTGAGGGCTTTTCAAGGTATTTTCTAGCTGTGACTTTGGAGACCAGTTTGAAATGGAAGAGTGGCTGGTTTGGTCATGCTGGGGTCTTCTCACTGACCCCTGGAGCAGGGGCATTGAAAAGTTAATCGGGAGCACAATACTGAGGAACTGAGAAGGCGAGGTTGAGAGAGTTAGCGATGAGCAGAGGGTCCAAGGCAGGACGCTCTCAACATTTAGCATGGCTGGGGCTATTTTATGGTCCTTTCCAGTGATATCGTTTAGATTTGCCCAGAACAATTTGCTGCTATTCCAGGTGTTAGTGAGTGCTTCCTTGTAGAATTTGCTTTTTGCCTCATGGACTGCCTTTGTGCATTCATTGTGAGCCTTTTTATACCTTTGGATGTTAGTTGGTGTGCCATATGCCCATGCTGTTTGCAGAGTTTGTCTCTTGCGTTTAGTTGCACCAGTAGTTCCGGGGTAATCCAGGGATTTATAGGTCCTCTGGTTTTTCTCTCTGTGGTGGGAGAGTGTTTGTCACAGGCTGCATTGAATTGTGAGATAAAGAGATCTAATGCTGTGTCCACATCCATGGTTCCATACAGGCCTGACCAGTCCTCCTGCTTTAGGTTGTCCTTTTGTTGTGGAAGGTGGCCCTTTAGGAGTAGGCGTTTTACGGTTCTGGCAGGAGGTTTGTGGTAGTTGTCATTCCAGAGGAAACTGACAGGGAGTGGACACTCAAGGAGTCAGGGAGCACAGTGAGATATGTGATGTGGGAAGGACAGTTCAAGAGAACCCAGTCAGATGTATGCTGGTGCCCGTCTTGTAATTGGTTTGAGTTAGCGCATCCACCAGTTGGGAGAAGTGGATCGTGGCAGGGTATCTTTGATGGTCTTAGCAGCAGGTGAGACCCAGTTGATATCAAGTCTCCTAACAGCATTGTTTCAGTGTTTAGGCTCAGTGTGCTGATGTAGTTCAGTAGGTTGTTGATGCGGAGTGTGGTCTGCTTAGGTGGGATGTATATGAACAGTAGGGTGAGCACTCTGTTGTGCGCCTAGCATTAGTTTGATGTCTAGTACCTGGAGATTGTCACTGCTGGGTGGTGTAGGTATGACAAATCCCTGGAGTGTATTTCTGGTGTAAATCACATCCTCCACCTCTTTTCAAGCATCGGTCTTGTTGGTACAGGGTGTGAGTTGGGCAGGGATATGGCAGTATCTGGTATTTTCAGGAAAGTCATGTTTCCACAACAGATATGACATCAGGGTGGTGTTGAGAGACCCAGGCCTTGAGACTGTCAATTTTGGCAGGTGGCTGCAGATGTTTAGGGATGAGAACATGAGACCTGTAGCTTCGTTGTCTAGCATTGAGAGTCGTTGGAGGGCCAGGGTTGGGATGCACATTGGCAGACATCAGGAGTAGGAGAAGCAAGAGTCGTCTTAGGAGCTGTTCCAGTATTAGTTTTTCTGTTGTTGCCTTACTCATTTGCTGGGCACCTGCGTTTCATTTTGTGAGTATTGCCCGAAGACAGGAGTAGTAGTAGCAGCAAGTGAGTAATGTGGTCCAGTAAGAGTTTACATTTTCTTGACCGTTGCCTTTTTCTGGATGCAAGTACTTTAGTGGTGCTAAAGTGGGCAAAAGAATTCAGGGATGAGCGGTACCAACAGAGACAGAACTAGATAGGGCAAAAAGGAAAAGTTGCAACTTGCCCAGAAATGACCCAGTTTCCACCTGACAGTGGGTCAGAAGTGGTGCACCTGTCTGTAACAATAGCTGAAAGATGGAAAAGTAAACAATAGAAAAGTATTTTTCACTTGACACATTTAAGCTTTTGCACTGGTGAAATTTGTACTTGTGATTAGATTTTGATCCAGTTGTTTTTCATTTTGACCCACAGTTCTTACAACAGTTGGTCTAATTTGACCCAAGTTTTAAAACCACTGGTGCTGTCACTGGGTACCAAGGAGGGATGTTTTGGGTGACAGCACTGTGACCAGGTCCTGGGATGCCCAAGCTGGGTGTAGCTTTTGGACCCCTGGTAGAGGAGGTGATTGAAACATACACATAAGGACTGTCTCCTGGTGGTTTAGATGGGAGGAAGAAGGCAACCTGGTGCACGGAGGTCCCACTGGGGATAACAGAGTGAGTATGACAATGCATAATAGGGTCCCAGAGGTCCTAATCGACATTGTAATGCACACTTAGGAATGAAGCACTGCCCTTTGAGAGAGTGAGAGACAGAGAGAGAGAGAAAGAGAGAGAGAAAGGAAACCTGAGAGAAGTAGGGGCAGGTCACTGTGAGAGAGAAAATGTATTTATAATAAAGGAAGAACGTGGGGGAGGAGTGGGCAAAATAACCAGAGAACTACACTAAGAAAGAGCTGCAGTGATCCCAGCTCTTCACCCTGCTTAAGGACTTTCCCAAGGTAATGAAATAAACATAGGGACAGTCCGAGGGCACTGCTCAGTTGGAGAGCAGTCTGTTCAGCTGCCTCAAGGTCCAATAAAGCAACTTCAGCTCCAAATTGCACCTTACCTTAGGTAATGGGAAGCAGGCAGGCAGCTGATGCCTGGAGGATGTGGATGAGCTGACCAGTTCAGGGTGCAAGGATCCCTTAGGCAGTGGGGAGCAGGCAGGCGGCTGATGCCTGAAGGGATGTGGAGGAGCTGACCCATTCAGGGTGCAGGATCCCTAAGAAGGACAGAAACAGGGAATTAGTAGTGGGCAGAGGGAGGCACTAGAGGATGAACAGCCGCAACAAAAGGACAGGGATGGGTGTGTTTGAGCAAGGAGACAGGGAGAAGAATTAGAGGATTAGCCAGGAGGGAAAGGAAGGCCGGAGAGGGGCCCAGGAAGGAAATAAATTAAAAGAGAACAAACAGTTGGGATTGTGGTCTGGGAGCAGGTTGCTGCTATGGGGAGGGGTGTCAGACCCCAGTTCAGCAGGGGCAAACCAACCAGAAAAACACAGAATTAAGGTTAAATTACACTCTAAGGTGCAGTTAAATTACGTTCCAAGTTGCAGTTACAATTTAAATTACAATCCAAGCTGCAGTTCAAGTGAACACCTAAAAATCAAAAATCACCAGAGAGCTACACAGAGAAAGGGCTGCAGTGATCAGCTCTTCACTCTGTAAGGACTTTCCCAAGGTAATGAAATAAAAATAGGGACAGTGCGAGGGCACTGCTCAGTTGGAGAGGCAGTCTGTTCAGCTGCCTCAAGGTCCAGTAGAGCAACTTCAGCTCTAAATTGCACGTACCTTAGGCAGTGGGGAGCAGGCAGGCAGCTGATGCCTGGAGGGATGTGGAGGAGTTGACCCATTCAGGGTGCAAGGATCCCCTTAGGCAGTGGGGAGCAGGCAGCTGATGCCTGGAGGGATGTGGAGGAGCTGACCTGTTCAGGGTGCAAGGATCCCTTAGGCAGTGGGGAGTAGGCAGGCGGCTAATGCCTGGAGGGATGTGGAGGAGCAGACCTGTTCAGGGTACAAGGATCCCCTTAGGCAGTGGGAATCAGGCCCTATTGTTGGGTTATTAGTCATGTGACTGTGATTTTTATTAATGTTCAAGGTTATTAGTATAGTTAGTAGCCACTATTTTAATGCTCGTAAGAATCTGGTGGTTACATAGAATGAACCAGCGACAGGGGTTTGAAAACTGAGTTCAAGCTCAACATTCTATGCCTTTGCATGGACTTAACTCTTTCATCTCCAGGACAGTTGAACTGGAAGGGCTAATTGCATATAGTCAGGATACAGCAAGACTCCATTAGAAGAAACAAGATTACTATGGTAAGTCATTTTTCTACATATCTACCATAATTCTTGATCTTCCTGTATATCTTCACCATTCATCACTGCTTTCCACCCTTCATCCTCTTATATGCCTCAGACTCTGGGAAGTGCCTCCTCCCTGATTGCCATCCCTCCCAATGAGGCCAGTGCGGCAGAGTCCTGCTGGTACCTCTGGGCTGCCTGCCACTTCTCTGAAGCAACAGGGTCCCGCCTGGTGTGGGGGGCGAGTAGGGGCTCTGGCACTTCTGTGTCTCTGGGACCGGTTTTCAGCGGATAGTCTTCAGGTCTCTGTAAGATCTGCTGTGGACTCCCCCACCATCACCTCTGGTGGGGTCCTTTCTCCCTCCTTCTGCTGGAACTGAGGCTCCAGGGACCTACTATTTTCTTGACTTTTTAACTTCCTAACAAGGGACTCATTGAGTGCTCCTTGTTATGTTCTTAATTCTTTGGGATTCAGGTTGGAGAACCTTCCTGAGGTCCTGACCTGATATATCACCTCCTGGTGGTGCTGTTTATTAAGAATTTGTCCTTACGACCCTGGAGTCCCTTTGGGCGCCAAGGTGATCTATGGTTAGTGGGCTGCCTTTTCTTGACCCTTAGCTTAAGAGGAAGAGGGAGAGAGGGTGCTAAATCCTGGTGTTCCTCCTGTGGACCTGGGAGAGTGTTGACCTGTCGGCCAGGTCTCCTGTCAACCCCTTGTGGGTAAGGATTTTAATCCGTCTCCGTTTGAGATGCCTCGGGGCTCTCCAAAAACAAAAATCATCAATAGGCTGTTTTTGTTTCACAAGGGTGAAACTTGTCACTTAAGTTGCCTGGTCCACTAGGGTTCTGGGGAGTGGAGGTATGGTCCGTCCTTCCACTACTCCTTCTTCTCCTTCTTCCTCTTCATTCTTCATCCTTCATCTTTCTTTCTCCTTCCTTCCTTCTTATTTTTCTGCCCTGGGGTTGGGGCCCTAACCCCACACCCAGCTAGGTTTCAATTTCCTAGAATCTGTCCTCTCTTGTCGGCTTATCCTTTTTCAGTTTATGTCCTTTCATTCTACTATCCCTTTGGGCTCCCTTGCCCACCCTCCATCTATATTTTCTCTTTGCTGTCTTCTTCTCCTGTGAGCAGAACTGAGGTAGTGGGGGGACAGCAGTTGCCTAGCCAACCCATGAGTGCCATGCAAGCACTAGCCTCAAGGGCAGTGCTGTCCGATGTCACCCTCCTCCTAGAGCAAAACACTTTTTTCCTTAATGCAAGCTTCCGCTGGGTCCTGTGCCTTTGGCTGGAACCCAGCAGTGATGAATGGTGAAGATACACAGGAAGATCAAGAATTACAGTAGGAACATTATTTACATTTAGTGAGAGCCGCAAAGGTTACTGGCTGGCATGCTACACTGTGTGGGTGCGCCTGTGCCATGCCCAGTAGCTGTGATCAGCCCCTGACAAAAGCTTTGTTTCTGCAGCCACCGCCTAGACCCATAAGTGGTAATCAATGGTAAAGACATTCTGGAGGATCAACAGTTAGAGTAAATACACAACTTTCATTTTGTACGCCAGCCCTGTGATCATATATCTTTTTCTGTATGTACATACATACACCTTCCTCTGTGTGTTCATGCACTTTCCATGTATGTTCATACACCTTCCACTCTGTGCTTATGCACCTTCCCATGTGTCTGCATGCACCTTCCCATGCATTCATTCACCTTCTCTCTGTGTTCCTGCACCTTACTCTGTATGTTCATGCACTTTCCTTTGTGTTGATGCTCCTCCAGTGTTCACACACTTACTTTTGTATGGTCATGCACCTTCCCACTGTCCTACATACACTTTCCCCATGCACTCATGTGCCTTTACCATGAAGTTCTCCATGACCTTGGCACTAGTCAGAGTCTATCTAAACTCCAGCCCCCACCTTCCACGTGCTGGGCTGTACAGCTATCAAAAATGTCACTACCTTTAGGTACCTTGGGGTCTGGTTAGACCACCATCTGTACTTTTCAGCACACATGAATGGAATCCAGAAGAACCTGCACCCCAAGCTTGGTGCCCTATACAGAAACAAGGATTGCATTCCACAAAGAGCACACCATGCATTAGTGCAGAAAATGCTCCTCCCCACCTTTGACTATGCTGACATAGTCTACAGTGCCGCTTCCAAAACTACCCTGGCTAGACTGGACACCCTCTCTAACTCCTTCACTTTGTTCTATCCTGCTGCCTCCTACTCATCACTGTGACCTGTACAAAGCCCTGGCACTCCCATCCCTTGAGTCAGATGTCTAGCACATACTGCCACTTCGTGGCCAAATTCTGGACTGTTAATCTCCACTCCTGTATTTCTCCTTCCATTAACGCTTCCTCCCAATGCACCTACTCCGTCAGAAACTCCAACCTAAAATCCTTCACAATCCCTGCCGTTCTACTACCACTGGCCAATCTGCCTTCTCCTTCCGCTGTCCTAAACTGTGGAATGCTCTCCCCACCCCATCAGAAATGCCTCCTCACAAAAGCACTCTCCACCCTCCTACACTGAATTCCTCAGAAACTCTGACCTAAATCCTTCACAGTCAAGATTCAACCCTAGATTCAGTGCTAAGTCACAAGGTAATGCACCTGGGAAACAAAACCCAGGGAAGAGTACACAATGGGGGATACTAACAACAACAGAAATGGAAGGGGACCTGGGGTAGTCATATCAGATTGCTTAAAGGTGAGCAAGCAATGTGAGAGGGCAGTAAGGTGGGCTGGGGGATACTGGGATGCATAGGGAGAGGCATCACCAGTAGAAAACAGGAAGTTGTTGTCCCTCTGTACAGACAGCTGGTGAGACCCCATCTGGAGTACTGTGTGCAGTTCTGGAGACCTAGTCTCCGCACAGACATAAACAGGATGGAGGCAGTCCAGAGGAGGGCAACAAAAATGATGCAGGATCTGCACTGGAAGACATATGAAGAGAGACTTAATGAGCTTAATATGTATAGCCTCGAGGAAAGGGGGGACATGATAGAAACTTTCAAGTACCTCAGGGAATCAACAAAGTCCAAGAGGGTAGCATCTTTCAGAAAACGAGGTGTGCAAGAACAAGGGGCACAATTTGAAGACAGAGGGGTGCGGCTCAGAGATAATGTAAGAAGTATTTTTTCACAGAGAGGGTTGTGGATGCATGGAATGGCCTTCTGGAGGAGGTTGTGGAGTCAAAAGCTGGTGGAATTCAACAATGCATGGGACAGTCATAAGACAATTCTAGGGGTGGGGTAGGAAGAAGTAGGCTGTTGATTAACTAGGATCTGCAGCTTATCCATTAGGTATGGAAATAGGCAGACTGGGTGGGCAAAGCGGTCCTTATCTGCTGTCAAATTCTATGTTTCTATGTTGCACAGCTATTCAACCCTACCTGCTCCTGCCAAAACCCTCTGACCTCTCATCTCACACTGACCCTTTACTCCCCTCTAATCCCCCAACACCATGTCCCAGGACACTGTTGTGCTGGTCGGAATCCACTTTAGGTGATTCCCCTAGCCCCCTTCAGCTGATGCCCTTATCCAATTTAGGGTCTCCCTTACTGTCCTGAGCCTCTTCTTTACTGTGAATTTATACTGTACTTGATTTTGTATTATATTGTGTTACTGCTAAGATGTTAGATATTGTGATGTTCTGTTGCTATCTTGTACACTGCAATGTTTGTTTATTATCAATTGTAGTCACATTCTATGTACTGTATTTACTCCCAGTTCCCTTCCCACAGGACACATCTGGAAATGAACTATTTTTGGCTCAGTATGCCTTCCTGGTGAAATGCTTGAATAAATGAATAAATGAATAAAGTTCCCAGATCTTCTCATGCTCCCCATGTGCCCATATACCTCATTGTTTGTACTAGCACTTTCCCAGAATGTTCCTGCTTTTTTCACCTTATGTTTATGCAGATTCCACCTTCTGCACTTCCTTATGTGCATTTGCACCTTCCCAGGTTGTTTATACACATTCCTGTGTACTTATGTACAGTAGCTCCTCACACACCCTCATGTATGTATGTATATACCTACAGGGTGTTCCTGTGCACCTCAACGCATGTGTCTGACCCTCCCATGTGTGTCCCATGTGCTCAAGGAATTGGTATTTTTAAAAACAAGTGGCAGCCAGCCCTGGACATCTAGCTATTTCAGAAGCTTAAGAGGAAATCCCTTTAAGTCATGATCTTCAGGAATTAATCTTCACCATTGATTCACACTAATGGGTCATAGCAGGGCACTAGGACCCTGCAGGAGTCAGAACTTTTCAGGAGGGCTGGTGCCAAGGCAAGCTGTGCACATGCACAGCACCATGAGAGTGGCTCGTGGTGCCAGGCTTATCTCAGCACCAGCCCTCAACTGCCCCAGTTTGTTTTTCCCCAGCTTCAACTGCTCTTGGTGACATCACCACTCTCCGCTGGAGTTAAAACTTCACGTCTATGTGAGAACAGCATTCAGTTCTTTTCTGTTTTAGTATTTGCAGCTAGAGTTTATTTTTGTGTCAGTTTAATGATTTCACAAAAATATTAATGTCAATTTTTCTCTCACCTCTACTGAGTCTGTGGTTGATGGCCATGAAGGATGGCGGTGGGAGCATTTCAGATAGGCTGCTTCAACAGCCTGGCGCCGTGTCTGGTCCACTTTCCCCATCAGGAAGGGTTCTGACCACAGGCAGTCCTGTGCTTGGGAAGAAAGACAGTTCTACTGAAAGTATAAAGGGCATGCCGTCGCTGATTCTGGTTGGGTTCTTGGCATGGCTCAGCCTAAGTTCTTGCTCTTCCCTTGGAAGGGGAAGAAATGGTACCACTCAGGTTGTCCTCTGGGAGGTCTGCTGTGAGACCCTTTGTCTCCCTTTGGTACTGAGATGTCGAGGTCTCCAGCCTGGAGTCCCCCCTGTCTTTAAGTGGGGACCCTGGTGGGCAGTTCCACCTTTCGGCAGCTCTTTGGAGAAGTGGGTGCAGTGTCAGGCTCATGTGTCTCTGCCAGTGGATCCCATCCCTGACCCTTCAGGGCCAGTGGGACTGGAGTCATGGGGTTCTGAAGCCAGGAGAATTTGGCTCTGGTAGCACCTGACTCTGTCCTACTGGCTGCACCCCACATTCTGTCCTTGGTGGGACCAGTTGGGTGCCGTTGCCTTTCACTTTGTTGCCAGCTGAGTCATTGACCCTTGGTCTGGTTCTAATGTCGGCACAGGGTTTTGGCCTTCAGAGCCTGGTGCCAATTCCAGTGTTGGTCCCAGCACCATGTCGACATCATGTCAGCACTGAACTGGCTTGTGTCAGCGCTGGGTCAGCCAGGGATCTCCTGGTGCAGATTCAGTCCCCACTCGCCTTTGGGGCCTGGGCTGGTGCCAGTCCTGATGCTGGGTTGCTGCCATGGATGGCACTGGGTGATACCATGGAAGGTGCCTGACGGCCTTGTAAGTCACTGTAACCTATTATTTTATTTTTATTCATTCCCTGTTTCACTCATCTCAGGAGCTTGTTCACAGGGTTAATTACTTTAAAATGTCTTTCTTTCTGTTAATATAAAAAGTTTTTGAAACATTTTACTTATTAATCTGTGTGTTTTAGAAGCTTAGCAGTTAATTTCACAGCATTTGCATATCACTAATGGCGTTCTCTTTTGTGACTTCATACTTTATACATTCCATTTTTGTAGAAGGCTTTCTTGCTTTTGAAAAACTTCCTGAAATGACACAAAGCAATTTTGGTTTGTTACCAGCTCACTGGATTCCTGTGCTGATACAACATAATTTTACTGCTGCTCAAAGAAGCTTGACCCCTTAGTAACTGAAGCAGTGGATTTACCTTAACTTCATTCAGCACTCATATGTTGTGTGTATTTTAGTCTGAAAGACATAAAATTTGTATCCATGTTTTAAACTGCACCGCTTACATGAGGCTCTTTTTCACAGTTCTTTTTAGTTTGCAAGCATTTAATTTGAGTTTAGCCTTAACTGGACTGTGCAGCAGCCGATTCCATGTATGCACGGTAGCATCGAGTGACGTCATCACGTCATCCCACAGGAATTTCCAAACAGGCTCAAGAGGACATTGAAACAGTGGTGCACAGCAAGCTAAGGCTGCAACAGCCATTTTGAGCAGCCCAGAGTCTAGAAAATACTTTGTTTAAACAAAGGCAGCACATAGTGGCAAGGTAAGCTAACCAGTCCAGTTAAGGCTAAAGTCAAATTAAATGCTTGCAAACTAAAGAACTCCAACACCGTCAGGGTCTCCTGCGGCCTCTGTCTGGCAACCAGCATCTTTGACTCCGTAGTCCTCCCTGCCCTCGGTCCTCCGGTGAGCAATTTCATCATTAGGCCACTCTTATGGAGCAGTGGGTTCAGCAGTTGTCCCGACTTCCTGAGCTGGTGGGATTAGTCCTGGGGCCTTGGGACCTAGGGCTTCGAACCCACAGGTGGGGACAGTTGGTCAACCTTGTCATCGACACCTTCAGTGCCGTCGATACTGCATTCCTTGTGCTATTCCCCTCACATGACTGCGGCGAGGGGCCAGCACAGGTACCTCTTTGTTCTTCTCAGATTTTCAGATCTTCATCCTTGTGTAACCCTAGATGGCGCTATCCCAGGGCTACTACCCCTGCCTGATTTGCCACTAACAGGTTGAGGGCCTGGATCCAATGGCGGTGCCTCCACCCAGAGGTCAGGGTTTGCAATAGTTAAACTAACTTGGTCACAGCCCTCTGGGACACTGCAACCCCCTTTCTTCCCACTAGTGGCCCACACAATATATCAAATTACCTTCACAGTATACACTTACCCCAGGTCTGGTTCCGGCACTGGGACCTCCTGTGAAATGAGATACAGTGCAACAATCACAGTACAGTACTTTAACATAGACAAATACCTCAGGCAGTATAACTTTGCTGAAACAAGCAGCTCTGATTTATTTAGGGGATATAACAAGGACAGGGAAATCAGGTTAATTAGCTTATCACTCTAATATCTACCTATGGCTCTGTGCACAGGCCTATCCTATCAGTTACTGTCCCTGGGTACCCAAGCCCTAGTGGCTAGTCCAAACCGTGGCAGCTGGTAGGGGCCCTTTCACACAGAGAAAGGAGAATTAAACAGTCAGCAGTACAGTAATTCCATTTGGATTTAATGTGGCAATTCAACAGGGAGTGACCCTGAATTAGTACTCACGACCTCCAAATAAGATAGGGTCCTTCAATGTCAGCAGGGCTCACTTGAGGTACACAAACCTCTTCACACATCCATATAAAAAAGCACTATACCAGGCAGGCTGCATCTGTATCCCAATCGCAATTACTGCACAATACCGGAGAACACACAGCAGATTCAGTTCCTGACAGACAGAGTGCAATTTTCAGCAATTCCTCCAGTCTTCTACAGGGTGAGCCTGGTTTCTACTCTTCAGAGATCCTTTGATTCTTTTCACAGGGACAGATTCAGTCCTAACAAGCTGTTACACAAGCTGCAGACCGGAACTCTGGGCCTTACACACGTTTTTGACTAAAACTGCACACTGAAAAAGCACAGGGCTCCTTCCTTCTTCACTGCCAAAGCTCAACTGAAACTCCAACCGACAAAACCGGCACTTCCTTTGAGTTCCTCCAAGTTCTTGACTGGATTGGCTGTCACTCACAAGACTGTTGCTGTTGGTCCAAAAGGCACTGAAGTCTAAACTACATCTCCCAGGTCACTGCCCATACAATCCTCTTGTGGCTGGCTCAGATTATGAGTCCAAGTTCTGATTCGTCCAAGGCACCATTTTAGAGCTAGCTTACCCCACACTGATTGGTCCAGTTCAGCAGTTCAAAACTAGAATGGGAACTAGCAGACACAGTTCTGACTGCAAAGAAAGCAGGTTAGACAAACTGTAATTTCATTATTACTCTAAATAATTTCTGGCAAACAGTTACATCTTTCAGATAGGTTCCTTTGCACTCCTAGTGACTGCAAAAATGAAGTGAATTGGCAGCAGCTCAGTGGTACTCAGAGAAGCACACAGTCCCCCATACAAACTAACTATGTCTGCAAGCAGACAGCTCTTAAAAGACAGTACCAGAGGCTCTAAAACACTCACTGATAAATGGCTTAAATGCCAAACACCATTCAGGCTTGGAGCATTCAAGCAAGCTCCTGGAAGTCTTGGGAACCCCCATTTGCAGGGGGTTACACCCTTCCTGGCCTGGGAGAAGCAGCGTCCGCGTCAAGCAAGTACCCATAAGTTTCAACTGCAACCATATACATTTGCATTAGGCTGCATGTAATCATCAGTCAATATATCATTTACCAAGAACACATTTCTGAAACATTGCAGCGTCACTCTTTACACAGTATTACATACACATTGTACCATAACTCAAGTTATTACCTCTTGTACATGAAACCTGAAGAGAGGCCCTTCCTATCAGTTACCTTGGGGCTGGATGGGGCAAGGGCACCATATAGAGAGCAACACAAGTAACTTGGAGTTAGCACTGATGCTCAGTTTGGGCAATGAGCTCGGGACACATACACTCCTTTATGGACAACATTGAGAGGCAAGTCCACAGGCCTCCCAAGTGAATCATAACTGAGGTGCACCACAGGCTTTACAGCTCGACCAGTCTTTCTAGGGAACTGTTATAGTCTCTGCACTCTGAGCCTCATTTTCAGCATTGTCCTCACTTGTCAGGGGAGTCTCCATTGGGGTAGAGAGGCTAGAACTTGGGGCACTTTCAGCTCCAGGAGTTACAGTTTCTGAGTCCACAACATTTGGCTTGCATGGAGAGCTTTCGGACACTGGCAGTGGACTGTCAGGGCACTCAAATACTCTTCTTGTTCGGTGTATCACCAGTCTGCCCCAATCTATCATTTTCCTCCCTGAAAGCTCAAACAGTTCAACCATGCACAATGATTCCATTTCATCTGATCTGATGCTTTGCACTTCACTTTCTGGGAGCATTGGCTCCAGGGATGAAGCTGGGGGCTTAGACAGTCCAGAAGGCCCAGCTTCATCTCCAGTATTGACTAGGGGATTGCCCTGAAACAATTGACTCAGTTCGTAAGAAGGATAGTATTCAAAGTCACTCTCACTTTCTTCCGATATGGACTGACAGTCATGCTCAACTGGGACTTGTGGAGGGAACACTTTAACTTTGCTTCTGTAGGTGCAGACTTTCTTGATCTTTTCTTAGCAGCAGCTCTAGTCACTGGTCCAGAAGGGGCATCTTCAGGGCTCAGACTCAATTAAGATTTGTCCAATGGGCAGTAAATGATTTCTATGCATTGTTTTACATCTTTGAATTATTCTCACGCCTTACTTTGTACACTGGCAGATCATCTAGTTTGCCCACTACAATGTGAGGGAGATGGTGCCATCTGTCAGCAATCTTGTGCTTGCCATGCAGTCCCAGATTTCTTAGCATACCCGATCTCCCTCCTGGAGTTCCTGTGCTTTCACCTTTTATCATACCTTTCTTTGTTGCCAGATTTCTTTTGGCAGCCATGGTTTGAGCCAGTTAGTCGCATGAGTTAGCTGGGCCTTTAACTTTTGCACATACTGTAAATAGTTGTCAGCTTGAACCCCATCAGGAGAGACCCCAAAACACACATCTACTGGTAGTAGAGCTTCTCTTCCAAACATCAGGCGGTGGGGAGAATCCAGTGGCATCACTTTTGGTGCAGTTATAAGCATGTACCAGGGTGCTAATTTGTTGGCTCCATCTAGGCTTGTCCTTTGGGTGCAGGGTGCCTAGCATATCTAGCAAAGTGCGGTTGAAACGTTCAGGCTGTGGGTCCCCTGGGGTGGTAAGGAGTGGTTCTGGACTTTCGCACTCCCCACAGAGAAAGCATCTCTTTGATCAGACGACTCTCAAAGTCTCTCCTTGATCAGAATGGATTCTTTGTGGAGCCCATAGTGAACAAAAAGTTTTCTACAAGTACTTTGGCCACAGTGGATGCTTTCTGGTCTTTGGTGGGGAAAGCTTGGGCATATCTCGTGAAATGGTCAGTGACCACCAGCACATTACTGATATTTCTTTGATCTGACTCCAAACTCAGAAAATCAATACAGACCAGCTCCATGGGTGCACTGGTGGTGATGTTAACAAGGGGCAGCCCTCTGGGGCAAAGCTTTCCTCTGTAAGCAGCGACTACAAGGTTCGAATGTGTTGCTCCACATCAGCCCCCATCTTAGGCCAATAGAATCTGGATCTCACCAAGTCAAGTGTTCTGTCTATACCAAGGTGCCCCATGTGGTTGTGCAAGGACCTCAGTACTGAGTCTCGAAGGCAGTGAGCAGCACCAGTTGTTGTTTGTCTACTTGTCCCCTCTGTCTACTGTTTCTCTGTATAACAGTTTATTGATCAGTTTCAACTTAGGACCTTCTTTGTATAACAGTGCAGTTCTCAAATCAGTGGAGCGTAATTTGGACACATCTTTTCCTGCATAGAGGGCTTCTAAAGCTGCTTTGATCATGGGATCGCGGGATTGAGCCCGCCGAATACTGTCATTGTCCAGCTGAGGCAGTGCACCAATGTCTATTGCAGAAAAGTGGCAATAGGGGCAGGTATGCAATTCTCAGAGGGTCCCAAGCAATCCACCATGCAGTCCACTGCGTCCGTGGACATTTGTTCCTCCCTGTCAAACTTCCGGCAGAGTGCCGAATGTCAGGTTCTGCCAATCGGACCCAATCATTCTGGGGAACAGGCCTCGGGAGAGCATCAGCATCTATGTGGTTCAGACCTGCTCGGTATTCGAGAGCATAGTCATATGTAGATAATGCAGAAAGCCACCTATGGCCAGTGGCATCCAACTTAGCTGAGGTCTGCACATAGGTCAAAGGATTATTGTCAGTTTTACTAGTATTTTAGCCCCATACAAGTACTCATGGAATTGGTCTACAATAGCCCACTTCAAAGTTAGGAACTCTAACTTATGTACAGGATAGTTCTTTTCGGATGGGGTCAGGCTTCTACTGGCAAAGGCCACTGGTCTCAGGCCATTCTCGTGCTCTTGGTACAACACAGCCCCCAACCCTTGCAAGCTAGCATCAGTGTGCAGGACGAAGGTTTTCTTGATCGGCATAGGCCAGCACTGGAGCATGGGTAAGTTGATATATGTTCTCATGAAAAGCAGTCTCACAATCAGGAGTCCAGCGGGCCCCAAATACTTCACTCGGATGAAAATACACTCTTTCAGTCTTGAGGGATGCTGACTTTTGGTATTTTGTGGGTTGGGGATACCCTTGAGTAAGGTTAAGTAAAGGCGGATCACTCTTGAATAGTCCTTGATGAGCGCCGATAATAACCACAGAATCCCAGGAATCTTTGCAGTTCTTTTTAGATTTTTGGCTGTGGCCAGGTGGTCAAGGCTCAACTTTACTTGGGTTGGTCTCTATTCCTCGTGGATACTATGTGTCCCACATACTTTACTGATGTTTGAAAGAATTGACACTTATCAATGGACAGTTTAAGGCCAAAGTCCTCCAGTCGGTCCAATACCTTAAATAATCTGCTCTCATGTTCCTCCAGTGAGCTGCCAAACACAATAACATCATCTAGGTATACCAGGCACTCTAGTAAGTTCATGTCCCCACTGCACGCTCCATCAATCGTTGAAAAGTAGCTGGGGCACCTGAAATCCCTTGAGGCATCCTCATGAATTCATAGAAGCCAAGCGGACAGATAAAGGCCGTCTTCTCACGGTCCTCTGGGGCCATCGGGATCTGGTAGTACCCACTGCGGAGATCCAGCACAGAGAACCACTTGCTCCCGCTTAGGCAGTCCAAAGCATCCTGAATGCGGGGCATTGTGTACTGATCAGGGATAGTCCGCGGTTTAAGGTGCGATAATCCACACACATCCTTACTGTTCCATTCTTTTCCTCACTACCACAATGGGGAAGCATAAGGGCTTCTGGATTCTTGTATTACACCAGCAGCTAACATCTCTTGCAGATGCGTCTCACATCATCTATGTCAGCAGGTGCCAGGCGCCGAGACCTCTCACGAAATGGTCTTTCGTCATGCAGCCGGATATTGTGCTCAGCTCCTTGCACGCATCCTACATCCCATTCCTTTAAAGAAAACACCTGGTCTCTCTGGGCAAGCTTTCACTGATCCTCACTTTCCATTCAGCTGACAGCGGGAGTCGCCAAATCAAACAAGTGAGGCGTTACTCTGTCATTCTTCCTTGAACTCTTGCTGCTGGGTAGCACTGCAGTGTCTGCACAATGCACATTAGCCAGGATGCAACCTCTGTTTACTCGAATGTCTCTTCAGACACATTATGAACTTGGACCATTACCCTTCTGGCATAAGCATGGGCTCTAGCGGGCAAAATACTAGGCTTGACCAGCAGTCCCTCTGGCAATTTTCCATCGCCTGGTGCATCCAACATTAATATTTTATTCTTAACATCCTTTCTGATACGGACCTCTCCTGTAAGGTACACTGGGCATTTGGCGCCAGGATCAGAGACTCAGGATCCTTCTTCCATACAATTCCGACCGGTTCCTCTGGTTCTGTTTTTCAGCATCTCTCTGTGCCTCATAGGCCTTCTTAATTAAACGGAACTCTTAAAGCTCTACTAGTCTTTGACCCTGTTTTTCATAACACAACTGTGCCAGCCTTCCGAACATATGAGCATTTGTTCCAGTCAACAAGGGACACCATCATACAGTCCAGTGGGGGACACACTAAGGCTAGGGTCTCTACTTGTTCGCCACTCCAGCCACGGAGGTGGGGAAAGACAGCCAAATTCGGATATACCCGAATAGGGTAGGCCTTCCACTTAACCCCCATACATGCAGTCCTCTAATGGTTGTAAGGTACGCCTGACAAATGCTTCTGATACCAATCCTGGAACATAATTGTCACTTGGGAGCCACTGTCTAATACAGCTCTTGAGACACTCCATTCACTCTACAGTGGTCTCCATGGAGGGACCCACTATTCTGGACCAGTCTGGAGAGGCGGTAGTGGGGGCCTGGGCAACTGACCTTGCCACAAAAGGACGTGAATTAGCATTTTGGTGCCTCACTGGGATCATGTCGCACCTCTTAACCACTGATTTCTTCTCCGAAGCTCTCCTTGTAGCCTATATGCAACTTTGTCAGTGTCTTTTGGGGACTGGCATTCCCTTTCATGTGCCCATCTTTCCCACAATTATAGCAAAACATACTTTCTGGAGTTTGAGCTGGCGAGGCGCCACACACTGGGAGCCAGGGCGGGGTATTACTAACTGGAAACCTGGGTGCCATCTCTGTCTCGGCGTGGATAAGCATTTGAGACATCTGTCAGTTTCTCCACTTCCATGGTCAAGGAATTGAGTTTGGAGCTGTTATCAGCAGGAGATACATGGTGGGTACCCCACCCCCATAGAGATGCAGTCGGATATAGGTCAGGGCCCGTACTTGCAGGCGTGGCCTTCAAAAGGACTGTTTTTGAATTCCGGATCTCTCTCAACAGTTCGCCCCATTGTGGCATATCTTTTTCCTTGTCAGAGCACTCATTGACTGTCAATCTCTGCCCTGAACTTCACTTGATGGGTCACCCTCAGTCACTCAGGTCGTAGCCACAGCTGTTGGTGCAGGTACCTCCCGAGGTCGCCTTTTCTCAACTCCCGAATTTCTCTCATTAACTCATCATAGGAGGGTGGGATTCCAGTCGATTTGCCAGGCGTAACTGAAGCAACAGCAGTTCTGAGAAGGGGCAGACTTAAGGATTCTGTCCAGTCTGGTTCGGTCCAGTTCAATCGCTGGCAAACTACCCTTTCTGAGGCATTCTTGCAACAATTTTCCAGCCGAGACATACACAGACAACAACTCCTTGGTACTGTTGTGCATTTCTTACTCTCCACCACAGGTCCTCATCAGAATCTGGGCTCCCATACACATTCTCCAAGGCCTCAAGATAGCCTGTCAGTCGCTTCAGGGTTCACTGGCCCGCTTAGCACGGATGGTAGCCAGGGCAGGACCTCGGAGGCTCTCATTAACCCTTGCTTTTCGTCTTCCGAGCATTGCCATTCTAGCACTTGGGGCAACATAGTCTATCCAGGTCTCCCAGTCATCCTCCCTTGGGGGTGGGGAGGTGCCAGAGAAGATCCTCAACCTTCGGTAAGAGTCGTGACTAATGGCCGTGCAGAAATTGAGTCTGCATTGGTTCAGCCACCATTACGGGCACTGGAGCAGGAGAGGGTGTTGGGGAGGAACACCTAGGTGGCAAGAATAGTTTCTTCAAGTCTTCCACAGTTTCCCTCTCCCAGCAACCATTCAGCAAATTCTCCTCAAAAGTTTCAGATAGTGGTGGGGCTGATTCCCCGGCTCTTACTGTCCTTAGTTATCACTCTCCAAGCAGTGAGGGCTCCTCTGGGGTAATGGTCTGTGGCACTTTGGAGCTATCTATGGGATCCTTAAACTCTACTAGGGCCAGGGAAAGTGTGGGTGACAGATTAGCATGCCGACCCACCACCACAGGGTTTGTAAACCTTCCACCTTGAAAGTACTCCCTGCACAGCGTCGTATTGATACCCAGGGGATGTCCAGGATAAGCATAGCATTTTGGGGTCGATCTCCTCCCAGTACACCACTCCACCAGCGGTGCACAGCCACGCCTGTCGGGTACCCATTTTTTTCTTAACAGTGGTTCGAATATGGCCACTAGAGGACACACAATCCCAGCGGTGAGCCTCCAAGATGTAAACCCTAGATGGCGCTATCCCAGGGGCTACTACCCCTGCCTGATTTGCCACTAACAGGTTGAGGGGCCTGGATCCAATGGCGGGTGCCTCCACCCAGAGGTCAGGGTTTGCAATAGTTAAACTAACTTGGTCACAGCCCTCTGGGACACTGCAGCCCCTTTCTTCCCACTAGTGGCCCACACAATATATCAGAATTACTTCACAGTGTACACTTACCCCCAGGTCTGGTTCTGGCACTGGGACCTCCTGTGAAATGAGATACAGTGCAACAATCACAGTACAGTACTTTAACATAGACAAATACCTCAGGCAGTATAACTTTGCTGAAACAAGCAGCTCTGATTTATTTAGGGGATATAACAAGGACAGGGGAAATCAGGTTAATTAGCTTATCACTCTAATAATTCATTATGGCTCTGTGCACAGGCCTATCCCTATCAGTTACTGTCCTGGGTACCCAAGCCCTAGTGGCTAGTCCAAACCGTGGCAGCTGGTAGGGCCCTTTCACACAGAGAAAAGGAGAATTAAACAGTCAGCAGTACAGTAATTCCATTTGGATTTAATGTGGCAATTCAACAGGAAGCGACCCTGAATTAGTACTCACGACCTCCAAATCAAGATAGGGTCCTTCAATGTCAGCAGGGCTCACTTGAGGTACACAAACCTCTTCACACATCCATATAAAAGAAAGCACTATACCAGGCAGGCTGCATCTGTATCCCAATCGCAATTACTGCACAATACCCGGGAGAACACACAGCAGATTCAGTTCCTGACAGACAGAGTGCAATTTTCAGCAATTCCTCCAGTCTTCTACAGGGTGAGCCTGGTTTCTACTTCAGAGATCCTTTGATTCTTTTCACAGGACGATTCAGTCCTAACAAGCTGTTACACAAGCTGCAGACCGAACTCTGGGCCTTACACACGCTTTTTGACTAAACTGCACACTGAAAAAGCACGGCTCCTTCCTTCTTCACTGCCAAAGCTCAACTGAAACTCCAACTGCAAAACCGGCACTTCCTTTGAGTTCCTCCCAGTTCTTGACTGGATTGGCTGTCATTCACAATAGACTGCTGTTGGTCCAAAAGGCACTGAAGTCTAAACTACATCTCCAGAGTCACTGCCCATACAATCCTCTTGTGGCTGGCTCAGATTATGAGTCCAAGTTCTGATTCGTCAAGGCACCATTTTAGAGCTAGCTTACCCCACACTGATTGGTCCAGTTCAGCAGTTCAAAACTAGAATGGGGAACTAGCAGACACAGTTCTGACTGCAAAAGAAAGCAGGTTAGACAAACTGTAATTTCATTATTACTCTAAATAATTTCTGGCAAACAGTTACATCTTTCAGATAGGTTCCCTTTGCACTCCTAGTGACTGCAAAATGAAGTGAATTGGCAGCAGCTCGAGTGGTACTCAGAGAAGCACACAGTCCCCATACAAACTAATTATGTCTGCAAGCAGACAGCTCTTAAAGAGACAGTACAGAGGCTCTAAAACACTCACTGATAAATGGCTTAAATGCCAAACACCATTCAGGCTTGGAGCATTCAAGCAAGCTCCTGAAGTCTTTTGGGAACCCCCATTTGCAGGGGTTACACCATGCCCCAGAGTTTGGGTTGGGGGCCCTGAGTGCCCTTGTGGTGCTGGCCATAGTGCCGCCTTCGATTCTGGTCTTGGTCGCTGTGTTCGGTTCTGCATGTGGTGCCATTCATGGCGCCAGCTTCGGTGCTGTTTCCGTGCTGGTGCCACCTCAGATGCAGGGTTTCTCGACTCTGATTCAAGGAGCACCCTCCTGTGCTCTTTCTTTCCTTTCTTTATATACTATCCCTCCTGGGCTAGTAGAAGATAATATTGAGCCTGATCCTGGTTGATTAGGAGATGACTGATGAGGATTCTTCCTTTGGAGTGGAAAGTAAGCCCTCTACTTCAGCAGAGCCTTTGGTCGAGGACCTGGCCTTTAAATATCTACCGAAGAACATGAATTCTACTCTCTCTTTCTCTCTCCAGACATCAGAGGTGGATCTGGGAAAGCTATTGCGCCTTCAGTATCTGCATGTTCCGGAGATCCCTGTGGAACTGACTCCTCTGGCACAGCCCTCTTTTGAGACTCTCTCACAGATGGTGTGGGATAATCCGGCGCTTATTCCTTCTGTGGCTAAGTCCATAGATAGGAGTATGCTTCCCTAAGGATCAACCAATCCTGGCCTCCCAAGCTTTTGCAGATGCCATTGTGGTCTTGGCGAGAAATGACAAAACTGTACTCCCTCAGGAATCTGCAGCTCATCCGTAAATAAAGAATCCAGTAAGACTGACACCCTAGGGAAGTGAGTCTTCGCCACTGCTACCCTAGGAATGCGTATTGCTAACTACCAGGGCTACTTCTCACAATAAGAGTATACCCTCTGGCATTTGCTGAAAACCTTAGTCAAAGCTCTTCTGGAGTTGGATGCTGCTTCAGAGCTTCTTCAAACCATTACTAGAGACATCGAGTCCAATAACCAGCAACAAAAGGCTGCTATGGATGCTTTGACACTGCCTCTAGGGCAGCAGCAGCAGATTTGCACCTGACACCACTCATGGTTATGGACCTTGGGTTTACAAATGATGCTCAACAATGAGTCATGAATTTACCATTTGATGGAGTTTATCTGTTTGGCCCTCAGGTGGAGCAGGCACTGGAGACACACAGAAAACTAGGACTGCCATTAAGACTGCCAGACGCTCTGCCGCCTCAACGGGTCAGGAACCACCGACAGTTTCATAACTGCCGGTCCTTTCAAGCAAAAGGCAAAGGGGTTTCAACAAGAATCAAGTCCCTCAGCTGCAAAAGAAAATGCAGCAGAAAGCATAAGGTGCAAAGATGCCTAGTGTCACCCTCTGAGATTCCGCCCAAGTCCCACCTCAACTGTCTGAGGGGACTTTTCTTCGGCAGTAGGGATGTCTTACTCAGTTTTACAACCAATGGAAGTTAGTCACATCGGACAAATGGGTTCTCAGAATAATTTGCAAGGGTTACTCTCTAAATTTGTCAGAACCTTCCCAGATCATCCACCCAAATGACAACCCAAGCTGTCTGTCACTCAGTCAGGCCTCCTTGCTTCTGAGATTCAAGGCCTTCTGAACAACAGGGCAGTAGAAATAGTTCTGCAGGATCAAAGGAACACTGGTTTCTACCCCATTACTTCCTAGTTCCAAAGAAAACAGATGGTATGTGCCCTATTCTAGACCCATAGAAGTTAAATTCCTTTACAAGGAGAAGTTCAAGATGTTATCACTTGGTACGCTTCAACCTCTGATTCATCAAAACGATTGACTGGCCTCCCTGGACATGCAGGACGCCTACCAACATGTTCCCATGCATCCAAACCATCACAAGTATCTCCAATTTGTAGCTATGGATCAGCACTACCAATCAGAGCCCTGCCCTTTGGGCTGTCCTGACGCATTCGAGTCTTTACAGAGTGCTTTGCAGTACTCGCAGCACATCTCAGGAAACTCAGAATTCAAGTGTCCCATATCTGGATGACTGGCTTCTAGCATGCCCATCCAGACAAGGGATGCAGGAAGCTGTTGCCACGGCTTCCAAATTCTTCACATCTATGGGAGTTCTGTTGAATCTGGAAAATCACAGCTCCAGGCATTCCAACAGCTCCTCTTCATAGGAGCTCCTGGACACCTCCAGAGCAAGGGCCTTCCTTCTGGAGGACAGAAGAATGATATCCTACAGATGGCTTGCTTCATCAAGGAGAATGACTCAGTCCGAGCTCTCTCAATGCAGCGGATGCTGGGTCTCATGGCATCATCGATGTTCATGGTGCCTTGGCTCATCCTCACATGAGGACCACTTAGTGGATGCTCAGTACTCAGTGGTCCCCGGCCACATATCTACTGTCCTTTCACATCAAGGTGATGGAACCTCTAAAGCAGCCACTCACCTGGTGGACTCAAGAGGACAACCTGCTTCAAGGGTTTCCTTTGCTCCACTGGAGGCACAGATCACCATCACCACAGATGCATCTCTAATCGGCTGGGCGCTCACTGTCAGACTCTCTGCACCCAGGGTCTGTGGAACCAGGACAAAGCTCAACTCCACATAAATGTCCTGGAAATGAGAGCTGTTCTACACTTTCCGAGCCCTGAAGGACTTCCTCTGTCACAAAGCAATTCTCCTTCAGAAGGACAACAAAGCGGTGATGTACTACATCAACAAGCAGGGCAGAGCACTCTTACCCCTATGTAGGGATGCAGTGAGAGTGTGAGAAATGGTGCCTAGAGCATGAAGCCCTGATCCAAGCAGTCTACCTACCAGGAGTCCAGAATGATCTGGCAGATCACCTCAGCAGAACAGAGGCAGACCCTCATGGGTGGTATCTCGACATAAACGTTGTGCAGTTGCTCTTCAAGAGTGGGGCACACGGACCTGAACTGTTTCGCATCCTCTTGCAACACAAAACTGCCTCTATTCTGCTCCAGAAATCCAGAACCTGGCACTTTCTGTCAGGATGCGTTCAGACTGTGGTGGACAAGACACTCAGTGTATGCATGTCCACCTCTTCTCTTAGTTCAGAGGGTGCTGCACAAGTTGGAGGCACAGAGGGGCAGAATGATCCTCATCACCCCATTCTGGCCTCATCAGATTTGATTTCCGCTGATCAACAAATTGTGGAAACTCACCGAGTCAACCACCACTTCAGTTGGACCTGCTGTCCCAGGGCCCAGTGGTCCATCCAGCCTGAGATCCTTCATCTCCACGCATGGCTCATGAGGATATAAAGTGAATAGATCTGATGTCTCCCATAGAGTCTCAGACATTCTCCTAGCAGCACACAAACCTGCTACTAGGAAATCTTTTACGGCAAAGTGGAAATGTTTTTCCACCTGGTATGCAGAGTCTTTACTGGACCCCTTTGTCTTGCCCACCTAACAAAGTCCTGAGTATCTGCTAGACCTGTCAAACACAGGACTACAATATTCAGCTGTGAAGGTCCATCTGTAAGTGATTTCAGCCTATCACGAGCCTGTACATTCTATGTCCCTGGCTCAATTACCCCTGGCTAAGAGGTTCCTTAAAGGTATAATCCATACTAGGCCACCAGTCAGGAAATCGGTAACCGCTGGGATATTAACCTTGTGCTATACATGCTCACCCATTAACCTTTCGAGCCTTTAGCAACATGTGAGCTGAAGTTCCTGACCTGGAAGGCCACCTTTCTTGTATCCATTACCTCCGCTCGAAGAGTGTCTGAAATACATCGCTGGTCACAGCCCCCCGTATACTGTATTTCACAAGGACAAGGTGGTTCTCAGAACTCACCCTAAGTTTCTCCCCAAAGAAGTCTCGAATTCCACCTGAACCAGCCTTTGGTTCTTCTGACCTACTTTGCAAACTTCCAGAATGAAGGAAGTGTGCCCTGCATTCTCTGGATAGTAAAGGTTTTACTGTTCTGTAAAGACAGAACTAAAGAGATCCATAAATCAAAGCAACTCTTTGTCTCCTTCAGCATGGCCGGCTGGGTCAGCCTGTAGCTATCAGATGTATTTGGCGTAGCTGGTAGCATGCCTTCACCAATGCTACTCCATAGCACAGGTTAAACTGGAAGGCAGAGTATATGCCCATTCTACCAGGGCAGTCGAGCATCCCTGGCAGAAATTGAAACCTGACATTACAGACATCTGCAATGCAGCTACTTGGAGCTCAGTGCACACTTTTTTGAAGCACTATGCTTTGGATGTCCATGCCAGACAGCATCCATCCTTTGGCAGGACAATCCTGAATGGACTTCTGTCCTAAGTGAGCTCCTCTCTTCTGCCACCCTTCTCGGGGATTATTTTAGCTCGGTACTCTCCCATCAGTGTGAATGAGTGGTGGAGACTTTATGTCCAGGAAGATATGAAAATATATACCTACCATAATTCTTGATCTTCTTGGACAAAGTCTCAACCACTTATTCACACGCCACCCTCCATCCCTGAGCTCACTGATCTGTTTTGGTCTTCACTTTCTCGATTGCTGGGCTATGAAGACTCTGTTGTGTTGACCTTCTTATATGGGTCATTGGACTATCTTATGTCCGTCATAGGTTAGTTTCACTAAGTTGGTTTTACTCTGCACCTCCTCGGTCAAAAGGTACTGAGGTGGTTGGAATGTTGACACCGAGGTAGCCTATGGCATGAGCCCAGCTCGCAGTGCAGCTTCCTCGTGGCCCTACCTCAGGCACTGGCCGTCAGAAGATTTTGGCTCCTGCTCAGTCCTAGTGCCTCCACGTAGTCTCATCAATGTGAATGAGTGGTGGAGATTTCGTCCAGGAAGATCAAGAATACCGTAGGTATGTCATTTTCATTTGCTTCAGCGTATGGTAAGAACCGCTACCCTGTCACTGTAGGCTGCCATTAAGGAACATGAAGGATGCTGCGGGCTCTGCCTGGCCAAGTCACTCCTGTGGTGGAGTGGCTATGGCACCTGCCTCTGGCCGCGTCGGGGACCTGAGACTGCGGTTCGTTTCTCCCAGGTCCCACTGTAGTGCGGCTTTCTTTTAAAAAATAAAAAGTTTCCTGCTCCAACTTTCCTTTTCCCTAAGTCCACGCCTCCCTGGAGTTGATTATTATAAGTCCCGGGGTGTCACATTTCCATGTTGGGAGATGGGGCAAAGCCCCAAAAGAAAGACAGTTGTTGATTTTGCAATGGTGTGTGCTCTTGTTGTTTCAGTCAGGATTTTTCCCAACGCTGTTAGAGGGCATAATTGTGTCTGCAACGTTGTATGTGTGCCTGACTCTGTCCGTGACATTATGACCCCATGCTGGTGGGCCAGGAGATAAAGGAATTTAGGGGCTAAGATTAATTTTAGCAAGTCAGTTTTCCCTGCAAGGGAAAGGCGCAAAGCTTTCATCTATCCAGGTCAAACCTAGAGCCCCGTTGCGGGTCTCCCAGGTTAAGACCACTAATTTATTGAGATCCCTATGGAGTTTGACACCCAAATATGTAATCCCATCTGGGAACCATTTGAGGCCCAAGGAGTGGAAAGATGCAGGAGAGCAGCGTTTATTAAGAAGGAGTACCTCTGTTTTGGATTGATTGATGCACAGACCTGAAACCTGAGAGAAGCTGGAGACAATGGGAGTACATGACTGATGGCATGGTGGGCATTAGCCGTAGTGATAAGTAGGTCATCCACATAAAGGAAGGCCTTAAAAGTCTCTGCACCCACCTGTATACCCAGGATATTGGCAGCTTCCCTGATGGCAATGGCAAGGGGTTCTATGGCCAGTGCAAATAGTAGGGGGACAGTGGGCACCTTGCGAGTCCTCTTCTGTAGATTAAAGGAGGAGATTTCAGGCTGTTTGTAAGAACTGCAGATTTGGGCAGGTATAGAGGAGACACCCATTTTCAAAGGTGTTTCCAGTCAACATCTTTTCTAATGTGGTCATAAGATATGACCATTCGACCGAGTCGAAGGCCTTCTCAAGTCCACCTCCAGCCCTCGACCAGTGTGGTAGGACCCTGAACTTGAAAGATAAGTGAGGTTAGCGTTTGGAGATGGTCCAAACTGAGATGTCCCTAATAAATCCTACTTGGGATGGATGTATCAGTCCCAGGAGAGTACTTTCTAAGTGAGTAGCTAGTGGGTTACCACCTGTCCCGATTTTCACAGGACAGTCCTGATTTGGGCAGCTGTGTCCTGCAAAAACATGAAAATACTACATGTCCTGATTTTATAGTAGAAAAAATATTTTCTAACTTTCCACTAAATGTTGCAGAAAACTACAATACCTTAACTAAAATACATTGAAATGATAAGAAACAATAGAAGCAACTAGAAACTACGACACTTACCCTTAATTCTGATTATATAGAAAACAAGTCTGTTGCATTGGTCGAGGGTACATAGTATCCTGCGAAAATCATGTTTCACGAAGAAATGTCCCACTGGAAGCTTCCTAGCAGGTAACCCCTAGTAGCTAGGACTTACCGAGATTTTGGCGTCAGTATTTATTAGCAAAATCGTCCTATAACTCCCAAGCACAGTAGGATCATTGCCTTTCTGGAAGGACCAATATTATGGTCATGCATGGATGGGAGTAGTTCTGTTACAAAGGATGCTGAAATGCCCTCAGCATTTAGGTTTCAATATCCAACCCCAGTGATTAATTAAACCTGCCCCTGGGAGATTTATGTGGATCTACAGCACCACGGCAGCACGACTTTGAGTGTTGATGGGTGTCTCTAAAGTTGCTGCGTCTGTGGACTTAAAGTAGGGGTAGGGAGCTTAGATAGATAGCTGGAGGTAGAGTCTATTGAGGGTGGGGACAGGGAGGCATACAAGTGCTCATAGAAGCAGGCCGTTATTTCATTGATCTGACGTGTGGTTTGAAGTTTCCATTGGTGTCCTCAATCGTGATCCTCTTATTCATCTTGTCGGGCTTTTAACCAGCAGCCCAAGAGTTTACTTGACTTTTCTCCCTTCCCAATAATTATGTCTCAGTCTATGCATGGCCATTTCCGCTTGAGTGTGACGCTGATTACGTTTGTCCCTGGTGCTGTTTAGCTGTGCTAGTAACTTGGGTGTGTGTGTGGATGTGACCTTTTATGCTTTGTCTCCATCTCCACCAGTTCCTTTCTAGAGCAGCCTATTCTGCCTGTCTTCATTTCCTTCTGGCCACAGTATACCCTATTATTCTCCCTAGATTGTAACTTTGAACACTTCCCACAACATGGAATCTGTTATTTTTATTTTATTTAAACAGCAGTTTGAAAACCTTTGAGCCATAGGCTCATTTACAAAGGTATCTTGTCACAGTAAGACAAACCAAAATACACAGTATAGCAGTACAACACATAAGTATAACAGTAATTAAGACATAGATACAAACAAGCTGGTACAGGTAGGATGGATGCAAACAATACCAGAGTTATGTCATCCTTAGCAGCTTAGTAATAAGCTTTGTCATAAGTATTGATGCGACTTTGACTAGCGGCAGTTACAGCATCGGGTGTTAATAAGGTGGTTACGTAATGAAGTTTTGAAGCACGATATAGTTGGAGCTTGAGGAGATGGAGGGGCAGTGTGTTGAACCAGGAGGGGGCCCTAAAGCTGAAGGCTCTTTGGCCATGAGAGGTCCTAGCTCTAGGGATAACAAGAGAGGTTTTCCCAGAGGTCCAGTATGAACTAGTGGGACAGAGCGCGTATGGTGGTGGTCAATCCTGGTGGGAAAGCCAGGGAGGGTCTTTTGTAAGGGTACAGGTAAGATATTTGAGGCGCTCGTCGAGATCAAGTACCAGCGCTTTAGCATACAGTAGACAGGTGTGTGTCATCCTAGGTGCTCCAGTAATTAACCTGCAGGCCTTATTCAGAGTAGTGTGAATTTTATGAGTCCGGTCTGATCAGCAGCACCATACACCGGCAGTCCATAGTCCACTAGGGACAGGATAGGAGGTGACTGTGAGTCGAAGAGCCTCCAGGGAGGCAGTGTTTATACCGATGTTACAGCCAGAGTAATTTTATTCCAGAATTCTTGTGCAGCCTCTCGAACCCATGTCAGAAAGTGGCGTCCTCCAGGAGTAGTGTGCCTGAGTTCCAGGAAGAGGGTTTTGGGTTCTGATCTCAAGTGAAGAGCTATCTCAGTGGGCATGGCCCGATAGGATGATAGGTGAATGTTAATAGTGGAAAGGGTCTCATAGCCCATAGGGAGGAGCCATTGGTCAATCTGGCTAGACATACCATGGGCAATGGAAAGAAATGTAGTCCCTTGCCCCTGGTTATGAGCTTGCCATACATACAACAGATTGTCCTCAGCCATAAGCTGTATGTACTGCTAGCACTGCTCTGGAGTGTGGCTCATTACCTCACCTTGGTGCTACTCCATCGTAGGGTCCAGAGGAGGTTAAATCTCCACAAGAAGTATAGGGCTGTTATTCAGGTTGAATTAAGTCAGGGCCTGGTTAAGGAAATGAAAGAACTCTGGATCATCATCATTGGGGGTGTATGTTTTGGACAGGAGAAAGGGTTGTTCAGGTGTGGATACCTCCACCAGTAACCACCTACCATTTTGTATATGCTGACTTAGTTTTGTTCATCTGCCCAGTAGTGTGAATAAGTGGTGAAGACTACATCCAGTAAGATATGAAATTACGTACTCACCCTAATTCTTGATCTTCTTGGATAGTCTTCACCATTTATTCACATGCACACCCCATCCCCTGAGCTCACTTTTTATCTGTATCCTGGTCTTCACCTTCCTTGTTTGGTTGGACTGTGAAGACACTGTTAATTATTGACCTTTCTTATATGGGTCCAAAGGGCTATTATGTGCCCTTGGTAGGTTTAGTATTTGCTTACTTAGGTATGCTGCCTTCCTTGGTAAAGGTACTGAGGCAGTCGGGGACATTGCAGGATAGGCTATGTAGCGCTAGGCTAACCTCAGGTGCTGTGCATGCACATAGCCTACCTCGCACCAGCCCCCTGAAGAGTTTTGGCACCTGCATGGTCCTAGCACCTCTGAGTGAGAAGCCAGTAGTGTGAATAAATGGTGAAGACTGTAATTTTCATATTTGTGCTGGTAAATGTGGAAAGTGCTCTTTCAGTTAGTGAGGAGACCACCTGATGGCAAGGAATAACAACCTGGGACAGGATAGGGTATCGTTGGACACCAGGGACTGCGTGTGAAGAGATGTTGGACTTGGTACCCTAGACATGCTGCTACAGTGAGCATTACAGCAGTCCTGGGGCATGTCACAGTGCTACATAGGACCATGTCTGTGAGCACTCACCATAATGTTAAAAGACACTATTCCTGATGGCAACAACTAACATCGCAGTTGCACTCACAGGGTTAATGTCTCAGTACACAGCAAGATCATGTTTGCATATATATCTTAGTCAGGTGGTGGCAAAACAGAAAGTGTGCAAATGCCCATTTGGCACCTCTGCTAATCATGACTCCAAATCAGGACTTAACTTTTAGCAGTGGTTAAATTGGAAATGTTTAAGTGAGGGAACTCACATCTACAATTGTTGGTGGTGGAACTATCATTTTAGGTGGTGGAACTCTCCTATAGTAGTCAATGGAGAAAGCTGGCAGAGGCAGGTGGAACTGTCATACAATTTTTAGGAAGTAGGGAACTGAATTCTTGTGGTTTTCTGCCCAATTTACCCCTGTTTTTGGGGAAAGCACTACCAAGACCTGAAAAAGGACCTTTGGTCCAGAGTCCTTACCGGTTAACAAATGATGACATTAAAAAAAAAAATTTAAATAAATGCTCAACATGGTTTTATTTAACATCATAACATTCTCATAGTCAACACTAGATGGCAGTGTAACAGCAGTAAAATTTGACCATAAACTGAAAAGTTAAAAGGCCTGATTTTCAGTCAGAAAGGTTGGGACCACAAACTTTAGGCAAAACAGTCACCCTGTTTGGCTGCCACCCTTTGTGCCATGCACAAGTGTCCTGCATGTTCAAAGAAGGGATGACTCCTTGCAACTAAGTCAAATTAGTTTACCAACTTTAGAGGGAGCAAACACTAGCATGCTGGTTATTGACTCAGAGTCATGGCATGGCTTGGGACTATGCTAGCTGCAATTTGTGTGATGGCTGATGCATCCTGCTTGTTTTCCCCACCTGTGCTCTCCCCCACCAACTTATGGCTGTATTCTGGGCCCCTATTTCCAGTCATTTTCGGTGATCCTAAAGTAAGTGGTTAGTAAGTACAGTATACACAGAAATGCTTACCTTTGCCTAGGAGTCTCTCAAAGAAGCTTAATTTTTAAAACCATTCTATTTAAATTCATTTTAAACTAGCATAAAGATATCTTCTCCTTTGACACCCAAATGCAGTATCTCCTAAACTGGTCTTTCAGTGACATCTGCTCAGAAAGAGGGGTGGAGTGGAGCCATTTTTCTGTCCACAAGTTAGGAGCTTCCTAGGAAAGCCACTCTATTTCCTGCTCCCTGATCTGGCCAGGCTCAAAGAAAAAATGTTTTTATGCAGCTCTTGACTTTCTTGGAGACCCTTACCTTTCTCTCCCTTTTGCTTTCTGGAATTTGCATTCAGCTGTCTCCTCTCTGCTCCAGGTTACTCATTCCATTCTTATGGACCAGGATCATAGTAGTAATGCCATTTTCATTAAACTGGCAAAGGCCTTTGTCATGGTAGCCCTCTTACTTTTCCTAACGAGGTTGGGGGAACAGGATTCTATACCTCATCAATAAACTGGTTCCACTTCTGCCTCTCTGGCCAACTACATCAGTTCAGGTTGGTGACACCTTATCACCCCATAGTTCCCTAAGGCTCTGTCTTGGGCCCCATCCACTTCGGCATCTTCCTAAATGACCTGTCCACTGTCTTGTCAAATGAACATCAGTATATACTCTGATGGCTCCATGCTGCAGTCTATCTTTAACAATAGTTTATCCAGAAGTTGTTGGTGTTATGAGCTGCAAAAGTGTACAAGTGGGCTGGTGCAGGGTACAGAATGGCCAGTGCCTCAAAAAATCCACAGTTCCTCAAAAGTTGTTACACTAAATGCTTGACCTCAGTACAGTCATATGCCTCCCACAGCTTGTTTGTAATGCAACTACAGCCAGAAACATATTCTCACTTGTATTTTGAAAGTGATTGACATACCACCAGGTATTTCTTGGGCTGATAGCAGCAAAAATATATTCACAGAATTACTTCAAAGCATATTGCAGCAGTTTACAATGTCCTCAAAGCAGTAGCTATGCTACATAAAAAATCATTCTATACAATATTGCATTAACTGTGCAAAACAGCTGTGCAAAACTGTGCTAATGGGGGCATGGCCTAGCATCAGAGCAGAATGGCTGCTTAAACCAGGAGCTCTGTACCCATCCCAATCTCCTCACCACTGTGCCCAGACTTATACATTTTAAAAGATTGGGAGAGATAAAGGTGTACTGATGTCGTCTGCTCCAAAATCGGGTAGGAAACAAGCCAAAATCTCTTTAAATCTACCCGCAGGAGTCACTCACGAAAGGCCTGGCAAGGCCAGGACAGCATTGAAGAGACACCAGAGGCCGATCTAGTGTCAAACACTGAGATCAGCCTTGAACTTGGAGGTAAGGTGCTGGAGGGTAGCTGTAACTTCGACAATGGCTGAAGGTTACCAGCAGCTGGAACACTTATTAAAAGACTTAAAATACATACTAGGAACCAGAATTGAAGCAGGTTTCGATAACGTTACAGCTCAGTTACAACATTTTCAGCAAGTTGTAAACGCTGCCTCAGAAATGGTTGACAGTCATGAGAGGCGTTTGGAGGAAGTGGAACGAAGTTAGTGATCAAGAAGATAGATTTACCTCTTATGCCTCTGATTTAACAAAAGCGTTAAAAGAAATAGAATTCTTGAAACAGGCTGTTGATGACCACAAAAATCGTGAAAGGCTCTGCAACATTAGAATTATAGGCCTTCCTGAGGGCTCGAGGGGAAAGACTGTGTAACTTTCCTTCAGAAATGGCTCATTGCCTCCTTACAGCTGCCCCAAGATATCAACCTTGAGATTCAGAGGGCACATCGCTCCGCCCCAAACCCTCTGCTAACCAAAAACCAAGACACCTGATTGTAAAATTTTTGTGATATCAAGACAGGGCGATGATCCTGGAGGCGGCGAGGAAAGTGGGCATGATAATGGAGCAGCAGAGGAGAGTAAGCATCTACCCAGACTATTCCCGACTCCTCCAGACCCAAAGACAAGTATTTTCGGAGGTCCGATGGCTACAGTATTTCATTCCAAGAACTGCCCTTTATGCTCACTTACCCAGCGCGATTGATTGTTAGACTGCCTGGAGGAAATACTAGAGCTTACCGATCCTCTGCGGCACTGGAATATGCGAGGGCCTGGAAGTCTTTAAGACTAACTTATTTTCACCTGGAAAAGGTACTGTGATTGATGCTTGGGACAAGGAGGGGGAATGTGCTATTATACCGATCCACAACTCTGGTAGGGGTCTATAAGGGCTGGATTGGGGCCCCTCTTCCCTTTCACCTAGTCTCCCACTCATGGATTGTAATATATGCGATTATCGTAATTTAAATTGATCGGTCAGGTTGCTTCTCATCCTTGACTTTCAACTGCTGTGCTTCTGTTAAACTTATGGACTAGCTATTGAGTCTGATTTGACTTTTAATATGCCTGGTAAAGATCTTACAAGTCAATCCCTTACTGGTCGTTGGCTCACTCTATGTCCTGAACAGCAGTAGAGCAAATTTGTTTTGTTTTGTTTTTTTATTATTTGCTGCACTATGTGTACTTCATTTTAACCATTATACATGGGAGATGCTGTATAAATTTTGTTTGGTAAGAGCAATTGTGTTAAGGCTGAACCAGCCATTTTGCATGGGAAGGTCTGCTCTGGTAGCTAACAGTAGGGGCAGCAGTTGCCTGCACATCTCCTAAAGCTGATATTTTTATTTGATTTTTGTTTTTATAGTCCATGGTTATAATCTATGATTTACTAGAGAGGAGATAAATAGATAGATCTTTAGTTTTGTTTGGGCATGGATGTTGAGGGAATTTAATGATTAATATATAATGATGTTACAGCTGGGAGGTAAAATTATTGCAAGGGGTGGATGCTCAATCCATGAAGAGTAGAGGGTTACATAGGTTAACTTTTAACTCCTTAAGGGAGTTACGGTGGGTTTAGGGAATCAGAGATGTTACAAGGAAGGGTTTAATAAAGGAGGGGCTTGGTTATTGTTTTTCAAAACTGGTTGTTGGCAGTTGGATGTTAACAAGTGGGGGAGGGAAAATGTTTTGTTGTGAAGGGGTTTAAAGTTTTCAAAAATTAGTTATCAGCCGTAGTAGTATGTTAGCACTAATGTTAAGTTGGCATATAAGACGAGTTAAGGTTATTAAGGATTACCTTTATTATGGCTAATATAACTTTGGTAACATGGAATGTGAATGGCCTTCACATAGCCATTAAAAGAAAACGGGCCTGGTCTCAAATTACATCTAAAATGAGAGGAGATGCAGTGTTTCTGCAAGAACTTCATTCAACAAGGGAAGAAATGGAGTGTCTGCACCATTCTTGGGGTGGGACAATGCTAGCTGCACCTTACACTTCAAAAGCAGGTGGAGTAGTGATATGGAATAGGCCAGGGTTTCCTCATAGGGTTTTATCTACAACTTCTGACCCTCAGGGCAGATATGTCATCGGGTGGTTGACTGGGTGGCTCCATTAATCACATTGGTCTCTCTCTATGGTCCCAATATAGACCTCCCTGATTTTTTACACATTTGGAAACAACTTTAGTCCCATTTCCAGACGACATCATAATAGGGGAGATCTGAATACTTATTGGGATCCCCATTTAGATCACTCAGGAGTACGGAGAGGTCCTACCTCGAGAGTGTGGGAGCACTCCACCACTTGACTGAGGGAGATCCCTTGAGGTGTGGAGGTTCTGCGCCCATCCACCAGGGAGTATTCCTTTATTCAAATGCACACAGAATTTTTACAAGATTGGATTATTTATTTCTGACTAGAGATAGACTGGGGCATGTGGTAGAGTCTTCATATGGTCCAATTTTGATTTCTGACCATGCCCCCTAAAAGTGGTAGTGGGGAACTTAAGGTGCCTCATCATGGCGAATGGACCCTAGCCTCTTGGCAGACACTGCATTTGCCCAACAATTAAAACAACATGTTCTAAATTTTCTTGTAATTAACCGCCCAGGGGATGCTAACCTGAGAACAATTTGGGATGCGCTCAAGGCTTCTATTAGGGGAAACTATCTCCAATGCTTCATATAAGAAACAATTATTACAAAAGGAGCAGGAGTTGGAACTCTAAATTCAGCTTCTGGAAAGGAGTTAATGGTTAAACATAATAATATAAAATTGGCATCTCAAAACATCTGAAAGGTGAATTGAACCAGTCTTCCTCTCGTGGAATTGAAAGGGTGCTTATTATGACTAAATCCTTTCATACTTCGAAAGGACAAGGCTGGGAAGTGGTTAACTGGATTGATTAAGAGACAGAGGCTGAGAGGTCAATTCTGGGAGTGGTAGCTGAGGGGAGGGATCTCGTATAATCAGCAGAAAATAAATTAAACATTTTGTGCTTATTGTGCACATTTACATACCTCAGAATACCCCAGGGGCCAACCCAGATGAGTTTTGAGGAAATCAGCTTGCCCCAGCTTACTGACCAGGAAGTGAAACAGCTGGAATCCTCCTTTACTATAGAAGAATTAAAGAAGTGGTGTGGAAATCTAAAGGGTAAGCTCCAGGTCCGGATGGTATTCCAGCAGAGATATATAACATTTTATGGGATGAACTGAGTCAGACTATGCTGGAGATGATAGTTGAGTCATTGACTGAGGAGAACTTCCTCCTTTGCAGAACTTAGCCACAATTACAGTCTTACCAAGCCAGGAAATGACTCCTTCTATGCTCATCTTATCGCCCAAATTCGCTGCAAATGCAGACTATAAAATTATTGCCAAGTTACTGGCAAATAGACTAGAAGGTTTCTTCCTAAGCTGGTCTCCCTAACCAAGGAGGCTTTGTAAGAGGCAGACAAGTTAAGCATAATATCAGAGTGTTATCAACATAATGCATCGCTGGCCAAGGGAGTGTTGAGGCCTCTTAGTGTTAGATGTGGAAAAGGCCTTTGATCATGTTGAGTGGCCTTTATGATGGCGTCGTTGAGAAAATTTGGTCTGAGCCCCATTATGATGCAGTGGTTGGGAAGCCTACAAAGATCCTAAAGCCCAAATCCTTACTAACAATAATTTGTCATCACCTTTTACCCTTACTAGAGGCACAAGACAGGGCTGTTCCTTCCCTCTACTATATGTACTCACAATTGAAGCCTTGAGCAGACCATTAGGGATAATCCTAGACTTAGAGGTTTTCAATGGAGAGTAAGGAACATGTGTGATTTCTCTTCGCGGATGACATATTGTTGTTTATAAACTCACCCAGGAGGCTATGAAGGAATTATCACTCATCTTTGGGAGATATGGTCCTCTTTCCGCCACAAGATTAATTGAGTAAGTATGAGTGGATGCCATTGGGGAAACTGATAACTCTATTAAAATAGGCCAGATGGTAGTTCAGCCTGTTAAAATAACTAAATACTTGGGAATATCAATCCCTCCAAATTGTCCAATTTAGTAAACTTTAATATGAAAAAATTAATAAAAAAATGAAAGATGATTGTTTGTCCTGGAAAGCTCTGCCCTTAACAATACTGGGTAAAGTCAGTTTAGTTAAAATGTCAATCCTGCCTCAATTTCTTTTTTTTTCAATCAGTGCAACTTAAAATCCCACTTAAATACTTTAAAAGTATCGAAGGCACCATCACTCAGTTACTATGGAATAATCGTAGGCCTAGGGATAAAAAAATCTATTTTGTGGCTCCTCAGAGAAAGGGAAGATTGGATCTCCCAAATGTACATTATTACTGGGTAGCTTCTCAGCTGACCCACATTCAAGATCTTTTAGAAACCTGAGGACTAACCAGCTTGGGTTAAATTAGAGGAGGCTGAGGGTATCTCAGTATACTACTGAAGCTTTGGCCCCATGCAGTGTAATTCTTTCTCGCAGGCCCCCTTTCATCCATGTACACACACCTTGATTAAGGCTTAGAAACTGGCTCATCAATGGATAAATGAGGAGATTGGGATCTCTCCTGACAGTTCACTTGACAAAATATTACAAGGAGGGGGTCCCTCCATATGGATAAACCAGTCTTTAGTAAAACATACAATGTTGGAGGGAAAATATCTTCCTTTGATGACCTGGTATTGGCAAATAAAGTTAAGACTTCCATTTCACTCTTTACTCTAAATTAAAGCGAGGTCTATAAAAAATTATTAAGTAGAATGAAACAGAAGGAAGGGACCTCAGTACCCCATTGGAGGAGTTATTTTGGGACAGTCAAGTGACCCAAAATTTAAACCACTGAGAAGGGTCTATGTATTCTCATTTTATTGACGCTATTATTCTCCTCTCTATAACCCCCTCCCCAGGTCAGCCTACTCATTCCACGCTTCTGAGTTTTGGCCCCATTTGCCCCTTGTTGCAATACCTCCATGAGTCAGACTGTTTTCTTTGTCACTTTTACCCTGCCCTTAAACACCTTCTCGGAACCATTTTGCTCCCTCCTGGCATTGCTCCTAGTATCTCTCTGCTTAGCATTTGTATTTGTGCTTTTCTGCAGCCAATATAATGGGTCAATTGTTATCTTGTTCCTATTCATTTGTATTATTTTGCATTTATTTTGTAGTTTCCAAGAACTGTATTTCCTCCATTCAGGTGTTCCCCGTATCATACCCAGGAAACAAATGTTTGTTGAGTGGTTTTCCTTGGTAACCATTTTGTACATAATTCGCATGCCATTATTTGTTTTCAGTTTGCTGCATCCTTTCACACAAAACGCACAAAACTTGAAATTTAAATATAGTACATTTAAGGCTTGCTTGAGCTCCCCTGGCACAGGTTGGGGCCTCCCAGGAGGCTGGCCTCACCATTTGAGAAACCCTGCTCTAGAAGAAGTTCTGGTACCATATATGTAGATAAGTACTACCATGGATTCATATGATTTATGATGTGTGATCTTGGAACTCAATTAATACCCGTCTGAAAAGATGCCAACTATGTAACTGTGAAATGATTGACTAATTCACTGCTGAAATAAATTAAAGTATACAAAAAAAAACCTGTGCTAGTACACGAGTACACTGGTGGCTTTGAAGTGTGTAGACAAACTCATAATGTGCAAACTTTGCAAAATTTACAGACTTCAGCAATGTCCAGTGCTGGTTTCATCACACCAGCTAATGGTTAGTGCCACATAAGACCGTTTCCATTGCATTTAGTACTAGTAAAAACTGCAAGGTTCAGCTGCCCCCCGTCCCACATTTTAAAACCCTGATTGGTGCCTCACATGATGAAGTCTTTCATTTCAAGTACCTGGATGTGTGGCTGGATTGACACCTAGGCTTCTCTAGCCACATTCATTTCATCCATAAAAAGCTCTGCCCAAAACTTGTCACCTTCATCTACCCCTCCCTACTGACTGTGAGATCCTCCTTATGATGGTTCTTCCAGTATTTGACTATGCAGATGCACAGTTCTATCTCAAATTCCTTTCTTGCTAGGCTGGGCCCTCTTTTCCATGCTTTCTGCCATTTTGCTACTACTCTCTTCCCTTTAACCCCACTTCTCACTCCACTAATATCTCTCTCCCCTTCTGCTTACGTCCATACCAGGCACCTCTCTCTCTGCTCCTCATTTCTCTCAAATTCTCATCCCTCCATCTGCATATGTCTTCTCTCCCCATCCTACTATCTACTCTTATCTGCTGATTCACAATCTTTCACTGTCCCTCATAGCAAAACTACTGCAGGGTAAACTGCCTTCTCCTTCCACCTTCCTCCCTCTGGAATAATCTACCCTCTCCTCTGCCTCACCATTCCCTACTGCTCACTCAAACAGTTCCTAACCTCACTTTACTCTCTCCTGTTCCTGCTCCTAGTATGTCTCTGGCCACCCAGTACTCATTGAAGGGCTGCTAGGTTGTGTACCTCTATGACCAACCAGTACTCTTCTTATACAAAACTGCTAATTTTTGCTCACCCAGTTATTTTGCACTTTGTTTATCTGATCAGTCATACTATGTACCATTGTGCCATTGTTGTTCTTCATTATGTAGCTCCCTGCTGTTTTCCATTTCCTCTGACTTGTATTTATTTATTTGCAATGTATTCATGCTGTTTTTTTTGTTTTTGCCTGTATCATGGATTCTTCCACATACCTTTCCCCCAGCCACACTAAAATGAGCTTTGGCTCAGTGTGCCTTTGCTGGTTACTTTATTTCTAAATAAAGAAATTATCTTTGTAGTATTAATGGCCTTAGATGGCTCTTACTAAAAAAACTAGTTAACGATTTTGTTGATGACTTCAGCGTTTCAGGTTCTGTGGCGGTTCAGTTAAGCAAGTGGGTTTAAATTCTTCTGCCACCAGTAGAGCTATCAGAGCCACCAACTGGCTTGACCTCCACTGCATGAATGAGACTGTGTCCCTGGTGTGATGCAGAGGTGCCAAGAAGGTTGCACTTCCTGGTTCCAAAGTGTGGTTTTCATTTTGAATGCCTTCACACTTTCTTCCCAGCAATCATGTGTGTGTGTATGCATCCGGGAGGAGAGTTATTGGTTATATGGGAGAAAACTGAAATGACCTGGTCTGGTGTGCTGGATGATGGGTTTCGTGTTCCTCACATCACACAAATGCCCACATAGGAAGAGTCCTCCATTCTCAGCCATTGCCACAGTTAACTAAAGCCCTCCTTGCCATACCTCTCAACTGTACCACATTCGAGGAACGTTCCTCATTTTACTTCAGAAAAGGTCCCTGTTCCACATTGTGAGGACTTGTTCCACATTCAGAGTCAACATTTTAAAGCAAATATCCATAGTAAATGATGGAAAAAATAACATATTCAATTAATAACAGACATTCGCAATATAATGCAACATTTAATAGTGTTTTGATCTTTTAGTTAAAGATTTGATTAAGCATTCCACATTTTGCCCATTTGTTCCACATTGTGACAGGCAATGTTCCACATTTGGGGACAAAAGGTTGAGAGGTATGCTCCTTGCGCTTGTGGCAGGTGGAACCCTGGAATGGGATAGATCAGATTTGTGATGTTGCAAGATGTGTAGAGCCTGGCAGTGGACATAAATGGCACAGGTTGAATCTGACATACAACAGTGGCCAGGGTAATCAAGTGAAGTGGGTGCCAGAGGTCAGAAGGGCGTAAAACATGTTGCAAGTAGAACAAACTCACTTGATGCCAATCAGTACCAAGGCAGTCTAAGGTCATGGCAGGGTCTGAAGAGGGATGCATCTGCTGCACAAAGCAGTGATCAATGCCATCTGAGCCTTTTAATGCAACATTCTAAACTGTTATACAAAGAGGAGAACAGTGATGTAAAAGTACAAAATGAATTAGGATTTTAAAACTATTTTAAAATACCAGTGTTTTTCTAAGGTGAGCTTTGCTTAGAAAGTCAGCCTTGAGTTAGTTAAAGTTCAGGCACAACACCTGAGAGACGCTTACTGTTATTAGAAACCCACCTACTTCTGCCCACCCATTTCTTTTAGAGCTCCTATTGTACTTGTAGCAGATAGTGGCAGGAGATCTAGAAAGGTAATTTGGAGACAGAAGAGGATGTTTTGCATAATCTTTGTAACAGTCCAATGTAACTAAAGAGTTATTGCCTCCTATGTGGCAGTCCACATGTTTGCCAACATTGTAACCCCTAAACCCCATCTGCTTTTCTTAAAATAATAGCCTTCCTAACCAGTTTAAAGAGGGGCTTTCTTGTCTTGCACATGCCGACCTGTGTCCATGCACTATATATTTTGCCTAATAGACCGACAGCATACCTCATTCAAAAATATGAAAAGATATACACAGATCAGAATTTCTGGGATGGACATACTGAATTACAATTGAGTCAAACTGGCTTTCCTCTGGCCAGTGCTAAAGAAAGCTATAACAGATTTTATTATGGTATCTGCTTATCAAATATAAACCATTAAAATAATTGTTTTCAGATTGCACATAGAAAACTGTGAACTGTTAAAATGTTTCATGGTTTGCTAAATCTGTTAATTATATTAGGTGTGTGTGGAAAAAAAGAAAGATGGCTAGTAAGTGAATTCTCTGGAGTGTTTTGAGTGCTTATGGAATGATAGTGATAAATCTGTGCATGACGTTTTTTATCTGCTGTGACTCCTGTATAATAGATCCATTCCTTTTCACTGACATCTTAATTTTACTTCTGTTTAATTCACTGACTGATTTTATTTCTTTATTCTTGTGGAAAAATCGGGAAGTAAATCAACTTGCATCATACAAAGGTTCATTTCTACCTATTGATTATTCAAGCAATAAGCAGCAGCCGGTCATTTCCGTGGGATTAAAGACCGGTTGAAGCGAGGATGGGTAGACAAGGCACAGCCAAGCGTTACCTCTCTCTAGCCAGCTTACACCAAGGAAATTACAAGCTTCGAGGTTGTTATTGGGATTATAAATGTAATCGCAATAGCAATATTCTTTTTCCCATTTAGTTTTAACTTATTTAAGGTTATAATTAGAGTGACTCAAGATCGCGTGCCGCACAGTGTCAGTTGGCAGCTGGATCGGTCATTTCGAAGATGTTAATGACCAGTCTAGTAGCCAACCAGAACCTCGCTAAACTCATAAATAGTTAATTAGACTTATAAATTATTTTACATCTTAATGCATATTAGATTACTTGAAAAATGCAGTTGAATTAGTTCCCCAAATGTTGTTGAGACTTTTATAATGCATAAATGCACACATTTTGAAGAAAGGTTTATGTTCAATTAATATATTGCTTTCCGAGTCTTATGTAGATGAAAATATGGGCCCAGATATTCAAGCTGCACCACAAAGTAAGCGCAATAGCAGTAGCAGGCGCAAATGCAGTGCACCTATGCGCAACACCCATCGATATTCAAACACTGTGCAGGCCAAGATGCACTTGCAACACAACTGAATATTGTGCCAACTGCACCATGGCACAACCAGGGATGCACAGTGGTGCAGGTCTGATGCACAGTAGCACAACCAGGGATGCGCAGTGGAGCAGGATAGCAGGCATCAGCACAACCAAGGATCGCGGTGGAGCAGGATAGCAGCACATCAGCACAACCAAGGATGCGCAGTGGAGCAGGGTAGCAGCGCATCAGCACAACCAGGGATGCACAGGGACAGGATGTAGGGTTCACCACCCATGGAAGACGTGGGCATAGGGAGCATGCAGCAGAAAAGACATCGCCTCCACACCCGCATGAACTGCACAACCTGAGGAGAGCTGGAAGAACCACCAGCCCATGGACACCAGCAACAGTCTCACAGCTGGGGCATGGTGCCTAGCACACCTCTGCAAGCTGTGACCAGAACACAAGGAGGTCCGGCCACCCTGTGCTACACCACATCCCACCACCCAGAGCACACCACACATTGATCCCCAGACACCCTGCCCAGGAGCAGTGCCCAACAGTGCATGTCACCCTATGCATGCCACCCCCCACTGTGACAATGCAACCCTGTGCACCATGGAGCCATGCAAGGCAGCCCCACCATGAGCACCCTGCAGTGGGTGGCAGCAGCCACCGATGCAACAACTGCAGACACAGTGCCGCCTGCATGGCCCCCCGAGGTACAGCTAAGAGACCGACCATGTGTCGGCACATGAGGTACCCGCATGCGACAGGGCCTGCCCCGGACCCCACCACCAACAGTACAGCACCCCACACCCACTCAAACACACACCCTGTCCCAGCACTTGGCCCCAACAGCCAGCACAGATGCCCACAGTGGTGCATGGAAGCACACGCCCACAGGGTGCAACACAGTGCATGGACAAACACCCACCCATACCCAAGGGCACACCAACAAAGGGACACATTAGCGGGCAACAAACCGCTGGCCTGCAGCCACAGCAGCTGTGTACCCACAGCCAGCACCCTCCACGGCACAGGTGTACCATCCACCCGCGCATGCACCATGAACTGGTGACGCCACCAGCATGCGGCCTGAGCACAAGTTACAGACATTGGAGCACATTCTGCAACAGACACAAGTGACAGCATGGAGGGGGACAACAACAGCGAGCCACAGTGCCACCTGAGGCAGACATGCACCATACCGGTGACAGGAGGCAATCCAGCATTGCATCGGGTTCAGGGGTGGCCATCGGGACAGCCACCACTGACATGCCAGCAGACCGTGCATAGCACAGACACGCAAGGGTGTCAGCTGCACAGGCCATGGACAGTCTGACAGGAGCACCATGGACACAGTGCATGCACGTGGACCACTGCACATAGGTGTCCAATGCACAGAGAACAATACACATCCACAGACAGTGACCGAGTCCCCACCACACCATAGGTGGGTCCCTGCCGGACACACATGCCCATGCCTGTACCACCCCTGATGCCATGCACCCCACTGCAGCCAAGCACCTGTAGCCTGCTGCAAATCAGAGACCACCACTGTTGTCATAACAAAATTTGTGTATTGAACAATAGAAATAATCAAACTTATATACAGTTATTTACAAGGGTGGGGGAAGGGCCACAAACCAGGTGGGGGTGGGCATGGGGCAGGGTGAACAAATGGGAGGAGAAGAAGGGGTGTGATGGTGGGTCCAGAGGGTTAGGTTATTCAGGGAGCATGGAGGGCCTACTGCCTGCCCGCTGTCCACTCCTTTGGTGCCTCTGGGTACTGCATCTCGGACCCGTCCCGCTCCATACTCTCAAGAATCGCCAGGGACACCCACACCAGCTGCAGCATCTCATGCATGCTACATTCAATCGCTGTCCAGCAATGTTCACCTAGGACAAGGGAGCAGAGTCAATATGTGTGACTGTCCATCCCCTGCAGCCACCCATTGTTCATGGCATACAGCCATGGGCCATGCCCTGTGATGGTGTCGACCACCCCACAGTGAAGCGTCCACAAGACCTGCCTACCCAGGCGCACACAGCCATGTGGACCGCTGCACCCACCCACTGCCCAAGTCTCCACACAGCACCATCTGTCAGACAGTGACATGGCTGTGGTGTGAAGGCAGTGGTACAGCCATGTACCTGGTGCATGGACGGACTACCAGCGACACACCCACACATGCAGTGCCACAGGACAGTGCTGAGTGTACTGTGTAGCATGCACAGCAGTGGTGCCAAGGGCTGGTGGCCATGCCCGCCGCAAACCCTTCAACACAGCATGCACGAGAGTTATTGGAAGAAAGGCACTCACCTGCATCCACAACAGCCGGGTGCTGCTGTACCAAGGCCCCTCTGCCACGTCCCTGTTGCTGTGCAGCATCCCTCTCATGCTGTGCTCTTGCCTCCCGAGGATGGCGTCGCTCCTCAGGGCCTAGAGCACAAACACGGAGAGGGAACATCAGTACAAACCCAGTAGCAACCCCCACCGTGTGTGCAATCCGACAGCCCAGCCATGCCGCAACCCCACCACCACCACCACCCACACTGGACGGCCCCCACCCCCTGCATGGTGGACACATGCACATCGCGATACCTGGATGGATGCTACCAGTGAATGGATGGAGCACCTACCTGGCCGTGGCACGGCACCTCGCCTGGCGCTGCCGTGTGTCGACCCAGCCTATCTGGGTCCCTCCGCTGGAGGTCCCCATAGCAGTGGTGACACTGCTCTGTGCTCAAGCAATCCCAGTGGTCTCCTCCATGGCCTCTGCCACCTTCTCCCATGCAGCACTTCTTGGCCTGTCCAATGGGTCTTCCCAAACAGGGTCCCAGCATGTTGCTCAACAATGGCCACAAGATTGGCCAGCTCTAGCATGCTCCACTGTGGTGCTCTCCTGCGTGCCATCATTCATGCAGGCCAGATCACAAAATGGCACTCTGTGGCGCCGTCCCCCGCGTGCAGATTCTGTGCAGACTAGCGCTGCCATTCCCCATCGTGCTGTCACCCGAACAGCGTGATAGGGGTGCACCCATGCGGATGCATGGCACCTGAGGCAAGGTCGACCACAGGGTCAAGGGTCTGTCACGCACAGACCGCCACAGTGCTGTTGGGACTCTGCATGTAGGGCAGTAGGGTGCCTGTGTGTGATGCCCTGCAGTGGCCTACCGCGCCAGGCACCATGGCACCTATGGCACTCCAGGACACAAGCACCACGCGGAGAACAACACACTAGCACCACTGGCACAGTGGTGGCCGTGCCCTGCACTGCTTCCTGTGCTCAGCATGTCATCAGCGTGGCAGGTGTCGGCATCAGCACCCCTGGCATGCGCTGTGCGGTGCCTACTGCGCACGTAACACAACTGCGCCATTGCCTGAGCACGTTCAACACAATTGCACAAGGTGCAACAGCGTGATATTAGCCAGGATATGCAAATCAGCTCATCAGCAATTCCATGGCGCAGCCACTGCATTAGCATCCACTAAAGTTGCGCCTCACCTCATTTGCATGCCTTGCGCTATATAAATGCGACATGGGGCTGCAGAGGACATAGTTTGGTATTGCAGTCTACTGTAGTGGTTTGCATGCTGTTGGAAGTGTGGACTGTGGTGTGTGAGAGATGCATGGGACTGCACAATCAAAGGTAACACCTGTCATTCCCACAGGCTCTATAATGACTGAACGTGAGGAGAGGGAGGTACAGGGACGTGGGAGAAGGAGAAGGCCCAACTTCACCCAGGCGGAATCAGATACCCTGTTCGAGGCCTACCTCAACAGGAACCGCTGCTCAGCGGACAGCGGGAACACCACAGGCCTGTGCTGGGGTAATGTTGCGTGCCATGAACCAGCATGGCAGTCACCAGCAGTCCATGCATGAATGTAAAGAAGGTCAGCACAAATAAGAGGAGGACTAAGGACAAGGTGGCTGCCATCAGGGCAGCACGTGTTGCAACCGGTGGTGGACAGCCGGATGTGCCACGCCTGGCGCCACAGGAGGAGTGGGTGGCTGGCAGTATGCAGCATTGTGCCATAGAGGCGTTCCAGGTGGTGGCTTCCAGATGGGTGGCAGCCTGTCACTGCATGGTAGGTCCTGTGCTGTCACTGTGTGGGGGTGAGGGAATGCCACAAGGTAGGGCAGAGACATTAGCGCTAATGTCTTCCCTTACAGGTCCTGAGCGTCTACATGGGTCAGCGGTGGGGTGGGTGTGTCCACCGAGGCGATGCCCTGGACACGGGAGCCCCATCCACCTCCACAGGTGTCTGAGGGTCAGGACCACCACATACCTGCCTGTCTGTCCGGACTGAAGATGGTGGTGCTGGTGCGGATGAGGCCTGCCTGTGTCCCAGCGTGACAGCGGCCACGGACTCCATCATGCTGGGACACGGACGGTGCGGATCTGGCACCGATGATGATGGATCACACATCCCGGACAGTGATACATGTGGGATGCAGGATGGTCCCACAGCAGGAAATGGCACGGGCGTAGCCATGGTGGTGCCACCGTGAGGCCTGCACACATCGCAGTCCCAGCCTGTGCCTGTATGCCCCAGTGGGCAGCACTGGTGTGTCCAGGCCGGTGGTTGTTGCAGCCACTGCAGCGCACCGTGAGCCCTGGTGATCGGCGGCCGGGGCAGTGCCAGCAGTTGGCCAATGGCTACGGAGGACAGTGTTGGGGGTGGCGTCAGTGCACCATGTGCGGACGTGCCCGGCATGGCTCTGTTGTGCAGTGCCCATCATCAGGGGTGCTGCCCAGCACGCCAGAAACACCACGAAGACAGCATGCTGAACCGGGCGGATGTCCTCTTTGTTGAGCACAGCCGCCAACTCCAGGCTTCAGTGGATCAGCAGTTGCGGCTTGTTACGGCGGTGGATGCACTCACTGCAGTTCTGCACCAGGCAGAGGAGTGGTGCAGCAGAGACCACGGTCTGCTCCTGGCAGAGATGGCCCAACAGTGGGATGTGGCCACTGCCATTGACAGGCAGAACGTGCATTCACAGCTGTCATGGCCCATTGGGCACTCAGTTCGTTGCCCATGCACCGCAGACACTGCGCAGTGTCATGTCCACCCCTTCCGGTGTTGTGCGACGTATGATGCTGGGTTGGCTGTGGGCATACTGAGCATGCCTGGGCGCAGGCATGTTCGGTGATGCGAACCCCTCGCGCGAACACAGTCATGTTCCCACAGCATCACCCCGGGGACTGTCGGTGCCACCCATAAGGTCAATGGTCAGCCTGGCACAGCTGGCAGGTCTCGCAGGTCACCCACGCATCTGTGGTGGCCATGGCACTGTGCCATGTGACTGACCTGTCTCCCACCATGGCCACTGTCTGCCGCTGCCCTGTGTAAAGTGTGTTGTGAATTGTGTGACGCATGGGTGGGGTATTGGCCCTGCACACAGGGGTCCTTTGCACACCTCCCAGCTGCTGGCCACTGTGGCATGTGCATGATGATGCCTGCGTGCGCTGTCCACCAGTGTGCAATGGTGCCCAGCATCTGAGACACGCACAGTCACGGCCACTGGGCATGGTCATATGTGGACCTGTGTGTGGGTAGGGTTGCATTCGGGTTGGTGTGCCTTCTGCCCTTGTTCATGTCTTGTGGTGTGTGTGTGTGTGTGTGTGTGTGTGTGTGTGTGTGTGTGTGAGCATGTGTCGTGTTTGACCTTGCCCATCCCTGACAGCATGTGTGGTTCCATGCTTAGACCCATTCCTTGCCGCCATCCGCCCCTGGGGTTTGTCCATGCCTGTCTGTGGGTTGTGCCTTGCCATTGATGGTTGCACATGGCCCCGTGACCTACCTGTGTTGGCAAGTGCTCCTCTGTGATGGTGTCCCGGTTCAGTTGTGACATCCAGATCAGGTGGAGATCCCTTTGCCCAGGGGTGGCTGCCCATCACCGTCTGGACTGGCGTCCTCATCGTCCCCATTGCTGTCCCCTCTTTGATCTCTACAGCTATCACACAGTCGTTGGCCATGTTGTGCAGGACGCAGCAGGCCAGGAATAGCCTGCAGGCCTTCGAGGGCTGTACTGTAGGGCACCGCCAGATGTGTCCAGGCACCGAAATGTGCCTTCAGCATCCCGAACACCTGCTCGATGACATTCCATGTTGTGGCATGTGCCTCATTGTACCATAGTTGCGATGGAAATTCGCGATGGGGTCATGAGGCACCAGTATGATGTGAGCAGCCAGGGACGGAGTGGTAGCCACTGTCACTTGTGTGAGAGGTGGACATTAGTATGATGGTTTGCGTTGCTCTGCCGCAGGCGTCAAAGGACGTACCATGGCACCTCTGACTGTGCACCCCCACATCTGCTCATGTCGCCCCGTGTGATGTGCATACTCTCCCGCTCGGTGGCCAGGGCATGTCCCCACTCTCGAACCTGTGGCACAGGATGCGGGCGAGACACGGTTATACGCCCCTGGCATCGCACGCCGGCTGGCAGTTGATGCTGGCATATCCCTTCCAGTTAATGTGGACACACCATCCGGGCCGGGTGGCGTGCGGATGGCCACATGGAGTGCAGTCAATGGCCCCGAGCACACCAGGCATACATGCTACCCTGTGGAACTCTTGTATGTGTGCTCCGCCTGTGTGCTGGGGAAATGGATGTGCTCCGCAGCATGTGGCAGCAGTACACTGAGGAATTGTGTGAGTTGGCGTGTCGTGGCCGACTGAGTTATGCCTGCTATGTCCCCTGTTGATCTCTGAAGGTGCCCGTGGCGAGCAGGCACATGACAGCTGTCACCTTTGTCTCCACTGACAGAGCATGGCTCCATCGTGTGGGTACCTGCATTTCATCACTGCACAGCTCACAGAGCCGCCTCAGGATTCCCCCAGTTCAGGCAGTACGGCCCACAATCTCTGTGTCAGAGTAGTGTTGGAAGGTGGTGTGGGCTCAGTACCGCCTGTTGGGGCGTAGCGCCCGATGGGCCCTTCCACGGCCCGCGCCCCTGCTGCCTGCCTTCTCACCCTCATTACCGCCTCCATCTGGAAGGTGGCACTGGCCATGCCCCTGGCTGGTGTCCCCTCCTCCCGGCAGCTGTTATCCCATTCCCCCACTGTTCATTTGTGATGCTCCTCCTGCACCAGGTACACCTCCAGCCTTGGCTGTCCTGCGTCTGCCACTGCTCTCAGTCCACTGTGGCACTTCCGTATCACTTCTGCACAGTAGCACGGGCCTCCACCCTTTCCTGTTCCTAGGTGTTTCCAGGTGTGCTCTGTCCTGCTCCTGCCCAGTCCTGCTCACTGCTACCTCTGCCTTGTTCATGCCACCTTGCTCCTACCTCTGGCTTCCCTGTAGCGTTCTTGCACTCTCTCTTATTCTTTTATTTTTGATCATTTCGCTTCAGCGCAAACTTCCGCTAGCTCCCCTATTGCGCATGGCGATGCTGTTGAATATCACACTGCGCCATTTATTCATGGTTCCTCCCCTACGGTTAGCATGCATTCAGTACTATTAACGCTCTTGCGCATTGCAACTTATCGCGGCACAGCTGCCTCTCGCTGAATATCGCACAATAGCACATTTTGTACTTACATGGTACATCCCTTTGAATATCTGGGCCAGAATGTTTTTAGTTTTTAATTGTAGCTGTCTGTTACACAGAAAGACTAATATAAGTGGTGAAGCATGCCACTTAATATTATTATTTTAAGTATTTGTGAAGCCTCATTAAGTTAAGAAGCTGGAGGACATTCACTCTGGTATAAAACCCATTGATGTCACTTTATTTGCTTGTTCACAGAGGTTATAGAAAATATCCTGTTGCTGACAAATTGGTGTTGTTAGTTCTTAGAAATTATTGCATACATTTTTCCAGCCAAAGAAATGTCATAATGCATACAGTCTTATTCATTATTAAGTTATGTATCCTCCTTGGTGCATGTATCTTTAGAACTTTGGAGGAAATGGTCTCATAAGAGACTTGAAAGCCCATTGCTCTTAATTTGTTCAAAGATTGTTTTTCAAACAATGTTAAATAAATTGGAGAAAGTGGCTTTTCATACACTGTCAGTTATAGTTTAGACCATGAACATTAAAGCAACCTTGTGAACAAATGTCTTCCAAAGTGTGTTCAGCATATTGTTCTGATGACAGTGTCATGTGTATAATTCTCCTTATAACATGAGTAAGAACATTCTAACCACATAACTGGCTAAAAGACAAGTAAAAAGAGTGTAACTATCTGGCCATAATAACTTCTCTATACTTGTTTAGCTTGTGTAAATTAGGTTCCTGTACAGTATCAGTATGTCTCAAGTAGAACTGTATATCTTCTTGAGGTATCTCATTCATCAGGTCACACTGTAGGAAATTCACTGTCGGTGAAGCTGGATCACACACAAAGATTTTCAGCAGTACGACTGGGGTAACCTATGCCATCGATCTCATCAACCCTATAAAAGGCATGAGTGGCCCCACCCTCCCCAGTTCTTTCTCGCCATCGACCTGTTCGCATGGGTCTCAGTGGAAGCTCCAATGCAGTTTCACACCATTTTCACCTACAGCTTTTTCTTACTTGTTACTTTTAGAATCTCTTTTTTTCTAAGAGATTCATTTATTTTATGTTGAGAGTTAATCCTAGCCTCTCTCTCTCCATCGCTGCCACTGCGGAAAGAAGATTGCCTCCACAGATGAACACTCTCTATGTGTAATAAATAAATAAAAGTTTTATGTTTCTGCTGTCTTGGGCCTGACCACAAAGTTTCTGACTGTGAACTCTGCCAGAAGTTTAATCAAACAACCCACAGGTGACGCAACAAGGCTTTAAAAAATGTCCTAATGGAACAACAAGCAGCCAGTTCTGGGCAGGGGTCCTCTGGGGTCCCAGCCTCTCAATCGCCAGCAGGGTCATTGGGCTCCCAGGCCTCTAAGGTCGAGACAAGTCCTCACGGAAAAGTCATAAAATGACCGAGATTGGTACCGCTCCCCAACAGCGGTCTTGGTCCCTGATGGCCTCTCTCCTTCATCTGGAGGTTTTTCATCAGCTGTGGCTGAGTCACTGTCCAGGTCTCTGTGCCCTCCAGACTCATACAAACAGCAAATCCACCGATTCACAGGGCGTCTGGTCATCAGCCCCATCTCTGTCGATGATGGGCTCATCGCCGACGTGCCCTTCCATTGAGGCCTGACCCTCTTCTACTCGGGCTATGGGCTCCTTGGGTTGACAAGGTCCATCAGGCATGTTATCGATCCCTGTACCATAGACCCCTCCTTTGATGCAGTCTTTGACAGTTGTTGACCCAGACAAACTCTTCACCAAGTTTTACCTCTGTGATCGTTCATCAATTGAGCGCATACAGGCCCACATCACCAGCACCATCAACAGCAGCTTTCACATCGATATCTCCTCATAGGCCATGGGAAGCCCCTGCAAACCGTTGTTGGTGTCTCTGACTCGGACCTGGACTTACAAGAGGTCAACGCGAGGAGGAGTACCACCCTGACCTCATACTCCCTGATGAGGAAGAGGAGGTCTTTACCTCAGACAGGTCCACAGCCTCCTTTGTTATTGAGGATTCTGTTAAACACACTCTAGGTTTCCTCCTGAGGACCACACATTTTCAGTGTGATGAAACAATTGTCCTCAGCTATGGGTTTTCATACTGAGGAGGAAGATGTCACCAGAAAGAATCTGGTGAACTTTCTGGGATCCCAGGGTCTCCCAAAGATCATTCCTCCTATTTTGCCTGCATTGAGGAGCGCTGCAGCTGCAGCCTGGCACAAGCCAGACATGGTGCCAGCTATGACCCGCAGGGTGGATAAGCTTACCATGCTCCCCCAAGGGTTTCCTTATTATGCTGCCCAGCCAGAGACTGATTCAGTAGTCATCAGGGTGGCTCATGACACGTCTAAGGCACCTAAGCACCTTAGATCTCTGCCCCTGGACAGAGTCTCGCATAATTGACCTTTGGGGCAAGAGGTTTATGCCTCCTTCACCTTGGGCTGAGGATTGCCAGTTCTCTGTCTCTTGGCAAAATACAGAACTCCAACTGGAAGTAGGGCAAGTTGCACTCAGGCCCTCCCAGATGGTACACAGAAGCAGGAGGTTCTCAAGTGCTTGCAGACTCCTGAAGATGATACTCGCACCCCTCAGTGCCTCTATATTGTCTCGGACACTGTTGCCAGGTCTGCTGCCACTGGCATCTGCTAACATAGGCACCCTGGCTGAGGTCTCTGTCTTTGCTGCTGATGTTCAGCAGAAAGTGTAATGCCCCTTCAGTGGCACTAAGCTTTCTGGGCCTGATGTCATCATTAATGATTTGCGGGCATCCGGCAGGGCTGTAAAATCTGTCCACCCTCTACCATATGCAGCCTAAGGGTGGACAGTGCCCTCCTTTGCAAGGTGCCCAGTAGGCCTGCTACATCCTCTCTGCCCCAAGGCAAACGAAGAGTCTTCTGCCTTGCCTGCCCCCTCCAGCCAAGCGTCCACAAGTGACGGGTCAGCCCCAGTGACTGGATCTGCCTCTGCTTGACTCCTTGCAAGACCCCCTCTTCTGGTCCCTGACCAAGAGGTAGTGGTCGGAGGTCAGTTCTCCCTCCATCTAAACGAATGGAGAACCATAACTTTGGATGCCTGGATTCTGCAAATCATAGACAGAGGTCACATGCTGGAGTTCATCGAGCAACCTCCAAAAACCCTCCCCTGCCTCCACTTACCCCCTGGCTCACTTGTCTGTTCTCTGGGAGGAGGTACAGTCTTCTGTGAAAGCAGGCTATAGAGCCAGTACCAAGATGCCAGAGAAACAAGGGTTTTATTCCAGGTTTTCCTGGTCCCCAAAAGACCAGAGATCTGAGGCCCAATTTGGACCTAAAGGACCTCAATCTGCATCCAGTACTGAACGTTCTGGATGGTAACTTTGCCAGGCCTGCTGCCTCTTCTCAAGGTAGGCAACTTGCTCTGTTCACTGGACATGCAGGTTGCCTACCTGCCACATTGTTCTTCCTTCTCACAGGAAGTTTCTTCGTTTTTTGTTTCAGAAGAGAATTACAATTCAAGGTGCTGTCCTTCGGTTGTTCTTTGCGCTGCAGGTCTTTACCAAGTGCTTAGCATCAATAGCTGCAGCCCTCAGGAGGGCAGGGCTGTACATGTTCCCTTACCTGGACAATTGGATGCTGAAGGCCCCATCCGAGAGCAGCTCCTGTGGACTCTGGAAGAACTCCTAGTTGTTCCACCCTTGGGCATTACAGTCAACCTTCCCAAGTCAGTTCTAGTGCTATCCCAAAGACTGCAATACATAGGGGTGGTTCTAGACTTACCGCAGGGGAAGGCTTTATGGCCTCAGAACAGGGTGGAGTGCCTTGTAGTCCAGGCTCAGGAGGAGGAGGAGGCCCAGGCCAGAGCTGTTTTATTCCTGCCAGGGTGTATCTGAGAATAATGGCGGCTGCCATTCCCAGTGTTCCACTGGCCAGACTTCATATGCACATCCTCCAGTGGACTCTCCAGGTGCAATGGGACCAACACAGGACAAGGTGGATCAGTTGGTGCTGGTCTCCACTCCTGTCTGCAAAGTGCTCCAGTGTGGATGAACCCCTCAAACCGGTTGCAAGGAGTCCCATTCAGATCTCTTCTCAGCAGATCCTCACCACGGATGCTTCTGGTTAGGGCTGGGAGGGGCTCACCTGGATCCCTTTCAAACCCAGGGTTTCTGGTCTCAGGTCGAGACTTCCCTGCATATGAATGTCCTAGAGATGCAGGCAGTGCTGTACGCCATGCAGTCTTTTATAGTCACCTTGCTCCAGGTCAGCTGCTGGTGCAGTCAGACAGTCTCAGTGTAGTGTGCTACATCAACAGGCGGGGATTCATTTGTACCCCCTATGCAGGAGACCATGACAGTGTGATACTGGGTGTTAGAGCACAGTCTGACATTTGCGGTGGTCCATGCCCCAGGTGTGCTAAACACTCAGGCAGACTGCCTCAGCCGGACTCGGTCCAGCATGTACGAGTTGGAACTCCTTTCACCCATCACAGAAGAGTTGTTCAACAGATGGGATCATCCAGAGTTGGACCTTTTGTGTCCCCACTTGACGTAAAACTGCCCAGTTTTGCTTGCTTGCTTTCTTGCTTGATCCAGGGCCTGGTGTTTTCTGGCAAGACGCATTGTCATTCTCCTGGAGCGGGAGGTTTATTTATGCATTTCCTCTGTTCCTCTAATTCAGAGGTCCTCATCAAATTGCAGATAGAGGTGACCAGCTTGAGTCTGATAGTTCTAGTCTGGCCCGCCAGATATAGTTTCCTGCTACAGCAGCTGGCAGAGGAACCTCCAGTTCCACTCTCCTTTGCAGGAACCTGCTGACCCAGGCTCAGGGACCCTGGTCCAGCCCAACCGCAGGTCCTGCCATCTGCATGCTAAGCTCCTGAAGACATAGCCATCACCAGGCCTTGGGTCTCCAACAGAGTGGCGGACATCCTGGTGGCTGATCGAAGCCTTCCACTCAAGCCATGTATGGCATGAAGTGGAAGCAGTTTGCCATTTGGGCTTTCAGACATAATCTGGACCCTTTCACCTGTTCAGTGAGCCAGATCCTGGGCAACCTGATCTCCTTCTCTGACTCAAGTCTCAGTACTCTTCTCTCAAGGTGCACCTTTGGCTATTTCTGCCTTTCATGAGCTTGTGAGTGACCACACGATAGCCCAGCCAGATGTCTCCCATACCTTTTAAGGGGCATCCTGCACCTGAAACCCCAAATCTTTTCTTCTGTCCTGGCTTGGGATTTGAATTTTGTTTTGGAGAAGTTGACTCTGTCTCCTTTGAGCCAGCTGCACTTATGAACTACACTTTCTCTCTTGAAAGTGTTATTTTTAGTTGCCATTACTTCTGCTCAAAGAATTTCAGAGCTCCAGGCCCTCAGGTGCGAGGAATCTTATTTGATTTTTCACAAAGACAGGGTGTCTCTGTGCACAAATCCTAAGATCTTATTTCGAGAGGGAGCTCTTGCAGCAGGTAACACCTATAGGACTATGCCACTAGGTACTAGGACCCCACAGAAAACTTCTAGCTAGCAGTCCAAGGCGGGGACTGCCTCCTGACATGTGGCCTGCCCCAACGTCTCTTATGGTGTAAAGGCGGTGATCCCCGGCACCACCTCAATTCTTTTCTGCTGTCAACCCACTAGTATCAGCTCCATGGATGCCTCTATTGCAGTCGACTGCCATTTTGCGCTTTTGCAGTTATCGCTTCGTTTTCTAATTTTCCTCACTTTTTCTTCACTTTCAGTGCATGTCTTCTCCATCCACACAGTGGCGGAAGTCTAAGTGCATGCAGCAAGCAGATCCCGGTGAGAGACGGCCATTTGGCCTGCCTAATCTGCTTGGGCCTGGGCCACAAGCCAGATGACTGCCTGCATTGCCAGAAATTTAATAAGAAGACTCTGATTTGCCCTGAAATCTTTAAAGGCCTAGCTCTTAGAACAGCAAGTGGCCGCTATGCAGAGGACCCAGTCCGGAGACACTCTTCTTCTTCTTCTTCAGCCAGGGCTCCTCCCCCAGAGAGAAGAGATCGTGGAAACACCACCATAGGGGCATGGATCGAGCCAGGTCAGAATCCCGCCCTAGGTCCCTCACAAGATCTCTGCATCCTCCAACTCTGGCAGGAGGTCGGCATTTGTTCCTCCTGGTTCCTTAACCCTTCCAAGGTGACCGCTAAGACCATTGCTTCTTCTCATTCACAGGGTAAAGAGTCTTCTAGCCATGGGCATTTGTCCATCCCTGTGTCCCTGATAAGGTCCCACAAGCCATCACTTAAGTCTAAGCCAGAAGGACAAGCATCTTCTTTAGATGGAAAGTCAGATTCTACCATGTGTAAGACCTAAGGGTCATCTGACAGGTCAAAAGGTTCAGTTGACTCCTCCAGACGCCAGGATTCTGATTGCCATCAGAAGTCTCCTCCACCCAAGAAAATGGCGACATCTGCCTCAGAAGGTCGTCAAACCACAAGGCCTTCTGACTCCGGTGTCAGAGACGGACCAGGCACCACCACCCAAGTGGCCGTCTGCTCCAAGAGAGCGTGCGTCAGGTCAGGCGAAAGGTCACATGCCTAAAGACTGGATGCCTGGGCCTATTAACTGTGGGTCGTTTTCCGCCTCCCTCCCAAGAAGTCGGACGGCCAGACCACTGTGGGACCCTGCCCTGACAGGGAAGGCCCCATCAGACCTGACTCTCTAGGGCAAAGAGCCCGGGGATCAGGCAACAGCACCAAATGCACCACAAAGCCATCACCAGGACCCCAATCGTCCCACCCTGCCTGCACAGCCTGTCATTCCACTGGCAGAGGTTGGGGGCTTTGTTCGATTCCTGGTGGAATACTATAAAAGGGATCTGCTGCCCAGACCACGGAGCCATCCCTGCCCCAAGATGATTTCCGCCTCCGCCCCACCCAAGGAGCCCCTCCTCAAAGTCCAAAAGACCTCCTTGACACTAGACCGCCTGGTCATGTGGACTACAAAAGGACTCTCCCAGATCTCTCCCGGATGATCCATCCTTCTTGGACATGATCGTCACATACAGTTCTCAACCAGTGGGAGGCCGGAGGAACTTGACCCTGAGCATGATGGCGAATGGCCAGGTTCCATGAGGCAAATGACACAAACCTTTGGTCATTCCCTACTTGTAGAGCCCTTTCAGGATGTTACCAAATTAGCCTGGAAACATCCCTCCACCACCTCAGCTGTCCCCAGGAAGGTGGACCATCTGTATAAAACTCCCAAGGGAGCCTCATCTCAGTGAACAACCAAAAGTGGACTCCATAGCACTAACAGCAGCACATGGCAGGGCGCAACAGCCTATGCACATGAGTTCCCAGCCTCCAGACCCTGAGTCAAAATGCTGGACCAGATGGGTTGGAAAGTCTGTTCCTCGGCCATCTGCACAGTCAGGTCACTCAATTTTTGGCACATATGGTGATGTACCAAAAATCTTTGTGGAGCAAGGCCTTAGATTTAGTCAAGGCTCAACCTGACTCATACAGTAAATCTGAACTCATCGCCATTATACAGTCTGGCATTGACGTAGCAGACATGTCTTAAGGAGTTCTTATGACTGACAGACACAGCTGCCAGAGCAGCAGCCACAGGGGTGTATGAGGACACACCTGGCTGCAGGTCTCAGGGTTCTGATAGGACCTACAGGATGCAATCCTGGATGCACCCTTTCAGGGTCGGTCCTCTTCGGCCCTGATACCGAAAAATTGATTACCAGGCTACAAGACTCTGAAATGCAGGTTTCCAACATCCACAGGATGTACAAATTGGAACTGGCTACCACTAGATGCTGTCCTTTTCGTAGAACCATCACCAAGAAAGTGTCAGCCGCCACAAAAGGGGCTGCATGAAGGGCCCCCAGCTTTCATTCTCTCAGGGCCCCAAAAGTGCCAAAATGCCAGAGCCTTGCCTACCCTCCGCCTCGGCATGACTCCTTCCAGCCCCACTTCTCCAGTGGAGGCTCAAGGAGAGGCAGTAGGTGGGAGAATATCCCTCTACCTCAGCGGATGGGCCAACATTACACCAATCAGTGGGTTCTCCAGTTCATCGAAAGAGGGTATGCTCTGGAGTTTACCCTGATTCCACCGGACAACCCACTCATTCCCTCCCACTGCTCTCCATCCCACACAGCTCTGATAAGGGCAGAAATCCAGACCCTGCTTGAGAAAAGGACGATTCAGGCAGCAGCCCAGGTCAAAGAGGCAGGGAGACTATTCCGTCTTCTTTTCATCCCGAAGAAGGCAGGGGACCTCCGTCCCATCCTAGATCTGAGCCAACCGAACACCTTCATCGAGTACAGAAGATTCAGGAATGGTGACACTGCCTGGCCTGTTGCCCATGATCCACCAAGGAGATTGGCTTTGCTCTCTGGGCATGCAGGACACTTATATTCACGTAAAGATCCTGCCATCCCACAGGAAGTACCTCCACTTCATCTTCCAAGGAGAGCACTATCAGTGCAGGGCGCTGCCATTCGGTCTTTGTCAGCACCGAGGGTCTTTACCAAGTGCTTGGCTGTAGTGGCAGCAACCCTCTAGAGAAGGGGTCATTATTTACCCCTCTCTGGATGACTGGCTTCTTATAGCCCTCATCAGAGAACCAGCTGTGTCGGTCAATAGGGGAGACCTTCAGTCTGTTTCAAGACTTGGGCATCACCTTAAATCTCCCAAGACATGCCCCTGGCCTGCCCAATGGCTGTAGTACATCGGGGCAGTCCTTGACACCATCCAGGGAAGGGCCTTTCTCCCTACAGACCAAGCAGACAGGTTGAGGGTGGTTGCTCAAAGGGTGATGGCTACCAATCCAGTTCTGGCCAGAGTAATGCTCTAATTTGTGGGCCACATGGCCGTAGCCATTGCAACTTGAACACTTGAATATGAGGGTCTTGCAGTGGAACCTCAGAATTCAGTGGGACCAAGGCACAGACGATCTTGATCAGCTGATTCAATTTCCAGTGGGTTCTTTGGTCCCTGGAATAGTGGATCACTACTTCTAGGTTAGATACTGGGTTCCATTTCAATGTCCCAGCCCCAGCAAATTCTGACCACAGATGCCACAGGGCTGGGCTGGGGGTGCACCTGGCATCCCACCTGATAAGGCACTCTTGGACTTCAACGGAACATGCTGTCCATATCAATATACTAGAGATTAGAGCCATCCTATATGCCCTGCAAGCTGCTCCAAAGGGTGCTCTCGCTGGGTCCCCTGTTGGTCCAGTTAGACAACACTCCAGTAGTCTTCTATCTCAACAAGTAAGGGGGCACTCATTCTTACCCCTATGCAGAGAGGCCATGAGAGTTTGGCATTGGGCAGTGTATCACAGCCTGAAAATTACAGCGGTCCACATACCAGCGATTTACAACGCCCTCACAGACAATTTAAGCCACTCTAGGTCTCAGAGTCATGAATGGGAGCTACTGCAGGAAGTCATAGACAACCTCTTCAAAAGATGGGGCTAGCCAGAACTGTACCTCTTTGCATCCCCACACAAACTGCCCAATTTCTGCTTGCTAGATCCAGGACCTAGCGTTTTCTGGCACAATGCATTGTCCTCTCTTGGACAGGGAGGTTCCTGTATGCCTTCCTCCCTTTCCACTTCTGCAAAGGGTACTGCTCAAGCTGCAGGCAGAAGGTGCTCACATGATTTGCTTTATTGAAGGCTGCTGTGGCAGTGGGGCTGTGTCCAGTCCACTGCCCTCTCCAGAGGGGATCCAACCATGGGCAGTCTGGTGTTTGGAGGGAAGGACAGTCCTCCTGTATACACAAAAAGAAGTGGGCCTTTTCCTGATCCAAGTTGGGGACCTGGTGCCATTTGACCTTGAGTTGTTCCTCTTCCTGCAGAGTAAGAAGAAAATGGTACCACTCGAGGGTCACCCTCTGGTATGTCTGCTAGGGAGTCTTCGGTAGTCAGGAGCCCTCCTGGTTCCCCAGTGACCGCCACTCTTAACAGCCTGGACTCTCGCCACTGGAGTCCCTCTCAGTCTTGTTGTGGGGGTTTCTGGTGGGCAGTTTATTACTGGGCTGCTCTTATGGAGCAGTTGGTACAGCTCTGTCTTGACTGCCCTTCCCAGCCGACCTGGTTTCGGGGCTCTTGGGTCTTGAGCCGCTGGGCCATGGCCAGGGTGTTCAGGGCAGGATGTGCTTTTGGTGCTAATGATGGAATCTCTTCCTCACAGTACTGGAGCCGCCAACGCTGATTCCACATGCCTCTCCCTCACTCTATTTCCATGCAGGGGCCGACACAGTTAACACCCTTACCCCCTTTTCCAGGGATGGCAAGCTTTCTTGGACACCGTTGCTGGGATCTTTGGTGCCGTGTGCAGTGTTGGGGCCTTCGGTGCCACAAGCAGTGACATGTGCTTCGATGCCATGTGCAGCACCATGTTCATCAGTGCTGTATGGCGCTGTGTGTTTCAGTGCCACTCTGCGATGCTGGGTTCCTTCCGGTGCTGCCTACAGTGCCGGGGGTCTTCGTGCCAGACCCGTGTTGATCCCAGTATCAGTTGTCTATCCCTTGCCTCAGCCAGGATGTGGTCTTGCAGGGCAACTCCTAACCTCTCTTAGACGGATTTGGAGCAGGATGAGTAGGATCCTGGCATTATTTCTGAAAACAGCAACAATGACTCGTTCTACAGCCTGGATGAGAAGCCCTTTCTCCCAGCTGAATTCCTGATTGAAGATCTTTCCTTCCAGTCTCTTCTTAAGAACATGAAAACTACCTTGGCATTGCAGGCTTCTTCTGTAGACCCAGGGAGGCTTTTGCATCTCAAATTCTTCCATATTCTTAACGCTCCAAGAACTCCAAGCCTCCTGTCCCTCCCCTTGAGACTCTGTTGCAAGCACTGTGGGAGAGGCCTGATCTTATTCCTTCTGTGGCCGATCCATAGACCAGAAGTAAGTCCCTCCCAAGGAGAGACCCTTCTTAGCATCACAACCCATCGCAGATGTTTTGGTCCTCGCTGAGAATGACAAGACTGTTCTCCCACAGGAGACTTTGGCACATCCTATCAATAAGGAATCTCATAAAATTAATACCTTGGGGAGATGGACATTCGCTGCCACAACTTTGGGCATGTGCATCACCAGTTATCAGGGACATTTCTCTCTATAAGAATATGTGCTTTGGAACTCTCTCAGATCTATACTAGAGAATCTCTTGGAGTCTGACTCCAAGATGGAGCTTATGCAGACTATTACCGGGGCATAGAATCCAATAGCCATAAGCGCAAAGCTCTATGGATGCCTTTGACACTGCCTCTAGAGCAGCCACCACTAGAATCTATATCAGACAACATTCCTGGCTTAGAACATCAGGATTTTCCTCTGATGCGCAACAACAGGTCATGACTGTCCCCTTTGATGGTTCTTATCTGTTCCGCCTCAAGTAGAGCAAGCACTAGAGGCCACTCAGAAAACCAGGACTGCCATTAAAACAGCCAGGCTGGCTCCTTCAGCTCCACAAAGGGCAGGAACCGTCAGCCATTTCACAACAGGCAGTCCTTTGAGGAAGAGGCTGAGGAGCCCCTAACAGGAATCAATCTCCTCATTCACAAAAAAAAAACACAACACAAGACACAGGGCCTGAAAGTGCCCAGTGCCATCCTTTGGGATGTTGGCTCAGGTCCCACTTCAGCTGCCTGAAGTGGACCTCTTCTCAGAAGTGGATGGTCAACTGACTCAGTTCTATAGCTAATGGCAATCTATAACAACAGACAGACGTGTCCTCTGGATTATACAGGAAGGGTACTCTCAACCTTGTGGAGATCCCCCAATTGTCCACCCAAGTGGCAGCACAGTCTCTCCTGCTCAGTCAGAACTTCTCACTGCAGAGATTCAGGGCCTCCTTTGAAACAGGGCAGTGAAAGTAGTTCCCCAGGAGGAATGGAATACAGGACTCTACCCCTTTACTTTCTGGTTCCAAAGAAGATAGGTGGCATGCACCCCATTCTCAACCTCAGAAAGCTAAACAAGTTTTTTTCCAGTAGAAGTTCAAGATGGTCTCCTGGGGATACTCCTACCACATCTCCAACAGCATGACTGTCTGGCATCCCTGGATATGCAGGACACCTACCAGCATGTTCCAGTGCACCCAAGTCACTGCAAGTATCTCTGTTTTGTGGCCTTGGGTCAACATTACCAATTCTGACTTCTGCCCTTTGGGCTGTCCTTGGCACCTTGAGTCCTTACAAAGTGTTTCACAGATTTTTCCTGTATCAGTCTTCACCATTCATCACTGGTGGGTTCCATACTGGGCGCTAGGACCCCGTAGGAAGCTTTTAGCTTAAAAAGCTTTTCTGCTCTAAGAAGAGGGACAGTGTTGAGGGCGGCGCTGCCCTCGAGGGCAGATGCACTGCGTGGCGCTTGTGGGTTGGCCAGTAACTGATGTCCCTCCACTACCTCAGTTCTGCTTTTCCTGCCATCGAGACTGCAAGCAACACCATGGGACAGCGTTCAACAAATTCAGCTGCGACACTACCATTACTGTTCTTCTGCTCGTCAATCATTACCTGATGCCATGGTAGTCTATGCCATGTTTGGCACCATTTTCTTGTTTTTTCTAATGGTATTAGTCAGCATCGAGTCCTTCATCTTCAGTTAGTTTTAGTTGGTGCAGTCGGATCTTGTTGGGTTTGAGGCATAAAAGTTCTAAGGCTGAGGACTTCCTCTATGTGTTGATGCCCTGTGAAAGTTGATTCTCCATAACAGACCCGCATAACCAATGCTTCACTTGCTTAGGGCTGAACCATGACATGGATCATTTCAGTGCTTGTTTTAGCATGGACTACTGCACCCTTGAAATCCATATGGCGAGGTTGGGACATGACCCCCAACCTTTGGTGGACAGTGTCAACAAGGACCACTAAGGCAAGGACTTTGGGCCTGTCCCAGGCCTTCCCCACTGCTACATGCACCAGGAGAGAGCAGGCTGATGCGGGTTCACATCTCGCTTAGCCCAGGTGCCTGGGTGAGCGGTCAGGGAGTGGTCTGCCTCCTTCAGTGGTCCTGTTGCTGATCACTCAAGGCCCAGTGTTGAGGCCTCAGCTACATGCAAGGCCTTCATCAGTGGTCCCTTTGAAGCTTCAGGGAGTGTGGCTACAGCTCCAACACTGATTCCAGTGTCAGTAAGTGAGGCCACCCTCCGGTGCCATGGAGTCCCTTCCCGACAGTGCTCTCGGTGCCAGGACGGGATGGGTGACTGGGGTTACTTCTCTCATGGTCTCCATGGTCTCCTCCTCAGATTCAGAGGATAACCAGGAGAATCCCGACTGGCAATAAGCTCTCGAGCAGTCCCCCCTCCGGTTCTGCTCGGTTTTCGTCAGTGGGATCCAGCAAGGTTGACACGTATGTGCTGCCGCCCTTTTCTGTGCGGTGCCATGGTTGGTGCCACAGAGGACTCTGGTGCCATCTCCAGAGACAATGATACTTGCAGTGTCATGGCCCAATGGCAGTGCCATGCTCCGTGCGAGACTGATGACAGTGCCACTGTCAGTGCTACACTGGTGATGGCACCATGGTTGGCGCATGCCCAGTGTCGGTGCCACAGTCGGTGCTGTTTCAGGGGCGGTGCCATGGTCAGTGCCATCCTCATTGTTGGTGCTGCTGTCGATGCTACAGTCGGTGTTGATGTCAACAGGTACATAATTTTAATTTTCACTGGCTGCACCACCTTGCAGTGTCACTGTCTTGGGATCAGCCCAGGTACCTTTGCTGATCACTGCTCTGCTGTCTGGACCTTCAGTGCCACAGAGGGCACTGGGCTCAGTGCTGGGATCAGGCCCTTTGGGGGCTGTTCCGACCCCATGACCAGAGCCACACTCAGTGCCGTGAGAGCCCTTGGCACTGGGCCCAGTCTCTTTGGTGATGCCACCTCCAGCACAGGCTCCCCTTTTCTAGCACGGTGCCAACTTCCTTTTACCGGCTCTGGGACTGGTGCCGGCTCCCCCTTTGCTGGCACTGGGGTCGGTATAGGCTTGCTTCCTGCCGGTGCCAGTGTCACCTGTCTTTCCAACTCCTAGAGCTGGGCTAGGAAGTTCTAGGTCCGCCTCTCTCCCACCCACTCTTTCCAGAGGGGAGCTGGAGGGGATGACTTTGACCCCAACCTCATTATTTATGAGGGCAGCGACAATGACTCTTTTACAGCTTGGATAATTCAACCCTAGGCTCTTTCCTTGTACCACAGGAGGATCTTTCTTTCAGGCTCTTCTTCACAACATGTATTCAACTCTCTTTTGAGCCTTCTGCTACTGACCCTGGAAATGTCTTGTCTGGAGTGGCTCAATGTTTCAGTCATGCGGTCAACCTCATACCTCCTATTCTGCCTCACGCTTTGAAACACTCTCAGACACAGTGTGAGCTAGGCCTGCATCTATCCCCTCTGTCTGTTGGCAGATAGACTGTAAGTATACTTCCCTAAAGACAGGCCTAGCTGTGCTTCCCATCCTATTGCTGACAAGATTGTCATTCTGTCTGAGAATGGCAAGGCCATTCTTCCTTAGGAGGTCACAGCGTCCCATGAATAAGGAGTCACATAAGATGAGATACTAAGAGAAAGAGGGTTCGCTGCAACTACCCATAGCATGTGGATAGCAAGCAACCAGGGGTATTTCTCCAAGTACAAGTATGTCCTTTGGACCTCTCAGGTGTCTTGCGGAGACCCTGCCTGAGTCGCAGACTAAGCATAAGATCCTTCAGACTGTTACCCATGACACTGAGTCAAACAGTCACCAGTTGAAAGCGCTATGGGTGCCTTTGACACTGCCTTCCACTCTGCTGCTGCAGGAATCTGCATTAGAAAATATTCTGGCTTTAGACATCTGGTTTCTCCAATGATGTCCAACAGCAGATTATGAATGTTCCTTTCAACAGCTCCTATCTCTTCATCCAACAGGTAGAACAGTCCTTGAGGCCTCTCAGAAGACCAGAATGGCCATCTAGACTTCTTGACCTCCCCTTCTCAGTGATTTTTTTTTTATCACTGTTAGCAGTCCTTTGAGGCAAAGGCAAGGGAGCTCAAGTCAAGTCCCAACCTCCCCAGCTGCAAAAGAAAGCGCAACTGAAGGCACAGGCCCGAAGAGAGTCCAGAGACACTCTGAAATTCTGCCCCGGTCCTGCCTTTGCTGTCTGGGGCAGACCTCTCTCTCTGGTGGGGCGATGTCTGACTCACTTTACCTTCAGTGAGAATCCATCACCATGGACAGGTAGGTCCTCAGGTTCATCCAGGAAGGATATTCACTGAATTTCTTAGAGCTCCTCTGGATTATCCACCCAGGAAGCAGCCCCTTCAGCACCCATGTTGGACCTTCTCGTGATTGAGATTGAAGGCCTCTTGAACAACAGGGCAGTTGAAGTAGTGCTGTAAGTGGAGCACAACACAGGCTTCTACCCCCATTATTTCCTTGTTCTGAAAAGTCAGAGGGCATGCACCCATTCTCAACCTCAGGAAACTGAACAAGTTCATGCAGCGGTAGAAGTTCAAAATGGTCTACCTGGGGACCCTGCTGCCACTCCTCAATCTGCAGGATTGGTTGGCTTCCCTGGATATGCAGGATGCCTACCAGCATATTCTGCTCCACCCCAGCCACTACAGATTTCTCCGCTTTGTGGCTTTGGGTCAACATTACTAATTCTGGGTCCTGCCCTTTGAGCTGTCCTTGGCGCTTTGATGATTTACAAGTGCTCTGCAACCTCGTGATCGCACTTGTGAAAGCACAGGCTACAGGTTTTCCTTATCTAGATGACTGGTTGTTAGCCAGCCCACCCAAGCAGGACATGGAACAAGCAATGGCCACAGCCTCTCAATTCCTGACCTTCATGGGAGTCCTGCTAAATCGTGAGAAGTTGCAGCTTCAACCCTCCCAGCAGCTCCTCTTCACTGGAGCCCTCCTGGACACCACCAGGGCAAGGCCTTTCTCCCAGAGGACAGAAGAAAAGCAATCCTTCAGATGGCTCAAATCATCATGGAGCACAAGTCAGTTTGTACTCACTCCATGCAGCAAATGTTAGGCCTAAAAGCCTCTTTTGTCTTCATGGTACCTCTGGCCTGGCTATACACAAGAACTACACAGTTGATGCTCAGCATGCAGTGGTCTCCAGCAACACATCCTCAGTCTTACCCCATCAAGGTGACAAAGTCTCTGCTTCGATCACTTGCATGGTGGGACTGAGGAGGACAGTCTCCTTCATGGTCTCCTTTTTCTCAACCAGAGCCTCGGATTACCCTTACCATGGATGCATCTCTGCTGAAATATGGAGCCATTGTCAGGGCTGTCAGGCGCAGGGAGTCTGAAGCCCTCACGGAGTCCCACCCCAAATCAATATATTGGAGATGAGAGCAGTCCTTTATGCCCTCTGGCCCCTTGTGGATTTCATCTGCCACAAGATAGTTCTCCTCCAGACAGACAATTCTATCATGTACTGCATAAACAAATAGGCAATGCAAGGCCCTAATTTATGGCACCCAACCCGAGGCTCTGGGTGCCTTACACAAAGTAAAAGGGACAGAGAACAGTAAAAGTGTACGACAATTCAGATAACATAATCAGTATCACAGATTAAACTAATTAAAACTGATCATAACTCCACTGTGGGAAAGCCAGGAAAATAAATAGGCTTTGAGACCCATTTTAAATGCCTCAGCTGAGGGAGCTTCTCTCACACTGGATGGAAAAGTGTCCCAGAGGATCGGGTCTGGCAATGCTGAAAGAATGATCACCAGATATCTTCAATCTGGTCCTTGAACAGAGAGTTGGCCCCAAGTTGAAAAGCAGAGGAAGTGGGCTGAGGGGGCAGGTGTTAGAAGATCTGACAAGTAACCAGGGCCTAGACGGTAGGGCCTTATAAGTGAGCAAGCCCACTTTGAAGATGATCCTCCACCTGACAGACAGCCAGTGCAGGGCACGCAGGATCGGGTCACTTGACTGGACCTAGAAAGGCCAGTCAGTAACCTGCCACCATGTTCTGCACTAGCTGCAGCCGTGGAGGGTCCCTCCAGAGTCCCCAAAGTATAGAGTGTTACAGTAGTCCAGCCTGGATATCACAAAAGCACACCTTATGGAGCAGAAAGTGTCTCTCTAGAGAAGGGGCCTGTTCCAAGGAGCCCCTATTACTGCTTCACACAAGAAGCATAAACAAGACAAGGATAAATCCTCCTCGTATTCATCGGGCAAATGCTCATCTACGACCACCACTAATGGTGCTTCAGCATCGATGACACCCTGCAGAGCTGCTTCCTCATCAACAGGGATTTACACCCCTCTCATCAACTGCAATTTATAGCGCCTTTCAGCAGTCTCTGTGGAACCCTGTGGTGGTTCCTTTGATGTTCTGTGGACAAGACTTCATTTCCATCGACAGGCGCTCTTCCTTTAAACATTCTGGTGCTCTTCCTTTGCTGCCCAATCGATGACGGGCCATTCCTCTATGGGCAGAACTGCTAGGCTTGCAGTTTCCACTGTTCCTTCGCCTTCACAGCCTTTCTCCCTAGGGGCCAGGCAGACAGAGAGCAGGATCCTGGGCTTTACCACCCAGAGGCTAGGCCTGTTTATACCTCACATCCTAGTTCCTCAGCAATCCCTCTGGTTTCTCAGAAACCCCTACTTCTTCTCCTACCCTTCCTCTTTGGACGTAGGCTCAGTGGTACAACAGGTTCTACAAGTAATGAGGCATTCTCAATCTCCCACTCGGGAAGGTGAGTCACTCTTCCTGTTCTCCTACCCTCCACCAGAACGCTTCCAGGAGACAGGGACACTCACCAACCTGGTCCCCTCCTCCCATGAGAAGAAGAGTATTTTTCAGATAAGGCAGAATTTCCATTTGACTTTCCTGGAGATCTGAAGGAGATTGAACTGCAGGACCTGGGCTCTCATTCTCCGTCCCTTCTTTCTAACATCTCCTCTTCACATGAGGGTGCCTCCCATTGGGCAGCTGCCTATACTCCTGATAACCCATCTTTTCAAGAGATGATGGTTTAAATTAAAAATCATGGGGTTTTCAACCACTGAGCATGATAAACAAAGAAAGGACATGCAGACTATCTCGAACTGCCTAAAGAGCCTGTTGTAGTGGTACTCCCTTATACAAACCTACCAAAATGCTGTTTTGGCAGTTTGGAACCACCCTTCAGTGGTCCCAACCATTCCTAGGAAGGCAGACTGCCTTTACCAGGCTCCTCTTGACCATCCCTCTTTCCACTTGTCCCGAGCTGACTTGCTAGTAATTACTCGAGCTCATGATCGTGCTAAATGACCAAAGCACATGAGCTCATTACTCCCTGATAAGGAGTCCCACCGACTTGACTACCCAAGTTGTTCCAGGCGGGACTATGAATCTTAGAATTCTAAATTATATGGGACACATGGTTAAATACCAACGCACCTCTGGTCCTCTGCTATAGAACTGGTCAATAAACTCCCTCCATCCCAGGAGAAGGACCAGTGTGGCTACAGTTTCCACTGGCAATTCCATATCTCAACATCTACTCTGATTGGGTTATGATGCACTGAATACTTGACCCATTCAACAGTCACAGGGTTACCCTCAGACGCCACGCTTCTTCGTGTATCAGGTTTCACACCTGATATACAACATAAAGTGGCAAATGCTTCTGTAATGGATCTAAACTGTTTGGTCCAGGTACCAAAATGCTTCTGGATGATCTCCAGGCTTCAGGATGGACCTTACATACAGTACATGGCATGTATCATACCACAGCCATCTTACCAATACCGCCTCAGTCTTCTTTTCAGTCGAAAAGAGGCGGTAAGCACAGAGGTGCCTACAGAGGTGGATTCCATGGCCGCTTCCAGCCTTCTTCCAAGACCACCACTTCTACCTCAAGGGCTTCCATTCCACCCCTCGGTGGAGCCGGTAATCCCTCCCAGTGACCAACTGGGGCTTTGCCCTGGTTTCCTCCACCAGGCCTCGGAAGCCATGGACAGTCACTTACCCTCTGCTTAGAGGCCTGGCAGATGATCACATCAAACGAGTGGGTACTTCAGATTATAATGGATGGGGCACATGCTGGAAATCACCTCAGCATTTCCCCTCATCCCTCCCACTCTGTCCATTACCCACCCAACCATATTCCTATTCTCCAGGAGGAACTTAAGGCACTTGTCCACAAGAATGCCATCTTTCTGGTCCCTCAGTCAGAGTACCATTAGGGATTTTACTCCCATTTCTTTCTGGTACCAAAACGCACTGGAGATCCCAGACCTATACTAGATCTCAGACAATTGAATCTTCACATTCGGTACAAAAGGTTCTAGATGGTTGCCTTACCATCTATAATGCCAATGTTAAAACAAGCAGATTGGCTATCGCATTAGACATGAAAGATGCCTTCCTAAATATCCCCATCCGCCCGCCCACCACGGTTCCTTCACTTGTACCTGCTAGGACAACATTACCAATTTTGGGCTCTTCCATTCAGTCTCTCATTAGCTCTGAGAGTCTTTACCAAGTGCCTAGCAGTTGTGGCAGTGGCCCTGAGGTGGGACAGACATTTTGTCTTCCCATACCTGGATGATTGGCTTATAAAAGCAGACTCCAAAACTGCTCTGCTTTCATCCCTTCAGGCAACCTTACCCTATTCCAGTCCTTGGGTGTTATGATCAACTGGCCAAGTCCAGTCTGACCCCTACCAATATATAGAGCCATTCTGGACACTGCCGCGCCAGGACTTACCTCCCAACTGACAGGCAAGACAAACTTCTGTCTCTGGCTTACCAGATACAAACTCAACAATTTAACACAGCCAGACGTCTTTTATGCCTTCTGGAGCACATGGCCATGGCCATCCCACTGTGGCTTTTTGCCTTTCTAGATATGAGACCAGTCCAATGGACTCTTCAGAATCAATGGCGACAGAAGACGGGAATTTTGAAGACAAAATCAGAGTTTCCCTACTCCACTTGGGTCTGCATTGGTGGACCCAGTATGTCAACCTATCTCAAGGCATGCCCTCCACTCCCACCTCCCCAGCAGACATTGACCATGGATGCTTCCCTTGATGGCTGGGGGCACACCTGGGTCCCTATGGGATTTGGGGCAGGTGGCCTCATTTTTCCATTTTACCCCATGTAAATCTGCTGGAAATGAAAGCAGTCCACATCGCCCTTCAGGCTTTTCATCCTCACCTGTCTCCAGGGACTCTACTGATCCAATCAGACAACACGTCAGTAGTGTATTACCCGAACAGACAAGGAGGTACCAAGTCCCACACTCTCTGCAGAGAGGTGGCGGTTTGGCAGGAAGCCATGCTTCAACACCTATCATTGATAGCCATCCATCTACTGGGACACCACAATACTCTGGCCAACTTTCTCTGTTGCCAGTCCTCACACATGAGTGGGCACTTCAATAGAGTTTTCAGATGGTCTTTTGATTGTGGGGGACCCCTCACCCAGACCTTTTGCCTCCCCCCACAATCACCAACTCCCAGATACTATTCCATTATCCCGAAAAGATAGGGACAGTCTACAGTTGCCCTGTCCCAACCATGGATAGGACTCTTCTTATATGCTCCCCGTCCCTCTCCTGCAATGGACTGTACTGAAACTACAACTCAGACCTGCCACCATGATCCTCATAGCCCCTTTGTGACTCCGGCAGGTGTGGTTTTCCCTACTTCAACAGTTCTCAGTAGCAGACCCACACCATTGCTGATCAGATCAGATCTGTTGACACAGGATCACCCCAATCTGAAGTCACTACACCTTCACACTTGGCTCCTGAGGATGCTTTTCAGCCTGGCTTCAAGTGTCCTCTCCTGTGGCCAACATTTTATTGGCTTCACATAAACCATCTACTAGGAAACATATATTGCCAAGTGGAAGCACTTCTCCATATAGGCTGCTTCCTGGTCATTGGACTCTTATTCCTGTCCACTGACTAAAGTGTTGGACTACCTGGCCTCACTTGCTGAGACAGGTTTGAGCTCTTCCTCTACTAAAATTAATTTGGCCTCTATCTCAGCCTTCCATGAGCCCTTGGAAGGGAGACTCCTGTATCAACATCATCTTGCTAAAATGTTTCTAAGAGGCATGTTACATATCAAAGCTCCCATTAGACAGCCCACCCTCCATGGGATCTGAATTTCCTTTGGAAAACTGACCTTGAGCATGTTGAACTGGCTGCCACCTGTGACCTCCACTTCCTTTCTTGGAAGATAGTGTTTTGGTGGCTTTCATCTCTGCTTGATGTATTTCTGAGCTTCATACCCTGATGTATAAAGAGCCTTACTTAATCTTTCACAAAGACAGGGTGGTTCTCTGAACCAGTCCTTGCTTTTTGATGAAGGTGGTCTCAGAACACACCTTAAATCAGACCATCAATTACTGGTCTACTACCCGAGCATTCTAATCGGGTGAATACCTTTCACACACTTTAGATGTACTTTGTATATTGAGGCACTATATCAATCATACTAAATCTGTTAGAAAAACTTCTCAACTTTTGTTACCTTAGACCAAGAAGGAAGGTCTCCGTTGCTAAACAGACCATTTCCAATTGGCTGGCGCGATTGTATAACATTTTGTTATAAGAAATATAACAAGCCATTACCAGCTCCTGTTCTAGCCCATTCTACGAGAGCTATAATCTCCACTGCGACATGCTTCAAGGGAGCTTCTATCACTGATATCTGCAATGCAGCCACATGGTCCACAATACATGCCTTCACGAGCATTACAACTTAGATATTGCTTCATGCCATAGGACTGCCTTTGGCCAAGCTGTCCCACAAGGCCTTTTTGTCATAACTTCCACCCTTCCTGGTTTACTGCTTGGGATTCATCCCAAGTGTATTACCTGCTGCAGAGATTATCCCTATGGAAAATAGTACAGTTGCATACTCACTGTAACGGTAGATCTTGAGAGGTATCTCTTGCAGCAGGTATAATCCCTCCATTCCCCTCCTTCTCCAGAGAACAACTTCTTATCCAAACAAATATGGGATGGGATCCATATGGTACCTCAGATCTCCCTCAGTCCTCGCTAGCAAGCTGAATCTGGCAGGAACTGAGGATACCAGGGACCACCCACTCTTATATAGGAACAGAGTGGTGATGTCGTCTGTGGGCGGCCCTGGCAAAGACTGGTAGAGCAGAGCTGCTGTGTGCCACAGCGCCTCTGGTGATGACCCAAGTGTATTACCTGCTGCAAGAGATACCCCTCAAAGATTTACTGTTATGGTAAGTACCAACTGTACATTCTAGAAATGGTATATGGTTCACATCCACACAACCCACTTGGCCTCCCTGGCAAGTGGCACCAGATCCTGCTTTCAGTATGCAACATGTGATGTCATGGGGCAGAATTGAAGGATATACCACCTGGGTGGTGGGAGGAGCTTAGCTTAAAGACATTCCAGTCAATAACATTGTTCCAGTGGAACTACCAGAGTGTGGATGTGAACCATAAATGACTCCTAGAACTACAGTTACAGGTGAGTAACCTAGTCTTTAATAGAATCTAACCAGCACAAAGTGCAATACAGAATAGTGTGTAACTTTCCTCAAATAAAGAGCTATTTGTAGGATTTTATAAATAGTCTGTACAGTATACGCTAAACCAAAATTGTTTCAGAAGTTTGCCTATACTGTATAGCACTAAATGGTAAATGGATAGAACAATCTCTTGGTTTCCTCTTACTTAATATTACATCAACAGAGCTGTTGAAAGAGGTTGCTACTGGTTGCTGCCCTCACTGGTCAAGCTCCTGCCTTGCCATTTCCTTTATAACAGAAAAATGTCTTAATAAAAACCAAAATATTTCCATAATAGCTTACCCTTTTGTTTGTTTATATATGTATTTATTTGTTAATATATTTAATTTTTGTTATTTTTATGCATCTAGTTAAAATTCTTTCACACCATGATGTTACCCTTATTTAGGCTAATATAACAGCTTAGTTTCCAAGAGGGTCCTGGGGACACTTTCAGGAGCAGATGGGATTAACAAAATCTTTACCATTAAAGACATGCAGTAAACTCTCCAAATGAAGTTCTGAATAAAAAAAAAACTCTCTTGAAAGATATATGGCAGCTCCTCATTAGAGGTTTCTCTAGAAATCTGTCATACAGTATAGAATGGAGGATGGTGCGTCCCATGACTCATGTAAGAGATTTAGTTAGGGAGGAGCACAGATTTCCCATTTGAAGCCTGTGGTTAGGAGCTCCTCTTCTTGTTCCAATTCTGCATGTCTATGCAAACTTTTTCAGCTGTATGCAGGGTGTAATTTTGCATTGGATACATAGGGGCCTGTGTTGTGCAGCCTGAACACAAGAGGATTGGTAAACTGTTTTGAAGCCAGTGTAAGGCAAGGCACTTCTGTGTGTACAACACCCTATCCGTAGGATCAGCATGCTTCAGAGTATTGCACAGGACATAAACATAATAGCAACATAAATAAATAAATACATAAATAGACAAATTCCATCATATGCTATACAGCTTCCTAGTTAAGTATGAACCTAAAATATTAATAAAATTTGGCAATAAACAGAACGAAACACAGAGGAAAAACAGGCTGCTAAATGTTACAGTGTACCAACCTTGATTGTTAGATGCAGCAGTTATGTGGTTATTTGCTACACTGCTTGGTTTTATTATATACTGCATTTTGCTTTTAATAGAGATCAAGTAGATGAAGCAGATGAGGGATAATTTCTGTAGCAGTGTTGAAAGAGAACAACAGAAAACATTAACAAAATAAGATTAGGGTAAATAACATCATGTAGACCAGGTCTGAGATATGGCAATGAGAAACCAAAATAATATAGGCTACTATCTACAGCTAACTTAAATTGAGAACACTGTTATAGACATTATTGATTGTCCATCATAAAATAAAAGTAACTTTGGCTTGGAAAAATATTGATAAAGCAGCCAGTGTGACAGCCTAATGGCAGACGCGTTCACTTACTGTATGGAATCTAAGTTCAGTACCTGGATCTGGATCACAGGCGGTTCAGTAAATGGCTGAATGTAGTCCTTGGGAGATGCATGCACATACAGAGGGGTTGCAGTGCCTGTCAGTGTGCAACTGTTCCTCTTGTGTGATGATGGAGGGTGTCACGTGACAGAATCCCTCTTGTGAAAAACCTTGAAGATCATTGTGTTGTTGGTAAAGGATGCATAGATTGCTTGCATCCTGACCTTAACGTGATGTCATGTCATGTGTGTGTCCATCAGGTGTACCCTCTCACCACCTCTCCATTTTTGTCTTGGGAAGGCCACCAAACCCTCCCTGGGGAGCCCCAGCTGTAGGGCTGCTACCTTGTGATTGGGGAAGGATGTCTAAAGCAGGGCAGTACTGTGGATCTCAGATATGGAGAGATGAAGGGAAGAAATGGAGGGAGTGAAGAGAGTGTTGAGAAATAGAATAGGTTAAAAAAATATATTGATTTCAAGAATCAAGGTTACACCTTATTGGTGATATTTAATAAGGAGGTTTGTGCACTTATTTTGTTGTGGGGTACATCAGATTAGCAAAATTTGCATGGAGACATTTTCATAGGTAAACATTAAAAGTTGGGTATATGTTTAAAATCTTATCAAGATAGGAAATTTGCAGATCACAAGATAAAGTCATAATACATATTTCCATATAAAAAAAAATATTTACAAAATGCAGCGTTGTAATAAAATATTTTTAGATCACATTATTGTGTAAGCTATGCAGCAATCAAATTGTGCAATTTACCTTCATGTATGAAAATGTATTCAGTAGATGCAGAGCAGCTAGTAAGTTATGAAAGTCCGCCCCTCATAGAGTTGATAAATGGCATACTTTTAAGTCTATTGCCTATTCAATTTATACATTTGTTTTCAGGTTCTAACTTTAAAATAATAATTTTGCATGAAGATTTAACTGTTTCTCATCAATTTCAACTGCTGGTTTCAGTACTGCACAGAGGTGTTGTAATCAGCATTGGAAAACTGTTGTGCAGTTGGTTAGGATTATGTTGTAATGTACCTTACCTTCAAGTGATCAATTGTTACCTACCTAACCTTTACAATATCATGATATCTTGAGGTTAGATACAACAATACCACTTTTATGTTCTCATACCACTTTTATGTTCTCATTTTTATCTCTACTGGTGTATATAAAACTAAGTATTGTTAAATGAAATTCATCCTTGTAGCAATGAATTCTGTTCAGCATTTAAAGAGCTGCTGATGCCTCAAAGAAAATTTTGAAAACATATTTTGCTACAGTTCAGCTTGCATTCCAAATATATTCTATAGATCTTTCCTTCCCATTATTTATTACTGAGGAAATCTGCACGAATAGATAATCTTTATACCTTAGAGTTAATCTGCCTCTTTAGCTTACTCCCTACTTCTTATAATCCTATGTTGTGACATCACAATCAGTTGCCATGGAGTAACTTTGATGTCACAAGCAGTGCATTGTGACCTTAGGTAGGAGAAATCAACAGGAATAGATTTACTCTTCAGGAGCAAAGGTCCTGTTTTCATGCAGATTACACCAGTAATAAATAATGGGAGGAGGAATACAGAACTCACTGTAAAATACAAGCCAAACCGTGTCTAAATATTATGTTTTGTTAAAGTTCTCCTGAAGGCGCAGCTGTTTTTAACTTATTTTTTTCTATTTACATACAATACTGTATACTCATGAAAATAAATTATTTTTATTTAGCCTTCAGTTTCCTCAGCATTTCACATAATTCAGAGTAATGAAACATTTGGAAATGCTATTTGTACAGTTGTGCAGTTTCCACCTTTAGACCCCATAACATTTGAATACAGTAATTCAGTCCTGAGTCCTTCAGTTTTGTTGTTTCCAAAATACTCTGTAGACACAGTGTACAAATAGTATAAGAAGTCAGTGAATCTGTGCCCTCTTGTTTATGGCATCTATGTTTGGTTGGATTGCAAAGGTGTCCTGTATAACATATCCATGTATAGTTTACATAAGATTACACATGTTAACAAAAATATTTGCATCCTACCTGGTCTGTTCAGGGCTATTTTAGTGATCGTGGAATACATTTGACGCCTCATCGTTATTGGCAGCATTGTAGACGTCAGTACTCAGTGAAATTGATGTGAGTACACCCAACATTCCCAAGCCTTGGCCTGTGCTCTTCTTGCTTACTACTAAATCTCACCTATGCAAATCACTAGATATTTTCTAACAGGTTCTGAGGTTTGCTTTTCTAATGGTGTTGCTCTCTTCCAGGAAATGGGAATTGGGTTGTTTCAAAATCAAGCTTTCATGTTTGGGAAAGGGTTAAGCAACCTAATTATTGCAGATAGTTTTCTTTGCTCATATTAACAACTGTTGCTGAGAAAAGCAAAAATATAAAATCCCATGAATGTCAGTTTAAAAATTACAAAATATTTTCTTGAATTCAAGTTGTAGAAAATGTAATAAAACATTATTGTATTTTATTCATATATTGTACTTTCTCAAACATGAATCGTAAAATCTTATTAAAACAAGGGTGGTTTGTGTTCCTGTCTTGTAACTATATACTTTCTTTTCTTTTTATCTGTCGCCTCTGTCTCTTTCCATTCCTACTGAATGCTTGTTAAACAGCACTATTTCACTGATGCATGGAACACTTTTGATGCCTTAATTGTTATTGGTAGCGCCGTTGATATTGCTATAACAGAAGTAAATGTAAGTAAAGTTCATTTCTGCACCAAAAGAATGCATGCCTGTGTCGAAAGTGTTTGCCTGTATTAATAGAAGTACCATTGAATTTGTTTGCAGTGACCTCAGGGATCTGTAGTTTTACCTTATAGATTTATCTGTTAGTAAGGTGGTGAGCTAGCCTCTGGTCTCTGGAAACTGAGTATGAGGTTTGGCTTGGGTCAAGACATATCTTTGGTAGCCTCAGTTGAACCTAGTGGGCAGGCATCCACATCACAAAACCAGCACGTATGATTTGGCATAGCTGGTGGGCCATGCTCAGAAGAGGACAAAACCAATTGAGCATGAGGATACCTTTATCAGTGCTAAAGTGCAGTGTTGGAGTTTTGTGGGGAAACCTGCACTGTGACTGCTTGCAATATACTGTACTGTACCCAGCCTGTGGATAAGTAGAGGGCTGACATTTTGGTGATGGCAGACCTTACTTTCTATATCCACTAAAGTCATCCATCAAAACATGTTATAAAACACGAAACAACAGTTTACAAGGTATTTTATAAACTAGTACACATTGTCCTAACATGCTTTATTAAACCACACATGTTATTAATGTACCTTATTTGTGTGTAATAAGCTGGGCTTCTACCTTCCTTTTACCCAAATATTCAACTTTTCCTCATGCTTAATTTAAGGGAAATCAAGAATACACTGTGTTGGCTTTTACTAAGGAAATAATTGCTTTTATTTGGGTCAAAATGATTTTACTTTATGTTTTTGCAGCTCAAACTGTCAAGTGTAACCAGAGTCCTTCCTAATCTCACAGCACAATTTACCAGTTATAAGGGCAGGCATTTGGTTTAATAGTGTTAATGTTGAATATGGCTCAGTTATTACATTTTTAAAGTCCTCATTTTGCTCCCTTTGCTGTACCTGTGTGTCCCCTTGTGATGCCCACTGGACATAGGGCTGCCCTGCTAAGACCAGTACACACAGATTGCTGAACATGCATCAAGGAAACCTGAACTGCTGCCACCTCTATAAAAGGGAAACAAGCAGTCAAAACGTAGTTTAGTCAGTGTAGGAAAACAGCTGATTCATGTCATGTAGTTGTAAGTAGACACACTGGAGATTCATTTAAAGGTTCACTGTTGCAAAATTTACTCAGAACAAAAAAGAAACTGGTCTAATATACTTGGCACTTCACTGCTCTCTGAGGCTTCATTAGGGGCTACTCAAACTTTTTCTGTCCTGTTAGTGAAACAGTGGAAAAGGCACAGCTTACCCAGGCTCTACAAAATACTTGATTAGTGCTTTGGACAGCAATTTTTTTTAATTCCTCTAATTGCTTTTTTAGTGATTTAAACAGTGGCCTTTAACTTTCACTTTCTATTGCTGGCAGTCACCATTTCATGAGTAACAGTGAGCTTCCTGAGCTCACGTTATGTTAATATGTCCGGCCAACCAACAGCAGAGGTCAAACAGGCATATTAGCATGAAGTGAGCTCAGGAGGCTTACTGCTGCTCATGAGATGGTGGCTGCCAGCAACAGAAAGTGAAAGTTGTGGGTAGCTGTTTTAAATCAGTAAAAAAGTTGTTACTGTCTGATAGCACTAATTGAGAGTTTCTGTAGTGTCTGAGGAAAACTGTGTCTTTCCAGTGTTTTCCTTTAAGAGCCTCTTCAGGTTGGAATGGGTCATCATCACCTTGCAGCTGTGAGATTTTGTCATGCAGACAGAACTGTGTTTTGGTAACAAGATACTACAGATGTAAAATGAAGGACTTGTGTCAAATGTTAGCATATTCAGATGGCTTTTTGATGCAAAGTGTAGGTCAGGGATTCAACTGCAGGACAACAGTGAGGATGGCTGTCAGATGTTAAAACTTTAATGTCTGTTTGATTAAAATATAAGCATACACTTAGCAAGTTCTTATCCCTGCTGTCTGTAAGTGAATTCTTTCCCCAGTAGCATACGTAAACATTTAAAACATAGTATATAGTCTGAAAGGACTTTAGGTCCATCATGTCCATGCCCACTTCATAAGCAGGTATGAATAAGTACCCTGTGTTGGTTGACCCATTTCTACTGTTTGTGCTGAAAAGAGATGTTTATGCTGCCAAAGCAGCCACAGAATTGCCTGCCACAAATAAGGTGTATTCAGAATTTCTCAGACTTAGGAGGGCCTAGAAATCACATTAGGGAGCATTATTTCACACCGAGAGTGTTTAATGTGCAAAATAGCCTATCCAGTGAGTTTGATGGAAGCTACCACCATTGAGGTTCCTAAAGCAGGACTAGGCTGATTTTGAGAAAGAATGGCAGTGATGGTTACACAGCATGAGTGAGGGCAGTATCAGGGCTGATAAGCTTGGATGCGTGTCCATTCTTAAATTTGGTGTAATCAGTGCCATCTGGTTGGAGGGACAGACAAGATGGGCCCTACATCCTTCTGCTTTCACAAAGCTGTGCTACTATATAAAGTGTCTGCTATACAGAGTAACAATTCCTGTGTTATGTGATTTGTATGCTAGCTGTATAATCTTTATTGAACGGAATATAATAGATCATAAATAATAATCTACAGCCTTTTAAGCACAAAGTATCTTAGGGCACTTTACAATGCAGTGAGTTAGATATTGACACTGCGGTGATCTAATGAAAACATAGTTAGCCTTTATGAACAGTACTTTCAATGCACCATCATGGACAACTGCATCACAACTTGCTTTACTGAGACAGGGAATGTTGGCCAAGACAGTTAAGTTATACCCTAGCTTTTTGATAAGTGACTTGGAGATCTTTAACTTTAAGCTGGGCAATGATCTGCAGTGGACAGAGGGCCTTTATCGGATGTCTCCATGAAAGAACAGCACTTCCAACTGAACAGGATCCCTAGTAATGCATTACAGTATCAAACCTGGGTATTGATCTTAGGACCCTGTGGATTTGAACCCAAGACTGCAGCTACTATTTAGTCACTCTACCACTTTGGACCTACACAACCACAAAGGGTGGCACTTCAGAATGGTGGTGGTGGTGGGTGGAAGCAGTTACCCCATTATGCCTCCAGTCTTTGGAATCATACAAACATGAAGATCTGTGTGACTGGTGGAAGGAGTTTCCTCTGCTAAGTGCAGTGCCAAATGTTAGTGCATGCAAACATGGTTTGTACCCACTAATATTCTGCTTAGCAACTTACACAGAATTGCAGCATGGCTTGGCACCAGTCACATGGCTTCATACCATGCTGGAAACATTTGTAGACTGGTGGCACCTCCAAATGCCCCCGAACACTCACTTTATCTTGCTTTACAGCTCTCCAGAGCCAGTTCAGTTCAGTAACTCTTGGCTCAGTTGTCTCTTTCCTTGTAGTTCAGTGCCCCAACTTTATGAGCACAAGCACACTCCCTATTTTCCATTGGTTCCCTCCTTAGGCAAGTGATTCCCATTTGTAGACCAGCAGCACAATCTGCTTCCACCCTGACTCTTGCAATACTCTACTGCCTGCCTAGTAGTTCTACAGGCAGGGCTAACGATGAGGTCTGTAACTGGTTAATGAGGGCCACCATGCTTTATAAATGGCTGGAGAGCCTCCTTCTTCACCACACAGAAACAATGGGCTGGAATTTCAAATGCTTTGGGGACCAATCTCATGCTGCAGCTGTGGACAAGGAAAATAATTTCACACAAGCAGCATTTCCTATTTTCTGCACAGGAGGTTGTGCAGCTGTGAGCATCAACTAGTCCTAGGAATACCCAGGACAACCCCATTTGCTACGTTATTTGTGAAATTTGAGCATACCTAGGGCTGAGTGTCTTCTTCAGAGGTCTGTTTAGGATTCTGGTGGACTATCTGTAGGGCCAGTGGCATCCACGGTACTCATTCCTTCTACCAGGCATAGCATTTTGACACCACCGCAGCAAAAATGTCCACAGACTGATATAAATCGCAGAGCTGGTCACAAATGGCTCCACAATGGTATTATTACACGCAGAAAATTCATGGACGCGCAAGGTTTTTCTGTATGTGTATTAAACAGGGTTGTTTTGAAAATCTGGCCCAATGTGTTTAGCAGCAGTGCAGGAAAGGGCTGTGATCCTTGTGTGTGCAGAAATGGGGTGCACAGTTATGGCTTTCCTAAGTGGTTGTTGTGTCTTCTTTGTAGCGGTCCCTTGCAACTGAATATTGGGTCCTTTTTTCACAATTTGTTTCCCAGAATAGGTGATTGGGATATAGTATGACATTTTCAGTGGGGTCCTGCTTTTTATTGACATATGTAATACTGTGATTTCGTATTGCTTCTACTAACTTTTTCATTGTTCTCCTGAGAGTATTAGAGCCTATTTGAAAAAACATTCCACATCTTTTGCACTTTTCTGGAATAATACCTCCAGTCAAACTGGGATGCAGCATCCTATTATCATTGGGGTCTTGCTTCTACATGATTTGACATCTAGCAGGACTGGAGCTCAAGGGGTCCTCATACAGTGAGTCAGTGTCTGCAGTGGGATCTGAAAGTGGAATCACCTGCTTCCCAGTTTTTCTAACCACTGTACCACACTGTGTACACAAAAGAAGTAAAGACAGGCAGTGGCTAACTCGCTGCTTTTGGATTTACCATTGCAGCAGTGACAGAAAAGTCATAGCAAGTGCAACTCAGTTTTTAAGCTACTGCCAGTATTTACTCTACCAGCTCCTAATTTTTGAATCAAATCAAATAAGACACTTGCTTATGTGATAGAGGGAGACAATATAAATCAAAGAAGAGGGTACCGTATAATTTTTTTTCTAAGGCTCTGGTAAAATTACACCTTATGTAATATGTCCAGTCCTGGTTCCATTCTATAGGCAGGTCATTATTGCACTTGAGAAAGTGCAGCTTAGGGCAGCCAAGCCAGTTATTGGCTTCAACAATCTAAGGATCCTGTGCTAATCGAAATAAGTGCCTATGCACCACATATCTGAGGCATGTAGCAACTGTACATTGAATGCTGTGCAGTGGGAGGTCCACGGACCCCCAGCGCCATTCATGGCATACACAGGACACCTACATGTATGCTTCCTAGCCCCATGGGCGACTCCACACTAAGGGGCATGTTGGGGCATGCCTGCACTCTGTGAATTCAATAAGCATGAGTGCCAGGCGAGGGTGCTAGGTATGCCATCTGAGACCAGGTGTAACCTGATATGTGCCCCCTGTTCTCTGGCCACCGGCTGCTGGCACCGGGAAAGGACTCCATGATGCCATAGCCCACTGGACTGCAGGGGAGGGCTGGGGCAGCAGCATGGACGAAGTGCCTGAGGATGTAAATTTGGTGCCGCTTTACACGGCCGGCCCTTACTCTGTGTGCCCGCTGCATGGCGCAAGTGATCCACTTTGGATTTGGTACGAAGCATCCAATTAGATGTCTGCTCAGGTCTGCAACTCTGCCCCTGGCACCCTGTATGCCGGGGGGTGTTGCCATGGACAGGCGCCCCATGGGTGCTAGCAGTCATGCATACTGTGCACCCTGCACCTGTCCGGGCCGCAGTGGTATGTGGGAAGGTATATGCCTCAGGCTGTATTACCCACCCTGTCGCAAGGCCCTAAGTTAGAGGATGAGGAAGCAAAGTTAGAAATATTCTACTAGAAAGCGAAGGCTTTGATGTGGCCTAATTAAAGGGTTTGATTATGAAGGGGGTAAATAGGGAGGTGCAGTCAGGGTGCTTGAAGGAAGGAGGAGGGGCAACTAGAGGGCATGGGTGGAAGGTGGAGCGGGAAGATTCAGGGAGAAAGGAGGTACTACTTCACTGAGAGGGTGGTGAGCCATGGAATGCGCTGCCCAGGGGCTGGTGGAGGCAGAAACGGTGGAGGGGTTCAAGAGGGGTGGGACAGGTACAGGGAAGGGTCTGAAAGCAAAATCCAGTGCAGCGAGACTATCCAGAACTGGGAAGGAGAAACCAGAGAAGCGAGGGGGGCAGAAGGCCAGCTCCCAGGGTGGGGGCTGACCAAATGAGCAGACACGGAAGACCATTAGGGCCTATTCTGCTGGCATTTTAGTATGTTAGTATGAAGGAAACTCATAAAGTTGATTTGGAAATGTTGTTCACACAAGTGCAAAACTGGAACAATAGGAAACTTCAATTCAAAATTAGGAAGCTGAGAGCCAATAGATAATTTTAAACTTTTTAGACTCAGGGTAATAAACCTACGGAATACGCTCTCTGTGAAGGTCATTGAAGCAAAAATGTGTTCATTTGGAGAGTTTGTTGTGTGCCTGCTAGAAAGGAAGGAAGGAAGGAAATAAATGGGGAGAGAGAAGGTAGGTGGTGAGGAAACTTGGATCATAAAGAGCAGGCTTGATGAGCCAGTCTTCTCCGCTATTCCCATACCTTTCAATGTTATTTTGCAATGTTCTCATGCCTGTAAAAGAAAAAATCTTCATATGAAGCATCACATTTCCATAGACATTTTCTAATCATTCTTCATGTTCATTCTGTTTTCTAGAAACTTGTTGAGGCAAGTATATACAGAGTAACTGAAAAAACATCACATATTGCATTTGGGTTCACTTTTTGCACAGAATCACACATCTGAAATAAAATGTGTTCGGTCATCTCAATTTTGAAGCATATGCTATGTTATTACTCAGCACTGTGACATTAGAAAGGTCAAACATCTTAATTCCTTCATTATCATTTTTTCTATTGACATTCTCAGATATAAAAATTTTGTACACATTTTTTGAAGCTTCATATCACAGTCATGTGTCCGAATAAGGTTTATATTTATAATCCATAGAATAATAGTCAACCCTTTGTTTTGAATTTCTGTCTTCGTATTAAATTTAAGGACCCTGCTATTCAAAACAAATTAACCCATTTGCAGATGGCCTGAGTGTCATGCTCATTTTAATCTTCCAGGAATCAGTCTTCACCATTCATGGCTGGTGGGTCTGTGCCAGAGGTGCTAGGACCCCATGGAAGCATATAGCTTCAAGATTTTTGGAGTGGGAGAGCTGACATCGTGGGCGGTGCTGCTCACTGAAGCAGATGTCTGACATAGTGCTCATGGAATGGCTAGTAACCTATGCCAGCTCCCCCATCCTCAGTTCTGTTTTCCCGACTGCTCTGCATAACTGCATCACAGTTCTGCCACCACCTTTTCTCAACTCCGTGCCTCAGTTCAACACAGAATCATTTCTTATTTTCTGCTGTCCTCTAGTATGGCACCGAGAGCTATTTTGCTGGTTTTCTCATTTTCCATACCAGTTTGGTCATATCCAGACGGGGCCTAAAAATCCAGTAAAGCTGAGGGAAGATGTTTCCCTATGTGTCGGTGCTCCTTTGGAAAGCATATTGCTGATTGTAACCACCATGACTGTTGCAACACCTGCTTCTTGATGGACCTCTGTACTCTTCAACTGTGGGCTATGAGGTTGGGGTGGAACCAACCTTGAGGCTGGCGTCGCACCTGGGACTCCAGGATCAGGTCCCTGTGGTCTTCCCTAAGCCTTTTCCCAGTACTATACATACCGAGGAGAGCAGGCCTTGGCAAGTCCTCATCTTGCTGAGATGGGAGGCCTGCAGGAGGGGTCTTGGGGACAGCTGGCCTCCAGGGGTTGGTTGCATACCCCTCCCAGTCTGGTGCTCCTTTGGGGCTCAGACAGCCCCAGTGGTGGCGTTGCAGCTATATGCTGGGCCTCCAGGTCCCTCGGCAGCATTGCTTGGTGCGCCTTGGCTTCTGGCATGGAGGATGGTGCCAGTGAGCATGGCAGTGCTGTCCATGCAGCTGGGTCCCTCCTGCTGCTGTTTGTGGCACCAGGAGAGGAAGGATCCTGGGCATTGCACAGCTGGAGATCCCCACTCTTGTCTTCCAACCCAGAGGATGAGGATCAGGGTGATCCCAACTGGCTTTCTGACTCCGTAAGCCAGTGGACTTGTCTGGGCCCAGTGCTATGTCTTCCGATCGGGCGGAGCCTCAGAGTCTGCTTCCCAGTGCCGGCCATAGCACCTCCCTTTTTTTAAATTTCTTTCCTCCGGTCTCCAGTCCCTGGGAACTCCCTCAGATGTAGCCCCTGCAGTTTGTCCTGCCTGCCAGAGACTCCCAGACCAAGATCCCCGAATGCCAGCCTGCACTTTAGCCCTGCTTAACCCCGGCTTGTACCCCCAAGGGTGGGGCCACCAATCACCTGCCTTTGGTGCTCCTTAGAATCCATTGTGCAGGCAGAGTGAGGTGAGAGGATATCGGGGACCTGGTTGGTGGGATCCGGCAGTGGGTGTGGGGCTGCTGAGACTCATCATCATCCTCCCAGGTGCCAGGGCATTTCTCTTGTTCGACTTATGATCATGATCCCGGGGGTGCAGACGGCAATGATGTCCAGCATGGGTGGGTGTACTCCTCGCACCATACCCACGAACGTCCGTCCATCGCCCCCACCCCTTCCTTGATGCGCCTCTGTCTGTAGCTCCCCAGCCTCTGCTGGGAGTCGCTGATGCTAGTGGACACAGAACCCACCTCCCCAGGAGAGTAGAGCTGTCCTCTGGACACTCTATCCTCTCCTCCTGGCCGACCCCGCAGCCCACGCTTGCTCCTGAGCCGGGTTGCCAGCTGGTGCAAGGTGTGCGCCTGGCGCTCAACCTCAGCGCCACGGGCCGGCTCTGCACCACCTCCCTTGTGTCCCAGGGTGCCACTTGCAATGCCAGAGATGCTTCTGATGCCCATTCCAGCATCAGTGGGAGGGCAGCGCTGGGTCTGGCATTGGGTTGGGGTCTGGTGTTGCCTGTGGTGTCAGGGTCATGTACTGATGCCATTTGCAGAGCTGGTTTCCCTCTCTCTTGTCTCTGATTCCATGACTGTTGTTAGGCCTTCTCCAAGGGCAAGCCCTTTCAGGTGAGGTAGGAGTCGGAGGTTCAGGTTGGCACTGTGCTCCACGTCCAGAGTGGCTGGGGCTCTGGAAGGAGTTGTAGCATTGACTCAGGTCTTCTATCCCTCTAGAACTGTTAGGGTTTGTGGTAGGTGGGGAAAGGGCGCCTCAGGGACCTGTACAGCTCCAACCTCCCACTGGGGATTCCTCCAAGGCACCATCCTGATTGCCGCCTCTGTGGTTGGGCATTCCATGGTGGGGTTGCACAGCCCCTCCCTCAGGAGGGGTGCCTGGTCCACTCCTGCAGCCCTGGCAGGGACATGGAATGGTCTGCCTTGACCCTTCTTCTCCTCCTCCTCCTGTACCTCCTCCACCACCTCTCCCAGATTTCTCTGGCCCTATGGGGCACATGACCTGGGAACAGTTCAGGGCCATTGTGAGCGCTCTCCCTGTCTATATGAGGGCAATGGATGAAGCCATCTTCTGGCCTGCTCCCCAGTACCACTTCCCCTGAGTCCAGCTCCTCGTCATCCTCATCTTCCTCTACTGAGAAGAGGATACTTCTGTCCACTTCACCTCTGATGCTGATTATACCAATTATCAGCGCTTCCTTTCAGAGATGATGGAGAGGTTGAACATAGCCAACTTTGTTGGATGCAATCCTGCTCGAACGATGCTGTCCTTCCTTGGGGAGTACAGTTATGACATTGCTGTCACACCTCTGTGGCCCCAGCCATTTCGGAGGCATTGCAGAATGTCTGGCTCTGTCCTCTGCCCCCCATCCAACCCCAAGGGACTGCCAGTGCAGGTATTGAACACCTCATGGGTCTCCAGGAGCCTTGAGTCACCACACTTCTGGGGTCCAGCTCCTGGACACCCCTTCTGGACATTGTCGCCCATGGCACAACCATCCCGAGTCAGACTTGGCCGAGTTTGACTGCTGGGGTAGAGGAGTCTTCTCAATGGTGTGTACTGTGTTGTGTGTTGCTGCACACCAGGCTCTTCAGGTTGCCTATGGTAGGCACCTGTAAGCAATGTTGGGACAGCTCTTAACATCAATGCCTGACTGTGGAAGCAACCAGGCAGGCCATTCACCTTTCCGCCCTTGATCTGGAGCTGGTGAGGCACCAGTCGAAGGTGTCCTACAATGCCAGTGAAGTAGCTTCTAGATTAATGAGAACTGCCATCTACATCAGGCGGACAGCGTGGCTTAGCCTATCTAGGTTGTCACCTTTGGTCCATAGGGTGAACCCTTCATGATTCCAGGGGCCCATTTCTTTTCCCATTGGGTGAGGTGTGAGTTTCAGGGGTGCCTGTCTGTTCCCAGTCCACGGGAGCCTCCACCTGCCCCTGACCAGTCTCAGGCCTCACCAGACCCATGAGGCCCCCCACTGTGTCTCCCACACAGGAGGCTAAGGGAATAACCATTTCTCTCAGGGTTTGCCATCACCACCTTATGGTAGTGGCCTGGCACTCTGACCCACTATTGATGAATGATGAAGAGTGATTCTTGGACACTATGAAAATTATGTACACACTGTAATTGTTTATCTTCCAGAATATCTTTACCATTCCACACTGCTACCTGCTCACCATCTCCTGCTATGGCCAAGCTTCAGGGTAGGGTCACCTCCTTCTTCTGCCTTCCCCTATTTTGCAAAAAAAAAAAAGGTGCGACTACTCTTCTGAGGGCAAACTCCTGAAAAAGCAACAACAACAAAAATATTTTGTTGTTTGGCCTTTGCTTAGTCATTAGTTTTGTAAGGGACGGTAACTCTGCCTTGAGCAACTTGCCCTTCTTCTTTAGCACCATTGATGCCTCTGTTAAAAAAGGAAAGTTTATAGGTGTGGATATTAGGTTTTTTATATTCATACCTGTGTTGGAGGATCTCTGCAATACTTCATCTTTAAAAAAAAACACAGTTTTCTTTTCTTAGAGAGAGAGAAAGGAGAGTCACCTTCCTAATTAGGCTGTATTGGCCTTCCCACCACCTTCCTTAATGGGAGGGATCTATGTTTTACTGTTGGCTTATCTTTCTGTCCCCTCGGTGACAGCTCACCTATGTGAGCAGCTAGCCTCTTAAATAGTAGTCCATCTTCCTCCAGGCTTTCCTTCCCTATGCAACTGTTGCTTTATTTATGCCCTGCTGCACCTTCCCTCTCCTGATTCCTTCGGATTCTTCCACAGTCTCATTTTTGAGATCAGTGTCCTTTGGAATCCTTGCCCTTCTATGCCTTTGTGAGGGCCCCTGTCCCTGGCCAGTTTCCTAGGAATATCCTCTCCTCCTGGGTTTTCATTCAGTGCAGCTGGGATCTTCTGAAGGACCTGAGCCCTAGTTTAGCCCTCAGACCTTTGAACTCAAAGGCTGCCTCTCCCATATTATGTCTTGATCATATGGGATTCACAACCTCAGCCCTGTACGTCCCTTCTTTTTTTTTTTTGTGTAATCTGTTTTATCCCTCACTCCTGCTCGGTGCCCACCACTCCTTCAGGCTCTCCTAGGGTCCTTCCTGCTTCTGCCATCCCTCTCGAGTCCTGACTCCCCAGGTCCCACATAGCATCCCTCCTGCAGTATCCCAGCATTTCTTCACCGAAGCGGTCCCCTCCTCCGAGGGAATGCACCAGTGGAGGGGAACACTAGAACTTACTTTGTTAGGCTGCAGGATGCTGCTGGGCACCCAAGGAACGGCTTCCTGGGGATGCAGAGATGCAGAGGATCCGGAGGCCATCATCCGCAAACTCGCAGCCATTTTCCTTGTTCTGAAGGGGCAACGTAGTGATGTCACAGCATACGCTGACGTCTGCTCCTCCCCAGTTAGCATTTGGTCCATGCATCCTGCACTACTCCCAGCCTCCGCTAAGAGCCAGCAGGTGCCGGACCAGTCCCCTCCCTGGAGAGGAGAGCTGTCCATGGGATGCTCAATCCTTCTCCCAGCCCTGCCCTCCAGCGACCCGGGCTCATTCCTGATCCGGGTCACTGGCATCATAAGTGGAAATCCAACTGCTGTGCCTTCTTTCTAAGATGGACACGTAGATTGGCTGATTTTTCCCAAGGCTTATGGGTCTTCTATTTTGCACACTCAGAAGCACTCCTTTCCTTGCAACCCTTTCTGGGCTGTTCTCTCGATTTCTTGGGATGGCTCTTTGTTTATGTAGAATCTCAGGCAGTGTCAGTTGCTTTTCCAGTTGGTATGAGATCTGGGCACTTCTTCTGATACACCTCCTTCTTACCAAGGGCACATGTCCTCATATCTCTCTCTCTCTCTCTCTCTCTCTCTCTCTCTCTTTCTCTCCGTCCTCGGCTTGCCCTGTTATCCTGGTGATCCATGGCCATCCTAAGTCCATCTACCTAGAATTTCCTCTATTTTCTCTTCTGATAATTTTTATTGGGTTGTTTGGTTTATATCCTATATCCTTTTCCCTATTCCTTAGGCTCTCTTGCCCCACACTTTCTATCTTCTTACCCTTTCTTTCTATACTAAGCACACAGAATTGAGGAGAGGGGGAGCCAGCATCAGTTACTGTCCAGTCCATGAGTGCCACATCAGACTTCTGCCTTGTGGGTGGTGCCAACCCAATGTTGGCTCCTTACTCCAAAATCTTAAAGCTATATGCTCCCATGAGGTCCTAGTGCCTCCGTACAGACCCACCAGTGATGAATGGTGGATATATTCTGCAAGATCAAAAGTACAGTGAGTACCTAAGTTTAATGTATTTCCCTACCCCATCTCCCATTTTCCTGTGGATCCCCTGTCCACCAACCCCAGTAATGGGGATGATATGCCTGTCCCTGCCTCTTGCTTGGAGGCGAGCAAGTGGCTTCTTTCACAGCTGAGATCATTGTTGCCTCCTGGGTGGCCAGTTGGTGTTTGTGAATACTAGCAGTAAGCAATATTAATCCTGTGAAGCTTTCTGTGGGGCACCTGGCCTTGGGAAGCTCAAGCTTGCACATGAACCTCAGTCTCCTAGGTGGCAACATGATGCACTGATACTGTGCCACTAGGCTGTCCAGCTGTGTTATGCACAGTTGATAAATCAATAAGGCATGACAAGGTGTGATTTGAGCTTGCATAATGACATGCCTCAAAAGTGATGTTAACTCAGCACAATGCACACCATGGGATGCCTCATTTTGGTTATGAAATGGGGTAATTAGGATTAGTAAGGAAATGTTTTTAATTAATTTAAATAAGTAAAATTGCATTGGCATAGGGGAGTAGAGGAGGCAGAGGGAACCGTGGAAGCAATTTGGGTCACCTTGATAACAAGGGGGGCAAGAGAGTAAAAATAGGAGTGGTGTATAGACCCCTGCCCTGGCGGAGGAGCTGGAGGAGAGTCTGTGCAGATGTTGGGAGACACTGCAGACTGGGCAGAGGAATGGTGGTGGTGTTGGGGGACTTAAACATGCCAGGAACAGACTGGGAGACTATGACATCTTCTGTGACCAGGGAACAGAGGTTGTTGGATGTCTTTCAACACGCTTCCTAACTCAGCAGGTGGGGGAACCGACCAGGGAGGCACGGGTACTGGATGTGGTCCTGGCAGACAGTGACCAGATTAGGGGCCTGAGGTAAGGGACCCGTTGGTGGGGAGTGACCATGCCACGGTCTGGTTCTGCCTGGACCTAGGAGGGCTAGAAAGCTGCACAAAGACGGAGGTAACTGACTTCAGGGAGCAGTTTTAAGGAAATGGGAAGGATCCTTAAGGAGCATTTGGATGGGATTGGGTCAGACATGGAGCGCTGATAGTAGGTGGGAAATCATCAGGGAGAGGGTGCAGATGCTACCAGCACCTGTGCAAGAGTAAGACAAAAATGCGGTAGGGCCCGAAAACTCTGCTGGTGGACCAGGGAGGTCCAGGAGGTGGTGCAGGGAAGAAGGCAGCCTATAGGCAATTCAAGTGCTCAAAGAGTGAAAGGGACCAAGGGAGTATGAGCTGATTGCTAGAAGAGCCACTAGGGTGGTGAGGGTGGCTAAGGCAAGGAAGGAGCAGAACCTGGCCAGGGAAATCAGGAGAGGAACAAGGGTTCTTTAGATACATTGGGGAAAAGAAGGGTGAAGGGCAGATTAGCAGGATTAAATCAGGGAGAGATGGGCACAAGACCCAGGAGCAGGCTGAGGTACTAAATGAGTACTTCACCTCATTTTCCACCAAGGAAAATGGGGTGCTACATCATACATGGGAGGAGACAGAGAATGCTGAGGAGGGACCCTTACCGATCGGCGGGTCTGGGAGAGGGAGGCATCACTGGCAGGAGGGGAGGGCTAAGCAGGGAGAAGAGGTACTGGAAGTGGAAATCACAGCAGAGAGTGAGGAAGCCCTCAGCTCCTTTAAGACGGAGAAAGCACGGGGCGGATAAATTACATCCCAGAGTGCTGAAGGAACTTGCGGATCTCCTGGCGAAACCCCTAAGCGTTTTCACCATCTCTCTGAGGACAGGTGGATGCCCCAGGACTGGAAGTGGCGCATATAGTGCCTATCCACAAGGGGGATCAAGGGAGGTGGCAGAGAACTACAGGCCTGTCAGCCTGACATCGGTGGTGGGCGAGGTGATGGAGGGCATTGTCAAGGAGAGGCTGGGGGATCTGGAAAAGTCAGGGTGCCTGGATGATAGACAGCATGGATTCATCTCGGGAAATCATGTCAGACAAACCTTGTGGAGTTCTATGACTGGGTGACGAGTGCCTTGGACCTTGGTAGACCAGTGGACGTCCTCTTTTAGACTTCAGCAAGGCATTTGACTCTGTTCCTCACATGGGCCTGTTGGATAAACTGGGAGAAATGGGGATGGGGAACCAGATGATCAGATGAATAGGCAATTGGCTCCATGACCAGACCCTGAGGGTCATAGTTGGTGGGATAGTCTCATCCCCAAGAGGGTCATTAGTGGGGTCCTACAGGGATCAGTCCTTGGTCCCCTCCTGTTCAATGCCTACGTCTCTGACATAAGGACAGGAATCAGGAGTGAGATGAGTCTCTTTGCAGATGACTCAAAACTGGGGGCGTGGTGGATGGGGAGGAGGGAGGTGGCCCTACAGGGGACCTGGAGGATCTGGAAAGATGGTCTAGAAAGTGGAAGCTGAGGTTCAATGCAGGGAATGCAAGGTACTCCACCTGGGGCCCAGAAACCCGGCCAAGTGTACACCCTGGGGAAATGCTACAAGTCTCGATGGCTGAGAGGGACCTGGGGTGGTGGTGGATGTCAACATGAACAACTCGGAGACCTGTGGGAGGCAGCAGCCAAGGCCAACAGGATGCTGGGATCATCGCTGGGATCACCTCCAGAAGGAGGAAGTGATGCTCCTCTGTATAACTGCTTGGTGAGGCCACACCTTGAGTACTGCGTGCAGTTTTGGAGGCCACACTTAAAGAGGGACATTAAACTCCTGGAGAGGGTCCAGAGGAGGCAACCAAATGATTTGGGGCTTGGGAGACAGGACCTATGAGGAGAGGCTCAAAGAGCTAAATATGTACACATTGGAAGAGAGAAGGGACCGGGGGAGATAGAGGTCTTTAAGTACATGAAGAGGATAAATAGGGGAGGAACAGTCAGGGTGCTTGAAGGAAGGAGGAGGGGCCACTAGAGAGCATGGGTGGAAGCTGGAGGGGAAGATTCAGGGAGAGAGGAGGAGGTGCTACTTCACTGAGAGGGTGGTGGAGCCATGGAATGCACTGCCTAGGGGGCTGGTGGAGGCAGAGACGGTGGAGGGGTTCAAGAGGGGCTGGGACAGGTACAGGGGAAGGGTTCTGGAAGCAAAATCCAATGCAGCAAGAATATCCGGAACTGGGAAGGAGAAGCCAGAGAAGGCGAGGGTAGCAAGGTCAGCACCCAGGGTGGGGCTGGACCAGTCGAGCAGACTCGAAAGACCGTTAGGCCTATTCTGCTGGCATTTTAGTATGTTAGTATGTAAAATTAGAAAAAAGTAGAAGAAGGATAAATAAAGCAATTGTAGAATTTAGTCATTGTATTTGCTTCTGTTTGGCCAGTAAATGGCGGATGCTATTTTTTAAAATACAAGTAGGCAAATTAAGGTATTTTGCTACAATTTTGTGTGGTTATGGGTCTTTTTCAGGGCTGTTGTGTTGAGAAATTAGCATTGGTCAAAGCTCCTTAGACAATCTGGTTTTGATTTGTATACCCATTTGGACAGTACTGGTTGTAAAAGAAAAATGACTGAGTCTGAAATTCAGCACTAAATCGAACTCTGTTAAACAAACAGTTGCATAGCATGGGTATGTAATGTTTTATTAGGACAGGATTAATATGAAACTGCATGGAAATTACAGGGTTCAAAAGTAGGTTTTAAACTAAGAACCTTTTAGAATATTTGTGGGTTCTAATTAGGACTGGTGACGTTTTAAATCTATTATGATTTTTACTAGTTGCAGTAGCAAAGAAAAGCCTACAAAAGTAGCTGTATCAACAAAATATGACTCAAAACAGAAAATGTTAAGAAATTGTTTTAGTGATTCAGTTGGGCCATTTGAAGCACCTCACCAACTACTTGCAAATGCACAGTGGTGTCCCATTTCATTATGCACATTAATGCTGGAGAGCTCTGCCCTGGTTTTGTGCTCTATTACTTTTAATATGCAAAAAAAAAGATGACCAACATACATGTACTGCATAAAAATTTGTGGATGCGGTTACATGTGTCACTTTTGAATATCAGGCACAGGATTTGCAGTACATATGCTGTGACTTGGTTATCAAACATTTATTAAAATTTCCCTTTAAATTTAGATGACCATAAAGTAACAAAATCTTGAAACTATGCATGCTCACTTTGCATGTTAAAATGAAATGATGCACAATATATATGTATCTAAAACCCACACATTTTACCTTGTTTCACAGTCTCCTCTGTTTCTGCCTTTACTCACAGGCTGCCAAAGTACGCCTGCTAAAAAAGTAGTTTAATTATATGTTTTTCTTTGTTTTGTTACTCAGATACTTACTCTAAAGATCCCAAACAATTATAAATGCATGCAGGCACATTAAATAAATACATTGCCATCATTCACTGTAATGAAACAGATGGAACCCACATTATGTCCAGTCTGATACTATTTTCATATTTGTAATTTAAAAGACTTCTATGGGCAGAAGTGAGCTCGGCCACTGCACAGATCAGGGCTTCACCTCCCGATCCCCTGAAGGCACCATCAATTTAATAGTTTTATTACCTGACTACTGGTAAAAATAGCTGGAATGCTATAGGATTTAGGCAAATTCTATCAAAATAGTGCTGGGCATTGGAGATAGAGACATTAAAGAAATGTTGTGCATAAGGGCACTATTAAGGGACGGTAGTGCAGCGCCATTTTCTCGTGATGTTGTCAACGAGATCCTAGGGGGTTGAGGAATGCCATAATTAAAATGCCGGGTCTTATGGCAGTTTGGGCTATTTTTACTAGTAGTCAGGTAATAAAACTATTAATTTGATATGGTACCTTCAGGGGGAGAGAGATGAAGCCTCGATCTGTGCAGCGGTTGGGACTTCAGCTGTGCTGGATTCTCCTTTAAATTATTTTAAGAAAAGTAATTGTTTGTTGCCATATTGACTCTTGTACAAAAAGGTGGAAAAAGTGGGTGATTTGATACCTTTTGTTGGACCAACAAAGATTTACAGAATTTTAGCTTTCTAGGTACAGTACACAGAACTCTTCATCAGAAGAATGACAAGAAACCACTTTAAGTACATAGGTTAAAACAGTAAAACATTTCACACATGGATGTATTAATAGAAACTGTCACATCCATGTGTAAAACATGTTTTCACTAGTTTTGCTCCTATGTATTTAAAGTTGGTTTCTTTGTATAGTCTATCATTCTTCTGATGAAGAGCTTCCATGTAGCCTCAAAGCTTTTACATTCTATAAATCTTTGTTGGTCCAATATAGAAAGCATCCTTGGGATGGCAGAGAAAGGGAGATATTGCTGATGGGGACCTGAATATGCCAGAGGTTAACTGAAGCACCATTGCTGCAGCCACATCCAAGAGCAGGGCCATTCTCTCGATGCCCTCACAGGGGGCATGCCCTCAGACAGCTAGTTTTGGAACCCACTCAGGAGGGAGCAGTCTTAGACCTGGTACTCTCAACTGGGGACAGAGAGAGGATCTCCAGTCTTGAAGTGGGTAGCCATCTTGGTACAAGGACCACCAAACAGTATGGTTCACGATAAACTTAGCTGTAGAGTCAAGCCATACAAAAGTGGAGATACTGGACTTCAGGAGGGCTGATTTTGTCAAATGGGAAGAGTGCCTCAGAAAACACTAGCAAACAGGCAAGAAGGTGGTGGAGCAACAATGGGGAACATCAAAACCACCATCTCAGAGGCAACAAGCCTTTATGTGAAGCAAATAAATCAAAACGAGAGAAAAAACACTATGATTCTCAAAAGAAGTGCGGAGAAGGTAAGGGAAAAAAGCATTCAGGAAGTAGAAGGAAACACAGAAAGAGCAGATATCTAATCCAGTCAATAGAAGCACTCTGGATAGGGGTTGATATTAGTCCTTTCACAGAAGAAAGGGTTCTGAAAGAACTCTTAAAACTGAAGGTGGATAAAGCAATGGGGCCTGAGTGGATTCACCCCAAATTCTAAAAGAACTAAGGGAAGAACTAGTAACACCACTGACTACCCTTTTATTAAATCATGGGAGGATGGGGTGGAACCTGAGGACTGGAGGAGGGCAGATGTGATTCCCTTCACAAAAGTGGGAGCGAGACAGAGGCAGGAAACTACAGACCTATCAGTTTGACTTCAGTGGTAAGAAAATGATGGAATCACTTCTGAAGGAAAGAACTGTTGAATACCTAGAGGCCAGTGGGGCACAGGACCCAAGGCAGCATGGATTCACAGCAGGAAGGTCATGTCAGACACATCTAATTGATTTATTTGACTGGGTGACCAAAGTAGTAGACCAGGGAGGGGCTGTGGACATGGCCTACCTAGACTTTAGCAAGGCATTTGACACAGTCCCGCACAAAAGATGAATAAACAAATTAGTTAGCCTGGGAGGGTCCCAGGGTAGTAACCTGGATAAAACACTGGCTGGACAACAGAACACAGTGGGTAATAGTAAATGGAGTCCACAGTGAAGAAAGGGGTTACTAATGGGGTACTGCAGGGTTCAGTACTGGGGCCTGTCCTTTTAATGTCTTTATAACTGACATTGCAGAGGGACTGGAAAGGAAAGTCTGTCTCTTGCAGATGACACAAAAATCTGCAACAGGGTTGATACACAAGGTGGGGTGGAAATGATGAAAAGGACTTGGCAAGGTTGGACTTAATGGTCACATGTATGGCAGCTTAGATTCAACGCAAAGAAGTGCAAGTAATGCACCTGGAAACAAAACCCAGGGAAGAGTACACAATGGGGATGAGATACTGACAACAAAAATGGAAAAGGACCTGGGGTAGTCATATCAGACAACCTAAAGGTGGGCCAGCAATGTGAGAAGGCAGTAAGGAGGGCTGGGGGATACTGGGATGCATAGGGAGAGGCATCACCAGTAAAAACAGGAAGTTGTTGCCCTCTGTACAGACACTTGGTAAGACCACATCTGAGTACTGTGTACAGTTCTGGAGACCCTATCTCCATAAAGACATAGACAGGTGGAGTCTGTCCAGAGGAGGGCGAGGGTCTGCACCAGAAGACATATGAAGAAAGACTAAAGGAGCTTAAGATGTAGAGCCTCAAGGAAAGGAGGAGAGGGAGGACATGATAGAAACTTTCAAATACCCCAAGGAATCAACAAAGTCCAAGAGGGCAGCATCTTTCAGAAAAGAGATGTGCAAGAACAAGGGGCACAATTTGAAGATGGAGGGCGACGGCTCAGAGGTAATGTGAGGAAGTATTTCTTCACTGAGAGGTTGTAGATGCATGGAATGGCATTCCTGAGGAGGTCATAGAGTCAAAACAGTGGGGGAATTCAAGAATGCATGGGACATAAGGCAATTCTAGTGGGGGTAGGGAGGAAGTAGGCTGTTGGTTAACTAGGATCTGCAGCTTATCCGTTAGGTAGGGAAATGGGCAGATTAGGTGGGCCCAAGCGGTCCTTATCTGCCATCAGATTCTATGTTTCTATGTATCAAATCACCCACTTTGTTGCCTTTTGTACGAAGACCAATAAAAGTTATCAAATCAACCACTCTGTTTATCTTTGAGAAAAGGGTTATACTTGTCATATTGTTTTTATTTTATTCAGAATAATATTACTAATACTACACAGGTGTCCAGTAAAGCATTTATTTTCACCACACTGTTCCATTAGCTGGATGTCTTGTAGAAGCTCTATCATTGGAACTTTTGATATGATTGTATCAGTTGTTTGGCTATTATGATTAATATATCAGTGACTGGAAGGACATTGACATGTAACCTGAGTGTCAGGTCATCAGATGATGAGAAGTTGCAGTTTTCAAATAACATTTTATATTCTCACCATCCCTGGTTCAGACAGAGCTATAAATATTGGCCAACATCTTAAGTGAAATTGAACTTTGAGCTGGTCTGAAGATCATTGATGTTCATTGACTGCTTCACTTGAATTAGATGTTTACTGCCCCACTCCTGTGTTCTACTTCATATCATTGTTGATGTTGTTGTCATGGTTTTGTGTACTCTGCCTTGACTTCCACGATTTCCTTTTGTGTTGACTTTATTATTCTCTGCTGGTTAATTATGTTGAATTTTATTAATCCCAGGTCATTCTGGAAAAAGAGACTTTTAGTCTCAGTGAGACCACCCTGTTAACAAAACCCAGTAAATAGAAATAAATTCATTTGTGTACAAACTTTTTCCCTGAACTACAGAACACATTTCATATACTGCTGTGGAGATACTGGGCTCAATTTTCAAAGTTAGACATTTGGCACATGATGTCTGTGCCAAAAGGATTTAATCATGTTGCATCTTGCACCAAATAGTGTAGTAATCCCACTTTTCAAACACAGGCTGTGTCAAAATTGGGATACTTTGCACTGAAGCAACTCTGCACCACTCCTGCACCAGAGGTACCACAGGGCTTGTGCCATGGCTGGGCTGCACCATCCCCTTATTTGGGATTTTAGAAGCCCCACCATGGATGCATGAGGGGTTGAATTTAGACCAGCCATGAGCTGGTCTGAAGGTCCCATGCCACTGCCTCGGAGGGAGGTGAGTGGGGGCTGCAAGTTGGGACCGGGGTCAGAGGGTCCAGTGGGGTGTGATAGTGAGCAATGGTGGAACAGAAGTAGTGGCAGGATTCAGAGGTGGTACTTGCTTGAGGTGCCATGCCCACTGGCACAGGGCTGGTCAGCCCAGGTACATGGAGGTTGGCACAGATGGATCCTGTTCAATCCCAGGTGACAACAGCCATGGTATCTGCCGCAGAGGTGATACGCTGTCCTACATGTGGCAGGTGCATTGGCTGCAGGATACAGGGGTGCATTTGGTGGATGGGAATGTCCCTTGGGTGCCATAACATTCCCCTGATACACAGCCCACTGCATGGAGGCAGGCTGATACCCAACTACGATGTCAGGGACTGTATTACTTCTGGCAGATGGCAGTGCTGTTGCCACCTGGTGTTCAGGACCGGGTCCGCCCATGCCAACCTCTTTGTTCCTGGGCCAGGCAGCTCTGTCCTTCACCAGGTGCCAACTTGAATCCTGCTCCTACCACCATTCCCATGTCACCCACTATGGCACCCCCACTGGTCCTTCTGCCCCAAGTCCTGACCTTGCATGCCGATTTTCCCATCCCTTTTGCAACTCCACTAGAGTTGGGTTGATTGGGGTGGCTTGACGGGACCCTCCATCAAACCCCACAGGTACACCAAAGGTTTGACACAATCCTATAGCTGTGGCAACTCTTGGGACTTTGATGCAGGGACCCCAATTTTTCTTGAATAGGTGCCGGGTCCCTGGTGCACCCAGAGTTTGCTGCAGCTGTGGATCAGCACACCATGTGTTGATCTAGAGGCCAATAGAAAATCAAGACCACTGTTAACAGATTTATTATGTGATTCCTTTTGACTTGATGAAAAGGTATGGTGTCAGCAAATGTGCAGATGGAAGACATTTGCAAGCACAATCTAATGATTTTTTGCCACTCGGAGGCTCTACAGTATATAATTGTTTTGTCAGTTTTTGGGTTGTGCATTTTGATGATGTGGGGTCAGAATTGTTAAGGTCCAGCTCTTTCACATTAGTATTATTTTTATGATCATAATTCTGAATTGTGAGGGACTATTCAACTTAGAGCCCCAGCTCTCAGAAATTGATAGTGAGGATTTAATGATTTGCTTGCTTCAAAATAAATCATCACAGAGGAATTTATAGATAATCTCTGTATTACTCATGCTTAAATCAGGTTTTTAGTACCTTTTGCATGTTTTCTTCTTTCAGCGGTTGGGAGAGTGGTTGTCTGCCTTTAGAACTCCTGCCAATGCTATTCATTGTTTGGCTAGTAGGGGATGTGCAAAGCTTAATGGCCTGTGTCTTCACCAGTCTATGTTTCTGTGTTTCTGTATTGTTGGTTGGCATGTATAAAGAATATTAAAGATTGTATCCATGAATTTTAAGGCAGCTCCCAACTCAGATAAAGATACTGAACTAGAATATGTTGCCATCATGTTAGTGTTGATAGCGTTCTCAAATGTTTTGAAGAGTATTGCGTGATCCCACAGAAAGCTTCATGTAATCTTTAAATCATTATGCATACTATACAGGCAATACCGTATCATACCCTACCATACTGTACCGCACTGCTGTATCCTACCATACCATTCCATACCATACTGTGGCATAGAGCTTATACTGCCTGCAAAACCCAAATTATGTGTTTTTAAAGCATGTTCTATATGTGGAAACCTTCAGTGCTTATAGTTGTAGAAGACAAAATATAGATAAACTTTTACTCTCAAATATCTGTAATACATATGCATAAAAAACACAAAATATTTGAAGTCCACTATGCAATGTGGAGAAATAAGGAATTTGCTAAATGAGAGCTATCAATGAAAATGTACAAACAACTTAAAACTGTTTTCAGTTAAACATTGCTCTGAGCATATGATCTGCAAATACATATGTCTGTTTTTCCATCGGCTCACCATTGATCAGACTTGGAAATGTAAAACATCAGTTTAGGTTAATCTACAATAAGGTACATAGAAGTCTTTTAAAAGTAGTGTTTCTGCTAAAGCCCAGTAACATAGTAGTGCTTTTAATATTGTAATTTGGATAAAATTAACATTTGTGGTGTTTAATAATGAGCATAGCCATGCTTGATTTGAACTAAACCAACAAGCTTTCTTCTTGTACATTATGTGTAAAACTCAACTGCGCACATGAGGCACATACACTTTATTTTAAAAGTGTTAAAAAGGCTTAGCTTATCTTTGTAGACTTAAATTCAAACATTTTCTGTTTCCAAAAATTGTGCTGCAGGTTATTCAGTTTTACTGAATAACGACCTTGATACTCAAAAAGAGTGCCTCAGACCTAAATACATTCTCTCAGTGAAAATTTCCCTTAAATATGATTTAAAAACTTTAGCAGCCTGATTTTCTTACTGTTCTTAATTCTATGTCTAACCTTTACCATTTCAGATACCTAACCTTTCTGCCCTTAGACCTCAGTTTGTTTGAGAGCATGTAGAAAAATGTGCAGTATGAATCAATGAAAAATAAGTATGTTATTTCATTTATTTATTCATTTTTTATTTAGTCATTTGTGTATTTATTTTTATATATATATATTTATTTATATGTGTACAGGAATGCCTTTAAGCAACAAGAACCCATTTTCAAGGGTGACCCAAGTCAGTACAAGTAACACAGAAACAACAATCATTTGAATATATATACTATCGTAGAGGTATGTAACACTATATGCAGGGTGTTACAGAACAAATATAGCACAGAAAAGATCAGCCATTGTCTGGAATAATCCGGAGTAGTAGTGCAGACATGCCCTTTAATACCTTACAGTCCATTAAGGCATGAGCAGTTGAGGTGAAACTTATGCATTACTTTAAAAACAAACAGAGCTTGGGAAAATATGTAAACTCCTATTTCTAAAGTCTGAAAGTGTTAAAAGTGATAGAATGTTTCCTTACATTTTCAGTTGTGCATTATGTGAATTCCAACCCTTTAGTATCCTATTTTAAAAATGCTTAATGACCAAAAAGTTAGCAGTAAAATTAATTATAGTAACTGAACAGACTGTTTTACTTACTATGAAATATGAAATAGGATGGTGATTCAGTCTGATTTCTTAAATGACAGATTCGCACACCTGTACAGTAAAACGTAGTTAAATGCAACACTGCTGCATAAAACATATTTATTATAGATTAAGGAGGTCAGTCCAAATGTTGGTATATTTAGCTTAGTCTTACTACACACCTGCAGCTACACTGAACATTTATGCATTTGCAGTGTTAGCTAATTACAGTCCCTTGTAGAAATAGCCTCGTTTAACAGAGCTTTTCCTTAGAACTAGCATAAAAAACACTGTATTTGTGTGACATTAATTTTTGTCGCTGCTCATGAAGTTATAACGAGACTACACTTTTGAGCCCGTAACTTTTAACAGTCTTATATCCTTTTCCATTCTGCTTATGTAATTCCTCTTTACTGCTGCATTGTCCTTATTTTGTGTTCTTGATGTAACATTTTAATGTTTTGTGGTAATTTGATTTATGTGAGTTTATATGTATTTTTGCTGCCACCGTGCTTGTTTTAGTTGTACTGCTTTGCATGGGACTCTTGCATGCCATCGTACTTGCCCCCTACCACATCTACATCTCACCATTCTCTGAATGGGATGCCATTTGGAAAGGAATGGGATACCATTTTGTTCTATGACAATTGATGGTCTACTAACTGCTTTGCTGTAAGAGGAGGGGGCAGTCACATGAGGAAATGGTTGTGATTGCACTGTTTTGCATAGAAATTAATCGTCAGTTTTGTTTATAACTGAAACATCTTATGTTTGTTAACTAATTATAGATTGCTTTTGGGTCACCCTATGCACCTCACGGTTAGTTACTGCATGCCCATCTTAGTGATCTCTTTCAAATCAGTGTGCATTAATGCTGACAACATTTTTAAAGGGAGCTGCAGTAGTGTGAAGTGAATTATTGCATGAATATCCTTTTGAAACTGGATCTACTACAAACAAAAATCAATTTCTGTAACTTACAGACATTTAGGGCTTAATTCAAATGAAGGCTTTGTGTGTGAAATGCAGAAAACTCCTTAATTATTTTGCTAAATGTGTTTCTATTTGTGCAATGGATTTTCATTGTATAAGACATAAACTGTAGCACAACTGGGGTCAGGGAGAATAACAACAGACTATCCCATGAAATGAGTCCAGAAATACAACTGTTTCATATATGGATTCTGTCAAGTGGTCATGTATGGGAAATTACCTATTTTCATTAGTGCCCTTCAGGCAATAAAGATAGGGATATACAGTGGTAAATTAGGTTACGATTAATATTTTATTACTAGTTTTACATCAGAAATGATCTTTTACTTCTGTATTTATTTTGAAATATTTTCCAGGAAAGACACACTGAGCTAAAACTTGATCTTCCAGGAATCAGTCTTCACCATTGCTTTACAACAATGAGTTCTGAGGTCCTAGGATCCTGTGAAAGCAAAGCTTTTCAGGAGGGCAGGCACCAAGGTAGGCTGCATGCATGTGCCACACTGTGACACAAGCTCACACTGCATGGCTTACCTCACCACTGGCCCTCAACTGCCTCAGTTCCTTTTTTCCTGCCATTGAGTGCTCGTGATGATTTTGCTCACCTGCTGGAGTCAGAACTTCATGTCTATATGACAAAAGGAAATAGGTTCTTCTCGGTTTTAGTGTTTAAAGCTAGTGTTTGTTATTTTTGTGTCAGTGTAGTAACTCCTTTTAAAATTTTCTGTCAGTTTTCTCAGCTCTACTGAACAACAGTCGAAGACCATGGCTGGCAATGGTGATGGTAGGGAGCCTCTTCAGGCAGGCTGCTCTGCAAGCGGGCCACTTCAGTCCACTTCCCTTGGTGGGGAGGGATTTGACGAGCGTGTTGTCAAAGCACAGGTCAGGAAACATAGGAAAACCAGGAGCAGTTGTAGAATTCACCAAAATTATTTATTTACACTAGCAGTATCATAAATTAAATTTGTTCAGTATATAACTATGTACAAAGGAGACATAAAAATAACCTTTTCCTTTGGTCTCGGTGTCCCTTTTTCTTGTAATCTCTCTTGCAGTAGCAGTTTAGCTCTTTTATAAGTCTTTTCAGTCCCCATCCTTAGCAAACATTCTGTCCTTGTAAGTGCTGTGTTCTTGTAAGTTTCAAGAGCTGCTAGTACACAGTGTGCTTCTTGAGCTGAGAGGCCCCTTTTGCAGCTTTTGAAAAGGCTGGAAGATCTGCACTCAAGTAACCTGTAGAGCTTTAGTCATCTCAAATGATATATATAATTTCAACAGTAACACTGTATATTTTCTAAACAAAAGGGATCTCAATATCAGTTAAATTTCCATACAGTGATTTGCACATATTTTTATATCAGCAGATCTAGATATGCAAGGGAGAAAATAGACAGCAGGGGAAAACTGAGAGACAGTGAGAGGCAAAGAATTGCGAGATTGGGTTGATCAAGTCCGAGGTCTCAGAGGGAAATTTGCTTTATGCAACCAGACATTGAAGAGACAGAAAAGGACAGATCCTTGCATTTAAACACATTCTCCATAACAAATGGGACAGGGTCCTATTCTACCCTGTCACAAAGCAGTCCTGTGTTTGGGAGGGAGGACAGCCTCCTGTAAACACAGAATGAACTGGGGCTGTTCCTGATCCAGGTTGTGGACACAGCGTCCACTCGACCTTGAGTTCTTCCTCTTCCATTTGGAAGGGAAGAAAAGTACCACTCTAGGCCACCCTCTGATAGGTCAGTCATGAGGTCATCAGTGCCTCAGTGCAGAAGGCCTTCCCTAGCGCCATCAGTGCCTGACACAGGAGGACAGTCTCCTCCAACGCCTCCCTTTTTCTCAACCAGAGCCTCAGGTAACCTTTACCACAGATGTGTTTCTGCTGGGATGGGGTGCCCATTATCAGGCAATCACATTAAGGAGTCTGGAGCCGCATAGAGTCTCACCTCTACATCAGTGTGTTGGAGATGAGAGCAGTCCTTTACAACTGCTGGGCCCTGGTGGATTTCGTCAGCCACAAGATAGTCTTCTTCCAGATGAACAAGTCTGTCATGTACTATAGTACATCAACAAACAGGGGCAGTTTACTCTTATCCTCTGCAGAGAGGTGGTAGGAGTTTGGAATGGTGTCTGTAACAGGACATTCTGATCCAATTGATTTATCTGCCAGGGGCTTAGAACAGTCTAGCAAACAAGCTCAGCTGAACAGAAGCAGATCCTCAAAAGTGGTTGTTGGCACCAGATGTCATGCGTTCTGTGTTCGACAAGTGGAGAACTCCAGCTGTGGACATCCCTACTCAATGCCAAACTGCCTTGATTCTACTCCAGAAATCCAGAATGTGGAGTTTTCTGTCAGGATGCATTCAGGCTCACGGTGGACAAATCGCTTTCTGTCAGCATTTCCTCCTATTCATCTAGTTCAGAGGGTACTGCTCAAGCTGGAGGCACATGGAGGCAAAATGATTCTGGATGCTCAATGCTGGTCTCAGCAGATATGGTTTCACCTGCTCAAGAAATCAGCCCTTCAAGAACCCTCCCTCTCTGGACACACCTTCTGACTCAGGGGTCCCTGGTTCACCCCAACCTGTGCTTCCTTCATTTCCATGCCTAGCTCCTGAAGAGATAGAAGTGGGCAGGTATAAAGTGTCTTAGAGGGTCTCTGAGATTCTTCTGGCTGCTCATGAGCCCTCTACCAGAAAAACCTACACAGCCAAGTGGAAGTGTTTTTCTGTGTGCTGCTCCAAATCACATATAGACCCATTCTGATGCCCACCAGAGGGTTTTGGAGTACCTGTTGGACCTCTCTGATGCAAGCTTGAAATACTCTACAGTTAAAGTCCATTTGTGCATTGTTTCAGTGTACCATAAGCCTGTTCAGAACCTCTCTGTAGCCCAACTGCCTCTATTTAAGAGGTTCCGAAAGGAATTTTGCACACGAGGCCCCCAGTTAGGAAACCCATTGCTGCCTAGGACCTCAACCTTGTGTTGGACATACTTACTTGTAAGCCCTTTGAACCCTTGACTACACGTGACCTGAAATTCCTAACTTGGAAAGCTGTGTTTCTAGTGGGTTATCACCTCTGTCCTGAGTCTCTGAGATACATGCATTAATCACAGATCCTCTGTATACTGTTTTCTTTATAGACAAGGTGGATCTTCCTGGACTTAAAGTCTTCACTATTTACTCATACATCTGTGTTCTAGCCGGAGGTGCTAGGACCCTGTGGAAGCCAAAACTCTTCAGGAGGGCTGGCACTGAGGTAGGACTGTGCATCGAGCATTGCAGAACTAGCTCTCACCGTATAGGCTACCTCAGCGTCGACCCTTCAACTGCCTCAGTTCCTTATTTCCTGCCATTGCTTGTGCTTCAGTGACAATGTCCATCGCTCGACGGAGTCAAACTCTCACGCCTATATGACAGCAGCGTTAGTCATTCAGTTTGTTTAGTATATTATTCTTTATTATTCTTTCTTATTTAAAAAAAAAGAAATGAAAAGAAAGAAGAAACTTTCTTCTCAGCCCTGTCCATCAATGGAGTTGGCCATGGGCCGGTCTTGGTGACTGTAGGGTGCTTCTTCAGAAGGCTGCTCTGGCAGCGGGGCTTCTGGTCCACTGCCCTCTCCAGTGAGGGGGTCTGACCATGGGTAGTGCAGTATTCGGGGAGGACAGTCCTCATGTAGACACAAAAGAAGTGGGTCTGTTCCTGGTCCAGATCAGAGACCCGGTGCCACTCAGCCTCGAGGTCTTCCTCTCCCGGCTGAAGAAGAAGAAATGGTACAGCTCGAGTTAGCCTTCTGGTATGTCTGCAAAGGGAGTCTTGGTGCTGAGAGCCCTCCGGGTTTCCCCGGTGGCTTCGCTCTTGATCCTAAACTCTTGCCATTGGAGCCCCTCTCTGTCCTCTTGCGGGGTTTCAGTGGGCAGTTTCACCACTGGGCCACTCTTATGGAGCAGTGGGTACAGCGTCTTGTCTCGTTTGCCCTTTTAGCTGACCTGGTTCTGGGGCCCTCGGGTTTTGGGGCCATTGGGCTGTGGCTGTGGCATTTGGAGCAGGATGTGCTTTCAGTGTTGGTGGCCAGCTCTTCCCTCACTGATAATGGCGCCACTGTTGATTCCACCTGCCTACCTGCCTCCCCTCATTCTGTTTCCACGCAGGTGCAGGTACAGGTACTACTCCCTTCTCCCTCCTTTTCCAGGATAGTGGACTTTCCGGATACCATTATTAGGTTCTTTGGTGCCACGTGCAACATTGCCCCTTGACGCCACATGTGGCATTGTGGTCTTGGTGCTGCATGTGGCACTAGGGTCTTGGTGCCATGTCGGTGCCAGGTCCTTCAGCACCACCTGCGGTGCCATGTGTTTCAGCGCACGCCACCACCGGGCCTTCAGTGCTGTCGCAGCATTGGGGTCCTGGTGCCGGACCTGAATGGTGGTCCCGTGTCACCTGTCTATCCTTTGCCTAGGTGTGGCCTTGTTGGGGCAATGCCTTATCTCCCGAGGTGGATGTGGAGCAGGATGAGTGCGATCCTGACCTTATCATTTCTGAAAACAGCGATGATGATTCATTCTACAGCTGCTTGGAGGACAAGCCCTCGCTCCCAGCTGAGCCCCTGGTTGAAGAACTGTCCTTCCAGTCTCTTCTTAAGAACATAGTGCTAGCCAGCATGGTGGCACTGAAGGTTGAGGCGCTGGACACCACACCAGTGACCCGGGTTCAGGAATGGGCCTGAGACCCGGGCGGTCTGCGGGGAAGAAAGGGATTGAGTGTCCATAGGACTGCTCTCCCTTCCCGGGAGGGATCTGGGGAAGCACTGCACCTTTGGTTCCTGGCAGTAGCCAGGGGAGTACCAGAACAGGTGGGGCTGGCGGATGCTGGGGAAGGAGTGTTGGCAGGCGTTGGTGTATCGCCATGGATGTCATTGCACGCCATTCTCCAAAGATAAAACATGCTGGAAAACCCTCGCTGATTGGGGAGGTGACGAGGGCTCCAAAACATCCCCACATCCCCAGTGCCGGGCCATCCCTCTACCAGGCTCCCTGACTCTCCACTGAACCAACCCTCTAATATCAGAGAGGCCACCAGGTAGGTGGGTTGGGCCTTGCCTCCCGGGGGTGATCTGGGGGCTGTAAAGTACCAGTGAAGGTCCTGGGAAAGGGACTCTTCAGGCGGAAGTAGCGGGGATTGTCAAGTGAGCACCTCCAAAGATGCCCCAACCAGTGAGAGAGAGAGAGAGAGAAAGAAAGTCTACAAGAAAAAAGGAACATAGGTGCTACTTTGGCTCTGCAAACTTTGGATGTAGACCCAGGAGGCTTTTTATGACTGAGTTCCTCCATATTCTAATGTTCCAAAGAACCTTACACCTCCTGTTCCTCTCCTTTGAGACCTTGTCGCATGTAGTGTGGAGAGGCCCGCTCTTATTCCTTCTGTGGCCAAGTCCATCGACTGAGTATGTCCCTCCCAAGGAAAGGCCCTTCTTAGCATCACAACCCATTGCTGATGCTTTGGTTGTCCTTGCTGAAAATGACAAGGCTATTCTCCTCAGGAGACTACAGCTCGTCCTATCAATAAAGAATATCATAAAATCGATACCTTGGGAAAATGGACATTCACTGCCACAACTTTGGGCATCTGTATCACCAGTTATCAGGGACATTTCTCTCAATACGAGCACGTCCTTTGGAACTCTCTCAAATCTATAGTGGAAAAGCTCTCAGAGTCTGACTCCAAAATAGAGCTTATGCAGGCTGTTATCCAGGTTGTAGAGTCCAGCAACCATCAGCTTAAAGCTTCCATGGATGCCTACAGCACTGCCTCTAGGGCAGCTGCAGCTGGGATCTATATCAGATGGCACTTCTGGCTTAGAACATTAGGATTTTCTTCTGATGCTCAACAACAAGTCATGAATTTGATGGTTCTCATCTGTTCGTCCCTCAAGTAGAGCAACCACTAGAGGCCACTCAGAAGATCAGGACTGCCTTTAAACAGCCAGTCCGTCCCCTTCTGCTGCACAAAGGGCGGGAATCATCAACAGTTTCATAACAGGCGTCCATTTGAGGTAGAAGCGAGGGCCTTTAACAGAAACCAGCCTCCTCAGCCACAAAAGAAAATGCAGCAAAAGGCACAGGGCCCGAAAGCACCTGGTGCCACACTCTGAGACGTTGGCCTGGGTCCCAGCTCAACTGCCTGAGATGAACCTCTCCTCAGCAGTGGAAGGTCATCTGACTCAGTTTTACTGCCAATTGCAGTCTGTAACAACAGACAGGTGGGTCCTCTGGATCATCCAGAAAGAGTACTCCTCAGCCTTTCAGAGAGTCCCCATTGTCCACCCAAGTGGAAACACAGTCTCTCCACCACACAGTCAGACCTTATCTCAGAGATTCAGATCCTCCTTCAAAACAGAGCAGTGGAAGTTGTTCCCTGGGAAGAAAGGAACACAGGGTTCTACTCCCATTACTTTCTGGTTCCAAAGAAGGCAGGCGCATGTGACCCATTCTAGACCTCAGAAAGCTGAACAGTTTTTATTCCAGGAGAAATTCAAGATGGTCTCCTGGGGACACTTCTGCCACTTCTCCAACAGCATTACTGGCTGGCATCCCTGGATATGCAGGATGCCTACCAGCATGTTCTAGTACACCCCAGTCACTGCAGTACCTCTGCTTTGTGGCCTTGGGTCAACACTACCAGTTCAGAGTACTACCCTTTGGGCTCCCTCAGTGCCCTGAGTCTTTACATAGTGTTTCACAGTTCTCACCCACCATTAAAAGCTCGGCATTCAGGTTTTTCCCTACCTAGAGCGGGCTCCTGGCAAGTCCATCAAGGCAAGAGATGCAGGAGGCAGTCTGCACATTGCCTCAATTCTCACCTCCAAGGAGGTTCTGCTGAACCTGGACAAGTTGTAACTTCAAGCCTCTCAACAGCTCCTCTTCATAGGGTCCCTCCTCAACACTTCCAAGGTGAGGGCATTTCTCCCAGAGGACAGGAGGAAGGGCATTCTCCAGATGGCTTACTTCATCAGGCAGAGCAATGCTGTGTGAGCTCAATCCATGCAACTGATGTTGGTTCTCATAGCTTCCTCCATTTTCACAGTGCCTTTGCCTCGATTGCGCATGGAGACCTCTCAGTGGATGCACAGCACACAGTGGTCCTCAACAACACATCTGTAATCTTACCCCATCAATGTGACAGAATCTTTCAAGAGTTCACTTGCATGGTGGATTCAGGAGGCAACCTTCATCAAGGTCTGCCCTTTGCCCGCCTGGAGTCTCAGATTACCGTCACAATGGATGCATCACTGCTCAGCTGGGGGCGGGCTACTGTTAGAATCTTCACACTCAAGGAGGTGGACCCAGGAGGAGTCTCATTTCATATCAATGTTCTGGAGATGTGAGTGGTCCTGTATGCTCTTTGAGCCCTAGAACAAGTCGCCTGTCACAAGATAATTCTTCAGACTGATAACAAGGCTGCAATGTATTACATCAACAAGCAGAGGGCATTCTTACCCCTGTGCAGGGAAGCCATTAGGGTATGGAAATGGTGCCTGGAGCACAACACTCTGATTCAGGTGATCTACCTGCCAGGAGATCAAAACAATCTGTCTGATCACCTCAGCAGGATGGAGGCGGACCCTCACAAATGGTCGCTCATGCCAAATGTCATACAGTCGCTTTTCAATGAGTGGGGCAGTCCAGAAGTGGACCTTTGCATTCCCACCAATGCAATTTCTGCTCCAGAAGTCCAGAACCTGGTGATCTTCCTGGACATAAAGTCTCCACCACTCACTCACTCACTCACACTAATGGGACTACGCCAGAGGTGCTAGGACTGAGCTGGAGCCAAAATCTTCAGGAGGGCCAGCGTTGAGGTAGGGCCATGTGGAAGCAGCGCTGCAAGACTGGCTCGCAGATTGTATAGGCTACCTCAGCATTGACCCTCCAACTGCCTCAGTCCCTTTTTTTCCTCACCGTGGAGTGCACTCCAGTGACAACGCCACTTGCCCACTGGGAGTCAAATCTTCACGTCTATACGACAGCAGCTTAGTCATTCAGTATTTGATTTGTAGTATTTATTTATTTATTTAGTAAAAAAACAAAAACAAAAAACAAAAAAACTTTTCTTGGAAGAAAACTGTTGTCCTCTTCAGCCCGCCTTCGCAGAATTGACCATGAACAGGGCCAGTGAGTGAGGAAGACTTCGCATGAAAGCTGTTTTTCCAGCAGGGCTGGGTCTGGTCCGCCACCCTCATGAAGAGGGGTCTAACTATGGGCAGTCCAGTGCTTGGGAGGAAGGTCCTCCATAAAGCACAAAAGAAAGCGGGCCCATTCTTGATCATCTTTTGGGAACCTGGCACCGCTTGACCTTGAGTTCTTCTTCATTCCACCGGTCTAAGAAGAAACGGTACCACCGAGGTCACCTTCTGGTATGTTTGCACGTTGATCATCAATAACAGGGTACAGAAGGTTGACTCCAACTCTGTCGGGATCACCTGCATCCTCTGTTCCTAGTGGCCGACCTTGTCGACTCCATAGTCCCTCCCACTCTCTGGGAAGTCCTCCGGTGTGCAGTTTCATCATTGGGCCGCTGTTATGGAGCAGTGAGTTCAGCGGTTGTCCAACTTTCCGAGCCTGTGCAGTCAAACCCCAGGGCCTTTGGGCCTAGGGACTTCAAACCTGTGGGCAGGGTTGTTGGGTCAACCTAGCCATGCAGCACCTTCTCCGGTGCCGTCGACACCTTGCTCTTGTGCTTTTCCCCTCACATGACTGCGCAGGGGGCCAGCACAGGTATCATTTCTCCTACTCATGTTTTCAGATCTTCATCCTTGGGTGCATCGAGAGTTGGGCTGGGTCTCTAGGCACTCACGCGCCGGGTTACAGTGCCACCTTCGACTCTGGTCTTGGTGGGGTCACGTCCGGTGCTTCACCCAACACCAGTGCCCATTTTTTGGGCTGGTGCCACCTGGTGCCAATGTTCTCAACTCCAATTCAGGAGCACCTCCTCCTGCTCTCTTCCTCCCTTTCCTTTATATACTATCCCTCCTGGGCTAGTAGGAGATGAATTGAGTCTGATCCTGATCTGCGATTATGAGACGGCTTTGACGAAGATTCATCTCTGGGAGTGGAAAGTAAACCCTATACTTCAGTGGAGCTTCTGGTCAAGGACCTGTCCTTTAAGGCTCTACTGAAGAACATGAATTCCACCTCTCTCTCCAGACTTCGGAGGTTGATCCAGGGAAGTTGTTGCGCCTTCAATATCTGCATGTCCCGAGATCCCTGTGGAATTGACTCCTCCGTGCAGCCTCTCTCTCAGACTGTCTCACAAATGGTGTCTGACAATCTGGTGCTTATTCCTTCCATGGCTAAGTCCATAGACAAGAAGTATGCTCCTCCTAAGGATCGATCAATCCTGGCCTCTCAAGCTTTTGCTGATGCCATAGTGGTCTTGGCAGAAAATGACAAAGCTGTTCTCCCTTGGAGTCTACTGCTCATCCAGTAAACAAAGAATCTTATATGACTGACATATTAGGAAGCAAGTCTTCACCACACTATGCTAGGTATGTGTATTGCTAGCTACCATGCTATTTCTTACAATATGAGTATACCCTCTGGCATGCTAAAAGCCACTGTGGAAACTCTTCTGGAATTATACGTTACCTCAGAGCTTCTCCAAACTATCACTAGAGGTATTGAGTCCAATAATAAGCAACTTAAGGCTGCTATGGATGCCTTTGACTCTGCTTTTAGGGCAGCAGCAACTGATATATGCACACAGCGCCACTTTGGATTCTGAACCTTGGGGGTTAACAAATGGCGCCCAGCAAAGAGTCATGAATTTACACCATTTATTGGGGCTTATCTGTTTGGCTCACAGGTGGAACAGGCACTTGAGGCGCAGAAAACTAGGATGGCTATCAAAATGGCCAAACCAGCCCCTGCTGCCCTCAACAGGCGGAACCGCCAGCAGTTTCATATTCTTTCGTGGTGAAGGTGGGGAGGGCGCCAACAAAACCAATCCCTCAGGCACAAAAGAAAATGCAGCAGAAGGCACAAGGCCTGAAAGCACCTAGTGCCACCCTATGAAATTCTGGCCCAGGTCCTCTTCAGCTGTCCATGGAGACTCTTCTTTGACAGTAGGGGTCGTCTGACTCAGTTTTACAGTCGGTGAAAGTCAGTCACTTCAGACAAATGGATTCTCAGGATAATTTGTGAGAGTTATTCTCTGAATTTTCAGATACCCCTCCGGATAATCCACCCAAATGACAGCCCATGCTGTCAGTTACTCTGTCAGGCGTCCTTGCTTCGAGATTCAAGGCCGCCTGAACAACAGGGCAGTACTGTAGATATAGTTCTGCAGGAGCAACGGATCACAGGTTTCTACTCTCACTACTTCCTGGTCCCAAAGAAAACAGGCAGTATGCGTCCTATTCTGACCTAAGGAAGTTAAACAAGTTTATCTTCAAGGAAAAATTCAAGGAGAGGCTTCTATCTCTGATTCATCAAAACAATTGGTTGTCCTTCCTGGACATGCAGAATGCCTACCAACCTCTTCCCGTGCACCCAAGCCACCACAAGTATCTTTGCTTTGTAGCCCTGGGTCAGCACTATCTGTTCAGAGTACTGCCCTTTGGACTGTCCTCGACACCACAATTTTATAAGTGCTTTGCAGTCCTCACAGCACACTTAAAGAAACTCAAATTTAAGTCTTCCCATATCTGGACAACTGGCCCCTAGCAAGCTCCTCCAGACAAAGGATACCGGAAGCAGTGCCCACAGCTTCCAGGTTCCTCAAATCTATGGAGTGCTGCTGAATCTGGAAAATCACAGCTACAGCCCTCCCAGCAACTCTTCTTAATAGGAGCCCTCCTGATCACCTCCAGTGCAAGAGCTTCCTTCCGGAGGACAGGAAGAACGATATCCTCCAGGTGGCTTGCTTCATCAAACAAAATGACTCAGTCCGAGCCTTCTCGATGCAGTGGATGCTGGGTCTCATGGCATCATCAGTGTTCATGGTGCCTCTGGCTCATCTTCACATGAGAACCACTCAGTGGATGCTCAGTACTCACTGGTCCCCACCACATCCACAGTCCTATCACATCAAGGTGTCGGAACCTCTAAAATGATCACTCACCTGGTGGAGTCAAGAGGACAACCTTTGAAAGGCTTTCCCTTTGCTCCACTGGAGACACAGATCATCATCATCACCACAGATGCATCTCTACTGAAATAGGGAGCTCACTGTCAGGATCTCCACACTCAAGGTCTGTGGAGTCAGGACGGGTCTCAACTCCACATAAATGTCCTGGAAATAAGAGCTGTCCTGTACACAGTCCGAGCCCTGAAGGACATCCTCTGTCACAAAATAATTTTCCTTCAGATGGACAACAAAGCAGTGATGTACTACATCAACAAGCAGGAGGGCTCACTCTTATCCCCTGTCAAGGAAGTGATGAGAGTGTGGAATGGTGCCTAGAGCACAAAGCCCTGATATAAGCAGTTTACCTGCCTGGAGTGCAAAACAATTTGGCAGATCACCTCAGCAGAATGGAAGCAGATCCTCACGAGTGGTCTCTCGATGTAAACATTGTGCAACCGTTCTTCAAGAGTGGGGCACACTGGACCCAGACCTTTTGCATCCCTGCTCAATGCAAAACTGCCTCTATTCTGCTCCAGGAATCCAGAACCTGGCATTTTCTGTCAGGATGGTTTCAGACTGTATGCATTTCTTCCTCTTCCTTAGTTCAGAGGGTGCTACTCAAGCTGGAGGCACAGGGGCAGAATGCTCCTCATCGCCCCATTCTGGCCTCATCAGATTTGGCTTCCATTGATCAAAAGAGTATCAGAAGTTCCTCCGAGACAACAACCACTTCAAATGGACCTTCTGACCCAGGGCCCAGTGGTTCATCTCACCCTGAGATGCCTTCATCTCCACGCATGGCTCCTGAGGAGATATAAGTGAGTAGATTTGACATCTCACGTAAGTCTCAGACATTTTCCTAGCAGCGCGCTAGCTACTACAGGAAAACTTACGGCACAGTGGAAACGTTTCTCCATCTGGTGTGCAAAGTCCTCCTTGGAGCCCTTTTTTGCCCACCAAACAAAGTCCTGAGTATCTACTAGACCTATCAAATACAGGGCTACAATACTCAACCATGAAGGTCCATCTCTGTGTGATCTCAGTCTATCGCAAGCCTATACACGCTATGTCTCTGGCTCAGTTACACCTGGTTAAGAGGTTCCTTAATGATATACTCACACTAGGTCACCAGTCAGGAGACCGGTGACCGCCTGGGATATTAACCTTGTGCTTTGACATGCTCACCTGTAAACCCTTCATGCCTCTAGCAACATGTGAGCTGAAGTTCCTGACCTGGAAGGGTGCCTTCCTCGTAGCAATTACCTCTGCTCCAGAGTGTCTGAAATACATGCCCTGGTCACAGACCCTCCTTATACAGTATTTCACTAGGACAAGGTGGTTCTCAGAATTCACCCTAAGTTTCTCCCAAAGTAGTCTTGGAATTCCATCTGAATCAGCCCTTGGTTCTTCTGACCTCCTTCAGAACTTTCAGAATGAGGGAGAGTGTACCCTACATCCCTACATTCTCAAAAGGGTTTTCTGTTCTACATAGACAGAACTAAAGAGATCTTCAAGTCAAAGCAACTCTTTGTCTCATTCAGCATGGCTCAGCTGGGTCAGCCTGTTGCCATCATGTGTATTTCGATGTGGTTGGTGGCATGTCTTCACCACTGCTATTCCGTGGCACAGGTTAAGTTGGAAGGCAAGATATATGCCCATTTACCAGAGCAGTCATGGCATCTCTGGCAGAAATGCAGCCACTTGGAGCTCTGTGCACACTTTTGTGAAGCACTGTGCTTTGGATGTCCATCCCAGACAGCATCAATCCTTTAGCAGGACAATATTTAATGGACTCCTGTCCTAGTGAGCTCTCTCTCCTGCTGCCCTTCTCAGGGATTATTTTAGCTCGGTACTCTCCCATTAGAGTGAATGAGTGGTGGAGACTTTATGTCCAGGAGGATATGAAAATTTCATACCTACCGTAATTCTTGATCTTCATGGATGGAACCTCCACCACTCATTCACACGCCCACCCTCCATCCCCAGAGCTCACTTATGTGTTTTGGTCTTCACCTTCAATGGCTGGGCTGTGAAGACTCTGTTGTGTTGACCCTTCTATATGGATCATTTGGACTATCTTATGTCTGACGTAGGTTAGTTTCACTAGGTTGGTTTACGCTGCATCTCCTTGGTAAAAAGGTACTGAGGTGGTTGGAGGGTCATCGCCAAGGTAGCCTATATGGTGCAGGCCTACCTCAGTGCAGGTCCTCCTGAAGGTTTTGCCTCCCGCTCAGTCCTAGCATCTCTAGCGTAGTCCCATTAGTGGAATGAGTGGCGGAGACTTTGTCCAAGACGATCAAGAATTACTGTATGTACATCATTTTCATTTTTCTCTCAGGGTGCATTCAGACTGCAGTAGACAAGATGCTTTCTGTACACATCCCCCATGACCCCTAATTCAGAGGGTGCTGCTCAGATTAGAAACACAGGGGGCAAGATGATTCTAATTGCACCATACTGGCCTGAGCAGATCTGGTTTCCATTGATAAACACATTGTCAGAGGGTCCTCCACGGTAACAGCCTCTGAAGGTGGACCTCCTGGCACAGTACCCTGGTTCATCCCAGTCTGCACTCCCTCCATCTCCATGCCTAGCTCCTGAGGAGGTAGAGATGGACAGGTTTAAGATTTCTCAGCGAACTTCTCAGATTCTCTTAGCAGCATGTAATCCCTCCACCAGGAAGTCCTACACTGCTAAATGGGAGTTCTTGATTTGGTGTGCTAAGATCTCTAGATCCATTCCTGTGCCCTCCCAAATAATGTGTTGGAGTACCTGTTAGACTTTTCAGATGCAGGACTGCAATATTCAGTGGTCAAGGTACACCTCTGTGCGCTTTCTACCTATCATGAGCCATTCCAGAATACATCACTGGCTCAGCTACCTTTACTCAAGGGATTTCTCAAAGACATTCTGCACACAAGGCCCCGGTTAGGAAACCGTTGCCACCTGGGATATTAATCTTGTGCTAGATATACCCACTCGCAAACCCTTTGAGCCTCCAGCCATGTGTGATTTGAAGTTTCTAACCTTGAAGACCACTTTTTTAGTGGCCATCACTTCAACTCACAGGGTCTCTGAAATACATGCCTTGGTCACAGACTCTCCATAAACTGTCTTTCATGAAGACAAAGTGATCTTACATACTCACCCTAAGTCCTTACCCAAAGTGGATTTGGATTTCCACCTCAACCAGCCTTGGTTCTGCCTACTTACTTCACTAACTTCCAAAATGAAGGGAGCGACCCTCCATTCCCTAGATGTTAAGAAGGCTTTGCAGTTCTACATCAATAGAACTGGGGATGTCCCTCAAGCAAAGCAGCTCTTTGTATCTTTTAGTACAGCCTGGCTGGGTCATCCATTAGATGCATTTCTGCTTGGATAGTGGCATGCCTTCACCATTGCCTCTGTATGGCGAATATCAAGTTAGAAGGCCAGGCACGTGCCCACTCAGCTAGAACAATGGCTGCATCTCTGGCAGAGATATACTCTGTTCCCATTACTGAGATTTGCAAAGCGGCAACTTGGAGCTCAGTGCACATCTTTGTAAGCAGTACGCTCGGGATGTCCATGCCAGACAGCACGCTTCCTTTGGCAGGACAATCCTTAATGGGATTCTGTCCTGAATGAGCTCGGTCTCCTGCCGCCCTGCTCAGGGATTGGTTTAGCTTGGTACTGCAACCCAGAAGTATGAATAAATGGTGAAGACTTTAAGTCCAGGAAGATATGAAAATGATGTACCTACCGTAAGGCTTCCTTGTCAATCTTCACCATTCATTACTGCTGGTGTAAACCGAGGCAAGCACCACAGCTAGGGAGGTTTATTTTTGGAGGAAGGGAGGAGTCAGCACCAATGGCGCTGCCCATGAGAGTGGCAGCACTATGTGATGTACAAGGGTGGCCGTTAGGGACGCAGACTCCTCCTCCATCCAGTTCTGTTTCTCCCGCCATTGAGGCTGCACCTGCTGTGTGTGAGAAAGATTTCTAGTGTGCCATTAGGCCTAGTTAATTTTCGACACTGTTTAAGTCAACTTCTGCATCCCAGATCTTCCTGGACATAAGTCTCACCACTCCATTCACACTATTAGGATCTGCGCCCGGAGGCACTAGGACCCTCCAGAACAAACTTTTAAGCTGGAGGGTCGGCGCCAGAGATGATGAGAGCGGCGCCCAGCGTCAGCGAGCTCCCCAGCACGCAAGGGTAACGACCATCTCGCATCGACCTCCAACCGCCAGTCTCCTTTTTTCCCGTCAAGTGCACTTCAGTGACGACGCCGCCGCTCTGTGAGTCAAACTTCAAACTAGCAGCATAGTTTTCAGTTTTTATTATTTTGTAGTATTATCTCGATACAGTATCGCTTAAATTTATTCTTATTTTGAAATAAATACAATAAAGAAGTCTCAGCCTACCTTGATGGAGTCGACCATGAGCAGGTCAGGGTGGACGGTAGGGAGACTTCGTGAAACTGTTCAGTCAGTCGTGCTGGGTCCGGTCTGCCACCTTCTCCGGAGGGAGGGTCTGACAACGGTCAGTCCAATGCCGAGGGATGGGCGGTCCCCGGAAGCATAAAATAAACGGTCGCACTTTTGGCACCGTTCGCCTCGAGCTCTTCTTTGGCCCACAGGTCTAAAAAGAGAAGGCATCATCCGAGGTCGCCTCTCATATGTCTGCGCATAGGCGGCACCGGTTATCAGGAGCTGGTCCGGTCTCCTCGCCAGGTCGCCAACCTCTGCTTCTGGTAGCCGGCCAACCTTGTTTCATCGAGCCCTACCCGCCCGAGATAGGTCTTCAGATGAGCAGTTTCATCAGTGGGCCGCTCTTATGAGTAGTGGGCTCGGAGGTTGGTTCGACTACTTGGCTCGATCGCTCGTGAGCCTCGGGCTCTCTGGGTGACCAGGAGCCGGTTGGACCTTCCTGGTCGCGCGGGCACCTTCCTTGGTGCCGTCGACTCAGCAACAGTGTTCCCCCCTCACATGGCTGCGGCGCAGAGGGGCCACACCGATGCCCTTATCTCCTGCTCTTCTTCCTTCAAACCTGTTTTTCGGCACCCTCGGCCGTGTGGCCTCGGCGCCGTCCTCGGCATCGATACTGCGTTCGGGCGCCATCCCTCGGCACCGTCGCGGCTTCTCAGCGCCGTCCTTGGTACCCGTGCGGCTACTCTGCGCCTTTTTCGGCGCGCGTGCCTTGCGGCATCGTTTTCAGTGCCGCGCCAGCGTGCTCGGGACTCCTCTTTCACTTGCTTCCTTCTTCCTCCTCTTCTGAATTTCATTCCTTTCTTGTCCATACAGTCCCTCCTGGACTGTCAGGAGATGACTTTGAGCCTGACCCAGACCTTCGTTGGGTGATGAAGTGGGACGAAGCAGGATCTATTACTGCTGCAGAGCCTGTGGTCGAGACCTATCCTTTAAGTCTCTGTTGAAAAATCTGAGTTCCACACTTTCTCTCCAGACTACAGACATCGATCCTGGGAAATTGTTGAGACTTCAATATCTTCATGCCTCAGAGATCCCTACGGATTTGACTCCTCCGATCAGCCTTCCTTCGAGATGCTGTCTCAAATGGTATGGAATAATCCTCTCTTAGCCTCTTCGTGGCTAAATCCATTGATAGGAAATATTCAGCCCCAAGGATCGTCCCATTTTGGCATCTCAAGCCTTTATGGATCCTATTGTAGTCCTGGCAGAGAATGATAAGGTCGTTCTTCCTCAAGCTACTACAGCTCACCTATTAACAAAGAATCTCGTAAGATAGACACCTTAGGTAAGAGAGTCTTTGCTGCCTCTACTCTAAGTATCATGTGCCAGTTACCAAGGCTATTTTTCTCAGTATGAGTATATCCTGTGGCATTCTATTAAACAGATGGTTGAAGCCCTGCCGAGTCGGATTCAAAGCCAGAGCTTCTTCAAACCATTACCAGAGGTATTGAATCTAATAGCCAGCAGGTTAAGCAGCCATAGATGCTTTTGACACTGCTTCCCGTTCAGCGGCTGCTGGTATTTGCACCGCGTCATTCCTGGCTGCGCACTTGGGTTTTACTGAATGATGCACAGCAGCAGGTGATGGCATTACCCTTGACGGTGCATATTTTTGGTCCTCAGGTAGAGCAAGCTCTAGAAGCTACACAAAAGACTAGGTCAGCCATTAAGTTGGCTCGGCCTCCTGCCCCCTCTCGAGGGCATGCCAGTAAACGACAGTTTCATAATCGTCCAGTCCTTTTGAGGCAGAGGCAGGAAGTTTCCATAAGAATCAACCTGCCAGCCTCAAAAGAAGGCGTAACAGAAAGCAAAAGGGCCCAAAGTGCCCAGCTACCTTATGAATTGCCGGCCCAAGTTCCATCTCAGCTGCCCGAGGACTTTTCCTCTCTGGTGGAAGGTCGTCTGATGCACTTCTACAACCAGTGGAAGTCCATAACCTCAGACAAATGGGTCCTTCGGATAATTTGGGGGTATTCACTCAATCTTGTGGAGACCCCGGATCGTCCCCAAACGGCAGCCCAGGCTGTCAACCCTTCAGTCAGACCTTCTCGGCCTGAGATTCAGGGCCTTCTGAACAACAGGGCAGTAGAAGTGGTGCCAACGCACCAACGAAACACAGGTTCTACTCCCATTACTTCTGGTTCCAAAGAAGTCCAGCAGTATGCGCCCATTCTAGATCTCAGAAGCTAAACAAATTTCTCCCCAAAGAGAAATTCAAAATGATTTTTCTGGAACCCTGTTACCTCTGCTCCACCAACACGACTGGTTAGCCTCCCTAGATATGTGGGGCGCTTACCAGCACATTTCTGTTCACCGAGGCATCACAAATTCCTGAGGTTTGTGGCTCTGGGACAGCACTATCAGTTCAGAGTCCTGCCCTTTGGGCTATCCTCGGCGCCATGAATTTTACAAAATGTTGTACAGTTCTCGAGCACACCTCAGAAAGGTCAGAATTCAGGTGTTCCTTATCTGGACGATTGGCTTCTAGCAAGCCCTTCCAGGCAGGACTCTGGACGCCGTGGAGACGGCCCTCGCGCTTCTTACATCCATGGGAGTTCTGCTCAACCTCAAGAAATCACAACTGCAGCCCTCCCAGAGGCTCCTTTTATAGGGACTCTTCTGGACACCTCCTGTGAGGCTTTTCTTCCAGAAGACAGGAGGAACGATATCCTTCAGATGGCCCGTCACATCGGGAAAACAGCTCAGTCTCAGCTCTCTCGATGCAACGGATGCTAGGCCTCATGGCATCCTTAGTGTTCACTGTACCCCTAGCACGTCTGCACATGAGAACCACCCAGTGGATGCTCAGTACTCAATGGTCCCCAACCACTCACCTGCAGTCCTATCTCATCAAGGTGACAGAGCCCTTAAGGAGGTCACTCACCTGGTGGTCTGAAGAGAGCAATCTCCTGAGAGGGTATCCCTTTGCTCCTCTGGACCATCAGATCTCCATTACCACGGACGCATCCCTAATGGGGTGGGGAGCTCACTGTCAGGCTCTTCACACTCAAGGTGCGTGGACTCAGTCGAGTCCCAGCTCCACATAACGTCCTAGAAATGAGAGCCGTCCTTTATGGTCCGAGCTTTGAAGGACATTCTGTGTCAAGAACATTCTCCTTCAAGCGGACAACAAAGCAGTGATGTATTACATCAACAAGCAGGCGGGGCTCACTCTTACCTGCATGAGAGAAGCAATGAGGGTATGGGGATGGTGCTTGGAGCATGAGGCTCTAATTCAAGCGGTCTACCTGCCATGTGTTCAGAATGAACTGTCGGACCGTCTCAGCAGAACAGAGACAGACCCTCACGAGTGGTCTCGACTCAACCATAGTTCAGTCACTATTTGAAGAGTGGGAACTCCAGACCTGGACCTTTTGCATCCCACTCAACGCAAACTGCCTCTCTTCTGCTCCAGAAATCCAGGGCCTGGCATTTTCTGTCAGGATGCGTTCAGGCTGCGGTGGACAAAGCGCTTTCTTACGTCTTTCTGCCTCTTCCTCTAATTCAGAGGGTACTCCTCAAGTTCAATCCCAGGGGACAAAATGATTCTCATTGCTCCTTTTGGCCTCAGCAGCTGTGGTTTCCACTACTCAACAATATGTTGGCAGTTCCTCCAGACCACTGTCCCTGCAGATGAACCTTTTGACTCAGGGACGGTGGTCCATCCCAACCTGAGATCACTTCACCTTCATGCTTGGCTCCTGAAGAGGTCGAAGTAAACCAGTTCAATGTCTCTCGAAGAGTTTCAGATATTCTTCTGGCTGCACGGAAGCCAGCCACTCGGAAAACTTACACAGCCAAGTGGGAAGCATTTTTCGCTCTGGTGTGCAAAGTCCTCTTTGAATCCCTTTCCTGTCCACCAGATAAGGTTTTGGAGTACCTTTGGACCTCTCAAATTCGGGTCTGCAGTACTCTACAGTCAAAGTTCATCTTAGTGCCATTTCAGGGTATCATGAGCCTGTTATTTCCTTAACTCTGGCTCAATTACCTATGGTTCAAGATTTCTTAAGGGATTCTGCATACCAGACTCCCTACAAGACGTCCAGTCGCAGCCTGGGACATTAATCTTGTGCTAGACATGCTCACTGGAAACCTTTCAACCTCTGGCTACCTGTGAGCTAAAATTTCTCACCTGGAAGACTGCCTTCCTAGTGGCCATTACCTCAGCCCATGGGGTCTCTGAGATACTTGCCCTGGTCACAGACCCTCCGTTATACTGTGTTCCATAAGGACAAAGTAGTTCTTAGTACTCGTCCTAAATTTCTTCCTAAGGTTGTGTCAGAATTTCATCTAAACCAACCTTTGGTCCTTCCCTCTTATTTTGCGGACTTCCAAAATCAAGGGAACGTTCTCTTCATTCTTTGGATGTTAAGAGGGCCTTGCATTTCTATCTAGATAGAACCAAGGATTTTCAAAGCTCAGCAACTGTTCGTTTCCTTCAGTGAGACCTGGCTGGGTCAACCTGTCGCCATCAGATGTATCTCATCATGGCTAGTGGCGTGCCTTCATCACTGTTATTCCATGGCACAGGTTAAGTTGGAGGGGTAGAGTTTACGCTCACTCTACCAGAGCAGTCACGGCATCCTAAGCGAAATCTGCAACGTGCCCATCGTGAGACATCTGCAATGCGACCACCTGGAGCTCAGTGCATACTTCGTTAAACATTATGCACTAGATGTCCATGCCAGATGACATTCTTCCCTTGGCAGAGCCATCCTCAATGGGCTCTGTCCTAAAACGTGAGCTCTTGGTCTCTTCTGCCGCCCTCTCGGGGATTATTAGCTCGGTACTCTCCCAATAGTGTGAATGAGTGGTGGAGACTTATGTCCAGGAAGATATGACAATTACGTACCTACCGTAATTCTTGATCTTCTTGGATGAGTCTCCACCACTCATTCACATGCCCACCTCCATGCCCCGAGCTCACCTTTCTTGTTGGTCTTCACTCCTCAAACCTTTAGGCCGTGAAGACTTCTTTATTGACCCTTCTTTCATAGGTCGCCCGGACTACCTTATATCCGGTTTTAGGTTAGGCTACCCTTCTAGGTTAGTTCGCTGCACCTCCTTGGTAAAAAGGTACTGAGGCGGTTGGAGGAGTCGACACCGGATAATCGTTACCGCATGAGCTAGGAGCTTCTGTGACGCCGTTCATCAGCGCCATCTCTAGCGCCCGACCCTCCAGCGAAAAGTTTGCTCCCGATGGGTCCTAGTGCCTCCGTCGAGATCCCAAAAGTGTGAATGAGTGGTGGAGACTCGTCCAAGAAGATCAAGAATTACGGTAGGTACATAATTTTCATTTCTACATCCTGATGCTGTTGAAGCTGGTAAGACAGTTTCTTTTATTTTATTTTGACAGTGCTGGGAGTTTTTCTGTTTATTATTTAATTTCCATCATGTCCAATTCAAGGGCCAAGCGTAAATCCAAGGAAGGCCATGCCCTATGCTTCGGTGCACTTGTGGCGGCAGTTTTCCGTCATGGACCGGTATGATGTTTGTCTTCGTGACTGGGACCCAACCTTGATATGGACCACTGTGATGCCTGTTTTTCATGGACCACCGTGTTTTGAAAATCCATGCATTTAAAGTCGGTGGGGCTCTGGCGGCTTTTGGAGGATATCGCTCTGCGGGCTTCCCAGGCCAGATCTCTCAACCCTTTCTTTGGGCCCCTCCCAGGTCTATACAGCCCGAGCGGAGGAGCGTCCTCCACTCTGGCCTAGCAGAGGAGGAGGTTTCTTCTTTGGCACCGGAGGAATGGTGTGATCCCTCCGGGTTGCATCATTGGCGCAGTCCCAGCAGTCACCTCCTTGAGTGCAGGCTCCCAATGTCGCGGCCTCCAGTTGTGGGCCCGGCACTGGTGGACCCTCGATGCCGCCTAGCAATGCCGCTTTGGGCGGTGTCAGGGACTCAGGTAGTGCCACTGGCAGCACGCTTTGGGTTCCAGTGCCATACCAGCGGTGCGGGGGACTGAGCGAGGCGCAGCTGGTGGGTACGTTGTGGTTCCCAGTGGCATCCGTGGGCGGGGACTTGAGTGGTGCCATTGATATTGTCGCAGCTCACGTTGGTACTGCTCTCCGTGCCATCGCAGAGCGGTTCCTGGATTGACTCTGTGGAGGTCACTCTGCTTGACTCCTCTTCGGGAGGATGACTCAGAGGTGGACCCGGACTGGCAGCCTGAGTTTTCTGATTCGGAACTCTCGTAGGCTGCGGTGTCAGGATGCCCAGTGTTCCTCTCCCTAAGTCCTCGGAACAGGTTCACCTTGAGGTCCCATGGCTTGGGGTGGTCTGGGACCTTCTGCGGCTGATGCTTCCAGGATTCGTGAGAGGATGCCTCCTACTGAGAGGGCTCCAGGCAGCTGCCATCTCTGGTGCTCCTGAGGCTCTTCGGGAGAGGGTGAGAGCCCTGCTTCTGTGACCTCCTTTGGAGGCTCACACAGCAGGGACCTCCTACACTGGTGTTGAGGAAGAGGGCTGCTTTGGAGTCTGAGGGGTTGAGAGGTCAGGTGAGGAGGCGATGATGCATTCCCACTGCCATGAGGGGTGTGGGGAGGAGTCGATCACTGAACCATGTCTTTATCTCAAAATCTCAGGCGCCTTCTAGTGGCAGTACTGAGGATTGCCCTTCTGGACACATGCAACCTCATTCGCATTACAGGAGATTCTCCTTCTGGGCTCTTCCAGAGTTTACATTCACATGATGCCTCTTGCAACCCGGCATGATCTCAGGGTCCCCAGTGTTGGTGGTGTCGCTCTCTGGATCTCAGAGCCCTGGCAAAGTCCAGGCATGTGCCTTTAGATGCCCTCACCCATCCCTCTGCAGCCACACCCCGGGCCATTTGGGTCCTCTGGGACCGTTAACTTAGGAGACATTCAGAGCTACTGCAGCAGCCTTCCCTTCATACGTCAGGGCCATGGACAAACAGCTTTCCGCCTGTCCCCCAGCCAAAGGAGTCTTCAGAACATTTGAGCTCACTTCCTCCTCAACTTCCTCTCCCGAGTAAGAGGAACCTTCTGTCCTCTCCTCTGATGCTGATTTCACTGAATATCAATGCTTCCTTTCGAGGCTGGTTTTGGAGCTTCATATCTCCTACATCTGCAGGGACAATACCGAGCAGCAGACGCATGCATTCCTCAGTGAATTCAGCACTTGCCATCTCATGGTGCCTTCCTGAGTGATCCCCTTCCAGGAGGCATCTATTCACACCTGGCAGTCTCCAGCCACCCTTCTCCAGCCCCAGTAGACTGCAGGAGATGGTAATGTGCCCCCATGAGTCTCTAGGTTCTGTACCTCACCCACCTTCAGGCATGACGTCCCTAGACACGTCTTTCAGGGCCTCGGCGCCTGGCACACGAAGACACCCAGATCCAGATTCTGCTGAACTTGACCAGTGGGGATGATGAGTCTTCTCTTCAAGTCATGTGTTGATGTGCATAGGTTCACATCAGGCACACCATGCTGCCTACAACAGGTATCTGTGGTCGATGCTAGTGCATGTTCTGGCATCTATGCCTGATCACGGACAGTCTAGACAAGCCATTGCCCTCTCTGCACAGGGTCTGGAGCTTGCAAGGCATAGCGAGGGCATCTTCTGTGCAAGCAGGCCGACTTCCAGACTAGCAGGGACAGTGATCTGCATTAGGCGGACGGCATGGCTTCATCTGTCCAGACTGTCATCCATTGCCCAGCATAGGGTGACTGCCTCCACTTTCTGGAGGACCCCTATTCTCCCACAGGGCAAGGAGGATACTTTGGCGCCCTCCATCGTCCCGGCCATGGGGACACCCGCTCACCCTCAGCAACCTTAGACTACCTCAGCCTGTTGGTTAGGGTCTCCCCTTCCTGCTTTCCACCAGTAGGAAGCTGAGGATCCGTTCCCTCAGGGCCAAAATTCAGTCCCCTTGGGGGCTTGTACTCACCAGCAGTAATGAATGGTGAAAATTGACAAGGGAAGATATGAAATTACGACTCACTGTAATTGTTGATCTTCTCTTGTATCTTCACCATTCATTACTGAATCCTCCCACCTTCCCTCATGGTCTTTATTTCTTGGTGTCTCCCCTACTCTGCTTGCCTTCTTCCTCCCTTCCCTTCTGGGGGCTTCATCCTCTGGTTCCTTGGGACTTTCTGTTCTCTAAAAACATGTAGAAGGATTTGAGGAGGAAGTTAGGCAGTGAAACTCGCTGTTTTCATCTGAGGAACTCTCTCATTTCCTGGAAGGTTTTCCTTTGGGAACTTCTTGGGCCAGATTAGCTCATTCTCCGGACATCAGGGTTAGTCTCTTAAACAGTCCTCTAACCCTCAGTCTTTGGACTTATCTGATGCCCTTATTTTCTGGTTACACCAGACCAGGGCTAGTCTTGTCTGTTCTAGCCCAGTTTGAAAATTACATTTTGGTCTGGCGCTGTGGTCCATTAACACTACCTTCTCAGGAGAGTCAGAAGGAGCTTCTTCTCTCTCTCTGTCCACCCTGACAGGAGGTTGCCTCTCTTAGGGCTCCCCCATGCTAGTGCATATCTGTGTAGTATGGGGTCTTTTTCCCATTGCCTCTTGGAACAGAGTTTGCCTTGGCATTCTGTGAGCTCTCAGCTTGAGTGAGGGGTAATGAGATAGCAGGATGTGTAGGAAATCTGCCTCTCTCATTTTAAGCTGTCTAGAAGGTTCATTTGAACCATCTGAACCAGTTTTATTTGAGGGATCCTTGCTTCCTGCTCAAGATCCGAGCTGATAAGCCTCAAGCTAATTTCAGCTCTGGACTGTGGCAATATTTTCCCCTCTGCCTAATATCCTCTTCTCTTCCCTTTCTTCCCTTTTCCTCTTTCCCTTATCTGTTCTTCCTCAGAACCGCCCGAGGAAGGAGGCCATCTGTCCTTAGGGTAGGATCTTCTCTTTCCTGTCCTCTTCGGCTTATTCCTTTTCAGTTTGTTTCCTTTCCTTTTCTATCAATCAATCACTTTATTTAACCAGGCATAAACACCATTGAGCAAGCTCATTTTCAAAGGTGGTCCTGGGCATAAATACATGCAGTTACACTTCATAAGATTACAATTACGGTGGACAACGGTGCAAAAAAAAAAAGAAAAAACATTGTGAAGGTGCCGTCAATATGGGCTTATACATACCGTCAACATAACTAACATGCAAAGGTGCATAATGATAAGCTTTACTGAAATGAGAAGAGACAACAATCCCATATAGTCTCTGCTGAGTAAGAGCTCATACCTAAATGATAAAAATAAGGAGGTATTAAGGAATAGGGTAGAAATTGGGTGAAAGAAGTAGGCAGCCAAAAGGAGGCCAGAATAGGTAAAAGGTAGAGAATAGGCAGGGTCATCTTTGATTAAGGGAACTAGGCTTGTAGGTCCTAGGTTTCTGTTGTTAGGAATGTGGGGTGGATGAGATACTTAGGTGTAGGATTTGAGAGTGGCACCTAGGCTTAGGGGTCATTGGCATCTGAAACATTTGCATGATTCCTTCAGATAATCCGTTAATAGAGCTTTGAATGTGAAAATGCTTGGAAGTGAGGATAATTTTAATGAGTCTTGCATAGTGTTCCAAAGTGATGGAAGTGAGAAGTTGATCGCTGCTGAGCCAAAGGTAGTTTTCACTCTAGGAATCTGGAAGCAGATTAAGGAGAAGCATCTCAGGCCATAGGAACCTTTAGCCCATTTGAAGATGTTCGAGATGTATGCAGGGAGGTTATCAGATAATGCTTTAAAAACCAGAGAGAGCATTCCTTTTCTTCTAGTTGAGAGTGAGGTCTATCCCGAAACCTGGAATAGATGACAGTGATGTGTACTACGGGTAGATTTAAGATAAATCTTAAAGCCCGTGGTAAAGGGTGTCCAGTTTGTTTAGCATTGTTGATGGGCAATGACTGTAAAAGGAAGTCAGCGAGTCCAGTATAGGTAGGAATGTAGTTTGTACTAGTCACATTCTGGCTTCTAACGTGAGTAGGTGTTTAATGCAATAGAATAAACCTAATCACTGTCTTAGTTTCTTCAGGGTTTCATTTAAGTGGCACAGAAAGTTGAGCTTGTTATCCAGCCAGAACCCTAGGTATTTAAAGGTATCAACTACTTCAAGGGGTTCATCTAAGAGTGTTCGGATCTGTGTGATATGTGGACATCTGGAAGTAGACTTTGGTGAGAGAATCATTGCTTTAGTCTTTTGGCGTTGAGGAGGAGCTTATGAGTGAGAAGGTTGTATTGAGGGTGACGAAGTCTTTCTGTAAGTACTCATGGGCCAGATCCAAGGGTGAATTTGTGGTATAGAGTACAGTGTCATCTGCGAATAAGTGCACATTTGCTGTGCCCAGCTGCAGTCCAGATTATTGATGTATATTGCAAAGAGGATAGGGCCCAGGATGGAGCCTTGTGGACTCCTTGTAACAAGGATTTTGTGGGGACAGATCTCCTATGGCTTTGACTTGTTGTAACCTATTGGTTAGGTAGCTGGTGAACCATTTAATGGCAGAACTATCAAGTCTGATGTTACTCAGTGCAGTAAGCATGATGGTATGATCCACAGTATCAAGGCCTTACTTAAATCAAGAAAGAGGACAAATACATGCTTCTTAGAGTCCAAGGCCATTTGCCAGTCTAGTTACTTTGGCAAGAGCCGATATTGTACTGTGTTTGGCTCTGAAGCGGACTGAGCCAGGTTTAGCAACTTTTGTGAATCCAAATGTTCTCTAAGTTGGATGTTGGCAATTTTTCAAGTAATTTAGAGAGGACAGATAGTATAAAATAGGCGGTAATTGTTCAGATCACTCAGATCCCCAGTCTTGAATAATGGTAGGATGTGGGCAGTTTTCCACAAGACAGGTAGCTCACCTTGAATCAGAGAGATGTTGAATAAGTGTGTAATGGGAGGTCAGATAGGTATGGCCAAGTTTTAGGAAGTAAGGTTCAATGTTATTTACACCGCACTCTTTTTGTATCCAGAGAAAGGAGGAGGTCCTCCACTTGCTTGAACATAATTGTGAGGAAGCTGAAGGGGTGGGATGCGGTTGGTTATGGTTGTGATTATCAGTGAAGCCAACAGTGTAGTCTCTTGCCGGGCTAAGTTTGCTGATAGGTGAGGTGTCAAAGGCAAGCCTGCAGTGGCAAAGTGATCATTAAGCTTTTCTAGTATATCAGCTTTGTCCGTATAGGTGGTACCATCAGACACAATTTTGTTTGGAAGGGGTGTTGCAGTGGACTGACCTTCGACTTCTTTGCTCGGCTCCCTTGCCTCACTCTTATTCTTCTAGTCTTTTATTTGCCTCTCCGACACAGAACTGGGATGGAGGAGGAGGAGGAGGAGGAATCTGCGGTGCCTAATGGCCGCCCCACGCACCACGTGAGTGCTTGCTCTTATGGGTGGGGCTGTCTGCACTGACTCCTCCCTCAAAAAAACTCCCATAGCGGGTGTGCCTTCATCTTACACCCAGCAGTAATGAATGGTGAAGATAAGAGAAGATCAACAATTATGGTAGGTACATAATTTTCACTTCTTGATCTGTTTGGACAAATCTTCACCATTTATTCATACGCCCACTCACCATCCCGGGCTCACCCATTCTGTTTCTGGTCTTCATTCCTCATTTGGTTTGGGCTGTGAAGACATTGTTTCAGTTGACCCTTCCTACATAGGTCGATCGGCTATCCTATGCCCTTGTTAGGTTAAGGCGTTCTTAGTTTTATTACACTTCACCTCCTCGGCAAAAAGATACTGAGGTGGTTGGATGGTCAACATCAGGATAGCCTGTACAGCCAAGCTAGTCTCACAGTGCCACACATGCACGGTTCTAACTTGGCATTGGCCTGGCTGGAACCCAGATACATGATAAACAGCAAAGATTTGTCCAAGTAGATCAAGAATTATGGAAGATACTTAATTTTAATTTCTCCCACACACACACACACACACACGCACACACAAAGTTCTTGCCTAAGGTAGTTAGGTCAGAGTTTCACTTAAATCTCCTTTAGTGCTCCTACATACTTCTTCCTAACTTCCAGAATGAGGGAAGTACACTCCAGTCTCTGATCGTTAAAAGGACCTCGCAATCTACTTTGATAGAACTAAGCACTTCCAGCAGTCTAAGCAGGTCTTCATTTCTTTTCACCCTAATCAGTTGGGTCAGCCTTGTTGCAATCAAATGCATTTCTGCATGGATTGTCAGTTGCCTCGGTCACTAGCTATTCTTTGGCGGAGGTCAAAACTGGAGGGCCAGATTTGTGTCCACTCTACCAGAATGATTACTACATCCGTGGCAGAGATTTGCTCTGTTCTCTATTGTTGATATTTGCAGAGCTGCCACTTGGAGCACAGTGCACACTATGACCTGGATGTCCATGCCAGGCAGTATGCCTCTTTGGTAGTACAATGCTTAATTGACTTCTGTCCTGACTGAGCTCCAGCTCTACCACACTGTCTGGGGACTTTTGTCTGAGCTTGGTACTCTAACCTATTGGTGTGAATCAATGGTGAAGATTGATTCCTGGAAGATATTAAAATGATGTACTCACCATAATTCTTTATCGTCTAGGAATATCTTAAACATTGATTCACCAACCCACCCTCCATCTCTAGGGCTCACGTTTTCTGTTTGTTGGTCTTCACCCTTGGTTTTGGTTTGGGCTGTGAAGACACCATGCTCTTAGTAGTTGAACCTTTTTAAACAGGGGTCGCTAGGGCTATCTTGTGCCCTTAGGTTAAGTGTATTAGTTAGGTTATGTTGCACCTCCTTGGCGAAAAAAGGTCTGAGGCAGTTGAAGGCTGGTGCTGAGGTAAGTCATGCAGCACAAGCTAGTTTCATGGTGCTGTGCATGCATTCAGCTCTACCTCAGCAGCAGCCCTCCTGAAAGTTCTGGCTCCTGCAGGGTCCTAGCACCTCTGGCTCAGAACCCATTGGTGTGAAACAATGGTAAAGATATTCCTAGAAGATCAAGAATTATGGTGAGTATGTAATTTTAATTTTCTTCTTACAATCGGGAGGAGGAGGAGGAGGGGTTGATACATGAAGAAGAAGCAGCAGTAAGAGATGTACAGAAAAGGTAAAGATATAATACAATTCATGATATAAGGTAAAAGTAAAATAAGCCTTATATACTGTAGACTAGAGCTAATAAAACATAAAAGTAATATAGTAACTGAATTAAGGAATGGCAGAATAAATAGTAGTGAAAACCAAAACAGTGTTGGCAGCTCTGGAAATAGAACAGTACAGTAGGTTGGAATAAAAGCAGGGATGGCTATGGAAAGGTAGTAGTAAGTGAGAGGAGGTAGTGGGAAGGGCGAGGCTAATGGCAGGTAAAATTGGTAGGGGACTGATTGCAGGAACAACGTGAGACAAAAATTACAGAGGAAAGGTTTGAGGGGGAATAGGTTGCAGGAGGGAGGGAGGAGATTCTAGAGGTGGGAGAGGCAGAAGGAGAAGCCAGCTTGTCCTGATTACATTTTCTGCAAGGAACTTAAAATAACTGGAGTCAAAGGATCAGGGAAGGAATAGGGAGAGTAGGTTAGAGAGGGTAAGAAAGTAAGGACTGAGTAACTAGAATTTGTACTGGAAAGGAGAACAGTGGGAAAACAACTGCTGTCCTGAAAGGAGGGAGAGTGGAATAGAGGAGCAGTGGTGGGTATAAGGAGGACAGTTTAAGGTAAAGTAGCAGAAAGAGGGAAAAAGGTCCAGTCTGGCCAGGGTGGTTTAAAGGAGTGCTGTAACCCTGTAGTCAAACACAGGGATGGTCCTCTTTAGGGTAATCTCTCATAAAACCAGGAGGGATGCTGGCTTTGTTGCTGTATAGTGCATCAAGTCTGGGGAACATTTTGTGGATGGCACTGATGCACTCAGAAAAATCAAGGATCTTCCTGGACTTCAGTCTTCACCGTTTATTTTTACTGCTGGGTTACAAGTCGGAGGCTCTGGGACCCTGAGGAGTCAAAAATATTCAGAGTGCCAGCGCCAAGGTAGGATCATGCATACGTGGCACTGAGGGGGCTGGATTGCGCCATGTAGGCTATCTCGACATCAACCCTCCAACCACCGCATTTTCTTTTTTCCCACCATCGAAAGTGCACTTCAGTGACAATATCGCTCACTTGCTGGGAGTCAGATTCTTACACATCTATATGACAACAAGCGCCCAGTTTCATTCAGTTCATTTTTATTATTTTCTGTGGTAAAAAAAAAGTTTTACTATTTTCTTCTTCAGCCCTAATGATTGAAGGAGTTGGCCTTGACAGTGACTGTAGGAGTCTCATTTGAAGGCTACTCTGGCAGCTGGGCTGTTTCTGGCCCACTGCCCTCTCTAGAGGGGGTCCAACCACAAGCATTCCAGTGTCCAGGAGGAGGAACAGTCTTCCTGTAAACACAAAAGAAGCGGGCCCATTCCTGATCAAGGTCAATGACCCAGCGCCACTCTACCTCGAGTTCTTCCTCTTCCTGTCGGAAGAAGAAATGTTACCACTCAAGGTCACCCTCTGGTATGTCGGCCAAGAGGTTTTCAGCATCCATGAGTGAGAGGCCTTCCCAGGCTCCATCTAGTTCTCCCACGGCCTCTGCCCGTGGTCATTTGGAATCACAACACCTCTGCCCTCCTGTGGGGTCTCTGTGTGAAATTTCACCACTGGGCTGCTCTCATGGAGCAGTGAGTACAGCATCTGACTCATTTGTCTATTCCTGCAGATCTGGCACCAGGGCCTCAAGCCTAGGTGCTTCAGACCCATGGTTGGGACCTTGTGGTCAGGTAGAGTGTTTGGCCGAGCAATGGAATCTCTTTCCTTGCAGGTAACCGCACCACTAATGATGGTTCCACGTGCTACCATCTTCATTCTGTTTCTTCACAGGGACTGGCACAGGTACCATCCCCTGTCCCTTCTTCCTCTTCTAGGCCTGGGTTGGTGCACGAGTGGCACCATTACTGGCACCACGTCCATTGCTGGCTTCTCTGGATCTGGTGCTGCGGTGGCACCAGGTCCATCGCTGCTTTCATGCTGGTTCCGATGTCACCTGTTTTTCTTTTCCTAGGCCTGGTCTGGGCCTTTTGGCTGTGCTCCTCTTCCCATCCCCTTCTGAGGGGATAGAGCAGGACGAGTCTGACCCTAACCTCATCATTTCTGAAGAGGGGTATGAAGACTCCTTCTACAATCTAGACAGTATGCCGACAATTCCACTTCTGTCCCTCAAGAGAACCTTTCTTTTCAATACTTACTGGGGAATGTGCAGGCAACCCTGGCTCTGCAGACTTTTTCTTTAGATCCAGGACAGCTCATGCATCTTGAGTGGCTTCATGTTCCCAATATTCTGGTGAACTTTACATCTCCTCTTCCTCCAGCCTTTGAGACTTTATTCAAGCTGTGTGGACTAGGCCTGCCTCTATTCCTTCTGTTTGCAAGTCCATAGATCAGAAATATGTCACTCCTAAAGAGAGACCTATTCTAGCTTCACAACCAGTTGTGGATGCACTGATTATTCTTGCGGAGAATGACAAAGATGTCTTACTGCAAAGGTAACAATATGTCCTATCAATAGGAATCTTGCAAGATTGATACTATGGGAAAAGGGCCTTCGAGCTGCTACTCCAGGCATGCATTTATTTATTTATTTTATTTATTTCAATCTAGGATTACAATACCTTTGAGACGCAGGCTCTTTTACAAAGGTTCCATGTCAGCGTGTGCAACAGTCATCATTTTAGTTACAAACATATAGTCATTTATTACAGACATGTAATAACCAGTACAAAGACTTAAGCTATGAGCAAGGCAAGGGAGGGGGGTGGGTGGGGGAAGTGAGGGTAGGAGATCAAGGAGAGGAAGGAGGTGCAGGGGTAAGGGAGAGCAGGAGGTGGTTGGGCGGGGGCAGGAGTGGAGATACGGGGAGGTATACCCAGTTATCAAGGACACTTCTCCCAGTATGAATATGTTCTTGGGCCTTACTAAAGGCTCTTGTGGAGGATCTGCGGTGTCTGACTCCAAGCTTAAGATTCTTCAGACTATCACCCAGGGAACAGAATGCAGTAGTCATCAGTTGAAAGTGTCTATGGATGCAATACGGCTTCCAGAGCGGCCGCAGCTGGAATCTGTATTAGAAGACATTCCTGGCTCCGGACATTGGGGTTTTCCTCATGCTCAGCAGCAGGTTATGAATGTTCCTTTGATGGTACCTATCTGTTCAGCCAACAGGTGTAATAAGCTCTGGAGGCCTCTCAGAAAACTAGGGCTGCCATTAAAACAGCCAGACTAGCTCCTTCAGCTCCCCAAAGAAGCAGGAACTGTCAGTTTTTCATAATAGGCAGCCCTTTCGAAGAAGAGGCAGAGGACCCCCAAACAAGCACCAGTCTCCTTAGCCAAAAGAAAACACAGCAGAAGGCACATGGGTCTGAAAGTTTGGCCCCAGTCCACTTCAGCTGCTCGAGGTGGACCTCTCTCTCGACAGTGAGAGGTTGTCTGACTCAGTCTACAGCCAGTGGAAGTCTATCACCACAGACAAGTGGGTCCTCAGGATTGTTTGATAGGGTACTCACTCAGCTTTGCAGAGATTTCTCAGACCTTTCACCCAAGCGGGATCACACTCTGTCAACTACTCAGTCAGATCTTCTCACTTGGAGATAATGGGCCTTCTCAAAAACAGGGCAGTGGAAGTAGTTCCCTAGGCAGAGCGACACAGGTTTCTATTCCCATTACTGTCTGATTCAGAAAAGACAGTGGGCATGCACCAATTCTTCATCTCAGAAAGCTGAACAAGTTCTTGTATCGGAGAAGTTTGAGAAGATCTCCTTGGGACACGTCTGCCACTTCTTAACAACACAACTGGCTGGCATCCATGGACATGCAAGACTGTGTATGAGCCAGAGCCCCAAAAAGGAATCATTGGTACCACCAAGGGGCAAGTGCTCATGGTAATTTTTAAGCTTAATATCTCTGGATAACAAATTTATGTGCTAGCATTGTGGATCGAGTAGCTTTATATATGTTCTCATACCAATATATACCCACCCCAGAGATGTTCGCCAAGCGCCAAAAGTTTGTATTTAAGCGTGTACCAACTAAAAATCATATTTAAAACAACATTTAATCACAAAACTCATTTATGATTACTTTTCGTACTAGATATGGCATATACTGTAAAACGGGACTGTAAAACTAAGCTTTATAATACAAACAATATAATTTTGGTGACTGAAAAGAGGTCATTAAGTACATTAATCAATAATGTTATCAATCTTACCTGTATCTATCTTCACCATTGGTCACTGGTGGGTTCAAGCCAAAGGTGCAGGACCCGCGAAGCTTTTCTGCTTTAAGAAAAGCTTTTCTGCTCTAGAAGGCGGACGATGTCGGAGACAATGCCAACCTCGAGGCCAACATATTGCGTGGTGTTCATGGGTTGGCCAGTGGCACGCGTCATCCCTCCATTCCATCAGTTCTGCTCTTCCTGCCATTGAGGCTGCAGGTGCTCCGTGGGACAGCGATACCAGAGAGGATCAACTGCGTCACTAACCATTCTGCTTTTCTGCTTGCTCAAAATGTTACTCAGGGCTGTTCTTTGATGCTGTTTTCACTTCAGTTTTATTTATTTTCTCAAGTTAGTCGGTGTTGAGTCTTTCACTTTGTATTTTCTGTTGTGCTGTCATTGCCATGTCGGGTTTGGGACATAAAAGTTTGAAGCAGGGACCCCCAATGCATCAGTGCCCCTGTAGACGTTGGTTTATCATAATGGACCCACATAACTGATGCTTCACTTGCCTGGGGCTGAACTACGACATGGACCATTGTAATGCTTGCTTCAGTATGGACTACCGACTCTTAAACATCGCATGGCGAGTTGGGACATGACCCCCAACCTTCAGCAGTAAGCGTCCAATGTGGGCCACTAAGGTAAAGATCTTGGGCCTGTCCCCAGGTTCCCCCACTGCTATACACACCAGGAGAGCAGGCTGCCATGGACTTGCGTCCTGTTGGGTCAGGCGCCTGGGACAGCGGTCAGGAAGTGATCGTCCTCCTCAGGAGGTCAGCTGCTCACTGCTTCAGGCCCGGTTCTCCTTCAGAGAAACAGTCGACCCAGTGTTGAGGCCTCAGCTACATGTGGGGTCTGCACCAATGGTCCCTAGAGGGTTTCAGAGAGAACTTCAGCTTCCTGACACCTATTCCGATGTCAGTGAGCAAGGCCAGCACTCCAATGCCATGGAGTCCCTTTCTGACACCTCCTCAGTGCTGGGATGGGCTGGGTGACCAGTGTCACTTCTCTTGGGGTCTCCGTGGTCTCCTCCTCAGATTCAGAGGATGACCTGAAGGACCCAGAATGGCAACCCAGCTCTCTGGGCAGTCACCCCCGTATTCCACTTGAGAACTTCTTCAGTGGGATCAGGTCTTGGACTTGACACTCTACAGGCTCACCCCTTTCTCTGTTGCCACCGTGGTCGGTGCCACAGGACTCTGGTGCTGTCTACGGTGCTGTCTCAGGCACTGGTGCTGCTTGCAGTGTCATGTCCGATGATGGTGCTGTGGGTGATGCCAATGATGGTGCTGCTTCTGGTAACAATGCCACAGTCAGTGCCATTCCAGGTGTCAGTGCCGCCGGTGCCATTTCAGAGGTTGGTGCCGTGGTCAGCACCATCCCAGTGTTGGTGCTGCCTCTGATGTCGACTTCAAGGATGGTGTCAGTGTTGCTTCTGGTGATGGCACTGAGGTTGGTGCCACGATGGGCCCTGGTGCCATTTTTCTTTGCCACTCTTGGTGACGGTGCCATCGGGAGCACGTTGCTGGAGGATGGGTCTCTGTTTGGTGCCACTGCAGAGTTGGGGGTTAGAGGCTGGCTGTGGTGCGGCTTCTCGCTCCCCTCAGCCTTGAGATCAGTCACCATTGGGAGACCTTGCTCGAGGGGCAGGTCTCTGTCCTCTCCTGGGGGCTGGGGGGCCTGTCTATGCCCGTTCTGTCTCAGTGGCTTTGGCCACTTTGGAGCAAGTAGGAGTGCTGGTCTGAGCACCCTTCCTTCTCTTGGGGCAGAGCCCTGCATTGAGTGGACAGGGGCTGTCCTGTTGGGCTCACTGGACTCAGTTTCCCCACCAGGGTCTTCTCCCCATGGCTTCCCCTGTGGTTTGGGGACGGTTGAGCAGTAGGTGGGGTCTGGGCAGCACACCTCTCATGGTAGAGGGTCCTCCACTGCCACAGCCCTGTCAGGGAGGCGCGGTGTCTCATGACCATCCTGCCCAGCCCTCACACTCCCAGCAACCTCCCCATTCTCCCAGGTCTTGTGGGTCCCTGGAGCCCTTATCTGGGAGCAGTATAGTCACCATGGTGAGTACTTTCCACCATTCTACAGGGTCTTTCATCTCTTCCTTCAGCACTGTCATTCCCTATCAGAGCCCCTCTGCTTCACTGGCTTCCTCCTCTGAGGACTGAAAGCACCATCATACCAGTCGTCTGATGCTGACTTCACAGAGTATCAGTGGTTCCTGTCGACGATGCTGAAGGAGCTAAATTTAACCCCAGTGCTAGGATGCAATACGAGCATGCTGCTATGGTGTTCCTTGGAGAGTAGAGCCAGGAATCCTTGGTGATCCCTCTATGGCCTCAGCCCTTTGTGGAGGAATCTCACAGCTCCTGGCAGTTGCCCACTGCTTCCCCAGCCCGGCAGACTGCAAGCACCTGTATTGCACTCCTGGGGGTCTCCAGGTTCCTTGCTCCACCCTTCCTTGGGTCTGGGTGGCTGTACACCCCTTCTGGGTGTCTACTCCTAACAAGAGACTGTCTTCCGGATGCAGACTCTGCAGAGTTTGACCACTGGGGCAGGCGTGTTTTGCCTCGCGTGTCTTTTGCTGTCTATCACAACACATCAGGCACACATGGTGGCCTATGAGAGGCACCTGTGGGCCAGATGGGATCATTTCTATTAGCCTTGCCTGATGTCGAGACAACCAGGCAAGCTATTGCCATCACCACAAGGGGTCTGGAGCTAGCGAGACACAAGGCGAGGCATCGTACTGCATCAGTGCGGTAGTTTCCAGACTGATGGGGTCTGCAGTTTGTATTATGTGGACGTTGTGGCTTTGCCTTTCACAGTTGTCACCCTGGCCTGGCATAGGGTTACTGCTTCCGCTTTCTAGAGGGCACGGATTTTCACCCCGAGGGCCAGGTGGGAACTGTCGGGTGCCTTCCTTCTCTTCAGGAGACCCATCCTGGCTCTCCGCAGTAGCATGTCTGGCTGGACCCATGATGGGCCCTCTCATGTCTCTCCCACAAAGGGCTGGAGGCGGTCCAGCCTTCAGGAGGTACCAGTCCCTTTGTGGCTTGGTACTCGCCCACAGTGATGAATGGTGAAGATTGATACAGGTAAGATATGAAAATTACATACCTACTGTAATTCTTGATCTTTCTGTATATCTTCACTATTCATCCTGCTATCCTCCATCCCCTCATGGGCCTCAGCTTCTGGGCAGTGCCTCTTCCCTACTTATCCTTACCCCGTCCCCACATGAAGTCAGTTGTGGACACAGTTCCACTGATACCTCCGGGCCCCTGCCACTTCTGTGAAACAGGGGCTCTTCTGGGGGCAATGTAGGGATCTTGCCCTCTTTTCTGGGGTTATTCTGGGCCCTATTTACTGTAGTTAGGGTCCTCAGGTCTCTCTGAGTTCTGTTGTCCCCTTTCTCTAGGAGTCTGTCTTTTCTGGCCCTCTGCTGTAACTGGGGTTCCTATATCCTTTTCCTTAACTCTCTTACAGGGGACTCCTCCAGGATCCTTGTTATACCTACAGTTCTCCCAGTTTCATGTTAAGAACCTCAGGATTTTTCCCCATGATAATCACCTCTCCAGTGGTGTTGTGATTAAGGAATCTATCCTTTTCACCCCTGGATCCCTTTAGTACGCCAAGGTGATTCCTAGTTGGAAGGCAGCTTTTCTCTCTCTTCTGCCTCCAGCTTTAAGAGGTAGGGAAGAAGGGACTTTCAAAAAACTGATATTCTCCCTTATGAACCAGCGAGGGTAACTTGGTCTGTAGGCCTTGTCTCCTGTCAAACCCTCCTTGTAGGCGAGGTTACACTTTCCCTGTTCTATGGGATGCCCCAGGTTTCTGGGCCCTACGCCTCAGGCTCTCAAAAACAAAAGGAGACATCTTATATCACAAGGAGTAAAGCTAGTCGGCTTTGGGTTACTCTAGTCCATAAGTTCTAAACCATGGAGGAGGGCATAATTCCCTCCACACACACACAACACACACACACACACACTTTGTCTCCTTCTCTTCCTGCCGCTTCTCTGTCTGTTTCTCTCCTTCTTCTTTTTCTCTGTCTCTCTTCCCCTCTCTCTCTCTCTCTCTCCCTCCTCCTGCCTGCCCAGAGGTTGGGGCCCTCCTCCAGACCTAGCTAGGTTCCAACCTTTTTAAAAAATCCTATCCTCACTTGCCTGCTTATTCCTTTTTAAGTTTATATCCTTTCCTTTCCTTATGCTGTGCCTTGGGCTCCCTTGCCCACCCTTATTTTCTCTTATACATTTTCCTCTCCAGCGAGCAAGAACTGATGGAATGGAGGGTACGACAACGGAATTGCCAACCCATAAGCTCCATGCAATACATCAGCTCAAGGACAGCACCGTCTCCAACGTTGCCCTTCTTCTACAGCAGAAAAGCAGCAGAAAGCTTCCTGCTGGGTCCTGCACCTTCAGCTTGAACCCACCAATGGGGAATGGTGAAGATATACAGGAAGATCGAGAATTATGGTAGGTACATAATTTTCATTATTTGAACACTCTTACAGCCTTGGATTTTATAAACAACTTAAAACATGGGTAGCATTTTAAATTTGTCCATTACACTCAAATAATATTTTTGGCATTTATTGTTTCTTAGGGCAAATGGCCCGGCGGGGATGTAACAGAGACCTAAAATTAACATGTATATAATTTTGAGAAAACAAATTACAAAATGAGCATAACAGATACTTGTTTCCCAAGAGTTCACATTTCACTTGAACCCTGCATATATTCACTAATCATAATAATCATCATAAGGGTCATCTTCTGCATTTACTGGTGTTTCACTCCTCATCGCATGCCTGATTGGCACAGTGCCTCAGTCTGCACATGTCTGTGCACTTCAGGCCATTCACTAAGCAAATGCAAGAGGGCAACTTGCAGAAGTGTTTATGTGTGCATGAAAGGAGATGCAGTGCAGCCTCTGGTGCTGGGGCACTATCCATCCAGTCAATGAGGAGATACTGTTGACCTTCGTGCCTTTCCAGTTTCTATCCCTTTCCCATTGGATCAGGGTTCCAGGGTTATTTTGAAGACTGCTTTTCCAGATCACAGCTTGGTAATTTGCTCTGAGGAAATGCTTTTGGAGACAGTCTGCATGGTGGTCAGGTCACTAGTGCGATTAAAGTTCTCCTTTTCTTGAACAAAACAGATTGTATCTCAGCTCATCAATTTTAGTAGTTCGGGTTTGGCTGCATACAAGTAGAAAACAAATTTTCCAACTTGGCATGAAGTTGTGGGTTAGGTTCAGTCTTCTCCAGGCTCTACTAAAGCTTCCTGATGTTTGTTTTCAGAATTTGAAGTGCACGCAGCTTGCCTCTTCCAGCAAAAGCACTTACTGTATTGCATCCAGTACATGCATGCATCCCTATAAGTGCCTTGCAAACATCAGATCCAATGAATGCAGTTACTGTACTTTATCAATATCAACCAAAGCGTGATGGTTTTGGTGCCACATTTCTGGTACAGAGAACCATTCATGTGGTCACTGAATGTGAGGCATGTCTTTTACTAAAGAGAATGTTCAGGTGGGGAGACCTCAGTTTTATTTTAGGGAGATTGTCAGGAAAGTTTTAAACTTCTGCATACTTTACATGATAAGTCTAGTGATTGTGGGGCAGACTGGGTGCAAGATTTCTAAAATGAGCAATTCATTATATTTATAGATCCACTCTGCTATATTTTTAATTTATCGTTATCTTATCTTTTCTTTTGTTATTTTAAACCAGGAGAAACACTTAAGCTGAAAGCTTGTTTACAGGTGCGACCTGGGAGTACAAAGAGTTAAATGACTTGCTCAGGGTCACACAGTATGCAAGTGGGGGCTGTGGGATTCAAACCCAGATCTTCAGGGTTTGCAGCTCAGAGCCTTAAACCACTGCTTATACTGCCTCCTTTTGGTTTTCATCTGAGTGGAAGTGTGTGAGGGTAGTGCCTGTTCTAGGAAATCACATGCTGTACATTTGGAGGACTTTAGACCTATTTCAGTTTTGAATCCATTGAGTAAATTATTGGAAAAGGTTGTGGCCAATCAGATTAAGGCATTTTGGATACGTATAATGTACTTTGTCCACAGCAACATGGATTCCATAGGAATCACGGAACTGGTACTGCCTTGGTCAGGTTCACAAACACCATCCAAAGGGGGTTTGAAGATGGCCTTATGACTGGGGCATTTGATTTGATTGAGCGTGATTTGATTTAAGTTAGATGATACTGGTTTCTCGAATAGTGTTGTTACTTGGGTTAGTGATTACTTATTGAACCGCAGAACAGTATGTTAATATTGGATCTTTGGATTCTCAGGTTTCTCCTATAAGTTGCGGTGTACCTCAAGGGTCCGTCATGGGTTCCTTGTTCTTTTCATTATTTGTCAATCAACTGCCTTCACAATAAGTCCAGTAATACAATTTTATATGCGGATGATTTGATTATTTTTCTCAGGCTAGCTCACTATCTGATCTATCAGTTACTCTTGAACATGACTTTATGGATGTTTGTTTGGTTTTTGAATAATTTTATGATTTTGAACTGTAAACAACAAAGTCAATGTTATTTGGTACATCTGCAATGTTGAAAGATGGTCCAAGTTTGTTGCTTCAGGATTTGGAGGGTGCTGCAATAGAGCGAGTAACTCAGTTTAAGTATTAAGGTGTATTGCTTGACCCTGGGCTAATGTATTCTCATCAGATTAAACATGTTAATTATGTTAGCAATCAGAAACCGGGTATTCTCTATAAAATTTTGAGGTTTTTTTTCATTGGAAATCAGAAAATCAATTGCTGTGGGTTCATTGCTTTCACATTTATTTCAATTACACATCATATCTTTATTTAAATTTGAGTTGTAAAGAGTTTAATGATTTGTGTGTTACACACAACAACATATGTTGATTTATTTTTTCTGCTCATTATCGAACTCATCATTATGATCTTTACTTAAAGTTAGGTTGGTTGTCTCCTAGAGCAAGAATTGCTTATTGTCTTGGTTGTTTGGTTCATAAATCTATTTTTCTTCTGTTTTGTTTCCTTTAACATATCTGGTTTCTGTTTGTCCAGTGCTTTCTAAACTTAGATCTGCTAATGGTAGATTAATGAAACAAATTTCCAATAAAAAATAGGTATGGTTTACGTTCCTTTTCAGTTGCAGCACCCTCATTTGGAATGCCTTGCCTCTACCTCTCCGCTCTACATCATCACTTTCCTGTTTTAAATTTATTTTTAAGCAATTTTTATTATAAAATACTGTATGTAAATGTATTAATTTTATATTGTTTGTGTTGATATAAGTTTTGTTTTATTATAAGTTTGTTATCTGTCATTACTTGTCTGTGGGTTGGGCCTGGAAAGGACTTGTCCAGCGTCACCAGCTAACATATAAATAAATAAAAATGGAAACATCCGTGTCCTCTGAGCTGATCACCACTGATGAATAGCCTTCTTCTGCAGCATGGAGTAGTAGGCATCCATCTGCCTCCTCATGTTGGCTCAATAGTTCAGGTACCTCTTCACTGCCCTTGTCAGTTATCTTCCAGCACTTTTCAAGATGAGTGACAAAAGTCTCTTCCCATCAGCTTATCAGTGTACTTTGTCTTCTGCCACTTGCTCACCAGAAACTTGATCAGATGGCTTTTATTGTTTACTTGTTTTAGGAATAGCCTCAACTTTCTGACAGTTTGTGTCTCTGTGATGTTCATGTTTTGCAACCTTGTTCTTCTCCCTGTCACGTTCTTTCAATGTTCTTAATCAACTTCTCTCGGTAGGTATCAAACACAGTGTCGATTCCAGTACTCTGTGATCCTTCTTTAAGAGCCATGGAGTGAATGGAGGCTGCAATATCTCCAAATGCAGTTTGGTCATTTCAAACCCCAGGAATCCTTCAATATGCTAAACTAGTGCAGTTAGCCCCTGCTTTGAACTACCACGGAGAGAAATGGAATTATACTAATGATGAAATGCTCATTGGCTTGTGCCAATTTCAAACTGCTCCCTCTAGTAACTGCCATGTTCTAATGAGCTCGGAGCTATTTCTCCGCCTGCCAGTCTGGATGCCTCGGAGAGCACTACTTGACTTCTGACTGCTTATTTTCTTGATGAGAATCATTTTTATTCAAAAATATTTGATAAATAACTGCTCCCTCAGTAATTTTTTGTGTTTATTGTAGTTTTAGTTTTCTCGGTTCCTCATCGGTTCCTGAGAACCGCGGGGAACCGTGACTTCTGAGTGAAAAAGTTCTTAGTACATTAACACTGGACTATTGTCCCTTATACATCTCTGTTGTTTTTATTTGAATTTTCAGTTCCTTTTACTTCACAAACCAACTGTTTCCTCTGTTCCCTTGAGTGTGGGTACCGGGCTTTTTTGTTGTCAGGATTAGAATCATAGCATTCTGACAGTCAGACATTCTTCAGAAAAAGAGGCAGGACTCACTGGTTTTAAACATTGTTTAACCTGTGGCCAGATCATTGAAAAGCGGATAGACATGAGCTCTGTGTGTTTTATCTCGGTACCAGCCATATCTTTGCTAATTGTGAGATATGTAAAAGCGTTCTATCCAAAAACTTTAAAGAAGAGGGGCTAAGAAATGAGAACTTATGGGTACTTCTGTATCTCCTCTCAAACAGCAGAAGAGTCCTTCTCCTCCTCAAAACAAAGGGTTCCTTCAAAAAAGATAAAACAAAGGATCCGGGTGATAAGCCCTCAGAAAAGGTTGATTCTTCTAAGTCAAAAAGTCCCGTGGAACTGGTCATGGAACTGATTCAGCTAAACATAAACAAAAGCATACCACTGCACCTCCTGCCGAAAGAGCGATGAAGCTGTCTGTGGAAAAATGACCATGTCCTCAGCTGAGGACATTAACAGTACTCTGCAAACATTACAGGCCCATCAGGCTGTTGGTAACCTAGCTCCTTTACCAGTTTCTCCAATTCCTTTGGTATCACAACTGGTTCTTTCCAGCGGTTCCTCCAGCGAGTCCTGCAATGGCTGCCTCAGCCCTGGAACTGGAATATTCATATGAGGAGTATGAGGAAGAGGAGGAGGAGGAGGACTTGGGAACCCATAGAACCTGAGGTTCTTACCCCAGGGTCTTTAGCATCTGTAACTGTTGCAGTCTGCTGGATTGCTAGCACTGCCCAGAGGTGGAATGTGTGGTAATGAGATTTATGAATTATCCAGTCAGAGTGCAGCTATGGAATGTGCTGAGCAGAGAGAGAAAAGAGCCTTCAGAATTTGTTTCAATGCTGGACTGAGCAACACTGCCTCTGAGGTGCTCTCTCTCCTGTCAAGAAAAAGTTGTTTTTCTTTAATACTGGTAGCTATTTGTCTTGTTTCTTTCAATCTTGAGTGTGCTGAATACTTTTTGTTAGTTTTGTGGTTCCCCTCGATTCCGTGAACCGCTTTTTCCCTCGGTTTCACGGTTCCTCACGGTTCTTTTTCCTTTATTTTATAAAAATTTAGTTACCGTGTATAGTGTTTTCATGATTCCTTTTATTCAGTTTTAGTTATTTTGTCACAGTTCCTTTTTCTAGTGGGACCTGATAGTTTTACAGTTCTTTTACCTCAGAAAAGTCGCAGTTCCTACGCGAGGGAACTAACCATTGGACCTCACTTTTGAATGGTTCAACATTCTGTTTAGGGTTTTCTGTTAATTGGACATGTCAGAAATCTCAAAGAAAAGGACTGGACCCACAAGTTTTAAAATTGCTTGAACTGCCATAGAATTTTAGCTAAAGCTGGTACTCATTACCTGTATTTAAAGTGCTTGGTCCAGATCATTACTGTGTTCTTTGCTCCAAATTCTGTTCCAAAACTTTAAGAAATAGAGCAAAAGGCTTAGAAATGGCAGAAGAAGGATCTTCATCTGGTCCCAAACACAGACCCAAGGCTACTGATGAGGGGCCTATAAAAATAAAATAATGCAGCAGGTGCTGATGAGGCATCTTTGAAATCTAAGCCTGGTACAGGCAAGGTACTATTTAACATCTCCATCAACATCATCTGGGTAAATAATATTGTGGACAAAATAAAGCGGACTAACTCAAAGGAGCATGAAACATCACAACTGTACAGACATGGAGGGGCTGCAGATGCAGCAGGTCAAGAAAGGAACACAGGACACAGCTATTATCATGTTACACACCTTTACTCAGGAAACTGAACCAGGACGCTAGCAACAGGCACACAAATACACACACACACACACACACACACACACACACACACCCACCTGCATTCATTTGTCCTGCTTTATTATGCAGAGCGATGTTTCAACCGGTACCGGTGTGGGTATGGAATACTGTTCCCATGGCCCTGAATTGTGTGCCACCATGCCCAGTAGTTGTGGCCTGTGCCTCCAACATGTGCATTTAGTGGTGGGGTGTGCTGGGTGTGTGTGTCCGCTTTGTGTTTGTGACGCTTTATTTTGTCCGCGATATTATTTATGCAGATGATGTTGATGGAGATGTTAACAGCCGGTACCACAGGCACTGATGAAGTGCCTTTGAAAACAAAGAACACTAAGCCTGGCACTGTTGAAATGTCTTCTAAAAATAAGGCTAAAGGGGCTGATGAAGTTCCTAAATCAAAAATTCAGCGGTACTGATGAAGTGCCTAGTTCTAAAGAAAACCTGAACAAGTCACTGATAAGGTGGCATCAAAAGATACGTAAAGATAAAAATCCTGTTGCTCGTCTAGGTGGTGCCAAAGGTGAGGCTGCAGTGGGAAAGAAGTATAAAAATAAAACAAAAATATTGAACCCCAGGAAGGCACCCTCAAGATTTTTCAGAGGACCTTCCCTCTGTGGAGGATGTGGCAAAAGCCTGGCACCTTTACCAAACTATCCAGGGCATGGGTTCTATTTTTGGTGTCTTTGATTTTCCTAGGCATAACCTTCTAATGCTCCCTCTGCTATAGGGGCTGATGAGAGGGATGATAATGATGTTTTTATGAGTCCCTGATGACGCCCGAGGTGAGGCCCAGATCCGATGTGTCTTCTGATTCAAACCTGGGCTTCTCCTGACCAGGAGGATAATTCCTCCTGTTTTCTTTCCATAATACATGGCAGATACTCTTGATCTCCCTCTCAAGAGTCCAGCTAGGATGAGGAGGACGACCATGACTATAGAGATGAAAGGTCTTCCTCCTCTTAAGAAACTGGTTCTCCCTGTTTATAAACCCTTCAGGAAGAGCACTATGAAAATACTTCTTCCCACTTTTGTACAGGGGTTGAAAAAAGGGCTGCAAAAAATACCAGTTTTCAAAAACTGATACAGAATTTTTGTTTGTGCACCCAAGTCATGAAGAGTGGTACAACAAGCAGCATGTGATAAGGCTGGGTTCCCTTTCTTCCCAGTCCCCAGAAAAAGATTCTAAGAGGCTGGATTTTATGGCAAAGTAGACTATAGACTTCAGCCTCTCTCCTTCTTCGCCTGGCCTCCTACTTGGCTTATACAGCCAAATATCAAAAGGTTTTGTGGAACTCAGTACTAGCCATTGTCAAACAAGGTTCAGATTCCATGGCTAAGTGTTTAGTGGAAATGGCTAAAACAGCTCTGGAGGCCACTAAGTACCAGTTCCATATGGCAGATGACAGCAGTGATGCAGCCTCAAGGGCTATGGCGGGCTATTTCCTGAGGAGTTTTGCTTGGCTCAGAACAACAAACCTGCCACAAGACACTTAGTCCAAAGCCATGGACTTTCCTTGTGACAGAAATCTTCTCTTTGATTCCAGGATTGAGGAGTATATGAAAAGGTTGACAAGTACAAGGCAACCTATCAGAGTAACACAACCAAGACTAGGGCTCAGGGGCCACAGACCTCAACACAAGGGTAACAGAGGCAGGGGCTGTTTTTCCAAACCTTTCTACTCCCTTCCTCCTCAGTTTGACCTCTCACAGTTCAGGGGTTTCTACAGAGGCTGAGGCAGGAGGGACCAGAGGAGATCTACCTCTACCCTGCTCCTGCCACTCAGCAAAAGCCTGACTCCTCAGCCCGTCACCTCACCTCACCTCTGCCTGTGAGGGCAGGCTCTCTCTACCTCCAGTCCTGGACCCTTATTACCACAGACAGGTGGGTCCTGGAGGTAGTAAAAGGAGCCTGTCTCAGTTCAAAAGATGCCAGCCCTCAAACCTCTAACTCCAACAGAGAAGATTCTGTTAGAATTGGAAGTAAAGTATCTTTTGGAAGCAAAAGTAGTGGAGAGAATACTTGTCCCTCAAAGGGACAAGGACTCTACTCAGGGTACTTCCTGACTCAAAAGAAAAATGGGGAGTGGTGGCCTATTTTAGACCTCAGGTTCCTAAACAGACACCTTTGAAGCCCACATTCAAGATGGCAACTCTGAATTTTGTGATTCAGTCACTACAGCAGGGAGACTGGTTAGCCTCCCTAGATCCCAAAGCAGCTTGCTTTCATATCCCCATCAGGTTGGCCCACAGAAAGATTCTAAGGTTCAAACTCTCTTAAAGGCACTACCAGTTTGCAGCCATGCCCTTCAGTCTGACATCCGCTCCAAGGGTGTTTATAAAATGCCTAGCAGTAGTGCAGCTCATTTAAGAAAAGGGGATATCAGTCTACCCATACTTGGATGACTGGCTCATAGTAGAAAGTTTCCTCCTCCTCCTTTTCTGGAGCAGGCCCTCTCCTTAGCAAGGGTCACTCTGCAGTCCTTGCGGTTCATTATATATTTAAAGAAATCCCAGTTGGTACCATCTCTGCTCCTCACCTTTATAGGAACACAGCTGACACTTTACACAACAGAGCCTTTCTTTCTGTGGAAAGGTTCAGAATTTCCTGTCAGTGGCAAACTCTTTTGTCCTAGGTCAGCCCAGGCCAGTCAGACACTTCCTGCATTTCCTGCAGCTACTGGGCCACATGGCATCTATGTCAGTTGTGGTCCCAGGGATCAGGTTCAGAATGAGGGACATTCAGCATTACCTAAGGTCTCACTGGTCTCAAAGCAAAGATTTCCTGTCCAAATTGATTCCAGTTACAAAGCACTTTGCTACAGTTCCTGGACTGATGGAAGGACTCTACCAACCTGTCAATGGGGTTCCTTCCAGGTGTCTTCCTCCTCAAAATCATCACTACAGATGCTTCTCTTGGATGGGGAGCTCACATGGACGATTGTTCTGTCAATGGTTCCTGGACGCCACACGAGTTGCAGGCACACATCAATTTGCTGGAGCTCAGGGCCATTTTCTGGCTCTCAAAGCAGTTGCTTCACAGATAAAGGGGCTAACAGTCCAAATCAGAACAGAACAACACCACTGCTATGTTTTACATAAACAAGGCGCATAGGTCCACCATCCTGTGCCTGGAGGTCATGAGGATTTGGGGCCCAGCCTATTCCCTGGGAATCAGTCTGTCAGCCATACATCTCCCAGGAAAAGACAATACCCTGGTGGATGCCCTCAGTTGTATCAACCAGGGACACAGCGATTGATGCCTGAACAAACAAGTGTTGGCCACAGTGTTCAGGAGGTGGGGCACACCAGAAGTGGACCTGTTCACCTCTCACCTGAACCATCAACTTCCTCGGTTCTGTTGTAGGCTCCCCAGCACTGGGAACTCTTCCAACAGATGTCTTAGCACTGGAATGGACAGGGAAGTTCCTTTATGACTTTCTCCTTTTCTTTGATTTTAGAACTTTGTTAAAGCTCAGAAATCAGCCTGCAACAATGATGCTGATGGCACCAGACTGACCAAGGCAGGCATGGTACAGTGTGCTGATGTCCATGTCCTGCAGCAAGCCTATTCATTTCCCTCTCAGTCACTCCCTTCTGCCTCTTCCCTAGACAGGGTGTCTTATCCAGACCTGAAACCCCTTCACCTCAAAGTCTGGCTCTTGAGGAGTTAGAGTTTCCAAACACTCAGTACTCGAGCAAGTGCTGAAGATCCTGAGGATGTCCAAAAACCTAGTACAAAAAGACTTATGCAGCCAAATGTAAAGATTTTCCATCTGGTGCAAACAGAAGCACATTAATCCTTTTAAGGCTTCAATTCTAATATCTTGGATTACTTGGTATACCTACAGGACTCAGGGTTGAAGCCTTCCTCTTTGAAGCTTCATCTGGCTGCTGTTTCAGGTTTATCTCTCTTGTGGGAAGGCTTGGTCTTCAAACAGTTTTCAGGAGTCTCCTTCATGCTCAGCCCCCAATAAGGAGCCTGTGCCTCCTTGGAGCCTGAATCTCTATATTGTCAAGCTTATGGAGCCACCTTTGAGCCCATGGCTACAGCCCATATTAAGTATGTGACTCCAGAAAATGGTGTTTTTGGTGGCCATCACCTCTGCTAGAAGGATCTTAGAGTTGCAGGCCCTCTGCACTGAGCCCAACTATTTCATTCCTCACAGGGACAAGATTGAGTTCAGGACTAATAGAAAATTCTTGCCTAAGGTGGTTTCTGAATTCCACCTTAATCAATCCATCACTCTACCTGCATTCTTCACAGAAAAATCCACTGCAGGGAGCAGAAGCTCCACAGTATGGATGTCAGAAGGTCCTGCTCTACTACTGGAGCACACCAGGCAGTCTGGGGCTCTTCTACACAGCTGTTCCTCACCTATGGGAGGTAGGCAGAGGACGACCAGCCACTAAAGAGAACTATCTCTTGCTGAATAGTTTCTTGCATTCAGTTCTGTTATGACAAGACTGGCAAGCAGACCGAGGGCCTCAGAGCCCACTCTAGTAGGTGTACTTCTGCTTGGCGGCAACTAGTAGGGACAGTCCCTTCTGGAAGTCTACAGAGAAGCAATTTGGAAGACTCGTGCATACTTTCACTAAACATTATTGCTTAGGTGTGCAGTCTAGATCTGATGCCAGATTTGGTAAGGCAGTCCTGCAGAGCCTTTGTCCCATATAGATTCTCTACCCACCTCCCATCAGCACTACTTTGTATTCTGCAGTAGTTACTGATGCTAAAGGACATGGGGTAAGAAGAAAAATTACTCACTCTAGTAATCTTCTTTCTTCAAGGTGTCCTTTAGCATCAGTAAGCTCCACACCCATCCTCCCCAGATAACCTTCAGAAGAAGGCTCTTTTTTTGCCTTAAAAATTTCAGTGTATTAAACTTAGGATTGCATTTTGAGCAAAGTTTGTCTGGTTACGGTTATGGTTCTAGTTATTATAAATGTTTTTATTCCTGTTAATTCTTTCCTGTGGGCATTTGTCCATTCTATCTTCAAAAGAAATATGAAGCTTTCTTTCTCTCTCTGCTCAGCATATTCCATAGCTGCAATCTGATTGGCTAATTCCTAAATCTTATTGACATAAATTCCACCTCCAGGACAGTGCTAGCTATCCAGCTGACTGCAATAGTTACTGATGCTAAAGGACACCTTGGAAGAAAGAAGATTATTACGGTGAGTAATTTTTCTTCCCCAGAGCAAGACATCAGTTCCCTCCTGGGGACTGGAGGATTTTCCTTACCAACGCCTTCATAAGACAAATGGTAGACATCTCAACCTGTCTCTGCAAGAGACAGTAGAAGAAGGAAGGAAGCCAACTTCCTGTAAATGATGGGGCTTGCCCTACAAAAAGCTGATGCTCCCCATTCATAAATCCCTGAAGAAAGCAGTACTGAAAACACTGCAAACACCTACATCTGTCCCAGCAGTGGATACAAAGATGGGCAAGAAATGTCAGCTTGCAGGAGTAATGCTGAATTTCTTTTAACACACCCTGACCATGAGGGGTGGTGCAAGCAGCTGCCTGTGACAAGGCTAGGGTCCCTGGCTTCTCACCACGCCTAATTAAGGAGTCAAAAGCTGGATGCAGTGGGGATGAAGGGGTACCTGGGGTCATCTCTACTTGTTAGACAGGCCAACTACATGACCTGTGCAGCCCAGTACCAGAAGGCCCTGTGGTCCACATGGTTGGCACTGGTGGACAAGGTGTCTGGAGAAGGGGGATTGATTTGGTGGTAACAGCTAAAACAGCTATAGATGGTACCAAGTACCATTTCCACATAGCTATTGCCAATGACATAGCAGCCTGGTTTATGGCTGGCTGTGTCTATGAGAGGCTTGCATGGCTAAGAACCATGAACCTCATGCAGGATACCCAGGCAAAAGCCATGGACTTCCCTGTGAAAACAATTCACTTTTGGAAGATAAGACAAATGCTTACATAAAAAGTGGAGGAGTATAAGGACACTTATAGGAGCAACACTACAAGAAGCAGGCATTCTACATCCTACAGAGCCCATGCTAGGAGGCAGGAGTAGGGATCATAATCTAGACCCTTTTATCAGACTCAGACCCTACCAGTCTACCAGCAACCCAGAGGGTATTTTAGAGATAGGGCAGAAGAACCATAAGGAGGGCCAGAACAGCAGCCCAGGCCATGGCCCAGCCCAAACAAACTCCTGATGTGCTTACACAGGTCCTCCCTCTACCATTAGGCAGCAGGCTGGTTCACTTCCTCAAGAGTGGTTTCCATCACCACAGACAAGTGGGTCTTGGAGGTGGTGAGCCAGGGTCTATCACTAAGTTGCAAACACCTCCCCAAATTGAGAAACAGATTGTTTGCTCCAGCTACACCAACAGAAAGGAGTTTGCTAGAGCAGAGGTAAGAAACCTACTACTCATAAAATTGGAGCCAGACCCTCTATCCCAAAGGGGCTTCTACTCAAGATACTTCCTGACACAAAAAAATGGGAGTGGTGACCCATTCTGGATCTCAGATTTCTAAACAAACACACAACCAAACCAAAATTCAGGATGACCACTTTGGCCTTGATAATTCCCACCCTTCAGCAAGGAGACTGGCTAGCCTTCTTAGACCTCAAGGATGCTTATTTTCACATACGATCCACCTGGGTCACAGAAAATACCTGAGGTTCAGGTTGCCCTCAGGACATTACCAGTTCACAGCTATGCCCTTTGGCCTGACCGCAGCACAAAGGGCCTTCACAAAGTGTCTAGCAGTGGCAGTGTCACACCTGAGGAGACTGGGATCACCATTTTCCCTACCTGGATGACTGGTTGTTCATAGGACAGTCTCCTTAACAAACCAGAGACTCCTGGCTCTGACACAGAGCACCCTAATCACTGGGGTTCCTAATAAACACCTAGAATTCCCAACCAGAACCAATACAGGTCCTGGACTTCATTGGGCAGAACTGAATATCCTGCAAGGCAGGGTCTTCCTCCCCAGGACAGGGTAGCCACTATTGTAGACCTGGCAGGGTCTTTCCAACTAAACAGACCCAGACCAGCAAGGCATTTCCTGCAAATTCTGGGACAAATGGTAGCAGCCACAGCAGTGGTTCCAGGTTCCAGATGAGGGGCATCCAGTTCCTCCTGAGGTCCCATTGGTCCAAAGACCTGCTGTCCAGATTGGTTCCTGTAACAAAACTCTAGTATTGGCCCTGCAATGATGGCAGGGCAGGGCCAACTTCAGAGATGGTGTGCCTTTCCAGGTGAAGTACCCATCCATGGTTTTGTCCACAAATGCCTCCTCAGGGGGCATACATGTTGAGACCTCACAGCAAGTGGAATGTGGTCCCCTCAGGAACACTTCAACACCTCAACCTGTTGGAGCCCAGAGCAGTGTATTTGACACTACAGTCTTTTGCTCCACAACTGAGAAGAAAGATGTTACAGATCAGGACAGACAACAATACCACTATGTATTACATAAACAAACAGGGAGGTACCAGGTCAACCCCACTGTGCACAAAGGCCATGAGAGTTTGGACCATGGCCTACTCCGCTCAGGTTTCCCTTCGGCCATCCACCTTCCAGGGAAAGACAATGTCCTGGCAGACTCCCTCAGCAGGATCAGCCAGAAACACCATGACTGGATGGTTAACATACAAGCACTACAGTCAGTGTTCAGAAGGGGGGCACTCAGACATTGACTTGTTTGCTTCCACAGACAACCACCAGCTCCCTCTGTTCTGCTGCAGGTCTTCAGCCCAGGAAACAGTGCCACTGGATGCTGTGGCATTGGATTGGGCAGACAAATTCCTTTATGCCTTCCTCCTTTTTATGCTTCTGCTCAGGGTCCTAATGAAACTCAGGTCACAGCTGGGAACAATGATACTGCTTGCACCAGACCGGGCAAGACAGCTGTGGTACTCCCTTCTGTTGTCGCTGTCAGTGACACAAATGATTTGCCTTCCCCAGAGGCACTATCTGCTCACATCCTCTCAAAGCAGGATCCTATATCCCAGCCTTAGAGCCTCCATCCTGAAGGCTTGGCTCTTGAGGAATTCACCAGCCTGCACCTCTCTGAGGAGTTGATGGCTGTCCTCAGGGTCCCTCTAAAGTCCTCAACTAGAATGTTTTTGATTTGATGTAAAAACACTGGGATTGATCCTACAGCAACTGGGTTACCTATCCTTCTGGATTACCTGACCCATCTGCATTCCATAGGCCTCAGGCCTACTACTCTAAAGTTCATTTGGCTGCTGTCTCAGCATACATCTCTGCTGGTAGGGATAAACCCATAGCTTCACACCCAGTGTTTAGGAAGTTCTTTAAGGGATTAGTTCACATTCACCCACCACTGAGGGGACCAGTTCCACATGGAACTTGAACATTTGTATTGTCGGGCTCATGGAGCCCCATTTGAACCTATGGCAACTGCAGACTTAAAGTACATGAGTTGAAAGGCAGTCCTTTTAGTCGTCATCACTTCAGCAAGATGAGTAAGTGAGCTACACAGGCCATGTATACAGATCCAAACTACATCTCCTTCCACAGGGACAAGGTGATGCTTAGAACCATCAGGAAGTTTTTCCCAAAGTGGTGTCAGACTTGCACCTTAACCAGTCCATTACACACCAGTTTTCTTTACAGACAGGTCGGCCTCAGGTGAGGCACATGTAACCCCTAGGTGGCGCTATCCCAAGGGCTATTACCCCTGCCTGCTTGGCTAGTAGCAGGTTAAGGGCCTAAGTTCTGAAACGGTGCCTTCACCTGGAGCTCAGGGTTGGTAGTGATCAAGCTAACCTGGGCATAGCCCTCCAGTACACTGTAACCCCACTATTTCCTTACTAGTGGCCAGAACAATACACAATGATCACTTTTACATTACCCATACACCAACACAAGTACACACAGTTTGCACCTTACCACCAGGGATGTCCTTCAGGCTCCTGTAAAACAAGGTTATACAGCAAAAAACAGCAGTACAGTACTCTTGCCAAACTGGAACCATAGTCAGGTAAATGCAAAAAGAGTTAGATCTGATTTACTTAAGGGGCTTGAACAAGGTGTAATCAGGTTAATTTGCTTAAAGGCTCTATCAAGTCAAACCGTTATGCATGCACTTCAGGGTCCATAAACAGTCACACACTCTGGGTACCCAGATGGAGAATGGTGAGGCTAGCCAGGAATGTTGCAGCTGGCTGGGGCCCTGTGATGGAAGAAACAACATGCACAACACACTATTTGTAATCTGGAGCCGGAGGCTCAGTTCATGAAAAGAAAACAACAAGACTATCAGATGACACACTTTTTAGATTAGGCTGTTGTTGCAGGAGCTACCCTGATGATTACTCATGATACTTAAGACTGGACACAGGCTGGACGAAAATCAAGACAGCAGGTGGTTAATGTGGAGTGCCAGGAGAAGCAGGGACCACACACTTCACCGAGGTGTCATTCCTGTTCAAGCGTAGAACAGAGGCTGATCCCCAGGCAGGTCTGTCATTGGTGGTTGTCTCTGTGCAGTGGGTAGTCTGGCAGGGCCAGCGTGGCATGGCCCAGGCGAATGAAGATGAATGTGATTCAGTCCAATTAGACTGGATAAAGCTTCCAGCAAGCAGAACACAGTTCACACAGTGGGGAACCAAATCACAACCCACTTTCAATACACAGCACATTTACATGTAAAGGATTCTAGGGTACCAACAAGCAGAACACAGTCCGCACAGTGGGGAACCAAATCACGACCCACTTTCAATACACAGCACATTTACATGTAAGAAATTCTACTGTACCAGGCAAACCACTCTCTGGTCACAATCGCAAAGTCTCTGCACAAACCGGGATTCAAAAGCAGCTGGAAATCCTGACAGTCCGATCGCATTCAGCAAATCTTTGGTCTTCTTTCAGGTATGAGCCTGATAAAAAATCAGTGGCTTACTTTGTTCTCATAAACTTGGATTTAGTCGAAATAATTCTCTTCTGTCCTCTCAGGGGCAGCAGGCAGGCATGCAGGCCACAACTCAGGCCTTTCACAGTTCTCCCTATGCGAAACTACTCAGACGGTTGCTTGACTGTCTCAAGGTCTTGCTCATTCAGCTCCCAACTGAGATCTGACTCAAACTGCAGCAAGCCTGGAATTTCCCCAGAATCCAAAAGGTTTGGTTGGCTGATCTATTTGTCAGTCACAACAAAGGCTCCCTTTCAGGTGCAAAAATCCAAAACTACAATTCCTACAGATTTTGACTCCAGACAGCTCCTGTAGTCCGGCTCTATTTTAGGTCCCACCAGAACTGATTGGTCCAATTAGCAGTCCAGGACCAAGATAGTGGAGATAAACAAAACAGTCCTTGCTGCAAAGAAGGCAGGTTTGACAAACTACATTGTCATTATCGCTCTAAATGATTTTCAGCAAATAGTTACATTTTCAACAGAGCTCCTTCTCAGATTACTTATGACTGCAATCCAGGCAGCTCTTAAAGAGACAGTACACAGAGGCTATACAGGCACTCTCTGGCAATACATTTAAACTGCTAAAGCAGCACTAGCCTGGCAATGAGCATTTAGGCAGACTGAAGGAAAACTTTTCAGGAACCCCCATTTGTAGGGGGTTATACACAAATTGAACAGCCTGGATGTGAAAAGGCACTTGGCCATTTCCTAGACAGGACTAAGGACCATAGGCGGAAATACCCAACTGTTCCTCACCTGTGGTGAGGTGGGCGAGAGTAGACCAGCCTCAAAGAGAACAATTGCATGCTGGATAGTGGTGCATGGTTCTGCTACAATAAGGCTGAAACAGCCTCCTGTGGCCTCAGGGCACACTCTACTAGGGGTACAGCCGCATCAGTTGCTGTAGCAATGGATTTTCCCCACTGGATATTTGTAGGGCAGCTACCTGGAAAACAGTACATATATTCACTAAGCGCTATAGCCTGGACCTCCAGTCAGGAGTGATGCTAGGTTTGGCACAAAGGTTCTGCAGAATCTGTTCCCTAAATAGGTTCTGTACCCTACCTCCAAAGGTACTGCTTGGTAGTCTGCACTAGTTAAGCATAATGAAGGATTCCTGGGGATGAAGAAAAATTACTCACCACAATAATCTTGTTTCTTCCAAGGTATCCTTCAATATGCTTAAAGCTCCCACCCTGACTCCTTCCAGAACCAGAAAATAGGTGTCTCCCTATTCTGCATCCCTGCTGGTCTGTCTGTTTGGTATTTGGGCCACTGTTATAACTGAATGATTTTTACAAGACAGTTGTTCTGTCCTTTTTGCCCCTTCTTACAGGGCCTACAAATTGTTTATTTAATATTACTTTAATTGTTATAGGCTGATAGATAGGATAGCTAGTTAGGCTCTTTCACCCTGTCAGGCTCCTCAGTAGATCTGATCTCATTAGAGCATGGCAGTTACTAGGACGAGCAGTTTGAAACTGGCATGAGCCAATGAGCGTTCCATCATTAGGATACATTCCATTTCTCTCCATGGCAGTTCAATGTAGGGGCTAACTGCATTAGTTAAGCATATTGAAGGATACCTTGGAAGAAACAAAATTAGTATGGTGATAATTGTTTCTTCTAGCCTTCTGTACAAACTTATTCCATCAATAACTGTTGCTAAATTGTCTGGTATTGGTTCTGCAGGTGCTGCAGTTTTCTGAGGGCTTGTTGCCAGAACAGCTTTGGTGGTTTTTCTGGGAAGACCTTCTGGTGTAGCCAGTGCTCAAGGTAGAGGCCCAAGGCGTGAAAAATACCTCTCTCATCTGAAGGTTGTGACTTTTAAGAAGCAATAGTCCAAGCAAAAAGTGATCTATCGGTCTTCAGAACAATGGACTTCCCATTGCACTGCATGCATCTTTTGCTTAAGCTTGAAGATTTTCAACATGTTCTTTTCATTGGGTCATGGAATTTTTTGTAGGGATTTGATTCAAGCATTTCTGTTTTGAAGGTCTGATAGGCCCGCTGTCCTAGATTTCCATGCATACTCCCTCAAAATACATTAGGTGTAATTCTTGAATATAACATGGCTGATGTTTGCCATTGGCCCTTCTCAGTTCTACTCTCAGCTCCTAGGCCATCTGGTTCTAAGGTAGTCCAGGGAGTTTGTACAATAAAAACCTAAAGCTTGATATATGCAACTAATAATGTGCTTCTGCACCTGTCCCCATGTGATAGATCACCATTTGGATTAAGGCTGAAGGGCATTCCGCTACCCCTAATAGGGTCTCCTCAAATGGTGTAATCGACTTCTTAGGTTCAGATATGCCTTGTATTGGCTGTAAGGGTTTATATTCAACTTGTAAACACGAGAAAGAGTGAATACTCAAGGGGCCTACCAGTTGAAAAATATGGCATACATTATATGCTTTCCATTGCTGGATCGGGACCACAGAAAGGTACAGTCTCTCCTGAGGTGACAGGAAGGAGTGCCAGACTTGTAACCAACACTTAAAAATTCCAAGGTGAACCCCATAAACCCTGTGAGTGGTATGCAATCTGGTGGATCCCCCACAATGTAAGGTACAAAGTCCTCAAGGCCATTAAGAGTCACCTCGATATCCTTCCCATGAGCCATATACTGAGTTGCTGTTGTAGTAAGCTATCGTGTTGAGCTGCTTGTGTATTGCTGCATATTTGGGAGATTAAGTTCCCCTTGTGTCCTAGAGAGCTGTAATGAGTATCTCACCGTGGCTTTTCTCCCCAAATAAATCTAGAAATCAATTTATCCCATATTTGAAAATAAACATTAGACAGGCGTATGGGGAGAGTTTGTAGAAAAATAGTAAGCGGGCAGTATGTTTTGTTAAATACTTTCTGCCCGGTAAAGAATCCCAGGAGGAGTAAGGTCCACCTAGAGAGATCTGAGGCAATTTGTTGTGTGATAGGCTCAACATTTATCAATTCTAGATGCAGCATCTTATATGGTATTTTAATACCTAAATACCTCATCTCCACTCTATCCCAGTAGAATGGGAAGCTGGCTTTCAGAGTCTGAGGGGCTTAAATGAATATGTTAAAACCTCCGTGTTGGCACTTTTACCTTATAAATAAACATTTTACTAAACACCTCCAGCTGTTTCCACACTGAAACCGATGTTCCCAGTAGGGTAAGGGTTAGAAGGATATCATCAGCAAAGAGGGCTAATTTATGTGACCGTCCTCCCACCGGACTCCCTCAATTAGAGGTTGAGCCCTGATGTTAGCTGCCAGAGGTTCCAAAATAGAAGGCAAATAGCAAAGATAACAGGCATCCCTGTCAGGTGCCCCTAGATAATGCAAATGGTGAAGAAAGTATGCCATCAAGCTTAAGATACACTAAGGGGTTTGGTACATAGCTTGTATTTGAGAAATAAATTTCTCTGGAAGCTAAAGCGCTTCAGAGTGGCCCATAGATAGGGCCAAGATACCCTATCAAATGCCTTCCGGCATCTAGGCGAGAAAGGACTACAAGTATCTGTCTATGTGAAGCATGTTCTGTAAGCAATAAAACCGATCAGACTGCTTCCCGAGCTTGGCACTTCATAATAAAACCCACTTGGTCACCGCCAATTAAGCTGGAAGCAGCACGTGCACCCTATGTGCCAGCACTGACGAAAAAGTTTGTAGTCGCAGTTAAGCTTCAAATCGGTCGGTAGGATGCAATCAAAGATGGGTCTTTTCTGGGTTTAGGAATGGCCAATATTTCCATGTAGCACCATGAGGGAGGGGAGGTTGACCCCCTGGATATCACATGCGTTGCAATGAGAGCCAGGGATAGCAACCAATGGAAAGTTCTGTAAAACTCTGCTGGATACCCATCAGGTCCTGGAGCTTTCTGATATTTAGTCAACTTGTTGACATCCCACACCTCATTAGCTGTAATAGGGCGAAGCAGCCCTTCTGCCTGGGACGGGAAGAGTCTGGGCACCAGAGAATTTTACAAATAAGTGGCTCTTTGCTGAGGATTTGGCTGGAGTTCTTCGGTATATAAGGTCTGAAAAAATTGAGCCATTGCCTGTCTAATCTCACCTGGATGCAGCAAAGGCGGCCTGAGACAGGGTCCTGTAACTTTGTGACCATAGTTTGTGCCTTCACCCCCCAAACGCCTGGCCAGGTTCCTAGCCCCTCGTGGTCTGCCTTCCTGATGTCTGAGCTTCAGATAGAGCAGTTGCTGCTCTATTTCCTGGTCCACTAACTTCTGTAGTTTTGTTTAACAATATCCAATTGTGGTTTTACTGATCACTCCCTTGAAATAGTCTAGTCTGTAGCTGTACCAACTCAGCCTGTAAACTGGCCTGTAGCACCTCCAATTCTCTTTTTATAGGTAGAATATCTAATGATTTCCATCTTAATACAGTTTTGAGAGTGTCCCATTTGATACCAGGAAATCTCTGGGGAATTATTACCTGTCAAAATTTTGGTATGACTTCTTTGACCAACTTTATAAATTCCAGGTCTTGTAAATGCATTAGATATAACCACCAAAGGTGCATTTCCATGGCTTTATCCATCTTTTTTAAATATATGGGGAATGATCTGATAAGATGGAGGCCCCACTGTCATATCTCGGATCCTTTCCATATGTTCAATTGAAGTAATAAAATAATCCAACCTAGAGGACATGTGGGTTTTAGGAGAATAGTTTGTGTATGGCGTTGCTGAAGAGGAAAAAGTGGCGCCACACATCTACTATACCCAACTTAGGCATAGTCGCTTTTAAATATTTTTGTAATGGTGTCGACCTATATTGAGAGGAGGAGAAGAAGAAGAAGAAGAATCAGCATTTATATAGCGCTTTTCATACACAGTGTATCCCAAAGCGTTTACAAGCAATGCTAGACTGGTAGGAGGTGACTGAATGTGTAGTGGCGGCCATATCGCACATCATCACCCACACACAGCCTGGAGAGTGGAGAGGTGTAGAAGTACCAGCCTAACATTTAATGTAACATTAAGGTCACCTCCTACCGCACAGAGACCCAGCATATGGAGTGTGAGATCCCCCAAAGTTTCTTGGCACCTGCACCTGAGAGCCCAGCGGGAGATACACAGATGCCAGGGTAATCTACGTGGAATATAGTGTACCCATAGTGTACCCACAACAATAACATATCTACTGTCCCCATCCGCTGTCTCCTTTTGAAGATGAAACGGAATCCCTCTGAGAACCAATATTGCCTTGCCATTCTGCCTGTCTGAGGCATGCGAGAGAGGCTACCACGGTCTGAAACCCCCATGACCTAAGCTTGGCGTGGTTCAGCTTGAAGGAGATGGGTCTCCTGCAATAAAATAATATGTGGTTTATCTTGTTTAAATAGGCAAGTAATCTCCTCCTCTTAATGGGGTTGTGGATACCATTCACATTAAATGACATTATTAATGCAGGTGTGCTTATTGTAACATCATATATTTTAGGAGCTGCCTAGTCTAGAACCCATATCTTTTCAATTTTCCCTCCCTATCTTCTTCAGTTGAGGATGGGACAACCCATTTATCCGTACTGATGCTGTCTCCCAAACATCCAAAATCAGCCCCACCCATTTCCAATGTGTCTATATCATCCCCATTACCCTCGGTTCCCATACTCTGTATTGCAGGCATTAAACAACCACATGTAAATCTGGGTGCCAACCAGGCAAACCAAAAACCTATAACACTTATTAATAACAGGATAAATCCATAGTTTATACAATTCAGCCAAATGTGATAAAAAAACTTCCAAGGTAGGGAAACTATATACGTTTCTCTTTTATTTCTGGAAGCACACTGATGTATTCGTGTTGGAAACCAGACAAGGGGTAAATCAATGCACTCCTGGCCTCGGCCCCTGCAGACCACTAGAGTCCAAAGAAAAGAAAGATCTGAGAAGGAAAATCATAAAAGGGAGGCAAGGAAAGGGTGAACCAGAGAATCAACCCTGGTAATACACTCATAAGGCTGACCATAATTACTCACCTTCCCCGATGCATGAAAGCTAATGTACAGCAGTGGAGTGAGCCCTCGCCTCCAAAAAAAGAGAAAAACCTTTGTTTAGTAGACGATTGTCTAAAGGACATGTCTCAAATGATGTAACATCACCCATTACATAACAATAGCACATACTAAATTGCTTAAGTAGCAGGCCCCTTATCTTCTTTAAGTATCTCCCCTCCCCACCGCCACTGAGCTCATTGATGTATGAGGCAGGTACACTAGGCAGTAAGGAGTCAGCAGCAGATCGTCAGTCCACCGTTTTATCACGGGAGCCATAATATCGCTCTGTCATTGGAAATCCTCTATTAGTGGTCCACTGAACAGACAGGTAAGGACTGGGCAGAACTCAGACCACCCCTTAGGGTTTAAGGAGGGGATGGGAAGAAGGGCCTGGGAGGTGTATGCCCCCTTCAGTGCCACAACAAGTGGCCGTAAGATAACCCAGTTAAATAGAGGGTATATATAGTAATAATGTTTGGCGGCCTAGAGTCGGGCCTGTCATCGGGCCCAGGTAGAGTAAAATCCCTACCCAACCACCTCCGCCCTTCCTAACCCCAACCTCCCCCAGAGTACCTCAGTCATGTAAAGTTGTGTAGGAAAAGCTTCATGTCCTGTCCTCAGGTATTCTTAATAATATTCTCTGTTCAGCGAAACTCAGCAAGGTGTTGTTTCAGATCAATGCTGTCATTCTTAAGATCCTCGCACTTGTGCTGTTTCCCTTCACCATCTGCCATCTTGGAGGAGGGATTGCAGGTCCAGTTGAACACTCCGAAAAAACAGGAAATATTTAGTGAGCACCTCCTGAGCTTCCTCCTCTGTGGAAAACTCCTGTTTCTGTGAAGAAAGGTGAACTACTAGTTTCGCTGGATATGGGGTAATGAATTTTAATCCCTGAGCTTTCAAAATCAGTAGAAGAGGGAGATATGCCTCAGTAAGTCTCATTGTTTTGGGTGCGTGGTCCAGATAAAATTGCGCTATTGTCATGAAAAATCTTTTATTTGCGCCAAGCTGTAAGTAATACTTACTCCTTAACTGCATAGCTACTGAAACAAGCGATGATTGATCCGGGACTAGCCGTGGGGAGTTAGGCTTAGGTGCCAAGGCCTGATGTACTGTGTCAAAATTGAGGGCCATGTCAGCCAGCAAGTCTAGGCCAATTTCAGGAGCTTAGTAGTGAATTCTTTTATATTTGAGCCTTCAGCCCCTTCAATTATGCAGTAAATACGAATATTTTTGCGCTGTGCGCGATTCTCACCATCCTCCTGTCTATCTGCCAGCAATTCTTGTTGTTCTTGTAGTTTTTGGACCAGGTGTCCTATATCATCGACTCGATTCTCTGTGGCAGTGACCTGCCTCTCCGCTTCGCTCACTCTTTGTTCAAGCTGAATTATATCTCTAGCATTTCAGTATATAATTGTTTAATGTCCGTCAGTGAAATGCACATAGTTCGTTATAAATTGTATCAAGCTTAATTCTCTTTTTGCTTTCAGGTTTCGTGAGCAGTGCCAGCAGATTTAAGGTAGACCGTAGCTGTCTGGGGACCGCGCCATCTATGTCTGAAACTTCGATTCAGATCTGTCCTCATCGCCATGGCATTCTTCAATTTTCAAGCCACCGGGGCTCATTCCATTGTTTCCTCTTATTCATATGTGGATTTGCTTTTGGTTGAAAAGTTCCCTTGATAGAGTGGAAATGCCCGAGGGTTAGACGGAGTGAGTTGTTCATGCGCCATCAACCTCAGAGGTGGAACCAGAAGTCTGATAGGCCCGCTCTTCTATGTGCATGCATGGATCGGGTCTTTCATAACATCTTTGGGGCTGCTATGGCAGTTAAGGTGCTAACAAGCTCTTGATTTTTTTTAAATGGATTGATCCAGTTCTCCAGTACCTCCACAACAGCAGATACAGCCTTCTCATCCTTCTCAGTCCAAGGTTCTTGTAGCTCTACAAGATGAAAGCCAGATCTGTTCAACTGGGTCATATCTCAGCAGACTCAAAAAAGCACTGCGATATTCAGCTGTCAAGTAGAACCTCTTTACTGTTCCTGACTCCGGCTGAATTTTGTTGTTCCACCAGTTGTTTGAGTGTCTTTGTTAACAGTAACCTCTTATCTGATCTACAGGGATGCATCTGAATGGGTTGTCATCTGTGAGTTGTACAGAAAAACCTCCACTGGTAAAGTGCTTGTAGACTTGAGGGTGCTGTGTTGGGAGGTTTGTCCTCTGTGCATAGTATACTGGTAGATACCTTGCATAGTTTAGTTAATTGTAGGTGAAACACCATGGAATAATTTCCCGATTAGCAAAGAGATGCAAATGCCAATTGCCCTGTCTTGATGCTCTGAGCAATACCAAAAGGATATCACCAACCATATCAATGTATGAGACTCAGAAGGCAGACAAGTTCCCATTGCTGTGGCGCAGATATTCCAGACACTGATTCCATAGTACCAGCATTGTGTCAGATCTTGATGTTTGAACAGTTTGTTTAAGTTCTCCTGGCACAGATCTTCATGTAAATCATTCACTTGTTCCAGCAATGCATGGACTGAGTACATTTGGTTTGGGTGCTTTGCTTCCATCCATGGAATAAATCCTTTCAAGCCACATGGAGTAGAACTTCATGTATATATATTTTGTACTCTGACAGCTCGATTGTACATCTTGCCATAAAGCATGCCAGATACCGAACCCTCACCAGTGATTCCAGATTCAATGCAGAGGTCATGCAGACCAGCACCCTGAAACCGCTTTGCCAAGAAAGATTAGGAGGTTCGAGATAGTATGGAATTTGCCCAGTCAAAGTATGATGTTTGCATATCTATGTCTGTGCTTCCATGTAATCTCAGTGTTTTTGCATATAGTGCTTGATCCAAAACTGCAATGATCTTTTCCAGGTGTAGTTCTTTCATCATCTGGTCAGACTGGCTGAGTATTTCAAATACTGTTGCCATTTCAATTGCAGGTGCATTAATTGTGGGCAGGTATCCTATCACGTCTTGGTACTACTGGTGATCGTGTTACGCTTGCTGTTGTTAAACCCGTCCAGCTTGGAATGATCTGACTCAAAGTAGCTACCTGTCTTGTAAGTATCCAGATCGTGCTTGCTTTTGGCTACTCTTGCCATCTCTTCTTGATCTTCCCATGTCAGTCTTCACCACTCATTGCTGTTGGGTGTAAGCGGATGTGTGCACCCACCACGGGAGCCTTTATTTTTTTTTTTGAGGAGGAGTCGATGCTGATGGTGCCACCCATGAATGGAACGTGACTACGTGGTGTGTGAGGGGCAGCCGTTAGGTGCTGCAGACCTCCCCCATCCCAGTTCTGTTTCTCCGTCATCGAGGCTGCACCCTGCTATGACCGCTGCAAGAGCATTCTACTTCACCATTAGGCCTAGTCGAAGTTGTCGATGCCGCTCTTCATTTCCTTCATCCTGGTTCTCCATCCTGGCGACGGTGAAGCTGGTAAGACCGCTTCTTGTCTTTTTCCAATGGCACCAGGATCTATTGCTGTGTTTTAATTTATTTCGTATCATGTCCAGTTTGGAAGCTAAACGCAAGTCTAAAGTGGGCCGTGCCTCATCGCGCTAGGTGCTCTTGTGGCCGGCACTTTTCTGTTACAGACCAGCATGGTGTTTGGCTTCTCGCTGCTCTGGGACCCAACCACGCTATGGATAGCTGTGATGCCTATTTTCCTTGGACCGCTGTGTCTGGAAATCCGTGCATTAAAAGTCAGCAGGGCTCCGCCCGACTTTGGAGGACGACGTTGCCCTCGGGCCTCCCATGCCAGAACTTTAGACCCTCCTCTGGGTCCCTCCTGGGTCTATATGGCCCAGCGAGGGACTCTTCAGCTTCTAGCCTTGCCGAGGAGGAGGCCTCTTCCATGGTGTCAGAAGAGCGGCTTGGCTCCTCCTGGGGTCACATCAATGTCACCGCCCCAGCAGTCACCTCCCCAGTATCACAGCCCATGGTTGCTGGGTCCAGCACTGGCAGACCGTCGATGCTGCCGCATGGCACATTTTAGATCCCGGTGCTGTTCGCAGCACCGGTGATCAAGGTGGTGACAGGTGTGGCTCCAGTCCAGGTCTCCGTGCTTTGGGCGACTCCTCTGGTGGCAACTGCTTTGGGTTCAGGCACCATGTACAGCGCTGGGGACTCAGCTGGGGCTATTGTGAGCTTGCACTGGGCTCCAGGGTTGTGGGCAGCATGGCAGACCTGACCGGTGCCATTGGCAGCTCTGTGTCCTGGGACAGTGCCATTTGTGGTGCCATCTCCAGAGAAACCTCAGGAGGGTGTCTAGTATTGAGGTCCTTCTGGACACCTTCTCTTTGGAGGGGACGACTCAGACTTGGACCTAGGCTGGCTACCGATCTTCAGGATCAGAAGTCTCTGTGGGATGTGGTGTCAGGTGGCCCAGCATCTCTATCCCTGAGTCTCTGGAGCAACCTACTCCCAAGGATCCCTCAGCTGGGGTGGCCTGGAGTCTCTTGGGGTGGTGGCTCTGAGACTGGGGCTCTCTCCTCTGGGGCTCGGCAGCTGCCAGTGCTGTTGCTACTGCGGCCCTCGGGAAGTTGAGACCCTTGATCTTCCTGGACTTAAAGTCTCCACCACCATTCACACCAATGGGATTCACGGGCGGAGGCGCTTAGGACCCAGCGAGCAAACTCTTTGTAGGAGGGCGCGTGCCAGAGATGGAGCCACGAGGAGCAGCGCCAGAGCCTCTGCTCATATGGCAATGACTATCTTGGCATCGACCCTCCAACTGCCTCAGTTCCTTTTTCCCACTGTCGAGTGCACTTCAGTGACAACATCACTTGCCCACCAGGAGTCAAACGTCAAACTAGCAGCATAGTTTTTTTAATTTTGTAGTATTTTTCAATAAAGTACCACTTACTATAATTATTCTTATTAAAGAAAGAAATCTCAGCCTACATTGAGGAGTCAACCATAAGCGGGTCAGGTGATGGTAGGGAGACTTCATATGAAAGCTGTTCAGTCAGCCGGGCTGGTCCGGTCTGCCGCCTTCTCTGGAAGGGGAGGGTCTGACAACGGACGGTCCAGTGCCCAAGGGAAGGGTGGTCCCCGGAAGCATAAAAGAAAATGGTCGATACTCAGCACCATTCGCCTTGAGCTCTTCTTCCAACCCGTAGGTCAAGAAAGAGAAGGCATCATACTCGCGCTTCTGATATGTCTGCGCATCGACGGTCAGTCATTGGGGTCTGTTGCCACTCTCCTCATTGAGTCACTGGTTTCTGTTTCTGGTCACCGACCTCTTTGACATCGGAGCCCTTCCCGCCTTCTGGTAGGGCTTCCAATGAGCAGTTTCATCAGTGAGCCTCTCTTATGGAGCAGTGGGCTGGGAAGTTAGTCAACTGCCTGGCCCAGTCACTCTAGGGCCTTCGGGTTCTTCAGGAGATCAGGCAGGGCGATTGGGCCTTCCTGGTCGCATGGTACCCTCTTCGGTGCCGTCAATCCACGCTCAGGTGTTCTCCCCCTCACATGGCTGCGGCGCAGGGCCACACCAATGCCTCTCTCCTGGTATTCTTTCTTCTCCCCTCAAATCTGAATTTGGGGCCCTGGGTTGGTGTGGCGCCGTCGGTCGGTGGTCGCTGGCGCGATTTCAGCTCTGTCTTTGGCGTCCCTTCGACGCCGTGTGGTTTTTTTTTGGTGCCGTTGAATTTCCCGGTGCTGTGTGCCCTTGGCTTGGCATCATCGCCCTGTGTTGTTCTTCAGTGCCGTCTGCTTTATCGGCATCTTGCGCCCTTCGGCTGTGTTCTTTTCTTCGTGCCGAGGCCGGCTCTTCGTCAGCCAATCTTCAGGGCTTCTCCTCTCGAATTCTTTTCCTTCCTCTTTTCCTACTGATTTTCATTCCTTTCCTGTCCATACAGTCCCTCCTGGACTGTCAGGAGATGATACTGAGCCTGACCCAGATCTTAGACTGGGTGATGATGTGGAAGGAGCAGGACCTAATCCTGTTACAGAGTGTGTGGTTGAGGACTTGTCTTTTAAGTCTCTATTCAGAAATTTGAATTCCACTTTTTCTCTCCAGACTATGGACATTGATCCTGGGAAGCTTTTAAGACTCCAATACCTTCATGTTCTGGACATCCCTATGGATTTAACTCCCCGTACAACCCTCCTTTGAGACGCTGTCTCAAATGATATGGAATAATCCTGCTCTCATTCCTTCTGTGGCTAATTCCATAGATAGGAAGTGTGCTGCTCCCAAGGATCAACCTATTTTGTCCTCCCAAGCCTTTAGGATCCTATTGTAGTCCTAGCAGAGAATGATAAGGTTGTCCTTCCTCAGACTACTACAGCTCAACCTATAAACAGAATCTCATAAGATAGATACTTTAGGTAAGAGAGTCTTTGCTGCATCCATCCTGGGCATGCGTATCGCCAGCTACCAGGGCCATTTCTCTCAATATGAGTATGTTCTTTGCATTCGGCTCAAACAAATGGTTGACGCTCTCACCGGATTCGGACGCTAATTTAGAGCTTCTTCAAGCCATAACCAGGGTATCGAGTCCAACAACCAGCAGGTTAAAGCAGCTATGGACGCCTCGACACAGCTCTCACAAGTGGCGGGCGGGCGGGCATTTGTACCCACCGCCATTCCGGCTACGATTTCAGGTTTCACGAATGATGCCCAACAACAGGTCATGGCGTTGCTCTTGGTGGTGTGTATCTCTTTGGCTGTCAAGAACAGGCTCTAGAGGCACACACAAAGACTAGGTCAGCCATTAAATTGGCTCAACCTCCTCCCCGCCTCTCGAGGGGAGTTAACAAACGCCAGTTTCATAACCGCAGTCCTTTTCGAGGCAAAGGCAGGGGTTTCAATAAAACCGAGCCCCTCAGCCTCAAAAGAAAACGCAACTGAAGGCGCAAGGACCCAAAGCACCCTGTGCCGCCTTCTGAGTTGTTGGCCCAAGTCCCACCTCAGCTGACCGAGGGGACTCTTCCTCAGTGGTGGGGTCATCTGACTCACTTCTAGAATCGGTGAAGTCCATAACATCAGACAAATGGGTCCTCCAGATAATCCATGAGGATATTCCCTCAATCTTTTAGACCCTCTGGATCATCCTCCCAAATGACAGCCCAGGCTGTCAGTACTTCAGTTAGAACTTTGCCTCCGTTACAAGGCCTACTGAACAACAGGGCAGTGGAAGTAGTCCCGCTGGATCAACGGAACACAGGGTTCTACTCCCATTACTTTCTGGTTCCAAGAAAACCAGGGCATGTGCCCCATTTTAGACCTCAGAGAATTAAACAAATTTCTTCCCAAAGAGAAATTCAAATGATGTTGCTAGGAACCCTGTTACTTTTGCTTCGTCAACACGACTGGTTAGCCTCCTGGACATGCAGGATGCTTACCAGCATATCCCTATTCACACAAGGCATCACAAATACCTGAGGTTCGTTGCTTTGGGCCAGCATTATCAGTTCAGAGTTCTAACCTTTGGGCTGTCCTCAAGCGCCACAAGTTTCTACAAAGTGTTGTGCAATACTGCAGTGCATCTCAGAAAATCAGAATACAAGTGTTCCCATACCTGGATGACTGGCTTCTAGCAAGCCCTTCCAGGCAGGGCACCATCGACGCCTGTTGTCACAGCCTCAGACTTTCTCACGTTCATGGGAGTCCTGCTAAACCTCAAGAAATCACAGCTGTAGCCTCCCAGAGGCTCCTTTTATAGGAGCTCTTCTGGACACCTCCTGTGCAAAAGCTTTTCTACCAGAGGACAGAAGGGATGATATTCTGCAGATGGCCCGATACATCTGAGAGAACAGCCAGTAAGAGCTATCTCGATGCAGCAGATGCTAGGTCTCATGGCATCCTCGTTGTTCACTGTACCCCTAGCACACCTGCACATGAGAACCTCTCAATGGATGCTCATTACTCAGTGGTCTCCTACCACTCACCCTCAGTCCTTTCTCTTCAAGGTGACAGAACCTCTGAAGAAGTCACTCACCTGGTGGTCGCAAGAGGACAACCTTCTGAAAGAGTATCCCTTTGCCCCTTGAGCGTCAGATTTCCATTACCATGGAGCGCCCCTGATGGTGGGGAGCTCACACTCAAGGTACATGGACTCAGAAAGAGTCCCAGCTTCACATAAATGTCCTAAAAATAAGAGCCATCCTTTATGCAGTCCGGGCTTTGAAGGACATTGTCTGTCACAAGAACATTCTCCTTAATATGGACAACAAAGCAGTGATGTATTACATCAACAAGGAGGGCGGTGCTCACTCTTACCCTTATGCAGGGAAGCAATGAGAGTGTGGGAATGGTGCTTGAAGCACAAGGCTCTAATTCAGGTGATCTACCTGCTGGGAGTGCAGAACAGATTGGCAGACTATCTCACAGAACAGAGACAGATCCTCACGAATGGTCTCTCAACTCAACCGTAGATCAGTCACTATTCACAGAGTGGGAACTCCAGACCTGGACCTGGACCTTTGCATCCCCACTCAACACAAACTGCCTCTTCTGCTCCAGAAATCCAGGGCCTGGCATTGTGTGTCAGGATGCATTCAGGCTGCAGGGGACAAAACGCTTATATGCCTTTCCGCCTCTTCCTCTAATTCAGAGGGTACTTCTCAAGTTCTAGTCCCAGGGGACAAATGGTCCTCATTGCTTCCTGCTGGCCTTGACAAATATGATTTCTCACTCAACTGTATGTCGGTAACCCTCCAAAGCACTTCCCCTTCAAACGAACCTTCTGACTCAGGGGCCTGTGGTTCATCCCAATCTGAGATCGCTTCACCTTCACACTTGGCTCCTGAAGAGATATAAGTGAACAGGTTCAATGTCTCTCACAGAGTTTCAGATATTCTCCCTGGAAGGCGCCGCGTGGTCACTAGGAAAACTTACACAGCCAAATGGAAGTTTCCACTCTGGTGTGCAAAATCTTCTTGGATCCTTTTTCCTGCCCACCAAATAAAGTTCTAGAGTACCTTTTAGACCTCTCAAATTCAGGTCTACAATACTCTAAAGTCAAGGTTCACCTTTGTGCCATTTCAGCTTATCATAAGCCAGTACTTTCGTTGTCACTGGCTCAATTACCTGTGGTTAAGAGGTTTCTTAAGGGTATTCTGCATACCAGACCTCCTGTCAGATGTCCGGTAGCAGCCTGGGGACATTAATCTTGTGCTAGACATGCTCACTTGAAAACCTTCGAGCCTCTAGCTACCTGTGGGTTGAAATTTCTCACTTGGAAGACGGCCTTCCTGCTGGCCATTACCTCGGCCCGCAGGGTCTCTGAGATACATGCCTTGGTCACAGACCCTCCGATACTGTGTTTCATAAAGACAAAGAAGTTCTTGAGATCCATCCTAAGTTTCTCCCTAAGGTTGTTTCAGAATTCCATCTAAACCAACCTTTGGTCCTTCCTACTTATTTTGCGAACTTCCAAATGAAGGGAGCGTTCTCTTCATTCCTTGACGTCAAGAGCTTTGAGCTTTCTATTTAGATAGAACAAAGATTTTCGCAAAGCTCAACAACTGTTTGTTTCTTCAGTGAGACCGGCTGGGTCATCCTGTCGCTATCAGATGTATTTCAGTATGGCTGGTGGCATGCCTTCGCCACTGTTATTCCATGGCACAGGTTAAGCTGGAAGGTAGAGTGTATGCTCACTCTACTAGAGTGGTCTCACGGCATCTCTGGCGGAAATCTGCATGTGCCCATTGTAGATATTTGCAATGCGGCTATCTGGAGCCCAGTGCATACTTTCATCACACTATGACCTGGATGTCCATGCCAGATGACATGTTTCATTGGCAGAACCATCCTTAATGGACTTCTGTCCTAAATTTGTGAGCTCTTGTCTCTCCTGCTGCCCTCTTGGGGATTATTAGCTCTGTACTCTCCCATTAGTGTGAATGAATGGTGGAAACTTTATGTCCAGGAAGATATGGAAATTAAAACCTACCGTAATTCTTGATCTTCTTGGACGAGTCTCCACCACTCATTCACACGCCCACCACCATCTCCCAAGCTCACCTCTGTTGTTGGTCTTCACTCCCTCAATCTTTAGGCTGTGAAGACTTCTTTCTTGACCCTTCTTATCACGGGTCTTCGGACTATCTTATGTCCAGTTTTGGTTAGACTATCCTTCTAGGTTAGTTAGCTGCACCTCCTCGGAAAAAAAGATACTGAGGCAGTTGGAGGGTTGGCGCTGAGACAGTCATTGCCGCATGAGCAGAGGCTCGCTGTGCCACTCCTTGCAGCTCCATCTCTGGCGCCGGCCCTCCTGCAAAAGTTTGCCTCACTGGGTCCTAGCGCCTGTGGTGTAGATCCCATTAGTGTGAATAAGTGGTGGAGACTCTGTCCAAGAAGATAAAGAATTACGGTAGGTGCGTAATTTCCATTTTCTGTGGTTCCTGCAGGGGCCTATGGACCAGGAACTTCCTTGCTGGTGTTGAGGAAGAGGCGGCCTCAGAGTCTGAGGGTTTGAGAGGCCAAGGTTAAGGGCGGCGGCGCTCTCCTGCCACCCTGTGGGGCGCAGGAGGAGTCAGAGCGCTGAACCTCATCTCTCCTTCTTGGGCTTCAGGGTACTCGGTGGCAGCGCAGAGGGTTGCCCTTTTGGACACATGCAACCCCAGGCGTGTCACAGGAGAGATTCTCCATCTGGGCTGTTCTGGAGTTTCATCCTCAGATTTCTTCTCTGCAACCCGGTTTGATCTCAGGGACTCCTCCAGTGCAGGCTCCATTCCCCAGATTCCAGAGCCCAGGCAGAGATCAGGCACTTCCCTTCTGGTGCCCATCTCCCTGCAGCCACCCCTCCTCTCCCAGGCCATGTGGGTCCTACAGGACCCTTAACCTTGGAGGCGTTCAGATCCACTGTGGCGCTTCCTGTCATATGTCATGGCCATGGATGAGCGGGTCTTCGCCTGTCCCTCCACCACAGGAGTCTTCTTGAACAATCAAGTTCCTCATCTCCTCAACTCCCTTTTCAGAGGAGGAACCCAATGTCCATCTATCTTCCAATGCTGATTTCACTAAATATCAGTGTTTCCTTTCAGGATGGTTCAGGATCTCGGTATCGCCTACATTCACAAGAACAATACTGAGCAGGAGATGCATGAATTCCTTAGTGAGTTCAGTGCCTACCATCTGGTGGTGTCATCTTGGCCTATTCCCTTCCAGGAAGCATCTATCTGCACCTGGCAGTCACCAGCTGACCCTTTTCCAGACCCGGCAGACTGCAGGAGGAGTATTGCACCCCGGAGTCTCTAGGTTCTCTCTCTCTCTCTCACCCTCCTTTGGGCCTGACATCCCTAGACACTCCCTCCAGTCTTTGGCGCCTGGCGATGACCAATCACGGATCCAGATTCCCTACAGTTCGACCGGTGGGGCAAAGGGTTTCTCTTCCACTAGTGCGTTGATGTGTATCGCGTCAAATCAGGCACACCATGCCTGTAGCAGACATGTGTGGTCATTGCTAGCTCAAGTGTTTGCATTGTTGACTGATTCAGAGCAGTCTTGACAAGCCATTGCCTCTCCGCCATAGGTCTGGAACTGGCAAGGCACCAAGCAAGGGCATCTTATGGCAGCAGTGAGGTGGCTTCCAGGTTTGTGGGGACAGCGATCTGTATTAGATCGGACGGTGTGGCTTTATCCATCAAGATTGTCACCCTTGGCCGGGCGTGGGGTGATCCGCTCCACCTTCTGGGGGACCCATCTTTTTTCCAGAAGGGCTAGGTGGATTCTTCAGGGGCTTCCTCCATCCCCTCATCTTCAGGGGACACCTTCTAGCTCTCCTCAGCCTTAGACTTGTCAGTCTAGTACTGCTAGGGTCTCCTCTTCCTCCCTGTTTTCCACCCAGTAGGAGGCTGAGGGGTCCTTTTCCCTCAGGGCTGTGCTAGGCCCCCTTGAGCTCAGTACTCACTCCAACAGTAATGAATGGTGAACATTGACAAAGGAAGATATGAAAATTACGTACCTCACCATAATTCTTGATCTTCTCTTATATCTTCACCATTCATTACTGAATCTCCCACCTTCCTTGTGGGCCTCATTTCTTGGGCATCTCCCCACCTGCTCACCCTCCCCTCGAGGTCAATGGGACTGAGTCCCCTGGTCACCTCAGACCTTCTCTTCCTTCTCTGAAGCCACAGAGGGTTCGACCTGAGAGGGAGGTGGTGAGAGGCTTGCCCTTACCTTCTGAGGGAACTCTTTCTGATTCTCTTTGCTGTGGTGTCTCCAGAATTGAGGTTTCTCCACATTTCAGGAGTTTTTCCTATGGCTTGTACTTCTCAAGACACTCCTAACGAGTCAGAAGGAGTTTCCTTCCCTGTTTCTGTTTGTTTTCCACACAAATGTGTTGCACCCTTCTTGAAGGGCTCTATACTAGTACTTGGTCATGTGACTGTATACTCATTTTTTCCTACACCTAGTTGGGGCTCTCTCTTCTTGGAACAGATAATTTGTCCCCTTTTGGGGACAATCTATGAACTCTTGGCTTAGGTTATGGTTAATTGGATAGCTGGGTGGGAAGGAAATCTGCCTTCTCGAAAACAAGCTGTGCAGATGGTTCAAGTGAGCCACCTAATAGCAGTCATTAGCTGGAGAGTTCCTTGCTCCCTCGTCCTCTGTCTTTTTAGGACTGGTAGTTCAAGCCAGTTTCTCCCAATGGTCGTGGCAGATCCCCACTTCCTCCCTGCTATCCTTTTCTTCTTCTTCTTCTTTTTTACCTTATCTTTTCCTCTCTCAGAGCCGCCTGAGGAGTGAGGCTCTCTGGTCCCATAGGGTAGGGTTCTTTTTTTCTTCTCTCTTCAGCTTATTCTTTTTCAGTTTATTTCTTTCCTTTGTCTATACTTCAGCTTCCTTGCCTCGCTCTTTTTTTTTTTTTTGAAATCATAATTTATCCTCCTCCCTCAGCCTGCCTCCTCTGACACTCGCGCGATGACCGCCAACATCCCACTACCGCAACCCTACCGCAACAGTCCACAGGCCCCCATGGAGCCACCGGCTTCCCGGGAGGGACTGTAGGGGACAACCCGTAACTTAGTAGTTTCGCCGGCCCTGCGTGGCTGTCGAGGGCTGGGCAGGCAAATCGCTGGCACGGGCCCCGGTCCTCGGCTCCTCCCGGACGAGGCAGGCTCTTTTCCGCTTTTTCTCCTCCCCAGCAGACTGCGATCCCCTGACGCCATGATACATACGCCGACGTCCGGCTTGCTCAACGGCCACCTGGCCAATCTCTGCAAGGACTTGTACTTCTCGAGCCTCCGCCGGGTCGGACAAGTGCAGAATGCGGCCAAATCCCACCCTGGAGTAGGCGTAGCTGTCGCTGGACGCCAAGCCTAGCTCCTCTGGCCGACCCACCAGCCACCCGAGTCCGCTCAACCCGGGTCACGGGCGGAGCGAGGTGTGGCGTTCAACGCCTCAGCCCTCTGCGCCACCGGGCGGCGTCAGCTTCTTCTTTTCTGACCTATTTTCGCCTCTCTGGCTTTACAGAACTGGGATGGAGGAGGAGTCTGGCGCTAATAGCCGCCCTCACATATCACGTAATGTTCTGCTCATGGCGGCCATCAGTGCCGACTGCTCCTCCAAAAAAAAAAGCTCGTGGTGGGTGTGTGCATCTGGCTTATACATGAATGGTGAAGATACAAGAGAAGATACGAATTACGGTAGGTGCGTAGTTTTCATTTCCTGTCTGTCATCTTCGGTAGTGTGTAATGGCTGTGGTACCAATCACTCCCCTGCTATGTATGTTGGTATCTGTTTGTTTTCGTAGACACGGTATGCTGCTTCAGCTTTTCAGCACTGGGAGGAACAGTTTTCAGGGATGAGGTCCATAGAGTGTAGACTGCACAGCAGTGCCATTCACTCAATGAGTCTTCCCAGCCCCTATGAGGGTTTCTTCATGGCAATTGATATTGTCCCAGGCTAAGTTTGTGAATATATATGGCTGGATACTTTTTATCCCCTTCTCACCTTGGAAACCGCTCTCTTCTGGGGTCTTATGCCTCTCTGCCCGCCCTGGTACTCTCGAGGAGCTGCCAGATCCACCTCCATGCTTCCTCAGCCTACCCCCCAGGTGGGAAGAAGGGGACCCCAAATTTCCCTTCCAGTCCATTAGAGTGTGTGTGTGGCCATCTCGATTGGTCCCCATGAGAGCTGGATTATGGAGTCTGGGAGCTAGATCCTCCATCTATGCCAGCATCCAGGGTCCATTTTCCACTTTTCTGTCCCCTCCACAGGGGCGTTGGCACACTAGGGGAGCCTAGGGGCGGTGCATGTCATGACGCAGAGTGAGGTGCTCCGGACCTCAACCCACATCCCCTCCCTCAGCCTCCCAGTCCCGCTGCACCTCCACCCGTGGTCACCAAGGTGGTGGTAGAGCGGGCGGGACATGCATCCCATCCTCCCTGGAGGAAGAGAGAGGTCTCTGGGTGCTCAGTCCTCCTCCTCCAGCTGGCCCTCCAGCAGTCCGAGTCCATTCCGAATCGAGATCGCTAGCGCCCAAGTGGTAACCCTACCACTGGCACTGCAGGCTGGCCCTGGCTGGATACATTTTGAAAGATGACTTTTGGTTCAAAGCTGCTGCTAGTTTCTGCAGGCATAGAGCTGTGTCTTTTCCTCTAGTTGGGAATAGGACACGCCACATTCTAATCTGTTCAAAGTTTGGAAAAGCTCTACATTTCCAGTGAGAGTTTTCACCCATATGACAGCAGTATGTGTTTTGGTGGTTTATGTTGTCCACTGGTCACAGCATATACAATTTCTTGGCTAAAGGAGTCCATCAGCATACTGACCCTTTATGATGGACATTTATGCTTAGGTTTACCTGTGAGGAGGCCAGTGACAAAACGCATGGGTTCTGGGTGAACAACTACCGACTCTTTGGCAAGATCTGAAGGATGATAACACCGGGTTGTTTTCTCCATGTTTCTAATTGCTGTTCTTATACAGTATATGATGATGTTTGGCCAATAGTTTTGCTGATATCTGATGATTTGGATTTCCATGACAGCAATTCCTGCCTCGCTGTTTGATGCTTCTTTACAAAAGACATAGAGACTCGTACTATCAGGTAGCACCAACAGTTTCCCCTTCTCATCATAGAAATATGCAAACTACTTCCAATTTCAGTCTCTAATTTATGATGAATGTGCTTTCTTGTTGATTCTTTCATGGTAGATACACCTTTCGATTGCATAATATTGGCAAGTTTTGTTGTCAACTCATCTCTAATAAATTTGAACAGTTCAACATATGACCGATGTTCTGTTTCAGTACTGTATATCACCGTCTGTGTTATCTACTGCATTAAATATTTGGCTACCTGTTAAGTGAAGGCAATTCAGGTCTCTTGTATATTCATTGTAGCAACTCCAGTAATAATGTGCCTCTGCTGCTACTATCTGTCTACTTGTAATTGCTAACATATCTTCATTCTTATTTATAATTGCAGTTTGGCAGAGTGGCTCATCTGCTCAGAGTTGTGTAGCTTTTACTAAAGATTCTCTTGTGCACGTTCCTTTTGGTACTTTTCCTTTACAGAAGATGCACCTCGGTCGCATAGATCCTGGGCTCGAAGATGATCATCTGTTTGCTGCTTAGTTTGACAGTTGTTTCTTGCTGCTGCTTGCACACTACTTTCTACTTTTCGCTTCAGTGACTCCAGGTCCCTTTTCATTGTGAATATGTTTCGACAATGTCTGTGGTAGAATAGCTGGGGATCTCCTCTTCACCTTGAAGTACCTCTGCCAGTTGCAGACTAGGAACGTAATCTCACTTTGCAGTGGTCAATAATGTCAACCAAGAATCATGGTTCTGTGGAATAGTACATTGTTCTTGTAGACTAAGCTTTGAAGAGTCATAGTGGATGATACACCTCCTAGGTGTACCCTCTGGCTAGACTGATTTTCTTCTTCTTCCATTCTAGTAGCCACTACTCCAACATCATCTGAAAATAAACATTAATTATTAGTGATTAATCATTATACTACATTAAAATATCTAAAATCATTATATGATGCTTTATAAATGTTATTACCAGCTGCATATCGAAATATCACTAGAACTGTTGTGGTACAAGGCTTAGTATACAGAGTTTGGTATTTGGGATAGTCCAGCCATACCAGCATGACAAGGGTCATCGGTACCACTCGGGAGGAAAATGCTCATATGGTTTTAGCAAGCTTTATATGCCTAGGTAACAAACGATTGTACAGAATATGCAGACAGCTAGAACACTAGATTTGGTGTGCCAACACATATAAAGCTACTCGATCCACAATGCTATCACATATATTTGTTATCTAGGCATATAAAGCATGCTAAAAATCAACATGAGCATTTGCCCCTGAGTCGTACCAGTGACCCTATCTGGCACATACACTAAGATGCCTACCACATTCCAGTGCACCCAAACCACCATCATGTTCCTTCACTTTGTGGCATTGTGTCAACACCAACAATTCAGAGTCATGCCCTTTGGGCTGTCCCCAGTGCCTCAGGTCTTTAAAAGTGCTTTGCAGTTCTCAGCGGTGCACCTTCAAAATCTCGGCATTCAAGTCTTTCCCTACCGAGACGACTGGCTCTTAGCAAGCCCATAAAGCAGACTACAGAGAAAGTGGTATCCACAGCATCTCAGTTCCTCTCCTCCATGGGAGTACTGCTAAACATGGCAAAGTCACAGCTCAACCTCCCAGAAGCTCCTTTTCATAGGAGCCCTCTCAGACACAACAAAAGTGAGGTCTTTTCTCCTGGAGGACTGGAGGAATGGCATCCTTTAGATGGCTTGCTTCATCAGTGAGAACAACCATGTATGAGCTCACTCCATGTAGCAGATGTTAGTTCTCATGGCTTCTTCTGTCTTCACAGTACTTTGGCTAGACTGCACATGAGGACCACTCAGTAGATGCCTCAGCACACAGTGGTCCCCAACAACACATCCTTCGTCTTACCCCATCAAAGTGATGGAACCCCTACGTCAGTCACCTGCATGGTGGACACAAGAGGGCAACCTTCTGCAAGGTCTCATCTTTGCCCCATTGGAATCTTGAATAACCATCAGTACAGATGCATCTCTCCTGGCTGGGAAGCTCACTGCCAGGGCCATCGTGACTCAGGAGTTTGGACCCAGGCAGAGCCTCACCTTTATATCAACATTCTGGAGATGAGGGCAGTTCTGTATGCCCTCCGAGTCCTGGAAGATGTTGTCAGTCACAAGGTAATCCTTCTTCAGATGGACAACAATGCAGTGATGTATTACATCAACAAGCAAGAGTGACACACTCCTACCCTCTCTGCAGAGAAGCCATGAAGATATGGGAGTGGTGCCTTGACCACAATGGTCTGATTCAAGCAGTTTACCTTCCAGGGACTCAGAATGATCTGACAGACCAACTCAGCAGGACAGAAGCAGATCCGCATAAGTGGTCACTAGCACCAGACATTGTGCAGTCACTCTTCAACGAGTGGGGTACTCCAGACCTCAACCTTTTGCATCCCCATTCAGTGCAAATCTGCCTCTATTCTGCTCCAAAATGCAGAACCTGGCATTTGCTGTCAGGATGCATTCAGGCTGTGGTGAACAAGAAGCTTCTGTATGCATTTCATCCTCTTCCGCTAATTCAGAGAGTGCTGCTCAGATTGGAGGTGCATGGTGGCACAATGATTCCCATTGCACTGTACTGACCTTGACAGATTTTGTTTCCTTTGATCAACAGATTGTCAGAGGTCCCTCCGAGGCAACTGCCTCTATGAGCAGACCTTCTGATGCAAGGATTTCTGGTCCATCCTCACCTGCACTCCCTTAACCTCCATGCCTGGCTCCTGAAGAGACAGAAGTGAGCAGGTTTAAAATTACTCGGAGAATCTCAGAGATCCTCCTGCCACATATAAGCTCTTCTACTAGAAAAACTTATACAGCTAAATGGAAGCATTTCTCAGAATGGTGTGCTAAGATCAACATAGACCCATTCCAATGTCCTCCAGCCAAAGTGTTGGAATACTTGCTAGACCTTTAGGAAGGGGCATAACTAGTAGGAAGAGGGAGGTGTTGATGCCATTATATAAGACCATGGTTAGACCGCATCTGGAGTACTGAGTACAGTTCTGGGGTCTCATTTAATAAAGGACATAGATGTAACAGAAGAGGTTCAGAGAAGGGCCACAAAGATGGTGCAGGTATGCAAGGGAAACCATATGAGACAAGATTAGGAGAATTAAATCTGTATCCGCTGTAGTTTAGAAGAGAGGAGACATGATAGAGACATTCAAGTACATGAAGGGGATAAATAAAGTGAGAAAGGAAGTCTATTTAAAAGGAAAGTCAGAGTTAAAACAAGAGGGCATACTTTTAAGATTGGAAGGAAGAAGATTTAAAGGTAATGTAAGGGGGTTATTTCACTGAGGGGTGGTTGAACCCTGAAACAGATTACCTGAGGAGGTGGTAGGTGTCGAAATGGTGGTGGGATTCAAGAAAGAGTGGGACATGACATGGGGTTGGTTAGAGGACAGAGACACCTCCTTGTGACAAGTGAGGGAGGAGGGAGATGGGCAGACTGGATGGGCCAAGATGGCCCTTTTCTGCTGACACATTACTATGGTACTTTGATACCTTTAGATGCAGGGCTGCAATACTCATCCATAAAGGTACACCTCTGTGCACTTTCTGCTCACCGTGAGCCAGTCGAAAACATGACTATGGCTCAACTACCTCTGTTCAAAAGATTCCTCAAGGGCATTCTGTGTTTCTGTGTACAAGGCCCCTGGTCAAGTAGCTGGTTGCCCCCTGGGATGTTAACCTCTGCTAGACATGCTCACTCCTAAACCCTTTGAGTCTCTAGCTATGTGTGATCTCAGGTTTCTGACCTGAAGACCACCTTCTGGTGGCTAACACTTCTGTTCATAGGGTCTCTGAGATACATGCTCTGGTTACAGACCCTCTGCATACTGTCTTTCACAAAGGCATGGGTTCTCCATACTCAGCCTAATTTCTTCCCAAAGTGGTTTCAGAGTTTCACCTCAGCCAGCCTTTGGTTCTGCTTACTTATTTTCCTAACTTCCAGAATGAAGGGAGCACCATTCATTCCTAGATGTTAACAGAGCTCTTTGATTTTGCATTGATAGAACCAAAGACATCCTGCAGGCCAAGCAGCTCTTTGTGTCGTTCAGTGCCACCGGCTAGGTCAGCCAGTATCAATTAAATGTATCCTGCTTGGATAGTGGCATGCCTTCACCACTGTTACTCTGTGGCACAGGTCAAGTTGGAGGACCAAGTGTGTGCCACTCTACCAAAGTGGTTGCTGCATCCCTGGCAGAGATCCATTCTGTTCCCATTGCTGAGATTTGCTCAGTGGCCACCTGGAGCTCAGTGCATACTTTTGTGAAGCACTATGCTTTAGATGCTCATGCAGACAGCATGCTTCCTTTGGCAGGACAATCCTTAACGGACTTCTGTCCTGAGAGAGCTCCATCTCCCACCGCCCTGCTCGGGATTTCGTTTCAGCTGGTACTCTACACAGCAGTATGAATAAATGGTGAGACTTAAATCCAGGAAAATATGGAAATTGCATACTCAATGTAATTCTTGATCTTTGTGGACAAGTCTTCACCATTTATTCATACACCACCCACCATCTCCCAAGCTCACTCAATCCATTCTGGACTTCATCACCCTTGTTTTGGTTTGGACTGTGAAGACGTTGTGTTACTTGACCCTTCTTATACGGTCAGAAGGGCTATCTTATGCCCTTGTTAGGTTAGGGTGTTCCTTAAGTTAGAATATGCTGCACCTCCTCATTAAAAAGGTACTGGGGTGGTTGTAGGGTCGATGCTTAAATAGTCTTCATGGCATGAGCCAGCCTTTCTGTGCCATGCATGTGCAGTCCCACCGCGCCTGCCCTCCTGAAGATTTTGGCTCCCGCAATGTCCCATCACTCCGACTTGTAACCCAGCAATATGAATAAATGGTGAGAACTTCTCCATGAAGATCAAGAATTATGATGAGTACATAATTTCCATTTTTCATTGAGCCAAACACCAAGGTGCTTAAACGGGGACTTTTTCAAGGGTAAACCATCCTGACTTTTAAAGACACTTTCAGATTTAAGAGATATTTGGTAGGTACATAACGATTTTTATAGCCATTTAACCACTAGCTCTATCCATGGCCATTAGAGATGGAAGATTTTAATATAATGTGTGTTTAAATGTAATATAGACATGTATGTACTAAACTTGCATTTTTTTGGAGGGGAATTAATTAAAACCAAATATATTAAAAAAAGATTGTTAGAGTGGAACCAACGTGGAATGTTTTCAAAATCACAGTTATGTTTCACATTTGTTTATTGACTATTTCAGAAGGTAACCTCAGGTTGCAAGTTTGGTTCTAACTTTATGACTATTGTCCACATGCATTCAAGAGGAAATGTGTGCTCTGTTTGCCACCTATACAACTGACAAACACAACCCTTTCCTTTGTGCCTAGGTACTAAGACAGAATGCTCAAGATTATATGATAGCTTGATTAACAACTCTCTGGGCATGCTCTGCCAAAGTGTAGAAATGCAGTACAGTGTTCAAACACTTAGACATAATCTTCCAGGATCTATCTTCACCACTGATTCACACTGATGGATTCTGAGCTGAGGTGCTAGGACCCTGAGGGAGCCAGAATTTTCAGGAGGGCTGGCGCTAAGGTAGGTTGCACACATGCAAGGCACCGCGAGACTAGCTTGTGCTGCATGGCTTACCTCAGCACTGGCCTTCAACTGTCTCAGTTCCTTTTTTCCCACCATCGAGGCACGCCGTGAAGACTCAGCTTGCCCACCGTAGTCATATCTTCATGTCTATATGACAATAGCATTCAGTTCATTCCCTTTTAGTAGTTAAAGCTAGTGTTTGTTATATTTGTGTCAGTTTAGTTTAAAAGAAAACTTTCCTGTCAGTTTCTCTCAGCCATACTAAACAACGGTCTAAGACCATGGATGACGTATAGTGATGGTAGGGAGCCTCTTCGGCATGCTGCTTTGGCAGCGGGCCTTGTCTGGTCCACTTCCATCTCTAAGGAAGGGTTCTGATGATGGGTGGTCCTGTGTTTGGGAGGAGGACAGCTCTCCTGTAAACCCTAAAAGAAGAAGGCCCATTCTGATCCAGGTCAGGGACCTGGGGCTGCTGAACCTGAGCTCTTCCTGTTCCAGTCAGAAGGGAAGAAACAGTACCACTTGTGGTTGCCCTCTGGTAGATCTGCCATGAGGTATTCTAGGTCTGGGAGCAAGAGGCCTTCTCCGGAACTGTCAGTATTCTTGACAACTCCTGCTTGTGGTCATTCAAGGTCTTGGGCCCAGAGCCCCTCACTGTCCTCTTGTGGGGATTCTGTTGGGCAGTTTCACCACTGGGCAGCTCTTCCAGAGCAGTGAATACATCATCTGGCTTGTTTGCTCCTTCCTGTGGAATCGGTTCTAAGCCCCTTGGGACCCAGGGACATTAGACGCAGTTGGGACATTCTAGACAGGTTGAGGTGTCTGGTTCCGACAATGGACCGTGAGCCCTTGTCGGTGACCATGCTGCCAATGCCAATTCCACTAGCCATACCCCTTGAGTGTCACTGTCTTGGGACCAGCCCATGTACCCTCTGCAGTCACTTTGGTGCCTGCTAGACCTGCACTGTGAGCAGCGTTGGGTTCAGCAGTGGGTTCAGGCCTCTTAGGGCCTATCCTGGCACCACACCCAGTGCTGCCTTAAAGTCAAGGGATTCCTCAGCAGCTCAGTTTCTTTGGTGGTGCCATCCCTGGCATTGGCTCTTTGGTGCTGGCTCCAGGCTATTGCCAGTTCCTGTAGGGCAGGTGTCGCACTGGCCAATGTCACCTGTCTTTCTGACTCTTAGAGCTGGGCTGGGCATTCCAAGTTCCACTCTCTCCCAGCTCCTGTTTCCGGAGAGGAGTTGGAGGTGGATGAGTCTGACCTCAACTTCATGATTTCTGAGGGCAGTGATGATGACTCCTTTTACAGCCTTGATAACCCAACTCCAGGTCCTCCTCCTGTTTACCTTTCCTTTCACACTTTGTTTCACAATACATGCAACCCCTGCCTTTGAGACTTCTGCCATTGACCTAGGAAATGACTCCAGCTGGAGTGGCTCAATGTTCCCAGTATACGGTCAACCTTATACCCCTGTTCCACCTACTTTTGAGACACTCTCAGAGGCAATGTGGGCAAGGCCTGCATCCATTCCCTCTGCCTGTAAGCAGATACCTGTAGATCATAAGTATACTGTCCCAAAAGACAGACCAATCCTTCTTTTCCAGCCTATTGCCTATAAGATTGTGATTCTGGCTGCGAATGACAAGGCCATTCTGCCTCAAGAGGTCACAGCACATCCCATCAATAAGGAGACGTGCAAGATAGACACAATGGGTAAGAGAGGTTTTATGGGCAGCTAACCTAGTATGCAGATGGCTAGTTATCAAGGGCACTTCTCCAAGTCATGAGTATGCCTCTGGACCCTCCCTTAGATCTCTGTAGAGGCCTTGCCAGACTCAGACACTAAGCAGAACATTTTTCAGACTGTTACCTAGTATTGAATCTAACAGTCATCAGTTGAAGGCAGCTGTGGACACTTATGACACTGCTTCCTGCTCTGCTGCTGATGGGAACTTGCATCAGGAGATACTCCTGGCTTCAGACGTCAGGCTTCTCCAGTAATGTGGTGCAGCAGGTCATGACTGTCCCCTTCAGTGGCTCCTCTCTTTTGGCCAGCAGGTAGAACACCCTTCAAGGCCTCTCAGAAGACTAGAATGGCCATTAAAGCTACTCAGCCTGCCCTAGCTCACCCTCAAAGAGGTAAGGGATGAGTCTTTTACGACAGTAAACAGTCCTTTCATAGCAAAGGCAAGGGAGTCCAAGTCAAGTCCCAACCTCCACGACAGCAGAAGAAAGTTCAACCCAAGGCACAGACCCTAAAGGTGCGTGGTGCCACCCTCTTGAAGCTCTGCCGGTTCTGTCTCAGCTTCTAAAGGCAGACCTCTCCTCTCTGGTGGGGAGGGGGATGTCTGACTCAGTTTTACCATCAGTGGAAATCCATGACCACAGACAAGTGGGTCTTAAGGATCATCCAAGTGGGTATCAGTGAATTTCTTGAGACTCATTCTCGACCTCAGAAATCTGAAGAAGCTCCTACACTGGGAGAAGTTCAAGACGGTCTCCCTAAGGACCCTGCTGCTGTTTCTCAAACCGCTGGACTGGTTGGCTTCCTTGGACATGCAAGATGCCTACCAGAATATCCTAGTCCACCCCAGCCACCACATATTTCTCCATTTCATGGCTTTGGGTCAGCATTACTAATTCTGGGTCCTGCCCTTTGGGTTATTCTAGAAACCTGAGTCTTTTGCAAAGTGCTTTGCAGTTCTCACGGTGCATCTCCGAAGCACTCAGACTCCAAGTCTTCCCAAGTCTGGGCTGACTGGTTGTTAGCCAGCCTGTCCAAGCAGGGCCTAGAACAAGCAATGTCCACAGCAGCTCAATTCCTGACCTCCATGGGAGTCCTTCTGAATTTAGAGAAGCTCTAGCTTCAACCCTCTCAGCAGCTCCTTTTATTGGAGCCCTCTTGGACACCACCCCAATACTCTTGTTGCACTCCAATTCTGGCAGAAAGGATCATACATTCACAGGAATTCCAAGTAACAAGTATTTATTAGGCCTCCAACAACCACCAACAGCAGTTAACAGCTAGAGCAAAGCCCCAGCACTTCTGTCCACTGATCTTCATCGAAGGTGGGGTTACAAAGGTAAAGGTAGACTTTTATACAGAACAAGTCCATTCAGACTCACTCCATGCAGCTATTCTAGGCCTCATAGCCTCTTCTGGCTTCACAATGTCCCTAGTGTGTCTACACATGAGGGCTTCTCAGTGGATGCTCAGCAAACAGTGGTCTTTGACAACCATCCTCAGTCTTACCCCATCAAAGTGATGAAGCCCTTGCTCTGATCACTTTCATGGTGGACAAGGAGGACAATCTCCTCCAAGGCTTCACTTCTCACCACCAGAGCCTCAGATGCATCTTCTGTTGGAGTGGTGAGCCCATTGTCAGGGCCACCACACTCAGGAATCTGCAGCCCTATGGAGTCCTATCTCTGCATCAATGTTTGAAGATGAGAGCAGTCCTATGTGCCCTTCAGGCACTGGTGCACTTTGTCCGCCACAAGGTAATCCTCCTGCAGACAGACAACAAGTCAGTCATGTACTACATCAACAAGCAAGGAGGAGCACACTCTTTCACTTTGCAGGGAAGCAATGAGAGGGTGAGAATGGTGTCTGGAGCAGGATGCTCTGATCTACCAGATTTATTTGCCAGGGACTCAGAACAGTCTGGCACACCAGCTCAGTTGGACAGAAGCAAATCCTTGTGAGGGTCGATGGCCCCAGACATCATGTAGTCTCTCTTCGATGAGTGGAGAACCCCAAACTGGACCTTTTGTATCCCCACTCTATACCAAAAGTACCTTAATTCTGCTCCAAAATCCAGAACCTGGCATTTTCTGTCAGGATGCATTAAGGCAGCAGTGGACAAATCGCTTTCTGTATGCATTTCTTCCTATTCCCCTAATTCAGAGAAGCTGCTCAAGCTGGAGGAGCCACGGGGCAAAATGATTCTCATCATCCCATGCTGGCCTTGGCACATATGGTTCCACTGCTCAATAACTTGTCAGTTGCCCCTCCAAGGCCACTTCCTTGAGAATGGACCTCCTGATGCAGGGGTCCCTGGTTCATTCTAAACTATGCTCCTTCATCTCCAAGCCTGGCTCCTGAAAAGATAAACGTGAGCAGGTACAAGGTCTCTCAGAGGGTCTCTGAGATTCTTCTGGCTGCTTGCAAGCCCTCTACCAGAAAGACTTACACGCCAAATGGAGTTGCTTTTCTGAGTGGTGCTCGAAATCCCATATAGAGCTGTTCTGATGCCCACCGCATAAGGTTTTGGAGTATCTACTGGCTCTCTGACACTGGACTTCAGTACTCTTCAGGTAAGGTCTATTTGTGTGCTGTTTCAGCATACCAAAAGCCAGTTCAGAACCTCACTCTAGCCCAACTACCTCTTTAAGAGGTTCTTGAAAGACATTTTGCACAGAAGCCCCCAGTCAGGAAGCCTGTCGCTCATGGGACTTCAACCTAGTGTTGGACATGTTCATTCAGAAGCCCTTTGAACCCTTGGCTACATGTGACTGCAGATTTCTAACTTAGAAAACTGCATTTCTAGTGGCCATCACCTCTGTCCACAGGGTCTCTGAGATACAGTACATGCCTTGGTCACAGATCTCCATATACAGTCTTTCATAAAGACAAAGGTGGTTCTCAACCCCGCCCAAAGTTTTTGCCGAAGGTGGTGTGGGAGTTACACTTGAACCAGCTTTTGGTGCGCCCACATGTATTGCTGACTTCCAGAATGAGGGGAGCACACCGTCCACTGTGTGGATGTTAAAGAGCCCTTAAGTTCTACTTGGATAGAACTAAGGACTTCCTGGCAGTCCAAACAGCATTTCATCTCTTTCATTTCCAACCAGCTGGGTCAGACGGTTATGATCAAATGCATTTCTGCTTGGATAGTAGCTTGCCTCTACTAATGTCATTCTATGGTGCAAGTCAAGTTGGAAGGCCATGTTCATGCCACCCAGCTGAGGGTTGCTATGTCCTTGCAGAGATTTGCTCTGCACCTATCACTGATATTTGCAGAGCTACCACCTGGAGCATGGTGCACCCTTTCATCAAGCACTATGCCCTGATGTCCATGCCAGGCAGCATGCCTCTTTGGCAGGAAAGTACTTAATGGACTTCTGCCTGAGTGAGCTCCACCGCCTACCACCCTACCTGGGTAACTTTGGTCTGAGCTTGGTACTCAAACCCACCAGTAATAATCAATGGTGAAGATAGGTCCTGGAAGATATGAAAATTACATTCTTAGCATAATTCTTGATCTTCTTTGACCATCTTCACCATTGATTCACACACACACACACACACACACCCTCCATCCCCAGGCTTACTTCTTTTTCATTGGTCTTCACTTCCCTTGTTTTGGTTTGGGCTGTGAAGACACTGCTTCTTTCTTGTTGACCCTTCTTACACAAGTTGCAAGGGCTATCTTATTCCCTTTTAGGTTAGGTGTTATACTTAGGTTACACTGCACTCCTCAGTGAAAAGGGTACTGAGGCGGTTGAGGGCCAGTGATGGAGTAAGCCATGCAGCGTGAGCTAGTGTTGTGGTGGTGTGCATGCCTGCAGCCTACCTCAGCACCGGCCTCCTGAAAAGTTTTGATCCTGAGGGTCCCAGAGCCTCCGGCTCAGAACTCATCAATGTGAATCTAGGTGAAGATGGTCTAAGAAGATCAAGAATTATGGTAAGAACGTAATTTTCATTTGCCTTCCAGAACCCTCAAGACAAATCAATAAAATAAAACACATTTCAGCTTTCTTATCTTAGTACAAAGGCTGCAGCTTTATTCAACTTTCATTGATATTTACATTCACAGTAAAATCATAAACATATACAGAAATTCTTTACAAATATTATACAGGTAACACAAAAATTGACTTTCTGAGGCAGCAGGTAAATTCACATTTCCTTAAAAGTGGGATGGACATCGTGGGTCAACTACGGCTGCAAGGACCACGTGACCCACACTGGATCATACATGCCCTTGATACTCTTCCCTTCATTGCACTGGGTCCTGATGAGCCATGATGATTCAGTTGAGGTGCACACACTGGACCGTCCCAACTTGTCTGGGCCAAGGGCCTCACAACAGGAAAAGGGGACCAGCCCCAAGGGTTGGCTTCCAGTACCTCCCAAGAATGCTGAGTATCAAATCAGATTCATGGGGCCATGGCAAAGCTATATCCTAGTGAAAGACTGGGAGTGTTACTTATACTGTATCAAATATGTTGTAGTGACAACATACTTCCATGCCCAGTACCAGAGGGGGAACATATAGGACATAGATGTAAATCAGAGGAATATTTTTTTTTTGCAGTTTATTTACCTAGTAGAGCCCAGCTGAGGTATGACAGCTCATGGGGTCCTACTTCTACCCAAGTTTACACCTGAATGGATTGAAACAGAAATGTGAAGTGATTGTTCAAATCCACACAGCAGGAAAGTAGCTCTAGTGAGATTTAAACCTGTGTCTCATGGGTTTAACGCTTGTGTACTAACATTTGAAACTACACTGCCTCCTCAGACGAAGGAATCTTTTATTTATGTTAGTGCCGGATAGTTTTTATTTATTTATTTATTTTTAGGACCATGATGGGATGCTAGAAAATATTTCCTATTTTCAGTCCCATCCTGGTGGAGGAGGGCTATAGAAAGTACTTATTTATTTTAAACCAAGTTAGTCTGCTGGTGGGTTGCTGAATGGGGAGAAATTCTAGTGCACAAGGGAAATTCCTTTGCTTTTTTGAGAAGTGTCATATGATTTTAACATCCACTTAAAACAACCATAGTCAAGCTCATGGAATGGCTGAGAACAAGTTTCTGTTATATAGAAACTGAAATGATATGCTTACAGTGCTTAGCGCTGAAGAAAGGCATATGTTGATCAGCTGATTTTCATTGTATGCCCATTCTCTATTCAGTAGAAATGGGGAATCGTCCAGTAATGTCTGCAAGAGGACTTTGTAAATAGGCTAGCCCTAATTAGTAATAGCGCATGTAAAACTACATTTTACGCTAGTAATGTGTTCAAACCATCTAAACATGTTTTCAGACTAGTACCTCCAAGGCAGAAATGTTATTTATTTATTTATTTGATTCTGATGACTTTAAAAATGAAGTGGGCACTAGAAAATGTTTACTTTGTTTGATCATGTCGTTGGTTTGAGTACAGTAAGTGCAGGAGATATTAAACAAAATAACAGCCATATTAGTCATTTACATAATTCTACAGTTTTGGTGTGGCTTCCTGTCTCTTTGATGATTCATCTTCAGTGCAACTAGTCTTCTCAATCCAATTCCATAACTTTTGAGCACCCCCACCACCACCACCACAACCACCACCATGCACCTGGCTGTACAGAACATACATTGGCTGAAACACGTATTAGAGAATTACAAATTTAGCAATTATGTACTAACTTCTGCAGGAATACAATTAGAAATTCTGCGATTTTTCCATACAGGTAGATTTGGAATTAAGCCATAAATGTCTTGATTGTATATCCTTTAACAACATACTGTCTTGTGCATTTCACATTTTAGGCAGTCATTAACTGTATTACAAAAGTTGTATTATGTGTAACTTAAACTAAAGCAGGATCCTTTCCTTTTTGAAGTGTGTCTTGGAAAATAACTGGATTACTTGAAAGTAAACTGCCAAGTGGAGAAATGTTTTAGGTAGAGCAAACATCATCAAATGGCAGTAAATGTCTTAGCTGGACAGTCAACAAAGACTTGGGCATTGTGACACTGAACATCAGAGTTTGTGTAGCTTTCTGTTTTCCGACATCATCTGGTCCTCTCACAGGCTGTTCCACCCAACCTTTCAGGAGGGCCTGGCTAAGACCACAGCACCCACATAGTATGCAACTCTTCCACTAAGCACCAGGAGCTTACTCCTCCAATGCCCCCATACCAGGCAGGTAAGAGGAAAGTTGGAATCTGGTGTGGGAAGGGGAGAGAGAGATAGAGACTTGGGGACCAGGTGTCTTGGTCAGCCCCAGTGGAACAGGGTAAACTAGGGCGCATCATCCTCTGAATGCCTAGACCCTTTTACTGACTTTTTGTTCTCTGTGACCACCCCTTTTAAGTGGAATAACTGCCCCAACCCACCCAGCCACAACCTCTGAGCCTCAGCACTGATGACTGTTATCACCTTACCTCTTGGAACATCTGTGGTAATGCTGCAGCAGAGTCTGTCAACTGCCCCACTCAGAGAAGGAGGAGGAGGAGGCATCCTCGGGGTGCTTAAACCAGCCTGGCAGTATTCTGGACTTGGGATACAAACCCAGATTGCTGGCACGATATGTGGCTCCCTAGTGCTATGCTGTTGCTTCAGATTAGAAGTTCAGAGTTTTACCAGTGGAAACTTTTGATGAGTAAAACAGTGGAGAGGAGATCTGGTTTCTAGGGTAAATATATTCTGATATGATTGCTCAGCTTGTGTTTCAAGGGCTAATTTTGCCCAAACTATAGGAGTTGCAAGACCATTAATAAAAATACCTATTAGTCATTGTGCCCATTGCTACATAAGGTACTAAACCCCTGATGCTCTGGCCAACTTGGCGCACACTCTATCTTCCCTTTTATGTGGTCACCTGGCACTGCCACCTGTGGTCACCCAGGTAGCAGTAGAGCAGTGAACAGCCCGATCCTCTTGGCAGAAGAGAGCGCCTGATGGGACACTCAGACTATCCTCCTCCTCCTCCTCCAGCCAGTCCTTTGACAGCCCAGGCTTCTTCCCAAACCCAGGTAAGCAGCATTGCTTTGGTAGTAGCTACGCTGCGCTGGCAGATCAGTTTGGTTTATACATACCAAGCAAAATCCTGCCTTAATAAGTCGAAGTGGTCTGCTTGATATCATGTTGTAACAAGACTTGGTTTATAAATAATTCTGATACTGCCCCTGAAACCAGCCTTGATGGGTAATGGGCAAAGTGCCGCTTATGCAAACAACAGCTCAGCTATATTTTTCTTAACACAAATCCTCAGTTCAATTAGCAATGAATGCATAGGAAAAAACAGGCAATAAAACAAATGTAGGTCTCCTGCGTGTTGGTTATACTGTACCTGCAGTGAAGCTACATACTACAGTAACTCTGTGTAGTGTGAACACACACACACACACACACACACACACACACACACACAGTCACCTTGGCTGCTTGAAGGAAGCTCCTGCTGTCTGGCCTGACTTGGTGCTCTTTGCCTCACGTCCTTCCCTTGGCTAGTGGGCTCTCCTCTGTGTCTGGTCATCATTCTTAGCATTGGCAGGCAGTGGCACACACCTGACTGACCTCATCTGGTCCTCCACCCAGATGAGATTATTTTAATGTTTTGTAGCATTGCTGTGCTGCTGTGTGTGAGCTGTAGCTCCCTCTCACCACCTCCCTGGCTCTCAAACTCACATGTGGTGGTGCTGATGGTTTGTTGGCAGTGCCATGCCTGAAGGCTGTGCTCCTTCATCCCTTCGCTGTAGCTGTCACTGTCTCACATGCACCATGGATGAGGCTCTTTGGGGCTTGTGCCTCATTGGTCCCAATTGGACTGAACCGATATCAGATGACATGAACAGAATAGGTTCTGACAGGTGTCCTCCTGTGAGTTCTGATGTTCCTCACACACTCTCATGTGCTACACATCACTCACTAGCATGAATGTGATTTTTGGTGGGCAGGTCACTGGGGGATTGAATGTTGTGCATGCTGATATAACCCCTAGGTGACATTATCCCAGGGCTACTACCCCCCTGCTGGGCTAGTTGCAGGTTAAGGGGCCTGAGTTCTGAAACGGGTGCCTCCACCCAGAGGTCAGTGTTGGTAGTGGTCAAGCTAACCTGGGCACAGCCCTCCAGGACACTGTAACCCACCCCTCTTTCCTTACTAGTGGCCAGAACAATACACAATAATCACTTTCACAATACCCCTGATACACCACACAAGTACCCACACTGTTTGCACTTACCACGTGGGCTTTCCTCTGGCCCAGCCCTGGGGCCCCCTGTAAAACAAGGTTATACACAGCAAATAACAGCAGTACAGTACTCTTGCACAAACTGGAACCATAGTCAGGGTAAATGCAAAAAGGTTTTGACCTGATTTATTTAAGGGGCTTGAACTAGGGAGTAGGCGTAATCAGGTTAATGTGCTTAAAGGCTGTATCAATCAAACAGTTATGCGTGCACTTCTGGGTCCATAAACAGTCACACATCTGGGTATCCAGATGGAGAATGGTGGGCTAGCCAGGAACGTTGCAGCTGGTTGGGGCCCTGTGATGGAAGAAAACAACATGCACAATACACACTATTTGTAATCCGGAGCAACAAGACAATCAGATGACACACTTTTAGATTAGGTTGTTGTTGCAGGAGCTACCCTGATGATTACTCACAATACCCAAGACTGGACATAGGCTGGACAAAAATCAAGACAGCAGGTGGTTAATCTGGAGTGCCAGGAGAAGTAGGGCCCTCACGATTCGCCGAGGTGTCGCTCCTGTTCAGGCATGGAGCAGGGGCTGTTCCCTAGGCAGGTCTTCGTCGGTGGCTTTCTGTGCAGTGGGGTAGTCTAGCAGGGCCAGTGTGGCGTGGCCCAGGCCGAATGGAGATGAACGCGGATTCAGTCCAAATAGGCTGGATAAAGCTTCCAGCAAGCAGAACACAGTTCACATTGGGGAAACCAAATCACAACCCACTTTCAATACACAGCACATCTACTGTACATGTAAGAGATTCTACGGTACCAGCAAGCAGAACACAGTTTGTACAGTGAGGAACCAAATCACGACCCACTTTCAATATACAGCACATTTACATGTAAGGAAATTCTACTGTACCAGACGAACCGCTCTCGGTCACAATCACAAAGTCTCTGCACAAACCAGGGATTCAGAAGCAGCTGGAAATCCTGACAGGCCGACAGATTCAGCAAATCTTCGGTCTCCTTCAGGTTAAAGCCTGGTCACAGTCCAGTGGCTTAAACAGTCCTCACAACTCAGATTCAGTCCGAATAAACTCTGTTTTCCTCTCAGGGACAGCAGGCAGACAGGCAGGCCAAAACTCAGCCTTTGCACAGTTCTCCCATGCAAAACTACACAGAACTGCTGCTCGAAATCACTTCAGCTGTTACTTCTTTACTTCTCAGCTCAAAACTGAAACTAGCTGAAGCAGCCTGTGAAATTCCCGAGATCGAAAAGGTTCGGTTGGTTGATCTTCCTGTCAGTCACAACAAAGGCTCCCTCTTGAGGTGGAAAAAGGCACAAAAAGCCCTAAACTACAATTTCCTACAGATCTTGACTCCAGACAGCTCCTGTAGTCTGGCTTCATTTTAGGTTCCACCAGTACTGATTGGTTCAATTTGCAGTCCAGGACCAAGATAGTGGAGATAAACAAAACAATCCTTGCTGCAAAGAAGTCAGGTTAGACAAACTACATTATCATTATCACTCTAAATGATTTTCAGCAAATAGGTACATCTTTCAAAAGAGCTCCCTCTCAGATTACTTATGACTGCAATCCAGGCAGCTCTTAAAGAGACAGTACACAGAGGCTATACAGGCACTCTCTGGCAATCACATTTAAACTGCTAAAATGTAGGACACCAGCCTGGCAGTGAGCATTTAGGCAAGCTCGAGGAAGACTTTCAGGAACCCCCATTTGTAGGAGGTTACACTGATATGCTGTATGAGTGGCTGGGAGTGGACCCTGCTGGTTGGGGGGCAGGGGATGGGCCAGACAGATACACTGTGAAAAACAAAACAGAAAAACCCTGCAGATACTTAATGAGCCAGGCAGCCACACTAGGATTAACAGACAGTAGCAGGGGTCGCGAATGCACTGTAGGGTCACAAAAATTCATAGTGGTTTATTTATTTTTATTTTGCTTTTGGTGACCGGGTAAGTGCACTAGGCAAACAATGCCTATTTTCAGGTACCTACCCGGAGAGAAACAGTTTATAGATAAACAATAAACATGTGACGTAGCACATGAGAACAGTACAAATGGGTAAAAGCAGTGTGTAATAAGTACATTGACATTCTGAATAGTGAAGGATAAGATACTGTGAGTGCAGAGGGAAAAGGAGTGGTATCAAAAGAAACAACATGGAAGGTAGTAAGTTACAGTGCAATAAGTGCCATAAAGGTAGAGAGGGAGAGGGGAGAAGAGGGATGAAAGAACGTGGCAGGTATAGATCTTGAGTAGAGGAAGGGTAAAAGGGGTGGATAGGATGAGGATGGTTGCAAATGTAACCCTAGTAACCCCTAAATGATGCCCTGTTGTGTTTACTAGGGACCAGTTTAAAGAACAGTCGATGCCTAAAAATTTGGACACACGTCAGCTTTATTTCATATTAGCTCTGGGTTTTCTTCCTGTTATTTATGACTGAGGTCATGTGTATGAAAACAGGATCTTTGATTCCTGGAGAGTTCATCGGATCCAATTGCTTATTCTCTACCTGATGTAATAACGTTCTGCTTGTGACACCACAGTTATTCTCACGGCAACAGACTGTGAAATCACAACAGAGGATTATGACTTCAAGTGAGCAATCAGCTGTATGTGCAGATGAACTCTAAGGGATAAAGATCTTGTTTCCTCAGTAATAAATAATGCAGAGGAGAAATCTATTGCAGATATGCAAAGTACAAGATGAATTGTGTCTAAATATTATGTTTTCCAAACTATTCCTAGAGGCGCCAGCAGCTCTTTAATGAACCTTCCTGGCTATAAAAGATCAGATAGCTGAATACTGCTAAAAGAAGGGTATGGCATTTTAGGAGTCTGGTGCATATGGCTTGCCTGCTAGCTTTAAGACTAATAAACATGGATACTGGCATTACTTGAGGAACTATGTTGCTTTTGGGCTAACATTCCTTGTATTACAAAACAACTGGTCACTTTTACAAATTAGTGGCATGATATTCCGAATCAGTCTTCACCACTGAGTCCCATTAGTGGGTCTTAGCCCGAGGCACTAGGACCCAGTAGATGCCAGAACTTTTCAGAGGGCTGGTGATGTGGTAGGCTCCGCATGCGCACCATCATGTGACAATGCAGCTGCCCCTGGTATACAGTGGCACAGTCCCAGCCACCTCAGTTTCTTTATTCCGCTGTCAAGTGGACACCAGTGATGATGTCGCTCACTTGCTGGGTGATAGAACTTCAATGTCTGTACTACCTCAGCATTCGATGCTTCAGTTTTATTGATTACAGTCAAAATCAAAGACATGATCAGATATTTCCTGAAATTTCTCTGGTATTTCTAGAAAATCTCCTGCTTTCTACATTTCCACAGTAGGGACAGCAGAGAGAAACTCTTCAGAAATTTCACGAAATATCTGGAAATATATGACCATATCTGTGGCTACTACGTAACTCTAGAGTTTTTATTTTTGTGTCAGTTTAATTTATTTTCATATAAATAACTTTCAGTTACTCTCAGCCCTACCACGTGTAAATGGTCAGCGGTCATGGGTGATAGGGATTGAAGAGGCAGGCTGCTTTTGGCAGCGGGCCATATAATGCTTTCACCTCTCCTCTGGAGGGTGTTCAGTTGATGGGTGGTCCAGTACTTGGGAGAGAAGACAGTCCTCTGGTAACACAACAATAAGTGGCACCAATCCCACACATGCTAAGTGCTGAGGTCCAGGCACTGTTCGACCTTAGCATCTTCCTCTTCTTATCAGAAGGGAAGAAATGGCAACCATTGAGGTCACCTCTGTGAGATCTGCTGTGAGACATTCGACTTCTGTGGGTCGGAGGTCCCCACTGTTGTCATCAATGACACCGGGAACTTCCAGGTCTGCAAGGTTGCTGTTTCAGGTCTGAAGCCCCCATCTTTAGTGAGAGCTCTGGTGAACAGTTCCACCATTAAGTTATTGTTATGGAGCAGTTGGGTGCAGTGTCTAGCCTATCAGGCACCACCAGTGGCACAGGCCCCTGACCCCTCGGGTCGGTTGGGCTGGTGCCACAGGCAGTGCCACTGTGTCCAGTATTGTGTTTGCCTGTGGCAACAGCCTCCTGGTCTTTGATGCAAGAGGCACTGCCAACATCTCTCCTGCTTTTGGTGTCACATCATCCTGTCAGGGAGGAGGACATCCATGGTGCCCCTGTGGTCAATCCAGTGCTGGCTGGTTGTCAACGCTGAGTCTGGTGTCATGTCTGGTGCCAAGTATGGGACCTTGGGGCCTGAACCAGTGTCAGCTGCACTGTTGGGTCTGACATCGCATGGGCTCACGGTGCTGGGAGCTCTCCCGTGCCATCCATGGTGTTGATTCCGGTGCCACTCCTGGCACTGGTCTTTCATACCCTGGAGCCTGAACTAATGTCAGCAGTGTTGCCACAGCTGTGCACTGTGTTGCCAGCTCTATGACCCCACTCTCTTCTGTCCTTCTTTCAAAGAGGGTGTAGAGGGAGATGAGTCAGATCCTGACATTATTATTTTGGACGGTGGGGATGATGACTCATATTATGGCCAAGAGGTCTCACACCCATTTTCTGTGTCTGTTCCTCAGGAAGACCTCTTTTACGGGCTGTGCTCAGAAATATGCATTCGAATTGGATTTTGAGCCAGCAGCAGTTGCTCTGGCTGGGTGCCTCCAGCTGGAGTTCCTAAACATGACTAATATTCTGGTCAATTTAATTCCTCCTGTCTAACCCACTCTGGAGACCTTGTCTGATACAGTTTTGCATAGGCCTGCTACTGTGACAGTTGTCCCCAAGCAGACAAGAAATATGCTGCTCCTAAAAATAATCCCTGTATTTCACTCGCCCATAGCTGATGCGGTTGTTATTTTCATTGAGAACAATAAGGCTATTTTGCCCAGGAGAACGCTTGTCACCCTTCAAATAAGGAGTCGTGGCAAGCTTGAAACCAGCAGCAAATGAGCATGTGCTTCAGCTACCCTGGGCATGAAGATAGCTAGCTACTAAGGTCCTTTTTCTAAGTAATGATATACCCTTTGGAGCAATCTAAAATCTGTAGCAGAGTCTTTGCCAGATTTAGAGGCTAAACAAGATGTCATCAACCCTCTCCGCACAAAATGGCATAAAAGCCGAGTCACTAGTAGGCAGTGGTGGTTCCTTCTTAGCTGGAACACACAACATGGCCCAGAGACTATTTGGAAGCCAGAGGCAGGTAGGAAGACACTATACTAGCTGCGAAAAGTTTTGGTTAAAGAGCTTCATTTCACTGATAGCACATACTGTTTACTGCTGTTATTTTCAGAGGCACGTGAAGTGCAGAGAAGAAACTGAGAGAAACTGATAGATATTAAAGGCTAAGTGAAAACGAGGTACAAATAACAGTTGTTTTAAACACTGAACAGTGCTGTGAATGTGAGAAAGAGGTAGATTCTTTTCGAAAAAAGTGAGTTTATTTTACTGCTTAGGAGTCTGTTGACACAAGAGAATCTAAGTGTCTATATGGCATGAAATGTTTGTTCTAAGATAGAGTTTGATGCTAAGACTTTTGGATTTACAATATAAATGCTAAACAGTGAAGCTAGTGAGATTGTGTAAACACTAGGGCCCAGATATTCAAACTGCACCAGGCTGTGGCGCAAGCCTGGGCGCAGCACAACCTCGCTGCGCTGGGCGTTGACTGGGTGATATTCAACAGAGCCGCGCCATGGCACAGCATCATTGAATATCGCACCCTGGCCACCCGCAGTGTGCATGGCGAGTGGCACTGTGCCAGCGCAAGTGGCCAGAGGCCGGAGCAGGATGCGCTGGCGCAAGTTCCATTGAGCAATGCGCGGCAACGCGATATTCAAAAATGCACATGCAAATGGGGCCATAATGTATGCAAAGGTGCAAATGAGGGCCATTTGCATATCATCTATAACCCCATTTGCATGCAGGTCGCCGATCCTCTGGTGACTTGCGCCTGGCGCCTGCTGCGGCAGCAGCCGCCGGGGACCCGACACCCCTGGACAGCACGGCACAGCCCCACAGCCCGATCGCGGGCTTCAGTAAATAAATCGCATCCTATATATCTGGTGGTCCAGTGGACGCTTGCAGCCGATCGCGGGCTTAAGTATAAATAAAATAAAGTCAGATATCCTGGTGGTCCAGTGGACCGCCGCAGCCTGATCGCAGGCTTAAGTATAAATAAAATAAAGTCAGATATCCCTGGTGGTCCAGTGGACGCCGAGCCCAATCACGGGCTTAAGTATAAATAAAAAAAGTCAGATATCCCTGGTGGTCCAGTGGACCACTCGCAGACCGATCGCGGGCTTAGGTATAAATAAAATAAAGTCAGATATCCCTGGTGGTCCAGTGGATGCATAACTGCACAGCCCGATATTCAGCCGGGTTGTGCAGAGTTGTGTAGGCACAACCCCCAACCTGCACCTGCACAACTTTGAGCCAAAAAAAAGGAGTAAGTCGAGGCCACCCACAGGTGAGCTGCCCATTACAGGGTGCAACACAGCAGCTGCCACCTGTGGCTGGCCTCAACCTACTCCCTGTGCCCCCTGCAGCCTGATCGCGGGCAAAGTGTAAAACATCCCCCACCCCCGACTGGCCGATCACGGGCAAAATGTGTCAGCCCCCTCCCCGACTGGCCCGATCGTGGGCATAGACTACATCACCCCCACCAGCCCGATCGCGGGCAGCAAAGTGTCCCCGCCTCCGAAACATATCCCTGGTGGTCCAGTGGACCGCTAAGCCCGATCGCGGGCTGAAGGTTATAACCCCGAGCGTGTCCTGGTGGTCCAGTGGAAGCCCGATCGCAGGCTGAGAGAAATGTAATCACCCCGAACATATCCTCGGTGGTCCAGTGGACCGATAAGCCCGATCACAGGCTGCATAATGTGTCAAACCCACCCCAAGACCATATGCCTGGTGATCTAGTGTCCCCACCCCACCACCATGAGCCTCCACTACCCCGCCCCCACAGCCGGGCGGGCGGAAGTCACGACTGACTGCCCAGTAGGGCTGCACGCCCATTGGTGCAGAGCAAGAGCTAATGGGTGTGCAGCCCATACCGCATAAGGCAGTCCAGATATGTGAATGAATGGCTGCGGGGGAGCAGGGTGGTGGAGCCACCAGGGATACGCTCGGGGTGGTTATAATTCTTCAGCCCGCGATCGGGCTTCCACTGGACCACCAGGGATACGCTCGGGGGTTACAACTCTTCAGCCTGTGATCGGGCTTAGCGGTCCACTGGACCACCAGGATATGTTCTGGGGACACTTTGCTGCCCACGATCGGGGTGGTGGGGGGTTGTTTAGGCTGTTGCCCGCGATCAGGCCACCGGGGAGGGGGATTTGATGCTTTTGCCCGCGATCGGGCCAGTCGGGGTGGGGGTGGGGGATTTATACACATTTGCCCAACGATCGGGCTGTAGGGGCGTCGGTCCCGATGGCTGCTGCCTGGCAGGGCGCCAGGCGCAAGTCCTTGGGGATCGGTGCACCTGCATGCTAATGGCATGCAAATGGGGCCATAAACAGATGCAAATGGCCCCCTGCACCTTGCATGAATTATGGCCCCATTTGCATTTCACCTTTTGAATATCGGAAATTTGTGCATGGCGCAATGGTACTTGCGCCACCGCAAGTTGAATGCTCCACTCTGACCACTTGCGGTGGTGCAAGTTCCACTACGCCATGCACAGTGGCTGTGGCTGAGATGATATTCAAGGGAGTTGCCTAACAGCGCAACTCTTTGAATATCGCACCAGCCACACCCCTGCGCAACTATTTTGTGCAGCACAAGGGCTTGCGCCACATAACAGCGCAGTTTGAATATCCGCCCTCAGTGTTTTTCTGAAAATAGATTTGAAAGGTATGGGAAAGATACATTGAAGGTGTTAAGATTGGTGAAAGAAACACCACTATATGGTTAACTATAAGATGTTTTTTACTGAACCTTTACAAGCACACATTTGATGATCATTTGAGGAAAATATTTAAAGACTTTGTACTTTTTAAATGTTTGCATAAGAAGGTGAGGAATATAAACTTAATATATGATTTTAATTTAAAATGTTTTTTTTTAAGAAAAACTATATGTTAAGCAATGTATAGTGGTTCCTCTATCTAAGGATGTCTTAGTCTAGATAAAGAAATGAATTGCATGAAAATGCTATATATAACACCACAAGGAATAAAAGGCATTTACAAGGGCACTGGTTGAGGTGGCATTACAGTAAATATTGCTAAATAGTGTTTGTTTTAAAGAAAAGATAAGAGAATGGGGAAAGTAATATTAATTGATATTTCTGTTTTATATTAGATTTCAACACAGTGGGCCTGATAAAATGGCATGGAGCCATGAAGCGTAGCCCTTCTGTGTGTGTAGAAATATTAAATACAATTTGTGTAAGAAAATCAAGATTGGACTGTGTGGAGTTCATCCTGCTTTAGTTTTGAATAGGAATTCATTGGTCACATTAGGGATGACCCAAGAACCAAGAAACTGTCTATAAGCCTAAATAGGGCTGGTGCAACCTGAACAAAACAATGCAATTCGAGGATGTAGGTTGCTTGGGATATCAACCTTGTTCTGGATATGCTAAGCTACAGTATTCCACAGTAAAGGTTAATCTCTGAGCCCATAGGTGCTCGCTATCTGACACAGCTGCCACTGTTCAAGAGCTTCTTTAAGGCATTCTACACAAGGTCTCCCATCTGGAAGGCAGTGGCTGCCTGGGACATCAACCTTGTACAGGATATGATCACTTGAAAGTGTTTTGAGCCCCTTGCAACATACGATTTGAACTTTGTAACTTGGAAAGCAGCATTTCTAGTGGCCTTCACCTCTGCTGCAGATTGTCTGAAATCCATGCCCTGTTCACAGATCCTGTGTACTGCTGTCCATAAGGACAAGGTAGTTCTCTGTGTACACCCCAAGTTTCTACTGAAAGTGGTGTCAAAGTTCCATCTTAACCAGCCACTCTGGCTGTGTACCTTTGCTAACTTTCCAATGAGGAGAATGCACTCTCCACTCACTGGATGTTGAAAGGGTCTCTAGGTTTTATCTCGACAGACCTTAGGGACTTCAGACAGTCAAATGGCTCTGTATCTCCTTCGATCCCAATCAGAAGGGACAGCTTGTTACAGTCAAGTGCATTTCTGATTGGATTATGAATTGCCTTCACTGCTGCTATGCCATGGCTCAGGTTAAATTGAGGGCAGCATGCTCACACACTCTACCAGAGCAGTTGCCACATCCCTGGCAGAGATGCACTCTGCTCCTGTAGGAGATGTTTGCAGGGTGGCAGTTTGGAGCACAGTGCACACTTGTACTCAGCACTGTGCCCTGGATGTCCATGCCAGGCAGCATGCTAGTTTCCGCGGGACAATCCTGAATGAGATACTTACCTGAGTGAACCCTCAGCTCCTAGCACCCTAGTCCAGGGACTTAGAGCTTGGTACTCTGACCCACTAGTGGGAATCAGTGTGAAGACTGATTTTTGGAAGATCTGAAAATTACATACTCATTGTAATTCTTGATCTTGTAGGAATATCTTCACCTGTGATTCACTCACCCACCCACCTTCATCCCTCAGACTTACTCCAGTATGTTGTGTTGGTCTTCATTCTTTATGTTTGGTTTGGGCTGTGAAGACACTGTGTTATTTAATTTTGGTGACCCTTGTTATAGAGCCACCGGGCAATCTTATGTCCTTAGGTTAAGTGCATAGGCAATTGTTAGAAAATTCACACTAGTGGGTCTGAGTCAAAGCCCCTGAACTAGGATGGACTCACTCAGGATAGTAGTTTCATTCGGGATTGTCCTGCAGAAGGTGTCATGCTGCCTGGCATGGACATCCAGGGCATAGTGCTTTTTACCGCCTTGGTAAAAAGGTACTGGGGCAGTTGAGGGCTGGTGCTGAGATAAGCCTGTGCTCGTGAGCTCAGCCTCATGGAGCCACACATGTGTGCAACTTATCTCGGTGCCAGCCTGTGAAAGTTCTGGCTCCCCAGGGGTCCCAGTACATCTGGCTCAGACCCACTGTGAATCAATGGTGAAGATACTCCTAGAAGATCAAGAATTATGGTGAGTATTTAATTTTCATTTTAATACAGTCTGAAAACCTTAGTGGACTTATTCAGTCACAAAACAGTCCTCTAGACAGACAGACAGAGAAGTTTGTCATGTATTAAGTCAACAAACAGGAGGAGAACACTCCTACCCTCTCTGCAGGGAAGCAGTGAGAGGTGGAAATGGTGCCTGGAATAGGGTGCTTCAATCAATCTAGCTGCCAGAAGTCCAGAACACTCTGGCAGACAAGCTCAGTCAAACAGAGCCCGGTCCTCACTTGTGGCCACTAGCTCTAGATGTCGTGAGATTGCTATTTGATGAATGGGCACCCTGGGTGTATATATTTTGCATCCCTCTCAATGATAAACTGGCGCACCCTACTCCAGAAGTCCAGGACATGGCGTTTTCTGTCAGAATGTATTCCGCTGCCGTATTGCTCAAGCTGGAGATGCAAGGGGCAAGATGATTCTAGTGGCCCCTACTGTCCTCAACAGATATGGTTTCTCTATTGAACAGACTTTCAGTCAGTGAACTGAGGACTCTAACACTTAGATGGACTTGCTGACCCAGGGTCAGCTAGTCCATCCCAACCTGCATTCCCTTCACCTTCAGTCCTGGCTTCTGAAGAGATAGAAGTGGACAGGCAAAAGGTATTTCAGAGGTCTCTGAAATAATTTTGCTGCTCATAAACCTTCCACTAGGAAGACTTACACAGCCAAATGGAAAGTATTTTCCATCTGGTGCTCAAAACACACATGGACCCCTTTCAGTGTCCTCCCAAGAAGATTCTGAAGTACTTACTGGACCTATCTGATGCTGGCCTGCAGTATTCTACAGTCAAGGTCCACTTGTGTGTTATTTCAGCATACACAAACCTATGGGTACCCTCTACCTGCACAGCTGACACTATTCAAGAGGTTCCTCAAGGGCATTTTACACACAAGGCCTTCTATCAGGAAGCCAGTAGCCCCATGGGATGTCAACCTTGTGGTGGATATGCCCACTCACAAGCCCTTGAGCCTACTGCAATGTGTGACTTGAACTTTAACTTGAAAGCAGCATTTCTGGTGGCTATCACCTCTGCTCACAGAGTATCTGAAATGCAAGCTTTGATCACAGATCCTCTGTATGTTGTTTTCATAAAGACAAGGTAGTTCTCCATATACAACCAAAGTTTAAACCAAATGTAGTGTTGAGTTCCATCTTAACCAGGACCTAGTCCTGTCTACCTACTTTGCCAATTTCCAAAATGAGGGAGAAAGAACTCTCCCTTCACTGGATGTTAAGAGGCCATTATGTTTTATCTGCTCAGAACCAAGGACTTCAGACAATCCAACAACTCCTTGTCTCATTCAATCCTACTTGGAAGGGACAGCCTGTTACAATCAAGTGCACATCTTCCTGGACTGTGAGTTGCCTTCACCACTGCTATTTGCCATGGTTTTGTTTAAATTGAGTGCCATATGCCTGCCCACTCCACCAGAGTGGTTGCCACCTCCCTGACTGAAATTCATTTTGCGCTTATTGGAGAAATTTGCAGAGCTATAATTTGGAGTACAGTGCTCACTTTTACCAAGCACTGTGCCCTGATATCAATGCCAGACAACATGCCCACTTTTTGCAGGACAGTCTTAAATGGATTACTATCCTGAGTGAGCTCTCAGTTCCAGCTGACCTAGTCTGGGACTTTTTCTGAGTTTGGTACTTGAACCACTAGTGGAATCAGTGGTGAAGATTGATCTTGAAGATAGTAATTACGTTCTTACTGTAATTCTTGATCTTCCAGAATATCTTCACCATTGAGTCACATGCACACCTACCATCCCCAGGCCTCGCTCCAGTATGGTTTTGTTGATCTTCACCCCTTTATACTTTATTTGGGCTGTGAAGACACTGTGATACTGGATTTGGGTGTCCTTCTTATAATGAGCCAACCTACATCCTTAGGTTACATGCATAGATTCTTGTTAGGTTATACTGCTCATATTCTCAGTGAAAAAGGTACTGAGATAGTTGGAGCTTGGGTCACTGTAAACCAGCAAGCATGTGCCTTGACACATGACGGCATGCACACAAATCCTACGCGCACCAGCCCTCTGAAAAGTTCTGGCTCCCATTGGGTCCTAGTGCTCCAGCTAAGACCAACCAGTATGAGCTATGGTGAAGATATTCTCAAAGATCAAGAATTTCTGTAAGAATGTAATTTTAATTTCTGTTTGTTATGTCTGGCAGTACTAGTTCTTTAAGCGGGAATGCTATTTTACAGAAAAACATTCCCACAGCTGTTACAAGATCATTTTATTACCAACTGTTCTCGGTTATATTTTCCTAGTTGTGGAGATTATCTGCTTAAATTTCATCACCATGAGGTTGCTATTACCAACTTGTTTTCCTTGCAGTGATATCTTTATTATGAGGCCACATGCACTAAAATACTAATGTTAACAGAAGAAGCTAATTGCAGCCTTAGTGTGAATTAATAAAAGCAGTCGGTCTATAACATAGCAGAGCATAACAAGACATTGGTTAAAGAGATTTACTTTTCATAAACTGTTGAATAATGTGATTTTTACATTTGCTTATGCCAAGATGCGCAAGGAATGTCTTGCAACAGTATGACTTTTGGAGGTGTGTGACCCTCCTCCCAGTGCAGTTCTCAGTGTAGTAGGCACAACCTCACGGGACCAATACATGCCCAGCTGTGTGTGACAGCAGTTCGCTGTGTTGGTCTTCACTTCTAAGAAAAGGTCTGCTGCAATCAGCGGTGGTAGCGTGTATGCAATTAGCATACAATGTCAGCCAAACTGCTGTCATGCACAGCTTGGCACTCCAGATCCTTCCGCTTCCTCCCTCTGCTAATGTCCTCCCCCTCCTCCTTACTGTTCTCCCCGACCCCACCTTGTGAGTCGAGGGTACCAATCCCTTGGCTCATGCCCCCCAGCACACTGTGTGCTGATGGGGTGCCCAATCCCCACTGGCTGCAGCCCCCCAAAAAAACAACCAGTTGGCATGCTGGGAGCCCACCCCAGCATGTTCATGCCCCCCCACACACACAGTGTAGGGCTGGTGGGGTGCCCAATCCCGCCAACTCCAGTCTGCACCCCCAAACAAACACATAGGTGGCACGTTGGGAGCCCACCCAGCGTGCCAACAGCATCCTTTTTTTCCCCCACTCCTGTGAAACAAGAAAATGGTCCTCAGTGAGTACCTTGCCCCCGACAACCCATGCCCACCCTCTCACGATCCCACCTCCCCACCCCTCACCTGGGTGGCACATGAGAGCCCACCCCAAGCGTGCAAAAAGCATCCCATTTTTTTTATTCCTATTAAACAAGAAAACGATCCTCGGTGAGTCTTTGGCCTTCCTCCTCCAACTGTGCCCACCCTCTGCACGCCCACCTCCCCACACCCCTCATCCCATACTTCCTCCGAACCTGCCGAGATGATCATCTGTAGACCAGGAACACATCTGCACTGTTCAAAGTCAACTGCTAACTGAGGCAATGCCAATAAGCTGTATAATGACATAAATAGGGTTTTCCAACTAAGGTGGATATCTCGTCCATTTTTTCGACTTTTGCACCAAATTTTCAACATGGGGTTCTTGACACCCTTCTCATGAATTCAGTCACTGTCATGGTTTATTCGTCCCAAAAGGTGATTTTTTTTCAGGGCTGATTAAGAAAACAACAGTGTTGGTGTTCATGAGGTGGGCTGTCAAAAGCCTATATTGCAAATTTGGTGAAAAAATTCCAAAATGACTGTTTTACTGAGAGTGCGCGAGGTTTCCATGCACACTCGTAAGTTCGTGAATTTGTAATATTTTCACCAGATTTTCAACATAGGCATATTTCCACACCTCCTGGAACAGTGCAGCTGTCATCTTTCACATCCTGGCTGAAATGTGTTTTCGCACTTCCAGCGCAAAATAGCAGGGTCGCTGTTGGAAATCAGTGTTCACTACAGAGTAAGACAATCACAGTGACACTGTTCATGAGTAGAGGTCCTAAAATACCTATGTTGAAAATTTGGCAGCAAAAAGTCCATAAAATGGCTGTGTTACGAAAGTGCGCAGTTTCACGTACACCGTAAGTTCGCGAATTTGTCACATTTCCACCCAGATTTTCGTAAATTGCCATTTTCCTCACCCTCCATGACTCAGTACAGCTGTCAGTTTTCACATCTTGGCCAAAATGTGTTTTCACACTTCCAGCATACAATAGCGTGGCCACTGTGGAAATCATGTTCGTACAGAGTAAGAAAATCACAGTGACACTGTTCATGAGCAGACATCCTAAAATGCCTATGTTAAAATTCAGTGCAAAAATTCAAAAAATACTGTTTTACATACATCGTTGCATAGTTTCCATGCGCACTCTCATAACTTTGCTAATTTGTCATATTTTCACTACTCCAGATTTTCAGCTTGTGCATTTTCCCACACCTCCTTATGAACAGTACAGCTGTCATTTTTCACATCCTGGCTGAAATGTGTTATCACACTTCGGTGCAGAATAGTGACAGTGTTCATGACCAAAGGTGACAAAATGCCTATGTTAAAATTTGGTGAAATAATTCCGCTGAATGACTGTGTTACAAGCACGGGTTGTGAGTTTCCACACAGGCTCATATTCTTGAGCACGTCCAGTATGTTAGGGTTCCTAAGACAGACACTTAAAGTAAGAAGTATAAGGGTGAAATGTTGATCCAATGCAAGAGGAGTTGCAGAGAGGTACTCTGTTGGGATATGGATGTAAAAGGACATGGATACAACTGGGGCGGGGGCCTGCATAAATGCAAACACCAATGCAAATACCTGCAAGCGAACGTTCAGCATTGACAGATACTTGTTAGGTACTGTAAGCATCCCCTGTAAATTGTTCAAGCAGAGCTAAAACTGATTGACTATAGTCTGCTAGAAATTAAAGTCACATGGACTAAGGTACAGTATAGACTGTGCAGGAACACACAAAGATGATTGGAAAGACACCTCACACTGATTTAGATGACAGTGGTTAAGGATGTGAACAAGAATGAGAGTTTTCTAGGAGAGTACAAGACTGACAAAGAAGATGGATGTGAATTTTTGGCAACAGTGAAACATGAGTTGGAAAAAGACTTAATACTGTATCTGGAGTTGAACACTAGCGATAAATGCAGAAATCTCAAAACATCTGGGCCTCGTGCAGATTTGCTTGAAGGGATGGAAGAAATAATGTTAAGCCAAAGAATGACGTCTAACCCTTGGGGTATTGGACTTTCTAAGTGTTCTTCTTCATACTGTAGAGTGAAGCAGTTTAACATTAAAAGATCAAATTCAGTAGGCACAAAAATATATTTTAACCACATAATAACTTCTTAGGAAGCCTGTTCATCACAGTTTAACATTGTACAGTAAGTCAGATAAATGACTGGACTCCAGAACAAAGTGTGGACTTCTCAACAGCCACTTTACATGAGCCATCATTGGTGACATATAAACATAACCCTCGTGGAAAGGAAACATAATTGTTAGGACTTGGTACATGCCCTTTGCATGAGTTCAGGGCAAATCTTGAAACAGAACAAGCAAGCAAGAACACAGCTGTGAATAAGGAAAAAGGAGAGGCTATATTTTGTCTGAATTGGAAGAGGACTTCAAGAGAATGGTAGTTACACATGGCATATTTTCATGCTACTGCAGATTTACAGAACCATTTGACAGTGGATTTGTTTGTTGATTCCCTGCCAGATGTGGAGCAGCAGCTAATGATCTGGGAAAGGAAGCTTTCAATTTACTTTCCCAAGTTTTGGAATATGCCACCTATTTGCAATCTTGTCATACAATGTCTCAGCAGAGAAAGAAACAACAAGGTGTCTCCAAAAGAAACAAAAGGACAGGTGAAACTGAGTGCAAATTAGTGTCCATTTCTAACAACTGAAGAATATTTAGAAGGGTTGAGGAAAATAAATATTTGACATATTTTACAAAGTGTAGCAAATAATAAAGTGATATGGGTTAATCAGATGAAAACAAACAGCACAGGTACGTGCTGAACACTTTGCAGATGGACAGTTGTCAAACAGTTGTACATAAAAGGAATATTTTTTCAAATCGGTACTCAGTCCTCAAGTGCATCAAGACGTCTCTCTCATGTGGGATGAACCCCAGATACCACCATCCCTCACTGTTGGTGAATAAATCTTGAAAACCACCAGCTTTGGAGCTAAATAGCAGAGACTTGCTCTAGGGGTAACAGGATATGGGATGGGGGGGGGGCAGATAGGCATACCTCTCAATTGTCTCTGATTTTCAGGGACGCCTGATTTTGCCTCAAACTTTTACTCTGTCCCTCCTAAAACTTATGTTTCCATGACCAAACAGTGGGAGTTGTAAGCACAAAATAATGTCAAACATTAAAGTTACAGACTTGTTTTTCCTTAGAAGATGTATATACATTAAGTCCTTATTCTACCATCTTCCTGAGTGGATACCACCAATTTAGAAGATGTGTCCTGATTTTGGTCATTTGTCCCTGATTTTTAAGCCTTGTCCCTGAATTATGAGCCAGGAGGTTGACAGGTATGTGGGTAGGGTCTGAATGTATAGTGCAGCAATGCACCATGCTGCAATGTCTTGGGTTTCAAGCATGTGATCAGGCTAATGCACCTCTGAATGGAAAGAGGCATCGCTGGATTTAAGTGTGGTCCTGTCCAATAGATCAAGGGAGTGGGAAAAGAAGTGGAAAGAGATATTGTCACATTTTCAGCCTTTTTGGACCAAAGAATATGACAGTGCAGTAATATTATATGAAGGCAACCAAACAGATACTTGGCCTGTGCTGCCAGGTCTGAGAGTTTTATGGTGTTGTTAGTTGCTATACTGGTTGCTCCAAATAACTCCCAGCAGTCAGCATGCAATGCTTTGTGTGTAGCAGTCACTCTGCCATCAGGTTTTATATCACTGAACTGTTCTTCCTTGCGTGACTTGACAGCAACTATTAACTTCCTGCCTCGCGAGTGGAGAGCATCCAAGTATTTTGTCTCCGTTTACACCGCCTCGTTTTTGCACCAAAACAATCTAAAATGTGACTGCACCTTTTAAATATAAAACCAGGCAGGAATTTTGTTCACCAGTGCCTCAAGGAACTCAGTCTTGCTGTTCAGGAAAATCTAATAACAAAGTAAGTGTGCAATACTTGCAGGTACTAGATAAAGCGCCACAACCTATATTAAATCAGGAAATTTGATAATAGGAGTGGGATTAAAAGAGGAAGGAAACATTGCGGCATGGAATCCCTGTGATAGCATCACTGGAACTATCACAGTTAAACATAACCCCAGGAGCCTACGGACATCTGGAGCGTACACTGTGAAGTTCCCAGAGTCAGGACTAACGCTGGCGGCAGGTTGTTCTCCTACTCAGCCCCTACCTGTGGAACAAACTCCCACCCCTAGTGCAGGAAGCCTCCTCACTGATGAACCTCCGCACCAGACTCAAAGCCTGTATGTCTGATACTAGCACTTGTCATTGCCATGGCTCATGACCTCCCCACTTGCTTCTATCCTCCTAATATCCAGATCCTCCAAGCACCTTATCAGGTTCCACGGTGCTTCCCTCTGACATAGTACCACAGCTAATTTTCCACTTAACCATGCCAGTAGTAAACAATGAGTTTACCATGTAAAATTATATTTCTTCTGCACCTTTCGTTAATTCTACTGTCAACATATTTGTAAGGACTGATGCATGATGATAACCATGGCTCTCAATCCCCGTAGCCTAGCCTTGGTTGAGACTCCTCCCGCAGTGCAGGAGGCCCGTCCCGCTTCCTCCCGGGAGCGGGCGGAGGCACCACTATGGCAATCACCCTTGGGGTGAAGGCCCCCGTGTCGCTTCCACAGTCTGGAAGGCGGGTCCACGCCATCCTCGATGCCGTCGGTTGGTGCTGTCGAGGCCTCCGGCGCCGTCTGCGGTTCTAGGAGGCCTTGTTGGCGCCGTCTCGTTCTCGGCGCGGTACTGCTCGCGGTGCCGTGACCCTGGATTCAGGGGTCGCCTTTGCTATGTCTCACCTCGGCACCGCAAGGTCATTGGTCACGCCTGTCTTCGCGCCGCTTTCTCTGCTCTTGGCGCTGCTCGTGGCACGTGAGCCCAGGTACCATCATTGGCGCCGGTCCGTTTTGAGACCGTCAGCGCCGCCGGTACTTGGCGCGGGCGGGCGGTTCGTCGGTGTTGAGCGGCTCGGGCGGTCAGCGCCGTTTGACCTCAGTGCCGCCGTGGCACCGAGGCCTGGCGGTGTCAGCGACTCGGGACCGCCACTGGGGCTCGGCCGCGCTGTTTCTTTCCCGGCGGTGGACTTCCACGGTGCTGCAGTTGGCCCCAGCTCTGACCTCTGGTCCCGGCCGTCCCTGCCACCTTCTGCCAGCTCGCCTGGGCCGTGGAGGCGCTGGTGCTGCCTCAACCACTGCCACGACTTCTGGGCCCTTCGCGAAGGTCGCTTCTCGCCTCCTACCGCCTGGCTTAGGGCCTCGGATTCCACCTCTTCGGGGCTGGAGTCGGGCTCAGAGTCGGACGAGCAGTCACACCTTGGTTGCTCTGCACAGGAGGCTGAACCAGTGGTCTCTTCGACGAGTCGGAGTTAGCCCTTCTTGAGGAGCGCCAGGTTCCCCTCAGGTATGGGTTAGTGGCACTGACCAGCAGGCTATGATGCGTGCCACTATAGCCATGCAACCTGGCCTGGGGGTTCTGGACCCCTCAGCAGGTGTGCCCTCTCCTGTGGTGTGTCTTGATCGCCCAACTTTGGGGCCTATCGGAAGCCTACGGTGGGAGGGTGCTGCGCCTGGATTTCCCTCGGGACATCCCAGGGCTGCCAGCTACCTAGGCTGACCCTCCCGAGGACCAGGACTCTCTCAGACTCTGAGGGGTGAGGGTGTGAGGTCCCTGCATAGGCCTTCTCTGGGGTCCACCCGGTCCTGGAAGAAGCTGGAGTGCGGACTTCCATCCTTCCCTTCCGATCCTGGAGAGGGTCCCATTCTTTGGAGGCAGGGGACCGTCCTTCTGGACCCATACGGCCCGGTCGCCTCACTGGGGATTCTTCTGGGCGCAGCTTAGGCAGTACAATGTGGTTGTACAGCTGTTGGCTGTAGAGTCTCCGGGACACCTTCCCAGGTGTCCATGGTCCGCTCCTGGCCCTGGCAGAGGTCAGCCGATTCCTTCCCTCGGCTCTGCCCCTACCCTCTGCCGCATTCTCCAGCGCTCCCGGGCATTCTTGGTCCTACTGGGCCTCTCACCTGGGAGCAGTTCAGGCGGTGGCTTCTGGGTTCCCTGCCTATGTTAGGGCCTTGGACTGTCAGGTTTTTCAACCTTCCCCGAGCAGCCACCCTCGGAGCATATGGTGACCTCCAGCTCTTCATCCCCTCTTCTGGGGAGAGGAACCATCTGTGCACATCTCTCCTGCCGCTGATCTCTCAGAGTATCAGCGTTTCCTCACGAGGATGTTGGAGGACCTTCACCTTCCCCCATCTGCGAGCAATCCAGAGCATGTGGCGACGCCTTTCTAGGCGATTTTGGGCGGCCAACCTTGGTGCCCCGCGCCTGCTCCCTTCGGGAGGCGCCCATGCTTCTGGCAGAGGCCCTCTCCGGAGTTCCTGCCCTAGGGACCTCAGCCAGAGGTATTGCGCCTCCAGAGTCTCCAGGTTCTATGCCTCATCCGCAGTCCAGATTGACGCACCTGGACACTCCTGATGGGCTTCACACCTCCACGTGACCGCCCCCAGATCAGGACTCTTCGGATTCGATTCTGGGGAGGAGGACTTTCACTTGGCACGGTTGCTTCTCTCCATCTCCTCCCATCAGGCCCACTATGCAGCCTACAACAGGTTCTTGTGGTCAGCGCTGGGTCAATTCCTAGCTGCTTTGCCTGACTCGGGAGCAAACCAGGCAAGCCATCGCTCTCTCTGCACGTGGCCTGGGCTAGCAAGGCACAAGCAAGGCATCTTACTCGCCAGTGAGGTAGCTACCAGGGTAGTAGGGAGGCGATCTGCACCAGAAGATCGGCGTGGCTTCGCTCTTTCCCGGTTGTCACCCTTGGCCTGGCATAGGGTGATCTGCTCCACTCACCAGGAACCTATCTCTTTTCCCGTGAGGGCGGAGACGACATCTGGCCGGGCAAATTCCTTCCCTCCGGGACCCGTCTCGCTCTCCCCTCTCGGGCCTCTTCAGGCCCAGAGGTTCCTCTCCCTTAGTGTGCGTCACCCACTGAGGGCTAGGGACTCTGTCCCTAGGGTGCATTAGTCTACCCCTCTGGGGTGCTTGGTACTCACCCATCTGTGATGAATGGTGAAGATTGACACAGATAAGATATAGAAATTACGCTTACCGTAATTATGATCTTTCTGTGTATCTTCATTCATCACAATCCCACCCGCCATCCCCTGGGGCTTCAGTCTCTGGATCCTCCTCCTCTGTGCCTCCCCTCTTTGGCGGGGTAAAGTTGGGACACACAGGGGTAAATTTCTCCCAAAGTGCGGTTCAAGTGGCACTTCCTCTCTACTAATTATCTACACCCCTACAGGGTGAGAACTGGTGGTTGCCCTCCTTCTGTTATCCTTCCTTTAAAAAAAAAAAAAAAAAAAAGGGGGGAAAATCCTTTTTTCACCAAATGTCTTTACAGAGAGTGTACTGACTCCCTGTACCCTGTCCTTCTCCAGAATAGCCGACTCTGCTTTTGGGGTTTGCCAGTTATTCTGTGCCTTGAATTCTGGCAGGTGAGCTTTGCCACTCCTTGCAGTTCCTATACACTCTGGTGACGGACAAGGGTCTTGGATTCTTGTCACCTCTCACTCTCCTAAATTCTCTCTCCCCTCCCTCCCTTCTTCCTTTTCCAGAGATTGGGGCCCCTACCCAATCCCTTACTTCTTTCTATGCTGTCCTCTCAGTCGTTATTTCTCCTTTTAGTTCAATTTCTCTTCCTTTTCTGTCCCTTGGACTCTCTTGTCCCACCCTCCATCCCTTCCTCTTACCTCTCCGGCGACTCAGAACTGGTAGGCAGGCGGAGTTGACACAACAACGGCTAATCCTCAGGCACCACACATGATAAAATGCGGCCTCGAGGGCGGTGCCGATGCTGCGTCTGCTGCCCTATCCTTTTAAAAAAAAGAGGCCCGGGTCCTGATCTCCGCCAGTACCCATCTGTGATGAATGGTGAAGATACACAGAAAGATCATAATTACGTAAGAACGTAATTTCTATTTCTGCAGTCTCAAATTTCCAAACTGGGAAACTAGGGATTTGAAGTTGCCCCGGGGCCTTGATCCTGGACTGTACCATCAAGTTTAAGAAGCAGGTTTCCTGTTGAGCTAATAATAAATCCTGATCCTTTATTTAGCCTGGTTGCTTATTTTTCTCCCTTTATTATATCACTCCATCTGATTTTGATATTCTCCTGCTCAAAAGGAAAACGTTTTCTCAGACTTACTTAACTTTAGCCGGGGTCTAGTTCAGGAGTCTGTACTGACATCATATACGATGGGTGATGTACAGTACTGTATTAGGAGAAAGAAAATGAGCACCCAGGCCACACCAATACAGTACATTATGAAGGGGACTAGTATTGGATACAGCAGCATACAGTACTTCAAAATATTAAGTAACACCGTGCTACTTTGAAAACGAATTAGAAACATAGAAACATAGATTTTGACGGCAGATAAGGACAGCTTGGCCCACCTAGTTTGCTCATTTCCTTACCTATTGGATAAGCTGCAGAGCCTAGTTGACCAACAGCCTACTTCTTCCTACCCCCACCAGAATTGCCTTATGTCTGTCCCATGCATTCTTGAATTACCCACTGTTTTTGACCCTCGACCTCTTCAGGAAGGCCGCTCCATGTGTCCACCACCCTGTCTGTGAAAAATACTCCTCACATTGCCCCTGAGCCATCCCCTTAATTGTTTTAATAATTTTATGTCCATTTAATAGCAGTACTGTTTTAACATGAGAATGAAACAAGATTGAAAGTATAAGATAAAGGGTACCATAAAATTAAAAGCGCCAAAAGTTAGTCCCTTGATATCAGAAGCTGCGGTCATCATGGGATCAAAAACTTGTCTGAGCACTAGGAAAATGTTTACCAAGTAAAATGTGGACAGGAGAGGACAATTAATAAAAATACTTTGATTACTGAACTGTAATAAAAGATCCCTCCTAAAAATGGACAAATACGGTTACTAAAGCCCAGTGATAGCAAAATGTATCATGATGCAGGTGACCTTGGTTTCAAAAGAAGTTTGGGATGCTAGCACAGGACAGCCAAAGGTCAGGGGTGTTGCTTTCAGCAGCCCTTGGTGCCACATTTGTGGCCACAGTGACCCCTGCAGCAGGTTAAGGAGAGGTCAGCCTTCTTCCACAGGAAGAAACTGTGACTGACAAGCCCATCAGGGACATGGCATGGTATTATGAGTGAGGTGGTAGACACCAGAAAAAATGGGGCAAAACATGATCTTCCAGAAATCGAGCTTCACCATTGATTCCCACCAGTGGCTCTGAGTTGGAGATGCTAGGACCCAGCGGAAGCCAGAACATTTCAGAGGCTTGCACCGAGGTAGGCAGCATGCATGCATAGCACCATGAAGCAGCACATTTGGCCACCTGCTTACATCAGTGCTAACCCTCAACCGCCTCCATTCCTTTTGCCCTTCTAAGTGCACATCAGAGTTTCATTCACCTGCCAGGAGTCAGAACTTCACATCTATATGACAACAGAATTCAGTTCTCTCACTTTTAATGTTTAAAGCTAGAGTTTGTTATTTTGTGTCAGTTTATTGTTTTGTTGCAAATTAGTGTCTTTTCAACACTACGGGCATCAGTGGTCGAAGGTCAAGTAGGGAACCTTAAGAGGCTGACTGCTCCGGCAGTGGGGCTGTGTCCAGTCCACTTTCCCCTTCAGGGAAGGGTTCTGACCAATTCAATTCAATTTTATTTTTACCAGGAAATACACCATTGAGATACTCATTTACAAGGTGGTCCTGGAGGGACAACACAAGATTATAGAAAAAAGTAAACACAACAGAGTTTATACAATACAGAGTGGGTAGTACATAACAAGTAGACAGTCCAAGTACACAGAGTTTGATTATCTAACATAAGTGCTAAAACAGCTAACCTAACAAATTAGGTAACAGAATAAGAGGTACTGTAATGTTGAGAATGTAGAGCAAGAGGTAACAAGATGGGGAAGGCAAGAATACAAGAACAAGAAGAGGGAAGGAGAGAGTACAGGGGCTAGTAGAGAATCAGAAGAGGAGTGGTAAGAGCAGAGGCAGACAGAGGAGTATAAAAGGGAAGCAGATAGTGTTGGAGAGCAGTTTAAACTGTGTATGTGCCATACATGAACCTCTTAAGGGGAGGGACTAAGAGTAACACGAGGGTTTTCCTTCAGTAGAGGTTTTAGAAGCAATATGAAGGTGGATAAGCTAACAAAGTGAGTCAGCTTTAGGATACTTTGGAGTGAATTCCACAATGCTGGGAGTGCATAGCTGATAGATGAGGTGCCAAACGGGATCTGATCCTCTGGTGTCAAGCAGAATATAAGTGTATTTCAAAGAGAGTATGCACAAGGCATGAACTTAAAGATATTGGATATGTATAGGGGAGTTTTTTGGTGAGGGCTTTTAAAGGTCCAGATAGAGGCATTTGCCAGCTTCTGGTAGATAATGAGATCCAGCCCATTTGGAGGTGGAGTGAGCAGTGGTGTGTTTTGAATGGGGAATCTGTCACAAATGTTAAGGCCCCATGATACAATATGTCAAGCTTCTCAAGAACAGTTTTGGGGCAGTTACTGTAAAGAAAGTCTGCATAATCAGTAGGTGGGAGGAACATTGTTTGCACTAATCTTAATTTTGCTTCATAGGTGAGTAGGCGTTTGATACGAAAAATAGCCCCGTCTTTATTTTAACTTTTGGAGGCTCTTCAACATGTGGATACAGGAAAGCTTACAGTCCAGCCAAAAACCTAGATATTTAAATGTGTCCACTTTTTCCAGGGATTCACCCAACATAGTTGTAATAATGAAATTGACAGGCAGGTCTCTTATGGAGGTAGCTTTAGTTAGTGGAGGGATGAACATGATTATGGTATTTTTGGCATTGGGTGAAGTTTCAGTCATAGTGGATTTTGCTGTAGCGTATTAAATTCTTGTTGTAGAACTGCAAGCGGATTCCATCGAGGGCGAAAGCATGTAAAGTACAATATCATCTGCTAATATATGAACACTAGCAGTGTTAATATTGGTGGTCAATATTATTGATATATATTGCGAATAACAAGGGGCCCAGGATTGAACCTTAAGGACCCCTCTCAGAAGTGTTTTACTGGGAGAGGTCACCCTGTGCTTTCACCTGTTGCTGCTCACTAACAAAATAGCAGGAAAGCCATTTAAGGGCAGTATCGCTAAACAAAGGTTTTTTAGTAGGGTCAATAGTAGGTCGTGGTCCACAGTATGGAACGCTTTACTTAAATCTAGGAACAGTGTGGCTACATGATGTTTAGCATCGGGACCATTTGCCAGTCATTAGTGACCTTGGCTAGTGCAGTGACGACCTAAAACCAGACTGCAGAGGATTTAATAGTTCATGGTTTTCCAAGAATTTCTTAATTGAGTATTTACCAGTTTTCGAGAAGCTTCGACAAAATGGGTAGTAAGGAAATGGGTCTGTAGTTTAAGTCACTCGGATCATCGGATTTAAACAGAGGATAACCTATGCTGTTTTCCACTCTGGTGGGAGTGCCCTTGGAGAGGAACATGTTAGAAAGGTGAGTGATGGGCAGGGCTAGTTGATAGTGCCCTAATTTTAGTAAAGACGGTCAATTTGATCAGCCCCTGCACTTTTTTATATCTATGGAGGTTAGGAGGTCTTCTACCTGTTTAAGTGTGACGAAGTGAAGCTAAAATTAGCTGAGCTGGTGAAAGACCATTGGATGGTTCAGTGCCTTAGAGGTAGGACAGTCCTCCAGCAAGAACAAAAAGAAGTCCTGATCCTGCACACACTCTATGTCGAGGTTCAGGCACCATTCGGTTTTGATTTCTGCCTCTGCCAGTCAGAAGGGAAGAGACAGCAATGGCTGAGGTCATCCTTTTGAGGTTGCTGTGATACTCAGTTTCTGGAGTTGGAGGTCCTCACTGCAACCCTTGGTGTCATTGAGGCTTCTGGCTATGGGAAATCAGTATTTTGGGCCTGGAGTCCCTCTCTGTCTGTAGGTGGATTCAGTGGGTAGTTCCTCCTGGGCAGTTCTTATGGAGCACTGGGTGCAACATCTTGCCTGGATAGCACCACAAGTGGTTGCAAGCCCTGACTCTTAAGGGCATGTGGAGCTGGTACCATAGGTGGTGCCATCTGGCCAGTATTGTGTTTGTGTCTGGCAACGGTCTTAGGGTCCTTGCTGACCCACTGGTTGCCCATCATCCCAATAGAGATGAAGCTGGCCATGGTGCCATTGCTGGTCACTTTGGTGCTGGCTGGGTCATTAATATCAGTTCCAGTGTCAGTTCTGGCACTGGGTTTGGGCTGTTTGGGGCCTGGCCTTCCACCAGAATTGGCACCAGTTCCAGCAGCACCCTCCCCAGTGCCAGATTTATTTTCAGTTCCAGTGCTGCTACTGGCACCTACTCCTCATCCTTCAGGGTCGGTGTCTCTGGTGCAGCCCCATGCTGGGTTAGCGGACCTGCAGACCCCAACTCTCTTGTATTCCTTTTCCATGGTTGGTACAAACCTCATTATTTCTGAAGTTGGTGATGGTGACTCTTCTATAGTCTGGACACTTTGGACCGAGTTCCTGTAGCTGTACCTCAGGGGATCTTTTGTTCCAAACTCTGCTCAGAAATATGCATTCAACACTAAATTTCAAGCCAGCAGCCATTGACCAGGGTAAGTGCCTCTGGCTGGAGTTCCTAAATGTGTCTAATATGCAAGTCAGTTTCATTCCTCCAATTCTTCCCACATTCGAGGCCCTATCTGATGTAGTCTGGCTCAGAGCTGCTTCAGTGGCAGCTGTCCCCAAGCAGGCTGACAAAAATACACTCCTCCTAAAGGTAAGTCAGTGTATGTCACTCAGCTCATACTGTAACTGATGCTATTGATCTTCCTGGACTTAAGTCTTCACCATTTATTAATACTGCTGGGACCCTGCAGGAGCCAAATGTCTTCAGGAGGTCTGGCACTGAGATAGGACCATTCATGCGTGGCACCATGAGGCTGGCTCATGCCTGTATAGGCTATTTTGGTGTCAACCCTCCAACTGCCTCAGTTTCATTTTTCACCACCGCTGGTGCTTCAGTGATGATGTTGCTCACCCACTGGGAGTCAGATCTTCATGTCTATACAACACCAGCATCTAGTCTTTCAGTTCTAGTCTGATTTATTATTTTCCATGAAAGTGAAAAAAGATCTTTTATTATTTTCTTCTTAGCTGTGCGGTCGAAGGAGTTGACCATGGAAGGAGACAGTGATGGTAGGGAGAGGGACTCTTCATTGAAAGGCTGCTCTGGCAGCTGGGCTGTGTCTGGTCCACTGCCCTCTCCGGAGGGCGGCTCTGACCACGGGCAGTCTGGTGTTTGGAAGAAAGGACAGTCTTTCAGTAAACACAAAAAAGGGCCCATTCCGTTCCACTTCGGGGACCTGGCACCACTCTACCTCAAGTTCTTCCTCTTCCGGTCAGAAGGGAAAAAACTGTACCACTTGAGGTTACCCTCTGGTACGTCTGTCAAGAGGTCTCCAGGGGTTGGGAGTAGTAGCCACCTCTGGCTCTGTCCAGTTCCCTGATGGCCTCCACTCATGATCGCTCTGATTCTCAACACAGGAGCCCCTCTGTCCTCTTGTGGGGTTTTCAGTGGCAGTTTCATCACTGGGCTGCTGTTATGGAGCAGTGGGTACAGCATCTGTCTTGTTTGCCCTTTCTCATGGATCTGGTACTGGGGCCTTCGGGCCTAGATGCCCTGGAGCTGCAGTTGGGACCTTCGAGGCAGGTTGAGCACTCAGTGCCAGCAATGGAAGTTCCCCTTGCTGGGGCCCACGCCACTGATGCCGATTCCACATGCCATCCCCCATTCCATTTCCTCACAGGGACTGGCACAGGTGCCATCCTCTTCCCCTCTTTCTTCTAGGTTTGGGTTAGGTGTTTGGATGGCTTCATCTCGACCAGGCTGGTGCTAGCTCCCGTGGTTCTATGCTTAGTTTGGTGCTGGGCTCTTTGGTGCTGGCACTAGGCATGGTTACGGTGCTTGTTGTGGTGTCTCCTGTTTTTCCTCTTCACAGACCAGGTCACAGCCTTTTAGGCTGCGCCTGCCCTCTGAGAGGGACATGGAACAGGATGAGTCTGATCCCGACCTCATCATTTCTGAGGAGGGGTTGAAGACTCCTTCTACAGCCTGGATAGTAAATCAACAGTACCAGCTGAAGACCTGGTGGGGACCTCTCATTCCATTCCTTACTTAGAATATGAGGGCAACCATGGCTCTTCAGAGTTCTTCTGTGGATCCAGGTAAGCTTTGCACCTCGAGTGGCTTCATGTCCGAAATATGCGAGTGAACCTTACGCCACATGTTCCCCACCCTTCGAGACTCTGTCTGAAGGTGAGGCTCACCTTATTCCTCCCATTTGAAAGTCCATAAACTGAAAATATGTCCCTCCCAAGAAGAGACCCATTTTAGCCTCTCAGTCCATCGCGGATGTGCTGGTTGTCCTTGCTGAGAATGACAAAGCTGTTCTACCTCAAGAATCATGGAATCTAGCCAGCAGAAAAGGACTATTCTGCCCATCTAGTCTGCCTAGAGAACTCTCCGCCTTTCTACCTCACACCCTTCCCTCCCTCCCCACCCTGGAAGTATCAGTACATCCTATTTATAAGGAATCTTGCAAGAGTGATACTATGAAAAAGAGCTTTGATAGTCGCCACTCTAGGCATGAGTAATGCCAGCTATCAAGGGCACTTCTTTCAATCGAATATGCCCTCTGAATTTCCCGTAAATCTCTAGTGGAAGATCTCCAAGAGTCTGACTTAAAATTGAGATTGTATAGACTGTTACCCAGGGAATGAATGTGATAGCTAACAGTTGAAAGCGCCCATGGACGACATGACATAGCTTCCAGGGTGGCTGCTATGGAATCTGCATTAGAAGACATTCCTGGCTTCAGACAGGATTTTCCCTCTGATGCTCAACAGCAGGTAATGAATGTCCCTTTGATAGTACGTATCTGTTCTGCCAACAGGTAGAACAAGTCCTGCAGGCCTCTCAGAAAACCAGGACTGCCATTAAAACAGTCAGGTCAGCTCCTTCAGCTCCTCAGAGGCAGGAGCATCAGTTTTTTCATAACAGGCAGCCGTGTCAAGGAAGAGGCTGATGAGCCCTAACAAACATCAGTCTCTTCAGCCAAAAGAAGATGCAGCAGAAGGCACAAGGGCCAAAAGCATCCGTGCCACCCTCTGAAAGTCTGGCCCTGGTTTCACTTCAGCTGCTTGAGGTGGACCTTTTCTCAGCAGTGGGAGGTTGTCTGACTCAACTTCACAACCAATGGAAGTCTATCACCGCAGACAAGTTGGTCCTCAGGATAGTTTGAGAAGAATTGCTCTAGCTTTTGATTCCCCAAACCTTCCGTGAGTGATAGCACACTCTGGCAGGCGTTCAGTCAGACCTTCTCACTTTATCCGTATCTGAAGAGGGACATTAGTTACTGGAGGGGTGTGCAGCGAGGAGCTGCAAAGATGACCAAGGGGCTGGGGACTTATTACGAGAGGAGGTTGAAGGAGTTGAACATGTACTCACTGGAGGAGAGAGAGACAGGGGTGACATGATTGAAACCTTTAAATACATGAAAGGAATAAACAAGATGGGTACAGAGGGCTGTTCAAAGTAAGGGAGGGGAGGGAGGGCCACCAGGGGCCATGTTATGAGATTAGAGTGAGGAAGGTTCAGGAGGGAGATGAGGAGACACTTTTTACAGAGAGGGTGGTGGCTGGGTGGAATGCGTTACCTGCTGAAGTGGTATGCAGTAAAACAGTGGACTGCTTCAAACAAGGATGGGACAGGACAAGGGGAGGGTTAATGAAGGGGAAGGGTGGAAGGAGGGCAGCTGCAGAGATAAGGGTGCTAGCTGCACTTCGAGCGAACTGATTGAACCTCTAGGCCTTTACTCTGCTGCTGGAATTTCGTGATGTCGAGAGATAATGGGCCTTCTCAAAACAGAGCAGTGGAAGTAGTCTCTGGGCACAGCGAACACAGGTTTCTACTCCTATTACTTTCTGGTTTCAAAGAAGACAGGTGGCGACTTCCCATTCTCAACCTCAGAAAGCTGAACAAGTTCTTGTTCTGGGAGAATTTCAAGATGATCTTCTTATGGACGCTCCTACCACTTCTCCAACAACTCGACTGGCTGGCATCCTTGGACATGCAAGATGACTACCAGCACATTCCATTACACCCAAACCACCACAAGTACCTTTGCTTTGTGGTCATGGGTCAGTACTACAAATTCAGAGTCCTGGCCTTTGGGCTGTCCTCAGCACCTCGTGTCTTTACTAAGTATTTTGCAGTCCTCACTGCACATGAAAACTCATCATTCAATTCTTCTCCTGCCTAGACAATTGGCTTTTCATGAAGCCTGTCAAGGCAGAAGATACAGAAAGCAGTATCCATAGCATCTCAGTTCCTCACCCATGGGGATCCTGCTGAACATAGAGAAGTCAAAGCTCCAGCCATCCCACCAGCTTTTCATTATAGAGGCCTCTTAGACACTACAAAGCAAGGACATTTTTCCAGAGGACAAGAGGAATGACATTCTACAGATGGCTGTCTTCATCAGGGGTACAACCCTGTACGAGCTCACTCCATACAATGGATGTTGGGTCTCATGGCTTCTTCCTATTTCACAGTGCCTCTGACCCAGCTGCAGGTGAGAACCACTCAGTGGATGCTCAGCAGTCAGTGGTCCTGACTCACATAGTCCGTCTTACCCCATCAAAGTGACACAGCCCCTGAGTCGGTCACTTGCATGGTTGGATACAAGAGGACAACCTTCTACAAGGTCTGCGCTTGCCCCACCAGAATCTAAGATCACCATCACTAAAGATGCATCTTCTTGGCTGGGGGCTCACTGCCAGGATCATCATTCTCGGGAGTTTGGACCCAGGCAGAGTCTTGTCTTCACATCAGTGTTCTAGAGATGAGAGCAGTCCTGTACACCCTCTGAGTCCTAGAAGAGGTTGTCAGTCACAAAGTAATCCTTCTTCAGGCAGGCAACAAAGTTGTGATGTATTTAATCAACAAGCAAGGCGGGGCACATTCCTACCCTCTTTGCAGAGAAGCCATGAGGGTATGGAGTGGTGCTCAACCACAGTGTTCTGATTCAGGCAGTTTACCTGCCAGGGCTCAGAACAATCTGGTGGATGACCTCAGCAGGACAGAAGCAGATCCTCACAAGTGGTCACTAGCACCAAACATCATGCAGTCGCTCTTTGACAAGTGGGGCAGTCCAGACCTGGACCTTTTTGCGTCCCCACCCAATGCAAAATGCCTCTATTCTGCTCCAAAAATCCAGAACCTGGCATTTTCTGTCAGGATGCATTCTGGCTGCAGTGGACAAGATGTTTTCTGTACTCATTTCCTCCTCTTCCACTAGTTCAGGGGTGCTACTCAGGCTGGAGGAGCATGGGGCAAGATAATTCTAATTGCACCATACTGGCCTCAGAAAAGTTGGTTCCCTTTGATCAACAAGTTGTCAGAAGCCCCTCCAAGACAACCTTTGAGAATCAAGCCCCAAGTCTTGCCATACTTGGATGACTAGCTAATTTCAAGCCCATCCAGACAGGACACAGAAGAAGCAATAACCACTGCTTCTCAGTTCTTCACTTCAATGGGGTCTTGCTGAACCTTAGAGTTACTTCTCTGGCCCTTACAGCCACTGCTGTTCACTGAAGCTCTCTGGACATAACCTGGGCCCGTGCCTTCCTTCAGAGAATACTGCAGACTGTAAGCAATTCTGCAAATGGTATGCTATAACGTGAGAGCAAGACTGTGCAAGCCCACTTCATGCAGCACATGCTGGGTCTGATAGCCTCATTAGTGTTCACATTGCCTCTTGCACTTTTGCACATGAGGACAACTCAGTGGATGCTCAGTGCATGGTGGTCACAGGCATCACAGCCTCAGACTTACCCCATCCATGTCACCAAGTTCCTGGTTTGGTCTATCACAGGGTGATCATTGGAGGCAACCTCTTCCAGGACTTCCTCTTCTCCCAACCAGAGCCTCAGGTGACTCTCCCTATGGATACTTCCTCCTGAGGTTGGGAGCCTACTGTCTGGGCATCCAAACACAATGTGTCTGAGAGTAATCAGAGCCTCATCTCCACATCAACTTACTGGAGATGTGAACTGATCTCCCAAGAATCAGTCTTCACCATTCATAACTGGTGGGTCTATACTGGAGGTGCTAGGACCTTGTGGGAGTGTATAGCTTTAATATTTTGGAGTGGGGAGCTGATGTTGGGGATGGCACCACCCATAGAGCAGATATATGACGTGGCACTCATGGACTGGCCCGTAATAGATGCCCGGCTTCCCCTTCTCCTCAGTTTGTTTTCCTACCATAGAGGCTGCATCTCCGTAGGAGCATTCTGCATAACTGTGTCACAGTTCTGACGCTGCCTTTTCCTCGATACTGCATTTCAAGTTTGATGCCACACCAATCTGTTCGACATCGATCTCTTTCTTTGTTTTCCGCTATACCCTAGTACAGCACTGAGTGCTGTTTTTGCTGCATTTTTACTTTCCTTCCAGTTTGGTCATGTCCGGTCCGATGCTGAAATTCCAGTAAAGCTAAGGGAATGGATCTTCCCCTAAGCATCAGTGCCCCTGCAGGAAGAACATGTCCATTTGCACCAGTGACGGATGTTTCGCCTGCCTGGTTGAGACTATAACATGGATTGTTGCAATGCTTACTTTCAGTGGACCTCTGTACCTCAAGCTTTGGGCTGTGATGTTGGGACAGGACACCCCAAACTTCAGAGACTGGCATCGCACCCAGGACTCCATGTTCAGGCCCCTGGCTCTTCCCCAGAGCACCCTCCTGGTACTATACATTCTGAGGGAGAACAGGCCTCAAGATGCCTGGGGAGGTCTGTGGGACAGCCAGCCTCCTCCAGTGGGCTGGATTGGCACCTCCAAGTTCAGTGCCGCCTTGGGGCCCAGCTACCCCTGGTGGTGGTGTCATAGGTATACACTGGGCCTGAACCAGTGAGTCCCTCAGCGGTGTGGCCCAGTGCTAGTTTTGTTCCTGGCACTGAGGCCAGTGCCAGTGAGTGGGGAGGTGCTGTCCAGTGGTGAGTCCCTCCTGCTGCCTTTTGCGGCACCGGGAGAAGAAGGGTCCTGGGTGTTGCACAGCTGTAGATCTCCCTGATCTCAGAGGACAAGGATTGGGATTTACCTGACTGGCTTCCTGACTTCAGTCAGCCAATGGACTCTTCTCAGCTAGTCCTAGGCCTTCGCCATCATTGGAGCCTCAGAGTCCCCTCCCAGTGCTGGCCATGGCGCTTGCTTCCCTGCATCCCATGGTCCTGCTTGTGGTGCCTGGAATGTTTCTGGTGCTAATGCTGGTGGCGATGACGGCACCAAGCCTGGCGCTGGGTCAGTGTCTGGTGATGCCTCTGGTGCCGAGTCAAGTTCTGGTGCCATCCGCAGCACTGACTCCAACTCCAGTGCTGCTGGCGGTGCTGAGGAGGTTGCTGGTGCCATTCGCTGTGCTGGGTTCCTCTCACTTCCATCTCTGGCTCCATAACTTTAGTTAGGCCTCTCTCTGAGAGGCAGAGCCCTTTCAGGTGAGGTGGGGATCTGGAGGTCAGGGTCGGCGCTGCGCTCTATGTCCAGAGTGGCTGGGGGCTCTGGAAGGAGTTGTAGTCCTGACTCTGGCCTTCTGCCCCACCCCCAGAACTGTCAGGACATGCAGTAGGTGGGTAAGGGGACCCTCTGGGACCTGTCTGTCCAACCTCCCCACCTGGGAGTTTCCCTGAGGGCACCACGCTGATCACCCCGCTATGGTTGGGCATTCCAGGGTAGGTGAGCCACAGCCCCTCTCTGCATGAGAGGTCACCTGTTCACCCTTAGTGCCCTGGCAGAAGACCTGGCCTGGTCCTGCATGACCCTCCTTCTCCTCCTCCTCCTCCTCTACCTCTCCCACCCCCTCCCAATTCATTCACATATCTGGACTGTGGTTATGCGTGTATGGGCTGCCGCCCGTTGGCTCACGCTAGAACTAATGGGCATGCAGCCCTACCGAGCTGTCAGTCAGTCGGCGATGGAAGCGGGTGGCAGGCGGGAGGGGTGCTGCCGCCCACGGCTGACAGGGTGGAGGAGTGGCGGTGGGGCTCAGTGGGGGTACACTAGACCACCAGGGTAATAGGAGTGTGTTATGAGTTACAGATGCCCACGATCAGGCAGCGATCAGTCCGCTGGACCACCAGGGATATTGGACATGGGGGTTACTATACCGATGCCCGCGATCGGGCAGAGTGTGGTCCACTGGACCACCAGAGATATAGGATGGGGCTTATTCTTGGAGACAAATGCCCGCGATAGGGCACATAGCGGTCCACTGGACCATGAGGGATATTGGACGGAGGGGTTTTAGACAAATGCCCGTAATCGGGCTGCAGAAGCGTCGGTCCCCGATGGCTGCTGCCTGGCAGGTGCCAGGCGCAAGTCATCGGAGATAGGCGCATCTGCATGCGAGCGAGATGCAAATGGGGCCATAATGAGATGCAAATGGACCCACGTGCTCCTTTGCATAAATTATGGCCCCATTTGCATGTCCCTTTGAATATCGCGAGGTGCTGTGCATAGCGCAATGGCACTTGTGCTAGCGCATCTCCATGCTCCATCGGCCATTTCTGCGCTGGCGCAGTGCTCGCGCCATGCACAGTGGTGGCTAGGGTGCGATATCCAAAGCTGCTAGCCATAGCACAGCTCCATTGAATATCACCCAGGCCACACCCCTGTGCAACAAAGTTGAGGTGCGCCCAGGCTTGCGCCACAGCCTGGCACAGTTTGAATATCCGGGCAAAGTGTCAGGAACCTGTCAGAGTCTCTTCTCCACATCAATGTGTTGGAAATGTGACCTGTATTTGTATGACCTAGAGCCCTAGTGGTTCTTGTCAGCTACAAAACAGTCCTCTTCCATACAGATGACAGTCTGTTAGGTATAGCATGAGCAAACAATGGAGAGCACACTCTTTCTTGTCTGCAGAGAAGCTATGAGTGTCTGGAAAGGGGACCTGAAGCAGAAGGTCCTTTTCAAACCATTTATCTGCCAGGAGTCTAGAGCATACTGTCATGTGAGCTAGCCAAACAGGGACCCATCTCCATGAATGACTTAGTGAGATCACTGTTCAATGAGTGGGGTACCCCAGATGTGGACTTTTTGCATCCCCACTAAACACCAGATTCCTCAAGTCTGCTCCAGAAGGCCAGGATATGGTATTTTCTGTTAAGATGCATTTAGACTGCTGTAGCAAAATCTTTTCAGTATGCATTCCCTCCAATCCCCTAGTGCAGAGGTATTGCTTAAGTTGGAGGTGCATGTGGGAAGATCACTGTGATCGAATCGTGTTGGCCTTAACAGGTATTATTTTCTGTTTTAAACAGGCTCTTAGCAAACTGAGGATCTTCCCAGTGTCAGTCTTCACCATTCATGACTGGTGGGTGTTAGCCGTGAGTGCAGCACCCGTGGGAGATTTTTTTCAAGGGAGAGGACCTGTGGCGCTTGCCCACGAGTCCGATGTACATCATGGTGCTCGTGGGCTGGCCAGTAACGGCCACTGGCTCTTCCTCCACCTCAGTTCTGTTTCTCCTGCCATTAGAGACAACACCTTGCATCCTACTGTGCTCTACTGCGTCAGCGGTCTAGTTTTAAGCAGCACCGCTATCTCAAGTTCAGGACCATTTATATCGATGCTGTTGACAACGCTCATCTCTGCTCGCTTCTGTTCTGCGCTCAAAGTCACTTGATGCTATTCCTGAATCTTGGTAAGACCTTTCCAATTATTTTTCTTTAGCCGAACAGCATTGAGTCTGTACTGTATTTGTGATTTAATTTCTTGCTCGTGATCATGCCTGGTTCAGGGGACAGTAAGCACTCTTCTCAGGTGGGCTGGCCTCCCATATGTCAGTGTCCCTGCGGCCGGCAGTTTTCCACAATGGACCAGAATGATATTTGCTTTACCTGCCTTGGAGCTGAGCATGACATGGATCACTGTGACACCTGCTTCTCGATGCACCGCCACCTTCTCAAGCACTGCACTTTAAATGTCATCAGGGCTCCACCTGACTTATGGAGCGTGCGGTGCTTTGTCGGGCCAAGTGTAGGTCTCTTTGCCCTTCCTCTGGGGCCCCTCCCAGGTCTGTAAAGTCCAGTGAGAGGAGGCCTCCTCTTCTTCAGCCTTGCCACAGAGGAGATCTCTACCGTGGTGCCAGAGGACCGGTCTGGCTCCACTGAGGGCTGGGCCAGGAGAGCTGCCTTAGCAGTCACCTCTTCAGAGGTGCAAACTCCTCATTGTCAGGGCCAACAATCACTGGGTCCGTGCAGGAGGCACTCTTTGGCACCACCTTGGGTGATCGGGCAGCACCGTGAGGGGTGCTGGGCTCACTTCAGTGGTGCCTTCTAGGCGCCAGAGGGGAGAGCCCCCGGGTCACCAGTCAAGAGGTCTTCTGGATCTCCTCCTCCCCAGAGTCAAATGATCAGGGAGGCCGAGCCAGACTGGTGATCTGACTCCTCAGAGTCGGTGGGTCTCTGGGGCACAGGACCCTTGTGCCTCCCAGGTGCCCTTTCCCGGCTCCAGTGACTATGGCTGGTGCTGACTCTTGTGCCAATAGTGGCATTGGGAGTGTGGCGAGGTCAGCGGCCCTGGGGCTGGGGTGAGGTGCTCCAGGAGTTGGGGAGGGGTGGCTGCCGTCCCCAGTGCCATCTCCCTTCCGGATGCTAGGGCGGAACCCCTCCCTCTGCGGTTCTACTTAGGGGTGTATGCGGAGTTGGGAAGTCCTATGGCACAGGGTGCGAGGAAGAGGTCTTCTTCTCAGAGTTAACGGGGTTGAGGGGATGGGGAGAGGAGCTGCGGCACTCCTCTGTAGTCCTTTGAGGTTTGGGGAGGAACCGCACTACTGAGCCCAAGTTCTCTCCCGCATCCCTTTCTAGGGAGTCCTCATTGGTGGGGTCTGGGTCTGCCCTTCTGGATTCATGCGGCCCTGGTCCCTCATAGGGATGCTTCCCCACCAGGTTCAGTCTGGACCATTTCAAGTTTCTCGGCTGGTGACAGAGAAGACCTTCTGACTCCCTGGTCATCTGGGATCTCCTGCTAGGTCTTCTAGCCCTGGCAGAGGCACCCACTTGCTGTGGTACATTCTTCTCCCTTGCATCTGTGTCCAGCCCTCTTCTCCCAGGTCATATGGGTCCTTTGGTCCTCTGACCTGGAAATAGTTCAGATCCCAAGCTGCGGATTTCCCCACTGTGTTAAGGCCATGGACAAACAGATCTTTCGCCTGTCTCCTCTCCACAGCTGGAGTCTGAATCATCAGGTTCCTTGGCCTCCTCGTCTTCCTCCATTGAGGAAGAGGAGTCCTCTATCCACCTGTTCTCTGATGCTGATCAGACACAGTATCAGCACTTCTTGGGACCTGCACATTTCTTATGTTGCTCGCTCACAATACTGAGCATACGATGCAAGCCTTCTTGGGCGAATACAATCACCTGGTGGTCCTGTCCTGTCTATCCCTTTCCAGGAGGCATCGTGCAGCACCTGGCAGCTTCCATCTGCCCCAGTTTCAGCCCTTTGGACTGCCAGCATTGGTACTGCACCCTCCAGAGGTCTCCAGGTACGATGCCACATCCTCTGTGGACTAACGTGAACTGGACACCTCTACCGGGCATAGATCTCTGGTCCGTGACAGGCCTCTGGGTCTGGATTCTGCAGAGTTCAGCCTCCTGGGTGGAGAGTCTTCCTCAGTGTGGATGCTTATGTGCATTGCTTCACATCAGGTGCACCATGCTGCCTATAACAGGCACTTGTGGGCAATGCTGGGCAGGCACTGGCATCGCTGCCTGATTCAGAGGCAGCCAGGCAGACCACAGCCCTCTCCTTAATAGGCCTGCAGTTGGCAAGGTACCAGACAAGGTTATCTTATGACACCAATGAGGTCACTTCATGGCTTGTGAGGACAGCAATCTGCATTAGGCAGATGGTGTAGCTTTGCTTTTCCCGGTTATCACCACTGGCCCGTGTAGGGTTATTGCCTCCATGTTCCAGGAACCCACCTTTCTCTTGCAATGCAAGATGGGAACTGCAGGGCCTTTGTTGCCCCAGGAAACGGGGGACCCTCCCCACCCTGACAAGTCTCAGGCTTAGCTAGTCTGTAAAGGGTCTCTCCTCCCGTGTTCCCCCATGGAAGGCTGAGGGTCATTAATTCCTCAGGGAAGTGCTGAACCCCTTCAGGGGCTTGATATCACACACCAGTGATGAATGATGAAGACTGACACTGTGAAGATATAAAATTACCTACCTACGGTAATTCTTGATCTTCCAGTGTATCTTCATCATTTATCACTGAATCCACCACCTTCCCTTAGAAGGCCCCAGTCCTTGGGCAGCCCTCCACCTTGCTGGCTATCCTCCCTAGGTCCATGGGGGACACTCTTTCTCACGGCATTAGAACCTTCTTCTCCCAAAGTTAAGGGAGGGGTCTTTGGGAGAAGAGCCAGTGAGGCTTCTCCTTGGGAGAACTTTGGAGGGACTTATGGAGGGCTCCTTCCTCTGCCCTCAAGGGAGCCTCCAGGACTGGTCCCCTCCCTTCTGGGTCTATCTGGAGGTCCCGGTTTTGGGGCGGAATCGGGGCTGACAGGACTTTCCTTCTTTTACTTCCTCTCTTTCTTCTTCCACCCTTAACTCCCTCCTCCTCAGGAGGGGCTGTTGACAGGTGAGGAACCATGCTTCCCCTCTGAACCCTGTGGGTTCGCCTCTGAGCTTTGGCTGGGAGGAGGTGTGGTCTCCGTCCAGGGGATTCCTCCTGATTAACCGGGGGGCCTTCCCAGTGCCCTTTAGCAAGGAGGATTAGTGCTACTGTATGCACTCATACTCTATCTTAAAATTGCTGCTTCCTCTGAAGACACTCTGTCTTCCCTGGGCTATGGTCTGGCTTCGGTCCTCCGCTTCTCCCATTCCCCATTTTTTCTTTTTCTTTCTTCTCCTTTCTTCTTTTCTTTCCTATTTCTCTGGCTGTCCAGGGACTTGGGACTTATGACCCAACTCCCCAGCCTCCTCCTCCTCCTCTGTCCTTTGGCTGGCCTATTCCTTTTTTCAGTTTATATCTTTTCCTTCTGCTGTCACTTGGGCTCCTTTCCCCACCCTCATTTTTCTTTTTCTCTTTCCCTCTGTCTCTCCGGCGCAGAACTGAGGTGGAGGTGGAGCCAATGGCTGTACAGAGCCAGCCCTTGAGCACTACAACGATGTCGAGCTTCATGGTGTAAGCATCAGCGCCCAGCTCCTCCCTTGGAAAAAAAAAAAACATTTCCCACAGGATGCTGCTTCACAGCTAATACCCACCAGTGTTGAATGGTAAAGATACACTGGAAGATCAAGAATTATGGTAGGTACGTGATTTTCATATCCTTCCCTCAGGTTGGACATATTGACTCAGCGGGTCTCCCAGTCTATCCCAACCTGGGATCTCTTCACCTTCAGGCCTGGCTCCTGAAGAGATGGAGATGAATAGAAACAAGGTATATCAGAAGATCTCTGAAATACTTTTTGCTGCCCTTAACCTTCCCTAGGAAGACTTACACAGCCAAATGGAAAGGTTTTCCATCTGGTGCTCCACAACCCGCAAGGAGCCCTTTCAGTGCCCACCTGATTAGGTTCTGGGGTACTTGCTGGACATTTCTGATGCTGGTTTGCAGTATTCCACAGTCAAGGTCCACTTGTGTGTTATATCTGCATACCACGAGCCCATTGGTACCCTTTGCCTCGGTTCAACTACCTCTATTAAGAGGTTCCTCAAAGGCATGCTACACACAAGACCCCTCATCCGGGAAGCTGGTAGTTGCCTGGAATATCAGCCTTATGTCAGACACGGCTCACCTGCAAGACCTTTGGAGCCTCTTGCAGCGCGATGAGCTAAAGTTTTTACTTGGAAAGCAGCTCTCTGGTGGCCATCTCTTCAGCTTGCTAAGTGTCTGAAATCCATGCCTTGGTCACAGATCCCCTTATACTGTTTCCCACAGGGATAAGGTAGTCCTCCAGACACAATAGTGGCTTCAGAGTTCCCTCTGAAGCAACCACTGTGCTGCCTACCTACTTTGCCAGCTTCTAGAATAAAGGAGAGTGTACTCTCCATTCTCTGAATGTTTGAAGGGTCCTTACTTTTTGCCTGGACCGAACTAAGGATTTCAGGCAATCCAAACAACTTTTGGTCTCCTTCACTCCCAGTTGAAAGGGACAGCCTGTTACAGTCAAGTGCATTTCTGCCTGGATTGTGAGCTGTCTGCACCACTGCTATGCCGTGATGCAAGTCATGCTGAGAGGCCAGCTGCATGCCACTCCACTACTGCAGTTGTCATGTCCCTGGCAGAGATTTGCTCTGTGCCTGTCAGCGATATATTGCAGAGCTGTAACTTGGACCACAGTACGTACTTTTGTTACACACTGTGCTCTGGATGTCCCTGACGTGCAGTATGCCGCCTTTGGCAGGACTGTCCTGAATGGACTTCAGTCATGAGTGAGCTCTTGACTCCTACCACCCTACCCAGGGGTTTGTCTGAGCTTGGTACTCTGACCTATTAGTGTGAATCAATAGTGAAGATTAATTTCTGGAAGATAGAAAATTACATACTCATTGTAATTCTTGATCTTCTAGGACTATCTTCACCATTGATTCTGCCACACCCCCATCCTTCGAGCTCACTGGAGTAAGTTTATTGGTCTTCTCCCTTGTTCAAGGCTTGGACTGTGAAGACACTGTATTACTCACATGTTGACCATTCTTACCCAGGTCACCAGACCTTCCTTATGCCCATAGGTTTAGTACATAATTACTATTTAGGTTATGCTGCACCTCCTTGATAAAAAGGAACTAAAGGCGGTGAGGGTTGGTGCCTAGGTGCCTGGCACTGCAAGCCACTCCCATGGTATAATTCTATGCGCACAGCTTGCCTCAGCACCAGCCCTCCTGAAATATTCTGGCTTTGTGGGGTCCTAGTGCCTCCAGCACAGACCCGTTAGTGTGAATCAATGGTGAAGATATTCCTAGAAGATCAAGAATTATGGTGAGTATGTAATTTTCATACATGGCGCTTTCTGTCAGGATGCATTCAGAGTGCAATGACAGCATCTGTTTCTGTATGCATTCCTTCCAGTCCCCTTTGTGCATAGGGTGTTGTTCCAGTTGAAGGCACAATGAGCAAGCTGATTCTGGCAGCCCCTGCTGGTATTGGCAGATTGGTTTCCTCTGTCGATCAGACTGTCAGTCAGCAAACTGAAGACTCTACCACTCAGGACAGACTTACTGACTCAGGGCCTGGTCCACACAACCTGTGCTCCCTTCACCTTCTGGCTTGGCTCCTGAAGAAATAGAAGTGAACAGGTATAAGGTGTCTCAGAGAGTCTCTGAAATACCTTTGGCTGCATGTAAAGCTTCCACTAGGAAGACATACACAGCCAGATAGAAAAGATTTTCCATCTGGTGCTCCAAATAGCACATGGGCCCTTTGGGTGCGTGGCCTGACAAGGTTTTGGAGTACCTACTCAGCCTTTCTGATGCTGGCCTACAGTATTCCACAGTAAAGGTCCATCTGTGTACTATTTCAGCATACCATGATCCTGTTGGTACCCTCTACCTGGCACAGCTACCACTTTTCACGAGGTTCTTCAGGGCATCTTACACACAGGGCCTCTCATCAGGAAGCCAGTGTCTGGGGCTGGCCAGCCAGCGCAACAGGTGGGTGTCTGTGACACCAAGGCCCTGGATTCAGGAACAGACCCGAGGTGTTGGAGGGCCGGCGGGGAGGAGGATTGAGCATCCCATGGACTGCTGTCTGACCTTGAGGGGCTAGGCTTGGTGAGTGTTCGATGCTTGATTAGCCTCCAGTGGAGGCTAGGGGAGATCAGCTGCTGGAGCCGAGACTTTGGGAGACGTGCCACATGTCAGTGCTTTGGCACACTACATCATTGCACCTCACGGAGGATTACAGCAGCGAGAAAAAATGCCAGCCCCGCATGACACCTTGCTCCTCTGAGCGCTGCACCTGCCCGCGATGCTCCACTGTTACCCTTTTCAGTCCTCCATCGGACGGCCCGACCCTACAGCCCCATCCTGGGGAGTAAGCCAGGAGGAATATTTCGTACTGTGGCCCTACTCAGGAACCGAGTTCAGTCTCCATCAGCAGTGCACCTACTCGGTGACCCCACCTAGGAGGGCAAGCCTGGGAGGCAACACCGTGAGGTAAGTCCTGGGGCGTGAGTGGGGCAGGGCGGAGTAGGGGCTGAGTTCCGGGACCAAACTAAAAAAAAAAACCCAAGCTGGTGTATCCAGGGATATCAGCCTTGTGCTTGATATGCTCACTTGCAAGCCTTTTGCGGTCCTTGCGATGTGCAAGTTGAAATATTTAACTGGAAAGCAGCTTTTCTAGAAGCCATTACCTCTGCTTGCTGAGTATCTGACGCTCTTATCCTGGTCACAGATCATCTGTATATGGTTTTCTATAAGGATGAAGTAGTTCTCTGCACACACACCCTCCAAGTTTCTACCAATGTGTGGTCGGAGTTACATCTTAACCAGCCACTAGTGCTGCCTACCTACCTTGCCAGGATCCAGAATGAGGGAGAAAGTGCTCTCTATGTTGAGGGTCCTTAAGTTTTATCTTGACAGAAGTAAGGACTTCGGCAATCCAACAACTCTTTGTCTCCTTTGATCCTAATAGAAAGGGCAGCCTGTTACAGTCAAGTGCATTTTTGCCTTAATTGTGAACTGCTTGCACTACTGCTATGCCATGGCTCAAGCTAAACTGGAGGTCAAAGTACATGCCCACTCCACCAGAGCAGTTGCCACATCCCTGGCAGAGATTTGCTCTGTGCCTATTGGAGACATTTGCAGAGCTGTAACTTTGAGCACAGTGTACACATTCACTAAGCACTATGCCCTGAATGTCCATGCTGGGTAACATGCCACCTTTGTCAGGACAATCCTGAATGGATTACTATCCTGAGTGAACCCTCAGTTCCTACCTCCCTAGTTCAAGGGACTTTATGAGCGCGTGCCTTGGACCTACTCAGCCTTTCTGATGCTGGCCTACAGTATTCCACAGTAAAGGTCCATCTGTGTACATGTCACACCTCACAGAGGACTACAGCAGCAAAAAAATGCCAGCCTCACTCCTCTGACCCCGCTGCACCGCTGTGATACACCACTGATGCCTTTGTTCAGTCCTCCATCGAGAATGGCCAGACCCCACAGTCCTGTCCTGGGGGTAAGTCAGTGAGGAACATTGGTACTGTGGCCCTACCAGGAACCGAGTTCAGTCTCCATCAGTGGTGCACCTACTCAGTGGCCCTACCTGGGGGCAAGCCTGGGAGGCAACACCGCTGAGGTAAGAGTCCTGGGGGTGAGTGGCGGCAGCTGGGAGTGGGGGCTGAGTTCCGGGACCCAAAAAAAAAACTGAAGCCAATGTCTCCAGGCATATCAGCCTTGTGCTGGATATGCTCACTTGCAAGCCTTTTGCAGCCCTTGTGGTGTGCAAGTTGGAATATTTAACTTGGAATGCAGCTTTTCTAGAGGCCATTACCTCTGTTTGCAGTGTACCTGACATCCTTGTCCTGGTCACAGATCATATGTATATGGTTTTCTATAAGGATGAAGTAGTTATTTGCACCACACACCCTCCCCAAGTTTCTGCAGATGTGGTGTCAGAGTTATATTTTAACCAGTCACTAGTGCTGCCTACCTACTTTGCTAGCAACCAGAATGAGGGAGAAAGAGCTCTCCCTCTCTTGATGTTAAGAGGTCCTTAAGTTTTATCTTGACAAAAGTAAGGACTTCTGGCAATCCGAATAGCTTTTGTCTCCTTTGATCCTAGTAGAAGAGGGCTGCCTGTTACAATCAAGTGCATTTTGCCTTAATTGTGAACTGCTTGCACTACTGCTATGCCATGGTTCAAGCTAAACTGGAGGGCCAAGTATGTGCCCACTCAACCAGGCAGTTACCACATCCCTGGCAGAGATTTGCTCTGTGCCTATTGGAGATATGTGCAGAGCTACAACTCGGAGCACAGCGTACACTTTCACTAAGCACTATCCCTGGATGTCCATGCTAGGCAACATGCCACCTTTGGCAGGACAGTTCTGAATGGATTACTATCCTGAGTGAACCCTCAGTTCCTACCTCCCTAGTTCAGGGGACTTTGTGTGAGCACAGTACTTGGACACACAAATGGGAATCAAAGGCGAAGATTGATTCCTTGAAGATATGAAAATTACATACTTACCTAATTCTTTATCTTCTAGGACTGTCTTCACCATTGATTCACATGCCTGTCATCTCCAGGCTCACTCCAGTATGGTTGTGTTTGTCTTCACCCTTTATGTTTGGTTTGGACTGTGAAGACACTATGTTACTGGATTTGGTGTCCTTCTTACAGGCCACCAAGGCCATCTCATGCCCTTAGTTTAAGTGCATAAGTACTTAGTTTATGCTGCACCTCCTCAGTAAAAATGGTACTGAGGTGGTTTGGGAAACCAGTGCCAATAGAAGCCAAGTGCCACAAGCTAAGTCTTGCAATGCCACATAGCATGTACAAACCAATAACATATGCAGTGGGCAAGGGGGCATGAATCCCGATGCAGCACACTATTCATTGCAGTAGCACTGCACAAAGGGAATAGCGCAGGCCACCTAGTGCTGTACAGTTACCACCATGAAGAAGCCCGATGAAACTGTTTTGAATAATTGGCAGACAGCGATGAGAGCAGCGGTTCAGTTATTCACTATCTGCCAAAGTATTTGGAGCTCTGAATAAAGAACTGGCAGGGAGATATCGAGCAAAAACAACCAAGCGTGTATCTCAGGCAGCCCCTAGTCTGGATAAAGACACCAAATAATGTTTAATTAATGTGCTTAAGGTTTACAACAGAAAAGTGCAAATTAGCTTGGAGAACCAACGCTGGTACTTAAAAGTTACCACGTACTACGGTCGATTATACCAGCAGACTGTAGGCGCACCTGTAGGATGCCAACCGAAAACATTTTTATAACACTGAAACTTGTGTGCTAAGACAGGCATCTGTGGGTCATCGCAATTTTTAAACAGAATATTTCTGGACTAATCAGTAGTTTGTAAATTTATGGATACACGAGTGAGAACAATAACAATTTTAAAGTATAAAAGAACTTTGTTATAACTTAGAAATTAATTTCCTTATGTTGTCCAATAAGAAATAATGAAATAAGGGTGCTTCAGTGAATTTTAATGTAAGTTCCACTTTTATACATGGGACCGAATATTCAGACTGTAGCCAGGCTGTGGCGCAAGCCTGGGCGCAGCGCAACTGGGATCGCGTAGGCGTTGACTGGGTGATATTCAACGGGCTGCGTCATGGCACAGCATAGTTGAATATCGCTCCTTGGCCACCCGCAGTGCACATGGTGCATGGCACTGCACCAGCACAAGTGGCCAGAGTGGAGCAGGCGGATGCGCTAACGCCGAAGTGCCGATGCTTCGGCGCCCAACAACATGATATTAAAAGTGCACATGCAAATGGGGCCATAATGCATGAAAAGCGCCAAATGGGGCCATTTGCATATCATTATCTCCCATTTGCATGCAGGTGCGCTGATCGGCGGATTGCAATTTGGCCTCTGCCAGGCTGCAGCCTTCGGGACCGATGCCCCTGCACAAGCGGCAACATGCTCCGCCTCGATCGTGGGCATATGTATAAATTGTAAATGTCCCATATCCTGGTGGTCCAGTGGACTGCTCCCAGCCCAATACGCAGGCATATATGATACACTACAAGTTCCTATATCTCTGGTGGTCCAGTGGACCGCTCAGAGCCCGATCAAGGCATATGTAATAAAATAATAGCCCTATATCCCTGGTGGTCCAGCGGTACCCCCTCCCCACCTGCCCATTGAGCCCCACCACCCGTTCCCCGGTCAGCGGCGGGCAGCAGCTCACACGCTGCCACCACGCCGCCCACCGCCTGACTCGTTAGGCTGTACACCCATTGGTCCACAGCCTGATAATGGTGTGCAGCCCGACCGCATTGCCACAGACCAGATATGTGAAATGGATCGGGTGGTGGGCCCAGTGGGCGGTGAGGGGGTACCGCTGGACCACCAGGGATGGATTGGTTTGTCATAATTTATTACTGACGCCAGCGATCGGGACTGTAGCGGTCCACTGGACCACCAGGATATAGGACTATTTTATTATGTATGTGCCCGCGATCAGGCTGGGCGAGCGGTCCACTGGACCACCAGGAAGGACCATTATTAATATACTCAATGCCCGGCGATCAGGCATGGGGGATTGCCACCACGAAGGTGCCGCCCGGGCTGGTGGCCACCCACAGGTGGCAGCTGCCTTGTTTGTGCCCTGCATGGCAGCTCACCCTGTGGGTGGCCAGCTGTTACTCCTTTCTTTTTGGATCAACTGTGTTGGCACAAAGTAGAGTTGCGCCTGCATGGGCTCAGCACGTCCCGGGCTGAATATCGGGATGTGCGGAACATGCACTGGGCACGCCACATAGCCGCGCATACATTACTAATGTGTTTCGGTGGGATTGTGCCAGGCACATTTCCCTTTTGAATATCCGCCATGATTGCGGGTTGCGCAAGATGATACACCTGTGTTGCGCCATGCACAACCCTTCTGAATATCCCTCCCATGGTGTTTTCATTTTTCACATATACTGCTCTGATATGCTGTATGATAGCTACTACAGGAAAGAAATGAGGAAAATTAAAATATCTATCAGTACATGTAATTGTGCAGATATTTTCTATTTGACATTTTATAGAGGTTATGAAATGAAATAATTGAATGGACCTTCCCAAGTAGCTATGTTATCATTGTTTCTCCAGATTAAAAATGAAATGATAGCTTTAAGAAGTATATAATATTATAAACTGTAAAGTGTCATTTACATAAGAATCTTTTGCTTTAATTTTTTTAAACATTATAAAGTAATGTGGGATATGAATGAACAATGAAGTATAGGTAATAATTTTGTATGAATTTGTTATTCACTATATATATATATATATGGAGCACTGTATTGGTTAACATATATCTTTTTAAATTACGCCATGATGTGATCACTATGTAGGTGTGCACTTTGATTTGTGACCCCCAATGAAGAGGATTCCTGCTTCAAAGCACCGTGAAACCGCTGTGCATGTCTCTTGTAATATGAATTCATGAATTACAATTATTTGGCATCAGAGAACAATTCAAGTAATTGCTGCTTTTTCATGGGTTTTTCTTATTCTTCAAGCTGCTTTATAAGTGCTGATTCACAGATGACTGTCTTAAGCACTAAGTTTCAGTGTTATAAAAATGCCTAGTGATCCCCCTGCCCTCTGATTGGCGTTCTGTTAAATGACATAAATTTCTGTGATGCCCTAGTGGCCGTCGCCCTCTGATCACCCATTCCATTAAGTTACATTACTTTCCCTGGTGCCTAGTGGTCTCCCTCACCCTCTGATCACTGTTCCGTGGTACAAATGTCCCTGGTGCCTAGTGGTCCCCTGCCCTCTGATCACCATTCCATTAATGGCACAAATTTCCCTGGTGCCTAGTGGTTCACCCCATCCTCCAATGATGTTCTGTTAAATGACAAACATATAAAATGCCAACAGATGCAGGCCTTACGGTTTATCGAGTCTGCTCGATTGTGTATCTAGCCTCAACTTGCAGCTGCTCCATCTCCCCACCCCTTCATCATAACCCCCACCCTATCCAACCCTCTTAAAGCTACCCACCATTCTACAGGACACCACACTCGGGCAGAGTATTCCACCTGTCCACCACCCTTTCCATGAAAAAATGCCTCCTGATTTCCTCCGAATCTTCCCTCCAAACTCAACTGATGCCCTCTCGTGATCCTCCCTCTTCTAAGCTAGAAACCCCTTCCATATTAACTTTATTTATTCCTCTTGAGGTATTTAAATATTTTGACTATATTCCCCTATTCCTCCTCTCCTCCAGGGAGTACATGTTCAGCTCTGCTAATCTCTCCTCATTGGACTTCCCTCAAATCCCTGGATCATCTTTGTCACCCAACGCCTGCACTCCTCCAACAACTTAATGTCCTTCTTCAGGAATGGACGCCAGTACTCACGCAGTGCTCCAGGTGGGCCTGACCAGAGACCTGTACAGGGAAGGATCACCTCCCTATTCCTGGAGAAGATTCCCTCACCACGCACTCCTAGCATCCTACTGGCCTTTGCCACCACCTTCCTGCACTGAACCGAGTTGTTCATACTGCCCATTATAATCACCCCAGATACTCTTCTTCCTTGTTACATTCCAGCTGTACCCCTCCCAGCTGATAACTCCCCTGGTTCCTAGCTCTGAAGTGCAGTACCTTGCACTTCTTTATGTTGAACCCCAGCTGCCATGTTACTGACCACTCCTGTAGTTTGTCTGGTCCTCCTGCAGCCCTTCCAGCCTTCGATGTCATCTACCACAGCTCCCATCTTTGTATTGTCCATGAACAGACTGATCCTAGTCCAGACCCCGTGTGAGATATCAGCTATGAATATCCCAAACAATACTGGTCCCAGCACCAATCCCTGTGGCACCTGCTCATCACTTCCCTTAGTGATGAGAGCTGCCTCACCACCACCCCTGCTGCCTTCCATTCAGCCAGGTGACAATTCAATTTACCATCTTTGTTCCCACCCCTGTGTATTCCAGCTCCCCGGCCCCCTTGTGGCATGGAATCAAAGGCCTTTCTGATGTCCAAATATAGGACATCCACTGTGTGTCCCTGTCCAGTTCCCTGGTCACCCAGTCATAATACTCAATTAGATTTGTCTGGTAGGATCTTCCGAGACAAACCCATGTTGATGACCGTCCTGGAGACCATTGTCCTCCAAGAAGGTCACCAGCTGCTCCTTTAGGATTGTTCCATGAGCTTCCTCCCTGATTGATGGAGGCTCACTGGCCTGTAGTTGCCGGCTCATCCCTGAGGCCACCTTTGTGAATGGGCACCACATGGGCCATCCTCCAGTCCTGTGGTACACATCCTGTGTCCTGGAGGTATTGAACAGGTCAATCAGCGGCCCCATCAGGATCTCCAACAGCTCTCTGAGTACCCTAGGGTGGATGCCATCTGGTCCCGTGCATTTTCCATCCTTAATGCCCTCAATCCTTCCAGAACCCTGTCCTCCATAATCCCCTATGTCAGTCACCCTCCCTCCACTACGCACACTACCCCTCCTTGAGGTATCTGCCCCTTTCTCCTTCATGAACACAGAACAGAGTATTAATTTAATGCCTCTGCCTGTTCCCCTCCTTCTCCACCCACCCTCTGTCCTTCCTAATCCTCACAATCTGGTCGTTGTTCTTCCTTCTTTCTCTAATGAATCTGAAGAAGTCTTTTCTCCTTCCCTAATACCCTGTGCCAGTCTCAGTTCTCTTGAGGTCTTGGCCACTTTGACTAGCCTGGTAACTCCCTGGACTTATTTGTATACTCTTCCTTCTCCCCCCGATTTCTTGAGTTTCTGAAATACATTTCGACACAAAATTTCCCTAGTGCCTAGTTGTCCCCTCATACTCAATTTGCCATTCTGTTAAATGACACAATGTCTCTGGTGTCCAGTGGTCCTCCCCACCCTCCAATCACCATTTAGATTATTAATACAAATTTCTCTGGTGCCTAGTGATGCCCCACGCCCCCTCAATTACCGTTCTGTTAAATTACACAAATTTCCCTGGTGTCTGGTGGTGCCCACACCCTTCAATGCACACATTCTGTTAATGACAGAAATTTCCCTGGTGCCCAGATGTCTCTGTGCCCTTCAATTGCCATTCTGTTAAATGGCACAAATTTCCCAGGTGCCCAGATGTCTCCGTGCCTCCAGTTGCTCATTCTTTAAATAATGTAAATTTTCCTGGTGTTCCAGAGGTCCCTCCCCACTCTCAGATTGCCATCCCATACAATGACCTCAAATTTCCCCTGGTGTCCAATGGATATTCCCACCCTCTCGATCATTTGCTCCTTATTATAACGACATTCCTGTGGCATCTAATGCACCCAATTATGATTCTTGTACCAGTGGAAGTTTTCCCTGGTGTCTTGGCTCACCCTGCATCAGGAGTTTGACTAACTCCACTCTACAAACCCCCTACCTCAATTGTCAGTGCTGAGGGAGCCGACACGGCGACTGGCACAGGTCTTCTCTCACCATCTTGGCCAGCCACGTGTGTGATAACAGGGAGTGCGCCCCTTCACTATAAAGAGAGCATGCATACTGTCTGCAGTAGGCAGTACTCAGACCCTTTACAGTACAGGGGACATGCTCCTGTCATCGACACGAATGCTGGCTGAGGTGATGAGAAGAGGGCTGCCATTCACCATATGGACTCCTGTGGTATTGGCAATTAAGGTAAGAAGGGGTTGCAGGGTGGGTTGGTCAGTATCAGCAGTGCTGGGGGCACTAGATACCAGGGAAAACTTCCACTGATACAGGGATAGGGATAGGGATCAGTGGGTGGTGGGTGCCATTAGACACCAGGGAATAAGTGTTATAAAATGAGACATCGGTCAGAGGGTGGGGACTACTGGACACCAGGGAAACTGGTGTCCATTAACAGAACAGTGATTGGAGGGGGGATACTAGGCACCTATGGAAACTTGTGTCCTTTAACAGAACAGTGATTGGAGGGGGGATACTAGGCACCAGGGAAACTTGTGTCCTTTAACAGAACAGTGATTGGGGGACATTAGGCACCAGGGAAATTTGTGTCCTTTAACAAAACAGTGATTGCAGGGGGAAACACTAGGTACTAGGGAAATTTGTGTCACTTGATGGAACAGTGATCAAGGGCGAGGGGGAGCACAAGGCACCAGGGAAATTTGTGTCTTTAACAGAATGGCGATTGGAGGTGGGGGGACCACTAGGCACCTGGAAAATTTGTGTAATTTAGAGGGAACGGGTTATCAGAGGGCAGGGGAAACCACTAGGCACCAGGAAAATTAGTGTCATTTAACAGAACGGCAATCATAGGGCAGGGGGAGCTACTAGGCACCAAGGAAATTTGTGTCATTTAATGGAATGGTGATCGGAGGGTGGGGGACCACTGGGCATCAGGGACTACCTTTTAATATGAGGCCAATGATTGGAGGGTGGTGGGGACCACTGGACACAAGGGACTACCATATTTAATATGGAACCAGCAATCGGAGGGTGGGCTGACCACTGGATGCCAGGGAATTCTTGACCTTTACTGGGGACAGGGATCAGATGGTGAGGGGTGCCACTAGACACCAGGGAATATGTCCACTTTTATGAGACCGGTCAGTCGGGGTGGAGGCAGGGCTGGTCAGAGGTGCACAAACCTGCAGCTACTTCTTCATGAATGTGCCCATAATGGACATGAAAATGGCCCCTTAGCACCTTGTATGCCCAATGGGCTCATTTACATGGTGCCATCTGAATATCATCTCGGGAACTACTGGCGGTATTGGGTCTGGGGCATTGTTCCCTGCACTGCCAGGATCCATGTTAGGGCAGTGCTACTCTACTTAGTGCTGTGCCAAGAAGCCCCTACATCCAGATAAAATAGCACTAGGGCACTATCCGACTGAACATAGCATCCTTGGGGTAGTGGGCAATGGCTACACATAGCTCAATCCTCTGCATGCCTTGCCTATTTTGCAATATCAGGCCCAAGAGGATCTTCTTGTACTAAAAGTCTCCACCACTCATTCACACTATTGAGACTATGCTGGAGGTGCTAGGACCCTGTGGGAGCCAAAATCTTCAGGAGGTTTGGCGCGGATAGGACCACACTTGTTCGGCAGCGTGAGACTGGCTCTGCGCTGTTTTGGCTATCTCAGGCCGACCTCCAGCCGCTCAGTTCCTTTTTTTCCACCGGCCAGTGCACTTTGGTGATGATGTCGCTTCGCCAGTTGGGAGTCAAGTCTTTGTCTATACTACAGCAGCTATAGCCATTCAGTATTTGTTTAACTTGCTACTTTAGGTGTGCTTTTCTTATTTAAAAAAGAAGAAGGAAGAAGAAAGAAATTCTCAGGCTGCCATCAACGTAGAGTCGATCATAGAAGACGGCAGCTGTGATGGTAGGGAGGGAGACTTTGTTTGAAAGCTGTGATGGCAGTGGGCTGTGTCCAGTCCGCCACCCTTTATGGAGGGTGGTCCGACCATGGGCAGTCTGGTGCTTGGGAGGAGGCAGCCCGCCTGAAGCACAAAAGTAGCAAGCCCATTCCCGACCTGATGGAAGTGGACCCTAGCCTTTCGACCTCAGCTCTTCTTCCTCCTCTTGGTGGAAGAAAATCAGTACTACTCAGAAGTGCAGCCTTCTCAGGTATGTCTGCGGGGAGCGTGGGTGGTGGAGAGCCGGTAGGCCTGACCTGACTCCAGTGGGGTCCTCTGAGGCTCGTTGCGCTAACAACCGTGATCTTCGATACGGATCCCTTTCTGTCCCTCTGGGGGCTCTGGTGATCAGTTTAATCTCTGGGCTGCTCTTTTAGAGCAGTGGATATGGTGTCTGCCTGACTGTCCTGGCCAGTGGACCCGGTTCGGCCTCGGAGTTGCTGGGCCGCAGCCAGGTCAGTAGGGCCAGGATGTGTGTGCAGTGTCCTCTCTGGTGCCAACACCATCGATGCAGACTCAACGTGCCTACCCTCTCACATTTTTCCCTGCAGGGGCGGCATGGGTACCGCTTTCCTTCCCCATTCTTCAGGTCTAGGGTCAGCAGCAGTGGCACGTATATGATGCCAGCGCTGTAGGTGGTGCCGGCACCATGTGTGATGCATGAGCCGTGGGTACGCCTCGTGCCATGGATGGTGGCATTCTCCTATAGTCTTGGCTTAGACCTGCCTTTGGAGGTTCTTCTGGGGTAAAGTGGATCTGATGAGTCTCTCCTGTCCTGCTTTGTTGTAGATGCAGCAGATGACTCATTTTTGGGATGGAATGCAAGCCTTCTGTATCAGCAGAGCCTGTGATGGAAGATCTCTTTCCAGGTTTTTCCTCAGGGATATGGGGTCCACCATAACATTTCAGACTTTATCTGTGGGCCAAAGCAGACTTTTACGTCTTGAGTTCCTACATTCCTCTGTACGAGTATACCCTGTGGAACACTACTCAGTTCAATGGTCAAGAGCCTCTAGGAATCTAGCAGCTTCATTGCTAGGGGCATATAGCCCAATAATCTGCTACAAGCCTATGGACACCTATGACACTGCTTCTAGGGTGGCTGCCATTGGCAGCAGGTGATTAACATCTCCTTGATGGTGCTTACCTGTTTGGCCCTCAGGCTGAGGCTCTGGAGGCTGCTCAGAACATCAGGGCAGCCATTTGAGACAGCAGGCCAGCTCTTGCTGCCCCTCAGAGGGACAGGAACCGTTGACATTCTAGTAACAGACAGTCCTTTCAAGGTAGAGGCCTAGAAGCCTTTGTCAGGAACCAACTCCTCAGCCTCAGAAGAAATCACAGCAGAAGGCACAGGGCCGAAAATACCCTGTTCCAACCCCTGTGAATCTGGCCCATGTCCCTCCTCAGTGGTCTGAGGTGGATGCCTCGGCTGTGGGGGCATCTGATTCAGTTTTACAACCAGTGGACGTCCATTTCAGTGGGCGATATGGGTCATCAGGATTGTCTGAGAGGGATACTCTCCCAATTTGCAGAGATTTCCCCATACCCAGGTGGCAGCCAAGTCCCATCTGCCTCTCAGTTAGACCCTCTTGCTTCTGAGATACGGGGCCTCTGTGGGAACAGGTCAGTAGAAGTTTTTCCATGGCAGTTTGGAACACAGGTTCCATTTCCATTGCTTGATTCCAAGATAACAGGTGGCATGCACCCAATTCTCAACCTTGGAAGGTTAAACAAGTACCTGTTCAGGAGAGGTCCTCTGAAACCTCGGTGTTCTAGTCTTCACTTCTTGGGCGTTTGGATCCTAGCCAGCCCATCAGGGCTGGAGACACTAGATTGGGCCTATCTGAGTACTACGTGCAGTATTGGACACACCTGCACAACAACATTAACAAAATGGAGGCAGTCCAGAAAGGGCAAACAAAATGGTGCAGGGACTGCATCAGAAAAGATATGAGGAAAGATTAACGGCTCAATATGTACCCTAGAGCAAAGGAGGGAGAGAGGTGATATGATCGAAACATTCAGACATCTTAAAGGCATTAACAAGGTGAAAGAGTCTAACATGTTTCAATATAAGAAAAATAGCAGGACAAGAGGACACAGCATGAGATTAGAGGAGGCCGATTAAGGGGTAATGTGAGGAAGTTCTTTTCTCAGAAAGGGTGGTGGATGCATGGAACAGCCTACCTCAGGAAGTGGTGGATATGAATACAGTGCAGGGCTTCAAACAGGCATGGGATAGGCATAAGAGAGCAATACAGATGAGTATGAATAGATAGGCCACTGACAGAGTAAAGGCCTCTGGCACATTCATAGGTAGAAAAATGGGCAGACTGGATGGGCCTTGTGGTCCTTATCTGCCATCAACTTCTGTGTTTCTAAGAGGGCTCTGCAATTCTACATAGACAGAACAAGAGATATGCAATCCAAGCAACTCTTGTATCTTTCAGCATGCCTCGACCAGGTCAGCCTGTGGCCATTAGATGTATTTCTGTATGGTTAGTAACATGTCTTGACACTGCTAATCCATGGCACAGTTCAAGATGGAAGGTCGGGTTCACACCCGCTCTACCAGAGTGGTCATGCCTTCCCTGGGAGATTCGTAATATACCCATTGCAGACATCTGCAAGACAGCGACTTGGAGCTCAGTGCATACCCTTGTGAAGCACTACATTCTGGATGTCCATGCCAGACAGCTCACTTTCTTCAGAAGGACAGTACTTATGGACTTCTGTCCTGAGTGAGTTCGGTCTCCTGCTGCCCTGCTCGGGGGCGGGGGATTGATTTTTAGTTCGGCGTCCTCCCCATTAGTGTGAATGAGTGGTGAGACTTTTAGTCCAGGAAGATATGGAAATTAGGTACCTACCATAATTTTTGATCTTCTTGGATGAAGTCTTCACCACTCATTCACACCCTCCCTCATCTCCGAGCTCACTCGTTCTGTTTTTGGTCTTCACATCCTTGTTGTTCAGGCTGTGAAGACATTGCTAAATTAGCCCTTCTTGCATGGGTCATCCAGGCCATCTTATGCCCGGAAGTTAGGGTTAAGTTTTCTTAAGTTAGTTTATGCTGCACCTCCTCAGTCAAAAAGGTACTGAAGTGATTGGAGTCGCGCCGAGATAGCATATATGGTGCTTGTCTCGCGGTGCTGCGCCTGCACAGTCATATCCTCGCACCGGACCCTCCTGAAGATTTTTGTCTCCCGCGGGGTTCTAGCACTCTGGCGTAGTCCCATTAGTGTAAGAGTGGTGGAGACTTCATCCAAGAAGATTAAGAATTACGGTAGGTAATGCAATTTCCATTTGTTATAGCTCAGAGATGCCAGGTAAACTGTCCCAACATCAGAGTACATGAAAACAAAGAACTTACATAGAAACATAGAAACATAGACTTTGATGGCAGATAAGGACTGCTTGGCCCACTGAGTCTGCCCATTTCTCTACCTATTAGATAAGCTGCAGATCCTAGTTAACCAACAACCTACTTCCTCCTAACCCCACGATAATTGCCAGATGTCTGTCCCATGCATTCTTGAATTCCTCCACTGTTTCTGACCCCATGACCTCCTCAGGAAGGCAGTTCCATGCATCCACCACCCTCTCTGTGAAACTTGTGTTGTATTGTGGACATTTTAACACATGTTCATCTTTTTAGTAGGTTTCTAGCATACAACAACTTTGAGAAATCTCAGAAATGTGCTCCATCATTACTAAAACTTATTTTCCAGTCTTATTACATCAAAGAGAGACAAAGGTATTCTGTTTTGATGTGGTGTCACCATGGCTTTAAGAAATTGTGTTATATGGCATGGTGGGGCTTCCCACTGGCAAACATCAAATTAACAATATCACAGTATTGGCTAAAATGTCAGTAAATCCCATTTCTTAAACCCATGGAGAGCAATGAAATATAATATCTGAGGTTGTTTTAAGCCAGGGATGCCAGGTGAAATGTCCCAGCTTCTAAGTCTCAGCCATGTTCAGGGAGGCATTCAGGTGAAAGTAGGTCTGGATTTCTGTAGATAACCATTGCACGAAATCTGCATACTGTAGTAATAGAGGGTCTCAACCTCCACCTTGGGACTTAGCCACTGGGTCTGACATAACCAACATCATAATCACCTGGAGCGATCTGACAGCAAAGTGGGCTGTATGGTGGTGTCGACTACCTCCACATACCCTGAAAGTAATCCGTCCTGTTGCTGGTGTAGAGCCGAAGGAGGGTGACAGGTGAAGTCTTTCATGGTGGGGTGCTGCAGGCGCCATATGTCCACTAGCACATGTTTCTCACAGTTGCTTGAGAACCAGGCGTGCCAGCTTATGTGTTGGTTCGCCTGACACTTTAGTGGAGCTGTCCAGGATTGGATCAAGCACCGAATTGAAGTCTCCTGCTTCCCCCACCACCACCACCACCATATGGTTCTATGCGACCACCTCCTGTAACTACTTAGCCAGTGTCCAGAAGAATTGGGTGTCACCTGAGCCGGAGCATACACATTGGCTATAACTATATGTCTGGACTGAACCTTCCTCTAAGTATCATGCATCTTCCTCTGTCTGTAGTTTCTGCATCTATCAGAATAGGGCACACTTTCTTAAGAAGAATAGAAATTTGTCTCTTCTTGGCACTGTATGCTTGAGTACTCAGTCCCTACAAACCCTGAGCAAGTTTAGCAGCCTCCTGCATAGAGATGGGTCTCCTGTACCAGAGCAATATCACAACTGGCAGTTTTAAGGTAGGATGGATTTTGTTCCATTTAGTGGATGATTAATGTCCTGTATGTTCCAGGATATGAATTTTAAGTCTGTCATAGGGAACCCTTACAAGCTTTGTCCATACCCCAGGTGTCAGCCACCTCATATGATCCATGCAGTGCCTCCTTCTGAGGCCACTCCACCGTGGCAGAAGGCTAGAAAGGAAGAAGAGTGGGTGTGTCTGCAAGAAGCAAATTAGAGAGTTAATATACAAGGTAGCTCTATTAGTCATAAGTGCTTGAGCCTGGTGGTAGCAGGTCACACTGTAATGTGGGCAAATGTTGAGCATAAGTGTAACATAATATGTAAATGCTAACAGTTATATACAACTTGGAACAATAATGCAGACCGTGTCCCAGCAGAAAGCATCTTATGTCCTGAAGGGCGAGAACCTCTATTCAAGTCCTGCAACCTCTTACTGTAACACTATGAAACCACTGATCTTACCTGTATCACTCTTCACCATTCATCACTAGTGGGTCTAAGCTGGAGGTGCCAGGACTCTGCATGAAGTTATAGCCGAAAAGCTTTTTCAGCTTTCCTATGGAGGAGGGGCTGATCGTTAGGGATGATGATGCTGCCCTGAGGCTGAGCGGATCTGTAGGCTCACGGTTTTCCAGTAACAGACACTCAGCTCTCCACCATCTCAGTTCTGTTTTTCCGCTGTTGAGGCAAGATGACTCTGTGGGAGCAGCACCATAATTTCTAGAAAGTTCGATCTTTGAAGTTCTGTTCATTCGGTTCAACCACTCAGTGCTGTTTCTGCCGCCGCTTTCGCACCATTTTCTTATTTTATGGGCAAGGTGTAGCGTCAAGTCTTTGCTTTCATTTTTATTACTTTGTGCAGCTGATCATGTCTGATTCAGGGGAAAAATGCTCTTTGAAGGCGGGACTTCCCCAATGCATTGGTGCCCCTGTGGTAGTTTCTTCTCCGTAACAGACCCGCATGACTGGTGCTTTACTTGCCTGGGGCCAAACCATGATATGGATATGTGCAGCACCTGTTTTTCCATGGATTTCTGCGTTAGTTAACGCGCGGTGCAGTTGAGGAGAACCCCCCAACTTTCGGTGGTTAATTATGCAAGGAGGCTGCCAAAGTAAGGTTTCCATCCCCACTATACGCACTGGGGGAGAGCAGGCCTCCACTGTCTTGGGTCTTGCTAAGACCAGACACCTGAGCGAGGGCCGGTGGACAATCGGTCTCCTCTGGAGGGCTGGTTGAGCTCCCCTCATGGCCTAGTTCCCTGTTGGGAACCTGGCCACCCCAGGTCAAGGCCTCAGCTATAAGCACCACATCGGGCTGTTTCCTTGGTAGCTTTGGCTGGTGTGGCCTTGGCTCATGGTGCCAACCCCGTGCTGGTGATCAAGGCAGTGCCATCGTTTCCACTTGGGTTGCCTCCCAACAGCGTCTCCAGTGCCGGGACGGTAGAGTGTCATGGGTTGCCTCTCTAGGGATCTCTGTGATCTCCTCTCCTTGGAATCAGAGGATGACTGGGATGATCCAGACTGGCAGCCCAGCTCTCCAGAGCTTCAGACGCTCCAGACCCAACAGGAAGTCCTCTCCTTGTCCTCTTCAGGCCGACACCATCCATGATGCTGCCTCTCCCTCTGTCGGTACCACGTTCGTGCCGAGGCCTTAGGTGCAATTTTGGGTGCTGTGCCGAGAGTAGCGCTGTTTTGGCGCCGCCTTTGGTGATGGTGCCACAATCAGTGCCACCTCTGAGATCGGTGCCATGGTCGCGCCACCTCTTGGGAGTCCAGTGCCGCCTCTTGAGATGATGCTATGGTTGGTGCCACATCTGATGGTGGTGCCACAGTCAGGGCCACTTCTGGTGATGGCGCTGCCTCGTGTGCCGTTCTGTTGTCGGTGCCACTCCTTCAGTGCCGCTTCAGTTGTCGCACCACGCGAGTCCGAGGAAGAATTGGAAGCTGACCCGGAGTGCTGGTTTTTCTCTTCCTCCCTCATTGAGAATGGTGGCCAAGGTAGGGCCTCTTTGAGGGTAGGTCTTGGTCCTCTGGTTCAGGTCTGGGGGGCCCGCTCATGCATCCCGCTCTGTTCCGGTGATCTTGGCCACCCCAGGATGGAGACAGAGCACTGATGAGGGCTCTCCTCTCCTGCCTACGGGTCAGAGCCCTGTTGTTGGTGGGGACAGGAGCCACCCTTCTGGGTCTGTATGGCTCTGGTCTCCTCACTAGGGGTCATCCCCCAGGGCACCACCCTGTTTGCTCAGAGTGGGTTGAGCAGCAGTCAGTGGCTGGGCAGCGCAGTCCCCTCCCTCAGGAGGCATCCCCTGCTTGCTTCCACAGTCCTGGCAGAGGGGTTTTGGTCTCTCATGACTGTTCTGCCCTCATCCTCCTCACCTCTCAGCCTCCTCTTCCCTTCTTCCAGGCCCCTGGTACCCTCACATATGGGAACAGTATAGGGCAATTGGGAGTGCATTCCCCATCTACTTTAGGGTCATAGATGAGATGTTTTTTCCACCTCCTACCCTTGCACCATCACACCCTGTACTGAGTCCATCCACATCATCGACTTCCTCCTCAGAGGAAGAGGACATTTCCACCACATCTCCTCCATTGCTGATTTCACTGAGTATCAGCGGTTCTTCATGATGATGTTGGAGGAACTCCATCTCCCTCAGCAGTAGACCACAGTCCTGTGAATGCAACACTGTCCTTCCTCAGGAGTACAGTCCAGAATCCATCGTGATCCCTCCATGGCCCTGCCCTTTCATGGAGGAGTTGCACAGTGCCTGTCAGTTTCTGCCTCCTCTGTTCCAGCCCCCTCGGACTGTCAGCACAGGTACTGTGCTCCCTCAGGTCTCCAGGGACTGTGCCTCATCCTACAGTACATCGGAAATGGGTGGCTGGATACCCTCTCAAGGCGCCTTTTGCTCTTCAAGAGACCACCCCCAGAGGCTGCCTCCATAGAGTTTGATTGCTGGGGTAGAAGGTTTTTCTTCCGCGCATCTCTTACTGTCTATCTCAGCACACTGGGTAGCCTATTCAAGGCACCTGTGGGCTTGACTGAGTCAGATCCTGGTGGCCATGCCTGATATCGAGGCAACCAGACAACCAATCGTCATTTCTACCCGCAGCTTGGAGCTGGCGAGACACTAAGTGAGGGCATCTTACAATGCCAGCGCGGTAGCCTCCAGGCCAGTAGGAACAGCAGTCTGTATTCAGCGGATGGCGTGGCTTCGTTTATACGGTTGTCGCCTTGGCCTGGCATAGGGTGCCTTGCTTTCTGGGGTCAATTTTCCCCGTGGGTCCATGCAAGAGCTTTCAGGGCATCCTCCTTTTCCTGTGCGTCAGGAGCCTCACCTGACCCTGACCAGTAGCAGGCCTGGCCAGGCCTGTGAGTCCCCTCTCTGTAAGTCCCCACAGGAGACTGAGGGAAGATTCAGCCCCAAGGAGCTGCCAGCATCACAGCTGTGGTGCTTGATACTGCTCACCAGTGATAAATGGTGAAGATTGATACAGGTAACATATGAAAATTATGTACCTACCGTAATGCTTGATCTTCCTGTATATCTTCACCATTTATCACTGCTTCCATCCATCTCCTCTTGGGCCTCAGTCTCCTGGGCAATGCCTCCTCCCTGCTTGCCGTCTTACCAACTGAGGCCAGTTGTGGGTATAATCCCACTGGCACCTCCGGGTTCCCTGATTCTTCATCTAAAGTGCCAGGGACCCACCTCTGCCAGGGGCTCCTCAAGACTCCATATGGCCTTGTGGGACCCCCCCTGGGGCGGCAGCCTGGACCAGGAATTTCTTCAGTTTCTCTTGGGCGTCCTTTTCTTTTATGAAGCCGAACAATTGTCTCTCCTTGGGTCCCCAGCTACAGTCATCGGTGCTCCAGAGACCTTCTCCTCCTTCTTTTTAGTTGTCTCCAGGAACCCCACGTGGCTCCTTTTTATACTTGTGGGTGACCAACCCTGGGTTGCCATGGGGCAAGGTCCCATGGATTGTCTACCTCTCCTTTGGAGAGGTAAATCCTCTAGTGGAATTATTTTCAGGCAGCCCACCCTCCATTTGGAGTTTGAGGGGTTCATTTAGCCAGGTGATTGCCTCCATATCTGACTGGAGGGACCTTGCCCCGGGTGGGTTTTCTTTTTTTCCTCACCCTTATATAGCAGGAGAGAGAGAGGGAGGGGGAGAGAAGAGAGTTGTTTGGATCCCTTCTTTTATTCTGGCGGCAGGAAGTTCTGACCTCTAAAAAAGCAGTGACAGGGATCTTCCCTGTTCCACCCTTCTGTGTCTCTTTATGGCTCTGAAACCAGTGAACCCTCTCCAGGGTCTCTAGCCATCAAAAAGAAAGAGAGGATCTCCTCCCTTCTTTTGGTTCGCTCTTTGGGGTCCACTTTTCCCTCTCTACCCATGCTGCCTCCTTTCATTCTCTTCTCTCTCTCCACCTCCTTATTCTTTTCTGTCTTCTCTCTTCTTCCGCCCTTCTTCTCTCCTCCCTACCCATTCTCTCAAACCCTTCTTGGCCTTCCCAGTGGTTGGGGTCTCCTCCCAGAAAACTTAGGGCCTGTCCCTCTCCTCTGACTAGCTTATTCCTTTTAACTTTTATCCTTTCCTTTCCTATCCCTTGGGCCCCTCGCCCCACCCCTTTTTCTCTATCTCTGTCTTCCTGTCCGGTGAACAAAACTGAGATGGTAGAGGGACCAGCAACTGTTACTGGCCAACCCAAGAGCACCACTTATCACGTCAGCCTCGAGGCAGCATTAATGCCGATGTCAGCTCTTCCTCCAGAGGAAAGCTGAAAAAGCTTTATCTATAAGCTTCCTACAGGGTCCTGGCACCTCTGGCTTAGACCCACCAGTGATGAATGGTGAAGATATACAGGAAGATCAAGAATTACGGTAGGTATGTTATTTTCATTTGTCATAAGAGCAGCTCTGCTTAAACCAAGGGCAATGTATTGCCCTTGCCCTGTATTAGTTCCATTCTACCCATCTGTCATGTTTTTCCCCCTTTTTTCAGTTGCCCAGATCTGCCTAGACTAAAAGGAGCAGAGAAAACACAAGTAACACACACTGCCCACCATAAATCTGGGATGGGGGCTTCTGATACCCTACGTACTGGAGATGATGTATCGGGTGGAAGAAGAGTGGAGTCCTGCTAAGTTTTCTTCACAGATGCATGAACATCCACCGCCCAGGGCCCTGGGGTTCTAGTACCTGAGTCCCAATGGCCTGTTGTAACTTAGGTGGCTGTGTGCCAGGTAGTGCAGTGAGCCTGGAGGAGGGGTAGACCCGGAAGACCGAGCATCTCTTGTCTCTGATTGCTGCTCTGCTAGGGCTTGATGCATCCTCCTGGCACCATCATCAGTGGTCCACATTATACCCAACTTCACACACTGCCTGCCCTTGACAGTGAAGCTAGGTCACAACAAACTCCCTAACCCAGAAGTGAACAGATTTACTGGATCAAACAGCTGGGCAGATTGCAGTTTGTGGGACTGCATAGGGGTGGGCAGCCATACCAACCATCATGTATGTTGGGCCTGCACACCATGATCTGTGAAATGCTCCCCTTTCTCCACTGGAGATGAGGGATGAGGGACCCCTTGATTTAATCCATCATGGCACTCTGAGCAGCTCGAGCTGATGTGTCTCGACTGTACTGGGGTCCATGTATGTTGTCACCACTACGCTCCATGCTGATTAGCCCTAGCTAGCCTGATTATTAGGATGGATGGCTACAAATGCACAGGGAATGTCAGCTGGGTTGGCGGGGTGAGGTTGAACCAGTTATTACGACCTCATCGTAAAGACACCCAAGGCTGATGGCTACTTGTGTTGTGCCACCCATTTTCCCAGCCATTTGTGAGCCAGCGTAACTGGAACATGGTTAACCACCCTTCTCATCTATTTCTCTCAACGGTGAAGTGCCATCGGTTTCAGAGCCAAAGCTGCTCAACCCTTCCAGCATCATCACACTCCTCACTCTTTGCTGTCAAGCTCATGGAATTTGCATCATCTTAATTATATTAAAGAACTGGCTTAGCCAACTCACTCAGGCTGCCCTTCCCAAGGCAGTCTGTTTATCAAAGGTCACGACATACCATGTGTGTAAAAGCAAAATGCCTTGCCTATAGCCAGGAGACCAAGTTAGCATGGGTTGCCTGATAGGCTAGATGGAGAAAAAAGACAAAACCAGCCACACCTCATTGCTTGCTCACTGTCGCGGCCTACTCTGTAGCTAGATGAGAATATTAAGTGGGGCAAGAGGGACATTATGGCAGTTCCTTCTAGCACTATGGCAACTTCCACCTCTCAGCAATGATCTTCCTGGACTTAAAGTCTTCACGTTTATTCATACCTCTGGGTTCTAGCCAGAGGTGCTAAGGACTCAGCGGGAGCCATAAATCTTCAGGAGGGCTGGCACCTTGGTAGGACTGTGCATGCATCACACCATGAGATCAGCTCATGCCTGTATAGGCTACCTCAGCATTGACCCTCCAACACGTCTCAGTTCCTTTTCCCTGCCGTTAGTGCGCTTCATTGATGATGGCCTTTCGCCCGCCAACAGATCAATTCTTCACATCTATACAACAGCAGCAGAATTTAGTTGTTCAGTTTATTTTAGTATTTATGGATCTTATTATTCTTTGTTATTTAAAAAAAGGAAGAAGAAAAAGTTTTTTCTTTCAGCCCTGCCATCGACGAGTCAACCATGGATGGTCTTGGTGACAGTAGGGAGACTCGCTGGAAAGCTTGTTCTGGCAGTGGGGCTGTGTCCAGTCTGCCACCCTTTCTGGAGGGGGGTCTGACCATGGGCAGGCCTCTCGAAGCACAAAAAGAACGGGCCCTTTCCAGTCTTGACTGGGGACCTGGCATCATTCTACCTTGAGTTCTTCTTCCAGACGGAGGATGTAGAGACAGTACTGCTTGAGGTCACCCCTTGGTACTTCTGCAAGGGAATCTTCAGTAGTGGAGAGCAGCAGGCCCACACTGGCCCTCTTGGGTACCCAGTGGCCTCACTCTTAATGTCCGGGACTCTCAACACTGGAGCCCTCTCTGTCCTCATGTGGGTTTCCGTGAGCAGTTTCATCACTGGGCTGCTGTTATAGAGCAGTGGGTACAGTGTCTGTCTCATGTGCCTCTTCCAGTGGACCTGGTTCCAGGGCCTTATGGCCTAGAGCTGCTGGGCCATGGTCTGGGCATTTGGACCGACACATGCATTTGGTGTTGGCAGCAGACATTCCCACCTCGCTGGTACCAGCTGGCCGTTGATCCCAATCCACATGCCTTCCCTCCCTACTTTGACACTTTGCAGGGGCTGGCACAAGTACTGCTTCCCTCACCCTCTTTTTCTAAGACTAGTGGTGGTTCTGGACTCCGGTTCCATGTCCGGCAGGGCCTTTAGCTCTGCGCATGGTGCGGCGACGCCGATGTTGTGCGTGGTGCCAGGCGGCGCCAAGGTCATCAACGCCTTTGCTGGTTCTGGTCTCTGGTCTACCTCTTGCCAAGTCAGGCATCGGCCTTTCATGGCCTGTTTTCTGCAGGGTTGAGGTAGAGAACAATAGTCTGACCCTGACCTCATCTTGTCTGACGACAGTGAGGAATGACTCATACCTTGGCGAGAAGACTTCTGTCTCAGCTGAGACTAGTTGAAGATCTTTCTTTCCAGTCTCTCCTAAAGAACATGGGGACAACCCTGGCTCTACAGACTTCCACTGTGGATCCGGGTAGGCTTTTGCGCCTAGAGTTCCTTCATATTCCTAATGTCCCTATGAGTCTTATGCCTCCTGTCCCCTCCTTTGAGACCTGATCTCAAGTGGTGTGGGAAAGGCCATCTCTGATTCCTTCTGTGGCCAAGCCCATAGACAAGAAGTATACATACACCTACATCTCTGACATAAGGACAGGTATCAGGGTGAGAAGAGTCTCTTTGCGGAAGACTCAAAACTGGGGGCGGTGGTGGATGGGGAGGAGGAGGGTGGCCCTACAGGGGTACCTGGAGGCTCTGGAAAGATGGTCTAGAAAGTGGAAGCTGAGGTTCAATGAAGGAAATGCAAGGTACTGCACCTGGGGCCAGAAACCCAGGCCAAGTGTACACCCGGGGGTGATGCTACAAGTCTCGATGGCTGAGAGGGACCTGGGGGTGGTGGTGGATGTCAAGATGAACAACTGGAGACTTGTAGGAAGGCAGCAGCCAAGACCAACAGGATGTTGGGATGCTTCACTAGGGATCACCTCCAGAAGGAGGGAAGTGATACTCCTTCTGTATAACTAACTTGGTGAGGCAGCACCTCGGATACTGCGTGCAGTTTGGAGGCCACACTTAAAGAGGGACATTAAACTCCTGGAGAGGGTCCAGAGGAGGGCAACCAAAATGATTTGGGGCTTGGGGGCAGGACCTATGAGGAGAGGCTCGAAGAGCTAAATATGTACACATTGGAAGAGAGAAGGGACGGGGACATGATAGAGGTCTTCAGGTACATGAAGGGGTAAGTATGGGAGGAACAGTCAGGGTGCTTCAAGGAAGGAGCCACTGAGGGCATGCGTGGAAGCTGGAGGGGGGAAGATTCAGGGAGAAAGGAGGAGGTGCTACTTCACTGAGAGGGTGGTGGAGCCATGAAATGCACTGCCTAGAGGGCTGGTGGAGGCAGAGATGGTGGAGGGGTTCAAGAGGGGTGGGACAGGTACAGGGAAGGGTCCTGGAAGCAAAATCCAATGCAGCGAGAATATCTGGAACTGGGAAGGAGAAGCCAGAGAAGGTGAGGGGGCAGCAAGGTCTGCTCCCAGGGGAGGCTGACCAAACGAGCAGGCGTGAGAGACCATTAGGCCTATTCTGCTGGCATTTTAGTATGTTAGTATACCCCCTTCCCCAAAGGACAGACCCTTCTTAGCATCACAGCCCATTGCAGATGCTTTGGTGGTCCTTGCAGAGAATGACAAAGCTGTTCTCCCTCAGGAGGCATCAGCTCACCCTATCAATAAAAAATCTTGCAAACTGTCACCTGGAGAAACGGGCTTGCGAGCCGCTACTCTGGGCATGGGTATTGCCAGTTACTGGGGACACTTCTCCGATATGAATGTGTGCTTTGGAACTCTCTTAACTCAGTGGTTGAGAATCATCTCCTGGAGACTGACTCTACCATGGAGCTTCTGCAGACTGTTACGAGGGGCACAGAATCCAACAATCATCAGCTGAAAGCTTCTATGGATGCCTATGACACTGCTGCTAGAGCTGCTGTCACTGGGATTTGTGTCAGGTGCACTCCTGGCTCAGAACATCAGGATTTTCTTCTGATGCTCAACAACAGGTCATGAATGTCCCATTTGATGGTGCTTATCTGTTTGGCCCTCAAGTTGAGCAAGCACTGGAGGCTACTGCGAGACCAGGACTGCCATTAAAACAGCTAAGCCAGCTCCTTCTGCTCTGCAAAGGGGTAGGAACCTCGACAATTTCATAACAGGCAGTCCTTTCCAGGTAGAGGCTGAGGAGCCTTTAAACAAAAACTAGACTCCTGAGCCACAAAAGAAAATGCAGCACAGACACAGGGCCCAAAAGTGCCCAGTGCAACCTTCTAAAAATCTGGCCTGGTCCCACCTTAACTGCCTGAAGCAGACATCTCCGGGCAGTGGGGGTCATCTGACTCAGTTATATAATCAGTGGAAGTCCATCACCTCAGACAAATAGGTCCTCAGGATTGTATGTGAGGTTACTCCCGAATTTTGCAGACATCCCTCCTGATCTTCCACCCAAGTGACAGCACAGTCTGTCTGCCACTCAGTCGGACCTTCTCACTTGTGAGATACAGGGCCTTCTCAGAAACAGGGCAGTAGAAGTTGTTCCCTGGGCAGAGAGGAACATGGGTTTCTACACCCATTACTTTCTGATTCCAAAGAAAACAGGAGGCATGCACCCAATTCTCGACTTCAGAAAGTTAAACAAGTTTTTATTCAGGGAGAAGTTCAAGATGATCTCCCTAGGAACTCTGCTTTCACTCCTTCGTCAGTATGACTGGCTGGCATCCCTGGATATGGAGGATGCCTACAGCATTCAGTGCACCCAAGTCACCGCAGGTACCTTCCTTTGTTGCCTTGGGTCAACATTACCAATTTAAAGTCCTGCCCTTTGGGCTGTCCACTGCGCCTCAAGTCTTTACAAAGTGTTTCACAGTTCTCACTGCACAACTCTGAAAGCTCGACGCTCAAGTCATTCCATACCTGGATGATTGGCTTTGGCAAGCCCGTCAAGGCAGGAAACACAGGAGGCAGTCTCCACGTCATCTCAGTTCCTTACCTCTATGGGGTTCTCCTGAACTGAAAAGTCACAGCTTCAAGCCTCTCAGCAGCTACTCTTTATGGTGCACTTCTCAACTCTTTGGAAATGGAGGGCCTTTCTCCCACTGGACAGGAGGAATGACATTCTCCAGATGGCTCACTTCATGAGAGAGAACAACCCTTTGTGAGCTCACTCTATAGAACGAATGTTGGATCTCATGTCTTCCTCCATTTTCACAGTGCCTCTGGATCAACTGCACATAAGGACTACTCAGTGGATGCTCAGCACACAGTTGTCCTCAGCAACACATCCACAGTCTTACCCCATCAAGGTGACAGAATCTCTGTGGAAATCACTTGCGTGGTGGACCCAGAAGGACAACCTTGACAAGGTTTGCCTTTTACCTCTCCAGAGTCTCAGGTTACTGTCACCATGGATGCATCTCTGATAGGCTTGGGGGCTTACTGCCAGGGTGCCACACTCGGGAGAATGGACCTAAGAGAGTCTGGTCTGCACATCAGTGTTTTAGAGATGAGAGCAGTCCTGTACACTGTTCGAGGCCTGAAAGATGTCCTCTGTCACAAAGTAGTTCTTCTTCTTCAGATGGACAACAAGGCGGTGATGTATTATATCAACAAACATGGGGAGTCCATTCCACACCTTGTGCAGGATATGGGAATGTTGCCTCGAACACAGCACTCTGATTCAGGCTGTCTTATCTGCCAGGAATTCAGAACAATCTGGTGGATCGCCTCAGCAAAAACAGAGTGGGTCCTCATGAGTGGTCACTTGCACCAGACGTGCAGTTGGTCTTCACTGCATGGGTCAGTCCAGACCTTTTGCATCCCCATTCAACACAAAACTGCCTCTATTCTGCTCCAGAAATCCAGAACCTCGTTTTCTGTCTGGATGCTTTCAGACTGTGTGACAAGAGGCTTTTCTGTACACATTTCTCCTAGCTACCCCTAGTTCAGAGGGTGCTGCTCAGACTAGAGGCAGGGTGGGCAAATTATTCTTATTGCACCATACTGGCCTCGACAGATTGGAATTCCATTAATCAACGAGTTGTCAGAGGCCCCTCCGAGGCCACTGCCTCTATGAATGGACCTCCTGATACAGGGATCACTGGTTCATCCCAGTCTGTACTCCTTCATCTCCATGCCGGTTCCTGAGGAGATAGAAGTGGGGAGGTTCAAGTTTTCCCAGAGAATCTCACAGATTCTTTTGGCAGCCCGTAAGCCCTCCACCAGGAAGACTCACACCGCTAAGCATTTGTCACTATGGTGTGCTAAGATCCCTCAGGATCCATTCCGATGCCCACCAAATAAAGTGTTGGTGTACCTGTTTGACCTTTCAGATGCAGGACTGCAGCATTCTGTGGTCAAGGTACACATATCTGCTTTCTGCCTATCATGAGTCAGTCCAGAATATGTCTCTGGCTCAGTTAGCTTTGTTCGAGATTCCTTAAAGGTATTCTACACACAAGGCCTCCGGTTAGGAAGCCAGTGGCCCCCTGGGATATTAACCTTATGCTGGATATGCTCATTTGTAAACCTTCTGAGCCTCTAGCCATGTGTGAATTAAGTTCCTGACCTGGAAGATCACCTTCCTGGTGGCCATCATGTCTGCTCACAGGGTTTCTGAAATACATGCCTTGATCACAGACCCTCTGTACACTGTCTTTCACAAAGACAAGGTGGGTCTCCATACTCACCCAGTTCCTACCCAAGGTGGTTTCAGAGTTTCACCTTAACCAGCCCTTGGTTTTGCCTACTTGCTTCTCTAACTTCCAAAATGAAGGGAAATGTACCTTCATTCCCTGGATGTCAAGAGAGCCCTGTGATTCTACATAGATAGGACTGGGGACATCTGTAAAGTGAAGCAACTCTTTTTGTCTTTCAGTGCGGCCTGGCTGGGTCAGCGGTATCAATCAGATGCATTTCTGCATGAATAGTGGCATGCCTTGGCCATTGTTATTCTATGGCGCAGGTCAAGTTGAAGGGCCAGGTATGCGCCCACTTAACTAGAGCAGTTGCTTTCTACCTGGTGGAGGTATGCTCAGTGCCCCTTACTGAGATTTGCAAAGCAGCTACTTGGAGCTCAGTGCATACCTTTGAATCACTATGCTCTGGACAGCATGCTTCCTTTGGCAGGACAATCCTTAATGGAATTCTGTCCTGAGTGAGCTCTTTCTCCTGCCGCCCTGCTCGAGGGATTGGTTTAGCTTATTACTCTAACCTAGAAGTATGAATAAACAGTGAAGACTTTAAGTCCAGGAAGATATGAAAATGATGTACCTACCATAATTCTTGATCTTCTTAGACAAGTCTTGACCGTTTATTAATACACCCACCCTCCATCCACCAGGATCACTTATTCTGTTCCTGGTCTTTCTCCCTCCTTGGTCTGGGCTGTGAAGACACTGTTAATTGACCCTTCTTATATGGGATCAAACAGGGCTATCTTATGTCCTAGTTAAGTTAGGTGTTTATGTAGTTTTATTTACACTGTACCTTCTCGTAAAAAAGGTACTGAGGCGGTTGGAGGGTTGGCGTTGAGGTAGCCTATACTGGTGCGAACTGGTCTCATGATGCTGCGCATGTACAGTCCTACCACGGCGCCAGCCCTCTGAAGATTTTTGCCCCGCTGGGTCCTAGCGCCTGGCTAGAACTCAGAAGTATGAATAAATGGTGAAGACTTGTCCAAGAAGAGCAAGAATTATGCTAGGTACGTATTTTCATTTATTATCCCACCCCAGTCTCCGAGCTACTCACTAATGGACCCATAATAGATTTACAACAGCCAGGTGAGACAGCACCATGCTCCATAAAATTATGTATCCTGCCTGCATCCCAGTGTACAGCGTGAGGCCAGAGATGATAAGAAAACTGCAATAATGAAACAATACACTGCACTGCCCACACCGTCGACTTATGGCCACTGATGGTGTGTACCCCCAGTCAGTAGGTGATCTCTTGACTAGAACCACAGTCCTCCACCCTTTCCTGCCATTTTTATTTTGCTTGCACGCATATGCAAGAAACATAGTGCCATCATCCAGTTTTCGGAGGTGTGGCATCCGCCTTCAATTCAGTCAGTGTGTTTGCAGGCGGCGTACAGTTCTCCAATGAATGCTGCAGCTGTCTATGACAGCAGTTTAAAATACATTGCCTTACAGCTGAAAGGGAGAGCTCACTTCCGTGAGCAGCACTCCCCCTCTCCACACGCACGCATGCGCACATGCGCTCACACGCCTCCACACACTGTATGGCCACGGGTGCCCAATCCCCTGTCGGCTCCACGTCCCACCTCCAAAAAGCTTTTAGCAGGTGCCACGCTGGGAGCCCACCCCAGCGTGGCAAAATTGTTATGGCCCGACAGGGGTGCCCAATCCCCTGTCAGCTCCAGGCCCCCAAAACAGTCTTCCAGCTGCCACGCTGGAGCCCGTCCCAACATGGCAAACATCCACAGCCTTCTAGCTGCCATTCTGGAGCCCACCCCAGCATGGCAAATGTCCACAGCCTTCCAGCTGCCACGCTGAGAGCCCACCCCAGCGTGGCAAATGTCCCGCGTCATCTTAAAAAACAAACAAAAACCTGTAAATAAAAAAGCGTTCCCTCGGCGGTCTCCTGCCCACCCACTGTACACCCTGCCTCCCCACACCCCTCTTACTCCCATACTTACCTCCGGAGTCCGTGCAACAATCTTGTGACCGGGAACACGCTCTGCTTTCAAAGCTGACCGTAAACTGAGGAAATGCGGTAAGCTGTATAATGGAATAAATAGGGTTTTTCAACTTAATGCATATCTCAGACATTTTGTAGAATTTTGGCACCAAATTTTCAACATGGGTTTTAGGACCCCTCCTCATGAATTCTTGAACTGTCATGGCATTAATCAGGCCTGAAGGGTGATTTACATGATCACTGCGGGAAATCACCTTTCGGGTTTCGATTAACAAACAATTACCAGTGTTCATAAGGTGGGCTCTCAAAAAGCCTATGTTGCAAATTTAGTGAAAACATTTCTAAAATGACGTTTTATGAGCGCTTTATGCAGTTCCTACGCACGCCGTAAGTTCGTGAATTTTAATATTTGCACTCTGTATTTTCAACATTGCCATTTTACCACACCTCCTTATGAGCAGTACAGCTGTCATTTTCACATCTTGCCCAAAATGTGTTTCCGCGCAGTATGCGACAATGGCGCAGTCGAGCGGCACAGTCAATGTTTGGGACAGATTAAGAAAATCACAGTAATGCTGTTCATGAGCAGAGGTCTTAAAATGGCTATGTTGAAAATTTGGTGAAAAAACTTAAAACTGACTGTTTTACGTGCGTTGCGCATGCTATGAGTTCCTACGCACACCGTAGTTCGCGAATTTTTAATATTTGCACTCCAGATTTTCAACATTGCCATTTTACCACACCTCCTTATGAGCAGTATAGTTGTAATTTTCACATCTCACCCAAAATGTGTTTCCAAGCATGTAGTGCACAATGGCGCAGTCAGGCGCATGCAGTCACAATGTTTGGGGACAGAGTAAGAAAATCAAAGTAATGCTGTTCATGAGCAGAGGTCTTAAAATGGCTATGTTGAAAATTTGGTGACAAAAGTCCATAAAATGACTGTGTTATGAGTGAGCATTACTGCAGTTTCCACGCACCTCGTAAGTTTATGAATTTGTAATATTTTAAGTCCAGATTTTCACCAGTGGCATTTTCCACACTTCCTTATGAACAGTACAGCTGTTATTTTTCACAACATGGCCAAAATGTTTTCCACTCTTGTAGCGCAGCAATGCGTAGTCAGCTGTGGGAAATCATTGTTTGGGACAGATAAAGAAAATCACAGTGACACTGTTCATGATTGAAGGTCCCAAAATGCCTGTGTTGACAATCTGCTGTAAAAATCCCACAACCCTAATTACATTACGGTGTCGTTGCACAGTTTCTACATATCAGTGACTTCACCAGTTTTTAATATTTTCAGTGCAGATTTTCAACATTGCCATTTTTACACCTCCCCATGATCAGTACAGCTGTCATTTTCACATCCTGTTCAGAATGTGTTTTGCACCTGTGGTGCTAAATGCCGTAGTCGCTGTGCAAAAGCAGCTTTTGGCTAACAAACTGATATTGCCACTGTTCATGAGGTGGGGGTCACAAAAACATGCTGAAAATTTGGAGGAAAATACCAACGAATGCCTGAGGCATCAGGGTTTCTGACCATAATGCCCCACCCTGTGAGAATGACAGGCATCAGGGTGTGACTTGAGATTCTGCCTGTAATGCTCATACCATTCCACACCCTGCAGCCAGTGAGAGGCATCGAGGTGTGCCTTGGACTCTTCGGACCCAAAGTTCACGACCATTCTCCTATACCACACCATCTCGCCCGTATTTCCTGTTGGAATGGCATGCATAAGGGCCAAAGATCCCAAGGTACACCGTGATAGCTGTGGGTGTCTGCAGGGTAGGGTGTGGTGAAATGCTGGGCTATTATGCCTGATGACCCAAAGGCACACCCCAATGCCCGTCAGTCTCTGCAGGGTGGTGGTGGGGTTGGTTTCAGTTCAATACTTCACTGCCATTCCTATTATGCAGCTCTGTAACTCCTACACTCACCAATGCCAATGCCAGCAAGCAAACATTCGCATTGACAAATGCTTGTTTAGAGACATGCCTCAGCATTGTTGGCGTGCTGATGATTAACTGAAGTTTTCCACCAGACTGCCCCATACTAATCGGGTGATACATCGATGTAACAGAGCCTAATGTGAAATAAAGTGCCCTGTCTACACTCAAGGAGAATTAAACTTATGCAGATTAAGTAGGGGAGAAAAAGAAAAATATATATATATATATTATATTGGCCTGGAAGGGCCAGTATAGTTAGGATTGCAGAACCACTTCTGTGTTAAACCCCAAATGTTGCACTTTAATAACTTTGCCACCATATGACAGATTTGCCTGAAATTTTGCATCGTGGTCTGGTACCATAGCTCTCTGGATCTGGAAAGTTGCATTACGGTTGGATGAGCAGCAGCGTGAGCTGCAGAATGCCAAAACACAAAAACCCCAGACTTTTATGTTGTTTCTTGCTCATGCCTACAAGCCAACACGATTTCTCCATTTGGTCTGAAATCTTCAGGAAGATGCAGTCTGGGTCACTAATGTGCTTTTCAAAGATTTGGTGAAAAATATTAAACCGTTCAAAAGTTTTTCAAAACAAGTTTCCCGTTATAGTCAATGGGAAGAAAATATCGTCTCTCTCGGCTACTTAATGCATTTTACTTTCGAAAATGGCCCTTTACTTTCGTGTGGTGGCCATCTTGTTTTCAGTTAGCGAGAGAGAAGAATGCCTGATGCTTAAATTTAGGGACCTCCTAGGTAATACTGAAACACTGACTTGTGTTTACCTAGTCGGGTCCTGAGGATGCCAGCCCTATTTTTTTTGTTGGTAAACCCTCCCAGAAATGCTGTTTTTAAAATCGTCGCCCCAGTACTTTTTGCAAATTTGCGATAGAAACGCCGTGACACTTTTGCAAATCATGAAAGTAATATGCTGTTTTTGCAACTGTCGCAATTTGCAAAAGTACTTTGCCCAAAAACTGTAAATCTTTGCCACCCCCCTGCAAACAAAACGTTAGGGCGCTTGGAAGTTTGCAGGGTAAAGCCCTGGTCCCACAGATGTGCTCTTGGTGGTTTAGTCCCATAATATTCAATAAGCCCAAAGTTACAGCATTCCAAAGTTGAAAATGTCCATAGGATAACATTAGCGGCGCCTGTGCTTCTTCGGCCTGTATCTCGAAAGCGAGCGAGTTATGATTTTATACACCCTGCAGTGGGATTTTTTTTCTACTTGCTATGGTTACAGAGATATTGGCAAAAACGTGTTACAAGAGTTCATTTTGAGTACTATGGCACTGCTGTATGGTTCCGTACTAATGTGTAAGTGGGGCCTTGGGGCCTGGAGGGCCCCACCCACTCTACACATACCATTATGAAAAAAAATGGACAATGTGAAGACACAGGGCCCAGAGGGCCGATGCATCCAATAACACATAGCAGTTACCAGTTACATTACACTTTCTCAAAAGAAGGAAATTCATTGCAAAAAACTTCGTTAATGCACCACCTGGGGTTGATAACACAGCGACAAAAGTTTGGAAATTTGTTGTTGGGTTTACACCCCTACTACCCCCACCCATCACCTCCACACACCAACAGGCATGGGGATGCGTTGGGTTCGTTGGCTAACTCTCACCCCATTCTCCTATACTGCACCACCTCAGCTTGTTTACACGTGAAATGGGTGAGAGTTAGGCCGATGATCTCAACGCATACAAGATGCCTGTTGGTGTGTGGAGAGTAGGTGGTAGGAGTGTAACCCTAACATAACATTTCCAAACTTTTGTCGCTGTGTTGTCAACCCTAACTGATGCATTAATAGAGTTTTTGCAAATATATATATATATATATATATATATATATAAACCCCTAGGTGATGCTATCCCAAGGGATACTACCCCTGCCTGCTTGACTAAGCCAAGTTGAGGGGCCTGAGTTCTGTGAATGGGTGCTCCACCCTGAGGACAGGGTAAATGGCCCTCTGAGACACTGATATCCCTTCTAACCCCTCTAGTGGCCTATGCTGGTCAGCAATTAGACAGTTACAATGAACACCAGGATGCACTGTTAACCCCACACTTGTTGCACTTACCACCAGGGCTGGATCAGCTGGAATGGCCCTGGAGACCCCTGTAAAACAAGGCCTGTAACAGTAAAAGCAATATCACAGTACTTTCTACACTGAGGTAAACCACAACCAGTTTAAGCGCAAAAAGATTCAGATCTGATTTATTGAGGGGCTTAAACAAGGGAGGGGCCGTAATCTGGTGTTTGATTCTGGTTCTGATTTAATTGAGCTAAGCATGCATGCCTGTAAGAGTCCCTCTAGCACAGTCACACACACTCTGGGTACCCAGTTGGTCTACAGGCTAGCCTGAAGCGTTGCCTGGGACAGGCTGGCATTGCAGCTGTTGTTGGGGCCCTTAGGAAGGAAAAAACACAACATGCACTTTAACTCACAATTTGTATTCCAGAGCCGGAGGCTCAATTCCTAAGGATCAGTCAGAATAATTAAATCAGGTAACACACGTTGATTTGAGCTTTGTTGCAGGGAGCTTCCCTGATGTTTACTCATGCTATCAGACCAGGATGCAGGATGGAGGAAATGGAGACCTCAGGATGAAGTGCTGGTTTGCCAGGAGAAGCAGGGCCCACACGATGCACTGTGGTGTCGTTCCTGTTCATTGGTGTTGAGCAGGGAGCTGAATCCCCAGGCAAGTCTCTCAGGTATAACTCTGCTGCATGAGTGGCAATCTAGGCCAAGATGGTGAGGCCCAGACCAGGTGAATGAATTGGATACAGTCCGTAAAGTTGCTGGATGCAGCCTCTAGTTAGCATGACACAATCAGCAAGGTGGGGAACCAACTCGACCCACTTTCCACATTCAGCACACACATAGTAAAGGCAAGTAAATACCACATTTCAGATGACAGTCTGGTTACAATTAATAGTGTCTCTCATGAAACCATGCATTCTGATGTGGTTTCAAGTCCTGACAGGCTGATCGCTACTAGGCAAATCTTCGGTTCACTTCTGAAGCGAAATTCACTTTGTCACAATTCAGGTTCCATCACAAAACTGCAATTTTGATAAAGTCTGATTTCAAGTTCAAAGTCTCTTCACTTGGGAAGATGGTAGAAGGCAGGCCAGACACAGCCTTCCCGCTGATTTCCTGTGCACCACGCAGGAGCAGGTGCTCGAATTACTCGAGCTGTTTACTCTGTCAACTCCAACTACACACTGACTCACTACTGTAGGCAGCTCTGGGACTTCCCAGTGATCCGAAAGGTTCGGGTTGATCGATCCTTCTGTCTGTCACAGCAAGGGCTCCCCTCCAGGTCCATTTAGACGCCAAACAGTAAAACTACAATTCCTTCAGAAATTCACTCCCACAAGACTCCTAGATACAGTCCCCATTTTAGGGTCCCAAAGGTACTGATTGGTCCAAACTGGCAGTCCAGAACCATGATGGTGGTGCATAACAAAATTCCATGCTGCAAAGGAAAGCAGGTTAGACAAACTACAATATTATTATTATTATTATTATTATTACTGCAGATAATCAGCAGACAATCACAGATCCTAATAAAGCTCCCTCTGCGCAATTAGTAATGGCAGAATGGAGCAGCTGTATTCAGCCAGGTGGGACTCGAGCCTAGAAACATTCGCCCCCACCCAGAATAATTATAACCATATTAAAATGATGCCTCTTAAAGCGACAGGCACGGAGGCTAACAGGACAGTCGCATGCAAGCACTTTTAAATGCTTAGAACACAGAACAACAGCCTGGCAGTGGACATTTAGGCAAGCCCAGGAAGACAATTTTGAAACTCTATTTGTAGGGGTTATATATATATATATATATATATGTATATATATATATATGTATATATATATATATATGTGGGCAGCAACCAAACACAATACCTTTCAGGGCCATTATTCAGCTCTGGAGACTTCCCTTCAGTTTGGTAGTGGTGGTGGGGCAGCCCCTGATTCCATCTGAAAGCAGCCTGTATGGGGAATCACAAAAACACAGTCACAATGAAAGGACATAAGCGAGCATGTGGGGTACATTACAGTCCCATTTTTAAGCCCATATTAGTCCCATTCAAATCATCAAGCAAAGATCCTTCCTGTCAGTTCAGCGGGTCATGAGGTATTCTGGGGGCAAGTAGCTGGCTGACTCACTTTGGGCCTGATTCCTGCAGTGTCTTCTTTAATGACTGCAACCAGCTAGGCCACAGGAAATCTCCTCCTCAGGTGGTGCCGGTGTGTACATATCCATTTCTGTTGGCACTACCACTTGTCTTGTCCCAGTTGCTGCAGGGCTTCCTTCACCAGCGATATGGTCTGTAGGCAGCTTGTTCAGTGGCTCTTGTTCCTAAGACAGAGTACTGGATCCTGTGATAAGTAGCTGGACCCCTGATTCTGCTGCTACATCTCGAGCGGGAGGATGTCATTTGACACTATTTGCACTGCTCTCTGTTTCTGCCTCACTGCCTATGCCATTTTGGCTTTGGTTTTCCACTGGTCCTTCAGACTTGATTGCTCCATGTGTTTTTGTCCTAGTTGGGGTCTGGAGCAACTTGCAGTCCCTCTGCTCACTGGTCTATTTGAGGATGTCTTCCTTCCTGCAGCTGGGTGGGCAGTGTTACTCCTTGTGTGTCCTGCACTTTCTTCTCATAGTTCGCCTTACAAAAGTCACCACCTCTTGGGGATTTTGAAAGAAGTGCTGCTTTTGATCCTACAATAACTGCAGGGTAGCCAGGTATTTCAAAGAGTAGTGAATATTCACCTGTGTCAGGTCCCTTTTACACCTGTATAGGCTTTCCTTCATTCAGTGAGGTCCTGGGAAAGTGTTGAAATAAATATTCTCTGTGACTGTTCCAGTGCAGTGGCCCTTCGGAGGATAAGTTCTTTAAAGCTGTCTCTGTATAGCTAGGCCAGGATCAGGCACAGGGGCTCCTCTACTGGATTTTGGTGCCAGCGACCTGTAAGCCTGTTCCACCTCCAGCTGGTAGTCCCAATAGCAGTCTATCAGTTGTGGGATGAGCGACTGTACAAACACATTCATGTCTGGCCCTTCAGACCTTTCAGGAATACCCACCATCCTGATATTGTTTTGGTAACCTCAGTTTTTCAGGTCACAACCTTGGCCAATAACTGACTAACTTGTCTCTAGCTTGGCCATCCAATCCTACTGGGCTGCTGTTAGGGATTTAGTCTGCACTGCATAGAGTTCAGTGTCTGCTGTGTGGATTTCTGCAACTTCAACCTCACCTCTATGGGGTCTGCTGAATTTAGAGAAGTCTCAACTCCAACCCTCACAGCAGCTGCCATTTATAGGAGCTGTTCTGGATGCAAGGCTCAAACCTTTCTTCCAGAGAGCGGAATGCAGACATGCTATACCATGTGGCACAAAACTGTACATGCCCACCCATACAGACTATGGTGGATCTAACAGCATGCTCAGTGCCTCGTAGTGTGCCTGGCATGGTTGCATATGAGAACGACTTAGTGGATGCTTAGTGCTCGTAGTTATAAGCATCACACCCTCAGACCTACCCCATTCAGGTGACTAAGTCCCTGGTCCGGTCACTCACGTAGTAGTCAGTGGAGGACAGTCTCCTCCATCACTTCCCTTCTCCCAACCAGAGCGCCAGGTGGCTCTTACAATGGATGCCTCCTTATTAGTGTGGGGCCCACTGTCACGACCTCCAAACAAAAGGTGTCTTGGGACCCATCAGAGACTTACCTCCATATCAGTGTGTTGCAGAGGCAAGCAGATCTCTCAGAATCAATTTTCACCATTCATCACTATTGGGTCTTAGGCCAGAGGCACTAGGACCCTGTAGGAGCATATGCCTTTAAAAGTTTTGGAGGAAGAGGGCTGATGTCGGGAGCAGGCGCCACCCACAAGGCAGACATATGATGTGGCACTTGTGGGCTGGCCAGTAACGGCGCCTGGCCCTCAACCTTCTCAGTTCTGTTCTTCAAACCATTGAGGAAGGTACTCCATGGGAGCATTCCACCATTTTTCTGCTACATTACTGGTTCTGTTCATTGCCACTAGGTCGATACCATAGTGTGTGTACAACCTCTCGTCGCTGCTTTTTCTTTCTTTCTTTCTGTTCATAGTATGGTGCCAAGTTCTGTTTTTGCTTATTTTAATTATTGTCCATGAGGTCAATCATGTCTGATTCCCAGGGGCCTAAGAAGCTGAAGAAAACAAGGAAGAAAATTGATTCTCCCCTTGTGTTGGTGCCTCTGTAGGAGAAATATGTCTGTTCAGGACTGCCATGATCTGTGTTGGACCTGCCTTTGATTGGACCATGACATGGATCCTCGTTTTGCCTTCTTTTCCATGGGCCTTTCCATCCTCAAAATCCACATGATGAGGTGGGGAAGAGACCCCATCTTCAGAGGCAGATGTCATGCACAGGATTTAAAGGTAAGGTCCCTGGCGCTTCCCCAGAGCCCCTCCTGGAACTATATGTACTGAGGGAGAGCAGGCCTCCACTAGTCCTTGTCTCGCCAAGATGGGAGGCCTAGGAGAGGGGTCTGTGGGACAACTAGCCCCCTAAAGGGCTGATTGCACACTCCTCCCAGTCCAGTACCCCCAGAGGGCACAGATGCCCTTAGTGGTAGCGTTGAAGCTAAACGCTGGGCTTGCACCTGTAGGTCCCTTGGGACTATGGTCCAGTGCCACTTCAGCTCTTGACACCAAGGCCGGTACCAGTGAACAGAGTGGTGCTGCCCACAGTGCCTGGTCCCTCCTGCTGCTGTACATGACACTGGGAGAGGGAGGTCTCTAGAGCCAGCCGGCTGTTGGAGATCTTTTGATCTCATCCTCGAACAGTTGGATGACCCGAGGGTGAGGACTGGAATGATCCTGACAGGCTTCTCAGTTCTGGGGACAATAAGGACTTTTGTGGGCCTAGCCTAGGCCTTCTTCATCCACAGCATTGTCTGGGGTTCTTGTCCGGTGCCAGTTGCAGCACCATCTCCCCTGTGCCCCATGGTGCTGTTTGCGGCACCGGGATGTCTTCGATGCCAATCCCAGTGCCAGGGGATGATGGCATGGGGTGCAGTGCTGGGTTGGGTCCTGGTGTTGTTTTGTGGTGCCGGCTCAGGTTCGGTGCTGTCCACAGCACCAAATCTGATACTGGTTCCATTTGGTGCTGAGGGTGGGGTGTTCTGGTATCATTCATGGCTCCAGATCCCCTTACTCCAGGTTTCTGATGCTGGGAATACTACTAGGCCTAGTCCAAGGTGCAGAGCCCTCTCAGGTGAGGTGGGTGTTGGTAAGTCCCCATTGGCACCATGCTCCACGTCTAAGTGGCTGGGGACTCTAGCATGAGCTGTAGTGCCAACTCGAGTCCTCTGACCCTTCTGGAACCATCTGAGTCTGCGATAGGTGGGGATAAGGGCCATCCTGTGGGACCTCTATTACTCCGACCTCCTCAGCTGGGAGTTTCCCCAAGGGCACCATCCAGATCACCCTCTATGGTTGAATGTACTTGTGTGGATGAGATGCACAGCCCCTCCCTCCATGGTAGGTCACCCATTTGCCCTCATAGCCCTGGCAAAGGACCTGGCCTGGTCCTTTATGACCCACCTCCCTCCCTCCTCCTCCTCCTTTCTCTGCCTGTCCCTCCTGTCTCGGGCATTTCTGGTCCTATGGGACCCTGACTTTGGAGCAGTTCAGGGCTTCAGAAAATGCCTTCCCAACCTACCTGAGAGCAATGGACCAGGCCATCTTTCAGGTTGAAGCCCCAGCACTGCCACCCCTAAGTCCAGCTCTTCTTCTTCTCTGTCTTCCTCCTGTGAGGAAGAGGATTCCTCTGTCCACCTCTCCTCTGATGCTGACTACACCCATTATCAGCAGTTCCTTTCAGAGATGATGAGGGAGCTATGATTTTCCCACTTTTCCAGCCACAATCCTGCACGCCTGATGTCGTCCCTTCCTCAGGGAGTCCAGTCATAACTCCATGGTTATACCTCCATGGTCTTGGCCATTTCTTGAGGCATTGAGAGACATCTGTCGTCATCCTTCTGCCCCTCTGTTACCCTGAGGGATGTCCAGCACGGGTATTGTGCACCCCTGGGACTTCCAGGAGCCATGTCTTACCCTTTTCTGGCTCAGAAGTTCTGGGGTCCACCTCCTGACACCTGGCTGTGCATAGATGCCCAGTGCACAACTATCCCTGTAGTCAGACTCAGATGAGTTTGACATTTGTGATCATAGCGTTTTCGATGTCATGCACCATGTTGTGCATTACTGCACATCAGGCACATCAGGCATCCTATGGCAGGCACCTGTGGGCGACACTGGGTCATCTCCTAGTGTCCTTGCCAGACTGTGAGGCAAACAGACAGGCCATATGCCTTTCCACTTAGGGTCTGGAGCTGGCAAGACACCAAGCAAGGGCATCCTCGCATTCATAAGGTAGGAAAAATGGGCAGACTGGATGGGCCTTGCGGTCCTTATCTGCCGTCAACTTCTATGTTTCTATCCTACGATGCCAATGAGGTAGCCTCCAGGCTATTTATTAATTTATTTGGTTTTTGTTTACGGTAGGTGAGCTAGCCATAAAATTACTATTTTCAGTCACGACCCAGGAGGATTACAACATGAGAAGAAAAACATAACAACATTACAAGCACTGTATGGACAATATCGGAGAAATACATGAAAACAAAAATTACAAATTGGCTGAGAAAGTATACATGGTGAAGATAAGAGTATATGCAGAGCAGAGTATGCTAGTGGAAACTATGGTGTGAATTAGGCAGATGGCATGGCTGCGCCTTTCACAGCTGTCACCTTGGCTCAGCGAGTTGCTTACGCTATCAGAGGGCCCATATTTTCTCCTGTAGTACTGGCATGAGCTTGCAGGGAGCATTCCTGCTCTCAGGCCATGGGAGCCCACCTGACCCTGACTAATTTTGGGCCTTGCCAGGCCTGTGAAGTGCCCTGCCTGTCTTTGTCTCCCCACAGCAGCTGGAAGGAATAGCCATTTCCTCAGGGTTTGACAACACCACCATTTGTTGTTGGTTTGATACTCAGATTCAACAGTGATGAATGGTGAAGACAGATTCTTGGAAGATAAGAAATGACATACTCACTGTAATTTTGATCTTCCAGAATATCTTCACCTTTCATCACTGCAATCCTACCACATTTCCCCACAATGACCAGGCTTAGGGCAGTCTCCTCCTTCCCTTCTTTCAGTCTTATCCCTTTATGTTAAGGAAAAGTGAGGTGGCATCATGGAGCAAACTCCTTTGGGAGCTTGTTCCTCTTTCTGCCCTAAACATAAAAACAAAACACAAATTGAGGGAAGGGAATTTTATCTTCAAGCTTATGACTCCTAGTCCCTTCCTTGTTTTTTTTCTTTTATGCCAAAAAAAGACAAATAAGCAAAAAATATATATATATAAATATATAGTTGGTAGAACCCTTTCTGGTCTTAGTCCCCCACCGCTTAAAAAAGAAAGACAGAGAGAGAGAGAGAGAGAGAGAGTTCGGAAAGAGAGAACTTTTTATGGCTGTGGGCGGAGCTCACAGTCATTTTGCATCTACTCCTAAATGGCAGATTCGTGAGCGCTTCCGTTGGACTTTTGAAGTATCCTTCCAAAAGTCCAACAGAGCTTTCAGCACTCCACCACAGTCAACACTATAGAGTAACTAGCCAAATTCCACACTATTTCGCTGTTATTTCCGCATTGCAAGATAGGCGCAGGTTCCGGCTGCAGTTACTATCTTGGGAATGGCAGAATGCCATTCACCGAAACTACGCATGCATGAGTGTCACAGATGCATAGTTGTATCACCACCACCATCTTGCAGATGGTATTTGACAGCTCTTCTCCAACTTCAAAAGCTCGCCACAGTTGTATCGGCTCAGGCTAGAGAATTGTTTATGTATAATGGCTGAGAAAATAGTTTTAAGAAGGACAGGGCACATTTTTGAGATTTCCAATACTGTGTATGCTGGAGACTTACAGAAAATTAAAATGTATCACAAACTCAAAATTATAACACAAATTCATCATTTGGCATGTACTTTGATGCTGGAGCAGTGTTTACTGGCATTCATGACCCAGAAAACCCTCAGATATCATAATTCCCTGATGTCATTGGGTACAAGAAATCAGGTTGTTGTGCTATGGTTAGACAAAATTGTGATGTTTATGTATTTTCTGTGGTGATGGGTTTCATAACCATGCTGTAAAATATTGTTTCTGAAAGTCCAGGTGACTTGGCATCCAAAACAGAAAACCTTATGTCTTTGCAATCTATTATGGCTGAGAATATCAGTTTTCAGTAAAAGACATGTTTGATTACACTGATATGAAAATTGTAGAGTAAATGAGAACTAGTAAGTTTGTATTAACAAAAATCGGTGTTTAACTGCTCAAAGCAGGCAAATTGGATTTAGAATACTAGGGAACGTGTTTTCTTTAAGTAAAGGACAACTAAATAGGTTATTCTTCTAAATATTTTTTTTGTTAATTTCTTTATCTCCTCCGCTGACTGGTCTCTTCCACCAGCCCTCAGCCCCATCACCCTGGCATCCACTGGTGTTCATGTCATGGCTTTGAGGTGCCAGTTGGCTGGGTGCAGCACCTGCAGAGGGCCAGCATCATCTTGCCGGTCTACAGGATTTTTCTGCCTCCGGTTTCCTCCCCATCCCTGAGTGCAGGATGCAGTGTGCAGTGACACCGATGGCTAAGCCATGCATGCTTCCGCATGTGGCATGCCGGCGCCTGCTCTGTCTCCACCCCCTGTCTATGGAGCTGGTGTGTCAGCCCAGTCACCACTAGGGGCCAGGCATGCACCGGGGACGAATCAGTTCAACACTTTGTAGTTTAGCGTTGGTTGTCTCAGCACCACTGATTTCAGTGCCTGTCATTTCAGCGTGAAAGTCAGTGACAGTGGTCTCAATTCAGCGCCTGTCATGTTGGGCGCGCAGACCCTGTCAGCTTTTTCTTGAAGACATTTGTAGAGGGAAATCCTGAATAAAGCCATCAAATTGTCCTGAAAGAAACACTACAGGAAAATAATAAACTCTGGTTAGAGCTTAAATAGTAATGTAATAACCTGACAGGGATACGGAATAATGTGCAGCTTTGTTGCTTGACCCACATCTTGAAAACATGAACGGGTCAACGATAGCGCTCCCCAAGTTTTGTAAAGCTCAGACTTGGAAATGAGACTAGCAGGAAACCCTTCTCGGTTTTAAATGCATGGCCCAGTTAAACGATTGTTACCTCGGAGTTCCTGGTTAAGACTATACACAGCTGACAGACGCAGTACTGGCATCCAGCCACTCTTAGAATTGCCATTAATGGGGTCACTCATTCCTTTGATTCAAAAGGCTATGAGCGAATATGGCAGGCGCTGTAATAAGACGGTGTTTCTGTTGTGTGGCGCTAGAGTGACAGCACTGTACTGAACGGCACTTAAATGACAAGCGCTTAACTGGCTACACCCTTGCGCCAGTCTCCAGTCCCACCTCTCCCTGGGAGAGGAGAGGAGAGCTGTCCTCTGGATGCTCAATCCTCCTCCCCAGCTGACCCTTCGGCGAGCTGCTCACACCGCTAACACGGGTCGGCAACATGGCAGAAGGTAAGCAGTGGTGCTTCAGCCTCCACGCCACTGGACTCAGATGTTATTCTTCTAAAATGAAACTGCTGAAATTGAATCATAGTGAATTGATAAACCCCTCGTCTTATGCGCGGAGCTTCTTGTGGTTAAAATCATTTTATACAGTTTTGTCAGGTTTGTAAAAATTATCAGCACAGCTTAGATTTGCTGCTATGTGAAATACGTGGATGATGATGTCATTGGAGCAAGAGCGTTTCTGAGTGATACGTATTTGTATAGGCTTGTTAGCAGTGTGGAATTAAACCTTTAGACAGTTAGCAATCTTTACTGTGCATGTGTGATCAGGGTATCACACATACACAGTAAAGGATTTGCCCCAAACATGCAGCCTAAAGGTTTTAATTCCACACTACACAACAAGCCCCTATACAAACACCATCATTACTCAGAGTGCTTTCCCCAATGATATCATCATGTTACCACATAGCAGTGGAATTTGAAAGCTGTGCTGATTTGTTTACTTTTTATAAACCTGACGAAAGTATATAAAATCATGATTTTGGACCACAAGAAGCTCTGTATATAAAAGGTAGGATTATACTACACCCCTATAAGTTCCACTTCGCAGTTTCATTTTAGAAGAATAACCTATTTAGCTGCCCTTTAAACTGTGGGAAAATCTAACAGACTTGCTAAACTGCTAATCTGCAGCTAATGTTTTAATTAGGTGTGAACAGATGAGTGACAGACACAGAGAATAGGTGTTAAGGGGTTAAATAAAGTCACAGATGTTTGATTTGGGTATACCATTCTACCATTTACAGTCAGAAGGGATCAATATCCTCGTCCCCCGGTCGTGGAGTGAAAATAGGCAGGATTTGTCTAGTGCACTTACCCAGTCAACAAAAAATAAATAAATATTGTGACAAGAAATAACCTCCAATATTAACCCGCCAAGATGTCCTGACTCACAGAGCATAAGTTGTCTTTCAACGCTGCCCTAAAATACCAGATAATGCTATGTCATTTTACAGATGATAGGCACCCGAGGGCTTTGAAAATCCACCTTCTGTTTTGAAAGTGAAATGAATTACAAAATTATAGCTATGGTGTTTGCTAAAAGACAATTTAAGACAGTCTACAACTGAGGGAAGACATTTAGGAGTTTGTGTGTTCAGTTTTCAAGTTGGTTTTAAGGCTAGCATGCATATATATTGGGAGATACAGGAAGAATAGAGTACTGCTTGACTTTCTGATATCAACATTTGATCAGAAAGGCTTCAGCTGGGCAAGTGTATAGGGTCAGTAGCCAAGAGCTTGTTTTAAGGAAATAGATATTGCTGTGCTTCAATAAAAGTGATTGTGTTATGCACCTGTGTCTGAGATAGTGAAGGTCTCATGGCAGAGAGATTGTTACTGTCCCTGTATATAGTTTTAAATAAAGTTGACGGCAATTACTTGTTGAGTTTATAGATTAATTCTGTATCTTCTATCAGAGCACCTTACTCATTCTGTCCCACAATACATTACTAGAATCCATGGAGACTGTTTTAGCTAGCTGCATGTCAGTAAGTACAGAAATGCTTTAGAATGAGAAAGGAGCTTGGTCACATTAGTTATACAAGGAATGGTTTATGACAAGTGGGAACAAATAATATCTTAAGAATTGTCTAGTGCTTTAAAGAGGTCTGGAAATACATGCTAATTTAGGGCTGTTATTAATGCTTCTTTTTTCCAGAAGTGTCACCCCCCACCCCCAATATTCCATGCTTGACTGTTCTTGAATAAAGGTGAAGTAAAACATTTACAATATATTGTTTTCCTTTCATGGACAACATTTTGTTTAGTTCTCTGTATGGAAACAGAAATCTGGAGTTATGACTGTGTCACTGCATGGATTCAGAAATCTAACCAAGAGCTGTTGACCTCGCTTAACAGGACAGTGCTCAAGAGTTCGAATCCACACAGTGATGTATGTACTACTCCAAATTTCTGGTTCTATGAAGGAACTACGTACATGATGTTGTCCATAGGAAGAAGACAATACAAAGCACTATTTTTACATCAACATTTATGCAGGTACCATTAAATACACATCATTTGTAAGTATGAAAATAATTTCTGAAGACAAGATTATACAAACTACTGGAAATTTACACATTTCCTGATCCTTAAGATTAAAATTGTTTGCAGTACATACTGTAACAATAGTAAAAGCCAGCTGCAGATTTCTAGCTAATTCTTGGGAAATGATCATGTATAATTCTAGTTACTATTGCTTTCACTTCAATTTCCCAATGAAACCTATTATCTATAGAGGCCTCCAGTTGATGCGAAACTTAAACTCCAGTTCAGCCACTAAATTACTGATAAAAGCAGCTTAAATGTTCTATTTCCACACATCTGTTTGTTTAACATTGCCCCTGTAATTGGTTGAAAGTCTGAAAGTAAGGTAAGTGGTAAAACGTAAACGAATATAAAAGACATGCATCTGCTGCAAAATAATTTGGTCAGTGTTTTCTATGCCCATGAGTGAGCATGTATAATCAGAAAATCATTTTAGTTTTGTCTGTCAGAGCTACCTATGGATTTAAACAGGAGGTGTAGGGAGAACAACGAAAATGTCCATACATACCTGCATTGGTGTGCATGCGTGACTGTTTTATATGGCACTTTGCAAATTTCACAGAAATGTACAAAGCAAAATGTATCCTAATGATATGTTTTATTTGGAAAGACTATCTCCTTAACTTTCAATGTCATCTTTCCAATAGTTAAATTGATTTCTTGATTTACTTATGTATTTATGTTTTAAAAATATGTGTCAGTTTTACGTTGTCATGATTAGCATTTTAAATCAAAAAGTTTGATTTCTTACTTGGTTTTGTTCTAGTAGTAGAGTAGCAGTAGTAAATAAAGACTAATGTGTGGGTAACAGTGTGTCTATTTTTATTTCATACCCAAGATGTGTAATACCACATAAACCACAAGATTGAAGGTGTGCAAAAACGAGTTACCACACTGTTACACAGATTTTATTTCATGTGATGACGGGTTTCACTTACAATGTGTCAGCCTTCACAAATAAAATAAGAACCAGGAAAATTGTGTGGTAACTTTTTTTTAACACAAATTGTAGAGCCACACTCTACTGAATTATATCCCTTGTTTTCTATATAGCTATTGGGGTATCAGTATAGCATAGTGGTTAAGAGCACTGAGCTGCAAAGCTGAAGAACTGGGTTGAATCCCACAGCCACCACATGTATAATGTGTGACCATGAGCAAGTCACTAAACTTCCCAGTGCTCCCAGGACACACCTGGAAAAAGGCTCAGCTTAGTGTGTCTTTCCTGGCCAACAAATGTAAAATACTAAATAAATAAATACCCTTCGCTTCCCTCCCCATGAGTGAGCTCTTTGCACCTAGTCTGACAGCCATGGGCATGTGCTGATGCCCACCTCAGCCCATATCCTCTTTGTAGCTTTGCTGTTGTTGAGGAATTTCTTCTATCCAGGCCCCAGGGCCAGTCAGATGGGGTTGGGAGCAACAAAGGAGGATAGCAGCTTTCTTTGTGCCCGACTGGTGTGATGGGCGACCACAGCTTACAGCGCATACAGTTTGTTTTTGTTCAGATTTGCTGGGGAAATATTGCTGTGGTATGCTTGAGGACATTGGCATTAAACCTACAAGTGTGTAATGGGGTGTAACTCAAACAGCAGGACAATGGTTGCAGTAGTAATCAACCCTAACCCTTAATTATAATATGTTTTTGTTAAAGAGAGTCATGAATGCATCAACTTATTTGCAGTGACTTCTTACCAAGGCATGTTATCTTTAAAGTTGAAAAGTACACCGAAGAAAAATAAACTCTCACAGGTACACAATACAGTAAAAGAAAGACACTTTCAGGGACAAGCCACATTTACATAGATGGGGATGTCAAACGATACAGTAGTACAATACAACGGAATAAAGAGGTAGCTACTCACAAGTCAAGTAATCGTAAGTTTGACAAAGCACCACTAAAAATACAACATTTAGAATGATTTATGCCTTTACTTATCCAAATTTTAAAGGACATGTTAGGTACTTTTAATATTCAAAGGGAAGTGACAAGGCATTCCATGCTGTAGGTCTTGCATAGGTAAAGGCACCAGTGCCCAATACACTTTGACTAAGATAGCTGCTAAATAGTATACCATCTGTGGATTGGAGAACCCTCATGAGACCTCTTTCTGGGTGTCAAATCTGAAATGTTCTGGGAAACTTTGCTAGCTGTACATTTCCTGTAAACTGAATAAAGTGCATTTGCCTTTGTTTTGCCAGGGCCAATCAGCCTAATTCATGTTACAACAAACAGTGATGAGTGTCCTATGTTGTATCCAAGAGGCATTTGCTTATGCAAAGTTAACATATTCAAAGTGGGAACTACCATATTTTTCGATTTGTTTATGAATGTTCATCGGTAGATGGTGATGAGTTCAATACAGGGACCCAATTTGGCATTAATTTTTGTAGCAATGGAAATTATATGCATGTCCTGTTTTAGCTGATGATCCAGACAGATAACTAGATATTTGTAATGGGGTACCACATCAAGGGTTCTCTGATCAAACATCTTTATTTACGTATATTTGATACAGATTTTAATTTTTGGTCAGTGCCAAACAGCATATATTGTGATTTATTTACATTAAGAAATAAATAATGTTCCACAAAATATTTCACAGAACGTCCAGTGTTCTATTGTAAATGTGTTAAACTTCCAAACATTTGGGTATGCTGTGTACATAGGGAAGGATATCACCAGCAGAAAGAGGAGGTTGTGTTGCCTCTGTATAGATCACTAGTAAGACCCACCTAGAATACTGTGTCCAGTTCTAGAGACCACATCTCTGGAAGGACATAGACAAAGTGGAGGCAGTTCAGAGGAGGGCAACTAAATGGTGCACGGTCTGCTTTAAAAGCCCTGGGATGAAAGACTAAAGGACCTCAATATACACGCTGGGAGAGGGAGGAGATAAGGGATATGTTAGAGACCATTAAATATCTTGCAGGGGTAAATAAGGTACAGGAAGGAAGTATTTTTCAAAAGAAAAGGTACTCAAGAATAAGGGACATGCTATGAAGCTGGAGGGGTTAGATTCAGGACAGATGTGTAGAAGTACTTCTTCACATAAAGAGGGTGTGGCTTGTTGCAAGATATATCCTTGAAGAACATCTTGACTATTTTTGGCTTTAATACCAAGGTACTACATTAGCTCAGCAGTTATAATATGGATAGAAAACAAATAGTTTGCTCGGCAACAACCAACTTAGAGTTGCTACCAATTGTAAAGAATGTTCCTCAGGGATCAGTTTTGTACCTTCTTTTTATTGTATGGAGACAAAGTTTGAAATGAGATCTGAAAAGGCAGAGAGCATAGATGTGGTAAAGAGAGAGTGGAAGGCTATTCCAAACAAAGGGTGTTACAGTGGAGAAGGCTCAGTTGCAAAGAGTGGCTAGGTCATGGGAGAAAACAGAGGGGAGACCAGTAGAACAGGAGTGAAGAAAATGAGCAGAAGAGCCAGCCGAGGATGGTATCAGAGAGTCAGTCGCAAGTGGATCCAAGAAAGATTTTAAAGGAAAACTACATCAAAAACTATAAAAACACATATTGTGCATTGGGTTTTGTTTCTCTGATGGTCCCTGGGATTCTGTTCCTTCAGTCTGTGTCAAAGATTTTTTTTTGCATTTCTCTGTCAGTTTTATAGCCTCAGTGGGTATTGGGTAGCTAGACAGGCTTCTTTTATTGCCTTTTATCTGCTGGAGTTTCCCAGAATGCCTTTATAATTTTTGCATGTAGTTTTCCTTTAAAATCCTTTGTTGGCTTCACTTGCACCTACCTCTCTAACACCATCCTCAGGACTTGTAGTTTACCAAGGTGAGAGGACACAAAACATGGATGAGGATCTCAGCAGAAGATGGATGGAGATATCGTGGATCTTACAGATGTTATGGAGGTGACAGTAGGCAGATGTACAAACTGTGTAGATGTAAGGGGAAAAGCAGCATTCATTGTCAAACAGAAAATTAAGAATTTACTGTAGGGCATTCAAAATAAACCTGGATATAGGTGTATGAGAGAGGTCAATATACAGGAATATGACAATTGAGAAGCAGGGGATGGTCTCAATAGGCAGTTTTAAGTCTTATTGCCTTTGTTGCAAGATGGAATAGGTAAGGTGAGAACAGAGTGGAGTACAGCGATTATTTCATTATGTCTCAGAATGAAATATGAAGGCTTCACTCCTAAAGGTCATTAAACTAGTTCTTTTAATTAATGCACTCAAATGCAATCTAACATTTCGTGCTTCCACCACTTCATCAGAAACAATAGTTCATAACTTAGACTGAAAGCTTTACTGCTTCACTGGGATTAGCTAAAAATCCTGGAGAGGTTAGCTTACTGGTTATGCCAGTTGTCCAACGCTCTTATTTGCAAATTAATCTTTCAGCTTTTCAGCTGGTATTGCAGTGCTAGTGGCCTGAGTAAATATTTAATTGGAGGGTAGTCCACTTGTGTTATAATTATTAATTGTTTACCAGAAAGGAAAAAATTAAACTGGCTACAAAGCCTAATTGACAGCCATGTCCTGGGACAATACAAGAAGAGCTTGAGCTCATCATTATACAAATAATAAAATTAATACCGCTGCATATGTATTATATGAACAAACAAACATTGCCAGCAGAAAAGGCCATATGGTCTACCAAGTCTGTTTGATTGTGCAGCTAGCAGCCCTTATTCTGCAGCTGCCTCTCCCTCACTTGCTCCCTCCCTTGACCCTCCGCTCTTGCCCTGTTCCATCCCTTGAAGCCGCCCACTGCTCTCTACTGGATGCCTCCTCTGCCAGTAATGCATTCCACCCAGCTACCATTCTCTCCGTAAAAAGTATCTTCTCATTTCCTCCTGAACCTTCCCGCTCCAGTCTCATACCATGTCCTCGGGTGTCCTCCCTCCCTCCCTTAGTTTGAAAACCCTCCATACAGGACTTGTTGATTACTTTCATGTACTTAAGGTTTCAATCATATCTCCCTCTCCCTCCTCTCTCCAGTAAGTACATGTTTAATTCCCTCAGTCTACTGTCATAAGGTAAGTCCCTAGATCATTGATCATCTTTGTTGCCCTGCACTGCACCCCTCCAGTAACCAATGTCCCTCTTCAGGTACAGGCGCCAGTACTGCATGCAGTACTCCAGGTGTGGCCTGACCAGCGAGCTATACAATGGCAGAATCATCTCCTCCCTCCTGAGGATATACCTCAGTAATACAGCACAGCATCCTGCTGGCTTTTTCAGCTGCCTTCCTACACTGAGCCGAATTTGTTTATTGCTCCCATAATGAGCACCCCAGATCCTTTCTTCCTCAGTCACAGCTAACTGCTCACTCCCCAGTTGGTAGCTTCTCTTTGGGTTTTAGCCCTGAAATGCAGCACCTTGCATTTTTGGCATTGAACCCCAGCTGCCAGGTGTTCACCAGGTCTCCAGCTTTGACAGATCCTCCTGCAACTCTTGCCAGCCCCTAGGTCATCCACCAATGTTCTCATCTTGGTGTCATCAGCAAACAGACTGATTTTGCTCCTGATGCCCACTGAAATGTCTGCAATGAATATCCAGACAACACTGGTCCCAACACTGAGTCCTGCAGAACTCCACTTATCAATGCCCTTGGGGATGATAGCTCCCAATCCTCCACCACTCTGCTGCCTTCCCTATAGCCAGTTCCCAACTCAGCACACCATCTTCGCACCCACTCTTGTACCTTGTAGCTTACTTCCTAGTCTCCCATGTGGCATCGAGTCAAATGCCTTACTGAAGTCCAGGTACAGGACATCCACTGACGGCCCCTTGTCCAGTTGTCTGGTCACCCAATCATAGTACTCTAACAGGTTGGTCTGGCAGGATCTACCAGTGACAGAACCATGCTGTCTTTTGTCCTCCAGCCTATTGGCTTCCAGAAGGGACACCAGCCTCCTTCAGGATTGTCTCCATCAGTTTACCCATGATGGATGCGAGGCTCATGAATCTATAATTCCGCAGTTCATCCTTGGGCCACTCTTATGGAGAGGTACCACATGAGCCATCCTCCAATACTGAGGTACACACCCTGAATCTAGTGAGGCATTGAATAGGTCTGCCGAGGCCTGCTAGGACCTCTGCCAGTTCTTTCAGCAACCTGGGATGAACGCCATCTGGCCCTGACACCTTGTCCGCCCTCAGTGCCCTCAAATCTTCTAGCACCCTGTCCTCTCTGATTTCCTGTCACCCCTCCTCCCTCCGTTCCTGACATCAAACCCCTTGGGTATCCCCCTTTTCTTTAGTAAATATTGAGCAGAAGTAGTCATTTAGCAGTTCTGCCTTTTCACTTCCCAGCTTCCACGATCCCCCTTCCCTCTTAAGCCTTACTATATTGTCCTTACAGCTCCTTTTCTCTCTGATGTACCTGAAGAATTCATTCTCCCTTCTTAATGCCCTACACCAGCCTGAGATCGCTGGCCTTTTGGCTGCCCTTACTCCCTTATCACCTCCTTTGCTTCCTTCAGGTACTACCCCCCCATTTTTTGTACCTCCTAAAGGCAGCTCTTTTCTTCTTTACTTTTCCATGACTCATTTGCTCAACCAGCTTGGTTTCTTTGCCCTAGTATTTTTACTCTTGACCTTGCCTCAAGTTTTAGTTGCCTCCCCTACCCCCAGTTTTTTGAGTTCCCACCTATGGTTAGTGTCCATACTAGGTTGAATTTTGGCCACGTACTCTACTATTTCCCCATCCTTTTGAATGTTTATCTGTATACATTTATGTTTCTCTCATTCTTAACATTTACAAGTATTTGCAGCCTCAAAGTGCTTTCTCAGACCCAGTTTCAAGGAGCTGTAGGTATTAACTTCCTTTGTGTCACTGGGCAAGGAATTTCATGCATTTAGTACTACAGGATCAGTTATCAGATTTTGTTTTTACTTTAGTTACTGACAGTTTCTGTCCTTGTTCAATCTTAATGAATAAGAATTTGAGAAAGTACTGCTGACAATAGGGTTTCAGTGGGGAACAGCAGTTTTAAATGTTCTAGTAAACTGCGCCATTGATGAGCACAGCTGGCTTTTGGTGGCAGCAATCCCAGCTTTTCATAGGGAAGGCAACAATGAGTCCATTATTAGGAAGTACAAAAGCCGATAGGCATTAAAACAAAACAGTACAAATTTTACACTGAAGCTCAGTCACAAATTTGATTTCTATAGTCTCAGATTAGTGAAACTAGGAGAAAAAAAGCAAGCACATCTCCAGCTTTAAATGTGGTAGTAGTTTTGATCTTTACAAAGTACAAGTCCCTAACCCAATGTCATGGATGAATATGTTAAAAAGGGCTGGTCTTAGATCAATCCCTGTGGTACCCCACTGGTGAATCCCTTTCCTCTGAGTACTGCCTGTTAATAACAGTCCTCTGGGATCTCCAATTGTTTGCCCTTCCAGTAATCTTATTTCCTGCCCTGAGGTCACTTCGCTTCTTGACCATCCATCTGTGTGGGACAGAGTTGAAGGCGCATAAAGTCCACATACTGTAGTATGTCTGCCGCCTTTCTTGTTGACCACCTTTGCTACCCAGTCAAAGAAATAGGTCAGGTTTGACTGACATGACCTTTCTCTTAAAACCCACGCTGCCTGTTGTCCTGAAATCCATTGCCTCCAGCAACCTCTACAAGCCTCACTTATATTATGGCTTCCATTAACTTGGCCACTATAGAAGTCAGACTGACTGGTCTACAGGTACCTGGTTCATCCCTGCATTCATTCTTATGCAGGGCACCACATATGTCATTCTCCAGTCACCTGGCACCATTCATGTTTCTAAGGAGCAGTTAAAGAGATCTGCCAATGGTGTGACTAGAATATATCCAATTTCTTCTACACCCATGGAAGCTGCCCATCTTTGCCCATGAATTTATTCACTTTTAATGCTGATAGCCCTTTCATTACTTCCCTCCGAATAGGTTTCCCATTAATGCCTCCCCACATTTAGCAGCGCCACTTGTCTTCTGCTGTGAATGCTGAACACAAATAATGATTCAATATGCTTGCTTTATCCCTTGTGTCACTCTCTCAGCTATCCTCAGCTCTGTATTTGACCTGCAGCCCTTCACTAATTTGCTGCCCTCTTTTGCCTTGATAAGATTCTCTGCCATGTCTTCCTCCATTTGGCAGGCCTTGTACTTTTGAAAGCTTTCCTTTTCTTTCATCATCACCCCACTTTCCTCATGTACCACAATAGTTTCTTTGCTCTTTTTCTCTTTTCCAACATTGTACACAGAGGCCTGTAGCCTCTAAGAACTAATTCTTGATTAGGTTCTTCTTGCTCTTCATCCTCACTGCTGCTCCCACCCGCTCCAGGTTTTCTCTTTGCATACCTGCATGTTCATAATATCTGCCCTTCTGAAATCCAGCACCATAGTCTGGGTATGTGTTGTACCTGTCTCAGGTTTCATATTGAACCACACAGCCCAATGATTGATGAGTGCATAATGGATTCTGAACTGTGACTTGCCAGGTGCTGTCCCTATTTGTGGGTAATAGATCAAGTAAGGCTTCCTCTCTTAGAAATACCTCCACTCTCTGCACTAGAAATGCTTCCTGGAATACCTCAACTAGCACTTGGTTCCTTGAACTTACTGCCACTGGGATGCTCCAGTCTACATCTGGCATGATGAAGTCTTCCGTCAGTAGCATATTCCCTGCTCAGGTGCCCTCCTGATCTCATGCCCTGGTTTCCTATCAGCTTTCCCATCAGCAGCACATTCCCTGCTCAGCTGCCCTCCTGGTCTCATCCCCATTTCCTATTAACTGCCTCTTTCTAAGAGGGTAGCCAATATACTGCCCCTACTGTGACATTCCTCCCCCACTCATGACTACCTGCCTGCGCCCATACTGTCTCTATAACCTTGCCCAACACTATACCCTTGACCTCTGTGGTTTTATTTCCTCCCTTCCATATAATGTTACACCACCCTCTTTTCTGATCTCTGTTCTTCTGAATATTACATAGTCTAGAATGGTCAGGTCCTAGAAATGGTTTTGTGTTGCCCACATCTCCATGATTGCTAAATGGTCCAACTGGGCTTTTTGTCGTCAGTGCCTGTAGGTCACTGATCTAATTACCAAGACTCATGGCATTTGCACACATAGTCCTCTAGACCTCTTCCTGATATGTACTCCTACAGTTTTTCTATCCTCCTTCCCTCCTGCCTCGAACACCCATTCCCCCACACTTTGTTGTACCTTTCATGGACCTCCCTTCCCAACAGGCATTTGATTTGTGGATGAAGCCCAGCTGAACCCGAGCAGTTACAGAGGTGTGGGCAACATCGTACATAACTTGACGTGACCATTCCAAACAATGCAGTATTCAGAAAGGACAGGAACATCTCCTTCATACGCCATGGCCTGGCTGCCCCAGCCCTGTGTTCTTACCCTCTAATCTCTAATAGCCACCTATTTGATTCTGTTTTCTGCTTCCTCCATTCTTTTATTTGTTTCCTGTTTTGTTGTCCCCTATGTTGTTTTCTGGGACTAGAGCTGTCTGCACTCTCACCCACCCTCAGTTGTGTAGGTGTAGCTAAATTTAGCTGTGCTGCCCGCCCTTTCACCTAGTTTAAATTGCACACCTCAATTATTTTGTCTATATGATCTGTGAAACATAAACTGCTCTCCAGTGGAACAACTAAAATAGTTATAATTCTTGACTAATGCTAGGTCAGATCTTCCAAGAATCAGTCTTCACTATTCATTCCCACTTATGGATATGTTTTAAATATTGCTGATTCCTTCTACTTAAATGTATTCGTATGATATGTTAATTGTTATTTTATGTATGTGTGTTGGATTTTAATGTGAAGCACTCCGAGTCCCTGGAACAGGGCACTATATAAATAAAGTATCTGTCTATCTTTCTATCTAAGCTGGAGGCACTAGAACCCAGCATGAGTAAAGTGTTTTGCAGCCTAGAGGACCTACATTGGTGCCAGCATTGCCCTACGGACAGACGTGATGATATCACTCACATGGATTGGCCAATAACCAACATTAGCCCCTCCTTCCAGTTCTGTTTTTCTTGCCATTGAGTGCACATTGTGGGAGCAGCATTCACTGAACTGCATCACTCTTTCCTCAGTTCATCGCAGCCTAGTTCAATGCTGTTTTTCGATGGCACCGGATTTCTCCAGTGTTACTTATTTTATTTTAATTTCTAGTTTTTAATGCCTAGTTCAGTGCCAGACTCTTTGCTTCCATATTTTCATTATTTTTCTGCATTGTTATGTCTGGTCCTGAGGAGCAAAAACAAGAAGGCCAAGAAAGAACTATAGCAGCCACCCACTGAAGAGTCGCCCTGTGGTATGTCTGCTACGAAATCTTTGAGGGCCGAGAGTGGAGGCCTTCTCAGGTGCCAGCTTTCTAGCCTCTCCTGCTCGTGAAGCTGCTCAAGTCTTAGGCCCGAGCACAGTCTTCTTGTGGAGACTCTAGTGACAGTTTTACCACTGGGCAGCTCTTATGGAACAGTAAGGAGTAGCTGCCTGGCCTGTTTGCCCTTCCCCAGACCCAGTTCCAGGCCCTTTGGGGTTGAGGTCCTTGGGATCATGGTCAGAGTTTTCAGGCCAGATACAACATTTGGCTCTGCCAGTGGATCACACTCCTTTACGTGACTGTGCTGCTGTCACCGGGTTCCATGGGCCATTCCCCCCACTCTGTCTCTGCAGGGACCAACTCCAGGTACCTCTGCCAGTCACTTTGGTGCCAGCTAGGCCTTGGCCGGATGCGGTGTTGGGTTCAGTGTCAGGTTCGGGCCTCTGGGCCTGTGCCAGCACCATCTCCAGCACTGTGTGCAGCAGTGCCTGTGGTGCCAAGGATCTCCTCAGTGCCACATCCCTTTCTTCGGATTCAGTGCCAATGTGACACTGATGGGGGTGGGTACACTGCTGGTTCCTCTCTGCCAGTGCTGTCTCCAGTGCCGACTCCTCTGGGGCTGGCACAGTGCCAGATCCCTTTGTATCGGTGCTGGACGCCGTGCCAGTGTCACCTGTTTACCTGACTCCGAGGGTTGGGTTTTGTGTCTCAAGGTCTACTCCTCTTCCTGCCTCTTCCACTAGAGGAGTTGGAGGAGGACAAGTCTGATCCAGACCTCATTATCTCCGAGGGCAGTGATGATGACTTCTTCACACCTTGGATTCTTTCTACTCAGGGACGCTCCTCCAGTTCCACAGGAGGACCTTTCTTTTCAGACTTCGCCTGCAACATAAGCACATGCTACCACCAGCACCGAGACTCGCCTCATATCCAGGTAAGCTGTTACGCCTCGAGTTGTTCAATGCTTAACATTCTAGTTAACCTCACACCTCCTATTCCTCCAGCATTTTAAACACTTTCAGAGGCAGTGGGCCAGGCCTGCTTCTATTCCATCTGTCTCTAAGCAGATAGACTGAAAGTACATTGCTCCTTAGGAAAGACCTATTCTAGCTTCTCAGCCTATTGCTGACAAATGTGTCATTTTAGCTGACTATGATAAAGCTGCCCTTCCTCAAGAAGTTACACCTTACCCCATTAAGAAGGACTCTCACAAGACTGATACAATGGGGAAGCGAGCCTTCCTGTAGCTACGGATATTTCTTTCAATATGAGTATGCCCTCTGGACATTCCTCAGATCTTTTGCTGAGACCTTGCCTGAGTCAGACACCAAGCAGAAGATTCTGCAAACTGTTACCTATGGCATAGAGTCTAACAGTCATCAGTTCAAGGCAGCCATGGATGCATATGATACTATTTCCATGCTACTGCTGCTGGTATTTGCATTATCAACACAACCCTTTCCTCTGACTTTAACAATATCAAAAAACGCTATACGACCACAAACTGGCTGTCAGCACTAGCAAAACTAAAGCCATACTGCTTGGATCGGCCCCAAAGCTCCAGGCTTGCACAACAGCACTGACGGTGCAGAACTTAGAAGTTCAATTACTGGAATGTGTGACCTCTTTCAAGTACCTGGAATCCTGCTAGATCAATCTCTTGATCTTAATCCGCATGTACAGTCTGTTTGCAGAGCTGTCAACTCCAAACTGGTGTTGCATATAAGACTAGTTCAAACAACATGAAGTCTTGCTATATTATGACATATGCAGTATAACCCCAGGTTAGAACTGCTCCGAGGTGAAAGAGTTAACTTCCATGCAGAGCATGGAATCTTGAGCGAGCTCGGATGAACACTCTGTCTGTTGAAGCTCAAACTTAAACTGTCAGATTCTTTACTCCGCCCACTGAACAGTCGCTGGAGATTCCTCCTGCTGCTCGGTTTGTTTGTCGGTTTTAAAGTGTAATTCTCGGTTTATTTTGCCGAAATTTAACTGCAATCATCGTTCAAGCTCTGTCTGTGGTATTGTAAGTAATAGATAGGCTTATTTATTATTTTTTCTTCTGTGTGGAACTTGTAAACGCTCTTTTCGTCTGGTTTGAACCGATCAGAGGGGTTTAAAATTACTTTCAGCCCTTTAGAGTGTGGTTCCCGGTTCTTATCGGTTCTAAAAAACGGATTTTATTACGCTTTTCCACGCACCCGTGACTCGCTTGGGGAACCGATAAGAGAGTCTTGCTTACGGATTGCCATAAATGGACAAGTTTTGTTAGGCTGGCACTATGTCTGAGAAACCCAAAGAAAACCGACCCACTGGGTTTCAGCACTGTGGCCTCTGTGGGAAGCCTTTGCCAAGGCTGACCCACACACCATTTGTGTATATTGTCTGGGTTTGACCACCTCAATGCAGACTGCCAGATTTGTAAGAATTGCCACCGTGGAAAAAGAGTTGGTAGGCTCAGGAAAGGAGGCCAAAAAGTCCGCTGACCTGATGGCTAGCCCAGTTCGGTTCCAACCGAACCTGAGGGAGTGCCGTCCTGACCAGGGCGATGCTTCCTCGTGCAAACGAAGAGCCAGCTCTGAGGAGCTGGTTCCAACTAAAAGGGCTAGAAGGTCAGCTAGTTTGGGGCCAAAAGTTCTTTCTCCAACCGCTGAGGAAATAGCCAAAGCTATCCAAATTGTCCAGTCTCTTTCCCAGTTCCGTCCGAACGGCACCATTGGGCAAGCGCTCGGTTCGGTCGGTTCCCTCTGTTCAAGATTATGATTTTGAAGATTTTATGAACCAAGGGAAGGAGAGGAGGGGTACAAGGAGAGTGAGTGTGATTTTGACAGTCTGGATGTGCCCATTGAACCGGACATCTCTCCAGACAGACCCTCAGGAGTATCCTCCAGGCTATCTGAGTCCCTTCTCATTTTTGTTTTACAAGAAAGTTGCTGACACTCTGCAACTCCCTGTTGAGGAAGCTGTTGATGATCAAAAGAGCCTGATTTTGTGGAAATGATGGATATTCCAGAGTCTAGAGACTGTCTATTCCCTGCATAAATCTTTTAGGAAACAGACAGTAAAAATTCTGAAAACTCCTCATTCTATCCTCCTGTGGATAAAAGGATGGACAAGAGGTATGCTTTATCAGGCTCTGATACAGAGTTCCTATCTCAGCAGTGCAGCCATGTGGGGGTAGTGCAGGCTGCAGCCTGTGACAAGGCTAATATTCTCTAGCCTCTCACCCTCCTGAAAGGATTCCAGGAGGATGGATGCCATGGCAAAAGCAGTACATGGCAGCATCTTTGGGACTCAGACAGGCAAATTATATGGCTTACGCAGCTAGGTACCAGAAATCCAGGTGGGATACTGTCCTGGCTCTAGCAAAGCAGGCCCTGAACAGCTTGCCAGGAGCTGGAGCAGGTGGCTCAGATGGTATTGAGGCATCCAAGGTGCAGTTTCATGCTACTGTAGACTCTAATGATGTTTCATCTAGAGTTATGGCTACATCTGTGTCTCTTCACAGAATGGCCTGGCTCAGATGTACTGCCCTGTCTCAGGATACCCAGTCTAAGGCTTGGATTTTCCTGTTGTGGGAAATTCTCTGTTTGGGGAGCAGACAGAGAATTATATGAAGAAAATGGATGAGTATAGGACCACCTATAGGGTGCACAGGCCAAAGAAAGGCAAGTCACTCCTCAAAGGCAGCATGTCAGGGGCAGGGGCAGGCCTTTTCATAGGCCGTTTACCAAGCCAGGCCTCCTCTTCTGCTTATGCCCAGAGGGGTTCTTTAGAGGAAGGGGCAGAAGGGGCTCTAGTAAGCCTGCTTCTACCCCTCAGCCCAAAGCCCTGCAAAACAGGCCCTGATGGGGTAGCCAGGGCCGATTCTCCGCCACTGTAGGGGCAGGCTAGCTTACTTTGTCCAGGACTGGAAGTCTTTAACATCAGACAAGTGGATCCTGGAAGTAGTAAGCCAGGGACTGGTTCTCAGCTTCAAAAATTTCCGAAGATGAGAGCCAGATCTTTTCCACCTGCAGACCCATGAGAGGCACTTGCCCTGGAAGCAGAAGTTTCTGCCCTCCTGGCTCTCAGAGCCGTGAAAGGTTCTACCCATACACCAGGGCAAAGGGTTGTACTCCAGGTACTTCCTTACCCCAAAGACAGGAGAATGGTGGCCCATTCTGGATCTCAGGTATCTAAACAAGCACCTTTTAAAACCAAAGTTCAAAATGGTGACCCTGGGGATTATTTTCCCTCTCTAAGGCCAGGGGACTGGCTAGCCTCTCTGGACCTCAAGGATGCCTACTTCCATGTTCTCATCAGAAGCTCCCATCGAAAGTACCTCAGATTCGAACTGCCCTCAGGCCATTACCAGTTCAGAGCAATGCCCTTGGCTCTCCTCGGCTCCAAGGGTGTTCACAAAATGCCTGGCAGTAGCAGTTGCTCATTTAAGAAGGCAAAAGATTGCCATCTTTCCTTATCTTGATGACTGGCTCATTGTAGGCCAGTCTCAGAACAGGTCAAACTTCATTTACAAGTAACCCAGCACCTGCTTACATCTCTAGGTTTACTTCTCAATCTTCCAAAGTCAGTTCTGGAGCCTGTCCAGCTTCTCACCTTTATAGGCGCAGAACTGAACACAAAAGAAGCCAGAGCCTTCCTTCCTTCCTCTGGAGAGAGCAAGGACCCTGGTGTCTCTGGCCTCCTCTTTCACCCAGCAGGTCTCTCGACCAGCAAGGCATTTTCTACAGCTCCTGGGGCACATGGCTGCTTCTACAGCAGTAGTGCAGGAGTGAGATTTCAGATGAGGGACATTCAATTCCATTTGAGAGCCTTTTGTCTCAAAGGTCGGATCTCCTAACCAAATTGATTCCAGTGACTCGAACCCTGATCCAGGCCCTCCAGTGGTGGCAGGATCAGAACAATCTGAGACAGGGGTTCCCTTCACTCCCCAGTCTCATTCTTTGACCCTTACTACAGATGCATCCCTCTTGGGGTGGGGAGCTCACATGGGCGACCTTTCCACCCAAGGGCTGTGGTCCCCTCAGGAATCTCTGCTCCACATCAATTTGCTGGAGCTCAGAGCAGTTTTTCTAGCACTTCAGGTTTTTCCACAGCTGTCCAGAACAAGGTAGTTCAGGTCAGAACAGACAATACCACTACAATGTGGTACATCAACAAGCAAGGGGCACTCGGTCTACGGCCTTGTGCATCGAGGCAATGAAGTTGTGATCTCTGGCATATTCTCTGAACGCCTCCCTACAGCAATTCACCTCCCAGGCAAGGACAATGTCCTCAGCGGATGCTCTCAGCAGGATTTCCCAGGGCCATCACGACGGGCACTGGATCCCCTAGTACTGGAGGTAATATTTGCCAGATGGGGCACTCCACAAATAGATCTCTTTGCAGCCCCAGACAATCACCAACTTCCTTTTTGTTGCAGGCCCCAGTGTTGGGCTCAGTCCTCTGGATGCCTTCCTTCTCAGTTGGGAAGGGAAGTTTCTCATGCTTTTCCCCTTCCCTTCTTTTTCAAAGTGCTAGTCAGAATCAGATCTCAATCCTGCAAGATGATCCTGATCGCTCCAGATTGGGCCAGGCAGCCCTGGTACCCACTCCTCATGTCCTTAGCAGTCCACCCTCCCTCCATGCCTTCCCAGGAATCACAACCTGTTAACCTGTGCCCAGGGAGAGTTTGGTATCCGACCTCAAATCTCTCAATCTCAAGGCTTGGCTCTTGAAGAGTTAGAGTTTGCTGACCTACACCTTTCTCAAGGTGTATTGATATCTTGAAGGCTTCTAGGAAGCCTTCCACCAGGGCTACCTATAATTCAAAATGGAAGAGATTTTCCATATGGTGTGCTGGTAAATATATTTCAGAATCTGCTAGTGTGCCCACGATCCTGGATTATTTGGTGCATTTGAATTCCTTAGCTGAGGCCAGCTACCCTAAAGGTGCACTTGGCAGCTGTGTCTGTCTTCTTGTCAGCAGGTAAGCCCTCTTCTTTATCAGCTCACCCTGTGTTCTCCAAGTTTTTAAAGGGTTGCTTCACACCAATCCCCGCTCATGATCCTGCCCCTGCTTGGGATCTTAATATTTGCATCGCTCAGCTTATGCAACCCCTTTGAGCATTGTCTTCAGCAGAGCTGAAGTACTTGACTTGGAAACTGTGTTTCTGTAGCCATCACCTCTGCCAGGCGATAAGTGAGCTACAAGCCTTGTCAGTGGAGCCTGATTTTATCTGCTTTCATAGAGATAAGGTAGTCCTCAGGACTAACAGGAATTTTTGCCTAAGGTGGTTTCAGACTTTCACCTTAATCAATCCATGTCTCTTCCTGTGTACTTCACTGACCATTCCTCCTCTGGTGAGAGGAGATTGCACAGTTTAGTTGTCAGAGTTCCTTAGTTACTATATAGAATGTACCAAGGGTCACAGGTTCGAATCCTCCAATTGTTCCTCACTTATGGTGAGGTTGGTAAAGGAAACCTGCCACTAAAGATCCATTGCCAGGTGGATTGTCTCTTGTATCCAATTCTGTTATGAAAACTGGGTAAGGTTCCTCCTCAGGCCTGAGAGCTCACTCTACCAGAGGTACAGCTATGCTCTGGCTGCTGCCTGGGACATTCCTATCCTAGAGATATGTCAAGCAGCTACCTGGAAAACAGTTCACACTTTTACTAAGCATTACTCCTTGGATATCCAGGCTAGGAGTGATGCTCGATTTAGCACAGCTGTGCTTCAGAGCCCTATTTCCCAAGTAGGTTCTGTCCCTCCTCCATGGAGGTACTGCTGTAGTAGACATAATATAGCAAGACTTCATGTTGTTTGAAGAAAAATTACTCACCTTAGTAATGTTGTTTCTTCTAATGGAGTCTTGCTATATTATGACCTCCCCCAGCCTGCCCCTCTCAGAACCTCTGTTTTTGGGAGGTGGGTGGGCAATGCAATGTTGGCATTTCTTTGATGCCCACTTTATTTCACCCTCCTTGGGTGTTTAGGTGTTATGCTTAAGTTCTTCTTGAATCCCCACTTAAGTCTTTGTTTTGGGATCAAGATCAAAAGGTGTTTTTGTAGTTAGTAGCCAACGGCTAGTGTAGGTTTACGAAGCCCACACAGAACCTTAGTGAGTTTTGTCAGAAGATCTGACAGTTTAAGTTTGAGCTCAACAACAGAGTGTTCATCCGAGTCACACAAGATTCCATGCTCTGCATGGAAGTTAACTTTCACCTCCGGAGCAGTTCTAACCTGGGTTATACTGCATATGTCATAATATAGCAAGACTCCGTTAGAAGAAACAACATTACTAAGGTGAGTAATTTTTCTTATATGTTCATGCCATCGACAAAATGGCTCATGGCAGGGATCGCCTCACCCCAACCCATGGGGCTCCTTTATTTGGGGCTGCTCATAAAACTGACCTACTCAAATGGTATATTACGATAACAACATATGTTGCTATGCCTCTTCTGCCCTCGGCTTAAACACCACTGTCAGCTTTATAATGATCTTGGTTGGCTCTCTCCGTTAGCTAGTAGGAAATACTACCTTGGCTGTCTTATTGATTCGATAATTTGAAATCAAACCCTAGGTGTCTTGCAGCTATGCTTGTTCCTCAGGACACACTCGATGGTCTATGATCAGCTGATAAATCTGCTCTGAATTTGCCGAGGTGCGACTAGGGAAAGAAACTGTTGCATTTGAGCATGCCTCCACAGCTGTGGAATTTTCCTTTGACATTAGACTTTCTAGCTCCCACACATGCCTTAAGAGAAAACTGTGCTCGAATCTGCTGATTACTGATACCTGTTCCTGCTTTCACCCTCACCTAATGACTGATGTCTCTGGCCATACAATAGTATTTCCTCACCTCTATATAACCTTCTTACTGCCCAGCCTGTCTCGCCCTCTTTCCCGCCTATATACAATCTTGCACTGCAGGCATCTCCTTACACTTATATACACACATATAATCTAATTTCATGGCTTGCTCCCCTTCCTCACTTACCTACCTTTTCCTTAATGACACCCCTGCTCTCAATGGTTATTTCTTCCTTTTGTATTACCTGTTTTTGTTTTGTGTACCTAGTTCGGTTCATATGATATGTCGCCTGATAATTTATTGTCCAAGGTCCTCTCTATTCACTGCATAGGTAGGCACCTATGAACTTATGAATGGTCTACTCTATGTCTCTGATATATTGTATCCACTTTAACTCATTGTATGTAAAGCGCTTTTACTTTGTATGTTCTGATATATTGTATCCACTTTAACTCATTGTATGTAAAGCGCTTTACTTTGTATGTTCTGATATATTGTATCCTCTTTAACTCATTGTATATAAAGCACTTATAATTTGTTATCCTGTTAAGTTTCTGCATGTCTGTGCTCTCCTGGGTCATGCCTGAAAATAGTCATTTTATGGCTAGTGCACTTACCGGTTAACAAAAGCTAAATAAAATAAATAAATAAAATTAGGAAACGTTCTTGGCTTTTACGCCTGATCTTCCTGGACATAAGTCTTCACCATTTATTCATACGGATGGGTAACTAGCTGGAGGTGCTGGGACCCTGTGGTAGCCAAAAATCTTCAGGAGGGCGGTGCCAAGGTAGGATCCTGCATGTGCGGCACCACGAGGATGGCTCGCGCCTGTGTAGGCTATCTTGGTGTGCGACCCTCCAACTGCCTCAGTTCCCTTTTTCCCGCCATCAAGTGTGCATCAGTGATTACGTTGATTGCCCACCGAGTCAGATCTTCACATCTGTACGACAACAGCATTTAATTGTGTTCAGTTTAATCTGCTTTATTATTTTCCATATATAAAAAAACAACTCTTATTATTTTTTCTTCTTCAGCCTAGCCGATTGAAGGAGTCGACCATGGATGGAGATGGTGATGGTAGGGACTGTCCGTTGGAAGGCTGCTCTGACAGCTGGGCTGTGTCTGGTCCACCACCCTCTCCAGAAGGGGAGTCTGACTACAGGCAGTCCAGTGTTAGGGAGGAAGGACAGTCTTTCTGCAAACCTCAGAAAGAAGCAGGCCTGTTCCCTGTCCAGGTCAGGGACCCAACAATACTCTGCCTCGAGTTCTTCCTCTTCCTATTGGAAGGGAAGAAATGGTAATACTCGAGGTCACCCTCTGGTACATCTGCCAAGAGGTTTTCGGCTGGGAGGGCAGGTCTTCACCATCTCCATCCTGTTCCCCACATCCTCCACTCATGATCACTTTGAATCTCGACACCAGAGTCCCTCTCTGTCCTCTTGTAGGGTCTCTGGTGGGCAGTTTCATCACTGGGCTGCTCTTAATGAAGCAGTGGGTACAGCATCTGTCTTGTTTGCCCCTTCCACAGATCCAGTACTGGGGCCCTCTGGCCAAGGTGCCTCAGAGCTGCAGATGTGACCTTCAGGTCAGGTTGAGATTCTGTGCCAGCAACGGAATTTCCTCCTTGCTGATGCGACCGATGCCAGTTCCACGTGCCTGCCTCCCTCTTTCTGTTTCCTCACAGGGACCAGCACAGTTACCATCCCTACCCCTCTTTTCTAATAGGTCTGTATTGGGTCTTCAGGTGGCTCCATCTCGGTTGGCAATGGGCTTGACGCCAGCTCCCCTTGGGTCGGTACCATGTTCGGTGCCAGGCTCCATAGTGCTTGCACCAGGGCAGTGCTGGTTCCAGTGCCTGTCCTGGTGTCTCCTGTTTTTCCTCTTCCCAGACCAGGTCACAGCATTTTGGGGCCACGCTTGCCCTTCTGAGGGTGGGACATGGAACAGGATGAGTCTGACCCCAACCTCATCATTTCTGAGGAAGGGATGAAGACCTTCTACAGCCCAATAGTAAGCCAACAGTCCTAGCTGAAGCTCCTGTGGAGGACATCTAATTTCAGTCCTTACTTAGGAATATGAGGACATCTTTGACTCTTCAGATTTCTTCCATAGATCAAGGAAGGCTTATGTGCCTCGAGTGGTCTCATGTTCCAAATATCCCAGTGAACCATAGCCACCTGTTCCCCACCCTTCAAGACACCGCCTGAGGCTATGTGGGTGAGGCCTCGCCTTATTCCTTCTATTTGCAAGTCCATCAATCTCAAATGTGTTCCTTCTAAAGAGAGACCTATTTTAGCTTCATAACCCATTATGGATGCGCTGGTTGTCCTTGCTGAGAATGACAAAGCTGTTTACCTCAAGACGTATCAGCACATCCTATCAATAAGGAATCTCACAAGATCGATACTATGGAGAAAAGGGTTGTCACAGCTGCTACTCTGGGCATACATATTGCCAGCTATCAAGGACACTTCTCCCAGTATGAATATGTCCTCTGGACCGCTTTAAAATTCTAGCAGAAGATCTCCCGAGTCTGACTCCAAACTTGAGTTTTACAGACTGTTACTCGGGGATAGGATATAATAGCCACCTGCTGAAAGCTTCTATGGATGCATACGCAACAGCCTGTAGAGCGCTGCTGCTGGAATCAGTATTAGAAGACATTCCTGGCTTCAGACATCAGGGTTTTCCTCCAGTGTTCAACAGCAGGTAATGAATGTCCCTTTGATGGTACATACCTGTTCAGTCAACAGGTAGAACAAGCCCTGGAGGCCTCTCAGAAAACCAGGACTGCCATTAAAACGCCAGACTGACTCCTTCAATTCCTCAGAGAGGCAGGAATAGTCAATTTTTTCAGAATAGGTAGCCCTTTTGAGTAAGAGGCCGTGGAGCCCCAAACAAACACCAGCCTCCTCAGCTGCAAAGAAAATGCAGCAGAAGGCATAAGGGCCAAAACTCTAGTGCCACCCTCTGAAAACTTGGCCTCAGTTTCACTTCAGTTGCTCGAGGTAGACCTCTCTTCAGTGTTGGGAGGTCATCTGATTCAGTTTACAACCAGTGGAAGTCTATCACCACAGACAAATGGGTCCTAAGGATTGTTCGAGAGGGGCACTGTCTCAGCTTTGCAGAGATTCCCCAGACCTCCCACCCAAGCGACAACTCGCTTTGTCAACCGCTTCAGTCAGAACTTCTCACTTCAGAGATAATGGGCCTTCTAAAAACAGGACAGTGGAAATAGTTCCTGAGCAGAGTGAAACACAGGTTTCTACTCCCATTACTTTCTAGTTCCAAAAGATTGGGCATACACCCCATTCTAGACCTCAAAGCTAAACAAGTTCTTGTACTGTGAGAAGTTCAAGATGATCTCCTTGGGAACACTTCTACCACTTCTCAAACAGTACGATGGGCTGGCATCTTTGGACATGCAAAATGCTTACCAGCACATTCTAGTAAACCCAAACCACCACAGATTCCTTCACTTTGTGGCCTTGGATCAGCACTACCAATTCATATTTCTGCCCTTTGGCCTCCTTAGTGCCTCAAGTCTTTACCAAGTGCTTCACAGTCCTCATGGCACACCTTCAAAACCTCCACATTCAAGTCTTCCTCTACCTAGACGACTGGCTGTTAGCAAGCCTTTCAATGCAGGAGACAGACAAAGTGATATCCACAGCATCTCAGTTCCTCACCTCCATGAGGGTCCTGCTGAACCTGGAGAAATCACAGCTTCAGCCCCTCTCAGCAGCTCCTCTTCATAGGGTCCTCTTAGACACTACAGAAGCAAGGGCATTCCTCCCGGATGACAGGAGGAAGAACATTCTCCAGATGGCTCACTTCATCAGGAGAGCAACCCTGTATGAGCTCACCCATGCAATAGATGTTATGCCCATGGCTTCTTCCATTTTCACAGTGCCTCTGACTTGACTGCACATGAGGACCACTCAGTGGATGCTCTGCACACAGTGGTCCCCGACAACATATCTTCTGTCTTACCCCATCAAAGTGACAGAGCCCTGTGTTAGTCACTTGCATGGTGGATACAAGAGGACAACCTTCTACAAGGCCTTCCTTTTGCCCCACTAGAGTCTCAGATCACCATCACCACAGATGTATCTCTCCTGGGCTGGGGCTCACATCACACTCAGGGAGTTTGGGCCCAGGCACAGTTTCATCTTCACATCAATGTTCTAGAGATGAGGGCAATCCTCTACACCCTCTGAGTCCTAGAAGATATCATCAGTTACAAAGTAATCCTTCTTCAGATGAACAACAAGGCTGTGATGTATTACATCAACAAGCAGGCTGGGCACACTCCTACCTCTCTGCAGAGAAGCCATGAGGGTATGGGAGTGGTGCTCAATCTGATGTTAACTGCTAGGGGCTCAGAATGATCTGGCAACCACCTCAGCAGGACAGAAACAGGGCCTCACGAGTGCTCACTAGCACCAGACATCATGCAATTGGTCTTTGATGAGTGGGATAATCCAGACCTGGACTTTTTGCGTCCCCATTCAATGCAAATCTGCCTCTATTCTACTCCAAAATCCAGAAGCTGGCATTTTCTTTCAGGATGCATTCAGGCTGCAGTGGACAAGAAGCTTTCCATACGCAGTTTCTCCTTTTCCATCAATTCAGAGGGTTCTGCTCAGACTGGAGGTGCACAGGGCAAGATTATTCTCATTACACCATACTGGCCTCACCAGATTTGGTTTCTTTTGATCAGCAAGTTGTCAGAGGCCACTTGGAGGCAACTGGCTCTGTGAATGGACCTTCTGACACAGGGACCCCTGGTCCATCCCAGTCTGCGTCCCTTCATCTTCACGCCTGGCTCCTGAAGAGATAGAAGTGAGCAGGTGTGATGTTTCTCAGAGATTCTCACAAATCCTTCTGGCGCTTGTGTCTTCCACGGAAGACTTACATAGCTAAATGGAAGTGTTTCTCAAAATGGTGTACTCAGATCTACTTAGACCTTTTCAGTGTCCTCCAGATAAAGTGTTGGAGTACCTACTAGACCTTTCAGATACAGGACTGCAATACTAGTCTGTAAAGGTACACCTCTGTGCGATTTCTGCCTACCATGGACCAGTCCAGAACATGTCCCTAGCACAGTTACCCTTGTTCAAAAGATTCCTCAAGAGCATTCTACACAGAAGGCCCCTGGTTAAGAACCGTTGCCCCTGGGATATTAACTTCATGCTGGACGTGCTCACTCAGAAACCCTTTGAGTTTCTTGCCACGTGATCTAAAGTATCTGACCTGGAAAGCTGCCATTAGAAACATAGAAACATAGACTTTGATGGCAGATAAGGACCGCTTAGGCTCATCTAGTCTGCCCATTTCTCTACCTACAGGATAGGCCGCAGATCCTAGTTAACTAACAGCCTATTTCTTCCTACCCCCACAAGAATTGCCTTATGTCTGTCCCATGCATTCTTGAATTCTCCACAGTTTTAGACCCCACAACCTCCTCAGGAAGGCTGTTCCATGCATCCACTACCCTCTCTGTGAAATAATATCATACATTGCTTCTTGAACCGCCTCTCCTTCTATCTTTTAAATTGTGTCCTTGTTCTTGCAAGTCTCTTTTCTGAAAAATGCTACCCTCTTGGACTTTGTTGATTCCAATGAGGTACTTAAAAGTTTCTGTCATGTCCCCCTCTCCTTCTTTCCTCAAGGGTATACATATTAAGCTCTTTAGCTCTCCTCATACGGCTTCTCTTCAGACCCTGCACCATTTTAGTTGCCCTCCTCTGGACTGCCTCTATCCTGTCTATGTCCTAGTGGAGATGGGGTCTCCAGAACTGGACACAGTACTCAGATGGGGTCTCACCAACTGTCTGTACAGAGGGATAACAACTTCCTGTTTTCTGCTGCTGATGCTCTCCCTATACATCCCAGTATACCCCAGCCCTCCCTTACTGCCTTCTCACATTGCTTGCTAACCTTAGGTCATCTGATATGATTACCCCAGGTCCCTTTCCTTTTGTTGTTGTTACTACCTCCCCACCCATTGTGTATTCTTCCCTGGGTTCTTATTTCCCAGGTGCATTATTTTGCACTTCTTTGCATTGAATCCTAGCTGCCATACTTCTGACCATTCCTCCAACCTTGCCAAGTCCCTTTTCATCCTTTCCACGCCCTTTTAGATCAACCCTGTTGCAGATTTTTTGTGTCATCTGCAAAAGACATACTTTTCCTTCCAGTCCCTCTGCAATGTCACTGATGAAGACATTAAAAGGACTGGACCCAATACTGAACCCTCAGGTACCCCACTAGTAACCCCCTCTCTTCAGAATGGACTCCATTTACAATTACCTTCTGTGTCCTGTTGTCCAGCCAATGTTTTACCCAGGCTACCACCCTGGGTCCCACTCCCAGGCTGGTTAATTTGACTATTAATCTTTGTGTGGGACTGTGTCAGATGCCTTGCTAAAGTCTAGGTAGGCCATGTCCACAGCCCTCCCTGGTCTACTACTTTGTCACCCAGTCAAAGAAATCTATTAGATGAGTCTGACATGACCTTCCGCTGTGAACCCATGCTGCCTTGGGTCCTGTGCTCCACTGGCCTCTAGGTACTCGACTATTCTTTCCTTCAGAAGTGACTCATCACTTTCCCTACCACAGAGGTCAGACTGACAGGTCTGTAGTTTCCTGCCTCTGTCTTGGACCCACTTTTGTGAAGGGGAATCACATCCACCTTCCTCCAGTCCTCGGGTACCACACCATCCTCCCATGATTTATTAAAAGAGTAGCCAGTGGTTTCACTAGTTCCTCCCTTAATTCTTTTAGAATTCTGGGGTGATTCCATCAGGACCCATTGCTTTGTCCACCTTCAGTTTTAGGAGTTCTTGCAGAACCGTTCTTCTGTGAAAGGACTGGGATCGGCCCCCTATCAAGAGTGCTTCTGTTAATTGGATTAGGCACTTCCTCCTTTTTGTGAATACTGAGCAGAAATATTCATTCAGTATTCCTGCTTTTCACTGTCCCCTCTGCCCACCCACTGTTCATTCTATTCAGCCTCACTATCCCTCCTTTGTCTTTCTACGCCGCTGATGTACCTATAAAAGATTTTATCCTCTTCTTAACTGAGTTCGCTATCTTTTCCTCAGTTTGGGCCTTTGCTATTCTGACTTCCCTCCCTGCTTCCTTCTGCCTTAACTGGTACAGCTCTCTGTCCTGCTCCTTCTGTGTTTCCTTATACTTCCGGAATGCTGTCTTTTCTTCCTGACTTTCACAGCCACCTCTTTTGAGAACCATCGTGGCTTTTTCTTTCATTTTGATTTGTTCATTTGCTTCACACAAAGGCTTGTTGCCTCTGTGATGCAGTTTTGATAATTCCCATTGTTGCTCCACACCTCCTTCTAGCCTGTTTGCTAGTGCTTTTCTGAGGCACTCTCCCATCTTGCCAAAGTCAGCCTCCTAAAGTCCAGTACCCTCATTCTGTTGGCCATCACTTCTGCTCGTATGGTCTCTGAAATACATGCGTTGATCAGAGACCCTCTGTCGCCATCTTTCATAAAGACAAGGTGGTCCTCGCACTTACCTTACGTTCCTTCCTAAAGTGGTTTCAGAGTTCCACCTCAACCAGCCTTTGGTTCTGCCCACTTATTTCTCCAACTTCCAAAATGTAGGGGAGCATATCCTTTAACTCTCCAGGCCAGTTTAGGCCCAGTGTGCTCAGATAGGTGCAATGGCATAGGCTGAAGACCCCAGGTCCCCCAAGGGAGAGGGACACCGACTGACCTTCATATAGACAATGACTTCACAAATACAGTTACATATTAAGTATATTATGTGTATGACAATGCTAAGACATGTTAGGCTATGGTCAGTTGTGTTAATGAAGACTTGGAGACACCAAATGTTGCGGTGTTCCCAGAGAATGTATGTATTATTATGTCTATGTGTGTGCATCTTTTAAAACAATAAAATCTTTAACTACAAAATGTAGGAGAGCTCACCCTTTATTCCCTGGATGTTAAAAGAGCCCTATGTTTCTACATAGATAGAACCAGGGACATATGGCAGGCCAAGCAGCCCTTTGTATCCTTCAGTGCCACCTGGCTGGGTCAGCCAGTTTCCTTTAAATGCATTTCTGCTTGGACAGTGGCATGTCTTCAGCACTGTCACTCTGTGGCACAGGTCAAGTTGGAGGCAGGTACTCTCACCAGAGCAGTTGCTGTATCTCTGGCAGAGATCTGCTATGTTCCCATTTTTGACATTTGTAAAGTGGCTACTTGGAGCTCAGTGCATACTTTCACAAAGCACTATACTCTGGATGTCCATGCCAGACAGCACGCTTCCTCTGGCAGGACAATCCTTAATGGACTTTTGTCCTGACTGAGCTCAGTTTCTTGCTGCCATGCTCGGGATTGCGTTCAGCTTGCTACTCTAACCCAGCAGTATGAATAAATGGTGAAGACTTAAATCCAGGAAGATATGGAAATTACATACTCAATGTAATTCTTGATCTTCTTGGACAAGTCATCACCATTTATTCATGCACCCACCCACCATCCCTCGAGCTCAGTAAATCTGTTCCAGGTCTTCACTCATTTTCGGTCTGGGCTGTGAAGACATTGTTCTTTAGTTGACCCTTCTTATATGGGTCAGAAGGGCTATCTTAAGCCCTTGTTTAGTTAGGTGTTTGCTTAATTAGGTAATGCTGCACCTCCTTGGTAAAAGAGTACTGAGGTGGTTGGAAGGTTGATGCTGGAAAGCCTACACAAACATGAGCCAGCCTTGTGATGCCACACATGGGCATACCTACCATGGTCCTCCTGAAGATTTTTGGCTCCCACAGGGTCCCAGCACCTCCAGCTAGTAACCCAGCAGTATGAATAAATGGTGAAGACTTGTCCAAGAAGATCAAGAATTATCATGAGTTTTTCCAGTCACCCAACAGCAGGTCATGAATGTTCCTTTTGATGACTCTTACTTGTTTGGTCAGCAAGTAGAGCAATCTTTCAGAAGATCCATACAGCCATCAAGTCTGCTAGATCTGCACCAGCTCATCCTCAGACAGGGAAATGTAGGGTTTTCTACCATAATAAACAGTCCTTTTGTGGCAGGGGTAGGGGCATCAAATCAGACCCCAACGCCCTCAACAGAAACATAGAGTTGACGGTAGAAAAGGACCACAAGGCCCATCCAGTCTGCCCATTTTACCAGAAGAAGAAAACTCACCAGAAGGCACAGGCCTGAAAGTGCCTAGTGCCACTCTCTGAAGTTTTGGCCCTGGTTCTGCCTCAGTTGCCTGGGGCACAACTCTCCTCTCCGTAGGAGGGCGCCTGACCCAGTTTTACAGCCAGTAGAAACTGGCTGCTACCAGCAAGTGGGTCCTGCAAATCATCTGAGAGGGTTACTTGCTAAATTTCATAGGAACCCCTCCAGACACCCCACCCAAAAGCAGCAACCCTTATCTACTGCCAGGTCAGACCTTCTTGCTTCGGCAGTAGTGGGCTTTTTGAGCAACAGAGCAGTGGAAGTAGTCCTGGAGTCAGAACAAAACACAATGTTTCTACTCCTACTACTTCCTCATTCTGAAAGTTAGAGGGCATGCCTCATCCTTGACCTCAGAAAGCTGAACAAATTCCTCCTCTGGGAGAAGTTCAAAATGGTCTCACTAGGACCTTACCACTGCTTCTCAAGTCTCAGAACTGGTTGGCCTCCCTGGACATGCAGGACACCTACCAGCATATTCGGTGCACCCCAGTCAACACAGGTTTTTCATTTCATTACACTGGGTCAGCATACCAATTCTGAGTCCTGCCCTTTGGGCTGTCCTCGGCTCAAGTGTTTACAAAGTGCTTTGCCATTCTTGAAGCACACATTTGAAAGCTTGGCTTCAGGTCTTCCCTTATATCGACTGCCTCCTAGCCAGCCTGTCCAAGCAGGGCATAGAACAAGCCATTTCTACAGTGTCTCAGTTCCTAACCTCCATGGGAGTTTTACTGAATATGGAAAAGTAACAGATATTGGGCTCGACCATAGTAAGGGCTTTTCTCCAAGAGGACAGGAGAATGAATATCCTGCAGATGGCATGCTTTATCATTTAGAACAACTCCATAGGGCCATCTCCACACAGCGGATGCTAGATCTCATGGCCTCCTCAGTCTCAGGTATACTGTGTATGAAAAGCGCTATATAAGTACTGATTCTTCTTCTTCTTCATCTTTACAGTGCCTCTAGCACAACTGCACATGAGGACAACTCAGTGGATGCTCAGCACTCTGTGTCCGACAACACATCCTCAGTCTTACCATATCAAAGTGATGAAGCCTCTGCTCCAATCGCTTACATGGTGGGCTCAGGAGGACAGTCTCCTCCAAGGTCTTCCTTCTCATCCTCAAGCCCCCACATAACCCTCATCACAGATGCCTGTTAGCGTGGGAGCCCATTGTCTCAGTCACCATACACAGGAGTCTGTAGTACTATGGATTCTCATCTCTGCATCAATATCTTGGAGATGAGAGCAGTCCTGCTTTTCAGGCCTTCATAGACTATGTCTGCAACCGGTAATCTTTTGCAGACGGACAACAAGACAGTCATGTACTACGTCCAAGCACGGGAATGGTGTCCAGAACACCGTGATCCAAGCAGTCTGTTTGCCAGGGATCAGAACATTCTAGCAGACCTGCTAGATACAGACAAGTCCTCATGAATGGTCACTAGCTCTGAATGTTGCACAGGCTCTCTCTCTCTGATGAGTGGGGAACCCCACAAGTTGATCTTTTGCATCCCCACTCAATGCAAAACTGTCTCAGTTGTGCTCCAGAAATCCACAACATGACATTTTTTGTCAGGATGCATTCAGGCAGCATTGAACAAATGGTTTTCTATACAAATTTCCACCTCTTCCTCTAATTCAGAGACTGTTGTGCAAACTGGAGGCCACGGAGGCGAAATGATTTTCATTGTGCCATATTGGCCTTGGCAGATATGGTTTCCTCTGCTCAACAACTTGTCAGTCAGTTGCCCCTCCAAGACCTCTCCTGTGGATAGACCTTCTGATGCAGGGACCTCTAGTTCATCCCAACCTGCACTCCTTCACCTCCACCTGGCTCCTGAAGAGATAGAGGTGAGCAGGTTCAAGGTCTCTCAGAGGGTCTCTGTCATTCTTCTGGCTGCCTGTAAGCCCTCTACTAGACAGACTTACACTTAAGTGGAGATGGTTTTCAGAATGGTGTTCCAAATCCCTTTATACCCATTCCGATGTCCACCTGACAAAGTTCTCAGTATTTACGGACTTTTTAGATGCTGGTTTACAATACTCCTCAATCAAGGTCCATTTATGTGCTCTTTCAGCGTATCATGAGCTTGTTCTGAACCTTAGTCTGGCTCAAATGCCTCTTTTCAAGAGATTTTGAAAGGTATTTTACACCAGGCACCCAGTAGAAAACCTGTTGCTGCCTGGGACATTAACTTTGTGTTGGACATGCTCACTCATAAGCCGTTTGTACTTCTGGCTACCTATGATCTCACATTCCTGATTTTGAAAACTGAATTTTTAGTGGCCATCACCTCTGCAAGAAGGGTCTCAGATATATGCTCTGGTGACAGACCCTCCGTATATTGTCTTCTGTAGGACAAGGTGGTTCTTTGCATATACCACAGGTTTTGCATAAGGTGATCTTGGAGTTCCATCTGAACCAACCCTTGGTGCTGCCACATACTTCCCCAACTTCCAGAATGAGGGCCTGCAATCTCCATTCTCTGGATGTTAAACAAGCCCTCAGGTCCTATAGCAATAGAAGTAGAGACTTCATGAAACATGGAATATAGAACATAGCAACAGGCTTTGACTGCAGATAAAGACCACTTGGCCCACCCAGTCTGTCCATTTCCCTACCTATCGGATAAGCTGCAGATCCTAGTTTTACCAATACCCTACTTCCTCCTACCTTCCACTAGAATTGTCTTATGTCTGTCCCATGCATTCTTAAATTCCCCATGTTTTTGACCCTAACCTCCTCAGAAGGCCGTTCAGCCATCCACCACACTCTCTGTGAAAAGTACTTCTCCACATTGCCCCTAAGTGGTCCCCCCCCATCTTCAAATTGTGCCCTTGTTCTTGCACATCACTTTTTCTGAAAGATGCTACCCTCTTGGACTTTGTTGATTCCTTGAGGTACTAAAGTTTCTATCATGTCCCCTCTCCTCCTTTCCTTGAGGGTATACATGTTAAGCTTTTAAGTCTCTCTTCATATGGCTTCTAATGCAGACCCTGCACCATTTTAGTTGCCCTCCTCTGGACTGCCTCCATCCTGTCTATGTCCTTGCGAGATGGGGTCTCCAGAACTGCACGTAGTACTTCAGATGGGGTCTCACTAACTGTCTGTACAGAAGGATAACAACTTCTTGTTTTCTACCGGATGCCTCTCCCTATGCATCCCAGTATCCCCCAGCCCTCCTTTCTGCCTTCTCACATTGCTTGCCTACCTTTAGGTCATCTGATATGACTACCCCCAGGTCCCTTTCCATTTTTGTTAACGTTACTACCTCCCCCATTATGTACTCTTCCCTTGGGTTTTTTTTCTCAGGTGCATGACTTTACACTTTGCATTGAATCTAAGCTGCCATACTTTGACCATTCTTCCAACCTTGCCAAGTCCCTTCTCATCCTTTCCACCCCACTTGTGTATCAACCCTGTTGCAGATCTTTGTGTCGTCTGCAAAGGCATACTTTTCCTTCCAGTCTTTCTGCAATGTCGCCTGTAAAGACATTAAAGAGGACTGGTCCAATATTGAACCCTGTGTTACCTGTACTCGCTAGTAACCCCCTTTCTTCGGAGGACCTTGTCATTATTACCTCTGCATCATGTTGTCCAGCCAATTTTTACTCAGGTTACCACCCTGGGACCCACTCCCAGGCTGGCTAACTTGTTTATTAATCTTTTGACTCGAGTCAGTCCGACCAGCTCTTCGTCTCTTTCACCCCGAGCCAGCTGGGTCAGCTAGTCACGATCAAGTGCATCTCTGCACGGATAGTCGCCACCTGTCAGTGTTATTCCATGGCACAGGTCAAGCTTGAAGGGCAAGTTCATGCCCATTCCATAGAGCAGTTGCTACATCCCCGCAGAGATCCACTCTGTCCCCATCACTGAGATTTGAAGAGCTGCTACCTGGAGCACAGTGAACGCTTTTGTTAAATACAATGCCTTGATGTCCATGCCAGGCAGCATGCCTCCTTTAGCAGGACAGTCCTTAATGGACTCTTGTCCTGAGTGAGCTTCAGTGCCTGCCATCCTGCTTGGGGACTACATTTTCTGAGCTTGGTATTTAGCCCATCAGTGTGAATCAGTGGTGAAGATATAGTCCAGGATTTATAAAAATTACGTACTCACTGTAATTGCTGATGGTCTGTGACCATCTTCACCATTGATTCACACACCACCCGCTGTCCCCAGGATCATTCTTCTCTTTATTGGTCTTCACCCCTTGTTTGATTGGGCTGTGAAGACTCTGTTATGTTGTTGACCCTTATTTCTTGGGTCCCAAGGGCTATCTTATGCCGTTATTTGATTAGGTGTTTACTTAGTTATATTCGCTCACCTCCTTGGTAAAAAGGAACTGAGGCAGTTGGGGGCTGTTGCCCAGATAAGGTATGTAGCATGAGACTAGCTCTCTCGGAGCCATATATGCACAGCTTACCTCGTGCCAGACCTCCTGAAGATTTTGGCTCCCACAGGGTCCTAGCATTTCTGGCTAAGAACCCATAAGTGTGAAGATGGTCCAAGAAGATCAACAGTTATGGTGAGTATGTAATCCTTATTTATCTCTTCCTCTGAGCAATTGGATGACTTAGGTGAGGCTGATGGCACCAACCTTTGGTCTGCAGACAGGGCCAGCAAGGATGGAGCCCTTCCTGGTCCTTGTTATGAGCCTATCTTGGGGCCATGAGTCACTCCTGGGATTCTCCCTCAGACTGGTGCTGGGGACAGTGACAGGAACCCCTCTGGCACCATTTGCCATGCCAAACTGCGTTCAGATGCTGTTCCCCATGCCAGGTCTAAATCCTCTGACCGGGATCACAGTGCTAGCCGGGGCCCAGATGCTTGCTGAAACCATCAGGCCCTGTCACTTGGGGATCAGGCTGCCCTGGGGATGTACATGTCCACTCTCCACACCATGGAGATCCCCAAGGGCACCATCTGTACTGGTCTACTGATGTTAGTCATTCTTAGATGGGTGAGTCTGTCAGACCCTCCTTCCAGGCAGCATCCCCATTGTATTCTCACAGCCCTGGCAGAGAACCTGGCATGGTTACCCATGACCCTCTCCCTCCTCCTCCTCCTTTAACACCCCATCCTTCTCTCACAGGTACTGCAGGTCCCTTGGGGCCCATGACTTGGAAGCAGTTCTGGTCAACAGCTGGTGTTTAAGTAATTTCCCTCAAAGAAGATTGGTCTCTTTTTGAGCCTAAGCTCCCTGCACCACCATTATCTGTATCCAGCTCCTCCTCTCCCACTTCCTTCTCTGAGAAATGGATTTCTTGGTTCATTTCTTCTCTGCTGCTGAGTACTCCTGGTACCAGCAATTCCTATTAGAGATTATGGAGGCTGAGTCTTTTGCCACTTTCTAGGTCACAACACTGCTACCTTGGCACTGTCATTCATTGGGAAATACAACGATGACACCTATCATCACTTCAAGGTCCTGGCCTTTACAGAGGCTTCCAGGAATGTCTGGCTCCATCCTTTGACCTCTCTCAGTCCCTAGGGACATCCAGTGCAGATACTGCACTCCAGCAGAGTCTCCAGTCTTAATCCCTCATCCCATCTCAGGGATTCTTCTGCTGCAGAACCCCTTGGAGCCTAGGCATCTGGTGCACAACTGCCCTCCCAACACTGTCTCTGCAGAGATCAGTGCTTGGTGTAGGAAAATTTGTGTAGCACGCACCATGATGTGCATCTCTGCACATCAGGCAGCTTATGGCAAGTGCCTGTGAGGCAATACTGAGTCAGCCCTTTGCATCTATGTTGGATTGTGAGGTAATCTGGCAGGCCATTTGCCTTCCTGCCCAGGGCCTAGGGCTGGTGAGGCATCAAGCAAGGGTGTCTTCACGGCACCAGCAGGATAGCTTCCAGGCTGGTGTGAACAGCAGTCTGCATTTTGCAGACAGCATGACTTGACCTCTCCAGCTCGCTCCCCTGGCTCGACATAGGGTGCTCAAGTCATACTTCCAGGAAATTCACTTTTCTCCCATAGGGTCAGGCATGAGTTGTCAGGCACCCTCCTGCTTCCAGGCCACAGGAGTCTCTACCTGCCCCTGACCAATCTTGGGTCCCACTGCACTTGTGAGGAGTCCTGCCCATCAGTGGTTATACCCCACCAGACATCTGAAGGGATAAATCTTCCAGGACCAGTCTTCACCATTGCTTCACGCCAATGAGTTCTGAGTTGGAGCACTAGGATCCTGCAGGAGTCAGAACTTTTAGGAGGGCTGGCGCCGAGGCAGGCTGCAGGCATGTGCAGCACCACAAGACTAGCTCACTCTGCATGGCTTACCTCAATACCAGCCCTCAACTGCCTCAGTTCATTTTTCCCACCATCGAATGCGCTTCATTGACGACATGGCTTGTCAACCAGGAGTCAGAACTTCACATCTATACAACAACAATGTTCAGTTCTCTCAGTCTTAGTGTTTTAAAGCAAGTGTTTGTTATTTTGTGTCAATTTAGTATTCTAAAAAAAAAAAAATTTTATGTCAGTTTCTCTCAGCCCTCTGAAACTATGGTTGAGGACTATGGATGACGATGATGCCAGAAGGAACTTCTTTAGGCATGCTGCTTTGGCAGTGGGGCCATGTACGGTCCACTTCCCTCTGAGAGAAGGTTCTGACAATGGGTGGCCCTGAGTTCGGGAGGGAGGACAGCCCTTCTGTAAACACAAAGAAGTGGGACTGTTCTTGATCCCGGTTGGGGACCGGTGCACTTGACCTTGAGTTCTTCCTCTACTCATTGGAAGGGAAGAAGTGGTACCGCTCAAGGTCACCCTCTGGTAGATCTGCCTGAAGGTCTTCAGCATCCAGGAGCAGGAGGCCCTCCATGACACTGTTGTTGTCTCCGATGGTTTCTGCTCGCAGGCGTTCAAGATCTCAGGCCTGGAGGCCCCTCATTGTCTTCTTGTGGGGACTCCGGTGGGCAGCTTCATCACTGGACAGCTCTTATGGAGCAGTGGGTAAAGTGTCTGGTTCACTTGCCCCTTCTCCTAGGCAACTCCAGGCTACAGGGCTGGGCGTTGGAGCTGCACTGGGGACACTGTAGCTGGGTCGAGCATTTGGCTCTGGCAGTAGCCTCTGGGTCCTTGCCAGTGAACATGCTGCTGATGCCTGTTCCACTGGCCACACCTTGCAGTGTCACTGCCTTGGGACCAGCCCAGGTACCTTCGCAGGTCACTTCTGTGCCATCTGGACCTCCAATGCCATGGGTTGTGCCAGCCATAGGGCCTGTTCTGGCACCATGCCTGGTGCAACCTCTAGTGTCTAGAGAGCCCTCAGCGCTGGGCCCAGTCTCTTTGGCGACACTGTCTCCAGAGTCAGCTCCTGTTTTCGGGCGCTGGTGCAGACTCCTGTTTTCCGGCTCTCCTTTGCCGCACTGGGGTCATACCAACTCTTTCTCTGTTGATGCTGGTGTTACCTGTCTTCCAACTCCTTGAGCTGGGTTAGGCATTTCTAGGTCCACCCTCCTCTCTCTCAGCACCTCCTTCCAGAGAGGAGCTAGAGGGGGATGAGTCTGACCCTAACCTCATTATTTCTAAGGGCGGTGACGATGACTCTTTTACAGTCTGGATAACTCAACTCCAGGTCCTTCTCCTGTACCACAGGAGGATCTTTCTTTTCAGACTGTTCTTCGAATATGTATGGAACCCTTGCTTTTGAGCCTTCTGCCACTGACCCAGGGAAATGTCTCCGTCTGAAGTGGCTCAATGTTTCCACTATGATGGTCAGCCTTATACTGCCTATTCCCCTGCATTTGAGACTTTCTCGGATGTAGTGCGGGCCAGGTCTGCATCTATTCCCTCTGTCTGTTGGCAGATAGACCGTAAGTATGCTGCCCCTATTCTGGCTTCCCAGCTTATTGCTGGCAAGATTGCCATTCTGGCTGAGAATGACAAAGCCATTCTCTCCCAGGAGGTCACAGTGCATCCTATAAATAAGAAGTCACATAAGATAGATACAATGGGAAAAGAGCTTTTGCTTTGGCTACCCTTAGCATGATGATAACTAGCTACCAGGGCATTTCTCCAAGTATGAGTATGCCCTTTGACCTCTCTCAAGTCTCTTCGGAGACCTTGCCTGAGTCAGAGACTAAGCAGAGAATATTTCAGACTGTTACTCATGGCACTCAGTCAAACAGTCATCAGCTGAAGGCAGCTATGGATGCCTGTGGCACTGCCTCCCCTCTGCTGCTTTAGGAATCTGCATTAGAAGGCAATCCTGGCTTCAGACATCTGGTTTCTCAATGATGTCCAGCAGCAGGTCATGAACGTATCTCTTAACATCTCCTGTCTGTTCAGTCAACGGGTAGAGCAGTCCCTTCAGGCCTCTCAGAAGACCAGAATGGCCATTCAGATTTCTTGACCTGCCCATTCTCACCCCCATAGGGAAAGGGGTGAGTCTTTTATCATAGCATGCAGTCCTTTCAAGGCAAAGGCAGGGGCACTCAAGTCAAGTGTCAGCCTCCCCAGTCACAGAAGAAAACACAACCAAAGACACAGGCCCTGAAAGCACCCAGTGCCAGTCTCTGAAATTCTGGCCCTAGTCCTGCTTCAGCTGCCCGGGCAGTCTTCTCCAGGGTGGTGGTGGTGGTGGTGGAGGGAGTTGACATAGTTTTACTGTCAGTGAAATCCATCACCACAGACAAGTGGGTCCTAAAGATCGTCCTGGAGGATATTCGCAGAATGCCCTCCAGGATTATCCATCCAGGAAGCAGAACCCCCTTTTCCACCCATGTCAGACCTTCTCACAGAGAGATTGTGGGTCTTTGAGCAACAGTGCAGTGGAAGTAGTGCGGAGGCAGGGTGCAACACAGGCCTACTCCCATTACTTCCTCATTCCAAAGAAGTCAGGGCATGCCCCATTCTCAACCTCAGGAAACTAAACAAGTTCATACACGGAAGAAGTTCAGAAAGCGTGTCCCTAGGACCCTGTTGCTGCTCCTCAAGCTGCAGGATTGGTTGGCTTCCCTGGATATGCAGGATGCCTACCAGCATATTCTGGTCCACCCCAGCCACCACAAATTTCTTCATGTTATGGCACTGGGTCAGCATTACCAGTTCTGGTTCCTGCCCTTTGGGCTATCCTCGTTACCAAGAGTCTTTACAAAATGCTTTGCAGTTCTCAACATGCACCTTTAAAACTTGGACTCCAAGTCTTTCCCAATTTGCATGACTGGTTACTTGCTAGACCATCCAAGCAGGAAATGGAACAAGCAGTGACCACAGCATCTCAATTTCTGACCTCCATGGAGTCCTGTTAAATCTAGAGAAGTCGCAGCTTCAACCTTCTCAGCAGCTTCTCTTCTTGACCCTCTTGGACACCACCAAAGTGAGGGCCTTTCTTCCAGAGGACAGAAAGAAAGTCATCCTTCAGATGGCTCAGTTCATTATGGAGCACAAGACTATTCGGGCTCACTCCATGCAGTAAATGTTAGGTCTCATAGGCTTCTTCATCAGAGTACCTCTGACTCACCTGCACATTAGGACAATACAATGGATGCTCAGCATGCAGTGGTCTTTAGCAATGCATCCTCAGTCTTATCCCATCAAGGTGATGAAGCCTCTGCTTTGATCACTTACATTGTGGACACAGGAGGGTAATCTTCTTCAGGATCTCCCCTTTTCTCCACCAGAGTCTCAGACAACCCTTACCACAGATGCATCTCTGCTGAGATGGGGATCCCACTGTCAGGGCAGCCACACTCAGGAGTCTGGAGCACTACAGAGTCCCACCTCCACATCAGTGTGTGTTGGAGATGAGAGCAATCCTTTATGCTCTCTCGGCCCTGGAGGACTTTGTCCACCACAAGATAGTCCTCATCCAGACCGACAAAAAGTTTGTCATGTACTATATCAACAAACAAGAGGGAGCACTCTTATCCTATCTGCAGGAGGTGATGAGAGTGCTGGAGTGGTATCTAGAACATGACATCCTGATCCAGGCAATCTATCTACCAGGGGCTCAGAGCAGTCTAGTGGATGAGCTCATCTGGACAGAAGGAGATTCTCATGAGTGGTCATTGGCACCAGATGTCATGCAGTCTCTCTTCAACGTGAGAAACCCCAGAGGCAGACCTTTTGAACTGCCTTGATTCTGCTCCAAAATCCAGAATGTGGCATTTTCTGTCAGGATGCAGTCAAGCTCGATGGACAAATCGCTTTCTGTATGCATTTCCTCCTATTCCTGTAGTTGAGAGGGTACTGCTCAAGCTGGAGGCACAAGGGGATGAGATGACTCTAATTGCCACCTGCTGGCCTCGACAGATATGGTTTCCCTACTCAAGAAGCTGACAGTTGGCTCTCCAAGAACTCTCCTCTCTGGACAGACTTTCTGATGAAAGGATCCCTAGGTCATCCCAGCCTGCACTCTCTTCATCTCTCGCCTGGCTCCTGAAAAGATAAAAGTGAGCAGGTACAAGGTGTCCCAGAGGGTCTATGAGATTCTTCTGGCTGCCTATAAGCCCTATACCAGAAAGACTTACACAGCAAAATGGAAACATTTTCTGAGTGGTGCTCAAATCCTGTATAGACCCATTCCAATGCCTGCCAGACAGGGTTTTGGAGTACTTGCTGGATCTCTCTGATCCAGGCTTGAATACTCTACAGTTAAGGTCCATTTATGCACTGTTTTGGTGTATAACAAGCCTGTTCAGAACATCTCTATAGCTCAACTGTCTCTGTTTAGGAAGTTCCTGAAAGGCACTTTGCACACATGTCCCCGATCATGAAACCCGAGCCACCTGGGACCTCAACCTTGTGCTGGACATGCTCACTCGTAAGCCCTTTGAACCCCTGGCTACATGTGGCCTAAAATTCCTAACCTGGAAATCTGCATTTCTGGTTGCCATTACCTCTGCCTGCAGAGTCTCTGAGATACATGCATTGGTCACAGAACCTCAGTATACAGTGGATTCCACTAGCGCACATCAGATAAGTGCATTTCTGATAAATGCACACTGTTTTAGTTTCCTTTTTTTCTTATTTTCCCAATGGAAAAATGTTGGATAAATGCACACTGGATAAATGCACATTTCGCTTTGATGCACAGGCATTCAGTTCACGAACAGCTCTCTCCCATGTTGATAATTCCGGTTAAGTGCACAGGTGATTGCAATATGGATACAGCCTAGTCCTCTGTTTCTTGAGCACACCACTTCCAGCTGTCTATAATACACAGGAGTTGGATGTATCCATTTGCCAAATGACTGGATCAAGGGAGTCACATGGCAGCTTAACTCTGGGAATGTCGCTACATGGCACAGTCTTTCCTTTTCTTTTTTTCCTTTTAGCAGGCATGGTCCCCTTCAATCCTCCTGGTCTTCTGTTACCAGCCACCACATTATGAGAGTGGAGGGCCCAACAAGTAAGTAAGACTGAACCAATGTTCAGTTAAAAGGTGGGTGAAGGACAATTTTATTTTTATTTCTATTTTTTGTTGTGTGCTTCATCTACTTCATTAGTACTTCATTAATACAGCATTAAAATCGCTCTTTTAACTGTGCCATTCAATTAATTCATAAAATAAATATGGATTTACACTAACATGTCTCTTATCACTAACTTACATTGTGTTCTGTGGAATTTTGGCCAAGTGCATTCTGCTTAAATGCACATTTTTTGTCTGCAAACGGGTGTGAATTTAGCGGAATCCACTGTACCATTTTCTATAGAGACAAGGTGGTTCTCCATACGCATCCCAAAGTTCTTACCTAAGGTGGTGTCAGAGCTTCACTTAAACCAGCCTTTGGTACTGCCCATTCTATCCCAACTTTCAGAATGAAGGGAGGCACCCTCCACAGTCTACATGTTAAAAGAGCCCTTATGTTCTACCTTGATGAAACTAAGGACTTTCGCAGTCGAAACAGTTCTTCATTTCCTTTAACCCCAGTTGACTGGGTCAGCCGGTTATGATCGAATGCAGTGCTGCATGGATTTTTGTTGCATCTGTCACTACTGTTCTATGGTGCAGGTCAGACTAGAGGGCCAGGTTTGTGCCCACTCCACCAGAGTGTTGGCTATATCCTCACAGAGATTTACTCTGTTCCTATTGCTGATATTTGTAGAGCTGACACATGGAGCACAGTGCACATCTATATCAAGCACTATGCCCTGGATGTCCATGCCAGGCAGCATGCCTCTTTTGGCAGGACAATCCTTCATAGACTCCTGTTCTGAGTGAGCTCTGGCTCCTCTGACCCAGCCCAGGGGACCTTCATCTCAGCTTGGTACTCTAACCTACTAGTGTGAATCAATGGCAAAGATTGGTCCTGGAAGATATTAAAATTACATTCAAATAGAGGAGGTTCAGCTGGGTGGCCTCTGTCTAGTTCTCTAGGGTAGCAGGTGAGGTGGGCACCTGAATCAGCGCCATCCAAAACAGTGATGGCGATATGGGCGAAAGCCTGAAAGGTGAGGGGCAGAGAGGGCTACGGATGTGGTGGGTGGGCAACCCTAGCGACAGGATGTCGCTCACGTGTACATGTGCATGAGGAGGAGGCGAGCACGGCGAGCATGGCCTGGGAGGGAGGAGGGATGTAGGGAGTGGCACTGTGGTCAGTTGCCTGAACTGCACCATGGCATCGGGGTTGGCCTCCGCCTGTGTGCTGGGGTTGGAGTCTGGGTCTGGGTCCCAGCGCCACTGTGCTTTACTTGTGCCCGGACCCAAACTTATCATTTTTTTATTTTGCACCCCTGGAGTTGAGAATTCTTAAGTAGGGGGTATGAGGGAGAAGCACCCTGCATGGGGGTGTGGGCATGAGGTGCCCCTAAGGATGTCAGGGTGGTGAAATTGTTTTCACCGCCTGACATCGAGATAATGCTCGCCATTATCACATAGAACTGTTCTCTAGTAACCCAGTCAAAAAATGTGATTAGGTTCATTTGGCACGCCTTCCCACCATGAACCCATGTTTCCTGTCATCCACAAACCATTCTTATTTAGGTACTCTACCAAGTGTTGTTTTACATACTCACCATATTTCTTGATTTTCTAGGACCATCTTCACCATTGATTCACACATCCAACCTCCATCCCTGAGCCCACTCTTTCTGTTTGTTGGTCTTCACCCTTGCTCTTGGTTGGGCTGTGAAGACACTGCTTTCTTTGTTGTTGACAATTCTTACACAGGTCACAAGGGCTACCTTGTGTCCTTTAGTGAGTGTTTTATTGTTAGTTAGATTACGCCTGCAATCACCGGTAAAAGGTACTTTGAGGTGGTTGAGGGTTGGTGCTGAGGCAAGCCATGCAGCACGAGCTTGTCTTACAGTGCTGTGCATGCCACAGCCTCCTCAGCAATGGCCCTCATGAAAGTTCTGGCTCACGAGGCCCTAGTGCCTCCGGCTCAGAACCCATTGGTGTGAATCAATGGAGAAGATGGTCTTGAAGATCAAGAACTACGGTGAGTAGGTAATTTAAATTTTTTCCCTCATGGTGAGCCAACTCCGCCCATTGGGAGGAAGCTTGGTACTCTGACCCATAAGTGGGAATGAATGGTGAAGATTGATTCTTGGAAGATATGAAAATTACATACTCACTGTAATTGTTGATCTTCCGAATATCTTCACCATTCATCACACACCCACCCATGTCCCCTGCTCATGTAAGAATCAGGGCCTCTGGGCAGATCACCCTGTGTTTTTGGACACATGGCATCTTCTGCCACTCCTCAGGGCTTTCCTTCCCTGGGGATAGTCCTGTCTCTGTATGGGAATTGGGCTTTCTTGCCCCTTCCCACTCCTGTTTTTACTTGGTGTAAAAAAAAAGAAACATGGATGAGGGGTCTCTCCATCTTTTTCTTACAAAAATAAAGGAGAACTTAAAAAATCTTTATTTGTTTATATATTTTGCAACTTTACACTTTTCCTCTTTAGGGAGGTTCTGTGGTACCCTATAAAACTGTGGTGACCTCAGCCTCCATCTTGTAGATGCCTCCGCCTCTGTCAGTTGGTAGCATAACCTCACTACAAGGTAGTGTATGCTCAGCATGTCAAGCTGTATGCTGTCCCACACCTAGGTGCTGGGTCTCTTTCTTTCCTTTCTTTTTTCTTCAGTCTCTGGAGTGGCAAGAGGATAGTACAGTGCTCTTGTCTTCTCCAACCTCCCTGCTATCTTTTATGAATGTTTGTTTAATCCTTGGTTCTTGTCCTCTGTGAGCACAAGGACCCCCAAACTGGCTTCTGCCATCCTAGCCGTGCAGATTCCTCTGGGTCTCTCTTAGGCCAATGAGAGTTATATGCCAGGGCTGATGCCCTCCCTCCACCTTTCTGTCCAGGTGGCTAGTAGGCTCACCCACTATCCCTGTGCCACTTAGGCCCATCCCTTAGTTTCTCACGTTGGTAGTTGGGTTTTATTATTTTTATGATTTTACATCCTATATCATTTTCCTACCTTTGGTCTAGGAGTCTATAGCTCATTCTCTTTCTTTTTTCTCCCAGTAGTGTCTCTCATGGCTAGCAACACTGAGGAAGGAGGGGCTAGTGTCGGTTACTAGCCAATCCATGAATGTGATGTCACCATGTCCTAGTGTCTCCAACTTAGACCCATAAGTGGGAATGAATGTTGAAGATGTTCTGGAACATCAACAATTTTGGTGACTGCATAATTTTCATTTCTATCCAAGCACAGTATAGTAAAGGTTTAGATATTTGTAATATATGGAGATAGCTTAATAATACCATCTCATCCCATACAAAAATTTTTGTAATACCACAGTACTGAAAGTGATAATACCATCGTTCCAAACTGATAATACTATCATTCAAAGTGATAATACTATCGCTGCTGCTCTGAACGATAGTATTATCAGTTAAACAGAACAGCGCAAGCCCAAGACTCGGAGCTGGTTGCTAAGCAGTCAACTGCAGTTGCTAGGCTCACGACGTGACATTTCTAAACTGTGCTTCGTGGTTGGCTGCCTTTTGTTTCTGAGAGGGCAGAATAGTTTCGAAAAAATGGCGGCTATCTCACGCTTAGCGAGGAAGTAACTCATTACCCACAGAACTTGGCATCTTTTCCCCTGGACTTTTTTACCCCACAAGACAACAGGACCTCATTGAGCCTGCATTTAGATGGAGGAAAAAACAGGTGGGCTTCGTAACAGTGAGGACTTGCTAGCGAGTGTAGGGGCAGAGCGGCTGTAAGTGGCAGCAGAGAACCAGCCAGCGAGTTTTCACTGCAGTGTCATGACATTTTCACAGGCTCTGCAGAGAACAAAAATCATACAGACACAATTTTATATGGAAATTTTGCTCCATATATTACAAAAATAAGACAAAGGGGTGTATGCATTACAAGGGAGTACTCCATCCTCGAGTTCTGGACCTCGAAAGCCGGGCCTCGAGGTTCCTATGTCCCCAGAACCTCTGAATGGGATTACTCCCTTGTAATGCATACACCCTATGTATTATTCTATTTGTGTAGTACATCATATATTATTAGCTGTGTTTTATGCACAATCAGTAACAGTTTATTCTTTAAAAAACATGACTGTAGCCTATTAAAAGCATCTGAATAATTGTAGAGCATATATTGGGGCAGTTGCAATACAATGCAGAGTCATCTGCCTGCATTTTAATATCTATTTCAACATGTGATTTGTGTACGTGTGAAAAGAGAATACAGTGTAGGTCATAATACTGAACCATGTAGAACTTCACCTGTCACCGCAGTTCAGATAGTTTATGGCCTAATTTATCACATGTGTGTACATTCAGTGTGATAACTAAACCCAGCCTAAAGCCCCTAGGTCAGTTCTAGATTGTATTAGCTTTGCATGAAGTTGACTGTGAGTGAGAATACTTGGATAAATCCTCAATAGAGTTCCCACAAGCAGAGTTCCTTGCAATCTGCCCTTATTTACAGTATACTGGTAAGAATATTGCATGAAAAGCTAGCTAATGATGTTGTACTGTGTCCTGGCCTGCAGATGACTGGAAAGACTGACAGTAATGCATTCTGATTTTAAACATCTACATTCTCTGGAACAAACCTGTCTTTATAATGGGGAGTCAGAGTTAGAATTAAAAGAACTCTTTGCCTGAAACGATGATATCAGTCTTAAACACACTGAGCTGTAAGCAATTAAGTTGCAGTCAGGCAGTAATGCAGTCGATGCAGAAATTATCAGAACCAAACTGACAGTTGAAGTTAAACAAGAATCAAGATTTATTTGTTTAATACTTTGTAACCAGGAAAAGCAGTTTTTATTTTATTTTATTTAGTCATTGGGAAAACACCTTTGAACACAGGTGCTCTTTTACAAAGGTTCCACGTCAATGACAAGAAGAGAGGCAACACATAACAATAAGCAATATGAATACATACTAAAAGCATGCTGAGCTGAGGCTTGTTTCCAGGTGCAGTTCAGGGAAGGGTGACAAAATGAATACAAATACAATATAAAACTATATAGGTTAAAGCATTTTAGGCAAAATACAATATAAAGTGACTAGAGTGAATACAACGTAGAGGTACAAAACATATTGCAGACTGCAAAATAAACACATAGCCCAAACAATTGCAGTGGTTAAACTATAGGGTATGTAACAGGACCAGTGAAAATTTCAAAACAGAGTAGGAAAGAAATAAAAATACTAAGAATTAAAATACATTATAAAAGCATTATGTGCAAAATACCTTAGAGTAGATGGGGTGTGCAAAGAAGAACTGTGCAAAAATACAGTAACTGCATACTGGTACTGTGATACAGCAGCTAACAGTTTGAACAATGGATCCAGTGTGACATTTGAAATATTGCTGGTAGTAACTGTACAAAAACAATGTTAGGGCACTACAAAAGCATAAGGAGGTCAAGCTGAGGGAAGAAGGAGGCTAATGACAAGTAGAGGAAGGAGCGAAATGTGCTGTGAGGAGCTGGTTAAGTAAAAGGTATGAGGGAGATTGGCAAATATGACAGGTGAGTCGGTTCCAGATGCTGAAGAAGCAGAAGAGAAGGAAGATTAGCCTACGGAAGTTTTGAAGCTGGGGACAGAAAAGGAAGGAACATCAGAGGACAGAACAGTAGAAGTAGAAAGACTTATCCCAAAATGGGGAGGTCGATGGAGAAAATAAGAGGAAAGGGCTGAAAATATAACTCAAAGGAACATTGTATAGAAGAGAATGAGGTTCAGTTATTACCGTCTGTAAGTAAGAAGGTACCTTTTGGTTAATTTTGAAGGGACTGTATAAATAGTAGGTGTTCCAAGCCTTGCATACCTCATGGCCAATGTTTAGTGGGTTTCCTTTCTGGGAATTGCTGGGGAGCCAAGCATTTCTGTATTATAAGTTGAGTATTATACTGTGGTTTCATGTATTGCTTCATATCAGTGGCTGTTTCACATCAGTTAACATTTCAATAAAGCTTGTCTAGACATTTGTAATGGCTTTCTAGCTTGCCTCCTGGGTTGCTGCATTTTTCCAGGAAAAGGTGAAAAACAGATACATGTTGCAAAGTGCTGGTAATGCTTTGCAAATGCTCGATATAGTCATCACCACCGTGTTGGAGAATGAAAACTTTTGATTTTTTCTGCTAATCATGACATTCATATTTAGTAATAAATGCACACATTTTTTCTAATGATTGTTATAGTTATCCTGTATTTATTTTAATATGATGTTCTTAATTTTAAAGCCCGATACAAAGCCAACAGAAAGCCCCCAACAGGGAGTCTGGGGTAAGACTAGCAAATTGATCTTTATGACTTCATCTCTACCTGCATTTATGGTCTTCCCTCCCTGAACTTCTATATTTTTATAGATCTTCTGTCATTGCATTCATGAATATATGAAAACTAAGTGCAATGATTTGCCTTTAACTGCACTAATATGTTTCCAAAATGTATTGAACCCTCAGTGTTTGAAATAATGGAAAGATGCATGTGATGTGTGAAGAATGTACCTACAAGTTCATCCTTTCAGCATGTTTTACAGTCATGCCATGCTTGTGCAGATCAATGCAGTTAAGTATGGAAAGTGTTGGAAGCACACTTTAAGCTCTTTCCTGTAATTCCAATAGTTTGGACTCTTCAGAAAATTATGCATGTTCTTACCCGCTTGTGGTTTGGTCTGGTTTCTTCATATTTGCCTTCAGAGCTCTGAAGATAGTTCCAGAATCTCAATTACATTCTTCCGTCTGTTTCGAGTGATGCGATTGGTTAAACTCCTAAGTCGGGGTGAAGGTATCCGAACACTGTTATGGACATTTATCAAATCCTTTCAGGTAAGTGTCATAGAAGCACTGAACTGTGAAAATTGTGCTAATCCTAAATCAGTATGACTTCTTAGCTTTGGTGTCATTGATTGGGTACTGCTGATGAATTTTATATTGTACACTCATAATACTGTACAATAGTTTTTAATATATACTTCAACCAATCATATGAAGGGTGTATATATTGTGCCTAAATATCTAAATAGTTTCCTGCAAAGTTTTGTCTAAATTGTATGCTGTGCTATACAAATTTCATGGCTGTTGAAATGCTATAAGCTATGAGTTATTCATATGAGAGCAAATGTATACTGCATTGAAGAAATAGATAAAATGATGTACATAAGCAGTAATACCCAAACAGAGTGGGTGGTATTGGGCTGTACTGGCATGATCGGGGTGCAATATGGCGTTGGGCCTTATAGCCACTGAAAGGTCTGGTATAACTCATACCGCCCACCCTAAAGTGTATTATTGCACTTAGAAAATGTGGATATGTAACTTTTTAATAAACTATTTAAAAGTGTTAAAGAAAATCAGTAAAAATAGCAACACTAAACAGAAATTAATTTTCTTGCAAAGTAGTCCCCATATTGCTACACTTGCCAGTAGAGGTGCTGCTATTTTGTAAGGAAACACTGTTTTACTTTTTATTTCAGAAGCAAGTAGTGTCTCCTCCTCCCACTACCATCCAGACAGCATAATTCCCCCTCCTCCCATAACCATTGAGTAATGAAAGATCTCCTGGACCTGAACTTCACCATTGATTCACACTGCTGGGTTCAAGCCAGAGGCAATGGGACCCTCGGAGTCAAAATCTTCAGGAGGGCCAGTGCTGGTATGCTGCATGTCGCATGGCACCGCAAGATTAGTTCACACTACATATCCTATCTTGCAATGGCCCTCAACTTCCTCAGTTCCTTTTTCCCCCGTCATTGAGTGGGCCTCAGTGACAATGTTGCTTGCCTGCCTGGAATCAGATCTTCACATCTATATGACAACAGCATTTCATTTGTTCGACCTTTTAGCTAGTATTTGCTATTTTTCTGTTAGTTTCAAACACAACATATAAAGAAGGAGTTTTTCATCAGTTCTTCTCAGCCCTATTGAGCAATAGCCTTGACCATGGATGGTGACGGTGAAAATAAGGGAGTCTCCTTTAAGTACTGCTCTGTAGCAGGGCTGTGTCCTGTCTGCTCCCCTCTCCGGGGGGTCTAACCACAGGCAGTCCTGTGTTCAGGAGGGAGGACAGTCTTCCTGTAAACACAAAAGAAACAAGCCCATTCCTGATCTAGGTCGGGACCGGCACCACTTGACCTTTGGTTCAAGAAATGGTACTCATGAGGGTCCCCCAGTATGTCTGCTAAGAGATTTTCTGCCTCTGGAAATGGAAGGCCTTCACCGGCACCATTGGTCTAACAGCTGCTTCTGTTCACAGTCATTCTAGGTCTCAAGCCCAGAGTCCCTCTCTATCCTCTTGTGGGGACTCCGGTGGGCAGTTTCACCACTGGGCAGCTCTTATGGAGCAGTGGGTACAGCATCTGGCTTGTCTGCCCCTTCCTGCAGATCTGGTGCGGATCTTTGGGTCTAGGTTCCTCAGGATTGCAGTTGGAGCATTCAGGCCATGTAGAAATGTTTGGCTCAACTAACGGATCCAGATCCTTGGCGGTGACCGTGCTGCCAATGCTGGTTCCACATGCAGCCCTCCCTCATTCTGTCTCTTCAGTGGGATTGGTACAGGTACCTTCTCCAGTCACTTCGGTGCTGGCTAGTCCTTCTGGGACTTTGGCAACACCATTTCCAGTGCCAGCTCCTCTGCGTTTGGTTCCAACACCAGCTCCCTTGGGGTTACTGCTGGGTCTGATGTCAAGGTCAGCTGGGGTCAGCTCCAGCCCTGCTTTTTGGGCCCAGCACTTGGTCCAGTGCCGACCCGTATCCGCTTCCAGTTTCAACTTTCTATCTGATTCTGAGGCCTGGGCTAGGCCTTACAAAGTCCACTCCTCTTCCAGTTCCTTCTTCTGAGGGAGATTAGGAGGGTTGAGTCTAACACCAACCTCATTCTCTCTGAGGGCAGCAATAATGGCACTTTTTTCAGCCTGGAGAACCAAGCTCCAGCTCCTACTTCTGTCCTTCAGGATGACCTCTCCTTTCAGACTTTATTGAGAAATATGCTGGCTACTCTGGCTCTTGAGAATTCAGCCCTCGACCCAGGTAAGTGGCTGTGTCTCAAGTGACTTCATGTTCCTAACATCCCTCACCTTCCTTTTCCTCCTGCTTTGAGACCCTTTTTGAGGCAGTGTGGCTAGGCCTGATTCCATTCCTTCTGTCTATAAGATGATAGACCGTAAGTATATTCCTCCTAAGGACAGCCCAATTTTGGCTGCCCAGCCTATTGCAGATAAAATTATTATCCTTGTAGAAAATAATAAGGCTCCTTCCTCAAGAGGTTACAGCACACCTAATAGGGACACATTCATGTACAGTGAAGACATAGTTTGAAAGTCCATGAAAGTCCTTTTGAGTGAGGTATTGGGCATACTTATAGTTGGAAGCAGTATAGAGATATAGATGACTGAGTCTGTGCAATATAACTACTACATTAGAGCCATTCTTAGAATCTTGTGATGTCAGTGATGATCAAGCAGTGCTTAACTCAGTGCAGTTAGGCACTGCTTGATTGTCACTGACATCACATGTCATTTATACTCTGGACTGCTTCCAACTGCAGGTATTCCCCAATACCTCAATCAAAAGAACTTTTCATGGGCTTTCAAACTATGTCTGCCACTGTACATGAATATATCCCTTTAATAAGGAATCATGTAAGATTGCTACTATGGGAAAAAGGGCTTTTGCAGCAGCCACTTTGAACATGCCAATAGCCAGTTATCAAGGTCATTTCTCTCAGCATGAGTATGCCCTCTGGACCTCATAAGTCTTTTACTGAGTCCTTACCAGAGTCAGATACTAAACAAAGCATTTTTCAGACTGTCACTCGTGGTATAGAGTTGACAGTCATCAGTTAAAAGTAGCCATGGATGCATGTGACACTGCTTCTCATGCTTCCACTGCCAAAATCTGCATAAGAAGACATTCCTGGCTGCAGACCTCAAGATTTTCTAATGATGCTCATCAGCAGGTTATGAATGTCCCTTGATGGCACTTATGTGTTCGGGTCAGCAGGTGAAACAGTCTCTGGAGGCCTCTCAGAAGATGAAGAGAGTCATAAAATATGCGAGACCAGCCCTTCATATCCTCAAACTGGAAGAGGCCATCAATTCTTCGCAACAGGCAGTCTTTTCATTGAAGAAGCAGAGGAGCCCCACAAGCATCAGTCTCCTCAGCTGCAAAAGAAACGCAGTAGAAGGCACAGGCTCCAAAAGCGCCAATGCCACCCTGTAAGTCTCTGGCCCTGGCTCTGCCTCAGCTGCCAAGGTGAACCTCTCCTCCCCAGTGGAGGGCATTTAACTCCTTTTACAGCCACTGAAAGTCTATCACCACAGGCAAGTGGGTTTTAAGGATCATCCGGGAAGGTACCTACTGAACTTCTCAGAAATCACCCCAGACTATCTGCCCAAGAGGCAGCACTCTCTTTCGGCTGCCCAGACAGACCATCTCACTTTGGAGATAGCAGGCCTTCTGAGAAACAGGGCAGTAGAAGTAGCACCTCCAGTGGTATGCAGCATGATCTTCTACTCCCATTCTTTCTAGTTCAAAAGACAGGGAGTATGTGCCACATCCTAGACCAGAAATACAGGGGTATGAACCTCATCCCAGACTTCAGAAACTGAATATGTTTCTGTACCATGTGAAGTTCAAAATGGTCTCCCTAAGGACCCTTCTACCACTTCTCAAAGCCACAGGACTGGTTGGCATCCCTGGACATGCAAGACACCTACCAGCACATTCCAGTACATTCAAGCCACCACAAGTTCCTTCACTTTATGGTCTTGGGTCAGCACTATCAACTCAGTGTCCTGCCCTTTTGCTTTCCTCAGTGCCTCGAGTTTTGACAAAGTGTTTCATGGTTCTTGCAGTGAACCTTCAAAAGCTTGGGCTTCAGGTCTTTCCTACCTGGATGATTGGCTCCTAGCAAGTCTGCAGGGCAGGGCACAGAGGAGGCAGTGACCATAGCAGCTCAGCTCCTGGCTTCCATGGGGGTACTAGTGCACCTGGAGAAGTCATAGCATCAACCTTAACAGCAGCTCCCCATCATAATAGCCCTCTTGGACACTACCAAGGTGAGGGCCTTCCTCCCAGAGGATAGAAGGAATGTCATCCTTCAGATGGCACATTTCATCATGGAGAACAACTCCTTGTGGGCTCACTCCATGCAGCAGATGTTAGGCCTTATGGCCTTTTCAGTCTTCACAGTGCCTCTGGCACGACTGTGAGATGAGGACCACTCAGTGGATGCTCAGTACACAGTGGTCTCTGACAGTACATCCTTAATCTTACCTCATTAAGGTGATGGCGGCTCCTGCATCGGTCACTTGCATGGTGGACACAGGAGGACAACCCTCTTCAAGGTCTCCTCTTCACTCCACCAGAATCACAGATAACTCTCACTACAGATGCATTTCTTCTCGGGTGGGGAGCCCACTATCAGGGTCGTCACAACCAGAGAGTCTGGACTCAGATGGAATCTCATCTCCATATCAATGTTCTGGAGATGAGAGCAGTCCTTACACCCTTTGAGCCTTGGTGGACTTTGTTCGTCACAAGGTAATCCTTCTGCTGATGGACAACAAGGTGGTGATGTATTACATCAACAAACAGGGAGCACACTCTTACCCACTTTGCGGGGAAGCTATGAGGGTATGGGAGTGGTGTCTGATTCAAGCAGTTTACCTGCCAGGGCTCAGAACAATCTAGTGGACCAACTCAGTCAGGCAGAAGTGGATCCTTATGCGTGGTTATTAGTACTAGATGCCATGCAGTCTCTGCCATGCAGTCTCTCTTTGACAAGCGGGTACTTCAGACCTGGACCTTTTGCATCACCACTCAATGCAAAACTCCTCCAGTTCTGCTCCAGAAATCCAGAACCTGGCATTTTTGTCAGGATGCATTCAGGCTGTGGTGGATAAATCGCTTTCAATATGCATTTCTGCCTCTTCAACTGGTACAGGGGTACTGCTCAGGCTGGAGGCCCACAGGGCGAAATGATCCTGATTGTCCCGTTTGGCCATGACAGATTTGGTTTCCTTTGATCAACAAGTTGTCAGTGGCCCTCCAAAGCCTCTACCTCTACGGATGGACATTCTGACATTCTGACTCAGGGATCCATTGTCCATCCCAATCTACTCCCTTCATCTTCATGCTTTGCTCCTGAGGAGATAGAAGTGAGCAGGGTTAAGTTTCTCAGAGGGTCTCTGAGATTCTCTAGCTTCCCATAAGTCCACTACCAGAAGACTTACACAGCCAAATGGAGGCACTTCTCAGAATGGTGCACCAAGTCCCATATGGATCCATTCTGATGTCCAGCAGACAAAGTTTTGGAGTATTTACTGGATCTCTGATGCTGGACTAGAATACTCCTCTGTAAAGGTTCAACTTTGTGCTGCCTTGGGCTGTCACGAGCCTATCACGAGCCAGTCCAGAACCATACTCTAGCTCAACTGCCTCTCTTCAAGATTCTTAAAAGCATCCTGCACACAAGGCCCCAGTATGGAAACCAGTCACTTCCTGGGATATCAACCTTGTGCTGGACATTCTCATTCATAAGCCTTTTGAGCCTCTGGTTTCATGTGATCTTAAATTCATTACTTGAAAACTGCATTTTGGGCACCATCACCTCTGCCCGTGGGGTCTCTGAGACTCATGCTTTGGTCACAGACCCTCTTTATACTGTCTTCGTAAAGACAAGGGGTCCTCTGCACATACCCAAGTTTTGCCTAAGGTGGTGTCAGAATTCCATTCAAACCATCCCTTGGTGCTGCCCATACTTCTAACTTCCAGAACAGGGAGAGCACACCTCCACTCTCTGGATGTTAAAAGAGCCCTCAGGTTCTACTCCGATAGGAGTAAGGACATCTACCAGTCCAAACATCTCTTTGTCTCTTTCACCATGAACTAGCTAGGTTAGTCGGTTATGATGAAATGCATTTCTGCTTGAATAGTGACTTGCCTACACCACTTCTACTCTATGGCGTGGGTCAAATAAGAAGGTCAAGTTTGTGCCCACTCTACCAGGATGGTTGCAACATCCTTGGCAGAAATCCGCTCTGTCCCCATTGCTGATATTTGCCAAGCAGCTACTTGAAATTCCTTGCATATTTTCGTTAAGCACTATGCTCTGAAGTCTATGCCAGACAGCTTGCTTCTTTGGCAGGACAATCCTTAAAGGAATTCTGTCCTGAGTGAGCTCCATCTCCTACTACCCTACTCTGGGGATTTTGTCAGAGCTTGGTACTCTAACCCAGCAGTGTGACTGGTAGAAGATAAGGTTGAGGAAGATATGAAAATTATGTGCTCATAGAATCTTCCTGGACTTAAAGTCTCCACCACTCATTCACGCTAGTGGGACTATATCAGAGGTGCTACGACCCAGTAGGAGCCAAAATCTTCAGGAGGCCGCTCCAGGTAGGTCTGCACATGCGCAGCACCGCGAGGCTGGCTCACACTGCTAGGCTATCTCAGCATCGACCCTCCAACCACCTCAGTTCCTTTTTTCCCCACTGTCGAGTGCGCTTCAGTGGCAATGTCAGTCGCCCACTGGGAGACAAATCTTCACATCTATCTACGAGCAGCATAGTCATTCAGTATTTGATTTAATTTAATTCTTTTGTAATATTTATTTAAAAAAAATGTAATTTTCATTTGAGTGAAGTGAAGAAAGAAAAGTCTTCTTCAGCCCGCCATCAGTGGAGTCGACCATGAGCGGTGCTGGTGACAGTAGGGAGACGTAACAAGCTGTTTTAGCAACAGGCTGGTGTTGGGTTTTCAGACCCCAGGTGCTTGGTTGGCATTGGTTTATGCGCCACTCTCAGCTCCGGCCTTGGTGATACCATTGCCAGTGCATGCCGTGGTGCCAGCACTGTTCGGCGGGCCCCATCTTGGGTGCCAGGATTTTTGATTCGATTCAGGGAGTGGCACCTCCAGCCCTTCTTCCTCCTTTCCCTAGCTATACTATCCTTCTTGGTAGTGGGAGACTATGTTGAGTCTGATCCTGATCTACGCCTGGTGGACGATGTGGATGAGGACTCGTTTTTGGAGAGGAGAGTAAGCCCTCCACTTCAGTGGAACCTGTGGTCGAAGACCTCTCTTTCAAGTCTCTGCTGAAGTATGTAGATTCCACCCTCGCTCTTCAGACTTCTGAGGTGGATCCTAGGAAGCATTGTGCCTTCAGTAGCTGCATGTTTCTGAATCCTGTGTAACTGACACCACGGTGCAACCCTCTTTGAGACTCTTTCTGAAGTGGTGTGGGACAGACCGGCACTCATTTTTCATGGCTAAGTCCATAAACAGAATCGCTCCCCTACCGACTGACCAATCCTTGCTTCTCAAGCTTCGAAGACACCATAGTGGTTCTGGCACAAAATGACAAAGCCATGCTCCCTCAGGAATCCACAGCTCACCCAGTGAATAAGAATCCCATAAAATAGACACCCTGGAGAAGCTATTGTTTGCTGCTGCTACCCTGCTGTGTATTGCTACTTATTAGGGCTATTTCTGTCCCTCTGGCATTCACTCAAATAATTGGTTGAGGCTCTTCAGAGTCTGATACTAACAAGGCTTTGCAGGCCATCACCAGGGGCATCGAGTCCTGTGTCGGCAACTAAGGCTGCTATGGACGCCTTTGACACTGCCTCTAGAGTAGCAGCAGCTGGGATCTGTACCGGCGTCACTCATAGCTAAGGACTTCAGGGCTTCACTAATGCTCAGCAGAGGTCATGATTTTCCCCTTTGATGGTGTGTATCTGTTTTGACCCATAAGTGTAGCAGGCACTGGAGGCCACTCGGAAAACCAGGACTGCCATTAAGACTGACAGGCCAGCCCCTGTCGCCCCTCAGCAGGGCAGCAAACCGCTGATAATTTCAAAACTGGAAGTCCTTTGAAGTAAGGGCTGAGGGGCTTTAACAGGAGCCAAATCCCTCAGCTGCAGAAGAAAATGCAGCAGAAGGCACGGGCCTGAAAGTGCCCAGTGCTACCCTCTGAAGACCGCCCATGTCCCACCTCAGCTGCTCGGGGAACTATTCTCTGGTGGAAGGTGGGTGTCTGACTCAATTTTGCAACCAATGAAGTCCATCACTGTGGACAAATGGGTCCTCAGGATAATTTGAGAGGGTACTCTCTAAATTTCTCAGAGACCCCTGGATCGATCCACTTAAGTGACAGTCCGAGCTGTCTGCTTCTCATTCAGACCTCCTTGCTGTCGAGATTCAGGGCCTTCTGAACAACAGGGGTAGAAGTGGTTCCACAGACAGAACAGAACACAGGTTTCTACTCCCATTACTTCCAAGTTCCAAAGAAAACAGGCGATATGTGCCCTATTCTAGACTTAAGGAAGCTAAACAAATACCTGTTCAAAGAAAAATTAAAGATGATCTCGCTGGGAATGCTGCCTCTCATTCATCAAAATGACTGGTTGGTATCTCTAGACATGAAGGATGCCTACCAGCATGTCGATACATCCAAGCCACCACAGAAGTACCGATGTTTGTGGGTCTGGAGTCAGCACCACCAATTCAGAGTCCTGCCCTTTGGGCTCTCTTCAACACCATGAGTCTTTACAAAAGTGCTTTGCAGTACTTCATGGTGCATCTCAGAAAACTTCGGAATTCATGTGTACCCGTATTTGGACAATTGACTCCTGGCAAGCCCTCCAGATGGGGACACAGGATGCAGTTTCACAGCCTCCAAGTTCCTCCCATCCATGGGAGTTCTACTGAACCTGGAAAAATCACATCTTCATCCCTCCCAGCAACTTCTCTTCATAGGGGCTCTCCTGGACACCTCCAGGGCAAGAGCCTTCCTTCCAGAAGACAAGGAAATGACATTCTCAGATGGCTCGCTTCATCAAGACGACTTGATCCAAGCTCTCTCGATGCAGCAGATGCTAGGTCTCATGGCAGCATCCATATTCACAGTTCCCCAGCCACTTACATGAGAACCACACAGTGGATGCTCAGCACTCAGTGGTCCCGACCATGCACTCGCAGTCCTTCCACATCAAGGTGACAGAGCCTTTAATGAGGTCACTCACCTGGTGGGCCCAGGAGGACAACCTTTTCCAGGATTTTCCCTTTGCACTACTGGAGGTGCGGATCACCATCACCACAGATGCATCTCTGACTGGTTGGGAACTTACTGTCAGGACGTCCACACCCAGGTCTGTAGATCAGGATGAGTCCCAGCTACACATAAATGTCCTGGAGATGAGAGTCATCCTGTACGCTGTCCAAGCCCTGAAGGATGTCCTCTGTCACAAAGTAATACTCCTTCAGATGGACAACAAGACAGTGATGTACTACATCAACAAACAGGATGGAGCACCTCTTACCCTCTGTGCAGATAGGCTAGAGAGTGTGGGAGTGGTGACTTGAGCACAAACCCTGATACAGGCAGTCTGCCTGCCAGGAATCAGAATGATCTGGGCGGACTGCCTCAGCAGAATGGAGGATCCACAGAGTGGTCTCTCGACTCAAGCGTTGTCGATTGCTATTCGAAGAGTGGGACAATCCGGACCTGGACCTTTTGCATCCCACTCAATGTAAAACTGCCTCTATTCTGCTCCAGAAATCCAGAACCTGGTGCTTTTGCAGGATGCATTCAGACTGCGGTGGACAAGAGACACTTTCTGTGCATTTCCTCCTCTTCCCTTAGTTCAGAGGGTGCTGCTTGATTCAAGTTAGAGGCATGGGGGCAGCATGATTCTTATCGCTCCATACTGGCCTCGTCAGATATGGTTTCCATTAATCAATGGATTATGGAGGTTCCTCTGAGACCTCATCCCTTCAGGTGGACCTCCTGACACAAGGTCCGTGGTCCATCCCAACCTCTGATCCTTCATCTCCATGCCTGGCTCCTGAGAAGATAGAAGTGGATACATTTTATGTATCTCAGAGAATCTCAGAAATCCTCTTAGCCACACATAAGCTATCCATTAGGAAGACTTACATGGCAAAGTCTAAATGATTTTCCATTTGGTGTGCAAAGTCTGCCCTGGACCCTTTTGCTTGCTCACCAAGCAAGATGTTAGAGTACCTCCTAGACCTGTTGAATGCAGGACTGCAATACTCGACAGTAAAGGTGCACCTTTGCATGATTTCTGCCTATCATGAGCCAATACACAATATGCCAGTGGCTCAGTTATCCTTAGTCAAGAGATTCTTTAAAGGTATCCTACACACTAGACCACCAGTCAGGAGACCGGTGGCAGCATGTGATATCAGTCTTGTGCTAGACATGCTCACCTATAAACCATTTGAGCTCTAGCAACCTCGACTTGAAGTTTCTGACCTGGAAGGCTGCCTTCTTTGTGACCATTACTTCCCACTAGCAGGGTGTCTGAAACACATGCCCTGGTCACAGACCCCTCCGTACACAGTATTTCACAAGGGCAAGGTGGTTCTCAAAACTCACTGAATTCCTTCCAAAGTAGTCTCGAATTCCACCTGAACCAGCCCTTGGTCCTTCCAACCCCTTTGCAGATTTCCAGAATGAAGGAGCATACCTTCACTCTCTGGATGTGAAAAGGTTTTGTGATTCTACATCAACAGAGCGAAAGAGATTCGCAAATCAAACAGCTCTTTGTCTCATTCAGCATGGCCCAGCTGGTTCAGCCTATTGCCATCAGATGCATTTCAGCCTGGCTAGTAGCATGTCTTCACCATTGCTACTCGATGGCGCAGGTCAAGCTGGAAGGCAGGGGCGTATACCCTCTGCCAGAGCAGTCACAACATCCCTGGTAGAGATTCGGAATGTGCCCATTGTGGACATCTGCAATGCCACTTGAGTGATGTGTGCACTTTTATGAAGCACTACACCCTGGATATCCATGCCAGACAGCATCCTTCCTTTGGCAGGACAATCCTTAATGGACTTCTGTCCTAAGTAAACTCCTTTCTCCTGCCATCCTTCTTGGGGTATTGTTTTTATTGATACTCTCCCTTTAGTGTGAATGAGTGGTGTAGACTTTATGTCCAGGAAGACCATGAAAATTACGTACCTACTGTAATTCTTGATCTTCTTGGTAGAGTCTCCACCACTCATTCCTACCATCCCCGAGCTCACTCATCCTGTTTTGGTCTTTACTCCCTTGTTGGTTGGGCTGTGAAGACTGTGTTGAGATTGATCCTTCTTACACGGGTCATTGGACTATCATGTCCGGATTAGGTTAGTTTTCCTAGGTTGGGTTATGCTGCACTCCTTGGTAAAAAGGTACTGAGGCAGTTGGAGGGTCGGCGCTGAGATAGCCTATATGGTGGCGAGCCAGCCTTGCGGTGCACGCGTGTGCGATCCTAGCTCGGCGCAGCCCTCCTGAAGTTTTGGCTCCCACTGTGTCCTAGCACCTCCGGTAGTCCCACTGGTGTGAATGAGTGGTGGAGACTTCATCCAAGAAGATCAAGAATTACGATAGGTATGTAATTTTATTTCTTGATCTTCTTGGACCAACTTCACCACTGATTCACATGCCCACTTGCCATTCCCCAGATCACTCTCCCTGTTTCTTGGTCTTCACCTCCTTTGTTTTGGTTTGGGCTGTGACACACTGTTCTTGTTGTTGTCCCTTCTTACATGGGTCCCAATGGCTATCTTATGCCCTTATTAGGTTAAGTGTTTACTTAGCTAGGTTACACTGCACCTCCTCATTAAAAAGGTACTGAGGTGGTTGAGGGCTGTTGCTGAAATAGACTATGCAGTGCAAGGTAGTCTTGTGCTACTGAACATGAATGCAGCTTGCCTCAGCTCTGGCCCTCCTGAAGATTTTTGGCTCCCGTGGGGTCCCAGTATCTCCAGCTTGAACCCAGCAGTGTGAATCAATGGTGAAGATGGTCCAAGAAGATCAAGAATTACAGTGAGTTCGTAATTTTCATTTCTTGATTTCTATAACATTAGTAGAGTGTGTTATTTTTCAGTACAAGGTTAACTAAAAAGAAAATTTTTCTCATGAAGGTTCTTCAGTCTCTTTCAACCCAGCCAAGCCAGTGGTCAATCGCACATGGACAGTGATGGTAGGAGCTCCCTTATGTAAGCCACTTTGGCAGTGGGACCCTGTCCAGTCTGCCTTCCCTCTGTGGATGGCTCTTATGATGGGCAGTCTTGTATCTGGGAGGGTAGCCCTCACGTAAACACAAAACAAGCAGGCCTGCTCCCAACCACGGTCAAGGTTGCGATGCTGCTCAGCATTGAGTGCTTCCTCTTCTTGTAGAAGGGGAAGAAATTGTACCATTCAAGGTCATCCTCTATTAGCTGCTGCAAGGTCCACGGTGTCCCAGAACAGAAGGCTTTCACTGGCACTCTTGGCATCACCGATGACTTCTGTCTGTGGGAGGCAGAGGTCTTGAACCTGGAGTCCCTCCTGTCCTCTTGCAGGGACTCTGGTGGGCAGTTCCACCACTGGGGTGCTGTCATGGAGCACTGGGTGCAGTTCTGCCTTATTCACCTCTGCCAATAGAGCCAGCCCCAGGCCCTCGAGGCTGGGGGCTCAGGGAATCGTGGGCAGGGCCTGCTAGCTGAGTATAGCATTTCACTCCATCAAGCGGTTCCTCAACCCTTGCCTGTGACCATGCCCGCTGACTTCTGTCCACTGGTTGCACCCCATTCAGTGTCACTGCTTTGAGACTGTACCTTTGCTGGTTCCTTGGGGCTGACTGGATTGTTGGCCCTGGGCTCAGGCCCTTGGGGATCTGGTTCAGTGCCATTCCTGGCGCCAACTTCAATGCCACAGTGGTGCTGTGACAGCCCCTCGTCCTCTGGGGCTGGTGTCACCAGTGTTACCTAAGCCTCGATCCAGATTAGGGATTCTGCACCAGACCTCCCAACCCCTCCTGAGAGAAAAGAGTGGGGTGAGTCTGACCCCAAACTCATTATTTCTGAGGGTGGCAACAGTGACTCTTTGTACAGCCTAGACTCTTCCGATCCAGGCCCTCCTCCTGTTTCCTCAGCGGATATGTCTGTTCAGGCACTTCTTCACAATATGTACTCTGCCCTTGCTTTTGACCTTCAGCTATTGACCCTGGAAAATGTCTCCATCTGAAATGGCTGAATGTGTCCACCATGCTAGTCAGTCTTAGTCCCCCTATCCCCCAGTATTCAAAACCCTTTCAGACATGGTGTGGGGTAGGTCTGCTTCTGTACCCTTGGTCTGCAGGCAGATAGATCATAAATACACTGCCCCTAAGGACAGACCAGTTTATGCTTCTCAACATATTGCCAACAAGATTGTCATCCTGACTGAGAATGACAAGGCTGTTCTTCCCAAAGAGGTCACTGCACCCCCTATTAAAAAGGAGTTGCACAAGATAGACATTATGGGTAAGTGAGCTTTTGCTGTGGCTACACTCAACATGCAGTGCCAGCTACCATAAGCATTTTCAAAGTATGAGTATGCCCTATGGACCTCTCTTGGGTCCTTCCATGAACTTCTTCTGGATTCAGACACTAGATAGAAGACCTAGCTGACTGTCATGTATGGTACTGAGTCTAACAGTCAGCAGCTCAAGGCAGCCATGGATGCCTTTGACACTGCCTCATGCTTGGCTACAGTGGCCATTTGTACCAGAAGATGCTCCTGACTTTGAAGTTCTTGTTTCTCTCAGGACATCCAACAACAGGTTAGGAATATTCCTTTTGATGGCACATTTCTGTTTAGGGCAGCAGGTGGAGCAGTCTCTTGAGGCTTCTTAGAAAACTAAGATGGCCATCAAGCTTTCCAGACCTGCTCCAGCGTACTGGCTGAAGGGAAAAGGATGTGATTCCTTTCAAAACAAGTAGTCCTTCGAGGTAAAGGTAGGGCACCATAAAACAAGTCCCAGCTTCCTTAGCCTCAAAAGAAGGTGCAGCAGAAGGCAAAGGCCCTGAATGCATGTAGTGCCACCTCTGAAGCTCCAGCCCTTGTCCTGCCTCAGCTGCCTGAGGCAGACCTCTCCAGTAGAAGGGTGCCTGACTCACTTTTACCATCATTGGGAGTCCATTACCATGGACAAGTAGGTGTCAAGTTTATCTGAGAGGGACACTCACTGAACTTTACAGAACTCTCTCTCTGGATTATCCACCCAGAAAGCAACTTCCCTGTCAGCTCACATGTCAGAGCTTCTGGCGCAGGAGGAGATTGTGGGTCTTCTGAGCAACAAGGCAGTGGAAGTAATAGCAGAAGTCAAAGTGCAAGACAAGCTTCTGCTCCCATTACTTCCTTGTTCTGAAGAAATCAGGGACATATACTCCATTCTTGACTTCAGGTACTTGAACATGTTCATGAAGTGAGAAAAGTTGAAGATGATCCTCTAGGTTCCCTGCTTCTGTTCCTAAAACACTGGGACTAATTAGCTTCCTGGATATGCAGGATGCTTACCAGCATATTCTAGTACACCCAGCCACCACAGATTAATTCACCTCATTGTGCTGGGGCAGCATTATAAGTTTAGTGTCCTGTCCTTTGGGCTATCCACAGCACCTCAAGTCTTTACAAAGTGCTTTGCAGTACTCACCATGTATCTTAGAAAGTCAGGACTCCAGGTCTTTCCATACTTGGATGACTGCCTGATGGCCAGGCCATCCAAACAGGGGAGCAAGCAGTGGCCATGGCCTCTCAGTTCCTTACCTCCACTGGATTTTTGTTGAACTTGGACAAGTCACAGCTACACCCTCTGAGCAACTTCTCTTCATTGGGGCCCTGCTGGATACTACTAGAGGACAGAAGAAAAGCAATTCTAAAGATGGCACATTTCATAATGCAGTGGAAGTCGGTGCAAGCCCACTACTCCATGCAGTGCATGATAGGCTTGATAGCCTCCTCGGTGTTCAGAGTGCCCTCGTGCATCCACATGAGAACAACTCAGTGGATGCACAGCACCCAGTGGTCACAAGCATCGCACCCTCAGTCTTACCCCATCAAGGTTATACAACCTCTAGTTCGGTTACTTGCACAGTGGATTGTGGAGGACCACCTCCATCAGAGCTTCCCTTTCCAACCAGAGCCTCAGGTGACTCTCACCACAGATGCCCCTCTATTGGGATGGGAGTCCACTGCCAGGGCCTAGACATGCAAGGTGTCTGGGACCCTTAGAAACTCATCTCAACATCAGCATGTTGGAGATGAGAGCTGTGTTATATGGCTTATGAGTCTTTGTGGAACTCATCAGCCACAACACTATCCTCCTCAGATGGACAGCAAATCAGTGATGTATTACATCAATAAACAGGGAAAGTACACTCTTACACTCTCTGCAGAGAGGCACTGAGAGTGTGGGAGTGGTGTCTGTATCAGGATCCTAATCCAAGCAGTCTATTTGCTGGGAGTGCAAAACACTCTGGCAGATGAGCTAAGTCGATCTGAGGCTGATTCTCATGAATGGTCACTAGCTCCAGACATTGTGAGCTCACTGATCAATGAGTGGTGAACTCCAGATATGAACCTTTTTGCATCCTCACTCAGTGCTAAGCTAAACTGCTTCAATTCTGTTCCAGAAATCTAGGAGCGTGGCATTTTCTGCCAGGATGCATTCAGACTGCAGTGGCAAAGTCTCTTTCTGTTTGCGTTTCCTCCAATCCCTCTAGTTCAGAGGGTAGTGCTCAAACTGGAGCAAGCAGGCAACATGATTCTCATCACCCCCTACTAGCCTCTACAGATATGGTTTCTTCTGTTGAACAGTCTGTCAATCAGCACACCAAAGTTCCTTTCCTCTAGAATGAACCTACTGGCTCAGGGCCCCTGGTCCATCCCAACCTGCACTCCCTTCATCTTCAGGCATGGCTCCTGAAGAAACAGAAATGAATAGGTACAAAGTATCTCAGATGGTCTCTGAGATACTTTTGTTACCTTCTATCAGAATGACTTACACAGCCAAGTGGAAGCAGTTTTCAGTCTGGTGCTCCAAATCCCATATTGACCCCTTCTGGTGTCCACCTGATAAGATTTTGGAGTAGCTACTGGACCTTTCTGATGCTGGTTTGCAGTACACCACAGTCAAGGTCCATTTGTATGCTATCCTGGCACACGTAAGCCCATCAGTGCCTTTACTTGGCTCAACTGCTACTTTTAAGAGGGTTCCTTAAGGGCATCTTACACACAGGCCTCCATTCAGGAAGCCTGTGGCACCTGGAATATCAATCTTATGTTGGAAATACTCACCCAGTAAGCCTTTTGAACCCATGACAACTTGTGAGCTGAAGTTTCAACTTAGAAAACAACTTTTCTAAAGGCCATCAACTCTTTCAGCAGGGTTTCTGAAATTCATGTTTTGGCCACTGATCCTCCGTGTACTGTTTTTCCACTAGCAAGGTGGTTCTCCGCACTCACCCCAAGTTCTTACCCAAAGCATTGCCAGAGTTTCACTTAAGTCAGCCTGTTGTGCTACATACATACTTTCCTGACGTCCAGAATGAAGGAGAGTACATTCTCTGTTCTCTGGATGTCAGGAGAGCTGAATTCTGCCTTGACAGAACTAATCAAATGTATTTCTGGTTGGATTGTCAATTGCTTTCGTCACTGCTATGCTATGGCACAGGTCAAGCTGGAAAGCCAAGTATGTGCCTACTCCACCAGAGTGGTCACCATGTCCCTTGCAGAGATTTGCTCTGTGCCTGTTGGTGATATTTACAGAGCTGTAACTCAGAACACAGTGCACAGTTTTGTCAAGCACTATTCCTAGATGTCCATGCCAGGCAGCATGCCTCCTTTGGCAGGACCATCCTCATAGTTTTTGTCCTGAGTAAGCTAAGCTGCCACTGCCCTGGCCTGGGGACTTTCATTTGAGATTGGTACCCTAACCCATTGGTGTGAATCAGTGGTGAAGACCGATTCTTGGAAGATATAAAAATACTTATCATCGTAATTCTTTATCTTATTGATTCACACACCCACCACCATCCCTGGGCTTTTTCCATCTGTTTGTTGGTCTTCACCCCTAGTTTGGGCTGTGAAGACACTGTGATACCTGGTTTGTTGAACTTACATGGGTCAACAGAGCTATCTTATGCCCTTAGGTTTAGTGCATTAATGTTAATTATGTGATGCTGTACTTCCTTGGTAAATAAGGTGCTGAGACAGTAGAGTGCTGGTGCCATGGTATGCCTATGCCAGGCCCCCCTCGCAGGAGCTCTTGCTCGCACACCTTGCCTTGGTGCCAGCCCTCCTGAAAGTTATGGCTCCTACAGGGACCTAGTACCTCCAGCTCAGAACCCATTGGTGTGAATCAATGGTGATGATATTCCTAGAAGATAGAAAATTACATACTCACCGTAATTGCAGATCTTCCTGAGTATCTTCACCATTCATAATTAGTAGGTCATAGCCAGGGCACCAGACCCTTGTGGGAGCATTAGCTTTAGAATTTTGAGCTGGGGAGGCCGACATATTACGTGGCACTCACGGACTGGCCAGTAACGATGCCAGCTCCCCAATCCTCAGTTCTGCTCACCAGAGAGGAGAAAAGGAAAAGAAAAAATTAAGGAAGGAGCACAAAAGCAGAAGGATAGAATAAAGAAAGGAAGAGAAAATAAAAGCTAAAGAAGGACATAAAATAAATATATATATATATATATATATATATATATATATAGAGAGAGAGAGAGAGAGTGAAGAATGGTATTGCCGGAGGGTTTGGATGGTGCTGGGGAACCAGAGCCTCTGGGGACCGGAGGACACACTAGGTAGAGGAAAGAAGGAAGGGAGAAGATGGTAGGAAGACAGAGGAGACATCTGGATCCCCGAGGAATGTTGTAAAGAACACCACCTGATCCTAAGGGTTTAGGGACAGCAGAAGAGAAGCAGTAGGATCACAACAGAGACCCCAGGGTGTCTCTGGATTTAAGGATTAGACAACAATGGCTATGCAGTAGTTTATGTTCCTCTGCTAACTCTGTCCAGGATTTTTGTTTTAATAAGATAAGGATTTGGGAATAGAAAAAAGGGTTGTCAGGGTTGAAACAGACAGAGAACCCAGCTCAAGAGCGACAACGCCAACCTTTAGAATGAGACTGTGAGCTAGCCTTGCAAGCTCCCAAGAGAGTATGGTGTCACCTAACCATCAACATTGAACCAAATGTCCCTAGTCGGCGCCAAAAGGAATAGAAAGAGAAAAGATAAATAAGGGCTGTGTCTCCTCTCTCCCTATGTAGAGGAAAAAAGTTCTAAACCTCCCACCTTGAGATGCAAGGTAGCTTTCCCATTTTTTGAAACCAATATAAAAATAAAAAGGGGAGGTAAGAGATTTGGAAATGGCTCTTGATTGGCCTCGGGGATGTGGGCAGTATAAGCTGGATAGGCGTATTACAAGAGGATCTGAGAAGTTCCTTGAGCATAAATTTTGAAAAGATGGGTGGTCCCAAGGTATCAAATTGGACAGTAGGCCATTGAAGTATAAAAACCTTTGGCGAGAGAGAGAGAGACAGAGAGAGACAGAGAGACAGACAGAGACAGAGAGACAGAGAGACAGACAGAGAGACAGAGACAGAGAGAGAGACAGAGAGATATTGCCCTAAAAGGAACAGAGGTAAGGCTGAAGTAGCCATGCTCTAGAATTTGTCTCTCTGCATTCTTCAGGGTTTTCTAAAGGGATATACCCTGTACAGGGCCAAGAGAAGGAGGGAGGAGGTACACCCCAGAAGCCTAGTCCTGAGAGGATGGAAAAAGGAGTGAAGCAGTTATGAATGGTGAAGATACTCAGGAAGATACACAATTACAGTGAGTACATCATTTCTCTTTGTTACCTAAGTCAGTCTTCACTATTCATAATTGGTGGGTCAGAGTATCAAGCTACCATCCTTGCTGGTGTCTGGCAAACCCTGAGGGAATTGATCCTCAGCCTCCTGTGAGGAATACCCAGGAGGCAGGCCCTTATGGGTCTGGCTGGACCCACGATTGGTAAGGGGTAGGCAGAGGATGCCATTGCCTGGGAGAAGAAGAGTGCCCAACAGCTTGTGCCTGACCCAGCGGGAGAAAAAATGGGCCCCCTGGAAAGGCAAGGCAATCACCCTACACTAGGCCAAGGTTGACAACCATGAGAGATGAAGCCATGCCAGCCTCCCAATGCAGACTGCTGTTTCCACCAACCTGGAGGCTACTGCGTTATGTCACATGATGCGCAGGGATGCAGGATCTGCCCCAGAGTCACCCACAGACACCTGGCATAGGCTACCTGGTGTGTCTGGTGCACTGAAGTGCACATAAGGAGTCATCTGCCACTGAGAAAACTCTTCTAGCCCAATGGTCAAACTCTGCTGAGTTGGACTGTGGAGGAGATCGTGATGGGAGAGACGATACCCGAGGGGGTGTCCAGTAACTCCAGACCTGAAGATGGGTGGGGCATAGCTCCTGGAGACCTGGGGGCACTCAGTACCTGCACCGGCAGTCCCTTGGGGCTAGAGAAGAGGCAGAGGGTACTGCCAGACACTGTTTGACTGCTCTGTAAAGGGTTAAGGCCACAGAGGGATCATGACAGATTCAGAGCTGTATTCCCAGGAATGACAGCATCACACACGTAGGATTTAGTCAAAGGATTTGGAAGGTACAGCTCCTCCAACATCTCCAAGAGGAATTGCTGATACGTAGTGTAATCAGCATCTGAGGAGATGTGCAAAGCTATCCTCTCCCTCAGAGGAGGAAGTCAAAGAGTGGAGGAGCTGGGTCAGGGAGGCACAGCATGGGTCGGAGGTCAAAAATGACCTTGTTAATGGCCCTGAGTAGATAGGGAACACATGCATGTGAAAGCACTGAATTGTTCTCATGTCATGGGGCCCTAGGGAGAGAAACACTGGAGGGTAGGAGGAAGCACAGGAGAAGAAGGGGAGAATGGCCATGGGAGGTCAAGAAGACCCTCTGCTAAGGTTATGGAGCAAGCAGGAGAAACCCCCCAGGGAGGGAATTGCATGGCCTGCACACCAGCAAATGCCCAACTGGGGAGGGCAAAGGTGGTGCTGCCCTTGCGGGAACCCCTGATGAGGAGACTGGAGCTGTTCTGGTACACAACGGTGGCCCCTGTCCCCACCAGCAGTGGATCCCTGCTGGTTGGGGGGGGCGGGTTGGTGCTCTGACTCCACCCAGAGCCTCCAGCTGCTCTAGGGACAGTTGGGAGTGTGGATCATGACCTCAGGACCCCTGCCCTTCCAAACTGAGACCCACCCTCAAAGGAGACCTTCCCAGAGCTGCAGTCTGGAGAATGAGGAAGAGGAGTCTGGCACAGAGGTTGGTGCCAGATCCTCCCTCAGCACTGGCCCTGGTGCCGCCAGCCAAACTGGTGTCATGCCCAGCACTGAATGACCATGGCACCAAGCCCGACACTGTCCCCAGTCCAGCACCGGATGCGGTGCTGCCTCAACACAGTGCTGGGGTCAGCACCGGAAGAGTTCTCAGTGCCACGAACAACACCAGGAGACTCAGAGGGGTGATATTGCCAATGGCGCTGGACAAGGGAGCTGACCACAGCAAAGGCCTCAGACTGGGCCTAGGAGAGACTCTGAGCTCCGAAGAGCTAGGCCACCAGTTAGGATTATCCCAATTCCTGTCCTGGGAGGACGAGATTAGAAAGATCTCCAAAGAGGCAACCCCAGAGACCCTCCCTCTTCCAGCACCATGAGCAGTGTCAGAAGGGGACCAGTGGCACTGGTGGCACCATCTCGCTCACTTACACCGGATACAGTGTTGGGAGCTGAGATGACACCGGGCAGTGCCACTGAGGGAACCATCAGAGCAGGCCCAGCTTATAGCTGTCTCCCTCAATACTGGGGTGTCTGAACCCCTGAAGGGTACCGAACTGTGAGGGGTGCTCAGCCAATCCCCGGAGGGACTGACTGTCCACATGACCCTTGCACAGGCCTGCAGTCTCAGCGAGATAGAAATGGAGCCTGCTCTCCCTCAGTACATATAGTACCAAGAAGAGACCCAAAGGAAGGCCCAGGGACCTAACTTTGGTGTCCGTAATAGTGTTGTCCTCCAAAAGTTGGGAGGTCCTGTATCAACTTTGCCGCTTGGATGCAGAGGGTATGGAAATCCATGGAGAAACGGGCATCACATCTGTCCATATTGTGCTATGGACCCAGGCAGGAAAATCAATGGTCATGCCGGTCAGTGATGGTCATTGGCTTGCCACAGAGGCATGGACTCATTGGAGCGATCCCTGCCTTAGATGATTTAGCAGGCCTCGAACTGGACATGACCACAATGAAAAAAAATGATAGAAAAGTGCTCGACACTGCACTGAAAGAAACAGAAAAAAGAAAACGAGTTACCTGACAAACTAGCACAGCACCGAATGAAGTTTGGTGGTGATCAGACTGTGGTGCAGTTCAAGTAGCTGTTCTTCTCATGAGGTGCTGACATGATGGTGGGAAAAGCATACCTGAGGGCAGTTCTGTGTGAGAACCGCTAATGCCGAATCTGCAACTGAGAAAACAGCCACGGCTTGAACAAACCGGAATGACAGCGACAGTTGTTTTGCAGGAGGTGACCCCTTTCTAAATATACTAACTCTGTGGTTGTAACACCTTGGGAGGAATGGGACTCTCACCATCTTTCCATTTGGCATTAAACCATTGCTGTTTTCCAAGTCATGGTTATGTGTTACGTGGTTATCACAGGCTACCACTGAGGGCTGGGAGGAACTGGCGTTGGTTACTAGCCAGTCCGTGAGTGCCACATAACATCAGCCTCTTGGGTGGCGCCGTCCATGACATTGGCCCCAGCTCAAAATTCTTAACGCTAACACTCCCGCTGGGGTCTGTTGCCTTCAGCTGTGATCAACCAGTTATGAGTGGTGAAGATTGACTCGAGTAAGATAAAGAATTATGGTAAGTATGTAATTCTTGGTTTTGCAGTCATTGCTCATAATCCCATGGATAACAAAATACTGACTTCATTGCCATACTCCAGTCTGCTACTGGAGCTCAAAGAAGGGCTTCCTATTTGAAGCCTACTATTCAGGTATTTTCCTTGCCATGGTAGGGACCATTTATTCTCTGTCAGAATGCAGGTGCCAGAGAGTTATAATAATAAAATAATAATAATAAAAACTTTATTTATTTAGTGCCTTTCAAACACCAAGGCGCTGTACAGATGAATCATAAAATCAAAATATGCATATAAAATCAACAATTCATAACAGCATCAATCCACGAAAGCCTTGCTTCAAAAAAATCTTAAAATCCGCTTAAAAGGTTCCACGGTCGTGCATTCTCTGAGCCGTGAGGCAGAGAGTTCCAGAGGGTTGAGCCGCGAACCCAAAGGCTCTAGCCCCAGAAGACTTCAATATAACCCTCGAACCTCTAGTAACCCTCGTCGGCTGAACAGAGCTGTCATCGGGCGGTAAGGAATCAAGCTCTTTCAAGTAGTCAGGGCTGAGTCCGCAGGGCTTGAAGGTCAAAGACCTACTTTAAAGGTGATCCGCCACTGTATAGGCAGCCAGTGCAGATCGCAGAGCACAGGAGTAATATGTGTCCTTCTAGTCACCCCTGTCATTAACCTTGCAGCAGCGGTTCTGCACTAGCTGCAAGTGGCGGATATCAACCCCAGGAAGCCCCAAGTAAAGGGAGTTGCAATAGTCAAGGTGAGATGTCACAAAAGCATGGACTGCTGAGAAAAGTGGAGTGCTGAGAAATGTTTTGGTCATTCTACAGTGGGTCCTTGTGGAACATCATATTTTGATTATTGGGCCTTTGACTACTAACTGCTAGTTACTAATTTAACCACTTTGATGTGTTTTTCAGGCTTTGCCATATGTTGCGCTTCTCATAGCCATGCTGTTTTTCATCTATGCTGTTATTGGCATGCAGGTAATGGAATCATTCTACTTTGAAATAAACAATAAGTAACAGTAGAAAAAAATGCATTGTTTGCTTAGCATATTAACCACTTTCTGCTACTTATGATAAACTAACATAAAGCAGTTTAAACTGCATAATTATGTTATATTTCTAGAATCTGACATGCCAAAATGCTGGCTGTTAGTAACAATGTCATAACTTGACAAGCCTCTGTACCACAGCGTGTTGCCCCCGAGGACCACTCACACAAGTATATAGGTGATACAATCTCATGTTGGTAAAAAATCTATCAATATTTATCATTCATTTGCAACTGATACCTTGCTTGCTGACATTAATGAAAAGGAACAATCCACTGTTGCAAAATGTCTCCCATTCTGTTGGTCACTCACACATAGCAAGCAATTTACTCAGGCATACAAGCAATAGTAAGAGTCTGGGGCAGATCAGTCTCACTCAGACGCAAGAGAAAAGGAGATTGCATCCATTTAGACACTCACAGTCATGTATGCAAAGAATATGACAAAATATGTACACAACAATAGTCCTATACATATAGAAAATTCTACATTACATAGTGTACAGCCCAATAGAAATCTGGGAAACAGATGCTGTTAGCCAGGAAAACACTCTTAACTGGCTCAGTAATAAATGTGTCACCATTATTCTATTTTTGTATGCTACTGGTCTACATTTCTTATGAGTATCCTATATAAAATGTAAAGAACAACTGCTGCAACGGTAGAAAGTTTACATTTAATGTATAGTCATTGTCTATTGAGACTGGCAACCACTCTTTGTAAATGTTATATATTTACAGATCTTTGGCAAAGTTGCCATGCAGGACAATACCAGATTAATAGAAACAACAATTTTCAAACTTTTCCTCAAGCTGTGCTGCTTCTGTTCAGGTAATGTATATGTACTTTATGCAATTCTATGAGAATACAAAGAAAACTAATAAAATATGTATTTTTACTAATGACACTCCTGATATCAAAATAAATCATTTATTAACTTCTGTTTTCATTGGCAAAGATGGTGAAATAATAAGAAGGGTATGGAGTCAGTCAATGGGAAATTCATTTTTCTAACACAATTTCAGTATTTTAGAAAAGGCAGAACTCTTGCAGGAATCAATCTTCACCATTGATTCAAACTAGTGGGTCTTAGCCAGAGGTGCACAGGAGACACAATTTTTCAAGAGAGCTGGTACCAAGGCAAGCAGCGCACATGCATGCCAGCATGAGAGGGAGCTTGTGGCACAAGGCTTACCTCGGCACCAGCCCTCAACTACCTCAGTTCCTTTTTCCCCACCATCAAGTACACATCAGTGATGACACTGCTCACCCCAGGAGTCAGAACTTCACATCTGTACCACAACAGCAGTCAGTTCTCTCAGTTTTAGTGCTTAAAGCTAGAGTTTGTTATTTTGTGTCAGTTTAGTGATTTTAAAAATAATTTCTGTCAGTCTGTCACAGCCCTACTGATTCAATGTCGATGGCCATGGAGGACAACAATAGGGAGCCTTCTCAGGGGCCGTGTCTGGTCCACGTTCCTCATCAGGGAAGTGATACGATGACAGGCGGTCCTGTGCTTGGGAGAAAGGGCTGTCCTCCCAGAAGCACAAAAGAAGAGGACCCATTCCTAAGCCGGTTGGGTTCTCTGTGCTGCTCGGCCTAGATTTTTCCCCTACCTGTTGGAAGGGGAAGAAGCGATACCACACAAAGGTCAACCTTTGTGAGATCTGCGGGTGAGATCCTCAGTCTGCCATAGTTGAGGCCCTCACTGGGGCCATCGGCATCACCATGGACCTCTGGCACTAGGAGGTGACTGTCTCAGGCTGGAGCCCTCTCTGTCTGTAAGTGGGGACTTCAGTGCGCCAGCTTGAGCAGCTTTTAAATCTTGTATAACCCTTTAAAGCTTTACTTTGTGTTATTACTTATCCTGCCTGTTTTTAATTGTGTATATGCCCAGAGCCCGTGGGATTGGGGTGCCATATAACCAAACCTTACCTTACCTTATGGAGCAGTGGGGCAGCACTTGGCTCATTTGCCTATGCCAGCTGAGCCAGTCCCTAGTCCTTTAGGGCCAGTGAAACTGGAGCCACAGGTGGGCCCTCAAGCTGGGTAGAGCATTTGGCTCCAGCAATAGCCCCTGGGCCCTTTCAGGTGATCACATCACCAACTACTGTCCCACTGACTGCACCCCCATTCAGTGTCACTGTGGTGAGACTGGCAACTGTACTATTGCCAGTCACTTCTGTGCCAGCTGGATTGTCAGCAATGGAATTAGTGCTGAGGTTAGTCCTTTCTGGTCGTGGCCAGTGTCAGTTCCTGTGCCAGTTCCGATGCCATCCTTGGTGGTGGGGATCTCCCCTGTGCGGATTCAGTTCCCGGTTACAGCACTATCTCTGGCACTGGTATCTTGTTCCTTGGGGCGGTGTTGCAAAGGCTGTGTTCTTTTTTGTAAATCAGCTTTATTCAGTGTTAAAATAACATAACTTGTACAATTAATAACGTAAAATAGTTACAGATGTTTCTTGCTAAATTTATGAAGTTGAGATTCCATCTGTGTATTAATCATAAGTCCGTCAAAACAAAAGAAATAGTCCAAGACTCTTCAGCTGGATCATGTGTTTGATGTGGGCTGTAGTTGGTAAATTACCACCATATAAACCAAACCTAAACAGCAAACTAGAACATCTTAATGCCGGAACAATATTATAAAATTATTTAAAAAGCTACTTATTCAAATATTTCAGCTCGGGTTAGAAAGCAACCTTTGGTAAAAGCTTTAGCAATTTAAAGCACCAGATCCTTGTAACCAACAGGATATCGTGGATTGTTATTCTGTATGTAAGGGTCATGACAATTCGTGGACCCTACACTGAGAATGGACACAGAGGAGTGAGAGAGCCCTCAACTCTATCAAACCCCAGAGTGACAACCCCACGAGGCAAGCCCTCTCCTGATGTAGCAGACAACCCTGCTTCCCACCCCACCCAGCGGCCCCATATCTCCAAAAATTTCTTGTCTAAGATGTCATTTAGCAGTCAACCTCTCCATTTCACATACCTTATTTGTTTGATCTAACCAGGTTTGAATGAGGGAGGTACTGGCTTTAGCCAGCAAATTGTTATGCATTTCAAGGCTGCTGCAATGAGACATAATGTCAGTTTCCTACGAAGTGGAGATAGTCTAATAATGGAAGGAAGACCCAAGACCCATTCTGTAAATTCATCAGGGATGTCCGTTTGTATGATTTGTCTAATGGTGTTCTGTACCCCAGACCAGAACCCCTTAAAACTGGGCAGTCTCAGAATATGTGAAAATGTGACCCTAGTCCCCCACAGTTCCGTCAGCAACCATCCAAATAGGTACTATGAAAATGTTTTGTTACTGTCAAGGTATGAAAAAGTGAATCAGATTTTCAAAAGCATTCTCTCCACCGAGGAGGATGTCACTGTCCACCCAATCTTCAGAAGCTTATCCAAATCCTTGTTAACAATAATTTTGTTAGACACTTTTCCCATTGAACCTTTATATGCGTAGTGGTATTGCCTCCAGCACCTCCAGTGTACTATAGAACATAGAAATGAATATGACTTTTCACTACCACTGAGGAGGTCTCCCTATAATTTCCTCCCAAGGATTCCTCTGTATGCTTATTAATCTCTCATTATCACCATTTTTGATAAAATGTCTGACTTGTAAATATCTAAAGAGATCAGAATTAGGTAAGTGGAATCTATCTTTAACTTGTTAAAATGATATACAGATCCCTCCTTCCAGGAATTGGGAGAATTTGATCAACCTTTTGATTCCCACCAGTCGATCCAGAGTCTAGTCTGGGGCAGAAAACCGGGTGGTGCCCTGTTAGGATGGGGCCCAGTGTTTCTTTTGAGTCCAACTTCATCAGCACTTGATGTAAGGTCTTGATCATGTATTTCACCCAGTGGTTGTGTTGTATGTTCCAGAGTGCTACGGGATGCCCCTGAAAGGGCTAGTGAAAATAAGGGTAATATAAGGCTTCCCTCCTCAATCTCATACCATCCCGAGGCTCTCCGGCAGTTAACTCAAGTGCACACTGGCACCAACTGACATGCCAGATAGTATCGATGAATATTTGGTAATCCTTGACCTCCTCTGGTCCTATGTAGTTGCAGAGTTTTCTCGCCACCCTTAGTCATCCACTTCCCCAAATAAATTTACCTAGACCCTGTTTGGTCTTATTCCAGAATGTATCCGGAATAGGAAGGGGTAGTGTGGAGAATAAAATAGAAATCTGGGCAGCAGATTCATTTTGATCAAGTATTTTCAGCCTGCTAATGATAGTGGTAATAATGACCATCTGGACATGTCCTTGCATTTCATTCCACAATTTATTGTAGTTTATATTAAATAATTTGGACCGAGAAGTTGAAATCTGTATCCCCAGATACCTTATTTGATTGTTCTTGGCCCAGGTATATAGGAACGTGGCCTTAAATTCCTGATTTGTCATTCCACTAAGAATTAAGGTCTCGAATTTACTAATATCTATTTTGTAACCTGAAAGGTAACTGAACTTTTCTAGTATATTATTCAGTGGAACCACTGTTTCCGCAGGATTTCTGAGGAAGAGCAATGCATCATCTACATATAGAGATACTTTTTGTTCCAGGCCCATTGACATAATCCCTTCTATTTGTTGTTCTTGCCTGACTGCCCTGCTAAGGGTTTCAACAAAATTGCAAAAGTAGTGGGACAGAGGGCACCCTGTCTGGTGCCCCTACAAACCTGAAAACGTCCGAGTTAATTCCATTGACCCGAACCTGAGCCTGGGGAAGAATATAAATGGGATATAATCTGTCTGAATTTAGTGCCACATTTCAGTTTATCCATGGTTTTTATTAAAATTGCCAATTCACCCTATCAAAAGCTTTCTCTGCATCCATGAAAATAGCTAATTGAGTGCCTCTGTCCCCACTGGGCCGAGACTATGTTTAACAATCTTCTAATATTATCCTGAAGGTATCTGCTGGATATGAAACCCGTCTGGCTGGGGTACATAATTTTATGGACTATTTTCTATACCAGTCTGCCAAAATACCCGTAAAGATTTTGAGATCGACATTCAGGAGGGAGATTGGATGATATGAGCTGCAGTACTTGGGGTCTTTTCCCTGTTTGTGCAATACTGAAATCTGGGCATAACACCAGGAATCTGGGATTTCCCTCCCACCTGAATGTGGTGGAAACAGGACATCAAAAGAGGTATAATGTCTGTCTGAAATGACATAAATTCTACGGAAATCCATCTAGTCCAGGGACTTTCCTGCTTTAAATCCTTAATTTTCCCCACAATTTCAGGAATGGTGATGGGTGCCTCCAGAAGAGCCCACTCCTCCTGTGACAACTGGGCCATTATCAATGATGATAGGAATTCCTCTATTTTATCATTATTGTTAATGTCCTGGAAGTCTTGACTACAGAGTTGTTCATAGAAACTGGCAAAAGCTTGGGCTGTCTGAGGTGGTTGTGAAACTAATATGTTTCCCTTGCCCTGGTTCGGATGCCCAGAACCGTTCTACTGGTAACCTGTTTTCTCAGTGCGAAACCAGGAGCCTACCAGCCTATTCCCTTCCTCATAATATTTACAATGGACCCATCTTAAAGTTCCTCAACTTCTTGGGCCAGCAGATGTTCAAGAGCTGCCTTCCTCTGAAGCCACTCCTCTTTATCTGTGGGGTCTAGGGACAGTCTATGTTTGAATTCTGCCTCCCTAAGATCATCCTCTAATGTTGTTTGTAATCTCATTTTCTTTCTTCACTTTGGATCTATGAAATTATCTGACCCCTCAAGAAGCTTTTAATGTGTCCCAGGTAAGAGGGGAAGCCTCCCTGGAGTCATTTGTGTCCAGAAATTCCTGAATTTGGTCAGAAACCATTTCTTCAAACTCCTCTGAGTTCAGTAGCCCCACATTGTACCTCCAGTTTGAGTTCCTGGGGTGGGTGTAAGCCTAAGCTGTAATAAGACAGGGGCATGGTCAGACCAAGTCATGGGAGAATAGCACATTGTTGTATAAGCATACTTTTTTCCACTGGGAGAAGAAACATATCTAGGTGGGGTAGCTCCTATGGCTGTGGGAAAATATGTATAACCCATTTGACCAGTGACATTTCCTCCATGCTTCTGTAAGCCCTGATTCTTCTAAGATCTGTTTGATAAAAGTGTCCCCTGAGGGCCCTTTTTCCACCGCTGGGCTTTCCATCTGTCTAAATTTCCCAAGATGACTCTATTAAAATCTTTTCCTAAAATATACAGTGTCTCCATATCTGATACTGCCTCTGAAATCAGGGAGTGAAGGAAGGAGCGATTCTCCTTGTCTTCGTTAGGGGCATATAAATTTAAAAAGACACAAGGGTTCCCATAACAGTAGGCTTTCAGTCTAACAAAATGACCTTCTACATCGCTATCAATCCCACTATCTTTATGGGGAGTCTCTCCTATCCAAAATAACTGTACCCCTGCGATGGGGTGGGCTTTCCAAGTGGCAGCATGGACCTTCTCCGCCACATGATCTTCACAGCTTGAAATGCTCCACCTCCATTAGATGTGACTCTTGAATATATGCAAGATCTACTTTATGTCTTACCAGTTCCTGTATAATTTGAGCTCTCTTAATGGATCTGTTAACCCCTTAATGTTATGTGTGATTATATATAAATCCATACCACATAATAATCCAGTTGGCAAACTGGGTCTCCTTTCTAACTTCCCGAAAAACGCCATCCTTCACCTCCCCCTCTTCCAGGAAGGTAGAGCTTGCATGTAGTTCAGGCATAACAATCAAAATGTAACTTGAAGTATATAACAACAAAGATGTTAACTGAACTGTAAACATCAAGAACTTAATTCACTTCATGCGCCACCCCCCATTGAATCGAAGTTGGGAGGGGCATACAGCGAATCTAAGCTGTACTAAGCTGTAGTCTCCCACTTGAGCCTCAGGAATGGGTGGATCGTCAGTCAGCAGTGGCAGAAGCACTGCTTGGTGAAACAAAGGTTACTCTCGTCCTCCACCCAGCCCACCTGCATCCCTCCATCCATCCCACATGATAACTTTCCCCTTAATATTAACTAATTGAGGCACCCAAACTCTAATATAAATCCAAAATAGAAAATCAAGGCAAATTGCGAAGATTGGCATCTTTCTCCATTATAAAATGCCCTTCGTCAACAAGCCTGTTTTATCTGTCTGATTGTCCATTGCACTCTTTCCTTCAAATTTAGTTCATTCTATCAGCTCCCAGCCACCACCCTCCCTCTACTTCCGTTATCAGGCCAAAAGTAACCTTGTGTAGAAAACAATTTTTTAGAAAAGGACCTCGTTTTACGGTGTCATAGAGGTCTGCCCAAAATGTTATATTGAGCAGTGAGTAAACAGGAGGCCTTCTATTATAAGACTTGAAACCTTATTTGATATCCCCTTTAAAATTAGCTCTAAATTAATAGTCCCTGTGTAGTTACTCAATTCTACGATCTTGTCTGTTCTCCATTCCCTGTTCAAATCTACGGAGGGTTCTTAAGTAACCTGCGTGCTTGGGGCTGATGACTAGAAGGATCTCAGCTGCACGGGTTGTTTCACCTGCCTCTGGTCTTCTGGAGGAACAGCACTGCTCGAGTGGATGGTTGATTTCTCGATTATGCCATCTGGTCTAATGACTTGTTCTCCTCTGGAATGCCCATGTTGACTCTTGGGGTCGCTTGGGATTATGGACAGGTACCATCACCTGTATTCTAATTCTTTAATTGTCTCCATATCAAGTAAGGACTCGACATAGATGTCCTACTGCTTTAAGAATTTTCAGCATCCACGATGACTAGAAACAAGTGAGTTCGAGTCCATGATAATCTTAAAGTAGCTGGATAATCAAGCTTTTCTTTCCTCCTTTGGCCCATAGTAACTTCAGAATTGGAAGCAATTTTGCCTTCTGTCCATTGTGATTGGAGCATAGTCATGCTCAAAGAATAGACGAGAGTCTCCAAATATAATTTCATTCCTGGCCCAGGCTTTGTATAGGATTTCTGCCTTGCTGCTGGGTCTTTAGGGTGAGCTCCGGTGAGCGATGGGCTCTAATTATATTTAACTTGTATGGTCTTCCAGCCCTAAAAGTTCTTTTGATTAGGCCTTCTACATAGATTTTGATGTTGCCAGACTTACGTCAGGAAGCCCATGTATTCAGATATTTGCTCTTCGAGATCTATTTTCCAAGTCTTCCATTTTTGTTGCAACCTGATCCCTCCGTCATGGAGCTGCAAAATCACTCTGTTATGTAAGTCAATTGACTTGGAAGACTCTGTAGCCTGCTCTCCTAATGCCACTATTTTCTGGCCTTGAACCTTCTGATCCATTTTAATTTCTGAGAGATACCCCTGTATTTTACTTAGTGTGTCTCCCAAATGATTTAGCTCCTTGTAAAGTTTTTGAAAGAAATTGTGTACACCACTTCCTCCTCCTCTGAGCTGCTTTCTGATGCTGAAGCTGAGCTAGGGGTTACTGAGCATCTCGGGATCTGTGCCCTGTAGTGGAGTTTGTAGGAACTTTCTTTGTCTGCATTCTTCGCCATTTCCTAGGCACAATCTTTCAACTGCTGCTGCATGGATGCCATCATGTCATCTAATTTTCTTTGTCTCAGTCTGGATGCCAGTGTGATCGATTGATGGATAAGGATTTCGCAGTGACCATAGGGACTGAAAAATCTCAAACCTTCATGAACGCTGATGTCACCGAAGTTGGTCCAAGGCTGTGTTCTGAATTGAGGCCTACTATCCACCTTCCCTCTTCGACCCTCCCTCTGGGGAAGATGTGGAAGGGGACCTGCCTGGCCCTGACCTCATCATTTCTGAGGTTGGCTATAGAGACTTACTTCTTTAGCCTGGACCCTTTGGAACCGGGCCCTTCTTCTGTTTCACAGGAGGCTCTTTCCGGGCCTTGCTCAAGAATGTGCATTCTGCACTTGATTTTGAGCCATGTTGACTCAGGTAAACATCTTCATCTGCAGTGGTTAAACATTTCTACCATGCCTGTCGGTTTATTTACCCTATTCTCCCAACATTTGAGACCCTGTCAGATGCAGTCTAGAACAGACATGTGTCTATCCTTCTGTCTTTAAGCAGATAGACAGGAAATACACTGCCCTAAGGATAGATCTGTGTATGTTTCTCAGCCTATAGCTGATGCCATTGTTATTCTCTCTAAGAATGAGAATGACAAAGCCATTTTACCCAAGAGGTTTCTGTGCACCTTATTAACAAGGAGTTACCAAGATTGGCAGTATGGACAAGTAGGCTTTGCAGCAGCTACCCAGAGCATGCAGATTGCTGTCTACCAAGGGCACTTTTCCAAATCTGAGTGTACCCTTGGAGTCTCCTCATAAGTCTCTTGCAGCGTCCCTGCCAGATTCTGAAACTAAACAGAAGATTCTGCTGACTGCCACACATGGAACTGAGTCTAACAGTCATTAGCTCAGAGTGCCCTGGATGCCTCTGATGCTACCTCCCACTCTACTGCTGCAGGCATCTATATCAGAAGGCATTCCTGGCTACATACTGCTGTTTTTTCCAGGATATCCAACAACAGGATATAAATGTTCCTCTGATGGTACTTTCCTGTTTAGACAGCAGGTAGAGAAGTCTGTTGAGGCATCTCAGAAAACTAGAATGACCCTTAAGACTTCTAGACCAGTTTCTGCTAACCCTCATAAGGGAAAGGGCATGGTTTCTTTCAATCCAGCAGAACTTTTATGGGATAGGCGAGAGGCAAGACAGATTCCAGCCTCCCCAACTCAGAGCGCGCAGCTGAAAGCACAGGCACTAAATGTTCCCAGTACCACCCTCTGAAGCCCTTGCTCTGGTTCTGCCTTAGCTGACAGGGATGGACCTCTGCTTCCCAGCTGTGGGTGGGGGGTGCCTGACCTACTTTCCCCATCTTGGGAGTCCATTATGATGGACAAGTAGGTCCTCAGGATCATCCAGGAGGGATTATCCCTGGACTTCAGAAATCCTCCAGACTATACACCCAGAAGTCAACCCTCTTATCAGTCCATATGTCTTGGGCTGGCAGTATAGCCTAGAGGTTAGAGGAACGAGGTGTGAATGAGCTTGGTACATCCAGCAGACCAGACCTGAATTAGATTCTCACAACCTCCATTTGCATGCTGTGTGACTCTGAGCAAGTTACTTAACCTCCCAGATACTGCTATCTGACTGGGTCAGCCAGTAACCATTAAGTGGATTTCTGCTTAGATAGTGGCATGCCTTTGACACTGCTCTCTATGGCCCAGGTGAAATTAGAGGACCAAGTTTGTGCTCACTCTTCCAGAGCAGTTGCTACATCCTAGCAGAAATCCACTCAATCCTTACCGAGGAATTTTGAAAAGCAGCTACCTGGAGCTCTGTTCATACTTTTGTTAAGCACTATGCTCTAGGTGTTCATGCCAGGCAGCATGCTTTTATCTGGCAGGACAGTCCTTAACAGACTTCTGTCCTGAGAGCTCCTGTCTCCTACCATCCTGCTCAGGAGATTTTTTTGTATCAGCTTGGTACTGTAACCCAGCAGTATGAATAAATGGTGAACCAGCATAATCTTCTGTGGTGATTTGCATGAGCAGCCCAAGATTCTTTGTATTGTAGGGGCATGTGTGATTTTGTATTTCTTTGGTAGCATCTTTCAAAAAGAGGTGTGCAAGAACAAGGTGGCACAATTTGAAGATAGAGGGTGGCTCAGAGGTAATGTAAGAAGTATTTTTTCACAGAGAGGGTTGTGGATGCATGGAATGACCTTCCGGAGTCAACAATAGTGGTTGAATTCAAGCATGCATGGGGCAGTCATAAGGCAATTCTAGGGGTGGGGATAGAAGAAGTAGGCTGCTGGTTAACTGGGATCTGCAGCTTATCCATTAGGTAGGGAAATGGGCAGACTGGGTGGGCCAAGCGGTCCTTATCTGCCATCAAATTCTATGTTTCTGTGTTTGAAACTTGGCTTCCTGGCCAAATGCCCTCTGGGTAACCATTGCCTCAGTGTTTGCACACAGAGGTTCTTTGTCTTCTGAATAAATGGTGAAGATTTAAATCCAGGAAGATATGAAAATTACGTACTCACCATAATTCTTGATCTTGCTGGACAAGTCTTCACCATTTATTCATACTCCCACTGCCATCCCCAGCTCACTCTCTCTGTTTCTTGGTCTTCACCTCCTTATTTCAGTTTGGGCTGTGAAGACATGGTTGTTTAGTTGACCTTTCTTTTATGGTTAGAAGGGTTGTCTTATGTCTTGTTAGGTTAGGTATTTATTTAGTTAGGTTATGCTGCACCTCCTTGGTAAAAAGATGCTGAGGCAGTTGGAGGGTTGATGCGAGATAGCCTATATGGCATGAGCTTCCTTGCAGTGCCGCCTGCATGATCCTACCTAGGCTCCTGCTCTCCTGAAGATTTTTGCCCCTGAGGGTCCAGCACCCTTGCCTTGCACACAGCAGTAAGAATAAATGGTGAAGACCTGTCCAAGAAAATCAAGAATTATGGGAAGTATGTAATTTTCATTTTGAGACTGTCACAAAATAGAGGGTTATCTCATGAAAGTGGATTTGCAAATCACAAAAGCAGGTTCCTGAGTGAGGAAAGCAGATCCTGTTTCCTTTCATGCTTTAGGCTAATTTCATTATTATTAAAAACTTATTGAGTTATTTAAGCAGCAATACAATTACTCTTTTTTTCTGACAGCTTGCTTTAGCTACCATTCAAAAAATTAGCATCCATGTAAAATATACTTTCTAGATACTTCTTATGTTATGCACTGTGAGTTTTTTCCCGATTCTAACCCTTGCCAGATCTACAATGCTACGTCAAAGTCAAATGTAGTAGCCATATTTTTCTTGAGAAAACTCTATTAAAACAATTATAGACAAAAGGAGATTAAATGAAGCACCAGGAACTCAGTGTTGGTGTTATCATAAACAATGCAATGTAAATGAAAATATATGCACCCACCCAAAAATGGACACAATATGGTTTGTAGCTCAAAAAACATTTTAATTAAAACATCGAGTCACCACAAAAGTGCAGATATCAACAGAGAGCTGTGCAGTGATTACTTTTCACCCACATACATGTGAGCTTCATCAGATAATGATAATTGTGACAAGCTTCCTTATATGTGCAAATCAATTATCAATAGCCAGTCATAGACAGCATTTCATTAGGACATTAAACATTTAGACTGATATACCAATTGTGTCAAGAACCATTAATTCACATTTATCAGTCATTATCCTGGCAGTCTTCATTTAACATTTTTTTGGACTAATAAGGTAAACATTCTTCCTATGTGCAAAACCATCCCAAATATTATGACATAGCCAGGGAATCAAGAATAGATTAAGATACTTTTTAAACAGAATGTTATTATATTTGGAATGGTTGTGCACATATGAAAAATGTTTACCTTACTATAACATACTAACATTTTGGTGCAGTTATATAATTGTACCACCAAATAAAATTAAAAGATGCCTGGAATCTTTCATAAGGCAAACAGGTAGTGTCACAGCTTTTGCTCAATTTAATTGCACTGCTGCTTTAAGAGATTTACTCTCTAGCCTGGCAACCACGCAAATTTCAACAATTGTTTTCTTTTGTTGTGCAGTTTTCATTTTTACCTGCTTTTGTGTCTTGTAAAGCTGTCATTTTTGTTTTGTTTTGAGACTGTGTCGAGAACAAGGCTGTGTCTAATGCAAGTTGGGTTATTTTAGTCATGAAAGACGGGCTTTTTTCGTGACACACAGCAGTCTAATTTCAATAATGTTTAAAACTGCTGCTTTTACCACAAAAAAACAACACTTGACAAATCAACTGTATACCTAACACTATTGATCACCCAAGTTTCACTTAAATTCTAACATAGTTCTTGTTTTTGATGTGCAAAGTTTTTCTTGTTTTCACTCCTTGTGTAATCACTAAGGGTCTCAAACCATAAATCTTACCTTACAAAAGTGGATTGTGAGTCACAAAACTGATGTATGTCACTTTTGCAAAAATCAATTATGAAAATTTGTAAAAAAAAAAATGATGCGTGCTTGAAAATGGCATGATAGTTTCTAAATGTTGTAAAGTCTACAGTTGTTTCAGTCATGTCACCTATCAAAGAATCATTTTGGGCCAAACTGTAACAAACCTGATTTTTGTTTCAATTAGAGCTGTTTTGAGAGGAAAAAATGCTCTTAAAAACATATGTTTATGTATTTTCAACCTTCTGGAAATTTCAAACCACCAAATAGACTGTTATTAAAATACCAGGATCCAGAGATCCTGGCACCAGTTACTAGCCAAATTTCAAGTTTTTGGCCTAGAGAAGGAAGCTTTATTAAGGTGTAAAATTGGGGTTTGACATATAAGTGCCTTCTCAACTCTAACTATACTCCCTGGTAGTCTACCAGTCACCCCAGCCAATACCATTAGTATCCTGAAATAATCCTGACCTCTTTGATAGTCTAGGGCCTTCCTCCTTATCCATTGCCTCATCGGTATCCTGAAATGAATCATAATCCTCCCTGGTAGTCTTGTGGTCCCTCCTGGTCCTAACATTTGATGCCCACCCCTTTACCCCTCCTGGTGATGACATCTGGCAAAATGCACCACTCACCTCCATGGCTGGATGCTGCCTGCATCACACAAGTACTGGTATCACTATATAGCTCTGTATAGCGATACAATACTTACAGGATGTCTGTTGCAGCTTTCAGTTGAAAGTTGCAATAAACATTCCACAGTACTGTATCACCACACAGAGCGATACTAGTACTTTCATGAGGCAGATGATGGCTGGCTGTGCAGATGAGCAGTGGGTCTGTTTTGGTCACCATGCAGGGACAGGGTAAATGTGGATGACCACTGAATTGTAGAACTGGGAGGCAGGACCACTAGACTATCAGGCAGGGTTATGGTTATTGTCAGGATATCTTCAGGCATCAGGTGAGGGGGGCACTACTAGACTTCCTGGAAGGGTTATAATTACTTTAAGGATACCGGGGTCATCTGTAAAATCTGCAATAGGGTGGACACTCTGGGGTGGTATGGATAGGATGAGCAGAGACCTGAGAGAACTAGAGCAGTGGTCATGGGTATGGCTGCTGGATTTCAATGCAAAATAATGCAAAATAATGCACTTAGTGCACAGAAGTCCAGGGGTGGTGCAAAATGGATGGAGGGTACTGATAACCACCAAGCAGGAAAGAGAGCTGGGGTAATATAAGGCAGTAGGGAGGGCATGTGGGATGCTGGGGGCATAGGGAGGGGTATCACCAGCAGAAAGAGGGAGGTGGTGTTGCTCTATCACTGGTAAGACCCCACCTAGAGTATTGTGTCCAGTTCTGAGACCACATCTCCGGAAGGATATACACAGAGTAGAGGCCTCCAGAGGAGGGCAACTATAATGGTGCAGGGTCTGCATCAAAATCCCTCTGAGGAGAAACTAAAGGACCTCAATATGTACACCCTGGAACAGAGAAGGGAGGGGGGATATGATAGAGACCTTTAAATACCTCATGAGTAAATAAGGTACAGGAGAGGAGTATTTTCAGAGGAAAACATGGTCAAGAACAAGGGACATGCTATGAAGCTGGAGGGATAGATTCAGAAGAGATGTGAGGAAGCACTTCTTCACAGAAAGAGTGGTGAATTCCTGGAACAGCCTTCCAGTGGAGGTGTTGAGGGCAAAACAGTGGTGGGATTCAAGAATGCATGGGATAAGCACAAGGGAATCATAGTGAAAAGGTGGGGAGGGTGAAAAAGCTGTAGATCGGTCACGGTCTGTGTTAATAGTGTAGGTAAGGAGGAATGGGCAGACTGGATGAGCCAAGCGGTCCTTATCTGCCATCAAATTATGTGTTTCTGTGCTTCTAGGCAGTGATGGAAGGGCCACAAAACTACCAGGAGGGTTATGGTTACTTTCAGGAAACTGATGGACATTGGGTGAGGGAGATGACTAGACTACCAGGGATGGATTACATTTTTTTTTTGTTAATCCATTTTCTTCTATGTCCATGCATCCTCTTCATCCGCCACTGTCAGGTCCACTCGGCCCCAGTGGAGCCCTCGCCTACACTCTGTGGCATACCCTGCGGCGGGTGGCAGAGAGCCCTACACTCTCCAGCCAAGACTAGATCCAGTATGCAACGATGCCCCGGCTGGTCGTCACCATAGACAGCCACAAGCCACTGTGATCGTTCGTCATTTTCCCTTTTCTGTGCCAGCGTGAGTGGGGCATGCAATGATGCCAATGGGGAGCATGCACGCTTTCCCAGTGCCGTGCCCCAGCTCACCCTCTGTGTTTTGAGTGCCGTGCACCACCCCAGCCTCTGCTAGGGGCCAAAGTGCACCGAAAACTGAGCCCTCCCTCGGAGAGGGAGAGCTGTCCGGGACGCCCAGTCCTCTCCTCCCCTGCTAACCCCCAGCAGCCTGAGTCCATTCCTAAACCCAGGTCGCTGGCATGGAGCAAAGTTTGGTGTCCAGTGCCTCAACCTCAGCACCACCAGGCCGGCTATGGATTAAATACTGTATACCAGAAAATATTCACGTTCCTTTTATAGTCACTATGTTCGTAGTTTCAGAATAAGCGCTAATATAAATGGATCGCTAATATTTCCTGAAGCCGTTCTGTATACTGTTGCGGGTGGGGTGGAGGTGAACAGTGGCAAATAGAAAGCAGCACCAGTATTTTATTAATTTATGTCAGCCTTTATTTTAATAAATACCCACAGCAAAATAAAATGCAAAGTGCAGCAATTCAAAAGAAATTCACTTTTGCAAAAAATAAAAAAAATTATAACAAGAGAGGGCAAGAGAAATGGGAGTGTATCCCAATTGTCCAGCTGCTCTGCAAACAAGTGATCTGAAAAGAAAGGTCTAAGGTCTAAGAAAGAATGTGTTAGCTCCTATTCAGTTCAGGATCAAAGCAGGGCAGTGAAGTAGTTTTTCCAGCAGCTGCAAACTCAACAGGTCCAGCAGAAAGCTGATCAGATAGATGTAAGCCTGGAACCTCCATACACGTAACACTCGATCACATTACGATGAGGCTCCTAGAACATTTAGCACCATTCATAGGATACTCTCTCTTTACTGCTTTGTTGGTAGTGCTGGTGGTGTAACCATGACAAGGAAGGTAGGGCAGTGAAATAAAGTTGTTTTTCTGTTATTGCTGTTGGTCACATACAAGTGCTATATTGGGCCGCCCTCATGGATATTTTCAGACGCGAATAAATTCAGTCAGCCAGTGCCAATATTAACGGGTGCGGACATATCCTGTTATACAGTATTTAGTTTTATTCTGATGGGATTGGGTGAGAAGAAACACTACCACTGTTTTTTTTTGTTTTTACAAAGGGCACCACAGATAGGAGGGGGGGAGGGAAGGACAGTCCTCTATGCAACCCATGGAGCAGATGACCCCTAGGGTGTCCCATAATGTTAGCGAGTGCAAAATGGCAACTCACAAAAACAGTGAGGGCAAAACAGCAACCACGGTTTGGGTGGCTTCACCATTCCCCATCCTCAGCTTGCCCCCAAGTTGGTTATTTATAGTAAAGGGTGTGGGGTGAAGCTACAAAGGGAATGGGGGGCATCGCCCCCCTATAAAAACCAGTTGTGGTTTCTGCCCTCGCTATTTTGGGTTTGCTGTGTATCGAGTCACCATTATGCACTCACTATTATCACGTAGAACCTCTCCTAGTGCCTCATATCAGCTAAGGGGTGATTTACATGAGGACTTTCAAATATAACAAGTTAGAGCACAAGCTCGAACAGATTTGAGATGCTCCAACAGCTTTTGCACCTTGAGAGCCTATGGTAAGTATAGGCATAATCCTCTGTGTGGCCAACAGGGGCTGTGGATTGTGTGAGCACTCATTTTAGTGTCTATGTTTGGGTTTTGCTCTAGGAGCTATTTTCAAACATGTTTTAGGCACTTACACTGTTTAATTATAGCAAATTTAAGGCATTAACTAATGTGTTCTTATGTAGGACTTTGCAAGAGTAAACTGAAATCTTTGAATACAGGCCCTGAATGCCATACCTTTCCCAAACACTAAACTTAGCCAAAAAATGTAAAACTTAATGAAAGCAATTTGTTTAAAGTGTTGACACTAAATATTGATTATTCTGTGCCAAAAGGTGTGCAACAGGTGAGGCCTGGCAAGAGATCATGTTAGCATGTTTACTTGAAAGCGGTGTGATCCAGAGTCTGACTACAACCCTGGAGAAGAATTTACATGTGGAAGTAACTTTGCCATCGTTTACTTTATTACATTTTACATGCTCTGTGCCTTCCTGGTAAGTACTGTAAAATGTTTTCACTCTTTGTTTTATGAAACAGTACGCTCAGTCACATGTACAAAATTTTAAAAGGCAGCAGGAAGTTTAAACCTCAGCTGGAATAACCAGAAGTACATGACTTCAGTTTTCTCAAGCGTACTTATTCAGTCATCAGTGTTGTACGTGATGGTGGTAACATCAGCTTCTGTAGTCAGTTAAACAACTTTCTTATATGTAGGGTGATGAGCCTCATTATAAAAAATATGCTGGTTGTCATTTGGCTATCTGGGTCATAAAGATTGCCCAAACTATTGAAACTGTGCCTTAGGTACCTGGTCCTGCATGCAGTACTATGCTTTTGAAGATGTGGTATGCCTGTTTTGTAGCCTTTGTAGCACCCTTTGTCTTGGTGGAAAGGAAACATATTAACTCCACTGAAACCTCCAAATTCAAATGTGTTGGCAGTTGCTTACCTCAGATTGGGTGAGAAACCTTGGCATTGTGTTGGACTGCAGCCTGACACTTAGATCTCAGGTGTCGCCATGGTCAAAACCTCTTTGTACAATCTGAGTAACATTGCCAGGGTGAAACACCTGATACCCCCAACTGATCTGCTGGCACTGGTGCATGCTTTTGTGACCTCACACCTGGATTACTGCAGCGCCCTGTACCTAGGGCTAACTGAGGGAGATCTACGCCACCTGCAGCTGGTGCAGAATGCGTGGCCAGGTTGTTGACTGGCTTGCCTTGGATGTGCCATGTCGTACCTGTGCTGTGCTCTCCACACTGGCTGCCAGTTAGGTAAAGGATCTCCTTCAAGATCGGTTTGCTGACCTATAAGGCCCTACGATCAGGGGGCCTGGCTGCCTGAAAGACCTCCTGACTCCCTACCGATCCGTCTGCTCCCTGCGGTCCATAGACATGGGATTATTGGAGGTTCCCAGGATTTTTAAAACATCTGGCCCCCCTTTTCTTATGTGACCCTAATCCTGTGGAACTCCTTCCCATGCTATATATGTGAGAGTCCAACAGTGGGTGTTTTAAACGGGTGCTCAAAACCTTCTTTTTGAACAGGCTTTTATGGAATTTAGACTATTCTTACAGATATATAGCCATGATGTATATGCCTTTTGTACTGTAATATGCTGTTTAAATGGAGAACCGAGCTATATCAAATAAAGAATTGATTGATTGATAGTACTATGTAACTAAACATATTGAAATGTTGACTTAAAATACAGAATGTGGGTGCATAGGACATTGAAAAGCAAGCCTTTTATTTATTTTCAAAACCTCAATCTTTTCCATAGAGTCACACATTTTGTGCTTAAGGCCAGAGGATAGGACCCCACTGGAACCACAACATATGGAGCTAGTGGTGTCTGTACCTAGTATCAAAGCACAAGCGTTGTCCATGCATCTGCTAGGTATATACTGTAGTATGTGAAACCCTGTCACTTCATTTACTTTCTTTCCCACAATTGAGGTGCAGTTTTTCACTCTCCTCGTCAGGAGCAGAACTACCAGTTATGCATACAAATAACATTCAAGTATAGATCATTGTATTAATACTTATAATATTAAGCTGGCCTTTTTATTCTACAATTTAAAGTTTAGTGTAACATTTTTCATCCTTTTGTCTTAGCTGTACAACATTTGACAAAAACATTCAATGACTGTTATGCCATGTAGGGCACCAGAACAGGCAAGTTACTCAGGCAACAAGGTTGTGTCTGACCATCACTCCTTTCTTGATGAATGTCCTGGTACCAGGCAGTATCAAGGCCTGCATGGACAGCAGTCCTCCCAGAGTTGTGTAACCTCCTCCAAGATTCGTGGCATACCAGAGTGCTCTCTCCTTCCTCCCATTTGCCCACTGTCACCTGGTCCAGGTCCTTAGTGTCCTCTGAAGTCTCTGACCGGCCCCAGCAATGTTGTTCCTGCAAAAGAGTGTCCAGAGGAGCAAGGACGCAAGACGATTGCCGAGCAGCTGCACCACGAATGTGCATGTTGGCATCCAGTACGCAGTAGCACGATCATTTTAAAGCTGCTATTGCAGCATTAATAGGCTCCTCCCATGCTCCCAGACACCTGGATCAGTTAATTGGGGTCCAGAGATAATGAGGGAGGAGGGAAGGGTCCTAAAAGTTACTTTAAAAAGCGTTAATAAGCACATGTAGTATAACAGCAGCTGAGGCTGCTAGGGGATGTAGTCCTGCACCACCAAGAACAGAGACTACTTGCTGCCTTAGAGGATAGTGCTACAGTGCCAGTGACAAGCGGGAAGCTCCTTGCAAGCCCCATTCTGTCACTGGACTCCATTGCAGAGGGCTGATATCAATTCCTTGGGGCACTTAAATGTAAAACATTTGCCTGCAAAGACTGTGAAAATGGGACTATGAATGCACTGAATTGTAGTAGCCATATTTGCTACCTTGACCTGGCAGGCAGCCAATGGAAATACAGGAGCCCTAGAGGACTGACCAGAGGGACTTATGGGAGAAGGCAAGACTATGTACTGATGTCTAAACAGACAGCCAATGGAGCATCGAATGAACTTAATGCATATTAATGTTATCAATGGGCAGCCTGTCTGACCAATAGGATGCTGCCCTGAGCTGCTGAAATCCAGAGGACAGACTGAGTTGAGTTCAGAGAGGGGTGCTCTGGCCCTTACTCCAGAGAGTGAAAAGAAGACCTGTCTGAAGGTAGTTCAGCAGAGCCCCTGCTGGTTGGGGGGCCTCCATCATGTTACTGCAGAGAGTGTGAGGAAGGTCTGCCTAGGGGCTTGTATAGCCACCTGCCCAGGGGCCTACATTGCCTTCCTGTGTCCAGAGGGAGCTGTTCTAGGATTAAAGATTTGATATGTTGTCCAGAGACAAGACAGTTGTGGGAGAGGTTCTTAGGAGAGAAGTCTGCTGTGATCTTCGAGGAAGGAGACCTGCCTGTGGGACTTGTGGAGCCACTAGCCCGGAGGTGCTCTACGTTGCCTCTGTCTTGCCTTCCAATGGCTGGAAAGAGTGTGTTGACAGAGTGATAGTGTGGTTTGCTGTCCAGAGTCAAGAATCATCTGTGAGTTTCCAGAGGAAGGAAACTTGCCCGTCATGTTTGAGAAGTATGGAGGTCCACTTGTGGAGCCACGTTTGCCAAGGGAAGCCTGCCTGATGTTTTCTAGTAGTGGGAAAGATAAAGTGAGAAGATCTGTTCTTCAGTTTAAGTCTGCACCTGTACGGTGGGAAGATTCATTCTTTTGTACAACTGTGAGTCTTGGAGGAGGTAGGATGTGTCCCCATCTTCTGCCTCATGTCTGAACCTGAAATGTCTGAGTCTGAGAGACTGTTTCCTGCTAATATTCAGTGGAGAGCCCAAAGATTGTGTTCCAGCCAAGAAAGAGCCATGGCGGCTAACTGGCAGTGTGGCTGAAGCATTTACAGCCTGATGTTCCTGAAGTTCTTGAAAGAAAGAGACTGCCGTCCAAAGGTCAGTTTGGGGAATCAGCCAGGTAGTGTCACCACTAGGCATTATCATGCATCTTCCCTGAGGGTCTATGCCTGGACGTGGGGGTTGGCTGCAAGATAGTGGCCACACTGGGTTGCCGCCTGCTTGGGCTCTAATAGATTTGCAGTCAGGAGAGTTTTTACATGCTAGTTTTTACTTGCTATTTTATTTTTGTTAATTCAGTGTTAGGCGTTTTAATGTTAGGCAGGGCTATAAAGTGATTTAGTGTAGGAGCATAGGTTTTGTTTTTAGTGAGGGTGATTCAGAGTTTCTCTGGAGAGTGTGTGCTATGGCTGAAAATGTTATATGTATTATGGGGAGCCTGTCCATAGGAAGCCACTGGCACTCACCTGAAGGCAGGAGGACATGGAATAGGCACTGCTGGAGGTTGTATTCGCCAGCTGGCTGAGGTGCGGAGGTGTGGAGGACTGTTTCTGGTGAAGAACTCAGTGAAGAACTCGGTGTCCACTGGATTGTTGTTTGTGTTGTTCCTGTGCCTGCTGTTGGTTCCGGGCCGTCCCGAAGGTGTTTGGTGATTTTGCCGACTCAAAACAGTGGTTAAGTGGTAGGGGTAACTGGTGTGGCAGGAGGCGGGAGTCTGCTGTCCCCAGGAAAACCCCACCTGTCTCCCGCTATTGGGAGTCTAGTTGTCAGTGAGCCCTGGTCCTTAGAGGTGGCACGTTGTTCAGTGGTTGGGAAGAGGATCATTTCTCCCATGACTCCTTCCTGTGGCAACTAGATTGGCTTGATTTTCCTCTGTAAATGGCTGATCCATGATGCTCCTGCTGTGACTGTGATTGTTAAACTGAGGACTTAGGGAGATCTTGTCCTGGACTATTTTGGCTCCTGTCTGTCTTTGGGGACGAGTGATTTCATTTGTACTAAGATGCTTAAGTTCAGGTTCGAGTTAGCTGCTCTGGCGAGAGAGGAGCCGGTGCTTGGATTGTGTTCCTGGAGGAGCTCCTGTTAATTACAACTTCACCAAAGAAGTGTGTAGGACCAGACCTAAGGAATTTTGGTGGTGTGAGCACCTAAATTCTTACCGCATTTTATGACAGTTATTAGCCCTTAGGGGCTTGGAATTTTATTGAACTGGACACTTATTCACTTAATCTTTTAATTTCCTGTTATATTTTTCTGTTTGTATTAGTTGCAGCACATGCTCATTGTGTGTATTCTCCCTGGTGCTGTTAATATTTTATCTCTGGGTGGCGGGGGTTTGGGTGTGTGTGGTGTGTGAGGTTGAGGGCTTGTATAGGTAGTGTATGAGTGGCTGTGTGTGTGGTTTATTGATTATTTGGCTGATTGATATGTGTCTGGGGGTGTCCGGTGAGTAGGGGCAGGCTAGGATTGTGCACAGGGTGTCCCAGCTCTTTGACTTGCAGCTCTTCAGCACCCTCGTGGTATCTAACACCACAGTACTTCGCTGCTGGGAGGTCGGGATGGGGTGGTGCCATACAGGTCGGAGCTGGTGGGGTGCCTTGCTCATCAGAGGGGGCAGAATAGAGGTGGTCAGGTGTAAAAGGCGCCCTGGGGTTTGAAGGGTCCTCAGAGATGCCAGACATGTTTGGTTCCCATTCCCAGGCTTCCCATGAGACCAGACTGGGCATGCAGCCAAAAGGTGCTGCACTGTCCACCAATCCCCGAGGGCAGTGCTATGCAATGCCAGGTCAATCAAAGAATTAGACCACAATTATTACAGATCTGGTTTCATCAGTCGATCTGGCTTGCATTACGGAGACCTGGTTGGGGGACGATGCTGGCCTGGTTTTAGAGGCTGCCATCCCCTGGGTACTCCATTGTGCACTGCCCCAGAATGGAATGCAGGGGCAGGGGTGTGTCCATCTTTTTACATCTGAGCTAGGCTTCACCATGCACCCAGTGAGAACACCGAGTTCCTTTGAATGTGTGACCATCCGTGGTGGTCCAGGCATAGATTGCAGGATTCTCCTGATTTACCACCCACCTGGGACGGGCAGGAGAGTTCCTGCAGGAAATAGCTGATTTTGTCGCATGTGAAACATTGGAGGTCCCCAGCTGTTTGGTTCTGGGGATGTCAGTGTTTGGGCTGACGATGAATCATCTAGGTTGGCTTACCACTTCCTCCAGATGATGACATCTCTGGGCCTGTCGCAAGTAGTTACTACCGTGACTCACCAGGGTAGTCACATGTTGGACTTGGTCTTCTCACTGGGGCTTGAAGTTGACAGCCTCAAGACTGATTGGGTCATTTGGCCCGATCATTGCATGTGAGTTCTAGCTCAGGGCCCCAGATCCTCCCTGCAGAGATGGTAGCTACACGCCCTTTGAGGGTTTGACCCTGGAGGGTTTTCTGGTGGTAGTCAACCTATCTGATGTGGGCAGTGGATGCAGGGGTGTGGATGAAGCAGTCACCGCCTATAATAGGACGATGGCTGGGCACTCAACTCTCTTGCACTGGTCCATGTATAACCCAGATCTTCTCACTCTGAGGTCCCCGTGGTTTGATGGGGAGCTCAAGGCGTGAAGATCAAGGGTCAGAGGTTGGAGTGCTGCTGGTGGAGGACTGGACTGGAGGTGGACAGACTGGCCCTGCGTACACACTACGGTGTGTACCAGGTGGCAATCAACCATAAGAAGGCAGTATTCCTGTCCAGGGAGATTGCTGCTGGGAAGAACCGACCAGCTATTCTTTTTCGGACTGTGGATAGGCTGCTTCATCCTGATTGTCTACAGCCAAAAGGCATTTTCTGAGGCTTTGTGCAATGAGGTTTGCTCAGTTCTTCTCAGACAGGGTGTCTGCCATCAGGTAGGGAATTCCACCAGCGAGCCATTGTACGTCCTGACAGTGGTCGCCCAGATTGTCTATGTGGACTCCGCCTGGTTGGGGAGTTTGAACCAGTGGAGGTGGCCAGTGTCATTGAGGTGGCCTTGAGGCTGAAGCACACATTTTGCAAAATGGACCCAGTGCTGACTCTTTCTTAATGGGATGTGTTGACACTGTTGGTCGGTGTTCGCCTTGATTGTCAGTGCTCTTTACTGTGAGGGGTCTTCCCAGATGCCTTGAAGGAGGCACTGGTGAGACCCCTTCTGATGAAACCATCATTAGACCCTGATATCAAGGTGAATTACCGACCTGTCTCCGACTTGCCATTTCTGGGAAAGGTTGTTGAGAAGATTGTGGTGCAGCAGCTGGGAGAACACCTCGTGGCATTTGATATCTATGAGCCGCTCCAGTCTGGATTTCATGCCGGACATTGTACAGAAACTGCATTAGTTTGGGTGCATAATGATCTCAGGGTGAGAGACCGAGGAGAGGGGACAATTCTCGTTCTCCTCGATCTCTCCTCAGCTTTCGACATGGTGGACCATTGTGTGTTGCTCAACAACCTGAGGGAATTTTGTGGACTCACCGCGCACTGTCATCTGCTTGTTTGAGTCCTATCTTACAAACAGGAGGCAAGGGTGATGATGGGGAATTTCTCCTCCTTCTAGCCTTCTGTTTAATGGAGTACCTCAGGCTCAGTCTTGTCACCAGTGCTGTTTGCCGTGTATATGCTACCCTGGGTGGGATCATTAGGAAGTACAGCTTGAGTTTTATTGTTATGCTGATGATACCAAGCTGTACCTATCCTTTGCCCTGGGACATCCAATGCGGCAAGTATTGAACAACTGCCTGGCCAAGATTAATGACTGGATGGCCTCCAGTTGGTTGCGACTGAACCCGATAAGATGGCGGTACTGGTGGTAGAGTTGAACAGGTGTGATAGGATGGTCTCTGGGGCAGATACTGGATTAGTTCTGGGGTCTGTCCCATTGAAGGCCTCCACCAGGGTGCGTGATCTTGGTGTTTTCCTAGACAGCGGATTGACATTCGAATATCAGGTGTTGTCCGTTATCCATTCCAGCTTCTTCCATCTTAGGAACATTGCTAGGATCAAACACCTGGTTCCGCCTGCACCTCCCACCTTGGTACATGCTTTCATGACATCTGGGCTTGACTACTGTAATGCGCTTTACCTCGGGGTCTCAGGGGTACCCTCCATTGATTGCAGCTAGTGCAGAATGCAGCTGCCGAGCTGTTGACGGGACAGCCTAAATACTGTCATGTCACCCTGGTGCTGCGTGAACTGCACTGGCTGCCTGTTCGATGGAGGGTACTCTTCAAGGTGGGCTTGCTCACCTTCAAGACCCACATGGACTGGGCCCTGGCTACCTGTTGAGCCTTCTAACACCTGCTGCTCCTGTCCGCTCCATCAATCCTCCTCTAGGGGCCTCCTTGCAATTCCCAGGGCGAGGTTGAAAACTGCGGTGACAGAGCTTTTAGTGTCGCTGGCCCCGTTACTTTGGAATTTGCTGCCTCCTCAAGTAAGGGCCCCTTCAGTTGAAGCATTTAAAGCCCACCTTAAGACCTATCTATTTAGCGGGCATTCCCAGACGTAGTGTCAGCCTTTTAGGTTTATTGGGAGTCGTCTGTAGAATTTTGTTGATATTAAACCCTCATTTTATTGTATTTTAAATATTTATTGAATGCTATTCATATGTCTTAATTGTTTGTATTTGATTGTATGGTGCCCAGAGTCTCTGGGATAGGGCGCAGAAAATAAAATTGCCTTGCTTTGCCACTGGTCTGTTCCAGTCCTGTGCTGATGCTAAAGAAGATAAGCTGTCAGGAAAGCTGAGAGATGTCCAGCCTGTGCTGCAAGAGCCTACTGCTGAGAAGACCCAAGCTGCAAGAGCTGCAGGATGGAGGTACCAAGCTGCAATGTGTCTGCCTGTCTCAGCTTATCTAGTGTCCAAAGTTCTACTGATCTGAATACCTCAGTTCTACAGCCTGAAACCCACCAGAGACTCTCTGCAAAACCATGAGTAAAGCAGGGCTTGCCCTGTTCCTGGGGAAACTGTAAATAGTTGCTGCTGATGTTTTGAGTTTGGCTGTCTGGTCCAGAGTTGCCAAGTTTCACCAGATAGCTACTGCCACAATCCAAAAAGCTTTGAATTTAACTTGTTTTAAAGTGCACCAATGCTACCAACCAGTTCCAATTGATATTAAGCCTGGAATTTAAATCCTGGGCACCCAGCTAGGACTCTTAGGGGTTAAACTGGTACCAGTTTGGGGGTAGTAATGCAAGAACAAGTGGGCTAACATCTGTTTGATGTATATACTGGTGGAGGCAGGACTAGAAATGTTTTGAGATACGGGGTTGGTGTTTACAAAATCAGAATGCTGAAGACTTATTTAACCTCTACATCCATTTCCTTTTCCTAGCCCTACCTCATGTAAATAAATTGTCGGTTAACCTTTTACGCCTGTCTCATGAGTATATTACTAGTGAGCACATTATTATCTTAAGTTAGTAATTGCAAATATGTTGAAATATGGTTTGTTTATGGCAATCATGTGAGGGGTGACTATAAGGGGAGATGGGTAGGTACAGCATCCGGGGGTTGTACCAGACATGCAACTGGCCCCTGTTGTATTTTACTCTGGGTAGAGGCACCGTGCTATTTATTTTATCTTTGGGAAAGTGAGAAGAGGTTGTGGGATTACAGATGGGCCAGACACAGAACTTCAGGTTCAACACACAATCTCTGTGTGATGTTTATTTAAAACACAGGGCATAACCTTAAGCAATGGCATATCCCTTCTTCAATACATCAGTTTGCAGCAACAGACTATGCATGTCATTCCTCTGCACTTAGCACCTACTGACCCACTGATCTATCTCTTTAGTGAAAATTATTTCATTCCCTATGTTGGTCTTGTGAGTTTGGGTGATAAGGAGATCAAAAAACAATAAAACCTCCAAAACAAGCTAAAGACAGAACCTGCGGCGCAGAAGCGCTGAAGCAAGAGTCAACCCAAAGGGCTTTGGCAATAGACCCAAGTTTCTAAGAAAAACAACATCACACAACCCCATAATGCAAAGCATCATTGGATGTATATGCAAATCACCATGAAATTTTAGGCTGGTTCAGCTTAAAGCAGAAATGCATGGTGCCAAAGGGCCCCTCAAATAATCTGTAATTTACATGCATTTTAAATAACACAATGGGAGGGGTCTGATATCTCTACCTTGGTAACTTAATTCTATAATACAGTCACCTAGTAACTTTTTACCTTTATCAAAATAGCTAGTGCCGTGGTATTTTCAACATTTACAGGTTTCATACACATAAGGCATATGCATCAAGGTATTTTATGACATAGTGCTATTGTATACCAACGCCCATAACGGGCAGTACAGCCTGTTGTTTTCCATCAGCCTCGGATGTCACCATAATAACCTCCCTGTACAAGGACCTGATAGGGAAAAGGAAAATTAAAGAGGACAGTATAGCATAGTCAAGAAAGGGAGGGGGCACCGTGGGTGGCCAACCTTATGGACTAGAAACTGTAAAGGATAAATTAGGCTAAGAAATAGAAGAACTGGTGCAACAGATTTAAGAAAAGGTTGATCCTCAAGAGTGGCAGGATCTCCCTGTCACAGAAAGAACCTCCTTTTCCACCAGAACAAAGACCCAGGCCCCTCAACCTTGTGTTGCCAGCAAGGCAGGGTAGTAGCCCACTGGTACATGGTGCCCAGGTTACAGTTACAAGAAGAAATGATCCTGGCCTCACTTACACTCAGTGTCAGGTTCTAGGAACCATTTGATCTTCCTGGACATAAGTCTCCACCACTCATTCACACTAGTGGGATTGGCGCGGAGGCACTAAGACCCATCGGGAACAAACTTTGCTGGAGGATTACAGTAGCGAACCCGCGGCGCATGACAGCTGACTAAGCGTAATGACCATCTCGGCGGCGACCCTCCAACCGCCTCAGTTCCTTTTTTCCCGCCGTCAGTGCGCTTCAGTGACGACGTCGTCGCCTGTCGGGAGTCAAACTTCAAACTAGCGCATAGTTTTCAGTTTGTTTTTGTAACTTTATCACGATAAGTAGTATAGCTTAATTTTATTCTATTTTCGTTAAATTTTTCTAATATTTCAATTTTACTTGAAGAAGTCTCCGGCCTACTGGGCCGGAGTGGAGCCATGGCAAGCAGGTCAGGTGACGGTAGGGAGACTCGTGTAAAGCTGTTCAGTCAGCGGGCTGGGTCCGGTCAGCCTCCTTCTCCTCAGCGGTTCCGACAATGGTCAGTCCGATGCCCGAGGATGGCGGTCCCCGCTCGCATAAAAATAAGCAGTCGCATTCTCGGCACCGCTCGCCTCGAGCTCTTCTTCGGCCCACAGGTCCAAAAGAGAAGGCATCACTGAGGTCGCCTCTGGTATGTCTGCGCTCGGCGCTCGGTTATCGTTGCTAGGTTGCCGGTCTCCTTCTTCGAGTCGCCAACTTCCAGTAATCGTCGTCCTCGACATCGGAGCCCTCCCGCCTATAGGTAGGACTCCAGATGAGCAGTTTCATCAGTGGGCTCTTTATGGAGCAATGGGCTCGGAGGTTGGTTCTTCTGCCTGGCTCGGTTGCTCGAGGCCTCGGGCCCTCCGGCGATCAGGTAGGCGGTTGGACCTTCCTAGTCGCGTGGTGCCTTCTTCGGTGCCAGCAACTCCGTGCTTAGGTGTTTCCCCCTCACATGGCTGCGGCGCAGAGGCCTCACCGATGCCCTTATCTCCTGTTTTTCCTTCTCTAGCTTTCCAGGTTTCCAGGGCTCTTCCGGCGCCTTCCGCAGGTCTGGCCAGCTTATCGGCGCTGTTTCCGGTGCCGCTGGGTCTTCTTGGCGCCGTCATCGGCGCTCGCGGGGTCTCATGCGCTGCCGGTAGTGTGCCGTTGGATAGGGCGGCGCCGTTGGCGGCGTGCGTCCGCGGTGCCGTTCAGCGGCACCAATCGTGGCGCCGTCTTGGCGGCGGCGAGGGCGCGCCGTGCGGCGTTATGCCTCAGCATGGCGCCGCGCGGCTGCGGGAGCCGCCTGCCTCTTGACGTAAGCGCCTCCTCGTGCCCGTCTTCAGCCCGTTTGCCGTCTACGGCGCGGCTTATGCCAAGGACTCTCCTTGTTTTCTGCTGTTTCCTCCTCTCCTAATTTTCACTCCTTTCCTGTCAAACGGTCCTTTCTGGACCATCAGGAGATGATGTTGAGCCTGACCCAGACCTTGGTTGGGTGATGAAGTGGAGAAACAGGATCTTTCTTTGCTACAGAGCCTGTGGTCGAGGACCTGTCCTTTAAGTCTCTGTTGAGAACCTGGGATCCCTCTGCCTCTCCAGACTACAGACATCGATCCTGGGAAGATATTAAGACTCAGTATCTTCGTAGCGAGGAATCCCTACAGTTTGACTCCTCCGATCCAGCCTTCCTTGAGGCGCTGTCTCAAATGGTATGGAATAATCCTGCTCTTATTCCCTCAGTGGCTAAATCCATTGATAAGAAGTATTCAGCTCCAAGGATCAGTCCATTTTGGCATCCCAAGCCTGCGGATCCTGATTTAGTCCTGGCAGAGAATGACAAGGTCGTTCTTCCTCAAACTACTACAGCTCGACCTATTAACAAAGAGTCTCGTAAGATTGATACATTAGGTAGAGAAGTCTTTGCTGCCTCCACTCTAAGTATGCGTCATTGCCAGTTATCAAGGCTATTTTTCTCAGATATGGTATATCCTGTGGCACTCTATGAAAAAGAATGGTTGAAGCTCTTCCAGATTGATTCCAAGTCAGAGCTTCTTCTGACCGTTATTAAGGTATTGAGTCCAATAACCAACAGGTCAAAGCCGCCAGTGGGCGCTTTCGACACTGCTTCTCGCTCAGCAGCCGGATTTGTAAGGCGGCCCATTCCTGACTCGTGCTTCTGCTTCACGAATGATGCTCAGCAGCAGGTGATGGCGCTGCCTTTTGATGGCTCCTTTCTTTTTGGCCCTCAGGTGGAGCAAGCCTTAGAGGCCACTCAGAAGACTAGATCGGCCATTAAGTTGGCCAGACCTCCATGCCCTCTCGAGGGGCTGTGAATTCGAGCGTCAGTTTCATGACTCGTCAGTCCTTCGAGGCAGAGGCAGGGAAGCTTCCATAAAAGCCAACCTGCCCAACCTCAAAGAAGGCGCAGCAGAAAGCGCAGGGCCTAAAGCTCCCAGCTACCTTATAGTCGTTGGCCCAAGTTCCATCCACTCTGCCCGGTGGAACTTTCTCCTCCAGTGGGAGGTCGTCTGATGTACTTCTACAACCAGTGGAAGTCATAACCGGACAAATGGGTCCTTCGGATAGTGCGAGGTTATTCTCTCAATTTCTTGGAAACCCCAAGAATTGTCCTCCCAGGCGACAAACCAGGTTGTCGGCCTCTCAGTCAGACCTCCCACCGCGGAGATCCAGGGCCTTCTGAACAACAGGGCAATAGAACTGGTGCCCCGCATCTCGAAACACAGGTTCTCTCCCATTACTTTCTGGTTCCAAAGAAATCTGGGGATCGCCCTATTCTAGACCTCAGAAAGTTAAACAAATTCCTCCCCAGGGAGAAATTCAAGATGATTTCCTAGGTACCCTGTTACCCTTGCTGCATCAGCACGACTGGCTGGCCTCTCTGGATATGCAGGATGCTTACCAGCATATCCCCGTCCACCGACCCATAAGTTCCTCAGGTTTGTAGCTTTGGGTCAGCATTATCAGTTCAAGTCACTGCCCTTTGGGCTATCCTCGGCGCCTATGATTTTACAAAGTGTTGTGCAGTTCTCGCGCATCTCAGAAAATCGGACTCAGTGTTTCCCTACCTGGAGCCGATTGGCTTCTAGCAAGCCCTTCCGGCCAAAGGGACTTTGGAAACCGTGCAAAGCGACTTCCTACGTCTTCTCACGTCCATGGGAGTTCTGCTGAATTTGAAAAATCACTGCAACCCTCCCAGAGGCTCCTTTTCATAGGGGCGGCTTCAGACACCTCTTCAGCGAAGGCTTTCCTTCCAGAGACAGAAGACCTCGACATCCCTGAATGGCCCGTTACATCAGGAGAACCAATCGGTTACAGCTCTCGATGCAGCGCATGTTGGGTCTCATGGCGTCCTCGGTCTTCACTATCCCTCTGGCCCGACTACATGAGAACCACCCAATGGATGCTCTCCACTCAGTGGTCCCGACCTCTCACCCCAGTCTTATCCCATCAAGGTGATGGAGCCCTTGAAGGTCTCTCACCTGGTGGTCTCAAGAAACAATCTCCTGGAAGGATTCCCTTTGCTCCCCGGATCATCAGATCTCCATCACCACAGGCGCACCGCTAATGGGATGGGGGCTCACTGTCTCTCCCTCCACACTCCAAGGTGTATGGACTCAGTTGAAACTCATCTCCACATAAATGTCCTGGAGATGAAGGCGGTCCTATATGCAATCCGAGCTCTGAAGGATGTCCTTTGTCACAAGAACATTCTCCTTCAAGCGGACAACAAAGCAGTGATGTATTACATCCAACAAAGGCGGTGCTCATTCTTATCCCTTTGCAGGGAAGCAATGAGGGTGTGGGAGTGGTGCTTGGAGCACAAGTCTCTGATTCAAGCGGTTTATCTGCCAGGTATACAAACGACCTAGCAGATCACCTCAGCAGAACGGAGGCAGACCCTCACAGTGGTCTCGATCCAGCCGTAGCTCGGTCCCTGTTCAAAGAGTGGGGACTCCAGACCTGGACCTTTTGCATCCCCACTCAACGCAAAACTGCCTCTCTTCTGCTCCAGAAATCCAGGGCCTGGCATTTTCTGTCAGGATGCGTTCAGGCTGCAGTGGACAAAACGCTTTCTTCGCCTTTCCACCGCTTCCTCTAATCCAGAGAGTACTCTCAAGTTCGAGTCTCAGGGACCAAGATGATTCTCATTGCTCCTTCCTGGCCTCAGCAACTATGGTTTCTTCTACTCAACAGTATGTTGGCAGCCTCTCCGAGACCACTTCCTTTGCAAATCAGTCTTTTGACTCAGGGTTCGTTGGTCCATCCCACCTGAAATCACTTCACCTTCGTGCTTGGCTCCTGAAGAGATAGAAGTGAGATCGGTTCAACGCTCTCTCGTAGAGTCTCAGACATCCTTCTGGCTGCTCGGAAGCCAGCCACCAAGCATCGCTTCCAAATGGAAGCGTTTTCTCTCTGGTGTGCAAAATCCTCTTGGAATCCCTTTTCCTGTCCTCCTGGCAAGGTTCTGGAGTATCTTTTGGACCTGTCAAACTTAGGTCTTCAGTACTCCACAGTTAAAGTTCACCTTAGTGCCATCTCAGCGTTCCATGAGCCGGTTTCTTCTTAACTCTGGCTCAGTTACCTATGGTGAAGAGATTTCTTAAGGATTCTCCATACCAGACCCCTGTTAAGCGTCCAGTTGCAGCCTGGGACATTAACCTGGTGCTGGACATGCTCACTGAAGCCTTTCAACCCTTAGCTACCTGTGAGCTAAAAATTTCTACCTGGAAGACTGCCTTCCTGGTGGCCATTACCTCAGCCCGAGGGTCTCTGAGATACATGCCCTGGTTACGGACCCTCCGTATACTGTATTCCATAAAGACAAGGTAGTTCTCTGTACTCATCCTAAATTTCTTCCCAAGGTTGTGTCAGAATTCCATCTAAACCAACCTCTGGTACTTCCCCTTACTTAGCTAATTTCCAAAATGAAGGGGAGGCTCTTCATTCCTTGGATGTTAAGAGAGCCTGCGTTCTATTTAGATAGAACCAAGGATGTTCGCAAGACTCAGCAACTGTTCGTTTCTTTCAGCGACACCGGCTGGGTCAACCTGTCACTATTAGATGCATCTCTTCATGGTTAGTGGCATGCCTTCGTATTGCTATTCCATGGCTCAAGTTAAATTAGAAAGTAGAGTGTACGCTCACTCTACTAGGCGGTCGGGCATCCCTAGCGGAAATTGCAATGTTCCAATTGTAGATATATGCAACGCCATCTGGAGCTCAGTGTCATACCTTCATTAAGCACTATGCACTGGATGTTCATGCTAGGCGACATTCCGCATTCGGCAGAACTGTCCTTAATGGGCTTCTATCTTAGACGCGTGAGCTCTGGCTCTCCTGCCGCCCTTTTGGGGATTATCAGCTTGGTACTCTCCCACTAGTGTGAATGAGTGGTGGAGACTTATGTCAGGAAGATAGGAAAAGTGCATTACCTACGTAGTTCTTGATCTTCTTGGACGAGTCTCACCACTCATTCCTACCTCCCTCCCTCCATCCCCAGCTCACCGCTGTATTGGTCTTCACCTCAAATCTTAGGGCCGTGAGGACTTCTTTTGCTGACCCTTCTACACGGGTCATAATGGACTATCTTATGTCCGCTTTTTAATGTTGGGTTTACTCTTTACGTTAGTTGCACTGCACCTCCTTGGTAAAAAGGTACTAGAGGCGGTTGGGGTCGTCGCCGAGATGGTCATTACCGCTCGACTCTGCTCGTGCCGCCATGTCTCACCGCGCTGCCTGCTCCGACCCTCCAGCAAAAGTTTGTTCCGGAATGGGTCTTAGTGCCTCTGGCGCTAATCCCACTAGTGTGAATGAGTGGTGGAGACTCGTCCAAGAAGATCAAGAATTACGGTAGGTGCGTAATTTTCCTATCTTGTATTTTCAGCAAAACACAAAGAAAACTGAAAGCACTGGTTAGGGCGAAGCTCTCACGAGTCTGCACTGAGGTAGTGTAGTCTAGTGTGCACAGAATCTTTGGTTTCTCCGTTTTGTGCTTTGATGACACCAGATTTCGAGGTACATGAAGCTGATGCCTCTGTCTCTAGTTCTCTGCCTGCCTGCTAGAGTGCCATCAGATGTGCAGTTTGGTCAGTGTTTTTCCAGGATATAATTCCTGTCATGTATGTGCTCTCACTGTTTTTATTTATACTGCGCTGCTACTGTTATGTGCCACCCTAATGGCCCGGATCATGCCGAAAACAGTCCCTGGGACCAGTGCGCCACCTGGTTAACAAATAATTAAATGAAATTTCACGGTCTTAGGGAGCAGTGGATTCAGACACCTTGTCAGGGTTGGTGCCATCATCGGTGCCGACTCTGGTGCCATCCATGTCATCAGTGCCACTGTTTGGCACCTCTGATGGTGCCATGTCCCACTACTGTGCCATCATCCATGTTAATCATCAGTGCCATTGCCAGCCTCAGTGCTGGTGCTGCCTTCGGTGCTGAAGCTGGTGTCAAGTAATGCCTTGGTGCTGCTATCTGTGCTGCCTTGCAATGCTACCTCCGTATGAATTTGATGATGATAATGTGGTTGTTGGTGCTGACACTGGGCTTAGATTATCAAAGCCCTCATAACTCCTGCTGCTGCAAGACAAAATGACTCCATGTGTCTCCACTTGTGCAGCAGCAGTTTTCCTCAAGCTGAAGTATTTTTAAAAGTGAAGTCAGTTTGTGGCCATCTCCACAATTTATAGCAGCTTGTGGACATTTTGTATTGTAGCTGTGGAAAAAGTTACGCCTGTTGAGACCAGGCATAATATCCTCCACAATTGTGTCTGGCTGAAAATATAAATCTCGTAAGTGCAGAGATTTCAGACGCGTCGGTGGCTGTGGCTGTGGCATGGCACTAGTTCCACAGCATTAAAAATCCGCCCACTGTCTTTGAACCACATTCCCATCCCATTCTCCAGATGATATAGAGAATGATCCCAATCTCATCATTCACGATCTGATACAAATGAAGCATGTCACCTGGACCTAGAAGAGCTGCCTTCCAGCCCCGCAGCATGTACCCCCAGGAGGATATTCCTTCAGTCTCTGCTCAGATATTTTATAAAGTCCTGAATTTAAGGACAGTGGGTATTGATGAGGCTAAAGGCCTTAACTGGAATATTTTAATGTACCCTCTATCCCTGTCTTTAGTCCCACTGATCCAGCCTGCTCTAGAGACTCTCATGGAGGCAGCATGGAGCAGGCCAGCTTTTATTCTGGCAGTTCCTTGATTTCCAGCTGAGAATGCCTGGTACCTGGACAAAGCTGATGTATTATATCCAGTCTCTAGTGGATGCTACTGTAATTATAGCTACAACTGACACGTCAGTCACCACCAAAGAGATCACTGCCGAGCCTCCTGATAAAGAGTCCCACAAGACTGATAACATGGGTAAATGGGTGTTTGCTTCAGCCACATTAGATATTTATGTTGTAGGCTACCAGGCCCATACCTGGAGGTATGAGAACTCCTTATGAAATAAACGAGACTTCGTGGAAGCTTGTGGAGTCCTCAGAGCAAGACTTCCTGCAGTTATTACTCAGGACTCGGAGATTAATAATCACCAGTTGAGGGCTGCTATGGATTCCTCCAGTGCAGCAGAATGGACTTCAGGACCAATCTTCACAACTGATTCACACCAATGGGTTCTGAGCTAGAGGTGCCTGGACCCTGTGGGAGGCAGAACTTTGCAGGAAGGCCGTCGCCAAGGCAGGCTGCATGCCTGTGGCACTGCGAGACTAGCTTGCACTGCATGGCTTACACCTCAGCATCAGCCCTCAGCCATCTCCAGTTCGTTTTTTCCTGCTGTCGAGTGTGTTCCATTGATGGTGTCGCCTGAGGGGAGCCAGAATTGCCTATATGACAACAGCTTTCAATTTTCCCAGTCTTGGTGTTTAAAGCTAGTGTTTATTTTAGTGTCAGTTTAGTATTCTAAAAAGAGCATTTTCTGTCAGTTTCTGTCAGCCCACGAAACAATGGTCAAAGACAATGAATGTTGACAATGACAGAAGGGAGCCTCTTCAGGCATGGTGCTGTGGCAGCAGGGCCGTGTTTGGTCCACTTCACTCTCTGAGGGAGGGTTCTGACAGCATGCAGTCCTGTGTTTGGGAGGGTGGGACAATCCTCCCATAAAGCATATCTTTTGGTTCCATAGCTGAAGATGCCTTTTGGACCCACATCTACTCCTGCACTTTGCCAGCACCCCCCTTCCTATCTTTACCTCCCTGCTGGCCCATGACAAATGCCACCCGCTGCAGTACCTCTATTCTTATCCGCCTTCCACCTCTCCTCTCTCTGTCCCCTCCAACCTACCTCCCTTCTCTCCCATCCACTTAGTCTCCTGATTTCACCCTCCTCCTTTCCTTTCCTTCCCAAAGTTTCACCTTATTGTTCTTTTTCATCTACAAGACTATGTGTTGTTCTTTTTTTTAATTTTATAAACTGTTATCTTTGCTTATGATTGTCTCAATTGTACCAATAACGTGGAACCTTTGTAAAAGAGCCTTGGCTCAAAGGTATTTGTAATCCTAGAACAAATAAATAAATAAATAAATAAATAAAATAAACACAAAAGAAGCGGCCCATTCTTGATCCTGGTTGGGGAGCTGACGCCACTCGACCTTGAGTTTTCCCTCTTCCTATCAGAAGGGAAGAAGCGGTAGGTCTGCAGCAGATCCTCAGCATCCGGAGCAGAAGGCCTTCCCTGCACTGTCGGGGTCTGTGACAGTTTCTGCTCATGTTTGTTCAAGGTCTCAGGCCTGGAGATCCTCCGTGTCCTCCTGTGGGGACTCTGGTGGGCAGTTTCATCACTGGGCAGTGGGTATAGCATCTGACTCACTTGTTCCTTCTCGTGGAGCTGGCTTCAGGCTCTGCAGGACCAGTGGCATTGGAGTTGCAGTTGGGACACTTTAGACAGGTAGAGCATTTGGCTTGTGCAATGGCCTCTGGGTCCTTGCCAGCGAGTGTCCCGCCAACGCCTGTTCCACTGGAAGAACCTACTTGCAGTTTCTGTGATCGCTGGACCACTGATGCAGAAGGTGGCACCAAGCTCAGCACTGGGATCAGGTCCAGTGGCCTATTCTGTGCCATGCTCAGTGCTGAGAGAGCCTCTGTGCTGGGCCCAGTCTCTTTGGTGATGCCATCTCTGGCACTGGCTCCCTTTTAGCTGGTGCTGGCATCAACTCCCTGTTTTCTGTTCGCGGTGCTGGGGTCATTGCCAGCTCCTCTCTGTCATTCTCTTTCTGGTTCCTGGAGCTGGGTTAGGCATTTCTATGTCCACCCCTCTCCCAGACCCTCTTTCTGGAGAGGAACTGGAGGAGAATGAGGCTGACCCGAACTCATTATTTCTGAGGGTGGTGACAAAGACTCTTTTTACAGTCTGGATAACTCAACTCTAGTCCCTTCTACTTTACCACAGGAGGATTTTCTTTTCAGGCTCTTCTTCCCAACAAAGGTCCAGCTCCCAATACAATGCACAGGGAATGCCAGCTCACCCAGCAACTAACACACCAAAATCTGGCCAATGGAAAATCATGTACACAATGCTTCGAGTCTGGGAAACAAGATCCCAGACCTGCAGGCAATAATGACAGAGGCTAAACTGGACATAGTAGCAATTAGCGAGATGTGGTTTACCAGTAACCACACTTGGGAGACTTCAGTACCTGGCTATGTACTGTTCAGAAGAGACAAGGTGCAAAAGTGAGGGGTGGAGGGCTCTGTATGTCAATGAAAATATCAAAGCTACAGAAATTCAGAGTACACATAAGGAGCCAGAAGAACTGTGGTCACCCTGGAAACAGGTAATGGGACAGCATAAGAACTGGGGTTGTCTACAGGCCCCCAGACCAGGGGAGGACGAGACACATTACTGTTAGAAGATATACAAAACATAACAGCTAAAGGGAGGTTCTGATAATGGGAAACTTCAACATGCCAGATACAGATTGGTCAATACCAGCAGGAACATCTGCCAGAACTAGACACATGGTGGATTCCTGCAGGGGAAGGCCTCAAACAACTGAGCAACAACCCACAAGAGACAGGGCTATCCTCGAACTAGTACTGACTAACAGGAAAGGATTACAGATCTCCAGGTAGAAGGTCACCTGGGGGCCAGTGACCATCACATGGTATGGTTCAATTTGGCACTTCAACTAAATCGTCCCATTCCAAGGCAAAATATGGGACTTCAGAGGAGCTGACTTTGATAAGATGGCCAACAGAGTTAAGCTAGCCCTGGCAAAAAGAAATACAGGTGAGGGGGTACAGGCAAAGTGGGCATGCATTAAGGATGCAATACTTGAAGCAACATCCCATTGTGTTAGAAAAGGAAGTGCAAAGAAGAAGGAAACCACTTTGGTTCTCAAAAACAGTAGCAGAAAAGGTCAGAGCCAAAAGGCTGGCCTTCAGAAAATATAAGGAACACAGCGGATGAAGATAGGAGGTATGCCAAACTTCCCTAAGGGAAGCAGGGAAGGCAGTAAGGCAGGCAAGGGCCCAAACCGATGAAACACTAGCACAAACAGTAAAAGAAGGTGACAAGACTTTCTATAGATACATTAGTGAAAGGAGAAAGTCCAGAGGGAGTATTGCTAAGCTTAATGGAGAAAAGGGAGCATGTGAGGAGGAGGAGGATCATGTAAAAAGCATCTATCCTAAATAGATACTTTTGCTTAGTATTTACTGAAGAGAAGGTAGGGCAGGGCCCACAGCTCAGCACCATGGACACGGGGGAGGGAGGTGAGCACTACTCCTTCACAAAAGAAAGGGTCTTACAAGAGCTTGCTAAGCCCAGGGTGGATAAGGCAATGGGACCTGATGGCATACATCCCAGGGTACTTAGGAGCTAAAGGTGGAACTAGCAGAGCCATTAGCAGAACTGTTTCGTGAGTCTCTGAGCACAGGAGAGGTCCCAGAAGACTGGAGAAGGGCTCATGTGATCCCGCCCACAAGAGTGGTAGCAGGGAGGAGGCAGGGAACTCACAGACCAGTCCGTTTTACCTCAGTAGTGGGCAAGATTATGAGGCACTCCTTAAGGAAAGGATAGTGCAACACCTGGAATCCATAGGGCACAGGATCCAAGACAGCATGGGTTTACAGAAGGAAGGTCCTGTCAAACTAATCTCATAGATTTCTTTGACTGGGTAACCAGAGTGGTGGACCAAGGGGAGCAGTTGATGTCACCTACCTTGACTTCAGCAAAGCTTTTGACACTGTTCCACATAGAAGATTGATAAATAAGCTGGTAGGCTCAGGGTGGTCAGAAGTTGGTCAACTGGGTGGCAAACTGGTTGACGGGCAGAAAACAGAGAGTGGTGGTAAATGGTATACAGTCAGAAGAGATGCAAGCCACAAGTGAGGTACCTCAGGATCAGTCCTGGGGCCAGTCCTCTTCAACATCTTCATTAATGACCTTGCAGATGGACTAGAGGGTAAGGCTTGTCTGTTTGCAGATGACACCAAGATCTGCAACAGAGTAGATGATCCAGATGGGGTGGGCAGAATGAGAAGAGATCTGGATAAACTAACAAAATGGTCAGAAAACTGGCAACTGGGATTTAATGCAAAGAAGTGCAAGATCATGCACATAGGGAAGAGAAACCTGAAGCCACCTATAGGCTGGGAGGAGTTGCTAGCAGTCACAAAGGAAGAAAGAGACTTGGGCATCATCATCACTGATGACCTGAAATCATCCAAGCAGACCTCTAAAGCAGTAGGCTATGGGGTGTTAGAGTGTATTAGTAGGGGTATCACAAGTCATAAGAGGAGGTAATAATCCTCTTTACAAGACACTGGTTAGGCCTCATCTGAATTACTGTGTGCAGCATTGGAGGCCACACCTTCACAAGGACATTAACCAAATTGAGGCAGTCCAGAGAAGGGCAACCAAAATGGTGCAGGGACTGCATCAGAAGACATATGAGGACAGATTAACAGAGCTCAGTATGTATACCCTGAGCAAAGGAGGGAGAGAGGTGATATGATCGAGGCATTCAAACACCTTAAGGGCATTAACAAGTGAAAGAGTCTAACATGTTTAAATATAAGAAAATAGAAGGACAAGAGGACACAGCATGAGATTAGAGGGGGCCGATTAAGGGGAATGTGAGGAAACCTTTTTCACAGAAAGGGTGGTGGATGCATGGAATGGCCTACCTCAAGAAGTGGTGGCTATGAATACAGTGCAGGGCTTCAAACAGGCATGGATAGGCATAAGGGAGCAAACAAATGAGTATGAATAGATAGGCCACTGACAGAGCAAAGGCCGATGGCACATTTATAAGGTAGAAAGAAATGGGCAGACTGGATGGCCTTTTGAGTGTCCTTAGCTGCCGCCAACTTCTGTGTTTCTATGTTTCTATGTAACTACTCACGATATTTCACCCAAACACAGGCTGTTCTTTTTGAAACCTATGAGTAAAGTGTTATATTTATAACATCTTTTGCCTGGAGAGTTTTATCTGTATCCACTATGGTGTGCCGAGACTGTTTTAGACATTTCCATTGTACCAGTCAACCTTATACCTCCGTGGACCAGCTCTACATCTATTCCTGCTGTCTGTCGGTAGATAGACCGTAAGTATGCAGCCTAAAGACAGGCCTATTCTGTCTTCCCAACCTATTGCTGACAGCAATTTTGTGGTGAGTGTGACCAGTGAAGCAACTAGAATCAGTATACGTTGAAATCTGTCCAGCAGCAGCAAAATACTCTACAGCAGAAGGCCCAAGAAATGAAAGTTCCCAGCATCTCCTCTGATGGGATGCTGGCCCTGTGCCCACCCTACTGCCCTGGCTGGATGATACTTCTCCAGTGAAGAAGTGATTAACTCGCTGCATCAGAAATGGAAAATGTTCACCATAGAAAAGTGGGTCTTGAAAATTATGTGAGGTGGTTACTTTTGAGTCTGTAGAGCACCTCCAGCTCATTCACCAGGGAAGTGGCATCAGATGACATGGCAAGATCACCAGCACCACTGTACTCCCTAACGCACTTAGTGACCACTCCCCTGTCCTCTGCTCCTGGTCATGCAAAGCCCTAAAACCCCCTAAAATAGTACAGCAATGTAAACTTGCCTCCCAAAATCACACCTCCATTCATGGGACTGGTCCCTCTTAATGAATACCCCGATCCCGATCGAGCCCTCGACCTCTTTGTTCTTACCTTCAATGCTATCTATGACTCCTTTGCCCCACTTGCTAAAAGGGTGGTCAAAGGCAACCCTGCACCTTGATCAGTAGCCACCTACAGGCCCTGATGCGAACTCAAGACTGCCATGGCACCTCTCCAATGAGACCTGCCTGCCATCTGACTGACAAAGGTACAAAGAGGCCTGAAACAAATGCACATGGGCCTTCACCAAGCAAAAGCAGAATATTACAAATCTTCCCTTACCTCAACCTGGGGCTCAGGGTGCAAGTTCTGGAATAATATTAAAAACATCTGTAACCCTAGATGGCGCTATCCCAGGGGCTACTACCCCTGCCTGATTTGCCACTTACAGGTTGAGGGGCCTGGATCCAATGGCGGGTGCTCCACCCAGAGGTCAGGGTTTGCAATAGTTAAACTAACTTGGTCACAGCCCTCTGGGACACTGCAACCCCTTTCTTCCCACTAGTGGCCCACACAATATATCAGAATTACCTTCACAGTATACACTTACCCCAGGTCTGGTTCCGCACTGGGACCTCCTGTGAAATGAGATACAGTGCAACAATCACAGTACAGTACTTTAACATAGACAAATACCTCAGGCAGTATAACTTTGCTGAAACAAGCAGCTCTGATTTATTTAGGGGATATAACAAGGACAGGGGGAAATCAGGTTAATTAGCTTATCACTCTAATAATCACTTATGGCTCTGTGCACAGGCCTATCCCTATCAGTTACTGTCCCTGGGTACCCAAGCCCTAGTGGCTAGTCCAAACTGTGCAGCTGGTAGGGGCCCTTTCACACAGAGAAAGGAGAATTAAACAGTCAGCAGTACAGTAATTCCATTTGGATTTAATGTGGCATTCAACAGGAGCGCACCCTGACTAGTAATTACGACTCCAAATAAGATAGGGTCCTTCAATGTCAGCAGGGGCTCACTTGAGGTACACAAACCCTTCACACATTTATATAAAAGAAAGCACTATACCAGGCAGGCTGCATCTGTATCCCGATCGCAATTACTGCACAATACCTGGAGAACACACAGCAGATTCAGTTCCTGACAGACCGAGTGCAATTTTCAGCAATTCTTCCAGTCTTCTACAGGGTGAGCCTGGTTTCTACTCTTCAGAGATCCTTTGATTCTTTCTACAGGACGGATTCAGTCCTAACAAGCTGCAGACCGAACTCTGGGCCTTACACGTTTTTGACTAAAACTGCACACTGAAAAGCACAGGGCTCCTTCCTTCTTCACTGCCAAAGCTCAACTGAAACTCCAACCGACAAACCGGGCACTTCCTTTGAGTTCCTCCCAGTTCTTGACTGGATTGGCTGTCACTCACAATAGACCTGCTGTTGGTCCAAAAGGCACTGAAGTCTAAACTACATCTCCCAGAGTCACTGCCCATACAATCCTCTTGTGGCTGGCTCAGATTATGAGTCCAAGTTCTGATTCGTCCAAGGCACCATTTTAGAGCTAGCTTACCCCACACTGATTGGTCCAGTTTAGCAGTTCAAAACTAGAATGGGAACTAGCAGACACAGTTCTGACTGCAAAGAAGCAGGTTAGACAAACTGTAATTTCATTATTACTCTAAATAATTTCTGGCAAACAGTTACATCTTTCAGATAGGTTCCTTTGCACTCTAGTGACTGCAAAATGAAGTGAATTGGCAGCAGCTTGAGTGGTACTCAATCAAAGAAACACACAGTCCCCATACAAACTAATTATGTTTGCAAGCAGACAGCTCTTAAAGAGACAGTACCAGAGGTTCTAAAACACTCACTGATAAATGGCTTAAATGCCAAACACCATTCAGGCTTGGAGCATTCAAGCAAGCTCCTGGAAGTCTTTTGGGAACCCCCATTTGCAGGGGGTTACATCTATGGCAAGAGAACCATAACCACCCAGTCTGATAAAGGTCGAGGATGCCTGACCACGGACCCCACCCATATTGCTTCAGCCTTTAATCACGCCTTCTCTAATCTCAGCCATGTCCTCCCTCCCAACTTCTTTGACCCTCCCACCCACTCCCCTACTACCCCTTCAGCAGCCTCCTCCTTCCACCTTTGTTAAGGCCATCCCCATGTCAGCCAAGCCTTATCTAGAAAGCCCTAAGCCACTCCTATTACAGTAGTGACTCTCTGGACCCGAGACTCCTCCGGCTCACTCTTGATGAGGCACTCCCACCCCTCACCCACATTCTCCTCCGCCACTCTGCCAAGGAAACTCCCTCTCGTGGAAATCTGCCTCCATCACTCCCATACTTAAAAGCGGTGACTCAGACTGCCACAAACAACTATCGCCCCATCTTTATCCTCTCCCTCATCGAAGCGCATGAACATATTGTCTCTGACCATCTCCAGAACACCTTAACAAACATGACCTGCTCTGTAAACAGCAGCATGGCTTTCACAAAGAGCATAGTACCGCAAAGACCTTCCAGGAATTTACCACACTGCAGACTCGCTTTAGACAGAGGTCACATCTCAGGTGCTATCTTTGTTGACCTCTCTAAGGCATTTGACACTGTCAACCACTCTCTCTTACTTAACACACTTTCCAACATTGGCTTCTCTCAGGATGCCCCTCGGCTAGATTCTGGACTACCTGTGGATCACTACCAACAGGTCAAAATTGGCACCGCCCTCTCTAGCAGACTACCAGTCCGTTCTGGTGTCCCCTAGGGTCCATCCTCAGTACTCTACTCTTCAGTCTCTTTCTTAACTCCCTCCCTCGTCCTGCTCTGGCAATCTACTACTGTATGCAGATGATGCCGTCCTTTTTCCTCCAATCTGATCCTTACTCTAGTACACAATTCCCTCCAGTCCTCCTCTCTGACACCGAAATATGGTTCCATGCAGCATCTTACACTAAATTACAAGAAGACTAAAGTCATGTACTTCTGTCATCAGCTGAACTCCCAGAAGGCACTCTGCCCTAAAATCCTTACCTCCAGTGGCACCCCTTGGGGAAGTGGAAACTTTCAAATGCCTGGGCATAACGCTGGACCCTGACCTAAACTTCCACCAGCACATCCATCTGCTGTCCACCGCCTCATTGTCCGCCTTGGAATCCTCTATCGCCCAAACACTGTCTCACCCCTGAAGCTCTTTGGCTCTGTCTCCTCCTCTCTCCTGTCCATCCTTGACTATGGCATACTTATTTATGCTTCTGCTAACACATCGGCCCTAGGGAGACTCCAGCTCTCCTGAACAAAGCCTGCCATCTTGTCCTCAGCTGTGATCCCACACACACTTGCTCTCTATACACCAACACTAACTGGCCGAACCTTGATAGTAGAATAGGAGTTCCACACATGCCTTATGGCCAAAAGATCACCCTGGGTCATGCTTCCGCTGGCCTCTCCCTATTATCCAGCCGGCCTTACTCAAGAACCACCCATAGCTCAGGCAAACTTCTTTTCTCAGTTCCCAGGTGTCGAACCTCCCAACTCCAAAGATCTTTCAGCCACAGGCCCCCTCCTTGCTGAACTGCCTTCCCAGTACACTTGCCAACATAACCAGAATTTCAAAACCTTACTCAGAGACCATCTCCAGTCCTCCACCCCGTGCATCTGTCATTAACCTCCTGCCCCTCCCTGACAATGGCCCTGGCCTGTACTCCTCCCTCCTCCACTTCTTTTGCCTCTACCTGCTCAGCTCTTTCTGAGCCTTTCATTCTAAACTGACTTAATCTAGTCCTGGTATTTCTCCTCTGGGTATGACTGTTAGCCAGTTACATTATTCGCTGTAACAAGTCTTTTCTGAATTATGTTTTACTGTTGTACTGTCAAACTAAATGTGACGTGGAGCCTTTATAAATGAGTCTTTGACTCAAAGGCACTTTCGAATAAGCAATAAATAAATAAAATAAACAAATGGCAGGTCTTCATGCCCTTGAAGTAGCAGGGCTACTGCAGAACAGGGCAGTAGTAAAAGTGCCAGAAATAGGGAATAACATGGTCTTCTCCTCCAAGCAGGGCTTCAGTTAACTCCATTTTGGGAGTATTTGACTTCAGAAATAAGCAAAACTTCCAAAATAAAGAGGGAGGAAGTCATTGACTTCAGATGTAAAACCAAATATTAGATGACTTCCAAAATTGCAGGCATGAAAGTCAGAAATGATGGACTTTTCTGAAAGAAATTGTATTTTACCACTGATTTATTATGTTAACATCCATAAATCTGTCCATCCTAGAATACTGACTTCCAAAAGTGGGATCCTGAAGTATTTTGACTTCAAAAAATTGGAGTGGCTTCCAGATTTGAACTCCTGGAAGTTTTAGACTTCATTGAAAATAAATTAACTGAATCCCTGCCTCCAAGTACTGTCTTTTCCCCAAAACATTGCTAGAATGCTTCCTATTCTCAACCTCAGCCAACTAAGGCCTTGTACACACTAGGGAGCTTAAAACGGTTTAACTGCCTTAAACTGTTTAAGCTCCCAGAACATGGTTACCATCCACACTGTAACACGATTACAATCGTGTTCTAAAACCCTACTAAAGAGGTAGTGTTTAACATAGTTTTACATAAACACTGTTCCCTTAATCTGTGTTAACAGCTGTGTGTGTACAAACTGTACTGTAACATGGGTTGAGGCAACCAGTTGTATTGAGAAAACTTTTTTTTTTTTGCTTTCCTGCAGGATTCAAAAACTAACGGTACTGCTGAGTAACATAGAAACATTGAAACATAGGCTTTGATGGCAGATGAGGACCGCTTGGCCCATCTAGTCTGCCCATTTCCCTACCAGGATAGGGCCGCAGATCCTAGTTAACCCACAGCCTATTTCTTCCTACCCCCACAAGAATTGCCTTATGTCTGTCCCATGCATTCTTGAATTCTCCCACAGTTTTAAACCTCACAGCCTCCTCAGGAAGGCTGTTCCATGCATCCACTACCCTCTCTGTGAAATAATACTTCCTCACATTGCCCTGAACGCCCCTCTATCTTTAAATTGTGTCCCCTTGTTCTTGCACGTCTTTTTTTGAAATATCTACCCTCTTGGAATTTGTTGATTCCACTGAGGTACTTAAAGTTTCTATCATGTCCCCCTCTCCTTCTTTCCTCAAGGGTATACATATTAAGCTCCTTTAGTCTCTCCTCAAACGGCTTTTCTTGCAGACCCTGCACCATTTTAGTTGCCCTCCTCTGGACTGCCTCTATCCTGTCTATGTCCTTGCAGAGATGGGGTCTCCAGAATTGGACACAGTACTCCAGATAGGGTCTCACCAACTGTCTGTACAGAGGGATAACAACTTCCTGTTTTCTGCTGCTGATGCCTCTCCCTATGCATCCCAGTATACCCCAGCCCTCCCTACTGCCTTCTCACATTGCTTGCTAACCTTAAGGTCATCTGATATGATTACCCCCAGGTCCCTTTCCTTTTTTGTTGTTGTTACTACCCCCATTGTGTATTCTTCCCTAGGTTCTTGTTTCCCAGGTGCATTATTTTGCACTTCTTTGCCTTGAATCCTAGCTGCCATACTTCTGACCATTCCTTCAACCTTGCCAATCCCTTCTCATCCTTTCCACGCCTCCTTGTGTATCAACCCTGTTGCAGATCTTTGTGTCATCTGCAAGGGCATACTTTTCTTTCAGTCCCTCTGCAATGTCACTTATGAAGACATTAAAAGGACTGGACCCAATACTGACCATAGGTACCCCACTAGTAACCCCTCTTTCTTCAGAGTGGACTCCATTTACAATTACCTTCTGTGTCCTGTTGTGCAGCCAGTGTTTTACCCAGGCTACCACCCTGGGACCCACTCCCAGGCTGGTTAATTTGACTATTAATCTTTGTGTGGGACTGTGTCAAATGCCTTGCTAAAGTCTAGGTAGGCCATGTCCACAGCCCTTCCCTGATCTACTACTTTGGTCACCCAGTCAAAGAAATCTATTAGATTTGTCTGACATGACCTTCCCACTGTGAACCCATGCTACCTTGGGTCCTGTGCCCCACTGGCCTCTAGGTACTCAACTATTCTTTTCCTTCAGAGTGACTCCATCACTTTCCCTACCACAGAGGTCAGACTGACAAGTCTGTAGTTTCCCTGCCTCTGTCTTGGTCCACTTTTGTGAAGGGGAATCACATCTGGTTTCCTCCAGTCCTCGGGTACCACCATCCTCCATGATTTATTAAAAAGAGTAGCCAGTGGTTTCACTAGGTTCCCCTTAATTCTTTTTAGAATTCTGGGGTGAATTCCATCAGGCCCCATTGCTTGTCCACCTTCAGTTTTAGGAGTTCTTGCAGAACCCTTTCTTCTGTGAAAGGACTGGGATCGAGCCCCCTATCAAGAGTGTTTCTGTTAATTGGATTAGGCACTCTCCTCCGCTTTTGTGAATACTGAGCAGAAATATTCGTTCAGTATCCCTGCTTTTCACTGTCCCCTCTGCCCACCCACTGTTCATTCTATTCAGCCTCACTATCCCTCCCTTTGTCTTTCATTCGCTGATGTACCTATAAAAGGTTTTATCCCCTTCTTAACCGAGTTGGCTATCTTTCCTCAGTTTGGGCCTTTGCTATTCTGACTTTCCTCCCTGCTTCCTTCTGCCTTAACTGGTACAGCTCTCTGTCCTGCTCCTTCTGTGTTTCCTTATACTTCAGGAATGCTATCTTTTTCTTCCTGACTTTCACAGCCACCTCTTTTGAGAACCATAGTGGCTTTTTCTTTCATTTTGATTTGTTTATTTGCTTTCACACAAAGGCTTGTTACCTCTGTGATGGCAGTTTGATGATTCCCCATTGTTGCTCCACACCTCCTTCTAGCCTGTTTGCTAGTGCTTTTCTGAGGCACTCTCCCATCTTACCAAAGTCAGCCCTCCTGAAGTCCAGTACCCTCACTTTTGTATGGCTTGACTCTGTAGCTGAGTTTTATGTGAACCACACTGTTTGATGGTCACTTGTTCCCAGATGGCAACCCACTTCTAGATCTGAGATCCTCTCTCTGCCCCTGTTTGAAGTCACGAGGTATAAATTGCCCCTCACAGTGGGTTCGAAACTAGCTGTCTGAGGCCTGCCACCTTTAGGGCATCAAGAATGGCCCTGCTCTTGGATGTGGCTGCAGCAAATGTGCTCCAGTTAACATCTGGCATATTCAGGTCTCCCATCAACAGTATCTCCCTTTCTCTGCCGTTCTAAGAATGCCTTCTATCATATCCTTGTCCATTCCCTTCCCCTGACACAGGGGTCTGTACACAACCCCTGTGCGGTTGTGGTGCCCTTTCCAGTCTCCAAGGTGACCCACAGTGCCTCCTCTCCTCCTATTTACTCTTTTGTGCAGATGCTTTTATCCCTTCCTTTACATGAGAGCTACTCCTCCCCTCTTCTCCCCTGCCTGTCTCTCCTGTAGGTTGTGTACCCTGGTATGTTAACATCCCAGTCATGGTTCTCTGTGTACCATGTTTCTGTGACTGCTACGATATCCAGGCATCCCTCTTCCATCAAGGCCACCAGCTCAGGGCTTGTTGCCCAGACTACAGACATTGGTACTCATTACCCTCCATTTCCTGATGGCCTTACTCCTTTTGCCCCATCCCTGTCCTTCTTGCATTTGTCACTTTCTCCATTTGCCCTGCCCTTCTCCTTATCGACACATCTATGTTGGTGTTTACCTTTTACTACCCGTGATTTTTTTTGGGGGGCTAGAGTTTTCCCTGTTCCTTTCAAGTGCTCCCTTGGCTGGTTTAAATGCTTTCCAATGAAGCATTTAAACCTATCACCTAGATTCTGGTTCCCTTCCTGGACAGATGCAGCCCATCATGCCAGTATAGGCTTGCATCACTCCAGATGGACCCCAGTCCCCAGTGAAGCCAAATCCCTGAGCTCCACATCAGTTTTCAACCACTGATTGAATTCCATGGTGCTGAACACACCCTAGCCTGTCCTACGCCATAGATGGAGCAGCACCTCCGAAGGTGACCATGCGTGCTACTTGTCTAAGGCCCTCCCAATTCCACAAACTCTTCCTGCACTTCTCTAATCCCTTTCTTAGCCAGGTCATTTGTCCCTAGGTGGACAATGACATCCAGCTCCCTCCCTGTGCAGCTGCTCCAGCAATCCTGAGGATTAGCTCCCTGTCCCTCAAGCCATGGCACCAGGCAGGCACTCACCTCCCTCTCCTTCCTCCCCAGTTCTATTTTCCTAACAATGAGTCCCCCACCAGGAGTTGTTTCCTTCCCCTGCGGGTGCCCTGCCACCATCCTGTGGGTCTCCTTTGTGGAGGTTCTAACATCCTCCTTGGTGTCCACTGCGGGTGCCTCCATGGAGGAACCACACTTTGCCAGAATAGCATAGGAATTGTGGAGAGGGGTACAGCTGGAGGGATGCCTCTGTTCCACCCTCACCCTCCCTGGGCCCACTGTGGTCCAACCGCTCCCTTTCTTGGTAACCTCTGAGAGTAGCGGCAGTGGCATTGGTGGTCCCTGGATGGAGAGGAGGTTCCACAAATCCTGGCCAACTCAGCCTAGAGATGAGCAACCTCTCCCTCAGCCCAGAGAGGTGCCTGCAGATGGGACAACACCGTATCCTCCAGAATGTCTCCCGGCGGAGACTGCTGCTCCACAGCCACTGCATTGCACCACTCCCATCATGTCTTTTTCTGGCCCCTTAACAGTTTGCAATCCATACTCTTTCTTCTGTTTTTCTCTCTCTCTTTCTTTACTTTCTTTCTGTGTGCCCTTTCAGCTCCTGATTGTCTTGTTCTGAGACAAGAATATCCTATATTTCTCAGTAGACCCTTACTTGCTCAGAGGCAGACCTCCAGCAGCTAGAGGGGGCGGAGAGCTACTCTTGCCCTTCTAGGATGGTGGGTCTTTTGTGGCTCTGTTATCACTCACTTCCTGCTCCCAAACAGGAAGTTCTTGTTGTCAGTCAAATTCTGTGCCTATAAAAGTAGAACTAGCTTTGGGTGGGAGGGAAGGAGAGGCAATATAGTCCCAGTCGAGAAGTCCAGTCACACAGCAGTCCTTTCTCCTGGTGTCTTCTGCCAAGCTCCTAGCAAAATCTTTCTAAGGCAGTCTTTAAATGTAGCTTCCTTCTAGCTAAGCCACTCCCCTACTTACTAGATCGTTCTACAAGCAATTTAAACCTCACAGCTATCAAGTCCTTTCAGTCACCTGAGATTTACACCTAGGTAACTGTTCAGATAACCATTCAGTTCAGTTAACTCAGACAAACACACACTTTTTTGTTTTGTTTGTTAGTTTTTTACCCTAAATTAAAGTTCCAAGTACAAGAGTTCTACTTCTTTGGTCCCAGTAGAGAGTCCAGTCACACAGCAGTCCTTTCTCCTGGTGTCTTCTGCCAAGCTCCTAGCCAAGTAGGCAAGGGATTGCGGATCCACCCGATGTATTTTTTCCCACAATCCCTTTCAGGTCCTGATCATGGGTATCCCACCATGTACGGCACCCACATAATGCTTTGAGGGTGGGTGCCGCGGTCATCGCCTGGGAACCTGCTCAGGATAGCATGGTTGTCAGAAATGCGGTGTGGGCGGCTCTGACAACACGTGCTATGGACCAATTTATAAAGCGTTCTTTACAACATTTTAAAATTGGTCCCTAGTGTGTGCACGGGCCTAAATGTCTACATTAAGTAAAAAGTTCATGGGATATCTGCTTCCCTATTTGAAAACCCATGACTGGCTAGTGCCCCTGGATATGCAAGGTGCTTATCAGCATATTCTTTTCAGCCCCAGCCACGACAGATACCTTCACTTTGGTGTAGGTCTCAAACTCCGTCAGTTCAGAGTCCTGCCAAGAGTCCTGCCATTTAGGCTTGCTTCCACGATGCATGTCTTTACAAAGTGCTTTGCAGATCTTCCAAGAATCAGTCTTCACCATTAATTCCCACTTAGCTTGTCTGGCCCAGAGGCACTAACACCTGATGGGAGCAAAACTTTTGACCGGCAGCCAGCAACAGCTACTGGGCACGGTGCAAGTGCATTCCTTAGCATGGTGCTGCATGTTTGCCAATAACTATTGCCAGCTCCCTTACCAGCGTAAGTTATGTTTTCCCACGGTCAAGGGCACACCTTGGGAGCATCACTTCAGTTCATCTGGTCACCTCAACCTTTTCTACCTGCATTGCCATGCTTTTGTATAATTCTCGGCATCATCTGCCATTTGTTTTTTCTGCAATGCTGAAATCTGAAAGAAAGGGGCCACATCAAAAGAAAGTCCGACAGCTGCCCATCATGTGCCATTGCCCATGTTTGCACAAAATGGCTAAGATGATCCTGCATCAGACTTTTGTGGCCTGCTTTTAACCAGACACGATATGAATGCTTTCAATGTCAGCTTCTCTATGAACCATCGAACTTTACTTAGTAGGCAAGTGTCACATGCAAGTGTCCAAGATAAGAACCTTAGGCCTTTTCCCTGAGCCTTTTCCCAGAACAACTGGTTTCGTGAAAGCACAGAGCTCTCCTTGACCTCACTGCACTGAGGTGTCTGACACTCTGGTGAATGAGTCCAGTAGACAGTCAACTCTTTCTGGGCTGTCGACTGAATTCTTCACAGTCTGTCTGCCTTGGGCAGCAGATGTCCCATGTAGTGATGCCAAAGCTATATGCTTGGTCTACACTACTCGACATTGTCTTTTGGTGTCACCTGTGTTGTTGTCACCATTCATGGCAAAGATATGGCAGGTGACTCTAAGGATAACTCTGGTCCTCCTTCTGCCACTGTTCATGGTGTTGAGGAGGGATGGGCACTGAGTTTTGTCCAGTCAATGCTTGTTCAGAGATTGTCATTGTCAGTGGAGTTGCCAGCAGCGTCGAGAGAATGGTATGGCTCTGGACATGCCGACAAAGGTGGTAAGACATGGTGTTGATCCTGGTCTCAACTCCGAGCAAGGTGCCAATTACCATGACATGTGGGAGGTCATCTCCAACTCCGGTGTCACCCATGACACTGAGGAAGGTGATGACAACCAAGCATGATGTTGAAGTCAGCACAAAGTGAGGGGCAAGGACAATGCTGACCATGGTGATGGAGGAGAGCCTATCCCTAGGACATCACTTATTATGAGCTCAGTGCCAGGAGGCGCACTGGCTCATATCAAATGATGACTTGGAAGATGCTTTTCTCTGTAGTGAATGGACAGCATTGTCACTGGTAAGGACTAGTGTCACCCCATGGGAGCTGTATGGTCTGATCTCCTCACCTTGGGGTTCCCCTATGGTGACTAATTCGAACACTCCGCAGATGTGGGGATACCCTTCAAGTGATGCTGCTAGGCTCCTCCCTCAAGGAAGACCCCTACACAGTTCTGCAGCCAAGTATAAGGCCACAGAGACCTGAAGTCTCCACCCTTCTAGAGGGACTGTGTTGATTCCTGGAAAGGTAGCTCTCATTGATACAGTAGGCACTGAAAGGCATATAATGTGGGAACAACACCAGGCATGGGTCAATGCCTTAGATGCTTAGATGATTGATATAGGGAGTTGGACATGGCCCAGTCCAGGCCCTTCTCTCCAGTACTGACCCTACCTAGAGGCAGTGTCTTGTCTCCATCTACATTCTCCAGTGAGAACAATGAATCATCTGTTTGCCTCCCTTCTGCTGCCGAGTACACTGTGTACCAGCAATTCCTAGTGGAGATGACCCAGTCTCTTGACCTCAAAGCCTATACAAGCTACAATCAGGAAGCCCTGCCATTGTGATTTCCTGCAGTACCCAAAATTGACACTGTAGTCATTTCTCCTTGGCTTAGGGCCATGAAGGAGGCATCTAAGGCAGTGTGGAGGTGTCCACCCCTCCAATCCTGCTATCCTTAGAGACCTCCTCACGCAGTATCACACACACACAGGTTCTGCAAATAAGGTACTTTGCCGTCTTTGGGGCTTCAAGTACTGCAGATGCTGTCAGATCCTCAGGGCCTCATGCTTGACTGACTCCCAGATGCAGATTCTGCTCAGATAGAGGCTGTTGGGAGGAAGGCTTTCACATCACATGTGTCCACATGTGCATCTCTGCACATCAGGCACATATGGTGACCTATAACTGTCACCTATTGTTGCAGCAAGACAGCCTGTTAGCTACACTGCCACCAAGAAAGACAGTCAGGTAGGCTATTGACCTTTCTACCTGGGGCTGGAGGTAGCACAGACCAGTCAAGGGCATTGTACGACACCAACAAGGTAGCCTCCAGATGGGTGGAAACCCGCAGTCTGCATCAGGCAGACAGCATGGCTTTATCTCTCCTGACATGTAGCTGTTTGCCCTGCTTAAGAGGCTTAACTCACATTTCCAGGAGGTTCACTTCTCCCTAGGGTCATGCGAGCACTGTCAGGGAACCCTCATGCTCCTGCACCACAGGAGCCACCACCTGGCCCTTACTAGTCTCAGTTCTCACCAGACCTGTGAGGAGCCCTGTCCGCAGCTGTTCTCCCCTATGCAGCGGGCTGAGGATATCTTTTACCCTCAGGGTGAGCCATCTCCTCCCTTAGGAAGAAGGGAAAGCTTGGTACTCTGACCAATAAGTGGGAATCAATGGTGAAGACTGATTCTTGGAAGAGATGAAAGTTATGTATTTATTGTAACTGTTGACCTTCAGAATATCTTCACCATTGATCCGATCCCCACCACCACCATCACCACCATTCCCCACTCTAGAAGAGCCAGGGCTTCTGGGCAGCTCACCCTGTTTCTGTTTTCTGGTACTATTTAGTGCCACATGTCTCTTCAGTTGTCTACCCATGGGTAACTTGCTAAAACAAGTGGGAGGGTGGTAGCTTGGAAATCTTTTGCTGTGTTCCCCACCCTGACCAAAAAAGCAACCTTACAAAACTGGGATGAGGGTCCTCTTCATGGCTACTACCAACCAAAAAGGGAGATGCGCCTTGCTTCTTTCTTTTCTTCTCTTCTCTGCCTCCTTCTCCTGCATGGGGTCTAGATAATTTTTCTTGAATATACCCTATTGCTAGATGTAACTTGTGCCTCTGGGCACTATCCAAATCTAACTCCACTTGGCAGCAGAACTGCTTATGGAGGGTGCTGAACACTGGACGGGATCAAGTTGTTCTAGCCTTGCTCAGGGTACATACCTATTACTGCAGGAGAAGCAGGTCACTTTCTCTAATCTTTGTTGTTCTGGACATGCAGGGCTATTCCTATTGGTTGTTATGCCCCTTTCTCTCCTATGCTAGCTGGGCTATTATCTACAGCCCATAGGGGCAACTGGTAGGATGGACACATCTCGACTCCCTCGGGCTGTTCAGCCCTACAACTCCACAAGCAATAGAGACTCATTCATTTTTTCCTCTGGTGGAAAGAGTGGGCATAATTTAACCGATTTTCAGTCCATTCTCTATATGGTGGCATGAGGGTGCCTTTTATGGTCTGTGTGATTGATTCCTGCTTAGGGCACATTAAAGCCATCTCAGTTACAAGGATTCCTAACTGTGGGATGTACCCCTCTTAGTCTACCTGCCAGAGTTACATGCTTTAGAGCTGTTGCCTTAGTATCACTACCCATATGCTGTCTGGCTAGTGGTGTTGAGGCTCTGGTTCCATACTCAGCTTCCTCTTTGTGCCACCTACTGTAGTGTGTCCTTCTGTCTATCTAGAAGGTGGCAGGTTTTATATTGTTGTTTATTTATTTTTCCTGTATTTTATCCCTATCTCTTTGGATTAGAGAATTTCTTTAGCCCTCTATGTATTTTTCCTCACTTTGTTTCTCTCTTGGTGAACTGAACTGAGGTTGGTGAGGAGCTGGCAATTGTTATTGGCTAGTATGTGGCACCATGTGGGGGGTGCAATGGTGCTGTGCCCAGTAGCCCTTGCCAGTCCTGGCCAAAACCTTGCTCCCTTAGGGTCCTAGTGCTCCTGCCCAGACCCATAAGTGGAAACCAGTGGACGAGATAGTCTGGAAGATCAACAGTTACAGTAAGTAATTAATGTTAATTTATAGCAGCACATCTCAGAAAACAGGGATTTCAAGTACTTCCTTAAATGGATGGCAGGCTCAAAAAAGCCAGTCCAGGTAACAATCAGAGACATCAGTGTTGGTTGCATCTCAGTTTCTGACTTCCATGGGAATCTTATAGAATCTGCAAACATTTCATCTGATCCACTCCCAGAGACTGCAGTTCAAAGAAAATATCCTGGGGAACACTCAGGTCTGATGCTTCCTTCTAGAGGACAGGATGGACTCAATAGCCACGTGGTCTGCTATGTCAGAGAATGTTCCCAAATGACAGCACCCACCATGCAGTGAATGCTGGATCTCAGGGCAAACACAGTATCCCTTGCTGGGCTGCACATGGGAACATCTCAGTGGATGTTAGTACACAGTGGTCACAAGCATCCCATTCTCTGAACAATCAATACTGGTGACAAAGTCCTTGACTCCACTCACTCCTGTTGTGGTCCTTGAAGGAGAAGCTTCTTCAGAGCCTCCCTTCTCCCCCACCCCACAGAGCTGCAGGTGACCATTACCACAAATGCTCCATCAGTGGGGTGTGATACGTGTCAGAATCTCCAGACCCAAGTGACATTGTCAGATTCAAGTGTCATCTCCACAAAAACATGCTGGAGGTGAGAGCTGTCCTTAATAGCCTTCAACCCTTTGGACCTTGGACCTTATATGCCACAGGTAGTACATCTCAAATGGACTACAAATGTGTCGTGCACCTCAACAAGCGGGAGAGACACTGTTCTACCCTCTTAACCTTCAGGCTGCCGACAGAGTTATAACACGGGAATTCTTAACTGATATATAAGTCTGCAGCACAGCAAGGGTTAAAAGAGAAGCGAAGCAGGTTTGGGAGTGATGTCTCAAAATGCTTCAGATGACCCATCTGCCAGGGGTACAGAATACTAACAGATGTTCTCAGTCAAACAGTAGCAGATCCTCATGAGTGGTTCCTAGCTGACAGCGTAGCTCAGTCCCTGTTTGATGAGTTCTCAGCCCCTGTTTGATGAGTGAGGAATGCCCAAGCTGGACCTTTTGCATCCCACCACAATGCCAAACTGACACACTTCTGCTCTTGAAATCAGAGTATGGTGCTTTTTTCAGAATGCATTCAGGCTGCAGTGGACAAGTTGATTTCTCTGTGCCTTTCTGACATAGCCTCATGCATAGAGCCCTCATCTAGCTGAAGGCTGACAGAGAAAGGATGATTCTAATAGCCCTGTGTTGGCAGGGACATATATATTGCTCATTGCTGGCACACCTAGTAGTTCAGCAACCATGAACAATTCCTTTAGGATGAACCTTCTGGTCCACTTCAAGGTCAGCTGATCTATCTGAATCTTCATTCCCTACATCTTCAGGGCTGACTCCTGAACAGATGGAAACTGAAAAGTTTTGAATCTCTTAAAGGGTTTCATGGCTTCTTTGAGCAGCCCATAAGCCCTCTTCTAAGAATGTCAATGAGGTGAAATGAAAGCATTGTTTCATCTGGTGCTCCATGACCTCTATCTCTTTCAGGTACCCCTCTAAGAGTCCTGGAGTATTTTCTAGGCCTTTTGGAGACTTGTTTGCAGTAGTCCTTCATTAAGATCAACCTGTTTGCCATTTTAGCATACCATGGACTAGTGGGACCTCTCACCCTAGCTCATCTCCCACACTTCAAGAAATTTTCAAGCGGTATCCTGCTTATGAGACTGTCTTTAAAGAAACCTCTTACTAATCTGGATCTCAGTTTGGTGCTTGACATGTTGTCTTATAAGCCTTTTGAACCTAAGACTACCTGTGAAATGAGTAAGGATTAGGCCATGAGAAGGATGGGTCTACTGTGGAATTAATCTATGGTTGAGGGTGTTGGGGCTGCAGGCGATGTTACAAAGTATCTTAAACACAGAAACTGCATGCACACTGGACTTGGAAGCTAGTGCAAGCAGCAGAGAGCCAACCAGGAAAATAGGAACACTGTTGTAAGACCAGGAAACATGATGTGAAATAGAGCATGCCTTGCCGAGTCTTGGACATAAAGCATGCTTTTTTTTGTTGTTGTTCTGTTTCATACCTTGTCAGCAAGAGCAATACACTTTTTGGCAGTCACCATCAGGCTACATTGCCTGGTCTTTTTATTTTACTTTAAGGGTTAGCGTGAGGCAAGCGTTGTTTGTATTCTCCTAAAATGAAATATCTGACCTGGAAAAGAGTTTTGTAGTGGCCGTTACCTCTGCACACAGAGTTTCAGAGATAGAGTCCCTAGTTACATATCCTACATACACAGTTTTTCATAAAGATAGGGTGCTACTCTTTACACAAACTGAATTTCTGCCAGAGTTGGTGCCAGAGTTTCACCGTAACCACTTACTAGTTCTTCTAACCTTCTTCCTTAAGCCAGAAAACCTGGGAGAAGTCACCTTGTATTCTCTGTATATGAGGAGAATCCTCCATTTCTACCTTGATAGGACTAAGGACTACCGACAGGCTTCTTAGCTGTGTGTCTCTTTCAGTCCCAATCAAAATGGTGTACTTGTATTTGTTCAGTGTCTTTCTAACTGGATTGTAAACTGCATCCAGCAATGCTACATTATGGCAGGACAGCACTTTGAAGGCTCTGTTAGGCGCATTCCAGCAGAACAATGGCTACTTCAGTGGCCCCTTAGTCGGTCCCTGTCTTACAGATAGGTAGGGCCACTATATGGAGTACCATCTACATTTTTACCAAGAATTATGCTTTGGACATTCACCCCAGACAGCATGCAGCTGTTAGATTGGCTGTACTGCAAGGCTTACTCTCCTCACGAGTCCTAGGTCTCCATAGCAGTGTCATTGGTTCATAGGTAGCACGTTAAGCCTCTCAGAGTGTAAGATCAGAAGGCTTTGGGTTCTAGCCCACACCAGGTACTTGGGTAGTGCCCATAACTGCCACTGTAGTCAGTGCGAGGAGGTACAGCACTGCTGAGATGCTGAACTCTGGATTCAGGTTTCCTTCTGACTATTTCTGCTCACTGTCCAGGTGGAAATAATAGAGTCTATGGTACTTATCAATGAAGAGTAAGGGAATTTCATTAAGCATAAACATAAAGTAAAAGTAATACAAACACATATCAAAGAGAACACAAAAGAAAATCACTCATGTTATCAAAAGAAACTGAACAAAAAGTATACAATCTTCCTATAAAATAACCACTAATAAGTTTTAGGTCAAAATCTTTCCATCTTTCTGAGAACATCTTAGAAGTCAGAGTTTTGATTCATATTGGGCAACTATGGTTATTTCATGTTATACTTTGAACAGTATGTTTCTGCTGTAATAAAACTGGCAATGGACCATCTGAATATACCAATTGAAACATGCAAAAATCACTTGTAATGTGCTTTGATCCCACTGATGCCCTCCAGAGGATAATACATGTTTACTAGTATTTCATAAGTGATGTGTTGGAAAACAGGTTTCCGTCAACAAACAGCAACCTTTTCTAAAAAGTATGAAGGTAGGAATAAATTAGTTTCAACTTGTTGCATGCACCCTTCATGTAAACAGTATCTGTCTTGAAGAGACTTGTGTTTCTGAGAATTGTTTACATATAGTTTATCATGGTAATATAATCACATAGTGTCCCATATCTTTATGGGAAGTCTAGGATCATTGATAATGCAATAACATTAGATTTTCCTGGACTAAAAGTCTCACACTCATTCACACTAATGGGAGTATGCCAAAGTTGCTAGGACCCCATGAGACCAAAAAATCTTCAGGAGGGCTGGCGCGAGGATAGGACCGTGTATACGTGGTGCTCTGAGGACTAATTCATGCCGTATAGTAGGCTATCTAGAGTGTGAACCCTCCACCCATCTCAGTTCTTTTTTCCCCACTGTCGAGTGTGCTTCAGTAGCGACATGTCTCGTCTGCTGCGGATCAAGTCCTCGTCTATACGACAGCAGCTATAACCATTCATTATTTGATTAACTACTACTTTTAGTGTTCTTTCCTTATTTAAAAAAAAGAAGAGGAAGAAATTCTCAGCCTGCCATCAATGGAGTTGAACTTAGACGGAAGCGGTGATGGTAGGGAGACTTTGTTTGAAAGCTGTGCTGGTAGTGGGGCTGTCTGCCACCCTTTGCTGAGGAGGGTCTGACCACAGGCAGTCCAGTGCTGGGGAGGGCGACAGTCTGCATGAAGCACAAAAGTACCAGGCCTGTTCCCAACCTCAACTGGGGACCTGGCTCCACTCAACCTCAAGCTCTTCTTCCTCCTGTAGGTGGAAGAAAATTAGTACCACTCAAGGTCACCCTCTGGTATGTCTGTGCGAGGATCGTCGGTGATGGAGAGTGGTAGGCCTGACCTGACTCGGTTGGGTCCTTTGTGGCTTTGTTCTTAATGGTCATGATCTTTGACACGGATCCCATCTCTGTCCTCGATAGGGCTCCGTGAGCAGTTTCACCTCTGGGCTGCTCTTTTAGAGCAGTGGGTATGGTGTCTGCCCAGCTGACCTGGCCAGTGGACCCTGTTCCAGGGCCTTCAGGCCTTGGGCTGCTTAGTTGCAGCTGGGTCAGTCGGGCTCAGGATGTTAGGCGGTGCCCTCTCCGGTGCCAGTGCCATCGACGCCGTCTCAACATGCCTACCCCTCATGTTTTCCCTGCAGGGCCTGGCATGGTACCGCTTTCCTTTCCCCTCTTTTTTCAGGTATCGCACCAGCAGTGGTGCCAGCACCATATGTGGTTCTGTGGGTGGTGCCAGCACCCAGGTGGTGTCTGCACCATGGATGGCACTGAACCCCTCGACGCCAATCCAGGAGACAGTGCCTCCCATGATCCTGGCCTAGACCTGCCTTTTGGAGGTTTTTCAGGGTAGAAGTGGTTCTTGATGAGTCTCCCTGTCCTGCTTATCGAAGAAACAGCAGATGACTCAATTTATGGGTTTGAATGCAAGCCTTCTGTATCAGTGGAGCCTGTAATGGAAGATCTTTCTTTCCAGTCTTTTCTCAGGGATATGGGGTCCACCATAGCATTTCAGACTTCATCTGGGGACCAAAGCAGACTTCTGCGTCTAGAGTTCCTACATTGCTTAGTACAAATGCAGCTTGTGGAACACGCTCAGTTCAATGGTCGAGCCTCCCGGAATCTAACGCTTCACTGCTAGGGGCATATAGCCCAGTTATCAGCTTAAAGCTTTTATGGACACCTGCGACAGTGCCTCTAGGAAGCTGCCACTGGTAGCAGGTGATTAATGTCTCCTTGGCAGGTGCTTATCTGTTTGGCCTCAGGTTGACCTCTGGAGGCTGCTCAGAACATCAGGGCTGCCATTTAAACAGCCAGGTAGGCTCCTTCTGCCCCTCAGAGGGACAGGAACCATCAACAATTTCATAACAGGCAGTCCTTTCAAGGTAGAGGCCTATGAGCCTTTATCAGGAACCAGCTCCTCAGCCACGAAGAAATGCAGCAGAGGCACAGGGCCTGAAAGTGTCCTGTACCATCCCTATGTATCCAGCCCAGGTTCCACTTCAGCTGTCTGAGGTGGATGCCTCTTGGTGGTATGGGGGCATCTGATTCAGTTTTACAACCAGTGGAAGTCCATTACAGTGGACATATAGGTCATCGGATTGTCCGAGAGGATACTCTCCTAATTTCACAGAGATTTCTCAGACCTTCCACCCAGATGGCAGCCCAGTCTGTCCACCTCTCAGTCAGACCCTCTTGCTTCTGAGATATGGGGCCTCTGTGGAATAGGGCAGTAAGTTGCTCCACAGCAAGACAGGAACACAAGTTCCTATTTGCATTGCTTCTGGTTTCAAGAAAACAGGCGGCATGTGCCCAATTCTCGACCTTGGAAGTTAAATAAGTACCTGTTCAGGAGAAGTTCACTAAAACCTTGGTGTTCAAGTCTTTACTTCCTGGATGTTTGGCTCCTAGACAGTCCATCTGGGCTGGAGACACAAAAACAGTTGCCTCAGCTGCTCAGTTGCTGACTTCCAGGAGAGGTTTTCTGATTCAGGAAGGTGCCATATTCACCTTCCCAGCAGCTCCTCATCATTGGAGCCCTCCTGGATACCTGCAGGGCGAGGGTTTTCCTTCTGGAGGACAGGAGAAATTACATCTTCAAATGACTCATTACATCACAGGAAAATGACTGTGCTCAGGCCCCTTTCAATGTAGTGAATGCTGGGAATCATGGCATCATCCGCAGCAAGAAGTGGTCTCCGACCACACACCTGCAATCCTCCACATAAAATAACAGAGCCTAGGACAAAATCACTCGCATGGTAGATGCAGTTGGGCAAGTTTCTGCAAGGTCTACCCCTTACCCTCTGAAATCTCAGATCACCATCACCGCAGTTGCACTCCTGATCAGTTGGGGAGCTCACTGTCAAGACCTCCACACTCAGGTGTGGAGCCAGGAGGATCCTCATTTTCTCATAAATATCTTAGAGATGAGAGCTGTCTTATATACTATCCAAGTCCTGAAAGATGCCCTCTGCCACAAAGTGATCCTACTTGCCTCCCTACCCTCTGTGCAGGAAGGCCGTGAGGATGTGAGGTGGTGCCTTGAGTATGATGTGTCAGTTCAGTCATCATTGGAGTCACTATTTAATCAGTGTGGCAAGTCGGACCTGGTCCATTTTGCATCCCCTCTCAATGCAAAACTGCCTCTATCCTGCTTCAGAAATCCAGAACCTGGTGTATTCTGTCAGGATGTATTCACTGTAGTGGACAAGATGCTTCCTGTTCTCTTTCCTCCTCTACCCTTATTTCAAGGGTGCTGCTCAAGTTGGAGGCACAGTGGGGCAGGATGATTCTCATCGTCCCAGCTTGACCTCGGCAGATATGATTTGCATTGATCAACAGACTTGTCAGAAGTTCTCTGAGGCAACTCCCTCTGTGAGTGGACCTTCTGACACAAGGACTTTGGTCCATCCAACCCGCGCTCCCTTCATCTCCATGCCAGGCTCCAGAGGAGATAGAAGTGGGAAAGTTTTAGGTTTCCCAGACAACTGCAGAAATCTTCTTAGCACACATAGGCCTTCCACCAGGAAGGCTTACGCAACTAAGTGGAAGCGCTTCTCCATCTAGTGTGCAAAGTCCCATCTGGACCCTTTCGGTTGCCCACAAGTAAGGTGTTGGGGTGCCTCTTGGACCTGTTGAATGCAGGTCTGCAATTTGGCAGTGTAGGTACACCTCTGCACGTTTTCAGCCTATCTTGTGCCAATAGAGAACATGCCACTGGCTCAGTTACCATTAGTCAAGATTTGCTTCTCCTACTTACTTCTCTAACTCCAGAATGAAGGACAGCACTCCCTTCATTCTCTGGATATTAAGAGGGTTCTGTGATTCTACATCGACAGAGCGAAGAGGTACACAATCCAAGCAACTATTGTGTCTTTCAGCGTGTCTCGGCTGGGTCAGCCTGTTGTCATGAGATGTATTTCTGCATGGTTAGTAGCGTGTTTTCAACTCTACTAATCTATGGCGCAAGTCAAGTTGGAAGGCTGGGTTCATACCCACTCTACCAGAGTGGCTGCAGCTTCCTGGCAGAGATTCATAATGTAACTGTTGCAGACATCTGCAAGGCAGTGACTTGGAGCTTAGTGCATACCTTTGTGAAGCACTACATTCTGGATGTCCATGCCAGACAGCTCACTTTCTTTGGCAGGACAGTCCTTTAGAATTCTGTCCTGAGTGAGCTCTGTCTCTACTGCCCTTCTTGGGGGGTGGGGTGGGATTGATTTTTAGCTGGTACTCTCCATTAGTGTGAATGAGTGGTGGAGACTTTTAGTCCAGGAAGATATGGAAATGCGTGCCCGTGGTCCAGTCTTCTGGACTGAAGTCTCCACCACTGATTCACACTCACACCCACCATCCTCCGAGCTCATGTTGTTTTGGTCTTCACTCCGTGTTGTTCAGCTGTGAAGACATTTTGAATTGATCCTTCTTACTTGGGTCATCCGGGCCATCTTATACCCAGAAGTTAGGGTTAGATTTTCTTGGGTTAGTTTACTGCACCTCCTCAGTCAAAAGGTACTGAGGCAGTTGGAGAGTCAGTGCCGAGATAGCCTATACAGCATGAGCTAGTCTCATGGCACTGTGCATACGGTCCTATCCTGGGGTCAGCCCTCCAGAAGATTTTCACTCTTGCAGGGTCCTAGCACCTCTGACATGTCTCCCATTAGTGTGAATGAGTGGTGGAGATTTCATCCAAGAAGATCAAGAATTATAGTAGGTATGTAATTTCTATTTCCAGAGTTGCCATGACATACATTAAAAAACCAGACTAACAGAGGAGTGTCCCTGCAAAATCATTGTATAACATGGTTGGTCAGGGATAATAGAATAGTTACTGAAGGGTCTGACACTTTAATTTTAGTGCAATATCCAAGAAGGATATTCTGGGATATCACAAGTTCCTAGGCATTTCCTTTTAACAGAACCCTTCTCCCAGACTTATAAGGAACATATTACACCCAGATGAAGGAAAGAAGACCACATTTAGTTTGTCCAGTCAATGAAAATAAAAATTGTTATAACAAAATTACAAAAGTAAACAAAATCCTGGTTAATCATGCTCAAACTTCCAGCCTTGATAGACTGATACGTCACATTCCTCTTATCAGACTGAGAAGGCTCACTCAGAACCCTTGCAAGAAAATACCAAGGACTGTGAGCTCCAGTGACCCTGGTAAAAGGTATATCGGAATGATAAATAGAAAACATGATGTGAAAAGCTTGAATCACGAATACATACTGTATGTCTCTGCTCATATCCACTTCCTCCATTTAGTAAGTATCAATTTAGCCTGCTCAGTGTTAATACTTCAGTTGTATTCCCATGACCAAAGTAAACCCCTAAATTTCAGCTGGACCTGATGAAAAGGGTTCCTGAAATACTGTTTACCCTTTCTGAACTTTAGAAACCAAGAGCTAAACCTGTACTTTTGAATAAATTAACTGCCGACCCAGAAATAGCAGATCAGTCTTGGAACAGGGCAACAGCATTTTCCACTGCTTTGACATCTTTAAATAACAGTGTAATGTCATCTGCATAAACTATTGCCATGTGTGATACCTGTATTAAAGGAGATGACATACTAGTTATAGCTTGAGTATTATTCAAAATACAAAGAAGTGGATCAATGCAAAATGTGTAAGAATGAGAGTAAGGGCACCATTGGTGAACACCTCTAAGTTGTTGAAACTGACAATCTATCCATTAACATATGGACAAATACAGGCAGAAGCATACAGAGCCCCAATCTAGGAGATGAAGGACAAGGAAACAGTAAACAAGAACTAAAAACATATATGAATGTGCAATACGATCAAAAGGCCTTTCTTGATCCAATGTAAGAAGACAGCCAGAAAAAGACCAGCATTCCCTTTCACCACTTCCTAGACAAACAGTAAACTATCCTGTATGCTTCTGCCTTGCACTGTACAAAACTGGGATGGTGATAACACATGTTCAACCACCTGAAAGAGCCTGTAGCTTAGAATGTTAGCCAGGATTTTAATGTCACAATTTAAAAGGCAAAGGAGCCCAGTTTTTCAGGTAGACCCCATTTATGTAATAAAATAAGTAGAATTGTGTGATTTGGGAATAAAGTCGGAGAAAAGAAAAAATTATTCACCTTAGTAATGTTGTTTCTTCTAATGAGTCTTGCTATATTATGACAATTGCAGTTTGTCCCAGCCTTAGAACTGCTCCGGAGGTGAAAGAGTTAACTTCCATGCCAGGCATGGAATCCTGACTTGACTCGGTTGAAAAAACTCTGTCTGATGATATTCAAACCGAAACTGTCAGATCTTTACGGAAAACTCACTAAGGTTCTGTGTGGAAGCTGTAAACCTACACTAGCCAACTGGCTACTAAAATATTAACACATTTTTCTGATCCCAAAACAAGACTCAAGTCAGGGGACCAGAAAATAAAATGAAATACAACACCCAAACACCCCAAAAGGAGGGTGAAAAACACAAGGTGGGCATCATTAGCTGCCAACACTGCACTGCCCACCCACATCCCAAGAGCAGAGGTTCTGAGAGGGGCAGGCTGGGGAGGTCATAATATAGCAAGACTCCATTAGAAGAAACAACATTACTAAGGTGAGTAATTTTTCTTCAAACAACATGAAGTCTTGCTATATTATGACAATTATGAACTACACCAGCAGTACCTCCATGGAGGGACAGAACCTACTTAGGAAATAGGCTCTGAAGCACAGCTGTGCCAAACGAGCATCCCTCCTAGCCTGGATGTCCAGGGAGTAATGCTTGGTGAAAGTGTGTACTGTTTTCTCAGGTAGCTGCTTGACATATCTCTAAGATAGAGATGTCCTCACGCAGCTAGGACGCATGTACCTTCTGGTAGAGTGAGCCCTCAGGCCCGAAGGGGAACCTTACCCAGTTTTTGATAGCAAAATTGGATACAAGAGACAATCCACCTGGCAATGGATCTTTTAGTGGCAGGTTTCCCTTTCCCAACCTCACCATAAGTGAGGAATAGTTGGAGCCTTGGTACGCTCTATGTAGTAACTAAGGGCTCTCTTCACTATGGCTGCGTTGTAGGCAGACTTGGATGGGCCTTGCGGTCCTTATCTGCCGTCCAACTTCTATGTTTCTATGTTCACATCTAAACTGTGCAGCCTCCTCTCACCAGAGGAGGAATGGTCAGTGAAGTACACTGGAAGAGATATAGATTGATTAAGGTGGAAATCTGAAACCACTTTAGGCAAGAACTTCCTGTTAGTCCTGAGGACTACCTTATCTCTGTGAAAGGAGATAAAATCAGGCTCCACTGACAAGGCTTGTAATTCACTTATGCGCCTGGCAGAAGTGATGGCTACTAAAACACAGTTTTCCAAGTCAAGTACTTAAGCTCTGCTGAAGACAAAGGTTCAAAGGGGTTGCATCAGCTGAGCAATGCAAACATTAAGATCCCAGGCAGGAGCAGGGTCCCTGAATGGAGGGTTGGTGTGAAGCAATCCCTTGAAAAACTTGGAGAATCCAGGGTGAGCAGAAAGAGAAGAGGCTTTCCTGCTGAAATAAAAGCAGAGACAGCTGCCAAATATACTTTCAGGGTAGCTGGCCTCAGTCCCAAAGTATTTAGATGAACCATATAGTCCAAGACTGTGGGCAAATCAGCAGATTCTGGGGAAATATGCTTCAGAGCACCATATGGAAAACCTTTTCCATTTAGAATTATAAGTAGCCCTGGTGGAAGGCTTCCTAGAAGCTTTCAAGATTTCAGTACACCTTGAGAAAGGTGTAGGTCAGCTAATCTCTAACTCCTCAAGAACCAGGCCTTGAGGTTGAGGGATTTGAAATTGGATACCAAACTCTCCCTGGGTACAGGTTAACAAATTGTGGTTCCTGGGGAGACACAGGGAAAGATGGACTGCTAAGGACAGAAGGAGTGGATACCAGGGCTGTCTGGCCCAATCTGGAGCAATCAGAATCATCTTGCAAGGTTGAGATCTGATTTTGACTAACACCTTGAACAAGAGAGGGAATGGGGAAAGGCATAGAGAACTTCCTTCCCAATCGAGAAGGAAGGCATCCAGAGGGACTGAGCCCAACACTGGGGCCTGCAACAAAAAAGCGGAAGTTGGTGATTGTCTGGGGCTGTGGTTAGGATCTCTCCTTTGAGACCAGAAGGCTCTCAAATGGAACTGAATGTCCCTCATCTGAAATCTTGCTCCTTGCTCCTTGCACTACAGCTGTGGAAGCAGCCATGTGTCCTAGGAGCTGTAGAAAGTGCCTTGCTGATCGAGAGACTGCAGAGTGAAGGAGGAGGCCAGGGCCACCAGGGTCTTTACTCTTTCTAGAGGAAGGAAAGCTCTGGCCTGCTTTGTGTCCAGTTCTGCGCCTATGAAGGTGAGTAGCTGAACAGGCTCTAAAACTGACTTTGGGAGATTGAGAAGAAAACCTAGAGATGTAAGCAGCTGCTGGGTAACCTGAAGGTGTGATTTGACTTGGTCTGGAGACTGACCCACTATGAGCCAGTGGTCCAGGTAGAGAAGATGGCAATCTTTTGCCTTCTTAAGTGACAACTGCTACTGCCAGGCATTTTGTGAATACCCTTGGGGCAGAGGTAAGGCCGAAGGGCATTGCTCTGAACTGGTAATGGCCTGAGGGCAGTTCGAATCTGAGGTACTTCGGTGGGAGCTTCTGATGAGAACATGGAAGTAGGCATCCTTGAGGTCCAGGGACGCTAGCCAGTCCCCTGGCCTTAGGGAGGGTAAAATCATTCCCAGAGTCACCATTTTGAATTTTGGTTTTAAAGTGCTTGTTTAGGTATCTTAGATCCAGGATGGGCTGCCATTCTTCTGTCTTTTTGGTGTAAGGAAGTACCTGGAGTACAGTCCTTTGCCCTGGTGTGGGGAGGAACCCTTTCCACAGCCGTGTGAGCCAGGAGGATTGAGGCTTCTGTTTCCAAAGCAAGAGCCTCTAATGGATTTGCAGGTGGAAAAGATCTGGTTCTCATCTTTGGAAATTTTTGAAGCTGAGAACCAGTCCCTGGCTTACTACTTGCAGGACCCACTTGTCTGATGTTAAAGACTCCCAGTCCTGGACGTAAGTAAGCCAGCCTGCCCAGGTAATGGAGAATCGGCCCTGGGCATCCCATCAGGGTGCCTGTTTGGCAGGGGCTTTAGGGTGAGGGGTGGGAGCAGGCCTGCTCATCCCCGTCTGCCTCTCCCTCTGAAGAACCCCTCTGGGCATAAGCTGAAGAGGGCCTGGGCTTGGTAAAAGGCCTGTGAAAAGGCCTGCCCCTGCCCTGGGAGGCTGCCTCTGAGGAGTGGCTTGCCTTTCCTTGGCCTGTGCACTCCTATAAGTGGTCCTATACTCATCCATTTCTTCATGTAATTCTCTGTCTGCTCCCCAAACAGAGAATTACCCACAACAGGAAAATCCATGGCCTTAGCCTGGGTATCCTGTGACAGGCTAGTACACCTGAGCCAAGCCATTCTACGAAAAGCCACAGATGTAGCCATGACTCTTGAAGATACATCATTAGAGTCCACTGCAGCATGGAATTGCACCTGGATGCCTCAATACCATCAGCAGCCACCTGTTCCAGCTCCTTGGCAAGCTGGCCAGGGACCTGTTTCGCTAAAGCCATAACAGTATCCCATCTGGATTTCTGGTATCTTGCAACATAGGCCATATAATTTGCCTGTCTGAGTCTCAAGGATGCTGCCATGTATTGTTTCTTAGCCATGGCATCAGTCCTCCTGAGTCCTTGTCAGGGGCTGTGAAGCCAAGGGAATATTTGCCTTATCACAGGCTGCAGCCTGTACTACCAACATGGCTGCATTGTTGTGAAAGGAACTCCGTATCAGGGCCTGACAAGGTGTACCTCCTGTCCATCTTTTATCCACAGGAGGTAAAGAATTAGGAGCTTTTAAAATTTTTATTGTTTGTTTCCTAAAGGATTTATGTAAAGGAATAGACAATCTCCTGGACTCTGGATATCCATCATTTCCACATAGTCAGGCTCCTCCTGTTCATCCACAGCTTCTTCCAAAGGGAGCTGGAGGGTTTCAACAACTTTTATAAAACAGAAAATGAGAAGGGACTCAGAAAGCCTAGGTGGAAGACACTCCTGAAGGTCTGTCTGGGAGATGTCGGTTCAATGGGCACATCCAGACTTTCAAAATCACATTCACACTGTTCATAATCCTCCTCCCCTCCTCCGGTTCATAAATTCCTCTATATCATATTCTTGAACGGTGGAACGACCGAACCGACTGTTTACGTGATTGTGGCGGTTAGGACGGAACCGAGGAAAGCAACTGGACAATTTGGATCGCTTTGGCTATCTCTGCAGTGGTTGGAGAAGGAAATTTTGGCTCCACACCTGCTGATTTTCTAGTCCTCTTTGCTGGAACTGGCTCCTCCGAGTCAGCTTTTCTTTTGCCCGAGGAAGTCTCGCCCTGGTCAGAGGGCACTCCTCCGGTTCAGTTGGCACCGAACCAGGCTGGCCATCCGGTCAGCTGGACTTTTGGCCTCTGCTCTCCTGAGCCTACCAACTCTCTTATCCAGGGTAGCTGCAGGAAATTCTTGCAGATCTGGCAGTCTGCATTGAGGTGGTCAAATCCCAGACAATAAACACATGTGGTGTGGGTCAGCCTTGGCAAAGGCTTCCCCACAGACACTACATGCTGAAACCCAGTGGGCCCAGTTTTTCTTTTGGGTTTCTCAGACATAATGCCAGTCAACTAAAAACTTGCCCTTTCCGCAAATCGCCAAGCAAGACACCCTTATCGGTTCCCAACCGTGTCATAGGTCATGGAAAAACCGCAATGAAATCCGTTTTTAGAACCGATAAGAACCGGAACCGCACTTCTAAATGTAATTTTAATAAGTTTTAAAACAACCTGGTCGGTTCAAACCGAACCAATAACAACGCTATAAGTTCCACACAGAGAATGTAAAACCTATCTATTACTTATGATACCACAGACAGAGCTTGAACCGACCGGTTTGCGGTTAAAATAAATATAATTGCGGTTTAAACAAAGAAAAACACTTTTAACCGAGAAATGAACCGAGCAGTAGGAGGAATCTCCGGGCGACTGTTCAGTGAGGTGGAGTAAAGAATCTGACAGTTTGGTTTGAATATCATCAGACACGAGTTTTAACCGAAATTCAAGCCAGGATTCCATGCCTGGCATGGAAGTTAACTCTTTCAACTCGAGCAGTTCTAAGGCTGGGACAAGCTGCAATTGTCATAATATAGCAAGACTTCATGTTGTTTGAATCATATAATTAAACACCAAAACAAGGTCCTCCATCATTAGTTCAGCCACATGTTTATATAATTCCCCAGGAGCTCATCTTTCCCAGGTGCATTATTGGTACTGAGTGAAGAAACAGCAAAAAGCAATTTCTTCCTGAGATACCCCATTTCTGAGAACAGGAAGCCATTCATGTGGCACCTGAGGACATGAGTTACTGTCCATCAAGTGAAACCAATCCTTAGAACTATGAAAAGGCATCTGCATGGAAATTGCAAAGAACTGAGCAACCGTTTGTTAAATAGCTGGGCTTATAGACTGGGGAACACCATTCCATCACTTAAATAATAACTCGCTTGGCACACTCTCTGCACAGCTGCCATAGGGATTAAACTGTCAGGATCTACCCTGTGTTTCCAAGTTTTGTTTTGTATGTAAAAAGGTTATGTAAGCAATAATACTGACAGGGTGTTTTTAATAGGAAATACCAGACCGCCTAGAGGTGTAATGAGGCTTGATGTTGCAGGTGGAGGGCCCATAGCCCTTGGAAGGTCTGGTATTTCCAGTAAAGCCCACCCTGAGAGTATTATTGCACTTAGAAAATGGGACTGTAGATAACAAGTTTAATTTAAAAACTTAATAAAACTTGGTTTAACATCGTTTTGTAATAAAATAGTTCCTCCGCCTGCTTTAGAATGATGTTTTTTTTTCTTACTTTGAGCTAGGGACTTTTAATTTAAAAAATGTTGCCCCAGTTCACTGACTGCACTCCACCCTGCATTTATTTGTTCCTCTCCTCCCATTCCCTTCCTTACTCACCCTTGGCTTATAATATACAATGGTTGTTACACTTCAGTGACCTAGGGGCTGCTCAGGAGGGATAGGATTTTGGGTGCTGAACAGTGAGGGAGGTAGAATAAGCTGCAGAAAAAGGACAACTCTAGAGCAACAGGTAGATAGATTACTGTAGTATTTGCAGTCTGCAGATCTTCCCTGTGTCAGTCTTCACCATTCATCACTGTCTGGGTGACAGCCAGAGCACAGCACCCGTGGGAGCTTTTATTTTAAGGAGGAGGAATCAGGCTGGGTGGCACTGCCCTCTTGGCGGATGCATTGCGTGACATTTTCATGAGGTTGGCCAGTAATGGTCGCTGACCTCCTCCTCCTCCGCCTCCCAGGTCTGGTACATTTGCTCTCTCAGTATCCTGACACATTACCCGGCTCTGATTTCCTGACGGTATCAGGACACCAATGCATGTATTCCCAACTATTGCAATCCCATCACTCAAATTACTGACAGAGTTGGGGTATTGAGAGTCGGAAAAACGCTTACTGTCTTACACTGCAAAACATTTCCCTTTAATTTCCCCACTAATCCCAGACTGGTCTTCTCCACCTAAATGGATTTTGAACTAACTGCACAACTCAAAGTGCCTGCTCCTCCCTGTATCTCCCTATGATGCAAACAGTGGAGCTCCTGGATAACTCCGCTGGAAATACTAAACTGGGTTACGGTGGTGTTGAGTTTCCTTTATCTATTTTAACTGTTCCATTATAAAACATGAAAACAGAACAACCTGACTGTATTATTCCAGAAATACTGCATATGGAAATATCCAGAAACATCAGCATTGAATCTGAGAAAGTCTAATGTGAAAAGGGACAGCAGACTGAAGGATACAGGGATACAATTGCCAATTGTCTCACACCTTGCAAAATACTGAACTGAAAAATCACACCACAAACTGCAACCTACAACATGTAATGCTTTTTTTATATTTGGCTGCAGAATATCTCCAGAAAAATCTTTTAACTTATTTTTGTAACATTACCTGCTGACAGAAGTTGAAGTTACTGGATGTCCTGGAAGAAGTAAAGGTATATGTTAGGAAATATTTTGCAGTATGTAAACAGTAACATTTGCCTAGTACATCCGGTAAAAAATAGTTAAAAGATTTTTAAGATAGGTTGCAGGAAATATTTTTCAGCGTGTAAAACTGATGTATCTTCCTGGACATAAAGTCTCCACCACTCATTCACACTAATGAGATCTCGCTGAGGCACTAGAACCCAGCGGGATCAAACTTTTGCTGGAGGAGGCGGCACACATGAGCCTCAGCTCGTGCAGGTAATGACTATCTCGGGCCGATCCTCCAGCTACCTCAGTTCTTTTTTCCTGCTGTCGAGTGTACTCCTAAATGACTTACGCCGCTTGCCCACTCAGGAGTCAAACTTCAAACTAGCAGCTTAGTTTTTCAGATTTATTGTTTTGTAGTAATAACTCGAATAAGTTTCGCTTAGTTTATTTATTCTCAATTTAAGAAGAAGTCTCAGCCTACATTATTGAGTCGACCATGAGCGGTCAAGTTGACGGTAGGAGACTTCATATGAAAGCTGTTCAGTCAGCTGGGCTGGGTCCGTCCGCCACCTTCTCTCCAGAGGGGAGGTCTGACAACGGACAGTCCAATGCCTGAGGGGTGGGCAGTCTCTCGAAAACATAAAAAATAAATGGTAGCACTCTCAGCACTGTTGAAACCGAGCTCTTCTTGACCCATGGTCAAGAAAGAGAGAGCATCATTCGAGTCGCCCTCTAATATGTCTCGCATAGACGGTCAGTTATTGGGGCTAGGTGCGGTCTCCTCCTTCAGAGTCACGGTTTCTATTTCTGTAGCTGGCGTCTTCGACATCAGGCCCTACCCGCCTTCTGGTAGGTCTTCAGATGAGCAGTTTCATCAGTGGGCAGCTCTTATGGAGCAGTGGGCTCGGAGGTTGATCCAGCTGCCTGGCCGGTCACTCAGGGCGCCTGGGCTTCTTGGCAGAACAGGTAGGGTGGTTGAGCCTCCCTAGTCACCCGGTGCTGTCTTCGGTGCGTCAACTCCGTGCTTAGGTGTTTCCCCCCTCACACGGCTGCGCCGCGAGAGGCCACACTGACGCCTTTTTCTCCTGGTTTTCATCCCTCTTTCTCCTCAAATCCTGTTTTTCAGAGTCTTGGGATGTTTTGACACTCTTGACATCGATGGCTTGCTCGGCGCTGTCCTCGGCCGATGCATCTGTCGGTGCCGTCCTCAGCGCTGTTGGCTTTCTCGGCGCCATGCTTCTCGCCGGCACCATCCTCAGTGCCGCACTTCATCGGCGCCCATACTTGGTACCATGCACCCCTGGGTGCCTTCTCGGTGCCATGCGGCCTTCGAACCATCTTCGTGCCATGTGGCTCCTTGGCACCATGCGATTTTCAGCGCCGAGGGCCTGTTAGGGCGTCATCCAGTCTTCAAGACTCCTCCTTCAACCCTTTTCCCTCCTCATTTCCTTCTGATTTTCACTCTTTTCCTGTCCATACAGTCCCTCCTGGACTGTCAGAGATGACATTGAGCCTGACCTTAGGCTGGATGATGATGTGAAGGAACAGGATCTATTCCTGCTGCAGAGCCTGTGGTTGAGGACCTGTCTTTAAGTTTCTGCTGAAAACTTGATTTCCCTCTTTCTCTCCAAACTACAGATATCGATCCTGGGAAACTGTTAAGACTCCAATACCTTCATGTTCGGAGATCCTATGGATTTGACTCCTCCGGTACAGCCATCCTTTGAGGCAGCTGTCTCAGATAGTATGGAATAATCCTGCTCTCATTCCTTCGGTGGCTATGTCCATAGATAGGAAATATGCTGCTCCCAAGGATCGACCCATTTTGACATCCCAAGCCTTTGCAGATCCTATTGTAGTCTTGGCAGAGAATAAGGTTGTCCTTCCCCAGACTACTACAGCTCAACCTATTAACAAAGAATCTAGTAAGATAGACACTTTAGGTAAGAGAGTCTTTGCTGCTTCCACCCTAGGTATGCATATTGCCAGCTACCAAAGCTATTTCTCTCAATATGAGTATATCCTTTGGCATTCACTCAAACAAGCGGTTGAAGCTCTACCAGAGTCGGACACAAATTCAGAGCTCCTTCAAACCATAACCAGAAGTATCGAGTCCAACAACCAACAGGTTAAAGCAGCTATTGATGCTTTGATACTGCTTCCTGAGCGGCAGCGGCAGGCATTTGTACCGCTGTCACTCCTGGCTGCGCATTTCAGGTTTCATGAATGATGCACATCAACAGGTAATGGCATTGCCTTTCGATGGTTTGTATCTCTTCAGCCCTCAAGTAGAATAGGCTCTAGAGGCTACACAAAGACTAGGTCAGCCATTAAATTGGCTCAACCTCCTCCTGTCCCTCTCGAGGGGTGTTAATAACGCCAGTTTCATAACCATCAGTCCTTTTGAGGCAAAGGCAGGGAAGTTTTAATAAAACCAAGTCCCCCAGCCTCAAAAGAAAATGCAGCAGAAGGCAAGGACCCAAAGCGCCAAGTGCTGCCTTCTGAGTTGTTGGCCCAAGTCCCACCTCAGCTGCCCAGGGGACTCTTCCTCCAGCAGTGGGAGGTCGTCTGACTCACTTCTACAATCAATGGAAGTCCATAACCTCGGACAAATGGGTCCTCTGGATAATCCCAAGGGTATTCCCTCAATCTTTTGGACGCCCTCTGGATAGTCCTCCCAGGCGACAGCCCAGGCTGTCAGCTCTTCAGTCAGATCTTCTCGCCTCCGAGATATAGGGCCTTCTGAACAACAGGGCAGTGGAAGTAGTTCCACTTTATCAGTAGAACACAGGTTCTACTTCCATTACTTTCTGGTTCCAAAAGAAACCGGGGCATGCCCCATTTTGGACCTCAAAGCTAAACAAATTCCTTCCTAGAGAGAAATTCAAAATTATATCACTAGGAACCCTGTTACCTTTGCTTCATCAACACAACTGGTTAGCCTCTTGGACATGCAGGATGCTTACCAGCACATTCCTATTCACCCAAAGCATCACAAATATCTAAGGTTCGTGGTTTTGGGACAGCATTATCAGTTCAGAGTCCTGCCCTTTGGGCTATCCTTAGCACCACGAGTTTTCACAAAGTGTTGTGCAATTCTACCAGTGCATCTCAGGAAAATCGGAATACAGGTGTTCCCATATCTGGACGATTGGCTTCTAGCAAGCCCTTCCAGACAGGGAACTCGATGTCGCATCTACGGCTTCACACTTTCTCACGCCCATGGGAGTCCTGCTAAACCTAAAAATCGCAGCTGCAGCCCTCCCAAAGACTCCTTTTCATAGGAACCCTTCTGGGCACCTCCTGTGTGAAAGCATTTCTTCCAGAGGACAGGAGGAACGATATCCTTCAGATGGCCCGATACATATGACAGAACAGCTCGGTTTCAGCTCTCTTGATGCAATGGATGCTAGTCTCATGGCATCCTCGGTGTTCACTGTACCCCTAGCACACCTCCACATGAGAACCTCCCAATGGATGCTCAGTACTCAGTGGTCCCACCACTCACCCTCAGTCCTTTCTCATCAAGGTGACAGAACCTCTGAAGAGATCACTCACCTGGTGGTGCAAGAGGACAATCTTCTGGAAGGGTATCCCTTTGCTTCTCTGGATCATCAGATTTCCATTACCACAGGACAGCGTCTCTGATGGGGTGGGGAGCTCCCTGTCAGACTCTCCACACTCAAGGTACGTGGACTCAGGACGAGTTCCAGCTTCACATAAATGTCTTAGAGATGAGAGCTGTCCTTTATGCAGTCTGGGCTTTGAAGGACATTCTCTGTCAGAAGAACATTCTCCTTCAAACGGACAACAAAGCAGTGATGTATTACATCAACAAGCAGGGCTGTGCTCACTCTTACCCTTATGCATAAAGCGATGAGAGTGTGAGAATGGTGCTTGGAGCACAAGGCTCTAATTCAAGTGGTCTACCTGCCGGAGTGCATAATGAACTGGCTGACCATCTCAGCAGAATAGAGGCAGATCCTCACGAATGGTCTCTCGACTCAACCATAGTTCACTCACTATTCACAGATTGGGTAACTCAGACCTGGACCTTTTGCATCCCACTCAACACAAAACTGCCTCTCTTCTGCTCCAGAAATCCAGGGCCTGGCATTTTCTGTCAGGATCGTTCAGGCTGCAGTGGACAAAATGCTTTCTATACGCCTTTCCACCTCTTCCTCTAATTCAGAGGGTACTTCTCAAGTTTGAGTCCCAGGGGACAAAATGATCCTCATTGCTCCCTTCTGGCCTTGACAGATATGGTTTCCACTACTCAACAGTATGTCAAAGCTCCTCTGAAACCGCTTCCCTTCAGATGAACCTTCTGACTTAGGGGCCTGTGGTCCATCCCAACCTGAGGTCGCTTCACCTTCACGCTTGGCTCCTGAAGAGATAGAAGTGAACAGGTTCAATGTCTCATGGGGTTTCAGATATTCTTCTGGCTGCGTGCAAATCAGCCACTAGGAAAACTTACACAGCCAAATGGGCGTTTTACGCTCTGGTGTGCAAAGTCCTCTTTGAATCCTTTTCCTGCCCACCAGATAAAGTTTTAGAGTACCTCTGAGACCTCACAAATTCAGGTCTGCCATACTCTACAGTTAAGGTTCACCTTTGTGCCATTTCAGCTTATCATGAGCCAGTACTTTCCTTGTCATTGGCTCAGTTACATGTGGTTAGAGGTTTCTTAAGGAAATTCTGCATACCAGACCTCCTATAAGATGTCCAGTCGCAGCCTGGGACATTAATCTTGTGCTAGACATGCTCACTGAAAACCTTCGAGCCTCTAGCTACCTGTGAGTTAAATTCTCTCACTTGGAAAACTACCTTCCTAGTGGCCTTACCTCGGCCATAGGGTCTCTGAGATACATGCCTTGGTCACAGACCCTCAGTATACTGTGTTTCATAAAGACAAAGTAGTTCTTAGGACCCATCCTAAGTTTCTCCCTAAGGTTGTTTCAGAATGCCATCTAAACCAACCCTTGGTCCTTCCTACTTACTTGAACTTCCAAAATGAAGGAAGCGTTCTCTTCACTCCTTGGACATCAAAGAGCTTTGCGTTTTATCTAGATAGAACAAAGACATTCAAAGCTCAACAGCTGTTTGTTTCCTTCAGCGAGACCAGCTGGGCCAACCTATCGCTATCAGATGTATTTCAGCATGGCTAGTGGCATGCCCTCGCCACTGATATTCCATGGCACAGGTTAAGCTGGAAGGCAGAGTGTATGCTCACTCTACTAGAGCGGTCATGGCATCCCTAGCAGAATTCCACAATGTGCCTATAGCAGATATTTGCAATGCGGCTACCTGGAGCTCAGTGCATACTTATCAAACACTATGTCCTGGATGTCCTTGCCAGACGACATCTTTCTTTTGGCAGAACCATCCTTAATGGACTCCTGTCCTAAAACTGTGAGCTCTTGGTCTCTCCTGCCGCCCTCTCGGGTTATTAGCTTGGTACTCTCCCATTAGTGTGAGATGAGTGGTGGAGACTTTATGTCCAGGAAGATATGGAAATTACGTATCTAGCGTAATTCTTGATCTTCTGGACGAGTCTCCACCACTCATTCACATGCCCACCCTCCATCTCCCAAGCTCACCTCTGTTGTTGGTCTTCCTCCCTCAATCTTAGGCTGTGAAGACTTCTTTATTGACCCTTCTTATATGGGTCGTCCGGACTGTTTTATGTCAGGGTTTTGGTAAGCTGTCCTTCTAGGTTAGTTATGCTGCACCTCCTCAGAAAAAGGTACTGAGGAGGTTGGAGGATCGGACTTGAGATAGTCATTACCGCACGAAATGAGGCTTGTGGTGCCGCTCCTTGCAGCTCCATCTCTGGCGCCGACCCTCCAGCAAAAAGTTTGCTCCGCTGGGTCCTAGTGCCTCCGGCACAGATCCCACTAGTGTGAATGAGTGGTGGAGACTCATCCAAGAAGATCAAGAATTACGGTAGATACGTAATTTCCATATCCCGTAACCTTTCAGTTTGCGGTTTTCATATTTTCTACCATAACACAGTTTACTATTATAGTGAGATCCATATCATGATTGTATGAGAGAGGCAGGCACTTTGGGTTGTGCAGTTAGTTCAAAGCCCTTTCAGATGGAGAATACTTGACTGATTTGAAGGGATTAGTGCAAGATCTGTTAAGTGGAAATATTTTGCAGCGTGTTTGCTCGACTTTAAATATCAACTCTGTCAGTAATTTGAGCAACAGGATATCAATAGTTGGGAATATGAGCATCGATATTATGATACTGTCAGAATTCAGAGTTGGGCTAATGTGTGTCAGGATTTTAAGAGTCAGGCAAATGTACGGATCCCTCCGCCCTAGTTCTGCTTCTCCCTTGGTGAGGGCACAGCACCTCGCCTCACCTCGCTGACGAGTTTATCATCTGCGAAATTGCAGCCTGCATAAGTTCAACACCGCTGTCAACGCTGTTCACCATCCACTTCTGCCGCCATTCAACTCAGCGCTGTTTGCTGCTTCTAGCTGGTAAGACCTTTCCTTCCTTTAGCTGCGCTGAGTCTTTTGCTTGTTTTAAGTTTACCACAAGTCATGTTGAGTTTGTCTGGGGACAAGAAAAAGCATTCTTTAAGGCAGACAGTCCTCCTATGTGTTGGTGTCCTGCAGCCAACAGATATCCATCATGGACTGGCATGACTGTTGTCTCTCCTGCCTGGGTCCATCTCCACGATATGGACAGCTGCGATGCCTGCATTTCCATGGACCATCAAGTTCTTGAGTTCTGCGTGTTAAAAGTCATTCGCACTCCACCGACTTTCAGAAGGTGGCATCATACTAAGGGACTTCAAGCGCAGGTCTCTCCGCTCTTCCTCTGGGTCCCTCCTAGTTCTGCACAGACTGTTGAGGAGGGAGCTTCCTCCCTCTAGCCTTACCAGGAGGAGGCCTCTTCTGCGGTGCCAGAGGAGCAGTCCGGCCTTCTCGGGGGCCAGGCCAGGAGCAATGCACAGGCAGTCACCTTCTTGGAGGTGCAGGCTTCTTTCATTTCATGGCCAACGTTGCCCAGCACGGGTGGTTCCTTAGTGCCACCCATCAGTGCCATTCTGGATCTCAGAGCCATTCATGACTCCTGTGATCAGGATCATGCTGCGAATGGTACTGCACCCACCGCCCGTCGCTGAGGGTGGGAGAACCTCTGGGATCACTCGTCTGGAGTCTTTTGGATCTCCTCCTTTCTGGTGCTGGATGATTGAGAGACTGATCTGGACTGGGCCCAACTCCTCAGAGTCAGAGGGCTCTCCAGTGCCCTGTACCTCTCGCCCTCCAGGATTCCCTTCCCTCGGCTCCAATGGTTGTGGTGGCGCTGGCTCCCATGCCATGGGCTGTGCCAGGAGTGGGTTGGTCGATAGTGGCTTAGGGGTGGTGGTTCTGGCCCAGGGATTTGGATGGCTGCCAGCCCCAGTGCTGGTGCGTTCGATCCTCCAGGCCCAGAACAGAGACTCTCCCTTCTGCATCCTCCCTCATGGTGACTGCGGGATTGGAGCAGTCCCTAGTATTGAAGTGAGGAAGAGGTTGGCCTCGAGTCAACTTAGTTGAGGGTTGAGACAAGGTGCAGCGACCCTCCCTTCAGGGTTCTGGGAGGGTCATAGCACCAAGCCTTTCCTCTCTCCTTTGTCTCCCTTCGAGGGAGACCTCATTGGGTTGGGTTGGAGTGCACTCTTCTGGATCCAGCGGCCCTGGTCTGCCCAGTGGAGTTTCCCTTCAGGGCTCAGTCCTGACAACTTAAAACTTTTGAGGCCAGTCACTGTGCAGACCCACAGATCTCCAGGAGGTCTGAGATTGCCAGCGAGGTCCCCTAACCACGGCAGAGGTGGCTCGAAAAAGGTAAAGTCAAGTGCATTTCCTCCTTGCCTCTGCAACAGCCCTCCCCAATTTCCTAGGTCATGTGGGACCTTCAGGGCCTCTGGCCTGGGAGCAGTTCAAAGCCATGGCTGCCTTCCCAGGCACGTCAGGGCTATGGATAAAGCTACCAACTCTCCCTATTTTCCCAGAGAGTCCCTATTTTAGGCAACATGTCCCAGTGTCCACACAAGTTTTGCAAAATGTCACTTTTGTCCCAGTTTTGCTTACTTGTCCCAGTGTTGTCTCCCTTTTTTGCTGACTGCTAATCCGTGAGTGACAGTTATCTCAGCACTACTGTGGCACTGCTCCAGGCTGGACAGTAGTTTGCAACTTCAATCCATGTGCCTGTATTGCACTGCAAAGCATGTCAGTGGGAGCATAGTAAAGCATGTTCCTTCCTGTTAGATCAGAATGGGTAGTAGTGCAAACAAACACATGTGGACGTCTGCCTGCCAGCAGCTTAGAGGGACTCCAGACAGAGAAGAGACCGGCAGCAGGGAACTAAGGTATCTGAACCTGATCAGCTGTAGGGAAGTGTGTGAAAACAATCTGGTGTGGTGGTGGGAGTCACTGAAGGAAGTTTGCTCAGCAAATGAGGTGGGTGTAAATGGGTTGGATGGGACTGTCAGGAGGAGCAATACATGCAACTCAGATGTCTGATCACAATTTAATGCAGGTTTGCTTCTAATGAACTTTCTGTACATCATGGTTTGGAACTTGCTGCAACAGAATGATGTACTGTTTTGATCTGAATGTTTGCTACTGGTGTTACTGAGGGGTGGCATGGCCAGAGCAAGCAGCAAAATTTAACTGATTGTGCACAGCGTTGACTGCCGGTGTCCATGGGAGTGACACAGTGGGGGGGTTCTTGATCAGGATGAACTGTCCCAGTTTTATACCTCAGAAAGTTGGTAGCTTTAGCTATGGATGAATGGATCTTCCGCCTGTCTCCCTGCAGCAGCTGGACTCTGACTCTTCAGATTTGTGGCTTTCTCGTCTTCCTCCTTCAAGCAAGAGGATACCTCCATCCATCTGTCCTCAGGCGCTGATCAGAAAGAGTATCAGTGACTCCTTGCAGGATTGGTTGGTGATCTGCACCTTTCTCATGTTGCAAGATGCAGTCCTGAGCGCACGACACGTGTTTTCCTCAGTGAATTCAGTGCTGACCACTGGTGGTCCTTCCTAGTTGATTCCTTCCAGGAAGCATTGTACACACACCTGGCAGTCTTCTTCTGCTAGCTTCAGCGCATGGACTGCTAGCACAAGTATTGCACACCCGTTGGTCCCCAGGTTCCTTACCTCATCCCACTTCGGAGTGAGGTTGTTGACACCTTCCAAGCCTAGACACCTGGTGTGTGGCCAACCCCGGATGTGGACTCTGCGGAGTTGGACCATTGGGGATGGAGTGTTCTTCTCGGCACGTGTGATGCTTAGCATTGCAGCTCATCAGGCGCACCACTCTGCCTACAATAGGCATCTGTGGTTGATGCTAGGCCAGGTGCTAGCATTGCTGCCTGATTCTGAGGCAACCAGACAGGCCATTGCCCTCTCCACACAGGGTCTCGAGCTTGCAAGACACCAGGCAAGGGCATCCTATGACACCAACGAGGTAGCTTCAAGGCTAATGGGGACAGCAATCTGCATTAGGCAGATGGTGTGGCTTGCCTTATCTAGGTTGTCACCCTTGGCCCGCGAGGGTGCTTGCCTCTGCCTTCTAGGAACCCATCTTTTCTCCACAGGATGAGGAGGGATTTGCAGGGCAACTTCCTTCTCCCAGGCAACGGGAGAACCCACCTCACCCTGACCGGTCACAGGCCTAATTGGCCTGTAGTGGGTCTCTTCCTCCATAGTCCTTCTATAAGAGGCTGAGGGACTTGCGCCCCTCAGGAAAGTGCTGGGCCCTCCGTGGGGCTCAGTACTACCTGTACAGTGATGAATGGTGAAGACTGACAGGAAAGTTATGAAAATTACATACCTACTGTAATTCTGATCTTCCTGTGTATCTTCCCATTCATCACTGGCACCCACCCTCCATCCCCTCCTGGGCCTCAGTCTATGGACGATACCTCCTCCCGCTTGCCCTCCCCTCCTTGAGTCCTTGTGGGCTGGGTTCCCTTGAACCTCTGGGTCCTCTGTTGCCTTCTCAATCAGCAGAGGGCCCACCCTGAAGGGAGGGAGGGCAAGTAGGGCTTCTTGCCATGGCCTTATGGCTCCCCATAGGTCCTTCTCTTCTCACCTGAGTGGGTTATTCTGGACTCAGTCTGGTCCGGTGCACTGGTATCAACTCTTTCTGAAAGGAGGAATCTTCCATGGCTTGGGAGGGAGGAAAGGACTCAAAGGGACACTTTCTCTTCCATAATATTCCCCCTACCTCTTTCCCTCTCTTTTTGGGGGAAGGGAGGTTATCCTGGCAGGGTCCCTCTGAACCCCTTTGTGTTCGCCTGGGACAGTGGTGCTAGGGATACTATCCCGGGAGCTGTCCCACCCTGTTCTAAAGTGGGGAGGGCAATCTTCTCCACACTGTCTTAAGCTGGGAGGATCTCTAGCCATTGGATGGGATGTCTCCTGGGATCCATGTGCTATAGGCATGTAGGCTGAAACAGGCTTGGTTTCTTCTCCCTGTGATTCTACCTAGTGTGAAGTGTGGTGTGGTTCTCCCGCCCCGCTATCTTTCTTCATTTACCTTTCTCTTTTCTCTCTCTCTCTCTCTGCTCTTTCTCTCTGGTTGGCTGCCAAGAGGCTGGGGCCAAAGCCCACACCCAGAGGTCCTCCTCCTCCTCTATCCTCTGCCTTTTCAGTTACATCCTTTTCTTATACTATCCCTTCGTCTCCCTTGCCCGCCCTCATCTCTTCTCTATCCATCTGTTTTCCTCTCTCTCTGGCAAGCAGAACTGGGGGCGGAGGAAGAGTTGATGACTGTTATTGGTCAACCCGTGAGGCGTTACACAATGCGTCTGCCTCAAGGGTGCTGACTCCTCCCTTAAAAAAAAATGCTCCATCGGGTGCTGCACCTGGCTGTCACCCAGCCAGTGATGAATGGTGAAGATACAGAAGATCAAGAGTTACGGTAGGTGCGTAATTTTCATTTTTCAAGTGAGGAGCTCACCTGTGCTCCTATTTTCTTAGCAGGAAATGGTTTGGCAGAGCCTAGTTCTGTAGGAACCACTGGTTTTATCTTGGCAGTTTGTTTTTTTTTGGACGATGTTTTGAAAAGTAGCGTTTGAGACTGGGTGGAGTGCTACCATTCACAGTCAAGCGCAGTCAGGAGAAATCTTCAATTGTCTCTCTCTTGCTGACTGGAAAAATAAAGACTGGAGTGTGTTTTATTCTAGAAGTCAGGTAATGCATTGAAGTGGAGCAGCTTTGGTTTTGGACGGTGTCTGGAGAAGTGAGAAGAGGGTGCAAGACTGTGGTTAGGAGAGTGCTGGCATTGGAGATCATCATGGTTGGGTAAAGTATCAATTGCTTCCCCCAACCATAAAAAAAAAAATGGAGTGTGTTATCCCCCATCCACTCCTTTACAAGTAACTACATTGATGTTGGGGAGTGGGGGAGCCAAGCTGCCAACTCACTCGGTCAGTGAGAGGAAAAATGGCAGCTGGCTACTTTGAAAATTTGGGGTGCCCTATAATACGCTAAATAATGGGGCACCCTGAACTGGCACTTATTTAGTGGGCTTGATTGAAAATAACTGCATGCTGAGCATGGCTTTCAGTCAATCAGCACACTTTATATTTCTAGCCCATTTTCTAATCTGTCATATTGAAGATCTCTCGTTCTTTATTTAAGGTTGTTAATTTGTTCACTAAAGTTATCTTTGGTCTGAATGGTTAACGTAATTAATTTGTGTAGCTCTGCCCTTAAATCCAAATATTCAAAGTAAGTTTTCTGTTTTATTTTTTTCCTTGCAGGATGAAAAAGTATTCAAGACCTCATTTTGTATCTTTCCACCACTGAATTGGGGTATAATACAGGGTAAAGGCAGATTTTCTAGCCAGTAATAAATGAAAAAGTATTTCGTACAAAACGTTTTCAAGGAGAAAACATTCATCCTCCATTTCCGAGACCCATTTTGGTGCTGGCAAATCTCCTAGTACAATCGTAGTCAGTTTATGGCCCAAAATTATGACTAAATGGGTCCTGAAGGATACCAAAGGAAGGAGGGAAATAAATAAAAAGTCAGTCCTGGTCAAAGTATATACTCTGAAGTACTGTAAGTGTGCTCACAGACCTTCTGTAATGTGGCTTATGCATCAGGAAGTCCAGCTTGTTTAAAGAACTCAGTTTTGGAAGTTAGAAACATAGAACATCTTTGTGGTTTTGCCCTCTGTCAGCCAAGGATAACCCACAATTAGGTACCCCACACTCACCCCAAAAATCATAGTCTCTGCAGGGTATAAATAGGGCTGTACCAACTTTAACAACTCAATTCTGGCCACTTTGTTCTGGGGGAGTAAATATTAATTAGAGTATAACAATGGCCCTCAAAATAAATATCCAATAACAATGCTCTCCCCAGAGCAATTTCACAACTTAGTAACAGTGAACCCTTGAAACTTAAAATGAATACCCAAACCTGCACATTTCTTCACTAACAGACCAGAAGGGTAGCCCTGGTGGCTTGCCTTTTTGCACCAGTTATATGAGAAGAGGCGCATGTCTGGTATTCTGTAAAATATAATACAGTAGTGTAACTGCTGTAACATGGAAAAAGGGTTAATCTTCATTTTAGATATTTTAAACTAACTTTTACGTAATTAAAGTGGCAACACCAAGTGCCAGACACTGGGTCACAAGAAAACAAGTAAAAGTAGGATAGAGCAAAAACAACCAAGAGTCATCATTATGAGATAATAAAGTAGACAAAACATCCCCACTTAACTACTTCTTTTTAGATCTCCTGGGAGCCTGCTTTGTAGTCCCTTTTCTTTTCCACTGTGAACAGGGTGGAGGAATTTTCTCTGGTTCAGAAGATGCATCCATCTGTGTCAAGTTTACTTGACAAAGGAACAAAGTCTGTTTTTGCTGTTTTGACTGAGGCTGATCCATCCATCATCCACTCCTAGTAGACATTGTAAAACCAGAGTTAGGAGTGGGGACATCACCTCTAAACTAGTTTCCTTCATTACAAAGGATATGGTCAGAAGAGGCATCTGAAACTGCCGAGTGATCAGACAACTTGTTCTTATGGTGAGAGCCATTCCAGGTATCACGATCCTGAGCAGGTGTAACATCAGAAACTAGTTATTCCACAGTAGCAGACACACCAGATACAGCAGCAAAAGTCCAAGAAACAGCAGGCTTTGGAGAAGTGGCTGGTATATTGCTACTTGCAACAACGGGACATGAGTGTGAGAGGTTTCAGGGAGCTACTGTAGGTCTGATCTACAAGGGTACTAGAGATAGTGAGTGTCGTAATACACTGGTAGGACAGGCGGTAGGGTCTGAAAGGGTATTCCTGTTAGGTCATGGGCCACTTTAGAGCCTGATTTCTGGCGACATTAACGTAATAATCCTGCTTCACCTGATTCAGGCCATCAACCGTATTATGAGAGGCTCATAGACAGGTACAATAGAAGTGCCCTGTTCACCATATAGTTTGCATTTTAATGGATTGGTGCAGTTAGTATTAAGAGACCCAAGTTCAGCTCAGAGGAGCATTTAACCTGATTACAGGTATTGCTAAGGTTATATTTGACCCACAGTGATATCACGATGTGGGGTGACCCTGACAGAATACAATGCCATGGTCCCTTCCCAAATAAAACTATTTGGCAGATGTTCAGGCCATTTCACTGCAGTAGTAGGGAGAAGCGAGGAACTATAGGCCAGTTAGTCTAACCTCTGTTGGGAAGATAATGGAGTACTCCTCAAGGAGAAGTGTGAAACACCTGGTAGCCAATGGGGTGGTGGATCCCAAGCAACATGGGTTCTCTGCAGGATGATCCTGTCAAACAAATCTGATAGATTTCTTTGACTGGGTGACAGAAACCATGGGGGGCAGTAGACGTTGCCTACCTCGACTTCAGCAAAACCTTTGACACGGTCCCACACAGAAAACTGGTCAACAAGCTAGGCAGCCTGGGGTGGGGCACAAAGTGGTGAACTGGATTGGTAACTGGTTAAGGAACAAAAACAGAGAGTAGTGGTAAACGGAACCCAATCAGAGGAAAGGGAGGTGACCAGTGGGTACCTCAGGGTCAGTACTGGGGCCAGTCCTGTTCAGTGTCTTTACGGTGACATATCAGATGGGCTGGAGGAAAGGTTTGCCCATTTTCAGACAGCGCCAAGATCTGCAACAAGGTGAATACCCGGAGAGTGGAAAGGATGAGAAGAGACCTGGAATGGTTGGAGGGATGATCTGCATGGCAACTAAGGTTTAACGCAAAGAAATGCAAAATCATGAATGTGGCGAGCAGGAACCCTGGACTGCTACAGGATGGGGGAGAGACGCTGCAGCGGTAACTAAGGAAGAGGAAGACTTGGGGGTCATAATCACAGATGGCTTGAAAGCTGCTAGGCAGACTGCAAGGTGGTGGGAAGGTCAGTGGGATGTTGGGATGTATTGGAAGAGGAATCACAAGCAGAAGGAGGAGGTAATGATTCCAGTGTACAGTTGGTGAGACCTCATCTTGAATACTGTGTACAATTCTGGAGACCACACCTTCAAAAGAACATTGACAAAACAGAGATGGTGCAGAGGAGGGCAACGAAATGATGAATGGATTACATCATAAGAGAGAGAGAGAGAGAGGGACTTAAATTTGTACAAGCTGGAACAGAGGAGGGAGAGGTGACACAATAGAAACATTCAAGTACCTCAAGGGCATAAACAAGGTGGAAGGGACAACATACTGTATCTCAGTTCAACAGTAGTGCCCAGAGAACAGAAGGACATGACATGAGACTGAAGGTGGCCATAAGGAAAATATTAGGAAGTTCTTCTTCACGGAAAGGGTGGTGGATGCATGAATTTCCTGCCCCAGGTGGTGGTGGCAGCCCGTGACTGTGGAGGTTTTAAACATGCATGGGACAGAAACAAAGGAATAATAGAGATAGGAAGAAAAAGCAAGCCAATGACCAATAAGGGTCAAGGTCGCTTTGTGAGCTAGTGTAAATAGGGCAAGCTGGATGGGCCTGGTGATCCTTATCTGCTGATAGAATCTATGAGTCTATGAATTTCCCCTGCCATAATTTGACCCATATCCTCTGTCCCCAGTACATATGTTTTCTGACTCCAGAGTGGGATCTTGATCTGCAAGGATCTCATAACAATGTTTACCCAGTAAATAATGTCTGTAATATTCACCTTTATTGCAAAAAGAATAATTATTTTTGTGAGATGGCTTAGACTAGTATGGCATAAAAGGTCCCACACTGCAGAAGCTGAGTGTATGGTATTTTACCAGAACCTGTCTAACCCCCACCCCATGTAGAGGGTTGAGGGTATCTTTACCCTCAGGGTGAGCCAGCTCCTCCCTTAGGAAGAAGGAAAGCTTGGTACTCTGACCCGTAAGTGGTAATCAATGGCAGTGATAGATTCTTGGAAGAGATAAAAGTTACGTGCTTATCGTACCTTTTGATATTCTAGAATATCTTCACCATTAATTAACACACCTGCCCACTGTTGCCCGCTCTAGCAGAGCCTGGGCCCCTGGGCAGTTCACCCTGTTTGTGCTGGCTGGCACCTCTGGTGCCACATGTCTCTCCCATGTGTCCCACCATGAGTAATTTGCTGAAACAAAGGGGAGGCTTGGGACCCATTGCTGTGCTCCACCCCACAAAAAGCAAACTTACAAAAACTGGGATAAGGGTCCTCTTATTGGCCTTCCATATCAACAAAACAAATTCTTATCAGATCCACCATGGCTGCATAATGAAGTCTGTGAAGAAAATGGGCAGACTAGGATGGACCCTGTGGTCCTTACCTAGTGTCAAATTGTATGTTTATACAGAGCAAATTTCTATATTTCTGCACGCTGTTGACCCAGGGGTGTGGGGGCAGAGCACCCCTACAGAAGAAAGGAATAATTATATTCACACATAAGGAGCGATTTGCACCACTGTGGTTTCAAAGATTTCTGTTCAGTTTAGCATGCAATCACTGTCCCACTTTATATGTTACAGATTAATTGTGTTAGCGCTGCTAATCCTGTTATCACTGCTATGCTAAACTGATGCTGCATTCAGCTTTGTAATGTAGTCTGAGTCGCTGGTTTTTGTTATTTGATCAATTTCTTATTTTGGTTTGTCATTGTGCAGCATAAAATTTCTAGCGTACTTTCTAGCTGTGCAGGTGAAGTACAGACCCCATCAATCTGCATATTTGCCTTTTATTTACTTTAGGGAACATTATGGGCTAAGAGTGGTTACTTTTATAATATGTTATGTCTGAAACATAATATTTCTATGCTACTAGACAACTGTAGAAGGGGGTGTATCCGCTGGTCAGTGCTTGTGACATCGGTGAGGGTCGCAATGCAGCAATCCACAGAAAGGGGAACAGGGGCACTGTATGTGCCTAATCTAAATAATCGCCACCTCGCCTTGCTAAACTTATGAGGATATATACTGTATAAAAACCTTGGCCACCACACTGCAAATCGAATTCCTTTAATACTGCAATGATCTGGCTATTTATGAGGCCAATGGTTTTGGATTGAATTGTAATCAGATATGTTGCAATTTCTTGATGTGAGGATCACCTTACCAGGGCCGAGCAGAAGGAACAACGTAATCAATAAGAAGTCCATTCAGCGGCTTTAAGGCACAGGGACAGGGTTGCGAACTTGTGACTAGCTTGTGGGCAAAGGAGCAGCAATAGCTCGATGGAGTGACTCCCAATTGGTTTTAGGCTTTGAGTTCAGTCTGGCGTGCCTCCTGCTGACCCAGAAGGAGACCCACTGTGAAATGAGGCTGGCATAAGGAGGCTGACGTAAAATGGACAGACAGTTGCAAGCGAAAAGGTAATCGATATATATATAAGCATGGTGATTATTTCAATAGGAGTTCAGGATTGGTTTGGAACCAGTGACTGTGCCTGCATGGTTATGACTTGTAGGCCGGCCTTAACAATTCTGGGCCCTGTGTGACCTCTATTGGGCCCCACCAATCCATTCCCTGTTGGGCCTCCTCACATCCAATGCCACCTCCGCTTGTCAGGTATTCATCAACCTCCCAATCCAACCATGTGCAATGAAAGCAAATGTCCACTGAATGGACAAGACAGTAACCAGGCGTACCATAAAAAAGTAAAATAAGGACTTTATATGCCAGTGGTCTTTATGAGGATTTGTAATAACTAGACACTCATGCATAGATATGATTTCGCCTCCTCCTCATTTATCTATATATACTTCTGTGCTAAGAATTCAGTGGAATGTGCTTAATGTGTGTGAAAATCTGACTCTTAAATTCCGTATATTAGTATTTTCTTTCTTTTCTATTTGTTGTATTAAACTCCATTTGACATGTGTTTTAATAGCTTTGCTCTACAGCACTTACAAAATTTTGAAATAAAATGTTCACTTTTGTTTCCTTTTTCTTACAAGCTTTTTTCTAATGTATGCATACCACTTTTACAGTGGAAGAATATCATCTGCTGATACAGAAACTGGATCTCCACCACCACCACCAGTGTAAATTGCCAGTAAATAAAAATACACTGTTTAGAATTTAGGCGTCTTCTCCTACAGGGTATAGAAAGCATTGCAGTATTCCCAGTTCACATTTGCTTACTCCTGTTCACATTCTGTATGTCGTTTGCTTGTGTCTCTGCCTTCTTTAAAACCATCTCTGTATGTTCAATATATTGTAGAATTATGGCTGTTCCAATCACTGATTTTGTACATAATATCACAAAGAACATTTATCATAAATACAGCAGTAGCATCCACCAGAATGGATATGGATTGAAATAAAGGCAACTTTAGTCTCTAATCTCATAGATGTGGCTACCATTAGCCACTTAACAGTGCAACCAGGGATCTCAATGTATCTTGCAAAGGCAGAGCAAGGAATGAATTAACTTTGGGTCAGGACCATGTTTCATATTGGAGGTGGGATGCCTTGCAGAGTGCCACCTCTCTGGCTGCACATTCCCTTCCACTGTACATCACTGCAGTGTGTGGACTGGCTGAGGTATATGAATATTGACAGTATCCCACGCATGTGGAGCAGCATCACCACATGGAGCTCTGCAGGCCAGCAACATGTAAAGCATGCTTATTGCAATCCACTATATTAATGAGCCCTAATGCATACTTGAGCAATCTTTAATGTTGCAAAATTATTTGTCTTTATCTTTTCTTCATTAAAGTCTACGCTATTGCCAAAAGCAAGTTGTTAAGATAATAAATATGTGTCACAACCCTCCATTTGAACTTTCTAAAATCTGTTCAGATACCACATTGATCTATCTTGAATCTGAGATTATCAGCAGGAAAAATTACTCAGTATTTGTACCTACTAAAAGCCAACAATATAACTATGCCACATCACATTCCCATGCTCTACTCAACTAAAGGAAAACTTTTAAAAATATCATTTTAATAGTCTTTAAATGTATTTAATCGGTACATTACAATTACTGCTCACAGTACTGACTGCAGTGAAAGTATAAACATGCCTACAATAAATAAGCAACCACAAATCGCCATATCATTACCACTGTGGCAGGTTTATCTTGCATTCTGTTGAAGTTTTATTTTACGAACACAGCATTATATTAAAATGCACAAAATACAAAAGCATATGGCAGCTAACAGTCTTCAAAAGATCCAGAAAGTAGCGATGATTTCTGATAGGTATTAAGGTTCCTGCTAATCAACCAAACACCTGCTGAAGACAGTCTTCAGAGATTTGGTGTTGAGCCTCAAGAGAAATGGCAGAATATCAGTATTCTCATCAAAATGAAAAAAGTGAAAGAACAACAACTTGAAATATAAAAGAAAGGAAGTACTGCAGTACAACAGCACTTACCACAGAAGACTGATAAATTCTGGAACTGTTATCAATAAGGAATGTTGTTTTTGTGCACTGTTGCACATAGCTAAAATTTGTTGAGTGTTTGGTGTTATTATAGCCAGCTACGAGTTCTTCGTGGATATAGTTTGTGTAACTGTATGTCTTGGATGCAGAATCACCTACATTTGCTTCAACATATGTCAGAAGTGCTTGGGGATCAGCAGCAGGTAGCAGAAAGGTGTTAGCTTGCTGGTAAACTTTAATCTGATCCCTCTTTTGTCACAACAAAATCTGACCATAGAATATTGATGCTTACCGCTGACCTTGCAACACCTAATGACAACCACCATTAAAACAACTACAAGCAATAAAAAAGAATAGCGAGTAAACCAATTATCAAATACAAGTTCAGATGGGGCAGGTATTATGGATTTTTCTTCCTGTTACTGACATTTTGAGCACGTCAGCAATATCATCCACTAAATGCACGTTCATAACAGCTGTGCTCGACAGTGTAGGCTTGCCATTATCCTTAACCATGATAACTAATCTTTGGTTTGAATTGTCATTACTGGAAAATTGACGAGTTATCCAAACATCCGCGGTGTCGCTGAAAAGTTCAGGAATAGTTGCCTGAAGCAACTGGTAGGAAATCAAGCATTGTGGCTGGCATCAGCGTCAATAGCCATTATTTTAGTCAATAAGTACCCTGCATTTGAAAATCGAGGGACTCTCTAGGTTATTCAAAACTTTTGGTAAAATGGAAAAAGTATCACAGGGCTGTTGTCATTCTCATGCAGGACAAACACTTTAATGGTGGTATTACTGAATAATAGTGGAATACCAGCATCCGAACTTCAACCAGAAACTCAAATTCTTTTGCAGTTCGTAGTCCAGTACTTTAGTGCCACCATGGTGCCATCAGCAGCACCGATAGAGAAATAAGTAGACACAGGCAGACCCTTAATTTGACCAGGAGAATGAATCGACAGTCAAGCATTCTGATTTAAATCAGGATCTGAAGCAGTAATAGCGATACTTTGATGTACCTGGACAGTTTTTCAGTCACATACACTTCATAACACAACTTGGAAAACCTAGGAGGGTTATCGTTTATATCGGAAATGAGGACTGAAACTTTCATCTCAGCTGATCTTACAGGGGACCCGAATCCATCATCCAGATAGTTATGTTATACTCTGACACACTTTCCCTGTCTAATGGTCTGTCAACTACTAGAGTGTAATAATTCTTGACTGACAGTTTAATTTTAAAGAGGATGTTGTCCAGAATTTTGCAGTTCACCATTCTGTTTACACCAAAGTCTTTATCTGATACACTTATTAAGGCTACCATAGTAAATATGCCAACTGTTGCTTTCTGTGGCGGCAGTCGAGATGGGCCCCTAACGTGCTGGGGCATGGCTAGCATGGTGCTAAGGTGGACACTGTCAACTTGACTACACTGTTGAGAGAGGGTATTATGGAGCTTGTATCAGTAGCCTTATTGTCTGTTTAGCTTTGGCTCGCCTTCTGTGGGCAAACATTACTGACAAGTTTTACAAGCGATGGGCGTGCACAGTATGACACATTATGTAGTTAAATGGAAAGTTTCTAGCACAGTTTACACTGTTGTTTGGACAAGTTAGCACTGTATTGCCAGGTTTCTGGGTTCTGTTTATCCGTGTGTCTGTCTATCTAGCAACTGGTGTGCTGCATGCCATAGTGTGCCAGACGTGATCGGAAGCTACGCCCATCAAAAAAAAAAATACCCACTGTGATATAGTGCAGTGCTGCAGTCCATAGGGACAACATGGGTGGATTGCTTCTTGGGGAGGGTCAGGCAGAGGCAAAACAGTTCCACAGGCGGAAAACATGGCGTCAGCCCTTTTCTACATGCAAAGCGTCTGCAGGGCTCCGCCCATGCAGCCGTCAACAAAACTGATAGTGTTCTCCCCACACAGTGGCCTGTACTGTGCTTTTGTTCAACACCCACACAAGATAAGAAAAAAAAGAAACTGGGGTTCAGTGTTTACAGAATAGCGTATAGGAAAGACAGATCACACTGTATGATTGTTTTAGTGATGGTTCGTTTGCCAATGATTAATCAGTTGTGATTGGACTGGCGATGTGATCAATACCATTACAGTACTATATTTTTTAATCTGTGTCATAACAAATACCTTAAATAAACGGCATTTTAAAAGCATAAAATGCGTTAGACTTCCACAGTTAATAATTGGCGTGGTTAGCACTTGTGTGCTGAAGAACATCCATAACATACAGGAAGAGCTGGACTGTCTTTCACCCTGCGCTCTAAAGTCGATGTAGTTCATTAATTTGAAATTATAATTAAGTAACTACAGAAATAACAACCAGAACATAGTGTTCATATTTTAGCAGTTGCTGGTTTAATATATTCAGTAGGACGTAGTAGAAAAAGCACACTTTCCAGTCACCTGCTCTTGGGTAAGTTGAATATGTCAGTATAAACCTTTTTTCTCAAACTAGGTAATGTTCAGAGCACCTAGTAGGTTCTTTTGTTAATACCGACTGCATGTGCTATTTGTTCCATGGCGGCACACACACACACACACACACACACACACACACACACACACACACACACAGACTTGCCACCTGTCCTGATTTTCATAGGACACTCCTGATTTGGGCAGCTGTGTCCTACAAAAAAACATGAAAAGTACTACATGTCCTGATTTTATAGTAGAATAAATATGTTCTAACTTTCCACTAAATGTTGTACTGAACTATAAAACCTTAACTAAAATACCTTAAAATGACAAGAAACAATAGAAGCAACTAGAAACTGCAATACTTAGCCTTAATTCTAATTATATAGAGAAAACAAGTCTCATGTTAAATATTGTCTTGTGAAAAATCATGTTTCAGTAAGAAATGTCTCATTTGGGCTTCTTAAAAGGTGGTAACCTTAACATACACACACACACACACACACACACACATATATACACATGGATTTTTCCTTCCTTTTCACTGAAGGCTGTTAGAGTGCTTGGACTACTACAGATTTAACAAAGTTGCTACTATGACCTTCAGCATGACATTTCACTTTGTCTTTTAAATAGCCATTTCATTACAAGAAATTGAGTGTTGTTGACTATTGCATATACTTGTTTACACACCTTACAGAATTGTACCTTTGTTCCTACTGGATGTAAATACTCTGAAAGGAATTTTAATATTGTTTGGAAATAGCAATATACAGTATGTATGTGCTATTCATTTTACATCAAATCCTGGTCTCCACATGACAGTTGTCTTTCATACTGTACTCTTATCACTTTTGTGACTTCACAGCTCATTACTAGTTCAATATTTCTCGAGGTTGTGAATGTTTCTTTCCATGAATAGCCTTTGCCCATAACTGTAATGAGCATTTTTTAATTGTGAATTCAGTAAGTAGCAGTTCCAGGGATAATGCGAAGCTATTACTGGATGCATGATCTTCCTATGTTGATAACGTCTGCATGCCTCCCAGTTAGTGAACGCTGTGGATTGACCTGAAGGAGTATGATTAGGATGTGCATTTCAACTGAGTGCAAAACTAGAGTTTTCTATGTTCAGTTTTGCTTCTCATCTTCAAAACCCTCAAACTTTTATCCTTCTTTACCCACTCAACATTTTTCTCAGGATGCAGTATTTTATGCTTCCCGACCACATGCAGTGCTGCCCCCCTCCCATGGGGACTCCATTTCAGTACCCTCCCTCAATTTTATGATGTTACGATGAAATAACTACTCTACAAGGATCTATTCTTAAAGACTTTTGCTTCAAAGTACAGTAAATTGGAGAAGCATCTTAGAAGCAATAAGTCTCAGAGTGTGCGGCAGTTAACATCCCAAACAGAAACCCCATTTCACATTTAACGTGAGCTTTTTAAAAGACCAGAAAATATTTCAGATTTTCAGTATTTTCTGATCATATATTTTATTATTATTATACTGTTAATCTGAACTCTGAATAATTTCCTGCACTACGTTCAATAAAAGCGAACAATGAAAATAAATATCATCAAATCTTATGAGCGTCCAGCACTGAATAAAATCATAACGCATTCAAATTTCATCCTAAGCAAATTTTCTGATGCGATAATTGAGGCATTCTAAATTTATTCTAAAATAATTAACCGATGAGGCCAGTCACTGCTGCTAATATATTGCATGATATCAGTTCCTTCTGGCAGTTTTTTAAAAACTTCTATTTTGCCTAGCTAACTCTGAAATTTTTCAAGAACAAGATGCACACATATCGCTGTTAATATAGAGCCATCAGTTCACTGAAGGTGTTTACCTAAATAACAGCAGAAATTGAAAGGGTTGGAAACAGATTTTGAGCTAGTGTTTCTGCTTGTGGTAGAAGTTTCAGCTAACAGCATGTGTCGTCTACTACTGTATGGGGTGAGGGCTGATTAATACACATGTCCATCACATAATCAGGTGCGGTGAACATGCACACGATGAACTACGTGGTGTTCTTTGTTCTTTTGCTCATTGGTAATCAGCATCATCAAAGACAGCAAGACATTAAAGTCTACTGGTGGCTTGGCACTCTGCCCAGGCTTACGGCCCTGTTGGCTGCCACGGTAGCTGTAATTGGGTTCTTTATGCCTTACTGGACTTACTGGCTAACTGTAAAGATGGTGGCTACCTCTCTCTGCTGATTGGCTGCTTTGTGTTAAGCAAGCCAGCTGGCGGGGTTTAATGCCGTCCCTTTCTTTACTATAGTACCACTATTTTGTTGTAGAGATCATTAGAAGTCGAGCCAGCATGACTTAGAAAAGCCAGAGGGTGGTCATGGTCATGGCCACGATCACTGGAACAGAAGAGATCCTGAGGAGAGCGAGTGGAATGACAGACCATTAGCAGTGGCAGGCAGCTGTTTGGCTTTACACTAGATGCAGCGTTTTTGTAAAAAAACAAAACACAAGTATGCACAAGGATGGCTTCAGGTTCCAGTATTTTAAAGGGTGAAGCCCTACAATGAATGACCTGCCATGGAATTGATCTGGCGGTGTATTTTAAAGGTGAAGCCCTGCAGTGAATGACCTGCCCGCGATTGATCTGGGCGGTATTTTAAAGGAGTGAAGCCCTGCAATGCATGACCTGCCATGGAATTGAGCTGGTGGCGTGTGCTCTTAGTCTTTCTTGTTTAAACTCCGTTGCTGATGTCTCCTTCCCAGGCTGTTGCACTGAACCAGCGATGGGTGCTCTCAACTGATATCCCCAATGACCGACCCAAGCAATTGAACCAAAAACACCACTTTCTGTTGTCCGCCTTGCAGTTAACCACTCCTGCCGGTAAGGGCTTGGGTGTTTGGCTGTACAGTGTAGAGACTATATTGGATTTGGATGCTGGCGTGGCTGTTGTGAACTCAGAGGAGAAAAGCATAAGTGAGTATAAGGATGGTTTTCCAGTACGTTTCAGGAGCTGAATCCCCACGCGACCATATCACGCCTGAGCGCCTGGTGCTCTCTCCAAGCTAGAATCAGTTAATTAAACTAAATCAGGCTTGCACTCATATTTTGCATCACACTGCATTGCCTCTCATATTTTGTATTACACTGCATTGCCTGCATCTGGGTTCTGTTTATCTGTGTTCTGTCTATCTAGTGACTGGTGTGCTGCACCATGGCATGCCAGATGTATCGTGCTCGCCCATTAAAAAGAAAATGCCTACTGTGATATAGTGCAGTGCTGCAGTCCATTAGGGACAACATGGGCGGGATTGTTTTGGGGAGGGTCAGGCGGAGGAAAAACAGTTCCACAGACGGAAAACATGCGTCAGCCCTTTCTACATGCAAAACATCTGCAGGGCTTCACCCATGCAGCCGTAAAAGGAGACGTAGTACAAACTCTTTTGCAGAGTTGTCAACAAGAGGCCAGTTGTGGGATATCATGTTCTATTTGTTGCACCTACAAGGAAAGACACTTACAAAGTTCTGGTCTCTTAATGAGTTCAGATGCAGAAATAAGAGCAGCAATACTTTTGCTAGAGTAAGAGAGAGAGCAATACTAAAACTTTGAATTAGAGATACCCTCAGAGGAAGGACTTTGTTTTCTGCGTTTGTACTGCCTATGTTAATAGTTATACTGTACAATTTTTTTATTATTGGAAAAATAAAACATTGCTTGGGAATTTTACAACTGCTCCTAGTTTTCCTATGCTTCCTGGCCTGTGCCTTGATGACAGTATGCAGGATGCATATCAACACATGCTGGGACTGCATTACCAGTTCTGAGTCCTGCCCTTTGGGCTTTCCTTGGGACCTTGAGTCTTTACAAAATGTTTTACAGTACTTGCAGTGCATCTGAGCTAGGACTCCAAGGATATCTATGCTTGGACAACTGGCTCATTGCCAGTCCATCCGAACAGGAGATGGAACAAGCAGTAGCCACTGACTCTCAGCTCTTCTCCTCAGTGGGGTGCTGCTGTATCTGGAAAGTCTCAGCTCCACCATCCCATCAGCTCCTGTTCATAGGAGCTCTCGTGAACACTAGCAGGCTCAGGATTTTGTTCAGAGAGAAAGCTGCAGGCAGTCCGCATATGGTATGCTACATCATGGAATGCACCATTGTGCAAGCCCACTGCAAGCAGTGAATGCTGGCTGTAATAGCCTCATCAGTGTTCACAGTGCCCTTGGCACAGCTGTACATATATGAGAACAACTAAGTTGATGCACAGTGCACAGTGATCACAAGCATCACCCCTCAGACCCCTTCAGGTGACCAAGCCCTTGGTGCATTCACTCACGTGTTGGTCAGTGGAAGACAATCTCCTCCAGGGCTTTTCCTTTTCCCAACCAGAGCCTCAGGTAACTCTCACCACAGATGCCTCCCTGTTGGGGTGAGGGGTCCATTGTCAGGGTCTGCAAATAAAAGGTGTCTGGGACCCACCAGAGACTCATCTCTGCATCAATGTCTTGGAGATGCAAACTGGTTTGTATGCCTGAAGAATCTAGTACACCTTTTCAGCCACAGAACAGTCCCTTCTCCAGACAGACAACAAGTGTGTCATATGTGCGGCCCGCCCGGTGCAGCGGTGGGATTTTAAACTGCGATGCGGCGACCGAGTTCGGGGAGCGGACCCGGATCGTTGGGCCAGGCGGGGAGGAGAAGGATTGGCGTCCAATGGGCAGCTCTCCTTCTCGCGGGGAGGGTGCGGGCAACTTCCGGAGCACTGAGGACTCCTGGCGGGCCGGGAGAACCCGTGCTGCTGACGTTCAAACGGGGTGGGAGGTGGGGCGCAGGCTGGCGTCATTGCACGCCCCGCCTCCTCGGGAGGAAAATGGGAGGGAACAAAATCCCCGCCTTGCGTCTCGGTGGCGCTCTGCCCCAGGAAAGCCCTGATTGGCCACCCTGGAGCCGTTTAACCAGTCACAGTTCCTTGGTCGATATAGGGGTGAGAACCACGCCCCACTCTCTGGGGGCAAGCCAGGGATGACCGGGGAGACGGCGTATCCGTGACCGGGCTCCAGGGTCCGTGACCAGAGTCGATGGTTGACAAGAGGCGGGGAAAAATAATAGGAAAATTAAAAAAACAAGTGTGTCATGTACTATATCAACAAACAGGGAAGAACACACTCTTACCCTCTCTGCAGGGAGGCAGTGTGAGTGTGGGAATGGTGCCTGGAGCAAGGGATCCTGCTTCAAGCAGTTTATCTGCCAGGAGACCAGAATATTCTAGCAGGTGAACTCAGCCGAACAGAGGCAAATCCTCATGAGTGGTCACTAGCTCCAGATGTTGTGAGATTGCTGACAAGTGGGGTACCCCAGATGTGGACCTTTTGCATCCCCACTCAATTCCAAATTGCCTTGATTCTGCTCCAGAAATCCAGGACATGGTGTTTTCTGTCAGGATGCATTCAAACTTCAATGGCAAAATCTGTTTCTGTATTCATTCCCATCAGTGCCTCTTGTGCCAATGGTATTGCTCGAACTAGAGGTGCAGGGAGTTAATATGATACTCCTGCTGGCCTGACAGATATGCTTTCCTCTGTTGAACAGACTATCAGTCAGAAAACCAAGAATTCTTCCATTCAGGATGAACTTGCTCACTCAAGTCACCTAGTCCATCCCAGCCTGTGCTTCCTTTATCTTCAGGCCTGGCTCCTGTAGAATTTGAAGTGAACAGATATAAGGTATCTCAGATGGTCTCTGAAATCATACCTCTCAACTGTACCACATTACTTGGAATGTACCTAATTCTACTTCAAAACTCCCTGTTCCACATTGTGAGGATCTGTTCCACATTCAATGTCAACATTTTAAAGCAAAACCCACAGTAAATGATGCAATAAATATAGTATTCGGTTAATAGCAGACTTTCTGAACATAAATGCAACATTTTAACGGTGTTCTGAGCTTCTTAGGTAAAGATTTGATTAAGTGTTCCACATTTTGCTCATTTGTTCCACATTTTGAGAGGCAAAGTTCCACATTTGGGGACAAAAGGTTGAGAGGTATGTCTGAAATACTTTTGACTGCTCATAAGCCTTCCACTAGGAAAGCTCACACAGCCAAGTAGAAAAGATTTTCCATTTGGTACTCCAAAACCCACATGGACTCCTTTGGATGCCCCCTAGCAAAGCTCTGTAGTATTTGCTAGACATTTCTAGTGCTGACCTACAGTATTCCACAGTGAAGTTCCACCTGTGTGCTATATCTGCATACTGCAGGCACCAGTCGGTACCCTTTACCTGGTACAGCTGCCATTGTTTAAAGATTCCTTAAGGGCATTTTGCACACAAGGTCTCAAATCAGGAAGTTGATAGCTTCCTGGGATATCAACCTTCTGCTGGTCATACTCACTTGCAAACCTTTCAAGTCCCTGCAAACTCTGAGCTGAAGTTTTTAACTAGGAAAGAAGGCATTTCTAGTGGCCATTACCTCCATTAAAGAGTGTCTGAAATCCATGCTTTGGTCACAGACCCTTCATCACTTCTCCACATGCACCCAAGTTCCTACTGAAAGTGGTGTCAGAGTTCTATCTTAACCAGTCGTTAAAGAATCCACTCATGATGGGGCTACACTAGACCAGGTATTTACAAACAGGAACAGTGTGGCAGATGTCAAGGTGGGAAGTCACCAGGAGACCAGTGATCACTATACAGTGCGGTTCAAAATAATTTATTTTATTTAAAGTTGGTAACCAGGAGAGCACACTAGACAAGGCTCATTTCCAGGTACAACCTGGGGAAAAATAAGGACAACTGCAGATTCCAGACACACTAACATGAGGGTCCTGGACTTCAGGAGGCAGATTGTGTAAAGATGGGTGAATGTCTGAAGGTTGATCTGGCAGGTGGAGATGAGCTAGGTGGGGTAGAGGAGCAGTGTTTAAAATTATAAAGGACCATATTGAAGGCTACAAACCTCTGCATCAGGCAAGAGAGTGAAAGTAAGAGGAACAACAGACCACTGTGGTTCTTGAGAGAGGTAGCTGAAAGGTAAAGAATAGCATTCATAAGATACAAGGAGATGTAGAGGAAGGAGGATAGAGAGCTGGTATCAGAATAAACTGAGGAGGCAGGGAAAGCAGTAAGAAGTGCAACGACACAAACTGAAATATGGATCACCCAGAAGTAACAAAGGGGCAAGGCATCTTTAGGTACATAAGTGAAAAGAGGAAGATAAGGAGAGAATTGTAAGATTAAAAGGGATGTGGGGACTGTGTAGAGGTAGACCAGGAAATAGTGGACCTACTGAACAAATGCTTTCGTTTATTGTTCAAGGTGATGGAGAAGGAGGGACCACAAAAAACAATATAGGCACTGTAAGGAGGAAATAATTACCAGTCCTTTTCAGAGGAGAGGGTCCTAGAGGGACTTGTTAATCTAAAAGTAGACAAAGCAAAGGAACCAGATGGGGTGCATCCTAGGGTATTGAAAGAACTCAGGAAGATACTGGCTGTACCTAGGACAGTCCTCTTCAACAGCTGACTAGAAACAGGTGTTGTTCCAGGGACTGGAGGAGGGCACATGTAGTCTGTCTCCATAAAAATGATAGCATGGAGGAGTCAGAAATTATGGCCAGTCACTCTGGCCTCAGTGGTGGGAAAGTTAATGGAATCACTGTTATAGGAGAGAAGAGGATAGTGGAATATCTTGAATCAGATGAGTTACAAGATCAGAGACATCAATCGCTCATGGAGAGAGGTCAGGTCAAATAAATCTGACAGATTTCTTTGACTGGCTGCCCTAAGGAATTAGATAGTGGTGTTGCAGTGGATGTGGCATACCTAGATTTCATTAAGGCATTCAACACTGATCAACATAAGAGACTATTGAGCTGGGGAGCTTAAGAGTGGGTCCAGTGGTGGTAAAATGGGTAAGAAATTGGGTAAGGGATAGGAGACAAAGGATGGTGGTAAACAGATTTCATTCCGAGGAGGGACTGTGACAGGAAGCCCCTGCCGCTCTTGAGGACTGACCTTTTCTTAAATCTGTTGCCACAGCTCTTCTGTTTCTTAGTCTGTTCTATCCTTTACAATTTCTAGTCCATAAGGTTGGCCACCTATGGGCACCCCCTTTCTTGACTATGCTATAGTGTCCTCTTTAATTTACCTTTTCCTCTCAGGTCCCGTACAGGAGGTTATTGTTGTGACCTCAAGCGTATATAAAACAGGTTGTGTTTATCGTTGTTGGATTTAGTATGTAATAGCACTATGTCATAATATACCGTGGGCCAGATATGCAATAGGGTTGCTCCATGAAGTCGAACTTTGCTCCATTCTGCGATATTCAGCAGGAGGCAGTTCGCCACAGAAAACATGCTGAGCAACAGCGCAATGCAAATGAATGCATGCTGAGCTGGAGGGAGGAACCGTGCATAAACTGCACAGCCTGATATTCAAGCCGGGCTGTGCAGAGTTATTCTGAGCACAACCCCAACCTGCGCCTGCACAATTTTGAGCCAAAAAAAAAAGGATCAAGTTGAGGGCCACCCACAGGTGAGCTGCTGCATTGCAGGCGCAACACAGCAGCTGCCTCCTGTGGCTGGCCCTTATCCCACTCTCTGTGCCCCCACCCAGCCCGATCGCGGGCAGCAATGTATCCCCCAACACATCCCTGGTGGTCAGTGGACGATAAGCCTGATCGCAGGCTGAAGTAATGAAACCCCCACCTCCGAATATGTCCTGGTGGTCCAGTGGACCGATAAGCCAATCGCGGACTGAAGTGATGAAACACCCCCACCTCCCGATCCTTATCCCTGGTGGTCCAGTGGACCAAAAATCTGTCGCGGGATGTAGTTGTCAACCCCGAACATCCCTGGTGACCTAGTGTCTCCCAACCCCTGCCACCCACGAAGCCCCTGCCCGCTCCCCCCGCAGCCCGGTGGGCGGCAGCATCCCCCGCCTGCTGCCCGCGCCGCCCCGCCGACGGCTGCCGGTAGGTCACGTATTGGTGCAGAGCAAGAGCCAATGGAAAGTACGGCTACGTCACATAGACAGTTCAGTTTTGTGAATAGTTCAGTGTTGTTTTGGCAGTTGTGGCTATGTGAGCTGGATAGGTGAGGCTTGGTTGTTTTGTGTTTGCTTGTGTGGTGGGTGGCTGGTGGCATTTTTCTGTGTTTTGGTGGTTTATTTTATGTTTGTGAAGTGTGCGCTGTTTGCTAGTGGTTTTTGGCATTTTTTGCTTATTTGTAGTATTTTGGTGGAGTGTAATAGAGCTTGTGTTTTTGTTTACGTATGTTTTAGAAATTTTTGTATTTACTTTTACTTGTTTTGGTTTGTTGTTTTTCTACGGCTGCAGTTTGGTGGTGGTAGGTGGGATGTTTTTCTTTAGAAGATGGGAGTAGTGGTTTGTTTAAAGTGTTTTTTCATTTTACTTTTTTTTTTTTCTTATTGTTTTGTATTTTTCTTGGATGTTTATAGTGTTTTCTTATGTTTTGTGTTTAGTTTATTTTGGAGGTTGTTATTTTATTGTTAGCTTTTGACCACTTATAGTAAGTTTTCTTGTCTACTTTTCTTGTTTTCTGAATTTTTGATGGTGTGTGTTTTTGTTTTTACTTTCCACATTCAGTATGGGTTTTTTTTTTGTACTTTTGTTGTCCTGTGCAAGCTTCTGTAGCCTCTGTTAGCCCAATTTTATAATTTCTACTTTTGCTGTGCATCCATCTCTGGCCTAATATCCTGAAGTCTCCCTGCAGCATTTCTCTCATCCTCTCAAGACCACCCTACTAAAATCTACCACCTTTGTTGCTGTGCCTCCAGACTCCCTACCCAACTTGAGAGTGAACCATATTGTTTGGTGGTCACTATCAGCTAGTGGGTCTTCCACCCTTATTTCCCTCACTGCCTTCCCATTTGACAGCACCAAGTCCAGTGTGTTACCTAGTTGTGTTGGCCCACTGACCAGCTGTGTGAGGAGATCATCCTGGATCACATCCAGGAGCACCTGCTCCCTGGCACTGAAGGTGGCAAGGGTGCTCCAGTCTACCCCCGGCAGATTGAAATCCCCCACAATCACCACACTCCCTTTTCTACACACCCTCCTTATTTGCTCCACTAAGTTCCTGTCCAGTTCCACTGATTGGGCTGGTGGTCTGTACACCACCCACAGCCTCAGCCTCAGCTTTCTATCCTTGGAGTCCAGAAGCTGCATCCATAGTGCCTCTGTCATTCCTTCCTCCCCCTCGTTCCTCGTACATCTAATCGCTTCCCTCACATAGAGTGCTACCCCACCCTCTCTCCCAACCCCCTGGTCTTTCCTGTAAATTTTATACCCTGGGATTACCAGATCACAATCATGGTACTGGGTGGGCCAAGTCCCAGTCACTGCAGTGACGTCCACATTCCCCTCCTCAAGGAGCACCTGAAGCACTGCTGTTTTATTACCCAGGCTACTTGCGCTTAGGGAGACCACCTCCTACCTGTTCCCATCCATCCTCCCCACCTCGGCTCTTTAGTCTGCCCCTCCTCTCAGTGGTCATCTCCCCTTACCCTCAATGTTATCAAGGGGGGGACAGCGTGTTTTGCACTCCAACCTGGTGACCTTGCATGCTAGCCGTGCACTTGCCTCCCTGCTACCTAGTTTAAATACCCTCTTGAAACAATATAATCCTCTAATTTGCTCTTTAACACCCCCTTACCTGCCCCATTCAGGTGCGAACCATCCCTTGCGTACAGTTCTCTGTTAGTCCATGTATCTTCCCATCCTCCTACCAACCATACCCTTGAGCTTTACACCAGTCTCTCAGCCAGGAGTTGAACTTGCCTCATATTCAAACGTCCAATGCCTTTAAAATGAACTTGTCTTTATAACATAGTGAGACAGTGTACTGGTCCCCCAGTAAACCTCTGGCTTCTAAAAAAATGTTTTTACTTCACTATTACTTGAAAATACATCTGCTGCGTGCTGCCCTTCTTCACTTTCACTGCCATAGTGGAGCGCATGCTCAATCCTCAGTGCTCGGCCATTTCCATAGAAAGCCACATGACAAAAGCTGTTTTGAAAACCACTTTAACTCTAAAACTTAACAATTTAACACTCTCACTAACTCCCCATTCCCAACAGCCAGTCCAGGTAACTTTACCAATCACAGAAAACCAGAAGGCCTTACAGATCAGTTTTGCAGAGATCAGAGTTTTATTAAAAAAAAAGTCACAGACCTCATCACTGGGTCCCAGTGCAGGCAGCAGGACCAGGTTAGTTCAACCCGAGGGCCGGGGGAGGTAGGATGAGCGTCCCATGGACAGCTCTCCTCCTCCGGGGGTTGGGGGGGTCATGCTTTCCCTACATCTAGCAATACCCAGTAAAGGCTGGGTATAGCAGACTGGGGCCATTCAGCAGCTATGAGACAATTGTGGACATCTGTGGAATGGGTGCAGGAGCTCACCCATTCCATACTGATGTCATTACACGTCCGCACCTCTGAGGAAACCTAGTGAGAAAACCCCTCTGGAGATGAGCACTGTGATGCCCCTGGTCCTCCGTCGAATGATGCCCCAGGCTGCAGCCACAAATGAAAATTATCTACCTATTATAATTCTTGATCTTCCTGTGCATCTTCACCATTCATCACTGGTGGGTCTAAGCTGGAGGTGCTAGGACCCCGCAGAAAGCTAAATAGCTGAAAGCTTTTCACTTTCCATGGAGGAGAGGCCAACGTTGGAGGTGGTGCCACCCTCGAGGCCACCATAATACGTGGTGCTCATGGGCTGGCAAGTAACAGATGCCGGCCCCTCCACCATCTCAGTTCTACTCGCCAGAGAGTAAAATAGAGATAAAAAAAAAAGTGGAGGGTGGGGCAAGGGAGCCCAAGGGATAGAAAAAGGAAAGGATATAAACTTAAAAAGGAATGAGCTGGCCAGAAGAGAGGGGGCAGGCCTTCAGATTTCTGAGAGGGAGACTCCAACTACTAGGCAGGCCAAGAAGGGGTTGAGAGAGGGTGGGGGGGGAGTAAAGAAAGAGAAAAGACAGAAAAAAATAATAATGAAACAGGAGAGAAAGAGGATGAAAGGAGAAGAAGCATGGGAGAGAGGGAAATGAGTGGATACAGGCAGAGTGAACCAGAAGAAAATATTTTTCCACAGTCTGTGGACCTAGGGGAAGAGATCCTCTCTCTTTCTCTCTTTTTTTTTGTTTAAAAGCTAACACTCTAGAGAGGATTCACTGGCTTCAGAGCCATAAAGAGAGCCCCAGGATGTGGTGCAGTAGTAGCCACAGACACTGCCAGCTATTTCCCAAAATTTCTGTGATATTTCCAGAAATATCTGATGCTTTTTGCATTTAAACAGTAGGGGCAGTAGAGAGAAACTCTTCAAATATTTCTTGAAAATATCTGAAAATAGCTGGCAATGTCTGTGGCTACCACTTAGACCAAAGAGAAAGCTTCATCCCTGCTGGTTAGAGGTCAGAACTTCCCATCCACAGAGAAAGAGAGTCCGTCCAATCTTCTCTTTCTTTCTCTCTGTCTCCCCGCCACATAGAGGTGAGGAAAAGGGCCCACCCTGGGGCAGGGTCACACGGACAGAGGTGGAAAGGAAATCACCTGGCTAGACGAGCCCCTTCGAGCTTCAAGTGAAGGGTGGGCTGCCTGGAAGTAATCCCATCAACAGGTGGATAAGTTATTGGACTGATCTCTCCAAAGGGGAGGCAGGTGATCCAGGGGGACCCCACCCCATGGGCAACCCAGATGTGGGTTACCCACCAGTATAAAAAGGAGCCATGTAGGGCTTCAAGAGACAGGTGAAGAAGAAAAAGAAGGTCCCTGGAGCCCTGCTGATCAGACTGGGGACCCATGACAGAAGGCAATTGTTGGGACCCCAGGTAATGAGAAAATAAGGAGGGGCCAAGAAAAGCCAATTAAATATTTCTGGTCCATTTTGCTCTACCAAGAGGTCCCATCCCAGGCTGCATGGGCCCCCAAGGAGCCCCTGGGAAAAGAGGGCAAGAGCCCCTGCTTGTTCTCTCCCTAGAGATGCCCCCCTGGTGCTTCAAAGGAAGGGTCAGGGACTTAGAAGTGCCAGTAGGATTATACCTGCAATTGGCCTGAACTGGGGAGAAGGCAAGCAGGGAGGAAGCACTGCCCAGGAGCTTGGGGCCCAAGTGGGGATGGTGGGTAGGAAGCAGTAATGAAAGGTGAAGATATACAGGAAGATCAAGAATTACAGTAGGTACGTAATTTTCATATCTTATCTGTACCAATCTTCACCACTCATCTCTGGTGGATGAGTTCCAAGCACCACAACTGTGGCGCTGGTACCTCCCTGAGGGCTTAACCTTCCCTCAGTCTCCTGTGGTGGATTCACAAGAGGAGGGGCCCTCATGGGCCTGGCCAGGACCACTATTGGTTAGGGTCAGGCAGAGGATCCTGATGGGCAGAAGTAGGATGCCCTGACAGCTCTCACCTGACCCTACAAGACAAAAACTGGGTCCCCTTGAAGGGCGAGACAATCACCCTACCCTGGGCCATGGGTGACAACCAGGATAAATGAAGCCATGCTGTCCGCTGAATGCAGACTGCTGTTACTACTAACCTGGAGGCTACAGCATTGGCATCATAAGATGCCCGCTCTTGGTGTCTTGCCAGCTCCAAGCCGTGGGTAGAAATGGCAATGGCTCATCTGGTTGCCTTGCTATCAGGCATGGCCACCAGGATCTGACCCAGCATAGCTCACAGGTGCCTTTCATAGGCTACCTGGTATGCCTGGTGTGCAGCGACAGAGTAAGAGACATGCTGAAGAGAAAACCCTTCTGCTCCAGCGATCAAACTCCATGGAGTCAGCCACAGGGGGGAGATGGTCTCTTGAAGGGCAAAGACACCCCAAGGGGGGTATCCAGCTACTCCAGTCCAGATACAGGATGAAGCATAGCTCCTAGAGACCTGGGGGGGAGTGCAGTACCTGCGATGACAGTCCCTAGGTGCCAGAACAGAGGACACAGGAAGCTGCCAGACACTGTGCAACTCCTCCCTGAAGGGACAGGGCCATGGAGGGATCACAATGGATTCTGACTGTACTCCTTGAGGAAGGCCAGTGTCACATGCACAGGATTGCATTCTTGAGATGGGGAAGATGGAGTTCCCCAACATTGTTGTGAGGAACCGCTGATACTCGGTGAAGTCAGCATCAGAGGAGATGCATGGTAGAGTCTCTTCTCAGAGGAGGAAATCGACAATGTGGATGGACTCTATACAAGGTGTGATGGTGCAAATGTAGGAAGTGGAAACACCATCTCATCTATGGCCCTAAAGTAAATGGGGAATGCATTCACTGTTGCCTATACTGTTCCTAGGTGAGGGTTCCAGGCGATCAGAGAGTCCTGGGAGAAGTGAAGGAGGAGGCAGAGAGGAAAGAGGCAGCAAAATGGTCCTGAAACCAAAGTCCCTCTGCCAGGAGCTGTGGGAGCAAGCAGGGGACTGTACAGCTCAGCCATCAACTGCTGCTCAATCCTCTCTGAGTCAACAGGGTGGTGCCCTGGGGAAGACCCCTGGTGAGAGACTGGAGTTGTACAGGCCCAGAAGGATGTCTCCTGTCCCCACCAATAGCAGGTCTCTGGCTCCTAGCTGGAGAGGGAAGGCCCATATTCTGGCTCTGTCCCGGAATGGCCGAAACCACCGGGACACAACTGGACACATGACAAGGGCCCCCATATCCACCCGAGCCAGAGGACTGGGACCAGACCCTCATGAGAGGCCCTACCTTGGCCACTGCTCTCAGGGAAGGAGGAAAAGAAAAAATGGCACCCGGGTTGGCTTCCTATTCCCCCTCGGACTCTGCATCAGTGCTGACAACCAATGCGGCACCGAAGATGGCACCGATGAAAGAAATGGCACCACAGGTGTCACTGTCACCAGTAGTGGCCCCGACCGTGGCACTTCCATCGGAGGTGGCACTAACCATGGTGCCATCCCCAGAGATGGCACTGACATCAGAGGTGATCTCAGAGGTGGCACTGAACTCAGAGGTGGCACTGACCTCAGCAGCAACCTCAGAGGTGGCACTGATTGCGGCACCGTCACCAGAGGTGGTGTCAAAAGCGATGCTGTTCTCCAGATTGGCACAGGAAATGGCACCAAAGGCCTCCATGGCACCGACACAGGGAAAGGCGGCAATGTGGAATGTGTTGACCCAGGAAGAGGGCAAAGGAGAAAACCTCCTATTGGGTTCGGAAAGCATCCAGAGCTCAAGAGAACTGGGCTGCAAGTCCGGATCATCTCGGTCATCCTCTGATTCTGAGGAGACCACAGAGATCCCAAGAGAGGAAACCCCGAACACTCTACCCATCCCAGCACTGGGGATGGCATCTGAAGAGCACACAGTGGCAACAACGGCACTACCTCGCTCATCAACACTGGGGTTGGAGCCAGGAGCCGAGTCCATGCCCACTGAAGCTACTGAGGGAACTGCCAACGTAGGCATCATGTATAGCTGAGACCTTGACATTGGGGTGGCCCGGTTTCCCCGAAGGGGAACTAGGTTGCGTGGGGTGTTCAATTGGCCCCCTTGAGGAGACCAGCTGTACAACTGACCCCTCACCCAGGCATCCGGTCTCAGTGAAAACCTAGACAGTGGAGCCTGCGCCCCCCAGTGCATTTAGCAGTGGAGGGAGGCCTGGGGGAAGGGCCCAGAGACCTTACCTTGGCAGCCCTCATGCGATGCCGACCAGTGAAAGTTGGGTGTCCCTCCATAACCTCACTGTGTGGTTAACTAAGGTATGGAAATCCATGGAAAAACAGGCGTTGCAATGATCCATATCATGTTGGGGCCCCAAGCAGGTGAAAGACTGGTCACGGGCATCTGTTATGGAGAAAAGACTACCACAGGGGCACTGATGCACTGGGGTTGTCCCCACCTTCAAAGATTGTTTTTGCCCTGAACAGGACATGGTCGGCCACACAAGATAATAAAAATGAAAGAAAAGACTCAATGCTGCACTTTTTAAAGAAAAGAAACTAAAAAAAAGAAATGGAGCTGAAAATTACAATGGTAACGACGTTGAGTGAATGGCCAAATGAGCAGAACTGAAGTCTTCTGAAGTCTTTTGGAAGTTTCTGTGCTGTTCCATGGAGTCATGCTGCTGCCTCGATGGTGGGAAAAACAGAACTGAGATGATGGAGAGGCTGGCAACCATTACTGGACAACCCGCGAGCGCCACATATTACGTCGGCCTCGGGGTTGTGCCATCTCCAACATCAGTCCCTCCTCCAGGAAAGCTGTAAAGCTTTCAGCTATTAACTTCCGTGGGGTCCTAGCACCTCTGGCTTAGACCCACCAGTGATGAATGGTGAAGACTGATACAGGTAAGAGCTGGGGTTTCTGTAGATCTTGGTCTCTCCCCCACCTCTGTCCTTCCCCCCCCCCCGGGGTAGCCCCACCACAGGGGGAAAGCTGCTGATGTCCCCAGACCAGGTGCTGGCCTGGTTGGGGATGACAGCATTAGGGGCTGGGCGAAGAATAGGGATCCCCCCCACAGGCCCAGGGTAGATTTAAAAAAAAATGGATGGATAATAACTTTGTTTTGCATTGGCAAGGATTTCAAAATGTGAAGTCTTGAGCTGGCCCACTGGTACAGCAGTAGTGCTACAGCTTGCAGCAGAGACAACCAGGGTCAGAGTGAACTTGGTGCATTGGAGGGTCAGCTGGGGGACCTAGGCTGTCTGACAGATAGCTTACTCCATGGGGGTGGGTGGGCTCAGGGCCTCAGCAATAGCATACCACCTGTTGATGACCTGGAGGGACTGAGTTGGGAGCCCTGGAGAAACTGGGATGGGATGCCGCAGATGTTGGCACAGCACACATGGGAGCATTCACGCCACCCCATGATGTCACTGTATGTCCAATCCCATCAGGGGAAACAGAATAAGTGGAAAAACCCTTCCGACATTGCTCCACACAGCCACTGTGCCCACTTTCAGATTCTGCCCTCCTGGACCCCAACATTCCCTCCAGTCTTCAACTCCTCCTGCAGGGGTCACTGGATCCAGATATGGAAGTGCTGCGCTCATGTGTCACTGACTCATGCCGCAGTGCTTACCTTGGCACCAACCTCAACCACTTCAGTACCTTTTTTACTGTGCAACATCAACTAACAGGTGTGCACTGAACATACGGGCATAAAATAGTCCTAGTGACCCATATTAGAAGGTCCATCAGAGCAGTAACACAGTATCTTCACAGCCCAAACCAAGAACAGGGGGTTAAAACCAATAAAAGGGGATGGTGGATGGGTATGTGAATCAATAGTGAAAATACGAAAATTACATACCTACCGTAATGCTTGATCTTTTTGGACGAAGTCTCCACCACTCGTTCACACTAGCCGGAGGCACTAGGACTCAGCAGGACCCAAAAATCTTCAGGAGGACGGGCGCTGAGGTAGAACCATGCATACATAGCACTGTGAGACTGGCTCGTGCCGTATAGGCTCTTGGCATTGCCCCTCCAACCACCTCAGTACTTTTTTTTACCAGGGAGGTGCAGCATAAACTAATCTAGGAAACAAACCTAACCTGGATATAAGACAGCCCTTATGGCCCGTGTAAGAAGGGTCAACTCAATAGTGTTTTCACAGCCCAATCAACAAGGAGTGAAGACCAGAAACAGGATGAGTGAGCTCGGGGATGGCGGGTGGGCGTGTGAATGAGTGGTGGAGACTTCGTCCAAGAAGATCAAGAATTACGGTAGGTACGTCATTTTCATGTCTTTCTGAACTAAAAGCCACCACCACTCATTCACACTAGTGGGAGACTACCAAGCTTAAAACAATCCCCCAAGTAGAGTGGCAGGAAAATGGAACTCATTTGGGACAGAAGTCCATTAAGGATTGTCCTGCCAAAAGAAGGATGCTGTCTAGCATGGACATCCCGAGCGTAGTGCTTCAGAAAAGTGTGCACAGAGCTCCAAGTGCCTGCGTTACAAATGTCTGTGATAGGCATGTTCCGAATCTCTGCCAGGGATACCATGACTGCTCGGGTAGAGTTGGCATACACCTGGCCTTCCAGCTTGACCTGCACCATTGAGTAGCAATGGCGAAGACATACTTCTAATTATGTTAAATTGCATCCAATGGCAACAGGCTGACCCAGTCAGGCCATGCTGAATGATACAAAGAGTTGTTTGGATTTGTGAATCTCTTTCGTTCTGTCGATGTAGAATCGCAAGACCCTTTTGACATCCACAGAGTGAAGGGTGCACTCCCCTTCATCCTGGAAATTGACAAAGTAGGTCGGGAGGACCAAGGACTGGTTAAGGTAAAATTCCAAGACCACTTTGGGTAGGAATTTATGGTTAGTTCTAAGAACCAACTTGTTCTTGTGAAATACCATATATGGGGGGGGGGGTCTGGACCAGGGCATGTATTTCAGAGACCCTGCAAGCGGAAGTAATGGCCACTAGGAAGGCTGCCTTCCAGGTCAGAAATTTCAAGTCACAGGTTGTTAGCAGCTCAAAAGGCTTGCAAGTGAGCATGTCTAGCATGAGATTGATATCCCACGCAGCTGCCGGTCTCCTGACTGGTGGCCTAGTGTGCAGGATGCCTTTAAGGAATCTCTTGACTAGTAGTAACTGAGCCATGAACATATTCTGTACTGGCTTGCAATAGGCAGAAATCGCGCAGAGGTGTACCTTCACTGTCCAGTATTGCAGCCCTGCATTTGACAGGTCTGAGAGGTACTCCAACACTTTACTTGGTGGGCAAGCAAAGGGGTTAATGGTGGACGTTGCGCTCCAAATGGAAAACTGTTTCCACTTTGCCATGTAAGTCTTCCTAGTGGATGGCTTACGCATGGCTAAAAGGATTTCTGAGATTCTTTGCGAGACATTAAACCTACCCACTTCTATCTCCTCAGGAGCCAGGCATGGGGATTAAGGGATCACAGGCTGGGATGGACCTCTAAACCCTGTGTTAGTAGGTCAATTTCTAGGAGAAGTTGTCTTGGAGGGGCTTCCAACAATCCATTGATTAACAGAAACAATATCTGATGAGGCCAGTACAGGGGAATGAGAATCATGCTGCCCCAGCGCCTCAATTTGAGCAGCACCTCTGAATTAAAGGAAGAGGAGAAATGCAAGAAAGGATCTTGTCCACCACAGTCTGAATGTATTCTGACAGAAAGCGCCAGGTTCTGGATTTCTGGAGCAGAACAGAGGCAGTTTTTCATTGAGTGGGGTCGCAAAAAGCTCCAGGTCCAGAGAGCCCCACTCTTCGAATAGCGACTGCACAATGCTTGAGTTGAGTGACCACTTATCTGGATCCACCTCCATTCTGCTGAGGTGGTCCACCAGATCATTCTAGATCCCCTGCAGGTAGACTGCCTGGCTCAGGGCATTGTGCTTGATGCACTACTCCCACACTCTCATGGCTTCTCTACACAGAGGGTAAGAGTGTGCCCCACCCTGCTTGTTGATGTAGTACATCACAGCCTTGTTGTCTGTCTGAAGGAGTATTACTTTGTGGCAGAGGACATCCTTCAGGGCCCGAGACAGCATAAAGGACAGCTCATCTCAAAGACATTTTATGTAGATGGAACTCCTCCCGCTGCACAGACCCTGGGTGTGGAGGTCCTGACAGTGAGCTTCCCAACCGGTCAAAGACGCATCCGTGGTGATGGTGATTTGTGCTTCCAGTGGGGCAAAGGGAAAACCTTGGAGAAGGTTGTCCTCCTGAGTCCACCAGGTGAGTGATCTTGTTAGAGGTTCTGTCACCTTGATGTGGAAGGATTGTGGATGTGTGGTTGAAGACCACTGAGTGCTGAGCATGCACTGTGTGGTTCTCATGTGTAAGCGGGCTGGGGCACCATGAATATGGATGATGCCGTAAGACTTGGCATCCGCTGCATCAAGAGCTCTCGAACTGAGTTGTTCTCCTTGATGAAGTGAGTCATCTGGAGAATGTCATTCCTCCTGTCCTCTGGAAGAAAGGCCCTAGCTCTGAAGATGTCCAGATAGCCAGCCTTGGAATGGGTCCCAAGGTGGTAGCCTGGATAAAAAAATTGGCTGGACAACAGAACGCAAAGGGTAATAGTAAACAGAGTCCACAAAGAAGAAAGGAGGGTTACTAGCAGGGTACCGCAGGGTTCAGTACTGGGACTGGTCCTTTTTAATGTCTTTATAAGTGACATTGCAGAGGAACTGGAGGGAAAAGTATGCCTCTTTGCAGAAGACACAAAGATCTGCAACAGGGTTGATACACAAGATGGAGTGGAAAGGATGAGAGGGGACTTGGCAAGGTTGGAGGAATGGCCAAATGTATGTCAGTTTAGATTCAACACAAATAAGTGCAAAGTAATGCACCTGGGAAACAAAAAACCAAGGGAAGAGTACACAATGGGGGGTGAGATACTGACAACAAAAATTGAAAGAGACCTGGGTAATTATATCAAATGACCTAAAGGTGGACAAGCAATGTGAGAAGACAGTAAGGAGCACTGGGGGGATACTGGGATGCATAAGGACAGGCATCAACAGTAGAAAACATGATTGTTATCCTCTGTACAGACAGTTGGGCTAGACCCCATCTGGAGTACTGTGTGCAGTTCTGGAGCGCCATCTCCAAGAGAATAGACAGAGGAGGCTGTCCAGAGGAAGGTAGCAAAATGGTGCAGGGTCTGCACCCAGAAGACATACAAAGGGAGACTAAAGGAGCCCAATAAATGCCTCTTGAGGAAAGAAGGAAGAGGTGGACATGGTAGAAACTTTCAAGTACCTCAGTGGAATCAACAAAGTCCAAGAGGGTAGTATCTTTCAGAAAGAGATGTGCAAGAACAAGAGGGAACAATCTGAAGAGAGGGGGGATGGCTCAGAGGTAATGTGAGGAAATATTTTTTCATGGAGAGGGTTGTGGATTCATGGAACAGCCTTCCTGAGGAGGTCGTGGAGTCAAGAACAGTGGGGGAATTCAAGAATCCATGGGACAGACATAAAGCAGTTCTAGTGGGGGGTAGGAGGAGGTAGGCTGTTGGTTAACTAGGATCTGCAGTTTATCCATTAGGTAGGAAAATGGGCAGACTAGGTGGGCTAAGCAGTCCTTATCTGCTGTCAGATTCGATGTTTCTATGCCTTGTGTATGGGAGCACCCCCAGAAACTACATCCCATCTCCACGCTGACAACGGCAGCAAAATCTCAAATGTGTTCATGACAAATCTTTATACTATAAATGTATAACAGTAATGTTCTCTTCTCCCCGTGTGAAAAAAAATCTATGACGCTTGTAATGTGCTTTTCCCATCATATTGTTCTAATTTACTTGTCAAAATTTAGTGGCACCCACTGTCTTGTCCACACCACAGTCTGGAACTGCTAAATCACCATTGCCTATGACTGGCGCCTGCGTCTGTCACAACTACAATTAAGAGAAATATTTAACATAAAGTACATCTCCCAGAAAGTAACTTTCATCTTTACAGTTTCAAGGGAGGGAGTGACCAGCCATGTGAACTAGCGACTGTGACATAGACAACCAGTTCTGAGTGCTGGATAATATTTTTTATATAAAATGTATTATGACTGTCTCTGCTGAAAATCAAATGCTCTAGGAATGATCTCTCTCATCCCGCCCCCACCCCCAGATTTTAGCTGACAGATGCAGGCCAAGAGAACTGCAGACAGTATGTATCACACACACAGTTTTTAGAGACAATGTTTTACTGGAAGACTTTATTAAGGATCCTGTTTCTCTGAGCTAATTACAGAGTTGTTAAGTTAATTTTGTTAAAAGAGAAATCATGGGACTTCGGTGGCGCCACTCTTCTGATGCAAGCCTGAATTAGAGGCTCCTCCTATAGCTAATAAAACCTCCATTTTCCACCGAACAACGAGAAACCTTTGCAAAACACCCTCGAGGTACAATAATGTCAAGCGAGGAGAAAGCTGTGAAAAGACTCCTCCAGTACCTGATGACGCGCGGATTGTCGACTCTGGCAGTGAAGTATCGTGAGAGGCCTTCAACTGGGAAGGCAGAGCATCGTAGACCTTGATCAGCCCCCTTAGCCACATTGCAATGCCAGATCACCCAGGTCCTTGTGGAGCTTTGGGATTTTCGGAATGAATTCAGGACCACCACTACAGCACTCAGAACCGATATCGGGAAATTGGAGAAGCAGCAAGAGAAGTTAGAACAGCATGCAACTGAACTGGACTCCAGAATAGACAGGGTGGAGTGGGCCATAGCACAACTAAATCAGAACATTCAAACCTTGCAGGAATGAGCTGAGGATGCCGAAAGTCGTAGTCGGTGCAACAACATATGGATTTCTGGGATCTCAGAAGGAGAGGAAGGTACTGATCCCCATAACTTTGTTTGCCTCCTGCTGCGGCAGGTTCTTGATGTCCTGAGTGAATCCACCCTAGAATTCGAGAGAGTTCATCGCACATTGGGCCCCAAGCCCCCAAGCAAGGCCCTCTCAAGCAAGGCCCCATGCTGTACTGGTTCGCTTCCTCCGCTTTCAAGAGAAATAGTTAATACTCCATACAGCATGGAGGAAGGGTCAGGTTAGTTACAAGGGGCAGCGACTGTTCTTCAAGAATGATTTTGCACCCGAGGTGATGGCTAGACGTAAGGCCTACATACCCATCTTAAAAGCACTGAAAAAGGATGGCCTACGCTTCCGAACCCCCTGTCCGGCTAGGCTGATAGTTTTCCACCCAGATGGGCAGCTCACCTATAGCTCGGCTGAAGAAGTGACGGAAGGTCTCCAAAACACCAAGCTGAGATACAGAAACCGCTGGTCGCCCTCAAAATGATCAAATAGCAAAATTATCTCAGCAGGTCTGGCAGTCTGGACAGCGAGAGACCAGGAAGCGTCAGGGGGCTTGAGGCAATGCATGGCAGCGTCAGCACCCCTCTGAGAACAGGCCCAAGTAAACACCTGACTGCCCAACTGAAATTCTGGAATAATCTTGGATCTTATTGAGAGCTCAGGAGCAGAACTGACTCTAACCCTGGATCATTACCTTTTGGAAGTTTGTGGCATTTCTTAGTGGGACAGTTTGGATACTCTAGTAACTACTACTGCATCTTACTCCCTACTGGCCCTGCCTAACAACCCTCCAGATATGTTCTATTTACTAATTATTACTTTCTGAACTCTGTCTGATACAGCCAGTTGCTCCTGATTGCTTTCTCCAGTAACACTAACACACCCTCCTTTTAATTTTGGTTCCCTCCCCCCTTCTCTTTCTCGCTCTCCTTCCTTTTCTTGCAGGTATACCTGATGCTAATCACCTGGGAGTGATTTGGATTGGGGAGTGGATTTTAGAAACACCTTTTAGTTTTTCCTTGCTCAGCCATGTGCTAAGAAACCACGCGCCCCACACTGGAACCTGGTGGGACATCGATGCATGACCCCCTCCTCCATTTCCCAGGCCTTTTAATCTGCAGTTAGTGACGACCTGTTTCATTCCTGCACGGGAAGTTGATCTTGCTGCAGTCTGCTAATATTTAAATTATGCCATATGTCCCCCAAAATAGCATGTTGAGTCACGCATTGCGATTAAGTTTCAGACTGTTTTTGCAATCGTAGTAGGCACTGTTTCCCATGACTTTTTTAATGCTTGCTGGTCATATATGCTACTGAAGTCTGTCAACCTGTTAAGGAATCCTGGTTGCCTAACTTCTCCCCCCCCCCCATATTTTAAGTTAATGTTAGTAGTCTAGACTAATCTTATCTTTTAAGCTTAGGCCTCAGGGGTCTTATGTAATTCCAGAGCCGACAAGGGCAACAGCCCCTTCGGTTACGGAGGGAATTCTCCTTAATCTCCATTTAAATATCCCATCATGTTTACTCCCATACTATTTCCCCATGGCGTAACACACTTTTTCAGTCGACTGATGGCAGGAGTGTGACTAGCCAATACCCCTCTCCCCTATCCCTTTAAGGCATTTGAAGTGCCTAGGGGTTTCTCTATTGTAGACACCCCTCTTATAGTGAGGAATTCCTCACTTCAAGAACTTAGGAAGCTCTCAGTATTTAGAAGCTACAGTTAATAGTCAAAGTTTGTATTAGTTCACTATTAACAGGAAAGGTTGCAGCCCTGTTGGCTCTAACCTACTGTACATTACTCCACTTACCCACTGCTTAAATCTAATGAGTGTTATTTTTGCTAATCTGATCATATTTGTAAATTGCCAGTTTGAAGGCAATCAATTGTATTTTGATAATAGTATGGTTACTTATGCAGAAATTCACTGCAATAGTTCTATGTTTATAGATTTACGATTGTGTCTACTTAACTCTGACGTCTATGTAATAGAGCTGATGTGTGGGGGGGTTCCCTGGGATCCACGCTGCACACTATTTTTAAACCCTTGTTTTATCATGGCCATGCAATGGTGGAGACTCCCTTGAGATTATTATCCTGGAATGTTAATGGGCTTTCCACCCCAGTCAAACGTACTAGGGTTCTCTCGCAAATCAAAAAATGCAAAGCTGATATAGTCTATTTGCAAGAGACCCACTTAAGTAATATGGAACACATTAATCTGGGGCAGATTTCGAGAGGTGAGTTGTATGGTTCTACCTTTCAGGGTGGGAGGAGGAGAGGAGTGGCAATAATAATCCCGCAACATACTCCCTGGCAAATGCAAGCCAAATGGGTAGATCCCTATGGTCGACTGGTATTGCTTAGAGGGCAAATAGCTGAGACTGAGGTCACCCTGGCTAATGTTTACTTTCCACTAGACTCACCAGTGAACGGGATTAAGGGACTGCTAGATAGAATTACACAATTTTACTAAAGGTGTCTTGTTACTCGCAGGAGATTTTAACATCCTGCTCAACCCTGAGCGAGACTCTTCAAGTCTTAACACCCCTAGGAAAACCCCGCAGAAGAGGCTCCTGAGCAGATTCTAATCCGAAGTGGGATGGACAGATACTTGGCACTACTTGTATCTCCATACCAGTAATTACACACACTACTCGGCTGTTCACCACACTTATTCTAGAATCGATTTATGTTTTACCCAAATAGAACATTTAGGCTTATTGGTAGACACCCAATTTGGAGATATCTCCTTATCGAATCTTGCATATATAATCAGTACTTGGAAACTGGGAGTTCAGAGGAGGACCACACTGTGGCGTTTAAATCCCTTTCATCTAAAGTCTGAACAGTTTAAGGAATTTTTAACTGACAAATTGTCAGAGATACTTGCGAATAATGCAGAGCCGGGAACTGCCCCAAGTATTCTATGAGATACCATAAAAACCGTCCTGCGTGGTCACCTTATTAAATACACATCTCTACAGGCTAAAACCCATAGACAACATGAAGCCGCTTTGGAGGAAACTTTGCATTTCTTGCAAACAGCGCATAAACAAGGAGACAACACTGTGCTCCCACAGCTTAATCAGGTCAAACCTGGGACCTGGGCAGGCTAGCACTACAACATACAGAAATCGCCTTGACCTTCCTCCAACAGAGGCACTATGAGGGGGGACCCAGGGCCTCTAGGCTGCTAGTCTATCAAATTAGGAAACAGAGGAAGGCTGTGGCTATCACCACTATTCGTCACCCAGTTGGGGGTAGACCCTTGAATAAGCTTACTGATACTGCAGATGCGTTCACTGCGTATTATTCAACCCTTTACACCCCAGAACATCCCATAGCCCCAGAGAAGATAAAAGAGTTCCTACAACCCCTTGGCCTACAGAGAATCTTCCCAGAACAGGGTGAACAGTTACTCAGCCCTATTACGATGCAGGAATTAGTTGCAGCTATAGCGCGTGCCAAAACTATGAAAGCACCGGGACCCGATGGCTACAGAGCAGAATTCTATAAAGCCACTAAAGAATTGCTCCTGCTGACCCTCTTGAACACCTGCAACTCAGTCTTAGAGTGGGACCCACCTCCTCCCACCTGGTCCTATGCTATAATTTCTGTTATTCCTAAGCCTAGTAAAAACCCCCAACTATGTGAATCATATCGTCCAATATCAGTCTTGAATACCGATTATAAATTATTTATGGGGATAATAACCCACAGGTTAGAAACTGTGCTTCCACTAATAGTTCACAGAGACCAAACTGGATTTGTGGGAGGCCGTACAACTACAGATAATATAAAGAGAACCTATCATAGTAATACATAAGATGTACACCTCTGACTATCCTGCGGCCTTGGTGAGCCTTGATGCAGAAAAGGCCTTTGACAGGGTACATTGGCCATTTTTGTACTCAGTTCTGGAGGTTGTGGGTCTCCCCCTGTCATTAATCCAGGTAATCACAAATATTTACTCAGCCCTGAGGGCTTGGGTGCGAGTCTCAGGGTATCTCTCAAAATCTTTCCCTCTTTACAGGGGCACCAGACAGGGATGCCCTGTCTCCTCTCTTCGTTTGCCCTGTTTATGCAGCCTTTAGCACAGCTTGTCAGACAATCTCAAGACATTCAGGGGGTTGAGGTGGGCGGGGAGGAACATCGTATAGTGCTCTATGCAGATGATGTTCTCTTGTATATTTGGAACCCAGCGAAATTGCTCCCCAAAGTTAACGAATTATTAGAAACCTTTGGGCAAATCTCAGGTTATAAAGTTAACATCTCAAAAACAGAGATCCTGACCTTTCAATATTCCCCGGATCTAGATATACGAGGAGCAGTTTCCTTGCAAATGGGACCTAGGGAAGATAAAATACTTGGGGATTAATCTAACCAGGGATCTGAGGGACATTATAAGCATAACGATGTACCTTACCACTAGTCTTAAAGAAGACTTGGCCAGCTGGAGTGCACCCCACTGAGCCTCTCCAGGAAGATAGAACTGGTCAGAATGGAGACCTGCCAAGGGCACTATATCTCTTTAATAACATCCCCATCACTCTGCCTCACTCTGTATTTCTAGACTGGGAGAGGGTGATTTCTTATTTCATTTGGGTGGGCCGAGGCGAGAGTTAGACTGAAAACCCTTACTAAACCGAGTGGTCTGGGTGGGTTATCTCTTCCCAACCTCTATTGGTACTACCAAAGCTGCACACCTCTCACATGTGATGGCTAGGCAGATGTCAGAAAATGAATCGCATTGGGCAGAACTAGAGCAGGCAGTCACTCCAGACCTGGAATATTTTGCCATACTCTATCGTGGGACAGGGCACCTAGCTGAATGCCTGAATTTACTCCTGGAACTGCAGCACAGGGTGACAACTTGGAATCAGATAAAGAGGCTATTCTCTATCTCCCCCTTTATACCATTAATCTGCCCAATCGCAGTGCTCCCAGATTTTCAGCCTGGGAAAATGGATCATGTTTTCCGACTGTGGTCCAGGCATGGCCTGAAGTACCTGTTCCAGATTACAACGGGAGGGAGATTCTGGTCATTTCAGGAAATGCAGGCAAAATTCAATCTGCCCAACACCCACCATTATAGGTACCTACAATTAAGACATTATTACGAGTCACTACCTGTTGAGGCGCGTAGCCCTGAACACTGGCCCCCTTTGATTGCTAAGTTGCAGTCTTTATTTACCTCCCCAAATCAGAGTCACCTGATATCTGGCCTCTATCGGGCTCTGATGTTGTCCCCGCTGGCAAATCTGACGGCTCTCCATCAGAAATGGCAGCAAGAACTGGGTTTCCCCATAGAAATGAAACATTGGGAACAGGCCTGCCGACAAGTGGCACGCACTTCTAGTTCACACCAATTGAGGGAGTTTGCTTGGAAATATTTGATCCGTTATTTCAACGCCCCCGAAGTCACAAGCCACTACATTCCGGGATATTCTGCCGCTTGCTGGCATTTGTGAGGAGAGGGAAAGGCCCATCTCACACAAATAATTTACTCTTGCCCTAAGCTGGAATTATATATTCATTTACTATAGTCGGAAATTCAAGAGATATTTAATAGACCAATTCAGCTGACCCCGAAAGTATTTATTCTGTCTATACTCCCCGAGGACATCAGGGACCAAGGAGTCCATTACGTTTAGCCATTTTACTGGCAGCAGGAAAAGGAAATCACTAAAAATTGGTCGAACCTCAAAATCCCAACTTGCAGGACTGGTGGACAATTACGGTAAAATCTATCAATTGGAAAAATAACATATAGTTTAAACGATAAAAGAGGAAAGATTTAGAATTAGATGGAATAGATGGCTTTTATATTACATGCTTAAGGACTTGACATTTGTGCCATAGTCTAATACATTCTTCCTCCCCCCATTCCGGTCCGGTTTTGGAGAATGTGCCTGTGTGGATCCCGGGGAGACCTCCTTTACTTTATAAGTCCTAGATGCCCTAGAGTTGATATAAGTAACAATATATTGTTGTTCATGACATGTATTTAACTCCTATTGTCTTCTTCGGCATCCGGGATCTGATTTAGCAATTTTTTAAGAAGTTAAGCGACTCTGAACTGGGTCCTTCTGAACTGCTTGGACCCTTACGGACAATGACCTCTAAACATATTGGTATGAACTTTTAACAGTTTGTTACTGAACATTCAATGTTCGATTGACAGAAGAACTCTCGTGAGTACCTTTTCTTGATTCCTTTTCCTTAATTGCCTAGACACAATCGAATGTAAATGTAAGTAAAATGAAATAAAGATGAAAATAAAAAAAAAAAGAGAGAAATCATAAATGAAGTTTATGACATTAAAATAAGGAAGCTAGGACGTTACATAGAGGTGTAAGGCTGTAAATGACCCTATGAAGCCTGTGTGAAGAGGGTAGCAGTACGACAGCAAAAGAGGTGTCATTGAAACTTGAGTTATGCTAAGGTTGCAGAATTAATACATCCTGTATACCTGTATAATATAGATTAATAAAATTACATCCTGTGGTTATATAAAAATATATTTTTGTTAGATATTTGACCAGAGGAGGGGCTGGATGACTTCATCCAAAAGGGGTTGGCAATACTGCTTGAAAAGATTATTCTCTTCACTATAGATTGCATTTTTGTATTTGACAATGACTAAGGAAACATCTGAGCACATGAAAACAGGTATTTAGAAAGCTAGAAAAATCTAAATATAGTTGTAGGAATTGCATTGTTTTTAACATTGTTTTGTTTAAAGATATGTATGTCTTGTGATACAAGAGTTCTGTATTGTATGTTTGACGTATTATTATATATTTTAGTAAAAACTCTAATTTTAGAGCAAACCTGGTCTGTCTTTGAATTGCTTTCTTTTGCTAAGAAATATTTATGGTTCAGCAGACATAAGCTTGTATGGTGGTACCAAACTAGAAACAGAGGCATTTTAAATCTGATGTCTTTATTAAGTTTTAAGGGTTCATCTCTGATTACCTGGTTAGGTGCCCGTAGGCAAAGATATCTGGCCCCCCGAAGACAGATATATCTGAGCCTGTGCATTGGGTATGCTAGCAAGAGGTTACAGTTTGAATCCCTCCAGAACTGAGACCGAAGGTTGATCCAAACTCACAAAAACAGACAAGAGGGTTACCTTGTCTGTTACACTGTTCACAAGACTGCGCTCAGAGGTTGGCACTTTGGGAGTAGAGGGCCTGATCTGCTGAGTGAATTTGTGACAGATTGGTTGGCAGCAGCGGCATAATTTTGGCATCACAAGCTTTATTGTTCTGCAGCTGAGACTGTAAGCTCTCTTGCAAAGACAGAAAAAGACAGAGTTTATTTTAAAAGAAAACAGGACTATATATCCTTGGTACAGTCAGGTTCTTACCTATTTTATTTTTTTTTCTAAAGTGCAAAGTCAGAGTAGCAGTAGTTAGGAAAGGTGGCATCCCACTACAGCAGGCACACTGTGGCGGTGGATGCTGCCCACCGCCGCGGGGAGCGGGTGGTGGCTTCGTGGGTGGGTGGGGTGGGGACACAGGTCACCAGGATGTGCTGGGTTTGATAACCACATCCCGCGATCGGGATTTTCGGTCCACTGACCACCAGGGATATGATCAGGAGGTGGGGGGTATTTCATCACTTCAGGCCGCGATCGGGCTTATCGTCCACTGGACCACCAGGGATATATTCGGGAGGTGGGGGTGTTTCACATTTCAGCCCGCGATCGGGTTTATCGGTCCACTGGACCACCAGGGATGTCTCGGAGGGGAACACATTGCCGCCCGCAATCGGGCTGGTGGGGTTTCACTCATACCCGCCGATCGGGCCGCGGGGGTTGTTTTTAAACCAATGCAGCCCGCGGTCGGGCTGGTGGGGACATTTCGCTGTTGCCGCGATCAGGCCAGTGGGGGTGGTGGTGGGGATTTGCACTTTTGCCTGCAATCGGGCTGCAGGGCGCTGGTCCCCGACGGCCGCTGTTCGGCAGGCGCCAGGTGCAAGTCCTCGGGATCGGCGCATCTTGCATGCTAATGGAGCTTGTAATCAGATGCAAATGGCCCCCCCGCGCCTTTGCGGATTATGGCCCCATTTGCATGTCACCTTTGAATATCGGATTTTGCACATGGCGCATGGTACTGCGCCCACCGCAAGTTGAATGCTCCACTCTGACAACTTGCAGTTGCAGCAAGTTCCACTGGCGCTTATGCACAGTGGCTGTGGTCTGGAGTGATATTCAAGAGTTGCTCAATAGTGCAACCCTTTGAATATCGCCCGGGCCACACCCCTGCGCAACTATTTTGCGCAGCACAAGGGCTAGCGCCTAAGAAGAGCGCAGTTTGAATATCTGGCCCCTTATGTTTATGAAACCTGTAAATGTTGAAAATACCATGGCACTAGGTGTCTTTGATAATGGTAAAAAGTACTAGGTGACTATTATAGAAATTAAGTTAATTGTGATGTTTAAAATGCATGTAAATGGCTGTAAACCGAACAAGTCTGAAATTCCATGGTGATTTGCCCGTATCCCAGGATGCTTTGCATTATGGATGTATGTATGATATTGTATTTCTTTGAAACTTGATTTGTTGCCAATGCCCTTTGGGGTAACCTTTTTTCAGTGATTCTGCATTGAGGTTCTTTGTCTATAGCTTGTTTTTTTTTTCCATTTTGGGCCCCCACTACCCAAGCAAAGAGGGCCCACATAGGGATGAAGGGTTTTCATTGAAAAGTGGTTAGATCAGAGATGAGGGTCAGTAGGTGCTGGCTAAGTGCAAAGAAAGGACATTCATAGTCTGTTGCTGCAAATTGATGTACTAGAGAAGTAATATGCTATTGATGAAGCTTATTTCCTGTATTCTGAATAAACATCCCACAGAGATTGTGTGTTGAACCTGAAGTTTGGTGTCTGGTCCATCTGTTATCCCACAACCCCTCCACAGGGACCAGTGGGGTACCTCAAGGATCAGTACAGGGACTGGTCCTGTATAATTTATTTATAAGCAACATTGCAGAGGAGCTGGAAGGGGAAGTTCTGCCTCTTTGCAGATTATATCGTAATCTGCAATAGGGTAGGCACTCGGGGGGGGTGAACAGCAACTTGAGAAAACTTGAAGAGTGGTCAAGAGTATAGCAACTGGGTTTCAGTGTGAAAAAGTGCAAAAAATGTACTTGAGGTACAGAAATGCAGGGTCCGAATACAAGGTGGGGGGAGCGTTATTGACAGCAGCCAAGCAGGAGAGACCTACAGTAGGTGCAGTCATCTCAAATGACCTAAAGGTAGCCAGGCAGTGTGACAAGGCAGTTGGGAAGACTAGTGGGATGCTGGGTTGCAGAGGGATAGGGATCACCAGCAGAAAAAAAGATGTGGTGTTGCCTCTGTATAGGTCGCTCATGAGCCCTCATCTGGAACACTATGTACAGTTCTGGAGACCGCATCTACAAAAGGACATAGACATAGTGGAGGCAGTCCAGAGGAGGGCAAATAAAATGCTTTTGGGTCTACATCAGAAGACATATGAGGAGAGACTGAGGAAACTAACTGTGTACACCCTGGAAGAGAGAAGGGAGAGGGGGGATATGATAGAGAACTAAAAATACCTAAATGGGGTAAATAGGGTACAGGTGGGAAGTATTTTTCAGAAATAAATGTGCTCAAGAACAAGGGAACATGATATGAAGTTGGGGGGGTGGAATTCAGGTGAGATGTGATAAAGTACTTCCTCACAGAAGGGGTGGTGAATTCCGGGAACAGCTTACCATCCAAGGTAGTTAGGGCAAAAACAATGGATGGGTTCAAGTAGGCTTGAGATAGGTGTAAGAGATTCTTAGGTTAAAGAAATGAGAGAGAGAGAAGAAAAAGCCAGAGATCAAGTAGGGTCTGCAGTGATACTGTAGAGAGGTAAAAATGAACAGACTGGGCAGGCCAAGCGGTCCTTATCTGCCGACAGATTTTATGTTTCTATGTAGTGCTGCCTACATACTTTGCCAACTTTCAAAAAGATGGAGAGTGCACTCTCCATTCTCTGGATATTTTGAAGGTCCTTAAGTTCTTTCTGGACAGAACTAAGGACTCCAGGCAATCCAAATAACTCTTTGTCTCCTTTGATCCTAATTGGAAAGGACAGCCTGTTATAATCAAGCGCATTTCTGCCTGGATTGTGAGCTGCCTGCATCATTGCTATGCCATGACTCAGGTGAAGCTGGAGGGTAAGGCACCTGCCCACTCCAACAGAGCAGTTACCATATCCCTGGCAGACATTCACTATATGCCTATAGGTAATATTTGCAGAGCTGCACCTCAGAGCACAGTGCACAGGTTTGTTAAGCACTGTACCCTGGATGATTATGACTGGATGCATGCTACCTTTGGCAGGACTGAAAAGAACTACACAGCAGAGGTGATTTATTTTATTTCATTTCATTTCAAACTTGCAGGGTTTGTGTAAATAAATAAGATGGGCGTTTAATTAGTTTTTTTTTTGTGTGTTCTGTTTTTTGTTACTGTTCTGTAAGTCTTAGTTGCCAGGAAAGGGAACTGCTGTAGTCAGCAGACCATTTAGCAGTATCTTGTTGCTGGGGCAGGACAGTTACAACCTGTGAAGCCTGTGTGTGTATTTGGAGAAGGGACTGAAGCAGGCTTGCAGGAGGAGAAGAGCTTAAAAGGGAAACTTGGTCATGGGTTCAGTTAAGAAGAGCTGAAAAGAACTTCACAGCAGAGGTGATTTATTTCATTTTATAGATTGAAATTGTTTTTACAGGATATATTTTCTGTTAAATTGTTGTGCTGGTTGTCTTGCTGAAAGGAAGGAAAGCACTAACACTGGGGTGGTGGGTCAGAGCTGTAGCTGATTTTTTCTGGTGGGAATGGGTCTGGTCCTACCCAATCTGCCCCTCATCCCGCCTGCCCCCACCCCACCCACCCCAAGTGCATCATTTTCTTTATACCAGGGGTTCTGACATCACTTCCCCAAAAGGGCAAAGGACATACACCTGTCATATTCTTAACAGCCCAGCATGCTGTGTAGGGAGTAAATGCATGCACACACTCACACACAATAACAAAAAAAGGAAATAAAATTTAAACAGGGAGAGAGACATGTGGGGAGTGGTGCAATGCACTGGCTGTGGGGTGGCAGTCTTCCGAGACAGGGTGCTGGAGGCTGTGATGCTGTCCTATTTGCAGGCACCTTTCTGGTCTGAGGGAGGAGGTTGCTCATCTCCAGGCTGACCTGGCGAGGAGTCTGGAAACCTCCTCCCCCACCCAGGGACCACCAAGGCCACTGCTGCTGCCTCAGAGGTTGCCAAGAAAGAGGAGCGGTTGGACCACGATGGGCTCAGAGAGGGTGAGGGTGGTGGAGCAGAGGCACATCCCTCCAGTTGTACCTCTTCACAATTCATACGTCATACTGGTGGAGCATGGTTCCTCTATGGAGGCACCCACAGTGGAGACCAAGGAAGATGTTGGGAACCTCCACAGACCCACAGGAGGGTGGCACAGGACCCCACAGGGGAAGGAACTAACTCCTGGTGGGGGACTCAGTTGTTGGGGGGTAGAACTGGCGGGGAGGGGGGGAGAGGGAGGTAAAGCGCCTGCCAGGTGCCATGGCTTGGAGGGACAGGAAGTGAATCCTTAGGATCATGGGAGCAGCTGCACGGGAGAGGGAGCTGGACATCATTGTCCACCTAGGGACAAATGACCTGGCTGGGAATGGGATCTGAGCAGTGCAGGAGGAGTTTGTGGAGTTGGGGAGGGGCCTTAGACAAGTAGCATGCACAGCAACCTTCTCGGAGGTGCTGTATGTCTATGGCATGGGTGAGGCTAGCGTACTCCCCACCATGGGATTCAATGAATGGTTGAAAAACTGGTGTGGAACTCAGGGTTTTGGCTTCATTGGGGACTGAGGATCCATCTGAAGGGATACAAGCCTAAACTGGCATGATGGTCTGCATCTGTCCAGAAGGGGAACCAGGATCCTAGGTGATAGGTTTAAATGCTTTGTTAGTAAGCATTTAAACTAGCCAAGGGGGGAGGCACTGAAAAGGAGCAGGGAAATCCCAGCCCCCCCCCCAACAAAACAAGGTATTTAGCGAGGTAAACACCAAGGTAGAAAAGTCACTAGGAAGCAGGACAGGGGTAAATGAAGAAAAAGGTAAAGGCAGTAAGGACAGGGATGACGCTAAAAGGGGTAAGGCCATCAGAAAATGGAGGGCGATGAGTACCAATACATGTAGTCTGGGTAACAAACTCCGTGAACTAGTGGCCTTGATGGAAGAGGGACGTCTGGATATTGTGGCAGTCACAGAAACATGGTACACAGGAAACTATGACTGAGATGTCAACATACCAGGGTACACAATCTACAGGAGGGACAGAGAGAGTAAAAGAGGAGGAGGAGTAGCTCTCTACATAAGGGAAGGGATCAAAGCAATGGAACTAAAGGGTAAACAGGGAGGACAGAAGGCACTGTGGGTCACCCTGGAGACAGGTAATGGCACCACAGTCCACATGGGGGTTTTATACAGACCCCCCCATCTCGGGGAGGAAATGGACAAGGAAATGGTAGAAGGCATCCTTAGACTGGAAGAAAAAGAGGTATTGATGATGGGGCACCTAACTATGCCAGATGTTAACTGGAGCACCTTTGCTCTAGCCACATCCAAGAGCAGGGTCATTCTCGATGCCCTACAGGGAGCATGCCTCAGACAGATAGTGTTGGAACCCACCCAGGAGGGAGCAGTCTTAGACCTGGTACTCTCAAAAGGGGATAGGGAGAGGATCTCAGATTTAGAAATGGGTAGCCATCTGGGAACAAGTGACCACCAAACAGTGTGGTTCACGATAAACACAGCTGTAGAGTCAAGCCATACAAAAGTGATGGTATTGGACTTTAGGATGGCTGACTTCGGCAAAATGGGAGCATGCCTCAGAAAAGCACTAGCAAATGGGCAAGAAGGAGGGGTGGAGAAACAATGAGGAAAAATCAAAACTGCCATCACAGAGGCAACAAGCCTTTGTGTGAAGCAAATGAAATAAAATTAAGGAAAAAAACAATATGGTTCTCAAAAGAGGTGGTGGGGAAGGTTTGGGAGAAAAGACAGCAATCAGGAAGTATAAGAAAACACAGAAGGAGCAGGACAGAGAACTGTACCAGTTAAAGCAGAAGGAAGTGGGGAAGGCAGTCAGAATAGCAAAGGCCCAAACCGAGGAAAAGATAGCCGACTCAGTTAAGAAGGGAGATAAAACCTTTTTTAGGTACATTAGGGAGCGGAGAAAGACCAATGGAGTGATAGTGAGGCTTAATAAAGGGAATGGGGTGGGCAGTGGGTGACAGTGAAAAAGCAGGAATACTGAGTGAATATATCTGTTCAGTATTCACAGAAGAAAAGGAGGGGGAGGTACTTAAACCAAACAATAGAAGCACTCTGGGTAGGGGGTAGATACCAGTCCATTCACCGAAGAAAGGGTCCTGAATGAACTCCTAAAACTGAAGATGGACAAAGCAATGGGGCCTGATTGGATTCACCCCAGAATTCTAAAAGAACTAAAAGGAGAACTAGTGACACCACTGACTACCCTTTTTAACAAATCATGGGAGGATGGTGTGGTACCTGAGGACTGGAGGAGGGCAGATGTGATTCCCCTTCACAAAAGTGGGAGCAAGGCAGAGTCAGGAAATTACAGACCTGTTAGTTTGACCTCAGTGGCAGGGAAAATGATGGAATCACTTCTGAAAGAAAGAATTGTTGAGTACCTAGAGGCCAGAGGGGCATAGGACCCAAGGCAGCATGGATTCACAGCAGGAAGGTCATGACAGACGAATCTAATAGATTTCTTTGACTTGGCGACCAAAGTAGTAGACCAAGGAGGGACTGTGGACATGGCCTACCTAGACTTTAGCAAGGCATTTGACACAGTCCCACACAAATGATTAATAAACCAATTAGCCAGCCTGGGAGTGGGTCCCAGGGTAGTAGCCTGAGTAAAAAACTGACTGGATAACAGGACGCAGAGGGTAATAGTAAACGGAGTTAACTCCAAAGAAAGGGAGGTTACAAGTGGGGTACCACAGTGTTCAGTACTGGGACTGATCCTCTTTAATGTCTTTATAGGTGACATTGCAGAAGGACTGGAAGGAAAAGTATGCCTCTTTGCAAATGATACAAGTATAGCAACAGGGTTGATACACAAGTGGGGGTGGAAAGGATGAGAAGGGACTTGGCAAGGCTGGAGGAATAGTCAAAAGTATGGCAGTTTAGATTCAATGCAAAGAAGTGCAAAGTAATGCATCTGGTAAACAAAAACCCAAGGGAAGTGTGCACAATATGTGGGAGGCACTAACAACAACAAAAATGGAAAGGGACCTGGGGTAGTCATATCAGATGACCTAAAGATAGGCAAGCAATGTGAGAAGGCAGTAAGGAGGGCTGGGGGGATACTGGGATGCCTAGGGAGAGGCATCACCAGTAGAAAACAAAAAGTGGTTATCCCTCTGTACAGACAGTTGGTGAGGCACCATCTGGAGTACAGTGTGCAGTTCTGGAGACCCCATCTCCACAAGGACATCGACAGGATGGACACAGTCCAGAGAACGGCAACTAAAATGGTGTGGGGTCTGTACCAGAAGCCATATGAAGAGAGATTAAAGGAGCTTAATATGTATACCCTTGAGGAAAGGAGGGAGAGGGGGGACATGATAGAAACTTTCAAGTACCTCAAGGGAATCAACAAAGTCCAAGAGAGTAGCATCTTTAAGAAAAAGAGATGTGCAAGAACAAGGGGGCTCAATTTGAAGATAGAGGAGGGACAGCTTAAGGGCAATGTGAGGAAGTATTTTTTCACTGAGAGGGTGGTGGATACATGGAACGGCCTTCCTGAGGAAGTTATGGGTTCAAAAACAGGGGGAATTCAAGAATGCATGGGACAGACACAAGGCAATTCTAGTGGGGAGTAGGATGAGTAGGCTGTTGGTTAACTAGGATCTGCAGCTTATCCAATGGGTAAGGAAATGGCAGACTGGGTGGGCCAAGCGGTCCTTATCTGCCATCATAGTCTATGTGTCTGTTTCTATATTTCAATCCTGAATGGATTATTATCCTGTGTGAGTCCTCGGCTCCTACTGCCCTAGTACGGGGGAATTTTTGTCTGAGCTCTTAGTACTTTGACCCACTAGTGGGATTCTGGGAATCAATGGTAAAGACGGATTTCTAGAAAATATGAAAATTACATATTCACTGTAATTCTTGATCTTCTAGGAACATCTTCACCATTGATTTACATACCCATCCACTCACCATTCCTCAGGCTAATTTCAGTATGTTTTATTGCTCTTCACTCCTTGTACTTTGTTTTCACTGTGAAGACACTGTGTTACCGGTTTATTGACTCTTCTTACATGGGTCACCAGGGCTATCTTATACCCTTAGGTTAAGTGCATATGTATTTGTTAGATTATGCTGCACCTCCTCAGTGAAAAAGGTACTGAGGCAGTTTGATGCCAGTGATGAGGTAAGCCTGTGCTTGCGAACTAGTCTTGCAGTGCCGTGCATGCATGCCAGTCCTCCTGACTAGCTCTGGCTCCCACAGGGTCCTAGCACCTCTGGATAAGTCCTAGTAGTGTGATCAATGGTGAAGATATTCGTAGAAGATCAAGATTTATGGTGAGTACATAATTTTTATTTCTTATGGGTCCTGGCACCTCCTGCGCTAAGAGCAAAACGTAGTACTCTAAGGAGAAGATATTCTTGAAGATCTAGATGTACAGTAAGTACTGTAAGTTTCCTTTTTACCACTTCAGCTATAATAGGCTACACAGTGAATAATGAGAGAATTAGCCATTTACTCTGACAAATTTGGTAAGTTTCTTGAAATATAGGGACCTTTCCTCTAGGTGAATAATTGCTGAATCGTTTCATACTTTTCTGCGTGTATTGTTCTTGGACCAGTTTTTAGCAAATACTTTGTTCACATATCAGTAGTTGTCCCCTTTGCTATTTGATTGCCTACCTGTATTTCTTTTGAATGTTCTTTTTTTCTTAGCTTGATTTTATTGTTAATGTATAGCAGTTTCTTATATTGCAAGGTTATTCTGTTGACATATTGTAAAATGTTTCATTAATTGTATTTTGTTTCTTTAAATAATAAAAAAATGGAGAAAAGTTACAATCCTTAGGTCCTTTACTGCCTTTCCTTTAGTTGTTTTTTTTTGATACTTACTATTTTTGCCCATTTCTGTGCACCAGGTGCAAGGTCCTCTTTCCACTTTCCCAAACCCTTGTACCACAGTTGGGGTCCTCCAGTGGTTCAACCCAACACCAGTCTCTGCTGACATGCTCTCTGGAATGCTGACTGTGACCCACAGCTTGTCCCCTGTGGGTGGGGACCTCCTGGTTCCCCAAGCCAGGAAGAGGAGGATACTTCACCTAATGATCGGGGTCTGGAAGGAGGATCTGATGAGGTATGCAAGGTGCCACTACATCTCTATAGAGGCACGGGGGTGGGGCAGGTTCATCTACTTGGACTGCTGGGGTATTTTCCCACTAAGCCCTATCTTTTCCCTCCCCATGGTCTAGGCCTGATGAACAATCCAGCAGAATTCCTATCAAGGCCATCAAAAGGGTGGATAAGCCCCACCCTACCTTTGGAATATCCCTGCTGGTCCCACTCTGGGCATGTGACACCTCTGCATCATTTGCCAGATGAGTGGGTAAAAGTGGATATAAGGCCACTCTAAAGGGTCCACTTATTCTTTCTTGCATGGCATGCCCTCACCTGGGCCACCAGAGACAGTCATGCAGCAGAAGGAGATGCCTTCCCTTCCTCCCCTAGGCAGAAGGTATCCAAGAAGGATGCCAGAACCCCACCTTGCCAGTCAGCATCAGATGTTCTGGGCTCAGGGCGTGTAACCTGAGCCATCTGGATGGCAAGCAGTAGTGCAACCACTGTTGCAGCCAACTGGCTGCTGCAGTTTTAGTAGCCCTTTTAATTGGTTAGATCTTCTTTTAGAAATAACTGCTTATACTGAATATATAGCTCAGCAACAAAATAAAACTAAACGCACAAACTTTTTTTCAGATCATTAATCTGTTTGTGGCTGTTATCATGGACAACTTTGATTACTTAACACGTGATTGGTCCATTCTGGGTCCCCATCATTTGGATGAATTCAAAAGGATATGGTCTGAGTATGACCCAGAGGCTAAGTAAGATCTGTGTTCAAGTATTACCTTATAATGTACTCTTAAAAGAAAATGGAATGTATGGCACAGCATGTTTTTGAGCTTCTTTTATTGAATTTTGTCTGTCACTCTAGAGAATTTCTTGGCAACAGAGATGTATTGAAGGCCTCCGTACATGTGCACATATGGCACACACAACATTTTTGGCTACATCTTGAGAACCTCATATCCAACCATAATCCAAACTTTGTATGCAGGCGTTGAGCATATTAGAATCTGGCCTGTGTTGACTAAAATAGCCTATGACAAGTCTGGAAAAACTTAAGAAAAACATATTTACATACAAGTCTGGTTTTACGTTAAGTATATTCTGTGCTTATCTCTTGCTATTTCTTTATTATTAAGGAGAGCTGCTTGAAAATCTGACCATTATCCTTCAGATTTTATTTACTCCTGCCATCTGTCTTCACATGCACATGCTGTTATAATCTTCTGTTTATGAATCACATCTGGTTGCCATGGAAATGGTTATGTCACTAGCAGGAGAATATAACATTGTGTAGACATACAGGAGGAGCATATGAAGTCCAAGGGGAAGGTATCCTGTTTCCATACATATTTCCTTAGTTTTAGAGAATAAGGGGAAGCTAACATCAGGAAATATAGGAAATTAAACTAGAATGGTATATAATTTCCAAACTTGCCCCAGACGTGCCATAGCCTCTTTAGCTATTGTGGGCATTAATTTTGACTTGCGATTCATTGTCCTGTTTTTTGGCTATACTTTAAGATATGGCTATACAAATTAATAAAATTTGGTACAGAAATACCTTTGTACTTTTTTTAGAAGTACGTCAGAATATCCACCATGGAGACTTAATTATATGTGCATTCTGACTTGTGATTGATTGTCATTGGTTCTGAATATATCGAAAGCAACTTATTCAACCATGATCAAACTTTGTATAGATATTTATTATCACCAGCTGTTGAGAGTTTCAGACTCTCAGCTGAGTTGATGGAACTGACAACCATGCCGAGGCATTTAATACTGTCACACACAAAGTACTCCTGTACAGTCAAGTAAGGGTTGATCTGTCTGACCACTCAGTCAAGTAGTTCCGCTTCTGCCTGATTAATAGATCCCAAACCATCTTTGTAGGAGAGTCCACCTTACTCTTCAGATCAGGTGTTCCCAAAGGCTCAGACCAGGCCCCCATCCTGTCCTTTATTTTCCTTAAAGAGCTAGTGTACTGCCTAAAACTAATATTAGATTTTAAAAGCAGCCAACCATTATTTTTTATATCTGAGATACTTTTTCTCTTCCCTTTGTTTAACCCTTAGGCTGCCAGAAGATTTAGAATGCATAGGTTTTTAGGACAAGATTTTATGTCGGCGGCAGTCTTAAGGGTTAATTAGAAGATTGTTTACCTTGTGTTAGTAGGTGCGATGTGTGGAACACCTCTTAGCCTGGCAGCTGACATATCTTGCTCTGCTGCCCCACACTACATCATCAGCATTGTGACCTCACTGACTGTGACATCACTGCTACTTAGGAACAGCAAGTGAGTGACTGCCAGGTCTTTCATCTGTGATGTCACTGTCAGTGAGATCATAATCCTGATGATGCAGTGTGGGGCAGTATAGTTAGATATGTCGGCTGCCAGGCTAAGAGCTGTTCTACACATCCAGCACAATATTATCACATAGAATACTTTCTGATGAGTAAAAGGAAAAATAAAAATACTTCAGAAATAAAAAGTTACAACTGACTACTTCTTAGATTTTTTATTATTTTCCTATCTGCCTGTTTTGGCGTGACTAGCTCTTTAATGACCTTCCCAAGGCCTGACTTCTTGCACCCATGCTTCCAAGGTCCTCGAGAGACTGACCAGTAAAAACCTACCTGCCCCTTAGCACCAAGAAGCAGGTGGTTGAATGCTCATTCCTGCCCCTGCTGGACTAATTGGATGTCATCTACTCTGTAGTCTCCCCCTCCACCCCCTTCAAACTTTCTACGCAGTTTAATCCACTGTGTAGATTTGTCCTAGCCTGTTCTCCCAGTACACACCACTGCTCCATGTACAGGGACCTAGGTTGGGCCCCTCTCCTTTTGAGATACGTTACATATCGCCTTGGTGGGTGCCAAATACTGGTGTGGTAAATTGCTAAGCCATCTCACTGTCCTCTTCTTGTGCTCCTCTAACCCATCTTATTCACGCAAGTCAGAGGAAGGCTACTGGCTTCATATCCAAAGATGCAAGCATTTCTAACAGTCTCCTTCTCAAAATCACTACCTCACCCAATTTCCAGACAGCCAGGCTCTTGGTCAAGGTGCACTACTAAACATCTCAGTTGTGCCACTACTGTCATAGGCTGTCCTTGGCTCCTTCTCCTTTGATTGCATTACTTGTGCCATAGAGCAAGTAAGTTCATAACAGGTTCTGGTATTGCAGCCTTGTATGATTTGTTGTAAACCTACCTCTGTCCCACATCACTGAAGTCACTAGATCTTTAATCTACATACGCTGTGATCTGTATATACCTTCCCAGCAGACAATCTGGGGACTAAAAATGTAAATATATTCATTTGCACTATGTATATATGTATATTCTTTGCAGAAAACTGCATTAATGCAACATTTAAGGTTAAGCCTCAACCTACAAAAGTAGGAAAATGTGGTTTTAGGACTTCCAGCCCTAAACCCCTGCCCCACCTCTGAAGCAAATTAGGGGTGGAGTCTTTCTTGGGGTTGTCAAACTTAATACTCAACCCATTGTATACACTCCTGAAGTATACACACCTGTGTTCATCGCATCTGAACTCCCATGCTACTACAGTAGGGTGGCTTCTTAAGTATAGGGAAAAAGTGTGACTTTTTTCCATCCTATTGGAACTCCATATCTTGAAAACCGTACAAGATGCCTTCAAAAAACTTTGCACATCTTGAGACTGACAGCTCGACTGTACATGCCAAATTTTGGGCTATTCCATCAAATGATGCCAAAGTTGTTAAGGTGCAAAATTTGGGGTTTAACATTAAACAGCCTACTCAGCTCTAAATATAGGGGCATTGTCGTGCCCCTGTAATTCATTGCAAAAAACTTTGTTAATGCGGCAGTTAGGGTTTAAGCAACAAAAGCAGGGAAACATGGTGTTGGGGTTTACAACCCTAACTCCCCACCCCAAGCACCAAAAGGAAAAAACATTACAGTTTCCCCTGACATCAGTCTTGATGAATCAAGGGTGGGGTGTTCCTTGGGTTCTCAACCCTTTGCATGCACAAATAAGCAAATCTCAAGTGCAGGACTGTGAATCCTTGGAGTTGAGGTCAGTGCAGCACAAAGGGGTGGCTAGCCCAAAAATGCTCAAAAAACCAAGACGGACCCGCACTCCATGAACTTCAATTACCACACTTCACAAATATTGCATTTAAAAGCTTTAATGCTTCAGTACTTAAGAGTGGGCATGGACAGTCCCTGTACACCACCAGGCTGCCCCAGCACCAGTCTCTAGGGTCAGCCCGGTGGCACTGAGGGTTAAGGTGCTGGATGCCATACCTTGTACCACGCCAGTGACCCATGTTCGGGACCGAGGGTGGGACACCGGGGGTCAGCAGGGAAGGAGAAGGATCAAGCATCCCAGGGACAGCGCTCCTTCTCTGGGGAGGGGGTAACCAGTCATCTGTGCATGTCTGGCCCCTAGTGGTGGCTGGGGGCTGGCACGCCAATGTGATAAGTGGGTAAGAGGTGGGGCACACGCCTGATGGGGTGTGTGCATGGGAGCATGTGTGGTGCCATCGCTGGCATTCCTGCATGCTCTGCCTCTGGGGACAAGAACATTGGAAAAGCAGGGCTCCTGGTTGGGAAGCATGAGCTTCTGTCCTCCATGGCCCAACCCTGAATGGCACTTCCCCTGATTCTGAATCCATTCAGGTGAGTCAGACGTGGGGGAGGGGCTCCTCACCACCCTGTCAAAGAGGGTAACCTATGGGGGATACAGGGGGAATTTGGCCTGATGCTGGGGTATGGGCTAGGAGGATGGTCAGGATGTACCACCAACCAGGGCCTGGGGAGAAAATAGTAGCCAAAAAAAACAACTGCCCCAGCACCTAGAGCCATAACACTTCATGAGGGGGCTTTTAAAATGCAAGATTTGTGAAGTGTGATAATTGAAGTTCAAGGAGTGTGGGACCGTCTTGGTTCTTTGCATGCACAAATAAGGTCAGATATGATTTGCTTTCTTCATGTAGGGCATAGAGGTTGTTGGCACTATGTGGGGAAACACAGGTCTATACATGTGAAGAGTGTATGACAATAGAATGAGCATTAGGTTTGAGAATCCCAAGGAACACCCCACCCCTGATTCACCAAGAGTGACGGCAGGGAAAACTATAATGTTTTCATATTTTGGTGCTTGGGTGGGGTGGGGAGTTAGGGTTGTAAACCCTAATGCCTCATTTCCCTACTTTGTTGCTTTAATTTTAACTGCTGCATTAACAAAGTTTTTTGCATTGAATTTCCTTACTTTTTAGACAGTAAAATCATATCATCTGCGCAGGTCCCTTTGGGAGCTATGTTAACACATCCATGTGATTATGGAGGGCCTTGCACTTCCGTTCCTCCAGTAAAGCAATTTATGTGCTTCCTTGTAACTTTTTTTTTTGTAGGGCTGGACCATTTTCAGTTCTTATTTCGTAGGGACTTACTGTTGTACAACTCATTAAGATCACTCTATTGATATATATATATATATATATTGTTCATTTCCTGCAAAGCCTGACAGATGTACAGCTTGTTAAAGTTGCAATGGTATCCTATGAGAATTATGATTTTTTTAATTTTATGTTTTTTATATGGCCCCTAATATTTTTTGGGGGGGTGTTCTGTGTTAGTGATGTAGTACTCATTAAGATCTTTATTTTGATATATAGCTTGTACCTTAAGTGCATACATTGATTGAGTTATGGCTTGTTGAACTTGAAATGTGGAAAAAAACTAAGACCATATTCATTCTTTTTTTGCATGAAAGGATCTTTTTTTCATAAGGTTGTGCCTTTCATATGAAAAAATGATTCTTTCATACAAAAAAAAATGTTAAAAAAAACTAAGGCCAAATAATTTTTTCGTATGAAGAGATCTTTTTTATGAGGTTGTGCCATTCATACGAAAGAGATTCTTTTATATGAAAAAAGGATGTAAAAAACAATTCAGTCCAAATTTTTTTTTTTGTATGAAGGGATCTTTTTTCATGAGGTTGTCATTCATGCAAAAAAAGATTCATTCATACAAAAAAAGAATGTGAAAAAACTAAGTCTGAATTCTTGTTTTGTATGAAGGGAATCTTTATTAATATGGCCCTATTCCTGTTTCCTATGGCCATACGAAAAAAACAAATTTGTGTCACGAAAAAAGATTTCAACATGTGTTAAAACCGCATTTCTGGGTGATTTTTTTTTTAATTAACTACAGAATCCACCTAATGGGGCCCCGATTAGCAAGATGCATGTGCTGTTGTCTCTGCAGGATATGATTTTTATGGGTTTTAAAAAAAAATTCTTTTGAAAAAATGACAAGAAGCTGGTGGCCATATGAAAAAAATAATTTTTTGTCATGAAAAATTATTAACCTCACACAAAACAAAATCTTTTTACATGTGGCCCAAATTCTTTTTTCATATGAAACAACTATCTAAAAGACCATACTGAGCATGCTCAGAACTAAAATTTAAGATCTTCATAACTCTGGGACAGATTAATTAATATTTTTTCACCAGACTAATGAAAGACACCACTCTGGCTCAGTCTCTTTCTACCAAGAAAATTTCAGACCAGAATTCCAAACTGTCTGAGTGCTAGGTGATGACAAAAACACAACAACCCCACCCCCATTTTTTCACTTTTTTCGCTATTCAGTATCTGGCATCCACACATCCACCGGAAAGAAACCTGGCAAGTCAAAAGGACTTTCTGCTGGGACTGTGCATGCACAATTTCATGCAAACCCATTGAATGGTGTTGAAGCTATTAAAGTGCAAAGTTAGAGGTTTAACATTAAACAGCCTACTAAACCCTAACTATGGTGGTGCTACCGCACCACTATAATATGTATTTCCTTTCTATCGTCTTTATATCTTGAATGTACAAACTCCCTGTGCTATCCTTTGTTCCCTTCCCCAGGTTGCAACTGGAAACAAGCCCACTGGGACTTTGTTTGCTTACCTGATATAATATGTTTTAAATAAGTAAAAATAAATTAAAAATAACATGCACACAGATGATCCCCAACCTGGAGGTGAAGCTACAGTGGGACTTTGATAATGTCCAGCTATGGTTCTGTGCAAACCTGCTTACACTGAATTCCAAAAAATGGTCTCCACTACCTATGGCACCAGGCAGTGGTTGATCAAGATCCACTCCACCTCACCCCACCCCACACTTTACGACTCTGGATTGGTCCCAGTTGGAGGAAGTCTTTTTCAAGCACCTTGGTACATAGTTAGATCCATACCTCATTTTCTCCACCCACATTGATGTCATCCATTTGAAACTCCTCTCCAAGCTTGGTGCACTGTACTGGAACAAGACTTGGAGATCATGCTCAAAACAATCCTCCCGGTGTTTGACTACTGGAATGCAGTTTACAGTGCTACCTCCACAACCATCCTGTCTAGATTTCACTCTTTTTTCACTCTTATGTAATTTTGCCCTAAATTGTCCTCCCAAACTCTCCACTGCTCCTTATGCAGTCCTGGCTGTCATTCAAAAAGGAGAATAGGGGAGTTACCCATCCTGAGTACTTGGTGTGCAAACTTGACAATGATAAAAAGGGAGGTGGAGTTGCTTTTTATGTACTCCACCATCTCTGCTATTTTATTATTTAGCTTTTTGGGGCCATCTCCATCAACATAGTGCTCAGGCCTGGAGCTATGCTCTATATAGGCTCCCCAAGTTCCCATTCCCCCACTAACCCTACAGTTGATCTGGTGGGGGGACCACAGTACAGGGCCTTTCATATGCCCTGCTTGTCATTTCAGTAGACGTGGGGTTCATTTCCATTTTCATTCACCACCCATCTCCCTGTAGCACCTGGTAATGGCCAGCTGTCAGCCCCATGCATACACAGTGACCTGTAAGAGAGAAATCTCCCTTGCCCACCTCAGGAGTTGTAGGCACCATAATGTAGTGCGGTCCCTCTCTGGCTGTTAGATGTGCCACTCAGCAATGCCTACCAGCTGTCCTTGGGCTGCCCAGCTGACTGCTGAGTCTGCTTCCAAACCCAGGTTGCAGGAATAATAGCATGATGTGTTGCTGCTGGGCCACAGGCAGCCCACCACTATCTCAGCTTTGAAGTGGTTCTAAGTACTCCCTCACAAAATCTTGCAAACTGTTAATGGGTAGCTTCACCTTTCCACACTCCCTGCCTTTCTTGCTAACATTGACTGCTGCCCAAGAATACGTCCTGAGTCACTTTTTCATAGCCTCTCCACTTCCACTACTGTACCATGGCTACTTTTGGGGAACTCCTTTTCACTGAGGATGTAATATAGTCTGTCTGGATTCCCCCTACCAAAAAAATTAACAATTAAAAACCAGGCCCTATAGCTCATGCAGCTCATCTTGGACCCCACCTTCCTAAACCGCAAATGCAACATACACTCCTTAATTAACAGGATCTTCCAAATCCACACTGCATAATGACTCTAGCACTGTTCTGGATGCTTTGAGTGACCACTGGATGGTTTTCTGTGTTTCAAAGGTCTGTAAGTCAAAACTATCCTCTAAAATAATATTAGTATGACCCAGCACATCTGAACAGAGAGGCATTTCTTGTTGAATTTTAGGGTATTGACTAGCCTCCTTTGATGCAGTCTGGGGATATCAACCATGACTTTTTCTACTTCAAAGTGAAATTCTTGGATGTATGTGACTCACTTACTATACAACACACTAAAGCATGTGTTAAAGGGTTTCATCTTCCATGGATATCCATGACATCATTGCCTTGTGGGAAGCATGGAATGTCAGCTGGCTTAAACACAAGCTATATGGCAACCCAGCAAATCTCCTCACCTATGAACATTATTGCAATCCCTGCCTCAAACTGCTGGGAGTGTACAAAGCAAATTACTTTGTTGAGAATGTCCAATTCACTGTAAATAAGCCAGCATAACTTTTTTGACCTTCCACCTAATTTGTCACCTTTCTTTTGCAAAACATCTTTACTATTGAACCCTAGGAAAAGGAATCAATATTTAATGATTTGTTTATTAGCTGTGCAAACCCTCCGGCCGTATACTTCCCTTTTTGCCACCTCCATCCCTGCAACTCAGCTTTCATGTTTTCACACTTTTATTCTCTCTCTTTCAAGTTCTTCAACCCCTAGTCTACCAGTACCTTTGCTTTCTCTGCTCAGTTAAGAGGCATGGCTCCAATTGGATTGAACCACTACTTCTCAGATTGGCAGTCACTGCCTTTGCCTCCCATGTAACATCCCTTATAAACCATTCCCTCTGTACAAGCACAGTTCCGTGTGCCTGGAAACTTGTTATGGTCATCTCCTCCACAAACTGGGTGACACTGTGCAACCTGGAAAACACCAGTCTGTATCCCTCCTCCTCCTGTGGCTAAATTGCTTGAACACTTGGTCCATGATCACGACACCATTTTTAATCCAGTTTCAAAAGAAAGCATTCTTCTAATCAGGTTTCAGAAAAAAAAAAAAACATTCTATGATTATCTCGCTCCTGAGACATACCAGCTTATTCACAAGTCCATGGACAAGGAGAAACTCACTACTGGAATTTTTATTGACATCCAAATCCTGTGATGCAGTGGCCCAGCAGCTACTCTTGTTGAAGATTATCAAGGTAGGTCTAGCCCTCTAAGTTGGGGACTTGGCCATCTCCTACCTCCTAGGTCACCTACAGTCTGTGCCCCTAGAAAGCTCCATTCTTCCTACTCCCTTTAACTACAGGGGTCTCCCAAGGCTCAGTTTTAAGGCCATTCTATGATCTATATTTCTAGATGGTCCTCCCTCAGTCTATAGTATATTTTGTCTGATATACTGTACATATGTAGAAGGACAATACAGAGAGGGTATGCCATGGGCTGCATAAAAAATCATTATTTTCATGCAGCCCATGGCATGTTCCATTTGTAAAATGCCAAATTGACAGGTGGGGAATGGTTCTAATGTAGTGCTGGCAAGTCTGGACAGAATGTTAGGTACAACTGATGATTCTGCTGAGAACATTAGGAAGCTGGAGTGGAAATATTAATTGTCACTGAGCTGGAGTGGAAATAAATTATTTATTTTCACTCTAGCTCCCGACTATGAAAATAAATGCATTTATTTGTAATTTTTATACCCACTGGCATTGTATAAAGACATTTATTCCTCTGGTTTGCCATGTTGAAAGCGGGGGTGACAGAGGAGATCATGGAGGGCAGAGTTCTGGAGGGTTTGAGGGCACTGAGGGTGGACAAGGCGCCAGGCCCAGATGGCATCTACCCAGGGTACTGAAGGAGCTGGCAGAGGTCCTTGCGGGACCTTTGGCAGACCTATTTAATGCCTCACTACACTCAGGGTGTGTACCTCAGGACTGGAAGATGGCTCATGTGGTGCCCCTCCGCAAGAGTGGACTCAAGGATGAACCGGGTAACTACTGACCAGTGAGCCTCACATCCATCGTGGGTAAGCTGATGGAGACTATCCTGAAGGAGAGGCTGGTGGCCCTCCTGGAGGCCAGAGGTCTACAGGACAGCAGACAGCATGGCTTCATATGTGGCAGATTCTGCCAAACCAACCTGATGGAGTTATATGACTGGGTAACTAGGCAGTTGGACAGGGACGATGCAGTGGATGTCCTGTATCTGGACTTCAGTAAGGCATTTGACTCGGTGCCACATGGGAGGCTGGGAAGTAAGTTAGAAGACACAGGGGCAGGTGCAAAGCTGGTGAGATGGGTAGAGAACTGGCTTCAGGGAAGGCAACAGAGGGTGGTAGTGGGTGGGGCTCTCTCATCCCCAAGGTAGTGATGAGCGGTGTTCCACAGGGCTCGGTGTTGGGATCAGTGTTGTTTGGGATATTCATTGCAGATATATCAAAGGCAAGATCAGTCTGTTTGCTGATGACACCAAGATAGGAGCGGTGGTGGATGACCTAGGGGGATGGCAGGGGTTGCAGGATGATCTGGAAAAGCTGGAAACCTTGTCAGACACCTGGCAACTGGGGTTTAATGCCAAAAAGTGCAAGGTGCTGCATTTTGGGGTGAAGAACCCAAGGAGGAGTTACCATCTGGGGGGAGTGCAGCTAGCCAAGACGGAAGAGAAGATGGATCTGGGGGTGCTCATTACAGGGTCAATAAACAACTCAGCACACTGTAGGAAGGCAGCTGCAAAGGCCAACAAAGTGCTGGGTTTCATTGCAAGGGGCATCTCCTCGAGGAGGGGGGAGATGATTCTGCTACTGTATAGGTCATTATTTAGACCGCATCTGGAGTACTGAGTGCAGTACTGGTGACCGTATCTGAAGAGGGACATTAAGTTACTGGAGGGGGTGCAGTGCAGGGTGACAAGATGATCAAGGGGCTGGGGGACTTGCCATATGAGAGGAGGCTCAGGGAGCTGAACATGTACTCGCTACAGGAGAGGAGGGACAGGGGGGACATGATTGAAACCTTTAAGTATATGAAAGGAATAAACAAGACAGGTACAGAGGGGCTGTTCAAAGTAAGGGAGGGGAGGGACACCCAGGGCCGTGATATGAGACTGGAGGGAGGAAGGTTCAGGAGAGAGATGAGGAGACACTTTTTTACAGAGAGGGTGGTAACTGGTTGGAATGCGTTACCGACAGAAATGGTATCTAGTAGAACAGTGGACTGCTTCAATAGGGGCTGGGACAGGGCAAGGGGAAGGGTGGGAGGGAAGGGCAGCTGCAAAATAAGGGGTGCTAGCTGCACATTCGAGCAGACTTGATAGGCCTCTAGGCCTTTACTGTATCTGCTGGCAAATTTCGTATGTTTGTATGTATTCCTCTGGTTCTAATACATGCAACCTTGGGATAAGTTCACAGAAGGATTTTGATGGCATTCAACACTAGTTCGAATCAAACTGCCTTTCCCTAAACAAAAACAAAACTGTCAGCATGACTGTCCATGAGATGCAAATCCACCAATTTGCCCACAGCCCATTCCATTTGCTGCCCTTGAAAGTTCCCCTAGCCTACAAAAGGAAAGGTTTAAATACCAGGGCCTCTGGCTGTAGTAGCATCTGGACTTCAATTACTACATGGATTCCATGTGCTCAATGCATTGGCCCTAGTTTAGTGCACTTGTAATGCCACATATCCTGTGTCCACCTGATAACTAGGCAGGATATCATATCTAAAATGGTCCTACCAGTCAGAGACTATGGAAATCTGGAACATGGGGCAGACAGTAAATCTTCTCTTGCCAAGCTTGACACCCTATTCATATCTTACTGTTATTTTCTTTCATTTGCAATCCCCATCTCCAATCCCTCTACACTGACCTGAATTGATCTTCACTAACCGTGCATCAGGCAGTGCATGGGCAACTTTTCTCCCCTGGTTCTGGGCTGATAAACTCCTTTGCTATCTCCTTTCACTTTTTAACAGCATTGCCTTCATCTAAGTGTGTTGTTCAAAATCATCAGTCCCCGTGGACTTTCCTTATCACCACATGCAAGAAAAGAATTGATGGTTTTGCTATAGACTGCCTACTGTCTTGATCAGCCTCCGAAATGAGGTATGCAAAATCACCACAGTTGATGCTCTTAAAGGTGATAGGAAACAGTTTTTTACACCTCTAGATGCCCTCCTCCTGTTGTCCTTTTAGTGTCCCTCCAATATTCTGATATGTTTTGACCTTTTTTGTTGAATTAATAATCTAATTTAGTTGCCTTTGTAACAGCCTTGAATCCCATTCTCATCAGCAGTTGCTGCTCTCTGTTTTCATATTGCCTGAACATTCTGTGACATAAATAACACAATTCCAGGCCGTTCAGATGAATAGCATGAAATGATGTTACTGATGTCACAGAATGTCTTAGATATATGAAAAGAGAGAGCTGTAGCTGGTGAGGAGTGTGGAACTCAATGTAGATTTGAGGACACCCTAAAGCTAAATCATTTATTTATCAAAAATTGGTCAGTGCATATCAGAATACATAACTGCATGAAAAGGAAGATGGAAGGACAGTTTCTTATGTAAAATCATTTCCTGTCTCTTTTAAGACATGCTTGCATCACCTGATCAGCCCCAACTGTACTTGCACGCAGCACAGCCTCCAAATCTAACATTCTAAGTGCACTCGATGCTGTCTTTATAACTTAATCTGGACTACCTCATTCTCTTGTAGCAGTTTTTACTTCTAGTGATGTTTACTACATTAAATTTCAGTTGCTTGAATGTATGATGGAGCCAGCATGGATGCAATGCAGTGCTTTGTAGTAAATGACATGTTACAAAATACTGCATGACGAAAGGGCTTAATAGCCATTGAATTACACTGTTCCATGCAGTGCGTGCTGCAGCATTTTGCAGTAATAGTTCCCTTGACCTTGTTGTCTTTTCTCCCCTCCCTTCCCCCCACCACGCCTCACTCTTTCCCTATAACTTCCCTAGCACCTATTGAAGCCTTGCTTCACTCATGCTCAGCACCTCTGTGTCTTTTCACACCCTCTGACCTCCTGACCCTCGGCCCTGGGTGGTACCACATAATTTCTCCTGGAGGTTACCTTACCTGCCCTTGGCATATGTTTATAATACTGTATCCACTGCTCTCTCTATAATGAGAAAAAAATGTTTCTCTGTATTGTTGTATTATGTAATAATGTTTATAATTGTGTAATTGCTCTCCTGGCCATTGTACCCCCCGATGCATCCGAGCTTGAGCTGTTCCTCAGCTCATGTTGTCTTTCCTAGCGAAACATTTTGTAAATAAATAAAATAAATAATACTGCAGGGTACTGTGTGGCATCATGGCTGGTGCTGCTGTATGTCTGTTTTAAACCTGTTTAAATGTGGCTAATGTCGTGTATCCTGTCTGCTGATGGTGTTATGTCTGTTGCGGCCCTTTTACACTTTTTGAATGTTATAGTGTATCATTGCAAAAAACTTTGTTAATCTACCAGTTAGGGTTAAAGTAATAAAAGTAGGGAAATGTTGCCACCCCCAACCCTGCAGGCAGCAACAGGAAAAACATTACAGTTTCTCCTCTCCTGCGTCTTCTCAAATCAGGCATGTGGTGTACCTTGGGGTTGACAACCCTAACGCTCACCCCATTTCATCAATGTATAAGCTGAGAGGTGTAGAGTATACAAGAATGGGGTGAGCATTAGGGATGAAAACTCCACGGTACACCCCACACCTGATTTGCGAAGACACAAGATAGGTGAAACCTTCCTGTTTCTGCTTGGAGGGTGGGGGTTGGGTGTTATGGTTGGGAACCCTAACCACCACATTTCCTTACTTTTGTCACTTTAACCTTATTTGGTGCTTTAACAAAATTGTTTGCAATGAATTTCCTTACTTTTTGACATAGTATAGCCATATCCTCATTCAATCCATTTGCCAGAGGGCCTTGTGCTTCCATCCCTGCATGGATCCATACATCCATGTTAGTGTGGGAGGGCCCTGCACTTCCATTTGTACCAAAGAAAAAAAACTATTTATTTGCTTGACTGTACAGGTTGTTCAACTTTCAATGTTATTCTAAGGGAATTTTCATGTTTTACTTTTTGGGGGTGTGTTTATATACTCCCTAAATCGTTGGGAGGTATTATGTCTTATTGTTGTAGTACTCATTAAGACCTTTCTTTTGATATATAGATTGTCCCTTAACTCCAAATGTTGAAGGAGTTATGGCTTGTTGAAGTTGAAATGTGATAAAAAAGTCCAAAATCTTGTTTCACGTGAAGGAATCCTTTTTCGTATCAAATAAAGACCCATATGAAAAAAGAATTGGCAAAAAATCCAAAGTCCAAAATCTTCTAAAGTATGAAGGTATTCATTTTCGTATGAATGAAAAACCCATATGTAAAAGGGTTCCTTCATACAGAAAAAGGATTGGGGGAAAAAACTAAGTCCAAAATCTTTTTTCGTATGAGGGCATCCTTTTTCGTATGAACAAAAAAGCATTCAAAAAAGGATTGCTTCATATGAAAAAAAGAATTGGAAAAAAAAAACCTAGGTTCAAATTATTTTTTAGTATGAAGACATCCTTTTTCATATGGCCATATGAAAAAAGAAATGGTCACAAAAAAGTATTTTAAAATAAAAAAAATTAGATGGTGTCCATAAGAAAAAGGATTTTTTTCTGACGAAAAAGGATTGTCCCCATATGAAAAAGAATCCTTTTTCATATGGCCCAAATTCTTATTTCATTCCAAGCAGTTAACCAAAAGGCCATACTGAGGATGCTCAGAACCCAAATTTTAAAATTTAATAACTTCAGAGCAGAATAATATTTTTTTCACCAAACCAGTGAAAGGCAACACTGTGGCCTAAGTCCATTCTACCCTGAAAATTTCAGACCAAAATTCCAAACCATCTGGGAGCTAGTAATGACAAAAATAGCACCCGATTTTACTGTCTACATCTCAGAATTGCACATCAGGCCAGAACAAAACTTGGCACTTCAAAAGATCTACCCCAAAGCTGCACATGCAAAAATTTTGTGCAAATTTATTGAACAGTTGCTAAGCTATTAAAGTGCAAAGTTTGAGGTTTAACATAGAAACCCCTGCTCAATCCTAACTATAGTGGTGCTACCGTGCTACTATAATACTAGTCATACAATGTTTTGTGCATTATTTAAATTGGACATGTTTAGGTGGGGGAACTCTCATATCAAGATTTCTAGGTGGTGAAACTATAATTTCTAACTCCAGGAATCCCTCACTTATGTTTAACAACTGCAATCATTCCCTAGGAATGAGCAGCCCCAGAGATTTGGAACTTTATGCTAATGATGGAACTTTAGAATTTTAAAGTTCAAACTCTGCTGTGTGGTCATGCACACTGCTGTTTTTTAACATCAGATTTATTTATCTGCTGAAGAGAGCAGCTACCCCAAAGTCATATCCTCACTTCTGGTTGGTTTACGGTTTCTTATTTTACTTTTAATAAGGTGAAAAAGTGTTTAGTTTATATCTTCCCTTGTCAATCTTTACCATTCATTACTGCTGTGTGTAAGCAGGAAGTGCGCACCCACTATGGGAGTTTTCTTTTTTTTCTTGGAGTGAGGTTGGCTAGCGAAACTTATTATAAGCGGCCTTTTGGTGTGCGTGAGGGTGTCTGTTGGGTGCCGCAGACTCCTCCTCCATCCCAGTTCTGTTTCTCTCTCCATCAAGGCTGCACCTGCTGTGCGAGTTAGCATTTCATAGTACGCCATTAGGCCTACCTTGTCGACGCTGTCTTTTCGATGACTCCTCATCCTGGGTCTACATCCCGAAGGTGGTAAGTTTGTTCCAATTATTTGTTTAATGGCACCGGGATCTTTTGCTGTGTTTTATTTTATTTTGCATCATGTCTGGTTCGGGAGCCAAGTGTAAATCAAAAGTGGGTCGCACCCCTATGCGTCAGTGCTCCTGTGGACGGCATTTTTCCATGACGGACTGGCATGATGTTTGCCTCTGGTGCCTGGGACCTAACCATGATATGGATAGATGCGATGCCTGTTTTTCCATGGATCGCCGTGTTCTGGAAATCAGCTCGCTTAAAGTCGGCAGGGCTCTGCCGAATTTCAGAGGATGACGTCACTCTCTGGCATCCCAGGCCAGGTCTTCAGACCCTTCCTCTGGGTCCCCTCACTGATCTATATGGTCTGGTGAGGAGGAGGCCTCCTCTTCTTCAAGCCTTGCCGAGGAGGAGGCTTCTTTTGCGGCGTTGGAGAAGTGGTGCCACCCCTCCCAGGGTTGTGTCATCACTGCCACCTCAACAGTCGCCTCTCCTGAAGTACAGGCTGCCCCAGTGTCATGGCCCAGGGTTGCTGGGTCCGGCACTGGCGGACCCTCGATGCTGCCTCGCGGCGCTGCTTCCAATCCTGTTGCTCGCCGGTTCAGTTCTCGGCACTGCTTGCGGTGCCAGTGACTTGCGTGGCTCCATCGGCAGCACTGTTTCAGGTTCCAGCACCGTGCATGGCACCAGTGGCCCAGCAGGGGCCGTGGATGGGTAGGCATTGAGTTCCAGGGCCATGGGTGGTGCCGTGAGAATGGCTGGCACAGCTGGAGATGCTGGCACCGTCCCTCAGGGTGTTCTCAGGGTGGCCAGTATTCAGGTCCTGCTGGCTGACTCCTCTTTGGAGGGTGTCAACTCAGATGTGGACCTAGATTGGCTGCCCAATTCCTTGGAATCAGAGATCTCTGTGGGGCACAGTGTCAGGCAGCCCAGCACCCCCATTCCTGAATCTCCACAGCAGTCTGCCTCTGAGGATTCCCTGACTGGGGGTGACCTGGAGTCCATTGGGGAGGACAGCTTGGGGGTTAGGGAGGGGATTGTCCCCTCTAGGGGGGCCATGGCAGCTGCCAGCCTTGGTGCTGCTGCACCCTCCCAGGGGGAAATGGAAACCCTGGCTTTGGTGGCCTCTCATGGGGGGCCAATGAATCAGGGGACTCCTTGACTGGGGTCGAGGAGGAGGGCGTCCTCGGAGTCTGAGAGGTTGAGGGGTTGGGGTGAGGGGCGGCGGCACTCCTCTGCTACCCCACAGGGTGCAGGGAGGAGCCGTAGCACCAAGCCCCGCCTCTCTTTCCTGGGCTCCGGGGTCCCCTCCAGTGGAACCGATAAGGGTTGCCCTTCTGGACTCATGCAACCCTAGGTGCGTCACAGGGGAGATTCCCCATCTGGGCTCTTCCGGAGTTTGCATTCCCAGGGTTCTGCCATGCGACCCGGTCTGATCTCAGGGATCCCTCTAGCTCAGGCACCGTTCCCTGGATTCCAGAGCCCTGGCAGAGGACAGCCACCTCCTTGTAGGTGCCCTTCCCCCATTCCTCTGCAGCCACCCCCTCTCTCTCCCAGGCCACATGGGTCCTACGGGGCATTTATCCTGGGAGACATTCAAAGGCTCTGCGGTGGTCTTCCCATCATATTTTAGGTACATGCATGAATGGGTCTTTCACCTGTCCCCACCACCGCAGGAGTCTTCTGGACATTCGAGTTCCCCATCCTCCTTGACTCCCTGCTATTCACCTCTCTTCTGATGCTGATTTCACTGAATATCAATGCTTCCTTTCGAGGATGGTTCAGGATCTCTGTATTTTTTTTGTCAGGCAGGACAATATCGAGTGGGAGATGCGCAAATTCCTCAGTGAATTCAGTGCCCAGCATCTGGTGGTGCCATCCTGGCCTACTCCCTTCTAGGAAGCATCTGTCTGCACCTGGCAGTCTCCAGCCAACCCTTTCCCAGCCCTGGCAGACTGCAGGAGGAGGTATTGTGCTCCATTGGAGTCTCTAGGTTTTCTCCCTAACCCTCCCTCGGGCTTGATATTCCTACAGACCCCTTCCAGGTGTCAGCGCCGAGCACCTGACCGACCACTGAACTCGGATTCCCTACAATTTGATCAGTGGGGGTGAAGAGTTTTCTCTTCTTCTCATGCGATGTGCATTGCATCACATCAGGCACACCATGCTGCCTATAACAGGCACTGGTGGTCTATGCTGGCTCAGGTGCTAGCATCGATGCCTGATTCAGAGCAGTCTCAACAAGCCATTGGCCTCTCCGCCATAGGCCTGGAACTGGCAAGGCATCAAGCAAGGGCATCGTATGTCACCAGTGAGGTGGCTTCCAGGCTTGCGGGGACAGCGATCTGCATTAGGCGGACAGCGTAGCTTCGTCTATTGAGATTGTCACCCATGGCCCAGCGTAGGGTGATTCGCTGTGCCTTCTGAGGGACCTGCCTTTTTCCACCAGGGCTAGGAGGCTTCTGAAGGGGCTTCTTCTGTCCCCTCATCTTCAGGGGACACCTCCTAGCTCTCCTCGGTCTTAGGCTTCCAGTCTAGTACAGCCAGGGTCTCTTCTTCCTGTTTCCCACCAGCAGGAGACTGAGGGTCCTGTTCCCTCAGATACGGGCACCAGTACTGCACTCAGTACCCCAGATGCAGTCTAACTAATGACCTATACAGTGGCAGAATCACCTCCCACCTTCTCGAGGAGATACCCCTTGCAATGCAACCCAGCATTTTGTTGGCCATTGCAGCTGCCTTCCTACATTGTGCAGAGTTGTTAACCCTGAGGGAACAGGACCCTTCGGGGGGCTTGGTACTCATCCAGCAGTAATGAATGGTGAAGATTGACAAGGGAAGATATGACAATTACATACCTACCGTAATTCTTGATCTTCTCTTGTATCTTCACCATTCATTACTGAATCCCACCCACCTTCCCCTCATGGGTCTTATTTCTTGGGCATCTCCCCCGCTCTGCTTGCCCTCCTCCTCCTCCCCTCTTGTGGCCGCTGGGGCCTAAATCCCTGGTCCTAGGGACCTTCTGTTCTTCTCTCAAAAGAGCAGCAAAGGCTTGGAGAGGGAGGGAGGAGAGCGAGTGGAGCTTCATTTTTTCCTTCTGAGGGAACTCTTTCTGATTTTCCTTGAAGGTGTTCCTTCAGGCATCTTTTCTTCAGGCCAAGTTAGTTCAATCACCAGCCAACAGGGCTCGTTTCTTTAGACAGTTCTCTTCTTCGGTTTTTGGACCTCGCTGGTGTCCCTGAATCTTGTTTATGCCAGTCTGGGGCTAATTAATGGCTGCTCTAGCCCTATTTGAAAATTGTCTCTTGAACCAATGGTCTGGTTTCTCTTGGCCCCTGACTCCCCCGGGAGTCAGAACGAGCATTCTTCTCTGTCCCTGTCCCCCTTACCAAGAGGTTGCCCTCTTTTAGAGCTTCCTCCCCCCCCCCAGTACTAACATGTCAGTGTGCTAGTGGGGTCTTTTTCCCTCTACCAAGTTGGGGGCTTTCCTTCCTGGAACAGATAATCTGCCTTGGCAATCTGTGATCTCTCAGCTTGAGTGATGGGTAATGGGATAGCGGGATGTGTAGAGAAATCTGCCTCTCTTGTGCCAAGCTGTACAGAAGGTTCAGTCGAACAATCTAGACCAGTTTTGTTGGAAGGGATCCTTGCTCCCTTGCTTTAAGTTCCGAGCTGATAAGCCTTAAAGCCAATTTAACTCATACCTCGTGGCAGACTTTTTTTTTTCCCCATCCCAACATCCCCTTATCTCCTTCCTCTTCCTTCTTTCTTCCTCTTCCTTATCTGTTCCTCCCTTGGAGCCACCCTAGGAGTGAGGTCCTGCAGTCCCTTAGGGTAGGGTTCTCCACTTTCCTGTCCTCTATCGGTTTATTCCTTTTCCAGTTTGTTTCCTTTCCTTTGTCTATTCCTTGGCTCCCTTGCCTCATTATTTTTCTCCTAATTCCTTTATTTCACCTCTCTGGCTTACAGAACTGGAATGGAGGAGGAGTCTGTGGTGCCTAATGGCCATCCCTCACGCATCACGGGGTGCGTCGCTCTCGTGGGCGGTGCCATCGGCGCCGACTCCTCCCTCCAAAAAAAAAAGAAAAAGAAAACTCCCGTAGCGGGTGCATGCTTCTGGCTTACACCCAGCAGTAATGAATGGTGAAGATACAAGAGAAGATCAAGAATTACGGTAGGTACGTAATTTTCATTTCTTGATAACTCAGTGTTAGTTAGCTAGGTTATTATTTACTATAGTTTGTGTGTTTTTGATTAATTCTCTGATTCCCAATCAGTTCCCAGGAACCAGAGAAGGCAATTCATCGGCACGATTTCTGCTTTTAAGGAACCACAATTATTGTCTCTTAAATCCTAAATTATATTTTGGGTAATCGCTTTTGTGGTTTTAATATCGTTTACGCTTGGGTCCATTTTCTGGGAACCAAAATTTTTTTGTACTACAATTTGTATCTTAGATATTTTTTTTCTGAGGTGATATTATATTTGTGCTTCTTGATTAAGGAGCCAAGCTGCATTTTATAACAAAAGCCACATTTTAGCAATATTTTAGCTTGCTGTCAAAATGTTTTTTTTTAATGGGGAACTGGAAATGTTTCTCTTGGGTCTCCAGTGTTTGACAGACCTTAAAAGAAAACAGGACCACCGGGTTTAAAAATTGCATTATTTGATCTTCCAGGAATCAATCTTCACCACTGATTCCCACTATTGGATCTTAGCCGGAGGTGCTAGGACCTAGTGGGAGCCAGAACTCTTCAGGAGGGCTGGCACCGATGTAAGCTGCATGCATGCGTGGTTCCATGAAACTAAGCTCACAGACACAGGTTCACCTCAGTACTGGCCCTCAGCTGTCTCATTTCTTTTTTCCCCCAGCTGCTTAAAATAACCTTGGAGAGAAACATTGTTAGTTTGCTCAGAAACAAAATCACAATCAGTGATCAGTTTAGTTTCAGCATTTTCATATATCAACCCCTTATGTCCATCAGTCTTTTGTTGCCACTGTTTTTTCAGGTGTCTTCTTTCTTTCCTGGACTTCCAGATCTTGCAGATGGGCTCAAACAAGTCAAATAAGGGGTGCTAGCTGCACATTCGAGCAGACTTGATAGACCTCTAGACCTTTATCTGCTGGCAAATTTTATATGTTCGTACCAAAAGGAAAAGAGTCCCCAACATCTGAGATTTTCTTTGGCTGTGCTCTTGTTATCACAGCTGCTGAAACAGCAGATTTTGCTCCCCCTGTGATTAACTTTGCAAATCCTGGAAAGTCATTTTCAATAGTTACAGGTACAGGTAACTTTTGTAGTACCACCTTTCGTTTGGTGCAATACCTCATTAATGGTCAGAGTCACTTGGGTGATGGTATAGTATTGAGTGTCCCCATGGATGCTGAAGACCCCAGTACCTGCTCCTTTAGCATAGTCTTTTCCCAGAACTTGAACATGCACCAGAGTCTGTCTGCTTCCCGAATGTGTAAGTTCCTTCACAGTCTTAACTCCCACCTTGACATATATTACATACTTGCCCCAATTTGCTAAGGTCAAATTTGCTGCAGCGTCACCCTCCTTATTTTTATGGCAGTTTCTTGCACTATGGCCTGGCTTATTACCGTTATAGCAACTAAAGTCTTTGGATGCAGATTTTGTTACCCCCATCAGAGTTCTTATATGATCTGGAGTTAAATCGGGAAAAAGAAGGTCTTACCATTCCTTGGCTGTTATTTTGCTGGTGCACCATCTGTCTGGCCATCTGATAGTACTTAGCCAAAGAAATGCCATTTTCCCCACTTTCTGGTTGGTGTTCTTTTACCAAAAGCGGCAAGTCTGTAGGACAGATGTTGATGACCTGCTCTATTTTAAAATATATTGATAATCAGTGGGACTGTTTTGCCCTCTGGTTGGAGCTATTTAATAAGGAGTGTTCTGAGTCGGGTGATGGCTACTCGAGGATTGTCACCTGAGTGGTACTTTAGGGACTGGAATCTCTGCCTGTAGGTATCTCCTGAGATGTCATTTCTTTGACAGATTTCTCTCTCTTTTCTGTATCAGTCTTCACCATTCATCACTGGTGGGTGATTGGCTGGAGATGAGCACTGAGCACCCTGTGGGAGCTTTTATTTTTTGCTTGGGGGAGGAGCTGGCACCACCGGCACTGCCCACGAGGCCGACGCACTCCTTGCCACTTGCAAGTTGGCCAGAAATGGCTGTTGGCTCCTCCACCTCAGTTCTGCTTCTCCCGCCATCAACACAGCACCTCACATGTATCTGAAGTAATCTCGTAGTACGCCATTGCGGCCTAGTCAGTTGGAGCCATTTTCGACACCTTGGAGTCACTCCTTGGAGCTGTTTTTTGATGCATCAGAGCTGCTGTCGATGCCACCTTGAGTAATCTGCCTTGGTTCTGCCGTCCACCACTCGACGCCATTACTGCAGATACCCAGTAAGACCTTTCCTGTTCTTCCCTTTAACAGTGTAGAGTCATTTTTGTTTAAAGTTTTAGTTACCCTTGCATCATGCCAGGTTCAGGGGACAAGAAGCGTTCATCGAAAATGGGCCGGCCTCCTATGCGTTGGTGTCCCTGCGGCCAGCAGATTTCAGTTCTGGACTGGCATGATGTCTTCCCTTCCTGCCTTGGACCCCAGCATGACATGGATCACTGGGATGCCTGCTTCTCAATGGTCCATGGCATTCTTGAACACCACGCATTGAAGGTTATCAGGGCTCCACCGACTTTCCGTGGGGCAGCATTGTTCTTGTTTGTCCAAGTGTATGAATTTTCACCTTTCCTCCAGGTCCCCTCCTGGGCCTACATGGTCAAGTGAGGAGGGGGTTTCTCCTTTTCTAGCCTTGCCATGGGGGAGGTCTCTACCGTGGTGCTGGAGGACTGATCTGGCTCCACCCAGGACTGGGCCGGGAGCACCACCCTGGCAGTCACCTCTTCGGAGGCGCAGGCTCCCCTGTTGTCGGGACTCATAGTTGCTGGGTCTGGTGTGGTGCGTTCCTCGGTGCCACTTGCCAGTGCCACTCTGGATCCCAGAGCTGTTTGTGGCTCTGGTGATCGGGGCAGTGCTGTAAGGGGTGCTGGGCTGACCCGCGGTGGCGCTTGCGGCACCGTAGGTGAAAAGCCCCTGGGATCGCCAGTCTGGAGCTCCTCTGGATTGCCTCCTCTCCAGAGCTGGATGATTTGGAGGTTAACCCAGACTGGCAACCTGACTCCCCAGAGTCAGTGGGTTCTCCGGGGCCCAGGACCCATGCACCTTCCCAGGTGCCCCCCCGTGGCCTCGGTGACTGCAGCTGCCACTGACCCCTGGACTGATGGTGGTGCCGGGGATGGGGCTGCAGGTCAGCAGCCCTGTTGCTGTGGGTGTGGTGGTCCAGGCTTTGGGGGGTCAGCTGCTGCCCTCTGGTGCTGCCCCCTCTTAAGGCTAGGACCAGACCCCCCCTCCACTGCGACTCTCCTTGGTGAGCCTGCAGAGTTGGGGGGTCCTTTGGCACAGAGACAGAGGAAGAGGTCTTCCTGAGAATTGGTGGGGTTGAGGGGATGGGGCGAGGGGCTGCAGCACTCCTCTGTAGCCCTCTGGGGCTCAGGGAGGAGCCACAGTGCTGAACCCAAGTTCTCTCCCTCGTCTCTTTTGAGGGAGTCCTTGTTAGATGGGGCTGGGGACTGCCTGTCTGGATCCATGCAGCCCTGGTCCTCTCATAGGGAAGCTTCTCCTACAGGGCTCAGTCCTGAACATTTTTCTGTGCTCCACAGGACAGTGACAGAGCAGACCTACGGATTCTCTGCTCTTCCAGGATCATCTGATAGTTCTCTTAGCCCTGGCAGAGGTGCACCACATATGATGGCCAGTTCTCCCATGCCTCTGTGTCCAGCTCCCCTTCTCCCAGGCCATGTTGGTCCTTTGGGATCTTTGACCTGGGAGCAGTTCAGATCCCAGGCTGCAGACTTCCCCCAGTATATTAGGGCCATGGATGAACAGGTCTTTCGACTGGTTCCCCCTCCACAGCCGGATTCTGACTGTTTAGGTTCCTTGACCTCCTCGTCTTCCTCCTTTGAGGAAGAGGAGCCCTCTGTCCACCTGTCCTCTGATGCTGATCAAGCCCATTATCGGCACTTCTTGGCAAGGCTGGTCAGGGACCTGCATATTTCTTTTATAGCTCATCACAAAACCGAGCTTACGACACAAGCCTTTTTAGGTGAGTACAGGGTGCACCACTTCGTGGTCCTCTCCTGGTTGATCCCCCTTCCAGAAGGTGTTGTACAGCACCTGGCAGCTTCCATCTGTCACAGTTTCAGCCCCTATGGGCTGCCAGCATTGATACTGCCCACCCCAGAGGTCTCTAGGCACTCTGCCTCATCCCTTTATGGGACTGACATGACTGGATACCCCTACCGGGCATAGACATCTGGTTCGCAACCGACCCCCAGATCCTGACTCTGCGGAGTCTGATCATCTGGGACAGAGAGTGATCTCCTCTCCACGGATTATGCTATGTATTGCTTCACATCAGGTGCCCCATGCTGCCTATAATAGGCATCTGTGGGTGATGCTGGGTCAGGCACTGGCATCACTGCCTGATTTGGAGGCAAGCTAGCAGGCCATAGCCCTCTCTGCAATAGGCCTGGAGTTGGCAAGGCAGCAGTCAGGGGTGTCTTACGACGCCAGTGAAGTTACTTCATGGCTTGCACGGACAGCAGTCTGCATTAGGTGGATGGCATGGTTTCACCTTTCACGGTTGTCACCTTTGGCCTGGTGTAGGGTGATGGCCTCCTTGTTCTGGGGGACCCATCTTTTCTTCCGTAGGGCGAGACAGGAACTGCAGGGGCACCTTCCTTCCCCAGGGAGCAAGGGACCCTGCCTAGCCCTGACCAGTCCCAGGCCTAACTGGCCAGTGGAGGGTCTTCTTCCCACGTGTTTCCCCATGGGGGGGCTGAGGGATGCTAATCTTTCAGGGAAATACTGGGCCCCCTTCAGGGTGGCTCAGTACTCACCCACCAGTGATGATGGGTGAAAACTGACACAGGGAAGATATGAAAATTACGTACCTACCATAATTCTTGATCTTCCTGTGTATCTTCACCATTCTTCACTGAAACTCATCCACCTTCCCCTCACAAGGCCTCAGTCCCTGGGCGATGCTTCCTCCCTGATCGCCCTCCTCCTCTGGGATCCACTTGGGTCCCTCTATTCCTTGGTGTCCCACCATGTCCTAGGAGGTGGCAAAAGGGACTCTTGGGAGGAGGGCAAGTAGGGCTTTCCAATGAAGGTCCAGTGGGGGACTTCTGGTGGGCCCCTCTCTCTTGTCCTGGGTACGATCTCCGGGGTTGGTCCGCCTCATCAGGGTATGCCAACTCTTCGGGTTCTCTGGGATAAAGGGTCTGGGGCTGGTGGGGATTCCCCTCCACTACCTTCTTTATATTGTTTCTTCTCCACTTAAACCAAGATAGTGGAGTGCATACTAAAGAAGTTAGTTGGAGACCACAGTAGATTTTCCAAACCTCCAGGTTTATTTGTAAAGCTCCAAACAGTTTTCTCCAGTTGTATGCAGTGGTGCAATGCGTTCCCCTACCACCACAACTCAAATAGAGTCTTCAAGGGTGTGTCAACCTACGGTTGAGCAGCTTATTTTAACTGAGGCTCTCATTATTTATTCATGATCTCATTATTTTAAACATTTAAAGTCACAGTACTTAATTTAATGGAGCATAACAGAAAGACTTAAACTTTTTCAGTATATGCTCATGTTTTTACCATATTTTTATCATATTTTCATACATTTTAAATACTTTTTATACATTTTTATACAAATATAAACACACGTGCAAAAGAAATAAAGTACATGTTAAAGTGCATATTATTAACTAATACCTTTAATAATCTGCTATGTAAGCAGTTGTATTACAATCAGTATTTCACAGAAAATTTTTATGAAAGCCAAATCTTCTCTTAATTTTTGACTGAGGACTAGTCTAAGAAAAAAATCAAAAACCTGTGTAAATAACTACAATGTACAGAAAGATAAAAAAAGTTTAAGGAAAATGTTGCCTGTGGACTGAACACTGATCCAGTGCGTCATGGCTTCTGTGATCAATTCTCCCCACATATCAAATACCAGGTAGGCAGGAGATGTATTCAGTCCAAGATAGCCTGTAAGCAAGAGAAAAAAACACAAGTTAAAAAATTGTGAAGAAAAAGTGCTTATTTAGCAAGCATATAGAAGTTCAGCAAATTAAGAAGGATTTTTGCAGAAAATGTCTTCTCTACTTCCCTGTCTCCTTCCCCTTCCCAGGTGGGAGACATTGATAGGTGGGATCCTCACCTCCCCAAACCCTGTGGGTTCTTCCTTTGGAAAACGGTAACTAGGGGAGGGGAGGAGTGGGGAATCCTCACCAAGGGTGGTCTCCACCTTCTGGGGTTTGGATGGAGGAGGGAAGGACCTTCTCCATGATTCTTATCCCTGAAGGGGATATCGGTAAACTGAGATTCAGCTTTGACAACAGCTACCTGTGGTTGGCTGTCTACCTTCCCTGGAGGCACTTTCTGGTCTCAAGATCTGAGTCGCCTAACGTGTGGGTGTTGGTCCCCCCCCCCCTCCTTCTCTCTCTCCCCTTTTTCGGCTCTCTCGCTCTTCTCTTTTCCTTTCCTGTCTATATTGGCCATCCAGAGACTGGGGGCCTTTTGACCTATACCCTTCCAGATTCTCCTCTTCCTCTGTCCTCTGATTGGCCTACTCCTTTATCAGTTTTATATCTTTTTCCTTATGCTGTCCCTCGGGCTCCCTTGCCCCACCCTCACTTTCTTCTCTATCCCTCTTTTTTTCTCCTGTCTCTCCGGCGAGCAGAACTGAGGTGGAGGAGGAGCCAACGGCCGTTTCTGACCAACCCACGAGCACCATGCAGTGCACTGGCCTTATGGGCAGCGCCAGTGGTGCAGGCTCCTTCCCCAAGCCAAAAAAAAAGCTCCTGCAGGGGGTGCTCGGCCAATCACCCACCAGTGATGAATGGTGAAGATATACAGGAAGATCAAGAATTACGGTAGGTACGTCATTTTCATTTTTACAAGGTCATAGTTTTCTGACTGTGCAGTGTCCCTATTGCTGTAGGCGAGTTGACGTTACCTGTCAGATAAGGTACCAGTCTAATTGCCCATTGTTGTTTTGGTCATTGGCGGGCTCCAACGACTCTCTCAAAAGTTGTCAGGTATGCTTCAGTATCATTCGAGGGACACAACTTTGTAAGCTTAATATCTTTCAGGCTGTTTGTATTTTGTTGATCTTCTGGACTTGTACCAGATCCTCCAGCTTTGATAGTTTGCAAGGTTTCCAGCCATCACTTCTGTGTCTCTCTTTGTTGGATAGCCACCAGTTGAAGAAAGTAGGCATGCTTTCTTATTCTATCCCTACCTGTTCTTCTTTCATCACCGGTGTCAGCTGTAGAGTCACAGTTTGGACTTTTGTTTCTGCTTTTAGTTTGGCAGTCTTTCTTTTGGGAATAATTTCTGGGATTGCTGTTGCTGGATCCTTTACCTTTCTTCTATGGTTCCCTGGTACCAGGTCTAGTTCCCACACACATAATTCTTGGCATAGAGTATGCACAGCGTAAATCCCATTCCTAACACTAGCTGTAGTTGAGGCATAGGTCAGGAAGCACAGGCAAACCAGCAGGAGTTATAATATTCAAAAAAAATGTTTTGTTAAAAATAATAAAATAGAAAAAATTAAAATTGTACAGGACAGCTCTTCATACAGTCCATACAAAACAGAGTCCTACATCTGAGAGTCTCTGTCTCCCTCTCTCAATTTTAAATCTCAAGTCTCTAAATCTCTAAATAAAATGTTGCTCTCCTTTATGTAAGATCGTTTCCCTGCAGTTTAAACTCTACATTCTGTTGGTTTAAATGAGTCTCCTGTTAAGGTACAGGAGGGGAACATTTTTCAGAGGAAAGGGTGATCAAGAACAAGGGGACATGCTATGAAGCTGGAGGGGGCTAGATTCAGAAGAGATATGAGGAAGTACTTCTCCACAGAAAGAGTGGTGGATTCCTGGAACAGCATTCCAGCAGAGGTGGTGGGGGTGAAAAGAGTGGTGGGATTCAGGAATGCATGCGATAAGCACAAGAGAATCATAGTGGAAAGGAAGGGGGAGGGAGAAAAACCCGTAGATCAGTCAAGGTCTGCGGAATAGTGTAGGCAGGGAGGAATAGGCAGACTGGATGGGCCAAGTGGTCCTTATCTGCTGTCAAATTCTATGTTTCAGTTTTCACAAAATGTCTCAGATCTTTCTCCATTTCTTTCCTTTGACCAGCCTGAAAAGTATGTCTAGTTTCAGTGGGAGCAACAACATAAATATTCTGTAAATGAGCTTGTAATGGGCAAAATACATCTCAAGGTTAACCCCCCTGGGGTTCCAGACTCACACATTTTCTAATAGCTTTATGCAATGGTTTCAAACAACATAACTACAGTATATACATTTGCAAACCAAGGGATCCAAGTTTCATATAAATAGTCACATTTTCTTTTAACCAGAGAGAGGCAAGGGGAGAAAGAAAGAACAGAAACAGCAAGTGAAGAAAGGGAAATAACAGGGGAAAATTGTGGGACAACTGGAGTGGCCAATTCCTAAGCACCACAAGAAAAATGTGGATCTTCCCTTGTCAATCTTCACCATTCATTACTGCTGGGATGTAAGCCGGAGGCACGCATGTGTATGGGAGCTTTTTTTGGTGGGGGGGGGGAGTCGGAGCCAGCGGCGCTGCCCATGAGGCCAGTGCATTGCATGGCACACGAGGGTTGGCCGTAGGTGCCACAGACTCCTCCTCCACCCCAGTTCTGTTTCTCCTGCTGTCAAGGTCACACCTGCTGCATGAGTTCCAGTGCTTTCTGCGTCATCGGGCCTGTTCCATATTTTGACGCCATTTGCTGCTTCTCCATCCAAGTTCTGATCTACTCAACGCCGTTGGATACTGGTAAGACCATTTTTTATATTACTATTGCTAATGGCACCGGGTCTTTTCCTGTAAATTTTTTGGATTCTTTTTGCATCATATCTGGTTCAGGGGCTAAGAGATAATCCAAAGTGGGCTGTGCCCCTGTGGCCAGCATTTTTCTGTGATGGACTGACATGACATTTGTCTGCAATGCCTGGGTCCCAACCAGGATATGGATAACTGAGACAACTGTTTCTCCATGGACCACCGCGTTCTGGAAATCAGCGCATTTAAAGTTGTCAGGGCCCTGCCAACTTTCAGAGGATGGCACTGTTCTAGGGATGCCATGGTAAGATCTCTTGACCCTGCTTCTGGTTCCCCTCCCAGGTTTATATGGCCCATTGAGGAGGGAACTTCCTCGGATTTTAGCCTTGCCATCGAGGAGGTTTCTTCCACGGTGCCAGAGGAGCGTCTTGGTTCCCTACGGAGCTGGATTAAGAGCACCGCCACAGCAGTCACCTCCATGGAGGTGCAGGCTCCTCCGGTGTTGTGGCCCATGGCTGCTGGTCCAGGCACTGGCGGACCCTTGGTGCCACTTTGGATCCTGGCGCCGATCACAGTGCTGGTGATTGAGGTGGTGCCGCGGGCAGTGCCTTGTCCCACAGCACTGCCATTCATAACATCGTTGGTAAGGGAGCTCCCAGGGTCGCTATTCTGGAGGTATGTGTGATCTCCTTCTCTTCAGAGGAGGATGACTCACTGGCCGACCTGGACTGGCGCTCCAACTCCTTGGAGTTGGGGAGTCCTCTTGGACATGGCACCAGGCAGCCCAGTGTTCACCTCCTGGACTCCCCAGAGCCTGTGGTCCCTATGGCCCCCCACGCTGACACCAGTGTTGGGGGTGCTGTGGTGGATAGAAGTCTTGGGGGGCCTGGTGTGGTGGTCTCGACTGCGGGGGCCACAGCAGCTGCCATTTCTGGTGCTGCCATGGCCTCCTTGGTGGGGACAGGGTCCCCCTTTTCTGTGGCCTCCCTCAGGGGGCCTGCAGGATTGATGGATCCCTCAGCACTGGGTTCAAGGAAGAGAACGGCCTCAGAGTCCGAAGGGTTGAGAGGCCAGGGTGAGGTGCAGAAGCCTTCTTCCACTACCTTTCGGGGAGTGGGGAGGAGCTGAAGTGCTGAGCTCCGCTTCTCCTCCTCTGAGACTTCAGGGGCACTCTTAGTGGACAGCGCTGAAGGTTGCCCTTCTGGACCCATGCAACCTCAGTCACATCACCAAGGAGATTTCCCCTCAGGGCTCAGCCAGGATTTGTTTCAGCTTTTGCACTGTTCGCTGACTGGATTGACCCCTGGGTCCCCCCGTGTGGGAGGATCTGCTGCAGAGTCTCAGAGCCGTGGCAGAGGCCGGGCACTTTCTCTGAGGTGCCCTTCCCCAGTCCCTCTACAGACACTTCCCCTCCTCCCAGGCCATGTGGGCCTTTTGGGACCTTTAACCTGGGAGACATTCCGGGCCACTGTGGCAGTCTTCCCTAGGTATGTTAGAGCCATGGACGATGAGCAGGTCTTTCACCTGACTTCCCCGCTGCAGGAGGACTCTGAGCACCCGAGCTCCTCTACTTCCTTGACGTCCTCATCTGAGAAAGAGGAACATTTTATACACCTTTCCTCTGATGCTGATTTCACCAAATATCAGTGGTTCATCTCGAAGCTAGATCAGGAGCTCCACATCTCCCGTGTGGTAAGACGCAATACCGAGTGGGAGACGCATTCATTTCTGAGCGAATTCAGTGCCAGCCACCTAGTGGTGCCTTCCTGGCCTATCCCCTTCCAGGAATCATTACTACGCACCTGGCAGTCATGAGCCACCTCATCCCCAGCCCCAGCGGACTGCAGGAGGAGGTATTGTGCTCCCCAGGAGTCTTTTGGTTCTCTGCCTCATCCTCCCTTGGGGCTGACAGCTTTAGACACTCCTTCCAGGATTCAACACCCGGCACACGATCGACCACTGGATCCAGATTCTGCTGAGTTCAACTGGTGGGGAAGAAGAATTTTCTTATCAGCCCATGTGTTACTTTGCATCAGCTCACATCAGATTCACCACATTGCCTACAACAGGCACCTGTGGTCGATCCTGGCACAGGTTTTAGCATCCTTGCCTGATTCGGAGGAGTCTAGGCAAGCCATTGCCCTCTCTGCACAAGGTCTGGCACTTGCAAGACACCAAGCAAGGGCATCATACAACACTAATGAGGTGGCCTCCAGACTGACAGGGACAGTGATCTGCATCAGACGGATGGCATGGCTTCGCCTGTCTAGATAGTCACCCATTGCCTGGCATAGGGTGATTTCTTCCGCTTTCCCGGGGACATGTCTTTTTTCCCGCAGGTGAGGAGGAATTATCAAGGGCGACTTCCTCTCCCCCGGCCATGGGGGACACCTCCTCAGCCTGACCAGCCTTAGGCCATACTGACCTAGTATGGCAGAAGGGTCTCTCCCTCCTCCCTTTCCCCTGCAGAAGGCTGAGGGAATCTGTTCCTGAGGGGCTTGGTTCTCACCCAGCAGTAATGAATGGTGAAGATTGACAAGGGAAGATATGAAAATTACATACCTACTGTAATTCTTGATCTTCTCTTATATCTTCACCATTCATTACTGATTCCCACCCACCTTCCTGTTTTGGGCCTCAGCTCTTGGGTGCCACCTCCACCCTGCTCGCCCTTCCCCTCTTCGAGGCCATTTAGGGGCAGAGTCCCCCTGGTACCTCAGGGCCCTCAGTTTCCTTCTCTAAAAAGTAACAGAGCACCCATTCTAGGAGGGTGGCAAGTAGAGTCTTCGCCCTGGCCTTGGAGGGAACTCCCTGGGATTCTCAGTGGGGTGCACTGTGGTATCCTCCTTAACCTGACATGGTTATTCCATTTTGTTTTCCTCTTCTTGAAGTGGGGACTGTGTCAGTGTATCTTGTGGGAGAACCTGTAGGGATTTTCCTCTCCCTTTCTTTTTCTTGCTTCTCCTCTACCTTAGAGGTTATTCTGGACTGAGTCCTTTCTTGTTTAAGGCCCCCCCCCCAACTAAGTTGTCAGGTGTTAAACTGTAGAGAGCAATGTTCGGGACTTTCATCCCAAATGTGGGTTTAGGGGTGAGAAGGGGGGGGGGCTGACTCCATCATGTTTTATATTCTCCAAGACCATTTCAAATTCTCTTGTTCTGGACCTCCATCCAGTGGTCCCTGAAGTTGACAGGATCCTTGCACCTGTGCCTTCATACCTTTCAGGTTTTTGAGGCTAAAATAAGCCAGTGGTCTTCTAACTTGCCATGGCTGAGGACCCCCTTTCTTCTCCTATGTATGCTATATCTTTCTCTCTTTTCTGTTTCTCTCCTTTTTTCTCCTTTTTCGTGTGCTGCCACCCAAGGATTGGGGCCCAATGGCTTCTTAGGCTAACAAGTCCAATCCTCTGTCCTCTGGTCGACTTCTCCTTTTTCAGTTTATATCCTTTCATTTTCCTATCCCTCGGCTCTCTTGCCTCACCTTGGTTTTCTCAATCCCCCTTTGTTTCCTCCTCTCCGGCAGAACAGAACTGGGGTGGAGGAGGAGTCTGCAGCACCTGACGGCCAACCCTCATGTGCCACACAATGCGTCGGCCTCATGGCAGTGCCATTGGCACCAACTCTTCCCCTGAAAGAAAAAAAAGGTCCCATTCAGGTGCGTGCCTCCAGCTTACATCCCAGCAGTAATGAATGGTGAAGATACAAGAGAAGATCAAGAATTACGGTAGGTGAATGATTTTCATTTGCGTTACCAGACAGGCAAGAGACAGGCAAGTAGAAGAATAGAAGAGGACGGGGTCACGTGACGTGCATGGAGGAGTAGCGGCAGCTTTTTGGGTCTCCCCTCCTCGTAAACGAACCTGCAATTTAAACCGCAAAATCCCTCGGGTTGTTTCTCCCAACGCGGTCATTACAAGGTCGGAGATAGCAGCCGTTTGCAATTTTAGGTTTGATCCCCATAAAGATGGAAGGTTCGGACCAAGAGCTGGAAGCCAAGCGGCCACGCCGGAGTTCGATCCATCGGCTGCAGATGAGGAAATTACTCCTACCAAAATTTATAATGATCTGGCAACAATTAAGGAGGCCTTGTTTAAACTGATAGATGAAGTGGCAGATTTTAAGTTAGCGCTGATTCAGCTAGTCTGTCGGGTGACGGACGCTGAAGCTAGAATTTCTCTGTTGAGCGATCCATGGAGAAAAGCTGCCCTGCCATCATCGACTGCAAGAGGATGATTGTGAAGTTCGAGGACCGCCGATGACCTTGAAGGAGAAGCAGACGTAACAATCTGGTTTTGCTAGGCCCTCAAGGAGAAGAGGGCCCTAACACAGTTCTTTTCTTCAAAAACTCCTGAGGAAGTCAGTAGGGCCTTCGCCTAATGGGCCTGAATATATTATCTAGCGGGGCCATCGAGCCCTCAGAGCTAAACCTCCTCCCTCGGTTCCGCCAAGGCCCATCATTTTTAAACTACTTAATTACCTCGACCGCGAGCATATTTTAAAGGAAGCAAGGAAGCTAACCACTATTCAGTGGGAAGGCAGGAGACTGCGATTAGTCCCGGACTTAACCTGGAAGATGAGGCAGGCTCGAGCAAGTTTCGGCCCATTACCTCAAAGCTTTAGGCGTGGCATCCGACACACGTATGCTTTATCCAGCTAAATTAGAGATCACATTAAAAGATGGAACCAAGCGCTTTGATTCTGCTGAAGAGGCATCGAAACGCTAGCTTACCTTGTTGCCCGATCTGTTTCCTAAGGGATGAAGACCTCTAGGACTATTAGTTATTTGGAAGTCAGCGGATGGATGGACTAATTGGGGAAGTTCTCTCTAAGGACATATTATATTCTTTTAGGACTTAACCAGTGGTAGTCCTATATGGAACTTATTTCTTTGAATCTTGTTGCTTGGTTTTCAGGAGCCAACAGTATAATTTTTAATTTCTTTCTTTTCTTTCTCCTTTATACATTTGTAAGGCCTTTTCCGAGTTATATGTGGGATGTAGTAGCGGTGTTTTGCACAAGAGGGAGCTCTCAGTCTACCTACATTACTGAATCTTATGTTAAGGTCAATTGTAATTTTAGTGAGACGCCTTAGTGTTTCTAGTTTATTGTAACCGAGAATACTTATCTAGTTCTAGTTATTAATAAGTTTAGATTTCTATGTTACTATAGTCCTATTGTTGTTACAGTTTGTCTGTCATGCGAGAAGCTAGCTTTCTAGATGGCTCACTTAGTTAAGTGAATGAGGTGTCAATGCAGGGCACGGTTCCCTTTTTAAGCACTTGATTTTTACCCCTGCTTTTACTGTTACTGTGCTTATGCAGGTTTAATCACTGATTTATCTACACATTTAAAGACATAGCTCTTACTTTTTTCAGGTGGGGACAGGAAATGATGTTATGTAGGAGTGATTGCATGTTTTGTTTATCTTACCTATGCTTTTTATCTCTCTGTTCCCTACATGCTTTTGGTTTTTGGCTTATTCTGGGGCTATGTTTAATAGTCTGGCTAGTTATACAGCCTATTCCCAATCACCGGTTAGGTGATTTTTCTTTTTATTCTTTAGCGGAAGGTTTTCCCTCTTTTGGTCATAAGTAAAATTACCAAGCTTTATATATGGTCTTCCTGCACCCTCTTAATAGAGGGTAGACCTTGCAGGTTAGTATCCATGGTTATGGCCGCTTTCTCTTTTGGTAAGGGGGGGGAGCGCCCCACCTCTATGGCGCACCATGAACCAGTGTTTGAGGAGTTGGCTTCGGGCCAGGGGGGTTGGTTTAAGGAAGGTTTTAGGAGGGGGGAAGATTTTCTTAGGAGAGGGGGAATTTGGGTGTTATTATTTTAGTTTTGTTAGGATATCGGTAAGAGGGGGAGCAGCTATCCAAACTTTCTTTATAAGTGGGTTAATTGCGTATGGCTAATAGCTTGAATATTCTCTCTTGGAATATTAAAGGGGGAAGAAACAATTGTAAAAAATTTGTTATACTAAATCATTTGGCCCATTTTAACCCGTCAATAGTTTTTTTGCAAGAAACTCATGTACTCCCTGATCGATTATCTTACTTCAGGAAAAAATGGGTGGGTCAGGTTTTCGGCGCTGGGTTTTCCTCGAGCAGTCGGGGGGTGGCCATTTTGATAGCATGGGGGGTTCCCTTTATTCATTCGGAGATAATTTCTGATCCGAACGGAAGATACATTATCGTCCTGGGTAGACTTGGAGGGGCGAATTTAGTGCTGGGATCAGTATATGGCCCTAATTTAGAGACACCATCCTTTTTTGCCCAATTGGCCATGATTTTGGTCTCCTTTAAGGATGTTCCAATAATTTTGGGAGGAGACTGGAATTTGGTCCAGTCTAACTGTCTGGATCGTTCCTGGTATAGGGGTGCACATTCCTCCCCAGCCCAGAGTGCGTTGGTAGAGTTTATATCGTCATTGGGTCTGCTGGACCCATGGAGGATATACAATCCTACTACTCGAGATTATACTTTTTTTTCTCCGTCCATAAACGTATTCGAGGATCGACTATTTTTTGTTAGCTAACAATGTTTGTCCTGATATCGTGGAGGCGGCACTTGCTCGGTAATTTCTGACCACTCCCCATTAAACTTTGTTGGTCCTCGTTGTCCATTCTTCCAAGGTCTTACTCATGGTCTTTAAATAATGCTATTTTAAAGGATACCCAGATATTAACTCGCTTTAGGGTGTTTATGGTTAATTCAATTAAGGCCAACTGGGGGTCTATTAAGGCCTTAGACCAAGCATGGCGCGCCAAGTCAGTTTGGAGAGGGGAAGTGATACGGATAGCAACATCACGTGAACACAAAATAATCAATTATTAGCTAATTGTCTAAAGAAAATTAGGTTGCTGGAAGCTATACAGGAGAATCTAAGATCGGAGGATCAAGAGCAAGAGTTAACTACCTCAAGGGTATGGTATGCAAGTACGTTGAGAGAAAGAGTAGTGAATTCGGCTTCCAGACTAAAGGCTGCATATTTAGGTCAGGGTAGTAAAGCTGGGAAATTGTTGGCTTGGCAACTAAAACAAAAAACCTCTGCCAAATGGGTGGCAGCCCTAAGGCATCCGGATTCGGATAAGTTGATTACAGACCCTGAAGGCGTATTGGGGAATTTTTTCGATTTCTATAAAAACCTTTACTCGAGCCAACCGCTTTCTTTACAATGTGGAAATAACATGCGGGAGTTCTTATCTAATATTTCCTTTCCTCAAATATCGGAGGATTTTAAACAGATGTTAATAGCTCCTATTTCTGATGAGGAGATAGGAAGAGCTATTGACTCGTTTAAAATAGATAACGCACCTGGCCCAGATGGGTTCACACCTCTTTTTTTTAAGTTGTTCAAGCATAATGTGATACCACTACTGAACCAACTCTTTGCCTTTTGGTGTGAGCAAAGGATTAGAGATAAGACGCTTTTTGAGGCTAGGATAATTTTACTGCCTAAACCTGGTAAATCCCCAGAGTTGGTAGGTAATTTTAGGCCAATATCTCTATTAAACTTAGATGTAAAAATTTTCGCCAAGATCTTGGCTAATAGGCTAAAATTGGTGTGGCTCGAACTGTTGAGTCCTGAACAGGCTGGTTTTGTGGCGGGCCGCTCTTCGGCCGACCATTTCAGAAAATTGTTTTATTTATTTCATGCTCAGAACCCAGGCATGGAAGCATCCCTGGTTTCATTAGACGCAGAAAAAGCATTTGATAGAGTTGAGTGGGCTTTTATGTTTGCAACCTTAGCTAAATTCGGTATCCCGGAAAGATTTATACATTTTATTCGGATCCTTTATTCGTGTCCGACTGCTAGAGTTCAATGCAACAATTTAATTTCAGCTGCTTTTCCTTTGTTGAGAGGAACCCGACAAGGTTGTCCTCTATCACCATATCTATTTAATTTGTATATTGAACCACTAATAAGAACTATTAAAATGGATCAGTTAATCCAAGGGATCTGTATAGGAGACTCGGAATTTAAGCTGTCAGTATTTGCGGATGATCTATTACTGCATGTCCGTAATGCGACATCATCGCTCCCTCAATTGCTCAAAATAATTTCCATTTTTAGTGAATTTTCTGGATATAAATTAAATAAGGGTAAAACAGCGGTGTATTCACTCTCCCCTTATCTCCAGAAGAGTTGGTGCCTTTCTTTGGGATTGCATTGGCAAACAAAGTCCTTATCTTATCTGGGTATCCAGATCTCGAGAAACCTGGAGGAAATGGCCAATTTAAACTTTAAACCCTTACTCAAGTCTATAAAGGAGGACTTGAGAGGTGGTCGAACTTCCGTTGACCTTCTCGGGAGAGATTAACACGATTAAAATGGTGATTTTACCTAAAATTTTCTACCCTCTCTTCAATTTGAATATATACCTCCCTAGGTCCTTCTTTAGACCTTTTATAAACACTGTTCTGATTTCTGTGGAGAGGTAGACCTCCAAGGGCCTATTTCAAGCTTTGTCGGCAACGGAAATTAGGGGGTCTCCAGCTACCCGATTTTTATACTTACTATTTGGCAGTTCATGCAGCAAGGACAGCTCTGTGGGTTTGTGACACTGAAGTCTCTTCCCCCGGACTTGCTCTTGATCGAGCATTTTCTAGGGAGGTTAAATTGGACTTGGAATCATTTTTATATATTTCGTGGTCTAAGGTTCCCAGAGTGGTCAGGAATACCCCATTGGGATGGGACATCAGGGCTATGCACCAGCTTTACTCGAGATTAAAAATTTCTCATTTATACGACTTGTCTCAACCCCTATTAAAGAATCCCAATTTTTTAATTGGCAACCAACCCATCACAAGTTTTTCTCCGAGCCCTCCCTTCAAGCTTCGAATTGCGGATTTTTGTTCGGGTAGCTCCATGCTTCCGCTTTCGGTTTTGATTGTAAAGTTTGGGGTGAAACCTCAGTCCTTATTGCGAATGATCCAAATCCAAAGTAGCATTAGGTCCTTCTTGCGCAAAGGCAAATGCTCTGAGGAGGCAGGGACCCTATTTAGTAAGTTGTGTGAACTTACATTATCTGGCAAGTTATTTCTAAAATTCATAAGCATATTTTAGCAAGACTAGATTCCAACCTTTCTCCTGCTCCTCCTTATTGAAAGTTAACATGTCCTTGAGATGGACAGAGACTATATGGGAAAAAATTTGGATCGATATTTACTCTTGCATTAAACAAGATAGGTTGAGAGATATCCAGTTTAAATTGCTACATAATCTTTATTTCTCCCTGCAAAACTTTCTCGTTAAATAGCCAGTGCTCCCGGTTTGCAAGGATTGTAGTGACCCTTAGCTACTACTTTTCACAAAATTTGGTCTTGCCCTAAAGTAACCAAGTTATGGCTTTCGTTAAACATTGGATAAGTCCATATTGTGATTTATCGTTTTTTAATCCAGAAGTCTGTATATTTGGGATGTACGCCCATATCACATAATATTCAAAGTGCCAAATGGCATTGGTAGCTTCAGTTACCAAGTTACTAATTTTGTCATTGGCATTGGGATGACTGGGTCCCCTCGTTTAGAGAATGGTGGGATGAATTCCTGAGTGCATTAAATGCAGAAAGGTCAGTGTTATCACTTTTTAATGCGTCGGATAAATTTCAAAAGTGTTGGGGTAGCTTTTTACAGAGTCTCAAGGACAGATATGGTTATTAATGGAAGGGAATTTTCTTTATGATTTTTTCACCGCTACCTTTTTTATCTTCTCCTTCCTTTATCATTTCCCTTTCCTACTATTTTTTCTATCTCTTTCTTCCTTTCTGCATCCCATTATTCCTCTACCTCCTTTTGCTATTTTCTTTATTCATTGTACTATTGTTTTCATTTTCTTTCTTCAGTACTTGGAAGCCCGAGGTGACTTGGTTTTTGTGTCTCTTCTCTCCCTTACTGTGTAGGTTGCTAGCTAATAGTAATATTACATTTCATTTTACGGCCAATATGCCATAGATTTGTAGTTTACACATATGGGATAGCTGCTGGGGGGGAGGTGGGTTAGGGGGATGGGGTTTTTTTATTTTGTTTTGGTTTTTAGTATTTTGGTTATACATCTTGTATGTTGTATGTTGTACGTTTCATGTTATATTGTATATTTTACAATAAAATAAAGTTATTTGCAAAAAAAAAAAAAGAATAGAAGAAGACAAAAATGTATTCTTGCTTTTAACGCTCTCTGCATAACAAATGGGACAGGGTCTTAGCTAACCCTATCACACCATCCTGGTACTTAAATGTGTGCATTGCCCAGTTGATGGAGGCTCCTTTCAAGCTTAAGGCCCCTGCTGTACTCAAGTACATCACTTGAAAAACAGTTTTCCTAGTGGCAATGACATCTGCTGGAAGACTGAGTGAGATGCAAGCCCTCTGCACAGATCCTAACTACGCAACCTTTCACAGGGACAAGGTAGTCTTGAAGACAAACGGGAAATTCCTTCCCAAAGTGGTATCTGAATTCTACCTGAATTGGCCGGTTTCACTTCCCATTTTCTTTCAGAAAAATCTAGCTAAGGAGAGCAAAAACTCCTCTGCTTGGATGTCAGGAGGGCACTGAGTTATTTCCTGGACCACAAAAAGGATATCAGGTCCGCTAGCACTCAGCTGTTTGTCACTTACGGTGAAGCGGGAAAAGGCAAACCAGTATCTAGGAGAACTATTTCACATTGGGTAGTCTCCCGTATACAGTTCTGTTATGACAAAGCTGGCAAATTGCCACACAGAGGCATAAGGCACACTCTGCAAGAGACAGCTCTGCCTCTGTGGCAGCATCACGGGGTATACATAAATGAGCGACTCCTGGAGTTGGAAGAAAAATATTACTTACCATTGTAATGTTTCTTCCAAGGAACCCTTCACTATGTTTAACAATCCTTAGTCCCTGACGTCTATTCCAGAACCTAGTAAAAGGTTCAACAGAAATCAGTTCTTTTTGTATTTGCTTGAACATTACTTGTTATAGTGCCTTTACAATTGTTGCTCAGTGGTCTGAGTTAAACTCATTTTTCTGCATATTAGATACATGTGTTCTGCCTTGTTTGTTGCATTTTTTCCAAAAAATGTGTGGGGGGGGGGAATGTTAAAAAATAATTTGGTAGTCATTTAATTAGTTTAAGTGGGCATAGCTCACCCTAGCTCTACGAATAAATCTGATGTTAGAAGGCAGGAGTGAAAGTGACCACACAGCAGAGTTTGAACTGAATTCTAAAGTTCCATCATTAGCATAAAGTTCCAAATTGCTGTGGCCACTCATTCTGGGGGAATGAATGCAGTTGTTAAACCTAGTGAGGCATTCCCTTGGGGGAAAAAAACAGCACTAATATGGTGTGGAGTTTTTTCTTCCAGGTGATGAAACTGTTTTGTAGCAATCAATGGAGAAAAATAAGAGAACTACAGTAACTCTCCTACTATTTTTGAAGAAGTTGTGGAACTGAGCTACTGTGGGCTCCTGCCCAATTTAACCCCTAGTTTTGTGACACAATCCCGCCCCCCCAGATGCATGTGGAAATTAACTATCCCTAGCTTATCATTCTCCTCCTGGTGAAAAACTAAATAAACAAAAAAATAAAATTATTCATCAAATGCCGGCCCAGTGGCGCTGAGGGCTGAGGCGTTGAGCGCCACACCTTGCACCATGCTGGTGACCCATGTTTTGGAACAAGCATGGGTTGCCATGGGTCAGCTGGGAGGAGATGGATTGAGCATCCGATGGACTGCTCTCCATTTCCGGGGTGGGGGATTGCATTGACCGGTGCTCACCTGATCCCTAGTGAAGGCTGGGGCTCGATGGCACGGAGCTGCATCACAGGGGGTGAGAGGCAGCAGACTCTTGACTAGTTCGCACACAGGAGCATGCATGGGCCCAGTCGCTGGCATCATTGTACGCTGCACTCCTGCAAGAGGGAGAAAAAACAGAAACATTGCCCCCCAGAGGATGAAGGAGGGAGCTCGCAGGCACCGCACCCGGTTATCCACAGCACAAAAACTCAATCCGGTCTCGGGAGAAGGGCCCCCCTCGACCCCACCGGTTGGGGGAGCCCTGGAGCTTACTGTGCTGGCTGGTAGATGCCGGGGTGACGGGGCTGGGGCACCATCCGGAATTTGAGGGCTGAAGGGGCAAGGAGCATAAATTTACAAAAAAAAAAAGATTTATCAAACTATCCCTTCCCTCCCAAGAGGGCAGGGGCCACTCACACTATTAAACATACCTCCTTCATCTCCAGATTTTGGTTTGGGTCCCTCCCCTGCAATTCCCCGCACCCCCCCTACACACATTTACTTCCTCTGGAACACCAACTTCTGCTCCCGTTTCCCAGCATGTCTGCTTGGCAGGATGCATCCTCTCACTGATCCCCCTCCTATGGAATAAACTGTTAGCTCTTCTCCTCTACTTTCACCCTAAAAGCCCTGCTAAGGGAGCATGCAACACATGCATGCATGCTCCTGCACCTAGTACTGATTTCAATCAATACCCTGCCTGCCTCTCCCCTTTTCCCACCCTCTCCACCCACCGCTGCACCCTGACTTTTCTCTTTCCCTTCCTTCTTCCAAACAACTTTACTCTGTCTTGCATGCCTCCCCTACAGCTGTTCTTTGACTATTCTCTGTAGGACCTTAATTTTGGGTGAGTTGCACCATCCATCCTCCTGAGCTACCTTTAAGCACACACTCAAATGCATGAATGCACGGGTATGCGCACCCACACACACACACACACACACACACACACTCTGATGTATCGCTACCTTCTCTACCTGTGCTCTTAATGGAAGCCATGTGCACTGAGTCACTGTCGTTTGCACTTACCATCAATAGTGTTAATTCTTGCTGCACAGACTGTCACCCTTGCCAGTAGTTTTGCTTTTTGTTGCTGTGCTTATGCCACAACTGTCTGTGAGTTTGCTTGCATTTTGCTTATTGCTTCTGTTTGAATACCTGTGCTTTCCCTGTCTTAGTTCTACTGTGCTGTCAATATTTCCTGAGCCTTTTGTACTGCACAACCCTTACCTGTATTTGCCCAGTTCTTACAACACTACCCTTGCACCCCTGTATAACTTTTCATCCTTTGGTCACTCATGGAAATAAGAGTTGTGCTCTAGGTGTTCTTAGCCAAAATGTGGAAATAAATAATCTATGTATGAATTTTAGCTGGTGATGCTTCATTGCATGTTTGTCTATATCATGAGATCTTGCTATACAAATGTGATCTAAGCTGGAACAAGCATATCTTTAGTACTATTACATAATGTTTTCAGATTATCAGCCATGGTGATCTCATTATGTGCAAGTTACAACTTGTGATTGGTCATTAAATTTTGGTTATCTGTTAAGAATTACTTATCCAGTTATGATCAAAGCCACTACAGTCATATCTTAGAACTACTTTTTGAGGGTTTTCAAATTTCAGCCATGGTGACCTAATAATTATGTGTGAGTTCTGAATTGTTGTGGTTAGGGAAGATGCAACAAGTTAAAACCTCTCTGGTGAAGTTGCTGTAAAGTTGCAAACTTTGCACTACATGTAGCAGGGAGAAGTTTCTCAGCCTCCCCCCAGCTGTCTTCAACAAAGTTTCTTTAAAAAAACAAAAATACTTTAAAGGTACAGTATGAAACCACCACCCCCACCTATGTAGCAATGTTGACCACCCACCTCCTCTATACTGACCATCCAAAGGTTACATCCCACCCCCACCCTTTTCCTGAAAAATTAAAATTAAATCAAGGTGTAATTCCCATCCCCCAACCCACTATCCATAGAAAAATCCACCCTTCTTCCACTCTCTGACCCAGTCAAATCAAGTATGCTCCTTGCCACAGCACCTTTCTCCCATCCCTAAAAAGCCTTTCAACATCAGTCGTCTTCATTGATTCCCACTTATGGTCCGTATGGATCTGTACTGGATGCACTAGAATCCTGCAGGAGCAAAGCTTTGACCAGGGGGCTGGTACCACACAGGAGCAAAGCTTTGGCAACAGCTACTGGGCACAGTGCCTGTGCCCCAACCTCAGTTCTGCCCCCCACAGAGAGCACACTGTGGGAGACACTCAGTTTGTTTGCTAGCACGTCTCTTTTTTTTAGCTGTGTCACTGTGTTTTCCGTTAGTTATGGTGACGACTTTCTTTATTTCCCCTCTACATGATGCCAAAATCCAAATCTGAAGGGGCCGTGTCAAAGAAAAAAGTCTGAAAGTTGGTGCCCCTTTAGGAACCAGATGGCTTCTTAGGACCGGCATCAGACTTGTGTGGTCTGCCTTGGACTGGAGCAAGATATGGATGCTTGTGATGCCTGCCTCTCCGTGGACTATTGTACCTTGGAAAACCATGTGTTGAAGTGAGGGTTGTCCAGTCCCCACAATATGAAGGAAGCATTGTGCACATACGTTTAAGGTGACCTCTGTAGGCCTTTTCCCTGGGTCCCTTCCTGACAGCTCTGCTTTTGTGGAAGTACAGTTCCTCAGCCTCACCGCATTGAGGCATTGGAGACTCTGGCAATAGGGTCTGGAGGACATTCAGCTTCTAGGCAGTCAGCTGAGAACCCTCCACAGCCTGCCTGCCTTGCTCAGCAGATACCCCAGTGGTTAGGTCGAAACTATATGCTTGGTCCACACCAATGGACACCTTGATGTTGTTCTTTGGTGTTACCAATGCTGTTGTCACCATTTGTGTTGACAGCTCAGAGGATGATCCTAAGGACAACATTGGGGCTCCCCCTGATACTGTTAGCAGTGTTGAGGGAGGAACCAGCATGGAAGCTGTTGTCGACATGGATACCAGTTCAGAGACTGTCCCTGACCATGGTGTCCCTAGTGATGATGAGGCGGGGGACAGCTACAGACATGGTGACAACGGCAGTGATGGTTATAGTGTCAATCCTGAGTCTGTCTCTGAGTGAAGTGCCAACAGAGATGTTGGCTTGCAGGTTGTGTCTGACTCCAAGGTGGTAGCACTGAGTGGGACATCAGTGCTGACACCAAGGACAGTGTCAAGGATGGTGTCAACCGTGGTGACAAGAGGAGGTCTGTCTCCAAGAATATCAGTAGAGTTGAGTACAGTGCTGAAGGTGGTGCTGACCTGGAGTTAGGCAATGACTAGGAAATGGGTTTCTTCTCAGAGCTGCAGGAAGAAATTGTCACTGTGGGACCTGTATGGTTCTGGTCTCCTCAATTGGGGTTCCCCTTGGTCCCCCCGATGAAGTGTCACACTAGACCTGAACTGTCAGGGCTCTTATGTGCCATGCTCCTTTGTGTGCCTTTTAATAAATCCAGTGTTTTTTACTGCTTCAGTGCTTACCTTTCTTTTGTGATTGCTATGTTTGAGTGTCTACCTCCTGTGTTTGTCTGCATTGTTTCTAGCGAGATGCACTATATGCACTAAACTGAGAGTGAGAAGGGACCTATATTCCCTGCATGACTCTGATCTCCCTCACCTGGGGTGCCCCCCCCCCAAGTACACCAATTGGACCACTCCTCGAATGTGGGAGGACACCCTTAGGGTGACTCTGGTACTGGGCAGGGCCTCCTATGCAGTTTTGCAGTCCAGGCAGAAGCCACATAACCTGGAGTATCAACCCCCTTTAGAGGGGCCTCACCATTTTCTTGAGAGGATGCCCTCATCACTAAGCCCATTGAAGCTGTTAACTTGGGAACAACACCCGGGAATGGGGCGGTGCCTTAGAGGACTGGCATAGGGAGTCTGATAGGGCCCAGTATAAGCCCTTCTCCAAGGACTGACCTGTTTTGGAGGCACTGCCTCATCACCATCCATGTCCGTCTCAGAGGAAAGTGAATCATTGCTCCACCTGTCCTCTTCTGCTGAGTACACACTGTACCAGTGATTCTTAGTGGAGATTCTTCATGCACTTGTCCTCTCAGCCTACACCAGTCGCAATCCAGCAACCCTGCCACTGGGACTCCAAGGAGTTTACAATATTGACACCATGGTCATTCCCCCTTGGCTCAGAGCTATGGAGGAGACATCCAAGGCCTTGTGGAGTTGTCCCTGTACCACTCCAACCATCTCCAGGGACCTCTTCTTGCAGTATAGCACACCCATGCCTCTGCAGGTGAAGTATATAACTCCAGTTCAGGGCTTCAGGTGCTGCAGACCCCATCAGAGTCATGGAGCCTCACACATTGTCCACCTCCTGATGCTAATTCTGCTCTTACAGACACTCTGGGTAGGAAGATTTTTACCTTGACACACACCGTTATGTGTGCTGGCATCCCAGGCCCACATGGCAACCTACAGTCACCATCAGCCTTTCCACCTGAGGTCTGGAGGTAGCATGACACTAAGCAAGGACATCTTATGATATCAGTGTAGTGGCCTCCAGCCTAGTGGGAACAGCAGTCTGCATTTGGTGGACGGTACAGCTATTACCTGTCCCGACTGGCACCTTTGGTCTGGCATAAGGTGCCAAACTCATGTTTCCTAGGAGCTCATTTCTTCTTCCCTAGGGTGAGGTGGGAACTGTCAGGGAACCCTCCTGTGCCTGTGCCACAGGAGCCCTTATTAGTCCCAGGTCTTATCAGACCTGTGAGGAGCCCCTGCCAGCAGGTGTTCTCTTCCACATAAAAGGCTGTGGGCTTCTCTGTACCCACAAAGTGAGCTAGTTCTGCCTTAAGAAAAGGGAAGCTTGGTACTCTAACCCATAAGTGGGAATCAACAGAGAAGGTTGATTCTTGGAAGATATGAAAGTTATATACTTACCATACCTGTTGATCTTCCAGAATTTCTTCTCCATTGATTACCACATCCACCCACCATCCCCAGCTTTGGCAGAGCCTGGGCATCTGGGTAGCTCACCCTGTTACTGATATCCTTTCTGTAGTTGTTGTTGTGTGCCTCTCCCCAGTTGCTCCTTCCCCTGAGGAGGCCTATGTTAAAAAAATGGTCTGGGACCCACTTCAGAACTTCAATTTCAAAAATAGAAAAAGAGAGAAAACTAGGGTGACAGCGTTCTACCAGGGTCCTATACCAACCCTTCTTTGTGGGTATATCCATCCCTATTAGTTACTAAATGCAACATGTGACTGCTGAGTACCATCCAGATCGAACTGCATATGTTGGTAGCTCTGACTGTAGATATGTGCTGAGCACTAGACTGAATCAACCTGAAAAAGCCTTAGCACATGGTACATCCCTGTTGCTTGTAAGAAGAGGCAGGTCAGTTTTTCTGCTGTGGTTTTCTTCTGGCTGTGCCAGGCACATTTTTCTTTACTCACTTGGCAGACATGGGTTTCTCCCTTTGCCAGGTTTGGCTATCATGTGCAGCAGACTTAGGGGTTAACAAAGACTAAATAAAATAAATAAATAGGGTAACTGGGCAGATGTGTACATCTCCACTTCTTAGGTCTGAATAGTCCTGCAGTGCACCATGCACCAGTGTTTCCCTGTGCCCCATCCTTATTGGGGGGCATAATCTGTTTTTAGAAATAGTTTTCCCCTTACTGGTGGCATTCTGATTGCTTATTAGGAGTCATTTTGCAGTTTTCTTCTGCTTGGTACACGTGTGCCATTTCAATTACAAGTGGGCACCATTCCTTGCATACCGTCTTGTTTTTGTCTGCCAAAGCCACATGTTACAGGGCTGCTGCCTTAGTTCCACTAACCCTCTTCAGACCCTTTTTGCCTTCTGGCAAGTGGTGTCTTGAGGCTCTGGCTCCATACCCAAACCAGCAAGGTGAAGCACCTTAGTGTGCCCTTTGTTCTCTGTCTAGAAGCTGTGGTCAGGGTTTTATTTTGTTGTTTGTTTATTTTTCCTTTATACTGTTCCCTTTCCCTTTGGACTAGTAAGTCTCTCATGCTCTCTCTTATTTTCTCCACTTTGTTTCTCTTCCTGGTGAGCAGACCTGAGGTTGGTGAGGAAGCTGGCAGCAGTTATTGTCTAGTGAGCAGCACCATGTAGGGGTGTGCTGGCACCATACCCAGTAGTCATTGCTGGCCCTCTGGCCAAAGTTTTGCTCTCGCAGAGTCCTAGTGCTTCTGGCCCAGACCCACATGGCCCATAAGTGATATTCAGTGGAGAAGAGATTCTGGAAGATCAACAGTTACGTTAAGTACATACCATTCATATCCCTTGGTGGGTGACCGGCACAGCCCATCCTTCACCATGGCGAGCTACCATCTAACGAATGGAGTGAGGTGAAGTAAGGGGTGAGTGGGTGTCGGAGGAGGATGCTGTGGAATGGGTTATACTTAATTTGACTCGGTCAGGTAGGGTGGAAGGTGTTTTTTTTAATGAACAGTGGCTGCAGGGGTGGGAGTTACATTTTGACTCATGCACTTTGAGGGGACTATGGAGAGGAGGGTGGCAGAATGCTATGAGGATGGTGGGATGGCAGGATGTAGACTTTTGATGGTTGAGCTTGGGGAAGGGTGGATTTCAGTGGAGAGTGAGTGGGGGAAGGGAGTTACATTTTTACCTAAGTATTTTGTGAGGACTGAGGGGAGGAGGGTGGTGGAGTGCTACAAAGATGGTGGGATTTAGACTTTTGATGGTCAGGGTTGGGGGAGGATAGTGAGCAACTTTGCTACATGGCTGGGGCAGTTTGCTACTTTAAAATTTTGGTGAACTGCCACTGGGCATAGACTTTGCTGGGTGAAGTGCCCACCTCCCCAGGAGAAGAGCTACTGTATATGAAGTGACACTTCATGCAATGCGAAATTAGGAAACTTCACAAAGTTTTTCTCATAGTGAAGTCTCCTGACTTGGCACACTTCTAGTTCTGACTCTTGTAATTGTGATTAGCTGTTTCATTTGTGCCTGTACGGTGAGAACCACTTATGCAACTGTGATCAAACTTTGGAAAAACTTACTATAGAACTACTTCTTACAAGTTTCAGATTTACAGCTATGGTTGCCTGATCAACTCAAAATAAGCTTAATGCTCAGTGTATTATCCTGATCAAAACTTGAAATAAATTAATGTTTAAGATCCAGATTGTAATGATTGGGCTTATTAAGGTTAATCCCTGGAAAAATGTCATCTCAGTTTGATTAGAAGAATAGCACATGCACATTTAAGAAGTTATTCAATACATTCTGGGCCGGATATTCAACCTGCGCTATTTTGTGGCGCAAGCCCTTGCACTGCACAAAATAGTTGCACAGGGGTGTGTCCAGAGCGATATTCAAAGGAGTTGCGCCCTTGAGCAACTCCTTTGAATATCACCCCTGGCCATAGCCACTGTGCATGGCGCAGTGGAACTTGGCGCCACTGCAAGTTGTCAGAGTGGAGCATTCAACCTATGGTGTGCGCTTAACCATTGCGCTCATGCTAAAATCCCCATATTCAAAAGGTGACATGCAAATGGGGCCATAATTCATGGAAGGCTAGGGGGCCATTTGCATCTGATTATGGCCCCATTTGCATGCCATTAGCATGCAGGTGCGCCGATCTCCGAGGACTTGCGCCTGGCGCCCGCTGTGCGTGCAGCCGCGGGACCGACGCCCCTGCAGCCTGATCATGGGTGAAACAGTGTAGAATTTCCACTGGCCCGATCGCATAGTTTAACGCCCCCACTCAGCCCGATCATGGCAGCAATGTGGCTCTCTCAACGTATTCCCTGGTGGTCCAGTGGACCAAAAGCCTTATCGTGGGCAGTAGTTGTGTAATAAACACCCCTCCTGAATTCATCCCTGGTGGTCCAGTGGACCGAAAAGCCCGATTGCGGGCAGTAGTTGTGTAGTAAACCCCCACCTCCGAATTCATCCCTGGTGGTCCAGTGGCACATCCCGATCACGGGATGTAAATGTTGAACAACCCCCGAACATAGCCCTGGTGGCTAGTGTCCTCCCCACCTCACCCACCCACGGGCCCCACCCCGTCCTCACAGCCGGCGGGCAGCAGCATCCCATCCGCCTGCCGCCCCGCCGACTGACTGTTATCTGTTTTCACTGGCATTTGGTTAGTTTATTTTATGGTTATTTTATTGTTTTATGCTTTTATTTATTATTGCTGATGTTTTATTTCTTGTTTTGTATCAGCACTTTGATTTATTGAAAAGCGCTTTATAAATAAATTTTGATTTGATTTGATTTGACTGCCCGGTAGGGCTGCACGCCCATTGGTGCAGAGCAAGAGCCAATGGGCGTGCCTTCACTATAAGACAGTCCAGTTTTGTGAATGAATAAATGTAATCATTCACAAATCTGAGCTGTCGTTACGGTATGGGCTGCATGCCCATTGGCTATTGCTCTGCACCAATTCGCATGCTGCCTACCGGGCAGTCAGTCGGAGGGCGGCGGGCAGCAGGCGGGTGGGATGCTCCGGGGGCAGCGGGTGGTGGGGCTTCATGGGTGGGTGGGTTGGGGGACACTAGCCACCAGGGCTATGTTCGGGGTTTGTTCAACATTTACATCCCGCGATCGGGATGTGCCACTGGACCACCAGGGATGAATTCGGAGGGGGTTTATGACACAACTACTGCCCGCATCAGGCTCTTCGTCCACTGACCACCAGGGATGAATTCTGGAGGGGGTTTATTAAACAACATTGCCCGCGATCGGATTTACGGGTCCACTGGACCACCAAGGATACGCTTGGGGCCCACTTTGCTGCCCGCGATCGGGCTGGTGGGGGGGATTAAACTATGCCCATGATTGGGCCAGTGGGGGGTGGTGGGGGGGATTTACAGTCGTCTGCCCACGATCGGGCTGCAGGTGGGCACAGGGACTGGGTTGGGGGCCAGCCACAGGTGGCAGCTGCTGTGTTGCGCCCTGCAATGCAGCAGCTCACCTGTGGGTGGCCCTCGACTTAAGCCTTTCTTTTTTGGCTCAAAGTTGTGCAGGCGCAGGTTGGGGGTTGCGCCTGCACAACTCTGCACAGCCCTGCTGAATATCGGGCTGTGCAGTTTATGCATGGTTCCTCCCCCTCCAGTTCAGCATGCATTCATTTGCATCGCGCTGTTGCTCAGCATGTTTTCTGTGGCGCAACTGCCTCCTGCTGAATATCGCAGAATGGAGCAAGTTCAGACTTGCGCAGGCGCAACCCTATTGCGCATGGCGCAACCCTTTTGAATATCTGGGCCTCTGAATATAAGTTCTCTTAACCTACTCTCCCAGTTCTAATACCTGGCTGGTGATGCAATGAAAGGGTATACCCTGGGACACAGTTCTGCTTCTCTCTTCTAAACAGCCTCAGTCTTTGATCAACCTCTTACAAGCATCCCTTACCATCAACTGATTCATACCGTTCACCGGGCATAATTATTTTATTGACATGTTTACTTCTGATTTTGTAGGGGACGCATAAAACACCTTGATGTGGTTACACTGCTTCGGCGAATCCAGCCCCCTCTGGGTTTTGGCAAATTATGCCCACACAGAGTGGCGTGTAAGGTAAGCCTAGTCTGTATTCAAATCTGGATAATGTACTTTGATTTCTCTTTATCAATGATAAGTAATAAGAAAAAATATATATTTGTAGGCTGGGATAAATCATAACGCTCAAAGACATTAACCTTTAAATATTTGTCATAAAGTATGTACTGCATTTTGCATTTCAAAACAAACAATCTTCAACAAATCAACTCAAGCAGTTGTGTGGGTCATCACAGACTTATCATGGAGAGGACTGTGATGTAATAAATAAGTGCAGTAGGAGATCAGTACTGTCTGAAAATAGATGCTCCACTACAATGTTCACCCAAATCTTTGATTTAATTCATCCACCTTTCAGTCTGAAGCCAAGGTTTTGTGGCAAATTGCCACTTCTTCAGAGGCTAGTGTCACTGGTGGTATCTATGTAATACTCCACAATTTTCAGCAAATGATATTCCATGGTTTATCACCTTCAGAATGTTTCCTGGCCTTTGCTTGCAGCTTGTCAAACCCTCCCTATATGTATTGGCTGTGTCTCAAGTTATTATGGGTAGCTGATTCATTCCACTGGGGTATCAAACAGACGAGGCATACTGATGAGTCCTGGTAGGACGAAACATGTGTCTATGTCTTCTGTTGGCACCCTTTACAGACTGTGTGAGAGGCCTTTCGGCACCATGCATTGTTGCTTAAAGTTGAACCAGCATAATATTCTGTGGTGATTTGCATATGCAGTCCATGATGCTTTGCATTATGGCAACATGTGTGATTTTGTATTTCCTTGAAACTTGGCTTCCCGGCCAATGCCCTTTGGGGTAACCATTGCCTAAGTGCTTGCGCACAGAGGTTCTTTGTCTTTTAATTTGTTTTTTGTTTTAATTGGGTTCACCACAACGTAACCCAGATAGACCATCTTAGGGTAGCTGGTTCATTGCACTGGGGTATCAAACAGATGAGGTATATTGATGAGTCCTGGTAGGACGAAACATGTGACTATGTCTTCTGTTGGTACCCTTTGCAGACTGTGTGAGAGGCATTTGGGTACCATGCATTGTTGCTTAAAGTTGAACCAGCATAATATTCTGTGGTGATTTCAATATGCATTCCATGATGCCTTGCATTATGGGGACATGTGTGATTTTGTATTATGCAGGATATAGCTGCTCTGTTCTTATCCTGTTATGGTGAGAAATTGAAGAGATCCGAAAGAGGATTAACACACAGCCAGTGCACACAGGGAGGGTCCAGCAAGCTAGAGGCAAGACCAGGCAACATTTTCAAAGTGATGTACCATGGAATATGTGTAGTTTGAAATCGTGGAGTATAAGGCAGAAGTGGCACTTGGCTTCAGTTGCAAGGTGGCTCAACTAAATAGAATATTTGGAGGAGCATTGTTTGGAGTGGAGCACATATTTTCAGCCAGTATTGTAGTTTTGCATTTTTTTTTTGTTCCTCCAACCATACATCTTGATCCTCATCCGAAGAGTGGGTTTCCTGTGATCTGTTTGGGTTTGCAGTACGAGATCAGGAAATCTTCATTATACTTTTTATTGTACAGACTTTATAAATATGTTTTAAAATGTATTATAAATCTTAAAAGTTTGTAAAAGTATACACTTGAAGTACATACTATACCTGCTCTTTAAGTTTTATATAAACATTGTGCCTAAAATTCATTAAGATTTTGCTAGCAAGATTACACTATTCCAGTAAGGTATGTAAGCAGGGCTTTTTTCTAAGGTATCTTCTTTTGGTTCCCAACACTTAAAGCATGAGCCAAGTTGGTGGTGTGATACAATGTTTCTATTATTTTGTTCTGGCTATGATGACATTGAACTTGACACTTGTTTATTCACTAGAGTCCCTTAAAGAGCAGCTGACTCCTCTGGGAAAACTTTTGAAAACATAATATTTAGACATGGCTCAGTGTATACTGTATTTCATATATTTTATGTGTACCTCTGTCCCATGTACTTTTTTATTATGGATATTTGCACTGAAACAGATCTTTTGCCTCAGACTTCATCATCTTCCAAGAATCAGTCTTCTCCTTAGATTCCCCACTAATGGTTCTGAGTCTGTGGCGAGAGGAGCCTGTGGGAGCCAGATGTTTTCTTTGTGGTAGTTGGTGGCACAAGTATACCCCCACATGCGCGTCACCACATGTGTCCACTAGTATACAGCAGCACTAGCCTCCAGTTGTGTTGGTTCATTTTTTTCCTATTATTGAGTGTGCAGCATTACTGCTGTCCTCGCTGGGGCTAAAACTTCAATGTTTATATGATAACATAATTCAGTTCTTCGATTTTAACTTAAAATACACTAGCATTTATTATTTTTTGGCAGTTTAGTTTATATGTATACAAAAGTCAATAATTTTCTCTGAGCTCTACCTCATAGATATGGTCGGCAGCCATGAAAGTTAGGGAGCCTAAACAGGCAAGTTGCTTCGGCAATGGGTCTGTGTCCAGCCCCCACCATTCTCTGGGCAGGTGCTCTATCAACTGGCAGCCTGGCAACCAGAGGATTTACAGTCCTCCTAGAACTGCTAAAAAGGAACGGTCCATATCCCGCATACACTTAGCACTGGGGACCTTGCACTGTTCGGCTTCAACCTCTTCACACAAATAAAACATGAGGGGAAGAAAAGACACTGATCAGGGTCCCCCATTAGCTGTTCTGCTCTGAGACATTCAGTGCCTATGGAGCCAGCATTGTCTGTGATGACACTGGGGTCACCGTGACTTGTGGACTGAGTGTCTCCATCCTGGAGCCTCTCGTCCAATAGAGAGGCCTCCAGTAGGTAATTCAGCAATTGGACAGCTCTTATGGAGCAGTGGTTTCAGGAGGTGGTGCTGCCTTAGATGCCTTCAGATTTAGGCGTGTGGCTGATTCAATTCCAGCCTTGGTGTCAGGCATGACACCGGTGTTGCCAGTGCTGACTCCATTTGTCATGCCCTGTCCAACTCCTCCATGGTTGGGGGCAGTCATAGTGCCTCTGCAAGGTTCTTTGGGGCCAGAAGGACCCTTACAATTGTCCAGTGCTAGGGTCAGGCTTTTCATGGCATAACTTGGTTCTGACACCAGCACCACCCTCAATGCCATATGAGGCCTTCGGCCTGGCCTCTGGCCTTGGTGCTACTGTCAGCACAGTTCTTGAGATGTATACTCATGGCCAGGTCCGATTTTGCCTATGCTGCAGTGTCTACTGCTGTCACCATCACCAGATGAAGGAGGCAAATCAGAGTCAGACCTGATCGTCATTGACATGGACAAGGACAACACCCTCTATGGCTCAGAGAACCCTGAGTCTGTTCCTGTCACCATACCAAAGGAGGAGCTCTGCTTTCAAGCTCTGCTCAAAAATAAGCACAGCATTTTGAGTCAGCGGCTATAGACCAGGCTAGGCACCTCCAACCAGAGTTCCTAAATGTGCCTAATATACCAGTCTCTCTGGTTCCTCCCATCCAACCAGTCTTAGAGACACTTTCAGAGGTGGCCTGGAGGAGGTCTGCTGCTGTGGCAGCTGTCCCTTAACAGGCAGACAGAAAATATGCAGCTCCTAAGTCTAAGCCGATATATTTCACTCAGTCAGCTGCAGATTACATTGTTATTTTAGCTGAGAATGACAGTCATAGTGCCCAAGGATGTCGCACCACACCCCACTAATAAAGAGTCATGCAAAGTACACATCAGTGTTTGACTCAGCTACCCCTAGGGATGAGGATAGCAAACTACCAAATCCATTTATCTAAATATAAATATGCCCTCTGATGCAAGCTTATATCTCTAGCAGAGGTCCTCTAAGCTACAGAGGATAAGCAAGAAATGCTGCTGACTGTAAAACAGAGTATAGAACCAAATAATCGCCAACCTCTCTGGATGCCTTTGATGCAGTAGCCCACTCTGTGGTGGTAGGAATTTGCATCTGGAGGCACCACATTGCTGGTTGCAAACTGCAGGCTTCACCACAGACATCCAACTACAGATTATCAATGTGTCCTTTAGTGACATCTCTCTATTTGGACAGCAGGTGGAGCAGTCTCTTAAAGAGTTTAATGTAGTGCTATATACACACCCCAGGTTTGCACTTGAGATTGTATTGGAGTTCTGCTTGAATCAGGCTCTGATTTTACCTACCTACCTACTTGGCCTATTTCCAAAATGAGGAAGGGAGGACTCTCCACTCCCTGGATGTAAAAGGGCTTGTTTGGTATTATCTGGACAGCACTAAAGATTATAGATGGGCAAAGCAACTTTTTGTCTTTCTCAACCCGAACTGAAAGGGACTACCTGTTACAATAAATTGCATTTCAGCCTAGATTGTGAATTGTCTTTGTCACTACTATGCCATAGCAGTGGTAAAGCTAAAGTGCAAATTGCATGCCCTTTCCAGCAGAGCAGTAGCCACTTCTTTGGCAGAGACATGCTCAGAGCTAATAGCAGTGATTTGCTCTTAGAGCACAGTGCATACTTCCACCAAACCCAGAGCCCTGGATAGCCATGCAGGCAGCATTCCATCTTTTGCAGGACAGTTCTGAATGGATTACTGTCCTAAGTGAGCCCTGAGCTCCAGCCTCCCTTGTCTGGGGGACTTTCTCTGAGCTTAGTACTTGACCCATTAGTGGGAATCTATGGAGAAGTTGATTGTCGGAAAGATATGAAAGTTACGTGCTTACTGTGACTGTTGATCTCCCTGACTATCTTCTCCTTAGATTACCATGTCCAAACACCATTCCCTAGGCTCACTCCCATATTGTTATGTTATGGTCTTCATGACATTTCTCTTGGTTGGGCTACGGAGACCCTGCATTACTGCATTTGGTAACCGTTGTTACACAATCCACCAGGGCTGTCTTATGCCCTTAGGTTAAGTGCGCAGGGAACTTGTTAGGTTCATCTTGCTCACCTGCTTGGTTAAAAAGGTACTGAGGTGGTTAGGGGCTGTTTCCATTGCATACCAGCAGATACATCTGGTGACACACACATATGGGGCCTACTCACACCCCCAGCTCCCACCAGAAAAGTTGTGACTCCCATGGGATCCTATCACCTCTGGCTCAGACCCATTAGTGGTAATCTATGGAGAAGATATTCAGGAAGATCAACAGCAATGGAAAGTATGTAGCTTTCATGTTTTTTTGACTGTTTATTCCCCACCTGAAGTCATAACTCTTTGCTTCTGACATCACAGCAGTTTATTTACAGTAGATTGTGATGACATGAAGAAAGGATTATGACTTGAATTAGGGAATGATGAACAGCAGTAGTAGATGAACTCTAAACCACAAGGATCGAGTTTTCATGCCAATATCTTAAATAATAATGAAAAAGGGAAGAATAATACTGAACATATTTAACTTATAAGATATATTTTGTCCAAATATTATGTTTCTCAAAGTTTTCCAAGAGGCATTGGTTACTGTTTAAATGTTGGAGAAGAATAGGGTTATCAGGACCCCGTGAAATTTTGCATTCTTGTTCTAGCCTAGAACTTTTCAAATATTTCTGGGGTTCTAATCATCAGAACTCAAAAACTCTTCTGTGTACAGGACGGAAAAGAAAGAACAGAGAGAGTGATAGAAATACTGAGAGGAGAAAGAAGAGAGATACTGAGAGGAGAAACAAATGCTGGAAAGAAATAGGAAGCACTGTATGCCATTCAAAATGCAAATATCAAGAGTGACAGTTGATGTGTTGTAGTTTGGGACAGATGCATATTTAAGCAATAAACCACAACAAGGTGTGGGTTCTGCTGGGATTTACCCATGCCTGGCGTGGTTCTGTCATGAGGCCACTGGCCAAGTGACCAAACCATGCCAAGAATGGGTAAATCCCAGCACAACCCACACCCTGAAGTGGTTTATTGCGATTATACAATGTCTCCATTTTTTGTGACAAAAAGAAATAAACAATTTTTTTTGCCAGTTTAAGTAATTTTTCTATAATTTATTCCTACGCCATAAAAAATAGTTCCCTATTCCCAGGTAGAATATTGAAAAGACTCCCCTCCCCAACACAGGGTATGGTTACTGTAATAACTTGTTACTGTTTTTTTTTTCTTTCATAATAGCCAGACTCTTGATGTGTGCTGGCAGAGACAACTGCCTGGCACAGGACCCCATTCACTGCTACTGCAGGTGCCACTAAATGGGAAGCATTTTTTTTTTTTAATATTTGTTCTATGGTACTGATTCATGAAAACTGAAGTGAACTGTGGCTGGGGGGTCCTTAGGTTACAGGGGGGGGGAGCAGCAGCAACTTAAGGGCAAAGACTGAGGTTCCAGAGGAGCAGCAACAGCCATATATTTGAACTGTGGAGCCCTGTGGTGTCTAGGGTTATGGGGCTTTCCAGTCAGGAGGTAGTGAAGCTAAGCAACGGTCCCAGTCTGTGTTTTTTTTTTCCTTTCTTTTTTTGACTCAGACCCCGGAACTGTGTAGAAAGTTCAAGGCGATATGGTGCCAAGTGGCAACGACTGCACATTTGAAGTGACAAGTCCTGCTGTGATTGCCCTTTCAGTCCCCGTATCTTCGGTGTTGGGACTGGAGGGTGACGATATTAAGAGATGAGGACAGGGAGTTACTTAAGGTGAGCCCTGAATAGGGGGGAGGGAGTCTTACAGTGATTTATGGCTCTTCAGGGCAGTTTTGTTTTCCGAAGCCAGGGTTGCGGTTCTGCTTTGTGGTTAATTGATGACGCAACATAGTGGCTTTGATCTTTTCATTTTTGGGGTTTGGACTGATTCCAGAGATGAGGTTGACTGGCACCTTTTGCGTTGGTAATGCTAGGATTTACAATGCCTAAAAGGTGCCAGTTAGCCAATCGGAGTGCTGGATTCTTGGACCCCATTGTGTAATTAAGCAATAAACCATGACAGGGTGTGAGTTATGCTGGAATTTACCCATGCCTGACTGATAGGCGTGGGTAAATTCCTGCATAATCCACACCCTGGAGTGGTTTATTGTGATTATACAATGTCTCCCTTTTTTGGTGACAAAAACAAATAAACACAATGTTTTTGCCAGTTTAAATCATTTTTCTATAATTTATTCCTATGCCATAAAAAAATAGTTCCCTATTGCCAGGTAAAATATTGACAAGACGCCCCCTCCCCCAGCTCAGGGTATGATTACTATAATAGCTTGTTACTGTTTTTTTTCCCCATAATAGAGAGACTCCTGATGTATGCTGGCATAGACAACTGCCTGGCACAGGAATAGCCAGTGTGCCAGCCTTGTTCACCCCATCCACTACCACTGCAGGTGCCACTAAATGGGAAGCTTTTTTTTTTTTTTTTAACTTTTGTTCTGTGGTACCAATTTGTGACAGCTGTGGTGAACTGCAGCTGGGGGGTCCTTAGGTTATGGGGTGGTTGTAGCGATTTAAGAGCAAAGACTGAGGTTCCAGAGGAGTGGCAACAGCCGTTCATTTGAACTGCAGAAGCCTGTGATTTCCGGGGTTATGGGGCTTTCCAGTCGGGAAGTAATGACGCTAAATGATTGTCCCAGTCCATTTTTTTTTCTTTTTTTTGACTCAGACCCTGGAACGGTGTAGAGGGTCCGAGGTGATACGGTGCCAAGTGGCAACAGCCGTATGTTTGAAGTGACAAGTCCTGCTGTGATTGCCCTTTCTGTCCCCGTATTCGACAGTGTTGGGACCAGAGGGTGAATATATTAAGAGACGAGGACAGGGAGTTACTTAAGGTGAACCCTGAATGGGAGGGAGGGAGACTTACAGTGATTTATGGCTCTTCAGGGAAGTTTTGTTTTCTGAAGCCAGGGCTGTGGTTCTGCATCACAGTTAATTGACAAACCAACATGGCAGCTTTGATCTTTTCATTTTTGGGGGTTGGACTGATTCCAGAGATGAGGTTGACTGGCACCTTTTTGCGTTGGTAATGCTAGGATTTACAATGCCTGAATGGTGCCAGTCAGCCAATCAGAGTGCTGGATTCTTGAACCCCATTGTATAATCTAGTATATGAGCTGCACATTCTCAGATGTGTATCTCACTAAAACATTTTAGAATGTAACCCCTGATAATTAATTTTCCAGGCTGTCAGTCTCCTGTTTTGAAATTTCTGAACAAAAAAAAAAAAAAATTGGTATTTAGAACCCTTAATACTAAAATCCCCTGGGCATGGTAGTTCTAAATTTGAACTAGAACTAAACCTCATGGGTCCTAAAGGGGTCTAATTTGTTTAGAACTAGTAATTCTAAAGTACTATAGTTAATATTTTATTTTTAAATACTTGAAAATCATTTTTGTGCCATACTTAGAAGATATTTTTCAATAGTTAACCATATGTTTTGCTTAATTAAAAGTAAGCAACAACACACAACATGGTGTAGGTTGATCTCAGTATGCCACGTTTGTAGGTGTTGCAGCCACAAGGCGAAGACGAGTGGCTTCAGTCACCCATACAGTGGTATACTGAGCACGAACCACAAACTTTGGAATGTGTTGTTTGCTCTTTTAAAATGAAAATTGTTATTTATGAGTGAAAGGTAAGAACAACTGAAACAAGGTTAAAGGCACTAGAGACTACTGTTTGAAACAGGATTGTGAAACCTTTTTTCCTGTTGCTGAAGCTGGGGGTCTTGAAACAGTGGCAAAGGTGAAGTACTTTAAACTGTATGTTAGTTGAGGGTTCTTGAAAGATTTACAAGCTGTGGCACAGGCAAAGTGCTTTAAAGTGTGCTGTAGTTGGTGTTTCATAAAACTTTTAAGGAGCCCCGTACTTTAGTTGGGGTTCTTTGAAACTTTCAAGGAGCCCAATACTTTAGTTGGGGTTCCTTGAAACTTTCAAGGAGCCCTGTACTTTAGCTGGGGTTCTTTGAAACTTTCAAGGAGCCCCATATTGTAGTTGGGGTTCTTTGAAACTTTCAAGGAGCCCCGTACTTTAGTTGGGGTTTCATAAAACTTTCAAGGAGCCCCATACTTTAGTTGGGGTGTCATAAAACTTTCAAGGAGCCCCATACATTAGTTGGGGTTCTTTGAAACATTCAAGGGACCTCAGTGAAAGTGAGTGCTTCTGCTGGATTAAACAACAGTTCTCGAGCAGTTAGACTATAGGATTTTCAGCACCGATTTCAAAAACTGCAGCAACAGAGACAAGACTGAACAGCCAGACTTTCCTAGTGGCAGGAGAATGTTACATAGTTTCACTCTCAGCTGCTACAAATCCCCTTTGTGGAGGCATCAAGGAGAAGAACAGGAGCCTTGAACAGTTTCTGCTCCCTGAAAGGGAATCTCCATTAGCTGATGCTGCCAGTTAGATTTTTGATTTACTGTAGCACATACTGTATAGTCCCCTTTTTCTCCACAAATCACTCTGAGCTCTCCTACAGACAAATGTTAGCAGTTTCAGAAACATAGCCAGGAGAAACAGACTGTATTCCTAGAACCAAATCTTCTCTATAGAATCCTAACTTTTAGGCTTAGATCCAGAGGTGCTAGGACCACCGGAAACCAGAACATTTGGGGCTTGTGGTGCGAGTACATGCACCCCCATGTGCAAACCATCCATATGTGACCACTGGTATACACAGATATACAGTCCCAACTGCCCCAGTTTCTTTTTTCCCACCATCAAAGCATTGCATCTCTCGTTCCCTTCTTCAGGGACAAGAACTTACAGTTTGCATACAAATAGTGTCTTGTGTAGTCTGTCACTTCATATTCTTAGTATAAGCTGGTGTTTTTTGCTTTTTCAGATTTATATTTTAATAAAAAAAAAAAGTTTCCTCACAGCCCTACCACCTTTGATGATGGTTAACAACAGTTGTGGCAGGTAGGGCACCTGAAAAATCATGTTGCTCTGGCAGTGAGGTTGTGTCCGACCAATGCTACTCTCTATGTGAGTGTTCTGATGCCAGCCAATCTTCCACTCTGGAAGAAGGACAGGCCTCCCAGTGTGGCAAAGAAAAAACAATCCCGGCCCTGCTCATGCTCGGCTTCAGGTTCCAGGGATGGTTTGACATCAGCTTCCTCTTCTCATTAGAAACACAAAGGAAAAAGAAGACATAGGTTGAGATCAGGCTGTCTCCACTCTGCACCAAGGCATTCAACTTCCATAGGCCCAAGAAGTCCGTCAATGACACTAGATTTCCTGAGGCCACCTAGGCCATTGTGTCCATCTCTAATCTTTCATCTACCTATTGGACAGCCATCAGATAAGCAGTTTGGTCATTGGGCTGCACTCATGGAGTAGTGGATTCAGCACACTCTGAGTTCAGTAGTGCCATTGTCACTACCTACCCTGGCTTCAGTGACTCTGTAGTTCCAGGAGGCATCACTGTTGCTGCCTTTGTTGCCATCAGTATCTTTTTTCTGGTGAAAGTATCAATATCCCATGTTCTTTTCTTTCATTCCTGAACCATGATAAGGGATTCTGAAGTTTTTAAAAGTTCCTATTCCCGTGCCATGCCTGCCATGACAAAATTTAGTATCTTGATACAGTGTTTTGCTGTTTACCATGAGAAACATGGTAACACCACTTGACTATATCCACATTATGCATCTATAGTGGCATGTATATTGACAGCTAACCTCAACGTAAATATATTTTTTAAAATTGCGTGTGGCAGCCAACTTTAATGGTGTGAGTCATTAATACAAAATTAGCTGTAAAAGCAGTTTTAACAACATCTGAGAAAACTAAAAATTAACTGAGCATGAATCTAAGGATGTCAGAAATACACTTTTGCCAAAAAATGATATGATGAAATGTTTTTGCTGACTAACAAATACTGCTGCTTTAAAGGAGCTAGGTCTAACCAGTCTAGTCCACAAAGTGGGAGATGGCATAGTTATTACCATAAGCAACAGTCTTTTCATGGCACGCCTGGCCACCAGGGCTACCAGCAGCAATCCAAGCCGCAGTGGCAGAAGAAGTTGTCACAGAAGGCACTGGTGAAAAAAATACCCTGCACAACCCTATGACAGGGCACTGGCCCAATTGCCACTTCAGCTGTCAAAGATGGTTCACCTTTCCCTCAGTGGGGGGATGCCTGGCCTGCTTCTGTTAGCTATAGGAATCCATCATGGCAATTGTGGACTCAGCTAGCAGTTCAGCAGCCATGGACCTTAACCCTGAAGATGAACTTACTGACTCTAGCACATGGCAATCTGATCCATCCCAGCCTCCAGTCCCTTTATCTCCAAGCTTGGTTCCTGAAGAGACAGAGGTTAACAAGTTTAAGGTCTCTTAAAGAGTCTTAGAGATTTTACTAGCAGCCCCGAAGTCTTCTACCAGAAAGGTTTATGGAACAAAATGGAAGCGTTGTTTTCCAAAACCCTGGTAGACTCCTTTAAGTGTCCCTCCGAGAAGGCTTTGGCATATCATCTGGACCTCTCAGACATGAGCCTACAATACTCCCTGATCAGGATCCCCCCTATCTGCTGTTTTGGTAAATCATGAACCAGTGGGCACACTGACTTTGTCTCAGATGTTACTGTGCAAAAGATTCTTCAGCGGCATTCTGCATACAAGACTCAACACTTGCAAGTCATTTGAGCCTCTAGCCAAGTCTAGCATGAAGTAGCTTACCCAGAAAACTGCATTCTTAGTGGCCGTCATCTCTGCACCCAGAGTGTCTGAAATGCAGGCTCAATTAATGGATCCCCATACACTGTTTTTGATAAGAACAGGGTAGTCCTCTGCACACATCCTAAGTTCCTGTCTAAGATAGTGTTGGAATTTCACCCGAACCTATCCTTTGTTCTAACAACTTTCTTCCCTAACCTGGAAAACCCAGGGAAAGTAATTCTACACTCTTTATATGTCAGAAGGATTCTTAGCTTCTACAGTAGTTTGATAGAACTAAGGCGTACAGATAGGCACATCATCTATTCATCTCCTTTATTCGTAATTATTGTAATTGTAATCCTAGACTCTAATAAATAAATACAAATAAAAAAATAATTGAAAGGAACTCCCTGTCCCTGTCCAGTGCCTTTCTATTTGGATTGTAAACTGTATCCAGCATTGATACAGTATGGCAGGAGCACTGCTTGAAAGCTCTGTCAGTGCACACTCTACCAGAGCTATAGCCACATCACTGGCATCACTTAACTCAGTACCTGCTTCAGAGATCTGTAGGGCTACTACATGGAGTACTGTCCATGCTGTACCTTCACCAAACACTGTGCTATGGACATTCTATTCTTACATTCGACATAGCATGCAGGTTTTAGGTTGACTATGCTGCAAGGATTTCTCTCCGTATGAGTCCTAGATCTCCAATCTCCTTAGTCTGTGGGCCTTGGATGTTAGCTGCTTGCTATTCAAGACCAAAAAATGGGAGTCTATGGAGAAGATTCATTCTGTTAAGATAGAGAAGTTATAGTATTTATCATAACTGTAGAGCTTCCTGAATATCTTCTACATAGAGCACCATTTTCCTACCCTCCATTCCTTAGACTCACTGCAGTAGTATCATTAAAGTCTTTCTTCTTCTTCGTATAGTTAAAGGCTGTGAAGACACTGTTTTCCTGTTAGCATGTTGTCCCTTCTTTCAGGGACCAATAGGACATCTTATGCCCTTACAGTAGGTAGTAGTTAGTTTATTCATGCTTTATTACTTGCTACCACTTCTCCTCAGTAACAAAGGCATTAAGGTGGTTGGGGCTGGTGCTGCCGTATATCAGTGGGCCCATGCATGCACCCCTGCCCCTGTTCCAAAAGATCTGACTCCCACAGTGTCCTAGTGCCTCCAGTCTAGAGATGTGCAAAGTCTGCAAACTTTGCAAAATTTGCAGATCGAGTTTCGCGTAATTTGCTGGTCATGGACGGCAACATTTCACTGTGAACCATGAAATTTTGCCCATGAATTTTAGGGTTTCCATGGTGAAATTTAGCACTTTGTGGCAAAGATGCATGAATTTCACCACACTCTTTTGCCATACTAAGCCCGAAGTTTATGTTTGTATATTTTATTATGTGTTAAAGTTTTTTTTTTACTATTTCTGTTTAGAATACAGCTCCCTATGCTTCTTTACACTTATGCAGTTTTCCTATCATTTACTTAAACTTTTTGAATGATGCTGTTATCATGTTAAGAAAACAATTATTTAAAGCACTCATCTGTGCTATCTGATTATGGCACCTGGTGAAGATCAGTTATTAATCCAAACACCAGAGCAGCTCATTGCCACAGTTGCATCCATTGTTTTATGGCTCACAAATAAACTTACTCACGAAATATAATTACCTGGTGGTCCAGAGGCCCTCCCCAATCCCCCATGTCACTATATTTAAAAATAGTATTATACAATGGTGTGTGAAAATCATGTAACTTCATTGGTCAAAACATGGCACATGACCATGGGTAAATCCTGCATAACCCATGGCTGAGGAATGGTATTTATAAAAAACATACAGTAATTACACACATTTTAAATGTATTTTACACATGGGTCCATTGTATAATTGTAATAAGGCACTCCAGGATGTGAGTTATTGGGTGATTCACCCACTTCTTTTGTGGTTAAGTCACTCGGCTGAGCCTCGTGACACACCACACAAGGCGTGGGTAAATCCCCAATAACCCACACCCTATTGTGCCTTATTGTTTAAACATTACTTGGTGATCTAATGGCCCTCTGTGATCCCCGATGTCACTATAATAAATGTATTAAAATGACCCTCCCTAATCTCTGATCCCCAGTTACCCAGAGTTTCACATATAACAACAACCCCCAATGTCCCATTACACAAGTATGCCATTAACCCCCTCCCCATTCCCCAATCCACCCACTGTACAAATAAATAAGAAAGTACCCTATTTCCTGGTGTTCTAGTGGCCCACCTCTGCTTCTCCAATGCACCTCCTGTAAGAATAAGGGACGGTTCCTTTCCCTGCTGTGCTAGTGGTCCCCCAACCCCATCCCCACCCCAGCAAGCAGGTAGTACCCACCACCCACCCCCATCCTGAAACAGATCTGGTGACCGGCACTGTGCTCCTCTCACCTCTGCTGCTGGTCACCAAATGAACTGTCACAGAGCTCCTACTGTAAAGTGTACACAGCCCAACAAAGAGAGCACCTAGTTTCCCACTTCCGCAGATACCCTTATACCACTTTTTTCACTCTCTCAGGCTCTTACTTGGCTTCCTCTTTTGTTTCACCTCTCCTGACGGAACAATTTCCCCTTTCCCCCTGCCACCTCCTCCCTTACCTCACCCCCTCCTTGCTCTTATCCCACTGTCCCCCCCCCTTCCTGGACCTGTCCAGGCCCTCTGATCACACTCTCCCTTATCTTCTTCCCCTTCATCCGCCCTCCTTTTCCCCACTTTTACCCCTTTTCCCACCTTAGCATCCCCTCCCTCTCACCTTACGACAAGGCTTCTGGCTGCCATATTTTCTTTTCCTTCTCTATCTGGACTCTGCCCTCTCAGCTCCCTTACCTCTTCCTTACTCTTCCCCTTCTCCCCCACCTCTGATTAGCAATGTCGCTTCAAATGTACCTTATGGTTTTCTTGCTTGCTTGTAATCTTGAGTGTGTAGCACTGTTCCCACTTAGTTACCAGTTGACTTGCTGTGCTCCGATGATGCCATGAATGTTGTCTGTACCACCATTGATACCATGAATGTTGTCTATACATCCCAACCTTATTGTAACCCTTTCCTTTGACGTGGAACCTTGACAAATGAGCTGCCCCTAGCTCAAAGGTATTTGTAATCCGAGATTTAAAAAAATAAATAAAACACATAAAGCCAAGCCTGTCAGTGACAGAGCGCTCTTACTGCTCTCTCTCCGTCTCTCCCCCCCTTAGTCACTTTCAATATGAAACAGCTGCCAAAGCAATATGGGGGGGGGGGGACATGCCATAACAGAATAAGAGAAGAATAGTTTCTATAAATGCCGCCTACTCTGCAACATAAATGATTTACAGTAGGAGCTCAGTGACAAGTGATCAATGGGCTTGTAGTGTATACTGTCAACTGTCATTGACAGTTTTGCCAGCAGGCAGCCACAGAGGTGTGAGGAGGGCTATGCTGCTTGCTGATCGGCAGCCATACTGGGGCAGGGGGAGCAGGGTTGGTAGGTCATTTCCAGAGTGGGTGGGGAGTTTGGGGGGACCACTACACTATGGAAAATATTATCTTGCTAATGGTTGGGTGATTGTGTGATCAGGGACTGGGGTTGGACCCTACACTATGGAAACAAGGTCTGTTATTAATGGGTGGGCAATCGGGGATGGGGAGGGACTACTACACTATGGAAAAAGGGATGGTATACAGTGATTGGTGATCGGGTTGGGGGTGTTTTTATTTATTTATTTATTCTAGGTTTACAAGTACCTTTGAGCCAAGGCTGTTTTACAAAGGTTCCACGTCCATGTGTGTGACCACTACACTATGGAAACATTACTTTTACATTGGGGGGCCAAAGATCTGGGAGGGGAGGGTCACTACACTATGGAAAATAAATTCATATATTGACGGGTGGGTAATAAGGCGACTGGGGAGGGGGCCGCAGTACCTCTGCCAACCATTAGGTTTGTGTGGTTTACCACCAGGTTTTTCAGTGGTAATTTGCTCCACACAAGGACCTTCGCAAAGGCACTTGTGTGGAGCAAATCTTTTGTGAATGGGATTGTGGAGATATGCAGGTCCCCACCCCCTCATTTGAATTGCAGCACCCTTCACTACTTTGCCTGGGTGCAAACCCAGTTTGCGGGGGACAAACTGGGCTTTGTGAATACCAGTTATTCACAAAGCACAGTTTGCCCCAGGCAAACCAGGTTTGCGCCACAGCAAAGCTCTGTGAATCCTGCCCCATGTGTCTGTTTAATGACATGACTTATGTCAACGCAGTTAGTTGGTTTACAGTCTGTGGTTAAGCCTGTTTTTACTATAACAAGGGAAAGTAAGAGCAGACCAATTGTCAATCAGTCATGATCGTGAATGGTCCTGATGCATGTTGATGTGGTACTGGTCAAGTGACTGGAAGATCTGAATGCTTGTGCACATAAATCCATGCACTAGAGGTATTCCACAGCATTTTGCATGAACACAAACTGACAGAACTAGCTAATGTGTTAAAAAAAGTCAATAAATAATTGAAGTTACCACAGTGAAACTATTGTTTCTATATTTTTTCCTTCTGTCACCCATTACTTGCACTGCATTTAGTGTGTACTTAATATAGCTACTCTAAAATATGTCTTTTTCACATACACATAAAAATTGATTATTGTAAATTCATGTTCTGACTGTTTTGTACTCATTGATTAAAAATTACTTCCTATAAAGTTGTCAAATGTTTCACTTAAAAAGTATTTTGCAGTGGTTGACTGAATTAGTTTATGTTGGCAGTGACTGAAGCTTGTGTCATGATACTAGTTCATGAGTCAACATATTTTTTATATTACTTAATTTCAATATATTCAACATTTCATCTGAAGATTTATGGGATTCTTCTTCTTAATGAATTGTTATTGGTGCTTTGTCTTGCTCTTTATTTCTTCATTACTTATATACTATTTTTTTACGGCTCTACAATGCTGGTTTGTCAACCCTTTTGTCGACAGGCATCTCACCGACACGAATTATGTCGACCGTAAGTTGCAGTTTACATGATTCCTGTGTGTCTTCCAGTCTGTTTTGAATCCCCAAACCCCCACATGGGGGTTTCTGTTTCGTGCCCCTGCCCCTGTCTTTAGGATTATCAACCCAATTGAGTTGATTCGGGGCAGGGGTGCAGGACCAGGAGACAGTGTGCCCCTCTTTTGGGCACACCAACTCAGCGAACTGTCGATAAAGTGTTGATTTTGCCGACAGGGTTAGAGTTCGCTGTGTTGGTGTCGCTATATGTGGGGCATACCTTTTTTTACACTTGTTTTAGAACAGAAGATTATAAAGTTGAACTACATGTGTTAACTCCTCTGTAATATGTAAAGATATAAAGATTGACAAACATAGCTGTTCAGTTATTCTAGCTGTCTTACTGTGAATACCTTGCTGATTTGCAGTACATTTTTAGTGTAGTGGTAACTAATCACACATTATTTGAAGTACTATAACTTTATTTGTTTTAATGAGTTGTATTTTACAGTCATGAATTTATTCAGTTGGAGTCACATGATGTAAAAGACAAACTCTTTCTTGTCGTGCAAACTTAGTGCATCTTGATTTATGTCCCATGTGCACTGTTTGTATCATGCTTAGGGATACATTCTCATTCGCAAGGGACAGGATGTTAAATCATTGCAAAAAGTTATTGAGAGTTGTTTTGCTTGTTTCCATCTTTTGAGCTGTGTGCCAATGAGAGGTGGGGATGTCTTATGCCTGTCGACCAAGAGGGGTTTGCTGTGGGAGAGAGGGGAGGTGGTGGTGCTGGGGTTACTCTTGATGTCCCCTGACAGAAGGAGCAGTGATATAGGGATGAAAGCACTTAGGATGCTTGCTGGAGGTAGGTAACCAGGAAGGTATGAGGAGGATATAATAGCATCCAGGAGATGGTCATTTCTTTTCTTAATACACAACTTGGAGGAAATGGCCACAGCCATACCTTTATTGAATAACCAATGACAGTACATATCTGAGTGATGTGCACAGCTTAGGAATCTTGTCAAGTCACTCTCAGACTTCCACAGCTCTTACTGCAAAGGGGCACACTCATTGTGGATGGAGGGATCAATGTACATCCTTGAGTTGGAACCCAAACCTCAGCTAATGGGTGGTCATGTGGGCAAGTGGTAGACACCCACCCCATCTGGTACCACTGCACCTGTAGGCAAGCCCAATGAGGTTGGCCATGACTTTCCCAAGCCAGGCACCTGATCATCTAATCCCCTCCCTCATTCAGACATGGGAGAGGAACCATCCAGGTAGAAGTCATGTCCTCCCTTTTCCCCATGTACCATCATCATTTTGTTAGAGTCCCAAGTCACTCCTGCTTACAATAGCTGTGATGAGAACTGAACTGAACTGCCTTAGTCGCATACCTCTTTCAAAGAGGTAAAAAAGCTAGGAAAAAAACCAGGGAAAGTTCTTCCCTGACCCCTACTGCAATCTTCCATAAGGAGGCAAAGTGTTTCCTATGCTAGCCTGGCCAAACTTTAAACCATAGTTTTATGAGGGTGGTGGGTGGGTAGGAAATTTTCAGCTGGAGGAAGGGAAAGAGAGAGAGAGACTTCAGGCACAGGCTCTTTTAACCCATCTTCCTCATTCCCAGCCAGTTGCCCCTGTCCTGTGGGAAGCCTCCATGGTTCCTCCCCCAAGGGTGTGTCCTGTGCCCCTGTCCACGCTAGGGGAGGAACCCTACCTGCTACCCAGGCTTGATGGGTGGAGCCACAGACAAAGTTTTGTCTGCTTCAGTGCTTGGGCAGACTGCTCATTCTGTGACCTAGATAGATTGTTAGCTAGTTAAGCTATCTAGGCAGTACTAAAACATCAACTGCACCCAGATAGGTTGTGAGCAGTTAGCTGGAATAGAAGTTTACATGGCAGTAACATTTTTATTCCTTAATTAAGTACTCATAATTTCATTTTTCTTGTGTGTACTTTAAGAGGACAACTTTTTGATATAAAGTATCTGAGGGGAATATCTGGGAAACATTGTCAGCTAGCACTAAGGTGTGATTATGTGTTATTCTTATTCCTTATTATTAGTCAGCTAACATACTTATTCTCCCTACATGTACTGACCTATTGTTCATCATCAACTCTTTGTGATTCTAAGTAATTTGAACTTAAGAATTACTGATTGTAAAGCCAGCCCGGTGGTACTGAGGGTTGAGGTGCTGGATGCCACATCTCGCGACCCAGGTTTGGGAGTGACCTCAGATTGCCATGGGTCAGCTGGGGGAGGAGAGTATGAAGTTGGATTGAGCTGCCAACAGGCAGCTCTCCTCTCCTGGGGAGGGATCTGGAGTCTCCTGGGCTCTTGCCTGCCACTGAGTGGAGGCTTGGTGGTAGCGCCAAGCCCAGTGGGAGACTCATCGCTAGGCAGGGTTGGGGGAAGGAGCCATCACCAGAGCCACGGGGTGTGTGCTTTCCTCCACGGGGATGTATGACCATGTTCTGGGTCCCCAGGAGCAGGAGGAAGAAAACCAGAAACTGCTATGTCTCCCCATTGCCGAAGTAGGCAGGAGGCAGCACCAGGGAGCAAAAAGCTCTATAAAAACAAAAAGAAGAATTACTGATAGCTTGGGTTTTCATTTCCTTACATAGTTGTAATTATTTTTAAAAATTCGAGAAAAAAAAAGTGTAAGAAAAAAAAATATGTACACTTTAAATAAGGTATACGCTGACTTTTCTGTATGTTTTTCAAACTCACTTAAGTTCTAATTTAAAAATGTTATACCTAAAAATGGGTTTGGAAAAACAGTGTGGAGTTTTGTGAACAATAAACACACTTGTACCTTTTACTCTTTTCTCGGTTTGTGACAGTTTTTCATACATCTGAGATAACCAGTGAGAAATACTTCTAAATGATCATTCTTCCTTCTCTTTTATCCAATGTGCCACAATGGTTTATCCAGATTTAATCTGATCTGTTGTTTATTTTCTTGTTATGGTTTCATGGGGTAATCCAATATCATACTGCAAACATGAATTATAGTTTAAAACCTTGACTGAAATTAGTAAACACTCATTCCCAGAAATGTTTTATATTTATGGATATTTACATATTACTGAATTGGAAGAGATGTTTTAGGCAACGTATGACTGTACAGTACTGTCACAGTGTGTTTACGCAATGTTCCAAGTAACAGTTTTGTTTATTTATGTTTGTTTTAGAGATTAGTAGCCATGAACATGCCTCTAAATAGTGACGGAACTGTCATGTTTAATGCCACACTATTTGCCTTGGTAAGAACAGCTCTAAAAATTAAAACTGAAGGTAAGCTTTCATTCTCCTAGAGAACCATATCAGGTTATCAGAAGTGTTTCTTCGTATTTCTAGGATATGTTGTTGTTTTTGTGGCATGAACATCATGATGTGGTAAATGATTCAATACACCAACCTGTTAGCTAAACAAGGCCTAACAATAACAATCAGATCTCCCAAGAATCTATTTTCTCCAAAGATTCCCACTAAACGGTCTCTGCTGGAGGTGCTATGACCCATGGGAGCCAGAACTTTTGTGGAGGGATGGCGGTGCGAGAAGGTCGTGCAGACACATCACTGCACATGCCCACTGGTATACAGAGGCACAAGGCCCCAACCACCTCTGTTTCTTTTTTAAGCCATCTAGTGTGCAAGAAGACTTCTGCCTTGTACTGTTTTCTATTTTGCTGTTACCTCTGCTCCTCTGGGGCTCTTGAGTTTGTCTCCTAAATTCTTGTCCTCTACTGAGTACAAGATACTAGGTTAAGTTAGCATCTGCCTTCTTAATTGCGCTAAGGTCCTCTGAGCCTCTTACACCAGCCAGAGCTCTATGTCTGCTGCCCCTCTCTCCCTACCTTCCTGTCCAGGTGGCTGGTCTAGGCTCTGACTCTTATACTCACTACCCCACGCCACTTAGTCTCAACCCTTAGTTCTTCTGTTAGTCTCAACCCTTAGTTCTTCTAAGTTGGTAGTTGGATTTTATTGTTTTATATCCTATATCCTTTTCCTGTCCATTTGGTCTAGGAACCTACTGTATAGCTCTCTGTTTTCTTTTTCTCTCCCACTTGTTTTTCTCTCCTTGCAAACAGAACTGAAGAAGGGAGAGGGCTGGCATTAGTTACTGGCCAACCCAGAAGTGCAACATCACTACATCTGCCTCATGGGTGCCGCCTGTCCCCTCCTAATTTGCAACACTTTGCTCTGGCTGCATCCTAGCACCTCCAGTTTAGACCCATATGTGTGACTGAATGGTGAAGATATTCTGGAAAATAAGAAATTACAGTGAGTACATACTTTTCATTTCAAACCCCAGGAGTCTCTCACGTATGCTTAACAACTGCAATCATTCATCTGAAATGAGCTGCCTCAGAGCTTAGAATTTTATGCTAATTAGAGAATCTTAGAAAGAAATTCAAAACTCTGCTGTGTTGTCACACTCATCTCTGCATTCTAATATCAAATTTACTTTTTCACCTGAAGAAAGCAGTCGCCCCAAAGTCTTCTCTTCACTTTGACTATTACGGTTTATAATTTTTTTGTTTGTTTAAAAAGTCTAACAGTATAGCTATGTCTTGATGGTCTGCACTAGGTAGGGTGTTTTATTGTGTTTATATATGTGTGTGTGTGTATATATATATATATGTATATATATATATATATATATATATATATATATATATATTTCTCCGGTGCTGCGTTGGTTCCCAGGAACCAGAGAAGGCCATTCTGCAGCACGGATTTATAAAAAGTGTGAAAAGCATAAAAGGGTGCCACTTTGTGGTATTTTGATTTTCTTTTCTCGGTTCCTTTTCTTTTGGAACCAAGATAATATCAGGCCCTTTTCCTGTTTAGCACACTTGATTTCTAACCCATTTCTATTAAATGTTTTTTTTTTGTTGTTAACTTTGGAACCGGAATGCCTTCCTTGTATCGCCAGTGTTTTGGCATAATTGACAGATCCAAAAAGAAGATGGGACCCAAAAGCTTTAAAAATTGTAAAATCTGTTTTCAGCTCCTGGCTAAGGCAGACTGTGATGAGTTATGTTTGAGGTGCCTGGGTCCAGATCATGATTTTGCTAGTTGTGAACTCTGTATTAAGTTCTGCCCTAAAATGCAAAAGAAAAGGGCAACAAAATTAGAAGACATTATGGCTTCTCAGTCTGCCTTCATGTCACCTAAAGGCTCAGGTGAGGGTCAGACCTCTCAAAGTGAGTAGCATAACAAAGAAAAGGCTGAAAGAGATGGTTCAGAAATCAGAGTGTCTGAACAGGGGAACCCTGAATCCAGTAAAAATAAAAGAGCCTGTGAGAAGACACCATGGGCCTGATATTCAACATTTTGAATGTATGCTGACGCATCTTAGCTTACACAAACTGGGGTTTGCCCTGTATCCCAATATTCAAAAGGAGCCTTTGCATGGGCACAGAGGGTGAGTGTCTGCACAAAACATAATGTAGTCAGTGGGCAGGGGGAGGGGCGTGGCCATGAATAGCCATGCTACCCCATATTCAGAGGCTTTGCGCTGCACAAAAGGGTTTAATGCAGTCCTTTTGTACAGCACAAATACCACCGAACACAACCCTAACTTACTCTGGGCAACCCTAGCAGCTGCTAGAGGTAATGCTGCCACCTAGCTGATTGTCTGCTGGGGGAGCACACCCACCTCCTGTGGTCCATGGCACCCCCCCCCCAATTGCCAACCCATACTAGAATGAAAACTTCCCTGGTGCTAGTGGTGCCTCCCTCCCTCGAATTGGCAGCCCGTAATAATGGTACAACATCCCTGGTGCTAGTGGTCTCCCACTCCCTCTGATCGCCAGCCTGTAATAAAGTCATACCTTCCCTGGTGCTAGCGATCCCCTCCTCACTCCAATCATCAGTCTGTGATGATAAAGTTAAAACATCCCTGGTGCTTGTGATCACCCCCTTCCTCCAATTGCCAGCCCATGAAACAGTTATTGATTGAAATTTGTTAACAGGGTGAGCCCTTTGAGACACAGAGTCCCTTTTTCAGGGGCAACCCAGAGTTAATTACAGTCAATAGTAACAGTTTACATACAGAGACAACTTAATAACCACAGTTTACATATTGAGACAGATAAGGACCAAGGTTTACATACAGAGTCAAGTTAAAAACCACAGTTTACGTATTGAGACAAATGAGAAGTATATTTTAGATGGACTGATTTAAGAAATAGTTGGAATGAAGTAAGAACATACTATACTCATATGCTGTATAAATAACCTTCTCAGGTGCTAGTGTCCCCCCCCCCAATTGCCAGCCCTAATACAGTTAAACCTTCCCTGGTGCTAGTGGTCCCCCTCCCTCTGATCGCCAGCCTGTAGTACAGTTAAACCTTCCCTGGTGGTGGTACCCCCAATGACCAGCCCCATAGTAAAATTAAATCTTCCCTGCTGCTACTGGTCTCCCTCCCCCCTCTGATCACCAGCCTATAGGAAAATTGGCAACCCTCCCTGGTGTCTAGCACCCCCCCCGCGGCACCAAACACTGACCCCTCCCAGTCACCTTACCAGTATCCTTGGTGCCGTTGGTGTGCATATGGTGACCAACACTGTCCTCCTCATACCTCCTCATCCAGCTGCCCATATGTCCAGGCACAGAGCGCACGTCTTATTTATAGGACAGGGTAATGCATCCTGTTGTATAAATAAGATGCGCACTTCCTGCCTGGATATATGGCAGCTGGCCAAGGAGGTGTGAGAATGGCTGCACCAGTCACTGTTTGCACACTTATGACACAAGGATACTGCTAAGGTGACTTGGGGGTGTTCGGTGCCATGGGGAGCCGTTACACACCAGGGTGGGTTGTAAATGTTCTTTTGGGCTGGCAATTGGGGGGGGGGGCCACTAGCACCAGGGAAGGTTTAACTGTATTACAAGCTGGCGAGCAGAGTGGGGGGGATCACTAGCACCAGGGAAGGATTAACTTTATTACAGGCTGGCAATTGGAGGAAAGGGCTACCATTGGTACAAGGGATATTTTACCTTTATTATGGGCTGGCAGCTGGAGGGAGGGGGGATCAGTAGCACCAGGTAGGTTTTAACTTTATTATGGGCTGGTGATTGGAGGGAGGAGGGACCACTAGCACCAGAGAAGGTTTTCATTTTATTATGGACTGGTGATCGAAAGGGGGGGACCATTAAAATAAGGGATGTTTTACCTTTATTATGGCCTGGTGATTAGAGGGGGTGGACCACCAGCACCAAGGAAATTGTGACTTTATTACCAGCTGGTGATCGGGGGAGGGGACCACTAGCACCAGGGATGTTTTAACTTTATTAGGGGCTGGTGATCGGAGGGGGTGGACCACTAGAACCTGGGAAGTTTTGACTTTACTACAGGCTGGTGTTCAGAGGGGGGACCACAAGCGTTAGGGAGATCTACACAGGTCTGGGGCTGGGCATTTGGGGGGGGGGCGGCAGTACGCTAACCTACCTCACTACCCATGCAAATGACCCCTTAGTGTCTTGCATGCCCAATAGCCTCATTTGCATGTGTTCCTTTGAATATTGCAGATAGTGCTCCAGCGCTGTCTACTCTTGAGGCGTACTTTGGGATCCACGTCAAGGTAGTGCTACTTGACTTAGTGCTGCGCCAACATAGCTTTATATACAGTCAAATTGCACTGGTGTGCCATTCAACTGAATATAGCATCCTCAGGCTACCAGGCAATCGCAAGGCACAACGCAAAGTTTTGTGCTCCACTTTGCACTGCTTTGAATATCAGGCCCCAGAGATGGTGCCTGATAAGAAAAAACAAAAAGAACATCTCACTGTCCCTCTTACTGAAGAAGGAAAGGAGCCACCAGTAGAGGCAAATAGAATGTCCTCAGTAGCGGACATGACAAAGGCATGACAGTTCCTCCAGGCATTCCAGGTTATGGGGAATTTCATGAATATGCCTACCCCCCACCCAGCTCCAGTTCCATTCCCAATGCCTGTGGAAGAGGAGGCCAAATTTTGCTATGAGAAGGAGCAGGAGGAAGTTAAAGGAAAAGCCATAGAGCCTGATGGTCCTCTTGAACAAAAGTGTGGTTCCCCTCCTTATCCACTAGATAACTATACCTCACACTATACTTTTGTGAGGCAAATGGCGAACACTCTCAACATCTCATCGCAGGAGACTGCTGAAGATGAAGATGAGGTGGAATTTATGGATATGATGGGCTTAACTCCCACAAGAAGGTTGCTATTGCCAATCCACAAATCCCTCAAGAAGGCCACTTGTAAAATCATGTCAGCACCCTCTTCCGCTGCTAGCATTGATAAGAAAACTGAGAAAAAGTATCAGGTGCACAAATGGGGCTCCAGATACCTCTATTCTCACCCTCATCATGAGGGAGTGGTTAATACTGCCACCTGTGACAAGGCCAAGGTGCCCCTTTCTTTCCAGCCTCCTGAGAAAAACTCCAGGAAACTGGATAGCATGGGCAAAAAAGTTATACTTCAGTTTCCCTGCTGTTAAGGTAGGCAGCACACTTGGCCTACACAGCTCAGTACCAAAAAGCCCTCTGGAGCTCCATTTTGGCAATGAGCATAAAGCTACCAACTTTCTGAGGCCTAACATTGGGACGATCCAGCCTGACCATGACCCCCCACAACCGTGTCACTCTCACGGGCACTGCCGCAGAGAACGCTGTACACAATTAAATGTTGCTGCTTGCTCTGGCCATGCTGCCCCACAGTAACACCAGCAGCAAACATCCAGATTAAAACAATACATCATTCTGCTGCAGCAAGTTCCAATTCATAATGTACAGAAAGTTCATTAGTAGCAAACCTGCATTAAATTGTGATCAGACGTTCAAACTGCATGTATTGCTCCTCCTGACAGTCCCATCCAACCAGTTTACACTCATCTCATTTGCTGAGCAAACTTCACTTCAGTGACTCCCACCACCACACCAGATTGTTTTCACACACTTCCCTACAGATGATCAGGTTCAGGTACCTTGGTTCACTGCTGCTGGTCTCTTTTCTGTCTGGAGTCCCCTCTCAGCTGCTAGCAGGCAGATGTCCACATGCGCTTGTTTGCACAACTACCCAGTCTAATCTGACAGGAAGGAACATGCTTTACTGTGCTCCCACCGAATGCTTGTGGTACAACACAGGCACAGGGACTGAAGTAGCAGCACCACAGTGGTACTGAAATAACTGTCACTCACGGATTAGCAGCCAGCAAAAAAAAAAAGGGACAAAACTGGGACAGGTAAGCAAAAACCAGGACAAAAGTGACAGTTTGCAAAACATGTGGGGACACTGGGACATGCTGCCTAAAATAGGGACTGTCCTGGGAAAATAGGGACTGTTGGTAGCTTTAAATGAGCATGAAAGCTACTTTTGACTTCCCATAGACAATCCCCCTGTCTGTGCATAGTTCATGAAGCTGTTGCACATTAAATCTGCCATATGCTGGGGTGCTTATCTTTTCTAACTATGCTGCACTAAGCTGTTTTCTAGGAATAAAAAAAAACAGTAGTAAACAATGTAACCTTTTGAATATCCTGTTTTGTAACTGTTAAAGTATATTTCTACTGGTACTCTGTCATGTCGTGTGCTAGGTAAAGCTTTTACGTCTCTCCCAGAGTTCCTGCCACTACAGGAAAGCACACTGCACACAAATTCCGGATTTAAATCTGTGCACTAACCTGCACCACACTGCCACCAGTTGTGACAAAACTGCCCCCTTGGGCCGTCCCAGTTTACTGGGCAGTTTTGGTCAGGGACTTCTAATTCTCTGCCACCACCTAATTTTCTGGAACCAGGAAACTGCCTTTTGCCTTCTGCTCAGGGTCAGGAAGGTCAACACAGTAACTATCGATAGAGTGCACTTTGGAGACGGCCTACAAACAGAGTCCAGCATAAATAATAAAAATTACCTTTTCAATAATGAAGCAGTCACTGATTCTATCAAAAATAGATTATTTACTAGAAGTTGCTATAAGTATTTACAAACAGGATGTATTTACAATAAGACAAAAGGTTTACACATTTACTAAGAATATAAAATAAAGCAAATTAAACGGACAGTTGATAGAAAAATCTGAGCCTTAGCCTTACCTAAAGTCTCTTTTACCTGCCTCTAGCTACAGAAGACACGTCCCCTAGGCTGTGCTCCCCTTGTCATTCAGCTAGCTTCCTTTGGCAGGGCTTCCCTCTAGATGTTGGATGTTCGAGAGAGAGAGAGAGTAGATCCAGTCCAGCTCCCTCTTTTATACCCTTCTGGCTGTGGGGAGTGACCTCACCCTTTGAATGACAGTTCTCCACAGTATCTGCACCCATGTGAGTGTGTGTGTGTGTGTGTGTGTGTGTGTGTGTCTGTGACACCATCCCCTTTGTACTTGCTCAGTATCTCTGAGATTCTGTGACATCTACCTGTGCCATTGTCTGCCATGGGAACATATTGCAGGAAAAGATCCTCACAATGGCTTTATGATTTAAGTGTCTCCTGTCTGCCAGCAAGTCTTATTAAACTTCTCAAGAGAGAGCTGGCATCTTCACAGTAGATGAACAGTCCCCATGAGTTGTGCCTGTACATGTGACCAGGCAGCCATCTTTGTCTCCATCCCAAACAGAACTTGTAACAAGAATATTTTCAATATAGCAGATGAAGAATAAGTGCATCTGGTCACCTATCCTGTCACAATTATTTTTTGTGATGTTGAAGACTGCAAAACTGAAGAAGGAGGCAAAGAAGGCATAAAAAGACCATCAGACCCCCATTATGTGTTGTTGCCCCAGTTGGAAACCCATTGCAGTGGTGGATCAATATCAATGATGCTGGACTTGCCTTGGCTCATCTCATAACATGGATTTGTGTGATGTCTTTTCTCCATGGACTGCAGTATATTAGAGATCCATAAGATGAAGTGGGGTTGCCCAGTCCCCACTTTGGAGGCAGGCATCGCACACTTGAGGCCAAGGCATGGTTTCTGGGTCCTTTTCATGGTCCTAATTCTAGCACTTCTCATGCTGCAGAAGGGTCCTCCTCGACCTTGCGTTGCATCAGAGGCCTTGGGAATGGGTCTGGTAAACAGCCAGCTACTTCTGGGTGGCCGACTGCACTCCTCACCCAGTCTGACAGCCCTGAGCAGCAGAGGTCTCGGTGGTGAGGCTGAAGCGATATGCTCTGTCTGTACCAGGGGACACCTCATTGTCATGGCCTGGTGCTGCCCCAGCTCATGATGCCGTTTGTGGCATTGGTGAGCAAGGTGGTGCCGGCCATTATATTGGGTCACCTCCTGACACTGTTTGTGATGTCAGGAGAGGGATCATCACCATGAATGTGCAGCACCCAGTGGCTGAGGTGGAGATGTTGGTCTCCCCGCGGAGCAGTTCTTGTGACTCTGGGGGTGGAGTCAGCACCCCCCCCCCAGTGACAGGTGTGGAACTGGCCATTGTGTCAGTCCTGAGCGCAACAATGGGCACAGTTCCGGCTCTCAAAGGTACACGTGACATCAGGGGTGGGGATGGTCCAGGGATCCGTGTCGAACCAGGCACAGAGAGTGGTGCCAGCCACAGTGCCAGAGGAGAACCCATTTCTAGGCCAGTTCCTGGCCCTGGTGCTGGAGATGGCGTCAGCTCAGGGCCAGAGGAAGCCCAGAGGTGGAGTTCTCGCCGAACCCACATGCTGACCTTGTCACCAGTGAGAACTAGAGCTGCCTCAAGGGGATTGTATGGCTGTGCTGTCCTCACCTGGGGGTCTTCCCCATGGGTACTGACCTGGTGTTGATTCTTCTGTGGATTGATCTTGTTTGTGCAATCCTGCCAGATCCTCCCCTCAGCCAAGGTCACTTCAGCATCCCCACAGCCTAGGTATAGGCCCTGGAGACCATGTTTTTTTCCTTCCTTCTTGGGCCTGTACCACCTTTACCAGAACTACCAGGGATCATGGGCCCTCTGGGCTGATCACCTGAAGTCTGCATGGAAGGGACGCTGGTGTCTTGTACTAGTACCATAGGCAACCTGACCATGTTCAGTTTCAACCCAGCCTCCAGGCACAACCCCCTTCCATGTCCGGTGTTTTCTGTCTGTCAGCATCCTCCTCTGAGAGCAAGGAATCATCTCTTCACATGTCCTCCACCTCTGAGTAGTATCTGCACCAGAGATTCCTGGTGGACATGTTATAGGCACTGGACAGGGGCAGAACTGCTAGCCGCAGTACCATGTCCTTGCAGCTGGGACTCCTCGGAGATTTAAGCAATACAAACCCTGTCATCCCTCCCTGGCTTAAGAGCCTTTGAGGAGTGTTCAAAGGCAGTCTAGAGATTTCCCTTCTCATGCCCTCCAGCAGCAAGAGATGTCCAGCTACAATATGCACACCATCAGGCTCTGCAGGAGCAGTGCCTCACCCCACCTCAGGGACTAAGGTCATGCAGACCCTGACACAGCCTCAATACCTGTTGCATGACCAACCTCCTGAAGCTGACTCTGCTCAGCTAGGTGCTTTAGGTAGGAAGATATTTACCTTGGCTCATACCATGATCAACAAGTGCCTGTGGGTGTAGCTAGGTCAGCTTCTAGCTACTATGCCGCACACAGAGTTAGCTGGGAAAGCTATCTGCCTTTCTGCAAGGGCCTGGAGTTGGTGAGACACCTGTCAAGGGCATTATACAATGCCAATGAGGTGGTCTCCAGGCTGGTGGGAACTGCAGTCTGCATTCAGCGAACAGCATGGCTTTGCCTTGTCATGACTGGCACCTATGGCCTGGTGAAAGGTGCTTAACTCCCAGTTTCAAGAGACTCATTTCTTCACCTGCAGGGTCAGAGCAGAACTGTCAAGGCACCCTCCTGCTCATCCGTCTGACCCCACAGGTCTCTTGTCCTGCCAGGTCTGTGAGGACCCCTGCCCTCAGATTTTCTTTCTAGAGCAGAAGGCTGAGGATAGTTGAACCTTCTGGGTGAGCCAGCTCCTCCCTTGTTGGGAAAGCTTGGTACTCAGACCCATTAGTATGAATCAGTGGTCAGGACCGATTCTTGGAAGATATGAAAATTACGTACTTACCATATTTGTTTCTTCCAGAATATCTTCTCCATTGATTCTTACACCTGCCCGGCATCCGCTGCTCAGCTAAGAAATGGGACCTCTGGGAGCTCACCCGGTGGGTACTGGCAGCATATTTAACTGCACTATATCTCCTCAGCCATGGTCCTGGTGTGGTGGCTGATCTCTTTTGTTAAAAAAAAAAGAGGGCTGAGCACTCCAGTGCCAACCCTCACCAAAACAAAAAACAACAACAACAGAAAAAGGGAGTGGGAGTCACTTGTGGCACCCCTACAAAAAAAAAAACAGTGTTTTTTTCTATGGAATGCGTAATTGTCCCCTTTCCTTCACTTTTTCTTGATCCTCTTTCTCCCTGCCCAGGGTATATCCTCTCTAGGGTATTTCCCTGTTGGTTGCTGTGTGCAGCAAGTGCCCTGGGCACTATCCAGTCTGACTCCACTGAGTGGATGCTCTGTCTGTGGAGAGGTGCAGTGGTCTTTGCTTTGGATCAAGGCAGTAGCTTCACACAAGGTTTATCCCTGTGGTTGTAGGAAGAAGTAGGACATGTTCTCCTACCCATATTGGAATTTTTGGATGGTATATCCCTTGATCTTCCTGGACTTAAAATCTTCACCATTTATTCATACTGCTGGGTTCAAGCTGGAGGTGCTAGGACCCTGCAGGAGCCAACAATCTTCAGTAGAGCCTGGCACCAAGATAGGACCACCTATGTGTGGTGCTGCATAACTGACTTGTGTCATATAGGCTATCACGGTGTCGACCCACCAACTGCCTAAGTTCCTTTTTTCCCATCATCGAGTGCACATCAGTGATGACGTCACGTCCCCAACAGGAGTCAGATCTTCACGTTTGTATGACAACAGCGTTTAGTATTCAGTTAGAAGTGGGCACATTCACAGTACCAGTCAGAAACCCATCGCCGCTCCACCTCAAGTTCTTCCTCTTCCCTTCAGAAGGGGAAGAAATGATACTGCTCAAGGTCACCCTCTGATATGTTGGCCAAGAAGTCCTCGGTGTCTATGGGTGGGAGGCCTTCCTCGGCCCTGTCCAATTTCCAGATGGCTTCCAACTGTGGTTGCTCAGAATTTCAACACCAGAGTCCCACTCTGTCCTCTTGCAGAGTTTCCGGTGGGCAGTTTCACCACTGGGCTGCTCTTATGGAGCAGTGGGTACAGTGTCTGGCCTGTTTGCCCTCTGCAGATCCAGTGCCAGGGCCTTCTGGCCTAGGTGCCTTGGACTTGAGGCTGGGGCCTGTGAGTGCATTCAGCACTGGCAATGGATTTTCTTCCCTTGCCGGTGTCTATGTCACCGACGCTGGTTCCACGTGCCTACCCGCCCTTCTCCTTCTCGGGAACTGGCACAGGTACTATCTTGAGTTCCTTCTTCCCTCAGGGCTGGTTTGGATTCTAGAGCGGTGCCATCCTCAGCTGTCCCTCTCACTGGCGCTGCACCCGGGCTGGCTCTCTGGGGGAAAGAATCTGGCACCAACTCCACAGGGGTTGGTGCCACTTGTTTTTCCTGTTCCCAGGCATCGTCCTGTCCTTTTGGGCTCCACTCTGCTTCCTTCCCCACCCTCTGAGGGGATGTGGAACAGGAGGAGACCGACCCGGACCTCATCATTTCTGAGGAAGGGGATGATGACTCTTTCTACAGCCTAGACAATAAGCCAGTTCTGTCTGCTTCTGTCCCACAAGAGGACCTTTCCTTTCAATCATTATTAAAGAATAGGCAGCTGACCCTGGCTCTTCAGACTTCTTCCTTAGACCCAGGAAGTCTCATGTATCTGGATTGTCTCCATGTTCCCAATATCCCTGTGAACCTGACACCTCCCATCCCCCAGCCTTTGAGACTCTGCCTGAAGCTGTGTGGGCCAGCCCTGCCTCTATTCCCTCTGTGTGCAAGTCCATGGATCAGAAATATATCCCTTCCTCCTAAAGAGAAACCTATTCTGGCCTTGTAACCAGTGGCAGATGCCTTGGTTGTACTGGCAGAGAATGACAAGGCTGTCTTATCTCAGGAAGTGACAGCATGCTCTATTAATAAGGAATCTCATAAGATAAGACACTGTGGGAAAGAGGGCTTTTGCAGCAGCTAGGCTGAGCATGCAAATCACCAGCTATCAAGACATGTTTCTCAGTATGACTATGTCCTCTAGTCCTCTCTAAAGTCATTGGTGGAGAGTCTTCCAGAGTCTGACTCCAAGTCTAAGATCCTCCAATCCATAACCCATGGTATTGGATCCAATAGCCATCAGCTGAAAGCTGCTAAGGATGTTTTTGACACCGCTTCCAGGGCAGCTGCAGCTGGAATTTGTATTAGGAGACATTCCTGGCTGCGGACATTGGGTTTTTCCTCTGATACCCAGCAACAAGTTATGAATGTCCCCTTTGACAGTACTTATTTGTTTGGCCAGCAAGTGGAGCAAGACTTAGAGGCCTCCCAGAAAACCAGGTCAGCCATCAAGACAGCCAGACTGACTCCTCCAGCCCCTCAGAGAGGCAGGAACCATCAGTTCTTTCATAACAAGAAGGGGCAGAGGAGCTCCAATCAAACACCAGTCTGTGCAGCACCGAAAGAAAGTGCAGCAGAAGGCACAGGGCCTGAAAGCACCCAGTAACAGCCTCTGAGAACTCGGACCCATTCCGCCTCAGCTGCCTGAGGTGGACCTCTCCTTAGCAGTGGGAGGCCGCCTTACTCACTTTTACAGCCAGTGGAAGGCTGTCACCACAGACAAGTGGATTCTAAGGATAGTTCGAGAGGGGTACTCTCTCAGTTTTGCAAAGATTTCTCCAGACCTTCCACCCAAGCGGCAACACATGATGTCTGCCACTCAGTCAGACCTCACCTCAGAAATTATGGGCTTCTCAGAAACAGGGCAGTGGAAGTAATTCCCCAGGCAGAAAAAAACAGGGGTTTCTACTCCCATTACTTTCTGGTTCTGAAACAGACAGGGGGTATACACTCCATTCTCGACCTCAGAAAGCTGAACAAGTCCTTGTACTGCGAGAAGTTCAAGATGGTCTCCATGGGGACACTCCTACCGCTTGCCCTCCCCCTCAAACATGAAACCCCGGCCTACCACCTAAGATCCTGTGCTGCACTGGATCGCCTGGTTCCAAAAACCCGCACCGGTACTGGGGATCGGGCCTTCTCTGTTCGTGCACCAAGACTGTGGAACTCTCTTCCTGCAGTAACTCGTTCCTCTCCCTCCCATCCCTGCTTCAAAGCATCCCTCTGGAGCTTCCTTAAATCAGCTTCAGCCTGTCTATGTGTCATATAGACCCTAGCAGTGTCCCTCTCTCCCTCAGTCAACTGTTGTGGGGGTTGCGCCCGTGTAAGCCATTGCTGTAATGTCTGCTGACTAAGCTTGCTATGTATTTGCACTAGGCACTTTTTGCACTTTTTTCTGTCTATTCCCTGAGGGGGTGACCCCGTCTTCCCCGGGCTGTCTTGACACTGAATGTACCTGATATTTGGTTGTTTTACCTCATTATGTTGTTATTTAGTTGTTTTCTACTTATTTACTACTGGTATGTGTCCTGATGCTATCTTCCTACTTAACTGTTTTGCCTGATGTCCCATATGCTGTATTCACCTACCTATGTATGCCTGATGCTCCTGTATGTTACCATGACTTTGTCTGATGCATAGTATGTACCCTGTAATCCTCCCGGGTCACACCTGAAAATAGGCACTTGGCTGTCTAGTGTGCTTACCTGGTAAACAAAAGCAAATAAATAAGTAATTCTCAAACTACATAAGTGGCTGGCATCCCTGGGCATGCAGGATGCCTACCAGCATATTCCAGTGCACCCAGGCCACTACAAGTTCCTCCACTTTGTGGCTTTGGTCAATACTACCTATTCAGAGCCCTGCCCTTTGGGCTGTCCTCAGTGCCTGAGTCTTTATGAAGTGTTTTGCAGTTCTCGTAGCACATCTTCAAAATCTTGCCATTCAGGTATTTCCCTACCCGGATGATTGGCTTTTAGCAAGTCCAACAAGGCAGGAGACAGAGATGGCAGTCACCACGGCATCTCAGTTTCTGACTTCCATGGAAGTGCTGCTAAATTTGGAAAAGTTGCAGCTACAACCTGTATAGTAGCTCCTCTTCATAGGGGCCCTCTTGGACACCACAAGAGCAAGGGCCTTTCTCCTGGAGGACAGGAGAAACAATATCCTTCAGATGGCTCACTCCATCAGGGAAAACAGTCCCATACAAGCTGACTCTATGCAGCTGATGTTGGGCCTCATGGCCTCTTCCATCATCACAGTGCCTCTGGCCCAACTACTCATGATAGCCACTTAGTGGATGCTCAGCATACAGTGGTTCCCCACAACACATCCTCAGTCCTTCCCCATCAAGTGATGGAACCTCTGTGCCATTCACTGATGTGGTAGACATTAGAGGACTATCTGCATCAAGGTCACCCCTTTTCTCTGCTGGAGTCTCAGATAACCATCACAACAGATGCACCTCTGCTCGGCTGGGGAGCCCACTGCCAGGACCATCACACTCAGGGGCTTTGGACCCAGATGGAATCGCACCTCCACATTAGTGTTCTAGAGATGAGGGTAGTGCTTTGTGCCCTTGGAGCTCTAGAGGATATTGTCAGTCACAAGGTGATCCTCCCTCTGACAGACAACAAGGCAGTGATATATTACATCAACAAGCAAGGAGGAGTGCACTCCTACACTCTCTGCAGAGAGGCCGTGAAGGTATGGGAGTGGTGCCTCGACCATAGTGCTCTGATTCATGCAGTGTACCTGCCAGGAATGCAGAATGAACTGGCAGATCATCTCAGCAGAACAGAAGTAGATCTTCACGAGTGGTTCTTAGTATCAGGCATCGTACAGTTGCTCTTCAACGAAAGGGGTACTCCAGACCTGGACATTTTTACATCCTCACTCAGCACAAAACAGCCTAAGTTCTGCTTCAGAAATCCAGAACATGGCGTTTTCTGTCAGGATGCATTCAGGCTGCACTGGACAGATCACTTTCTGTACATATTCCTCCTCTTGCCTTAGTTCAGAGGATCCTGCTCAGGCTGGAAATGCACGAGGGCAACATGATTCCCATTGCACTGTTCTGGCCTCGGCAGATCTGTTTCCCCTTGATCAACAAGTTATCAGTGGTACCTCTGAGGCAACTGCCTCTTTGGACATACCTGCTGATGCAGGGTCCCAGGTCCATCCCAACCTGTGCTCCCTTCATATCCATGCCTGGCTCCTGAGGAGATAGAAGTAGGCAGGTTTAAGGTTTCTCAGAGAGTCTCGGATATCCTCTTAGCTGTGTGTAAGCCATCCTCTAGGAAGACTGACAAAGCAAAATGGAAATGCTACTTGGAATGATGTGCTAAGATGCCCACAGAACCATTTCAGTATCCTCCAGACAACGTGTTGGAATATTTGCTAGACCTCTCAGACACAGAACTTCAGTACTCGTCTGTAAAGGTTTATCTCTGTGCACTCTCTGCCTATCATGAGCTAGTCCAGAACATGACTCTGGCTCAGATGCCTTTGTTCAAAAGATTCCTCAAGGGTTTCCTACATACAAGGCCTCCGGTTAGAAAACCGGTTGCTCCCTGGGATTTGAATCTCATACCAGACATGTTCACTCATAAACCCTTTGAGCCTCTAGCTACGTGTGCTCTCAAGTTCCTCACCTAGAAAAGCACTTTCCTGGTGGCCATCACCTAGGCTCGTAGGGTCTCTGAGATACATTCTTTGGTCACAGACCCTCCATACACCATCATTCACAAAGACAGGTTGGTTCTCTGCACTCACCTTTAGTTCCTGCCCAGAGTGGTTTAAGAGTTCTACCAATACCAGCTTTTGGTTCTGCCTACTTATTTTTCTAACTTCCAGAATGAAGGGGAACACACCCTTCACTCCCTGGACATCAAGAGAGCCCTTCAATTAATAGATTGATAGAACCAAGGACATCCATCATTCCAAGTAATTCTTTGTGTCCTTCAGTGCTGTCTGACTCGGTTAGCTGGTATCCATTAAGTGTATTTCTGCTTGAATAGTGGCTTACCTTCACCACTGTTACTCTATGGTGCAAGTCAAGTTGGAAGGCCAAGTACACGTCCACTTGACCAGAGCTGTGGCTGCATCCTTGGCAGAGATCTGCCCTGTTCCTATTGCAGACATTTGTAAAATGGCTACTTGGAGCTCAGTGCATTCTTTCGTTAAGCACTATGCTCTGGATGTCCATGCCAGACAGCATGTTTCTTTTGACAGGACAATCCTTAATGAACTTCTGTACTGAGTAAGCTCCATCTCCTACTGCCCTGCTTGGGGAATTGATTTCAGCTTGGTGCTCTAACCCAGCAGTATGAATAAATGGTAAAGACTTTAATCTGGGAAGATAGGAAAATTACGTACTCGCCATAATTCTTAATCTTCTTGGACAAGTCTTCCACCATTTATTCATACGCCCACCCACCATCCCTCAAGCTCACTCAATCTGTTTTGGTCTTCACTCCTTTGTTTCTGTTTGGACCGTGAAGATACTGTTATTAGTTGACCCTTCTTACATGGGTCAGAAGGACTATCTTATGTCCTAGTTAGGTTAAGTGTTCTGTAGTTAGCACATGCTGCACCTCCTCAGTAAAAAAGGGACTGAGGCGGTTGGAGGGTCAATGCTGAGATAGCCTATATGGCGCGAGCTAGTCTTGCAGTGCTGCGCATGCATGGTCCTATCTCGGTGCTGGCTGTCCTAAAGATTTGTGACTCCCACAGGGTCCTAGCACTTCCAGCTTGATCCCAGCAGTTTGAATAAATGGTGAAGACTTGTCCATGAGGATCAAGAATTACGCTCAGTACGTAATTTTCATTTACTTCTCTCTGTGATTTGAGCTTTTGCCCACTGCATCTGGAACATGCTAGAGGGGATTACCACATCTTGACTTCCTAGGACTGCTAGTCCTGCAACTTCTGTGCTCCTCCCCCTACTTTTCCCGATCTGTCTTAGAAAAAAGAGGGTTATGGGTTTACTCTTAAGCTTACTCAGGTTCTGTCTGGTAGCATGGAGCTATTGTTTTTGGGGATCCAGATGTCATTTTTCTATTTTGGCACAGTTGCCATCTCATTTGCAAGGGTATCCTGATTTGGACTTCACTTTTTGCTAGTTCTGCAAGAGCCATCTGCTCAGGGCAGGGCTATCCACACTCCATCTGGTAAGTGGTAAAAGGCTATGGCTCATTTTTAGACCCACTATCCTTGTGCCACCTGGTAGGCCCAACCTTCAGGCTCTAAGTTGGTAGGTTTTATTTGGTTGTTTATTTTAGTTCCTACATCATTGTCCTATCCCTTAGTGCTAGAAAGTATCTAGTCTTCTGTTTTATTTTTCTCCATTTTCTTTCTCTCCTGGTGAACAGAACTGAGGTGTGTGAGGGAGCTGATGACAATTACTGGATGGCATGTGCGGCACCATATGAGCTGTGCAGGCACTGTCATTAGTCAATGTCATCTCTCTCCCTGCAAAAAAAAAATGCTTCCACAGGATCCTAGCACCTACAGTCCCAGACCCATTAGTATGAATCTATGGTGAAAATATTACGATATTCTGGAAGATCAACAATTACAACAAGTACGTAATTTTCATTTTCCATAACTCTACTATGTGTGGCACTGAGAGACTAGCTTAAGCTGCATGGTTTATATTAACTGCCTCAGTTCCTTTTTTCCCCATCATTGAGTGCACTTCAGTTTCGATGTCTCTCACCTGCTGGAAATCAGAACTTCATGTTTATATGATAACAGCATTCAGTTTGTTTGTTCTTGTGTTAGTTTATTTTTTAACAAAAAAAAAAAAAGAATTTTTCTGTCAAGTTTCTCTCAGCCCCACCGAACAATGGCCTAAGACCATGGATGGCGATGGTGACAGTAGGGAACTTTTTCAGGCATGCTGCTCCATGAGCAGGGCCATGTCCAGTCCACTTCCCTTGCCGATGGAGGGTTCTGACGATGGGTGGGCCTGTGTTCAGGAGGGGGGTTAACCTCCTGTAAGCACAAAAAAAAGTGGGCCCATTCTCAGTCCCGGTCAGGGAACCGGCACCGCTTGACCTCGATTTCTTACTCTTCCCGTAGAAGGGGAAGAAATTGTACCACTCTTCTGTCATCTTCTGGTATGCCTGCCATGAGGTCTTTGAAGTCTGGGAGTAGGAGGTCCTCTCTGGCACCATCGGTATCCCCGACAACTCTTACTTGCAAACGATCGAGGTCTCAGGCCCCGAGCCCCTTTCTGTCCTCCTGTAGGGACTCTGGTGGGCAGTTTCACCACTGGGCAGCCCTTATGGAGTAGTGGGTACAATGTCTGGCTCATTTCCTCCTTCCTGTAGAGCTGGTTCTGGGTCCCACGGGACCAGGGACTCTGGAAATGCAGTTGGGATATTCTGGCCAAGTAGACTGTTCGGCTCTGGCAATGGCCTCTGAGTTCTTGCTGGTGACCATGCTGCTGATGCTGGTTGCATAGGCCATACCCCCTTGTAGTGTCACTAGCTTGAGACCAACCCAGGTACCTTCTCTAGTGACCTTTGAGCCAGCTGGACCTACACTGTGGTCAGCACCGGGTCCAGCACCGAGATTGGTCCTTTTGGGGCCTGTCCTGGTGCAGCCTTCAACATCGAGGGATTCCTTGGTGCCTGGCTCGGTCTCTTTGATGATGCTGTCCCTGGCACCAGCTTCTTACTTTCTGGCACTGGTGCTGGTCCCAGCGCAGGCTCCCCTGGTGCCAGTGCCAGTCCCAGCACTGGTTCCTTTGAAGCCAGTTCCGGGCCCAGAGCTGACTCCTCCCCTGCTGCCGGTGCCAGTGTCACTTGTCTTTCTGACTCAAAGAGCACTGCTAGCTCCTCTTGCCAGAGAGGGGTTGGAGGGGTAGGAGTCTGACCCCGACCTCATTATCTCTGAGGGTGGCAACAATGACTCTTTTTACAGCCTGGATAATCCAACTCCAGATCCCACAGGAAGATGTTTCTTTCTAGGCTCTACTTCACAACATATACAGTGGTAGCTAAATAAAAGTTGACCAGTACCGCAGTGTACTGGTTGGTGCAGCTCTGTGCTGTTTGGTAGTGTGATTGTGTCCCGGTATGCAGTGTGCTATGTGGTGCATATACTTGGCTACATTATGCACTTTCTGTGTAAGCCACATGGTGGTGACTGGGACTTATTTTAGTAGACTACAGCTCTGAAGTGTCTGTGGGTTTCTTTGACCACTGGTTTTACCGGTTTACCAGCAGGTGGCGTAGATTACTGTACCAAAATTTCTATGTGTACAGTAAATTTCCACCTAATAGCATAACACTGCTTCCACACATCATAAATTCCATGATTCCCTGAGGCTGTTGTGTCATGTTATGAAAGCTGGTCATACTGTGTGTTGGTCTCTGTCATGTACTTGTTTTCTGTAACAGCTGGCAAGACGGAGATGGATAACACCATTGGATCTGGTATTTGTCAGTGACTGCAGTCACCCTGGGGTGGAGGAACTCCCCCACTGCTGTCCCCTGGGGCTCCCCTCCAGCTCCCCCCCCATCCAGCACCCCCAGCCTGAATTACTGTTGGATTATAGGGGAAATATGCCCTCGGAGATCGTCCTCAACAGTGGATCCCGTAGCTTCTAAAAGGTCTCCCTTTTCCCACTTGCAGAATACTGTATCTTTTCCAATGCTAAGCATTGTTTCTTATTGGTAACCCACTGTTGAACTGACAGTGCAATGACCGACGGCCATGACTGGGCTGTTGTCTTCTTGGCGTTCACCGGGGCCAAGGACCATAGAGGTTTAAATGGACTGCTCTGAGCCAAATCTGGGGCCACCCCCATTAGCAATTCCCTAACTTCTTTCCCATAATCTTATGGACGTCATGTCAGAAAGGGGCTACCCTGGGACAGGTCAGTGCGAGATGCAGGAAATCCATAGCATCCTCATAGTACTTAGAACACTAAGCGGAATTCTCCGGTTGCATGGCATGGAGTCTCCTTGGAGTCAGGTATGTCCTGTATAGGAAGTTTAAATGTACTTGCATAAGTTTGTTGCTCCTGGAACATAGGTTCAGTTGCTTAATGGCTAGGTTCCATGTTGACTGATCCAGTGTTAAATTTAAATCCTGTTCCCACTTGGCTTTTATACCAGCAGCAGAGTCCACGCTTACCCACTGGAGTGTGTGGTAGAAAGTGGTCATTGGTTTGGTGCATGACTGGGGCCTATACAACTCCTCTTCGAAGGGAGAGGGTGCTGCCCACCCACTAGTGGAATCCAGTGTCTCCCCCAATCTCTGCCTCACAAGCATGAACAAAAAATAGTCACCCGGGTCTATGTGCCAGCTAAGTTTGAGCTCAGAGAATTCTAGGATTCTTACCCCTCCATATAGTTGGAGTGTATACTTCAGCCCCATTCGCCTCACCTGCATCAATCTTTGGTGCATCTTTGCAGTGTAGGTCCCCCTGCAGTGAACCCCAGTCACCAAGTCAGAGTAGGAGGACTGGGCTGAAATATGGCCAATTCTTTTGTGAGCTGCAGTCCAAACCTTCATAGTTGTTTGGGTGCAAGTATTAAGTACCCTGGGAGGGATGTTCACACCCAAAGAACTGGACAATAATTGCATATGCAGGGAGCCATTCAGCTCTTCCTCCTCCATTGCAAGCCACATCTGCATCTCCTCCTGAACCCCCACACCCCCCCCTCCCCGGGAGGAAGGCCAATTGTGCTGCCCAGAAATAGTATTGAAAATTGGGGACACCCCTGCCTTCTTTCGTGGCTGGGAGCTAGATTATGGATCGTTTAATATAAGTCTCTTTCCCTATCCACAGGAATCTATGCACAATCAAGTTTATCTGTTTAAAATTTGTAGGGGGACTGACACAGGGAGTGACTGGTATAGGTACAAACATCTTGGCAGTACCTTCATTTTTATTGTGTTAACTTGGCCTGTTAGGGATAAAGGGAGGGTCTACCACCTTTCACACTCCTCAACTATCCTGTGCACCAGAGGGCCATAATTTATGGAATATAGAGTTCCCAGTTTGGCTGTCAGAAGAATGCCCATATATTTTGATTTCTTCACCATGATCAGGCCCCCTAGTATTTGGGGCAACAATGGTCTGCTCAACTGACCAATAGGGAGAATTTGACTTTTAGACCAGTTCACCCTATGACTTGAGATTGAGCCATATTCCTGCCGCAGTTCGTGTACAGCCGACAAGTCCCTGGCTGAGTTCACAAGGTGCAGTAACAGATCATCCGCATATAGGGCCACTTTGTGTTCTCTGCCCCCACCTTGAAAACCCTGTATACCCCCATGGTGTCTGATGGCCGCAGTCAGTGGTTCTAAGGAAAACACATATAGGAGTGGTGATAGTGGGCAACCCTGTCAGGTGCCCCTGCTCAGGATGAAGGGATGCATTGACTCGCCGTTAATTACCAGCTGCGCCATTGGTTGGGAATACATGTTTCTCACCCAGCTCAGGAGCTTAGGGCCCACCCCTAGACACCTCAGAGTTTCAAACATATGCCCCCACGCCACATGGTTGAAGGCCTTCTCTGCATCAGGGCCAATATAGCTGCTGCATGTTTATGGGCCGTCTTACCCAACTTGTATATTACATTCAGTGTTCTCCTAATGTTATGTTTACCCTGCCCCCCCCGAACAAAACCCACCTGATCTCCATGCACCACCAATGGCAACAGAGGCTCCAGGTGAGTAGCTACTACCTTTGCCAAGATCTTATAGTCTGCTGTCAGCAGGGAAATGGGCAATAGAAGGCACAGGCAGTGGGGTCCTTTCCCTGTTTCGATATGACAGTTATCGTAGCAGACTGTGTGGAGGGGGAAGAACACCTTTCTCCAGGCTCTCAGTCAGCATATCATGCAGTGGTTCCCACAATAGAGGGTGAATGTTTTAAAAAAGTCAGTGGGTAGGCCATCAGGCCCAGGGGCCTTACCACCCTTCAGCACTTTTTTAGCTCCACTTCCTCCCTGGTTAACGGGGAATCCAATTTCTGGGTCTCATCAGAAGACAGGGTGGGCATAGGGGCCTTATTGAAAAAGCTATCGAATTGTTGGACTGTAGGGGATATCTCAGAGATGTACAATAACTTGAAAAAACTACCAAACTTATGCTGGCCCGGTGGCACTGAGGGTTGAGGTGCTGGACGCCACCCCTCACGCTACGCCATCAACCTGGGTTTGGGAAAGGACTGGGTCATCACAGGTTGGCTGGGGGAGGAGGAGGAGGAGGATTGAGCATCCCAATGGAAGCTTGTCTCCTCCAGTGTGGGGTGGGTTACCGGGTAGCGAATGCACCCGTCGCACTACCGCCAGTGGAAGCATGGGTGGAAGGGTACATGGCTGTACGGAGTCAGGGAGGGAGGGAGGGTGCTGCTGGGCACTTGACTGTGGCATGTGTCTGCACAATGTATGTCTGGTCAAATGTCCTTCACACCAGCACACTCAGGGAATGGGGACAAATATCGGGTAAAAAATGCAAATACCCCTGGACACCAAGCACTATGAAGCCGGGATTCCAGTATATCAGGACCTAGTGGAGGAGTCAGAGTGTACGATGCCCCCCCTGAAGAAAGCCAACAGTCTGGGCAAGTTAAAAAAAAAAAAAACTACCAAACTCTGCTCCTGTCTGTGGGGTGAGGGACGTCTTGGGCCCCAATTGAGTACGGATTTGGTTACTTGTTCTCTCACCCTCCTTTTTCTTCAGTTGCCAGGCTAAGTATTTCCCGCCTCTGTCCCCTTCAAAACAGGCCCCTGCACGTGATAGTAGGATAGAGCGCTCTGTTGTTGTGGTGCACAGGAGATGGAATTCCCATTTCAACCTCTGAACTACTTGGTATAGAGATGGGGTTGGCCTATTCATGTGCACTTCGTCACATGCAGCTATATTTATTCTGAGTTTTTCACTTTCCTGGGCTGAAATTTTCTTTTTGTGAGTTGAGTACCCTGTCACCTGTCCCCTCACATATGCCTTCAGGGCCTCCCATCTTGTCCCATGCAATATTTTGGTGAAGGAATTCCTTAATTGTATCTGACATTAATTCCACAAAGGATGTGTCCCGCAACAGTGTAGGGTCCAAACACCAGGGCCTAGTGGCTGGTGCAGACCCTTCGTAGGAGACTTGTGTCACCAAATATGCATGATCTGAAGTTAATATTGATGAGTACCTAGCTTGCCCCATTCCCAGGAGGTGGAGAGTTGAGCAGACCAGCAGCTGATCCAGTCTAGCATATGAGTGATGAGCATGTGAAAAGAAGCTGTACTCACGACTGGTCAGCTGCTGGTGTCACCACACATCTACTGAATTGAAAGTGCCCTCCACCTCCCTGGCATTCCATGACAGCTGCACCATGGTGGAGTTAGATCTGTCCAACACCATGTCCAATACACAGTTATAATCCCCACCCAGGATCCAAGGACCCAGGAAGGATGCCATATCCAGTACAAGTCTCTGAAAAAACCCTGGGTCTTCCACACTGGGGGGCGTATACTGAACCCACTGATATGGATCCCAATCCCTCGACAGAAAGGTTTGCAGGGACATACCTCCCCCCGGAGTCTCTCTCCTCCTGATGTATCTGCACTCTTGTGCCCTGACGGAGCAAGATTGCCACCCTCTGGTCTTAGTTTAGAAACATAGAAACATAGAATTTGACGGCAGAAAAGGACCGCTTGGTCCACCCAGTCTTCCCATTTCCCTCCTTAATGGATAAGCTGCAGATCCTAGTTAACTAGCAGCCTACTTCTTCCTACCCCACCCCCTAGAATTGCCTTATGACTGTCCCATGTATGCTTGAATTCCACCACTGTTTTTGACTCCACAACCTCCTCCGGAAGGCCGTTCCATGCATCCACAACCCTCTCTGTGAAAAGAAACTTCCTTAAGTTACCTCTGAGCCGCCCCCCCCCCATCTTCAAATTGTGCTCCCTTGTTCTTGCACACCTCTTTTTGAAAGATGCTACCCTCTTGGACTTTGTTGATTCCCTTGAGGTACTTGAAAGTTTCTATCATGTCCCCCTCTCCTTCCTTTCCTCAAGGCTATACATATTAAGCTCCTTTAGTCTCTCTTCATATGTCTTCCAGTGCAGACCCTGCACCATTTTAGTTGCCCTCCTCTGGACAGCTTCCATCCTGTCTATGTCTTTGCGGAGATTGGGTCTCCAGAACTGCATGCAGTACTCCAGATGGGGTCTCACCAGCTGTCTGTACAGAGGGATAATAACTTCCTGTTTTCTACTGGTGATGCCTCTCCATATGCATCCCAGTATCCCCCCGGCCCTCCTTGCTGCCCTCTCACATTGCTTGCCCACCTTTAGGTCATCTGATATGACTACCCCAGGTCTCTTTCCATTTTGTTGTTGTTAGTATCTCACCCCCATTGTGTACTCTTCCCTGGGTTTTGTTTCCCAGGTGCATTACCTTGCACTTCTTAGCATTGAATCTAAGCTGCCATACATTTGACCATTCCTCTAACCTTGCCAAGTCCCTTCTCATCCTTTCCACCCCACCTTGTGCATCAACTCTGTTGCAGATCTTTGTGTCATCTGCAAAGAGACATACTTTCCTTCAGTCCTCTGCAATGTCACTATAAAGACATTGAAGAGGACGGATCTAATACTGAACCTCGGTACCCACTAGTAACCCCTTTCTTCAAGTGGACTCCATTTACTATTACTCTCTGTGTCCTATTCTCCAGCCAATTCTTTACCAGGCTGTCATCTTGGGACCCATTCCCAGGCTGGCTAACTTGTATATTAATCTTTTGTGTGGGACTGTGTCAAATGCCTTGCTAAAGTCAAGGTAGGCCATGTCCACAGCCCCTCCTGATCTACTACTTTGGTCACCCAGTCAAAGAAATCTATCAGATTCGTCTGGCATGACCTTCCTGCTGTGAATCCATGCTGCCTTGGGTCCTGTGCCCCTCTGGCCTCTAGATACTCGACAGTTCTTTCCTTCAGAAGTGATTCCATCATTTTCCCTATCACTGAGGTTAAACTAACAGGTCTGTAGTTTTCTGCTTCTGCCTTGCTCCCACTTTTGTGAAGGGGAATCACATCTGCCCTCCTCCAGTCCTCGGGTACCACCCCATCCTCCCATGATTTGTTAAAGAGGGTAGTCAGTGGTGTCACTAGTTCTACCCTTAGTTCTTTTAGAATTCTGGGATGAATCCCATCAGGCCCCATTGCTTTGTACACCTTCAGTTTTAAGAGTTCTTTCAGAACCCTTTCTTCTGTAAATGGGCTGGTATCAACTTCTGTATCCAGAGTGTTTCTATTGTTTGTTTTAGGTACCTCCCCCTCTTCATTTGTAAATACTGAGCAAAAATATTTGTTTAGTATCTCTGCCTTTTCACAGTCACCCTCTGCCCACCCCCCTTTATTAAGCCTCACTATCCCTCCCTTGGTCTTCCTTCGCTCCCTGATGTACCTATAAAAGGTTTTATCCCCCTTCTTAACTGAGTTGGCTATCTTTTCCCAGGTTTGGGCCTTTGCTGTTCTGACTGCCTTCCCAGCTTCCTTTTGCTTTAACTGATACAGTTCTCTGTCCTGCTCCTTCTGTGATTCCTTGTACTTCCTGAATGCTTTCTTTTTCTCTTGAACTTTCACTGCCACTTCCTTTGAGAACCATAGTGGTTTCTTACATCGTTTTGTTTTGTTTATTTGCTTCACACAAAGGCTTGTTACCTCTGTGATGGCAATTTTTATTATTCCCCATTGTTCTTATACCCCTCCATCCTGCCCATTTGCTAGTGCATTCCTTAGGCACTCACCCATTTTGGCAAAGTCAGCCCTCCTAAAGTCCAGTACTTTTGCCTTTGTATGGCTTGACTCTATTGCTGTGTTTATTGTGAACCATACTGTTCGATGGTCGCTAGTTCCCAGATGGCTACCACTTCACATCTGTGATCCTCTCTCCATCTCCATTTGAGAGAACCAGGTCTAAGATTGCTCCTCTCGAGTGGGTTCCAATACTAGTTGTCTGAGGCATGCCCCTGTAGGGCATCTAGAATAACCCACTCTTGAAGTGGCTGCTGCAACTGCACTCCAGTTAACATCTGGCATATTCAGATCACCCATCAGCAATATCTCCCTTTTCTGCCATTCTAAGTATACTTTCTATCATTTCCTTGTCCATTTCCTCCCCTGAGAGGGGTCTGTACAACCCCTGTGCGGTTTGGTGCCTTTGCCTGTCTCAAATTGACCTACAGTGCTTCTTCTCCTCCCTGTTTACCCTTTGTTCTGTTGCTTTGATTCCTTCCCTTATGTAAAGAGCTACTCCTCCTCCTCTTTTACCCTCCCTGTCCCTCCTGTAGATAGTGTATCCTGGTATGTTTACGTCCCAGTCATGGTTTTGTGTGTACGATGTTTCTGTGACTTCCACAATATCCAGATGTTCCTCCTCCATCAAGGCCACTAATTCAGGAAGCTTGTTACCCAGACTACAGGCATTGAAACTCATTGCTCTCCATTTTTTTATGGCTTTACCTTCTGTTGCAGCATCCCCCACTGACCTTTCTACCTCGGTCTTTTTCTCATTTAGTACGCTGTTTTGTAGGGAGAGGCTGGGATTTTCCTGCTGCTTATTAGTGCCTCCCCCCTTGACTAGTTTAAAAGCTTGCCAATGAAGCATTTAAACTGATTGCTCAAAAGACTTGTTCCATTCCTGGACAGATGCAGACCATCCTGCCAGTATAGGCTGGTGTCCCTCCAGGTGGAACCCCAGTCCCCAATGAAGCCAAACCCCTGTGCTCCACACCATTTTTTCAACCATTCATTAATCTGCATGGTGCAAAGTACCCTTGCCTCACCCATGCCATTGACAGGCAGCACCTCTGAGAAGGATACTGTGTGTGTTACTTGTCTTAGGCCCCTCCCCAACTCTATAAAGTCCTCCTGCACTGCTCTAATCTCATGATGAGCCAAGTCATTTGTCCCTAGGTGGACAATGACGTCCAGCTCAGACTCCCGTGCAGCTGTTCTTATGATCCTGAGGATGCACTTCCTGTCCCTCCAAGCCATGGCACCAGGCAGGCACCTTACTTCAGTTTTCCTGCTCCCCCCAGTTCTATCCCCCTAATAACTGAGTCCCCCACCAGGAGCTGCTTCCTTTCTCTGTGGTGTCCTCTGCCTCCTTCCTGTGGGCCTCCCTTGTGACAGTTGTCCTCAGCCTCCTTAATCTCCTCTGCGGGTGCTTCCATAGGAGAACTATGCTCCCCCAGAATGGTGTATGGATTGTGGAGTGGAACAACTGACTGGGTGTGCCTCTGTTCCACCATCCTCACCCTCCCTGAGCCCACTGTGGTCCAACTGCTGTGCTTTCTTCGCAACCTCTGAGGTAGTGGTGGTGGCTCTGGTGCTCCCTGGATGGGGGAGTTTCCCTTCCTACTGTCCAGTGTGGCCTGGGGAAAGGTTCTCTTACTACTGTCCAGTGTGGCCTGAAGACGGGCAACTTCCTCCTTCAGGGCAGAGAGTTGTCTGCAAATAGGGCAGCATCTCAGCCTCCAGAAAGACTCCCGGAAGACTGCTGTCCCACAGCCATTACATTGCACTACTCCCCACATGTTTATCTACTTTTGTGTGTGTGTGTGTGTGTGTGTGTGTGTGTGTGTGTGTGTGTGTGATTGGTTTGATATATAGAAATATATATATTATACAGTGTGTATGCTTATATTGTCAGTGCAGTGTGCTAGAGAGGATATGACAGTGATATGCACCTTGCACTCTTGAGGAAATGATGTCATAACCCCAGGTATAAAGAAACTTTCCAGGGGTGGGTGGGGTGAGGTGGGCAGGGGTTGGGCCTAAACTGTGCTCTCACGAAACATTCAGCTAAAAGCTCTGACCCACCGCCATGATGAGTGCCTTCCTGTCAGCAAGATGCCCTACACAACAATTTGACAGAGAAAATACCCTGCTAATCAAACAGAGAAAATCCAGACATCCAAGTCAGACACAGGTAAACCTCCCCAGCCCCAAAACAGCCTGGTGATTTGTGCTCTGAAAGCAGTCAGCCCCAAAATAAGTCAGTGACCAGGACGGACACAGTAAACAGTATTCCGTCCCTCGGGGTTTAAACTCTTCCTGCACTGAAAATCTTAACAATTGTAACAAAAGTAAAGCAAGATCCACCTCCCTCTGTTGCTTGAAAGACTGTCTTTCCTGATAATTCTAAGTTCCTTATTTCACCTTTCAGTTAGAAGTAGCCTCCACCTGCAGAATATCTGCTACAAACCAAAGACAATTGTAAGGTTCACCTCCCTCTGTTGTGAGCACAACTCGCTTTCTTGCAAATCCTATGTTCAGTATTGCAGCTTCCAGCCAGAGGTAGCTTCACCTGAAGAAAATTAGCTGTTCTGAGTTTGAGAAACACTAGGTGAACCACTTTCCCCCTAGACACTCCTCAGTTTTTATCGCCCCTTCACACGACATGTGAGTTTCTTGCAGAAGCATCACCTTGAATGTTCACTCTCTTAACCTCTGACAGCACTTACTTGTGCTTGTGTACTAATTTTAGGCCATTTACATTCCATGTAGAAAGTTTCACAGGGCTACCCATGGTCATTTATGTAGACAGACCTTTCAAGTACAAGTGTAGTATGAAACTGATGCCAAAAAGCACTGTGTCTTGCTATTGACTGCAAATCTTTAATCCCAACCAAAAAGTCAACATTTTCCCCATGACATTGCCCCCCCCTCCCCCATTCCCCCCCTTTCTAAACTTTAACCAACTTTCAGTCCTTACCAACAGGGCATGACCGAAAAAGCAGATGTCACCCCCCCATCCCAGGTGACCAGGCTTCCAAATGCCCTGTCAGCCTTCCCCTTCAAATTGATGGCATCTAATAGGCTGTGACTGGGCATCTTGCTACATCCCTTCAACTGGGGTAGCCTGTGCCCCCACCCACGGACTAATTGTAACTTCAGTCCCTCACTATATGAGAACAGAACTATTTAAAAACAGGGTTCCCCTCTGTTGTGCACCTGTATGCATGCATCTCTCTCCCACCCAGGTCCAGAGTGAATGGAAATGATTAGATTAGGTCATGCTGGTAAGCCTATCACAGCTATACTACCAACAAATTATACTCATCAATCCACTCCAGTTAGGCTGTGGGGAACCCAAGATGCACCAGGTGCCATACCAGATGTCTGCTATTTTGCAACTTTGAACCATCAGTATCCCTCTGGATGGGTGCCAGACATGGTAACCATCACCCTGTAGAAAGAAAAGCACAACACAAAGTACCACAGTATTGCACAGCAGTTTACCACCATAGAAACGAGAGGCAGTGCAGGATTAAGATCATGTCCAGCAGGCCAGCGGCATAAGCTGCTGACCCCCAGGGCAACTAACTTCATCCTACATGCACTGCTCCCCTTAGTTCCCTACCCAGCGAGTACCATGTGTGGTGGAGAGGTCAGGCTGGCTGCTGGGCCCCCCCGGGCCAATTTAAGTAGTATCTCATGCAAATGCCATATGCAGCTAACATTTGCTCCCAGGTCTAAGAGCAGGGGCCCCGTCCTCACTCTCTCTGTCAGGAAGTATCACCACAGTGCCCCCTGTCCAACACATCATTCCTTCCCTTCAACCAGATCTCCCAGAGTCACCTTACTGAGTCCTGGGATGAACACTCATCCCACTTTAGCAGTCAGATTACCTGAACTCAATAGTAATCCACGGCCCGTTGTTACCCATGTCCCTATGCATGGTTGGGTTGCTTTGTGTTGATGGTTGTGGTGTTAAGTGGGGAGCACAAAGGATATTCACGGAGAGGGTCAGAAGTCCCGAGCCCGACCACCAAGGGTACGTCCTGGTACCTTTAATGTCCAGCAATCATTAAAAGAACTTCAGTAGTGCATAAAGTATCATGGCCCTCTGTATCGAGCCCATGGGCCCTGCCCCCCCACCGGTGAACATAATACAAGCCACACCACTTCATGCGGTTGGTCAGGCCTTTCTGAAACTTACCTCATGGTCGCATTCTCAGCATAGGTCCAGGCCTCTATTATGACCACATGGCCATGTGTAGCACTCAAATGCAGGCCATCAGTCCATCTCCCCAGGAGTGCAGATCAATCTGTTACATGGACACAGACACAGTAGCCTTCCATGTTACTGGCTGTTTAACACCACTGTACCCTGCTTTCTTAGCAAAGGATTAAAATATAATGTAAGGATACTCATCTGACTGCTGCTGGACTGACCTAGGGAAGAGAGGCCCCCCCTCATGTTTATTTTTTTTTAATTCATGTTTATTGCTTATTTTGGCACACTTACAAATCTTATAGATTACTTTCCACATTGAAGAGTCCATGCATTAAAGACATTGTAAATACAACACATTTTTCTTTATCAGCATTGGAGTTTGATCATGGTGTATCCATACCCTCTCCCCCCTACCTCAGTATTCTAGATAACCTTGGATCCCAAAGCTTCATTATTCAGTCCAGTGGGCTGCATGCCAAAACACCCATGGGGCCCACTGCAGTGTAAAGTTTTGCACCCTGTTATTGATCATGTGGGTCAGTTCTTCCATATTTTGTATCTCTAGGACTATAGAGATCCACTGCTGTTGCGTGGAAGGGTCAGGGAACAGCCAGTTCCTAGTGATGGCTTTATGTGCAGCCGTAATCAGGATGTTCCATAAGTAAACCCCATCCCTCCCTCTTACCTGTCTAGGTAGTAGACCCAGCACCATTTGCTTAGGGTCTATGATCTCTTTTAAAGTAAATATGGTTTTCAGACTTTGTATAATGCCCTCCCAAAACCCGGCCAGCTTAGGGTACTGCCAAAATACGTGAGAGTGGTGGGACTGCATTTCCTGACAGCCTCTCCAACATGTAACTATACACTCTTTGTCCCATTGGGTTTTAATTACAGGGGGTTATGAAATATCTAACTTTGACCTTCCACTCAAATTCCCTCCACATGGGGGAGTAAGTTGTCTTAATACCCTGGACCCAGAGTGTCTCCCATTCCCTGTCCAGTATCTGTTCTCCAAATTCAGTTTCCCATTTACCCTTAATAAGTTTAGTGGAAACCCCAGCCATATTCCTCAAGGCTCTATATATGGCTGAAATGTGACCCTTCTTTCTCTGTAGGCTTAATATCTCATTAATTATTTGGCCTATTTCCCCCTGGAGTGGTATACTCAGTAGATCTTTGTTTCAAAACCTGTATGTGTGCCCTAACTTGTAGGTATCTAAAGTGATCCTCTTGCCTCAAGTGGAACCTCTCTCTGATGCGCCCAAACTCTTGTATGTCAGGGTCATCCATAAACTGTTGGAATGTAATTAATCCCAGTCTGCCCCATCTTCATAAGGTCAGATCTTGTCTGGGGGGCGCGAATGTGGTGTCTCAGGCAAGCCATCTCAATGGCCACAACTTCCTTGTGAGTTTGTGCTTAACCCACAGCCTCCTCAGGGCCTGCAATGTGTTCAATACCAAGAATGGTGAGGTGTTGGAGTTCTCCTGCTTCATTTCGGGATCTGAGGCTCTAGCTCCAAGAGGTGTCCCCCCCAACCCGAGCCCAGCACCTCTAGTGTCTTCCAGTGTGCCTTGTATTTATTGGCCAAACACAACAAAGCCCATCTTAATTGGGTTGCCAGGTAGTAGTCCTCCAAATTAGGTACATTCTCCCCCTCCCTTGTCTTTTATCACTTGACATAATTGTATTTTTAATTCTGGGTCTCTTTTTATTCCATATATATTGTGAAATAATTCTTTGCCAAGTCTGGAATTGGTTATGATGTATCCTTAGAGGCAAACACTGGAAGAGATAAAGATACTGGGAAGAATACTCATGGTCACTGATTGAATCCTGGAATATAAAGAAAGATTCGGGAGTTCCCATTTCCTTATGTCCATCTTTATATGGTGTACCAGGGGCTCATAGTTAAGCGTAAACACAGAGATGAGATTCTTGGGGATCTGGGTCCCTAGATATTTTATCTTTTGGAGGCTCCATTTCTGTGGGATTAATTGTACACTTTGGGAGGAGGTGTAAAAGAATTTAAGGACTTCCATCTTATGTTTTTTAAGGGCATACCCCGAGTATTGACCAAATTTATCTAGTATCTCCCATAGTCTGGGGATGGATTTATCTGGGTCGGACATGTACAGGAGGACATCATCTGCATATAGAGATATTTTGTGTTCCTCCTCTCTGATTCAGATCCCCCCAATATCAGGATCCTCCCTAATGGTCTGTGCCAGGAGCTCAATATACAGTGCAAAAAGCAGGGGTGAGAGTGTGCCCCTCCCCAGATCAAATCTTTGTGAAACTCCCTCATTAACCCTCACGCACAGCTGATTGGATGCATGCAGAGCCTTGATGGCCCCCATAAAGGCAGGGGGGAACCCATCCTACCCATGACTGTGAATAGGAAGCTCCAGACAACCCTGTCAAATGTCTTTTCGGCATCCAGACTCATGATACAGGCAGGGTTATATTGTTTATTTATGATGTCAATTATATTTATAGTGCTTCTTATGGGGCTTGCCTTCCTTCTAGAAATCCTGTTTGATCCTAATGTATTAAGTCTGGCAGGATGGGGTTAAGTCTAGCTGCCACTATGGCTTTAAAGATCTTATAATCTAAGTTTAACAGGGATATTTATTTATTTATTTGCTTTTGGTAACCGGGTGAGTGCACTAGGCATAGCAATGCCTATTTTCAGGCACGACCCGGGAGAAGACAGTTTAAAACATACAAGATGAAGCATACATGTGACGCAGCACATGATATTGGTGAAACACAGTGAGAATGCAGGCAGCAAAATACAACTGGAACAATAAATTCAAAGAGTAGGTCACATTTGGAATATTTAGAGGAAGTGTTACAATGGAGGCAAAACTAGAACTACACCTAGGTAGCATACACAACTAGAGTTAAACAGTGAGTGAAACAGGCATTAGCAAAGAAAGGTTTATACACAACAAAGTACAGTAGTGCCAAATTAAGGATGAGATGATAAGAGAGAGGGAGAGGAGGAGAGAGGGAAGGGTGAGGGGAGAAAGAGGAGGGGAGGAGAGATGGGTAGATAGGGAGGTGGTGAACGAGGTGTAGAAGAGGAAGGTAATATAGTGAGAGAGAGGGGAGATGATGAAGTCTAAGGTGGATTAAAGCAGGTACATTGGCTGATTGTTTGTAGATGTTCCCGGTGCCATGTTTTAAAGCTAGCATGGGTAGGTGCTCCACGAATATTTGGAGGTAACGAGTTCCAGTATTTTGGGGCCATATGTGCAAAGGCGCGAGCCCATATTGGTTTTACATCTGGGAATGTGAAAGGGGGCTAGGTCGGCAGATCAGAGCTCATAGGAGAGAGGTTGTGAGTGGAGCAGACAGGAGAGTGAAGATGGAATGCCAGTGCGGACAGTGTTATCAATAAGTGACCCAAGGGATTGGAGCCGATGGCCAGAGGGGCAAGGCCAGTTAAGGTCAGAATAGAGTTGGCAATGGTGTGTGAAATGAGGGGATGCAGAGGCATACCAGCAGATATTGTTATAGGTGGTGTCCCACTTATGGAGGGAGGATTTAGAGGCAAATAGATACATGACTGATCCATAAGCCAGGGCAGGGAGCAGAAAGCCTTGAGCCACAGCAAGTCTAACCGAAGGGGTAAAGGCATAGCTGGTCTGGTAGGCACCACCTAATCTTGCATTAACAGATTTTCAGGTGTTGTTTATGTGTAAGTCAAAGTTAAGGGATTCATCCAGAGTGATGCCCAGGTATTTGAAGGATTTGGTGCTGTTAAGTGTAGAGCCGTTGGCACAGGTGATTTTTAGGGCATCAGAGTTTACTTTGAGTGTGGCGAGCAATCCAGAGAGCATAGAATGCGTCTTACTAATGTTAAGAACGAGTTTATTCTCTATCAGCCACGACTGAATGGACGAGAAGTCTGAGTTAAGAGGTTGGTTGACATCAAGTGAGTTCCTAGCACTGTGATAAATTACTAGGTCGTCTGCATAAAGAAGGGTTGAGCAGGTTGAAGCAAGCGGCGGGATGTCATTAATAAAAATGGAGAAAAGCAAGGGGCCAATTATGGAACCCTGGGGCACTCCAACATGGATAGATGAGGGATCAGAAGAGGCAGAATTGAAGACAACGGTCTGCTTTCTACCGGACAGGTAAGTGTCAAACCAGGCTACTACATCAGTAGAGAAACCGAGGAAGTGAAGTTTGGAAAGAAGGAGGGAATGGTTTACCAGGTCAAAAGCTTTCATTAAATCAGTGAAGATAGCACCTGTCAGGAGGCCAGAGTCCATAGCAGAAAAGATATCATTAGTGAGTTTGAGGAGGGCAGTAGACATACTGTGCCCCTTGTGGAAACCGTGTTGAGAGCTAGACAAGAGGTTGTGCTTCTGCAGGTAATCAAGGGTTTGTGTTGCCACAAGCTTTTAGAGGATTTTGCTAAGGAGGGAGAGGATAGCTATAGGACGATAGTTCGAGATTAGTTTGGGATCACCCTTTTTTGGAATGGGGGTGACTCTGGCAATTTTCCAGATGTTGGGGACTGAGCCGTGACGTAGAGATAGATTGAAGATTTTGGTAAGGGGAGAGGCTATAAACGAGGCGGCGATCTTTAGAAGCCTAGGTTCCAGCCCATCAGACCCTGCACTGATGTGGTCTGGGGCTGAGAGGAGAAGCCTCAGAACTTCAGATTTTATAATATTCCAGAACCTGAAGGGGGGATGTGTGAATTGAGGTTTAATGTTGTGGTTGTACAAAGAGGCGCGAGTATTAGGGAATGAAACCTGGTAACTGGTGAGGTCCGAGAAATGGTGGTTAAAAGAGTTGGCTATAGTAGTAGGATTATTGCAATGTATGCCGTTAATCAGCATGTCATTTGTATGTGCTGTTTGATTTGCTCCAAGGAGGGTTTTTATTGTAGCCCAGAATTTTTTTGAGTCCCCCGCTGCTTTGGTTAGCAGATTTTTACAGAAGGAGCTTTTAGCTAGTTGAATTTGCCTTTTGCATATATTTCTCTGGGCTCGGTAATTATTATAGTCAGCCAGTAGCTCAGTGGCTTTGAAGCGGCACCACACTTTATCCCTGGACCTTATCAATGCAAGTAGGTCTTTAGATGGGTCTATACAACCCACATTCCTGTGGGTCCTTACCTTCCTTGGGTATTACTGAGATTGTCATGTAGCTCCATAATGGGGGCACCACCTCCCCCTCCGTCCAGATCTGATTGTAGATGTTGTTCAGCAGGGGCACCATTTTGGGTGCAAAGGTTTTGTAGAATTCACTGCTGAAGCCATCAGGGCCTGGGCACTTTCCTACCTTTAGGTTTTGTATAGCAAGCCCTATCTCTGCCTGAGAAAGTGGCGCCAGCAGTGTCTGTAGTTGCATCTTCCCAAGCTTAGGCAACTTTAGGCATCCCAAAAATTCCCCTGCCTCTTCAGCGTGAGAGGCTGCTTGTGGTTGATATAATTTTTGTAATAAGCTACGAAGGAGTCGGCTATCTTCTCCCATTTATGTGATATTTGTCCACTATCCGGGTGTCGTAAACCCGTGATATTGGCTCTGGTGTTTTGCTGCCTCAGGCGGAAAGCCAGTTGTCTAGTTGCTCTAGGACCTCCCTCAAAGTGTGACTGCTTTAAATAATGAAGGGCTTTCTCAGTTTCAAACCTGTTTAAATCTTGAATTTTCTTTTTAACCTCTAATTTCCCTTTCTCTTAGTCTACAGAACACTTGTTTCTGGAGCCCCTCCATTGTCCGCAAATGCTCTCTTAAATTATCTAACTTTTTCTTTCTCTCTCTTTTTATGTGGTGCTATGGATATCAGTTTCCCTCTAATCATTACCTTGACAGTGTCCCATAGTATCTGTGGGGTTGTATCGGGGTTTCTGTTTGTTTGAATGGTTTGCTCTATCACTTGTTTAACTGCCTCCCTTACCTCTTCCTCCTTTAGCAGGCTCGCATTCAGGCACCCCTGTATTGGTTTCCTTGGAAGCTGTAGGTCCAAGGCTGCCAAAAGAGGCTGGTGATCTGATAGGGTCACAGTGCCCACCCACACTGACTCAAAGACTGGCAAGGCCTTAGAATATGTGAAAAACATATAAATCCTGGTGTATATTTGTATGACCACTCAGGTCCACCTTGTAAATGAGCTACGCTCAATGATGTTCGCCTGACTAAATAAAGATTTTGATTGATTGATTTGATTGATATTTTGTATCTAGGTGAACAGTAGGTGAAATCTTTTGTTCTAGGGTATTTCATTCTCCAGACATCTGCCATCCCCACCTCCCTCATTAACGTGGTTAACTGCTTAGTTATCCTGTTATTTGGTGCCTGGATACCTGAGGTGGAGTCCAGCATTCTATTCAGAACAATGTTCCAATCTTCTGCTATGATGGTTCCTTTTGCTTTCTCAGCTATTGCCTTAAATAGTTCTATGTAGAAGGTTATTGAGGACCCTGAGGAGCATAAACATTTATCATTGTAACCTGAGTGTCCTGAATCCTACTCATTACCATTATGAATCTGGTACCACCATCCACCACCAGCACCTCCTCCTCCTCCTCCTCCTCCTCGAAGGGGAGAGAGGCTGACAAGAGAATCATCACTCCCCTCTTCCTCCCTCCAGGCAGAGAGGCATGGTAGAGGCCCAGAAATCTTTTACTTTTCAATTTTAGGGCTTCCACAGGGGTCAAATGGGCCTCCTGTTTGAAGTTAATATCACATTTCTGATCCCAAATAAATTTATGTAGTTGTTTCCTCTTAATGGGGTGATTTATCCCATTAATGTTGTATGATAGTACTTTTGTTTTAACTTTTGTCATCATTATGCTCATTTAATAAGACAGTCTGCTTGTCTCCCCGATCCTCTATACAAATCCTTACCCCCCTTTGGTTCCTCCCATCCTCATTTTGCTTTCCATTGGCCCCCTTTTCTCCCCCCCTTAATAGACTCTTCAATTCCAAATCCATTTGTGTGCCTCCAAATGCAAAAAGAATCCCAATATTGAGGAAAGAATAGTAAAAATCCATTAACACATTTCAGACTTGGCCCACTAGGTGGGAGTGTAAACACATGAATAGCCACATACCAGTTCTCAAACCAACAGGCACTTAACAAACCAGTGAACTGTTGTAAATTATGTGTAACTGATGTCTGAGGTAGGTCCCCTTCCAGACTCCTCCGAGTCTTAAGGTGGTCTCCCAACTTCCGACCAAAGTTCTCTGTGGATCTCTCAAAATTAACTGTCATTTCTGTCACATTCTGCAGTTCAGATATCTCTGTGGTTAATTCTCCTAAGCTCCATTAGGGTGTGTTGAATTCCTGGGTCATCCCATCTGTTTTCAGTTGGGTTGGTTTGTGCCACTTTCGGAGCACTTAGCCCATTTTGGTAGTGTGTGGGCAATGCCTAACCAGAGGACTAGTTTGGGGTTCAAACCCCTGCCTCTGAGGCAAGACTAACATCAACATTAACAAACCTGTTATTGAATAACATTATCTCTATGCAGCCTCCCCCCCATCAAGCCCATCTCATGTCATGGGGTGAGAGGACCCCCTTCAGGAGTACCAGCTCAATTTCCCCATTTTCCTAGCAATATTAGGCACCCACCCTCCTTTTTTATCTGGGCTTCTCCTTTCTCCCTCTTCAAAAAACACAACGCCCCTGTATTGTGAAGCCGACATATTGGGGGCCCGTTCCTTTCTTCATTTTTTAAAGTTCCCAATATCATTAGGAGTAATTGACCAGTGTCTTTTAGTATTGTGTTCAGAGAAATCCGACTTTGTCATTGTTTTTAAGAGTCTCCCTGATTATCGGATCCTTCTTCCCCAGGCTTCACTACCTCCCTTTCCCATTTTTAAATCAAACCCCATCCCCTCTTATACAATCACATATCCCTGCTATTGAGCAGGGTAAGCCCCCTCCCTCGTTGTGAGATTGAAAGAGAAAAGAATGAGAGAAAAATGAAGAGAAGGGAAACAAATCTAGGGACCCCCAACAGATGCAGCGAGGATCAGTCAAGAGGCAGGAAGGTGGGAGCAGGAGGAAAGCCCTGGCCATATGATCCCCTGTTAGAACCTCTGGTAGTAAAATTCATACCCTATGAGTCTGTAGTCTTAACCTCCGCTCCCCCCCTTCGCAAACGTTCCGGGTTCTATGCAGACTCCCCCAACAGTACCTCTGCATTTAATATCCAGTTTGTGAAAACTGACAGTTCGGTCAGTAGGCAATGAAGAAGAGTTATTCTACTTCAGGTTCTCAGGTCCCACATTCTTGTGCAGACTTCTCCCACTGGGTTCCCTGGTCCAATAGACTCTGGGCGGTGATTCTTGCCAACTGCACGGGGGAAATATATAGCTTCAGAAGGGAGCAGACATTGGCTTTCAGGGTGGTGTTCTGCATCAGTCTATCCTGGTTGATTTTTTTCCCGCCTTGCCGGGCAACCGACCAGGCCAATCGCAGCAGTTCTTTTTCCAATCACTCTCTAGACAGTGATGGTACCAAGATCCCTTGTGCTTCCAGGAAGCCAGAGACAGCCAATAGAGACTCAAAGACCTTTACTCCCTGGTTGGTCTCAACTATTAATCTAGCTGGGAACATTATCTGGGCATTCAAGTTTTTTTGCTCGAAGCTGCTTTAATATCAACCACATGGCTCATCTGCTTTCCTGAACACTCATGGTATAGTCATTATCCACAGTGATGCTGTAATTGCCAAAGGTTATCGAGCGCACCTTCCATGCTCTTCAGATGATCTCTTCTTTAGAGGCATATGAGGTGAGCCGAGCCATGAAGGATCATGGGCGGGCATTGGGGTTGAGTGGCTTTTGTACTAAGGATCGGTGTGCCCGGTCCATAGACAGGTCGAGATCTTCAGGAAGCTTTAAGGAGTCTCTCAGCACCCTCTGTAGAAAAACGATCACATCCGTGGATCCTTTTTTGGCACCCTCCGGGATGCCATATACGTGTATGTTCTGGCGCTGATTGTGCCCCTCCATATCATCCAGCTTAGCCATCAGCTCCCTCTCCCTGGCCATCAAGTACAGCAGCAAATGGTCATGCCGATCAGTTTGATCCATCGTGTTAACCAGGCTCAGCTCTCGTTGGTCTGTCTTATGCTCAATTTTGTTGATGTCCACTCTCAGTTCTGCTAGACCTACATCTATCTTTGTGACAGTTTTAGCAGTGTGTATAATGGAGACCAAAAGCTGCAAGCAGTTTTCTTCAGAACCATCCGAGAGCACCATGCTGGCCTTCTCCTCTGGTGTCCTGGTTAGTAAGTTGGATTTTTCTTGGTGTTGTAGCTTTTGTACTGGAGTCTGGCTGTTCTTGGTCATGTTGGCTTTCAATCTGGTGGTTCCTGCTGGCGATTGCATGTTATTCGGTGGGTAGATGCCGTTAGATTTATTCTGGGCTTAGGAGCTAGAGAAGTCAAGCTGCCATTCAGATGCTGATGTCACCGGAATTCCCCCCTCCCAATCTTTGATTCTTCCTGGATCCATCTCTTGGCTTCCAAGTAGTTCAAGAAAAACTTCGGTGGCTTTCCAGGGTGATCCACACGGAGCTTCATTGGATAGAATAAGGCAAACAACCACCCAAGGATATGCAGCTTAGATTTAACATTGTTGAATTTTTGCTGCTTTATTGGGAGTTCTCAACTGTAATCTTGCTATATAGAGACCCTCAAGTTTTCCACCAGGATAGCCCCTTGTTTCTTAGCTGTGTTGAAGACAAGTTCTTTATCCATAAATTGAAGGTATTTGATTAAGCAGTGTCTTGGCAGGTGCCCAGCCTTGGGGGGGGGGGGTCCCATCCCCCACTCAGTGTACCCTTTCAGTTTCAAACTGTGAGGCCTCTGGCTGTAATTGAGGTGTTTGACCAGCCAGTTCTGCAGACCCAAGGCAGGCTTCCTCCCTTTCACTCCTCCAGGAGCCCCATGATCCATAGGTTGGAGTGGTGGGATCTGTTCTCCTGTTCATCCACCAGCCCCAAGAGTTCCTCCACTACAGCCTTCATCTTGTTCTGCTCCACAGGTCACTGAGTCAACCAAATCCTCCAGGTTTCTTTTCCGCTGCTGCAGCTCCACAATTTGTGTGGTGTGGGTGCTGGAGGTCTCTGATAAGCCGGTAACCACTGACTGGAGGTGCACTATGTGCACTGTTAAATTAGTAAACCCAGCTCTTATCTCAGTTTGCATCTTAGCGAGAGTGCCCAGGACCCCCACCAGAGAGCATTCTAGATTAGCCATGCTGCACTTCTCCTCTGCGGCTGTTGAGGTCTTCTGTCGGGTTCGGATTTCTGGGCCCACAAATAGCTCTTTTTGGCCCCCAATGTTTCAAAGATGAGTTTTGACTGCTAGCTTTTTGGTTTGTTTGTTGCCTTGGATTTAGTTGTGCTGCTGCTGTTGAGTAGGTCTGTCCCTTATTAGGAAGTCTGCAGGCAAGATCATTTTCAAAGACGATGTCCAGGGAGCTCAGCTAGTCCCTGACCACCATCATGGCAGTGCAAGCCATGCCCCTTGAATTGTAATAATGAAGTTCAGTGATGTGTCTTTTATATGAACTGAATGAATCCTTCTATGGGATTCCTTTTAGTCACCACACATGTACCAATGAACGTTGACTTTTTTTAAAATTTTATGAGTATTCTGACTATGCTGTTTTGTATAATTTGTAATGGTGCTGTCCTGCTGGGCATGGATTCACACCATCATCTGTGTTGGTCTGAGTTCCCAGTGATTGAAAGAGTCAGCACTTTATCTGTCTGCTGTACGCATCCCTGTTTTGCCAGCTAACATGATAAACCAGTTTCAGACTAAGCCACACATGAGAATTTTTGCCATAAAATGAATGCCATCCTCTCCAGTGTACCAACTACCTGAAGAAACTACAAACGTTGCTGAAGTTATGTTTATCACACGTCTTTGCGTATAGTTGACACTGTTTGTGCTTGTCTCAAACTGAAATGTTAACTTATGGCACAGTAGATATTATTATTATTCTTTTAATGGGCTAACCAGCGAGGCTAATTCCACAATAAGGATAGGACATAGTGGTAAGCACTTGAGAGAGAAAAACTTCAGAAAAAAGTCACTGAGGCAGCATTAATTCTTAGTGCATATTTGCTATTTATTTAAAGTGTGAAACCCAGAGGCTGGAACAAGCTAACCCCAGTGCTTCAACTGGCAGGGGGTCTTCGTCGTCTCCAAGATGGTTTATAGAGGACCATGACCAGGAGTGATTGGAGCAAAGTAACCCCCCCCCAAAAAAAAAAATAATAAGTAGCACTAACCTTTTTCCAGTGGATGTACTGCTCCCTTATTAGATTTCCAAAGAGGGAGAGAGAGAGAGAGAGAGAGAGAGAGAGCAATTAGACATCAGGAACTATACAGAATTGGCCAGGGAAGGAGGAGTAATGCCACATAACAGGGATTACATGGAACAAGTCAGAGATGCCACTCACCAGCATCCTTGGTGACCAAGATGACATGCCAGTCAACATGGCTAGTGTGTGTCATGGTAGGATACAGGGATTAATATTGGTGAGAAAGATAAAAAAGAAAAAACAAAAACAGCATTATGCATTTGTCATTTTGAGCTGATCTTCTCACATCACATCAGTTTCTTGCTCATTGTAATGTTTCATGGAGTACTGTTAATTACTGTGTCCACTCTTCACCCTTTTGCCAGGCAAAATACAAAGTGTTCACTGTTGGAGCAGTGAGAACTGACTGAATTGTTGTAATAGCTGAGGGAGGTGCCTGTCATGCTCATAGCACAGCACCGCAGCACTGGCGTACTGGTATAACAGCTGAGGGAGCTGCTTGACATGCTGGCAGCACAGTGGGAGCTGCACAGGGCACTAGACAAATAGATCAGCAGCTGGTAGGGGTGCTACTCATGCTGATAGCCCATTGCTGGCTCAGTGTACTAGCTGGTGGAGCTGCTTTCCATGCTAGTAGCTCGGTGCTGTAGTGCTGACCAAGTACTGTTGCAGCAAGGGGAGCCATTTACCATGCTGATAGCCTAACGCTGAAGCGCTGATCCAATAATGTATCAGCAAGGGGAGTTTACTGTGCTACTAGAACAACTTTGCAGTGCTGGGCCAAAAGTGCCCAAGCAGGGGGAAACTGCTAGTCCAGTGCTGCAGTGTGGTCAGAAGTGTAGCAGTGTGCTTATAGACTAGCACTTGCAATGATGGCCCAGTAGTGTAGCCACATGGGGAGGCATTTACCAGACTGCTAACCCAGCGCTGGCCCAATAGTGTGGCAGCAAGTGGTGCCATTCACCATGCTGCTAGCCCAGTGAAGCAGCGCTGACCCAATAGTGTAGCAACAAGGGGGAAACATTTAGCATGCTGCTAGCCTAGTGCTGCTCACTGGCCCAATTGTGCAGCAGTAAGGGAATACATTTAGCATGCCGCTAGTCCAGTGCTGCAGTACTAGCCCAATAGTGTAGTAGCAAGGAGGCTGTTTACCATCTTATTCAACTTCAGTTTGTGAAAAGGAATCTGGAACGACATACTGCAGTCTTGTGTAAATTTTCAAACTAATGGTTAGCATGTACATTCCCCCCATGTTCCCTTCCCACTAACGTATACCTTGAATGAACTCAGGGGAACCTGAGGGGAAAAAAAATAAAATAAAGTCACAGTCATGGAGAGAAGAGGCAACAAAGAAAGCACACATAAAGCCAAACCTGTCAGTGACAGATTGCTCTCACTGCTCTCTCTCTCCCTCAGCCCCTTTCAATATGAAACAGCCACCAAAATAATATGGGAGGGGGGCCGTGAGCATAACAAAATGAGAGAAGAGTAGCTTCTAATAAACGCTGCCCACTCTGCAACATAAACAACAAGCATTTGTCAATGCCGAATGTTTGCTTGCTGGCATTGGCACTGGTAATGTAGGAGTTCGAGAGACACATAATAGGAATGGCAGTGAAGTAGTGAACTGAAGCCAACCCCACCACCACCCTGCAGAAAAAGTGAAGTCGCGAGCATGCATAGAAACTGCGCAGTGCACACCCATAATGTAATTAGTTCAGGGATACTTTACAGCAGATTGTCAACGCAGGCATTTGGGGACCTCCGCTCATGAACAGTTTCACTGTGATTTTCTTACTTTGTCCCGAACACCCAATTTCCCACAGCGACCATGGATTTCTGCGCCGGAAGTGTGAAAACTCATTTTGGCCAGGGTGTGAGAAATGACAGCTGCACTGTTCATAAGGAGGTGTAGAAAAATGGCAGTGTTGAAAATCTGGACTGAAAATAGTTCAAATTCGTGAACTTATGAGGGTGTGTGGAAACTGCTCAATGGACACTTGTAACACAGTCATTTTATGGACTTCTGTCACCAAATTTTCAACACAGCCATTTTAAGACCACTGCTCATGAACAGTGTCACTGTGATTTTCTTAATCTGTCCCTAACATTGATTTCACACAGTGACCGTGCCATTGGACGCTACATGCACAAACACACATTTTGGGCAAGATATGAAAAATGACAACTGTACTGCTCATAAGGAGGTGTGGTAAAATGGCAATGTTGAAAATCTGGAGTGAAAATATTAAAAATTTGCGAAGTTACGAGCGTGCGTAGGAACTGCAAAACACACGCTCATAAAACAGTCATTTTTGGGGAATTTTTTCGGCAAATTTTCAACATTGGGTTTTGGGGGCCTACCTCATGAACTGTGACACTGTCATTTCATTACTGGGTCCCGAAAGGTGGTTCCACGCAGTGACCGAGAAATCACCTTTCGGGACCGAATAACAAAATGACGGTGACTGAGTTCATGAGGGGGGCCCCCAAAACCCCATGTTGAACATTTGGTGAAAAATTCCCCCAAAATGGCTGAGATATGCACCAAAGTTGAAAAAAAAATATTTATGCCATTATATAGCTTACCGGCATTTCTTCAGTTCACGGTCGGCTTTGAAGAGTGCAGGCGTATTCCGGTCCACGAAGATCATCACACTGGGATCCAGAGGTAAGTATGGGTCGAGGGGTGTGTGTGGGAGAGTGGATGCACAGGGGTGGGCATGGGGTGGGGGCAAGACAATCAATGAGGACCATTTTTGTTTTCAGGTGTTTTTTTCTTTTAGGAAGATGACACGGGACTTGTGCCATGCTCGGGTGAGCTCCCAGCATGGCAGCTGGAATTTTTGGGGGTCAGTGGAGTCGATGGGAGGATTGGGCACCCCTGTTGGCCATACAGACTTGTGCCACACTGGGGTGGGCTCCCAGCGTGGCAACTGGAAAATCTTTTTTTTTTTTTTTAGGAGGGCTATAAGCGGAGCCTATTAGGATCGGGGCACCCCATCACCATTCTAACTTTGCCATGCTGAGGTGGGCTCCCAGCGTGGCACCTAGAAGTCTGTTGGGGGAGGTGCAGACCTGATGGGGGATTGGGCACCCCTGTCAGCCATACTGTGTGCGGCAGGGAGGAGTGCATGAGCACGCTGGGGTGGCTTCCCAGCATGCTACTTGAGTGTTTGGGGAGGGGGGAACTTGAAGGGAGCTGTCTATGACAGCTGCCTTTAGGATGCAGTGCTGAGTTTAGGCACTTTGCATACTGCTTACGACACGTTACAACCACTGATTGCAATGGTTTTCTGCCTTCAACTGTATGCCACTGCCTCCTGAATGGCTGTTATAGACAGCTCGGACAGTCATTGGCACGGTACAGCTGCACCTGCAAAAGGGAGCAGGGCATTGGAAGTGGGGGAGGCACACCTACGAAAACTCGTATGGTGGCACTATGTATCTTGCACATGCATGCAAACAAACATAAAAATGACATTTATTTCACTTTACTTAGTGGGATGTAGCGGGGGGAGAGAGGATAAAGCACACATTCCACATTTTTATTACATGTTTATTATATTACATGTGCACTGATCTAACAGAAAGCTCAGAGGTTTAGAGACAGTGAAGCAGAATAAGGATGACACAGTAAGTGGCAATTGGGGATTTAAACCATGTTTCCATGTTCACAGCTCTGCACTGTCTTAAACCAAAAAAGCTTTCATGACAGTACAAAGAAACTGACAGCTGCCAATCACTAGCCATCAATACCATTAGATTTACATTATTTGTTTGTTGTCCCCCAACCCCACGGGTGCCCCATGCTACCAGTGTTGCCAGGATATATGTGTGTGTGTGTGTGTGTATGGGGGGGGGATTCGTACCTATATTTGAAACACCTCCTTACTTGTATATAACTCTTTATGAGTCAGCTTGTCCCTAAACTGAGGGAAATGGGTGTGCCTGTTGGGTTGTGAGGACAACACTAAAAAATACCCTGGTTCTGCTTCTCTGTCTCTAACCCCCTGATGTAATAAAAATGTGCGATGTGGCAGCATAAATCAAATCATTATCTGTCCCTCAAGAATGCATAAAGATTTGTGGCATGGAATGTGGAGCAACTTTTATGCAGCTGTAGAGTGCCCAGTGTAACTTTATTCTATTGTAGGTTGCATCACTTCTTTCCCATTACAATTTGATGGCTAATACTGCACCATAAAATATCTGTCATTTTTTTTGATGACCTGCATACTGAAGCTCTCCCCACAGGTTGTCACCAAATCTGAGGGATGTTGTAGAAGCTAATTGAAATGGGTAAGGCTACCAGGCATGAACCAGGCATAACAATAATAAATACACAAAAACACAAATAACTACAGAACTGCCAAAATTAGTGGTCCACTGTACACTACTGTATCTGATCATATGGGGTTCATACTGTAACCCCCCCCCAAAAAAAAGCAGAGACAAATTCAAAAATAAAATAGAAAGACACATAATTTAAAACTAAGTTCATTACCAGTGAAAGTAATTATTTGACATTTTGCTATATTACTAGATCTAATTTTAGTACATATAGAGCTGATGAACACCTTCAAGATAGGTTCTTTTCATTTTAATACTGCATTAAACCACTGTGAGGTGTGTAAATTTAGAAGAACCGAACTATAGGCTCGTATGAATACAACTTGACATTTCATTCAGGTCGTGGCTGTACTAAAAACATTTTTCTGACGAACTGTCTAATGAGCTGAATATCATGCCCTAACTAAGCACTATCTAATGAGCTGCTAATTGTTGGCTGGCAGGAGTGCTCATGTTTAACAATGCAACTAACTTCAGTTCAGTTCAGTGGAAGGTGTTCTATTCATTTCAGTCCCCTGACTAAAGCTGCAGTCCTTTATCAGCACATCAAAATCAATCAAAAAATCAAAATATTTATTCAGGTGAACACCATTGAGCAATGCTCATTTGCAGGATGGACCTGGATAGAACAAGGTCAAGGTACAATACATTTATATACAGTCAAAGCATATTCAATCAAAACAAAGAGCTTATAATCCAATTACAAGGTAATTAGGACAGTGACCCAAATGGGCTTGCAGCAGTTCGAAGCATTCACATGATGTAGACAACAAGTACACCACAATATTTGGTGAAAATGACAAGGGTACACGGTTAATAAATAACAGGAGATAGCAGACAATATCCTTACATACACCATCTAGTACAATGCCATGACAACCAGGGCATTCAGAACTGGAAGGGGGATACCATGGGTAAACTAGAGAAAGGGAGGAAGGGGGAATGGGGGAGGGGGAATGAGAGGTTCAGATGGTAAGGTGAAGGGCCACAATGACACTGGGAATACAAGGACATCGGGGCAAGGGGGACAGGTCTCAGCCAAGCGGATACAGAACTCCTACTACATACTTCCCACCACATAATCCTACCACATCCCCATCTATTTCACGTCAGAATGGCAGAGGGACTCTTTCTTTCTTTTTACCATCCTCCTATGCCTCAATAGCAGCAAAACCTGCTTTTGAAGACGTTGGCACACTAAAAACTGTATATTTTATTACGTTCAACTACTGTGCATCACTGACTGAATCCAGATCGCAAAAATAGAGTTGTTATAAGTAAAGCACAATATTTGTATCAGGAGTGCCTGTGGGTTTGATACATTGTTGCAACTGTTCTCTTTGACCTCTGAAACAGTGAAACATTTTAGATACAGTACTATAAATACAATGTTGCAATGGGAAGCCTTTGGTACAATGTATCAAGTTTCTGTGTGCGATACACTATATGAGCAAAACGTGTAGCAACTGTATCAGAATTTTAATTTATCCTCTGAATACATACAGAACAGTTTACAAAGTCATGTTGTCTGTTGCCCTTTTCACACACCCCTCCCACACAGTATGTAGAGCCTCCAACATGCAGTTTAATTTTTCAAGAGATGTGTTACCATTATTTTTAGTATTAATCTGTGTGCCATACCTCTCAAACTCCTGCATTACAAGTTAGGGACAAGGATTAACAAATAAGGAACAATAATAAAATTAGAGATGCAGCATAAGAAACTGTAATATTAGCTTAAGTATACTTGATGTTTGGCTTAGTGTAAATGCCAATTTCTAAGGGAGAACCAGACTGTACTACTAAAGTATGGCATTACTTTATCCTTTGAATCCCTATTCTTCTTTAACAGATATCCCAAATTTGGGAGGGACAGTGGAGACTTTTGAGGCCAAATCATATGGAAATATGAAAATGCCAGCAGAAGCAGAGCATACGGTCTATCGAGTCTGCTAGATTGTGCAGCTAGTCACTCAACTTGTATCTGCCCTCCCCTCCCACCACTCTTCATCATACCCCCCCACCCTATCCCAACCCCTCTTAAAGCCACCCACCATTCTACAGGACATCACCCCCTCAGGCAGAGTATTCAACCTGTCCACCACCCCTTCCATGAAAAAATGCCTCCTGAATCTCCCCCCCTCCAGTCTCAACTAGTGCCCTCTTGTCTCCCTCCCTCTTTTAAGTTGGAAAATCCCTTCTGTGTTAACCTTATTTATCCCCTTGATGTATTTAAATGTATTGATCATATCCCCCCTCCCTATCTCTCCTCTCCTCCAGGGAATACATGTTCAGCTCTGCCAATCTCTTCTCATATGACCTCTCCTCAAATCCCTGAATCTTCTTTGTCACCCTATGCTGCACCTCCTCCAGCAACTTGATGTTCTTCTTCAGGAACAGATGCCAGTACTGCATGCAGTACTCCAGGTGAGGCCTGACCAGAGTCCTGTACAGGGGGAGGTTCACCTCCCTATTCCTGGAGGAGATTCCTTTTCCTATACACCCTAACATCCTATTGGCATTTGCTGCCACCTTTCTGCACTGAGCCGAGTTGTTCATGCTGCTCATTATAATCACCCCAGACCCTTTTCTTCCTTGTTACTTTCCAGCTGTACCCCTCCCAGTTGATAGCTCCTCCCTGGTTCGCTTCTTGGTGTTGAACCCCAGCTGCCATGTTACTGACCACTCCTGTAGTTTGTTCAGGTCCTCCTGCAGCCCCTTCTATCCTTTTATGTCATCTACCACAGCTCCTGTCTTCATATCTTCCATGAACAGACTGATGCTACTCCGGACCCCTTGTGAGATATCAGCTATGAATATCTCAAACAACACTGGTCCCAGCACTGATCCCAGTGGCACCCAACTCGTCACTTCATTTGGCGATGAGAGCTCCCCACCACCACCACCACTCTCTGCTGCCTTCCATTCAGCCAGTTGACGACCCAATTTACCATCTTTGTTCCCACCCTTATGTATTCCAGATTCCTCCCCAGCCTCCCATGCAGCACATAATTAAAGGCCTTGCTGAAGTCCAAATACAGGAAATCCACTGTGTGGCCCTGTCCAGTTCCCTGGTCACCCAGTCATAATAGTCAGTTAGATTTATTTGGCAGGATCTGCCGAAGACAAACCCATGTTGATGACCATCCTGGAGACCATTGTCCTCCAAGAAGGTCACCGGCCACTCCTTCAGGACTGTCTCCATGAGCTTCCCTACAGTCGATGTGAGGTTCACTGGCCTGTAGTTGCCAGGCTCATCCCTGGAGCCACTTTTGTGAATGGGCACCACATGGACCATCCTCCAGTCCTGTGGCATGCATCCTGTGTCTAGGGAGGTATTGAACAGGTCAGTCAACAGCCCCACCAGGATCTCCACCAGCTCCCTGAGTACCCTAGGATGGATGCCATCTAGTCCCTGTATCTTGTCCACCCTTAATGCCCTCAATCCCTCCAGAAACTTGTCCTCCATAATCCCTACATCAGTCACCCCTCCTCCACTACCCCCACCCCCCTTGGGGTATCTGCCCCTTTTCTCCTTTGTAAACACAGAACCGAATTATTCATTTAATGCCTCTGCCTGTGCCTCCTTCTCCACCTACCCTCCATCCTTCCTAAGCCTCACAATCTGGTCTTTGTTCTTCCTTCTTTCTCTAATGTATTGGAAGAAGTCCTTATCTTCTTCCCTAATACCCTGTGCCAGTCTTAGTTCTCTTGCAGCCTTGCCCACTCTGACTAGCCTGGTAACTTCCCTGGACTTCTTCGTATACTCCTCTTTCACACACCCCTCCCCCTGACTTCTTGAGTTTCTGAAATACCTTTCTGTTGTCCCTTAACCCCTCCATTACCTCCTGAGGCAACCAACTGGGCTTCTTTGCCCTTCCTGTCTTACTCTGTGCCTTTGTACATGCCCCAGTGGCCTCTGTCAGGCCTCAGATACATCCCTGAAAATCAGGGACAGTTGAAACATGCACTGAGTGTGATGGTTAAGGGAGGCAGGGAGGGATGAATAGCTGGAATTGAGGGAGGGATACAAACAAAGCAGCTCAGGAGAAGACCTGTTAAAACTGACTACTCTGAGCTTCTGAGACCACCCCTCCCCCAATACAACTTTAGGTCAGTGATAGGAAAAAATGCAAGCAGTGATGGGGTGGAGGTGTTGGCAACCATGTATTGAGCTGGAATTCACATCTAACTGAGTACTACTGAGAGGTCAGATAATGCAGAGTGAGACAGCACTTCTGAAAGTACATCAAGATTTGTCCCCGGCACAGTCATATTAAAGGCTCAATCTACCATACCTCGCACATTTCTCTGAATTTCAGGGATATTCCTGATTTTGCCTCAGAAGTTTCCTCTGTCCTTCATAAAATTTGTGTTTTTGTGACTGAACAGTGGGGATTCTAAGCACAAAATAATGCCAAACATTAAAGTTACAGAGTTGTTGTTCTTCAGAAAATGCATCATAACACTAATCCCCTTATTGGATTAACTTTCTGAGTGAATATTACCAATTTTTAAGATGTATCACTGATTTGGGGTCTTTGTTCCACATTTTCTGTAAGCCTTATCCCTGATTTATGAGATAAGTGGTTGAGAGGTATTATGCAGTCCACTTCCCCACACTTGGGTTGTGGATACATTTTGCATGCATGTTAATTCTGGCTGCCCTACACTTCTGTGTCTGTCCCCTCCGCCCACCCCCAGCCAACACTTGACTTTGCCTATTTGGGGCCCTTTTCAATTATGCTGGCTATAGTCTATGGTAATGTTAATAACTATTTTAAATTATCAATGCAGAGAGAGTGTTCCCTGGCACGGGGGTGCTCCGTTTATGAATACAGACAGTGAAACTTAAATTAAAGATGGCATACACCTCCCCTTCTTGAAGGAAAAGAACTCTCAGATACTCAGTTTTGACATGTGCAAAACTCTTTCTTCATTAGATGCTCACACAGCATGTGCAAAGCTGCAGTCAGGAAGCAAAATTATAGGCATATCAGGCAGTTCATTTTAATTCATCTCGACACTGGCTGGCCTCTTATAGCTGACATTTTGCACTGTGATTATGTGCATGGCACAAAACATCAGCCATGGGATGCCATTCAGCATCGAGATGAATTAAGATGAACTGCCTGCTATGCCTAGAATTTGGTTCTCTGACTGTACCTCTACATATGCTGTGTGAGCACCTAATAAAGGAAGCATTTCACACTCATCAGAACTGAGAAACTGAGTGTTCTTCTCCTTCAGAGAGAGGATGTAAGTGCCATTTTCAATTTAAGTTTTCACTCTTTAAAATTATTGTTGTTGCCAGATGACGTGTTGATATACCTTAATGCCCCAGTGGTAGAGACAAGAATATTACTCGCTGCAGTGGAAAGGTTTGGTCATATGTCAGGCTATAGAGTGGACTGGGATAAATCAGAAGCACTATTGGTTAACCCTCACATACTGTGTCTGACATGACACTATCCAAACTCCCATTTCAACTAAGACTAAATTCTCTCACCTACTATATGTAGGGGTGTAATTAACTATGTGGATAGAGAAATACATACAAATAAATGTGGACTCCTTAGTTAATAATATTGAAATAGATTTGAATAGGTGATAGAACCTACTAGTGTCCTTATTTGGGAGAATCAGCACAATTAAAAGAAAGTCTTCTTCAGCAGGGCCTAACCATTGCCCCCTTCAAATAATCAGGTGGAGAGAGTACATGCAGATATGGTACTGATAGGTACAAAGATTATGGACAGCAAACAGATAAGGCACTAACAGTACAGAGATGACAGATAGGCAGACAGAAGAATGAGGTGCTGATGGTAGAGTGATGACAGAATGATGACAGACCTGAGAGAGACACAGACAGACAGACACACAGTACAGTACAGACAGACACATTTTTAGCACCTACAATATGTTCAGCACAGAGCTTTAAACCTGGTTACTGATCTGTCATAGCTGCCACTTATTTTGTGACTCTGAGCAAGTCATTAAACCTTCCTGTGCTTAAACTCAAATTTTTCTCAACTCTGTTGTATGTGCTCCTATAGTATCCTTGTGTGCTGAAAATGGGAGCAACCTTCTTTCCCCTCCACCTCCTGGATTGTAACCTGCTCTGGCATACAGTAAATAAATGCTGATATTGGCACTATCTCTTTTTTTCTGACTGGAAATAATAGACTAAACAAGAATTGCCATAATATAATTGTCCCAACCCTATCTCACCCTTGCACCTTTCAGCTGCAAGTTAAAATCTCCCACCTCCGAATGCTCCATAATTGTGCCATTTATCTCAATTTGCAGTTTAGTCTTCAGGCACCAGTGGCAAAACAGCACTTAAAATGCACCTATAATGCCACATACTCGCAGAAATAAGGGGGAGGAGAGAGAGAAAGGATTTTCATTTCCAACTCATAATCCAAGTTTAATTTACCCACATTACGCCCAGTGAGTCATGATCAGATTTAATGATCAGGACTGCCTAATCTGACTATGAGGATGAATCCTCCAGGAGGGGTGAGGTGATCCTGTTGCTATACAGGTCACTGGTTAGACCATATCTAGAGTACTGCATGCAGTTCTGGTGACCATACCTGAAGAAGGACATTAGGTTACTGGAAGGGGTGCAGCACAGGGCAACAAAAATTATCCAGAGGCTAGGGGTCTTACCCTACAAAACCAGGCTGAGGGAGCTGAACATGTACTCTCTGGGGGAGAGGAGGTATACGGGGACATGATTGAAACCTTCAAGTACATGAAGGGAATAAATAAAATGGGCATGAAGGGGCTTTTCAAATTAAGGAGGGGGAGGGACACTCAAGGGCACGATCTGAGATTGGAAGGGGGAAGGTTCAGGAGGGAAATGAGGAGACACATTTTTACTGAGAGGGTGGTGTCTGGGTGGAATGCATTACCAGAGGAAGTGGTATCCTGTAGAACAGTGGGCTGCTTCAAAAGGGGATTGGACAGGGTAAGGGGAAAGGCCACTGGAGGGGGGAAGGGAGGGAGTGGCAGCTGCAATATAAAGGCTGCTAGCTGCACAATTGAGCAGACTTGATAGACCATAACGCTTTTACCTGCTGCCAATTTTGTATGTTCGTACGAGTAAGGTGTGTGTGTGTGTGTGTGTGTGTGCTTTTTTTTTAGGAATGAGGTGCGATGCATTGCCAGTTGTTCTATTACATTCAGCATCCAGGGCTTGCTTCCATGTGAACAAATTTGCAAAATGTGTCACCAAGCTGTATTTCTGTATTTTACCATAATGGTTATGTAGCACCACATACAAGCCCTGCATCAGTGAAACTCTTGCCATTTTGAAATCTTTAGAAGCATGACCTTATACAGTAGTTGACAGTCAGGGAGGTTTCATTCTGGCACACTACAGCATATGCTCATGTTCCCCTCCTCCCAGGTTGCTCCGGAAGATGAGCAACTTGTTGCTCAGTGTGCCTTCCTGGTGAAACATTTCAATAAATAAATAAAATAAAATAAATAAATGCTATTAATATGCATACACTAACCCAATGAGTGTCCCATTGAGTTGGGGGTGGTGGTGTCGGAGGCACAAGAGTATCCATTTGTCATATGCTGTTAACATTCTTCCTCTTGCACATACAGTACAGTCTGGATTGAAATATACTGATTACTTAGTTGGCTTCTTCACAGAAACACTGTCTCACACAGTGCTATACTGTAGTTCCGATCGGTTTAAGCTACCACTCAAAACAGGACTGTCTTGCAGTATCTTTGGAGGGACTGGAATACAGGATGACAGGACAAACACTTTTAGCAAGAACAGTTTGGTCTCCCAGCACACAACCTGTCACCAGTTCAACCTGTCAAACCTCCACTCACCTTTCTATACAATGGGGCTGTGATTGAGAATTGGGTGAAGTCTAGCTCATGTCTTCTGTTGTGTAAGAGTTTTAACTGGCCATGTAGCATGGCATGCAGGTGGACAGGACCAGGATAGGATGCATCCACCATTGTGGAAGCAGTGTGGTGTATCAGTTTTGCTCATGCTACACATTCAGGGCACTCTGAAACCTTTCTTGACTTCCTGTATGGGTGGAGGTGGCTCCACCCTCACTGTCTCATCACCATCCCTGATGCAGAGAAGTGTATCTGATTACTATGGAAAGAGATATGCAAAGAGGAAAGGGAGTATGTAAAAATGACGTAGAGGGCATTTGCTGTATAATAAAAATTTATCTGGACACACGTGGAGAATACTGGAATGACTCAGAACCAATTTGTATGGCTAATTACCTCAGCCCTGACCCTTTACATATTGTAGACTTGATTTTGTAAACAACAACAAACAAAAAAGAATAAGAAACAATAATTGAAAAGTGATAAATGAATCATAGATGCTATGCTGGATTTTAGTATACTCTCCTGGTGCTCCTCTGTTCACGCTCAGTTACTTTCCTCCTTATCCCTGCGTGAGTATTTATTTTTTATTTATTTATTTATTAAGATTTAGGATTCAACACCTTTGAGCTGAGAGCTCTTTTACAAAGGTTCCACGACAGTGGGACGGAAGACAGTATAACAAAGAATTAAACAACATAGAGTATCAGACATGTACAATAATTACAGTGGTTTATACAAGCAGGTTATACATAGAAGACAAATCAATAGAGGGTAGCTACCCTTGGTTTGTGTATAGAATAAGATAGCGGAGCGGATAGTTGAGGGTAGGGAGAAAGCTAGCGGAGAGAATGGTTAGTGGAGAGAATAGGAGGTGGTAGGGAAGAGAGGGCAAAAAAGGATGGTACGGGTGGAAGGTGGGAGAGAGAGAGTTGCAGCAATCATCGACCTTGTCTAGGAAGTGGGGGGGAAGGGGTGGATGGAGGCGGTGAGTTGCCAAACCAGAGTTGTGAGCTACCTTGTGGAGGGAGGGAGTGTAGGGGATGGTAGAGGTGGCACGGGACCATGCCATTACTGGGAGCAACAAAGAGGTAGGTCAGAGTCAAATGGCAGGGGGACTAGTGAAAACAGGCACAGGTGCTGGATGCTGAAAGCTGCTGGTGTAATAGTCTCTTGAAGGGGCCCAGAGTAGGTTGAGTGGAGATGGCCTGGCTGAGGGCATTAAACCAGAATGGTGCTCTGTAGCCAAAGGAACGCTGACTCTGAGTCGTTCAAAGATGAGGAACATGGAAGAGGTGAGTGCTGGCACTTCTTGTCTGTTGTGAGTTGCTGCTGTGCGGCTGAAGTAGATTTGCTGTGCCATGGGGGAAGACTATCCAGTAGTGTAACCTCCCACTGAGTTGGAGCCAGCCCGTTTGAGCATAGAGGTCACAGTTATGGGTGAGACGCTCAGCTCCTGTGAGCAGCTTGCAGGCTTTGTTCAGTGCAACTGATAATCTGAGGAGAGCAGTGTGGCTAGCAGCACCATAGATGACCAAGCCGTAGTCTGAAAGGACGGAGCTGTTGATGGCCATTCTAAGAGCATCCGAAGTGAGACAGTGCTTGTGCCTGTGGAGGAGACCAGTTTTGTAGCTGACAGTCCTAGCCACATTGCTGATGTGCTGGTCATAGGCCAGACTGCTGTCAAGTGTGATCTCAAGATATTTAAAGTGCTGGGTATGTTTGAGCAGGGCTCCAGATCGAGTACTGATGTTGAGAGTGTGTGACTTGTACTTGCTTTGAGTGATGATGCAGAAACAACTTATTCCAGGAGTGCATCTGTTTTTGTAAATGCTTTGTAGTCAGACTGTCATTTCTCTGATAAAGTTTGGGAAAGGGGATACACACAAAAAAGACAGTGGTGCTGCTCTGTACAAGATGACACCAACAGTGCCAGGAGTGTGTGTGTGTGTGTGGGGGGGGAGAGTCACCAGTGCCATGTAACAATTCTGGAATAAGATTATTACATCCAGCACACCTGTGTTTGATTCCCACAACCTCTGCTTGCATACTGTGTGAGAATCTGAGCAAGTCTCATGATCACTCCCATGCTCCCACATCACCCCTGAAAACAGGTACTTGCAAGACAGGATTAGAGCAACGGTGAGTAGGGATGGACAGGGCTCAGCAGAGATCCTTTGGGTCACATTAAGTAAGAGGACAGGGAAGGCAGTAAGGATAGAGGTGGTGTACAGACCACCAAATCAGGGGGAGGAGGTGGGTAGGGAGATAGCTAGGGAAATACAAGGAATGGCCGGCAGAGGGGAAATTCTGGCGATGGGGATCTAAATCTTCCCAGTGTGGACTGGGGGATCCAAACAGCAACATCAGAAAGGAGTAAGGAGCTGTTGGAGTCCAAGCAGTAAGCGCTTATTCATCAGTTGGTCAGGGAACCAACTAGGGGAGGGGCCATACTGGACCTGGTAATGAGAAATGAGGACAGTGTGGAGGATGTAGAGGTTGGGGAAAATCTAGAAGATAATGATCACAGAATGGTAAAATTTAGCCTTCAAACGGGGTCAGATAAGAGCAGGTCCACCACTAGGGTACCGGACTTCAGGAAAGCAGATTTTAAGAAAATGAAGAACATTTTACAAAAGGAACTACAAGGGAAGGAGAACCTAGAAGGCATTGAGGAGCTGTGGGGAGCAATTAAAGGGGGAATTCTGCTGGCGACAGAGCAATGAATTAGGAGGGCGAGCAAACATATGAGAAAGAGGAAACCACTTTGGTTTACAACAGAGGTGAGGAGAGCAGTCAGAGAGAAAAGGAAGGCGTTCAGGACCTACAAAGCTTTACAGGGGGCGGTAGACAAAGATGTTTATAGGGAGAAGCTAAAGGAAGCCGGGAAAATAGTCAGGAGGGCTAATGTGGATATGGAGGAGAAAATAGCGAGGGAGGCCAAAAGGGGGAGACAAGAAGTTTTTCAGGTATGTGAGTGACAGAAGGAGAAGCAAGCAAGGGGTTGTGAGACTCAGAGAGGGGGAGCTCTGATAGAGGGGGATGAGGAAAAAGCAGATCTGCTGAGGTGAAGTAGTCTTCATGGTTGAGGAAGAGGGGAAGGGACCAGAGCTAAGAAGCAGGGGAAGAGTGGGCAGGGAGATGGACACAAGCCCCTTTACAGAGGGTAGGGTATTAGAGGAATTAGGAAAACTGTGGATGGATGAAGCAATGGGCCCCAATGCAAACCAAGATGATTCAAGGGCTACATGGGAGGTCATATGAGGAATGGCTGGAGGAACTAAACTTATATACACACTGGGGATGAGGCGGAAAAGGGGGGATATGGTAGAAACCTTCAAATATCTGAAGAGAGTAAACAGAGTAAGGGAATGTAGCACATTCAGAATGAGTGACAACAAATCCACTAGGGGACATGCATTCAAGCTGGAGGGGGCAGTTTTAGAGGAGATGTAAGGGGGCAGTTCTTCACAGAGAGGATGGTGGGTCCATGGAATAGGCTGCCAGAATGGGTGGTGGGGGTAGACTCAGTGAGCAAATTAAAAAGAGCTTGGGACACCTACATGGGGCTAAATAAAAATAAATGGGTATGGACTGGAAGGTGTAAGATGAACTTGATGGGGTAGGGGGAAGGTATTCGGGCAGACTGGATGGGCCAAGGGGTCCTTTACTGCTGGCAAATTTCTATGTTTCTGTGTAGCAGAGGGACTTAGCCTTGTTACCAATGAATTAAAAAATAACCAACTAAATAACAAGATAAATCATATTCAGAGGTGTGCAGCCTCATCCCTTCAGTCCACTATATGGAGATTTAAAAATGAGCAGAGACAGTCTGTTTCAGCTTATGTGACATATAGAAGCCAGACATACTACATCGCAGTGGACTGTTTCTACTGAGCTTTGTACAACCAGTGTTACGTCTTAAAATATTATAAACTCAACTTGCATACTAAGTGAATCAAAGCAAGTCACTTAACCACAATAGTGCACCCTATTTACTATGGAAACATGCACTACTCATTGCGTCCCCTTGCCTGTAAGGACCCATCACATTTGTATCTGATCAATCATGGGCACTTGAAACAGTGCAGTACCTGGGTCAACTAGCAGAACCCTTTTAGAGCTGCTGATCTGTAACTCAGCTGTCTGCTGTATGCTTTTATTTAAATCAGTTGATGCAGCCCACTATCATAGTCCTTTTGAAAGATTAAAGATAATCTTAAGTGTAATATCTTTAAATGTACAAAAATCAGTGCTTTATGTCTGTCACAAAATGCAGAACTTTTACAGCAAAAAGCATGGGTATGCATTTAGACATGATTAGTACTTCCTTCAGGAGGCTGGTCCCATTTGGAAGCAGGGCACTTTCTTTGGGACTACGAAAAGTCTTCCAACATTAAACCCGTATATTTCCATCCAAGTTTTTATTTCCCAATTTATATGAAAAAAAAGCACATTTTAGAGTCATTCAGTGTTGTTTTGTGATATCCGAATTTTTGTTGAAAGCCTAAAGAGGTGAAGGATCAGAAAGATGTGGAAATGAAATAGTAAAATCTAAAGGTTATAATGCTGATGAAAGGGGAAAGGTAGCCATGTATACAGTATATGGCAAACTTTCTTTTTCGAGTTGAAGCTCGAGAAGAATCTGTGAACACGGCTTGAATAAAGAGGTTCTTTTGCAGGTAGCATTCACTAAAAATACCACCAACAGCTTAAATCTGGTTCAGTTTCAGTTGGTTACCATCTGTATCCTCCCCCCCCCTTCCTGGGTCACTCCTGAAAAAGGGAAAAAGTCCCAGTGGGCCTACCCAGTCAACAAAATTCAATAAATGTATAAATAAGTAAATAAATAGGTTGGAATTAATATCAGTGTGTAAGTCGGTGTGTGGTTGTTTCTCCTTTCAGTGCTAAGAAGCAAGCATGCTATCATGCAATAGCAAACTAAAAGCAGGGCATATTATAGGGCGGTACAGTATAAGCACATTTTATGGGTGTTCATGGCAAGCCTGCACTCATTTAAGGATAACTCAGTAAACTCGTATTGTAAAAGGAAAAAAAAACAGCTTTGTGATCTTCAAAGTGTCATCTTAAGTGGTTCAGTTACTGCACTTGACTGTTTGATGATGCGAGTAAGTATCCCCAAGCTCCCTCGCCTGTCTTTGCTCGATGCCTAAGTCATCAGCTCCTGCCTCACACTCGATGTACTCTGCTTCACCCTCTTAGGGGCAAGTGTCTCCTGACAGGCTAGCAGCCTTTGAGTTGTTCTCTCACACCTCCTTCCTCTTGGAACAACTCCCAAATGTCTCCCCTCCCTGCTGCTCATGTCCCGTAATCTTGCTCCCTGTGTACTCTAGCTGGGTACCCCCACCTGCCTGCCCTGGTGCTATCTGATATTGTTTCTGATGTTATTTCTTGCTATGCTGATTCTGTAATGTTTAACCTGTACCTGACTGTCCCTTGTTGACTGCTGTGCCTTGACTTTGTATTGTTATTGCCTGTGACTTGTAATTCTCCTCTGCCTTGTCTCTGTTCTGTTATTTGCCAGTCCTTGTAATTCTCCTGGGTCACACCTGAAAATAGGCACCTTACTGTCTAGTGAGCTTACCTGGTAAACAAAAGCTAAATAAATAAAAGCTAAGTGCTGCTGTCAAAGCTACATTTTTAACACTTTAAATCTTACACAGTTTTATTAATACATTGCCTGTTATTCTTATGCCACTTGTTGACTTTTTGGCGTACAGACCTACCGCTATCTAACAAAACAAAAAAAAGGAAGGAACACGAGTTCTCCAGACCCTTGACATAAATCACAGCCCATTTTTTTGTATTTATAGAGAACTGTTCCTCATGTGCAAGCTGCAGAAGTGTTGTTGAATTTATTGAGAGGTTGTGACCTACAAGTATTGGAAAATGCCGTAGACAAGACTTGAAGCCTTGATAGAACTGAACTTCTAGTGCTACAAAAAAAGAAAGTAATATAACCTGATGCTTCTGTTACCAACGTTTCTAGTTTCGAATCAGATTGACAATTCCATTACTAAGAAATTAACTTTTTTGCTGGCAGATGACAAATTAGGTTCAGTGTGTGGTTCAAACTTTGAATCATGTTATAAAAAACTGAAAAAGGATGAAAGATATTTTGATACATAACCACTTTGTGGAAATCAAACTGCTAGAAATTGCATTACTTTTAGACTGTCTAGTTTCTTTAAGTGTTTTAACTATGATATGCAAATTTTCAGTTCCCAGTAGAAGTTTTACACAATATTCCACTGGCAACTATGAGTACAGAATTAAATGTATGATCAGCTGTGACACTAATTTTGTAGTCTATGTAGTATGGTCTCCTTGTTGGAAGTGTGGTGTGGGTCATGAAAAATTAGGGATACCTGTATTTTCCATCTTTATAAAATGACATTATCTAGAATCTGTAGCAGTGCCCACGCACCACTTCAGTTTGGTTGGACATTGTTTGGGGGAAATAACTATACTATACAAAAAAAGGATATTACAGTTCTCATTCTTAGCCAGATGGGATCAGGTGCCTCTGACCTACATAATTGGTGCTGGTCCACAGTAAATAATTGTTTTGACTTCCTGCTGAATAAGTATGATCCATCTTAAAATATTGCGTTGTTAAATATAAAACTTAACTCTTCTTTAGAATCATGCTCTCTGGCCCAGTGCCAGCAAATAAATTTGTATTTGGTAACTTAACCCAGTTAAATGTACCCTGTAATTAACTAATTTGTACAGATCACTAAATTGACCCTAGGTGTAAATGTTTATTTACCGTGGCTGGGAATAAATGTATTGTATTATGGGGCACTGCATGTTTAATGTTTGGAGTAAATCTGGCCATATCATCAACAAAAAATAAAAAAATAAAAAAAATATGATGGCTCCAGACATCACTATATCCATATGATGAATCTTGGTTGAAAGGTACCTACCAGTAGAAGTAATTAACTGCAGAAACTAATTTATCACTAATTGGAAACAATTGAACAAGGCCAGAGATGTAAATAATTAAGCTTGCCAATTGGGTAGACTAAATAAGCTAGGTTCAAAGTCTGTATTTTACCCTGATATTGGTTCTGGGGGGAGATACAGAACCCAGTCCAGTTATAAATAGTAATGTGGTCAAAATATTACTTGATGCAGATTATGTTATAAGTTTATCTCATACCCCACTTGATTAGAAATGAGGTTTGAGCTCCATGATTACAGATTTGTTGCATATTTGCCTGAAATTAAATATTGCTAAAACAAAGATTGTCACTTTTGGTAACCAAAATAATAATAATAAAAAAAAAAATAATGAAGTTATAGACGTGATTGTTGATAATAACAATTCTGAAGAAGTTAATTCATTTAGTTATCTCGTGGTGCCATTTGATAAATTTATTACCTGGAAACCACATTTGGAGTATATTAAGGGAAATGTACATACATTTTCTTTAACTATTACTTGCTTTGCACAACATTTCGGTGGTAATTCTTTTAAACTGTTAAAATCCACATTTGATGCTAAAACTGTTAGTTAAACTCTGTATGATAGTGAGGTCAGGGGCATTGCTAAAACAATTACTAACACTGAGGCAGTTCAAAATTCATCCATCAGAATAATCTTAGGTTTACCTAGAGATACCCATAGTGCCTTCCTCAGAATTAGGCAGGAACACTGTCTATTAATACTAGACTGTTAATAAGTGTGGTTAGATTTTTAAAATGCATACTGTTAATGGATGTGGATTAGAAACATGTTTTATGAATTAGCCTACAAAGTTTGTCCAGAAATGCAGGATGTCGCCTGCCCGCTACAGCAGTAAGTAAATGTTCTGAGAATAGCTCTTGACAATGCCAGGAGCTTGATAAAAAAAAAAAAAACGTATCAGTTTAAGACTTGGTTTAGTAATCTGGGGTTGGATGTTGTTAAGCGGTTTGGTTACTGCACTTGACTGTTTGATGATGCGAGTAAAGCTAAGTGCCGCTGCCAAAACTACATTTTTACAGTTTAAATCTTACACAGTTTTATTAATACATTAGCTATTATTTCCATGCCACTAGTTGACTTTTTGGAGTACAGACCAACTTCTAACAAAACAAAAAAAGGAACATGAGTTCTTCAGACCCTTGACATAAATTACAGCCCTTTTTGTAATTATAGAGAACTGTTCGTCATGACTTTATGTCATAGCACTTTTACTGAACTATATAATGAAGATAAAACATGCCATCCCAGACAGTAACATTTCTAACTTTTAATATAGTTGATGTGTGTGTGTGTGCGTGTGTGTGCGTGTGTGTGTGTGTGTGTACACACACGTGTTTTGAAAAAATAGGACATTGGAGTTTTAAATGGAGGATGCATTTATTTCCAATAGGGAATTTATTTTTTTAGATAACAGGATGGTGGTCAGGTGAGGGAGGTATTGCTAGCCACCAGGGAATTTTTTCTTACTTTTTAAGTGGGTGATTGGGTGTGGGGAGGGACTGCTAGCCACTGGGGAAAGTATTTTTTTAAACTTTCTAAATATCGGTAGTACAGTCAGGAATGGTGGAGGGGGAGAGACCACTAGACTACCAGGAAAGTTTTTTTTACAGGATGGCGATTGGAGAATGGGCAAGGGGGGAAGAGTCTGAGAAGAAGATACGTTATGGACTGTGGGAACACCTACTAGAATTTTGCGACACACGAGTGCAGATTAGCCGGAAGCAGTGCCACCTGGTACATTTAACCTGCTGACAGTGGTGATCAATTAAGCCAGAACTCAGCATAACACTAGCACATAGTTAACACCTTGCCGATGTGGTAAATAGGCATACCTCAGTATCACATTCAGTACTGTACCTGCCGCTGTATACATTCGTTACCTGTCAAGTTTTATATGACTACCACTGTATGCAACTCTTGCCTTTGAGCACTCTGTCACTGACCCAGGCAAACAACTCCGGCTAGAATGGCTCAATGTTCCCACCATGCCGATCAACCTTATATCTCCCATCCAACCTGCTTTCAAGACTCTCTCGGAGGCAATGTGGGCCAGGCCTGCGTCCATCCCTTCTGTTTGTCAACAGATCATAAGTATACTGCTCCTAAAGATAGACCTATTCTGGCTTCCCAGACCATTGCCAATAAGACTGTCATTCTGCCTGAGAATGACAAGGCCATCCTCCCTCAAGAGGTTATGGCGCATCCCATCAATAAGGAGTCTTGTGACATAGATACGATGGGACAGAGGGCCTTCACTGCAGCTACCCTGGGTATGCGAATAGTTAATTACCAAGGGCATTTCTCCAAGTACATGTATGCTCTGTGGACCTCTCTCTAGTCTCTAGGCCTTGCTGGATTCAGACACTAAGCAGAAAATTCTTCAGACAGTATCCCATGGTATTGAGTCCAACAGTCATCAGTTAAAGGTGACTATGGATGCATGACACTGCCTCCCACTGTGCTGCAACAAACTGCATTAGGAGGCCGCCTGGCTTTGCACATTGTTTTTTTCCCATGATGTCCAACAGCAAGTAATGAATGTCCCCTTCCGTGGCTCCTATCTGTTCAGCCAACAGGCAGAATGGTAAAGAACAAAAAACAGCGCTTAGTGAAAACTGAGGGGGATACAAACAGGGCTGCCATCCACCTGAAACCTGAAGCACACAACAAAAGCAGTCACACTCCCCAAATTAGGACATAAAATCACCTTAAGGATGCAAAACAGCTTTAATCCACACAAAAATTAGTAAGTAAAGCCAGTGCTACGTAAACAAAAAGGACAGAGAAAACTACCAGTACCCCTGCGCTTCAACCTAATGGTCTTCCTGAGGAGGCTAAAGACTGGTAAACAGTACACTACTTTTAAACCCAAATCAGTTAATGATGTCAATGATCACTTGACTTATTTCATGCAACTTCATTATCAGGCTGTTTGCCTTTATAATATCAAGTACCAAGTGGAGCACTGAAAGTAATTATTTAGAAAACTGTGGCTACAACATAACATACTCCATCATATTCAATATATGCTAACATGTTCTCATATTTATCAAAAAGGGAAGCAAAGGCAAGTAAGTTTGAAAAAATATATTATGAGAGAAGGTTGTGGGGAAGAATGTAAAAGGGAGCTGCTTCCAAAATCACTTAATTCAGCGCCAGATGAGCAGGAATGCCTGCACTCTCCCAGAGACAGCCTTTCGCCCTGGAAGAGGGAAAAGAGAAAGTGGAAACATTAATATACAGTTTTAGCAAGTCATTCAAAACAGTTACTCAACATTCAAGAGGCATCTATTTAGTTAAATAAGGTTTTAAATCCAATTCATTGTTCATTCCCTGAGGGCTAAAACTCTGATACATAAAGATCCAGTATCCGTCCCTTCTTTGTAATTTATTTAGTCTATTTGCCCCAAGTTTACTCACAAACACTTGGTATAAACCCATAAATAGGGAAATGTTAATGTCACAGTTGTGCTCAGATACAAATTGCTCAGCTACAGGGTTAGTAAAATCCTTGTTTTTTTATGTCCCTAAGGTGCTCTTGTATCCTGATCTTTAATTTTCTAGTTGTGCACCCTATGTATAGTTAAGGACATGCATACCAAATTGCATAAACTACATACCTAGTTACACATTAAATGAGTTGTCTTATGTTAACTGTACATATTGTACTGTAACCCCCCTGCAAATGGGGGTTCCCAAAAGACTTCCAGGAGCTTGCTTGAATGCTCCAAGCCTGAATGGTGTTTGGCGTTTAAGCCATTTATCAGTGAGTGTTTTTAGAGCCTCTGGTACTGTCTCTTTAAGAGCTGTCTGCTTGCAGACATAATTAGTTTGTATGGGGGGACTGTGTGCTTCTCTGTTTGAGTACCACTGAGCTGCTGCCAATTCACTCCATTTTGCAGTCACTAGGAGTGCAAAGGAACCTATCTGAAAGATGTAACTGTTTGCCAGAAATCATTTAGAGTAATAATGAAATGACAGTTTGTCTAACCTGCTTTCTTTGCAGTCAGAACTGTGTCTGCCTAGTTCCCCATTCTGGTTTTGAACAGCTGAACTGGACCAATCAGTGTGGGGTAAGCTAGCTCTAAAATGGTGCCTTGGACGAATCAGAACTTGGACTCATAATCTGAGCCAGCCACAAGAGGATTGTATGGGCAGTGACTCTGGGAGATGTAGTTTAGACTTTGCCTTTTTGGACCAACAGCAGCAGTCTATTGTGAGTGACAGCCAATCCAGTCAAGAACTGGGAGGAACTCAAAGGAAGTGCCCGGTTTTGTCTGTTGGAGTTTCAGTTTAGCTCTGGCAGTGAAGGGGAAAGGAACTCTGTGCTCCTTCAGTGCACAGTTTTAGTCAAAAAACATGTGTAAGGTCCAGAGTTCCGGTCTGCAGCTTGTGTAACTGCTTGTTAGGACTGAATCTGTCCTGTGAAGAGAATCAAAGGATATCTGAAGAGTAGAAACCAGGCTCACCCTGTAGAAGACTGGAGAAATTTCTGAATTGCACTCGGTCTGTCAGGAACTGAATCTGCTGTGTGTTCTCCCGGGTATTGTGCAGTAATTGCGATCGGGATAGAGAAGCAGCCTGCCTGGTATAGTACTTTCTTTTTTACCATATAAATGTGTGAGGAGGCTTGTGCAGCTCAAGTGAATCCTGCTGCCATTAAAGGACTTTTGCCTGTGACTGTTTACCACATAAATGTGTGAGGAGTCTCGTGGAGCTCAAGAGTAGCCCTGCTGACGTTGAAGGACCCTATCTTGTTTGGAGGTCGTGAATACTAATTCAGGGTCGCTCCCTGTTGAATTGCCACATTAAATCCAAATGGAATCACTGTACTGCTGACTGTTTAAACTAATTTTTCTTTTCTCTGTGTGAAAGGGCCCCTACCAGCTGCCATGGGTTGGACTAGCCACTAGGGCTTGGGTACCCAGGGACAGTAACTGATAGGGATAGGCCTGTGCACAGAGCCATAGGTAGATGAGTAGAGTGATAAGCTAATTAACCTGATTTCCCCCTGTCCTTGTTATATCCCCCTAAATAAATCAGAGCTGCTTGTTTCAGAAAAGTTATACTGCCTGAGGTATTTGTCTATGTTAAAGTACTGTACTGTGATTGTTGCACTGTATCTTATTTCACAGGAGGTCCCAGTGCCGAACCAGTCCTGGGGGTAAGTGTATACTGTGAAGGTAATTCTGATATATTGTGTGGGCCACTAGTGGGAAGAAAGGGGGGTTGCAGTGTCCCAGAGGGCTGTGACCAAGTTAGTTTAACTATTGCAAACCCTGACCTCTGGGTGGAGGCACCCGCCATTGGATCCAGGCCCCTCAACCTGTTAGTGGCAAATCAGGCAGGGGTAGTAGCCCCTGGGATAGCGCCATCTAGGGGTTACAGTACTATTCAGGGAAAAAATCTTGCCTTAATAGTAATGTTTACAAGCATTACAGTTCCCACATTTGAACATCCTAGCTGGCTTATAAGGAAGCCAAGTTTTTTGGGTTGTGGGGTGAGGTACTAAAATTACTTGAACAGGTAGAACTGTCCCTGGAGGCCTCTCAGAAGACTAGAATAGCCATAAAGAATTGTTGGCTTGTCCCAGCTCACCCTCAAAGAGGGAAGGGACAAGTCTTCTACCACAATAAACAGTCCTTTCGTGGCAAAGACAAGGGAGTCCAAGTCAAGTCCCAGCCTCCACAGCAGCAGAAGAAAGTGCAACCAAAGGCAAAGGCCCCAAAGGGCCCTAGTGCTGCCCTCTGAAGCTCAGCCCCCAGTTCTGCCTCAGCTGCCTGAGGCAGATTTCTCCTTTCCAGTGGGGAGGCATCTGACTCAGTTTTACTGTCAGTGGAAATCCACCACGACAGACAAGTTGGTCTTAAAGATAATCCGAGAGGGGTACTCGCTGAATTTCTTGGAAATCCCTCTGGACTATCCACCCGGGAAGCAGCACCCTCTGTCAGCTGCCATGTTGGACCTCCTCTTCATGGAGATAGCAGGTCTTTTGAGCAACAGGGCAATAGAAGTAGTGCTGAAAGAAGAGTACAGTACAGGCTTCTACTCCCATTACTTCCTTGTTCCAAAGAAGTCAGGGGGCATGCGCCCCATTCTTGACCTCAGAAAACTGAACAAGTTTATAAACTGGGAGAAGTTCAAGATGGTCTCGGTAGGGACCCTGCTGCCACTTCTCAAGTCACAGGACTGGTTGGCTTCCCAGGACATGTAGGATGCCTACCAGCATATTCTGGTCCACCTCAGGCACCACAGGTTTCTCTGCTTTGTGGCTTTGGATCTGCATTACCAATTCTAGGTCCTGCTCTTTGGGCTATCCACGGCACCTCGGGTCTTTACAAAGTGCTTTGTGGTTCTCGTGGCACACCTCTGAAAACTTGGACTCCAAGTTTTTCCCTATCTGGATGACTGGTTATTAGTCAACCCATCCAAGCAAGGCATGGAACATGCAGTGGCCACAGCAGCTCAGTTTCTGACGTCCATGGGGGTTTTGTTGAATTTAGAGAAGTAGCAACTTCAACCTTCTCAGCAGCTCCTCTTCACTGGATCCCTCTTGAACACCACTAAGATGAGGGCCTTTCTCCCAGAAGACAGAAGGAAAGCCATCATTCAGATGGCTCACTTCATCCTGGAAAACAAGTCTGTTTGGGCTCACTCCATGCAATGGATGTTAGGTCTCATAGCCCCCTCTGTCTTCACAGTATCTCTAGCACACCTGCACATGAGGACAACTCATTGAATGCTCAGCACACAATGGTCTCTGACAATGCATCCTCAGTCTTACCCCATCAAAGTGATGAAACCTCTGCTTAGATCACTTGTATTGTTAATGCAGGAGAACAGTCTCCTCCAAGGTCTCCCCTTCTCTCCCCCAGAACCTCAGGTAACCTTCACCACAGATGCGTCTCTGTTAGGGTGGAGAGCCCACTGTCAGAGCCACCACATTCAGGGAGTCTGGAACCCTACAGAATCCCATCTCCACATCAATGTCTTGGAGATTAGAGCAGTCTTGTATGCACTTCGGGCCCTGGTGGACTTTGTCCATCACAAGGTCATCCACCTTCAGACAGATAACAAGTCGGTCATGTACTACATTAACAAGCGGGGGGAGCATACTCTTATCCTCTTTGCAGGGAAGCAATGAGAGTGTGGGAGTGGTGTCTGGAACAGAATGCTCTGATCCAGGTGCTTTATCTACCAGGGGCTCAGAACCATCTGGTGGATGAGGTCAGTTAGACAGAAGCAGATCCTCATGAGTGGTCATTGACACAGATGTGCAGTCTTTCTCCATCGAGTGGGGAACCTCAGAGGGGAACCTTTTTGTGTCCACTCTCAGTGCCAGACTGCCTCAGTTCTGCTCTAGAAATCTAGAACATGGCGTTTTCTGTCAGGATGCATTCAGGCTGTGGTGGACAAATCGCTTTCTGTATGCATTTCCTCCTATCTCTCTAGTTCAGAGAGTACTACTCAAGCTGGAGGAACATGGGGACAAACTCATTCTGATCACCCCATGCTGGCCTCAGCAGATATGGTTTCCGCATCTCAGCAATTTGTTAGTCACCCCCCCCGACCTATTCCACTCTGGATGAATCTTCAGATGCAGGGGTCCCCAGTTCCTTCATCTCCATGCCTGACTCCTGAAGAGATAGAAATTACTTGAGCAGGTGCAAGGTGTCTCAGAGGGTCTCATAGATTCTCCAGGCTACTTGTAAGCCCTGTACCACAAAGACTTACACAGACAAATGGAGACATTTTTCTGAATGGTGCTCCAGATTCCATATAGATCCATTCTGATGCCCACCAGACAAGGTTTTGGAGTATCTGTTGGACCTTTCTGATGCAGGATTGCAATATTCTTCGGTTAAGGTCCATTTATGTGCTGTGTCAGTGCAGAACGAGCCAGTTCAGAGCCTCGCTCTAACTCAGGAGTTCTCATACTTTGTCATAGTGATTCTCCCCCAAGCCTTGGAAAAGATCTTGAGCCTACCCCTAATACAGAATTAATTCTGGGCCTCCCCATAGTTAGAACAACTATCATACTTTTCACATTACAGGAAGAATACAATGAAGTGCATGTGAGTAGTTGAGTTTATTCTCATTTTATTGATGCTATTATTCTCCTTCTCTATAACCCCCCTCTCCAGGTCAGCCTACTCGCTCCACACTTCTGAGTTTTGGCCCTATTTATCCCACGTTGCAGTACCTCCATAAGTCAGACTGTTTTCTTTGTCAGTTTTACCCTGCCCTTAAACACCTTCTTGGGGACCATTTTACTCCCTCCTGGCCTTGCTCATAGTATCTCTCTGCTTAACCTTTGTATTTCTGCTTTTCTGCAGCCAGTGTAATGGGTCAATTGTTATCTTGTTCCTATTCATTTGTATTCTTTTGCATTTTATTTTGCACAGTTTCCAAGAATTGTATTTCCTCCATTCAGCTTTCCCCCATGTCATACCAGGAAACAAGTGTTTGTTGAGTGTGTTTTCCTGGTAACCATTTTGTACATACATTCACATACCATTATTCACTTTCAGTTTGCTGCATCCTTTCACACAAAGCATCCAAAACTTGACATTTAAATATAGTACATTTTAAGGCTTGCTTGAGCCTCCCCTGCAACAGGTTGGAGCCTCCCCAAGGAGGCTGGCCTCATCATTTGAGAAACCCTGCTCTAGCTCAACTATCACTTTTTAAGAGGTTCTTGAAGGGCATTTTGCAGCCAAGGCCCCCAGTCAGGAAGCCTGTCACTGCCTGGGATCTCAACCTTGTGTTGGACATGCTCACCTATAAGCCATTTGAACCCCTGGCTGCCCCAGTCAAGAAGCCTGTTACTGCCTAGGATGTCAATCTTGTGCTGGACATGCTTATCCATAAACCATTTGAACCCCTGGCTACACGTGACCCCAAATTCCTACCTTGAAAAACTGCATTTTTAGTGGCAATCTCCTCTGCCCACAGAGTCTCTGAAATACATAATTTGGTCACAGACCCCCCACCACCACCCCCACACACACACACTATCTTCCATAAGGATAAAGTGGTTCTTCGCAACACTCCAAGTTTACACCTAACATTTTGTCAGAGTTCCACTTGAACCAGTCTTTGGTACTGCCTACATACTTTCCCAACTCCCAGAATGAGGGGCAGCACACCCTCCACTCTCTAGATGTTAAAAGAGCCCTCATGTTGTATCTCAATAGAACTAGGGACTTCTGGCAGTTGAAACAGCTCTATGTTTCCTTCAGCTCCAACCATCTGGGTCTGCCGGATGTGATCAGATGCATTTATGCATGAGTAGTCGCTTGCCTCGGCCAGTGTTATTCCATGGCACAGGTCAAGTTGGAAGGCCAGGTCTGTGCCCAGCTCACCAGACCATTTGCTACATCCCTGTCAGAGATTTGCTCTGTCCCTATTGCTGATATTTGCAGAGCTACCACTTGGAGCACAGTGCACACCTTTATCAAGCACTATGCCCTGGATGTCCATGTCAGGCATCATGCCTCTTTTGGAAGGACAATCCTTAATAGACTCTTGTCCTGAGTGAGCTCCAACTCCTACCACCCTGCCCGGGGGACTTTCATCTCAGCTTGGTACTCGAACCCATCAGTATGAATCAATGGTGAAGATAGGTCCAGGAAGATATGAAAATTACAACTTACCATCATTCTTGATCTTCTTGGACCATCTTCACCATTGATTCACACATCCACCCACTGTCCCCTAGGCTCACTCTTTCTGTTTGTTGGTCTGCACCTTCCCTGGTTTTGGTTTCGGCTGTGAAGACACTACTTTCTTCTTGTTAAACCTTCATATATGAGTCACGTGGGCTGTCTTATGCCCTTTTATTTAGGGTTACACTTACAGCAGTTTGCACTGCACTTCCTCAGTAAAAAAAATACTGAAATGCTTGAAGGCCGGTAAGGTAAGCCATGTAGTCCAAGCTATCTTGCAGCGCTTGCATGCATGCAGTCTACCTCAGTGCCACCCTCCTGAAAAGTTCTAGCTCCCACTGGGTTCTTGCACCTCTAGTTCAGAACCAATTAGTGTGAATCAATGGTGAAGATTGTCCAAGAAGATCAAAAATTATGGTGAGTATGTAATTTTCATTTCTCCCAGGTTAGGCTGAAGTCAGCCCAGTTTTGTTGATTTCATTCCATTCTAGTGCAGATATCTAGGCCCCCATGCAGTGGGACATGACAGTAAAGTAGCTGTTTAAGCTGCCTCACAGGTTTGACCTGATGTTTTAGAATTAGGGCAGTCTATTGCAACCTCAAATCTTATTATTGCAACTTCATGCCTGGCTCCTAAATATATAGAGTCAGAAATTCGCAGGAAGTTTCTGAAGTCCTTCTGGTTGAAAAAAAAAACATCAGTAAGAAAGGTATATGGGTTTAAGTGGAGCTTTTGGTGTCCAATAATCTCCTTTCATTTCCGTGCCATATTCAAAGTGTCTTAGAGTATTTACTCAGCCTCTTCCATTCAAGATAACAGTACTTCTCTATCAAGGTGCACCTTTTGATAGTTATAACCTTTCATAATCCTGTCTGTGATAAGTCCTTTGCCAATCTGGATATGATTTACAAATTCCTAAGAGGTATTGTTTACACTAGCCTACCAGTTTGTAAACTTGTCCCGGTCTAGGATCTTGATCTGGTCCTTAGTGCACTTTTTAAAGAGCTAGTGTATCAAGCCTTTCTACCCATTCTGAGCTTACTGGGGTACTGAGTTATTTCCATTTTCAATGTTATTTAATTCTCTCCTCTTCTTTGTTGCTATTCTAGTTTTAACATACAGTAGGAGTATGCAGGCATTTGTCACCACTCTGGCAAGGACTGTTAGTGTCGAGGGCTGGCCAGCTAGAAAGGAAATGATGTTGTGGGGGGCAGATTCCTGGTATGTCTCAATGTCTGCCCACAGTATGGAAGTTCTACTGCACACAGTGACAGGGAATGTGAATGTTCAACAGTCTGGTTGATTGCGACACCCCCATACCAGGTCACACCCTGTCTTACACATTTAACTCACCATCAAACAAAAATTGGTTGTGCTTTTGCAGCATTTGTTTAACACAGCACAGCACTGTTCAGTCCTGCTGATGTCGCTAGGTTGCCTCAAACGCTAAATGTGAAAGAGGACAGTTGGATTCCTTTTCACTAGAGTGGCAGCGATATCAGAACAATGCCATCAAGCAGTGGGTTTAAAAAAGAAGCAGCTTATTCTCATAATTAACCGCAAACAGCGACAGTGCTAGGTCCCCGCCGAGAAGACATGCAAGCACAGGGTTTGAGAGAGAAGCTTTCTTGAGCACAGTGCCAGACAGCAGCAGTGGCAATCTGCTTTGAAAATATCAGATAACACACAGAGTATGAGTTGAACATTCAAATGTAAAAAAAAAAACAAAAAAAAAAACAGGCTCCATTATTAACCGCTGTAGAAAACAAAGTGCAGGGTAAAAACTGGAACAAGCACATGACCAAAAAAGTCAGACAGGCTTTGAGAGGCCACCGCCACCCAGGTAGCTACTGTAAGTAAACACAGTCTCGCTTGGGATACTTTCCTCCCGGGATCTCACTTCCGGTTCTTAGGGTGCCGATGGCGTTCTCCACAGCTCCAGAAGCCAGCGATGTAAAAAAATATCAAAATATAAAAAAACGCAGCTCAAATATTCATACAGAGAACAGGAACTACGTTGCAGGTTTTTTCATTTATATTAACATCCTATTTGGACTTTAAATAAAAATGTTGGTCTGCTAGCTCTTTAAGGCTCCCTTTGAGCCAGTAGCTACAGTACCTGTAATCTAAGGTTTCTCTTTTACAAAACCTTTCTATTAGTGGCCATTACTTTGACCTGTAGGGTCTCTGAGTTACAGGCTCTAGTGACTGACCACAGTACTGTACTGTGGTCTTTCACTTAGAACCACAGTCAATCTTCACAATTTTTTTTCTAAAACTGGGAAAATTTCAGGTGAAGTGCCCTACATTCCTTGGATGATGGAGGCGCTGTTAAGCTTTTTTTTTCAGTTTAACTTTTTATTGGAAAATCCAACACAACAGTACTGAATGTTATTAAAACTATAAAACAAAATCAATCATAAAAGAAAAAATACAAAAGGTGTGTGTGTGTGTGTACAGACTGTAAACAAGCAAAGGAGCCATCACTGGTCTGTGAATGCTCTCAGGTTTTATGAGGATAAAACCAACTAGTTTGGGCAATTAAACCACCTGTTTGTGCAGTTTGCCGGTATCTGTACTAAATCCCACCAACCGTTTTTCCGTTGACCAAAATCCCGAGACCTAAATGCCGAAATTGCTAAATCCCGATAGTTTCAAATCCCGAATCATAATTCCCACCTCCTGTTACTTCCCTGCATGCCAGTGAAAACAGAGAGACAACTATAAAAAAGTGTTTTATTTATTTAGTGCAACATAATTTCCCGTAACCCATGCACAGTGAATAAAATCGTAGTATACGTTTTTCTATGCACTGCTGAAAGGGGTGAGGCAGACAGCGCTTACATCGAATTAGAAGGACAGCTAATTTGTTACCATGACAGCTGTCAAAACAAAAGGCCAATGCTGACAGTGCTTCCAGCAGAAAATAGGATTCTCTATTGCAGGCTATTGCATGGCAGAGGCTGAGATCAGTCGTGGCTAATTACTGTAATTTGCTACCATGACAGCTGTAAAAAAAAAAAAAGGACAATGCTGACAGTGCTTCCAGTGACAAAAAGGCTTCTCTATTGCAGACTATTGCATGGTAGAGGCTGACAGCAATCACAGTTAATTACTGTAATTTGCTGTCAGAAAAAAAGTCTAATGCGAACAGCTTGTACAATAGTGTAAGGACAGTGAACAGAGACTCAGAGTGAGGCAGCACTGAAGATTTAAAGCTAAATTAGGGCATTTTTATTTTCAGACATTATTCCTTGTCATATACCAGTTTCCAGCAATAGGAGAAGTGAAAAATGCAGAACTTGTACCAGAGACTCCTAGATCGTGTTCTGAATTGTGTCGGGAATTTCAAGTATGGGAATATCAGCATTTGGGCAATGCTTTCTTCGGGAATTAGAGGGCAGGGATTTCGATTGTCGGGAACATAGTCGGCTGGAATTAGTACCTAAATCAGTTTGCCTTATAAAATCTGAGGAAGCCTGTTTCCAACCAATGTCTCTCATGATGGATTTCATACCGCATCGAACTCTGTCATCTCAGATCCATCACAGTTTATTGGGTATGGTAACAGTCTGGAGCTGGATTTTCAGCCTGTCCGAAAGTGGCGCAGGTGCGGGGAAAAATTGCCACAAGTGGTGCTTCACTTGCAGAGCCGCAGATCTTCCTGGACATAAAGTCTCCACCACTCATTCACACGCGTGGGACTACGCTGGAGGTCCTAAGACCCAGCAGGAGCTACAAATCTTCAGGAGGGCCATCACCGAGATAGGACTGCGCATGTGTGGTGCCACAAGGCTGGCTCATGCCATATAGGCTGTCTTAGCATTGACCCTCCAACTGCCTCAGTTTCTTTTTTTCTGCTATCAAGTGCACTTCAGTGTTGATGTCACTCACCTGCCAGGAGTCAAATCTTCATGTCTATATGGCAGCAGCATAGTCATTCAGTATTTGATTAGTCTTTTAGTAAATTTATTTAGTAAAAAAAAAGTTTTACATTTGTTTCAACTGACGAAGAATTCTTCAGCCTGCCTTAGATGGAGTTGACCATGAATGGGACCGGTGACAGTAGGGAAACTTTGCATGAAAGCTGTTTTAGCAGCAGGGCTGGTTCCATTCTACCACCCTCTTCGGGGGGGGGGTCTGACCATGGGGAGTCTGGTGCTCGGGAGGAAAGGTGGTCTTCCCAGAAGCACAAAAAGAAGCGGGCCCACTCCCGATTGAGAACGGGGGCTCAGTACCACTTGGCCTCGAGCTCTTCTTCCTCCTTCCACTGGTTGTAGAAGAAGTGGTACTGCTTGAGGTCACCCTCTGGTATGTCCACATGGAGATCATCACTAGTGGGGGACAGGAGGCCAACCCCAGTTCCGTCAGGGTCACCTACAGCCTCAGTCCCTAGCAGCTGTGGTCTCCAGCTCCAGAGTCCCTCCCTGCCCCCTGGAGGTCTTCCAGTGAGCAGTTTCATCATTGGGCCACTGTTATGGAGCAGTGGGTCTGGCAGTTGTCCTGACTGCCCTTGCATGCAGACCAGGCCTGGGAGCCAAGGACCTGTAGGTGGGGCAGCTGCGTCAGCCTGGTAGTGTGACACCTTCCTCAGTGCTGTCTACACCACTTCCTTGTGCTTTTCCCCCTTATATGGCTGTGGCGCAGGGGCCAGCACAGGTATTGCTTTCTCCTACTCCTCCTCATGCTTTCAAGTCTCCAGCTTCGGGTTCCCCAGTGTTGTTTTTGGGAATCCCAGGTGCTCAGCCAGTGTCAGTTGTGGTGCCACTCTCAGCTGCCTGCCTTGGTAGCTCCGCTTATGGTGCTGCACATGATGCCGTTTTCAGCACCACCTTGGGTGCTGGGGTTTTTGACTCCGATTCATGGAGGGCCTCCTCCTGCTATTCTTTCTCCCTTTCCTTTCTACACTATCCCTTCTGTGGTAGTAGAAGATTATGTTGAGTCTGATCCTGATCTACGATTAGGAGACGATCTACATGAGGATTCATCCTTTGGAGTGGAAAGTAAGCCCTCCACTTCAGCAGAGCCTGTGGTTGAGGACCTTTCTTTTAAGTCTCTACTGAAGAATGTGAATTCCACTCTTTCTCGTCAGACTTCTTTTTTAACTGTGTGTTTATGCACCTAATCTTCCTCCTCCCTCCACTCTCACAGACATCCTCTGTCTATGGACTCTCTCTTCAGACTTCTGAGGTGGATCCTGGGAAGCTTTTGCGCCTCCAATATCTGCATGTTCCTGAAATGCCTGTGGAAGTGACACCACTGGTGCAATCATCTTTTGAGACTCTTTCAGAAATAGTGTAGAACAAACCGGCACTCATTCCTTCCTTGGCTAAGTCCATAGGCAGGAAGTACGTTCCCCCTAAGGATAGGCCATACCTTGCCTCTCAAGCCTTTGTGGATGCCATAGTGGTCTTGGCAGAGAAGACAAAGTAATTCTTCCCCAGGAATCCATGGCCCATCCAGTGAATAAAGAATCCCATAAAACTGACACTCTGGGAAAATGAGTGTTCCCTGCTGCTACCTTAGGCGTGCGTATTGCTAGCTCTTAGGGCTATTTCTCTTAGTATATCTTATGGTGTTCACACAAAGAAACAGTGAAGGCTCTTCTGGAGTCAGATGTTAACTCAGGGCCTCTTCAGACCATTACTAGGGACAGTGAGGCATTGAGTCCAACAATCAGTGACATAAAGGGGAACTGTCATCAACAGGATTTCTTAATCTCTGAAAGACCATAAAAACCTAATTTGAGTGAGCCATTTTGTTTATCTGTGAGTCTTTGCAGTCCAGAGTTATTCATATGTAAATCAGTCTATAATTAAGGGCTAGGACAACCATATGTTTTAGGCTCTTGACAGGAAATGGTGTCCCCGAAGATCTTGGCCCTCTATTGACAATAGGTTAAATAGGAAATCATCTGTCTTATTAAGTGTGTTTCAAGGTGTTATTACAACACTTTCTGCATTTATAATAATTGTTTTGTATGTGCATTGAAACTAGTGAGTTATCACCCTTACATTTCAAACTGTTAGTAAAAATAATCGATCTTTAGGATTGCTTTAACCTCTAGGCTATACTGCCAGCTAATCATTAAAAACTACACATCTCAAGGCTGACTCTGTGGTGCCAAAAGGTATTGGGGCCCCATACTGCATCAGGATTTCTAAACCCTGGCTCTGTTTATGTCAGTGCAGATTTCTGGAGCTGCCACAGCATTAACTTCTGTCTTATTCTGTTCCCTTTCTTACAGCCTTTTCTCTTACAATTTTGGGTGTGAACTCAAGTTTACAAGATGCAAATGTGGCTACATACCTACTGGCCTGGCATCATGGGGCCAGCCTTGAAATGTGTAGATCTTCCTGGACATAAAGTCCACACCACTCATTCAACTAATGGGACTATGCTGCAGGCGCTAGGACTTAGTGGGAGCCAAAATTCCTCATGAGGGTCACTGCCTGGTAGGGCCGTGAGGAAGCAGCACTGCGAGCTCAGCTCGTGCCATATAGGCTATCTGGTGTCAACCGTCCAACCTCCTCAGTTCCTTTTTTCCCCACTGTTGAGTGCGCTTTAGTGATGACATCGCTCATCCGCCGGGAGTCAAAACTTCATGTCTATACGACAGCAGCTATGGTCTTCAGATTAGATTAGTTTATCATAGCCTGAGTAAAACATGGGCTGGACAACAGGACACAGAAGGTAATAGTAAACAGAATCCAGTCTGAAGAAGGGGGGGTTACTAGTGGGGTACCGCAGGGTTCAGTACTGGGTCCAGTCCTTCTTAATGTCTTTATAAGTGACACTGGAGAGGGACTGGAAGGAAAAGTATGCCTCTTTGCAGATGACACAAAGATCTGCAATGGGGTTGATACACAAGGGGGAGTGAAAAGGATGAGAAGGGACTTGACAAGGTTGGAGGGATGGTCAGAAGTTTGGCAGCTTAGATTCAGTGCAAAGAAGTGCAAAATAATGCACCTGGAAAACAAAAACCCCAGGGAAAAATACACAATGCAGGGAGGTAGTAACAACAAAAAAAATGGAAAGGGACCTGGCAGTAATCATGTCAGATGACCTTAAGGTTAGCAAGCAATGTGAGAAGGCAGTAGGGAGGGCTGGGGGGATACAGGGATGTATATAGGTAGAGGCATCACCAGCAGAAAACAGGAAGTTATTATCCTTCTGTATAGACAGTTGGTGAGACACCATCTGGAGTACTGCATCCAGTTCTGGAGACCCCATCTCCACAAAGACATAGACAGAATGGAGGCAGTCCAGAGGAGGGCAACTAAAATGGTGCAGGGTCTGCAAGAGAAGCCATATGAGGAGAGATTAAAGGAACTTAATATGTATACCTTTGAGGAAAGGAGGGAGAGGGGGGACATGATTGAAACTTTTAAGTACCTCAGTGGAATCAATAAAGTCCATGAGGGTAGCATCTTTCAGAAAAAGAGATGTGCAAGAACAAGGGGACACAATTTGAAGATAGAGGGGGGACGGCTCAGGGGCAATGTGAGGAAGTATTTTTTTCACAGAGAGGGTGGTGATGCATGGAACCGCCTTTCTGAGGTGGTTGTGGGGTCTAAAACTGTGGGAGAATTCAAGGATGCATGGGACAGACATAACACAATTCTTGTGGGGGTAGGAAGAAATAGGCTGTTGGTTAACTAGGATATGCAGCTTATCCAGTAGGTAGGCAAATGGGCAGACTAGGTGGGCCAAGCGGTCCTTATCTGCCGTCAAAGTCTATGTTTCTATGTTTCTATTGTTTTCTAGTAAAAATAGAATAAAATTAATTTTATTTTAGTTATCTCAGAAAGAAGTCTTCAGCCAGGGCAGATGACGGTCAGGAGACTTCGCTGGCTGGGTCTGGACCGCCACCCTCTACGGAGTGGGGGTCCGACTACAGGCAGTCCAGTGCCAAGTCCAGGGATGGGCGGTCTCCCTGAAAACATAAAAAGAAGTAGTTCCATTCTCGGCACTGCTTGACCTCGATCTCTTTTTCGGCCTCCCCGTCGAAAAAGGAATGGCACCGCTCAAGGTCGCTTTCTGATATGTCTGCATGTCGATCGTCGGTTTCCGGGGGCAGAGGCCAAACCCCCTTCCGGGGTCCCCTATGGTCTCTGGTGCTCACCATCTTTGACTCCAGAGTCCCTCCCCGCCCAGTGGGGGGTCTTCTGGTGAGCAGTTTCACCATTGGGCCACTGTAATGGAGCAATGGGTGAGACAGTTGTCCTGGCTACCTGAGTCGGTGAGTCTTTCACTGGGGCCTTCGGGCCTATCGCTCTCAGACCTGCAGGTGGGGTTGTTGGGCCTTCCTAGTCACTCCGCACCATCTCTGGTGCCATCAACGCCACACTCTGGTGTTCACCTCCCTCCCATGACTGTGGTGCAGGGGTCCACACTGGTGCCTTTATCTCCTGCTGAATTTCTTTGTTTCTCTTCTGTGAGTCGAGGGTTGGGAACTTATACTGTGGCGCTGCTGGTTGTGGCACTGGCCTCTCCAGCACCGCGTTTGGTGCCGGCTTCCCTGGTGCCACACTCGGTGCCAGTTCCTGTGCTGGCGCCGCACTCTGTGCCATTTTCTGTGCTGGCGCTGCTTGTGTTTTCGGTGCCACCTCCTGTTGTGGCGCCGTGGACACTTGAGGTGCCATGTGAGATTCTGAGGTTTTCAACACCAATTCTCTGTGCTCCTCCTCCTTCTTCTTTTCATCCCTTTCCTATCTGCACAGTCCCTTCTGGACTGACAGATGACATTGAACCCAATCCTGATCTTCAAGTAGGGGACGACTTCAATGATGTTTCCTCCCTAGGGGCAGTGAATAAACCTCTTTCAACAGAGCCTTTGGTTGAGGACCTTTCTTTTAAGTCTCTGCTCAGAAATTTGAATACTCCACTCTCTCTCTCCAGACTTTGGGTATCAGTCCTGGAAAGTTGCTGTGTCTGCAGTACCTGCACATTCTGGGTATTCCTGTGGAACTGATCCCACCAGTGCAGTCCTCTTTTGAGACTGTCTCGCAGATGGTATGGGATAATCTGGCACTCATTCCCTCTGTGGCTAAGTCCATAGATAGGAAATATGCCCCTCCCAAGGATTGTCCCATTTTAGTCTCACAAGCCTTTGCTGATGCCATCGTTGTTCTGGCAGAGAATGACATGGCTGTTATTCCACAAGAATCTACAACACCTCCAATAAACAAGGAATCTCATAAAATAGACACTTTGGGACAGTGAGCCTTTGCTGCTTCCACCCTGGGCATGCATATTGCTAGCTACCAGGGCTACTTTTTTCAGTATGAGTATAATCTCTGGCATTCGCTGAAGGCTATAGTAGAAGCTCTTCCTGATGCGGAGGTTAACTCAGAGCTCCTTCAAACCATCACTAGGGGTATTGAATCCAGTAATCAACAGCTTAGAGCTGCCATGGATGCCTTTGACTCTGCCTCCACAGCAGCAGCGGGTGGTATTTGTAGCCATGGCCACTCATGGTTGCACACCTCAGGCTTCACAATTGATGCCCAACAGAGAGTTATGGCCTTGCCTTTTGATGGTACGTATCTGTTTGGTCCTCAGGTCAAGCAGGCACTGGAGGTCACCCAGAAGACTAGAATGGCCATCAAAATGGCCAGACCCCCTGCCACTCCTGAGAGGGGTGGGAACAGGTGTCAGTTTCAGAACCGTCAGTCCTTTTGTGGTAAAGGCAGAGGGGGCTTTAACAGAAACCAAACCCCTCATCCACAAAAGAAAACATAGCAGAAGGCACAGGGCCCCAAAGCGCCTAGTGCCACCCTCTGTGCTCCTGGCCCAAGTCCTACCTCAGCTGTCCAAGTGGGACTCTTCCTCAGCAGTAGGAAGGCGTCTGACTCAGTTTTTCAACCAGTGGAAGTCAATCACATCAGACAGTTGGGTGCTCAGAATAATCCGCATAGGGTACTCACTAAACCTGTTAGAAACCCCTCCGGATCATCCATCCAAATGACAGTCCAGGCTGTCTGTTGCTCAGTCAGACCTTCTTGCCTCCAAGATCCAAGACCTTCTGAACAACAGAGCAGTAGAGATAGTTTTGCTGGAACAGCGGAACACAGGTTGCTACTCCCATTACTTCCTAGTTCCAAAGAAAACAGGCAGCATGTGCCCTAGTCTAGATCTCAGGAAGTTAAACAAGTTTCTTTTCAAGGAAAAATTCAAGATGATATTACTCGGGACAATTTTAACTCTGATTCATCAACACAATTGACTAGCCTCCCTGGACATGCAGGACACCTATCATCATGTTCCCATTCACACAAGCCATCATAAATACCTCAGATTCATGGCGTTGGGTCAGCACTACCAGTTCAGAGTCCTACCCTTTGGGCTATCCTCAGTGCCTCGAGTTTTTACAAAGTGCTTTGCAGTTCTTGCAGTGCATCTGAGGAAAATTGGGATTCAGGTGTTCCTGTATCTGGACGATTGGCTTCTCATGAACCCCTCCAGACAAGAGACTAAAGAAGCTATAGCTATGGCTTCAAACTTCCTCACATCCATGGGAGTTCTGCTAAATTTGAGAAAGTCAGAGCTACAACCCTCCCAGCAGCTCCTCTTCATAGGAGCTCTTCTGGATACCTCCAACGCTAAAGCCTTTCTTTCGGAGGACAGAAGGCGTGACATCCTCCAGATGGCCCACTTCATCAAAGAAAACAGCTTGGTTTGAGCTCTCTTGATGCAACGGATGCTGAGTCTCATGGCATCCTCAGTGTTCACTGTGCCTCTGGCTCATCTTCACATGTGAACTACTCAGTGGATGCTCAGCACTCAGTGGTCACCAACCACACACCCACAGTCCTTTCACATTAAGGTGATGGAACCACTGAAATGGTCGCTCACCTGGTGGTCTCAGGAGGACAACCCTCAGGAGGGTTATCCTTTCACCCCCTGGATCCCCAGATCTCCATCACCATGGATGTGTCCCTGCTGGGATGGGGAACTCACTGCCAGGATCTCTACACCCAGAGTCATTGGAGTCAGAACAAGTCTGAGCTTCACATCAGTGTTCTGGAAATGAGAACCGTTCTATACACAGTCCGGGCCTTGAAGGACATACTCTGTCACAAGACCATTGTCCTTCAAACAGACAACAAGGCAGTGATGTACTACATCAACAAGCAGGGTGGAGCACACTCTTGCCCCTTATGCAGGGAAATGATGAGAGTATGGGAATGGTGCTTAGAGCACAAAGCTCTGATCCTGGCAGTCTACCTGCCAGAAGTCCAGAATGATCTGGTGGATCATCTCAGCAGAACGGAGACAGATCCTCACGAGTGGTCTCTCGATGCAAGTGTCATGCAATCACTCTTTGAAGAGTGGGGAACTCCACATCTGGACCTTTTTGCATCCCCACTCAAAGCAAAACTGCCTCTCTTCTGCTCCAGAAATCCAGGACCTGGTATTTTTTGTCAGGATGCATTCAGACTGCGGTTGACAAGTTGCTTTCTGTACGCATTTCCTCCTCTTCCTCTAGTTCAGAGGATGCTTCTCAAACTGGAGACACAGGGAGGCAGAATGATTCTCATTACCCCTTACTGGCCTCATCAGATCTGGTTTCCATTAATCAACAGATTATCAAGAACTTCACTGAGACAGCTTCCACTTCTTATGAACCTGCTGACCCAGGGCCCTGTGGTCCACCCCAACCTGAAGTCCCTTCACCTCTATGCCTGGCTCCAGATGAGATAGAGATGAACAGTGTTTAATATTTCATGCAGGGTCTCAGATATTCTGGTTGCTGCATGCAAGCCAGCTACTCAAAAAGTTATATGGCTAAGTGGAAGCGCTTCTCCATTTGGTGTGCAAAATCCTCATGGAATCCTTTTTCCTGCCCACCAAACAAGGTCCTAGAGTATCCTCTAGACCTCTCAAACACAGGTCTGCAATACTTGACTGTTAAGGTTCACCTCTACGCAATATCAGTGTACCATGAGCCTGTACAACCCATGTCTTTGGCTCAGCTTCCTGTGGTCAAGAGGTTTCTTAAAGGCATTTTACATACCAGGCCACCAGTAGCAGCCTGGGACATTAACCTTGTGCTAGACATGCTCACTTGTAAATCTTTTGAGCCCCCAGCTACTTGTGACCTGAAATTTCTGACCTGGAAGATGGCCTTCCTTGTAGCCATCACTTCCGCTCGCAGGGTGTTTGACATGCATGCTTTGGTCACAGACCCTCCATATACTTTATTTCAGAAAGACAAGATGGTTCTTAGGACCCATCCCAAGTTTCTTCACAAGGTTGTCTCAGAATTCTGTCTGAATATGCCCTTGGTCCTTCCTACCTACTTCGCGAACTTCCAGAATGAGGGAGAGAGTATGTTACATCCCTGGATGTGAAGAGAGCCTTGCGGTTCTACTTAGACAGGACTAAGGAAACCCGCACATCTAAGCAACTGTTTGGCTCCTTCAGCAAGGCCCGGCTGGGCCAGCCTGTTGCTATCAGGTGTATTTCAGCATGGCTAGTGACATGCCTCCACCACTGCTACTCCATGTCACAGTTCAAGTTGGAAGGCAGAGTATACGCTCATTCTTCTAGAGCAGTCGTGGCATCTCTGGCAGAAATTCACAACATGCCCATTGCAGACATCTGCAATGCGGCCACCTGGAGCTCTGTGCACACTTTTGTAAAGCACTACGCCTTGGATGTCCATGCCAGACAGCATCAATCTTTTGGCAGGACAATCCTTAATGGACTTCTGACCTAGGTGAGCTCTTCTCTTCTGGAGCCCATCTCAGGGGATTATTTTAGCTTGGTACTGTCCCATTAGTGTGAATGAGTGGTGGAGATTTTATGTCCAGGAAGATATGAAAATTACATACGTACTGTAATCTTGATCTTCTTGGACAAAGTCTCCACCACTCATTCACATGCCCACCCATTATCCCTCAAGCTCACTTATCTGTGTGCAGTCTTCACTTCCTCAATGGCTGGGCTGTGAAGACTCTGTTGTGTTGACCCTTCTTACATGGGTCATTCGGACTATCTTATGTCCAGCAGTAGGTTAGTTTCACTAGGTTAGTTTATGCTGAACCTCCTTGGTAAAAAAGGTACTGAGGTGGTTGGAGGTTGACGCCGGGTAGCCTGTACGGCATGGGCCGAGCTCGCGGTGTCGCTTCCTCATGGCCCTACCCGACACCGGCCCTCTTGAAGAATTTTGGCTCCAGCTGGGTCCTAGTGCCTCCGGCGTAGTCCCATTGGTGTGAAAGAGTGGTGGAGACTTTGTCCAAGAAGATTAAGAATTATGGTAGGTACATAATTTTCATTTTTTTATTAACAGCTGGCAATACAACCTAGATATTAAAGCAAACAGCTGTGAATAAGCTTCATTCATCCAGCAGAATGGGGGTTGATTCCAACATGCTCTACTTGTATATTGTGTGACCAGAGTAAGTCACTTAACCTCCCTGTGCTCCCAAAACCCACCCAGAAACAAGCTGTAGCTGTGTGCCTTTCCTGGACAAAGACAGTAAAAACAATCTGAGCATGTGTTATGATTCTGAAAATATTATGCTCTTTCTATCCAGATTTGACTTGAAAAGAAAAACAAATGGGACACCATTAATTGTTTATTAATTGCAAAAACACATGGATGGACAACATTGTTTTAAAAAAGCATAATCTGAACTCTATTATTAAAATATAGAATAATATATGTGTGTGTGTGTGTGTGTGTGTGTGTGTGTGTGTGTGTGTAACCAAAATTTTACACGCACCCAAGGTGTGGAATGCTACATTAACCCTGATGGCAAAGTCTGAGTGGTTTATAAAAGCACACGACACAGAGGGTGTGTGCAGAATTCTGGTTTTTACACCCGCCCACCCATACATTATTTTGTTTAATTAATGATCATTTTTTTCCCTTTCAGCACAGTTCAGTTAGTGCAGCACTTCTGTCAGAGATACACACACACACACACACACACACACACACACACACTCTTCACACACACAACTCTACACACACACCTCACACACACACACACACACACACACACACACACACACAATACACACACATACACACTACACACATCGCGGTCCATCAGCATAGCTGCGGAGTGTAAGACACGCTCAAAGGGTATGGGCAGCAGGATCATCCAGATTGATTTTTTTCCTTTACAGTAGAAAATTCCATTCCATCCAAAGTATTTCAGTAAGAAACTGTTATACTTTTAACTTCATCAAAATAAGTAAAATACTCTTTTAATAATGCATTTCCGTGATGCATGTTTTAACTGTGCTGTCCATCTATGTCTTTTTGCAATTTGTCAGTGTCAATGGCTCAGTAGGTAGCACACTCACCTCTGAGACCGTGAGATCAGAGGGCTGTGGGTTCAGTTCCCACATCAGGCATTTGGGTTAATATCCCATTACTGACACTGTAGTGCAGCATGAGAGGGGTGCTGCACTTCTGAGGTGTCATCTTTCGGATGAGACGTTAAACCAAGGTCCCATCTGCCTGGACTGGTGGTAGTTCAGGTGGATGTTAAAGATCCCATGGCACTTATCGAAAAGAGTAGGGGAATTTTATTGAGAAAAGGTGGGCTTCATTACAAAAACATTCACAAAATGACAAAGAGAAACAGTAAACAAAAAAAAGAAAAGGAAGGATACAGAAAATCAAGTCGAATTCCAAGAATCACAGTTAATCCATAAATGAAGAAATTGCGGTCTAGAACATCTAGAAAAATCTAACTTTTTCAAAGTAATCACAGCATTTCTAACATTCATTACAATTTCCAAAATAGGGATCCATTTTTGGTGCAAAACTAGCAGACATCTAGCTTGCCATAAAAAACAACGCATAAAACATAATACAATATATGTAGTTTCAGAGTGATATTTAGTACATAAAACTGAATGTGTCCCAAACATAATATCAGCATAAGACAGCTCAGTAAAAAGAGGCTCTTTCCAGAGAACAGCAATAGTTGACCAAAAATCAGAAGCAAGTGCGCAATCATGAAATAAATGAGCCTGAGATTCTATAATTGAAAGACAGGAATCCCTAGGACAGTATCTATCACACAGCATTTTATGTTTGTGATTCCCCTTAACACTAAGTCTACCGTAATTACTGAGCCAGACCATATCCCACACATAAGGAGGGAGTCTAGGATTCAAAAGTTGCTTCAGGATCCAAGACTGACAAGCAGGCGGACAGGATGGAAAGTCAACAAGATCCAAAGCCTCTCGTCTCCAAATGTGGGCATATATAGCCTTCCTAGTTAGTGTACAAAAATCATCAGGCTTTAACCCCCAGACCATGGCAAGTTTCACGACCTCCACACCAAAAGTTGGAAGGCCTGAAAGTTTATACAAATCTCCTTTGCCTTGTTCCCAGGAGAGAGACAAGGCAGAAGCCAGGAGCAAAGAAAGGGTTTCCAACCCTTATTACCTGGTTTTAAGGCACAACCTAAATTATAACTAAAAATATACTATAAAAAAAAGCTACCGGGTGTACCATCCCAATCCCACCCTCACTAGGAGGCCGATAAGTGAAACCTCGCTTGATGGGATTCAACCTAGAACCCCAAAGACCCTGAAAGAAAACACTATATAATCTGGTAAATAAAGACATGGGGAGGGGGAAACATAACACAGGTACAAGAAAATGGGGACCATCAAGGTTTTCAGTAAATAAACTCTTTTTTTTCTCCCAGTCAGCTGATGCCGCCACCCAGCCAGAAGCCTATCAGCCCTCGCTAATGCCCCACACCAGTTCAACAGTGGTAAATCTCCAGACCCAAACCAGAGACCGAGAATCCAAATGGACTCAGAAGAGAGCCGGACGCCAGCAAAGGTGCCAGACTCAGGAAAAGTAGGGAAACCCAACGGGAGCCCAACACTCTTTAAAAAATTAATCCAGGATCCTGCCAGTAAGGAATACCGATGGAACACATCAAGTACCACCTGCTCATCTGAATGAGATGCCACGGTCAGAACCAAATCGTCAGCGTAGGCCAGTATTTTGTTGGGAGGGAGGCCAGAAGGCCCTTGTAACCCAAGGATCCCAGGGCAATGAAGGATCGCCCTTATCAAAGTATCAATACCAAAGGCATATAAGAGGGGACTCAAAGGACACCCCTGATGCACCCCCCCTTTTTACCAAGACAGGATGTCCCAACCAGCCATTAACATTAGGGAGGATCACAGCCTGAAAATAAAGAGCACGAATCCAATCAATAAATTTGGAGGGAAATCCAAATGCAGCTAAAACCGAAAACAAATATGTATGGGAAACTCTAGCAAAGGCTTTCTCCTGGTCAATAGCCACACCCAACCCTGAACATGATTCAGGTCCCCAAGGGCAAATAGTTCACGTAAGAAAATCAAATTATCAGATTGGCACCTACCAGGGATGCCACACGTCTGAACAGGACTAAGTAGCCGAGCTACCTTAACAAGTCTAGCGAGCAAAATTTTTGCCACAAGTTTGCTATCCACATTAAGTAAACTCAACGGTCTCCAATTATTGATATCCGAAGCCTCCCCCTTCTTATGAATGAGGACCAAGATTGCCTCTTTCATGGACTTCGAAAAGGAGGCTTTAGACAACATTTCATTAAGCAAAGGAGTTAAAGCAGGAACCAAATCTGTGTGAAACATAGAATAGAATCCTGCCGTAAGGCCATCAGAGCCAGGAGCAGAATCTCGTTTTAAACCAACAATAGCCTGTAATACTTCCCCCTCAGCAATAGGGGCGGAGAGCATCTCACATTCTGCTGGAGATAGGGAAGGCAAAGATAATGAGTCAAAGAAAAACTCATCAGCAGTGACGGGAGATTCAGTCCCAAACATGCCCGAAACAAAATGTTCAACAACCTGGAGAAGGGCCTCCGGGGAACTAACTAGATCTCCCGAGGGGGATACCAGGTTATAAATAACCCGAAAGTCCACCCTATTCTGACATTCTTTAAAAGGGTCGAAGCCCCTTTTAGTGAGTTTAGTCCCAAAGCGTGCTTCCTAACCCAAGGATTTAGCTCTATCATACTGTAATGCCTTCATCTGATCACGCAAAACAGAAATCTGTGAACTATAATCATAATGATTTTCCTCAGATAGAGAAATGAAATTCTGTAATTGTTGCCATAAGGTCAGGTACTTCTTATATTGACAGGTGTGAGCCTCAGCGGCTTTCTGCTGGAAAACCTTCTTCCAACCAGCCTTAGTGTCCTCCCACCATTCTAAAATATCCTCATAAATGTCAGCAACAGACAGTCGTGCTGCCCAGTCACGCTTCCACAATTTTTGAATTTTGGGATCATCCAGAATGGAGTCATTAAGTCTCCACTTGTTCTTTTTACACCGAGAAACATCAGACCAGGACAATACAACCTTTAAGGCTACATGGTCCAAGAATTCACTAACCAAAGTCCAACAATCTCGAACAGTAAGCATATGAGAAAGAAAGACAAAATCAATCCTAGTTCGACAAGAACCCCGAAAATAAGTAAATCCACCTCTGGGGTGACAAGTCCTATAGGCGTCCTGGAGATTAGCTGTCTACAAAACATTCTTCAAAGTCATGGAATCACTAAACAATTTGGTCGTCTGAAGTCCCCTATCAGACTAATGGAGACCACAATTAAAATCCCCAGCCCAAATGATCAGTCTAGAAGTATGTAAAAATGGTTGAATAGATCGAAAAAGAGCAGACCGCAAGGCTTTAGTCTGAGGGGCATATACCACAATTAACCGAAATCGTTCAGTGTGAAAGGAGAGGTCAAGCAGCAGTGCACGACCTGGAAAAATATCCACCAATCGAGATACCCGAAGGGCAGAATTAGAAAACAAAATACCAATGCCATCACACTTATCAACCCCAGAGGACCAAAAAGAAGGCCCCTGAGACCAAGCACGAGAAGCTTGCTGAAGGTCAGTATTAGTTTTTAAACGGGTATCCACTAAACAAGTGATGTCACAATGCATCTCTTGTACAGAGAGCAGAACACCACCAAGTTTGTTTTTTCCCTTAATGCTGTTAACATTAAAGGAGAGAATGGACAAAGAATCCATATCAAAGATTAGGGAGATTTACCACGTCGACTCTGTCTCATCCATTTAGCAATGGGATCGACTTCTCCACCTCCGTCCGTGTCAGTATTAGACACAAGAGAGGAGGTGTCTGATTCATCATCCCCAGAATCCCTATCAGGAGCTAGAATCGCAAATTTATTACCAGAAGCCCAGGACCGGAACCCAAGGGCCTTACCCTTATCAGAAACAGTCAGTCCCTTCATGGTCCTTTTTTTTGGAACAGTAAAAGGGGAGTCCTGTTCCGGGACAGGCAAAGCCCCCGGGGGGGGGGGAGCATAACCAGAGGAGAAGCAGTGTCAGGGGAAACCAAAGGAAGGCCCTCCGGGGCCACTAGAGAAGCAGGCTCAGTTAACATAGAGTCATCCTGAGGGGTCGAAGCAGGAGCCTTCCCAACTGCAGGCTTTATAACAGGATCAGCCATGGCCGAAGAGGGAAGGGGGAGAGCCGCAGAACCAGAACAAGAACGACTCTCAGCAGACTTTTGTGCCAGTTGTTGTTGAGCAAAGTTAATGAGGCCCACATGGAAGGGACAATCATCCCGGTTATGTGAGGCCCAAGGACAATGACCATAAGCACGACCAGTGTTTTCACAGAGGTTACACTTAAAAAGGTTCAAACAAGCACTGGAGGAATGGCCAAATTCCAAACAATGGCTGCATTTAAGAGAATCACAAGCAGAGCTAAAATGGACCCGAGATCCACATTTAAAACAAGACCTAGGCTGCCCTGCATAAAAAATCAACCCCTTATCTTTTCCAAGGAAAAAAAAATTAGGCAAGTGAGCTGGACCAGAGTCTGAGGAAAACAACTTAACCCAAACTTTACAACCCCCATCCCAAATCTGTTCACTATCTAAAGTTGGAGTGGGTTTATTCAAAACCTCACATCTCTGTCGGAGCCAAAATAAAATGTCCTCCACATTGACACCTTCATTTTTAAACATAATAGTAATAGTCTTAACAGTAGGTTTCATTAAAGGGAGAACATGAAAAGGGGCCCAAAGGGGGAAAGCTTTAAATTTAGCATATTGGACCCAAAAACGGTCCAAATGAGAAACGTGTTTAAAACTTACGTCAAAATTAGAATTCCCTAAACTAATCAGGGCAAAAATTTCAGATGAAAAGAAATGCATCGACCCTTTAAGCAAATTTTTAGCAACATACAGCCTGTCAGGGGGAGTATCCAACCCTCCCTTATATAAAAACCTGACTGCATTGCATCTAGGAGCAGGCTCACCTTTATGGGATTGGAACAAATCAGTTAGCTTAAAACCCACTGAGACACTAGGTTTGGGAACCCCTTCCTGCCCAGCCTCAGGGACCTGACCTAAACAGCCTGGTGTAGCAGGGGTCAAGCCACTCGGTTCCTCGGAAGCTGGAGAAACCAAGCTCGAGGAGGGACACCGAGAAGCAGAGGCATGCACCCCAACACCAGAAACAAGAGCCTCAGTAACCACAATATCCCCCAACACTGCAGAATCCCCCCCAACAGTTTTATCAACATACACAGAGTCCATAGTACATGAAGCAGATAAATTACCCCGGGGCAAGTTGGAGCTCAGAGGGACAGAAGACACAGCATTCACCAAAGTACCAGCGTTTTTCAGCATCCGAATATAGGAAGGATCTTGCGAGTCTGGAGACCAAAACCCACCACCTGATTGTTCCCAGCCAGCCTCCCGTAATGTACGATCAGGAGACCAAGAAGCTTCCATAGGTAAAATTGCCGGTTTTGAAGTGCTCAACCCTTCAGCTCCAGAAGCAGAAGGAACTCCAGGCAGTTTACTCCATCCAGGTCTCTGGTCTCAGGAAGGAAAAGAAAACGTCTGTCCCGCAAAAGACACCTCTGAAGTCTGTAAAGAAGAGACATGGGCACCAGCAATAGGTTCCGAAGAGACAGTCAGCAGGGGCTTTAGGCACACAGCTACAGAATCCGTTGAACTGCCAGCCCGAAAATCAAGGAAACAGTCTGTAGGAAGTGCAGGAACGACCGAATTCTGTGAAACACACCTTTCCTCCAGTCCGTCAGCCAAAGCCGTCCGACTAGAAACAGCAGACACCAATGCAGAGGATCGGTCGACATCTGAAAGACCAGCAAGTTTACGGTCAAGTAAGGCCATTTGCTGCAGCAACTGAGAACATGCAGCGATCAGCCCCGATTTATCTGTAGGCAAAGGAGGCACGATAACACCAGCAGAACAAGCCATAGCCGAAGCATCATCAGAGGTAAGAATACTGAGGTCGACAACCTCAGCTGCATCACAAGCAGCAACAACAGCCTCTGGATCAGACAGTACAGGAGAGGAGGCCAGCTCCCCTGTACTAGATGCATCCATCTCCTCCAGCATCCTAGGCAGACTGACCACAGCAACGCTAGTGGCCAAGGGTCCCCCTGCTGGCAGCAATGCAGCAGCAGAGTAGGGGAATTTCCCCGGTGTCCTGGCCCAATTTCCCTCATTCACTAAAAATACCACCAACAGCTTAATCTGGTTCAAGGTGAGTTGGCATTCATCTGTATCCCCCTCCCGCGAGTCGTGCCTGAAAATAGGCAGGATTTGTCTGGTGCACTTACCTGATCAACAAAAACAAAATAAAAAATAAATAATAAACAAGTAATTGTGTCCTATTTTTTCTTTTCAAGTCAAATCTGGATAGAAAGAGCATAATATTTTCAGAATCATAACACATGCTTAGATTGTTTTTTACTGTCTTTGTCCAGGAAAGGCACACAATTACAGCTTGTTCCTGTGTGTGTTTTGGGAGCGCAGGGAGGTTAAATGACTTGCTCTGGTCACACAATATATAAGTAGAGCATGATGAAATCAAAACCCATTCTGCTGGACGAATGAAGCTTGTTCATAGCTCTTTGCTTAAACCTCTAGGCTGTACTGCCAGCTGATAATCAAAAACTTCACAATTCAAGACTGGCCCCATGATGCCAAGCCAGTAGGTATGTAGCCACATTTGCATCTTGCAGACCCGAGTTCACACCTGAATTTGTAAAAGAAAAGGCTGTGATAGAGGGAATGGAAAAAGACAGAAGTAGGTGCTGGGGCAGCCCCAGAAATCTGTACTGACATGAACACAGCCAGGGTTTAGAAATCCTGATATGGGGCCCCAATACCTGTTGGCACTACAGAGCCAGCCTTGAGATGTGTAGTTTTTGATGATCAACTGGCAGTATAGCCTAGAAGTTAAAGCAACCCTAAAGATGGATTATGTTTACTAACAGTTTGAAATGTAAAGGAGATAACTCACTAGTTTCAATGCACATACAGTACAAAACAAATATAAATGTAGAAAGTGTTGTAATACTAGGAGTCATACTAGGATACAGAGGGTGCTGCAGTCCCGTCGGCCCATAAAGCCCCTGAACTTACATATTGCTTGAGACACTTATAATATTTAACACGTATCTATCAAGCCTATTTTTAAATGTGTTCTTATTAGTACTGAGGATTATATTCAAAGGTAATTTATTCCAGGGTTTCACTACCCTTTGTGAAAAGTAAAAAGCTATTTTTTGTGTGTTACATTTTTGTTTAACCAATTGAAGTGGATGACCTCTATTATTGACTAGCAATTATCTGTATTCCAAGCCACAATCAATTAATACTGTAAGTTGACATCATCAACTATATCCCAAACAAATAATAGGTCACTCCTATGGTGACTTTGCTCTAAAGACATTAAATTTAATGTATGTAATCTGTTTTCATAGGATATATGTTTGTTAAGAAAAAATGATTTTGTAATTCTTTTTTGTACCCTTTCTAGCCTATTAATGTCTTTACGCAAATAAGGGGACCAAAGTTGAGATGTATAATCCAAATGTGGATGTACATATGTACGATAAAGAGAAAAAAGCACCTTGGAATTTCTGGATATGATATATCTTTTAATTGACCACCAGATTTTGTTTGCTTTATTAATACTATTTGTAATTTGAATGTCAAAATTAAAATTGCAGTCTATCGTAACACCAAGATCTTTCTCATTTGCTTTATTCATTATTGACTTCTTATACAAATAATATTGATGTTTTTTGTTCTGTTTCCCAAAATGCAAAACTGAACATTTCGATGTATTAAATTTCAAATTCCAGCTTATTGACCATTTTCTAAGTATCCAAGTACTTTTGAATGACTAAAAATCACTTGAGTGTCTTGCAATGTTTGCCATTTTGCAATCATCAGCATACTTTATGATGTTACTATCAATATTACAAGATAAGTCTGAGATAAAGCACTGAAAAATAATGGGTGCAAGAACAGATCCCTGGGGGACACCACTCAAAACAGGATTCCAAGATTATCTATAACCATCAATGGATACACAATGTCTTCTATTCTTTAACCAGTTGTTAACCCAATTTACAAAAAAATGGGTTGATTTTTGATATTAATAATTTTTGAACCAAAGCCCAATGTGGTACTGAATCAAAGTTTTTTTTAAAATCCAATAAAACCACATCACCTGGTATTCCTTTATCTAGTTTGTCACTTACAGTCATAAAAACTGACTACATTTGAGACAAATGGGCTTCTTTTTTTAAATCTATGTTGAGTGTTGTCTATAGATGATATAATCGGAGACAGTTCATCCTTAATAATTCATTCGAGCATCTTACATACAATTGAAGTAAGGCTAATAGGACGATAAGTTTCCACTAAACTTCTTTCTCCCTTTTTATATAATGGAGTGATATATGCATCTTTCCAATCTGTTGGTACTAGACCAGATTTTAAACTTCTATCATATATTAGCTTTAAAGGTAAACTTAAATGGTCTTTCATTAATAATAAGTCCCCTAATAGTGCATCTGGACCAGGTGGTGTGCCCTTTTTAATAGACTCCAATTTATTTTTTATATTTTCCAGAGTAATATCCATAGGATTTCCTGAATTACAAATCTCATATTCATTATCTGATGTCAGTCCCTTAAAGGAGTTACAAAAATATGCACTTAACAAAACAGACAATTTCCTATTTAACCTACAGTCAATGGAGGGCCAAGATCCTCAGTGACATCATTTTCTGTCAGGAGCCTAAAACATATTGCTGCCCCCAGCCCTTAATTACAGGCTGATTTACATATGAATAACTCTGAACTGCAAAGACTCACAGATAAACACGACTCATTCAAATTAGCTGTTTATGGTCTTTCAGACATTAAGATACCCTGTTGATGACAGTCTCCCTTTAAGGCTGCTATGGACGCCTTTGATACTGCTTCTAGAGCGGCAGTGGGCAGAATATGCACCCGGTGTCACTCAAGGCTAAGGACTTCAGGATTCACTAATGATGCTCAGCAGAGAGTCATGAATTTTCCATTTGATGATGTTTATTTGTTTGGCCCACAGGTGGAGCAGGCACTGGAGGCCTCTCAGAAAACTAGGACTGCTATTAAGACGGCCAGATTGGCCCCTGCCGCCCCTCAGCAGGGTGGAATCCACCAGGAATTTCATAACCGACAGTCCTTTCATGGTAAAGGCCGAGGGGCTTTCAACAAAAATCAAACCCCTCACCCACAAAAGAAAATGCAGCAGATGGCACAGGTCCCAAAGGCTCCCAGTGCCACCCTCTGAAGACCTGGCCCATGTCCCACCTCAACTGCCCAAGGGGGACTCCTCCTCAGCAGTAGGGGGGTGTCTGACTCAGTTTTACAACCAGTGGAATTCCATCACAATGGACAAATGGGTCCTCAGGATAATTTGAGAGGGATACTCTTTGAATTTCTTGGAGACCTCACCAGATCATCCACCCAAACGACAGCCCAAACTGTCTACCTCTTAGTCAGACTTCCTTGTTTCTAAGATTCAGGGCCTTCTGAACAACAGGGCAGTAGAAGTGGTTCCGCAAGCAGAACAGGACATAGGTTTCTATTCCCACTACTTCCTAGTTCCAAAGAAGACAGGCATTATGCGCCCTATTCTAGACCTAAGGAAGTTAAACAAATACTTGTTCAAAGAGAAATTCAAGATGATATCTCTGTGAATGCTCCTGCTTCTGATTCATCAAAATGATTGGCTGCATCCCTGGACATGTAGGATGCCTACAAGCATGTCCCAGTACACCCAAGCCACCACAAGTACCTTTGCTTTGTGACTCTAGGTCAGCACTATCAGTTCAGAGTCCTGCCCTTTGTGCTGTCCTCGGCACCACAAGTCTTTACAGTACTCGCGGCACATAACTTGGAATTCAGGTGTACCTGGACGATTTGCTCCTAGTGAGCTCCTCCAGACAAGGGACACAGGAAGCAGTTTCCACAGCTTCCAAGTTCCTCACATCCATAGGAGTTTTCCTGAACCTGGCAAAATTGCAGCTTCAACCCTCCCAGCAACTTCTTTTCATAGGAGCTCTCATGGACACTTACAGGGCAAGAGCTTTCCTCCCAGAGGGCAGGAGAAATGACATTCTCCAGATGGCACATTTCATCAAGGAGAACAACTTGGTTCAGCCTCTCTCAATGCAACGTGTGTTAGGTCTCATGGCATCATCCTTATACTCAGTGCCCCTGGCCCTCTTGCAAATGAGAACCACACAGTCGATGCTCAGCACTCAGTGGTCTTTGACCACACATGTGCAATCCTTCCACATCAAGATGACAGTGCCTCTTGCGAGGTCACTCACCTGGTGGACTCAGGAAGACAACCTTCTCCAAGGTTTTCCCTTTGCCTCACTGGAGATGCAGATTACCATCACCGCAGATGCATCTCTGAGCAGTTGGGATGCTCACTGTCAGGATCTCCACATCCAGGGCCTGTGGAGTCAGGACGACTCCCAGCAGCACAAAAATGTCCTGGAGATGAGAGCTGTCCTGTATGCTGTCCAAGCCCTGAAGGATGTCCTCTGTCACAAAGTAATTCTCCTTCAGATGGACAACAAGGCAGTGATGTACTATATCAACAAATAGGGGGTGCACACTCTTACACTCTGTGCAGAGAAGCCATGAGAGTGTGGGAATGGTGCCTCAAGCACAAAGCCCTGATTCAGTCAGTCTACCTGCCAGGAATCCTGAACATTCTGGTGGATTGCCTAATCAGAACAGAGATGGATCCACAAGAGTGGTCTCTCAACTCAAATTTCGTACAATCGCTATTCGAAGAGTGGGGCATTCCAGACCTGGACCTTTTTGCATCCCCACTCATTGCAAAACTGCCTCTATTCTGCTTCAGAAATCCTGAACCTGGCGCTTTCTGTTAGGATGCATTCAGACTGTGGTGGACAAGACGCTTTCTGTACGCATTTCCTCCTTTTCCCTAAATTCAGAGGGTGCTGCTCAAGGTAGAGGTGCAGGGGGGGGCAGCATGATTCTCATCGTCCCATACTGGCATCGTCAGATATGGTTTCCATTAATCAGCAGATTATTGGAGGTTCCACCGAGACAACTTCCACTTTGGACAGACGGCCTGACACAGGGTCCAGTAGTCCATCCCAACGTGTGGTCCCTTCATCTCCATGCCTGGCTCCTGAGGAGATAGAAGTGGGTAGGTTCAATGTCTCTCAGAGAATCTCAGACATCCCCTAGCAGCATGCAAGCCATCCACTAGGAAGACCTACACAGCAAAGTGGAAACAATTTACCATTTGGCGTGCAAAGTCCACCCAGGACCCCTTTGCTTGCTCACCAAACAAGGTGTTAGAGTACCTTCTAGACCTGTCAAATGCAGGACAGCAATATTCAATGGTGAAGGTGCACCTTTGCATGATTTTGGCCTACCATGAGCCTATCCACATTATGTCTGTGACTCAGTTACCTTTTGTTAAGAGATTCTTTAAAGGTATCCTGCACACTAGATCACCAATCAGGAGACTGGTAGCTACTTGGGATATCGACCTTGTGCTAGACATGCTCACCCTTAAGCCATTTGAGTCTCTAGCAACATGCAACATGAAGTTTCTGACCTGGAAGGCTGCCTTTCTTGTTACCATTACTTCCACTTGCAGGCTGTCTGAAATACATGCCCTGGTCACAGAAACCCCCAACCCATATACGGTATTTCACAAGGATGAAGTGTTTCTCAGAACTCACCCTAAATTTCATCCCAAAGTAGTCTCAGAATTCTTCCTGAACCAGCCATTGGTCCTTCCAACCTACTTTGCAAATTTTCAGAATGAAGTGGAGCGTACCCTACATTTTCTGGATGTAAAAAGGGTTTTGCGATTCTACATTGACAGAATAAAAGAGATTCACAGATCTAAGCAACTCATTCAGCATTGCCCGGCTGGGTTAGCCTGTTGCCATCAGATGCATTTCAGCATGGCTGTAGCATGTCTCTGCCATTGCTATTCAATGGCGTAGGTCAAGCTGGAAGGCAGAGTGTATGCCCACTCTACCAGAGCAGTCGTGGCATCTTTTGCAGAGATTCGGAACGTGCCCATTGCAGAGATCTGCAATGCGGCCACTTGGAGTTCTGTGCATACTTTTGTGAAGCACTACACCCTGGATGTCCAAGCCAGACAGTATCCTTCCTTTGGCAGGGCAATCTTTAATGGACTTCTGTCCTGAGTGAGCTCCTTTCTCCTGCTGCCCTTCTTGGGGGATTATTTTAGCTCGGTACTCTCCCACTAGTGTGAATGAGTGGTGGAGACCTTATGTTCAGAAAGATATGAAAATTATGTACCTACCGTAATTCTTGATCTTGTTGGACGAAGTCTCCACCAGTCATTCACATGCCCACCCACCATCCCCCAGGCTCACTCATCCTGTTTTTGGTCTTCACTCCCTTATTGCCTGGGCTGTGAAGACACTGTTGAGTTGACCCTTTTTGCATGGTTCATAGTGACTATCTTGTGTCCGAAATTGGTTAGTTTTCTAGGTTAGCTTACACTGCACCTCCTTGGTAAAAAAGGTACTGAGGCAGTTGTAGGGTCGACGCCGAGATAGCCTATGTGGCACGAGCCAGCCTCGCGGCGCCGCACATGCACGGTTCTATGTCAGCACTTGCCCTCCTGAAGATTTTTAGCTCCCACTGGGTCCTAGCACCTCCGGCTTAGTTCCATTAGTGTAATGAGTGGTGAAGATTCATCCAAGAACATCAAGAATTACAGTAGGTACATAATTTTCATTTTTCACTATATGTGCTGTATTTTCAAAATGGGAACCAGTTTATCACTGGTTCCCAATTTACGGCAGCTTGTGGCTAATTTTTTAGTGCAGTTCCTCCAAAATGTTACACCTTGTGAGACCAGGCATAACATCCCCCATAACTGCACTGGTTCAAAATACAAATCTCTACAGCGGCAGAGATTTTATCCCATCGTGGTAGCTGCGGCACGGGACATAGCACCTAGATGTGTTGAAAATCTAGCCCTTGGTGTCAGCATCCATAATTTGCAGTCATGGCATCAGGCAGCCTGCTATTATGAGTTGTCTTATTGTTCTCTCTCTCTCTCTCTTCCTCTCTCTCTCTCTCTCTCTCTCACTCTGTCTCTGGTTGTGTGCAGGTGTGATGTTATTCGAGAGTGTCACCAGTGTTGATTTGTTCAGTATTTTTGCAATTTCTTCTTACAAACCTTGGTTTAAAATTATTGCAGAATTAAGCTTAACTTGGTTAAGAGCTGGAGACTTCCATTCTTTCCAGCAGGAACTGAGATTTATCATGCTGTGCCACATGTACAGCATGAGTGTGTGAGTGAGTGTGTGTGTATGCGTGTGTGTGTGTGTCTGCAAAAGATTGCATGCCGGCAGCATGCGTAGGGCACAGCAGCCAAAAGTTCTAATGTTCTTGCTGGGTCCTGGTGCTAACTACACTAGTATAAAGAGTGTGGCTCTATGGAAGAGATTCTTTTAAAGGGCTATAGTTTCTGATAAGTAACACTGTTTTCTATGATAACTCGCAAGCACAAACATCTGTCTGTACAGTACTTCATCCTATCCATCTCCTTTAGGAGTCGGAACACTTTAATCATGTACCTTCTCTTCGCTAAATTCTCAGTATGTCTCTCTTCATAGCTGTTTGACCCCATACACCTCTAATCAGCATGGGTGCCTTGTGCTTGATCCTCTCATTCTTTTTGATGCTCTTTCTGTACTGTAGTGCCTGGAACTGGATACAGCACTGCAAGTGTGGTCTAACTGAGGTCTTGTACTGGCGGAGAATCACTTCCCTTGACCTGCTTCTTATCCCACTTAATGCATTTGACCATGCTGTTTGCTCTTTTGATTGTATAGTGGCCGCACTACAGGGCTCTGTAGTGTGGCCTTCAGGTTCACCCATTTCTATTCTTGTCAGTCAGCATGTTGAGAGAAGAACCATCAAGAATAATCATCCGTTTTTTTTTCCTGCCTTCTTGCAGTTTGTCAGCTGACTACTAGAGCCCACAGGATAAAAGATTGGTAGTATAGCCTAGAAGTTACAGGAACGAGCTGTGAATGAGCTTGGTACATCCAGCAGGCCTGAGTTTGATTCCCACAACCTCCACTTGCACACTGTGTGACTCTGAGCAAGTCACTTAACCTCCCTAGTGCTCCCAGGTCTCCCCTGAAAACAAACAGGCATTTGTGTCTAGTGGACTTTATCCAGTTATCAAATAACAAAAAATATGCTCAGCACTGTTTTTGTACAAATCTACCTGCTGATTCTTCAGCAACCCTACAATTATATCTGTAGCATTTAAAAACAGTGACATCAAGTGGCAAGAATTATTACAAAGATCTGCAACTGAGAACATCATGACAGTAGTAACAGGATATAGTTAGTCATTATGGAATCTGATGCTGGCACCACTGTAGCAGCAGTTCTATCAAGCCACATCGACAGGAATTCCATCGAGCAGCATTACAGCGATGGCACAATGCTGGCTTAGGGGACACAAGTGTTTTTTGCAGGGGCTCTGCCCCCCGCACTATAGATTGCTAATTCTGAGTCAGAGTTGTTTCAGGGAGGGGAGAAAACTCCCCAGAGACAGCAGTGTTGGACAAACAGCAGACCATTACAGCAAACAGCCGATTCTGTCGCTGTAATGGTCTTCACTGTTTTTCCATCACTGTTTGAATGGTATACCTGTAACAGCACATTGCTTGCCTAATCTTAACTTATCATTCACAGTTACTGCTACAGTCCTTTCCTCAGCTGTACTGTCCACTGTTGCAGCACACAGGGTGTATGTTTTACTCAAATACCTCACCCCTGGGTGTAGGGTATCATGTCAAAACAGCAAATCAAAGTGGTGAGTCAACTACAGCGAATGCAAGAGAGCAAATGTCTTTTTAGCGACATGGTTTTTATAGTGAGTGTTTTTTTTTTTCAGCCAGGCAGTTCAGCAATGCAGTGATGCTCAATAGCAAAATTGTCTGCTGTGTGCTGAGCTGTTGAGCTGTTAACATACCCTAGCGGTTAGAGTCATCAGCTGTGTGTCTGATTGGTTTGCCAGACCTCGATTCGAGGCTGGCTGTTCCTGGTGTGTGTTTTTTTTTTTTTTTTTATGTTAACTGTTGTGCTTGGCTTCATGTCCCCCCCAGCCCCCTCACCCATTCTGTCATTTCCCCAGAGTTGGAATATAAAATCTCCCCCTTCTGACTTTCTCCCCCTCCCTGAGTTGCATCCCCCCAGAGAATATCCCTGCTCCCCATTTTCTCTCTGTCCCTGAGTTGCTTCCCACCTGTTGATGGTTATATATTATGAGGAGGGTGCAGGAGGTAAAGCCCCTGCAAAAGGAGGTTCAAGGGGTAACTCCCCATGTAGAAAGTCACTGTGGCACTGTTTTCACTATTTACAGAGATTGCTGTTATTTAAACTTGCTGTTTGTGCACGTGCTAGTTTTGAGTTGCAGTTTTTATATTCACTGTTTTGACATGGAACCTGGATGGTAGTACCTTGCACTTTTGCACATTAAATCTAAGCCTCTTTTTCTCAGTCCACATCCCTAATGTTTGCTGGTTGCCCTGTAGTGTGGCCCTCGCTGGCCATTTTTAAAAGCTCTTTAAAAACTCACTTTTTTACTTTAAGCTTTGGCCTGGTTTCATGATCTAATGTTTTAAAGTTTTATAACTTATTATTATTGTTTAATCTAATCTGTTTGTGTTGTAAGGCACCCAGAAACATTATGATTTGGTGTCATATAAATAAAATTGCCTTATCTTGCCTAATGCATTTTCTCCTTATGTCATGTTCACTGTTCTAGCCAATTGATTGTCATCAGCAGAATTCAGCAGCCTGCTGTTAATCTCACCCCAAGTCTTGAAAATATATTAAAGAACAGAACACCCAGAACTCCCCCTGCAGTACTCTAGCCAGACCATCCTTCTAGTCTGAATGACGCCTAACCATCACTACTCTTTGCTTCCTACCCATTAGCTGCTGTGCTATCCACCTACTTTACACTTTGTGGACTCTATATTGTGCTACTTTCTGCATGTGATTTCCATGTGGTAGAGTGTCCAAGGCCTTGATGAAGTCTAGGTGGCGGATTACCTTCAAGGTCAGGCTTCTGAACTTTAAAGCCCTGCACGGACTGGGCCCGGACTATCTGCACAAGCTCCTATTGCCTTATTGCCCTGACAACCACTCTGCTCAGCTGACAAGGGGGTTGTTAGAGAGTCCCGTGGTACATCTTCAAACATTAGGGGCCCATGCTTTTATGTATGTGGCCCTGACTCTGTGGAATTCTCTAATTCATCAGATATGTAAGTGCATGACTGTGGAGAGTTTTAAGAGGGTCTTGAAGACCCATCTGTGGCACATTGCCTACCCAGACTAATTATTTTTAGATATTTATTTATTTGGCTAACATGCTATATTTAATTGTATGTTTTATTGGATTTTAATTGTTTAAATTGTATAGCGATTTGATGCAGAAAGGTGCTTTATAAATAGTTTTATTTTATTATTATTATTATAGGTAGACTATATTCACCACACAGCCCTTATCAACCACCCTAGTTACTGTACATCCTCAAAAAAGGAAGACAAGTTGGTTTGGCAGGATCTTCCTTGTAGGAAGCTACGTTGTAATCTAGAGAACTGTCCATACCTTTTCATATTCAGAACCACCATATCTTTCATGACTGGCTCAGATGAGTTGTCAAGCACTGAGTTAAGGCTCACAGGTCTGTAGTTTTGTGGATCTAATGTCACCATATACCTCAGGAAGAGGGCACCAATGGCTATTTTCCTGAATCTTGCACAATTTCTGTTTGTAGAGTCTTGAAAGATACCAGTGAGTAGTCCAAACAAAACTGTTCTTTACTACACCGTTACCCTCAAGTGAATACCATCCAGACCCAGTAATTTTCTTGGATTTGCACGCTCTAATCACTTGCATGCTCATTATGGTTTTATCAGTATTGCCTCCTATTCAGCCTGAAGCTCTGCGTAACTTCCTCCATGGACTGGCCATGCTCCATGACTTTATTGCTGAGTAATGAAACAATGTAGCTATTCCATTCCCATGTTATTCCTTTACCTCAGTAAATAGTTCTCCCCCTTCATGATAATCAAGGGCCACACCTTATCCCTAATTCTTCTTTAGTTCCCTATGTATTTAAAAAAGGTTTATTATTCCCTTTGATCCCCTGTGCAGTCCTGTCTTGCCCCGTTGCCCTGCATTCCTTCTGTATTGTACTATACTCTGCTTCTCCCACTCTGTCCCTACAATACTTCCACTTATCATACATCCTGTTTTTCTCCCGTATCTTCTCCTGGAGTTCCTTGGACAAATATGGAGGCTTTTGCCTAGCCCTCTTGCCTTTGCTGCCCATGGGGATTCATCTGATCACTGCCTCCAGACTAGTTAGAACCTACAGTATAAACAAACTCTCCAACTGGTAACATATACAGTACCATCTGCTATGATCTGTCAGTCTTAAATGAGAGATACATTGTACACAGGTGTATCACAGTAACATGTTAATTGTCATAAGAAAGATGTGTTTAAGCCCAAACTTTTTCAGTTAAGTGAAATACCAAAAGACTGCATCAAACATGTCTGTATATGCTAAAAGAACCTGCAGTTACAATAATTTATTGCAAGGGATATAGTGAGCTGTTGCAAGATTGTACAGTAATCGTGCTTACCTGTAATTGATTTACTACATGCAAAGACCACTGGACCCCAAATGCACCTGTGAAGTATGCCACAGTCAGCACTTTGCACTAGCAAGGAAAAGGCTTGCTGCACAATGGAGTGGATATGACCTCTCAACAGAGAATAGAACTATTTCATGATCCTATCTATCTGGGTCAAACCTATGCTTACAGTTTATCTAATCCTGTGTTTTTTATTGAATCACCCAAATCCACCCTGGCTTGACTAGACTGCATCTATCACTCTTTTTGCCACGTAGTACTGCATGTGCATCTTATCGTGGATTTCCTCTGGTAATGACACTGCAACATATGTCATGTTGTGCGCTGCTGTTGCCTATTTTACAACCCCTGCACTTGTTTACTTTTCCTTTACTATTCTTTTTAAATGCTACTGTATATGAACTTTTGTATTTCTACCGCACACTTCCCATCCCTCAGGTTGCACCTTGAAACATGTTTTGCCTCAGAGTGTTTTTACTGGCCTAACTCTGTAAATAATAATTTCTTCACAGGTTATTGAGTTAAATGTATCACATGATTCAACATGTTAAATACTCCTGCTAGAGCAAGTAAAATAAGGAATGGCAAGTGGTAGTAGTACATAACTACAGAATAAGGAGATTGTTTACTGTCTGTAATGGAGTCAGGCTTTCATTGGATGTTTTATCACATGTTGCATACAGGCATTTTATTATCTTTACTGCACTGATCAGTACCATACCTATTAATTTTCCATGCTGGCTTTTCTCATCAGCCACGTTTGTCATGTCAGGGATATACCCTGGTCACAGGGATGTCTCTTGTTCAGGCATGTGTTCTCTGATCCCTCTGGTTACCACCACAGCTTGCCTTCCATAGCATGGACTTGGGGGTTGCTCCCTCCCTCTGGAGGCACTCCACTGTGTGGACTTGAATCCAGAGCCAGCAGGCAGAAGGAGAACCCACAGAAATCCAGAAGCCCAGAACATTCTTTAGATGTATATGTTTTTTTCCTCTCTTCTAGGTCCCTCCCACCTCCTGACTGCATGAGCACAGTCTTCTGTGGTGGTCTGGCATGTGCACAGCACGTCCTCTGTGGCAGGAGGGAGCTCCATGGCCTAGTCTCAGGAGTGGCTGTGGCAAAGGAGTTCACCATTGTCCCCCTGACTGTGCTGTACTGTTGCACGGCAGCTACCACAGCCTGGCCTGCCTCCTGGTGCACTGACTCAGGTCCGCTCCCAAACCCAGGTCATCTGTACAGCAGCACAATACCCTACTGCTGGGCCATTGGGGTGGTCACGTATCCTACCTATTCTAAAGTGCATGATCTGCACTAATTTTAAGAAGTGTTTTATTTTTATTGAGATTTATTTACTGTTTTATACTTTATTGTGCATTGTGTTGTATTGACCCTATTTTAATGTAAGAACCTACTTTTTACTGTAGGGTGCCCAGAGCCCCAAGGATTGGGCACTGGATTAATAAAATTTGCCTTGCCTTCTTTTGAGCATTTTTAGTGTTTTGCAATATTTTTCATTGTTCACACACTATGGATTTTGAGAGTTTTTTCTGTATAATCAAGGATTAATGGTAACCAAATATTTACTTGGTAGTTGTAACAGCTTCTGATGTTCTAACATTAGCAGGTAACCTAGAGCAAGCTAACGAGGAACTCAGGGCTGTCATTAAGAAAATCTGGAAGAGAACCAGCATGAAGTTACTTGACCAAGTGGTTCCTCCTGCCGGTGGTTAGTGCTCAATATTCTTAATAAATGTATTTACAAAAGCTTTCTTCTTTTTTTTCCAAGTAGACTTTTAAAAGGTGTCAAGAACATATATATCAGGTTTATTAGTGACTGTTTTTCCTATCAGTGTAGCATGATGTGCAAGCCTGCACCTGTTAGTCTCGACTGATCTGGTGGTTAGATACACAATCTTTTGCTCAGAAGTAAGTGCAGTGGAAAATACAGTAACAGGAGTGGCCAGTTGATGTAAAGATACAACTGGAAGCAGAAGTGTATCAGAATTGAAAATGGCTGAAAGCAAATTTCCATCATGTTTTGCAAGCCTGTGAAGTTTATGAGAAGCCAGAAAACTGGATCTTCCAAGAATCTGTCTTAACCATTCATTCACACTAATGGATCTTAGCCAGCGGCGCAAGGACCCCCTTGTGAGAAAAGTATTTTGCAGCTTGGAGGGGACCTGTGTTGGCTGGTGGCTCCACCCACAGGGCCAACGTACTGACATCATGCACATGAGCCAGCCAGTAACCAATGCCAGTCCCCTGCCTTCCTCAGTTCTGTTTTTCCTCCCACAGAGAGTGCACCGTGGAAGCAGCTGAAGTCTGAAACTGCATCAGCACTAGAAAACCGAGCCTGCTACTGCTTTCCTCTACTTTCTTTGATTCTGAATATTTTTTGACACCAGGTTTAGCTCCATTTTAAAGTTCAGCATTGATTTAATTAATTTTCTCTTCTTGTTTTGTCTGTTGCTATGCTTAGTTCATAAAAGGGTTAAAGGAGAAAGACTGCAGCCCTGTGATACATCAGTGCTCCATGGGAGCCCTATCACCGTTCTCAACCGGCATCCAAAATGCCACTCCTGACTTGGCCCCAACCATGTCATGGACTGGTGCAATGACTGTTTTGCCATGGACATATGCATCCTAGAATACTGTGTACAAAAGTGGTGTCATTCACCCCCAACTTTCAGAGGCAAACATTGCATCTGTGATGGTCAGAATTCTGGGCCTTTCCCGTGGGCCCCTTCCCAGTACCTCTGGTGCTGAGGAAGACCAGAATCCTCCCTGCATACACTTCGCCAAGACATCAGAGTTTCTGCGGGGTGGGGGGGGTCTTGTGGATTGCCTACACCTTCTGAGGGGGTCAGCTGAGCACCCCCTTAGTCCATCTGTCCTGGACAGTGGACCTCCCCGGTGGTGAGGCTAAAACTATATGCTTGGTCTACACTGGTGAACACCTCAGTGTCATGGCCTGGTGCCACCCTGGCTCATGGTGCTACCTGTAGTACCAGTGAGCAGGACAGTGCCAGTTTCAAGGTCTGGTACCCTTCTGGTCCCATATGCAGTGCCAGTAGGGGGTCAGTACTAGAGCTGCCCCTGACTCTGAGTCTGAGGTGGTCATCATCTCCTCCCATGGCCGCGTTGTGGCTTTGGGGAAGATGAGGACACCAATCTTGGGCATGGGAATGGGGATGGCAGTAATGGCACTGACCCTGGGTCCAGTTCTGTCTACAATGCCAGTGATGGCATTGCCCCTGATGGCTTCCCTAGGCCTGGTGTCAGGGACAGTGCTGGGACCCGTTCTGGTGCCACCCAGGGTCCTGGTGTGAGTCCCAGTACTGTCCTTGTTGCTGGATCCAGATCTTGTGCCCTTTGTGGTCTCAGGTTGGCTCCCAGTGCCATTCATGGTACTAAGGGTGGGGACAGTTCCAGAGGTGGTGCCAGCTATGATGACATGGGTGGGTCAGGAGACAGCACCGGCCCTGGTGAAGAGATGGAACCTATCACTGAGCCTGCTGCTGACCTTGCGACTGGTGCTGGAGGTAGTACCAGCCAGGGTTCTGGCAGTGGCCTGATGGCCAGTTTTTCCCCAGAACCGGCAGCCATCATGACTGTTGAGGATCAGAGTTGCCCTGTAGAACATGTATGGCTCTGCTCTTCTCACGGGGGGAGGGGTCTCCTCCCAAGGGCACCTACACAGCTGGTGCAGTCTGTCACAAATGCACTCCTGGGGTCAGGCTCTCTGCTCCCACAGTGCCCAACCTCAAAGTGCAATATGTGAACAGGGGACAAACAGGGATGCCCTCCTGTTTGTTTTAGGTCCAAGCAACTACCAGTATCAAGTCCTGGGGTCAAATATGAACCCTTTTTAGCTAGTATGCCCAGGTAACAGGTGTGGATGCATATGGTGACACACTAAGCACTTTAACAATCATGTCAGAATTATCAATACTGTTCCAGCATTAACACTCAAAATGAGAAAATGTCTCAGGCAGGATTAAGGAAGCCAACAAGTTTATTAAAATAAAAAAACAGTAACTAAATATAAAGCACATACCATATATACATTAATGCTTACAGTCAGAAAGAAACAGAAATTACAGAAGAAAATGCCTTGTAACTGAATTACTAGTTCTAACTCAGTTTTCAGTTGTGTGTTACCTATCTTGACAGGAGTGCCTCTTAAGCCCAAAACACAAGTATGTCAGTTCTTTCAAAGTTTGGAACAAGAATGAGCCACAGTCCTTTCAGCCAGTTTGGCAATATTCAAAGTTAACATCCCAACCTTCTTGTGATGTCACAGCACATGAGGTTACTTTTTAGCCCTGTAATTAATTTGTAACATGACCAAGTATAATCAATATGGTTTCATCTTATTGCTTGCTTGAAATCTGCAAAAATAGCAATATCACATTATACAGACAGTCTCTCTTCATCAACGCATAAGTTATGACTGCATTCCCCTTTGATGTTTCAGAAAAACATCCTAAAAAACATTTCTCTTAGCTGTGTGAATTTTCACAGGTATCTATCAGAACTGGCTTCCCACCTGATTTCGTAAAATGCAATATTTTATGACCGGTTTCGTAGGTTCAAAGCAGTGGCTTGTTAACCTATTTTTTTTTTATAACAGTTTTTTTAGGAAGTTTAGCAGATGAGTGTTAACACAGAAGAGGGAACTCTAAGTATTTAGCTCCAGCAAGCAACTACTTTGGGGTCAAAAGGTCAGGCCCATTTAAAAGCTAATCTTCCCCATGGGCCTGCTGACCTAGCCATGTCTCATAAGCAGAAATTCTAAGAAACATATAGTTATCAAAATTATACACATAACTAGTTACATAACTAAGCTATTCCATTACATTCCTCTCTCCTAGACTGAACTTGGGGGAATCTGTTCCTAGGTATTGGATGAGTGCCCCAAATTTAGTTCACTGCTCTGTTGGGATAACCCATCTGCGTTCACTGCCCCTGCCCTGTGAGTGACAGTCATATCATAACCCTGCAAGGCAAGGTTCCATCTTAAAAGGCTACCATTTGTTTTACCCATTTGTGCTACCCAAACAAGGGGGTTATGATCTGTCTGTAACTCAAAGTGCCGCCTGTATAGGTATGGCTCTAATTTCTTCAGTGCCCACACCATTGCAAAGCAGTCTTTCTCCACTGTAGAATAAGCCTGCTCCCTGGGAAGTAATTTCTTACTGAGGTACACTTATTGGGTGATCTTTCCCTTAGTTAGAAGTCTGGCTAAGTACTGCCCAAATACCTACGTCTGAGGCATCTGTCTGGGCTACAAATGGTTTACTGTAGTTTGGACTGGCTAACACAGGAGCAATACACAGTGCCTCCTTTAGCCGTGTAAAAGCTCGTTTACAGGTTGGTTTCCAGTTTATCTCTTTAGGCATTCTTCTCTTTAGCAGGCCAGATGAGGAGCTGCCAGGGCACTGTAGTTTGATACAAATTTTCTGTAGTACCCTGCGGTCCCTGTAAAACTCCAAACCTGCTTCTGTGTTTCTGGTCTGGGCCACGCCTTGATTGCCTCAATCTTTGCTTGATTAGGATGGAGCTATCCCCGGCCTACTACATGCCCTATGTATGCAACCTCAGCCATGGCCACCTGGCACTTTTCAGCTTTCACAGTGAGCCTGGCCCTCTGTATCCTGCCCATCACTTACTTAAGGTGGGACAGGTGTTCCTTCCAGCTAGCACTGAAGATGGCAGTATCATCCAGGTACGCCATGCTGTACTCTTCAGTCCCATGTAACACCTGGCTCACCAACCTTTGGAAGGTGGCAGGGGTGTTCTTCATTCCAAAAGGCATTATCTTGAACTCAAATAACCCTATTGGAGTGATGAAGGTCAACCTCTCCCTAGAATTAAAAAATCATTGAAAACATACCTGTTTAATCAGGCATTTGAAGGGACTTGGTGAGTCAGTATTGTAATATTGTAGTTATATTTATGGTTTTGATGTGTAATGAAGATTACTTGTTTTAATGATGATTGTTAAGACGCCCTGAGCTCTGAAAGGGTGCCTGATACAAATAAAGTTTTACTTACTGACTTACTTACTAGCTCTGGCAGTTAACTCCACCTGCCAATACCCTTTCGTCAGGTCAGTAGTGGTAAGGTATGTCGCCCCTCCCAACTTGTCCAGTAGTTCATCTGTCTGTGGCATTGGGTGGGTGTCCGACTTCATGACTATGCTGAGTCCACGATATTCCACAAAAAAATGACTAGAGTCATCCGGCTTGGGAACGAGGACTATGGGTGAGGCCCAGGGACTGTGGGATTTCTGGATTACCCATAAATCCAGCATTTTCTCCATCTCCCTCCTAATGTCCTTTAGGATGGTCTTAGACACCCGATATGCTGTCCACTGTATGTGTGCTTGCGTCCCCATGTCTACATCATGCTTCGCTAAGGGGGTTAGTCCAGGCTTGGCACTAAACAAAGGGGCAAAGTCTGCTAAAACCTCCCTTACTTCCTTGGTCTGTTCCAGGGTCAACTGGGGCGACAGTTTGATTGCCTCCACAGAGGACTCCTGCTTGCTTTCTTCTAGCAAGTCCAGAAGGGGGTCTTCCTCGTCCGTCCCCTCCCCAGGACCACACACTGCAAAGGCCATGTCAGCACTATTTTCATAGGGCTTCATCATGTTGACATGGTACATCCTTTGGGTATGTCTCCTGTCAGGCAGTTCTACAATGTAATTTACATCATTCACTTGTTTGACTACTCTGTATGTTCCTGCCCACTCGGCCAGCAGCTTATCTTTTCGGACTAGGATTAGGACCATGACCTCCTGTCCCACAGTGTACAAGCGAACTCTGGCTCTGCGGTCATACCATACCTTTTGCTTCTGCTGGGTGGCTGCCAGGTTGCTCTGGGCTGTTCCCATAAGCTCCCTCAGCTTTTCCCTAAACTTTAGGACATAATCCGCTATGGGAGTTCCCTGGGTGGTATGCTTGCCTTCCCAGTCCTCCCGGATCAAGTCTAGGAACCTACACGCCCTGTGTCTATATAAGAGTTTGAAGGGGGAAAACCCTGTCAACTCTTGGGGCACCTACTGTATGCAAACAACAGGTGGGGGAAGGTATTTCTCCCAGTCCCTCCCATGCTGTTCAGCAAACACTTGGAGCACTGATTTTAGGATACCATTAAACCTTTCCACAAGCCCATTGGCTTGCGTGTGATAAGGTGTCATGCATCTCTGCAACACCCTACACTTCTCCCACAAACACTTCATCACATCCGACATGAAGGAACCCCCTCGATTGGTGATAACCTCCTGCGGGAACCCAACACGGGAGAAAATCCCTAGCAAGGCATCTGCCACTTTGTCTGTCCTCAGTGAGGGTAGGGTGACTGCCTCTGGGTACTGCATGGCATAATCCACCACGGTTAGGAAAAAAACTCTTCCTGGAGGAGCTAGGGGTATTCAAAGGCCCCACAATATCCATTCCTACCCTCTGGAATGGCTCCTTCACTATGGGCAAGAGAATTAGGGCAGCTTAGGTTTTACTACCCACCTTCCCTATTTCTTGGCACTGGTGACAAGACCTGCAATATTCCTTCACCTGCTGGGTGAAGTTGGGCCAATAGAAATTCTGGGCCAATTGCTGCATAGTGCGCGTGATTCCCAGATGTCCAGACTTGGGGATAACATGAGCAGTCTTGAGCAACTGCTCATGGTACCCCTGAGAAACAACAAGCTGCCTGCTCTTCACCCCTCCCTCTGTCTTTATGTCCCATGTATACAGCAGTCCATTGTCCCAGTGCACTCTGTGTCACCCATCACCTCCCTGTGTCCCATCATATTCTGCCCCAGCCCTCAGCCTTTCTGAACTAGGGTCATTTTTCTGAGCAGTTGCAAAATCTTTTACACATTCCCAAGGCATGGGACATGTCCCCTTCAGTCTTTAAACTGGGGTCCATAGTTCTGGCATCAGGGCATTCAGGGTCAGTGCCATTCTTAACCCTCTGACAATTGGCTACCTCTCCCTCCTCAGAGTAACCTTCTGTAGCTGTTTTGATAACTGCTACCTGGGGAATTTCAACCTCCCTTTCACTACTCTCCATGTCAGGAAACACAGGCTGGGGAACCAGCCTCCCAGTGTTTTCCACAGGGGCTTCTATGGGGTCCAAGGAACTACAATCTGCCTTTGCTGCCTGACTGCAGGTAACTGCACACATCACCCCCTTTTGGAGATTGTTCCCTATAATCATATCCAGGGCCAGATTTTCTGCCACTGCAACTTTTTGCACAGTCTCTCCTGTCTCACCTCACCCCAGGAGAACACTAGCAAGTGGCAGTTTTCTCCTCCCCAGTGAATCCCCATACTGTAACAAAGTGATTAGGTATAAGCTGTTCTGGTGCAACCAAATCCCCTTGTCCCGTAAACTATGGGTCTGCACCCATTCGCAGTAACTGGGTGTATGTGCTCCCTCATGTTTACTGGCATGCTTTCCGGGATACACAAAAACCCCACCTCTTTCCCAGCACCACTTTGTGCACGCTGTGCCTTTTTAGGACACTGTCTTTCAATATGCCCAGGTTGTTTGCAAAACCAGCAATTATCATTTATTTTATCAGGCAAATCCTTTCTTTATAACCTGGGGCTACCCACTTTCTGGGGAGGCAGTGAGGTTTTTAGCTGCCCTGAAGGTGTGCTTTTCTCTTTCTGCACTGCCAAACCCACCCCACTCCCTTTCAGAGCAGGTCTGCTCCTGGCATAGTAGTCCAAGAGCTCGGCAACCTCCTGCACTGTTTTTGGATATTGGCCCTCTAGCAGGGTTTTCAGTTCTGCTGGGCAAGCACAAAAGAATTGCTCCAAAAGTACTACATCCTCAGTTTTCTTAAGAGTCTGCTTTGACCCCGTCCCACCAACATTTCAAAAACGGACGTTGTTTTGTGGCTAGTTCCTCATAGCTCGTGTCAGGGCTTCTCCTGAGCTTACAGAACTTAACTTTGCACACTTCGGCTGTCAAGTCATACTCTTTTAGCAATGCAGCTTTAAGTTTGCCATAATCATTACTGTCCTGATTGTCCATTTGACCCAATGCTTCACAAGCTTTCCCAGTAAGCAGCAGGGATAGCTGGAAGCTCCAGGACTCTGGGAGAATTTTTGCCTGAATTCATACCTTTTCAAATTAATTTTAAAATGCATCCTTATCCTCTCCCTCTTTAAATTCAACTGTCAATTTAGAATTTAATTTGTAACCCAATCCTGGAGGTCCAGGTTCACCCATGCCACTTACCTGCTCTGGTCTGGTCTTTGGAGTTGTAGCTTTTCCAGTTCAGATTTCCTCTGGCACTCTCTCTCCTCTCACTCGGCCTCTTGCTACTCTCGCTTCTCCTCTCTCTCTCTCTCCGTCTCTCCATCTCCATCTTCCTCTGTGCAAATTCCAGCTTCATTCTCCTCAATTATATCTGAGCCTGATCCCTTCTGGCTCCAGTGTTTTGATGACCTTCCCCTGCTGCTGTGGCTCTCAGTTCACACTGGTCCCGCTGTCCTCCTCCCTGGGACTGGACACTGTGGTAAACCCTGGCCCCTCCACACTCAAGGTCTGGTCCCTTCTAGTCACCAACTGGGACTCGAGGTCTTGGGAAATCACTTGTGCATCGGCTGCCACAAGAGCCTCCATGAAGTGCTGTTTGGTTCGACACTTGCAACATACTCCTCTTCCCTGGCACAACTGCCTCAGGTATTCCGCAATGTACTTCTCTAATCTACAGCTACACTAGCTTGCACCCAAAAAAATAAAACAGGTAGGGAACTTTGACTGTAACAAAAATGCTAAATTTCTTCTTAAAATCTCTGCCTTGTTTGTGTGTTAACTGTTACAGTTTATCAATCTGACACACTGGACTATTAATCCTTGTGTCACCGAATAATTGCATAGTATGTAACAAATCTTTCAGATCAAATCACTGCAAACCAAATGTTGCAGATCGCACCACTGCCAGCCAAATCTGTCACAAATGCATGCCTCGGGTCAGGCCCTCTGCTCCCACAGTGCCCAATCTCAAAATGCAATATGTGAATAGGGGACAAACAGGGACACCCTCCTGTTTATTTTGGGCCCAAGCAACTACCAGTCTTGAGTCCTGGGGTCAAATATGAACCCTTTTTTAGCTAGTACGCCCAAGTAACAGGTCCAAATTTCACACCCTCTTCAGGGAAAGCAGCGTAATACTTATCAAAATTATACACATAACTAGTGGACGGTTATTCCGTTACACCCTCCATCAATTCCACCTGCAGTGTGACAAGGCCCAGTTCAGACCTGTTGCCCTGGCTCCAACTCTTCCTGAGTCCAGCTCCTCCTTTTTAATTTCCTCCTTCGAGAATGAGGACTTTTCCCTCCACATGTCTGTGAATGCTCAGTACTCTGCATACCAGCAGTTCCTCACAAAGATGCTGAAGGAACTGAACATAGGATTCTTTTTAGGTCACAATCCTGTGTCCTTTCCACTGAGAGTTCTTGGGATTTTCAGTGATGACTGTTTTGTCATCCCTCCTTGGCCTCAGGCCTTCAAGAAGGCAATCAGGACTGTCTAGGTATGTCCTTTTCCCCCTGCCACAACCCCAAAAAATGTCCAACACAGGTATTGCATTCCCATGAGGTCTGCAGGAACCATACCTCATCCCATTTCAGGGATTCTGGTGCTGCAGAGCCTCCACTTCCTGTGGCTGATTCTGCAGAAGTAGATGACTGGGGCAGAAGGGTTTTCGTCTCAGCATGGACTATCGTGTGCATTTCTGCACACCAGTCCCAACAGGCAGCTTATAACATGTGCTAGTTTAGATAAAGCCCAAAACTGTGCACGCTGTCATGCCTGCATGGTTTTGACCGCACATATGTGCTTTCATAGTTTTGACCGGACACCATCCATTTCCTATTCATTTGGGCTAGAAGTCTGCAGCCCTCTTCTTTTCTCACCCACTTGTTTTTTTCTACTGGCAAACAAACCTGAGGAAGGAAGGAAGGGGAAAAGCATTGGTTACTGGCCGGCTCACGTGCAAGACGTCAGAACATCAGCCTCGTGGGCAGTGCCACCAGTCAACCTCAGTCCCACCCTAGCTGCAAAATACTTTGCTCCCATAAGGTCTTAGTGCCTTCCGCTAACACATATTAGTGTGAATGAATGGTGAAGCTATTCTGGAAGATCAACATTTATGGTGAGTACATAATTTTTAATTTTGAACTATTGAGGATTATGTTAATTTAATATTACTGCGGTTAGGCCACAGCATATCAGACTGTGCATTCATTGTTTTGTTTTTAGTGTGGTTATTGTAATTTTAAATCAACTATGGTTTTATTGCAGCTGAGGAGTAGTGGGGGAGTACAATTATGTTAAAATCATCTTATTGAAACTTTATCTGTAAACCATTTCAGTCTACTATGTTCAGCTTTCATTGTTCTAATTGCCATATGAAAACTCCATGAATGAGGAATAGTGAACCGAATACTCATAATATCCAATAGTGAATAGAATATTTATTCATGTTTTCTGAATAACTATAAGTTAACTTACTTTTTGTGTGTGGATGAGGTCACTTTTCTTTCAATTTATAACATTTTAAAGTTGCTGGATCGATCTTAAAGAGACTGGTTTAAACCAAGAATTATGGTAAATGAAAATATATTCACAACCATCCTACTTTTTGTTCAGAAAACTGATGCTGCAGCTTTAAAAAACAATGTTTCTAAAATTGTCCTTTCTTTCAGACTTAATTCTGACTGCTTGCATGGCCTGTAAAATGCTTGGTTGTTGTAACTATTTGCTTAAGCTTTTTCAGCAGCTTCTGTTCTTTTCTACTGTCAGTCATTTCGAATATTCTGAAGCAATTCTGTTTTAGGGTGGTGGCATGGAACTAGTGTTGCCTCTTCCCAACTTTTTCCCCAAATGTTTATTTAAGCAAAACTGCATGCTTCAGAATTATTCTATAGCTAGATTTACCTGCATGGATAGGTGACTGTTGAATCTATAGAACTCTAAAAAAAATAATCTCTGTGATCTGTTAATGTTGTTCATGACACACGATGATAGATTTGAAGACTTCAAACAGAATTAAAATATGCTTGTTTAGTGCTTTTGCAACATAATACCAACTATGCAACTCAGGTGTGTGAGATTTTGCACTCTGCAGTCCTACCAGCCATTCAGATATTACCCTTTCCTACAAATTCCTTGTTGAGTCATAAAGCAGCCTTTCCCTGATTTGTGAGTCAGTATTGGACTTGCCACTATTTCTAATAATCTGAATCACGGATGTAGCAGTACTTTACATGCTGATTGACTAGATTGATGATATACTCATTTGAGCCTGCGTATCATGCCTGCTTCATTTATACTAGGTGCATAATAATGCCGAACAATGGGTTGTAAATAATAAAACTGGAAAGGCACCAGGGCCTCCTCCCATTCCACCCCCCTTCCCAAATCTCTAGCCCAGTAATGAAATTTCTATTTTCTTATTTAAGCAAAAACGGGCCCTTGCCTCTAAGTGATGGAACACATCATGCAGGGACCTATATGAATCAGAGGAAAGTGAAAATGTCCCCTTAATAATATCTTTAAAGTTACAGTAGAACATTGTCCCACCCTAGCTCTAGGATTCTGAGAACCTTACTCCCACATGAATGTTTTTATTCATGAGAAATGAATACACCTTTGAGTCAGTGATTCATTTAGAATGGGTCATTTCCTGGTGTGTTCTGGGAGTACAGGGTGATTAAGTTATTAGGTTAGGGTTACACAGTATACAAATCGGGGTTGTTGGAATCCAACCCAGGTCTGCTGGATATACCAGGCCATGTTAATGTGTCCCCGAAATAACAGTAGTCCTTTTGACACAAGTACTACATTTATATTTGTCTTGAAACTCTAAAATCTAGAGCTAAAATATTATTGTTTGACTGGACTTGCTATTCTCAGATTTCAGGACCTCATTTCAGCCACGTAAATTATAGCCCATAATACATTAGACAGGGATGGGGTTCTTTAGGGGCAAAACTGAATAAAATCTCTTATTGGTAATTCACAGTACTGCTGTGTGGCTCCACCTAACTAAATTACGGTGTGACCAAGTGTGAACTCCTCATAAAATGGTGCACACTTCTCACTCTCCCTGCTTTCTCGAGAGTAATGGGAGAAACAGTCTTGCTTGAGTATAGGCAATTGCTTCAAGTGCTGTATGTAGTGGCAGTATTGAGTTTAGACATTTGAGTCCTTTGATGCAGAGGCATGCATCAGTGGGGCTATAACAGTGCAATTGAATATCTTGTTTAGGCTTATAGGTATTGACTGCCATCAACATCTTGATATGGCAGAGTCTCATTTAAAAGCAAAATACTAATAAAGTTTATGGATGCAAAATTATTTTCCATTTTGCATCACAGATTTGACATCAGCACATAACATTAGCAAATAGTGGGTCCTTTAAAAGGGGAGGGCAAATGTGCCCTATGAGTTTGACCAGTGTGCCAGACTTCATAAGTTGTTTGGAGGACATCAGAAACACCAGAAGCCACTGCTTCAGCAAACAGGTGCTGCTCCAGTGGCACACACTGTTTTCACAAGACATGACAACACTCTGGCTTGCAAGACCTAACATACTATACAGTACTGTAAGTGTCACTGACATGATGGGGGGGGGGAGTTGTCTTAAGCTGTGCTGATAATCCATTGAGTATCATGAATGTTGGCCTTTGCACCCACTGGACCATTAGGTTCAGAATTATTTTCATTAAATTTAGAATTTGGGGAGACAAAATCAATTAAGAATATTATAAATGTTATAAATGAAAAATGTATGAATAGTTTAGACATATAAATGATAAGTAGTATGACTAAATATGTAGATTACACAAAACACTTTGAGGGTGGTGGAATCATGGAGAGGGGAAAATGTTGCCTGCTTATGAAAGCATTGGAAGATAATAAACGCTCAGGTGAATCAAAATATATATAAACAGCAATTTATAGATAATTGCATTTGTCAGCATCCATATGGTATTCAGATTTTGGGAATAAACAATTACCCACGTACCTGTCACATGCTAGAAAATAGGTAAAGGAACATAGGGATATGAGAACAAAGAAGGGTGGGGTCCAGTACCCAGTCCCAATGTATGATGGTACCCAATCAGTGTGTAGAAAGCCTCATTGAACCAGCACACATTTTACTGATACACAAAGCTAGTGCACTGTTGGTGGTGGGTGGAGTACCCCCCCCCCCCTTCTGCAACAGTGTTACTTGGTATCCAAACGTAAATGACTTGATCCAAATGTTAGTGGGTGTACACATATACTACATTGTGACAGCCACTGGGGTCAGGCCATGGCACAGTGCCAGCCACTTGGCACTATGCCATGGGTCAAGTCCCAGGCAAATGGTACTACCACCATAGCTACCCCCTCACCCCAGACTCTGTGCCTGCTTCTAGATTTATGCCAATGTGGTATGCAAATAACTCCTTGGTGGTCCACTGAGACACCATCTTACTTAATGTTTTACCAGTTTTTATCAGTTTTTAATGGAACCCCCTTACTTAACTGTGCCACTTGTGGGTAATTGGTGACACTGTCCCTCTAATGCCCGTTAGCAAGATATTTGTCTAGTCTATGTACAGTAGCTAGTATAAATAGGTAAAATATTATTTTTTTTGTAACGTTTTACACACACTCCACTGATTTGTGGTCTGATATGGTTGCTTTAGTATTGTCCCTCTATGTATTGTAGCATTTAAGGAGGATTTCCAGAATTTGCAGCAGATAATCAGGTTGTGAGAATTCAGATGAAATAAGTAGTAGTAGGATTAATGTTTAGGCCAGTACGTGTTAAAACATTAAAAGTCACCATACATAGGAAACATAGCCCTCTCAACAAACAAACATATGGCAGCTGTTAGTAATCTTTCTATGGGAGGTGCAGTATTTGGATAAGAAGTTGCTAGAACTTTTGATTTAAGTTTCTTTTTAACTCTTAATTCCCTTAGAGAAATTGCTAGAACTTTTTATTTAAGTTTCTTTTTAACTCTAATTCCTTTATCTCACATAGATTGCCATTAGATTAGTTGTGTGAGGTTGTTTTGTACCATTTTACCCTACCTTTTGTGAGCTTGCAATATAGTGGCTCTTTTTATGCTGTAATCTGAAGGCCGCTTCTGAATTAGATGTACCTGTAAGTATGTAGGCCCTAAAAGAATTTTGCTGACATGGGAGAGATATGTCTGGTCTGTTCGTTTAGATGATGAGGTAACCGTGGGGAAGTTCTATGCCACCTTCCTGATACAGGACTACTTTAGGAAATTCAAGAAACGCAAAGAACAAGGCCTGGTGGGGAGGCATCCTACGAAGAACTCGACAGTTGCTCTACAGGTGAGTCTCTTTATAACTGAAACAGTTATCTTTATCAATGTATCTCTGCAGTGCTACTGTGACTTGGTCAGTAGCAGTCTCACCTCTGGATAGGAAGGTCATACCTTACACCAGAATGTAGGCTCATCATACCAATTGCTAACAACTGTGGTGTAGGACTGTAGATCCTACTGCTGTGTTAGATATGACGTCCTGCAGAGGAGGGGCTGAAACTGTGGATCTTCCAGGAATCCATCTTCACCATTGATTCCCACTAGTGGGTTTGAGCCAGAAGCAGTAGGACCCCACAGGAGCCAGAACTTTTCAGGAGGGCTGGCACCAAGGTAAGCTGTGTGCATGTTCAGTGCCACAAGAGGGAACTCCTAGTTGAGGCTTACCTTGACACTGGGCTTCAACTGCCCCAGTTCCTTTTTTCCCCCGCCATCCAGTGAGTACCAGTGAGGATGTCATTTGCGCTGGGAGTCAGAACTTCATGTCTATATGACAACAGCATTAATTTCTTCTCAGTTTTAGTGTTTAAAACTAGAGTTTGTTATTTTTTGTGTCAGTTTATTATTTTTACAAAAAATATTTCTGTCAGTTTCTCTCAGCCCTGCCGAGCCAACAGTCAGTGTCCATGGAGGAAGGAAGGGAGCCAACTCAAGCAGGCTGCTTCAGCAGCAGGGCCATATCTGGTCCACTTTCCCTATCAGGGAACTGTTCTGACCACAGGTGGTCCAGTGCTCAGGAGGAAGGACAGTCCTACCGGATGCACAAAAAGAAGCAGGCCCATTCTTGATCCCAGTTGGGTTCTTGGCATCACTTGGCATCGAGGTCTTCCTCTTCCCCTTGGAAGGGGAAGAAACATTTCTGATTGAGGTCTGCCATGAGAACATTAACTTCTTGGAGCTGGAGGCCCTCCTGGGCACTGTCGTTGTCAGTGGGGCTTCCGGTTCTAGCATGTTGAGGTCTCAGGCTCAGAGTCCTTTTCTGTCTGTAAGTAGGGACTCCAGTGGGCAGTTCCACCATTGGGCAGTTCTTATGGAGCAGTGGCTATAGTGTCAGTCCCATATGCCTCTGTCCACAAAGCCAGTCCTTGGCCCTGTGGGGCTGGTAGAATTGGACCTGCTGGCAGGACCCTGTGGCCGGGTATACCATTTGACTCTGGCAACAGCCCTTGGGTCCTAGCTGGTGACTGCGCACTGACTCCTGTCCCACTGGCTGCATTCCCATCCTGGGTCAGGAGGGCACCAGCTATAGTACCTTTGCCAGTTACTCCTGTGCCAACAGGGTCATTGATGCCAGGTCTGGTGTCAGTGCTGGGTTTAGGCCTTTTGGGCCCTGGTCTGGTGCCAGAGGTTCAGTGCCAGTTCTGGCATCACTCTTGGCGCTGGCCCCTCATCCCTTGGGGCCAGCTTCTTAGGCCACATTCTAGATAGGAAGGCCTGTAATCCATTTCTCTCTGTGACCCTCCTTCCCAGGAGGATGTACAGGGGGATGTTTGACCCCAATCTCATCATTTCTGAGAGTGGCAACGATGACTCTTCCTTCAGCCTAGACTCTCTGGACCCAGGTCGAACTACTGTGACTAAGGAGAGTCTAATTTTCTAGCCATTGTCCAGAAATATGCACTCTACATTCAGTTTAGAGCTTACAGCCCTTGACCAGGGTAAACATCTTTGTCTGCAGTGATTAAATGGTTCTACCATGTCAGTAAGTTTAGTTCTTCCTATTCCACCTGCATTTGAAGCACTATCTGATGTGGTCTGGAATAGGCCTGCTTTAGTAACATCTGTCTGCAAGCAGATAGATAAGAAATGCACTACCCCCAAGGAGAGGCCAATGTATATTTCTCAACCTATACCTGATGCCATTGTCATTCTTGTTGAGAATGACAAGGCCATTCTTCCCCAAGAAGTCACTGCACACCCCCAACAAGGAGTCGTCCAAGATGAGCACTATGGGCAAATGGCCTTATGCAGCAGCTACTCTAAACATGCAGACTGCCAGCTACGAAAGGTATTTTTCTAAATTAGAGTATTCCCTTTAGAGTATGTTTATGTCCCTGGCAGAGTCCTTGCTAGATTCAAAGGCTAAACAAAATATTTTGTTGACTGCCAAACAAGGCATTAAGTCCAATGGTCATCAACTCAAAGCCGCTGTTGATGCCTTTGATACTACCTCCCACTCTGCCACTGCAGGCACTATCATTAGGTGGCATTATTGGCTGCAGATGTCTGTTTTTTTTTCCAGACATCCATCAACAGGTTATGAATGTTCCCTTTGATGGAACTTACCTGTTTGAAGAGCAGGCAGAGAAATCTCTTAAGGCATCTCACAAAACTAGACTACCCTTAGGACTTCCAGGCCAACCCCTGCTAACCCTTAGAGGGGGGAAGGAGGTGGCTTCCTTCAGAACTAGCAGTCCTTTTGTGGAAAAGGCAGGGAAGCCCAATACAAAACTCTTCCTCCCCAACCTTAGGAGAAAGCACCACCAAAAGCACCTGGTGGCCCCCTCTGAAGTTCTGTCCCCAGTCCTGCCTCAGCTGTTCGAGACAGATGTATCCTCCCCAGTGTGGGGTGTCTGACCTAGTTTTACCATCAGTGGCAGTCCGTTTCAATGGAAAAGTAGGTCCTCAGGATTACCTAGGAGGGATACTCCCTGGACTTTATAGAAATCCCCCCAAACTATCTACCCAGAAGGCAATGCCTCTTATCAGTTCAAATGTCAGAGCTTCTGGTGCAGGAGATTGTGGACCTTCTGAGCAACAGGGTGGTGGAGACAATGCCAGAGTTAGAGCAAAACACAGGCTTCTACTCTCACTACTTCCTCAAATGTTACGTCCTTGGAAACAAGACATAAAAGGGGTAACCTTCTGTTTATGTACAATGTAATGCAAGATCCGAGCCTTTTAACTGAATCATGAATCTCCTTTAAATGCAGTGTTAATGTAGAGGACACCCACTACAAATCATGGGTAACAAATTTAGATATAATAAAAGAAAATATTTGTATACAACTAGGGTGGTTAATGCATGGAATTCCTTGCCGCTTGATATTATAAGTAAAACCAGGTCAAAATTTAAAAATAAACTAGACAGATATATTTTATCTGGTAATGTCATTAACTACTACTCAGATTAAATTGGACAGGAGTACTTTTCGGCTCACAGCCTCCTTGCTCCTTATGCATCCTAGTAGTATGAACTGATAGTAGTATGTATCAAAGAAATTAGGGGGCACGCGCCCCCTTCTTGACCTCAGGAATCTGAACGAATTCATGGATCAAGAAAAAGAATGATTTCTCGGGGATCTCTGCCTCTGTCCTAAAGCATCAGAATTGGTTATCTTCTCTGGATATGCCTAATGCATATAAGCACGTACTGGTACACCCCAGTCACCACAGATACCTCCAGTTTGACGTGTTGGGGCAGCATTACCAGTTCAAAGTCCTGCCATTTGGGCTGTCCTCGATGTCTTGAGACTTTATAGAGTGCTTTGCACTACTCTCAGTACACCTGAGAAAGATGGGACTCCATGTTTGCCCTTATCTGGATAACTGGCTGATAGCCAATCCATCTAGGCAGGAGATGGAACAGGCAGTGGTTGCTGCCTGTCAGTTCCTCAGCTCTGTGGGATTCTGCTGAATCTAGAGAAGTCTCAGCTCCAACCCTTACAGCAGCTGCTGTTCATAGTAGCTGTTCTGGATATGACCATGTCCTGAGCCTTTCTAGCAGAGAACAGAATGCAGGTAGTACTGAAGGTGTCATGCTACATCATGGAGTGCAAAACTGTACAAGCCCACTCCATGCAGTGCATGCTGGGTCTAATAGCCTCCTCTGTGTTCACAGTGCTCCTGGCATGGTTGCATATAGGACTGACTCAGTGGATGCTTATTACTCAGTGCTCACAAGCATCACATCCTCAGTCACTCACGTGTGGTCAGTGGAGGACAGTCTCCTCCAAGCTTCCCCTTCTCCAAACCAGAGCCTCAGGTGGCTCTCACCATGGATGCCTCTCTGTTGGGGTGGAGGGGAGCCCACTGTCAAGGCCTCCAAACACAAGGTGTCTGGGACCCATCAGAATCTCATCTCCACAGTCATGTGTTGGAGATGCGAGCAGTTTTATACAGCTTGAAGGCCCTAGTGGACATAGTCAGTCACAAAACAGTCCTCCTCCAGACAGACAACAAGTCTGTCATATACACAATCAACAAGTAGGGAAGAGTGGTCGCTAGCTCTAGACGTCATGAGATCACTGTTCAACAAGTGGGCACCACAGATAAGGACCTTTTTGTGTCCCCACTGAACACCAGATTGCTTCAATTCTTCTCCAGAAATCTGGGACATGTCATTTTCTGTCAAGATGCATTCAGACTGCCATAGCAAAATCTATTTCTGTGTGCATTCTCTCCAATCCTTCTGGTACAGAAGGTATTGGTCAAACTGGAGGTGCATGGGGCAGTATGATTCTGGTTGCCCCTTGCTGGCCTAAACAGATATGGTTTCCTCTGTTGACCAGACTCTCAGTCAACAAACTGAGGATTCTTCCTCTCAGGATGTACTTGCTGACTCAGGGTCACTTGGTCAATTCCAAACCTGTGTTCCCTTCATCCTCAGGCCTGGCTCCTGAAGAGATAGAAGTGAATAGGTACAAAGTATCTCAAAGGGCCTCTGAAATGCTTTTGCCTGCTAATTAGCCTTCCACTGGGAAAACTTACATGGCCAAGTGGAAAGCATTTTCCATCTGGTGCTTTAAAACCTGCATGGACCCCTTCAGGTACCCATCTGACAAGGTCCTGGAGTACTTGGTGGACCTTTCTGATGCTGGCCTACAGTAAAGGTCCACCTGTGTGCTATATCTGCATACTGTGAGCCTGTTGGTACCATGTACCTTGCACAGCTGCCACCATTTAAGAGGTTCCTTAAGGGCATTTTACACAGAAGGCCTCCCATCAGGAAGCCTGTGGCTGCCTGGGATATCAACCTTGTGTTTGACATGCTCACTCACAAACCCTTTGAATCCTTTGTGGCATGTGAGCTGAAATTTTTAATGTAGAAAGCAGCATTTCTAGTGGCCATCATCTCTGCTCACAGAATGTCTGAGATCCATGCTCTGGTTACAGATGCCCCATATGCTGTTTTCCATATGACAAGGTGGCCATCTACACACCCCAAGTTTCTACTGAAAGTGGTGTCAGAGTTCCATCTTAACCAGCCACTAGTGCTGCTGACCTACTTTGTCAACTTCCAGATGAAGTAGAGTTCGCTCTCCATTCTCTGGATGTTAAAAGGGTCATTACATTTTACCTGGACAGAACTAAGGTTGTCAGGCAATCCAAACAGCTGTGTCTGCTTCAGTGCCACTCAGAAGGGACAGTCTGTTACAATCAAGTGCATTTCTGCCTGGATTGTTAGCTGCCTGCGCTGTTCCTATGCCATGACTCAATTTGCTCTGTGCTTACTGGTGATATTTATAGTGCCACAACTTGGAGCACAGTGTGCACTTTTGTTAAGCACAGTGCCCTAGATATCCATGTCAGACACCATGCCACCTTTGGCAGGACAATCCTGAATGGATTATTATCTTGAGTGAGCCTCCTACCACCCAGTCCAGGAGATTTTGTATGAGCTTGGTACTCTGACCCACTAGTAGGAATTGATGGTGAAGACTGATTCTTGGAAGATATGAAAATTATGTACTCACCATAATTCTTGATCTTCTAGGAATAGCTTCATCTTGATTTACATCCCTGCTCGCCATTCCCCAGCTCACTCCAGTGTGTTTTATTGGTCTTCACTCCTTGTTCTTGGTTGGACTATGAAGATGGTGTTACTGGTTTGTCGACCCTTCTTACACAGGTCACCAGGGCTATCTTATGCCCTTAAGTCAAATGTGTAAGTACTCATTAGGTTATGCTGTACCTCCTCAGTAAAAAAGACACTGAGGCAGTTGAGGGCCAGAACCATGGTATGCCTGTGCCACAAGCTCCCTGTCGGTGCACTGCACATGCACGCAGCTTACCTCAGCACCAGCCCTCCTGAAAAATTCTGGCTCTCGCGGGGTCCTAGCACCTCTGACTTAGACCTACTAGTGGGAATCAATGGTGAAGATATTCCTAGAAGATCAAGAATTACGGTGCATACATACTGTAACTTTTAGTTTCTTTTGCACAGTTGTGGTGGTTGTGTAGGTGTGAGGTAAGCATCCCATTAATTGTTGGGTTTTTGCATACCCATCCTTGTACTGGAATGAGGAGTGTGTATGATCTGGAGAGATGCACTAAAACAAAAAACTTGGATTTTCTTCCCGTCTAGCATCCTTTTATGAATCCCATATACTACTCTTCCTGCAAACTGCTCACTCCAAGGGTTCTAAATGATTGTTGCCATAAGGATCCAGTTCATGTCACTGACCAAAAGGAACAGAGTATAACCATGGCTTTTTGCTCAGTATTCCCACTTTCAGTAAAATAGTTCCTTGTTCAGTTGTCCATGTTATTTGATTTTAGGGTGCAGTTTTGCTTGTTTCCTGTTACTGAATTAGCAGTACGTAATTGCTCTTACTTTGCTTTGAAATGTATAAAAAGTGCTATCTAAATCCAAATGTTAACTCTATTTACATTTTAGCTATTTAAGGTGTACAGCAGCAGTGTTAGTTGGGGACAGAGGTGTTATAGATCATCATTATATCCCTCTGGGAAAAAATCTATCAAAATATATTTTTTATTATAATGACTGGATTGTAAAAAAAAATATGCAAAATTATCTGTAGTGTTTGTGCAATGGTGTATATTATTCCACCATACTGGTTTAAGTGTCTTAAGGTTGTTTATATTAAAGTTTGTTTTCACTCTCAGTACTATACATCTTTGTGCATTGTATGGCAAAATTAGACGTAAAGGGCAGGATTCTCAAAGGACTTGTGCTTGGCTCATCTCAGATGCTCCGGCGCAAATGAGATGCGCCAGGCACCAGCTGTGGTATTCACAGAAGATGCACTGGGGAATGCCCCCAGTGCATCCCCTCTGTGAATACCACAGTTGCGCCCAGCCCTGGATGCGCCATGTGCACCCCCCTAGTCGGGCTGGGGAACCAGTTGGGCAGTGCATCTCATGGTGCGCTGTGCCCTAATGTGCCATTCAGAGCCAGCAACATACAAATGGGGCTAGTAGGCATGCAAGGTGCAGTGGGGCCATTTGCATGTCATTATGGCCCCATTTGCATGCGCTGTGCAGGGCTGTGCCCGGCGGAATGCGCTGGGTTCCCTGCATGTGCAGCAGTACAACCACAGTCCCAGCACCCCTGTCAGGTCAGTGCCATCCTCCCTTCCTGCCTGAGTCTCTGTTAATATGCCACTCACTGCAGCAGTAGAGGAGGAATCCATGACCCGCCCACCCGAGTCTCCATTAATATGTCGCTCACTGCAGTGGAATTGTACAAAGCCCTCCTCCCAGCCCAACCTGATTGCAGGGGGACCAGAGCCGCCAAAAAATCTCTGGTGATTCAGTGGACCCCACCCACTCAGGCACCCTCACACCACTCTGCTCTCCCCATCCCAGCTGGTCCTGATGTGCGGTGGGCAGCAGAACCCACCCACACACTGCCAAAGCTGCTCGCAGACAGAGCTGTCTGTGAATGACATCTACAGTAGTACTGTAAGCCCATTGGTGGACTCTGTCGACTAATGGGCTTGCAGTTTGTGTACCATACTCTGTCATTCACTTGAATGACAGAGTACAGTACACACTGCAAGCCCATTGGTTGCACAGTCCACCAGTGGGCTTACTGAGTCACTTACAGAGCTGTCATTCACAGACATCTCTGTGGGTTGTGCTGCCTGCTGAATATCAGGACCAGCTGGGATGGAGGGAGTGGGGTGGTGTGAGGGGTGTGTCTGGTGGGTGGGAGTCCACTGGACCACCAGAAGTTTTTGGCGGCTCTGGTTCCTCTCTGCGTCCAGTCAGGGTGGGTGGGAGGGCAGTCATTGTACAATTCATTGTGGTGAGTGGCATAATAGCAGGAGCCTTGGGCAGGGAGGGGGAATTCATGGATTCCTCCTCTACTGCTGCAGTGAGTGGCATATTAACGAGACTTGGGCAGGGAGGAGGGTATCTATGTACAGGGTTTCACTGCCACAGGGTGCAGTATCCAGAATGGGGGTTCAGGCAGGGACTGGGGCAGTGCTGTAGGAAGGCTTTTTGGTGCCCTGGGCAAAAGACTCATTTTGCACACACCCCCCAGAAAAGAGCTAGGAGTGTGGGGCTGTAAGGCCCCAGAAACTCTGAGGGGTTTACATGCTCTGTGGTGAGATTTGGGGCTTTTCTTGAAGAAAAAACATACTTTTGTTACATGTTCCCTTCCTCTGATTTCAGGGAATATTTTGCTCCCATGGAATATGAGATGTGGGAGACTCCGGCTGGCTGGCATCAGAGTGTGCAGCCACAATTGTTGTGGACAAGTGGCTGACCAACAATACCATCAACCACTCACCAATTATAAATAGATCTGCATTAAAATATAACATAATAAGCTGGTAAATCAGGAGGGAAACAGTGCATTCGCACTGCAGAATTGCTGTGAAGGCTAGAGCAGTTCTAAGAAACATATTATTTACACTATACATACATACAGCTGAGCTGAGCTTCCTTTAGGGAAAAGGAAAATGAAGCTCTCTTTTGCTAATCAAGTTCCAACAAATAACATTTACTACTAGTCTACATTTCCCTCTGTTCCCTGTTGCCACATTGCCAGCTAAGATGGCAGAGGGCCTCTGCCATCTTAGCTGGCAATGTGGCATCAGGGAAGAAGGAAGTGTAGACAGAGGGAGGCCAATTGAGCGAGGGAAAAATCTTGATTAATTTAATTATATTGTATCTATGTATGTATTGAGTATTGTGGTATTCACTATTGTAACATGTGTGTGTGTACATATATATATATATATATATATATATATATATATATATATATATATAATCCATACCTCTCAACTGTCCCTGATTTTCAGGGATGTCCCTGATTTTGCCTCAAAATTTTCCTCTGTCCCTCGTAAAATGTGTGTTTTTGTGACAGAAGAGTGGGGATTAAAATCACAAAATAATGTCAAACATTAAAGATTCGGACTTGTTCTTCTTCAGAAAATGCATCTTAACACAAATCTTCTTATTCTATCAGCATTCTGAATGAATAGTATCAATTCTTAAGATGTGTCCCTGATTTTGGGTCTTTGTCCCTGATTTTTTTATACCTTGTCCCTGATTCAGGAGGCAAGAGGTTGAGAGGTATGATAAAATCACACATGCCCACACAATGCAAAGCATCATGGGCTGCATATGCAAATCACCACAGAATGTTATGCTGGTCCAACTTTAAGCAGAATTGTATGGTGCCGAAAGGCCTCTCACACAGTTTGCAAAGGGTGCTAACAGATGACATAGACACGTGTTTCGTCCTACCAGGACTCATCAGTATGCCTCATCTGTTTGACACCCCAGTGGAATGGACCAGCTACCCTAAGACAGTGTGTCTTGGATATATTGTGGTGAACCCTTTAAATTAAAAAACTATTTAAAAGACAAAGAACCTCTATGCGCAAACACTGAGGCAAGGGTTACCCCAAAGGGCATTTGGCTGGGAAGCCAAGTTTCAAGAAACTACAAAATCACACATGCCCACACAATGCAAAGCATCATGGGCTGCATATGCAAATCACCACAGAATGTTATGCTGGTCCAACTTTAAGCAGAAACAGAAACACGTGTCTTTGTCATCTGTTAGCACCCTTTGTAAACTGTGTGAGAGGCCTTTCGGCACCATACAATTCTGCTTAAAGTTGGACCAGCAAAACATTCTGTGGTGATTTGCATATGCAGCCCATGATGCTTTGCATTGTGTGGGCATGTGTGATTTAGTATTTTCCTGAAACTTGGCTTCCCAGCCAAATGCCCTTTGGGGTAACCTTTGCCTCAGTGTTTGCGCACAGAGGTTCTTTGTCTTTTATATATATATATATATATATATATATATATATATATATATATATATATATATTTATATATATGCTTAAATACAACCAATTGACACTGCAGTGTCAGGGCAGCTGCTACAGTGCCTGGCTCTCCTGAGTTCTGCAGCTGAATCTTCATTAAGTAGCAGTGAGTAGTCTGGTACTGAGTACTGGTAGTAGGAGATGGGTGCCAGCCTGGCAGCATCACCAAAAGCAAGAAATCCCTGCCCCTAGAGACCATAACTGAATTGACTATGTCCGGACTACCTCAGCTTCTTAATCATTACACTCAGGTAGCACATTCAGACAGGCACTGGTATTTTTTTTTAGTTTACTGGACGGAGCATGGCATTGCAGCAGCAGCTATGTTTTTGAGGTCTGGGGCATGGTCCCTGGAAAGCTGGAAATGTGTCAATCAACCCTCCCCCAAAATAGATTCAGTATATTTTGGGGGGGAGGGTAGTCTGATTGATAATTTATTAAAAGCAATGCAGATGCATTCTTGCAGCAGCATGAGTGGGTATGAGTGATAACAAACTATTTTTCCATTCTGCATACTGAACATTTGAATGTGCTTAGGCTGGCTGGTCAGGGAAACACAGTATGTCAACTAATATGCAGTTGTGTCAGATTCCTATATCTTCAAAACTGAGATATGTAAGAAAATACAGGTACATGTGTACTCAGTTCTTATGTCTCTCAGTTTTGAAGATATGGGAATCTGACACAACTGCACATTAGATTACATAGCTACTTCTGGACTGTATCTATAATCTGACTGTTGCTAGAGAAGTGGAAGAAGAGAAGGTTTGACCATCTCTGGGGGTCATGCGGCCAATCAAAGACCGCAGTCCGACTCCGCAGTCAGTGTTATAACCCGCCACCTGCCGGTAAAGCAGAAGAAGCACATCTCAACCAACTCGAGGGAGTCCACCATATGTAGTGCCACAGAAAATTACAATAGGCTTCTACTGCTAACTATAAAAGAAGACAATGAAATATTTATTGTCTTGTTAACTGAACTAGTAAACTCAAAGCAACCAGGTCATGATAGCAAATCAAGCTGGTCATTTATTTCATTGCCAGATAAACCCATTTATGGCAGGGTGAACAAGCTGAGCATTAAAAAGGTTGAAGAGGTATACAGTTCAGAATCCAATAATCCCTCAGCATGCACATTTTTACCCAAATATCCTGAACCTCATGAGCAGACCAGTGTCTTACATTACCATCAGGTCAACCCTGAGCCCATGAAAAGTGGGAAAGTGGGAAATCTGAACACCATCCAATCCTGAGCAACAGGAACATATGTGTTCCAAATAATTGTAATCATTTTCCATTTAGAAAATGTCTGTCTCACTCAGCTTTTATTGCAGCCAGTATGTAATGTACTATACTTTCAGAACTGTAAAGGGTTCTGCTTTTTAAAATGATATATCATTGCAGATACAACTGTTTAAACAACTGTGATCAGTAAGTGGTATCTGTAATTTAAAAACAACTGAAGTACTGCTGCGCACACTATATCATGCCCTCTAACCCCAGAACTGTTTTTAACAAAACACTTTGTTTGTCCCAACTAATCTTGTATCCAGTCATCACACATTAAACCAATTGTCTGGGCAAACAATCCCCATGTCCAAAAAACTTTCTCTTTCTCTGTCTCTCTCTCTCTCTCTCTCTTTCTCTCTCTCTCTCTCTTACTGTTACACAGAGCTGGTCCTCTCTATTAGAAGTCACAGACTAGTGCAGTGCAATATGGAGGAGTTGCAGTATGACTAGGGTCTACTCTGCTGTCTCGGGTTCTGACTGGAGGCTCAGACAGTCAGGCAGGCTCTGCTCTGGGTGGGAATGTCTGTGATGGCCGGGCCCGCTGCCCTCGGCCTGCCTGGAGTTAAGTATTAGGAAAAAGAAATCAGCGCAGGCCGTGGGGGAGCCTGCCTGACCTGTGGAATGAGGAAGGATGCAGGTCAAGAAGAGGAGGAGGAGAGAAAACGACATGGTGGGTGGGAGGGATGGTGCCTCGCAGCCTGCCCGTGGCATGGAGCATTCAATCTCAGCCCAAGGCAGGAGGAGGGGGTGGGCAGCAACTTCTTTTCTCCCATCCCAGACAGAGACCGTCCCTTGAACAGAACTACTACAACAGCCAGGTTGCCACGCCACCCTGCAGCTGAGCAGAGCCAGGCCCAATCACAATCAATTCGAAGAATGAAAACTTCAGAAATCAGACAGATTTCCTTCCCTTCCCATTCCCAGTCCTCTTGATCAGTGTAGCAGTGCATTTCTTTTCCTATTGAGAATTGCCCCCACGGCACACGCCATATACACTCACTCATCCCATTCTCACAAACTAAACAACAGCCATGAACAGGACACATACAAATTGAATTTTACTTGTAAAACAATAAAATTTGGGTCACACACGGGAGACGGGATGGGATGACTAATTGCTTTTGCTGATGCATTGCTTAATGCTTACACTTTAGTTAAGACGGACCTCTAAGTGAGTAATGGACCTCACTCTTGTCTTCTCTGTCTCTCGTTGTCTCTACACAAGCACTCCTCTCTCTCTATACTCTTATCGCTTTTGTTTGCTTTGTTGTCTCTCTATCTAATCTCTACTCTCAAATAACTTTTAACTGGCTCCACTCTCTCACTGTCTGTACCCAACTTAACTGTCCCTCATTCTCGGTGTCATGTGCTCCGCCTTTACTTTTTATACTAATGGGCGGCGGCACGGCACTGGCCCGTCCACAGTTTCTTTTCCTTTCTTGAATGCACGCACCACCCACCGCATGATTATTTGCCTGCAGCAGCGCAGCTCATGTGACTCCCCCCACTTGCTGGTCTTAGGCAGGTGTGCCCCTGCTGACAGCCAGTTATAATTACAGTCAGAGCCAAAATAAAAATTAAAAATTTAAAGCGGTAGAGTCGCTGCAAAGTGAATAAAAAAATAAGCTTCAGATGAAAATTGCGCCCCTCAGAGGCTTGCACCCAGTGTGGGGGCACCACCCACCCCATCTTCCTACAGTACTGGGGGCACTCTGGACTGGCAGGGTGGGTGGCTGCCATGCTGCCTTCTGCAGTGGCAGCCTTCCTAATAATTAACCTTCCAACGTCTACTTGAAGTAGACTTATCTTTGGAGGCGCATCTCCAGACTTGCCCCAGGGATGCACCTCCAGGTCAGGCTGTGAATGGGACTGTGCACCATATGCATGGGCACGCCCCCTGCACAGCCCCTCTAGATGTGCCGCATATCATTTTGGGTGGTATGTGGTGCATCTGTGATGCGTTGGTGCATCTGCCCCTGCCAGAATTATGCCAGTGCACAAGTCGGGGATGCACCGGCACATCCCTTTTGAGAATCCTGATGAAAGTGTTTAGACTGTTGTATCACAGCGCACCCTTGATTCTTCTAAATTGCTGTCTATAGGTACCTATTTTAAAAGTGTGCTTGTTGCTGAGGACAATTATTTCTAAAAAAAAATAAATAAATAGCTCAGCTGATGTGTTAAGATATTTTACCCCTTTGCTTCTCTGCTTGGCTGCTATGCTATGTTACCCTTTTGCTTCTCATATGGTAGTTTTGTCATGTATCTGGAACTACCTGTAATAATGCAGTGAACCCTTGGTTGGTCATTTTCCTCTTACTGGCTCAGACTAAGCTGTTGCAGTAGCTAACTTTTATGTCATGGTGCACTTCCATCTGGTACTTCATAGGACTCTGTGAATCTTGATATTTTCTCTAGTACTGAATACTGGTTAACTGATGAAGAATTTTATAGTATCGTTGTTGCCTGGTGCTCATTACAGCTGTCTTCTGCTCCATAGTTTGGACTTGTCTGTTAAATATACTGTTAGTAGTTCACATTTAAAGGGAGTATAAACAAGTGTTGTTTTTGATAAATTACTTGCTGTGCAGCTGCCCTGGTCCCCGATGTACTGTTTCGCAATGAGAGTGAAAACAAAAAGTGTTAAAATGGCAGAGTTATTTTTGTTTTAAAAGTCACGATTCCTGGAAGGGAGCTGTATGCATGTTTGAATTCCAGTGCCTGTGTTCTCGTGAGAGAACATAAGTCGATGATGTTACTTGAGTGAGACATTTTGATAAAGGATCTGCACAGGTGCGAAATGATCGTTGGGACTTCTCTAATTTTCACTATGGGGGCTATGTACCTGTTTTTATGATATGTATCCTGCTGTAACAAATAAAATGTTTTTCTGAGAGAATAAACAAGATACAGTACGTTTGTAAATCCATTCCAAAGGGCATTGAGTGAGGTCTGTCTCTATCCTGTAACATTTGGATATTGTTCCAGACTCTACACACTGTCTGTTATTGGTAACGACTTTCTAGTGTGTATTTTTGTCTTTCTGGTCTGCAACATGCAAAACGTCAGTGAATGTCTCACAAACACGTCGGGGGGAAAATGGAGTTATCGTATGTAGTCCCATGGGCACTTTGCTCTATAAGTGTGTGGAAGCAGCACATTTCAGTTTCATTGCTAACAGATTCTTATTTTTCTGTCATGACACATGTTTACATTGTTGTGGTGATTGTTCAATGCATGTTATGCCATGATGTGCTGTACAACTAGCTCTTACATCATGGGCAGACTGGCTGGGTCACAGGTCAGAGTGCTACTGAGAAGGACTGGCCATGTCCACCTCAGCCTCCTGGCACATGGGTGTGTGTGTGTTATGGTGGGACTAACTGCCCTTCTCAGGTGGTGAAAGCACTCAGGTTCGCCTTGTGCTTCAAAGTTCAAACCACCCACATAGGGTGGGTTGAAGCACAAGGAAAAGCAGAGTGCTTTCATCATCCGAGAAGGGCTGTTAGATCACCATAATGCACCCCCTGGAGTACCTTATTGCAATTATGAAATGGATCCTTTATAGTAAATTTGATGTATTTTTTTTAAAACATTTTTATTGCGTCACTTTCAGTCAGGCTGTTGTGCTGATATTACCCTTGGTAATGCCGTATCACTTAAACAGTGTAGGCCGACAGGGACCATAGTCAAAGATGCACGGTTGCCTACACTGACCAGACAATGCAACATATACTGCTGTTTACATGCATGTAAGGGATCCCCCAGGAACAGTGGCCCAGCTGTTTATTCAGCAGTTCCAGCTGTGCTAAACAGCCTCCACTGCAGCACTGTTTGACTGCTGAAGTCATAAACCATGTCCTTATCCCCAACATGTTGCCCTTCCCAACTGCTGACCAACCTGCTGTAATAGTCTCATGGCCTTCTGCTTACCACCTTGGTCCGTTACTGTCAGAGTGTCAGTAACAGAGATAATAGATGTTCCTTCCAGCCTGGCATTAGACATCACATCAACTATCACTGTACCAACCACCTTCCAAACCAAACTTTCAGACTTACTCAGTACCATATGGGACACACCTCCCAGCCTTTAAAGTGCGAGAATAAACCAAACTATGACACACATACTAAACCTGAATCTGTTACTACATTCAGTAGATATTTGGCAACATACTACCATCACTGATATGTTTATTTTATTATGACATGTGGCACATTACAGTTTCTAATTTATATGATCAAGATGGAAAAGGTATGGGGAGAACTGAATACGCAGTTAATCAAAGGTTTAATCCTGAAATCGAGTAGATGCTGATATGAAAGAGGGAATGCAGTTTGCTGAGATGACTGCTCCTCCTTGGTAACAAAATCTGCTATTCAGACAGTGTACCAAATGTGGTGGTTGTGGGGGGGGGGAGAGACAGTTGCTGCTGTAACTTTAGTTCCTTACTCATTTTGAGGGTTTAAAAATAAAATGTTCACATTTATCTTTTTTACCTTACCTCAATCAGCACAGCACCTCAATGTACAGAAGTAGAACAATGTGATCTATTAAAATAATATATGTGGTCAGACAACACATTTTTTATCAGGAATGTAAGTTATTTAAAAAAAATAAACATGCTTCTTAAATGTAGACCCCACATTGAGTCCAGGTTCCAGTTCCCATGCAGACTGTTGCAGTGAAGGTGAAGTGGGCAGAAACACGTTTTCTCATTTCATGCAATGTTATGATTTAGAAAATGGGATTGGAAAATAAATGAATCTCATTGGTTGAAACGTCTGATGAGACATTCATTTATTTTCCGATACAGCCCGCTTTAAAAAAAGAGCCCACTCGGGTGCCCCATTTCTAAATAAATCATTGGCACTCAACGTTAAGAAATGACTCCACCATTTTCCTGCTCACCAAGATAGCCCTAAAATAGCGGGCAGGCCATCATGCTCCTCCACCTAAAACCAAACAAAACGTGCCTTACTTGAGCAGATAAAATATTATCTATCCACAGCAACTTATCGATCCCCAAACTGCAGACAGTGACACCTGTAGCAGCATGTTATCAGTGGCACTGCAACCGAGCATGAGAGCAGCGGCATTTTCTTGATTTCCCATACCGCAGATGGACGTCCATCTGCGGTATGGAAATTCAAGAAAATACCGGCCCTCCCATGCTGCAGTATCGGCACCTGGTGTAACGCGCTGCCTGACTGAAACCACCATGCCATGCATTACAGGCAGTAAAACGTAAAACATTAAAATGAGACAATATAATAACGGCAAACTTTATCATGGGAAGGGGGGGGTGCTGGTCCGCGGTATCTTCTGGATGCCAACATTGCTTTTTATTAAAAACATTTTCCCCCCTTGGACTTAGTAAAAGTAACGCTTTCGAGCATGTTTGTCATTGCAGACATTATATTATCCTTGCGTTAAAGCATTTCTAGAGCACAGTTAAGCTACTTTTTTTTGGCAAAGGATTAAAGTGTTCCCCCCCTGTGGTAGCAGCGACCCAGAAATTAGCTTGATTCATGGAGTCCTTCCTCCATAACAAGTAAAACGTCACTCAGAGAATATGTATGAAGTAGCCACAATCTGCTGGTGCTACAGTCAGTGCTGTATGAACTTATAAGCATAGAACCATTTTCACATAGAAACTCCGCCACTTCTGCCAGCCGTTGCAGCAGGTACTGTCTACGTTGCGACCAATACTGCTGGGGATGGTAGAGAGAGACGTTTACATGTATTTTGCTTTAAGTTTCCCTTTGATCAGTTTAAGAGACAGACAGTAATGCCGAAGGTCAACTGTCGAACTGTTTCCTGTAAGTACAAACAAGTCCAAAGAAGAAACAACTTATTTTCCTTTTCTTTCAGTAACAAGACTTTTCTCTGGCTACACACTGTCTACCACAAGGTGCACTCCATCTCAAGAGACAGTGCACTTTGAAAGTGCTGCGGCAGACTCGCACTACAGTTGAAAACCAATCCCAGAAAAAAATGTATTTTAAAATGATGTTCATATGCTTTCCCTGCTCCAGCGCAGCACTCAAAACAGCAAATTAAAAATAAAACAGTGCCTGTCCACTGTATTGTGGGGGTAGGACAAAGCAGCAAGCAAGCAAAACCTACAGCTACAGTCATAGTAAAGAAATGTTACAAAAAAACAGCAGTGCCCTCCAGCAGTGATGGTACTACAGGGACTACTTTACCACAAAAGTTATTTTTAACTGTTGTTTATATTTATGTTTTATATATATTTTCATTTTGACATATTTTCTTAAAACAATGTCACCTATAGCCCATTTTCTAAGTGCAATAATACCCTCCAGGGTGGGTGGAATGGGCAATACCGGACCTTCCAGGAGCTATAAGGGCCTCCGCCTGCGGCGTCGGGCCTCATTACGTCCCTGGGCGGTCCGGTATTGTCCAATACCGCCCACCCTGTCGGGTATTATTGCTTACTTAAAAGCAGCAATATTTGCTAGTCAGCAAGGTGATTCATTCACCATATTATAGCAATAATGTATATCTGGACACCTTTCATCACTGTATTGTAATCCCTCTCCATATATATATATTTATATAAATATACATATATATATATATATATGTATCTATATATATATGTGTGTGTGTGTGTGTATATATATATATATATAAATATACCAGTTTACTGGCTGTGTCATTGATAATTCAAGTCAATACAAATACCGTCCATTAGCATTTCTCTCCCTGCTTTTGAGGTTACATTTTGTGGATATATTATGAAGGTGATAACATATTTCTGATGTAACTGAATCACATTTATATATGTTTATTTTTTTGTTTGTTTGTTTGATGGTGGACATGGCAAGACAATACAAACTTTAAAAGGGAGTTCAGAACCACTGATCTCTGTTCAGGAATAAAACAATATGGGAATAAAAATGGAAGGACTGTTTTTGTATGTCAGAAATACATTATTATTAGGATTCAATGTCTGCCAACTAGCAAATATTGCCTCTTTAAAATGCCGCCATATATATCACCAAACACTTCAACAGCTAAAGATGAAATTTTAATATATAGAGTCGTTCTTCTTTGCAGTTGCCAGTGCCATTGCATTAAAAGATCATGATGTCCCAATAAAAGGCACCCCCTCCAGCATTTCTTGTCTGACACTGGCCTGGCTCGGCAGCCTTTGGTTTTCCTTCTGATACTGCGTGATATCAGTGAGTGATGCCACCACCCATCTTGTCCCACTGTAGTGGCTGCCAGTGACCCCTCTAGTCATAGCTGATGCTGCATGTCTGCAACAGAACCCTCCCTGAAGCAGCTGACCCACACCTACTACATGGCCCTCTGCCACTGCTGCTCCTACTTAAAACAAACTCAGGCCAGAGCTGATAGGGCTGCTGCTGAGGAATTTGCGGTAAAAATATTATAAATTACCAAAGTTACAAGCATGCATTTGCAAAATGTAACATAGGCTCATAAATGTGTTGGTTTGTACTATGTTTACATCATATTTTCAAAATAACCTTGTTATGACCCTGCCTCATGAAGACAGGCAGACAAAATGTTCAACTCCTGGCTTAAAGATGTTTTTTCGCAGGGACTGCAAAATCAATTTTTGGGATGCAAAAACATATTTTGGGCAGGAGTTGAAAAATGACAGTTATCACATTCATGAGGTGCTGTAAAGAAATGGCTATGTGGAAAAGTTGGGTTAAAAATATTGAATATTACCAAACTTACAAGCCTGCAGTCGCAAAAATCAACATAGGCTCGCAACTTTTTTGTTTTGTAATGTTTTAATACCAGATTTCCAAAATAGCCTTCTTATGTCCCCACCTCATGAACAAGGGCAGAGAAAATTTTCAACTGGTGCCCAAAAGGTGATTTTGTGCAGGGGCAGCAAAATCACCTTTTGGAATGTAAAAAAACAAATTTTGGCCAGGATTTGAAAAATGACAGCTGTCACATTTATGAGGTGCTGTAAAGATATGGCTATGTTGTAAAGTTGGGGTAAAAGTACTGGAAATGATCAAAGTCATGAGCCTGCATTCACAGAATTCTACGTGGGCTCATAACTTGGTTGTTAATATTTTTGCACCAAATTTTCAACATTGCCTTCTTATTGCCCCACCTCATGAACAATTGCAGAGAACATTTTCAACTGGTGTCCAAAAGGTGATTTCATACAGGGACCACAAAATCACCTTTTGGGATGTAGAAAACACATTTTTGCCAGGATTTGAAAAACAACAGCTATCACAGTCATGAGGTGCTGTACAGATATGGCTAAGTTGTAAATTTGGGAAACAATATAGAAAAGTACCAAAGTTATGAGTCTGTATTCACAAAATTCAATGTAGACTCATAATTTTATTGTTTTTCAATATTTTTACACCAAATTTTCAACATAGCCTTCTTATGACCCACCTCATGAACAAGGGCAGAGAAAATGTTCAACTCCTGCCCAAAAGGTGACTTTGTGCAGGGACTGCAAAATCACCTTTTGGAACAGATCTGCCTAACAACAGTGACATTGTTTATGAGGTGGGGTCCCAAAGAAGGCATGTTAAAAAATTTGGGCCAAAAATATAGAAAAATGCCCAAGTTATGGCACTAAGTTCAAAATCCAATTGAAATACATTGAACTGCATACCTGTGTCTTCAGTTTGAGGTCTGGCTTTGAAGCTTGAAGACATGTCTGCGATCCACAGAGGATTATGGTGTTGGACCCCGATGGGTAAATAAGGGATTGGAGGGTGCGGTGTGGTGGGTGCTCAGTGGGAGGTTGGGTGGGGTAAGGAACAGCCACAAAATACATTGTTGGACCTTTTTTTTTTAACAGGTGGAAAAAAAAGAGACCAACGATCCCCGATCGTGACACTGGCGGATTGGGCACCCCCAGTATCACAGTTATGTGGGGGAAGACATTGATGGATCATTTTTTCTAACAGGTGATAAAAAAGACCAATGATTCTTGATCATGACACTGGAGGATTAGGAACCCCCAGTGTCAGAAAAAAAGACAGTCGAGGGGCCAATCATGACACTAGGGGATTGGGCACCCCCAGTGTCATTTCTGTGTTTCTGGGGGAGTGGGGTGGTGGTTGCTGAGAAGGGGGGTCGGATGGGGGGAATTTCAATAATATAACAAAAAATATATAAAGAAATAAGCATCGGCGGTCACGGCAGAATACAACCCACTCCACCATGACCAACATGGCCAGCATATGCTACTGCACATATGTGACTGCTAGCGCATGCGCAGTAGAGTGTGGCTGCCATCTTGGACAAGACAGAGTGTGCCATGTTCCGCCATGACCACCGGCGCTGTGAAATAGTGCAATGCTGCGGTTGGTAGGGATAACATGGGAGGATTGCTTTACAGATGCAGAGGCAACTGTGATGCAATCCAACATGTTGTTCATTCAGAAGTAATGCGGCATCCTTTTTCTTCATGATTGTAAAAGGACTGCAGGGTTATGCCCACTGCAGCCCTTAAAAAAAAAACCCACAAAACTACATGTTGTACTTTCATTTATTATGAAAGTACTGTTGATAACAGTCCCATTCAACAATACTTGTGTTTGAAAATTATCACATTGTTGAGAAACACAATAAAACATTTGAAAAGAAACAAACAAGATAACATCATTACTGATACACTTGGCTCCAACTATGCAACACTGTGAAGACCTGGCTGATTCCCTTCAGTTGTGCACAGTCATAGCACAACCACCATAGAATGTGTCAGTTGGCCAAATCAACAATGAGCACACTCCACAAATTACTATGACTCAACAATAATCTAATCATTTTAACCTCAGTATTGTACTGCAGGTGCACTGCGAGGAAAAAGTGACTTTTAAACATGGACTGCAGCATTAAAGTACTCAAAAATGCAGAGCTAAAAACTAAATTTGATTTGCTCACACAAAAAAAACATACTTCACAGATACCAGTAAACAAAATACAGGAAAACTACCTCAGTCCTCTACAGCTTGAAAATGCTAGTCACACCATTCATCATCCTGTCACAGATGACATTGTCGATAATCACAGAGCTCCTAAGCCTGTAACAGATGAAGCAGGAAAAGGTTGTCACACATGCACAGTAAGGGATTTGGAGGAGAAGTGCTGTGTTAGGGCTATTTTAAAAGTTTATTTATAAGGTCCCTAAGCAGACTGTATTACTGCTCTGGAGCGCTGTTGCTCCACTGACGTCATCACTTTAAGGATGATGTGGCCATTTTAGGTACCTACCAAAGCGTGATCTTTGAATAGAAGCAGAATTTTGTTTTTATTCGTTGGAACTTTAAACATTGCCAAAAATGGATTAAAAGAAATTGGTGCGGCAGACGGAGCATATCATTATGATGGTATGCATTTAACCTACTGTGCTTTAGTTTTGGTTTTGCTTTTCAGAACCCCCATTTATATTCCCTTTAAAACGTATTCTGACATTTCCTGTCTAAATGTATAGTGGGCGTAACAGTAGTCAAACCTTATGAGTACTTCAGCATACAAATCTCACATCGCCCTAACACCTATTCACAAACTGATAACATGGGTATAACAAACTGATAAGATGTATAGTCTGTTTAAAGCATCACAGAGATGTCCAGTGCATAACATTACAGAGGCCTTATCAAGTCCAAAATGTCAAATAAAGACCTATGTTAGCAACCAAGAATACAACACCAGGGGCCAGATATTCAAAACTTAGCCCTGGGGCCAAATTAGCACTGCACGGCGTGCAAAAATAGCTTGGAACCATTTGCATGCTATATTCAAACAAATAGCCCTGGGGCTAAATCAGTTGAATATAGCATGCAAATGATGATGTAAAAACAGGGTCTTGAGTGCAGTGCAAGCATAGCCTGGCAAATAAGACAGCTCTGAATATATCAACCAGGCAGTGCAAACTACAGAAGCAGCCCAGTGCACACAGATGTGGAGTAAGGCAAAGGTGAGCTATGTGGCCAATGTGTGTGTTAGCAAAGAGAAGTGGATGCACAAAAACTGCAAACAACAGTGCATACCAAACACTGCAGAACTGTGCTATGGTTTTGACACTGTTGCATGGGGCAAACTTATTTGTGCGGCGCTCACACATTTGGCAAGCGCTTACACATTTGCCTGGTGCAAAATATTGCTATATTCAAAAGTGCTATGCAAATCAGCCTACTTAGGCAATCCATGGGCAAACAGCCACATTAGCATGTCATTATTGCCGGATTTGCATGTAGTTCCATGTGGATTGCCTGATGCTATTGCAGGGTGCACATAGCTCCACCTGTAGTTTGGGACTGGAACTACAGGTCAATAGCTGCAGTCTGGGTCTCCCCACAACATCACCTGTATGTCAGACTAGAAAAACATGTCAGTAACTGCAGGCTACATCTGTATACAGCATCAGAGTCTACTATGCCCCAAGGGACTAGCACCACAGCCACGGGTGTTTTTGCTGCATGCCATGGACATACTGTCGTCCCTGCTACAGTGCATAGCAGACGTTATAGTACCATAGTGGCCAGTGTAGTGAGGGACACAGCAATGCCTATAATGTGTTAGGCATCAATGACTGCTGCTCTCCACACAGTGACAGGACCAGCTGGCAGGTGTGTTCTGATAGCGGACACCACTGTCATGCTGTCCTGTGTCTCACATACGCTAAGCCACTGGCATGGGATACTCACAGTAACATACACATGGCTGGTTGTGTGTGCCATGGTATCTGTACAGATGTGAGGTATGTGCCCTGAGGGGGGCACATACCATCAGATATGCACACTGGTGTTGGGGTATTCCTGACACTGGAACATGTACACTGTGGGGGATGGCCCCAGCCTTGTGGCAAAACACACTATATGGTGTAGGCTGGCCAGCTGTGCACCCTCCCCTCAACACCCTCCAGTTCCCCAGTGCTGCATGTTTGTGCTGGAGTGTGCTGGTGTACCCCAATGGGGGGACTGGAGATGTGTGCTGTATGGCCACACTGCCAGTTATTTAATACTTCCATATGTATTTATTGTTGGGTAACCACAGTGGGCCATAGCCCATATTCAGGAAAGACCCCAGAGCCACTACATGTGATGATGCAGTGTGCAATAAATGCATACAATGTACAACAACATACAATTCACACATAGCAATGCAGTTGGTTTGCTGCTGCAAGTGGAATTTTAGCTCTGTCATATAATGTGTATGATTGTTAGCTTCCAAGGAATGTTGAGGCATTGTATTCCACATTGTGGGTGCCTGTGGATGTGGAGTGGCCCAGGGTGGCTGTCTGCCCTTGCTGCCTCCTCATTGGCTGCATACAGCCTTGTTCACTGTTGCTGCTGTGTCCACTGCCCCCGGTTTTGGTTTAGCAGAAGATAAGACTAGCTTCTCATAGACGGTAATTTGCACCGTGCTACATATCACGCTAATGCACGTTGCGTGGCTCTATAGTTTTGACTATACCATTGCGCCAGTATGCATGTCCTTGCCCCTCACTTTGCACCGTGCATACATTATCTTTTAGCACCGGCGCTAACACATTGTGCTGGCACTATTTGGCCTTTGAATATAGCAATGTGGCACAATTGCGGTGCAACTGGTTTGTGCCCGGTGCAAAATTTTGAATATCTGCCCCCAAAACTGTTCCTTGTGTGATTATCACTCAGTCAGCATTTTGGACTGGTGGAGGCTTGAAACCAGTATGTTCCTCTGAGGGAAAGTCTTTCCTTATAGATGTAACATGTCAAGCTGCAAGCACTTTATGGTTCCATTTGCCCAAACGTTGCCAAATCGTGGAACGTGGAAAGACGCGGAACCTTTGTAAATGAGCAGTTCCTGCTCAAAGGTATTTGTAATCTTAGAGTTTAAAAAAAAATTAAAATAAATAAATAAAAATCCAAGTTGCAGACCTTCTGTATGCCACGTGATGATATGTCCTGGAAAGAAATAGAAAACTAATATGTTATTAGCATAAAACACGTCACAAACAAGAAAAAACTTTCACATGCACAAATTTTTATTTACTTTGCTTATCCATTTTTATTTATTTACATTATTGTGGTTTTACAGACTCTTGGAAATGTTACACATTGGTCAAACCCCTCTGTACACAGCGCCATCACCCAATTTAAATCTGACTAACATTTTAGTACAAGTGACACTGTGCTGCATACCATACTGGGATGTACAGGACAAGGTTGCAACACTGAGGGACACATGACATGATGCTTGCTTCTGAGACAACTGCCTTGTTTGATGGTGTACAGAATGTGGTGATGTGTGGACTTCATACAGCATAGGAACTCATGGTCCTTATAGTGTGCAAGTCCATTGAGATGCACACATGAGGCCATTATAATCAGGCACACATTACCGTGGCTTACACTAAACATCATGTTGGCATGACAGCGGACTCTGTGTGTCCACCCTCAGTACTACCTGGGGTCATAGACTAGCACTATTTATTCCAACCTCCCTTCCTCTCAGAAATCTAGAGCAAATATTGGAATGTTCAGCTTATCTCCCACAGATTGATGACAAAAATTGGTGTGTCCATCCACAAACGGGCACTGTCATCCATATAGCTTTCCACTACAGAGGAGACGGGCAGCCTGTGTGATGCTAAACTCTCCTCACACAGGCAGGACATCAGACAGTACAGGCTCGTTCCCAAACATGGGTCATTGGCATTGCAACCACTGGTGGCAACAGATGGGGGTGGGGGGCAGGCCATGTATATCACACCTGCTTGCAAGAACAGTACTGAGCCCTCGCTCAGCACTGCCAGTGGCTCACCAATATGTAAATCTGGATGCTGGGTCTCCGGGTGGGGGGAGGATGGCCCTCCCTTCCCAGCATGTTCATGGGAGGCAGTCTGTAGGGGATATGGGGCTTGGAGAGCCAGCAAGTCAGTTGACAGGCATGGGAGACAGGATCAGGATGGAGCAGCTGCCTGCGCACGCCACGGGCAGAAAAAGCATGAAAAAAATAATTCAAGTGGAGCAACATAACTTATGTGATAGGCAAGCAATTATATGTTAGTAGCATATAGGACTCATTGACTTTAACATGAAAAATAATAAAGAAAATGATGCAGCATACTCATTCAATGGTGTGGAGTCATCAAATGGACCTTCTAACTCAAAGTACTTATAGAAGGACACCTGGATAACATGAGGATTCAAACCCCAGGAAATCTTACTGTATTCTGACAAATGCAGTATGGTCTCACCATAGGACTGCTCTGGAGCCGAAATGGTTAACAGAACCTATGCTAATAGTGGAATGTTAGGATCGAGCTCGGTTTTCAACCCACTGTCCCTGGTTGCACTTCCTGCAACCGTCAGATTCTTTACTCCGCTTGCCTCAGTAAGACTTCTCCGGAGAGCCCTCCTTCACTTACTTGAAGAAATTTATTTCTCTTGGTTTTGTCTAAGTCTGGTTAGTAATTTTCATTTTTAGAGCACTGTCCTTGGTTTACAGATAGACTTAGTCTAAATAAGTGTTAATCCGGTAAGTTTTTCGGTTCCTTTTCGGTTTTTCTCAGCTGAGAAGGAACCAATGATTTCTCTTAAATTTCTGAGGTAATTCTCAGTGTGTCTTACCTATTCTGACTGTTAAGGTAAGTCAGTTCTGTTTATTTAATTTTTTACCAGGGTAAATTTCGGTTGTTTGGTTTTAACTGACCTAAAAAAAAAAACATTAACAGTGTTTTGGGCTAAATGTCACAAGCCAAGAAAAGAATGGTCCCTACAGGTTTCCAACATTGTATCGAGTGTGGGGAGCCATTTGCTAAGGCAGATCTTCATCATATTTGTGTCTTTTGTCTGGGGTTTGACCACCTCAAAGGGGACTGTGTTATCTGCAAAAACTTCCCTCAGTCGACGCTTAAGAGGCGACTTAAACGACTGCAGGAGAAGATGTCTGAAAAGGCAGCTGTCCTGGCTGCAGACAAACCAGCTACCAGCCATAAAGAACCAGAGAACAGCCCTCTGACAAGGGTGGTGGTTCCTCAGTTAATAAACAGCCCGCGGATACTGCCGCAGAACTGGCAACTATAGGAAAAAGAAAGAAAAAAGAGAAACATGCAGCGCACGAACCGCAACCTAAAAAGACACTGATTCCTAATGCTGAAGAGATAGCAGATGCTATCAGAATTATTCAAGCACTTTAACCGAGAACCCTGGTTCTGATTGAGAAGCGTCTACAGTCACAAACCTCCGGTTCTCCCTCGGTTCCCAGTTCATTTGAATAAAAAGTAGAACCTTTTGGAGAAGATGAAGATGAGGATGAGGATGAAGACTACGGGGAGCCAATTGAACCTGATATCTCCCCTGATCCCCACCATCCTGATTCCCCTGATAAGGGATCTGAGGACTATACATCCCACTTTGCTTTTATAAAGCAAGCAGCTCAAACACTGGACTTTCCTACTCAGGAGTCCACTGACAAAGAGGAAGAACAGGACTATATGGAGATGATGGACATCCCAGTCTCCAAAAGACTGCTTCTGCCCACCCATAAGTCCTTGAAGAAACAGGTGAATAAAGTGTTGCAGACTCCCACGTCTGTGCCACCTGTGGATAGGAAGGTGGATAAGAAATGTTGGGTGGCTAAAGGTGGAGCTGAATTTCTCTTTTAGCACCCAAGACATGAGGGGGTGGTGCAGGCTACAGCTTATGATAAAGACCACCACGCACTCCAGAGCCAGGAGGAAATATATCCCTCCAGTGAAGGTATTTCAAAAATCACCAAATCCAGTTGATAAAAATGCAAAAATTAAGGATTTATTTCCAGATATAAAGAAGGAATATTAGCAGCAACTACTCAGTTGCAAGGTCCCTGGTGCGTCGCCAATTAAGGCTTCATTAGGGGGATGTACCTTGTTGGTGTTAGTCTCAGTTTATACCATGAAAAATTAAATTTTATTACATCACATAAATCGACCAATCACATTATGGCATACAAAAAGCTCTCAAAAAATGAAATTCAAAAGCGATTTTCAAAAATAAAAATTAGTGTACAATAATCTGGATTCCATTTTCTAATGATTTAGAACCAAAATTTCTTCAAATTACAAAATAAATTGCATCAGCCAATCAGAAAGCCTGGTTTTGGTTTTATCAATTTTTGCAAAATTTCATCTTAACTGTATTAAGGGCTTAAAAAAATCAATAGAATAGTGGTATCAAATGTATGTATCAACTCATTCGGCCGTGTTATAAACCACAGAACCAGTAAAAAAAGGGGAAAAAGGGAAACAATGAAGCACCAATTACTTCTGTCACTACATCATAATGCACATGTTGCACTTATTTAAATTATCACTTTGTTATTACTTTGTTTTCTGTTTTTCTCATTTTAAATGTATCATACCAGATCCTCATCAAATTTCACTTTCAAACATAGTATTAATTTCAAAGAATAAATTATTATTAAGCTATATAATCTTATGTTTAACATAAGGGGTAGATATAGGAAATAGTTCCTTTATACCTGGGGTTCTGACATCATTTCCTCAAGAGTGCAAGGTGCATATCACTGTCATATCCTCTCTAGCACACTGCACTGACAATATAAGCATACACACTGTATAATATATATATTTCTATATAACAAACCAATCACACACACACACAAAGAAAAAAGTAGATAAACATGTGGGGAGTAGTACAATGTAATGGCTGTGGGGCAGCAGTCTTCCGAGAGTCTTTCCGGAGGCTGAGATGCTGCCCTATTTGCAGACAACTCTCTGCCCTTAGGGAGGAAGTTGCCCATCTTCAGGCCATGCTGGACAGTAGTAAGGGAACCTTCCCCAGGCCACACTGGACAGTAGGAAGGGAACCTCCCCCATCCAGGGAGCACCAGAGCCACCACCACTACTTCAGAGGTTGCGAAGAAAACACAGCAGTTGGACCACAGTGGGCTCAGGAAGGGTGAGGATGGTGGAACAGAGGCACACCCAGTCAGTTGTTCCACTCCACAATCCATACACCATTCTGGGGGACAATAGCTCCCCTATGGATGCACCCACAGAGGAGACTAAGGAGGCTGAGGACAGCTGTCACAAGGGAGGCCCACAGGAAGGAGACAGAGGACACCACAAGGAAAGGAAGCGGCTCCTGGTGGGGGACTCAATTATTAGGGGGATAGAACTGGGGGGAGCAGGGAAAACTGAAGTAAGGTGCCTGCCTGGTGCCATGGCTTGGAGGGACAGGAAGCGCATCCTCAGGATCACGGGAACAGCTGCACGGGAGTCTGAGCTGGACGTCATTGTCCACCTAGGGACAAATGACTTGGCTCATCATGAGATTAGAACAGTGCAGAAGGACTTTGTAGAATTGGGGAAGGGCCAAGACAAGTAGCACACACAGTATCCTTCTCAGAGGTGCTGCCTGTCAATGGCATGAGTGAGGCGAGGGCACTTTGCACCATGCAGTTTAATGAATGGTTGAAAAAATGGTGTGGAGCACAGGGGTTTGGCTTCATTGGGGACTGGGGTTCCACCTTTGAGGGACACCAGCCTATATTGGCAGGATGGTCTGCATCTGTCCAGGAAGGAACAAGTCTTTGAGCAATTGGTTTAAATGCTTCATTGGCAAGCTTTTAAACTAGTCAAGTGGGGAGGCACTGATAAGCAGCAGGAAAACTCCGGCCTCCCTACAAAACAGGGTACTAAATGAGAAAAAGACCAAGGTAGAAAGGTCAGTGGGGATGCTGCAACAGAAGGTAAAGCCATCAAAAATGGAGAGCAATGAGTACCAATGCCCGTAGTCTGAGTAACAAGCTTCCTGAATTAGTGGCCTTGATGGAGGAGGAACATCTGGATATCGTGGCAGTCACAGAAACATGGTACACAAAAAACCATGACTGGGATGTAAACATACCAGGATACACTATCTACAGGAGGGACAGGGAGGGTAAAAGAGGAGGAGGAGTAGCTCTTTACATAAGGGAAGGAATCAAAGCAACAGAACAAAAGGGTAAACAGGGAGGAGAAGAAGCACTGTGGGTAAATTTGGAGACCGCAATGGCACCACAACACGCACAGGGTTAGACAGACTCTTCTCAGGGGAGGAAATGGACAAGGAAATGATAGAAAGTATACTTAGAATGGCAGAAAAAGGGAGATATTGCTGATGGGTGATCTGAATATGCCAGATGTTAACTGGATGCAGTTGCAGCAGCCACTTCTAAGAGTGGGTTATTCTAGATGCCCTACAGGGGCATGCCTTAGACAACTAGTATTGGAGCCCACTCGAGAGGGAGCAATCTTAGACCTGGTTCTCTCAAATGGAGATGAAGAGAGGATCACAGATGTAGAAGTGGGTAGCCATCTGGGAACTAGCGACCACCGAACAGTATGGTTCACAATAAACACAGCAATAGAGTCAAGCCATACAAAGACAGAGGTACTGGATTTTAGGAGGGCTGACTTTGCCAAAATGGGTGAGTGCCTAAGGAATGCACTAGCAAATGGGCAGGAAGGAGGGTGGAAGAACAATGGGGAATAATAAAACTGCCATCACAGAGGTATCAAGCCTTGTGTAAAGCAAATAAACGAACGAGGTAAGAAACACTATGGTTCTCAAAGGAAGTGGCAGTGAAGGTCGAAGAAAAGAAAGCATTCAGGAAGTACAAGGAATCACAGAAGGAACAGGACAGAGAACTGTATCAGTTAAAGCAAAAGGAAGCTGGGAAGGCAGTCAGAACAGCAAAGGCCCAAACCAAGGAAAAGATAGCCAACCTCAGTTAAGAAGGGGATAAAACCTTTTATGGGTACATCAGGGAGTGAAGGAAGACCAAGGGAGGGATAGTGAGGTTTAATAAAGGGAGGAGGGTGGGCAGAGGGTGACTGTGAAAAGGCAGAGATACCAGACAAATATTTTTGTCTGTATTTACAAAGGAAGAGGGGAGGTACCTAAAACAAACAGTAGAAACACTCTGGATACAGGAGTTGATACCAGCCCATTTACAGAAGAAAGGGTTCTGAAAGAACTCTTAAAACTGAAGGTGGACAAAGCAATGGGGCCTGATGGGATTCATCCCAGAATTGTAAAAGAACTAAGGGTAGAACTAGTGATACCACTGACTACCCTCTTTAACAAATCATGGGAGGATGGGGTGGTACCCGAGGACTGGAGGAGGGCAAATGTGATTCCCCTTCACAAAAGTGGGAGCAAGGCAGAAGCAGGAAACTACAGACCTGTTAGTTTAACCTCAGTAGTAGGGAAAATGATGGAATCACTTCTGAAGGAAAGAATTGTTAAATATCTAGAGGCCAGAGGGCACAGGACCCAAGGCAGCATGGATTCAAGCGGGAAGGTCATGCCAGACAAATCTGATAGATTTCTTTGACTGGGTGACCAAAGTAGTTGATCAGGGAGGGCTGTACATGGCCTCACCTAGACTTTAGCAAGGCATTTGACACAGTCCCACATAAAAGATTAATATACAAGTTAGCCAGCCTGGGAGGGGTCCCAAGATGACAGTCTGGGAAGAATTGGCTGGAGAATAGGACACAGAGAGTAATAGTAAATGGAGTCCACTCTGAAAAAAGGGGGGCTAGTAGTGGGGTACCGCAGGGTTCAGTATTAGGACCAGTCCTCTTCAACGTCTTTATAAGTGACATTGCAGAGTGACTGGAAGGAAAAGTATGTCTCTTTGCAGATGACACAAAGATCTGCAACAGAGTTGATGCACAAGGTGGAGTGGAAATGATGAGAAGGGACTTGGCAAGGTTAGAGGAATGGTCAAATGTATGGCAGCTTAGATTCAATGCTAAGAAGTGCAAGGTAATGCACCTGGGAAACAAAAACCCAGGGGAAGAGTACACAATGGGGGTGAGATACTAACAACAACAAAAATGGAAAGGGACCTGGGGGTAGTCATATCAGATGACCTAAAGCTGGGCAAGCAATGGAGAGGGCAGCAAGGAGGGTTGGGGGATACTGGGATGCATAGGGAGAGGCATCACCAGTAGAAAAGAATTATTATCCCTCTGTACAGACAGCTAGTGAGACCCCATCTGAAGTACTGCGTGCAGTTCTGGAGACCCAATCTCCAAAGACATAGACAGGATGGAAGCTGTCCAGAGGAGGGTACTAAAATGGTGCAGGGTCTGCACCGGAAGACATATGAAGAGAGACTTAAGGAGCTTAATATGTATAGCCCGAGGAAAGGAGGGAGGGGGACATGATAGAAACTTTCAAGTACCCAAGGAATCAACAAAGTCCAAGAGGGTAGCATCTTTCAGAAAAGAGGTGTGCAAGAACAAGGGCACAATTTGAAGATAGAAGGGGGCGGCTCAGAGGTAGTTTAGGAAGTATTTTTCACAGAGAGGTTGGTGGATGTATGGAACGGCCTTCCAGAGGAGGTTGTGGAGTCACAAACAGTGGTGGAATTCAAGCATGCATGGGACAGTCATAAGGCAATTCTAGGGGGTGGGGGTAGGAAGAAGTAGGCTGCTGGTTAACTAGGATCTGCAGCTTATCCATCAGGTAGGGAAATGGGCAGACTGGGTGGGCCAAGCGGTCCTTATCTGCCATCAAATTCTATGTTTCTATGTTTCTAGAAAGGGATGAGGAGTAGTATCAACTGGGCCATGCCATGTATATAGCTAGGTCACCTATGGAAGGCAGGATTTCACTGCATTCAAGTGGGTTCTGGAGGTAGTGGGCCAGGGCTTGGCTCTCAGCTTCAAGTTCATGCCAGAGCTGAGGGCGACGGTCTTCAGACCCTCTTCCCCATCAGAAACATTACTGTTAGAGGGGGAAGTATCAAACCTTCTGTCTCAGGAGGAAATAGAGTTAGTTCCTCAGGCACAGAAAGGGAAGGGTCTTTATTCATTTATTGGTGTCAGCATGGCTCAGTTGGTAGCACATCCACCTCTGGACCAGAAGGTCATGAGTTCTTATCCCACACTGGGATTGGACTTGCACCTAAAAATCGCTGACATCGGAGTGCAGTATTGGGGGGTGCTGTACTGCTGGGGTGTGCCATCCTTTGGATGAGATGTTAAACCGAGGTCCCTTCTGCCCATCCTGGTGTTGTCCTGGTGGGTGTCCAGGTGGAAGTGAAAGAACCCAGGGCACTCTTAGCAAAGATCAGGGATCATTCCCGGTGTCCTGGCCAACATTCCCCTTCCCATAAACTGGCTCATGCAATTACCCAGGCTGTGTGTGGGTGATGATGTGCGATATGGCTGCCACCACACATTCAGTCTCTTCACTACCAGTCTAGCATTGCTTGTAAAGTGCTTTGGGATACTGTATATGAAAAGCGCTATATAAATCTGATACTTCTTCTTCATCTTCTTCTTCTATTCAAGATACTTCCTTACAGTAAAGAAATCAGGGGAGTGGCAACCCATATTGCATCTCAGGCACCTAAACAGATATTTGGTAAAACCAAAGTTGAAAATGGTGACCTGGGCAACAATCCTCCCAGCTCTAAGACAAGGGGATTGGTTGGCATCTCTGGATCTAAAGGATGCCTATTTTACATACCCATCAGGCAGTCCCACAGAAAATTTCTCGGATTCAGACTGCCATCAGGCCATTACCAGTTCAAGGCAATGCCTTTCGGACTAACCTCTGCTCCAAGGGTATTCACAAAGTGCTTAGCTGTAGTGGTGGCACACCTAAGGAGACAGGGAGTGGCAGTGATGGCAGCTTCTACAACAGTAGTGCTAGGGGCAAGGTTCCAAATGAGGGACATTCAGTTCCATCTCAAGATGCACTGGCATCAAAAGAGAGACTCTCTGTCAAAATCGGTGCCAGTCTCAAGAACACTGCTTCAGGCAGTTCAGTGGTGGATGGAAAAGGACAATATCAGACAAGGTGTGCCATTCCTACAAGAAAACCCCTCCTTGGTGCTAACCACGGATGCTTCCCTCTTGGGATGGGGGACACATCTGGAGGAGCACACTGCTCATGGCGCATGGCTCAAGCAGGAGTCACTGTTACACATAAACCTGCTAGAGCTCAGAGTAGTCTGCCTGGGACTCCAGTCCTTTGCCAGCATGCTGCTGGGAAAAGTGGTGCAAGTCAGATCAGACAACACAACCACCATGTACTACATAAACAAGCAGGGAGATACTAGGTCAACACTTCTGTGCACAGAGGCCATGAAAATTTGGAGTTTTGCATACTCCATGGGAATCTCCCTCTCAGCAGTCCACCTACCAGGGAAGGACAATGTCCTGGCAGATGCTTTCAGCAGAATCAGCCAAAACCACCACAGGTGGTCCCTGAACAAGCAGGTGCTGCAGGTTGTGTTCAAAAGGTCGGGCACTACAGAGATAGATCTCTTTGCAACCCCAGACAACAATTAGCTACCCCAGTTTTGCTGCAGGCCACGTCTCAGTGGATGTGCTACCGTAGAACTGGACAGGGAAGTTCCTGTATGCCTTCCCCCCATTTCCACTATTGCTAAGAGTCTTGAACAAGCTCAGATCACAGCTAACAACAATGGTCCTCATTGCTCTGGTCAGGGTCTGGCAGCCCTGGTACTCAATGATTCTGGCCCTGTCAGTAGCCAAACTGATCGGTCTACCCAAGAAGTACAATCTGCTGACCTCTTCCCAGGGCAGGATCCTATACCCCAGTCTTCAGTCCCTCGGACTCAAAGCCTGGCTCTTGAGGACTTAGACTATGCTAACTTGCATCTCTCTGAATGGGTCATGGAGGTCCTCAGGGCTTCTAGAAAGCCCTCCACAAGGAAGACCTACACGTCCAAGAGGAAAAGGTTCTCCATTTGGTGCCAGAGTAAGAATATGGACCACACTCAGGTGGGTTTGCCAGTTGTCCTGGATTACCTGACCCACCTTCATTCCCTTGGTCTGAGACCATCTACTCTGAATGTGCACCTGGCAGCTGTTTCTGATTACCTGTCAGCAGGCAAGGCATCATCCCTAGCTTTGAACCTAGTGTTCAGAAAGTTCTTTAAGGGGCTGCTGCATTTACATCCCCCACACAGAAACCCCACCCCAGTGTGGGATCTGAACATATGTATTGCACGGCTCATGCAGCCACCTTTTAGCAGCCTATGTCTTCAGCAGATTTCAAGTATGTAACCTGGAAGGCCGTGTTCCTAGTTGCTATCACTTCTGCCAGAAGGATTAGTGAGCTCCAGGCTCTATCCATGGAGACTGACTACGCTGCATTCCACAGGGATAAAGTTGTCCTTAGGACTAACAAATTTCTTCCTAAAATGGTATCTGATTTCCATATCAATCAGTCCATTACACTGCCAGTCTTTTTCACTGACCATTCCACTTCAGGGGAACATAGACTGCATAGCCTAGATGTTAAGAGAGCTATCAGCTACTACTTGGACCATACAAAAGGCCACAGAGGAGACAGGACCCAACTCTTTCTGACCTATAGGGAAGTAGGAAAGGATAAACCAGCCACAAAAAGATCTGTTGCAAGCTGGACTGTGGCCTGTATTCAGTTATGTTATGGCAAAATGGGCAAGCAGCCTCCGTTGGGTCTCAGAGACCATGCTACTAGAAGAACAGCTGCTTCTATAGTAGCTTCAAAAGATATTCCTCTGCTGGAAATCTGCAAAGCAGCAACCTGGAAATCTGTTCACACATTCACCAAGCACTACTGCTCGGATATCCAGGCTAGAAGTGATGCCAGGTTTGGCACAGCAGTGCTGCAGAGTCTGTTTCCTAAATATGTTCTCTGCCCACCTCCAAAGGTACTGCTTGGTTAGTCTGCATTTGTCAGAATACAGTAAGATTCCCTGGGGTTTGAAGAAAAAATGACTTACCATAGTAATCTTGTTTTTTTTCCTAGGGAATTGTATAGTATTCTGAACTCCCACCCTTCCTCCCCTACTAGAACCTAGAGGGCACTGCATGTCAGCTGTCCACATCCTATGGAAAACCTGTTGGTATACCTGTTATTTCTTGGCCATCTGTGACTTGAGTCTTGGAAGATGCCCTTACTGTTGAAAAGGGGATTGTCTCAAAAAGGGATTTAGTTTGTTATAGTAGAATTGATTAGTTAGTTTGTTTTTAGCTTCTGCATGCTTCGTAACAATCTGACAGTTGCAGGAAGTGCAACCAGGGACAGTGTTTTGAAAACCAAGCTTGAGCCTAACATTCTACTATTAGCATAGGATCTATTAACCATTTTGGCTCCAGGTCAGTCCTATTGTAACCCCTAGATGGCGCTATCCCAGGGGCTACTACCCCTGCCTGATTTGCCACTAACAGGTTGAGGGGCCTGGATCCAATGGCGGGTGCCTCCACCCAGAGGTCAGGGTTTGCAATAGTTAAACTTACTTGGTCACAGCCCTCTGGGACACTGCAACCCCCCTTTCTTCCCACTAGTGGCCCACACAATATAGCAGAATTACCTTCACAGTATACACTTACCCCCAAGGCTGGTTCAGACACCGGACATCCTGTAAAATAAGATACAGTGCAACAATCACAGTACAGTACTTTAACATAGACAAATACCTCAGGCAGTATAACTTTGTTGAAACAAACAGCTCTGATTTATTTAGGGGATATAACAAGGACAGGGGAAATCAGGTTAATTAGCTTATCACTTTACTATCTACTTATGGCTCTGTGCACAGGCCTATCCCTACAGTTACTGTCCCTGGGTACCCAGGCCCTAGTGGCTAGTCCAAACCGTGGCAGCTGGTAGGGCCCTTTCACACAGAGAAAAGGAAAATTAAACAGTCAGCAGTACAGTAATTCCATTTGGATTTAATGTGGCAATTCAACAGGGCGACCCCAATTAGTACTCACGACCTCCAAAGAAGATATGGTCCTTCAATGTCAGCAGGGCTACTTTGATCTCCAAGAGACTCCTCACATTTATATGGTAAAAAAAAAAGAAAGCACTATACCAGGCAGGCTGCATCTGTATCCCAATCGCAATTACTGCACAATAACCAGGAGAACACACAGCAGATTCAGTTCCTGACAGACCGAGTGTAATTCAACAATTTCTTCAGTCTTCTACAGGGTGAGCCTGGTTTCTACTCTTCAGAGATCCTTTGATTCTTTTCACAGGACGGATTCAGTCCTAACAAGCAGTTACACAGTTGTGAGACCGAACTCTGGGCCTTGCACACGCTTTTTTGACTGAAACTGTGCACTGAAGGAGCACAGGGTTTCTTTCCCTTCACTTTCAGATCTCAAACTGAAACTCCCAACAGACAAAAACCGGGCACTTCCTTTGAGTTCCTCCCAGTTCTTGACTGGATTGGCTGTCACTCACAATAGACTGCTGCTGTTGGTCCAAAAGGCACTCAAGTCTAAACTACATCTCCCAGAGTCACTGCCCATACAATCCTCTTGTGGCTGGCTCAGATTATGAGTCCCAAGTTCTGATTCGTCTAAGGCATCATTTTAGAGCTAGTTTACCCCACACTGATTGGTCCAGTTCAGCAGTTCAAAACCAGAATGGGGAACTAGGCAGACAGTTCTGACTGCAAAGAAAGCAGGTTAGACAAACTGTAATTTTATTATTACTGTAAATGATTTCTGGCAATCAGTTACATCTTTCAGACAGGTTCCTTTGCACTCCTAGTGACTGCAAAATGGGGTGAATTGGCAGCAGCTTGAGTGGTACTCAATCAAAGAAACACACAGTCCCCCATACAAACTAATTATGTCTGCAAGCAGACAGCTCTTAAAGAGACAGTACCAGAGGTTCTAAAAACACTCACTGATAAATGGCTTAAACGCCAAACACCATTCAGGCTTGGAGCATTCAAGCAAGCTCCTGGAAGTCTTTTGGGAACCCCCATTTGCAGGGGGGTTACACCCTTCCTGGCTTGGAAAAGCTTGACGTCCGCGTCAAGCAAGTACCCCCATAAGTTTCAACTGCAACCATATACATTTGCATTAGGCTCACACATGTAATCATCAGTCAATACATCATTTTACCAAGAACCATTTCTGAAACATTGCAGTACGTCACTCTTTACACAGTATAACACACACATTGTACCATAACTCAGTTATTACCTCTTGTACATGAAACCTGAAGAGGGACCCTTCCCTATCAGTTACCTTGGGGGCTGGACGGGGCAAGGGCACCATACTTAGAGGGCAACACAAGTAACTTGGAGTTAGCACTAACGCTCAGTTTGGGCAATGAGCTCGGGGACACATACACTCCTTTATGGACAACATTGAGAGGCAGGTCCACTGGCCGGCCCAGGGAATCATAACTGAGGTGCACACAGGCTTTACAGCTCGACCAGTCTTTCTAGGGGAGCTGTTACAGTCTCTGCACTCTGAGCCTCATTTTCAGCATTGTTCTCACTTGTCAGGGGAGTCTCCATGGGGGTAGAGAGGCTAGAACTTGGGGCACTTTCAGCTCCAGGAGTTACAGTTTCTGGAGTCCACAACATTTGGCTGCATGGAGAGCTTTCAGACACTGGCAGTGGACTGTCAGGGCACTCAAAATACTCTTCTTGTTCGGTGTATCACCAGTCTGCCCCAATCTATCATTTTCTCCCTGAAAGCTCAAACAGTTCAACCATGCACAATGATTCCATTTCATCTGATCTGATGCTTTGCACTTCACTTTCTGGGAGCATTGGCTCCAGGGATGAAGCTGGGGCATAGACAGTCCAGAAGGCCCAGCTTTGTCTCCAGTATTGACTAGGGATTGCCCCAAACAATTGACTCAGTTCGTAAGAAGGATAGTATTCAAAGTCACTCTCACTTTCTTCTGATATGGACTGACAGTCATGCTCAACTGGGACTTGTGAGGGAACACTTTAACTCTGCTTCTGTAGGTGCAGACTTCTTGATCTTTTCTTAGCAGCAGCTCTAGTCACTGGTCCAGAGGGGCATCTTCTGGGGCTCAGACTCAATCAGGATTTGTCCAATGGGTAGTAAATGATTTCTATGCATTGTTTTTACATCTTTGAATTGTTCTCAGGCCTTACTTTGTACACTGGCAGATCATCTAGTTTGCCCACTACAATGTGAGGGAGATGGTGCCATCTGTCAGCAATCTTGTGTTTGCCATGCAGTCCCAGATTTCTTAGCAATACCGATCTCCTCCTGGAGTTCCTGTGCTTTCACCTTTTATCATACCTTTCTTTGTTGGCCAGATTTCTTTTGGCAGCCATGGTTTGAGCCAGTTGGTACGCATGAGTTAGCTGGGCCTTTAACTTTTGCACATACTGTAAATAGTTGTCAGCTTGAACCCCATCAGGAGAGACCCCAAAACACACATCTACGGTAGTCGAGCTTCTCTTCCAAACATCAGGCGGTAGGGGAGAACCCAGTGGCATCACTTTTGGTGCAGTTATAAGCATGTACCAGGGTGCTAATTTGTTGGCTCCATCTAGGCTTGTCCTTTGGGTGCAGGGTGCCTAGCATATCTAGCAAAGTGCGGTTGAAACGTTCAGGCTGTGGGTCCCCTGGGGTGGTAAGGAGTGGTTCTGGACTTTCTCACTCCCCACAGAGAAAGCATCTCTTTGATCAGACGACTCTCAAAGTCTCCCTTGATCAGAATGGATTCTTTGTGGAGCCCCATAGTGAACAAAAAGTTTTCTACAGTACTTTGGCTACAGTGGATGCTTTCTGGTCTTTGGTGGGAAAGCTTGGGCATATCTCGTGAAATGGTCAGTGACCACCAGCACATTACTGATATTTCTTTGATCTGACTCAGACTCAGAAAATCAATACAGACCAGCTCCATGGGTGCACTGGTGGTTATGTTAACAAGGGGCAGCCCTCTGGGGCAAAGCTTGTTGAAGCAGCGACTACAAGTTCGTATGTGTTGCTCCACATCAGCCCCCATCTTAGGCCAATAGAATCTGGATCTCACCAAGTCAAGTGTTCTGTCTATACCAAGGTGCCCCATGTGGTTGTGCAAGGACCTCAATACTGAGTCTCGAAGGCAGTGGGCAGCACCAGTTGTTGTTTGTCTACTTGTCCCCTCTGTCTACTGTTTCTCTATATAACAGTTTATTGATCAGTTTCAACTTAGGACCTTCTTTGTATAACAGTGCAGTTCTCAAATCAGTGGAGCATAATTTGGACACATCTTTTCCTGCATAGAGGCTTCTAAAGCTGATTTGATCATAGGATCATGGATTGAGCCCGCGATACTGTCATTGTCCAGCTGAGGCAGTGCACCAATGTCTATTGCAGAAAAGTGGCATAAGCAGCAGGTATGCAATTTCAGAGGGTCCCAAGCAATCCACCATGCAGTCCACTGCGTCCGTGGACATTGTGTCCTCCCTGTCAAACTTCCGGCAGAGTGCCCGAATGTCAGGTTCTGCAATCGGACCCAATCATTCTGGGAAACAGGCCTCCGGGAGAGATCATCAGCATCTATGTGGTTCAGACCTGCTCGGTATTCAGAGCATAGTCATATGTAGATAATGCAGAAAGCCACCTGTGGCCAGTGGCATCCAACTTAGCTGAGGTCTGCACATAGGTCAAAGGATTATTGTCAGTTTTACTAGTATTTTAGCCCCATACAAGTACTCATGGAATTGGTCAACAATAGCCCACTTCAAAGCTAGGAACTCTAACTTATGTACAGGATAGTTCTTTTCGGATGGGGTCAGGCTTCTACTGGCAAAGGCCACTGGTCTCAGGCCATTCTCGTGTCTTGGTACAACACAGCCCCAACCCTTGCAAGCTAGCATCAGTGTGCAGGACGTAAGGTTTTCTTGGATCGGCATAGGCCAGCACTGGAGCATGGGTAAGTTGATATATGATCTCATGAAAAGCAGTCTCACAATCAGGAGTCCAGCGGGCCCCAAATACTTCACTCGGATGAAAATACACTCTTTCAGTCTTGAGGACGCTGACTTTGGTATTTTTGTGGGTTGGGGGATACCCTTGAGTAAGGTTAAGTAAAGGCGGATCACTCTTGAATAGTCCTTGATGAAATGCCGATAATAACCACAGAATCCCAGGAATCTTTGCAGTTCTTTTAGATTTTGGGCTGTGGCCAGGTGGTCAAGGCTCAACTTTACTTGGGTCGGTCTCTATTCCTCGGTGGATACTATGTGTCCCATTACTTTACTGATGTTTGAAAGAATTGACACTTATCAATGGACAGTTTAAGGCCAAAGTCCTCCAGTCGATCCAATACCTTAAATAATCTGCTCTCATGTTCCTCCAGTGAGCTGCCAAACACAATAACATCATCTAGGTATACCAGGCACTCTAGTAAGTTCATGTCCCCACTGCACGCTCCATCAATCGTTGAAAAGTGGCTGGGGCACCTGAAATCCTTGAGGCATCCTCATGAATTCATAGAAGCCAAGCGGACAGATAAAGGCTGTCTTCTCACGGTCCTCTGGGGCCATCGGGATCTGGTAGTACCCACTCGCGGAGATCCAGCACAGAGAACCACTTGCTCCCGCTTAGGCAGTCCAAAGCATCCTGAATGCGGGCATTGTGTACTGATCAGGATAGTCCGCCGGTTTAAGTGCGATAATCCACGCACATCCTTACTGTCCCATTCTTTTTCCTCACTACCACAATGGGGAAGCATAAGGGCTTCTGGATTCTTGTATTACACCAGCCGCTAACATCTCTTGCAGATGCCGTCTCACATCATCTATATCAGCAGGTGCCAGGCTCGAGACCTCTCACGAAATGGTCTTTGGTCATGCAGCCGGATATTGTGCTCAGCTCCTTGCACGCATCCTCGTCCCATTCCTTTAAAGAAAACACCTGGTCTCTCTGGGCAAGCTTCTCACTGATCCTCACTTTCCATTCAGCTGGCAGCGGGGTTGCCGAAATCAAACAAGTCAGGCGTTACTCTGTCATTCTTCCTTGAACTCTTGCTGCTGGTAGCACTGCAGTGTCTGCACAATGCACATTAGCCAGGATGCAACCTCTATTTACTCGAATGTCTCTTTCAGACACATTATGAACTTGGACCATTACCCTTCTGGCATAAGCATGGGCTCTAGCGGGCAAAATACTAGGCTTGACCAGCAGTCCCTCTGGCAATTTTCCATCGCCTGGTGCATCCAACATTAATATTTTATTCTTAACATCCTTTCTGATACGGACCTCTCCCTGTAAGGTACACTGGGCATTTGGTGCCAGGATCAGAGACTCAGGATCCTTCTTCCATACAATTCCAACCGGTTCCTCTGGTTCTATATTTTCAGCATCTCTGTGCCTCATAGGCCTTCTTAATTAAAGCCGGAACTCTTAAAGCTCTACTAGTCTTTGACCCCTGTTTTCATAACACAAATGTGCCAGCCTTCTGAACATATGAGCATTTGTTCCAATCAACAAAGGGACACCATCATACAGTCCAGTGGGGACACACTAAGGCTAGGGTCTCTACTTGTTCGGCCACTCCAGCCACGGAGGTGGGAAAGACAGCCAAATTGGATATACCCAGAATAGGGTAGGCCTTCTCACTTAACCCCCATACATGCAGTCCTTCTAATGGTTGTAGGGCACGCCTGACAAATGCTTCTGATACCAATCTTGAAACATAATTGTCACTTGGGAGCCACTGTCTAATACAGCTCTTGTAGACACTCCATTTACCTTTACAGTGGTCTCCATGGAGGGACCCACTATTCTGGACCAGTCTGGAGAGGCGGTAGTGGGGCCTGGGCAACTGACCTTGCCACAAAAGGGACGTGAATTAGCATTTTTGGTGCCCTCACTGATCATTTCGCGCACCTCTTAACCACTGATTTGTTCTCCCAAGCTCTCCTTGTAGCCTATATGCAACTTTGTCAGTGTCTTTGGGGATTGGCATTCCTTTCATGTGCCCATCCTTCCCACAATTATAGCAAAACATACTTTTGAGTTTGAGCTGGCCGAGGTGCCACACTGGGGAGCCAGGGCGGGGTATTACTAACTGGAAACCTTGGTGCCATCTCTGTCTGCGGGCGTGATAAGCATTTGGAGACATCTGTCAGTTTCTCCACTTCCATGGTCAAGGAATCGAGTTCGAGCTGTTATCAGCAGGAGATACATGGGTGGGTATCCCCACCCCCATAGCAGATGCAGTCGGATATAGGTCGGGGCCCGTACTTGCAGGCGTGGCCTTCATAAAGGGACTGTTTTTGAATTCCCGGATCTCTCTCAACAGTTCACCCCATTGTGGCATATCTTTTTCCTTATCAGAGCACTCATTGACTGCCAACCTCTGCCCCTGAACTTCACTTGATGGGCCACCCTCAGTCACTCGGGTCATAGCCACAGCTATTGGTGCAGGTCCCTCCCGAGGTCGCCTTTTCTCAACTCCTCGAATTTCTCTCATTAACTCATCATAGGAGGGTGGGGATTCCAGTCGATTTGCCAGGCGTAACTGAAGCAACAGCAGTTCTGAGAAGGGGGCAGACTTAAGGATTCTGTCCAGTCTGGTTCGGTCCAGTTCAATCGCTGGCAAACTACCCTTTCTGAGGCATTCTTGCAACAATTTTTCCAGCCGAGAGACATACACAGACAACAACTCCCCTTGGTACTGTTGTGCATTTCTTACTCCACCATAGGTCCTCATCAGAATCTGGGCTCCCATACACATTCTCCAAGGCCTCAAGATGAGCTTGTGCAGTCGCTTCAGGGTTACTGGGCCGTTTGCTGCCGGATGGTAGCCAGGGCAGGACCTCGAGGCTCTCACTAACCCCTCTTCGCACCGCCTTCTCGAGCATTGCCATTCTAGCACTTGGGGGCAACATAGTCTATCCAGGTCTCCCAGTCATCCTCCCCTTGGGGGGTGGGGAGGGTGCCAGAGAAGATCCTCAACCTTCGGTAAGAGTCGTGACTAATGGCAGGTGCAGAAATAGGAGTCTGCATTGGTTCAGCCACCATTACGGGTACTGGAGCAGGAGAGGGTGTTGGGGGAGGAACACCCCCAGGTGGCAAGAATAGTTTCTTCAAGTCCTCCACAGTTTTCCCTTCTCCCAGCAACCATTTAGCAAATTTCTCCTCAAAAGTTTCAGATAGTGGTGGGGGCTCATTCCCCCCCGGGTCTTTACTGTCCTTAGTTATCACTCTCCAAGCAGTGAGGGCTCCCTCTGGGGTAATGGTCTGTGGTACTTTGGAGCTATCTATGGGATCCTTAAACTCTACTAGGGCCAGGAAAGTGTGGGTGAGCAGATTAGCGTGCCGACCCCACCACCACAGGATTTTGTAAACCTTCCACCTTGGAAAGTACTCCTGCACAGTGTCCGTATTGATACCCAGGGGATGTCCAGGATAAGCATAGCATTTTGGGGTTCGATCTCCTCCCCAGTACACCACTCCACCAGCCGGTGCACAGCCACTTCTGTCGGGTACCCATTTATTTATTTATTTATTTATTTTCCTTAACAGTGGTTTGTAAATATGGCCACTAGAGGACACACAATCCCAGCGGTGAGCCTCCAAATGTAACCCCTAGATGGCGCTATCCCAGGGCTACTACCCTGCCTGATTTGCCACTAACAGGTTGAGGGGCCTGGATCCAATGGCGGGTGCCTCCACCCAGAGGTCAGGGTTTGCAATAGTTAAACTTACTTGGTCACAGCCCTCTGGGACACTGCAACTCTCTTCTTCCCACTAGTGGCCCACAATATAGCAGAATTACCTTCACAGTATACACTTACCCCAAGGCTGGTTCAGACACCGGGACATCCTGTAAAATAAGATACAGTGCAACAATCACAGTACAGTACTTTAACATAGACAAATACCTCAGGCAGTATAACTTTGTTGAAACAAACAGCTCTGATTTATTTAGGGGGATATAACAAGGACAGGGGGAAATCAGGTTAATTAGCTTATCACTTTACTATCTACCTATGGCTCTGTGCACAGGCCTATCCCTACCAGTTACTGTCCCTGGGTACCCAGGCCCTAGTGGCTAGTCCAAACCGTGGCAGCTGGTAGGGGCCCTTTCACACAGAAAGGAAAATTAAACAGTCAGCAGTACAGTAATTCCATTTGGATTTAATGTGGCAATTCAACAGGAGCGACCCAATTAGTACTCACGACCTCCAAAGAAGATATGGTCCTTCAATGTCAGCAGGGCTACTTTTGATCTCCAAGAGACTCCTCACACATTTATATGGTAAAAAAGAAAGCACTATACCAGGCAGGCTGCATCTGTATCCCAATCGCAATTACTGCACAATAACCAGGAGAACACACAGCAGATTCAGTTCCTGACAGACCGAGTGTAATTCAACAATTTCTTCAGTCTTCTACAGGTGAGCCTGGTTTCTACTCTTCAGAGATCCTTTGATTCTTTTCACAGGACTGGATTCAGTCCTAACAAGCAGTTACACAAGTTGTAGACCGGAACTCTGGGCCTTGCATTACTGTTTTTGACTGAAACTGTGCACTGAAGGAGCACAGGGTTTCTTTCCCTTCACTTTCAGATCTCAAACTGAAACTCCCAACAGACAAAAACCGGCACTTCCTTTGAGTTCCTCCCAGTTCTTGACTGGATTGGCTGTCACTCACAATAGACTGCTGCTGTTGGTCCAAAAGGCACTGAAGTCTAAACTACATCTCCCAGAGTCACTGCCCATACAATCCTCTTGTGGCTGGCTCAGATTATGAGTCCCAAGTTCTGATTCGTCCAAGGCATCATTTTAGAGCTAGTTTACCCCACTGATTGGTCCAGTTCAGCAGTTCAAAACCAGAATGGGGAACTAGGCAGACAGTTCTGACTGCAAAGAAAGCAGGTTAGACAAACTGTAATTTTATTATTACTGTAAATGATTTCTGGCAATCAGTTACATCTTTCAGACAGGTTCCTTTGCACTCCTAGTGACTGCAAAATGGGGTGAATTGGCAGCAGCTTGAGTGGTACTCAATCAAAGAAACACACAGTCCCCCATACAAACTAATTATGTCTGCAAGCAGACAGCTCTATAAAGACAGTACCAGAGGTTCTAAAAACACTCACTGATAAATGGCTTAAACGCCAAACACCATTCAGGCTTGGAGCATTCAAGCAAGCTCCTTGAAGTCTTTTGGGAACCCCCATTTGCAGGGGGGTTACACTATGGTGAGACTATATTGCATTTGTCAGAATACAGTAAGATTCTCTTGAAAGAAACAAGATTACTATGGTAAGTAACGTTTTCTTCAGGCAGTTTAGCTGGAAAGTGTCAATGTCTGTCTCACAAGTCACTTCTTCACTTTCCATGACTTTGTTGACTATATCTACAGGCATTTTAGTGCAGCAGACACGTTTCAGGTCAGTGTTCATCACAGCACAATGTCCACAACTGCACCTGTGTAAGTAAAAGAAAAAAAAATTGTTATATATCATTTGTTTTTAACCATCATCCTCAGCAGGCCATTACGTGACTGTTAACACACACACACACACTGTCTCTGGCAATTACCTCCTGCTGGAGTTAAGTTCCCCACTACTCCCCCACCCCCCATCATGGCAGTACATTACTTGTTCCACAAACGTGAGTGGACGCTTGGTTATGAATCCATGGCAGCAGGGAGCATAATGGACGCAGAAGAGCATCCAAGGGAGTGCATTAACTGTTGGCGCTTTCAGCCATTTTATACCAATCCATTGTTGCCTACTGGGAGATGGATTGGACAGATTCACACAAACTATAAGAGCCACTTAGGGTGTGTGTACAACTCACACTGTGGCTACAGAGGCCCTACCGCCCGTTGACACCAAGGTAACAGTCTCTTAGAAAAGTCCATCATTCTCCCTCCCCGGAGAAAAGCATCCTAAGGGATGCTCAATCATCTTCCCACCCTCAAACCTACCACCGACACTGTGGTGTACCTGCAAAATGTTTAATGGCATGGCAGCAGTTGTGAACCCAGTGCCACAGACATGAGCACCACTGTACAGGTATATACATAATACTTTATTCAATACTGCATGTGTAACACCCTGTCTTCTCACACTGTCATAACCACGCAGACTACTATCCAGTTTCCAACCTCCCTATGAGTTAGGTTACACCAAACTACATTGCTAATACAATCAGATCAGTGAATATACAATAATGTCACATGTTACATGCTGTGGGATGGGGGTCAGTTACATGTTAATGCACATATGGGTATATGGATGCAGGTACAATGCCATCAATCTGTGGGGTGATGAATGTATGTGAGTGAACTAAATGTGTTTAGTGATGGAGGTCCCCCTAGTAGGTACCACAAAAGCTGTGGTAGTGCTTGTACGTGAAGAAATGATGGTAGTATGAGGGGTTGTGGTGCCAGACTAAAATACTTCAGTAGCTGTATGTGAATGCATGTAATGGGCATGGTGGTGAGGGTGCAAGTGTGTGGTATGGGTGGTGGGGAGGTTGCATTTCTCCTTTTATGGGTATGGTGCTGCTGCGAATCTGTGATAGTAGATACTACAAAGGCACGACACACACTGCATGTGACTACATCATGAGAATATGCCTGAGGAAAAAGGGTGCTGCAGATTGGGTACATACAACATAAGTGTGACTGTGGCATGGGGGTTGTCGTGGCAGTCGCTGTGACAGGAATGTGCCAGTGACTGCATGTGACCGCATGTTGTGGCGTATGTTCGTGGTGGTGCGAAGGAGAGAGAGCATGTTGGGGGGCCTCCTATCATGAGTACGAGGTGGTGTTGCAAGTGAGTGGGAGTAACGGTACATAGAACAAATGGTGACACTCTGGCATATCCCAGGACTGATGTGTAAGAACAAGTCTGGGTTTCAAGGATGATAATGCAAGTGTGTGGAACTGCAGTGGGATACATGTATGTGAGTGAAAAAATGTGTATTTCATATGAATAGGAGTGAGGGGACAAGGGTACTCCAGACATGATGTATATCACAGATACGTAGGAGGCATATTGGGGGTTGTGGAACCAGACTGTCAGATTAAGTGGTTGACAGACTTTTGGACTGCAGCGAAGACAAAAGACATTGAATGTGAGTGCATTTTTGGAATACATGACTGAGCCTGCAAGTGAGTCAGACGTCAGGTCGGGTGTGGGTGGTTGGCCGTCTATCATGGGTAGATGGGGGACGGGGTTTGGCCAGCGTGTGTGACACCACACAGACATGAAATTAGTGTATAGGTTGTGATGCCAGTCTGATAGAGTGATGAGAAGATGACAGTTATGTATGTATGTGGCCACATGACAGGGGTATAGTATTGTGTGGGACAGCAGAAGGATGCCTACAAGTGTATTAAAGGTTTCTTTGGTGGTATTGCTGTAACATTAAGAGAAAGCACATGAAAGTAGGTTGCAGAATTGTTGCAGTTCGTATGAAACATCAAAAAGAAAACATGGGGTAATGACAAAGACATCAAACAATGAGTTAGTATCATAGGGTGGTGGGGGTGCAAGAACTAAAGAAAGTATCATGCAAAAAATTATGGAATTGTTTTTTTAAAAGGAAATATCCAACAACCACCTCACATAGACAATGAGTGCAATACCCCAAAAAAGGAATCTGAATGTATGTATGTGTGGGGGTGGGGATAAAAATAAAACAGCTAAATCACATTACAGTGAAATTAGAACTGGATACTGAGCTACGTATATCATAACATAGGACAGTATGAAAATAATGCATATTCCTCTGTGGCATTAATAGATTGATTGCCATTATGATCAGCTGTGAATAGAAAACATGGGTGCTCTAACTATAACTCATCATTCAGCGGCTTGCAAGTGCTGATGACTGTTCCTTACTGCTAAGTGCCCTGTCAAAACTTCATCTTCCTCATCAGATGAGCCCCCTGCAGCAGCTGCTTTCTGTACTCCTTCATTGGTGTCAGACTCATACATATAAGGCTGAATATGCAAGTTGAAATCCAACTCAAACACAAAAGTATCAGCCTCAGCCATCTTCACTGGCTCTCCGGTCCAATGTGGAGCGCTGTTGGTCTCGTGTTGCCACTTTGACATCATCTGATCACGTAATCGGCTCAGCTCATTAACTGGTAAACCGATCATGAACCGCAGTGCTGCCCAGGGAAAAAAGTCATTCTTTAAGGTAAAAATTGCTGTTTTGCCCATTTTCAAGTTCACAGCACTGTACAAAACATGTATGGAATATAAAGGATCACTTTATTTAAAGAGCAGTCAATGCCGTCAGGAGAACTTTAACAAAACATAATATCTAGACACCGTTCAGCTTGTATTTCATATTAGTTCTGTATTTCTCTACCCAGTTATTTATTATTGAGGTCATGTGCATGAAAAACAGGATCTTTGCACCTGAAGAGTTCATCCATTCCTATTGTTTTCTCATACCTGAGGTCATAATGTACTGCTTGTGAAATCACAGTTACTCCCATGACAATATATTGTGATATCAAAACAGAGTACTATTACTTGACGTAGAGAGTTGGCTATAGCAGCAGATGAACTCTAAATGATAAAGATCAGGTATTCATGAAAATTTCCTCAGTGAGAAATAATGGGGAGGAGAAAGAGAATATGTATGTATGGAGTACAAACTGAATTGTACCTAAATCTAATGTTTTTCAAAGTTTTCTTTGTGACGTCAGCAGCCCTTTAATGAACAAATACGGAACCTGTTTATGTCCCCTTTAACATTCCTTACCTTTCAAGCAAGCCTGCAGGCCTGCTAAAGATACCAACAGTTTTGATGATCTTAGTTGGCTTGGGTGTGAAGCTGTTTAGTCACATCTCTAGCTTGTTAACCATCTTTGATGTCTGCTACAGTGTTGTAGTCAAAAGTGTCAGGTCCCGAACATTTACCACATCTTATCCCATCATCACTAGGGAAACTAGTTAAAGGAGAAATCTTAGACATGCATACCATACACATTGGGTGGGATATTCAGACTGCGCCAGGCTGTGGCACAAGCCTGGGCGCAGCAAAACTGGGATGTGCCAGGGTGCTGACAGGGTGATATTCAATGGTGCTGCGCCATGGCTCAGCACTGTTGAATATTGCTCTGTAGCCACCCGCATTGTGCATGGCGCAGTGGCACTGCACCAGCGCAAGTGGCCAGAGAGGGGCAGGGGGATGTGCCAGCGCAAGTGCCGTTGCGCTAGGCGCATCAACCGTGATATTCAAAGGCGCACATGCAGATGGGGTCATAATGCATGCAAGGCATAAATGGGGCCATTTCTGCTCATCTGAAGCTGTCCTTCCTTGGGGAGTACAGTCATAACTATTCATTTCATACCTCCATGGCCTAGGCCTTTTGCAGAGGCATCTAGAGATGTCTGGCTGTGTTCCTCTGCCCCCTCTCCAGCCCTGAGGGACACCCAGCATATATATTGCACACCTGTGGGGCCTCCAGAAGCCATGCCACACCCCACTCCCGGGGTCCAGCTCTGGGCATAGGTAACTAGTGCGTGACCATCCACCAGAGTCAAACTTCTCAGTTTGATGCCTGGGGTAAAAGAGTTTTTTCAGGAGCACAAATCATGTTTGCATCTCAGCACACCAAGAACACCAGGTGTCCTATGGCAGGCACCTGGGGACAATGCTGGGACACCTCCTGGCATCCATGCTAGACTGTATGCAAACCAGACAAGCCATATGTCTTTCTGCATATGGCCTGGATTTGGCGAGACACCAGACAAGAGTGTCCTGCAATGTCAATGAGGTATTGATAGGTTGATAGGAACTGCATTCTGTATTAGGTAGATGGTGTGGCTTCATCTCTCCAGGTTGTCAACCTTGGCTCAGCACAGAGTGATTGCCTCAAGGTTCCAGGAGACCCATTTCTTCTCCTGCAGGGCCAGGTGTGAGCTTGTGGGGCACCTTCCTGCTCCTAGATCCCAGGAGCCTCTACCTGCCCCTATCAGCCTTGGGCCTCGCCAGACCCATAAGGGGTCCCTGCCTCTTTGTGTTTTTCCCCTACAGGAGGCTGAGGGAACAACCATTTCTCTCAGGGTGAATCAACACAGCCTTTGGTGCTAAGCTTGGCACTCTCACCCATGAGTAAAAAATGGTGAAGATTGATTCTTTGAAGATATGAAAGTTACGCAGTCACCGTAATTCTTGATCTTCCAGAATATCTTCACCACTCATTACTGCAACCCACCCACCTTCCCCATCAGTGGTAAGGCATCTGGACAGCTTTTCTTTCTTGCCTTCTGTCTCTCTATCCCTTTCTGCCTCCCTTGCTAGGCACACCAGTTTTAATAAACAATAAAAAGAGAGAGGCACGGGGGGGCATGATTGAGGGTTATTTTACCTCCTTTGTGGCCCCTTTTTGTAGCCCTCAAAAAAATAAAATATATGTAGAGGGGATACATGATTGGCATGAGTGTGATATGGAAAATATTTTCACTCCTCTAGAGTGACCTGTGGATAGTCACGAATGGCAAAGCCACAAGTGAGGATCCAAAGGTCACTGTGCAGGAGTGAAAATATTTTCCATATCAGACGCGTGCACACCATGTGTCCAATTTATATAGTGGGGCCCCTATTGTTGCAAAAGTTACCATTTGCGTGGGTTTGCTTAATTTCCACAGGTTTTGCGTAGGTTTGCGTGGGTGTGATAAATGTCATTTATTTTCACTGAGCTGTTGTTATCAGCATTTATCTCACTCCAGTGAGAATAACACATTTTTATCTCACTCATTTATCACTCAACCATATGTATAAATAATTATATATATATATATTATGGTAGCACGGTAGAGCTACCATAGTTAGGGTTGAGGAGCCATTTCTATGTTAAACCCCACATTTTGCACCTTAATAACTTTGCAACCGTTTGGCGGATTTGCCTGAAATTTGGAATACACAATCAAGAACCATAGGCCTTGGGATCTGCCAAGTTTAGTACCAGTCGGATATAGGGCTGCGGAGTTATTAAGTATGATCTGCGCGTGCGTTTATGCTTTTTCTGGAATTCTACTGTTGCGCCTACAGCTCGCACGGTTTATGCGACCAGCCCAAAATCTTCCGGGAACATGCGGCCGGGATCCCCGATGTGCCTTTCGAAGATTTCATGAAAAAATATTAAATGGTTCAAAAGTTATTCAAAAAACAATTTCCCATTATAAGTCAATGGGAAAAGTTAACAAAAAGTTTGACAGTGTCGCAAATGCACTTTTTTACTGTCGCAAATGGCCCTGTTACTGTCACAAATCCACCATTTTGTTTTCAGTTAGTGATCAGAAAAATGCTTGACATTTAAAATTGAGACCCTCTAGCAACCTAATTCTTTTTGTAGTCACCTAGTCGGGCCATGAGGATGCTAGCCACGTATATTATAGTGCTAAATACAGTGTGGCACAATGGAGAAAAATGCAAAACACACAAAAACAACCATAATAAAGGGGGCCAGACCCATGAGTACAACAGTGCCAGGACCAAGGTGATCACTAAAAAGAAGTCTGCTCAATATACGCATCCCACTTGGTCCAGCAAGTAAATAAAAGTATGTGATTACCCTCATACCAAAAATGTAAGCTTACAAACATATCTTCCATTGTACAGATCTCTTGAACCATAGCTATCCAATCAGAAGTTGTAGGCAAGGTTACTTTCAGCCAACTCCTAGTTATAGTCTTGAAGGCTGCAGCTACAGAAATGCCATGTAAGTAATTGTTATGCCTATTTGGAAGCACTACGGGAATAAAACCTAATACAAAATTTCAAGGTCAGAGAAATAGGAGAGTCGAAAATTTCAGAGATGACAATAGCAATTGAATTCATAGAAACATAGAATTTGATGCCAGATAAGGACCGCTTGGCCCACCTAGTCTGCCCATTTTCCTACCTAACGGATAAGCTGCAGATCCTAGTTAACCAACAGCCTACTTCCTCCTACCCCCAACTAGGACTGCCTTATGTCTGTCCCATGCATTCTTGAATTCCCCCACTGTTCTTAACTCCACGACCTCCTGAGGAAGGCTATTCCATGCATCCATAACCCTCTCCATGAAAAAAATACTTCCTCACATTACCTGAGCCGTCCCCCTTCTATCTTCAAATTTTGCTCCCTTGTTCTTGCATATCTCTTTTTCTGAAAGATACTACCCTCTTGGAGTTTGTTGATTCCCTTGAGGTACTTGAAAGTTTCTATCATATCCTCCCTCTCCGTTCTTTCCTCAAGGGTATACATATTAAGCTCCTTTAATCTCTCTTCGTATGTCTTCTGGTGCAGACCCTGCATCATTTTGGTTGCCCTCCTCTGGACAGCCTCCACTCTGTCTATGTCTGTGCAGAGATGAGGTCTCCAGAACTGCACACAGTAGTCCAGATGGGATCTCACCAACTGTCTGTACAGAGGGATAACAACTTCCTGTTTTTTACTGTTGGTGCCTCTCCCTGTGCATCCCAGTATCCCCCCCAGCCTTCCTTACTGCCTTCTCACATTGCTTGCTCATCATTAGGTCATCTGATATAACTACCCCCAGGTCTGTTTCCATTTTTATTGTTGTCAGTAACTAACCCCCCATTGTATACTCTTCCCCTGGGTTTTTGTTTCCCAGGTGCATTACCTTGCACTTCTTTGCATTGAATCTAAACTGCCATACATTTGACCATTCCTCCAACCTTGCCAAGTCCCTTCTCATCTTTTCCACTCCATCTTGTGTATCAACCCTGTTGCAGATCTTTGTGTCGTCTGCAAAGAGACATACTTTTCCTTCCAGTTCCTCTGCAATGTCACTTATAAAGACATTAAAAGGGACTGATCCCAGTAATGAACCCTGCGGTACCCCGCTAGTAACCCTCCTTTCTTCACTGTGGACTCCGTTTACTGCTACCCTTTGCATCCTGTTGTCCAGCCAATTTTTTTATCCAGGCCACCACCTTGGGATCCACTCCAAGGCTGGCTAACTTGTTTATTAATATTTTGTGTGGGACTGTATCAAATGCCTTGCTAAAACCTAGGTAGGCCATGTCTACAGCCCCTCCCTGGTCTACTACTTTGGTCACCCAGTCCAAGAAATCTATTAGATTCGTCTGACATGACCTTACCGCTGTGAATCCATGCTGCCTTGGGTCCTGTGTCCCACTGTCCTCTAGGTACGCAACAGTTCTTTCCTTCAGAAGTGATTCCATCATTTTCCCTACCACTGAGGTCAAACTAACTAGTCTGTAGTTTCCTGCCTCTGCCCTGCTCCCATTTTTGTGAAGAGGAATCACATCCACCCTCCTCCTTTCCTCAGGTACCACCCTATCCTCCCATGATTTGTTAAAGAGAGTAGTCAGCGGTGTCACTAGTTCCACCCTTAGTTCTTTCAGAATTCTTGGGTGAATCACATCAGGCCACATTGCTTTGTTCACCTTCAATTTTACTAGTTCTTTCAGAACCCTTTCTTCTGTAAATGGACTGGTATCAACCCCCATCTCCAAAGTGTTTCTCTTGTTTGGTTTTGGTACCTTCTCCTCCTCTTCCTTTGTGAATACTGAGCAGAAATATTCGTTGAGTATCCCTGCTTTTTCACTGTCACCCTCTGCCCACATTCCCTCCCCTTTATTAAGCCTCAGTATCCCTCCCTTGGTCTTTCTTCGCTCCCTAATGTACCTATAAAAGGTCTTATCCCCTTTCTTAACAGAGTTGACTGTCCTTTCCTCGGTTTGGGCCTTTTCTATTTTGACTGCCTTCCCTGCCTCTTTCTGCTTTAACTGATAAAGTTCTCTGTCCTGCTCCTTCTGTGTTTCCTTATATTTCCTGAATGCTATCCTTTTTTTTCCTTAACCTTCCCTGCCACCTCTTTTGAAAACCATAGTGTTTTTTTCCTTCTTTATGTTTTGTTGATTTGCTTCACACAAAGGCTTGTTGCCTCTGTGATGGCTGTTTTGATTACTCCCCATTGTTCCTCCACCCCTCCTTCTTGCCTGTTTGCTAGCACTTTTCTGAGGCACTCTCTCATTTTCCCCAAAGTTAGCCCTTTCTAAAGTCCAGTACTATTGCTTTTGTATGGCTTGACTCTATGGCTGTGTTTATCGTGAACCACACTGTTCGGTGGTTGCTTGTTCCCAGATGGCTACTCACTTCTAAATCCGAGATTCTTTCTCTGTCCCCATTTGAGAGTACCAGGTCTAAGATTGCTCCCTTCTGAGTGGGTTCCAATACTAGCTGTCTGAGGCATGCGCCTTGTAGGGCATCAAGAATGACCCTGCTCTTGAATGTGCCTGCAGCAAAGGTGCTCCAGTTAACATCTGGTATATTCAGGTCCCCCATCAACAATATCTCCCCTTTTTCTGCCATTCTAAGGATGCCTTCTATAATTTCCTTGTCCATTCCCTCCCCCTGAGATGGGGGTCTGTATACAACTCCCCTGCAGATTGTGGTGCCATTTCGTGTCTCCAGGGTGACACAGAATGCCTCATCTGCTCCCTGTTTACTCTTTAGTTCTGTTGCTTTGATCCCTTCCCTTACATAGAGAACTTCTCCTCCTCCTCTTTTACCATCCCTGTCCCTCCTGTAGGTTGTGTACCCTGGTATGTTGACATCCCAGTCATGGTTCTCTGTGTACCATGTTTCTGTGACTGCCACAATATCCAGACATCCCTCTTCCATCAAGGCCGCTAGTTCAGGGAGCTTGTTACACAGACTATGGGTATTGGTACTCATCACCTTTCAATTTTTGATGGCCTTACCCCTTTTAGCCCCATCCTTGTCCATACTGCCTTTGCCTTTTTTTTGTATTTACCTCTGTCCTGCTCCCTAATGACTTCTTTACCTTGGTGTTTACCTCACTAATTACCGTGTTTTGTGGGGGGGGGGCTGGTATTTCCCTGCTCCTTTTCAGTGCCTCCCCCCTGGCTAGTTTAAATGCTTGCCAATGAAGCATTTAAACCTATAACCTAGGATCCTGGGTCCCTCCTGGACAGATGCAGACCATCACACCAGTATAGGCCTACATCCCTTCAGGTGGCTCCCCAGTTCCCAATGAAGCCAAAATCCTGAGTTCCACATCAGTTTTTTAACCATTCATTGAATTCCATGGTGTGGAGTACCCTAGCATCCCCCTTGCCATAGACAGGCAGCACCTCCAAGAAGGTTACCTTATGCGCTACTTGTCTAAGGCCCCTTCCCAACTCTACAAACTCCTTTTGCACTGCTCTGATCCCATTCCTAGCCACGTAATTTATCCTTAGGTGGACAATGCCATCCAGCTCCCTCCCTCGTGCAACTGCTCCCACGATCCTGAGGAGTCGCTTCCTGTCCCTCCAAGCCATGGCACCAGGCAGGCACCTTACCTCCCTCTCCCCTTCCTCCCCCACTTCTACCCCCAATGATTGAGTCCCCCACCAGGAGTTGTTTCCTTCCCCTGTGGGGTCCATTGCCACTCTCCTGTGGGTCTCGTTTGTGGAGGTTCCCAGCATCCTTCTTGATCTCCACTGCAGGTGCCTCCGTAGAGGAACACTTATCCACCAGAACAACGTATGAATTGTGGAGAGGTACAGCTGGAGAGATGCACCTCTGTTCCACCACCCTCTCCCTCCCGGAGCACACCTTGGTCCAGCCGCTCCTCTTTCTTGGCAACCTCTGAGGTAGTGGCAGTGGCCCTGGTGGTCCCTGGGTGGGGGAGGAGGTTTCATAAATCCTATCCAGGTCAGCCTGGAGACAGGCAACCTCCTCCCTCAGACCAGAGAGGTGTCTGCAAATAGGGCAGCATTGCAGCCTCCAGAATGTCTTCCAGAACACTACCGCCCCACAGCCATTGCACTGCACCACTTTCATCATGTCTTATTTTGTGTTCCCTCTCCTGTTTCTCTGTATGCTTACTCTCTCCTCTCCTTACAACTCTCACCCTTCCTGTTCTGGGACAGCAACTTCCTGTATTCTTCAGTAGTCTCCTTCTTCCTTGCTCAGAGTCAGACCACTAGCAGCTGGGAAGGGGTGGGGTGAAATAGCTACTTTTTTCCTTCAGGGTTGACAAAACTAATGTTTCTCTATGATCCTTCCCTTCCTACTGCCAAACAAGAAGTTCCTGTTGTCAGTCAAATCCAGTGGCTATAAAAGTAGAACTTGCTTGGGGTGGGATAGAGGGCAATTAGTAAGAATAATTGTAGCTTTTTTAGTTAGCTGCTTTCTGCTCTACAAGCAAGATTTCTGTCTTCCAAAAGCTTGCATCAGAAGGCTGTAATTGGAGTCACCTGCTTTTCTACTGCCTAAGCCACACCCCCAATTAACCTCTCTCCCCTCCTACTGATCTAGCAAAGTAAATGGATACAGTATCCTTCCCAACACAGAAACACACACTGACTTTCTTTCTTTTTTCTTTTAACTCTAAATGAGACCCCCTCTACTTCTAATAAAGGGCAGGATTCACGAACATTGGGGAAGGTCCCGCAGCTGCGGGAAAACCTCGGTGCTAGTGGGTTGCCTCTTGCGAATCCGCAGGTCGCCCACAGCTGCGGTTATTCACTGAGGTGGAGCCGGAATATGACTGGCTCCATGGATTATGGCAGCTTGTGGGTGCTGTTGCCAGGGACAGTACCGCAGCTGCAGGAGGCTGCTATGGCCAATGGGACCCGCCGTAACACCCTCCGCAACTGCTGTGGCTGTGAATTGGCTGCTCCACAGCTACGGCAATTTCACAGTGCAACTGGGTTTGCGGAGTGGGACTTAGTCCCAAAACGCTTTGTGAATCCTGCCCAAACTGTCTGTTTGCTTAATCTCAACAGGCACTGACTCCTGCTGAGATAGAAGTGTTAAATTAGTAAGAAAAATAGTAGCTTTCTTACTTGGTTGCTTTCTGCTCTACAAGCAAGATTTCTGTCTTCCAAAAGCTAGCAGCAGGAAGTTGTAGTTGGAGTCACCTGCTTTTCTACTGCCTAAATTACACCCTCAGTTAACCTCTCTCCCCTCCTACTAATTTAGCAAAGTAAGTTGATACAGTACCCTTCCCAACACAGAAACGCACACTGACTTTCTTTTTTTTGTAACCCTAAATGAGACCCCCTCTACTTCTAATAAAGTATCTATGTGCTTAATCCTATCAGGCACTGACTCCTGCTGAGATAGAAGTGTTAGAAAAACAGTAGCTTTTTTAGTTAGCTGCTTTCTGCTTTACAAGCAAGATTTCTGTCTTCCAAAAACTAGCAGCAGGAAATTGTAATTGGAGTCACCTGCTTTTCTACTGCCTAAGCCACACCCCCAATTAACCTCTCTCCCCTCCTACTGATTTAGCAAAGTAAATTGATACAGTATCCTTCCCAACACAGAAACACACACTGACTTTCTTTCTTTCTTCTTTTAACCCTAGATGAGACCCCCTCTACTTCTAATAAAGTGTCTGTTTGCTTAATCCCAACAGGCACTGACTCCTGCTGATTCCAAAATGAATTAAGCTTAGGACAGGACCAAAATATATGAAGATGATCACCTTGAATCCTACACCATCTCCAGCATAGGCCAGACCCACCTTTTACATAAGGACAAGTTATAGAGGGAGTTTAAAAAAAATTACTAACATTTTCCAGTGGAATTCCCACCAGTAAAAAGAAACTGTAGTTTTGTGAATTAACATCCAAACTTTTACTTTATGGGCAAGTTCCAAAGGCCAAGATAGGGCTGATTCCCATTTATCCCAAATAGGGTGAGGGGAAATATGAAATTGTTGTCATAAGAGCCCATAAAAAGAAGATATGGGGTGAGAGTCAGCCTCAGTTTTCCTCTCCTGACAGAGGTATTTCACCAGGGGGAGAGAGAGCCATAAGAAGAAGAAGAAGGCTCCCCAATAAGTGGCAAAGCAAAATGCCGAATCTGAAAATAGCAGAACAACTCAGTACAAGGAAGACCAACTTTCAACCGTAGTTGTTCAAAACTCATTAGGGTGTTTCCCTCTCTCAGGTCTTCTATTAAAGATAAACCTAAGTAGTTCCAAAGCCTAAAACCTGGATCTCTCACCCCAGGCAGAAACTTACGGTTCCCTATAAAAGGAGATAGACAGCCCAACATCTCAGCGTCTGAAACTAAAGAACAAAATCAAACCCATTCAGAGATAGTATGTCTCATCCAAGGGCTTAACAACTTCAGCCACTGAAGTTGATGGAGAGGGAGAAAAGACACAATTTTAAGTGGTATCTGGGGAACCTGTTCTTCCTCTGCCTCAAACCAACCAGTGTTAGAAGAAGATTTAAAAAAAGATAATATTGAGGGCAACCTGGGCAGCTAAGTAATAATATTTGAAGCTGGGGAGAGCCAAGCCCCCCTCCAATTTACTCCTGTATAAAATGGACCAACAAACATGAGGATGTTTGCCATTCCATATAAATCTGGAAATAAATTTATCAGTCTGGCACCAAAAAGAACCTGGTGGCCTAAGAGGCAGCGTCCTGAAAACATAGAGAAACCGAGGTAAAAAAATTCATCCGGATAGCCTTGATCCTAGCCCCCAGCGATAGAGAAAATACTACCCATCTCTTCAAGTCCCTTTAAAGTTCTGTTAAAATAAGCTTATAATTCTTATCATACAAATGTCCCAAGTTAATGGTGATCATCAAGCCTAAGTAGTGAAACCCCAAGTGGACCCATTGAAAGGGGAAAAGGGATTTTTGTTGAGGTGTAAGGGTTCTGTTTAACAAGATTGCCACCATCTTATCTAAATTTACTTTAAAATCAGAAATGAAACCAAAATCAGATAAAACTTGTAATAGGGCTGGGAGAGATTTAACCGGATCTTCAATAAAAAACAAAGTAGCATCGGCTTAGAGGGATATTTTATGAATAGTTGACAAAACCCGAATCCCACGAATATCAGGATGGTGTCAAACATAGGCTGCCAAAGGTTCCTTTGCCGAATCAATCAAGATGGGTGACATCAGACACCTTTGACAGGTTCCATGGTTCAAAACAAAGGGGGTGGAAAACGTACCATTTACAGCAACCTTAGCAGATGAACCAGAACACAAAGCTAACAAATTGGTGCCTAAACTATCATTAAAACCAAAAATGATGAGAACTTGCGCCAGGTAGTGCCTATTAAGCCTGTCAAAGGATTTCTTGACATCTACCGAGAGGGCCATTGAGGTAATATTGGAATGTTTAACATAGGAAATAATATTTAATACCTGGCCAACATTACTTTATGAATTCTGGGAAGGGATGAAACCTGTTTGGTTGGGATGAATAAAATTAGGGATACAAGATTGTAAATGAAGGGCAAGAATCTTCACATAAATTTTAACATCAACATTAATTAAAGAAATAGGGCAGTAGGAGGAGCATAGCTTAGGGTTTTTCCCTGATTTGGGAAGAACAGGAATTAAAGTCAATTTCCGCTTGGTGAGAGGGGAGTATGTCATTACACACAATGAGAGATGGCTGACTGAAGGGGCCCTACAAGGGTGTCAGCAAAACATTTATAAAATGCTGCAGGAAAACCATCTTCTCCAGCTGCTTTCCTAGTTTTAAGACCTTTTATCAGCAGAAGGACTTCTTCACTTGAAATTGGACGATCCATTACATCTCTCTCTCTCTCTGCCTGAGTCAAAGTTGGTAAATGCAGGCTACAGAAAAAGGCGTCAATTTTGGTTTTATCAGAGACCAGATTTTCTGGGATATATAGCTGAGTATAAAAAGAACCAGACTCATCTGCAATATCCCCTCAGCGTAATCGAAAGCTGAGCAGGAGAGGCCCTTGAACAGAGGTGGCGCACTACTCTAGATGATTGTTCTTTCCATAGTTGTAGTGCCAAAAGACACCTAGCCCTATAGCCCTGAGAACAGTAGGTGAATTTAACATGACGTAGAATTCTCTGCCTGTTCCAGGGACAATCTGGACAATTGGGAATGTACTTCTTGAAGTTGTTGGAAAAGGGCTGCACTACCCTCCATTTTATCTCACGCCTCTAATACAGCCAAATGGTTTTCAAGATCGAGACATTTCCAAACTCTCTCCTGTTTTGATATGAGTTAGATAAGCAATAATTTTACCATGAATAACAGTCTTCATGGTGTTCCAGAGGACAGGCAGAGAAATCGCAGGGTCATTATTCAAAACAAAATATTCATCAAGAGCCTGCTGTATCATTTCATGAAAAGTTGAAGATGTTAATGCACCTACATTCAACCTCCAAAGACTCTTACAATGGGAAGGAGCCAGATCAAGTTGGAGTGTGACCCAGGCATGGTCAGAAAAGTCAATAGAATGGATTTTAACTAAAGAGACTTGATATAAATAAGCAGATGGGTCATACCAGCAATCAATTCACGAATAAGAATTGTCGACTTGGGAAACAAAAGTAAAATCGCGGTTACCTGGCTGCAACCAGCACCAGACATCATGAAAACCAAACTCAGCCAACACAGAGTTCAGGTCCTTAGCAACTTTAGATTGCCAGGGTGGGCTCTGATATGACCTGGAGGAGTCTAGAACAGGGTCTAAAATACAGTTGAAATCTCCCCCCAGGATGCAAAACCCATGTGCATGATCTGCCAGGACCTAAAATACCTCCTGAAAAAAGTTTGTGATGGGGAATTAGGGGTGTAAATGTTAAGAATGGATAAAGAACAACCAATGTATAAAAGAAATGACACACACACACCAAACTTAGTGCTTCAATATCATTTTCATTTTCATTTAACCTCTCGAGAGAGATAGCAGTGCAGCAAACAGGATAGCTTATGTTTCACCTGACCATTCGGGCTTCTTCAGTGAGTGCTCTCCACGAACTGTATTGGTTAAAATAACTTTGGAAGTTAGCACTATCAGCCCTGTGAATCACCGTCATCCCTTAAACAACCAAGGTATGTCCCATTCACTAACACCCACCTGCCCTGAGAATCCGCCCCAGTGTTGGAAGAGTGAAAATAGAGAATATTTTAAAATTAAAATAGTGACAACAGACTTTTTCACTTTAGGAAGAGACAACATGTACACTATACCCACCCACTGATGGTGTAACTTAGAGTGTTCTAAAGGGGAAATGTGCATTTCTTGAAGGAGAGCAATTTTAGGGTCAGATTTCTTGAGGTAAGAAAGAGCTTGAGCACATTTAATGGGGTTATTTAACCCCTTAACATTCAAAGTAATATATCTAAAAGGTGCCATACTAGCCCGAGATCCAAACAAAAAATAACAGAACACCCAGGATTACACTTGAAAAAATATGCTGGGCTCCTCTCCCACTTAAAGAAAAAAAAACAGTGATTTAAGCTGCTCCCAACAGTGAAGACCAAAAAAATAAGGAATTACATCAATAACAAACCAGCCCCACAATACAGCCCCATATACAATTGTTAAATAACTCCTTCTTTGGATGTTGAATAAAAGGTAAAAGGTATAGAATGCTAACAGCCTAAAACTAACACCCCCCACATGAAAAAAAAACATTGTGCCATACAAACCTGTAACAGTACAAATAATAACTGAAGTTGTAAACCAAATACTCTAAGAATAAACAACTCCACAACAGTCCCACCCTGCAGCCTCTCCGAGGCCAGTACCAAACAGGTACAGAAATAGGTCAGCAGGATAGAACAAAGACCTATAGGAACCACTATGGTTCCCCACAGAAGAAACCACTCACCCACCATCAGGATGTCACAGCGAGAAAAGGGGGCATGTAAAATCTCATACCCACTCTTTAACACGCTGTCTTCTGAGTAAAGAGCTTCCAACATCAAAACATAGAAGCTTTTTTCCCTTTTCTGTTTCAAAGGGGAAAAGTGTTATTGGGCAGCAGGCATAGGAGAGACCAGGAGAAATATGCTGAAGTTCCAGCCCAGACCTTCCTGTGGTGCAGCTCTCCTTTCCTTGCAGTATGCTTCCAGCACTTTCTTCCTAGCCACCCTGCTACATCTTTTTTTCTCCTACTCCCTTTCTCCAGAGAATTTTTTTAATGAGAAAGGGTAAGATGTGATAGAAAATTATAGGATATCTTCAATTCTCTCAGCTGGTATTTATCTTTCTAGTAGGGATCCCTTGCTCCCGATTTGTGTTTCCCTTCTCAGGATTGCTGCATTGGTTTTTGAACTCCTAGATGCTTTCTACTCAGTTTGGGGGCCTCAGTTAGTATCACATTTCATGGGTCCTGCCTCTTCTGATTACTGTGCTTCAGGAAGATGGAACTCCTTCAGTAAATTGTATCCAATATGTTTGCATTGGTTATATGGAATCCTTGAGTCTCTGACCCCTCTGCAGTTCATGTAGTCAGTACATGAAGAACCTTTGCTGGCAACACAGTTTCAGGGCTCCTAGATCTACCAGCATTCCAGTGTTTTTCAGGGAAGTGGAACCTTCCTGAAATAATTCATCCTATGCTTTTGCTTTGGTTATACAGTATGGGATTTCTAAGACCTTTAACTTCATTTGTAAGTTATGTAATCTGCAGGAGAACATAGGTAAATGTCCCTGCATTTACGAGCAAAGTCAATTCTTGTGAAAGCATGGCTCTCCTACTGGGAGCTTGGGATCCCTGCTGCACTCTTTCTCCCTTTTCACTTTCACTCTCCTGTCCAGTTGTCCTAGTTACCATTTAACCCACTCCCAGGTCCTCCCTTCCCACCTCTTCTTTCTCTTCCTTGGTAGCTGGGGTTTTATTGCTTTGTTGTTTTTATATCCTATATCCTTTTTCTATCCCTTGGGCAACCTTGTACCATCCTTTCTTTTCTTACCTTTTGTTTCCTCTCATGGTGAACAGAACTGAGAAGGGCAAGGGGCCAGCATTGGTCACAGGCTAGTCCGTGAGCATCACGTCATGTGTCCATGTCATGGGCAGTGCCATCCCTGATGTCAGTCCCATAGCTCAGGATTTCTAAAGCTATATGCTCCTGTGGGGTCCTACTACCTGTGGCACAGACCCATGAGTAATTAATGGTAAAGATATTGTGGAAGATTATGAATTACGGGTGAGTACATAATTTTCAGTTCCTTCCTAATGTGGTACCTGAATTCTTTCTGGAACAGTCATTCAGTCTACCAGTGTTCTCTGAAACCTGAAAACACAGATGATGAGCTTCTCTGTTTCCTATATGTTAGACAAGCACTCAGTTTCCACTTGGATAGAACCATGGATATCAGGCAATCAAACTGTTTCTTTTGTCCAGCAAACTCTGGGAAAACCTGTTCCTAAGAAGCATCTTTCACAATGGATCTCTAGTAGCAGAGTGCTGTATTGCACACTGCAACCAGATGTCCTGCAAGCAGTTGTTGGGCAAGGTAACCTTTCATGACACCAGAGTTAAGTCCATACATTTACAAAGCATTAGACGTACTTACGAACATACGAACATGCCAGCATATAAAGGCAGTATGGTCTATCTAGCCTGCTTGATTGTGCAGCTCCCTATGAATTTACAAACATATCTGGCCCCCTTCCCATTTCCCTTTTGACCTCCCTAAACTTCCCCCTCTCCCCCCTTCTGCTGGCAACTTTTCCCCTCTCCCTGTGCCACCCACTCTTGAAGCTGTCCACTGTTTTTAGGGACATCACCTCCTCTAGAAGCTCAATCCACTTTGCCAGCACCCTCTTTGTGAAAAAGTGCCTCCTCATCTCCCTCCTGAATGTTTCCCCTACCTGCTTTAGGCTGTGCCTCATAGTGATCTTGTTCCCATTAAAGCTGAAGAGGCCCTCAGTGCTCATCCTGTTAATACCCTTAAGGGACTTGAAGGTCTCAATCATGTCTGCCCTCCCCCTTCTTTCCTCAAGAGAGTACATGTTGAGCTCCCTGTGCCTTTCCTCATAGGTTTTGCTCTGCTGGCCCTGGATCATCTTGATTGTCCCTCTCTGGACAGTCTTCAGCAAGTTTATAACCTTCTTAAGATGTGGGCACCAAAACTGCAACTGTACTCCAGGTGTGGTTTTACCGGTGACCTGTACAGTAGCAGAATGACCTCTGCCTTCCTGGTGGTAATTCCCCTAGTTATATAGACCAGCATCTAATTTGCTTTAGTTGCTGCTCTCTTGCAGTGTGCAGAGTGTTTTAGGTCACTTGGAGATTATTACTCCCAAGTCCTTTTCTTCCTATGACCTGGTTACCTGCATGCCACCCTGCCAGTATTTGGTCCCTGGATTCTTCACCCCCAAGTGCAATAACTTTACACTTTTTGGCACTGAACCCCAGCTGCCAAATGTCAGACCACTTCTCCAGTCTAACCAGGTCCTCCCTGAGTTCCTGTCTTATTCCTCCATTTCCACCCTCCCTCAGAGCTTGGTGTTATCCATGAGTGGGCAGATTTTACCTTGATCCCATCCATGATGTTACAGATGAAGATGTTAACACCAGACCAAGCACCAAGTCCTGTAGGACCCCACAAGTCACAGGCCTCATATCTGAGAATTCTTCCCCAACTAATACCCTTTGGCTTCTGTCCTGCATCCACCTTCTGACCCATCCCACAAGCTTAGCCGTCCCCCCTCCCCAGGTCTTCCAGTTTCCTACAAGACACTGAGTCAAAGGCCTTGCTGAAGTCCAGATACAGGACATCAACCACCTAGCCCTTGTCCACTGTCCTAGTGACCCAGTCAAAGAAGTCAATTAAATTATTTTATAAGGACCTCCCTGACACAAACCTATCCTGCTTCTCGTCCTGGAGCCCAGTTTTCTTCCAGAAAGTTGCTCAGTCTTGCTTTCAGGATGATTTCCATCAGCTTACCCACTATTAAGGTCAAGCTGACTGGTCTGTAGTTCCCTGGTTAGTTCTTCAGACTGCTTTTATGTAGGGGCACCACATGCACCATTCTCCTGTCCTCATGAAAGTTTCCAGACACCAGAGACATGTTAAGCAGGTCTGCCAGGGGACCTGCCAGAACCTCAGTTGTCTAAGGACCCTTGGGTGCATGCCATCTGGCCCTGATGATTTGTCCACCCTTTAGGGCCCTTTAGTACCCCAGTGGCTTGAATTACACCATCTGTACTTCCCCCACTCCGCTTGCTCCCTTGTGGTACTGGTCTGTCCTTCTCATGAGTGAAGACTGAACAGAAGTACCCATTAAGCACCTTAGCCTTTTCTTCACTACCCTCTGCCCAATCTCACCTCCTTTTTTAGCCTGACAATCTCATTCTTTATGGTTTTGTTTCCTCCTATTTATAACAGAAAAACACCTTATCACCCGCTTTTAACCCCTGGGCTATCTGTACCTGTCTCGTGACCTTTGCTTCCTTTACCACCTTGTTTACCTCTCTTGAATTAGCAATGTAGTCCTTCCTACCCTCCAACTTATGAGTATGCTTGTACTTTCTTTTTCTAAAGGCTGCCCTCTTGTCTTCCACTGCTTTTGCCACCTCCTTGCTGAACCAGCTGAGCTTTTTGACCTTGGCTTTCTTATTTTTGTCTTTGGCACACTCACTAGTGGCTTCCATCAATCCCATCTTTATTATGTCCCATTTCTGTTTTGTATCCATCCATACTCTGATCCCAGCAAGGTGCCCTTTCAAAACTTCTCCTATCCTACCAAAGTCAGCCCTTCAAAAGTCCAAGACTTGTCTTGGTCCTGACCATTCCTCTATCCATGTCCTGGTGAAACCACACTGTGTGGTGGTCACTTCCTGCAAACAGGGCATCTACCTTTACATCCTGAACATGTGCATAGTTAAACCACTAAACCAAAAATCAGTAGAGCTCAAAAACCTATAAAAGGTAGTATAAGGACTGTGTGCTCCATAGCAGGGAATAATGAAATTGTATCAAGGTTTACTGGCGTGAGCAGTTATTTCTATGTGCACTACTATTAAACACTGGATACACAACTTTCATGTTCATGCTTAACCAGCTGTTTTTATTTTATGATCTTTTAGCCACATTTTCATTTTTCAAAGCTTATTGAAATGTTTTACACTGAATAATAGTACTTATCTAGGCATATAGCTTGATGAGATAAAGTTTCTCTGGTCCGTTTTCCGGCTCCGTGGCTGAGGTGAAAAATTAAACCTTCTTGGCTCAGTTACCTAAACCCATATCAGTTTTGCCATTTCTTTCACCAATCGCATTGCCAACTGACTGTGAAAGCATTTTAAACAATATTTCTTGCTCCTCAGGTGGCCATTAGGTATGCACTTTACTTTACCGCTACTGCTCATTGTACCACCATCCTTACCACACCTTGCCTCAGGTATGGAAGCGTGATAACGTGCTGATGTTTCGGAGTGTCATACACTCCATCCTCAGAGCTGAAGTGGTGCCATGCCTCCCAGACTTAAATATGTGCACATACCATTTCCACAGAGCAGTGAGTGTTGCCCTTTTGACCTTCCATCTAAGAAGACTGGACTTCCAAAAGCTGTGCTGCAGTATATGGAGGGCCTTTCTGTAGTTGTTTCTTACAAAACTATTCTGATAATCATTTCTTTTAGGGAGTTAAGCCCCCAATTTTAAACTTTTCATTCATAAAACTTTTTAATGGGATATTACCACGTCTGTCTCAAACATGCTCTGTATTTTCACCTTTTAAGCCACTGTTATCATCTTGCACAGTATTAAGGCTTGTGACCCCTAAGGACATACTCCATACATTTTATTAAACTTGCCCAACTCTTTACATTTCTGAAGTTGGGTTCCCAAGCGACTCTGATGCAAATAATTTGATCTTTTATGCTTACTTTTTTCTAATAAAACAATGCAGGCTTTCTATATCAAAACATTATTCAAAAAATGGTTATACATTTGGAATGAATTTATTCTGCAACCAGTCCTGATCCTCATGGGACCTCAGATCTACACCTTAGAGGTAGCTGCTGTACCCATTGTCTTTGTTTAGTCCCTTTGGCCACATGGACTGCAATTTGTGAATCCAGAAGGCTTCTCATAGTAACAGAAATTCTTTAATATTGCCACCTTGTTCAAGTAGTTTTACTGCTTCTAATACTACGTGTTTCAAGGAAGCTGCTGAACCATGTCCTGCTTCATCATAATGTTTAGCCATGGAATATTTAAATGTTTTTGTTCTAATTGCTGTCTTATGTTCTCCAATTCTTGTTTTTAATGGCCATTTTGTTTGGCCTATGTACGCCATACCACAAGGACAGTTCAACATATAGATAACCTGTTCTGTATTGCAAGTGATAAATCCTTTAATTCTATATTTCTTTCCTGACCTTGGGTGGTTTGTGGTCTTTGTTTTACTTGTGCTGCTACATTGGGCACAGTTTCCACATTTGAAATTTCCCTCTGGAGGTGGGGGCATCCATTCTGGTTTTAAGAATTCTTTCATTTCTGCGAACAACGTATGAACTAGATCAGCCTTAAGGCTTTCTCCTTTTCTGTAGCTCAACAGTTGCCCTTTCTTTATTATTCCTTCTAGCCATGGATCTACTGCTAGAATTGACCAGTGTTTTTCACTAATTGTCCCACCTCTCCATATGTACTGTTAAAAGTTGTGCAAAAACGTATTCTTTCACTTTCTTCTTCCTCTGTGCTTTCTACCTGTGCTAATAAATCATTTCTGTCTCTACGTGCTACCTGGTGGACTGCCCTGAGTAGCATGCCTGGTGTGTACCACCTATTTAAAAATCTTTGACCGATATTCACTGTTTCTTCCATTCTTACATTGTCCTCGCTGCAGTTTCTTCTTATACGTAACAGTTGTCCCAAAGGAATATTCATCTTTGTGTGTCTCAGATGGTGGCTATCGAAATGAAGTACTGTGTTTCTGTAGGTTTGTATCCTGAATAATTTTGTTTCCAGTCTATTATTTTTAATGTAAATAGTGATATCAAAGAAGTTCACCTCCCTTGTGCTTATTTCTGCACTGAATTTTAAATCTGTGTCACAAATATTAATGTAGTCCAAGAAACTGATTAACTCTGTTTCTTCTCCTTCCCAAATTATCAGAATGTTGTCAACAAAAGTAGCCACTTTATGATGTCTACATGCCACTGTTTTGCTTGTGCATTTCAAATGTACTTATCTTCCTAATTCCCAATGTAGGTTTTTGCCAGGGATGGGGCAAATGTTGTACCTATTGCTGTTCCATGTGTCTGTTGAAAATAATTCTTTCCAAAATTAAAATAATTGTTTTTTTTAGTACCAGATCAGCTAGTTGGACAATGAATGTTGATAGTGGTACACTGTCATTGGGTCTTGAAGTTAGCTTTTCTTTATTATTTCTAAACCCGCTAGATGTGGAATATTATTATATAAATTTTTAATATCACATATAATTAAAATGGTATTTTCTTTTGTTTGTATGTCTTTTATTTGATTCAGCACATCTTTAGTATCTGACAGGAATGATTTTGTTTTTCTTGCTATGGGTTTCAAAAAAATGGTCCACAAATTTTGAGAGGGGTTCTGTTAGGAGCCCAAGCTGCTCATTATCGGCCTGCCCGTGGGATCCTTATTTTGTGGATTTTGGGTAAGAGGTAATTACTGACTTTATTGGGCAGTCCATTATTAGGAAACTTTTTTCTGTATCTGTTATCCAATGCTTTTCTCGTGCCTGTTTTATTATGCCTACTATTTCATTTTTTATGTCTTCTGTGGGATCTCTAATTTGTTGTAGTATTTACTATCTGTCAGTTGTCTTTCCATCTCAGTTATATACATGTCTTTGTCCCACAGAAAGACAGCTACTCCCTTGTCCACTTTTTAAATAATAGCATCTGGGAGATTTTTAATCTCCCTCAAAGCATCTCTTTCTTTTTTGTCATGTTATCCCTTTCAATCACGTCCTCATATCTCTTTAATACCTTTTCTACATCTGATTCCACAAGCTTACTGAAGGTGCTTATTGTGGGGTCCAGTCCCATGTTTGGAATGAATTGAGAACTTTTTTTTTAATTATTTTTTTCTCTCGCACACTCTACTTCTTCTTCTTCCCTGTTTACTATTACAGCACTCTTTGTTCTGGTTATAGTTAGTGCCAGATTCTGAATTGAGGTCAGTTTGCTGAAATGTACTTTTTAATGTAATTTTCTGTACAGTTTGAATAAATCAATCTTTAGCCTGAAGGGGTTAGCTCTGTTTTTAGGGACAAAGGTCAGGCCTTTCTTTAATACTTCCTCTTGTGCTGAATTTAATTCATTTTTAGTGAGATATATTAGTTCCATTTCTTGTTTCTTATTGATCTTTAGGGGCCATGTTCTCCCCAATATTGTCCAAAGTTCCCTCTCTGTCCCTCTGTTTCCTCTTCCTCTGCCCCCACTCCAGGTCCTTTTCCTCTGCTTGTATTTCCACTGGTTTCTTGTCTTCTGCCTTTCTGAAAATCCTGTTCTTGCTGTTCTCCTGTATTTGCTCCTATGTTTCCAGTGTCAGTCTCTTCTGTCGTGTCTCCTTTATTCCTTCTAAACTTGTTTCTATCTTTTGGGTTAAACCTATGTCTTCTCCCTTGCCAGTTATATACATTGCCTTCTCTGTAGTCCCTGGAGTCTCTCTCATGTTTTTGGTTTTTATATTCAGTTATCCTATCCAATTCATCATTCTGGAAAGGTGGTCTGTAGACCACACCCATCCTTAGTTTCCTCCCTTTAATGGATTGAACCTGTACCCACAAACCTTCAGGCTCACCCTCTGCCTCTTCTCTGGTGTGTGTTATCCCCTGGACTCTTTGAATTTTTTCATGTAGCTTTCAGTTTTTTTAATAGCGTCAGTCTGGTCATTCCTCCGTGTATCTTTAAAGATTTCTTCTTGATTCTTTTTTGCCTCTTCCTTGTATTTTTCACTGTCTCTCTTAGCTTTATTAATTATAGCTAACATTAAATCATGAGACGCTTTGTTTAAAATTCTCCCCCAGTCATTCATATATATATTGGGTCATGTATCCCAAAAGAGGGAAGCTTTTGTATCCGCAGTCCTCTGGGGGTCTGTTTTTCTCACCAATATCTGCTCATTGATAAAGTGTACAGTTGCATTCTGATTTCTTTTTTAATTATGTTTTCAATGCTTTCAATATCTATTTTACAGTTTTTTTCTGTTGTTATATTACCAAAAACACCTGCATACTCTGTGAAATCAAATGCCACTTCTTCTCCTTCCTCGTCAGTGAATGCAAAAGTCCCTGTCTCTGGTTCTCTGGCTTGTGAAGCCATTATGTTTTGTTCAGTGAAGATCTAATTTCCATAAATCCTTAATAGAAGCTACTACTTATAACCTCCCTCTTGGGTTATATAAGCCTATTCTGTGGAACCGCGAAATCAAAAATCAGTAGAGCTCAAAAACCTGTAAAAGATACTATAAGGACAGTGGGCTCCATAGCAGGGAATAATGAAACTGTATCAATGGATCGGAGGATGGAGTGTATGACACTCTGAAATGTCAGCGTGTTATCATGCTTCCATACCTAAAGCAAGGTGTGGTCAGGACAGTGGAGTGAGGAATATTGTTTAAAATGCTTCCAGTCAGTTGACAATGCGATTGGCGAAAGAAACAATAAAACCAATATGGATTTAGGCAGTCGAGCCAAGAAGGTTTAATTTTTCACCGCAGCCACAGAGCCGGAAAACAGGCCAAAGAAACTGTGTCTCATCATGCTATATGCCTAGATAAGTACTGTTATTCAGAGTAAAACGCTTCAATAAGCTTTGAAAAAGGAAAACGTGGTTACAAGATCATAAAATAAAAACAGCTGGTTAAGCATGAACATGAAAGTTGTGTATCCAGTGTTTAATAGTAGTGCACATAGAAATAACTGCTCACAGCAGTAAACCTTGATACACGTGCACAGTTAGACAGGACCAGATCCAGGACAACCCTCTCCCTAGTGGGCTCCATGACATCTTGAGTCAGGAGAGCACTCTGGAAAGCATCCCGCAATACTTGTTCCCTAGTGCAGGATGCAGCAGGGATTTTCCGTCCACCCCAGGTAGATTGAAATCCCCATTGTTACTACTCCCCGTTGGTAATATCTATGATCTGGGACCCCAATATCCTATCCAATTCATCATTCTGGAAAAGTGGTCTGTAGACCACACCCATCCTTAGTTTCCTCCCTTTAATGGATTGAACCTGTACCCACAAACCTTCAGGCTCACCCTCTGCCTCTTCCCTGGTGTGCGTTATCCCCTGGACTAAATATCCAGAACAATGTATTTCTTTGATCTGACAGCGATCCAAGGCCTGATTTCTTAGAACATTAAGACCTCCTTTGACCTGTCCCACAACAGAAGCTGTAAACCTAGAGATCTATGTTTGAATCCCACAGCCCCCACTTGCATACTGTGTGACCCTGAGCAAGTCACTTAACTTCCTTGTGCTCTGAGATCACACATGGAAACAAACTTCAGCTTAGTGTCTTTTCTGACTAAACAATTTCCCCTTTCCCTTTCCCTTTAGTAGTGATTCTCTAATGGATGTACTGTTTCATTATCATTCAGAACGTGTGCATCTATATGGAGGAGATATCCTCAAAAAAATAAAGGAGAGTTACTGTGCTTACCAGTAATTCTAGAGCTTGGTGAGAATCTTGTACATAAAGTCCCCCTCTCCCTCCGTCCCTCCCTCGGTCCCACTGCAAAAAAAAAAAAGAGATGTGCTGAAATTTTCTCTCGTATCAGGTTCCTGATTGTTGTTTGCTTCTGGCAAATATTTTAATTGGCATTTGGCAGCTTAAAATTATTACGCCTCTTTTGGGCTCTAACCCTAGTTGTCTTTAAGTGTGGTGTTGGTCAAAGGAGCCACTTTATGTTTTCAAATTGTTTTTGCATTTTAGAAAAACATTTTAGGTCTTAAAAGTTTCACAATTGTTACAATTTTATTAGTGTCGTAATATTTTAGAAAACAGCTGGAGAACTGAGTTATCTCTGTCCTGAACTGACAAGACTGCTTATCGGCCATGTGTCTGTAGCATGGGTAGTCAAAAGTTTTACTGTTCCTGTGTGTTCCTGGTACCAGTAACACCAGTGCAAAGAGTGTGGCTCTTCTGAGGAAGTCTCTAAAAGATCTTGAATTACTGGTAGCAATGAAACTGGGAAAGCTGCAGGTAATATCTAGCCCCCCAAGGAAGACAAATGAAGGTACTGTGCTGCAGGAGCCGTCCAGTGACTATATGTATCTGCAGCAAACAAAATTGAATCTGCCATCCACTCACCATAGTCTCAATAATATGATTAAATGTCATTTATTTCATTTAAATTGCCACCTCACACACGATGTTTCATGAGGTGAAAAATATTTTCATGAAACAATTGATGCGCCAGGGAGTGGAAAATCACATCAGATCTGTTCATGTATTACTTGTGTAATCAAAAAATATGCATTACATGAGCAACAACACATGATAGGGTGTGCATTATGGTAGACTGCCGCATGCCACCAGGTGTGAAGAGTCATGAAGCTGCACATGGAGTGACTTTAATCACCTGGGAAGTGCAGTGATCTACCATAATGTGCACACCAATGAAATGTGTTATCATGCATATAAAATAGGATTATTTTTTAAATGTCTTTAGGAATTGAAGTGAACATGTTTAGGTATGTAAAAAGTTAAATGTGTAGAAGAATTTCTGGTAAACTAGTCATTCCGCCTGCTAGAACTTGATGTCATTTTTTTTTTGCCTTAGGACATTTGTTCTTTCATGGTATCATATTTGTAGATCTTCCAGGAATCAGTCTTCACCACTGATTCACACCAGTTGGTTCTGAGCTGGAGACACTAGCACCCTGCAGGAGCCAGAAATTTTGAGGAGGGCCGGTGCCAAGGTAGACTGTGCACATGCATGGCAGTACGCAACTAGCTCATGCTGCATGGCTTACTTCAGCACTAGCTGACAACCATCTCAGTTCCTATTTTCCTATCATTGAGTGCACTCCAGTGATGACATTGCTCACCCACCGGGAGTCAGAACTTCACTTCTGTATAACAATAGCATTCAGTTCTTCTCAGTTTTAGTATTTAAAGCTAGTGTTTTTTATTTTTGTGTCAGTTTAGTGATTTTATTTAATTGTTCCTGTTGTTCTACCGAGCAATGGTCAATGGCCACAAATGGAGACAGCGACTTATAGAGCCTCTTTGGGCATGAGCCATGTCCAGTCCACTTCCCATAGCGAGAGAGGGATCTGACGATGGATGGTCCTGTGTTTGAGAGGGAGGACAGCCCTCCCATAAACACAATAAGAAGCAGGCCTGTTCCCAATCCCAGTCGTGGACCCGGCACCTTTCGACCTTGAGTTCTTCATCTTCCTGCCAGAAGGGGAAGAAATGGTACTGCTCAAGGTCATCCTCTGGTAAATATGCCACGCGGTCCTGGGTGTCTTAGAGCAGGAGGCCTTCCCTGACACTGTCAGTGTCTCCGGTGGTTTCTGCTTGTGGGTGCTTGAGGCCTGGGGCCCAAAATCCCTCCCTGTCTTCCTGTGGGGACACTGGTGGGCAGTTTCATCACTGGGCAGCGCTTATGGAGAAGTGGGCACAGCATCTGGCTCATTTTCCCCTACTGGCGGAGCCAGCCCCAGGCCACTCAGCACTGAGGGCATTGGACCACGATTCAGGACACTCCAGTCAGGTAGACATTTGGCTCCATCAGCAGCTTCTGGGTCCTTGATGGTGACCGTACTGCTGACATCTGTTTCACTGGCTGCACCCCTTGCAATGTCACTGTATTAGACTGACCTAGGTACCTTAGCCAGTCACTCCTGTGCCCACTGGAACTTTGACTTCCATGGGCAGCACTGGACTTGGCGCCGGGATCAGATCCTTTGGAGCCTGTTCGGGCACCACGCTCGGTGCCACATCCAGCACTGCCCCCAGTGCTAAGAGAGCCCCTCAACACCAGGCCCAATCTCTTGGTGACACCGCCTCTGATGCTGGTTCCCCTTCTGCCAATGCTGGCACACCTTTTGCAGGTGCCAGGGCTGCTGTCACCTCCTTCTCTGCCAGTGCTGGTGTCGCCTGTCAGGCCAACTCCTAGAGCTCGGTAAGGGAACCTTAGGTCTATCCTTCTCCCAGCCCCTTTTCCCACAGAGGATATGGAAGGGGATGAATCTGACCCCAAACTCATTATTTCTGAGCGTGGTGATGAAGATTCTTTTTATAGCCTGGATAATTCAACCCCAGGCCCTTCTCCTGTTCCCCAGGAGGATCTTTCTTTTCAGGCACTCCTTCACAACATGTACACATCTCTTACTTTTGAGCCTTCTGCCACTGACCCGGGGAAACGTCTCCGTCTGGAGCTGCTCAACATTTCCACCATGCCAATCAATCTCATACTCCCATTCCCCCTGCATTTGAGTCTCTCTCAGACACAATATGGACTAGGACTTAATCTATCCCCTCTGTCTGTAGGTAGTAGACCGTAAGTATGCTGTCCCCAAAGACAGACTTATCCTTGCTTCCCAGCCTATTGCTGATAGGAGTCACTGCACATCCCATCAGTAAGGAGTCCCACATGATAGACACAATGGGAAAAAGGGTGTTTGCTTCTGCTACCCTTAGCATGAGGGCAACCAGCTACCAGGGGCATTTTTCCAAATATGAGTATGTCCTCTGGACTTCTTTTAAGTGTGTTGCAGAGTCCTTGCCTGAATCGATGGCTAAGAATAAAAATACTTCAAACTGTCATTCATGGCATTGAGTCTAACAGTCATCAGTTGATGGCAACTATGGATGCCATTGATTCTGCCTCACATTCTGCTGCTGTGAGAATCTGTATTAGAAGACACTCCTGGCTTCAGAAATTTGGCTTCTCCAACAACATCCACCAGCAGGTTATACATGTTCCCTTTGATGGTTCTTATCTGTTTGGTCAACAGGTAGAACAGTCTCTTGAGGCCTACCAGAAGACCAGGATGACCATAAGGAGTTTCTGGCCTGCCTCATTCCATCCCCAGAGGGGAAAGGGGTGAGGTTTTCATCACAATTAGCAGTCCTTTTGAGGCAAAGGTAAGGGAGCTCAAATCAAGTCCCAGTCTCCCCAGCCACTGAAAAAAGTGCAGTCGAAGGCACAGGCCCAGACAGCACCCAGTGTCATTATCTGAAATTCCGGACCCAATCTTGCCTCAGCTTCCCGAGGCAGACCTCTCCTCTTCGGTGGGGATGGGCATCTGACTCAGTTTTACCATCAGCGGGAATCCATCACTATGGACAACTGGATTCTCAGGATCATCCGGGAGGGATACTTGCTGGATTTTTCAGAACTCTCTCCAGATTATCCACCCAGAAAGCAACCCCTCCTTTCAACTTGCATGCCAGAGCTTCTTACAAAGCGGACTGTGGGTCTTTTGAGCAACAGGGCAGTGGACGTAGTGTTGGAGGCAGAGCACAATATATGCTTCTACACCCATTACTTTCTCATTCTAAAAAAGTCAGGGGGCATGCACCCCATTCTTGACTGCAGGAAACTGAACAAGTTCTTGTAGCAGGAGCAGTTCAAAATGATCTCCCTAGGGACCCTGCTGCCACTCCTCAATCTGCAGGACTGATTAGCTTCCCTGGACAGGTAGGATGCCTACCAGCATATTCTGGTCCACCCCAACCAGCACAAGTTTCTCCACTTTGTGGTTCTGGGTCAGCATTACCAGTCCTGGATCCTGCCCTTTGGGCTATTATCGGCACCTCGAGTCTTTACAAAGTGCTTTGCTTTTCTCACATGGCATCTTCGAAAGCTTGGACTACAAATTTTTCCCTATGTGGATGACTGGTTATTAGCCAGTCCATCCAAACAGCAGACAGATTGACTAATGGCCACAGTCTCTCATTTCCTGACCTCAATGGGAGTTCTGTTACATCTAGAGAAGTTGCAGCGTCAGCCCTCTCAGCAGATCCTCTTCATATGGACCCTCCTGGACACCACCAAGATGAGGGCCTTTCTTCCAGTGGACAGACAGAAAGCCATCCTTCAGATGGCTCAATTCATCATGAAGCACAAGTCCATTCAGGCTCACTCCATGCAGTGCATGCTAGGTCTCATAGCCTCCTCCTCTATCTTCACGGTACTTCTGGCTCAGCTACACATGAGGACAACCCAGTGGATAGAAACATAGAACATAGAAACATAGACTTTGATGGCAGATAAGGACCACCTGGCCCACCTAGTCTGCCCATTTCCCTACCTAGAGGATAAGCTGCAGATCCTATTTAACCAACAGCCTATTTCTTCCTACCCCCCACAAAAATTGCCTTATGTCTGTCCCATGCATTCTTGAATTCTCCCACAGTTTTAGACCCCACAACCTCCTCAGGAAGCCTGTTCCATGCGTCCACCACCCTCTCTGTGAAAAAATACTTCCTCACATTGCCCCTGAGCCGTCCCCCCTCTATCTTCAGTTTGTGTCCCCTTGTTCTTGCACATCTCTTTTTCTGAAAGATGTTACCCTCTTGGACTTTGTTGATTCCACTGAGGTACTTAAACGTTTCTATCATGTCCCCTTCCCCTCCTTTCCTCAGGGGTATACATATTAAGCTCCTTTTGTCTCTCCTCATATGGCTTCTCTTGCAGACCATGCACCATTTTAGTTGCCCTCCTCTGAACTGCCTCCATCCTATCTATGACTTTGCGGAGATGAGGTCTCCAGAACTGGACGCAGTACTCCAGATGGGGTCTCACCAACTGTCTGTACAGGGGGATAACAACTTCCTGTTTTCTGCGGGTGATGGCTGTCCCTATACATCCCAGTATCCCCCCAGCCCTCCCTACCGCCTTCTCACATTGCTTGCCAACCTTAAGGTCATCTGATATGATTACCCCCAGGTCTTTTTCCATTTTTGTTGTTGTTACTACCTCCCCCTCCCCATTGTGTAATCTTCCCCTGGGTTTTTGTTTCCCAGGTGCATTACTTTGCACTTCTTTGCATTGAATCCAAGCTGCCATACTTCTGACTGAGGATGCTCAGCACACAGTGGTCTCCAGCAGTGCATCCTCAGTCTTATCTCATCATGGTGACAACGTTTCTGCTTAAGTCACTTGCATGGTGGACTCAGCAGGACAGTCTTTTCCAAGGCCTTCCCTTCTCTCAACCAGAGCCTCAGGTAACCCTTACCACAGATGTATCTCTTATGGGATGAGAAGCCCATTGTCAGGTCCACCACACTCAGGGAGTTTGGAGCCCTACAGAGTCCCACCTCCACATCAGTGTGTTGGAGATGAGAGCAGTCCTTTATAGTCTCTGAGCCCTGGTGGACTTCATTAGCCACAAGATAATCCTCCTCCAGATGGACAAGTCTGTCATGTACTACATCAAGAAATGGGGAAAGCACACTCTTATCCTCTCTACAAAGAGTCAATGAGAGTTTGGGAATGGTGTCTGGAACAGGACATTCTTATCTAGGGGATTTATCCACCAGGGGCTCAGAACACTCTGTCAGATGAGCTCAGCTGAACAGAAGCCAGTCCTCATGAATGGTCATTGGTGCCAGATGTCGTGCAGTGTCTGTTCAACATATGTCGAACCCCAGATGTGAACCTTTTTGTGTCCCCATACAATGCCAAACTGCCTTGATTCTGCTCCAGAAATCCAGCACATGGTGTTTTTGTCAGGATGTATTCAGGCTGCAGTGGACAAATCTCTTTCTTTACACATTTCCTCCTATTCCTCTAGTTCAAAGGATACTGCTCAAGCTGGAGTCACATGGGGGCAAGATGATTTTGGTTGCCCCTTTTTGGCCTTGACAGGTATGGTTTCCTCTGCTCAACAGGTCATCTGTCAGCCCTCTGAGAGCCCTCCCTCTCCAAACAGACCTTCTGATGCAGGGGTAGCTGGTCCACCCCAGTCTGCGCTCCCTTCATTTCCATGCTTGGCTCCTGAAGAGATAGAAGTGGGCAGGTATAAAGTGTCTCAAATGGTATCTGAGATTCCTTTGGCTGCCTGTAAGCCCTCCACCAGGAATACCTGCACAGCCAAATGGAAACGTTTTTCTGTGTGGTGTTCCAAATCCCCTATAGACTCATTTTGATGCCCACCAGACAGGGTTTTGGAGTACGTGGTGGACCTCTCTGATGCAGGCTTGCAATACTTTACAAGTAAGGTCCATTTGTGTGCTGTTTCAGTGTACCACAAGCCCATACAGAACCTCTCTCTAGCCAAACTGTCTCTCTTTAAGAGGTTCCTGAAAGGCATTTTTGCACACAAACCCCCCAGTCAGGAAACCTGTCACTGTCTGGGATCTCAGCCTTGTGTTGGACATGCTCACTCATAAATCTATTGAACCTTTGGCTACATGTGACCTGAAATTCCTAACTTAGAAAACTGTGTTTTCAGTGGTCATCACCTCTGCCCGCAGAGTCTCTGAGATACATGCATTAGTCACAGATCCTTTGTATACTTCTTTCCATAGAGACAAGGTGGTTCTCCACACGCATCCCAAGTTTTTACCCAAGGAGGTGTTGGAGTTTCATTTAAATCAGCCTCTAATGCTGCCTACATACTTTCCAACGTTCAGAACAAAGAGGAGTGCACACTCGACTCTCTGGACGTTAAAATAGCCCTCACATCCTACCTCGATAGAACTAAGCACTTTTAACGCTCTATACAGTTCTTCATTTCCTTTCAACCTAATTGGTTGGGTCAGCCTATTACAATCAAATGCATGTCTGCATAGATTGTCAGTTGCCTCTGTCACTGCTAATCTTCTTAGACATAAAGTCTCCACCACTCATTCACACTAGTGGGACTATGCCAGATGCGCTAGGACTGAGTGGGAACCAAAAATCTTTGGGAGGGCTGGTACCAAGGTAGAACCCTGCATGTGCTGTGCTGCAAGACTGTCTTGTGCCATATAGGCTACCTCAGCATCGACCCTCCAGCCGCCTCAGTTCCTTTTTTCCTGCCGTTGACTGTGCTTCAGTGACAGTGTCGCTCGCCGGCCCACCGGGAGTCAAATATTTACACCTGTACGATAGCAGCATAGTTGTTCAATATTTATTTAGTCTTGGTATATTTTTATTTATTTATTTTAAAAAAAAGTTTTTCTTTCGTCTCAACCATGAATGGGGCCAGTCACGGTAGGGAGACTTCACATGAAAGCTGTTTCAGCAGCAGGGCTAGGTCCAGTCCGCTGCCCTCTATAGAGGGGGGGAGGGTCTGACTATGGGCAGTCTGGTACTTGGGAAGAAGGGTGGGCCTCCTGAAAGCACAAAAAGAAGTGGGCCTGTTCTCAATCTTCGTCGGGGACCCAGCACTGCTCGGCCTTGATTTCTTCTTTGTCGCATTGGTCGAAGAAGTAGCAGTACCATTCAAGGTCACCCTCTGGTATGTCTGCACGAAGATCATCAGTAGCTGGGGACAGGAGGCTGACCCGACTCCAGTTCCCAAACTCTCAGTTCCCGGTGACCATCATCCTCAACTCCGGTGTCCTTACCCACCCCCGGGGGGTCCTCCGGTGAGCAATTTCATCATTGGGCCACTCTTATGGAGCAGTGGGTTTGGCAATTGTCCTGACTTCCTGTGCCTGTGGAGCCAACCCCCTGATCCTTTGGGTCTGGGGGTTTTTGGATCCACAGGCGGGGCAGTTGGGTCAACCTAGTCATGTGGCACCTTCTTTGGTGCCGTTGACACTGTACCCTTTTGCTTTTCCCCCCTCACATGGCTGCGGCGCAGGGGCCAGCATAGGTACTACCTTCTCCTACTCATGTTGTCAGATCATCAGCCTTGGGTGCCCCTGGGTTGGAGCTGGGGTCTCTAAGCGCTTGCCCGGCGCTGGTTGCAGTGCCAGCTTTGACTCCGGTTTCAGCACCGCGTCTGGTGCCAACACTGTTTTCTACGCCAGTGCCACCATGGGTGCCGGGATTTTCAACTCCACATTCGAGGAGCACCTCCTCCTGCTGTCTTTCCTTTCTTTCCTTTATATACTATCCCTCCTGCGCTAGTAAGAGATAATGTTGAACCTGATCCTGATCTGTAGTTAGGAGACAACTTTGATGAAGATTCATCCTTTGGAGTTGAAAGTAAGCCCTCTACTTCAGCAGAGCCTTTGGTCGAGGATAAATCCTTTAAGTCTTTCCTGAAGAATATGAATTCCACCCTCTCTCTCCAGATTTCTGAGGTTGATCCTGGGAAGCTGTTGCACCTTCAATATCTGCATGTCCTGGAAATCCCTATGGAGGTGACACCTCCGGTACAGCCCTCTTTGGAGACTCTTTCACAAATGGTGTGGGTCAGTCTGGCACTTATTCCTTCTGTGGCTAAGTCCATAGACAGAAAATACACTCCCCTTAAGCATAGACCAATCCTGGCCTCTCAAGCCTTTGCAGATGCCATAGTAATCTTGGTAGAAAATGACAAAGCTGTTCTCCCTCAGGAGTCTATGGCTCGCCCAGTAAATAAAGAATCCCATAATACTGACACTTTAGGGAAGCGAGTGTTTGCTGCTGCTACCCTAGGAATGCATATTGCTAGCTACCAGGGCAATTTCTCACAATATGAGTATACCCTCTGGTACTCACTAAAAGCCAACCTGGAAACTCCTCCGGAGTCGGACGTTAGTTCAGAGCTTCTCCAGACTATCACTAGAGGCATTGAGTCCAATAATCAGCAACATAAGGCTGCTATAGACACCTTTGACACTGCCTTGAGGGCAGCAACAGCTGGGATATGCACCTGGGGTTACTCATGGTTACGGATGTCGGGGTTCACAAATGGTGCTTAGCAGAGTGTCATGAATTTTCCGTTTGATGGAGTTTACCTGTTTGGCCCACAAGTGGTGCAGGCACTGGAGGCCACACAGAAAACTAGGACTGCTATTAAGATGGCCAGACCGGCCCCTGCTGCCCCTCAATGGGGCAGAAACCACCGGTAGTTCCATAACCGTCAGTCCTTTCATGGTAAAGGTAGAGGTGGTTTTCACAAGAACCAAGCCCCCCAGCTGCAAAAGAAAATGCAGCAAAAGGCACAGGGCCCAAAGGCGCCTAGTGCCACCCTCTGAAGATCCGGCCCAGGTCCCAGCTCAGCTGTCCAAGGGGGACTCGTCTTCGGCAGTAGGGGGGGTGTCTGACTCAGATTTACAACAAGTGGAAGTCAGTCACATTGGACAAATGGATCATCAGGATAATCTGCAAGGGTTACTCTCTGAATTTTTCAGATACTCCTCTAGATCATCCACCCAAACGGCAGCCCAGACTGTCTATCAGTCAGTCAGACCTCCTTGCTTCCGAGATTCAGGGCATTCTGAACAACAGGGCAGTAGAAGTAGTTCCACAGGAGGAATGGGACACAGGTTTCTACTTCCTTTACTTCCTAGTTCCAAAGAAAACAGGTGGTATGCATCCTATTCTAGACCTAAGGAAGTTAAACAAATTCCTTTTCAAAGAGAAGTTCAAAATGATATCGCTCTGTATGCTTCTACCTCTGATTCATCAAAATGATTGGCTGGCCTCCCTAGACATGCAGGATGCCTACCAACATGTTCCCATGCACCCAAGCCACCACAAGTATCTCTGATTTATGGCTCTGGGTCAGCACTACCAATTCAGAGTCCTGCCCTTCGGATTGTCCTCAGCGCCTCAAGTCTTTACAAAGTGCTTTGCAGTACTCGTGGCGCAGCTCAGGAAACTCAGAATTCAAGTGTTCCCGTATCTGGCTGACTGGCCCTAGCAAACTCTTCCAGACAAGGGATGCAGGAAGCAGTGGCCATGGCTTCCAAGTTCCTCACATCCATGGGAGTTCTGTTGGATCCGGAAAAATCGCAGCTGCAGCCCTCCCAACAACTGCTCTTCATAGGAGCTCTCCTGGACACCTCCAGAGCAAGGGCCTTCCTTCCAGAGGACAGGAGAAATGATGTCCTCCAGATGGCTGGCTTCAACAAGGACAGTGACTCGGTTCAAGCTCTCTGGATGCAGTAGATGCTGGGTCTCATGGCATCATCGGTGTTCACGGTGCCTCTGGCTCGCCTTCACATGAGAACCACTCAGTGGATGCTCAGTACTCAGTGGTCCCCGACCACACATCCACAGTCCTTTCACATCAAGTTGCTGGAACCCCTAAGGAGGTCACTCACCTGATGGACTCAGGAGGTCAGCCTTCTTTAAGACTTTCCCTTTGCCCCACTAGAGACACAGATCACCATTGCCACAGATGCATCTCTAATCAGCTGGGGGGCTCACTGTCAGGATCTCCACACCCAGGGTCTGTGGAGTCAGGATGTGTCTCAACTACACATAAATGTCCTGGAAATGAGAGCTGTCCTGTATGCTGTCTGAGTCCTGTTGCTAAGTAATTCTCCTTCAGACAGACAACAAGGCAGTGATGTACTGCATCAACAAGCAGGGTGGAGCACACTCTTACCCTCTGTGCATGGAACCAATGAGAGTGTGGGAATGGTGCCTGGAACATGAAGCCCTGATCCAGGCAGTCTACCTGCCTGGAGTCCAGAATGATCTAGCAGATTACCTCAGCAGAATGGAGGTGGATCCGCACTAGTGGTCTCTCAACTCAAACGTTGTGCAATTGCTCTTCAAAGAGTGGGGCACACCAGACCTGGACCTTTTTGCATCCCCACTCAATGCAAAACTGCCTCTATTCTGCTCCAGAAATCCAGAACCTGGCATTTTCTGTCAGGATGCATTCAGACTGCAGTGAACAAGATGCTTTCTGTATGCATTTCCTCCTCTTCCATTAATTCAGAGGGTGCTGCTCAAGCTGGAAGCACAGGGAGGCAGAATGATCTTCATCACCACCTACTGGCCTCATCAGATTTGGTTTCTGTTAATCAACAGATTTTCAGAAGTTCCACCAAGACAACTACCACTTAAAATGGATCTTCTGACCCAGGGCCCAGTGGTCCATTCCAGCCTGAGGTCCCTTCAGCTCCACACCTGGCTCCTGAGGAGATAGAAGTGGGTAGATTTGACATCTCCCATGGAGTCTCAGACATTCTCCTAGCAGCACGCAAGCCATCCACTAGGAAGACTTATATGACGAAGTGGAAACATTTCTCTATCTGGTGTGCAAAGTCCTCCCTGGCCCCCTTTTCTTGCCCACCAAACAAGGTCTTGGAGTATCTGCTAGACCTGTCAAATACAGGGCTGCAATACTCGACATTGGAGGTACATCTGTGTGTGATTTCGGCTTACCATGAGCCTATCCACAATGTGTCAGTGGCTCAGCTGTCCTTGGTTAAAAGGTTTCTTAAAGGTATCCTCCACACTAGGCCACTGGTCAGGAGACCAGTATCCACTTGGGATATCAACCTTGTGCTAGACATGCTCACTCGTAAACCTTTCGAGCCTCTAGCAACCTGCGAGTTGAAGTACCTGACCTGGAAGGCTGCCTTCCTTGTCACTATTATGTCCGCTCGCAGTGTCCGAAATACATGCCCTGGTCACAGACCCTCCGTATACAGTATTTCACTAGGACGAGGTGGTTCTCAGAACTCACCTTAAATTTCTTACAAAAGTAGTCTCAGGATTACACATGAACCAGCTCTTGGTCCTTCCAATCTACTTTGCCAACTTCCAGAATGAAGGGGAACGTACCCTACATTCTCTGGATGTAAAAAGAGTTTTGTGGTTCTATATTGACAGAACAAAAGAGATCTGCAAATCCAAGCAACTCTTTGTCTCGTTCAGCATGGCCCAGCTGGGTCAGCCTGTTGCCATCAGGTGTATTTTGGCATGGCTAGTGGCTTGTCTCCGCCATTGCTACTCGATGGTGCAGGTCAAACTGTAAGGCAGGGTGTACACCCACTCTGCTAGAGTGGGTCACAGCATCTCTGGCAGAATGAAACATGCCCATTGCAGACATCTGCAATGCAGCTACTTGGAGCTCTGTGCACACCTTTGTAAAGCACTACGTCCTGGATGTCCATGCCAGACAGCATCTGTCCTTTGGCAGGACAATCCCCAATGGACTTCTGTCATGAGTGAGCTCCTTTCTCTTTTGCCACCCTCTCGGGGGATTATTTTGGCTCGGTACTCTCCCACTAGTGTGAATGAGTGGTGGAGACTTTATGTCCAGTAAAATATAAGAAATTACATACCTACCGAAATTCTTGATCTTCTTGGACAGAGTCTCCACCTCTCATTCACACGCCCACCCACCATCCCCCGAGCTCACTTACCTTGTTTTTGGTCTTCATTCCCTCGTTGGCTGGGCTGTGAAGACACGGTTGTATTGACCCATCTTATATAGAAACATAGAATTTGTTGGCAGATAAGGACCGCTTGGCCCACCCAGTCTGCCCATTTTCCTACCTACTGGATAAGCTGCAGATCCTAGTTAACCAGCAGCCTACTTCTTCCTACCCCCACCCCCTAGAATTGCCTTATGACAGTCCCATGCATGCTTGAATTCCACCACTGATTATGACTCCACAACCTCCTCCGGAAGGCTGCTCCATGCATCCACAACCCTCTGTAGAAAAATACTTAAATTACCTCTGAGCTGCCCTCTATCTTCTTCAAATTGTGCCTCTTGTTCTTGCACACCTCTTTTTGAAAGATGCTACCCTCTTGGACTTTGTTGATTCCCTTGAGGTACTTGAAAGTTTCTATCATGTCCCTCTCCCTCCTTTCCTCGAGGCTATACATATTAAGCTCCTTTCGTCTCTCATATGTCTTCCGTACAGACCCTGCACCTTTTTAGTTGCCCTCCTCTGGACAGCTTCCATCCTGTCTATGTCTTTGCGGAGATTGGGTCTCCAGAACTGCACACAGTACTCCAGATGGGGTCTCACCAGCTGTCTGTACAGAGGGATAATAACTTCCTGTTTTCTACTGGTGATGCCTCTCCCTATGCATCCCAGTATCCCCCCAGCCCTCCTTGCTGCCCTCTCATTGCTTGCCCACCTTTAGGTCATCTGATATGACTACCCCCAGGTCCCTTTCCATTTTTGTTGTTGTTAGTATCTCACCCCCCATTGTGTACTCTTCCCCTGGGTTTTTGTTTCCCAGGTGCATTACCTTGTACTTCTTAGCATTGAATCTAAGCTGCCATACATTTGACCATTCCTCTAACCTTGCCAAGTCCCTTCTCATCCTTTCCACCCCACCCTGTGCATCAACTCTGTTGCAGATCTTTGTGTCATCTGCAAAGAGACATACTTTTCCTTTCAGTCCTTCTGCAATGTTGCTTATAAAGACATTGAAGAGGACCGGTCCTAATACTGAACCCTGCGGTACCCCACTGGTAACCTTCCTTTCTTCTGAGTGGACTCCATTTACTATTACTCTCTGTGTCCTATTCTCTAGCCAATTCTTTACCCAGGCTGTCATCTTGGGACCCACTCCCAAGCTGGCTAACTTGTATATTAATCTTTTGTGTGGGACTGTGTCATTCGTGTTATACAGGTCATTCGGACTATCTGAGGTCCACTAAGGAGGCAGTATAGTGCAGTGGTTTAAGGCTCTGAGCTGCAAACCCGGAGACCTGCATTTGAATCCCACAGCCCCCACTTGCATACTGTGTGACCCTGAGCAAGTCATTTAACTTCCTTGTGCTTCCAGGTCTCACCTGTAAACAAGCTTTCTGCTTAGTGTGTCTCTCCTGGTACAAAACAAAACAAAACAAAAACATGGTTAGTTTCACTAGGTTAGTTTATGCTGTACCTCCTCGGTAGAAAAGGTACTGAGGTGGTTGGAGGGTTGATGCAGAGGTAGCCTATATGGTGCAAGCCAGTCTCGCGGTGCCACGCATGTGCGGTCCTACCTTGGCGCCATCCCTCTCAAAGATTTTTGGCTCCTGTTCAGTCCTAGCGCCTCCAGCGTAGTCCCACTAGTGTGAATGAGTGGTAGAGACTTCGTCCAGGAAGATCAAGAATTACGGTAGGTATGTAATTTTCATTGCTATGATGCAGGTCAAACTGGAGGGCCAAGTTCATGCCCATTCTACCAGAGTGATTGCGATGTCCTTGGCAGACGTTTGCTTTGTACCTATCACTGATATTTGCAGAGCTGCCACTTGGAGCACAGTGCATACCTTTGTCAAGCACTATGCCCTGGGTGTCTATTTTATTTATTTATTGAAAGTGTTTTACCAGGAAAGGCACACTGAGCAAAAAGATGCTGTCTCACGGTGCGACCTGGGGGGGGGGGGATTACAGAGGAGGCAGGTATACATACAAAAGTTGAATTTACAGTAGCACAATATGGAAAATGAACATAGTTGGGAAGGATACATTTGAACAAATTACATAGGCAATGCCGTTCAGCACGGCACAGGCTCAGCAAGTACAGGTTATACAATTTGTGGTTAACCAACTAGGTAGGAACAGTACGGAACAAGAACGTAAGGGGATGGTATACAAAACAAGGGTACACATCGAGGCAAAACATGAAATACATAAGTGCCCGTAACAGAACAGAAGTAGTAATACAGAACTTGAGTGCCAGTCTATGCCAGGCAGCATGCCTCCTTTGGCAGGATAGTCCTTAGACTTCTGTCCTGAGTGAGCTCCAGTTACTATCACCCTGACAGGGGGACTTTCATCTGAGCTTGGTACTCTAACTCATTGGTGTGGATCAATGGTGAAAACTTGATTCCAGGAAGATATTAAAATTATGTACTCACTGTAATTCTTGATCTTCCAGGAATATCTTCACCATTGATTCACACCCACCCTCCAGCCTCAAGGCTCACTCTTTTTGTTCATTGGTCTTCCCCCCATTGTTTTGAGTTTGGGTTGTGAAGAGAATGCTTTCTTTGTTGCTGACCCTTCTTTCATGGGTCACAAGGTCTATCTTACACCCCTACATTAAGTGCATTAGGGCCAGTGCCGAGGTAAGTCATGCAGCGCGAGCTAGTCTCATAGTGCCACGCATGCTTGGCGCCAGCCCTCCTGAACATTTCTGGCTCCTGCAGGGACCTATTGCCTCCGGCTCAGAACCCATTGGTGTGAATCAATGTTGAAGATATTCCTAGAAGATGAATAATTACAGTGAGTATGTAATTTTAATTTCTATTGCCAATTCCTTGAGCACCCTCTTCATATCTGACTAGCTCTTCAGTCAGTCTTCCATCATGTGGCATGGGGTTTGGTTTTTCCAGGAGACTATAATTCTTTCCAGTTTGGTATATTTTATATACTGTGCCATCTCAGTTGCAAGGGTGTTCCAGTTCTGGGCATCTCCTGTTGCTTTTCTGCCACAGACACATGCTTCAGGGCTGCTGTCTTTTAAGATTACTATCCATCTGCTGTCTGGGTAGTGTTTTGAGGCTCTGGTTCCATATAGAACTATCCTTTAGGGCAACTAGTGTGCCCTTTCTCCTTTATTCAGTGGTTGGTAATATAGTTTTATTTTGTTGTTTCTTCATATTTCCTGTATCATTTCCCTATCCCTTTGGGCTAGGAAAATGCTTAGCCCTCTCTTATTTTCCCTGCCTTGTTTCTCTTCTGGAGAACAGAACTCTGGTTAGTGAGGGAGTCACCAATGGTTATTGGCTGGGCAGCACCACCACGTGGAGTGTGTGCAGGCACCATGCCCAGTGGCTGTGGCCAGACCCCTGGAACAAGCTTTGCTTTTAGGGGTCCTAGTGCCTCCAGACCACATGCAAAAATGGTAATCAATGGTGAAAATATTCTGGAAGATCGACAGATTTTCCAAGAACCAGTCTTCTCCTCAGGTTCCCACTAATGGGTCTGTGCCAGAGGTGCTATGACCCCACGGGAGCAAGAACTTCTCTGTAAGGCTGGCAGTGCAAGTAGACTCTGTGCACGCATCACCATATACACCCACTGATATACAGGGCACCAGCCCCCAACCACTTCAGTGCCTTTTTTCCTTGCCATTGAGTGTGCTCTCCATGTCAGGGCCAGAACTTCACTGTCTATATGACAGTGTTAGTTTAAAATACACTAGAGTTTGTTGTTTTTGTTTGTTTATTTAGCTCTCTGAGATGTGCTCTGAGTACTGCAAAGCGCTTTGTAATGACGTGTGGTGTTGAGGAAAGCTCAAAGGGTATACACCTTAGAGAGCTAGGACTCCAAGTCTTCCCATATCTGGACACCTGGCTACTTCAGTCCTGTTAAGACTGGAGACAGAGCAGGCAGTAACCACTACCTCTCGTTTCTTAGTATCCATGGGCACTACCTCTCAATTCCTATCATCCATGGAAGTTCCACTGAGCCTGTCAAAGTCATAGCCAGAACCCTTCCAGGAACTGCTGTTCATAAGAACTATTCTGGACACAATTTGTCCCAGACAGCAGCCTATGGGCAATCTTGCAGATGGTATGCTACATTATGGAACTCAAGACTGTGCTAGCCCACTCCATGCAATGCATACTGGGTCTTAGTGCCTACTCAGTGTTCACAGTGCCTGTACACAGTGGTCACAGGCATTGCCCCTTGATGTGGTGGTCAATAGAGAACAACCTCCTCCAGGGCTTCCCCTTCTCCCCACCTGAACCAGAGGTGACTCTTTAACATGGGTGCCTCCCTGCTGAAATGGGGAGCCCAATGCCTGGGTATCCAGACACAGAGTGTCTGGGACTAGTCAGAAACACATCCCCACATCAGTGTGCTGGAGATGCATGCAGATCTTAGCTAGACCAGTCTTCACCATTCATTACTGGTGGGTTCTAGCCCAAGCTGCTGAACCCCAAGGGAGCATATAGCTGTAAGAATTTTTAGAGGTGGAGAGCTGACCTCAGGGCAGCACCATCCTCGAACACATAATAGAACGTAGCACTTGTGGACTGGCCAGTAACCATACGTCAACTCCCCCACCTCCTCAGTTCTGTTCTTCCTGCCATCAAAGTTGGATGACATGGGAGTGGAGCCTCTTCTCACATATTCTGCTGCCAGTTCTGCCACCAATGACGAATTCACCCAATGCCTTTTCCCTGTTCAGCACCAAGGATTCTGAATCCTGGTAAAAACTTTCCTTTAATTTTATTTATTTTATTATTTTCTGTGGTACAGCGTCCAGAGCTTTTTCTTTGTTTTGTTTTAGTTCACCGTTGTGGCCATGTCCGGTTCAGGGCCTAATAAATCGAAGGTGGGACATGCCCCCATTCGTCTGTGCTCCTGTGGCCAGTTGATTTCCATAATGGGCAGTCATGACCATTGTCTGACCTGCCTGGATCCCCATCATGACATGAACAACTGCAGTACTGGTTTCTCCATGGACTGCCGGGTCCTCGAGTCGTGCATGCTAAAGGTGGGTCATAAGCCTCCCACCTTCAGAGGATGATATCGCTCTCATGAATCCAGAGCCAGGTTTCTGGGCCCTTCCCCCAGGTCTCCCTCCAGTACTATACTTGCCGAAGGGAAGCCAGCCTTCACTGTCCCTGGTCTCGGTGAGATGGTAGACCCACATTAGGGGTTGGTGGGACACTCTGCCTCCTCAAGGGGGCCAGCTGAATACCCTTCACAGTCCGTTTCCCTCTCAGGGGTAAGGACACCCCTGGTGTTGCTGTCGCAGCTATACTTTGCGCCCAAGTAGATGGAGCCCTCAGTGCTGCCTTCCAACACTGCCTCAGCTTTCAATGCCATCTTTGGTATCAGTGAGTGGAGTGATGCCAGTATTGGTGCTGGGTCTCCCTCCTGTGCCATTCCCGGTGCCGGAGGAAGAGTCTGAGAGGTGGCTTCTTTAGTGATCTCCCTGGTTTACTCTTCTTCTTTAGAGGAAGATTGAGATGATCCTGATTGGATGCCTGACTCCCCAGAGCACTGAGATTCTCCTCTGCCCAGCTCTAGGCCTGGGGTCTTCCTCCAGTGCCGCTTGCAGTGCCGGATTTATTGCTGGCACTATTTCTGGCACCAAAGAGGGGGTCGGTTCTGGGGACAGTGCTGGGCCTAAGTCCAGTGCCGATTCCGGTGCTGGGCCCAATGTCAGCGTCATCTGCAGTGCTGTTTCGGGTTCCAGAATTGTGACAGGGTCCAAGGTGGTTTCCAGCACTGCTTCAGGTGTGTGGGGATGCCTTGGATCCTCAGACTTCAGGTTCAGAGGGTCCTCCAAGGAGCAGGTCCCTTTCTGGAGGGGTGGGGGTCAGGAGGTTAAGGAAGGCACGGAGGCTTCTTTCCAGAGTGGCTGGTGACTCTGGGAGGAGTCAAAGTTCTGATCCCTCCCTCCTCTCCTCTTTTGCTTCGGTGGGGTCTGCAGTTGGCAGGGTCAGGGGTCACATGCAGGGGACAGTACAGCTCCATTCTCCCAATTTGGGGGATTCTTCCCAAGGGCACCACCATGGTCATCTCTGTCAGGTTGGGCATCCTCCGGTGGGCCAGGTCAGCAACCCCCTTCTAAGGAGGTGTCCCCTTGCAGCCCTTGCAGAGGGCCAGCTCTGTCCAGACAGAGACTTTCTTCTCCTCCTCTCCCTCTGCCACCTCCTTCCCCTCTTCCAGGTCTCTTTGGCTCTATGAAACCTGTGGCACGTGGACAGCTGGTTCTGATTTCAATATGATATTTTTCTGCAATATAAAATATGTAAGGAAGTGTCTGTCAGGAGAAAATGCTGTCTTGCTGAAATTGACACGTCAAACCCCCCCAGGGATAAGTTCAAAGGACAGGAGGTAGGTTAAACTGCAGATATCTTAACTGCAATTAGTTTGTTAAGTTTTCTTTGAAGCCCAGGAAATAAAATATCCATTCATGACGTCCTCAGGGAAATCCTTTGATTTGCACTAGGCGTCATGAAGGAAGGAGAAAATGCATGTGTTGGGGTGTCTCCCAAGATAGCCAGTAATTACATCAAGGAGTCTTTGATGTCTGTGGGAAACAGATCGCAGACTGGTTCAAGAAGTCCAATATGCATATGTTGGGGGTGTCATCTAAGGAAACCAGAATTACATCAAAGAGGCTTTGATGTCAGTGTGAAGCAGATCACAGACCGGTTTTGACAGGTCACGTGGAGAAAGGAGACGCATTGGTCACCTATTTTGTTAAAATATCTTATTAGGACATCCTGTGTTATAAAATATAAATTTTAATACACGAAGGTGGAGTTAGATGACCTCAGAGAGAGAAGGCCGGCTCATGACTGCTTTTAAGATACTGAGCAGACCTTACAGAATGACATTATTATCTGACTGAGAAAAGAGGAACAACAAAGCGCTGAAAGATTAAGAAGTAAGGAGACCTTAGATAAGACCAGCCTGAGTGTATGTATTGTAGGAATTTGCACTTTTAAACCTGTTTTGTTTTTAAGATTGTACATGTTGGGATATCTTGTTCTGCATTTACTGTTTTTCTATTTTACCTATTTTAAAGTAAAGATATATATTTTAAAAACAGAAACTGCCTGGTGTGCCTTGAAACTTCTTTTTATATAAGTGAAGCTTAGATGGTTACAGTTGACACTGTGCAGGAGCTTATTGTGGTACCAAACTGGGAAACAGATAAGAGTTCTCGAGGTCTTGCATAGAGTTCAAAGGGTTCATTTTGTAATACCTGATTAGGTGCCCATAGGCAAAGATAGCTGGCCCCCCAAAGACAGAATTATCTGAGCCTGACAATTGGGTACACTAACAAGAGGTTATCAGTTTGAATCCCTCCAGAACTTGGGGCAAAGGTGACTTGAACCCACAAAACAGACAAGAGGGTTACCTTGTTCTGTTAAACTGTTCATAATTTTGCATTCAGAGGTTGGCACTTTGGGAGTTGAGGGCTGACCTGCTGAGTGGGGTTGTGACAGGGCCCATGACCTGGGAGCAATTCAGAGCATCGTCAGCTACATTCCCCCACTAAGTTGGATCCCTGGTTGAGATTGTCTTTCGATCTGAACCGCCAGCTGCACCAATCTCTGAGTTGAGCTCCTTGACTTCCTTGTCTTCCTCCCTTGAGGAAGAGGACTCCTCCATCCATCTCTTCTCCGGCGCAGATCTCACCAGCTATCAGCGGTTTCTTTCAGGGATGCTGGAGGCGCTCCACCTCTCCCAAATTGCTTCTCACATTCGTGAACATTCATTGAGTGCCTTTCTTGGTAAGTATAGTGCCGACCATCTGGTCATTCCTCCATGGCCTGTCTCCTTTGTGGAGGCCTCGCACAGGTTCTGGGAGTGTCCCTCTGCCACCTCTCCAGCCCCAAGGGACTGCCAGTGCAGGTACTGCATACCCCTTGGGGACTCAAGGTACTATGTACCACCCCTCCTTGGGAATGGATCTCCTGGGTACTCCCAGGCATCATTGCTCAAGGCACGACCACCCCCCAGAGTCAGACTCAGAGGAGTTTGACCACTGGAGTCATAGTGTCTTCTCAGTGGTGCACCTCCTTTTGTGCGTTGCAGTGCACCAGGCCCATCAGGGTGCCTATACTAGGTACCTGTGGACGATGCTGGGCTAACTCCTGGCATCTATGCCTGATTCGGAGGCAACTAAGAAGGCCATCAGTCTTTCTGCCCATGGTCTGAAGCTGGTGAGACACCAAGTAAGGGTGTCTTACAATGCTAATGAGGTGGCCTGCAGACTGGCCGGAACTGCAGTCTGCATTCTGCGGACGGCATGGCTTCACCTATCATGGTTACCACCTTTGGCCCGGTGTAAGGTGATTGCCTCCCCTTTCCAGGGGGCCTGCTTTTCCTCCCACAGGGCGAGACAGGAGCTAGTGAGGCACCTTCCCTCTCCCAGGCATCAAGAGTCCTCATCTTGCCCTAAGCAGTCGCGGGCCTCATCAGGCCATAAGGAGTCCCCACCTCTGTGTGTTCTCCCCCACAAGAAGCTGAGGGATATTTTCCCTCAGGGAGGTGCGAGCACCACTTTGTGGTGCTTGGTACTCACCAACCAGTAATGAATGGTCAAGACTGGTCTAGGTAAGATGAAAATTATGTATCTACTGTAATTCTCGATCTTCCTAGATATCTTCACCATTCATTACTGCAACTTGACATCATTGGTCCGGTCCTGGCGTAAATAGTCTGGTGCTCCTTGGAGTTAGGCAAGTTTCCCTGCTCCTTGAAAGAAGCAGTGGTGACTCCTCTTTTGAAGAAAGCTTCCTTGGACCCAGACTGTTTTTCAAACTACCGGCCTATCTCTAACCTCCCCTTTATTGGGAAGGTTATTGAGAAGGTCGTAGCGGTTCAACTGGATGACCGTTTGACCATCCATAATGTCTATGAATCCTTCCAGTCTGGCTTCCGGAAAAGACATAGCACCGAGACTGCACTGGTTCAGGTGTTAAATGATCTTCTGATGGCGAGGGATCAGAAGAGACGCTCCATTCTGGTTCTTCTTGATCTCTCTGCAGCCTTTGACACTGTAGACCACATGGTGTTACTAGCTCGCCTGGGGCAAATCTGTGGAATGTCTGGAACCGTTTTACAATGGTTCACGTCATTCCTCACCGGGAGATCACAAAGAGTTGTGTCAGGGAATTTTTCCTCTGACCCAATTTCTTTGTTGTGTGGAGTGCCCCAGGGTTCTGTGCTGTCTTCCATGTTGTTTGCAGTGTATATGCTGCCCCTCGGAGGTATCATTAGACAATATGGGCTGAGGTTTCACTGCTATGCTGATGATACCCAGCTCTATCTGTCTTTTGCACCCAACCAGGATGGAGCTCTCTCAGTGTTTAACAACTGTCTGGGGGAGATCCAAGACTGGATGGATTCTAGTTGGCTAAAGTTGAACTCGGAGAAAACAGAGGTGCTGGTAGTGGACCCAGGAAGTTCGGATTGTGAGGCGGTATTGGTGCACCATCTGGAATTTTCCTTGGTGGAGTATCTCTCCCGTCCTCAGAATGGGTGCGTAACCTTGGGTTTATTCTTGATGACAGGCTGACTCTTATAGCTCAGGTGTCAGCCGTTGTCAAGACTTCCTTTTATCATCTTAGGAACATTGCCAGGGTTAGGCACCTTGTTCCGTCCGACTCCCTGCCTACTTTGGTTCACGCTTTTGTATCTTCACGCTTGGACTATTGCAACGCCCTGTACTTTGGGCTTTCTGAGGTTGAAATCCGTCACCTACGGCTGGTGCAGAACGTTGCAGCCCGGGTATTGACTGGGACAAGTAGGTCCTGTCATATCACTCCTGCTGCGTTAACTGCACTGGCTTCCTGCGCGGTGTATGGATCACCTTAAAGTCATTTTATTGACTTTCAAAGCCCTTTCACGATCAGGGTCCAGCCTATCTGAAAGACCTCCTGGTTCCTTACTGCCCCGACCGATCTCTCCGCTCGGCTGACATGGGGTTGTTAGAGATCCCAAGAGTGAGTTTAAAATCCTCCGGCAGCAGAGCATTTTCATATGCTGCACCCACTCTTTGGAACTCTCTACCATGTCGGTTACGGCAGTGCACCTCCGTGGAGCTCTTTAAGAGAGACTTGAAAACTTATTTATGGAATATGGCTTTTTTAGATGATTAAGCTATTTATTAATGTATGGATTTTATTATAAATATTTTATTTTGTTGATATGTTGATTTTTATGGATACGTTCTGTTTTTATTCAGTGTTTGAATTGTTTTAATATTGTTCAGCACCTTGATACGTTGAAAGGTGCTATATAAATAAAATTATTATTATTATTAAATTATTATTATTAACTGCTTCCTCCCCCTTTCTCTTTCTCTGTCATTCTTTTTCTCTCTTTCCCATTTCTCTCCACTTGGCCTGCCCAGTGATCTGGGCCTCCCTGTCCAAGACTTCTTAGAGCCCCTGTCTCTCTCTTCCTCTCTGGTTGGCTTTTTACTTCAGTTTACATCCTTTTTTCCTATCCCTTGAGCCTCTTCCCCTCCCTCCTCCCTTCTCCCTTCTCTGTCATTTGTCTATTTCCTCCTCTCTGGTGAGCAGAACGGAGGAGGTTGGGGAGTCAACTTACGGTTACTGGTCAGTCCACGAGCACTACATTCTGTCACATGCTTGGGGATGGCACCACCCCAACGTCAGCTCCCCACCTCTAAAAATTCTTTAATCTATACACTCCCATGGAATACGGCACCTCCGGCTAGAACCCACCAGTAATGAATGGTGAAGATATCTATGAAGATCAAGAATTACAGTAATTTTCATTTCTGCATTGTCTGAAAGTCCTAGTGAACTTTGTCTGCCAATAGACAGTTCTCTTCCAAACAGACAACAAGGTCTGTCATGTACTACATCAACAGGCAAGGAGGAGCACGCTCTTAGCCTCCCTGCAGAGAGGCAATGAGAGTGTGGGAATGGTGCCTGGAATAGGGGATCTTACTTCCAGCAAACTATCTGCCAGAGGTCCAGAACACTCTGACAGATAAATTAAGCTGAACAGAGGCAGATCCTCACAAGTGGTTACTAGCTCCAGACATTGTGAGATCACTATTCAGTGAGTGGGACACCCCAGATGTGGACCTTTTTGCGCTCTCATTCAATGCCAAACTGTCTTGATTCTGCTTCAGAAATCCAGGACATGGTGTTTTCCATCAGGACGCATTCAGACTGCCATGGAAAATCTGTTTCTGTATACAGTACCTCCAACCCCTCTCATCCAGAGAGTGCTCCTCAAATTGGGGGTGCACAGGGGCAAGATGATCCTAGTGGCCTCCTGCTGGCCTCAACATATATAATTTCCTCTGTTAAAGCAACATTCAGTCATCAAACAGAGGGTTCTGTCACTTCAGATGGCCCTATTGCCCAGGGTCAGCTAGTCCATCCCAACCTGCACTCCCTTAGCTGGCCCAGTGGCGCTGAGGGTTGAGGCGCTGGATGCCACACCTCACATCACAATGGCGACCCAGGCTCAGGAGCGAGCTTGGGTTGCCGGAGGTCAGCTGGGGAGGACAGGATAGAGTGTTCAGAGGATAGCTCTCCTCTCCTGGGGAGGGTGAGCTAGTGACTCCCAGTGGAGGCTGGGGTCACACACGCATAGGGTAGTGGCAATGGTGGTTACCCACGAGAGGAGTGCAGGAGCATGCTCACCTCATGCTGGGCATCATTGCACATCTGCTCCTCTGGGGTTTATGATCAATCATGTAAAAGGAAATACCCTGTGATCTGGGAGGGCAATAACATGCCGAGGCAGCCATGCTCACCGTCGGATCTAAACCAATCGGAGTTCCCGATATCCTCTGACCTTCACCCTGCCTGCAGTGTTTCCAGACTGAAGGAGCACCAAGGATGTGGAGATGGCCCTGCCCTGGGGAGGGTATAAACCAGGGGATAGCTGAAGCTAGGAAATGGGGAGTCTGGAGCACTGGGGGGGGGGGACTTATGATGGGGGATCTCAGGCCAGGTGGGGTAAAGCCAAGGGGATGTCCGAGGGAGTTCCCAGAGAGCGGCAACCAGAGGGAAAAAGAAAACCCTGTGCTCCTTTGACCTTCATGTCTGGCTTTGAAAAGTTAGAGGAGAATTGGTTCAAAGTATCTCAGAGGATCTCTGAAGTACTGTTGGCTACATGTAAACCTTCCATTAGGGAGACATACACTGCCAAGTGGAAAAAACTTTCCATCAGGTGCTCCAAAACCTCATGGACCCTTTCAGGTGTCCACCTGAAGAGGTTTTCAAGTACCTACTGGACCTTTCTGATGCTAGCCTGCAGTATTTTATAATTAAGGTCCACCTATATGCTATATCAGCATACCACAAACTTGTAGGTGCCCTCTCTTTGGCACAGCTGCCACTATTTAAGAGGTTCCTCGAGGGTATTCTGTGCCTAAGACCTCCTATTAGGAATTTGGTGGTTCCCTGGGATATCGACCTTGGGCTGGATGTGCTCACTCCCAAGCACTTTGAGCCTATTGCAACTTGTGACATGAAGTTTCTAACTTGGAAAGCAGCATTTTTGGTATCTGTCACCTCTGCAAGCAGAGTATCTGAAATCATTTCCTTCGTCACAGATCCTTTTATACTGTTTTCCATAAAGATGAGGTAGTTCTCCATACGTATCCCAAGTTTCTACATAAGGTGGTGTTGGAGTTTCATCTTAATTGGCCTAAAATCCTGCCTACTTACTTTGCCATCTTCCAGAATGAGGGAGAAAGGACTATCCACTCATTGGATATTAAGAGGTTCCTTTGGTTTTACCTGGATAGGACTAAGGACTACAGATAGTCAGACAGCTCTTGCCTCTTTCAACCCTAATTGAAAAGCACAGCCTGTCACAGACAAGTGCATTTCAGCCCCGATTGTAAACTGCCTTCACCACTGCTTTGCTATGGCTTAGGTTAAACTGGAGGGCAAGGTACATACACACACCACCAGAGCGATTGCCACTTCCCTGGCAGAAATATGCTCTATGCCTATTGGAGAAATTTGCAGAGCTACAACTTGGAGCACAATGAATACCGTTACCAAGCACTGTGCTCTGGATGTCCATGCTAGGGAGCATGCCACCTTTGGCAGGACAATTATTACTAGACTGAGTGATCCCTGAGCCATTGTCCTGTGGACTTTGTTTGACCCTGGAACTCTGACCCATTAGTGGGAACCTATGGAGAAGATTGATTCTTGGATGATCTGAAAATGATGTACTTGCAGTAGCTGTTGATCTTCCTGAGCATCTTCTCTATAGATTACTACACCTACACCATCCCCCAAATGCATTCCATTATTGTTGTGTTGGTCTTCTCCCCTTTGTACTTGGTTTGGGCTGTGAAGACAGTGTGTTACTGGGTTTGGTGGCCATTCTCACAAGGGGCACTAGGGCTATCTTTTGCCCTAAAGTTAAGTGACAAGGTTACTTGTTAGGTTCATGCTGCTGACCTCCTCGGTATAAAAGGTACTGAGGTAGTTGGGAGCTGGCACTGCTGTATGCCAGTGGGTGCATGCTGAGACATGCACATTTGCCCTACTCATGCCGCCAGTCCTCCAGAAAAGTTCTGTCTCCTGTGGGGTCCTAGTGCCTCTGGCACAGACCCATTAGTGGTAGTCTATGGAGAAGATATTCAGGAAGATCAACAGTTAACATACTTTTGGCAATTTTCATTTATGGTGAGTACATAACTTTCATTTTTTGCCAGCCTCTTTTAGCCGTCCCATGCTTTCTTAAAATCTGTCACCAGCTTTAGATGTGGCCTCACCAATGACCCATTGAGGGACAACAGCAGCTCTTTTCTTTTACTGGAAAACCCCCTCCCTGTACATTGCAGCACCTCATTTGCCTTTTTGAGTGCCTTGCTGCAGTAACTCTAAGCCACTGACTTGAGGCTACACTAATGGTGACTCCCAAGTTTCTTTCTTCAGAGGTCAGACTTATTTTTTCACCCCCACCCCAACCAATAACCCATCTTAAGTTTTCCATTACCCATATATATAGTTTTGCACCTGTAGACAATAAACTTCATTTGCCATACCTTGAACCACCCCTGCAACTTTTCTAGGTTCCTGGTCCTATAATGGAGTCTACCCTGCAGTATAGCTGAGTATTATCTGGAAAGAGGAAACTTTTCCCCTTGTTATGTTTCCTCATATAACAGAGGAACATTTTAAACAGTACTGGTCCTAGTACCATTTTCTGTGGTGCCTTACTTGAGGCCTCCCTGACCTCTGAATGTTTTCCATTTACTACCACCCTTTGGGTCCTTCCTTCTTGCCAGTTTTTTACCTACCTTGTTAGCTTTACCCCATCCCTCTTATCTCCCAGTTTCTTGATTTGCCTTCTTTAAATATGAAGTCAAAGGTCTTACTTAAATCTAAATACAGAACAGTTACCTGACCCTGTCCACTGACCTCATTACATAATTAGAAAATTATATCAAGTTAGTCTGGCATGACCTTCCATTCTCAAAGCCATGTTGCCTCCTGTCTAGGAGCCCTTTTGTTTCAAGACATTTCAGCAGTTGCTCCTTGGTAATAGTTTTCAGGAAAAAAGGTCAGCCTATAGTTTCTTGGGTCCTCCGTGTTCCCACTCTTGTGCAGGGGAGGGCAACATATGCCTGTCTCCCATCCCTTGGGACTACCACAGTCTCTAGGGAGTGATTGAATAAGACCGTATGAGGCCCTTCTAGTTCCTGCCTCAGTTTCCTTAGCACTCTGGGGTGTAACATATCTGGTCCTGGAGACTTAGCCACCTTAAGTGTCCTTAGTCCTATCATTACCCTATCTTCCAGTACTGGTCCCAATTTCAGTTCCTCTGCACCCCCATCCTGCCATCCACAGTCTGGGAGTGGGTCCTCTATCTCTACAATGAACATCAAGCAAAATTACTCATTGGGGATGTCATCCTTCTTAACATCCTACTCTACACAAACATTTCCTGATTTTAGCTTCACAATACCCTCCATAGTTTCAGATTTCTCTGATACATGTAAAGAGGGACTTGTCATTTTATTTTATACCCTTGGCTATCCTACAGCTCCATTTCTGCCTTGTGCTTGCTCTCTTCATTTTCATTAAGTATGCCTTTCTGTTTTCCTCAGATTGATCCCCTTGTACCTCTTGAATACAGCTCTGTTTGCCCTGACTTCTTTTCCTACTTCTTGGGGAACCAGAAAGGCTACTTTCTTTTTCATTCTTACCTATTTCAGATAAGTTTTAATAACCTCCAGAAGACTACTTTTAATGAGTTCCCACATTTTCTCCACACCATTTATCCCTTCCACTCTCCTCAGTTTGTCTCAGAGGTTCTTCCCATTCCCCCAAAACCTGCCCTCTTTTTTTTTTTATGCTCCCCCTGTTCTCACGGCTCTCCCCCTCTTTAGGAGACACCTATGGCCTTTTAAGCCCTCGCTCACCTACCAGGTGACCGGAGCAGTCCATCCCCCATGGAGCCGTGGCTGTACCCCCCAGGCAGGTACAGGGCAGGGGCTTCTCACTCCGAAACATCTGCATTCGTCGGGACGCTGTCTCCGGGCCTGGTAAGGGCATTGAGGGTTGGGGCCTGGTGCTCCGTCTACCGGGAGGCCACAAGGCATTTTCCATTTTACTCCTGATGTGCCATGTCCCCGACGTCAAGGCGCTAAGGCGCCGACGTCTGGCACGTCACCCCTTCTTTCTGTATCGGATTTGCTGTACCTCGGGTCTCCACCTGGGGCCAGGCAAGAGCCGAGCTCTGGCACCTCCTCCCCCCGGAGAGGACGAGCGGTCCCTAGGACACTCAAGTCCTCTCCCCCGGCCAGCCCTCCAGCTCCCTGGGCTCATTCCAGAACCTGGGTCTCTGGCGTCGCAAGTGGAAATCCAACCGCTGCGCTGGCGGGCCAGCCCAAACCTGCCCTCTTAAGTCTAAGACCATTGTCTTAGGCTTAGTCCTCCTGTATTCTAGGGCTATGGAGAACCAGACAGAGTTGTGATCACTGGTCCTCAGGGGCTCTCTTACCCTAACTTTTTCCTCCTCTCTGTTGTGGTTTGACAGAACCAGGTCAAGGATGGCCCCTTTTCTTGTGGGTTCATTTACCCACTGTACAAGGAAGTGCTCCTGTAATGAATCTGTAAGGACCTGGCTCCTTGCAGTCGTAGCTGATGATGTTTCCCAGTTCACATCTGGGAAATGAAGATCATTCTTGAAGGTTATAATGCTCCTGATTTGTTGCCATAGCTTCCTGACCCCCTCCTCAGACTGGTTTTGTGGCCTGTAGGCCACTTCCACTCAGTGATTCTTCCCTACTCATGGTTCTCAGCTACGCACTGCAGCAATTAGGCTAATGAGCCATTATTGTGCAAAAGCCTCCTACAAGATCCTCTAGTATACTAAATTAATATCTGGCCTCCTACGAGTGCTCCTTCCTCCCAGCATAAACTTTGATGGCCGATTCCTTTTTGGTGAAAAGAGCCCCCTGAAACTCTTCTTCACCACCTCCACCTGCATGATTGGTAGCAGTTAAGATGGGGCATGTTGGACACCTGAGTCCACTTACACCAGGCTAGCACGGTCAGTTATTGGCCACATCTGTCTGTATAGCTGAGCAGTTTGCTGCAGACCTGTAGCAATGAATGCAGCATTAGTATAGCCAGTAAGAAGGAGCGGAAGCTCATTGGCCTGTGCATAGATTACAGTACCTCCAACTAACAAGGTTAATTTGGTACAAATGGACTCAGCTTCCCCATAAGCTTCTCCCACTCAGTTATTGGCATGGATAGTTGTTAAAGAAATGCATGAATTGGGGTAGGGGACAAAGTCACAAGATGTGTGGAAAACTGATTAAGTGGCAAAACCCAGAGGATGGTATTAAAGTAGAGTTGCTGGAGTCAGAGGAGTCACTAATGGTGTGCCATAGTACTGGTCTTGGGACCAGTCCTCTTCAACATCTTTGTCAGTGACATAAGTGTAGGGGTACAGGGCAAGATATGCTTATTTGCAGATGATACTAAGATATTTGGCTGGGTGGATAGTGAGGGTGTCAGAAAAATGAGAGGACCTGGGTAGATTAGAGAAGTGGTCAAAATATGGCAGTTAAAATTCAACCCCAAAAAGTGCAAGATGTTGCACACAGAGGATACAAATCTGAAAACTGAATATAGAATGGGGAACTGGTAGTATTGTAGTGGAAAGCACTACTGTGAAAAAGAACTTGGTGGTAATCATTTCAGAAAGTTTAAGGACAACTGCATAATGCAGTAGTGCAGTAGAAAGGGCTAATGGGATGTTGGGGTGCACAGAATCCAATCCCCATGGTTCAGCAATGAGAAGTGTAAATGCTATGATGCCAGCTTTAAATGGCAATACTCGTTGAGATGTGGATGTGGTAAAGAATCTGGGCAACACCCTGGACTGCAAGCTGACTCTAGAACGTCACGTGTTAGTTGTCATTCAACGTGGCTTTTACCATCTCTGTAATATTGTGCAAATCAAGCCATTTCTTGTACCTGGGGGCTTGATGATGATAGTACATGCCTTCACTCAGACAGGATTACTGCACTGCTCTAAACTATATATTAATATGTATACTGTTCTGTTTCTCTTACTGTATACAAATGTTATCTCACACTGTTTTGGGCTAGAGGAACACGAAGCAAAGTTGAGCAGTTCTGTCAGTCCAAAACAGCATGAGATAACATTCTTATTCTGTAAGAGAAGCAGGAAAGTATACATATAATTATATTATGAAGCATTGTAACTGACTCCAGCAAGAAAAACACGTAACTCAGACAACTGAATTTTACCTAAACTGATTAAACGTATTTTTCTGTTGTCGCTCCCCACCACCACTGAATGACTTGGCATTATGGTACATTCCAGCAGCTCATCTGATGTGTTGTGCCATTTACATGGCATTTATTGGCAGGAAATCAAGTGCAACTGGGTTGAGTTGAATTCCATCTTTCTGATTGCTAGATGTTTAATTTGGATGGCTAAAGAGGCTACCATTATGTTTCAGAATGAGTGCAGTTTCACTTTGTATGATTGTTGCCTAACAGCTGATGTCTCCATGATGATTGTGACAAGATGAGTGTGAGAAGGCAGCATCACCATGGTGGGAATCAACTGTATGGAGCAGCGTGAGGCAACAATTGTACGCTTCATAAGAAGTACAGTAGTACTGTGCTGTGACAGTTACAGTGCTTTATAATTTGATCCTGAAGTTTGCCGTGCTGCCTACAGTTGGTCAAGAATGCTGCAGCCCAGCTCGTGGTCGGAACACCTCAAAATGAGCACATAATGCCTGTGCGGCATAGTTGGCACTGGCTGCCATTTCGGTGGCATATCAGTTTTCAAGATATGCTTGATTACACACAAGGCCATACATGATCTCAGTCCTGACTACCTGAGAGAACTCCTGCTTTCCTCACACCACTTTGTGCCCTCTCCCTCCATAAATGTAGGCCTTATGGTAGTTCCTTCTTCACAACTAAAGTTCTTGTGTGACAGAGCTTTAGAGGCTGAAGCTCCTGTCTTATGGAACTCCCTTCCATGTAGCATTCACTCGGCCCACACAGTGGATGCCTTCAAGGGAGACCTAAAAACTCATATTTCCAGCTGCCTAACACTTATATTTATTTGTTACATTTATTAATCGTTTATTTGGTATGTAATGCATTTTATTGTGTTATTCTCTTTGCAGGGTGCTCTTAACCATATAGATTGGGTGCCATACAAATAAAAATTGCCTTGCCTTGCTTTGCCATAGGTAGGGGGGATCAGAAGAAGGAGAATGGATGTGCTGCTAGCACAGTGTAGGTCACTGGTTTGTCCTCACCTGGAATACTGTGTACTGTTTCAGAGACTACATTTTATGAAGGACAGGGACAGGATGGAGGCAATACAAAGGAGGGTAACAAAAATGATCCAGGGACAATAGGAAAAGACTTTCATAGAGAGGTTGGCAGATATAAACATGTGCATGCTGGAGGAGAGGAGATGGGGGACATAGAAACATAGACTTTGATGGCAGATAAGGACCACTTGGCCCACCTAGTCTGCCCATTTTCCTACCTACAGGATAAGCTGCAGATCCTAGTTAACCAACAGCCTATTTCTTCCTACCCCCCACTAGAATTGCCTTATGTCTGTCCCATGCATTCTTGAATTCTCCCACAGTTTTAGACCCCACAACCTCCTCAGGAAGGCTGTTCCATGCGTCCACCACCCTCTCTGTGAAAAAATACTTCTTCAGATTGCTCCTGAGCCTTCTCCCCTCTATCTTCAAATTGTGTCCCCTTGTTCTTGCACATCTCTTTTTCTGAAAGATGCTACCCTCCTGGACTTTGCTGATTCCACTGAGGCACTTAAAAGTTTCTATCATGTCTCTCTTCTCCCTCCTTTCCTCAAGGGTATACATATTAATCTCCTTTAGTCTCTCCTCATATGTCTTCTCTTGCAGACCCTGCACCATTTTAGTTGCCCTCTTCTGGACTGCCTCCATCCTGTCTGTGTTCTTGCGGAGACAGGGTCTCCAGAACTGGATGCAGTACTCCAGATGGGGTCTCACCAACTGTCTGTACAGTGGGATAACAACTTCCTGTTTTCTGCTGGTGATGCCTCTCCCTATACATCCCAGTATCTCCCCATCCCTCCCTACTGCCCTCTCACATTGGTTGCTAACCTTAAGGTCATCAGATATGATTACCCCAGGTCCCTTTCCATTTTTGTTGTTGTTACTACCTCCATCCCCCATTGTGTAATCTTCCCCTGGGTTTTTGTTTCCCAGGTGCATTATTTTGCACTTCTTTGCATTTAATCCAAGCTGCCATACTTCTGACCATTCCTCCAACCTTGCCAAGTCCTTTCTCATCCTTTCCATGCCTCCTTGTGTATCAACCCTGTTACAGATCTTTGTGCTATCTGCAAAGAGGCATGCTTTTCCTTCCAGTTCCTCTACAATGTCACTTATAAAGACATTAAAAAGGACTGGACTCAGTACTGAACCCTGCAGTACTCCACTAGTAACCCCTCTTTCTTCAGAGTGGACTCTATTTACAATTATCTTCTGTGTCCTGTTGTCCAGCCAATGTTTTACCCAGACTACCACCCTGGAACCCACTCCCAGGCTGGTTAATTTGACTATTAATCTTTTGTGTGGGACTGTGTCAAATGCCTTGCTAAAGCCTAGGTAGGCCATGTCCACAGCCCCTCCCTGGTCTACTACTTTGGTCACCTAGTCAAAGAAATCAATTAGATTTGTCTGACAAGACCTTCCCACTGTGAACCCATGCTGCCTTGGGTCCTGTGCCCCACTTGCCTCTAGGTACTCAACAATTCTTTCCTTCAGAAGTGATTCCACCACTTTCCCTACCACAGAGGTCAAATTGACAGGTCTCTAGTTTCCTGCCTCTGTCTTGCTCCCACTTTTGTGAAGGGGAATCACATCCACCTCCCTCCAGTCTTCAGGTACCACACCATCCTCCCATGATTTGTTAAAAAGGGTAGCCAGTGGTGTCACTAGTTCTCCCCTTAATTCTTTTAGAATTATGCGGTGAATTCCATCAGGCCCCATTGCTTTGTCCACCTTCTGTTTTAGGAGTTCTTTCAGAACCCTTTCTTCTGTGAAAGGACTGGGATCTACCCCCCATCCAGAGTGCTGCTGTTAATTGGATTAGGCACCTCCCCCTCCTCCTGTTTTGTGAATACTGAGCAGAAGTATTCGTTCACTATCCCTGCTTTTTCACTGTCCCTCTCTGCCCACCCACCATCTATTCTATTTAGCCTCACTATCCCTCCCTCACTGTCCCTCCCTTTGTTTTTCTACACTCCCTAATGTACCTATAAAAGGTTTTATCCCCCTTCTTAACCGAGTTGGCTATTTTTTCCTCAGTTTGGGCCTTTGCTATTCTGACTTCCCTCCCTGCTTCCTTCTGCCTTAACTGGTACAGTTCTCTGTCCTGCTCCTTCTGTGTTTCCTTATACTTCCTAAATGCTATCTTTTTCTCCCTAACCTTTCCCGCCACCTCTTTTGAGAACCATAGTGGCTTTTTCTTTCATTTTGATCTGTTTATTTGCTTCACACAAAGGCTTGTTGCCTCTGTGATGGCAGTTTTGATGTTTCCCCATTGTTGCTCCACCTCTCTTTCTAGCCTGTTTGCTAGTGCTTTTCTAAGGCACTCTCCCATCTTGCCAAAGTCAGCCCTCCTGAATTCCAATACCATCACTTTTATATGGCTTGACTTTGTAGCTGAGTTTATCGTGAACCACACTGTTTGGTGGTCACTTGTTCCCAGATGGCTACCCACTTCTAGATCTGATATCCTCTCACTGTCCCCATTTGAGAGTACAAGGTCTAAGATTGCTCCCTCATGAGTGGGTTCCAAAACTAGCTGTCTGAAGCATGCCACCTGTAGGGCATCAAAAATGGCCCTGCTCTTGGATGTGTTTGCAGCAAAGGTGCTTCAGTTAACATCTGGCATATTCAGGTCCCCCATCAACAGCATCTCCCCTTTCTCTGCCAACCTAAGGATGCCTTCCATCATATCCTTGTCCATTCCCTCCCCCTGACATGGGAGTCTGTATACAACTCCTGTGCGGATTGTGATTCCATTTCCAGTCTCCAGGGTGACCCACAATGCCTCCTCTCCTCCCTGTTTACTCTTTTGTTCCATTGCTTTTATCCCTTCCCTTACATAGAAAGCTACTCCTCCCCCTTTTTTCCCTCCCTGTCTCTCCTGTAGGTTGTGTAGCCTGGTATGTTAACATCCCAGTCATTGTTCTCTGTGTACCGTGTTTCTGTGACTGCTACGATATCCAGGTATCACTCTTCTATCACGGCCACCAGTTCAGGGAGCTTGTTGCCCAGACTACAGGCATTGGTACTCATTTCCCTCCATTTCTTGATGGCCTTACCCCTTTTTGCCACATCCCTGTCCTTATTGCCTTTGTCATTTTCTCCATTTACCCCTGCCCTTCTCTCTCTATCGGCATCATGACTGAAACTGTGGATGGGCGGACACAAAAAGGTCCTGACCCTTATTATCAGGACCAGGATCCATGTCAGAGTCCTGATAAGTTCTAATTAGTTCTGATTTAAGTAAGAACCATAAGAAAATTAATGGTAATACCTAAAGACAATCATAAATGCACCAAAAATGCAAAATAAGGTATTTTTTTTACCTGGATGTGTGCTGTCCAGTGTTCTTACTCCATTGTGTGCTCATCTGCCAGCTACAGAGTACTCATTTGTGTTCCTTACCCTTGTGTGAGATGGAGCATGGTATCACTCTGTTATTCTGTCCAAGTAATTTTGCATATCCCCAGTCTGACCCATCTGTTGACAACTCTCCCCCCCAAAAAAAATATATGCAGTACTCTCAATTTCCCCTCCTATCTTTTGACATCCACACTGCCCCAGTATGTACACCAATGTCCCTCCATCTTTAATCAACCACTCTGCCCCAGTATGCACACCTCTGGACTCATCATTTGCTGCTACCCATCCTGTCCCCAATGAATACCCCTACCGTTTCCTCCCATCTGTGGATATCAGCTATGCCCCAGAATGAATACTCTGTCATCCTGTCTGAGAATGAAAACCCCTGCCCCCATATTGAATACCCTTTTCTCCTTCATCTGGTGATTCCCACCCTGTTCCAATACTGTAGAAATGCTACTTCCCCCTCTTCAAGTCTGTTATACCCACTCTATTCCAGAATGAATTCTCCTTTCCCCAATCTGCCGAAGCCTAGCTGGTCCCAAAAAGAAACACCATAGTCCCTCCTCCTATCTGTTGAGTCCCACGCACCCTGTTCCAGAAGTAAAGGAATACCCCTCCACTCTGCCGATTCCTACCCACGGTTTCCCAAACATAAATGAATCCCCTCTCTAATCTATTGATTCCCACCTACCCTCTCCCAGAAATAAAAGAATACCCCCCCATCTTCTAATTCCTACTCACCCTATGCCAAAAATAAATATATTTCACTCACCCTACCATCTGCTGATACCCAAACACCCAGCCACACCCTGAATGATAGCTGCTGCCATTGTGTCACTGCTGCTATCCACCCAGCCACACACACCAGATGATGCCCGCCACTGTTGCCTTTTCATTGCCACTGTCACTGTGCTGCCTCACAATGCTCATGTAAAATAAGGCCAGCACAGAATTGGAGGCTGCTGCCATGTTCTTTTGATCTCTGGCTGAGTTGTATAAGGTCCTGCGCTTAGAAACATAGAATTTGATGGCAGATAAGGACCGCTTGGCCCACCCAGTCTGCCCATTTCCCTACCTGATGGATAAGCTGCAGATCCTAGTTAACCAGCAGCCTACTTCTTCCTACCCCCAACCCCTAGAATTGCCTTATGACTGTCCCATGCATGCTTGAATTCCACCACTGTTTGAGACTCCACAACCTCCCCGAAGGCTGCCCATACATCCACCACTCTCTGTGAAAAAATACTTAAATTACCTCTGAGCCGCCTCTTCTATCTTCAAATTGTGCCCCTTGTTCTTGCACACCTCTTTTTTTGAAAGATGCTACCCTCTTGGACTTTGTTGATTCCCTTGAGGTACTTGAAAGTTTCTATCATGTCCCCCCTCTCCCTCCTTTCCTGGAGGCTATACATATTAAGCTCCTTATGTCTCTCTTCATATGTCTTCCAGTGCAGACCCTGCACCATTTTAGTTGCCCTCCTCTGGACAACTTCAATCCTGTCTATGTCTTTGCGGAGATTGGGTCTCTAGAACTGCACGCAGTACTCCAGATGGGGTCTCACTAGCTGTCTGTACAGAGGGATAATAACTTCCTGTTTTCTACTGGTGATGCCTCTCCCTATGCATCCCAGTATCCCCCCAGCCCTCCTTGCTGCCCTGTCACATTGCTTGCCCACCTTTAGGTCATCTGATATGACTACCCCAGGTCTCTTTCCATTTTTGTTGTTGTTAGTATCTCACCCCATTGTGTACTTTCTTCCCAGGGTTTTGTTTCCCAGGTGCATTACCTTGCACTTCTTAGCATTGAATCTAGCTGCCATACATTTGACCATTCCTCTAACCTTGCCAAGTCCCTTCTCATCCTTTCCACTCCACCTTGTGCATCAACTCTGTTGCAGATCTTTGTGTCATCTGCAAAGAGACATACTTTTCCTTCCAGTCACTCTGCAATGTCATTTATAAAGACGTTGAAGAGGACTGGTCCTAATACTGAACCCTGCAGTACCCCACTACTAACCCCTCTTTTCAGAGTGGACTCCATTTACTATTACTCTGTGTCCTATACTCCAGCCAATTTTTACCCAGGCTGTCATCTTGGGACCCACTCCCAGGCTGGCTAACTTGTATATTAATCTTTTATGTGGGACTGTGTCAAATGCCTTGCTAAAGTCTAGGTAGGCCATGTCCACAGCCCTCCCTGATCAACTGCTTTGGTCACCCAGTCAAAGAAATCTATCAGATTTGTCTGGCATGACCTTCCGCTATGAATCCATGTTGCCTTGGGTCCTGTGCCCTCTGGCCTCTAGATATTTAACAATTCTTTCCTTCAGAAGTGATTCCATCATTTTCCTACCACTGAGGTTAAACTAACAGGTCTGTAGTTTCTGCTTCTGCCTTGCTCCCACTTTTGTGAAGGGATCACATTTGCCCTCCTCCAGTCCCGGGTACCACCCCATCCTCCCATGATTTGTTAAAGTGGGTAGTCAGTGGTATCACTAGTTCTACCCTTAGTTCTTTTAGAATTCTGGGATGAATCCCATCAGGCCCCATTGCTTTGTCCACCTTCAGTTTTAAGAGTTCTTTCAGAACCCTTTCTTCTGTAAATGGGCTGGTATCAACTTCTGTATCCAGAGTGTTTCTACTGTTTGTTTTAGGTACCTCCCCCTCTTCCTTTGTAAATACTGAGCAAAAATATTTGTTTAGTATCTCTGCCTTTTCACAGTCACCCTCTGCCCCCTCCTCTCCCTTTATTAAGCCTCACTATCCCTCCCTTGTCTTCCTGCGCACCCTGATGTACCTATAAAATGTTTTATCCTTCTTAACTGAGTTGGCTATTCTTTCCTTGGTTTGGCCTTTGCTGTTCTGACTGCCTTCCCAGCTTTTTGCTTTAACTGATACAGTTCTCTGTCCTGTTCCTTCTGTGATTCCTTGTACTTCCTGAATGCTTTCTTTTTCTCTTGAACCTTCACTGCCACTTCCTTTGAGAACCATAGTGGTTTCTTACCTCGTTTAGTTTTGTTTATTTGCTTTACAGAAAGGCTTGATACCTCTGTGATGGCAGTTTTTATTATTCCCCATTGTTCTTCCACCCCTCCTTCCTGCCCATTTGCTAGTGCATTCCTTAGGCACTCACCCATTTTGACAAAGTCAGCCCTCCTAAAATCCAGTACCTTTGTCTTGGCTTGACTCTATTGCTGTGTTTATTGTGAACCATACTGTTCGATGGTCGCTAGTTCCCAGATGGCTACCCACTTCTACATCTGTGATCCTCTCTTCATCTCCATTTGAGAGAACCAGGTCTAAGATTGCTCCCTCTCGAGTGGGCTCCAATACTAGTTCAACAGTACAACAACACTTCAAGCATGCAGTCTTGAATCCCTGTACAAGAGTGTGTATGACCATGAGTGGCAATCGGGACAAAAAAATTGCACTTATTTATAACAAAAAAAAGAAACTTTTTTTGTTTATGGTATCCAGGGGTGCTTGTTAGACGGAAGTGTTTTTTTTTTTTTTTTTAAGAAATAACGCATTTTTCATATCACAAAACTACTGTGAGATGGACCCGGTACACTTTTGGCAGAGTTCAGATTTACTCAAGTCCGACGGATGTTGAGAAATCCAGGGGGTTGGGTTCTGATTTTCTTCGGACTGGTCTGCCCATGCCTAACTGAAACATACGAATACTCACATAAGGTACACAAATTAGATAGTGGGGAATTGTTTAAATTGAGTGTACACACAAGTACCAGGGGTATCTTTATGAATCTAGCACCGGGCAAATTTAAGAGATACCAAGAATTACTTTTTTTTAATGGAAAGGGCTGTTGGAGGGGTGGAATGGGCTGCTGAGAGAGGTGATCTATGCAAAATGACTGTGGGGATTTAAACAAGAGTGGAACAGATAAAGGGTTTGGTAAAGATGTACGGGGGGGGGGTAAGGGGGAATGAAGCCACTCAAGCTCTCACATTTTACATTAGATAATGTAGGGGTGGGGCTGACGCAATGAGCCAGGAGGCCTTTTTCTGACGATACGTTCTGTGTGACCATGTTCTATGTAATTTCTTAGACCTAACAGATCCAATGTTAGCCATTACTAAAGATTTCTTCTTTGAAAAAAGGGCAAACTCTGTAACCCTTACGGTCACAAACTTTACGGTTTTAAATGAAAGCTTGTAATCAGGTCAGCGTGCTCAGTTAATATCAACATGCTGTCATGTTGTGTCAAACAGAAATGGGACAGTTTAAAAATTGTTGACTTTTTTTAAAAACCTAATCAGTTTTGAATAAGCTAAACACTTTTTACTTATGTCTTGCATGTTTTTTGTGACATTTCTGTGCTGTTAGTAGAATCATAAACTTCCCTTAGGCTTGCTTCTGCAGGCTGCAGAAGAGAACGAGTATCATGCAGGAGAGGCATAACTTAAATAGGGAAAAATAAATGTACGACACTTAACATTTTCATAGTCTTTCTTTCATTCTACTTCATGGAGGGCTTAACTGATTATGTGCATAAAATATCTACTCAAAATAACAGAAAAAAAGGCAAGTTAATGTCATAAAGGATTATTTTATGAGCATGCTCTTGTTAATCTCTGATGCTTTTATCTCATGGTATAGTCCGTACACCTTGAGCCTCCCGTTGCTTTGTGGTCACAACAAAAACGCTGAACATCCATATCACAAAACATCTGGGAGTCAGATATGCCAGTTCATATTGTATGTAACACACTCCAGTAGGTACTGTACATTTTATTATAATGACAAAACACTATAACATTTTCCTCTCGGACTGTACAGGTGCATAGTTTATTTGCAACTACTGTACATGAAAGATCATTAAAGAACACATCAGTTTAAAGAGCTAGTATACTGCCTAAACTAATATTGGAGTTTAAAAGCAGCCAACCATTACCTTTTATACCTGAGGTACTTTTTCTTTTCCCTTTGTTTAATTAGAAGATTGTTTACCTGATATTAGCAGGTGCGATGTGTGGAACAACTCTTAGCCTGGTAGCTGACATATCTTGCTCTACTGCCCCACATTACATCATCAGGATTGTGACCTCACTGACTGTGACATCACTGCTACTTAGGAACAGTGAGTGGCGACTGCCAGGGCATTCACCTGTGATGTCACTGTCAGTGAGATCATAATGCCGATGATGTAGTGTGGGGCAGTAGAGTTAGATATGTCAGCTGCCAGGCTAAGAGCTGTTCCACACATCCAGCACAATATTATCACATAGAATACTTTTTGATGAGCAAAAGGAAAAGAAAAATACTTCAGAAATAAAGAGTTACAACTGACTACTAGTTAAAATTTGCATTATTTTCCTGACTGCCTGTTTTGGCTCCACTAGCTCTTTAATGAACTCTGTTTTCTATAATATAAATAATCTGAATTCCCATAATAATTTCTGCCTTTGCTTCAGTCCCCTTTTAAGTGATCCCTGGAAGATAATTATGTATGTTAATTGTATCATTACGTCAGACCGCACAATGCAGCACAGTAATAAGCTATAGTTAGGACGAATTGTAGCTATTTATAAAAAATGAGGCCAGCAATATTACAGATACTGTATCTTTGCTGTCTAATGTCAGAGTCCTAAATGAAATTAGTTCAGTAGCATCTGTGTTCATGGTTTTACAAGCAAAAGGACAGGAATACACATTAAAACAGACAATCTGGTCTACAGAGGTATCTTTTTAATTCCGGGACTCTTTTCTAAAGTATTACACACTGCCATTTTATAGGAGCAGTTTATTCTGATGGTTAATCTTCTTAAAATTATAAAAATATGGCCTCAAATTAATGAAAAATGTAGCACTCTGACGTATTTTACAATGACTTTGCCTTGTTCTTATTCCTATGTTCATTGTCCATCGGTTGTTGTTTTTAATGTAAGACATCACAACAGTCTCAGTGCAAAGGAACTAAAGCAGATTGGCAACCAAGCTGTGTTTTCAAACAGCATTACACATACCCCTTCAATGCAGTGCACCATGGGTAATGTATTTAAAAAAATCACCATGAAAGAATTTAGATTAGCCTTGCTTTAAGCGGGAATATAAGGTGCCAAAAGACCTCACAGACAACCTGCAAAGATTGAAAACAGAAATAGATAACACTTTATACTTCGTAGGACTCATCAGTGTAATATAGTGGCTGTCTTATCTGAGGACAAGAAGGACATCAGTTAACCAAATGTTGACTTTTGGGTTAATGGTGAGCCCAACACACAAAAGTAATTTATTGTAAAAGAACCTTAGTTGTAAAATGGGTGTATGTTACCCATGTTCCCTGCATATGGAGAGTGTGTGTAATTTTTTGTTTTGTTTATGGTTGTGGGCAGAGCCTACAGCCATCTTGCTGTCTGTAGCTGGAAGAATGGAGTATCGTGGAACACATTTTTTGAGTTTTCAGTGTATCCTTCCACACCTACAAATCACTATGCCAATTGAAATAAAATATTCCATTCTTTCTGTTTAGAATGTTGGAGATATAACTCCAGGCTGCTTATCAGATGAACATTAGGAAACTGAAACAGCTTGTTAAATATTGGTTGCCTATTAAACTGGAGATTTGTTTACCCCCTTCAAAATGCAACAACTTGCACTTTTAAATACTTAGCAGTTAAATATTTTCTTGCTACTAGCTTCAGTTGGGCCAGTATTCTTTCAAGAAAGATTCATACCTCATAAATGTCACCCTTTTTCAGCAAGGAATGTCCAAAAAAAGATTTACACTGTTCTTCTAACCTCTTAAGACACTATCTCATAAGCACTGTCTGACATATGCCAGGTCTTCTGTGAACTATCCATTCCAGGCTAAATATATTTCAATCAGCAGGGAATTTTTACTGTTCTTTTTTGGGAAAAAAATATATTGAGCTACAGCAAACACACACTCACACACCGTCCTCATGGCCACGACATTCAAAATAAATACTGCAATCTAATATGTTATAAAACAATAAAGAAACTGTTTGTTTATGTCAGTGAACACAGTGAAGTTCAGTTTACAGTAGATTTCCTTTAAATATTTCTTATCCTATATTTTGTATGCTGGATAGCGCAGGGAAGATGCAACATCTCATTGTCATAGGGATCTTTATTTTATACATTTTTGTACTGTATTTACTCGGGATGTCCCAGATTAGATGCAATATCTTGTTTTCAGTGGGGTCATGATTTTACCAGTTTTATAATGCATTTATTCAGGGTAGCCTAGTCCAGATGTAAAATAATGTTTTGGTTTTACGCAATGCAGTATGATATTGTATAGATGTAGGGCCCACTGAAAATAAGATACCATGTCTTCTGTGAACTATTCAGGCTAAAATATATAACAATCAGCAGACATATTCTAGGAAAACACATTGTAAAAATGTGTAAACGGAAGACCACATTGAATCTACCTCTCAACAGATTTGCATTGTGCAAATTCATTAGAAATAATGGGTAAAAGCATCCCAAAAGCTCTCCAAAGCCATTTCAACTCTGACCAGAGTTTGTTTTAAACAGGGCTTTATTGCTAATGCACTTTTTGCATAACCCTTACTGCAGTGCATTTGCACATCCCCCTTTATCCACATTGTCCTCTCTGGTTAAAAAAAAAACCCATGAAATCCAGGGGTATCCCAAAATACTCATGAATCATCTAAGTGTATGTGCCGGTATTGTTGGTATCTTTTTCATAACTACTTTCATTTGAAGTTATGGGGACTGGCATGAGTGGAAATACAGTAGATGCTGCCAAATTAAAGGGCAGCTGAACCATACTCTTGTCTGCCTCTCTTTCTCTGGCTGGTCCCCTTTTTCCCTTAATGCAAGGAAACTGAGGCCATCACCAGTAGGGATGTGCAGATACTTTTTTCCAAGTATTTGGTAAATATGCAGCCAAATATTTGGATAATTTGGGTATCCAGTATTCAAAAGTCTTACAAAAAAAAAAGAAACAAAAAAAGGCCTCCACCCACCTCTCCAGCCAAAAAACAAGTAAAATGTAACCCCATCCCCTCACCCTCTGTTAACAGCCCAACCCCACCCTCCTCCCCAGCACCCACAGTTTTGATATATATAATTTATTATTTAAAATACCCCCCCAAGGGGTAACAGGCACAACCCACCCATCTCCATGGCCAGCTGCCATCTTTTAAAGCAATACTGTGTCCATTTGCACTTTAAAAAATACTCGATATATCCCTCCCCACCCACTACCCTGGCAGCACCCTGCTCCCATTCTCCTTCCCCCAACAGCACCCAATTCTTGTTACAAGAAGGTGACTGGCACAGCCCACCCTCATCCACTTCCAGTTGCTTTCTCATGAATGAAAGCAGTTGTGTGCTGAATAGTAAAACCATCTAATCCTGTGATTCACAGTAAAGGTCTAATTGTGTGCTATTTCAGTATACCTTGAGCCCGTTGGTACCCTCTACCTAACATAGGTTTCACTGTTTAACAGGCTCCTCAAGGGCATCTTACATACAGAGCCTCCAATCAGAATGCAGGTGGATCCCTGGGACATCAACTTTGTGCTGGATATATTCACTGGCAAACCCTTTGAGCCTACTGTGATGTGTGACATGAAGTTTCTTACTTGAAAAGCAGTGTTTTGATAACTATCACTCCTGCACATAGAGTATGTGAAATCTGTGGTTTGGACACAGATCCTCTGTATACTTTTTTTTCACAGAGATAAGGTAGTTCTCTGTACATACCCTATGTTTCTAAAGTGGTGTCAGAGTTCCATCTTAATCAGTCCATAGTCCTGCCTACCTACTTTGCCAGCTTGCAGAATGAGGGAGAAAGGATTATTCACTCACAGGATATTAAGAGGGTCCTTAGGTTTTATCTGGACAGAACCAAGGACTTCAGACACTCCAAACAGCTCTTTGCCTCTGATCCTAATAGGAAGGGATGGCCTGTTACAATCAAGTCATTTCTGCCTAGACTTGCAATGCCTTTGCCACTGCTGTTCTGTGGCTTTGGAGGGCCACACACATGCCCACTCTACCAGAGTAGTTGCTTCATGCCTGGTAGAGATACGCTCTGTGCCTATTGGAAAAATTTACCAATTGAACAGCTTGATAGCTTTCGAGGATGAGAGTCCTTTATAATAGAATATTGTGCTTTGTTTCTCAATTCAGTGTTAGAACACATCACTTCAATTGTAATTTGTTTGCTAGTTTAAATTGTTTGTTTTAAGTCACCCAAGTCCAGGGAACTTTTCTGATCTTGGTACTCTGACCCACAAGTGGGATTCAATTGTGATGACTGATTCTTGGAGACATGAAAATTACATACTCACTGTAATTGTTGATCATCCAGAATATCGTCACCATTAATTACTACACCCACCCACAATCCCAGAGACTCTCTTAAGTACTTTTGCATTGTGGTCTTCACCCGTTTGTACTTTGTTTCAGCTGTGATAACACTGTGTTACTGGGTTTGGTGGCCCTTCTTACATGAGCCACCAGGACTGTCTTATGCCCTTAGGTTAGTGCATATGTTATTCATTAGATTCATGCTGCTTACTTCCTCAGTAAAAAAAAATAATGAAGTGGTTGGGACTGGCACAGCTGTATACCAGCAGGTGTACGTGGTGATGTGTTTGCAGGTCCTCTCTTGTCACCAGCTCCCTCCAGAGAAGTTCTGACTCCTGTGGGGTCATAGCACCTATCAATGGTGAAGATATTCTGGAAGATCAGCAGTTATGGTAAGTATGTAATTTTCATTTTGTTAATCCACTGCAGTGCATTTTGAAGCTTATCTTAAAGAGAAATGCAGCTATTGACCTACTACTGTTCTACACAATAATTTCTCTAAGTGTTGTCTGCCTCTTTTCAGTTCTGCTTACTTCTCAGTATTAATTTGATTTGATATATTTATTAACCTGGTTGGCCTGTGTTCATGGACGACCAGATGTAAAATACAAAATACAAGATACACATGCAGTATAAAAATTCCAGAGTGTTGAAGCGTGAGTTCCTCAGTAAGCAACAGCAGAATAGTCTCAGGGGATCCTCACCATTTCTGGAACACCATAAACGCTGTATTCCACCCACAATCCCAAAATGCCACAATACATCTGCGGTCACTCACTGGCATACTAACTGACCCAGCTGACTCACCCTAGCGTTCAACTTAAAATTTACCGATCTCGAGGACCATATAAGCAAATATCCCCCTCAGCATCCTGCCAACTGAACTCATCTGGAACTCCCCCCCCGCCTCAGTGTCTGGCATGGAACGGCCTACCTCAGGAAGTGGTGGAAATGAATACAGTGCAGCGCTCCAGACAGGCATGGGGTAGGCATAAGGGAGCAATGCAGATGAGTATGAATAGATAGGCCATTGTCAGAGCAAAGGCCGATGGCACATTTATAAGGTAGAAAAAGAAATGGGCAGACTGGATGGGCCTTGTGGTCCTTATCTGCTGTCAACTTCTATGTTTCTGTGTTTCTGTGTTTCTCCCCTCCTTTCTGTTTTAAGGTAATCTCAGTCATAGACACTGCCAAACTCCTTAAAACTCTCCCTTCCCATGGTAGCCCCAGTAGTGATGGCATTTTCCCAACCCTACTCAAGCTCATTGCCCCTTCCATCTTCATAACGCTTTTCTACATCTTCAGTTTGGCACTGACCACTTCCACTATGCCAGATTCCTGGAAACTAGCCAAAATCATTCCCATCCATAAAGTTGGTGACCCCACTGTCTCTTGACAATTACCTGCCTATCTCCCTGCTCCCCTACCTGAGGAAACTACTGGAAAAGGTCATTCACCAGCAACTGTCTGACAAACAAAATACAGCCTGCTGTGTGGCCACCAACATGGCTTTCACCAGTCTCACAGCGCCACATCTGCCTTGGCCCAATTTACCAATCATGTTCTCAGAAATACAGACTAAGGCAAGACCATGGGGGCCATGTTTGTTGATCTGACAAAGGCCTCTGATTTGGTTAATCACCCCCTTCTTCATACTGCACTCCAGGATCTCTGCTGCTTCTCAGGGACCTTGCAGTAGTTCATGAGCTGCCTGTCCGGCTGATCCTAGCATGTAGGTGTTGGTACAGCAACCTCCTCTAAAAGGCCTGTCTCCATGGGTGTTCCCCAAGACTCCATTGTGGGCCCACTATTGTTTTCTGTATTCATTAATTCCCTCCCCCCTCTGACTGCCTCACCTGTGAAGCCCTTCTTTATGCAGACGATCTAGTCATTTACTTCAGTGATAAGTTGCTGACCACCATATCCACCACCCTGTCCCATAATTATGGCCTGACCCACAATTGGTTTCTGTCTCACAGACTCTTGGTTAATGCTAAAAAAACAAAAGCATTGCTTTTCTAGTCAAAACATTACCTGGCCAATATTACTAAATCTGGCTCCTCTCTCTCAGTGCTCACCACCCGATGGACCCCCACTGGAGAATGTCCCACACTTCAAATACTGGGGTGTAACCCTTGACTCCTCCCTCTCCTTTACAGAATGTGTGAACTCAATCGCACAGCTGGTAAACTGAAAACTTGGTGCCGTCTATCACCTCAAACAATATCTAACTAAAGAGGCCCGTCTTGCAATTGCCCAAGGCACCCTTCTGCCCATTCTTGACTACTGTGCCCCAGTTTACTCCCATCTGTCCTCAGCTCTTTATTCATGTCTCACTGCAGTCTACAATAATGTCTGCCAGTTCACCCTTCTGGACCTATATTCCACACACCACTGTAATCTTTATCAATCACTTGGCTAGCTTCCACTCTCCTGTCAGCATGAACTTGCCCTAGGCTGCCTGGTGGACAACAACCTCAGACTTGACGATACATCCCTGTACTCTTCCATACTAAAGACCTAAACACCTCCCAGAAATCTACATGTGTCCTCTGTTCCCCCCTTGGAAGTCCCAAGAATCCCCTCTGCCATGGGTGGAAGAGCACTGTCAGTAGCTGCTCCCTCCCTATGGAACCACCTTCCTCTCTCTCTCTCTCTCTCTCTCTCTCCATTCTGCGGACACACACTGCACTTTCAAGCTCAAACTCAAAGACTGGTTACAATCTGAGGCCAAGTGCCTGTTCCACTGAGGGTGATCCTTAACAATAAACTCATCTGTCGGTAAATAGCTCCGAAACTACCCTGACACCTGTTGATACCTTTCTCTCTACACCACCCCCCCTCCACTGCTCTTTTAATGGTGCTGTCACTTAGATCCCCCTGGACTTTTGCCCACACTCACCCCAGTGCCCTCCTAGGGTACGGTAATTATTTATGTCCTGTGATTTACTAGATTGGACAGGACAAAAGAAGGCACAAAGCCCATCGGGATTGTCCCCCGCAAAAGTGGCTCATTTTGAATATAAGGGTTTTAACCATGTATCTAACTGAGATTTAAAGGTATCAAAATGTGTTATGTTTATTAATTCCTGTGGTAGTGAGTTCCAGAATTTGGCTGCTCTTATAGGGAAAAAGTTGTCACATTTATTAGTATTAGCCCAATTCACTAAGAGCTGCTGGTTATGATGTCTACCAACCATGCACTTATTAGCTACAGTAAGTCTGCATTGTTTCATTAAAGTAGGCATTTTAAGTAACTTAAAGGTGAGAAGAATGTCTCCCTTATGTCTTCTTATGGTAAGGGGATAGAGCCCTGTCTCCCTACGTCGTGCTTTGTAGGAGCATGTTTTGAGTTGTGGAATCATTTTAGTAAGCTGTCTCTGGACTTGCTCCAAGCGGTTTATATCACCCTTTAAATGAGGATTCCAATATGGGGTTCCACAGTCCAGGTGAGGTCTGACATAAGCCCTATACAATGGCACTAAACAGTGCTCAGATTTACTAATAAATGTTCTTTTGATTTGTTTTAGGATAATGTTTGCTGTTTTTGCCACTTTATTACAATGGTTATTTGATGTCCATTTATTGTTAATTAAAATGCTCAAATCTCTTTCACAAGTTGATGATTTGAGCTGGTGATTATATAAATAGTAGCTGATTTGAGGATTTTTGTTACCAAGGTGGAGAACAGTGCATTTCTCAGTAGTAAAAATCCTAGAATTTGTCTGTGCTCAGGATTCAATAAGTTGAAGGTCAAGTTCTAGTGACCTTCTGTTTGATAAGGTATCGACCCTTCCACCTAGTTTTGTGTCATCTGCAAATTTGGAGAGATGATTAATCGAAGAGACTTTCAGATCGGATATAAAGATATTAAAAAGTGTGGGCCCCAGCACAGACCCCTGAGGAACACCGCTAGCGACTCAACCAATATCTGAAAAGACACCGTTAATTTTTACTGTCTGAGTCCTATTTTGCAACCACCTTGCTGCCCAGTTAACTAAGAACGATGGCAAGCCTAGTTTTTTGAAACTTACTAATTAATAGAGAATGAGATAGTTTATCAAATGCTTTGCAAGTAATATGACATCCAATGGTATTTTATTATCCAGGTACTTACTTATGTTGTTATAAAATGAGATTAGATTGGTAGTGCATGAATGACCTAATTTGAAACCATGTTGGGTTAAATCCTGGATACTGAGTTCATGCATTTCTTTTTCAAACAAGGACTTAACTAATCACTCCATAACTTTCCCTGTTACAGACGTCAAACTAATAGGCCTGTAGTTCTGGACATTTGATTTATTGCCTTTTTTATGAATGGGGATTACATAGCAGTACACCAATCATCAGGAATATCAATCTCGCCTAGTGATTTATTAAAAAGCAGCGTAAGAGGTAAAGTCAATGATTTGGCTGTTTCAAGTAAAAACCTAGGGCTAATATAATCAGGTCCTGGGCTTGAGAATTTCTTAATGAAGACAAAGCATTTAGAATTTCGGCAGAATTAAAGAGCAGAATAGGAGATGTATTTTTGAATAAAGTGGGGTTGAGGTCTATTGAATTAAAAACAGAACAGAAAAAAACATTAAAGAGATTTGCTGTTGCCAGATCAGATTTGATGGGAATTCCATTTTCCAGAAGTGGGCCTGTTGTTCTAGTATTACCCTTTTTACTATTGATATAGGAAAATAGGGTTTTGTGGTTGGACTGAGAATGTGCCAAGTTAAATTCTAATTTTAATTTGGCCTGTTTAATTGATTTTTTTAATAATAAGACAACGGTTTTATATTTATGCAAGATAAGTGGGTTATTACTTTTCTTTAGCTTCTTGAATAGATGCATTTTTTTTTAATTAGTTTGTTAATAGATTTAGTGAACCAAGCAGGGATTTTACCTTTTTTATTATATTTAGTTTTGGTCAGTATATAGTGACTTTCCAGAAGGTATATGAAATCCTTCAGCTCATTCCATGCACTATTTACAGACTTATCCTTGAATTTTTCCTCCCAATTAACTTCAGTGATTTTTGTATTTATTAGGTTAAAATTAGCATTATTATAGTCCTTATAAGTTGTATTATTGGAGAGTTTAGGAATATTAATATTTATACTAAAATAACTTGAGTTATGATCACTATTTTCTATGGGTGCTGCAACATTTATATCAGAGATTTTGTTCTCAGTATTAGTAATAACTAAGTCAAGTATATTGCACCCCCTAGTGGGCTGGTCCACTAACTGTTCAAGGCTAAGATACATGCATACTGTTATGAATAATTTTTCCTGTCCTGTTTTGCCTGAAAATGACTCCCAATTTAAACCTGCAAAGTTAAAATCACCCAAAATTAAAGTATCACCCTTATTTACCATTTCTGTTATAGTATTATTTAGGTCAGAAGTATAGAGAAGGTCAGCAGATGGAGGTCTATAACATACACCAATGGTGAGTTTTGGGTGGCCCTTAAATTGTATTGAGACCCATAAGGATTCAGTGTTAGTTGATATTGGGATTTCATATGATGGAATATCTTCTCTAATATACAGATACACTCCCCCGCCTAACCTATCGTCTTTATCTTTATAATATTGCAAACATATTATTTGTGCAATAGATATGGCAGGATAAACCATTACATAAATTCATTTATTCTCACTGGTGCTGAATAAATGGTGGTTCTAAGATTTATCCAATACCCTAACATCAGTCAACCACCATTTAGTGAACACCCTGCCATTAATCATCACCCCCTCCTGCCAGCACTACTTAAATGGCTTTCATCTTCTTTCTAAAGTCACCACTCATTCTCTCAGAAACTCCCTCTGTAGCTATTATACTGGCAGCATAAAGAAGCCATAAGTTCCACAAATCCAGTTAATGTACAAACATTTTTTTTCTGTTCTAAAATATGAACCGTGTTTTTTTTCCACTCCTCAATGCTGCTGCCAATCCTGAAGGTAGCCACCATAGCACTGTTTTACCTCCTAAGCATGCGCTCACCAGAAACAACTGCTGCCACTAGAAACCACAGCCTGACCACCGACAATGAATTGCAGTGAGCAATAAGCAGACTATTTCCATCTTCTCCTACCTTCTCCCTCATAAGCTCCTATTTTAAAGCCACTCCATGTTGTCGCAGCATCTCCATGACTCTCATTTCCCCTGCCCCACACAACTTACTTCCCAGTTGCGGTCCCTTCTCAAATATTCTGCCCATATGACTTTGTACAAAAACAGTACCTGTTTTTTTTTAATTTAAAGTGGACTTTAGTCTGGCCAGTTTTCCTCCATTTCAATTCAAGACTCCTGCTGCCTGCAGTGCTGGCATCTGTCTTCATTTTCTTCACTAGGTTCCGCTCCTTCCCCGAAACCAAATGGAAGTAAAATGATTTATTTATTTACCATATTTATTTATTTAACTTTGGCTCAATCACATAAACGCAGGGTCAACCAGATATTTCAAACATTCTTCATGCTAAAATAAAATAAAAACAATTATAGAAAAAAACAATAGCAGCTTCTCACAAGCGAGAAAAGAAGCCGCCATGTTTTTCAAACTGTCTGGCCTGCCCACATATGAGCACTAACTAATCAGAACACACAATGTGAACCTTCTGACACTGCCTCCCTAACAACCATGCTAGCTTCCCTAGCAACAAGGTGTAATAATGGCGTAGTAACACACAGAAGCATGAAAATCCCATTTATTTAATTAAAAAAAATAATAAAAATTAAACAACACATAATACAAACCCCAAAATAAAATTATGTCCCTATTGCATAAATGAGATATGCAATGGTAAACTCATGGAATACATGATTTATCTGCACAAGAACAGTTTGACCTCAGACACCTCACTCGTGGCTACGCCACTCATGAGGTTACCTATAGTCAAACTGCTCTTGTGCAGATAAATTATGTATTCCACTCATCCCCATTATATATTCTCTATGTCTCTCCTAGGGAATCTGAACTGCTTTTACTGTATCCCCCCCGGACCAGTTTTTCTATTGTACAGTACTTTTTATTTCCGCAAACATTATTTATTTCCCTTATCTACGCATGTGTACTTAATTGTAAATAAAATATGTTTACTGTCAAATCTTGTAGTTTAACAAACTGTATTAACCTTTTTAATATCTGTACCTGTTCCTGCTGCTCCTATATGTAATGTTGTTGTGCCACCTTGTTGGCTCAGGTTGTGCCTGAAAATGGTCCCCTGGACCAGTGCACTTACCTGGTAACCAAAGACTAAATGAATAAATTAACTGCAAAAAAAACAAACAAAAAAAATCAAATAGATGAACTTTGTGACTATCATAATTACTTTAACTCAGTTTTAAAACAAGAATATGATATACAATATTTAGGATTGAGGTAAAGTCACAGCTATTCAAGAAATAAAAAATTGCACATAACCCTTGTGCTGAGGTTCTTTGTCTTTGTAGTCACAGCTACTAGCTCTGTATGCAAAACATCTTTGTCCTTTGGAAGTCCCCATAAATGGCACCTCAAAAAGAGATTTAGACTGAGAGCAAGTTAAATGGTCCATGGTAATAACAGGAATAGGTTTAATCAAGAGAAGAGGAAACATTGTTGTCAATGTTATGCATAAATATACATGGAAAAATAAGTGCACTGATCATCAAAAAAATAACTAATTTAAAATAGCAAACAAATTGCAATTACAGTGATGTGTTCTAACACTGGATTGAGAAACAAAGCACAGTATCCTGTTATAAAGGACTGTCACCCTTGAAAACTACCAAGTTGTTCAATGTTCAGGAGAAAACAGAATCCCCAAGGGAACACGAGCAGGGGAAATGAAACTATAGGGAAAGGGTGGAAGGTAGTCCTGCTAAATGCCAGGAGCTTGGGCAATCAAATGCCTGAGCTCCAGGCGATGTTAACTGAGGGAGCAGTGGATGTGGCAGCGGTCACTGAGACTTGGGCCACTGCAAGACATGACTGGGACCTGAACCTGGAGGGTTACACTATGTTCAGGAAGGACAGGGAGGGAAGGGAGGAGGGTTAGCAATGATAGTAAAAACTGCATTGGCATGGGGAGTTGAGGAGGCGGAGGAACCGTGGAGGCGGTTGGGATGCCTTGATAACAAGGGGGGCAAGAGAGTAAAATAGGAGTGGTGTATAGACCCCTGCCCTGGCGGAGGAGCTGGAGGACAGTCTGGTGGCAGATGTTAGGAGACACTGCAGACTGGGCAGAGGAAAGGTGGTGATGTTAGGGGACTTAAACATGCCAGGAACAGACTGGGAGACTATGACATCCTCTGTAACCAGGGAACAGAGGTTGTTGGATGTCTTTCAAGACGTTTTCCTAACTCAGCAGGTGAGGGAACCGACCAGGGAGGCATGGGTACTGGATGTGGTCCTGGCAGACAGTGACCAGATTGGGGGCCTGGAGGTAAGGGACCCATTGGCGGGGAGTGACCATGCCACGGTCTGGTTCTGCCTGGACCTAGGAGGGGAAGGCTGCACAAAGACGGAAGTAACTGACTTCAGGGGGGTGATTTAAGGAAATGGGAAGGATCCTTAAGGAGCATTTGGATGGGATTGGGCTGACATGGGCGCTGATAGTAGGTGGGAAATCATCAGGAGAGGGGTGCAGGATGCTACCAGCACCTGTGCAAGGTAAGGCGAAATGCGGTGGGGCCAAAACCTGTTGGTGGACCAGGGAGGTCCAGGAGGTGGTCGGGAAAGAAAGCTGCCTATAAGAAATTCAAGTGCTCAAGGAGGAAAGGGATCGAGGGAGTATGAGCTGTTGGCTAGAAGGGCCACTAGAGTGTGAGGGCGGTGACAAGGAAGAGCAGAACCTGGCCAGGGAAATTAGGAGAGGGAAAAGGGTTCTTTAGATACATTGGGGAAAGACAAAGGGTGAAGGGGCAGATTAGCAGGATTAAATCAGGGGAGAGATGGGCACAAGACCCAGGGGAGCAGGCTGAGGTACTAAATGAGTACTTCACCTCAGTTTTCACCAGGGAAAATGGGGATGCTGCATCATACATGGGAGGAGACAGAGATAATGAGGAGGGGGGGACCCTTACCAATCGGCAGGTCTGGGGGGCATCACTGGCAGGTGGGGGAGGGGCTAAGCAGGGAGAAGAGGTACTGGAAGTGGAAATCACAGAGAGAGTGAGGAAGCCCTCAGCTCCTTAAGACGGAGAAAGCACCTGGCTGATAAATTACGCCCCAGAGTGCTGAAGGAACTTGTAGATGTCCCATGGAACCCCTGGCAGAGCTTTTCACTCATCTCTCTGAGGACAGGGTGGTGCCCCAAGACTGGAAGGTGGCTGATGGCTGCCCATCCACAAGGGGGGATCAAGGGAGGTGGCAGGGAACTACAGGCCTGTCAGCCTGACATCAGTGGTGGGCAAGGTGATGGAGGGCATTGTCAAGGAGTGGCTAGGGGGGGCCCTGGATAAGTCAGGGTGCCTGGACGATAGACAGCATGGATTCATCCCGGGGAAATCGTGTCAGACAAATCTGGTGGAGTTCTATGACTGGGTGACAAGTGCCTTGGACCTGGGTAGACCAGTGGATGTCCTCTTTCTGGACTTCAGCAAGGCATTTGACTCTGTTCCTCACGGGGCCTGTTGGATACACTAGGAGAAATGGGGGTTGGAAACCAGATGATCCGATGGATAGGCAATTGGCTCCAGGACCGGACTCAGAGGGTCGTAGTTGGTGGGATAATCTCTTCCCCAAGGAGGGTCATTAGTGGGGTCCCACAGGGATCAGTCCTTGGGCCCCTTCTGTTCAACGCCTACGTATCTGACATAAGGACAGGAATCAGGAGTGAGATGAGTCTCTTTGCAGATGACTCGAAACTGGGGGCAGTGGTGGATGGGGAGGAGGGGAGGGTGGCCCTGCAGGGGGACCTGGAGGCTCTGGAAAGATGGTCTAGAAAGTGGAAGCTGAGGTTTAATGCAGGGAAATGCAAGGTACTCCATCTGGGGGCCAGAAACCCAGGCCAAGTGTACACCCTGGGGAAATACTACAAGTCTCAATGGCTGAGAGGGACCTGGGGGTGGTGGTGGATGTCAAGATGAACAACTCTGAGACTTGTAGGAGGGCAGCAGCCAAGGCCAACAGGATGCTGGGATGCATCGCTAGGGGGATCACCTCCAGAAGGAGGGAAGTGATACTCTCCCTGTATAACTGCTTGGTGAGGCCGCACCTGGAGTACTGCGTGCAGTTTGGAGGCCACACTTAAAGAGGGACATAACCTTGGAGAGGGTTCAGAGGAGGGCAACCAAAATGATTTGGGGCTTGGGGACAGGACTCTATGAGGAGAGGCTCAAGAGCTAAATATGTACACTTTGGAAGAGAGAAGGGACCGGGGGGACATGATAGAGGTCTTCAGGTACATGAAGAGGGTAAATAGGGGAGGAACAGTGAGGGTGCTTCGAAGGAAGGAGGAAGAGGCCACTAGAGGGCATGGGTGGAAGCTGGAGAGGGGAAGATTCAGGGGAGAAAGGAGGAGGTGCTACTTCACTGAGAGGGTGGTAGAGCCATGGAATGCACTACCTAGGGGGCTGGTGGAGGCAGAGACAGTGGAGGGGTTCAAGAGGGGGTGGGACAGGTACAGGGGAAGGGTTCAGGAAGCAAAATCCAATGCAGCAAGAATATCCGGAACTGGGAAGGGAGAAGCCAGAGAAGGCGAGGGGGAAAGCAAGGTCAGCACCCAGGGTGGGGGCTGACCAAACGAGCAGACACGAAAGACCATTAGGCCTATTCTGCTGGCATTTTAGTATGTTAGTATGTTAATTGGTACAATGCCAAGAGTGAAACTATTGTATCAAATGACAAATTATCTGAACCCCTTTTCCTCCTTTCACCTTTAATAAAAGCATGTGTTATATTAGCCTGTTTTGAGACCAAGGGAATTCTCCCAAAGGAAAGAGATTAATTAAATATCTTAGTAATAGTTGACACTAGGAAAGCCAGAGCTGGTTTTGCCAACCTCACATCAATACCCAGCACAGGACAACTCCTCATTTTAGAAAGATGATCTAAAACTTCAGTTTCAGGTAAGAGTCTTACCCAGGGTTTGCCAACACCACCATTCGGTGCTGACTTGTTACTCTTACCCACCAGTGATGAATAGTGAAGATTGATTCTTGGACGATATGAAAATTATGTACTCACCATAAATCTTGATCTTCCAGAATATCTTCACCATTCATCACTAAAAACTGCCCACTTTCCCTCGCAATGGCCAGGCTTCTGGGCAGTTTCTCCTCCCTTCTGCCTTCCCCTATTAAAAAAAAGGGGGGGTTGGTGTCAGAAGCAAACTCCTGCAGGGCCTTGTTCCTTATATATGCCTCTTGTGCCCCCACCAAAACAAAAAAATTGTGTGTATTTTCTCAGACCCTGCCTTTGGTTCCTTGTTTATTTTAGGGGGAAGTCAATTTCTGCCTTTGGGTGACTATGCCCCCATTTTGTTCTCTTAGTACCATTGGTGCCAAAAAAGAAAAAAGAAATAATAAAATATACATGTTGTTGATGGGCCCCCTTTTGGTCCTTGTTTTAAAAGACCTCTGAGAGAGAGACAGAGATGAGATCGGAGACCCTTTCTAAACTGGATCTCATAGCCTTCATTTCACCCCCTTCCCTGCATCTTCTGTCGAGGGAGAGTCTGTGTTTTTGCTGTTGGATTGTCTCTTCTGATCCCTTGATGGACAGATCTTGTCAGGAGAACTTGATTCTCTGTGGGCTAGTGATCTTTACAGTAGCCCACTTTCCTACCAGTTCATCCCCCCCCCCCCCATGCAGCACATCACTGTTACTTTATGGCTTGCTACACCTCTCTTTCTCTTAATTCCCTAGTTTGGGATTCTCTCACACACTCAGAGTTCGAGAGAAGGGCAGAATCCTTATTCCTGACTTTGTCCTAGTAAGGGATCCTATTCTCAGTCTTGCCTTTAAAGAGCTGCTTCTCTCCTTGTTTTCTCATTTGCATAGGTACTGAGTCTCTTTAGCCACCTGAGCCCTGGCAACCCCCGAACCTTTGAAATTAGAGGCTTGCCTTACTCCCATATTACTTTTTGGTCATATGGAACTCTTACCTTACCCGTTATGGTTCTCCTCCTTGGAGACACTTTTGGGGTTGCTGTTTTTTCCCCAATACTCGTGGGCTGTCTCATATTTCTTAGCTCAGAGAAGTACTCCTTTCCTTGCAATCCATCCTAGGTCGGTTCTTCATTTTGAGGACCAGTTCTCTGTTCTGAGTTACCAAACTCAAGGAGTGTCAGACTTGCCTCAGTTAGTCTGAGAACAAGCCAGCTCTTCTGACACACTCCCTTTCCTGACTGAGAAGTCAGGGTCCTCCCTCCCTCCCACTCTCTCTCTCTCTCTCTCTCTCTCTCTCTCTCTCTCTCTCTCTCTCTAGGCTACCCACTTGTCTTAGTCATCCTTGGCCATTCTAAAGTCCCTCTGCACAGAATTTCTGTTCTTCTCTGTTCTGGTTATTTTTTATTCATTTGTTCATTTTATATCCTATATCTTTTTCCCTATCCCTTGGGCTCTCTTGCCCTAACCCTTCTATCTTCTTACCCTTTCTTCCTCTCCTAGGCAAACAGAACTGAGGAGGAGGGGGGCCAGCATCGGTTACTGGCCAGTCAACAAGCACAACATCATATGTCTACGTTGTGGGTGGCATCATCTCCGACATCTGCTCCCTTCCTACAAAACTCTGAAAGGCATACACTCCCACGAGTCCCTAGTGCCACCCGTCTAAGACCCACCAGTGATGAATGGTAAAGATATTCTGGAAGATCAAAAATGATGGTGAGTACATAATTTTCATTTTCCTCTTTTAAACAAACTATTAGTGAGCACACCCAGGATCCTTCTACTCAGGATGGACTTATTGGCTCAGGGTCACCTGGTCCATCACAATCTGCACTCCCTTAATCTTTAGGGTTAGCTCCTGAAAAGACTGAAGTGAATAGGTACATGGTATCTCAGAAGGTCTCAGAAAAACTGTTGGCTGCCTGTAAACCTTCTACTAGGAAGACTTACACAGCCAAATGGAAAAGATTTTCCATCTGGTGCTCCAAACTCTGCATGGACCCCTTTGTCTGCCCACCTGAAAAGGTTGTGGAGTATTTGCTGGATCTTTCTGATGCCAGCTTATAGTATTCCACAGTCAAGGTTCACTTGTGTGCTATTTCTGCATACCATGAGTCTGTCAGTACCCTCTACCTGGTACAGTTGACACTTGAGGTTCCTTAAGGGCATTTTACACACAAGGCCTCCCATCAGGAAGCTGGTGGCTGCCTGGGATATCAACCTTGTGCTGGATATGCTCACTCAAAAGCTTTTTGAGCCGCTTGGACCTGTGAGCTAAAGTTTTTAACTTAGAAAGCAGGATTTCTAGTGGCCATCACCTCTGCTTGCAGAGTGCCTGAAATTCATGACTTGGCCACAGATTATCCATATACTGTTTTCCACAAGGACAGTGTAGTTCTCCGCGCACATCCTAAGTTCCTTCCCAAAGCTGAGTCGCAGTTCCATCTGAATCAGCCATTTGTACTGTCTACCTATTTTGCTAACTTCCAGAAGGAAGAATGCACTCTCTATTCTCTGGAGGTTAAGAGGGTCCTTTCCTTTTACCTGGACATGACTAAGGACTTCAGGCAGTCCAAACAGCTTTTTGCCTCTTTTCATGTCTGTCAGAAGGAACAGCATGTTACAGTCAAGTGCATTTCTGCCTGGATCGTGAGCTGTCTATGCCACTGCTATGCCATGGCAAAGGTCAAACTGAAGGATCAGGTACGTGCTCACTCCAGAGCAGTTGCCATGTCCCTGGCAGAGATAAACTCTGTGCCTATTAGTGATATTTGCAGAGCTACAACTTGGAGCACAGTGCGCACTTTTGTTAAACACTATGCCTTGGCTATCCATGCTAGGCAGCATGCCACCTTTGGCTAGACCATCCTGAATGGACTTCTGTCCTGAATGAGCCCTCAGATCCTACCGCCTAGTCCAGGGATTTTGCCTGAGCTTGGTACTCTGACCCATTGGTGTGAATCAGTGGTGAAGGTTGATCTCTAGAAGATATGAAAATGACGTACTTACTGTAATTTTTGATCTTCTAGGAATATATTCACCATTGATTCAAACACCCACCCGCCATCCCCTGTGATCATTCCAGTCTGTTTATTGATCTTCACCTCTTGTTCTTGGTTTGAGCAGTGAACACACTGTGTTGCTGGTTTGTTGACTCTTCTGACATGAGTCAGTAGGATTATCTTATGCCCTTAGGTTTAGTGCATAAGTACTAGTTTAGTTATGCTGCACTTCCTCAGTGAAAAAGGTCCTGACGCAGTTAAGGGCTGGTGCCAAGATAATCCATGCAGTGCAAGCCAATCTCACAGTACCATGCATGTGCACAGTTTACCTTAGCGCCAGCCCTCCAGAAAAATTGTGACTCCCACAGGGTCCTAGCACTTCTTGATCAGATCTATTAGTGCGAATCAGTGGTGAAGTTATTCCTAGAAGGTCAAGAATTACAGTGAGTATGTAATTTGCATTTATACACTTTTGCTTATTACCCCTTACTTTAATCCTAAGAACTGGCACAAAAGTATAGCAAATGGATACAGATTTTTGACAGAAAGCTATTAGCGCTAAGTCAGTATCTGAATACAGATCCAAAAATGACCAATCAGTATTGGTCAAAGCAGTACAAAAAACAAACATTTCAAGAGGATTAATGGTATTGGTAAATGGGATGTTCGAGATGTCTCATGGCTAATCAGGAGTGTCAACTTGATATATCTTTGTGTTGGAGAACTGTGAAGAGAAGCTGAGTAGTTCTGGAACACAAAGATGTCTAGAGATGGCATTGTTGAATAGCCAAGGGATATCTCGGACATCCCATTTAATTTTTATTAATAATCTCTTTTGTTAACTTTTTTGTTACCTCTTTAAATATAACAGGAACTGATCATATGTAGCCACCATTTGTAGTCATTCCTAGCACTGCTGTATAGGCTACCCAAATAGCCAGAAACTGAAATGCTAGAAAAAAAGAAAACATAGTGAATCATAGATATATAAATCCACCTCTGATTGGGCATAAGAGTAATGTGATTGGAAGCTATAGTGGACTTTTGACATTAGATAAAGCAGCTGTTTTGTCATGGGAGAGGAGTAACAGATAGTAGAACATAGTCTTGTCAGAGCCACTATGGCTGCTAATGCATTCAATTGATAAGGGTGTTTCATGGGCTTAAACATAAAGATGAATTGCCGTAGTCGGCTCCGAGTGTGAATTTCATTTTTGGTCAAGTTAGATCATTTATCTGGTTGATCCTGTGTTTTCCATGTGTTTAAAATGTGAGTGGCGAGTGTGTCTTGTACTATATGGGGAAGGAGCGGGAGCTCCACACCATGGTCTTCAAGTAATTGTAGAAGGAATGGTGTAGAGAGGAGAGGTATGGCTACATTGGGGACTGTGGGCCAACCTGGAAGGATAAGAGTCTATACCAAGGTGATGGCCTGCTTCCATCCTGGAGGAAACCATATACTTAACAATATATTCATATTCAAGCCAATAAAAAAGCTCTGTGTAATCAATATATAGAGGGAGAGAACTCAAATGCTGCTCAGGGTGCCCAACACTGCCAGATTAAAACTCTTCTGCACTCAGCCCCTCTGCCCCTCTGTTATCTCAAGACCTCAACAGTTAATAGTGGCAGTAACAGGACTCAGGTCAGTTTACAGCTGTGTCTGCACACTGATAGCAGTATTTCCAATGCTGGCAGGGGGGATTTTAATTTTGTGGCAACTGCAAAACTTGATAAACTCAACTACCCTGGGGATGTAGTCCCTAGGAGGTCTTTGTCCGACAGTGGTTTTGTGTGTCATGGTGAAGCCGCGATGCCATAAACATTTATCTACCAAACCCTTGCTGTCATGAAATGTTGAGTCCTGCATTACGGAAACTGCTTTTAGGGCAATAGATTTTTGGGTTACCCTAACATGCTGATGACACTGAAGGGAGATCCAGGATGTGAAATTGCTTTCACTCTCTGGATACCAGCCAGCACTGGTGACCACCACCATAAAATCTGCACCATTTCTTATTGCTCCACATGGGGCCAGAAACTGTGAGCTTTTCCTTCAGAAACGGGGTCTTTTTCTGCTGTTCCTGCAACTGCTTCTGATCAGTATTCAGCACTGTTGCCACCAGAGGATTTCTGTCAAGAATGACATGCTTACCTGCACCAGATTTAAATTCCAAATCATATGCCTCTCTCTTAGACATGTACTGGTGCTCTCCGCTCTCTACCTTATGTCGCTGCTGTCACTGTCACTACGGAGCAATATGGGAAAAGCAGTCTACCCCCCCCCACACACACACACATACATATACACAAACATCATGTATATTTATGGTGACCGGCTCTGCCTTCTGCTTCAAAGTGTGACTGTATTCAGCTGCTGGTGCTGACAAAGTTGATCTTTCTCAAATGTTAACCAGAACGCATACTGACAGTGCTTCAGTAACTGAATTTATGATGAACAGTTTAATTAATTCAATGGTATTTCAACATCAGTATTAAAAGACCAGTGATATAATCTTGTGGTCATTACAGAATGACAACTATGCAGTTACCAGAATTTTATGTACTTTTTTTGCTAGCTATGGTGTTTTGAGATTGCAATAGAGCACGCTGCAGTCACGTAGACAGACCATATCTGTTTCACTTCATTGGGCTTGACAATTACAAGCATGAAGTCATATATAACATTCATTGTAATGCACAGAAAGGAAAAATGATTTCTCTGAAAAGGTGAAGCAAGGAAGGGAGCAGTAACACGGAAACTACAACAAATGCTGTATGCTACTAAAGTGGGATTACTAGGTGATTAAGAGGAATGTGTATGTGTTCATGCGGAGGTGGGGAGCAGGGATGGTTTCAAAAGTGAAAACTTCACTGGAACTTATTCAGATTTCAATAACAATGCAGTGACGTCAAAAGAGAGAGACTGGTGATGAAACTGACAGATGTGATCTGGGCAGACAACCCCTCCACCCCTCTTTCTGTCAGCACTAGATAAGACAGCCAAGTGTGAGATAACTAATTTAACTAAAGTAAAAATAATAACAAGACAAAATTAGAAGGAACTAATAAAAAAGGATGTGTGTATAACAGGAAGCTGTAGCACTTATGTGATGTACATCAAATGCTGCTGGCAGTAGATCTTCAAAAGATCAGTCCTTACCATTCATCACAGAAGGGAGTACACGCCGGAGGATGGACTGCAAATGGGAGCATACAGCTTTACATTTTCAGAAGGGGGAGTCGATGTCTGGTGTGGCGCCACCCACAAGGCCTATGCATGATGTGGTGCTTGTGAAATGGCTAGTAACCAATGCGGACTCCCCCTCCTCCTCAGTTCTGTTTTTCCCGCCATTGAGACTGCATCCTGTTGACTTCATGGGACAAAAAGGAGCTGTGACACAGAAGACCTTCTCAGTTCTGCACCGTTTACTCAACACTGCTCAGTTCCCATTTAATTATTTTCCTAGTGTGGCACCGAGTTTTTTCTTTCGTTTTAGTTTACTTTCCATCATCGATCATGTCTGGTCAGGAGCCTAAAAAATCAAGTAAAATGAGTTGTCCCTCAATGCATCAGTGCCCCTGTGGGAAGAGTATTGCGACTGCTGACCATCATGATCAATGTTTTGCCTGCCTGGGTCAACACCATGATATGGACAAGTGCAACGCGTGTTTCTCCATGGACTACTGCACCTTCAAGATCCATGTGATGAAGTTGGGGAGGGACCCCTGACTTTCGGAGAACGCTGTCGCACATAAGGCTCCAGGTCCAGGTCCTGCAGGCCTTGGCCAGCTTCACTCTCGCTGAGGTGGGAGGTCTGCACAAGGGGTCAGGTGGACAGTTGGCCTCCTCTGAGGGGGGATCAATTGAGAACCCTCACCATCCAGTACATCCTCAGAGGTCTGGGACCCCCCAGTGACGACATTGCAGCTACACACTTGGCCTGTGCCAGTGGGCCCCTTGATGCCACAGCTGCATGCTGCTTTGGCTCTTGGCTCTTTAGTTGTGGCAGGTGAGTAAGGTGGCACAGACCATTTGGCTGGGTCCCTTCCTGTTGCTGCTAGCAGCACTGGAGGATAAAGAGTCTCTGGGGTCACCTCTTTAGAGATTTCCCTGATCTCCTCTTCTTCAGAAGGGGAGGATCGGGATGTGGGGCACCATATTCAGAGGAAATGCGCGGTGCATCCTGGCAGAAAATGAAGGTGTGCAGCGCATCCCACATACTGCACCTAAACACGATATTCAAAGGTGGGTAATGTGCCACCCAAAGGAGAATGGGCCATGGCCCACAAGTAATGCATACAGCGCAAGACGAGGGGGTGTTCCCCTGAATGTGCCACACATGGGCATATTCACAGGGAATGATCCCCGCAAGTGCCAGAACTGTCCCGCTCAAAGATTGGCCATAAATAGCAGGCCTAACCCTGCCAGCCACCCACAGGCTGGCTGTGGAAGTGTGGGCAGGCCCAGAGCAGCCTGTCTGCCCCAGTAGTCCTGTGGAACCCCCCCTCCCATGCCCAATCCCTGTTGTAGTGCATACAACACCCATACTGTATTGTGTCATGGACCCCCTCCCAGCCCCAAACCTACTACGAACAGTAATCCCTTGCTGAACCATCCCATTCCATACTGTAGGGCCCCATCCCATGCCCAGTCCCCACCGTACCACAAACAAGAACCAAACCCCCCATATCCCGTAGTGTAGGGCCCCCCCCCTTCCCCAATCACTGGCACATTGCACCTTCCTGGCTTTCCACATTCCCAGTGTGAAGCAAAATTGCACCCCCCTACCCAGCACCACTCCCAGTTAGATGAATAATCCTAGCTATCAACACAGCCCAGTCTCCGACCGCGTAACACTGAGCGCCTCCCAGCCCCGATTCCCCGATGTCTTAATGTGCCAATTCGCATTCCCCAGTATTGCCATAGTGTAGTGGCCCCCTACCTAATCAGGACTGAAATATAGAATCTGATGGCAGAAAAGGACCTCTTGGCCCACCTAGTCTGCCCATTTCCCTACCTAATGGATAAGCTGCAGATCCTAGTTAACCAACAGCCTACTTCCTCCTACCCCCCACTAGAATTGCCTTTTGTCTGTCTCATGCATTCTTGAATTCATCCACTGTTTTTGACTCTTCGACCTCCTCAAGAAGGCTGTTCCATGCATCTACAACCCTCTCTGTGAATAAATACTTCCTCACATTACCTCTGAGCTGTCCCCCCTTTGTCTTCAAATTGTGCCCCCTTGTTCTTGCACATCTCTTTTTCTGAAAGATGCTACCCTCTTGGACTTTGTTGATTCCCTTGAGGTATTTGAAAGTTTCTATCATGGCCCCCCACTCCCTTCTTTCCTCGAGGCTATACAGCTTAAGCTCCTTTAGTCTTTCTTCATATGTCTCCTGGTGCAAGACCCTGCACCATTTTGGTTGCCCTTTTCTGGACAGCTTCCACCCTGTCTATGTCTTTGTGGAAATGGGGTCTCCAGAACTGTACACAGTACACCAGATGTGGTCTTGCCAACTGTCTGTACAGAGGGCCAACAACTTCCTGTTTTCTACTGGTGATGCCTTTCCCTGTGCGTCCCAGAATACCCCCAGCCCTCCTTACTGCCTTCTCACATTGCTGGCCCATCTTTAGGTCATCTGATATGACTACCCCAGGTACCTTTCCATTTTTGTTGTTGTCAGTATCTCACCCTCCCCCCATTGTGTACTCTTCCCCTGGGTTTTTGTTTCCCAGGTGCATTACTTTGCACTTCTTTGCGTTGAATCTAAGCTGCCATACATTTGACCATTCCTCCAACCTTGCCAAGTCCCTTTTCATCCTTTCCACCCCACCTTGGTATCAACCCTGTTGCAGATCTTTGTGTCATCTACAAAGAGACATACTTTTCATTCCAGTCCCTCTGCAATGTTACTTATAAAGATATTAAAAAGGACCAGCCCCAGTGCCGAACCCTGTGGTACCCCACTAGTAATCCCCCTTTCTTCACTGTGGACTCCATTTACTATTACATTACGCTCTGTGTCCTGTTGTCCAGCCCGTGTTTTACCCAGGCTACCACCCTGGGACCCACTCCCAGGCTGGCTAATTTGTTTATTAATCTTTTGTGCAGGACTGTGTCAAATGCCTTGCTAAAGTCTAGGTAAGCCATGTCCACAGCCCCTCCCTGGTCTACTACTTTGGCCACCCAGTCAAAGAAATCAATTAGATTTGTCTGACATGACCTTCCTGCTGTGAATCCATGCTGTCTTGGGTCCTGTGCCCCACTGGCCTCTAGGTACTCAACAGTTCTTTCCTTCAGAAGTGATTCCATCATCTTCCCTACCACAGAGGTCAAACTGACAGGTCTGTAGTTTCCTGCCTCTGTCTTGTTCCCACTTTTGTGAAGGGGAATCACATCCACCCTCCTCCAGTCCTCAGGTACCACACCATCCTCCAATGATTTATTAAAAAGGGTGGTCAGTGGTGTTACTGGTTCTTCCCTTAGTTCTTTTAGAATTCTGTGGTGAATCCCATCAGACCCCATTGCTTTATCCTGTGAAAGGACTAATCTCACCCCCCATCCAGAGTGCTTCTAGTGACTGGATTGAGTAACTCCCCCTGCTCTTCCATTGTGAATACTGAGCAGAAGTATTCGTTTAGTATCCCTGCTTTTTCACAGTCGCTCTCTGCCCAACCACCTTCCTCTTTATTCAGCCTCAGTATCCCTGTCTTAGTCTTTCTTTGCTCCCTAATGTACCTATAAAAGGTTTTATCCCTCTTCTTAACTGAGTTGGCTATCTTTTCCTTGGTTTGCACCTTTGCTATTCTGACTGCCTTCCCTGCTTCCTTCTGCTTTAACTGGTACAGTTCTATGTCCTGCTCCTTCTGTGTTTCCTTGTACTTCCTGAGCTGGGAGGAGCTGGCCACTAACCGATCTCAATGGCACCAGAACCTCCATCAAGTGGGGGCCTGCTTTGAATAGAAACATCTTGCCCTTGAAGCCAAAAAGAGAGAGCGTAAGAAGGAAAGGGAAAGAAACCCCAGCCAGCGGGCAGCTCTCCCACATGGAAAAATCTGCAATTTTTGTGGACGAATCTGTGGCTGTAGGACTGCATTACTGAGCCACCTCAGGACCCATCAGTGAACCATGGTAGAGATCATCCTCGAGTCGAGGGATCGCCAATGATACTTCCTGAATGCTATCTTTTTTTCTCAAACCTTCCCCACCACTTCTTTTGAGAACCATAGTGGTTTTTCTTTCATTTTGATTTGTTTATTTGCTTTACACAAAGGCTTGTTACTTCTGTGATGGCAGTTATGATGTTTCCCTATTGTTGCTCCACCCCACCTCCTTGCCTGTTTGCTAGTGCTTTTCTGAGGCACTCTCCCATTTTGACAAAAGTCCAGTACCTTTACTTTTGTATGGCTTGACTCTACAGCTAAGTTTATCATGAACCACACTGTTTGGTGGTTGCTTATTCTCATATGGCTACCCACTTCAAGATCAGAGATCCTGTCTCCATTCCCATTTGAGAGTACGAGGTCTAAAATTGCTCTCTCCTGAGTGGGTTCCAAAAATTAGCTGTCTGAGGCATGCCCCCTGTAGGGCATCAAGAATGGCCCTGCTCTTGGATGTGGCTGCAGCAAAGGTGCTCCAGTTAACATCTGGCATATTCAGGTCCCCCATCAACAATATCTCCCCTTTCTCTGCCATCCTAAGGATGCCGTCTACCATTTCCTTGTCCATTTCCTCCCCCTGAGATGGGAGTCTGTATACAAACCCTATGTGGATTGTGGTGCCATTTTCAGGCTCCAGGGTGACCCACAGTGCTTCCTATCCTCCCTGTTTACCCTTAAGTTCTGTTGCTTTGATCCCTTCCCTTACATAGAGAGCTACTCCTCCTCCTCCTCTTCTTCCCTCCCTGTCCCTCCCGTAGATTTGTGTACCCTGGTATGTTGACATCCCAGTCATGGTTCTCTGTGTATCATGTTTCTGTGACTGCCACAATATCCAGGCATCCCTCTTCCATCAAGGCCATTATTTCGGGGAGTTTTGTACCTAGATTATGGGCATTGGTACTCATTACCCTCCATTTTTTATGGATTATTTCTTTTTGCCCCATCCCTGTCTCTACTGCCTTTGCCCTCCAGAAACAATCAACTACAACTCTGACCCTCCCCCCTTGGGAGTGCCTTCCTTCCTTTCAGACACCTGTTTCACAGAGGTTAAGTAACAGGTCTAGTCACAAATGACTGCAAATATCTTCCAGCTACAGTTCCTCCCTGGTAAATGAAAGTTAAACTAAGAAAAGTCAACCCCCAAAACAGAGAATCAATGCTAGTTACTTACACAGGTCCAAAAAGTAAGAATTCGATTCAGTGTAGTCTATTAAATGACCTCCTTGATTTAAGGAAGCTTTGGCTGCTTTCTCTCTCTTCTCTCTGTCAGCAGCAGCTGGACCCCAACCCCACTCCCCCCCACCACACAGCATGGGCGGCAACTGGCACAGCCCTCCACACACCACTATGGCCAACCGCTGACTGAACTGTCACAGCAGTGTACTGTACATAGTACGCATGCAGCCAATGAGCACAAACCATGTACAGTACACAGCTGTGACAGGTCAATCGATGGCTGGCCATGGTGGTAATGAAAACAAACCAGTCACCAACTCTGGCTGGAGTGGGAAGGAGTAGCATTGAGCCTGTCACGACAAGGTGGGGGCCACTACCTTTGGTACTACTAGAAAATTCTGAATTGGCATTGTAGACATTGAGAAATGGGGCTGGGAGGAGTTCCGGTGTTATTATGATCGAGGACCGGGGCTGTGTTGGGGCCAGGATTATTCATTGAACTAAGACTGGTGCCAGGTGGGGGTGCAGTGTTGCTTCGCACTGGGAAAGGTGCCGGAGAGGTGTAATGTGCCAGCAATTGGGGAAGGGGGGGACCCTACACTACGGAATGGGGGGGTTGGTACTTGTATGTGACACAGTGGGGCGCAGGCATAGGATGGGGGCCCTACACCTATAGAATGGGATGGTTCGGCGGGGCTTGCAGTTCGTACTGGGGTCGGGGCTGGGAATGGGGTTCCACGGCACTGTACAGTATGGTAGTTGTGTGCAGTACAAAGGTGATCAGGCATGGGAGTGGGGCTCCATTAGACTACTGGGCCAGTCAGGGGTCTGGTCCTCTTGGCTGGAACTGGGGCAGGCCTCTCTAATATAGTCGGGCACAGCTATGGTAATGAGCCCATAATGGGCATGCACGAGGCCCCTTTGCACCATGCATGCCCAATGAGCTCATTAGCATGATGTGGCTGAATATCACCTTTAGGGGAATGGCACATCCAGGTTTGCACCACGCATTCCCCCATTGGCGCTATGCAGCCCAGACCCTGGATGTGCTGTGCCCACCATGGAAGCTGCTTGCTTTGTGCCATGCATCCAGGGTCCCATATTCATACAGGATGTGCAATCTGTACTGATCACACATCCTGTTTGAATATTGCACCCGTGCCGGCCAGCGCATCTGTTTTGTGCAACGCACTGTTCTGTGCGCACACCCGGCTGGCACTGAATATGTCCTTCTTGCTGTACTTCTCTGTTCCAAACTTTTCTGTATACTTGTTTCTGCTTTATGTGTTATATGGAAATTCAGTAAAGCACATTTAATTTAAAAAAAACAATGCATGTACAACACAATCAAAAAACCACTGGAGTTAAATACAAACATATGTCGGCAATCAATTTCAGAGCACTGTTGTGCAATACAAGTTAATAACATTGAGAGGTGAGAGTAAAGTGCATAGTACTAGAGGCAGACATAAGTGCCTAAATTTCAGTTGTTGCCTACTTTGTGGACAAAGCATCAGAGAGTAGATGAGGGGAAGTTAGGAGCAGTTGCAGGGAGGGGTGAGACTTCTGAGGTGGTTTGAAAGGACCCGGGGGAGGGGGATTGTCAAATGGCTGGAGTGAGGGAGTTCCAGATTTTAGGGTAGTGGTGGCTGAACACGGCTTTACCAATGTCATGGAGACCAAAGGAACTGCTAGGGTTCAAGCATTAAAGCTACAGAGGGTATGGCAGTCGGGAGGAGGGCGGGGCTCAAGGTAACCTGGTCCATCCCAACCTCCACTCCCTTCACCTTCATCTTTTGGCCTGTCTCCTGTAGAGATAGATGTAAACAGATATAAGGTATCTCAGAGATATTCTCTGAAATACATTTGGCTGCATGTAAGTCTTCCACTAGGAAGTCTTATACAGCAAGATAAAAAAAGATTTTCCATTTGGTGCTCCAAAACCCACATGGAGCATGAACCCCCTTTGGGTGCCCACGTGACATGGTTCTGGAGCACTTGCTGTACCTTTCCGATGCTGGGCTTCAGTATTCCACATGTGTGCTATTTCTGCATACCATAAACCTATCGGTACCCTGTACCTGGCACAGCTGCCGCTCCTGAAGAGGTTGCATAAGGACATTTTCCACACAAAGCCTCCAGTCAGCAAGTCCATGATTGCCTGGGTTGTCAACCTTGTGATGGATATGCCCACCAAGAAGCCTTTTCAGCCCCTAGCACCCTGTGAGCTGAAGCTTTTAACTTGGAAAGCAGCTTTTCTAGTGGCCATCACCTCTGCTTACAGACTGTCTGAAATCCATGCCTTTGTCATGGATCCTCTATATACTGTTTTCCACAAGTACAACATGATGCTCCATACACACCCAAAGTTATCTACAACAAGTTGTGGTGGAGTTCCATCTGAATCAGCCATTAGTGCTGCCTGCCTATTTTGCCAACTTCCAGAAGGAAGGAGCATGCACTCTCCATTTTCTGGATGTTGAGAGTGCTTAGGTTTTACCTGGACAGAACCACATAATTCAGGCAGTCCAAACAGTGCTTTGTCTACTTCGATCCTAATCGAAAGGGACAGCCCTTTGCAATCAGGTGCATTTCTGCTCTGACTGTGAGCTGCTTATGCCACTGTTATGCCATTGGAAGGTCATGTAAGTGTCTACTCCACTAGAGCAGTTACCATGCCCCTGGCAGAGAGTCATTCTGTGCCTATTGGTGATATTTGTACAGTTGCAACTTGAAGCACAGTGCAGACTTTTGTTAAGCACTATGTCCTGGATGTCCATGCCAGGCAACATGTAAGCAATAAGACATGACAGGGCGTGCATTATGGTGTGATAACCGCACTCCTAAGGGTGTAGTCAGGCATGAGGCCAAAGGATGAGTGCTGGTCTTCACTAGGAGTGTGGTTATCACACCGCAATGCACACTTCAGAGTGTCTTATTGTGCATATAAAATGGCCTTTAATTTTTAAAATCGGTTTAGTTTTTAAAAGACACATTTTTGTCACTTAAAGTTGAAATAAACATGAAATAAACGTGTTTTTTAAGTACAGTAGTCCTTCCATCTACTGTTACTGCACCAAATTACTGCTGTAATTTAGGTCTTTTGACCTAATGTACATTCCATAATTACAGTTCTGTAGCCCCCCCCCACTCAAAATGATTACATTACTTTAATAAATATGTATCTAAATAACAGATGGTGGCACTTTTCACTTAGGCTTTCCTTGTTTTTTTGTGGCAAAAAGGTAGTGCTGAAGAACTCTGCAGTTTGGATGAGAGAGAGGGAATGTGAGACAGTTGCAACCGTTACTATGGAGAAGGTGAAACCAGGAAGTGGAAGCAGCTCAGCTGTCACTGCTGCGATTGAGTGTTTCGCCATTTTTATTTAACTTTGCAACAATGAGTTCAAAAATTAGACACTTGTTATTTAGCCAGAAGCTGCTTTGGCACATGTAAGTGTATAAAGTATACATCACTTGCTTGGCCACCCATTGTTCGCTCTTTTGCCCGACTGTACAGCAGCACACTGAACGTTCATACGCCAGCCTGCTTGATGGTCACTGTCACCAATCCACTTAGCAAAAGAAAGCAATTCAAAGACAGACCAGGTTTGCTCTAAAATTAGAGTTTTTACCAAAATATATAATAATTCGTCAAACATACAATACAGAACTCTTGTATCACAAGACATACATATCTTTAAACAAAACAATGTTTAAAACAGTGCAATTCCTACAACTATATTTAGATTTTGTCTAGCGTTCTAAATACCTGTTTTCAGTGCTCAGATGTTTCCTTAGTCAGTGTCAGATACAAAATGCAATCTATAGTGAAAGAGAATAATCTTTTCAGGCAGTGTTGGCATCCCCTTTTGTATGAAGTCATCCAGCCCCTCCTCTGCTCAAATATCTAACAAAAATATATTTTTATACAACCGCAGGATGTAATTTTATTGATCTATACTATACAGCTATGCAGGATGTATTAATTCTGCAACCTTAGCATAACTCAAGTTTCAATGACACCTCTTCTGCTCTCATGCTGCACCCTCTTCACACAGGCTTCATAGGGTCATTTACAACCTTACACCTCTATGTAACATCCTAGCTTCCCTTATTTTAACATCATAAACCTAGTTTATGATTTCTCTCTCAAAAAAATTAACTTAACAACTCTGTAATTAGCTCAGAGAAACAGGATCCTTAATAAAAGTCTTCCAGTAACACATGGTCTCTAAAAAACTGAGTGTGTTCTCTTGGCCTGCATCTGTCAGCTAAAATCTGTGTGGGGGGAGGTGAGAGAGGTCATTCCTAGAGCATTTGATTTTCAGCAGAGACGGTCATAAAATATTATCCAGCACTCAGAACTGGCTGTCTACGTCACACTCCTCCCCACCTAGACTGAATTTGGGGGATCTATCCCCTACATGGGATGAGCTTCCCAGATCAATTCACTCCTCATAGACTCTAGACAGACCATTGGTGTTCTGATATTTAATGCCCTGTCCTATGTATGATTGTCAGATCATATCCTTGCAAAGCAAGACTCCATCTTAGCAGTCTCCCATTGCTCTTTCCCATCTGCATTAGCCAAACCAGGGGGTTGTGATCAGTCTGCACCATAAAATGCTGTCCATACAAGTATGGCTCTAATTTCTTCAGGACCCACACTATGGCAAGACACTCCTTTTCCACTGTGGAGTACGCTTGCTCCCTGGGGATAAGCTTCCTGCTCAAGTACACAACTGGGTGGTCTGTCTCTTGGCTAGATGTCTGGCTAAGTACTGCCCCAATACCCACGTCTGAGGCATCCATCTGAACTATAAAGGTTTTGCTGTAGTCTGGACTTGTCAAAACAGGAGCACTGCACAGTTCCTCCTTCAGTCTGGTAAAGGCTTCCTCACAGGCTGGGCCCCAAGTAATTTTCTTTGGCATCTTTTTCTTTGTCAGGTCAGATAGGGGAGCAGCCAGGGCACTGTAGTTAGGTACCAACTTTCTGTAGTACCCTGCTGTCCGTAGAAAACTCCTGACCTGCTTCTGGGTTTCTCATCTGGGCCACGCCTGAATCACCTCTATCTTTATTTGGTTAGGATGGAGCTGTCCCCAGCCTACCACATGCCCGAGGTATGCCACTTCCCCCATGGCCACCTGGCACTTCTCGGCTTTGACAGTGAGCCCTGCCCTCTGTATCCTGCCCAGCACTTCCGTAAGGTGTAAAAGTTGTTCCTCCCAGCTGGTACTGAAGATGGCAGTGTCATCCAGGTATGCTACGGCGTACTCCTCAGCACCATTCAACACCTGGTTCACCAACCTTTGGAAAGTGGCCGGGGCATTCTTCATTCCAAAAGGCATTACTTTAAACTCAAATAAGCCTATCGGAGTGATGATGGCCGACCCCTCCCTAGCTGTGTCTGTCAATTCTATCTGCCAGTACCCCTTGGTCAGGTCAGTAGTCGTAAGGTTGGTCGCCCCTCCCAACTTGTACAGGAATTCATCCGTCCGGGGCATCGGACTTCGTGACTGCATTCAGTCCATGATAGTCCACACAGAAACAAGTTGAGTCATCTGGCTTGGGCACAAGGACTGTGGGTGATACCAGGGGCTGTGGGATCACTGGATTATCCCTAAATCCAGCCTCTCCTCCACTTCTCTCCTAATGTCCTTTTGGACAGCATCTGACACCCGATATGCTGTCCGCCATATGGGCGTCTGTGTCTCTGTCTCCACATCATGTGTTGCTAAGGGGGTTAGTCCAGGCTTGGCGCTAAACAAGGGGGCAAAGTCTGCTAAAACCTCCCTCACTTTCTGGATCTGGTCTGGGGTCAGCTGGGGAGACAATTTTACTGCCTCCACAGAGGACTCCTGCTTACTTTCTTCCAGCAAGTCCAGAAGGGGTCTCCTTCATCTATCCCCTCCCCATGATTACATACTGCGAACACCATGTCAGCCCTGTTTGCATATGGCTTCATCATGTTGACATGGTACATCCTTTCAGTCTGTCTACAGTCAGGTGACTCCACAATGTAGTTCACGTCATTTACCTTCCTAACCACTTTGTATGGTCCTGCCCACTCAGCTTGCAGCTTGTCTTACTGGACTGGAATAAGGACCATGACTTCCTGACCCATCATGTACGAGCGCGCTCTGGCTCTGCGGTCGTACCACACCTTTTGTCTCTGTTGGGCAGCTGCCAGATTGCTCTGGGCTGTCCCCATAAGCTCCTTCAGCCTTTTTCTAAACCTAAGGACATAATCCACAATGGGAGTTCCCTGGATGGTGTGCTTGCCTTCCCAGTCCTCCCGGATCAAGTCAAGGGGCCCCCGTAGCCAGCGTCCATATAAGAGTTTGAAGGGGAAAACTCCTGTCGACTCTTGGGGTACCTCCCTGTATGCAAACAACAGGTGGGGAAGGTATTTCTCCCAGTCCCTCCCGTGCTGTTCAGCAAAAGCCCGGAGCATTGACTTCAAGGTACCATTTAATCGTTCCACAAGCCCATTGACTTGTGGGTGATATGGTGTCGTGCATCTCTGCACCACCCCACACTTCTCCCATAAATACTTCATCAGGTCCAACATGCAGAAACCCCTCGATCAGTGATTACCTCCTGAGGAAACCCAGCATGGGAGAAAATCCCAAGTAAGGCATCTGCCACTTTGTCCTCAGTGAGGATAGGGCAACTGCCTCTGGGTACCGGGTGGCATAATCCACCACAGTCAGGATGAATCTCTTCCCTGAGGAGCTGGGGGTATTTAAAGGCTCCACAATATCCATTCCACCCTCTGGAATGGCTCCTCCACTATGGGCAAGGGATCAGGGCGGCTTGGGTTTCTTGCCCGCCTTCCCTATTTCTCGACACCCGGTGACAAGACCTGCAATACTCCTTCACCTGCTGGATGAAGTTAGGCCAGTAGAAATTCTGGGCCAACCGATGTGTAGTTCATGCGATTCCCAGATGACCAGACAAGGGAATATCATGTGCAGTTTTGAGCAACTGCTCACGACATCTCTGGGGAACGACAAGCTGCCTGCCTAGCATCCCTTCCTCTGTCTGTACTGCCTGTATATACATAAGTCCATTTTCCCAATAAACCTTATGTTTGCTGTCACCTCCCTGTATGCCCTCAGAGTCTGCCCAAGCCCTCAGCTTCTCTAAACTAGGGTCACTCCTCTGAGCAGCTGCAAACCCCTCACACAGTCCCAAGGCATGGGACAAGTCCCCTTCAGTCACTAAAGTAGGGTTCCTAGCACTAGCGTCAGGGCCCTCAGGATCACTGTCAATCCTAACCCTCTGACAATTGGTCACCCCTCCCTTTTCGGAGCAACCTTCCATAGCTGTGTGGTCACTTTCGCTTCCAGGAAATTTCTACCCCACATTTGTTCAGTCTCCCCATCTGGAGACACAGGCTGGGGAACCAGCCTCTCCGTGGTTTCCACATTGGTTTCTGTGGGGTTCAGGGAACTACAATTTTCCCAGCCGCTTGGCTACAGGTAACTGCACATACCATCCCCTGTTGGAGATTGTTACCCAGAATCACATCTACTGCTAACGTTTTAGCTACAGCCACCGGTTGCACAGTTCCCCCTGTATCACCCCTGTCCAGGAGAACACTAGCGAGTGGCAATGTTGTCCCTTCACCAGTAAACCCTTGTACAGTTACGTATTTGTTTGGGGTAAGCTGAGCAGGCTGTACTAGATCCTCTTTCACCAATGTCAGGGATGCCCCTGTGTCCCTTAACCCCTGTGTCTACACACCATTTACTATTACTGGGTGCATGTGTTCACTCATGTTCACTGGCATGCTTCCAGGGACACACAAACAACCCACTTCCTTTCTGGTACTACTTTGCATATTATTGCTTTCCCTTCTTGGACACTGTCTGGCAATGTGCCCAGTTTCTTTATATAACCAACAAACATTTCTTACTTCAGATAAATCTTTTCTTTGAAACCTGGGACTAACTGGTTTCGATGGGGCAGTGAGGGTTTTAGTTACCCTGAAGGCACGCTTTTCCCTTTCTGCACTGCCACACTCACCCCATTTGCTCTCAGAGTAGGTCTGCTCTTGGCATAGCGGTCCAACAGTTCAGCAGCCTCTTGCACTGTTTTTGGATCTTGGTCCTTTAGCCAGGTTTTTAACTCTGTTGGGCATGCCCAATAAAACTGTTCTAATAAAATCACATTTTCAATTGTACCAACAGTGTTTGCCTCAATTCCTTCCCACCAACGTTTAAAAACTGACGTTGTTTCATGGCTAACTCCTCATAGCTCATATCAGGGCTTCTCCTGAGCTTACGGAATTTAGCTCTGTATGATTCAGCAGTTAATTCAGACTTTTTTAGTAGTGCTGCTCTTAACTTACTGTCTTTATTGTCCATGTGACCCAATGCATCCCGAGCTTTTCAGGTAAGTAGCGGGGATAGCTGGAAGCTCCAGGACTCTCTAGGAATTTTAGCCCGAATACAAACTTTTTCAAAAGAATTTAAAAAGGCATCTATATCCTCCCCGTCTTTAAACTCAGCTATTAATTTAGAGTTCAATTTGTAACCCAGTCCTGCAGTCCCTGTTAAACCCAAGCCACTTACCTGCCCTGGTGCTGCTGGTTGGAGTCGTAGATTCTCCAGTTTGTGTTGCCACTGGTGCTCCTCTCTCCTCTCCTCTCCTCTCCTCTGCATTCTTGCTCTCTCTTCTCCTCTGCCTCTAGCTGGCACTCACGTTCCTCATAGTCTGCCTCTCTCTGTTGTCGCTCTGCCTCATGGTCCGCCTCCCTCTGTTGTCGCTGTACCTCCAGTTCTATCCTTCACAACTCAGTTTGCAGCTTGAGTACCTCTGGATTCAGGATACTGGTCACCTTCCCCTGCTGCTGTGGCCCTTCACTGACAGTAGCTCTGCTGTCCTTCTCATCGGCTCAGGACCCCTCACTGGCCACTAGTTCTGCTACACTCAAGGTCTGGTCCCTTTCAGTCATGGTCTGTGCCTCCGTGCTCTGGGTATCTGCTTCCGTCGGGGCCTCTATGAGGTTCTGCTTACTGGCTTTCACCTCGAACAGGACTCCTCTGTCCTCATACAACTGTTTTAACTGTTCTACAGTGTGCCTGCTGTAGTAGGATGCCACCTTTCCTAACTACTGCTACTCTGACTTTGCACTTTAGAAAAAAAAATAAAATAGGTAAGAACCTGACTGTACACCAAGGGATATATAGTCCTGTTTTCTTTTTAAAATAAAACTCTGTCTTTTTCTGTCTTTGCAAGAGAGCTTACAGTCTCAGCTGCAGAACAATAAAGCTTGTGATGCCAAAATTATGCCGCTGCTGCCAACCAATCTGTCACAAATTCACTCAGCAGATCAGGCCCTCTACTCCCAAAGTGCCAACCTCTGAGCGCAGTCTTGTGAACAGTGTAACAGACAAGGTAACCCTCTTGTCTGTTTTTGTGAGTTTGGATCAACCTTGGTCTCAGTTCTGGAGGGATTCAAACTGCAACCTCTTGCTAGCATACCAATGCACAGGCTCAGATATATCTGTCTTGGGGCCAGATATCTTTGCCTACGGCACCTAACCAGGTAATCAGAGATGAACCCTAAAACTTAATAAAGACATCAGATTTAAAATGCCTCTGTTTCTAGTTTGGTACCACCATACAAGCTTATGTCTGCTGAACCATAATATTTCTTAGCAAAGAAAGCAATTCAAAGACAGACCAGGTTTGCTCTAAAATTAGAGTTTTTACTAAAATATATAATAATTCGTCAAACATACAATACAGAACTCTTGTATCACAAGACATACATATCTTTAAACAAAACAATGTTAAAAACAATGCAATTCCTACAACTATACTTAGATTTTTTCTAGCTTTCTAAATACCTGTTTTCAGTGCTCAGATGTTTCCTTAGTCATTGTCAAATACAAAATGCAATCTATAGTGAAAGAGAATAATCTTTTCAAGCAGTATTGGCCAACCCCTTTTGGATGAAGTCATCCAGCCCCTCCTCTGGTCAAATATCTAACAAAAATATATTTTTATATAACCACAGGATGTAATTTTATTAATCTATACTATACAGGTATACAGGATGTATTAATTCTGCAACCTTAGCATAACTCAAGTTTCAATGACACCTCTTTTGCTGTCATGCTGCACCCTCTTCACACAGGCTTCATAGGGTCATTTACAACCTTACACCTCTATGTAACGTCCTAGCTTCCCTTATTTTAATGTCATAAACTTCATTTATGATTTCTCTCTTTTTTTTTTTGTATTTTCATCTTTATTTCATTTTTACTTACATTTACATTCGATTGTGTCTAGGCAATTAAGGAAAAAGGAATCAAGAAAAGGTACTCACGAGAGTTCTTCTGGCAATCGAACATTGAATGTTCAGTAACAAACTGTTAAAAGTTCATACCAATATGTTTAGAGGTCATTGTCCGTGAGGGTCCAAGCAGTTCAGAAGGACCCAGTTCAGAGTAAGCAACTTCTTAAAAATTGCTAAATCAGATCCCGGATGCGAAGAAGACAATAGGAGTTAAATACATGTCATGAACAACAATATATTGTTACTTATATCAACTCTAGGGCATCTAGGACTTATAAAGTAAAGGAGGTCTCCCCGGGATCCACACAGGCACATTCTCCAAAACCGGACCGGAATGGGGGGGAGGAAGAAGAATGTATTAGACTATGGCACAAATGTCAAGTCCTTAAGCATGTAATATAAAAGCCATCTATTCCATCTAATTCTAAATCTTTCCTCTTTTATCGTTTAAACTATATGTTATTTTTTCCAATTGATAGATTTGCTCCGTAATTGTCCACCAGTCCTGCACAGTTGGGATTTTAGGGGTCGACCAATTTTTAGTGATTTCCTTTTTCCCTGCTGCCAGTAAAATGGCTAAAACGTAATGGACTCCTTGGTCCCTGATGTCCTCGGGGAGTATAGACAGAATAAATACTTGAGGGGTCAGCTGAATTGGTCTATTAAATATCTCTTGAATTTCCGACTATAGTAAATGAATATATAATTCCAGCTTAGGGCAAGAGTAAATTATTTGTGTGAGATGGGCCTTTCCCTCTCCTCACAAATGCCAGCAAGCGACAGAATATCCTGAATGTAGTGGCTTGTGACTTCGGAGGCGTTGAAATAACGGATCAAATATTTCCAAGCAAACTCCCTCAATTGGTGTGAACTAGAAGTGCGTGCCACTTGTCGGCAGGCCTGTTCCCAATGTTTCATTTCTATGGGGAAACCCAGTTCTTGCTGCCATTTCTGATGGAGAGCCGTCAGATTTGCCAGCGGGGACAACATCAGAGCCCGATAGAGGCCAGATATCAGGTGACTCTGATTTGGGGAGGTAAATAAAGACTGCAACTTAGCAATCAAAGGGGCCAGTGTTCAGGGCTACACACCTCAACAGGTAGTGACTCGTAATAATGTCTTAATTGTAGGTACCTATAATGGTGGGTGTTGGGCAGATTGAATTTGCCTGCATTTCCTGAAATGACCAGAATCTCCCTCCGTTGTAATCTGGAACAGGTACTTCAGGCCATGCCTGGACCACAGTCGGAAAACATGATCCATTTTCCCAGGCTGAAAATCTGGGAGCACTGCGATTGGGCAGATTAATGGTATAAAGGGGGAGATAGAGAATAGCCTCTTTATCTGATTCCAAGTTGTCACCCTGTGCTGCAGTTCCAGGAGTAAATTCAGGCATTCAGCTAGGTGCCCTGTCCCACGATAGAGTATGGCAAAATATTCCAGGTCTGGAGTGACTGCCTGCTCTAGTTCTGCCCAATGCGATTCATTTTCTGACATCTGCCTAGCCATCACATGTGAGAGGTGTGCAGCTTGGTAGTACCAATAGAGGTTGGGAAGAGATAACCCACCCAGACCACTCGGTTTAGTAAGGGTTTTCAGTCTAACTCTCGGCCTACGGCCCACCCAAATGAAATAAGAAATCACCCTCTCCCAGTCTAGAAATACAGAGTGAGGCAGAGTGATGGGGATGTTATTAAAGAGATATAGTGCCCTTGGCAGGGTCTCCATTCTGACCAGTTCTATCTTCCTGGAGAGGCTCAGTGGGAGTGCACTCCAGCTGGCCAAGTCTTCTTTAAGACTAGTGGTAAAGGGTACATCGTTATGCTTATAGGCGTCCCTCAGATCCCTGGTTAGATTAATCCCCAAGTATTTTATCTTCCCTAGGTCCCATTTGCAAGGAAACTGCTCCCGTATATCTAGATCCGGGGAATATTGAAAGGTCAGGATCTCTGTTTTTGAGATGTTAACTTTATAACCTGAGATTTGCCCAAAGGTTTCTAATAATTCGTTAACTTTGGGGAGCAATTTCGCTGGGTTCCAAATATACAAGAGAACATCATCTGCATAGAGCACTATACGATGTTCCTCCCGCCCACCTCAACCCCTGAATGTCTTGAGATTGTCTGACAAGCTGTGCTAAAGGCTGCATAAACAGGGCAACGAAGAGAGGAGACAGGGCATCCTGTCTGGTGCCCCTGTAAAGAGGGAAAGATTTTGAGTGATACCCTGAGACTCGCACCCAAGCCCTCAGGGCTGAGTAAATATTTGTGATTACCTGGATTAATGACAGGGGGAGACCCACAACCTCCAGAACTGAGTACAAAAATGGCCAATGTACCCTGTCAAAGGCCTTTTCTGCATCAAGGCTCACCAAGGCCGCAGGATAGTCAGAGGTGTACATCTTATGTATTACATGATAGGTTCTCTTTATATTATCTGTAGTTGTACGGCCTCCCACAAATCCAGTTTGGTCTCTGTGAACTATTAGTGGAAGCACAGTTTCTAACCTGTGGGTTATTATCCCCATAAATAATTTATAATCGGTATTCAAGACTGATATTGGACGATATGATTCACATAGTTGGGGGTTTTTACTAGGCTTAGGAATAACAGAAATTATAGCATAGGACCAGGTGGGAGGAGGTGGGTCCCACTCTAAGACTGAGTTGCAGGTGTTCAAGAGGGTCAGCAGGAGCAATTCTTTAGTGGCTTTATAGAATTCTGCTCTGTAGCCATGGTCCCGGTGCTTTCATAGTTTAGCCCGCGCTATAGCTGCAACAATTCCTGCATCGTAATAGGGCTGAGTAACTGTTCACCCTGTTCTGGGAAGATTCTCTGTAGGCCAAGGGGTTGTAGGAACTTTTTATCTTCTCTGGGGCTATGGGATGTTCTGGGGTGTAAAGGGTTGGAATATACGCAGTGAACGCATCTGCAGTATCAGTAAGCTTATTCAAGGGTCTACCCCCAACTGGGTGACGAATAGTGGTGATAGCCACAGCCTTCCTCTGTTTCCTAATTTGATAGACTAGCAGCCTAGAGGCCCTGGGTCCCCCCTCATAGTGCCTCTGTTGGAGGAAGGTCAAGGCGATTTCTGTATGTTGTAGTGCTAGCCTGCCCAGGTCCTGTTTGACCTGATTAAGCTGTGGGAGCACAGTGTTGTCTCCTTGTTTATGCGCTGTTTGCAAGAAATGCAAAGTTTCCTCCAAAGCGGCTTCATGTTGTCTATGGGTTTTAGCCTGTAGAGATGTGTATTTAATAAGGTGACCACGCAGGACGGTTTTTATGGTATCTCATAGAATACTTGGGGCAGTTCCCGGCTCTGCATTATTCGCAAGTATCTCTGACAATTTGTCAGTTAAAAATTCCTTAAACTGTTCAGACTTTAGATGAAAGGGATTTAAACGCCACAGTGTGGTCCTCCTCTGAACTCCCAGTTTCCAAGTACTGATTATATATGCAAGATTCGATAAGGAGATATCTCCAAATTGGGTGTCTACCAATAAGCCTAAATGTTCTATTTGGGTAAAACATAAATCGATTCTAGAATAAGTGTGGTGAACAGCCGAGTAGTGTGTGTAATTACTGGTATGGAGATACAAGTAGTGCCAAGTATCTGTCCATCCCACTTCGGATTAGAATCTGCTCAGGAGCCTCTTCTGCGGGGTTTTCCTAGGGGTGTTAAGACTTGAAGAGTCTCGCTCAGGGTTGAGCAGGATGTTAAAATCTCCTGCGAGTAACAAGACACCTTTAGTAAAATTGTGTAATTCTATCTAGCAGTCCCTTAATCCCGTTCACTGGTGAGTCTAGTGGAAAGTAAACATTAGCCAGGGTGACCTCAGTCTCAGCTATTTGCCCTCTAAAATACCAGTCGACCATAGGATCTACCCATTTGGCTTGCATTTGCCAGGGAGTATGTTGAGGGATTATTATTGCCACTCCTCTCCTCCTCCCACCCTGAAAGGTAGAACCATACAACTCACCTCTCGAAATCTGCCCCAGATTAATGTGTTCCATATTACTTAAGTGGGTCTCTTGCAAATAGACTATATCAGCTTTGCATTTTTTGATTTGCGAGAGAACCCTAGTACGTTTGACTGGGGTGGAAAGCCCATTAACATTCCAGGATAATAATCTCAAGGGAGTCTCCACCATTGCATGGCCATGATAAAACAAGGGTTTAAAAATAGTGTGCAGCGTGGATCCCAGGAACCCCCACACATCAGCTCTATTACATAGACGTCAGAGTTAAGTAGACACAATCGTAAATCTATAAACATAGAACTATTGCAGTGAATTTCTGCATAAGTAACCATACTATTATCAAAATACAATTGATTGCCTTCAAACTGGCAATTTACAAATATGATCAGATTAGCAAAAATAACACTCATTAGATTTAAGCAGTGGGTAAGTGGAGTAATAAGCGTACAGTAGGTTAGAGCCAACAGGGCTGCAACCTTTCCTGTTAATAGTGAACTAATACAAACTTTGACTATTAACTGTAGCTTCTAAATACTGAGAGCTTCCCAAGTTCTTGAAAGTGAGGAATTCCTCACTATAAGAGGGGGTGTCTACAATAGAGAAACCCCTAGGCACTTCAAATGCCTTAAAGGGATAGGGGAGAGGGGTATTGGCTAGTCACACTCCTGCCATCAGTCGACTGAAAAAGTGTGTTACGCCATGGGGAAATAGTATGGGAGTAAACATGATGGGATATTTAAATGGAGATTAAGGAGAATTCCCTCCGTAACCGAAGGGGCTGTTGCCCTTGTCGGCTCTGGAATTACATAAGACCCTGAGGCCTAAGCTTAAAGATAAGATTAGTCTAGACTACTAACATTAACTTAAAATATGGGGGAGAAGTTAGGCAACCAGGATTCCTTAACAGGTTGACAGACTTCAGTAGCATATATGACCAACAAGCATTAAAAAGTCATGGAAACAGTGCCTACTACGATTTGAAAAACAGTCTGAAACTTAATCGCAATCGTGACTCAACATGCTATTTTGGGGACATATGGCATAATTTAAATATTAGCAGACTGCAGCAAGATCAACTTCCGTGCAGGAATGAAACAGGTCGTCACTAACTGCAGATTAAAAGGCCTGGGAAATGGAGGAGGGGTCATGCATCGATGTCCCACCAGGTTCCAGTGTGGGGCGTGGTTTCTTAGCACATGGCTGAGCAAGGAAAAACTAAAGGTGTTTCTAAATCCACTCCCAATCCAAATCACTCCCAGGTGATTAGCATCAAGTATACCTGCAAGAAAAGGAAGGAGGCGAGAAAGAGAAGGGGAGGAACCAAAATTAAAAGGAGGGTGTGTTAGTGTTACTGGAGAAAGCAATCAGGAGCAACTGGCTGTATCAGACAGAGTTCAGAAAGTAATAATTAGTAAATAGAACATATCTGGAGGGTTGTTAGGCAGGGGCCAGTAGGGAGTAAGATGCAGTAGTAGTTACGAGAGTATCCAAACTGTCCCACTAAGAAATGCCACAAACTTCCAAAAGGTAATGATCCAGGGTTAGAGTCAGTTCGTTCCCCTGAGCTTCTCAATAAGATCCAAGATTATTCCAGAATTTCAGTTGGGCAGTCAGGTGTTTACTTGGGCCTGTTCTCGTAGGGAGCTGACGATGTTGCGTATTGCCTCTAGCCCCTGAAGTTTCCTGGTCCCTCGCTGTCCGGACTGCCAGGCCTGCTGAGATAATTTTGCTATCTTGATAATTTGATCATTTTTGAGGGACGACCAGGCGGTTTCTGTATCTCAGCTTGGTGTTTTCGGAGACCTTCCGTCACTTCTTCAGCCGAGCTATAGGTGAGCTGCCCATCTGGGTGGAAAACTATCAGCCTAGCCGGACAGGGGGTTCGGAAGCGTAGGCCATCCTTTTTCAGTGCTTTTAAGATGGGTATGTAGGCCTTACTGCCTAGCCATCACCTCGGTGCAAAATCATTCTTGAAGAACAGTCGCTGCCCCTTGTAACTAACCTGACCCTTCCTCCATGCTGTATGGAGTATTAACTATTTCTCTTGAAAGCGGAGGAAGCGAACCAGTACAGCATGGGGCCTTGCTTGAGAGGGCCTTGCTTGGGGGCTTGGGGCCCAATGTGCGATGAACTCTCTCGAATTCTAGGGTGGATTCACTCAGGACATCAAGAACCTGCCGGCAGGAGGCAAACAAAGTTATGGGGATCAGTACCTTCCTCTCCTTCTGAGATCCCAGAAATCCATATGTTGTTGCACGACTCGACTTTCGGCATCCTCAGCTCATTCCTGCAAGGTTTGAATGTTCTGATTTAGTTGTGCTATGGCCCACTCCACCCTGTCTATTCTGGAGTCCAGTTCAGTTGCATGCTGTTCTAACTTCTCTTGCTGCTTCTCCAATTTCCCGATATCGGTTCTGAGTGCTGTAGTGGTGGTCCTGAATTCATTCCGAAAATCCCAAAGCTCCACAAGGACCTGGGTGATCTGGCATTGCAATGTGGCTAAGGGGGCTGATCAAGGTCTACGATGCTCTGCCTTCCCAGTTGAAGGCCTCTCACGATACTTCACTGCCAGAGTCAAGCAATCCGCCGTCATCAGGTACTGGAGGGGGTCTTTTCACAGCTTTCTCCCCTCGCTTCGACATTATTGTACCTCCGAGGGTGTTTTTGCAAAGGTTTCTCGTTGTTCGGTGGTAAAAATGGAGGTTTTTATTGGCTATAGGAGGAGCCCTCTAATTCAGGCTTGCATCAGAAGAGTGACGTCACCGGAAGTCCCATGATTTCTCTTTTAACAAAATTAACTTAACAACTCTGTAATTAGCTCAGAGAAACAGGATCCTTAATAAAAGTCTTCCAGTAAAACATTGTCTCTAAAAAACTGTGTGTGTGATACATACTGTCTGCAGTTCTCTTGGCCTGCATCTGTCAGCTAAAATCTGGGGTGGGGCGGGATGAGAGAGATCATTCCTAGAGCATTTGATTTTCAGCAGAGACAGTCATAATACATTTTATATAAAAATATTATCCAGCACTCAGAACTGGTTGTCTATGTCACAGTCGCTAGTTCACATGGCTGGTCACTCCCTCCTTGAAACTGTAAAGATGAAAGTTACTTTCTGAGATGTACTTTATGTTAAATATTTCTCTTAATTATGAAGTTGTGACAGACGAGTGGCGCCAGTCATAGCAATGGTGATTTAGCAGTTCCAGACTGTGGTGTGGACAAGACAGTGGGTGCCACTAAATTTTGACAAGTAAATTAGAACAATATGATGGAAAAGCACATTACAAGCGTCATAGATTTTTTTCACACGGGAGAAGAGAACATTACTGTTATACATTTATAGTATAAAGATTTGTCATGAACACATTTGAGATTTTGCTGCCGTTGTCAGCGTGGAGATGGGATGTAGTTTCTGGGGTGCTCCCATACAAGCATAGAAACATCGAATCTGACAGCAGATAAGGACTGCTTAGCCCACCTAGTCTGCCCATTTTCCTACCTAATGGATAAACTGCAGATCCTAGTTAACCAACAGCCTACCTCCTCCTACCCCCACTAGAACTGCTTTATGTCTGTCCCATGGATTCTTGAATTCCCCACTGTTCTTGACTCCACGACCTCCTCAGGAGGCTGTTCCATGAATCCACAACCCTCTCCATGAAAAAATATTTCCTCACATTACCTCTGAGCCATCCCCCCTCTCTTCAGATTGTTCCCTCTTGTTCTTGCACATCTCTTTCTGAAAGATACTACCCTCTTGGACTTTGTTGATTCCACTGAGGTACTTGAAAGTTTCTACCATGTCCACCTCTTCCTTCTTTCCTCAAGGGTATACATATTGAGCTCCTTTAGTCTCCCTTTGTATGTCTTCTGGTGCAGACCCTGCACCATTTTGCTTGCCTTCCTCTGGACAGCCTCCACTCTGTCTATGTCTTTGCGGAGATGGCGTCTCCAGAACTGCACAGAGTACTCCAGATGGGGTCTCACCAACTGTCTGTACAGAGGGATAACAACTTCATGTTTTCTACTGTTGATGCCTGTCCTTATGCATCCCAGTATCCCCCCAGTGCTCCTTACTGTCTTCTCACATTGCTTGTCCACCTTTAGGTCATTTGATATAATTACCCAGGTCTCTTTCAATTTTTGTGTCAGTATCTCACCCCATTGTACTCTTCCTTGGTTTTTGTTTCCCAGGTGCATTACTTTGCACTTATTTGTGTGAATCTAAACTGACATACATTTGGCCATTCCTCCAACCTTGCCAAGTCCTCTCATCCTTTCCACTCCATCTTGTGTATCAACCCTGTTGCAGATCTTTGTGTCTTCTGCAAAGAGGCATACTTTTCCTCCAGTTCCTCTGCAATGTCACTTATAAAGACATTAAAAGGACCAGTCCCAGTACTGAACCCTGCGGTACCCGCTAGTAACCTCCTTTCTTCTTTGTGGACTCTGTTTACTATTACCCTTTATGCTCTGTTGTCCAGCCAATTTTTTTATCCAGGCTACCACCTTGGGACCCATTCCAAGGCTGGCTATCTGGACATCTTCAGAGCTAGGGCCTTTCTTCCAGAGGACAGGAGGAATGACATTCTCCAGATGACTCACTTCATCAAGGAGAACAACTCAGTTCGAGAGCTCTTGATGCAGCGGATGCCAAGTCTTACGGCATCATCCATATTCATGGTGCCCCAGCCCGCTTACACATGAGAACCACACAGTGCATGCTCAGCACTCAGTGGTCTTCAACCACACATCCACAATCCTTCCACATCAAGGTGACAGAACCTCTAACAAGATCACTCACCTGGTGGACTCAGGAGGACAACCTTCTCCAAGGTTTTCCCTTTGCCCCACTGGAAGCACAAATCACCATCACCACGGATGCGTCTTTGACCGGTTGGGAAGCTCACTGTCAGGACCTCCACACCCAGGGTCTGTGCAGCCGGGAGGAGTTCCATCTACACATAAATGTCTTTGAGATGAGAGCTGTCCTTTATGCTGTCTGGGCCCTGAAGGATGTCCTCTGCCACAAAGTAATACTCCTTCAGACAGACAACAAGGCTGTGATGTACTACATCAACAAGCAGGGTGGGGCACACTCTTACCCTCTGTGTAGAGAAGCCATGAGAGTGTGGGAGTAGTGCATCAAGCACAATGCCCTGAGCCAGGCAGTCTACCTGCAGGGATCTAGAATGATCTGGTGGACCACCTCAGCAGAATGGAGGTGGATCCAGATAAGTGGTCACTCAACTCAAGCATTGTGCAGTCGCTATTCGAAGAGTGGGGCTCTCTGGACCTGGAGCTTTTTGCGACCCCACTCAATGAAAAACTGCCTCTGTTCTGCTCCAGAAATCCAGAACCTGGCGCTTTCTGTCAGAATACATTCAGACTGTGGTGGACAAGATCCTTTCTGTATGCATTTCCTCCTCTTCCTTTAATTCAGAGGTGCTGCTCAAATTGGGCAGGGGGGGCAGCATGATTCTCATTCCTGTACTGGCCTCATCAGATATTGTTTCTGTTAATCAATGGATTGTTGAAGCCCTCCAAGACAACTTCTCCTAGAAATTGACCTACTAACACAGGGTTTAGAGGTCCATCCCAGCCTGTGATCCCTTAATCCCCATGCCTGGCTCCTGAGGAGATAGAAGTGGGTAGGTTTAATGTCTCGCAAAGAATCTCAGAAATCCTTTTAGCCATGCGTAAGCCATCCACTAGGAAGACTTACATGGCAAAGTGGAAACAGTTTTCCATTTGGAGCGCAACGTCCACCATTAACCCCTTTGCTTGCCCACCAAGTAAAGTGTTGGAGTACCTCTCAGACCTGTCAAATGCAGGGCTGCAATACTGGACAGTGAAGGTACACCTCTGCGCGATTTCTGCCTATTGCAAGCCAGTACAGAATATGTTCATGGCTCAGTTACTACTAGTCAAGAGATTCCTTAAAGGCATCCTGCACACTAGGCCACCAGTCAGAGAGACCGGCAGCTGCGTGGGATATCAATCTCATACTAGACATGCTCACTTCCAAGCCTTTTGAGCTGCTAACAACCTGTGACTTGAAATTTCTGACCTGGAAGGCAGCCTTCCTAGTGCCATTACTTCCGCTTGCAGGGTCTCTGAAATACATGCCCTGGTCCAGACCCCCATATATGGTATTTCACAAGAACAAGTTGGTTCTTAGAACTAACCATAAATTCCTACCAAAGTGGTCTTGGAATTTTACCTTAACCAGTCCTTGGTCCTCCCGACCTACTTTGTCAATTTCCAGGATGAAGGGGTACCCTTCACTCTGTGGATGTCAAAGGGTCTTGCGATTCTACATCGACAGAACGAAAGAGATTCACAAATCCAAACAACTCTTTGTATCATTCAGCATGGCCCAGCTGGGTCAGCCTGTTGCCATTGGATGCAATTTAACATAATTAGAAGTATGTCTTACGCCATTGCTACTCAATGGTGCAGGTCAAGCTGGAAGGCCAGGTGTATGCCAACTCTACCCGAGCAGTCATGGTATCCCTGGCAGAGATTCGAACATGCCTATCACAGACATTTTGTAAGCAGGCACTTGGAGCTCTGTGCACACTTTTCTGAAGCACTCACGGGATGTCCATGCTAGACAGCATCCTTCTTTTGGCAGGACAATCCTAATGGACTTCTGTCCCAAATGAGTTCCATTTTCCTGCCACTCTACTTGGGGATTGTTTTAAGCTTGGTAGTCTCCCACTAGTGTGAATGAGTGGTGGTGGCTTTTAGTTCAGAAAGACATGAAAATGACGTACCTACCGTAATTCTTGATCTTCTTGGACGAAGTCTCCACCACTCATTCACACGCCCACCCGCCATCCCCCGAGCTCACTCATCCTGTTTCTGGTCTTCACTCCCTTGTTGATTGGGCTGTGAAAACACTATTGAGTTGACCCTTCTTACACGGGCCATAAGGGCTGTCTTATATCCAGGTTAGGTTTGTTTCCTAGATTAGTTTATGCTGCACCTCCCTGGTAAAAAAAAGTACTGAGGTGGTTGGAGGGGCAATGCCAAGAGCCTATACGGCACGAGCCAGTCTCACAGTGCTATGTGCATGGATACCTCAGCGCCACGTCCTCCTGAAGATTTTTGGGTCCTGCTGAGGTCCTAGTGCCTCCGGCGAGTGTGAGCAGTGGTGGAGACTTCGTCCAAAAAGATCAAGCATTACGTAGGTATGTAATTTTAGTATTTTCACTATTGATTCACATACCCATCCACCATCCCCTTTTATTGGTTTTAACCCCCTGTTCTTGGTTTGGGCTGTGAAGATACTGTGTTACTGCTCTGATGGACCTTCTAATATGGGTCACTAGGACTATTTTATGCCCGTATGTTCAGTGCACACCTGTTAGTTGATGTTGCACAGTAAAAAGGTACTCAAGTGGTTGAGGTTGGTGCCAAGGTAAGCACTCGGCATGAGTCAGTGACACATGAGCCAGCACTTCCATATCTGGATCCAGTGACCCTGCAGGAGGAGTTGAAGACTGGAGGGAATGTTGGGGTCCAGGAGGCAGAATCTGAAAGTGGGCACAGTGGCTGTGGGAGCAATGTCGGAAGGGTTTTCCACTTATTCTGTTTCCCTGATGGGATTGGACATACAGTGACATCATGGGGTGGCGTGAATGCTCCCATGTGTGCTGTGCCAACATCTGCGGCATCCCATCCCAGTTTCTCCAGGGCTCCCAACTCAGTCCCTCCAGGTCATCAACAGGTGGTATGCTATTGCTGAGGCCCTGAGCCCACCCACCCTGGCGGAGGCAAGCTATCTGTCAGACAGCCTATCCCCGCCCCCCAGCTGACCCTCCAATGCACCAAGTTCACTCTTGACCCCGGGTTGTCTCTGCTGCAAGCTGTAGCACTACTGCTGTACCAGTGGGCCAGCTCAAGACTTCACATTTTTGAAATCCTTGCCAATGCAAAACAAAGTTATTATCCATCCATTTTTTTTTAAATCTACCCTGGGCCTGTGGGGGGGATCCCTATTCTTCGCCCAGCCCCTAATGCTGGCATCCCCAACCAGGCCAGCACCTGGTCTGGGGACATCAGCAGCTTTCCCCCTGTGGTGGGGCTCCCTGGGAAGGACAGAGTGGGGAGAGACCAAGATCTACAGAAACCCCAGCTCTTACCTGTATCAGTCTTCACCATTCATCACTGGTGGGTCTAAGCCAGAGGTGCTAGGACCCCACGGGAAGTTAATAGCTGAAAGCTTTACAGCTTTCCCTGGAGGAGGGACTGATGTTGGAGATGGCACAACCCTCGAGGCCGACGTAATATGTGGCGCTCGCGGGTTGTCCAGTAATGGTTGCCAGCCTCTCCATCATCTCAGTTCTGTTTTTCCCACCATCGAGGCAGCAGCATGACTCCATGGAACAGCACAGAAACTTCCAAAAGACTTCAGAAGACTTCAGTTCTGCTCATTTGGCCATTCACTCAACGTCGTTACCATTGTAATTTTCAGCTCCATTTCTTTTTTTAGTTTCTTTTCTTTAAAAGTGCAGCATTGAGTCTTTTCTTTCATTTTTATTATCTTGTGTGGCCGACCATGTCCTGTTCAGGGCAAAACAATCTTTGAAGGTGGGGACAACCCCAGTGCATCAGTGCCCTGTGGTAGTCTTTTCTCCATAACAGATGCCCGTGACCAGTCTTTCACCTGCTTGGGGCCCCAACATGATATGGATCATTACCAACGCCTGTTTTTCCTGGATTTCCATACCTTGATTAACCACACAGTGAGGTTATGGAGGACACCCAACTTTCACTGGTCGGCATCGCATGAGGGCTGCCAAGGTAAGGTCTCTGGGCCCTTCCCCAGGGCCTCCTCCACTGCTAAATGACCATGGAGTCCTCCACTGTCTAGGTTTCTACTGAGACCGGATGCCTGGGTGAGGGGTCAGTTGTACAGCTGGTCTCCTCAAGGGGCCAATTGAACACCCCACGCAACCTAGTTCCCCTTCGGGAAACAGGCCACCCCAATGTCAAGGTCTCAGCTATACATGATGCCTACGTTGGCAGTTCCTCAGTAGCTTCAGTGGGCATGGACTCGGCTCCTGGCTCCAACCCCAGTGTTGATGAGCGAGGTGGTGCCGTTGTTGCCACTGTGTGCTCTTCAGATGCCATCCCCAGTGCTGGGATGGGTAGAGTGTTCGGGGTTTCCTCTCTTGGGATCTCTGTGGTCTCCTCAGAATCAGAGGATGACCGAGATGATCCGGACTTGCAGCCCAGTTCTCTTGAGCTCTGGATGCTTTCCGGACCCAATAGGAGGTTTTCTCCTTTGCCCTCTTCCTGGTCAACACATTCCACATTGCCGCCTTTCCTGTGTGGGTGCCAGGGGCCTTTGGTGCATTTCCTGTGCCAATCTGGAGAACAGCATCGCTTTTGACACCACCCTGGTGACGGGCATGCTTAATCAGTGCCACCTCTGAGGTTGCTGCTGAGGTCAGTGCCACCTCTGAGTTCAGTGCACCTCTGAGATCACCTCCTGATGTCAGTGCCATCTCTGGGGATGGCACCATGGTTCGTGCCACCTCGATGGAAGTGCTGCAGTCGGGGGCCACTACTGGTGACAGTGACACCTGTGGTGCCATTTCTTTCATCGGTGCCATCTTGTTGATTGCATTGGTTATCCAGCACTGATGCAGAGTCCGAGGGGAATGGAAGCCAACCGGTGCCATTTTCTTTTCCTCCTCCTCCCTGAGAGCAGTGGCCAAGGTAGGGGCCTCTCATGAGGGTCTGGTCCCAATCCTCTGGCTCGGGTGGATATGGGGGCCCTTGTCATGTGTCCAGTTGTGTCCCGGTGGTTTCGGCCATTCCGGGACAGAGCCAGAATATGGGCCCTCCCTCTCCAGCTAGGAGCCAGAGACCTGCTATTGGTGGGGACAGGAGACATCCTTCTGGGCCTGTACAACTCCAGTCTCCTCACCAGGGGTCTTCCCCCCCCAGGGCACCACCCTGTTGACTCAGAGAGGATTGAGCAGCAGTTGATGGCTGAGCTGTACAGTCCCCTGCTTGCTCCCACAGCTCTGGCAGAGGGACTTTGGTTTCTCAGGACCATTTTGCTGCCCTCTTTCCTCTCTGCCTCCTCCTTCACTTCTCCCAGGACTCTCTGATCGCCTGGAACCCCTCACCTAGGAACAGTATAGGGCAACAGTGAATGCATTCCCCATTTACTTTAGGGCCATAGATGAGATGGTGTTTCCACTTCCTACATTTGCACCATCACACCTTGTATAGAGTCCATCCACATTGTCGATTTCCTCCTCTGAGAAGAGGACTCTACCATGCATCTCCTCTGATGCTGACTTCACCGAGTATCAGCGGTTCCTCACAACAATGTTGGGGGAACTCCATCTTCCCCATCTCAAGAATGCAATCCTGTGCATGTGACACTGGCCTTCCTCAAGGAGTACAGTCAAGAATCCATTGTGATCCCTCCATGGCCCTGTCCCTTCAGGGAGGAGTTGCACAGTGTCTGGCAGCTTCCTGTGTCCTCTGTTCTGGCACCTAGGGACTGTCATCGCAGGTACTGCACTCCCCAGGTCTCTAGGAGCTATGCTTCATCCTGTATCTGGACTGGAGTAGCTGGATACCCCTTGGGGTGTCTTTGCCCTTCAAGAGACCATCTCCCCCTGTGGCTGACTCCATGGAGTTTGATCGCTGGAGCAGAAGGTTTTCTCTTCAGCATGTCTCTTACTCTGTCGCTGCACACCAGGCATACCAGGTAGCCTATGAAAGGCACCTGTGAGGCTATGCTGGGTCAGATCCTGGTGGCCATGCCTGATAGCAAGGCAACCAGATGAGCCATTGCCATTTCTACCCACGGCTTGGAGCTGGCAAGACACCAAGAGCGGGCATCTTATGATGCCAATGCTGTAGCCTCCAGGTTAGTAGTAACAGCAGTCTGCATTCAGCGGACAGCATGGCTTCATTTATCCTGGTTGTCACCCATGGCCCAGGGTAGGGTGATTGTCTCGCCCTTCCAAGGGACCCAGTTTTTGTCTTGTAGGGTCAGGTGAGAGCTGTCAGGGCATCCTACTTCTGCCCATCAGGATCCTCTGCCTGACCCTAACCATAGTGGTCCTAGCCAGGCCCATGAGGGCCTCCTCTTGTGAATCCACCACAGGAGACTGAGGGAAGGTTAAGCCTTTAGGAGGTACCAGCGCCACAGTTGTGGTGCTTGGAACTCATCCACCAGAGATGAGTGGTGAAGATTGGTACAGATAAGATATGAAAATTACGTGCCTACTGTAATTCTTGATCTTCCTGTATATCTTCACCTTTCATTACTAACTTCCTACCCACCATCCCCACTTGGGCCCCAAGCTCCTGGGCAGTGCTTCCTCCCTGCTTGCCTTCTCCCCAGTTCAGGCCAATTGCAGGTATAATCCTACTGGCACTTCTAAGTCCCTGACCCTTCCTTTGAAGCACCAGGGGGGCATCTCTAGGGAGAGAACAAGCAGGGGCTCTTGCCCTCTTTTCCCAGGGGCTCCTTGGGGGCCCATGCAGCCTGGGATGGGACCTCTTGGTAGAGCAAAATGGACCAGAAATATTTAATTGGCTTTTCTTGGCCCCTCCTTATTTTCTCATTACCTGGGGTCCCAACAATTGCCTTCTGTCATGGGTCCCCAGTCTGATCAGCAGGGCTCCAGGGACCTTCTTTTTCTTCTTCACCTGTCTCTTGAAGCCCTACATGGCTCCTTTTTATACTGGTGGGTAACCCACATCTGGGTTGCCCATGGGGTGGGGTCCCCCTGGATCACCTGCCTCCCCTTTGGAGAGATCAGTCCAATAACTTATCCACCTGTTGATGGGATTACTTCCAGGCAGCCCACCCTTCACTTGAAGCTCGAAGGGGCTTGTCTAGCCAGGTGATTTCCTTTCCACCTCTGTCCGGTGTGACCCTGCCCCAGGGTGGGCCCCTTTTTCCTCACCTCTATGTGGCGGGAGAGACAGAGAGAAAGAAAGAGGGAAGATTGGACGGACTCTCTTTCTCTGTGGATGGGAAGTTCTGACCTCTAACCAGCAGGGATGAAGCTTTCTCTTTGGTCTAAGTGGTAGCCACAGACATTGCCAGCTATTTTCAGATATTTTGCGAAATATTTGAAGAGTTTCTCTCTACTGCCCCTACTGTTTAAATGCAAAAAGCATCAGATATTTCTGGAAATATCACAGAAATTTTGGGAAATAGCTGGCAGTGTCTGTGGCTACTACTGCACCACATCCTGGGGCTCTCTTTATGGCTCTGAAGCCAGTGAATCCTCTCTAGAGTGTTAGCTTTTAAACAAAAAAAAGAAGAGAGAGGATCTCTTCCCTAGGTCCACAGACTGTGGAAAATATTTTCTTCTGGTTCACTCTGCCTGTATCCACTCATTTCCTCTCTCCCATGCTTCTTCTCCTTTCATCCTCTTTCTCTCCTGTTTCATTATTATTTTTTCTGTCTTTTCTCTTTCTTTACTCCCCCACCTCTCTCAACCCCTTCTTGGCCTGCCTAGTAGTTGGAGTCTCCCTCTCAGAAATCTGAAGGCCTGCCCCTCTCTTCTGGCCAGCTCATTCCTTTTAAGTTTATATCCTTTCCTTTTTCTATCCCTTGGCTCCTTGCCCCACCCTCCATTTTTTTTATCTCTATTTTACTCTCTGGCGAGTAGAACTGAGATGGTGGAGGGGCGGCATCTGTTACTTGCCAGCCGCAGGCACCCGTATTATGGTGGCCTCAGGGTGGCACCACCTCCAACGTTGGCCTCTCCTCCATGGAAAGTGAAAAGCTTTCAGCTATTTAGCTTTCTGCGGGGTCCTAGCACCTCCAGCTTAGACCCACCAGTGATGAATGGTGAAGATGCACAGGAAGATCAAGAATTATAATAGGTAGATAATTTTCATTTGTGGCTGCAGCCTGGGGCATCATTCGACGGAGGACCAGGGGCATCACAGTGCTCATCTCCAGAGGGGTTTTCTCACTAGGTTTCCTCAGAGGTGCGGACGTGTAATGACATCAGTATGGAATGGGTGAGCTCCCACCCATTCCACAGATGTCCACAATTGTCTCTCATAGCTGCTGAATGGTCCTGTCGCTTACCCAGCCTTTACTGGTATTGCTAGATGTAGGGAAAGCATGACCCCCCCAACCCCCGGAGGAGGAGAGCTGTCCATGGGACGCTCATCCTACCTCCCCCGGCCCTCGGGTTGAACTAACCTGGTCCTGCTGCCTGCACTGGGACCCAGTGATGAGGTCTGTGACTTTTTTTTTAATAAAACTCTGATCTGCCGAAAGCACGATCTGTGGGGCCTTCTGGTTTTCTGTGATTGGTAAAGTTACCTGGACTGGCTGTTGGGAATGGGGAGTTAGTGAGAGTGTTAAATTGTTAAGTTTTAGAGTTAAAGTGGTTTTCAAAACAGCTTTTGTCATGTGGCTTTCTATGGAAATGGCCGAGCACTGAGGATTGAGCATCGCTCCACTATGGCAGTGAAAGTGAAGAAGGGCAGCACGCAGCAGATGTATTTTCAAGTAATAGTGAAGTAAAACATTTTTAGAAGCCAGAGGTTTACTGGGGACCAGTACACTGTCTCACTATGTTATAAAGACAAGTTCATTTTAAAGGCATTGGACGTTTGAATATGAGGCAAGTTCAACTCCTGGCTGAGAGACTGGTGTAAAGCTCAAGGGTATGGTTGGTAGGAGGATGGGAAGATACATGGACTAACAGAGAACTGTATGCATGAGGATGGTTCGCACCTGAATGGGGCAGGTAAGGGGTGTTAAAGAGCAAATTAGAGGATTATATTGTTTCAAGAGGGTATTTAAACTAGGTAGCAGGAGGCAAGTGCACGGCTAGCATGCAAGGTCACCAGGTTGGAGTGCAAACACGCTGTCCCCTTGATAACATTGAGGGTAAGGGAGATGACCACTGAGAGGAGGGCAGACTAAAGAGCCGAGGTGGGGAGGATGGATGGGAACAGGTGGGAGGTGGTCTCCCTAAGCGCAAGTAGCCTGGGTAATAAAACAGCAGTGCTTCAGGTGCTCCTTGAGGAGGGGAATGTGGACGTCACTGCAGTGACTGGGACTTGGCCCACCCAGTACCATGATTGTGATCTGGTAATCCCAGGGTATAAAATTTACAGGAAAGACCAGGGGGTTGGGAGAGAGGGTGGGGTAGCACTCTATGTGAGGGAAGCGATTAGATGTACGAGGAACGAGGGGGAGGAAGGAATGACAGAGGCACTATGGATGCAGCTTCTGGACTCAAGGATAGAAAGCTGAGGCTGAGGCTGTGGGTGGTGTACAGACCACCAGCCCAACAGTGGAACTGGACAGGAACTTAGTGGAGCAAATAAGGAGGGTGTGTAGAAAGGGAGTGTGGTGATTGTGGGGATTTCAATCTGCCGGGGTAGACTGGAGCACCCTTGCCACCTTCAGTGCCAGGAGCAGGTGCTCCTGGATGTGATCCAGGATGATCTCCCCACACAGCTGGTCAGTGGGCCAACACAACTAGGTAACACACTGGACTTGGTGCTGTCAAATGGGAAGGCAGTGAGGGAAATAAGGGTTGAAGACCCACTAGCTGATAGTGACCACCAAACAATATGGTTCACTCTCAAGTTGGGTAGGGAGTCTGGAGGCACAGCAACAAAGGTGGTAGATTTTAGTAGGGTGGTCTTCGAGAGGATGAGAGAAATGCTGCAGGGGAGACTTCAGGATATTAGGCCAGAGATGGATGCACAGCAAAAGTGGGAAATTATTAAAATTGGGCTAACAGAGGCTACAGAAGCTTGCACCAGGACTAAGAGCAAGAAGTGCAGAACCAGGAAACCATGCTGGCTGAACACAGAAGTGTTGGAGGGGGTGAGGGCAAAGAGAACTGCATATCAAAAGTTCAGGAGAATGAGGAAGGAAGTGGACAGGGAGGCTTATGTGAGTTGGTCCAAGGAGGTGACCAAGCGAGTGAGAGTAGCCAAGGCCTCCAGGGAGCTAAAGCTAGTGCAGGGCAGCAAGGGAGGGGAGAAGAACTTTTTTATATATGTCAGGGAAAAGAGGAAGTGCAGAGATGATATAGTGAAGGTAAAGTGGGGAGGGTGGGTGGAAAAGGAGGAACAAGCGAAAGTACTAAATGAATACTTCTGTCCGTCTTCACAAAGGAGAAGGATGGTCCACTACCACCATGGACTGGGAGGGTGGGGTGGGAGGGGAGGAGATGACGGATGGAATGATCGAGGGGAGTTGAGTACTAGAGGTTCTGAGGGCATTAAGGGTGGACAAGGCACAGGTCCTGATTGCATCCACCCCAGGATGCTAAGGGAGATGGTGAAGGTGTTGGCCGAGCCACTGGCGGACCAATTCAGCACCTTCCTGGACATGGGATGGATGCTTCAGGACTGGAGGGTGGCCCATATGATGCCCATACACAAGAGTGGACCTAGGGACAAGCCAGGAAATTATCAGCCTGTCAGTCTCACTTTCATAGTGGGTAAACTTGTGGAGACAATACTGAAGGAGAGGCTGCTGTCATTCCTCAAGGGTAATGACCTCTAGGATGGGCAGCAGCATGGGTTTGTCTTGGGGAGGTCTTGTCAGACCAATCTAATAGAATATTATGACTGGGTAAAAAGAGAGCTGGATATGGGTCATGCTGTAAATGTCCTGTACTTCGACTTCAGCAAGGTCTTTGACCCAGTGCCTCTTGGGAGGCTGGGGGGAAGCTGACTACTGCAGGGGTGGAGACAAAACTGATAAACTGAATAAGGAACTGGCTGCAGAGGAGGCCGCAATGGGTGGTAGTGGGGGTGGGGAGCTCTCGACACTTGGACCGGTGACAGGTGGTGTGCCGCAGAGCTCAGTGCTGGGCTCAGTGCTTTTTGGGCTCTTTATCTCAGATATTGCACACGGAGTTGGGAGCAGGGTTAGTCTGTTCACATATGATACCAAAATGGGGGCAGTGGTGGATGAAGAGGATGGATGGAAACAACTACAAGGGGAGCTAACCAAACTGGAGGTATGATTGGAGAAGTGGCAGCTGGGATTCAGTGCAAAAAGGTGCCAGGTTATGCACTTCGGGGCAAAGAACCCAAGGAGGGACTATTGGTTGGGAGGGGTGAGGCTAGGGAACACTGAGGAAGAGAAGGACCTAGGGGTGCTGGTAACAGGGAGCATGAACAACTCTTCCCAATGCAGGAAAGCAGCAGCTAAGGTGAACACGATGCAGGGCTGTATCGCAAAGGGGTTTCTCATCCAGGCACAGGGAGGTGATCCTGCCCCTCTACAGATCTTTGGTCAGGCCACACTTGGAGTACTGTGTGCAGTACTGACAGTCGTATCTGAAGAGGGATATTAATTTACTGGAAGGTACACAATGGAGGGAAACAAAAATGTTACAGGGGATGGAGGGCAAGGCCTATGAGGACAGGCTGAATGAGCTGAATATTTACACGCTGGAGGAGAGGAGGGATGGGGGATATGATTGAAACGTTCAAGTATTTGAGGGATAAACAAAGCTAGCACTGAAGGGGAGTTTAAACTGAGGAAGGGTAGGGACACCAGGGGGCACTGACTAAGATTGAAGGGCGGAAGATTTAGGAAGGAGATGAGGAGTCACAACTTCACGGAAAGGATGGTGTCTAAATGAAATGCTCTACCAGAGGGGGTGGTATCATGTAAGACAGTAGGAGGTTTTAAGGTGGGACAGAGCATGAGGGTGGGTCTGGGTGGAGAGGGCTGAGGCCGTCATGGGAATGATAGATGAGGAGGGGGTTGGGGCAGCTGCAATCTAGGGGGCTAGCTGCACACTTGGGCAGACATTGATAGACCAGGTGGTCTGTTTCTGCTGGCAGATTCATATGTTCATATGTTCGTATGTTTTGAAATGTAAGATGGTCAAGTGTGCCGGACCTTCACACTGGTGTTATGCTCAGATAACTTCATTTGTGAAGGTGGGCACTGATCAATCAGAGGGCAAGAAATGTTCTTGGCTTTGTATAATTGCTATTTTGACCAAGAAAGGAACATTAAGCTGTTGTAGCTTGTTTTATGGTGCATCCTAGAGCGGTGGGTTACATGGACTTGTTTTATTGACGGGGAATGTGGCCATGATACCAAGGATCTGAAACTTACCTCCACAAATTCTTCCCATCCTCATGCTTTCCTTCACAGTCCTCAGTTTGTAATATCATTTTACAACAACAGACAGTGATGAGGGGAAAACAGTATTAGATGAAATCTGAGGGCCTGATACTGTTTTAATGTAAATTTCCTCAACGGTAACAAACAGAGGAAATGAATGCAGGAAACACATGCACTAGAAAGTGAATTGTGTCTTATTATTATATATTGATATAATCTCTTAGATACTCAATTTATTTAGACAGAAGTAGGTAGTTGTAGCCCATCGCAACTGTCTCCCATTCCAAGTGGGGGTATCATCTCCTGTGTACTACTGACAGCAGGTACTTATCTAATTTTTTTTTTAATTCATTAAAGGAGGTAGTTTCCATTAGTTCTTGTGGTGGTGTGGTCCACACTTTTGGTGCCTGAACAGTAAAAAAAATTGTCTTGCTTGTTGGTATTAGAAGTAAGTTCCTCAGCTGGGACTTGAACCCAAGCCACCTTGAATACCATTCCGATTGCGTTAACCAGCTGTGCCACTGAGACAACTGGAACCTGGGCTGTCCCCGAGCACGTTGCTCTTTCTCAAATGCACAACCCAATGGCGACACAAATATTTACTTGTAACAATCACACAGGAGTGCGGTGTGCATATTTATGGAACCCATACAAACAGAGGTGAGAAAGAAGTAAGTGCCTCAGCTTGGACTTGAACCCAGGCCACCCGGAATACCGTTCCAATTGCGCTAACCAGCTGCACCACTGAGACAACTGGAACCTGGGCTGTCTCCGACCACATTACTCTTTCTCAAATGCACAACTCAATGGCAGCACAAATATTTGCTTGTAACAATCACACAGGAGTGTGGTGTGCATATTTATGGAAAACATACAAACAGGGGCGAGGTATTATGGGTGACCTGGGTTCAAGTCCCAGCTGAGGCTCTTACTTCTTTCTCACCTATGTTTGTATGTGTTCCATAAATGTGCATACTGCACTCGTGTGGGATTGTTACAAGTAGATATTTGTGTTGCCATCGGTTTCGCATTTGACAAAGAGTATTGCTCTGGGACAGCCCAGGTTCCAGTTGTCTCAGTGGCACAGCTGGTTAGCGCAATCGGACCAGTATTCCTGGTGGCCTGGGTTCAAGTCCCAGCTAAGGCACTTGCTTCTTTCTCACCTCTGTTTGTATATCTTCCATAAATATGCACACCACACTCCTGTGTGATTGTTACTTGTTGGTATTAGCCCTAGGTATTGTGAGCTGTTCATTGTGAGATCTGAGGTTTGCATTGTGTCTCTAATTGAAATACCACACTGGACTATTAGATCTGGGTCATTCAATATTTTTGAATAGTAATAACATGTCACCCCTTAGTATTCTTTCCTCCAGACTGAACACATCAAGTTCAGACAGTCTCTCCATGTATGCTTTAATCTCACTTTGAGGGGGAGATCTTGCAGCAGGTAATACCATTAGGACTAAGGCCACCAGGCATTAGGACCCCATGGAAAAATCTTCTAGCTAACAATCTATGGCAGGGGACCACCCCCAATGTCGGCTCTGCCCTGACATCACACGAGGCATAAAGGGGGCGGTCCCCCAGCACCACCTCAGTTCTTTACCTGCCATCAACCTGCTAACATCAGATCCACGGATGCCAAAATTGCAGTCGACTGCCATTTTTTTACCCCTCGCGCTTTTACTCACAGTTCATTTTTTTCCTCAAAATATTTCATCAATAAAGTGCATGTCTTCATCGACACAGGGGCAAAAGTCAAAGTGTGCATGCAGGAAGCAGATCCCGGTGAAGGACGTCCACTCTGCCTAGGCCCAGACCACTGGCCTGACAACTGCCCACACTGGCAAAAGTTTAATAATAAAACTCGGATTCACCACACCAATACTCTCAAGGTCTAGCTACTGGAGAAACAAGTGGCTGCCATGCAGAAGGCCCCATTGGGACATAGTTCATCCTGCTCAGCCCAGGAGTCTACCCCCCAGGAGAAAAGATTGTAGGGAAACACCATCACTGGGAGAAGGAGAGAGCCAGGTCAGAATCCCACTCAAAGTCCCCTCACAGGACTTCTGCTACCCCCACCTCTGACGGGAGGTCAGAGTTGGTTCCCCAAGGTACCTCAGCAGTTTCAGGGGTCACTCAAAAGAAGACAACCACCTCTTCGCATTCAAAAAGTGGGGAGTCTTCATCCTAGGGGCATTCATCCACCCAAGTTCCCTTGGCCCACAGACCCCACAAACCTTCGCATGGGTCGACCCAAGAGGGACAGGCGTCAGCTTCACACAAACTCTCAGAACCTGGCACCCATTAGCACTTCGGTTAATCTGAGATGCACAAAAAGTCAGACAGTTCCACCAGATGACAGGAGGGCATCAGGTACCGGACACCGTGACACTTGGCCAGCTGGTTATGATTATTGTATGATATTTGTAATGTAAAAATATAGTATGTGATTGTCACACACAAGACAGCTTGTGCTTCCAGGGGTTCCAGGGGTCCCCCCTCCCCAGGTTTCAATGAAGCAGGAACCATTTAATTAACCGACTTACTTCAGAATGGCATTTTATTACCTTTTTATGACATGCCTAGTTTCTTTGAAGTGGAAACAAAATGTGACTTTGAGTCTGCCAGAGAATGAGCCTAATAAACTTTATGATGTCTTAAGAGGAAGAACATTTGATACCAACATGGTGTTAAATGTTGTAAACCCTTTAGTGTTCCTTGAGAAAACAGGAACCAGCCACCAGTTCAAAGGAAAGGCTTGATTAAAGACTGTCATAATTTAGGAAATGTATTTTTCTTTCTGAAGTCACATTATATAAAATATCTCCTGACAGGAAATCATTTTTTTTGTAATTTTATATTCAAAAAGGAGGAGCTAGATGACTCACCAAGGGAGTGGGGAGATGGGGTTGAAATCTATCCTTGTAGCTGGGGAATATGACATATTATCTTGGGACTCTAGAGAGACAGTTCTCTAATTTTAACTGCACTTACAGAGGTAATACATTAGATAGAAAAGATCTAACTGTATTTTGGTTGGAGTTTGTTCTGTAGTTTTCCTTGTTTTTCTTTTATATGATTGTGCGTGCTTTGATATATTGTTCTGTGTTTACATTTTTTATATTTTTATCATCTTTTAGTAAAGAACCTTTTATTTAAAAGACTGCCTAGGTATCTGCCAGTTCTTTTTTCATGTGACGTATAGAGGGTTATGTCTGACAATTGTTCAATAACTTCATGGTGTTACTAAACTGGGAAAAGGTAAGAATATACCTAAGTTTTCTTACAGAGTTTTAAGGGTTCATTTTGGAAGCCTGGCTGGGTGCCTCTGGCATATGTTTATACCGCAATCCCAGAAGAGGGTACATATCTGAGCCTGTACCTTGGGTACGCTAGCATAAGGTTCACAATTTGAATCCCCCTAGAACTTGAGACTAAAGGTGATTTGGACCCAAAAGCAGACAGGAGGGTTACTCTGTCTGTTACCTGTTCACACTATTGCTCTCTGAGGTTGGCACTGTGGGAGCAGAGGGCCTGACCTCTGGAGTGCGTTTGTGACAGATGACTCCTCCACCCAAAGAAAGGGTGACATCAGCCTCTGAAGGAAGGCAGACTACTGGCCACTCTGACTCTGCATCAGAGAGTGATCAGGAGCTGCTGGCCAAAGAGCAGTTGATGGCCTCGGTGACCAAAGCCCTAAAGGCAGGGGCACAGGGTGCCCAGCTGCCTCCTCCAAAACAGCCCTGACACAAAACTACAAGGGGGTTTGGCTCCACCAGACAAGATGCTAGAGACACTTATAGAAAAGGTGCCCAAGGACCAGACACCGGCACCTGAAGGTCCACAAGGTCTGACACCTGGCCCCCCTCTGGCGTCCCAAACCCGACACCCCCACCACCAGTTGTTCCACTGGCTAAGGTGGGAGCACTCTTTAACACCTGGTGGAACACCATAAATGGGGATCTTCTTCCAAAACCCAGGGACCCATCCACAGTCTGGCTACCGCCCAGGGACCAGTCACCTCAGTGGCCCCTACCACCGATAGAGCATCTGATGTCAGGTGAAGAAGACACACAGATGCCTGGGTTGGGCTCTAGGAAAGGGCACCCACCATCTGTCCTGTCCACGGGCAGACACCGGCCATCGACTTCAGGGGAGGATGCTGGAGATTCTTCATCTGACTACTACTCAGAGGACGAGTGCCCTATCCCATCTCCAGATCCAAGAAGAGACTCACCGAGGTCACCTCCGGATGACCCGTCCTTCTTGGACATCATGAGGCACATACAAGCACTGTACTAGTGGGACACCGAAGAATTGGACCCTGAAAGGTGCCATTTGGTGAAATGTCTGGGGGCCACTGACCTTAAACCCTTGGTCATTCCCCCATTAGTAGAGCCTTTTCAGGATGTCACCAGGTCAACATGGAAACATCCAGCCACCTTGACCGCAATACCCTGGAAGGCAGATATACTCTATAAAATGCCTAAAGGGGAGCCTTTCTTGGGCGAATATCCAAAAGCTGACTCAGTGGTACTGATGACTGCTCACGGCAAGGCACAACAACCATGACACATGAGTGCCCAGCCCCCAGACTCAGAGTCCAAAAAGCTTGACCAAATGGGCCATAAAGTATATTCATCAGCAACCTGCACAGTCAGGTCCTTAAACTTTCTTGCCCACATGGTAACATATCAGAAGTCTCTGTGGGCAAAGGAAATGGATCTGGCCAAGGCCCAGCCATATTCAGAGGGTACAGCAGAACTCCTCACCATCATACAGTCTGGTATGGACATAGACAAGCACGTCCTAAGGAGCTCTTACAACTCCACAGACATGGCCGAAAGAGCAGCAGCCATTGGTATTTGTATGCGGAGGCATGCCTGGCTCAGAGATTCTGGTTTCTGCCAGGACTTACAAGATGCCATTTTGGACGCTTCCTTTCAGGGACCAGTCCTGTCTGGCCAGGAGACTGAGAAGCTTATAAAGGGACTGCAAGATTCTGGCAAAGCAGTATCTGAAATCCACAGAATGTACAGGTCAGAGCCACAGGTCACCTGACGCCGTCCCTTTAGAAAAAATCATGGACAGCAGGAAAGACGCCAGATGCAGCATAAGGGAGGCTTTAAAAGAAGAGGAACACCTGTCCCTTCAGGTGCCCAGGGCCCCAAAAATCCCAAGGCACCCAGACCTCCCCTGCCTACCCCCTCCACAACAGCATGACTCCCTACCGGCCTCCTCCTCCACTGGAGGAAATCCAAGGAGAGGCAGTAAGCGGCAGAGTCTCCCTTTACCAATTCAGATGGCCCAATGTCACATCAGATCAATGGGTCCTCCAGATAGTGGAGACAGGATACTCCCTAGAGTTTACCCAGATCCCACTGGACAATCCACCAGTCCCCTCCCACTGCTCACTCTCCCATGCACTTCTCCTGCGAACAGAAATACAGGCCTTGTTAGACAAGAGAGCCATCCAGGAGGTCCCCTATGTTCAAAGAGGCAAAGGATTTTACTCCCATTTCTTCCTTGTCCCGAAGAAGACAGGAGACCTCCATCCCATTCTGGATCTGAGCCAGCTGAACACTTTCATTGAAAACAAAAGGTTCAGAATGGTGACATCAGTGAGCCTGTTGCTCATGTTCCATCAAGGAGACTGGCTTTACTCCCTGGACATGCTGGATGCATACATGCATATCAAGATCCTGCATCTCACAGGAAGTACCTTCGCTTAACCTTCCAAGTTGGGCACTACCAGTTCAGGGTGCTACCATTCGGTCTGTCATGAGTACCAAGGGTCTTTACCACATACCTGGCAGTAGTGGCAGTGGCTATCAGGAGAGGGGTCACTTTGTTTATCCTTTCCTGAATGATTGGCTTCTTACAGCTCCGGCAGAAGACCAACCGAACAGGATTCTGGAGGAGACGTTCAGTCTATTCCAGACTCTGGAAATTACCCTAAACATGCCCAAGTCACACCCATGGCCTGCTCAAAGGTTGCAATACATAGGAACAGTTCTGAACACCATCCAAGGGAAAGCCTTTTTTCCTGAAGACCGGGCATCCAGGCTCAGAGAAGTCACTCACAGGGTGATGGACTCTGACTTGGTCCCAGTGAGGGTGATTCTGCAGCTTCTAGGTCATGTGGCCACAGTCGTAGCCACAGTTCTCCTCGCACATCTGAACATGAGGATCCTGCAGTGGCATCTCTGAGTACAGTGGGACCAAGGCACGGACAAGCTAGAGGAGCCCATCCAGATCTCCAGCACGGTTTGTCAGTCCCTGACCTGGTCAGTCACCTCAGCCTATTTGGCTATAGGAGTTCCCTTCCAGTGACCCACACCACAGCAGATCCTTACCATGGATGCCTCGGGACTGAGATGGGGAGCACATCTTGCTTCTCATCAGACAAGGGGTTCTTGGAATTCAACGGAAAAGTCTCTCCACATAAATATTCTGGAAGTGAGAGCCGTACTGTATGCCCTTCAAGCCTTCCATGGGGTACTCCTTCCAGGGCCTCTTCTGGTCCAGTTGGACAATACCCCCAGTAGTCTTCAACCTCAACAAGCAAAGGGGCACGCAGTCTTATCCTCTTTGCAGAGAATGAGGGTATGGACTTGGGCAATGGATCACAGCCTGGATCTCACTGCGGTTCACATTCCAGGGATTCACAGCATCCTCGCAGACAGCCTAAGTTGTTCCCAGTCTTAGAACCATGAGTGGGAACTGTAGCAAGAAGTCTTGGATGACCTCTTCGAAAGGTGGGATCAGCCAGAACCGGACCTCTTTGCGTCCCCACACAATGCCAAACTGCCCAATTTCTGCTCGATAGATCCAGGGCCTGATGTTTTTTGGTGAGATGCATTGTCCCTCTCTTGGACAGTGAGGTTTCTGTATGCCTTCCCTCCTTTCCCCCTTTTCCAGAGGGCCGTGCTCAAGTTGCAGGCAGAAGGAGCCCATATGATACTGGTAGCACCCTTCTGTCCTCTACAGATTTGGTTCCCGCTGTTGCAACAGCTGGCATTGGAACCACCAGTTCCATTGCCCCTCTCCACTCACTTGCTTTCCCAAGAGCAAGGGATGTTGGTCCGGTTGGCCCTCCAGTCTCTGCATCTGCTTGCATGGCTCCTGTGGACTTAGCCAGGGATAGCTCAGAGTGGCAGAGGTGCTCGTGGCATCAAGAAAACCCTCTACCAGGGCTCCGTATGTCATGAAATGAAAGCGTTTCTGCTTGTGGGTGTTCCCCCATTCTTTAGAGCCCCTCAGTTGTCCAGTGGAATCTGTGCTGAAGTATTCTCTCTACCTATCCGACTTGGGCCATAGCTACTCATCCATTAAGGTGCACCTCTGAGCATTGTCAGCTTACCATGCATCAATGAATGGGAAGACTCTGGCACAGTTGGACATCTGCAAGACTTTTCTAAGAGGTATCTTGCATATCAGACCCCCCAGGAGAGACCCAGTGCCACCTTGGGACCACCTGTTTATTTTGGAGAAGCTCACCTTGCCCCCTTTGAGCCAGTTGCAAGTTGAGAGCTACGCCTTCTCTGTTGGAAGGTATTATTTTTAGTTGCCATTACCTCAGCTCAAAGGATTTCCCAATTGCAAGCTTTGATGAGTAAAGAACCTCATCTTGTTTTTCACAGGGACAAGGTAGCCCTGTGTACAAACCCTAGGTTTCCACCGAAGGTAGTGTCTGAGTTCATGTAGAACCAGGACATCCAACTACCAATTTATTACCCAGAGCACTCAAACAGAGGGAGGATTTGTTACACACTGGATGTTCATAGAATTCTGTGTTACTATTTGGTCAGGACCAATTCCGTGAGAAAGACAGACCAGTTGTTTGTCTCCTTTGCCCACAGAAAGGTTGGGGTGCCCATGACAAAGCAAACACTAACTAAGTGGCTCATGCAGTGCATTACGTTCTGCTACCAGCAGCACAACAAGCCCTTACTGGGACCGGTTAGGGGTCATTCCAGAGGCAGTATAGCATAGTGGTTAAGAGCACTGAGCTGCAAACCTGGAGACCTGGGTTTGAATCCCATCAGTTCCCACTTGCATACTGTGTGACCCTCAGCAAGTCACTTAACTTCCTTGTGCTCCCAGGTCGCACCTGGAAACAAGCTCTGGCTTGCGTGCCTTCCTGGTTAAACAATTTCCCCTTTCCCTTTCCCTATTCCACCAGAGGGATAGCGACATCCTTTGCTTCCCTTTGGAATGTTTCCTCAGCGGACCTCTGTGCGGCCACTACTTGGAGTTCAGTGCACACTTTTGTTAGGCACTACAGTCTACATATTGCTCCCAGGAGGAGAGCAGGCTTCGGCCTAGCGGTCCTTCAGGGACTCCTCTCCTAATTGCCTACAACATAGCATTGTTGTCCTCCACCCTTTCGACCTAGGTCTTTTCTTGGGCACTGCTTGGGAGTCAGTCCTAATGTTATTACCTGCTGCAAGAGCTCCCCCCTCAAAGTGAGATAGTACAGTTACATAAGAACTTACCGTAACAGTAGCTCTTCAAGAGGAGCTATTGCAGCAGTTGGCTTTCCCACCCACATCCCCCCAGGAACAAATTTCATTATTTTCTCTTTGGGGATAGAAGATCCTCCTTGGTTCTCCATCTGTTTTTCAGCTGGGTCTCCAGAGGGAGAACTGAGGTGGTGCCAGGGGACCGACCCTTTATACCATGTCTGACGTCAGAGTGGAGCTGACGTCGGGGGCCATCCCCCACCATAGACTGCTAGCTTGAAGATTTTTCTGTGGGGTCCCAACGCCTGGTGGCCTTAGTCCTAATGACATTACCTGTTGCAAGAGCTCCTTTCGAAGATCTACTGCTATGGTAAGTTCATACGTAACTGTACTTTTCTCAGTCTTGGAACTAATTTGGTTACCCTCCTCTGAATGCCGTCAGTCAAATGTATGTCCCCCTTCAGATGTGGGGACCAGAAGGATGATCCATAATCTAAGTAGGATTTCACATACTTCCTGTATAATGGGATAATACATTGTTCATTTCTGGATATGAAAGATTTTTTATAGCTCCTAATGGTCTGTTTGCTGTAAGGGTGATTTTTCTGCAGTGACTTACAGGTGACAGGTTGTCATTAATAATGATTCTTAAATCATGTTCGGTATTTGTCATCCTTATGGGGATGTTATTAAGTTTATAAGTATTCATTGAGTTATTCCTCCCTAAATGAAGCACAGAACATTTATCAATGTTGAACTTCCATCTTCTTATTAGCAGTGCATGTTTCAACGTGCTTCAAGTCATTTGCTGGAGAATGGTATTTAGCTGCAGCATCTACTTCACCACCTATATTTGTGTCACTAGGAAACTCTAATATATTATTTTTTAAATTATGGTGCATATCCCCTATAAATAGACCAAACAATGTTGAGCCCAAAACCCATGCCTGGGGGACAACACTACTAACCGCCTTTCATCAAAATAAGGGCCACTGATCTTTGCCTACTGAGTTCTAGCCATCAGCCAAGCCTTCACCCATTTGACCAGACTTAAGCTGAACTGCATACTTTTTAATTGTTCCACTAGTTCAAAGTGTGGGACTGTGTCCAGTGCTTTCCCAAAGTCCAAGAATATAACATCCACCAGAATACTATTGTCCAGACTCATGCTAATCTTTTCATAAAAAGAAATTAGGTTACTATTGCAAGATCTCCCTGGAGTAAAGCCATGCTGTATTGTGTCATGTAACCCATTAGCTATTATCTCACTGTCAAATCACTTTTTTAATAATTTTTCTATAGTTTTACTAATGAGTGATGTTAAATGAATGGGAGCACTACATTTCACTCCTGTTATTTCGCTCCCTACACTCTCGTGCCTGACATTGCGCTCCCATTCCAATTCACCCAATTGTGATTTCGCTCTCAATCATTGCACTTCTGCTTTAAATTAATGCCTGTGCTCCTGCCACTCTGTGGCACTCCAGCTTTCTCTCAGCAACACAACTATTATCAGTAATGGAAGCTTTAGTAATAGGGATCATCCAGCGCATTTTCTGAGGGTTCATAGTATACAGCCAACAAAGGCAAAACCAATCCAAATGATCAGGTAAAGCACCCCATATGTAGAAGCATGAAATAACAAAAAAAAAAAAAATAAAGCAGCACCACATAAACCAATGTCCTGTAATCATTCTCCGATCCCAGTGCAGTCATACAGGATCTAGCATGGTTGTGCACCGAAGAAGTTATCCCAGTATAAACTTATTTATTTATTTTATTTGAAATATCAGATATACCTCTGAGCCAGAGGCTCTTTTACAGAGGTTCCATGTCAAACATAGAATACAGGATGTTGTGTAAGGTATACACAGGGTAATAACATTGAGTTACAACAATACAGTGATACAAAATGACATGACTACAAAACATAGATTGAGGAGCTAAGATACAGTGCATAAGAACAACTCTCCTCCTGTCTTACTGACTCCACCTTTCTCGCTCCATTCTAATCCGGTTTTACAAAGCATCACTCCACTGCCACATCCTTGCTACGGCTGACTGACGCTATCTCTACAGGCATGGACAATGGCCTCATAACCTCTGCTATTTTTATTGACCTAGCCAAGGCCTTTGATACGGTCTCACACCCTTTGCTCCTGTCATGTCTCAGGTCGGCTGGTCTTTTCCCAAATGCCACTGATTGGTTTAAGTCTTATCTGTCAGGCAGATCCCAATCTGTCCGTATGGCTGATGCCATCTCCCCACCTCTCCCCATTACTACGGGAGTCCCTCAGGGCTCTGTACTTGGGCCTCTCCTTTTTTCAATCTTCCTTAACAATCTCCCTCTGGCTTGTACATCAACTAACATACACATCTATGCTGATGACACAGTACTGTATACAGCAGGCAAATCAGTCCCTGATGTCACCTCCAGGTTCCAAATGGATTTCAACAATGTACATTGCTGGTTTGGAGAGCACCACCTCATCCTAAATGCAAAGAAAACAGTCTCTATGACTTTCGGTACTATGCAGAGGTTAGGCAGGCTCTCCTCCTTACCCACTTTCCACACCTTAGATGGGACTGTATTAGAAGACACCTCCTCCTCCTTCTGATACGTGAGTTTGACTGGACAGGAACCTAAATTTCTCAGTCCACATCGATGCCATTCTGAAGAAACTCCAGCCTAAGCTTGAGGCCTTATACCGCAACAGTAAATGTATCCCTCTTCCGGCAAGTCACAAATTGGTACACAAAATGATTATGCCAATTTTTTTACTACTGTGACATAATATGGCAGTATATCGCAGTGGTCTAAGACTCTGAGCTGCAAATCTGGTGATATCCAGCAGACCAGACCTGGGTTTGAATCCCACAGCTTCCACTTGAATACTGTGTGACCCTGAGCAAGTCACTTAACCTCCTTGTGCTCCCAGGTCGCTCCTGTAAAAAAGGTTTCAGCTTAGTGTACTATACCTGGTTAAACAACTAAAAATAAAAAAAATAAATAAATAAAAATATATGGAGCTACCCCCCCATCCTCCTTATCTAGGCTGGACCCGCTCTTCAACTCCTTCTGTCAGTTTGTCTTAGATGCCCCTGCCCTGACCCACCACTACTCTTTCGACCACTCTCTGAACTTTCCCACCCTTGCCAACAGGAGAACCATGCATGCGGCTAAACTGACCTCAGAATTCTGGCTGGGTTCTCTTCCTGCCTACCTACCTCTCTACCTCCTTATCTGCCCCGCTCCCCTCCACATACTCCCTCAGATCTAATGACTCATGTTCCCTGAATATACCCTACAGAAGCACTATGTCAGGTCAAATGGCTTTCTCCCATCGTCTACCTAAACTTTGGAATCAACTACCGTCCCAAATCCGACACTCCTCCTCAGTCAATTCTCTCTCCACATCCCTAACAAACTATCTAGTGACAAACTGCAACTGCACCTAGTCCCTCTGGGCTTGTCTCTGCTGAAGGTCTATTTCTCCCCCCTTCCTCAGTAGGACCAGTTAATGTCTCCACTCTCCTAAACCCTCCTGCATCCTAGTGCTTATACCTCTCCTGCACCACCCCTCTTGCTGTTATATAAATATTTCTTGAGTTTGTTATCTCATTTGTTTGACTATGTACAGCTAATGCTATTTTTTTCCTGTGTGATGTATTCCTTTGTACTATGTAATTGCTCCATCTCCCCCTTCCCCCAGGATGTACCATGAGATGAGAATCTTGTTGCTCAGTGTAATTCTCCTGGTGAAACTTTTCAATAAATAAATAAATAAAAAGGCTAAACCACTAACAGAGATGGTATAAAATACAATTCAAATACATAAAGATTATATTTACAATCAAGTGCCATCAGTGGGCAAAGTTTAGTTTTAAAAGGGCCAAGTTTGTCAGTGGCCAGGATATCATGGGGCAGGCTGTTCAATGGGTAGGGGGCACGGTTTTACAGAAGGGAACAAGGTATAAGCCTTTTGAGGTACTCCTGGTAGTGCGCAGAGAGGGGGTGGGAGTCAGGAAATGAAGGATCGAGGGGGGGACTGGCAGGACAAGACTTTCTTGGCTATTTAGTAAGTATGGTATGTTAGCTGACCTTTAAAGTCCAATCAGTGTGCTTGCTGGTAAAGGTAGCAGGTGTGGGTAAGCCAATGGGCTCCAAGAACGAGCTGGCAAGCTTTGTTAAGAGAGAGACTTTGATCCTGTTGAGGACAGTGTCAGATGCTGAACTTATGGCATAGTCTACTATGGAGAGTACTGAGCTAGTGACAGCAAGATGAAGGGTATCATTAGCTAAGCATTTTTTATGCCTATACGAGAGGCTGTAATTGCATATCATACCTGATGGACCCACATCATATGAAAACTGAGATGTGGATCAGGATCTTCTTCTGAAACATAAGGTAGGTCCAAAGTCAGGTGATTACGTGTGCAGGGAACATCAAAAGCAAGAGAGGCTAAAAAGTGATATTCAAGTTGTATTCCAGTATCTACTGGTGTCCCTTAGTCCTGTCATCCTACAACAGAGCTTCCCCGTGCCAGTAGCTCAACCACCCCTGTTGGCTCCAAATTGCACTGGAATTCTAATGTGCACCAGGACATCTTCACAGAGTCTAGGATGAGTGCGAGCAAGCACAGGCAACCTCAAGGCAGCAGATCCAATCCTCAACTACCCATTCCTGCAGTGCGCTTTGATAACCAGAGCAAAAGGTCTGTAATCTCTGGTATTGTTCAGCAAACCATTTCTGTTAATAATCGGAGGTGATGCAGATTAGCATTTAAAAGAATGGAGGCTGTCAGATGCAATCAGTGGGAGTGAAATGCTCAGGAGTTAATGTGCATGGGGGCGAAATTGTGCGGGAGTGAAATGACAGGAGTGAAACTGGCGGGACTGAAATTATGGGAGTGAAATGTCGTAGACCCAGAACTAGTGGGCCTATAATTTCCCGCTCATGACCTGCGTCCCTTTTTGTGAATTGAAGTAATAATCGCTTTCTTCCAGTCTCGTGGGTCTTCGCTTAATTCTAGGGAGTTATTAAACAGCAATGTTAATGGGTAACGTGAAGCTGGAGCAAGTTCTTTAATAAACATAGGATGTATGTCATCTGGACCAGGGGACATGTTTGTTTTAATGGACTTTATGGCTAACGGTACTTCTTCTGAAAAACTGTGTGTAGCACCTTGGACAGTTTCATTTGTTACCTTGCTTTTATTCTTTTCACTGTAGATTGAACAGAAATAGTTACTAATTACGTGTATCAGCTATGTCAGTTAGATCTTTTATAATATTACCTTTATCTTCCAAGGGCCCCACAGTTCTATCTCCTTCTTATTATTGTTGACGTAAGAATAGAAGGATTTCTGAATGTCCATTTTGTGAGCAATCTTAAACTCTACTTTTTTCTCTCCCTCCTGATCAGAGTTTTTAGCCCTTTATTCATTTATATTTGAATTTTCATTACCTCAGAAAGGGCTTTTTTAAATGTCGGGGAAGAAATGTTATTTAGTAAAATTCTGCTGATACCTTTCCAAGCACCATTTCCAGCTCAATAATTTTAATTTTGAGTTGGTGTATTTCAGCACACTGGGCACACTTTAAAGCTTCCAAGTCCAAATTTGGTAATAGACTAAATATATTGCATATGATGCACACAATCCCTATTTCTCCAGTTACTAGGGTTACAAATCTTGTTTCTGTGTTTATTTATTTATTTATTTTTTGTTGACTGAGTAAATGCACTTGACAAATTCTGCCTATTTTCAGGCAGTACCCAGGGGAGAGAGATACAGGTGACAGCCAGCTGACCTTGAACCGGATTAAGCTGTTGGTGGTATTTTTAGTGAATGGGGGAAATTTGGCCAGGACACCGGGGGATTTCCTGTACTCTGCCTGCAGGGGTGCTGTCACTTCCTGTAGATGGGATGGAGGGACCCAATATGCAGCCAGACAGAGGAGGGAGGAAGTGCTGATGTGGCAGGGGAGATGGCCTCCTCCCTTGCCCAGCCTTTGCAAGAGGCTGATGGTCTGCAGACCCAAACAGAATCTGAGGAAGAGATGATGGACTAGGCAGAGGAATTATTGCCAGAAGAATTCTTGCCAGAGGACACTGGGAACTTAATTAATTCAGAGGTAAACCTAGTACAAGTGTCAAAAATGAAAAGTCATGCTTTACTAAACCTGCAAAAAGAAGAAGTTGATTTAATGTGCAAGCACAAAGCACTGCGGAGAAGAAATTTGGCCCTGAAAGCAGTGAGAACACAGTTGACTAGCTCTGACAACTCCCAGTTGCGTCATTACTCAGCAGCCACTGAAACTCCACTAAATGTCAAACCAAATGCAGAATCTGTCAACCTGAGAGCCAAAATGTCTAAAAATGAAACAGAACACCTAGCTCGAGAAGGAAGTGTGACTGGCAGTGTAATCACTACAGCTAGCGAGTGCCTAAAGTCGCAAGAGCTAGGAAGTGACCTGGTGTTGCAAGCGAGGAGCGGGGAACAGAGAAACCACTCGCACATTCAGTCTTAGGAGAGTGAGTGCCCTAGCACGGAACTCCAGCCCAATACTTCATTAAGCAATCTAGTACGAAACTCAGCAACTTCTGGTGTAAATCAAGATGGGTCTGTATAGCAGGAGAATGAAACGGCATTACAGAGCAAGACAGGAACAGAAGAAAACTTGCCAAAACAAAACAGAGTATTCGTCTGCATCAGGTACTGTGTTATTTAAGAATACTCAAAATTGTGACAATGGGGGATAACTCCACAAAATGAAAAGATGCACGTTGTGGGAAGGGAGGAGGAAGTGCTTTCTCAAAATAATGCAAGTACTATTTATGAGCAAACAGAGGACGCTAGATCTAATTTTGATGGAAGTATGTCACTCACAGGGGTCTCCATAGCTGAAGCACTTAGGACAGCAGGTTGGAATAAGCAGCAGAGAACTCAGTCCTGGTCCACTTCTCCCCTAACAGAGATCAACAAAGAAAGTGGTACAGATTTATTGGAAATTCCCTCTTCCTTGAGATTAACCCAGAACCCCATGCTACAGTTTAAAGTAATGCAGGACACAGACAGGAGGGAGCAAGAAGAGGATACTGCTGGAAGAGATAACATGGTGCCTCAAGTGCTGGAAATAAATAACTCTCCCACCTCCCTCTCACAGAGAACAGGACACCAAAGACAGGAAAGAAATCAGAGAAATAACCAAGGGCCTACCCCAAATGCAAGAACTTACTAACATACTAAAATGCCAGCAGAATAGGCCTAACGGTCTTTCGTGGTTCTGCTTGCTTGGTCAGTCTCACTCTGGTGCTGACCTGTTGCCCCCTCGCCTCTCTCTGGCTTCTCCTTCTCAGTTCCAGATATTTTTGCTGCATTGGATTTGCTTCCAGAACCCTTCCCTGTACCTGTCCCACCCTCTTGACCCCTCCACCGTCTCTGCCTCCACCAGCCCGCCTAGGCAGAGCGATTCCATGGCTCCGCCACCCTCCTCAGTGAAGTAGCACCTCCCTCCTTTCTCCCTGAATCTTCTCCTCCAGCTTCCACCCATGCCCTCTAGTGGCCCCCCCTCCCTCCTCTCAAGCACCCTGACTGTTCCTCCCTATTTACCCTCTTCATGTACCTGAAGACCTCTATCATGTCCCCGTCCTCCTCTCCTTCCAATGTGTACATATTTAGTTTTCGAGCCTCTCTTCATAGGTCCTGTCCCCAAGCCCCAAATCATTTTGGTTTCCCTCCTCTGGACCCTCTCCAGGAGTTTAATGTCCCTCTTTAAGTGTGGCCTCCAAAACTGCATGCAGTACTCAAGTGCTGGCCTCACCAAGCAGTTATACAGAGGGAGTATGACTTCCCTCCTTCTGGAGGTGATCCCCCTAGCGATGCATCCCAGCATCCTGTTGGCCTTGGCTGCTGCCCTCCTACAAGTCTCTGAGTTGTTCATCTTGACATCCACCACCACCCCCAGGTCCCTCTCAGCCATCGAGACTTGTAGCATCCCCCCACCAGGGTGTACACTTGGCCTGGGTTTCTGGCCCCCAGGTGGAGTACCTTACATTTCCCTGCATTGAACCTCAGCTTCCACTTTCTAGACCATCTTGCCAGGGCCTCCAGGGCCACCCTCCCCTCCTCCCCATCTACCACCGCCCCCAGTTTTGAGTCATCCGCAAAGAGACTCATCTCACTCCTGATTCCTGTCCTTATGTCAGAGACGTAGGCGTTGAACAGGAGGGGCCCAAAGACTGATCCCTGTGGGACCCCATTAATCCTTGGGGATGAGACTGTCCCATCAACTACGACCCTCTAGGTCCAGTCCTGGAGCCAATTGAATATCCATCTGATCATCTGGTTCCCCACCCCCATTTCTCCCAGCTTATCCAACAGGCCCACATGAGGAACAGAGTCAAATGCCTTGCTAAAGTCCAGAAAGAGGACGTCTACTGGTCCACTTATGCTGGTCTGTTTCATGGGCCCCCAGAGCCTGCAAAACACAGGAATGCTGTGCGTCTGCAATACAGGAGAAGTCTAGAATTATTTCCAGATTGAGTATATGTGGGTAGAAAATTGATTAAAGACAGCCTGCAGTTCCTCCCCACTGAAGTATATGCTTTAATACACACGTCTGTGGATCCTAATTTTGACCTCGGTTTTAAAACCCCAGGAGGCCTGGAAGCATTCTGGCATGAATCCAACCAAGTCAAATACACCCCCTAGTGGTCACTTTTCCTAACCATTCCATTAACAAAACCTTCAATAAGGTATATAACAGTCTTATTTAAGAATAAAGGTCTGGCTGTTTCAGATATTCTAAGGTGGTTGAGCCTGAAATGTATTGTTCTTGGGTTGCCAGAACCAATAATTGATTCAGAATAATTGTGGACTGGGGAATGGAGAATTCAGGTGCGACTGCCTTAAGCAAATTGGGTAATTCAACATCTCCCAAGTTGCTTCTATCTGCGCAGAGATAGAGGGTTTATATTTTACTCAGGCCAACCCAAATCTTGTTTTAGATGTGGTGCTTGAACACATTTAAGTGGAACCTTCGATAGACTAGAATGTACGGTCTGTGGGGGGATAGATCATGCAGTAATAAATTGCCCAAAACCAAGGTATTGGAACATGTGTGATGAAGCCTCTCTCATTTTCAAAGTCTGCCCTTGGGCTTCTCATAATAACCCTACAAGCACATCAGAAGATCAGGATGAAACTGTCTTGAATGCCCAAAACAGAGCAGCCAGTAGCTGTGGGGATCAGAGAGAGAGGCTCCAGATAACCAATCTCTGAGTGCATGCACAGCTGTAACAGAAGGGGGACTAGGGCAACACAGCCCCTAGCCGGGTCTTAGTGATCAGACCAATTCAGATCCAGAAACAACAGTGATACAAATTTTGGCTGTCGCAGAGAAGCAAGAAGAAGAATCAACTGCCCCAGAACTGCCATAAACTGTTGTAGGGAATAGGACTAACATCGCAGAACCACCACAAGAAACAGGAATGCCACCACCGGAGGAAGGATCATGGTCCCAAGTAGGAGTAGGAAGGCAAACAAAAAGTAAGACCATCAAAGGGTCCAAGGTGGAAAAAACCAAAACCAGAAGGAGATTTATGAGCAGAAATAGATATGCCACATTATACAAAAGGAAACAGTGGGAAGAGAATGATGACTAGTCAGATGGATCCTCGGTTGCATCATCTCAGCCAGTGCCCATTACTGACTCAGAGCATGGGGTAAACGAATCAAGTGCTTCAAGGAAGAAAAGGTACAAGATGAAATCGCCAGGAAAGGGGAAGAAAACCTAATAGCCTGACACCTCCCCAGTCATATGTCCAGCAACCTAACATTCTGCAACTTGAATGTCAATAATATAAAGAACAATAAATGAAGACGGACTGTCTTTTCCATTCTGGAAAGAAATAATGCACAGGTTATTTTATTACAGGACACTAGACTGCATACACTAAGGGAAATTACTCAAGCAACAAAGGAATAGAAGGAGGATCTCCTTTTGGTGTCTAGGGGAGGACTCCTGTTCTGGAGTTGCAATAACATAAAAATCACTGTTATTAAATTGATCGATTTTATACAAGGTAGAGTTTTAATGATAGATGCATAGAAACAAAGAAACATAGACTTTGACGACAGATAAGGATCGCTTGGCCCACCTAGTCTGCCCATTTCCCTACCTAAGGATAAGCCGCAGATCCTAGTTAACCAACGGCCTAGTTCTTCCTACCCCCCACAAGAATTGCCTTATGTCTGTCCCATGTATTCTTGAATTCTCCCACAATTTTAGACCCCACAACCTCCTCAGGAAGGCTGTTCCATGCATCCACTACCCTCTCTGTGAAAAAATACTTCCTCACATTGCCCCTGAACTGCCCCCCCATCTTTAAATTGTGTCCCCTTGTTCTTGCATGTCTCTTTTTCTGAAAGATGCTACCCTCTTGGACTTTGTTGATTCCACTGAGGTACTTAAACATTTCTATCATGCCCCCCCCTCTTTCCTCAAGGGTATACATATTAGGCTCTTTTAGTCTCTCCTCGTATGGCTTCTCTTGCAGACCCTGCACCATTCTAGTTGCCTGCCTCTGGACTGCCTCTATCCTGTCTATGTCCTTGTGGAGTTGGGGTCTCCAGAACTGGACGCAGTACTCCAGATGGGGTCTCACCAACTGTCTGTACAGTGGGATAATAACTCCCTGTTTTCTGCTGGTGATGCCTCTCCCTATTCATCCCAGTATACCCCCAGCTCTCCCTACTGCCTTCTCACATTGCTTGCTAACCTTAAGTTCATTTGATATGATTACCCCCAGGTCCCTTTCCTTTTTGGTTTTTGTTACTACCTCCCCCCATTGTGTAATCTTCCCCTGGGTTTTTATTTCCCAGGTGCATTATTTTGCACTTCTTTGCATTGAATTCCAGCTGCCATACTTCCAACCATTCCTCCAACCTTGCCAAGTCCCTTCTCATCCTTTCCATGCCTCCTTGTGTATCAACCCTGTTGCAGATCTTTGTGTCATCTGCAAAGAGACATACTTTTCTTTCCAGTCTCTCTGCAATGTCACTTATAAAGACATTAAAAAGGACTGGACCCAGTACTGAACCCTGCGGTACCCCACTAGTAACCCCTCTTTCTTCAGAGTGGACTGCATTTACAGTTACCTTCTGTGTCCTGTTGTCCAGCCAATGTTTTACCCGGGCTACCACCCTGGGACCCACTCCCAGGCTGGTTAATTTGACTATTAATCTTTTGTGTGGGACTGTGTCAAGTGCCTTGCTAAAGTCTAGGTAGGCCATGTCCACAGCCTCTCCCTGGACTACTACTTTGGTCACCCAGTCAAAGAAATCAATTAGATTCATCTGACATGACCTTCCTGCTGTGAACCCATGCTGCCTTGGGTCCTGTGCCCCACTGACCTCTAGGTACTCAACAGTTCTTTCCTTCAGAAGTGATTCCATCACTTTCCCTACCACAGAGGTCAAACTGACAGGTCTGTAGTTTCCTGCCTCTATCTTGGGCCCACTTTTGTGAAAGGGAATCACATCCACTTTCCTCCAGTCCTCAGGTAGCGCACCTTCCTCCCATGATTTATTAAAAAAGGTAGTCCGTGGTTTCACTAGTTCTCCCCTTAATGCTTTTAGGATTCTGGGGTGAATTCCATCAGGCCCCATTGCTTTGTCCACCTTCAGTTTTAGGAGTTCTTTCAGAACCCTTTCTTCTGTGAAAGGACTGGGATCGACCCCCCCTATCCAGAGTGCTTCTGTTAATTGGATTAGGCACCTTCCCTCCTCTTTTGTGAATACTGAGCAGAAATATTCATTCAGTATCCTGCTTTTCACTATCCCCTCTTACCCACCGTTCATTCTATTCAGCCTCACTGTCCCTCCTTTGTCTTTCTATGCTCCCTGATGTACCTATAAAAGGTTTTATTCCCCTTCTTAATCGAGTTGGCTATCCTTTCCTCAGTTTGGGCCTTTGCTATTCTGACTTCCCTCCCTGCTTCCTTCTGCCTTAACTAATACCGCTGTCTGTCCTGCTCCTTCTGTGTTTCCTTATATTTCCTGAATGCTATCTTTTTCTCCCTGACTTTCCCTGCCAACCTCTTTTGAGAACCATAGTGGCTTTTTCTTTCATTTTGATTTGTTTATTTGCTTCACACAAAGGCTTGTTGCCTCTGTGATGGCAGTTTTGATGATTCCCCATTGTTGCTCCACCCCTCCTTCTAGCCTGTTGCTAGCGCTTTTCTGAGGCACTCTCCCATCTTACCAAAGTCATCCCTCCTGAAGTCCAGTACCCTCACTTTTGTATGGCTTGACTGTATCTGAGTTTAACGTGAACCACACTGTTTGATGGTCACTTGTTCCCAGATGGCAACCCACTTCTAGATCTGAGATCCTCTCACTGTCCCCATTTGAGAGTATGAGGTCTAAGATATGCCATCATACAGAATCAGGAGTGGAGGATCATTAATGTAGATAACCCTCAAGTGAAGACTGAGAGAATAGAAGTAATTAAAAATATTCAGCACTTCCTACACACAGCAAAATCTATAATCCTTGGAGGAGATTTTAACTATATTACAGACCTTAAAGACAAAACAGGAAAAACTCAGAAACTATACTCAGACTCTTAACTTTCTCAACTCCATGTGCAAAATGGCAAATTTAAAGGACGGGGGAATGGTAGGGACAAAACCCCCTCCACGCATTTATTTTAGAGTCAAATCATCTACAAGAATAGATTATTTTTTTATGTCAAACTGGGTACCATGCTTTAAAAATATAGTAACCCCAATAGAAATCTCAGATCATTGTGCTTTACCTATTCACATAGGTATATCGTGAAACAAACCAGGGAGTCACACTCATTTGAAAATGAACACAACCATTTTAGAGGACTGGGAGGAACTTTTGGAAGTAATTAATGACAAACAGTCTGTCTTTGAATTATATGAGGATCCTGCACACGGGTGGCTAGAAACAGAGGCAGAGATCACACATTTTTGTAAATCAAGGGCCAGATCCATTAAAAAGTGAAAATACCTCCAATATTTAGAAAAACGAAAACAATTACAAAAATTGTGCTCTTTTCAGACAGAATTTAATTTAGATTACTCCAACCAAATAACACAAATAAAAAAAGGAATGTCAAAATTTCAGTATGATAGGTCCACCTCTTTGTTCTTAGAACAAAAGTATTGTATGAAAGGCAATGCCCAGGTAATAAACCCTTACAACAATTGCAGACAAAGGAATGAGTCCAAGTACATGTCTACCCTGTGTAATACAGCAGGATTAAGAATGGAAAGCAGTCGGGAAATCTTAGACATAGTAACAGATCACTCCAGAAATCTTTTTGGACAGGCTGTAAAAACACCACCGGAGACAGAAAAGTTTTTACAAAACCTGGACATTTCCCCACTCACGCAGGAGGAAAAAAATGAACTTATTGGTAACATAGAGGAAGCAGAAGTATGCAAGGTAATAGAGAATCTAAAAAACACAGTAACCCCAGAACCTGATAGGATACCCAATGAATTCTAAAAAAAACTAAAAATATAATATGTAAACACCTTTCAGTAGTATATAATAGAATTCTAGAAGGAACTCCCCACTTCCCACCCTCTATGGCAGATAGCCTTCTGATTTTCTTACACAAGAAAAATTATAAAACATAAATAATTGGAGGCCCATCAGCCTGATAAATACAGACTGGAATATCTTATGGAAAATCTTGTGCATAAGATTGGTAAAAATAGCAGGATCAGTAGTTAGTACCACACAAATGTGTACAATACCCAACAGATCAATGTTGGATAACTTAGAGAGGTCTTTGACTCTCCGCATTCTGAAGGGTATGGGATTTCTTTAGATCAGTTCAAAGCATTCGATCAAGTCTCTCACGATTACCTGTTCAGTATACTACAAAATTATGGCATCCCAAGTGAGTTCATCACATGGATCCAAGTAATATATAGTCAAGCATCCATGACACCATTTGTAAATGGCCTAATGGGACCACACATTAAAATAAAAAAAGGAGTAAGACAGGGTTGCCCCTTGAGCCCCTTGCTGTATGACTTCTCTATAGATCCCCTATTAAGAAAATTAAACATCCTTCAATCAATTAAACATATAGTAGGACCAGGAAACATGGATTTCCCATGTGCCACAGCGTATGCAGGCAATGTGTGCCTTATGGTAGCTGACAAATTTTCAATATTTCAGGCAGTCAAAATTATTCATGAGTTTTCTGTAACGTCTGGGTCACACTTAAATAAAGATAACTCAGGGGGACAAAACTAGCACAGCAAGATGCTGGGACAACAACAGAAGAAGGGAAAACAACAGAAGCCGGAAACCTAAAATTATTAGGAATTACTTTTGGAGATAAGAACCCCGCTGAGGAGAACTGGACAGCAAAAATTAAATATAGCAGAAGAAAAAGTGGCAAAATGGAAGTTACTCCATGTCTGCGCAAAAAAGAATTCATATGCTTAAAACTTTTATTATTCCAATACTGTTAACAGTAAGCTACATTTACCCACTACCTATAAAACTAGAGTCCAGGGTTTTTAATACATGCTTTCAATTATTATGGGGTAGTCGTTTAAACCCGGTAAAAACATCTATCACATATTGGCTTGTAAAACAAAGTGGGTTAAATATGCTTAACCCAGTCTTATTCTTTTTCACCATTTTTGTTCATTCAAACATCCTCCCCGAGCTGGCCGGTGGCGCTGAGGGTTGAGGCACTAGCGCCACCTAGCACCAAGCCGGCGACCGGGTTCGAGGCCAAACCCGAGCCGCTGGGGGTCCTCGCGAGGTGGAAGAGATATAGTGTCTGGAGGACTGCTCTCTCTCGGGGAGGGTGGAGAGAAGCTGACCACTCCTGAGCGGCCTCTCCCAGAACGAGGGCTTCAGTGTATGGCGTTATAGCTGACGAGGGGCGGAATTGCAGCATGATGTTGCCTTGCTACGCCACACTCCGAGGGGGAAGAAAAAACAGTGGAAAAAACCCTCTGGCCATCCGGTGAGATGACGGAGGCTCTGGTGGAGCACCCACATCCCTACGCCGGCCCAGCGCACCCAGGTTTCTCCAAGGGCTGACCCAACAATGAAGGTAGGTCCTTCACACTCTGCTACAAAGAGCCACCAAGGGAGGGTGGACCCAGCCCCAGAGGTGATCCGGGGGTTGGACTTACTAATGTCATCTAGGGGGAGAACTGGAGGAATGCAGGGGTTCAGGCTGGGAGTAGAGGCACATCTGAGAGGGCACTCCTGAAGGATGCCTGGGGAGTTTCAGAGGAGATAAATAAAAGTTAAAAAAAAACTCCTCCCCATTATTATAGGGAACCAATACGATTGGGTAAAGAGTCAAACTAGATCTTGTCAATATTTTTTGACAAATGGACAGCACCCAGATGGGGGGCATTTAAACAAATACCACAAGGGACCCCGGGGTATATTACAGAGGTGTTTAGGAAAGTCAAGCAATGGGGATCACCATTCCAATGCTACAGACCCATAGTAGGAAATCCTTGTACACTCTAGTATTAAGCAAAAGCTTTCTAACTGGACCAGTATTTACAGTAGTACCCCACAGAGAATAGAAAACCAGTGTTTAACAAAACAATTAATAGACAGCAGAGTTCCTCTCAAGATGTGGGACACCCTATGGCTATGTGGCCATGGAAAGTTAAATGTTAGGGGTAACCATGTACATAAAATCATGGAGGAAAGGTTTTGCTTAAGAGAACACTGCATAGTCCAGATAGAAACAATGGAGCATTTATTCTTTAGTTGTACATATATCTCTCAGGTATGGAGTCTCATTGCAAACAAATGGTGAACCCCCATGATAGCTAAAGTGTCCTACACAGAGTTGGTATATGACAAGTATGATGCAACATGGAGCTGTTTCCACCCAGGGACACTATGGGTTATATGCGTGGTTTTTAAATGGGGTATCTGACAGAACAAATGCCACTTTGTTCTGCAGCAAAAGAAAGTACCTTTGAATATTCTGACAGAGAAGTGGCTTTGGGGTATAATAAAGAAAAAAGTTCAATGCCACAAGCTGTAATAAAACAATGGTGGAGGGCACCCCCAATTTTAATCTTTGAAGGGGTAACTTGAGTCAATATCTATTTTGGTTTAGAATGTAAGGAAAAGAATGGAAACAGAGGCGAAAGATAAACAGTAAAGAGATGCAGGGGAGAACATAGATATAAACTGAATTGAAAAAGATTAAAACGGAGAAAGAAGTGGAATATGGTAAATAGTTTACAGAAATTTATAAATTATGGATCATAGAAACATAGACTTTGATGGCAGATAAGGACCACTTGGCCCACCCAGTCTGCCCATTTCCCTTCCTATTGGATAAGCTGCAGATTCTAGTTAACCAACAGCCTACTTCCTGCAACCCCCCCCACTACAATTGCCTTATGTCTGTCCCATGCATGTTTGAATTCCCCCGGTTTAGACCCAACAACCTCCCCAGGAAGGCAGTTCCATGCATCCACCACTCTCTCTGTGAAAAAAAAAATTCCTCACATTACCCCTGAGCGTTCCCTCTATCTTTAAATTGTGCCCCTTGTTCTTACACATCCCTCCGTCCCCCCCTTTCATCAAGGGTATACATATTGAGCTCTCTCAGTCTCTCTTCATATGGTTTCTGATGCAGACCCTGCACCATTTTAGTTGCCCTCCTCTGGACTGCTTCCATCCTGTCTATGTCCTTGCATAGATGGGGTCTCCAAAACTGCACACAGTATTCCAGATGGGGTCTCACCAACTGTCTGTACAGAGGGATAACCACTTCCTTTTTACTACTTGTGATGCCCCTTCCTATGCATCCCAGTATCCCCCTGGCTATCCTTACTGACTTCTTACATTGCTTACCCACCTGTAGGTCATCTGATATGACTACCCCTAAGTCCCTTTCCATTTTTGTTGTTGTTAATACCTCCCCTGCTGTTGTGTACTCTTCTGGGTTTTTGTTCGTCATGAGCTCTTTCCTTCCTGTATATAAATGTTGACTATGAAATGTGTTAAAGATAATCTTGAAAATATGTAGAAGGTATGCTATCTTGATTTGGTGCTACGAAGGGATGTGGGGGGGGGGTCCTTATTTTTCTAGTCTTTAAGGTTATACACAAACCATTTTGTTGGGAGTAGGATGCTAAATATTCATTTAAGTTGAGTTTTTCTATGATTTCAGGTGGGGCAAGCTGTTTTGATTACTTTTTTGTTTTATGTATGATGTAATTCATATTTTTGTTTCTTTCCTGATTTTATGATTTTGTGTGATGTAACACTGTTTTGGTTATATCTTAATTTTATACCTGGTCAATAAAAAATTCCCTACTGTGCGGTAGGGGGCCTCACGGGCTAAGGAAATGGCCACTTGGAGTGAGACTCCAGAGAGCATGGATGTAATAGAGGTGGGGGAGCCGGTCTCTTCTCCTGCCTTGGACTTGCAAGAGGCCGACAGTGATTTACCGGCGGATTTGGAGGTTGAGGAATTGGACAACGAAATTCTTAATGTGTACCTTTCTATGGAAGATTTGGCTGCAGGAGCCAAGCATCTTGCTGCTATGGAAAGAAAATCAGCAGCAGAATGACTGATGCTTAAAATGCAGCAGAAAGAGGACCAACATCTCAGGGCACAGGAAAAACTTACTGCACAGCTTGCCAAAATACACACGGAGGCATCCCCTGTCATGATTGCAGACCTGCCTGTCATTACGCCAACTGACGTAGTTACACCAAAGGCGCTGACAGGGCCAGGTGAGTCACATTCTCTGATTGATTTTCCTGCAGACAGTAACACTAAAAGTTGTAATAAAGGAAATTTACAGGCTGGCAGCTCTAGTGCAGTTATGGGAGTGTGCCAGCAGCCTGAAAATACAGTGGAAATGGCAAAAGTATTAAAAACGGGAGACTTACCAGCCTTGTTAGAACAACCCGCTGGATTACAGATGGGTCTGAGGGAATCTGAAAAAGTTAGAGAACGTGGGACAGTGAAACATAATTCAGATACCATGACAAGGGCAGCTGGTTTTGTTTTTAAACAACCCACGTTGCTATCCAGTAAAGTGAATCCTTTGCCTAAAGGGCAAAGCATTAAATATCAAATAAATAATGATTATCAGGAAGGTGCTATGATTTTTTCCTTTTCTTCTAAAGGGGTGAATGTAAAATTGAGGAAAACGGAGGATTTAAAAGAAAAATGAACTGCAGTGACTTTAGCTAACAGGAACATCGTTTTTGACATTGAGCAGCATGATGTTTTACATAAAGACAAGGAATTACTATGTATAGCAACACAGGCAGCTGCTAACTACCCTTTACCAGTTTCCACCATTAAATTATGGACTCTTCAAAAAGCGTTAATGCAGGATGGAAGCAAACACCTGGTGGGAACTAGTTGCCAAACCCAGATTGGGATCCTACTTTAAACTTTTCACAGGCTTCTCCAGAGTGGAGGCCACATTTGTCAGCACAGGAAATTCCAGTAATACCGGGAGACACACCCAAAGTGCCACATACAACTATGGATACTACCTTAGGGTGTAATGACATTACCCCACAGGATTTGACATTTCCAATGGAAGGTGCAGTAAAACTGGAAGTGACTATACAGTACCGCAGCAACCTGAGCAGTTTATGGCTGCAAAAGAACTACTAACTGACCAAAAAGTGACTCTTTCACATGAACAACCATCACAGAAACCTCTTCTTTCAGATCTCTTTACGAAATCAAAGAAAGAGGCAGCCCCTAGATGGAATGCCGTCTGTATTCAATGTAAAGGGGGACTTGTGGATAGACCTGACAGGCAAGAATCTTTTATAAGATTCACTGCATTTTTCACCCAGGAAAGTTTATGTTTTCATTAATATATCGGGGGAGGACAACTATGACGTTAGTTTTAGAACTGCTTATGCCTTTGAATTATTTTGAGAACGTTATTCTCAGGTGACGTTCTCCCCACATGGACCCCCTTTTTGGTAATCCCACTGACCAACCCCTCATCAAATATGTTACATTGATGTTTCAGAATGCGTGGGTCCATGTGGAGGACATTAAATACTGGTTATCCCAAAGGTGTGACATTTTAAGTGACCCAGAAGCCATTTTAGATACAGAGATGTTCTGGACAGGGGGATGGAAGTGCAAAGTCAAGCTGCAACGAAATGATACCGGCATAGAGCACATACCCAATTCTTTCATGCTTGGAAGGGATCGGGAGTGTGTTTCTATGCTGTGCAACCTATAGTCTACTATAATGCAGCTCTACGACCCATTTATCTAGTACGTGTGATAAGGCCCGCTGTGATAATTGTGGGGAGATTGGCCACATCACTATGCAATGTGCCAATCATACAAAATGTGATTTGTGTGAGGCATATGGACATGTTTTTGGGGAGTGCCCTTGGGCGACAAAAAAAAAAGCAACTTGTATTAGTCCAGAACTTTATATCCAACAGGCACAGGACACAGCTGCAGCTCCAACTCCTCAATTTAAACATTGTTCTTCTGTTGTCATACCCCCCACCGATAAAGAAGAACTCATTTGTAATATCTGATGACATGTCTCAGGCCCCTCTTACAGTGGAACCCATACCTAGTATTTCTGTTGACCCAGCAATACTAATCCCTGTCTGTTATAAGGAACCTGACACAACCGAAGGAGGACATTCAACCCCCGTGCTACATCCATTGCCCAGGAGGCGATCCATCAGGAACATGAAACTTAAAACACTCCCTCCCCCTGTATCATTTGAGTCCAATAACACCTATGCAACCTTGTTCACAAATGAGGGAGATTCAGAAATGGAGCAGGGTGACTCTGATTCTCAAAAAATGGGGTTAGATCAGCCCCCTGAGGGTTTAGAACAGGGAAATTATAAAGGAAAAAAGAAGAAGAAAAAAGAAAGAAAACTGCATAGTTGTTTATTCTTTTTCCATGTTTCTGGCTTCTTTGCTTGTAGGATCTTTAAGCATTCACAGTTTGTTAAATAATGTGAAAAGGCAGGCTGTTTTTAATTATTCGTGAATATAAAATTGATATTTTCTTTTTGCAAGAAACTTGGTTGTATTCTAGTGAACATGTGCAACTTTTAAGAGAGAATGGCTATGGGGACCCTCATACTGGTCCTTCGGTCCTGACTGTGCAGATGGGGTGGAAATTTTATCTGGTTCTTACAATGTCTCACTGAGCAAGCTTATGGATCTTATCCCAGGCAGGGTTCTCATTATTAATGGAATATGGAAATATATAGCTTGCTGTCTTATTAATAGATACAGCCCACAGACGAAAGCGGAACAGGTAGCACAATTAAAAATCATACATTCCATACCTAGTTACCTCTTACAAAATATTTTTTTGTGCTGACTTTAACTGTGACATACAGCAGAAACAGAAGACTCGGGGGGAAGAGACAAAAGATTTATTGTGATTCCAATACATTGACATGAGTGATAGATACAGCAGTGTTAATTGATTGTAGTATATATAATACCGGTCCAGAATTTACTTACACACGAAATAGGTGTAAAATTACAATATATCATATGTTTATCTCACCAAATTTACCTACAGGGTCACTGAATATAGTACCTATAGAATTTTCGGATCACCTAACGTTGGTCTTGAAGTTTTCAGCTATTGTGGGGAATCCCAAAATCAAAAATAGGTGGAAAATAAATATTTCAGTGCTGACAGATCCACAAGTGAAAACACGCAATTTAACCCTACTTTAAGCTAGAATGTCTATTCAGTTTTTGTAAACTGACATAGAAGAATGGTCAGAAGTATGGCAACTTGGATTCAGTGCAAAGAAGTGCAAAATAATGCACCTGGGAAACAAAAACCCAGGTGAAGAGTATACAATGGGGGGAGGTAGGAACAACAACAAAAATGGAAAGGGACCTGGGGTAATCATATCAGATGACCTTAAGGTTGGCAAGCAATGTGAGAAGGCAGTAGGGAGGGCTTGGGGGATACTGGGAGATAATAGGGGAGAGGCATCACCAGCAGAAAACAGGAAGTCGTTATCCCTCTGTACAGACAGTTGGTGAAACCCCATCTGGAGTACTGCGTCCAGTTCTGGAGACCTCATCTCCACAAGGACATTGACGGATGGAGGCAGTCCAGAGGAGGGCAACTAAAATGGTACAGGATCTGCAAGAGAAGCCATATGAGGAGAGACTAAAGGAGCTTAATATGTATACCCTTGAGGAAAGGAGGGAGAGAGGGGACATGATAAAAAACTTTAAGTACCTCAGTGGAATCAACAAAGTCTAAGAGGGTAGCATCTTTCAGAAAAAGAGATGTACAAGAAACAAGGGGACACAATTTGAAGACAGAGAGGGGAACGGATATGGGGCAATGTGAGGAAGTATTTTTTCACAGAAAGGGTGGTAGATACATGGAACTGCCTTCCTGAGAAGATTGTGGGGTCTAAAACTGTGGGAGAATTTAAGAATGCATGGGACAGACATAAGGCAATTGTTGTGGGGGTAGGAAGAAATAGGCTGTTGGTTAACTAGGATCTGCAGCTTATCCAGTAGGTAGGGAAAGGGGCTGACTAGGTGGGCCAAGCAGTCCGTATCTGCTGTCAAAGTCTATGTTTCTATGTCTCTCACAATAAGGCAGGAAGTCTCCCATGGAATTGAGATCATGGATGGGGGGGGGGGTTGAGAGCGCATAGTGGAGGTAACCATAAGGATGATGGCGGTGTTTAGGTTTTGTTATTGGGAGACTCAATGATTAGGGGTATCCATTGGGAGGATACCACAGCCAGGTGAAAGTAGTGAGTATCTCTGGGCTGATGGTGCACAGAACAAAGTTCATGGTGTACGAACTGGTTAGTGATTGTGGAGGGAAACTGGATTTCCTGGTGCTTTTGGGGACTAATGATATAGAGGGAAATAACGTTTTGGAAATCCAAGCAAGGTTCTGAGAACTTGCCAGAGTCTGTCGGGATAATGCATGCAACATTTCCTTTTCGGAAATATTGCCAGTACCAAAGGCCTCAATGGAGAACAAAATGAAGATCACAGAGGTTAATGACTGGCCCAGGAAGTGGGGTGAAGAAAGTGGGTCAGGGGTGTTAGGGAACTGGGAAAGAGTTTGGGAGGAAAAGGGACTATATGCCAAGGACAGGCTTCATCTTACCCCATTAGGAAAGGAAGTCCTTAAACAGGGGGTGGCGGACTACATTCAATAAAGATGGGGTTTAAACTTGTGAGGGGGGATAAGGGAGGGACTGACCAGAAGCCCCCTCCTCTAGATGAGGAGTAGCCTTCAAACCCAAGGGAGGGAGGGAAACAGACGGGGAGGAGGTTTCAGGAGGAACAGAGGAGGCAAGTGGTAAGCATGGAACCGGGTGGGGTACCACAAAGGGATCAGGGATAGGTGGGGGTGGCATTATAAAATGCCAAGAGCTTGGGAAACAAGTTGCCAGAGTTCCATCCAGGCCATGCTGTTTGGTGGGGGGGGGGGTGGATGTGGCGGTGGTTACGGAAAAGTGGGCAAACAAAAACCATGACTGGGATCTAAACATAAGGGGGTACACTATGCTTAGGAAGGATAGAAAGGAAGCCAGAGGGGGTGGAGTTGCTATGTTCATTAGAGATGACATAGAAATTGCTAGGGTAAAAGAGGCAGAGGGAAACGTGGAGGCCTTATGGGTAGGGATGTAGGTTTGTCATGGATGAGGTTTAATGACTCATTGTTTGTTCATGAAATCATTAGTAAACAGTAGTAAATGTTGTGGCACTCTCATCATTGCTACATTCTGATGATACTAGTGAAAGTCATGGAAGTCCTGAATAAAGATCAAACGTCATGGAATCAGTGATGTGTATGACTGCCATGACAAACTTACATCCCTACTTATGGGTCACCTTACGAACCCCAGCAGGTGGTAAGGTCAAGCTGCGTATAGTATATAGGCCCACGGGATGGGTGATGTTCTGGAGGATGGTTTGCTGGACAACATCATTGCCCAGTGTGGACCAAAAGGAGGGAGTGGTGTTGATGGGGGACCTTCATATGCCAGATACAAACTGGGGAACCATGTCCTCTAAGGTGGCCAAGGAGCAGAGGTTGCTGGACAGCTTCCAGGATGTGTTCTTCACATAGCACATGACGGAGCCCACAAGGGAGGGCCATGTTCTGGACATGGTTCTGGTGGATGGGGATCTGGTAAGGGACCTGGCTGTAGAGGATCCCTGATTGGAAGCGAGCACAATACTGTCTGGTTTCAAATAAGCATGGGGGGAGGGGGGAGAGATCTAGGACACTGGCTGTTGACTTCAGGGGGGAAGACTTTGTGGGCATGGGAAATATTCTCAAGGATCACTTGAAGGGGATTACAATGACAGATGTGGAAAAGAGATGTGAGGTCATAAAATGGGGACTTCATGAGGCAGTCAGGACCTACGCTAAGGTGAAGTGTAAGGGAGCAAGATCACATAAACCGTGCTAGTGGTCCAGTGAGGTTCAGGTAGTGGTCAGAGAGAAGAAGGCTGCCTACAAAAAATACAAAACAATGAGAGAGGATAGGAAAAAGGAAACGTACTGTCTTGCATCTAGAAAAGTCACCCGGATGGTTCAGGGGGCAAAGTCCAGTAAAGAGCAGCAGCTGGTACAGGGGATACGGGGAGGGGAAAAGGGGTTCTTCTGGTACATTGGGGAGCAGAGAAAAACTAAGGGCCAGCTTGGCAGATTGAGATCAGAAGGTGGGTGAGTGGAAGAGGCGAGGACCAGGCGGAGGTATTAAATGAGTACTTCGCCTCTGTGTTCTCTAGGGAGGGGGAGGGGGAGGGGATGTTTACAAAGCAAGGCACTATGGGGATAGAAGCGATAATGTGTGGGATTGGGGGAGCAACAGAAATGGAGCATGAGGGAGAGGTACCCCAGGGCTGTCACATCAGGATAAGGATAAAAAGGCCAGTAAGGTGGGGAGGACGGATGATGCTATCCCCACCGAACGGGTGTGGCAAGCCCTTAAGGTCCTAAAGAAAGATAAATCTCCTGGGCTGGATGGCGCTCATCCGAGAGTAATAAGGGAATTGGTGGATATACTGGCTGCACCCATGGTGGAGCTCTTCAACAGGTCGCTTAAGACAGGGAGGGTACCTAAGGATTGGTGAGAGGCACATGTGGTGCCAATCCATAAAGGGGGTCGAGGGAAGTACCAGGTAACTATAGACCCATCAGTTTGACCTCGGTGGTGGGAAGATTAATTGAGAGTGTACTAAAGGAACGATTGGGGGTGTACTTGGAGGAGGTGGGAAGTCTGAATAGTCGGCAACATGGTTTTCTGCCAGATAGATCATGTCAAACCAACCTTGTGGAGTTTTATGAATGGGTAACATCAGAACTGGACAGAAGAAAGCCTGTAGATGTACTATTCCTAAACTTCAGCAAGGCATTTGACTCGGTCCCCCACAGTAGTCTGATGAAGAAACTGATGGGGTTGGGAGTGGGCCTTTTGATGGTCAGATGGATAGGAAACTGTCTAGCTGGATGCACTCAGAGAGTAGTGGTCAGTGGGGAGCTCTCGACCCCTAGAGAGGTTGGTAGTGGGGTACCTCAGGGCTCGGTCCTGGGTCTGATCCTGTTTAATGCATACATATCTGACGTCAGGGAGGATATAGGGTGTGAAACGAGTCTCTTCGCTGATGACTCCAAGATGGGAGCAGTAGTTGAGGGGGAAGAGGGGAGGTTTGCCCTGCAAGGCGATCTGGACACACTGGAAAGGTGGGCTCACACCTGGAAATTAAATTTCAATACCACCAAGTGCAAGGTGTTACATCTTGGGTGGGGAAATCCTAAACACAGGTACACCCTGGGAAGGGAGGCGCTGGAGGCCTCAACAGGGGAAAAAGGCCTAGGGGTCATGGTGGATGCATGTATGAATAACTGTGAACAGTGCAGGAGAGTGGCTAGCAAAGCAAACAGGATGTTGGGATGCATTGTAAGGGGGATCACCTCTAGGAGCAGGGAAGTGATTCTGCCGCTGTATAATGGACTGGTTAGACCACACCTTGAGTACTATGTACAGTACTGGAGACCACACTTGAAGAGGTACATACAGCTCCTGGAGAGGGTACAGAGGAGGGCTACTAAGATGATACGAGGACTAGGGGATTTGACGTATGAGGACAGACTTGAGGAGCTCGGCCTGTTTTCATTGGAGGAGAGGAGAGACAGGGGGGACATGATTGAGGTCTTCAAGTACCTCAAGGGAATAAATAGGGTAAACATGGAGGGGAATTTAGACTAAAGCAGGGAGGTATCACCAGAGGGCATGGTTTGAAGTTGTAAGGATGAGGGGGGGAAGAGGAGGAGGTTTTTCACAGAGAGGGTGGTGGATCCTTGGAACGTGCTGCCTGGCGAGCTGGTTCATATATCCACGGTGGAGGGCTACAAGAGAGGGTGGGACAGATACAGAAACCGGATGTATCAGATGATGGCCTGGCCCGGGGGGGTGGAGATGGATGATAGGGGTGTCTGGAACACAAGGGGGTGGGAGGGCCTCGGTATCCAACTAGGGATCTGAGGTTCAAGCAGACTTGATAGACCGTAAGGCCTAATCTGCTGGCAATTAGTATGTTGGTATGTTTCTATGTTTCTGTGAATGGTGGATAGATGCAAAAATGGATTTGAAAGCCTTGTTGATTAACCATGGGGAAAAAACAGGAAATGATTCATTTTTGACATATCTATCCTTAAGACGGCACTTGCAACTACTCCATACTATAACTTGTTCTTCTAAACATGATTATACTGACCAAATCCATGAACTAAAACAGTAAATGCAACAATGTCAGTATGATAGAGCAAAACAATACATGCAATGCTATATAGTGGGACCCAGAAAACACTGGTTGGAGACCCTTTCGAGGCTTGTAAAAAACGTAAAGATACAATGAACGTAGAGTTTTTAATCAATCAGAATGGGAAGAGGTAGAAGCTGTAATTGATATAGAGGACATAATTAAACAGCATTATCACTCTCTTGTCCCAAAAGAATCTACTACAGAACAAGACATTCAAGGGTTTTTAGGAGGAATATTTATTTATTTATTTAGCTTTTGTTGACCGGGTAAGTGCACTAGACAAATCCTGCCTATTTTCAGGCACGACCCGGGGGAGGGGGATACAGATGAATGCCAACTGACCTTGAACCAAATTAAGCTGTTTGTGGTATTTTTAGTGAGTGAGGGAAATTTGGCCAGGACACCGGGGAAATTCCCCTGCTCTTTTCGATAAGTACATCCCCACATTTCCAGAATAAGCTCTAAAACTACAACACAATATAACAATAGCTGAAATAGAGACAGCGATAAAGTCATTAAAAAAATGACACCTCACCAGGTTTAGATGGACTTCCAAATAAGTTTTATAAAGTCTTTACATCAGAACTGGCTGTCTGTTTAGAACAGGTGTATAGATACTTCTTTAACTCTGACACAATGTACCCTTCATTTACAGAAGGTTTATTAGTGTGTTTATTTAAATCAGGAGATAAAGCTAAAATGCAAAATTGGAGACCAATCATCTTACTAAATACAAATTATAAAATATTGATTTATATCATGAATAACAGATTAAAACAATATGCCAATTTGGTAATCTCACCACAACAATTTTGTGGACTTCACAGTCCTGGTCCTGGCCAATGATAGTCTGGAAGTCTTTGGAGAGGGGGATCTTTCCAGATCACCTTAAAGAGGCTATAGTTAAGCCTCTTTTAAAGAAGTCCTCCTTAGACCCAGATTGTCTAGCAAATTACAGACCAGTCTCTAACCTACCCTTTGTGGGTAAGGTTATTGAGAAGGTGGTCGCAGTGCAATTGGAGGATCATCTGACCAACAACAATATCTACAATTCTCTCCAATCTGGATTTAGAAAAGGCATAGTACTGAGACAGCACTTGTTCGGGTACTAAATGACCTCCTAATAGCGAGAGATTGTAGGACCCGTTCTATCTTGGTACTTCTTGATCTCTCAGCAGCATTTGACACTGTTGATCATGGTGTGCTGTTAGAGCGTCTGCGGTCCATTTGTGGATTATCTGGTATGGTCCTCAGGTGGTTTAGATCTTGCCTCAAAGGTAGGACTCAGAGGGTGGTGTCGGAATTTTTCCTCGACATCAGTCTCCCTATCCTGTAAGGAGTACGCAGGAGCTCTATTCTAAGCGCCTATGTTATTCATGGTGTAGGCGCGTCGTGGGGAGCGACTATAAGATGATACAGTCTGGGTTTCCATTGCTATGCCGATGATACCAGCTATATCTCTTTGTGCCTGGTCAGGATGCTGCCTTGTCGGTATTTAATAACTGCCTTTCAGAAATCCAAGATTGGATGAATGGGAGTTAGTTGAGGTTAAACCCGGAGAAAACTGAGGTGTTGGTTGTGGACAAAGGTCGCTGTGAAGCGAGTTTGCAAGTTGGATCGCACTCAGGCTTATGGCTTGCAGGCTTTCCGCTGACGACCTCAGATCAGGTGCGGAATCTTGCTGTAATAATTGACGACTACTTGACACTTAAAGCTCAGGTGTCAGCGGTGGTCAAAACTTCCTTTTTCCATCTGAGGAATATCGCCAGGGTGAAGCATCTGGTTCCTCCAGAAGATCTTCCAACATTGATCCACGCCTTTGTTACCTCCCGCCTTGACTATTGCAACTCCCTGTACCTAGGGCTATCGGGGGTTGAGCTTCGCCGTCTGCAGCTAGTGCAGAATGCGGCGGCCAGGTTGTTGACTGGCTCTTCTAGATCCAGCCATATAATGCCTGTGCTCCGTGGACTGCACTGGCTGCCAGTATTCTGGCGAATCACCTTCAAGGTCGGTTTGCTGACCTATAAAACCCTACATGACCAGGGACCTACTTACTTGAAAGAGCTCCTTTGCCCCTACTGTCCCTCCCGCCCCCTCCGATCCACTGATGAGGGATTGCTGGAGAGTCCCAGGGTCCGTTTGAAAACTTCAGGGGCTAGATCATTTAGTTTTGTGGCCCCGACCCTGTGGAATTCTGTACCTCGTCAGGTGCGAAATAGTCCGACTGTCCTGAGCTCTAAAGGAGCCTTGAAGACCCACCTTTTTAGTATAGCTTTTAATGATTTATAATAGTTTTAAATTCTGTTTATTTATTGTTTTATGAAATTGTACAGGCGCTTTGGTTTTGAGAAACGCGCCTTTTTAAAAATAAAGTTTGAATGATTGATTGATTCATAATAGGAAAATTCGAAATGCTCTTATGATTATTAGAGATGTAATTGAACATTTAACACTCTTAGGAACTGCAGGATGTATAATTTCTGTAGACCAAGAAAAGGCATTCAATAGGGTATCACATCACTTTTTGTTTGCAACCCTTAAAGCATATGGGGTACCATTAGAAGTAATTAAGCAAATACAACTGCTGTATACCATAGTTCAAGTGCTGCCACTCATCTAGGGCAGGGGTTCTCAAATGGTGAGGCCAGCCTCCCTGGGGAGGCCCCAACCTGTTCCAGGGGAGGCTCAAGCAAGTCTGAAAAAGTACTGTATTTAAATGTTGAGTTTTATGTATTTTGTGTGAAGAGATTACGTAAACTGAAAGAGGATAATAGTAGGTGAATTTTATGTATTTATTTACTAATAGGTGACATGGGAAGGTGAATGAGCCAAGGCTCATTTCAGGTGTACCTGGGGAAGAGTAGGTAGTGAATACATTTCAAAAGGTAACTGCAAAACAATCAAATACACAGTGAACAATAGTGCAAACAAATATGAACTATAAACTGATAATGAGTGCTGGTAAATGATCAATTTGTAGACTTATGGCAGAACAGCCCAAATACAATGGCTGAGCATATAAGTGCTAAGAGCAATAGCAGGAAGGAGCAAAGTAATCCCAGAGAAGTTGCTTAGAAGCAAGGAAAGAGGGGGAGAGGCAAAGTACGCAGGAAGGTTATTTCATATAGAGAGGAAACACAGAAAGTAGTCTGACCCATGAAGGTACTTCAACAAGGGGTAACAATGGTTCAAGAATGTAAATAACGGAGCAAGTAGGCTGGCCGGGGGTGGGGTGTTACAATAAACAGAATAATAATATTTGTTTATTTTATTTATTTGTTATTCAGATAACACCTTTGAGCACAAGAGCTCTTTTTCAAAGGTTCCACATCAATATAAGACAAAGAACTGAATGTGAGCCAAGTACTCAAAGGGGTTTCAATTTATTCATGGTGTACTGCGCAAAGTACAGCATGTTATTTTCTTGAGGAGGCCCAAGATTATTTCAGTTTTTGGAGGAGGCTCAAAATCTTTTCCATGGATTTGGGGAGGCTCACTGTGACAAAGTCTAAGAACCATTGATCTAGGGGAAAGAAACAGAGGGGTTTCAGATTTTTACTGGGGTTAGGCAAGGATGTCCCCTAAGTCCTCTCTTATATATATTTTCATTGGACCCATTATTAAGATGGTTAACTGAGAGGCCCAAATGGGAGGGTTTGACAGGACCAGGGAATCGGTAAACCTTATTGGTGCAAGCATATGCAGATGATATCTCTGGGTTCTTTGCTGATCATAGCCGACTACAATACTTTCTACAAGAATTGAACCTGTATGCACAATTTTCAAATTCAGAACTGAACTATTCGAAAAGTAAAGGGCTTTTTGTGGGTACAGGGAGCCACACCCCTTGTCAGACGCAGGGTATAACAATAACTACAGAGCCCATTAAAATTCTAGGTATACTTTTCGGACCTCAGAATCTTTCTTAGGGCAATTAGGAGATCTCCTTTGTGGATTGCAAGGTACAGAGATGGAGACACTGGAAATTATCAAAACTGAAGAGAATTCAGATTGTGAAAGAGTTTATTATACCTCAGTTGCAATATTTGGCTACTGTTTTTCCACCTCCTGTACAGTTGGAAACAAAAATATATGACATTTTCTTCCAACTGTTATGGGGCAATAAACAAAATCCCATCGAACGGTGCTATATCTGTTTAGGTAAAAGAAAGGGAGGGCTGGGAATGATAGAGGCTATAATGTTTCTACATACATTGTTTTTCTCTCAAACAGTCAAAAGTGGCATATATCCAACAAATTCTACTGCACATCATTGGATGAAATTTAAATTAGGACCATATTTTATTGCATGGCATAATATGGCTCCCAAATTAAACACTCATTTACATATACCAGATTATTTTCGGCCTGCAGCACAAAAACTTTATAAATGGAACATAACAAAGCTGTCAATTTCACAAGGTACAGGAAAAAAAATTATATCAGGAAGTTATGAACTGGATATACCCTGCTGAACTTAGTTTTAAAAATTGTCCTTCCTATTTCGACCCCTTAGTATTGAAACAACTTACGAATAACAGAGTCCCTTCACAAATGTGGGAAAACGTATGGCTCACAGTATATGGGAAATTAAATATCAGAGGGAATGCCAAACATAAAGTGCTAACAGAATGGAATTGCCCATACCCAGAGTGCATAGATAAGGAGGAATCTGTGGAACAATTTTTACTATCTTGTTCATATTCGAAACACTTATGGTTCTTTTTAGCTTCATAATGGAATATGGATTGGCTTAAAAACCTAACATATGACATTTTAGTAATAGGGAAGTACTCTCAATGGTTATCACAGTTTCGTCAGGATACTCTCATGATTTTTTTCTGTTGTTTGTGGTTTTACTTAGGGCAAGCTAGGTGCCAATGGGTCATACATCAAAGGAAAATGCCTTATGAAGTGTTAAGTCATCTAGTTTCTCAAGCAATGGGGAAAGTGCATTTCAAACATTTAAGTTTGCACTCTTCGAACAAAGTTTTTAAATGGTGGAAAGGGTTTCAATTTTTCATTAACTATAAATAAGGGGATAGGGAGAATATTAAGGGAAATAATCAGGCAGGCGATATATAACCTTTGTCTTGATTATAAAGAACATGTTTTGTTTCTGTCTGTTAGTTTCTTTAATTTAGATATTACCAATTCAAATAGAAAAAATAGGCTATAATGCTATCTATATTTGAAATAATAATATAGAGTTATTGTTTTACCTTTGTGTGGAATATTTTTTCTTGACTGTTTCTTTTTTCCCCTTTAAGTTTATGTTTTTAGTCTTTTGGGGGTTTTTTTTGGGGGGGGGGGGTTCCCTCCCTTTCTCCATGTACCGGTTTATTTTCTCCTTTTATTGAATATGTGAATCTAATTTCAGATTTTATGACATTATGTACCAATGTATGCAATATGTGTTTTGTCAATAAAAACTCCCCTACTCTTTTCGAGAAGTGCCATGGGATCTTTAACATCCACCTGAACTACCACCAGAACAGGCAGAAGGTACCTCAGTTTAATGTTTCATCCAAAAGACGGCACCTCAGGAGTGCAGCACCCCCCTCATGCTGCACTACAGTGTCAGTACTGGGTTATTAACCCAAGTGCCTGGTGTAGAGATAAAACAAACAGCCTTCTGATCTCCCAACCTGAGAGGTGAGTGTGCTACCTGCTAAGCCACTGACACTGATTTTCATCCTGGATATATAGATATAGTATAACAATGATGAAAATTTGATTAATGGGAGTTAGTGCACACATCGTTCACTAGTAACTATCCAGTGACCGTAAAAAAAGGATAATATTCCAGCACACTAGCGTTATATAGATCCTGCTGCATCTTAACCTGCATCAGCAACTTAAATTGTTATAGAGTATTATGGCCTACAAGTTGTAGGGATTTAGTTACCAACCCGCTATACCAATCTGGGGAGAGTCAAACTTTCTGGGCCAACTGTCCCATCTGCCCCAGTGGACACTGGCAGACATGTGCAGAACGTGCGCTTGCATCTCTGCACATTGGCTCCATGTGCTTGCCCCACTTGCACTCCTCCCCACTTACCAGGGGCTGAGTTTATATGCCAGGGGACCCAAAAGTGGCTTCACTTGGGTTGCACAACCAACTCTGCAGAAAAACAACTAAAATAATAAACTAAAACAAGCCTTTAGGGCTTTAAGGGAATGTTGTACGGAGTTCTTAAGTAAAAAATAGCAGTCAGTTTGTAGAGATGTAGTCCCCTCTGAAAACTACAGGAATTAAACTTCCCAACCACCCCCTCTGCTGTCTATAGTACTAGCAACAGAGCAGCACACAAACTCCCCTTGAATATGTTTTGTATTTTATGTATTTTTATGTCACATAGCAACCTCACTTGTTAGAGTGAGAATTTTGGGAATAGGGAACTAGCTCACACACACAGTCAGCAACAAAAACGATTTCAGCAGATACTAGAACATTACTGTGAAAAGCAGCTATTTTTATGTGCAAGTGATTTGTTGTTCATCTTAATGTGGTGTGATTGGCATTTCCAAGTCTTGGGCTACTCTAGATCCAGCCACACCCCCAAAACCTTGTTCTGTGGTTGCTAAGTGGGAAATATTCCATACTGTACATTCAGTGGAGATTATAGCAGAACCATGGGATGAGGGGATGCTGTGGATATTAACTTTATTAACCTGTTCAATCAGACCTTTTCTCTTTGGGAGCAGTATATTAAAGGTAATGCTACACCAAACATGAAATGGAGCCTGCAGACATATTGTGCAGAGACTCCTCCCCCATCCATAGACCCAGACTCATGTGTATGTTGGGTAACCGAGGGTGGATGTGGGGTGAGGGAGCATGCAGCACGGATGGTGGGCACCACAAATATGTTAGTTTGGGGTGTTGTAAAGTCTAACAAGGGCCCTGTTAGCGCCAGGATTGATATGAACTGTAGTGGAAGTGAGCAGTATTGTGTCTATAGCTACTCTATTGCAATAACAAAAGGAGGTCCCTCTGAAATATAAAAACTGTTTTCTTATAATAGCTAGTGCCATGCAAGAAGCTCCAAGTATCCTCACTCAGGTGTCAGCAGCATGTTTTTACTGAATCAGATCCCGAAATCATAAATTTTTTTTTCCACATTGATTTTCTTTTCTTTCATATGATTGTTTGTAGAAATATCCAAACCTGTGTCACCTTTGATGTAAGGTAAAGTAAACTTATATTATCTTCATTTGCTAGATGAGGGTAAGGAAACCCAGTAATTTTGGGGCAAAAAAGGTATCCTTTTCAAGTTCAAGTAAAATATTATTTAATTTAGAGATTAAATAACAGAGGTACTCCCCCTAGACTTTGCATCATGGCTTCCCTGCTTGACTTGCAGGTGCTCAGAAAGAAAAGGTCTTCACTCTTTTGACAGCACGTGATTGAGTATGACATGCCAATGAAGTTGACTCGATAGGGGATATGTGTCCAGATATTTTCTGGTCATGAAAAGGATGGGTGTCTGATGCCCTATCTTATAACTGCATGGTCTGAACCACCATATCAGAAATTCAGGATAGTAACATTGGGTCAGGTAATCCCCTCATTTGAAATAGGGGACTGGTTCTGCACCCTGGACCTGAAGAATGCATATTTTTACATCCTGGTCAGGCATTCACATTGATAGTTTCTGGGATTTAGTCTGCAGAATGACTTATACCAGTTACAAAGTGCTGCCTTTTCACCTTTCTAAAGCACTTCAAATCATTACCAAAGTTCTGGTGGTAGTGGCAGCCTCCCTTCATTGAAGAGGCTCCACATATTTCACTATCTGTATGATTGGCTGATTCGAGGCCGGTCACCCCTGGAAATTCAGACTGCTTTCCAGGTGGTAGTCAAGACCTTCTCTAATCTGGGATTTATCTTGAACCTGCAGAAGTCACAGCTGAGCCTGTCACAGTATTTGTAGTTCATAGTGTGCAGTTAGACTCCAGAGAGGCCCAGGCGCGACTACTGCCTCAGTGGCCAAAGGAACTGATAGAATGTGCCCACTCGTCCATCTTCAGGATCTGCACGCTGCTAAAGATTTCCTTTGTCTTTTTAGACTAATAACATCTATGGCCTTTGTTCTCCTGTAGGATTTTAGGTACACCACCTCCACTGGGAGTTCAAAGCACAGCAGGCCCTGGTGTCGATGTCCTTATCCCACCAGTCATAATAACTTGTCCCATGACAGAGGCTATCTTTTGGTAGCTGACTCTGGAGTACCTGTCAGAGGATTTACCCTTCATCCAGCTAATGGCTGTGTGTTTGTCTTACTGTTGTAGGTAGCGCTAGAAGTTGCCATATGTACTGTCTGGCCCAGTATACATTAGAAAAGGCATGTACCAGGGTACAAAGTTATGCAACATGCAGCTGACCCCAGACATACATGGGGGAATGTATTTACAATCCTTGGCTGACCCATTGTGTGGGCACATTTCTCTGAGCTGAGAGAGGGGCTATTCAGAGGGTTACAGGTAGGCCAGACACTGAGATTCTAATCCAGAGTCAAACTCTGTACTTGAGTGGTTCCTCTGCACCACAGGGGCAGGGAATCATGGGATATGACAGTTTGAGTAAGGCCTGCCATATCCCTTCAGGTATAGATTCCCCATTTGCATTAAAACAAATGGTCCCAAGTATCTGTCAGCTCCACTTTAGTCTTCCTTGGTAAGGAAGAGGGCTGGGGGCTACAACATCACATTCTAGTCAAGGTTTCAGGAATTGTACAGGAGGGGTGGTGTGCAATAGTTATTACAACCCTCTGACTGACATACCCTTACCTCTCGACACTGGCAGGTAGTTTGTAAATGGCTTCATATGTGCTGCACCCCACAGGTCCAGCTCCTGACATGCCAAGCCCTAATTGGTAGCACAGCTGCATGTGTTGAAGTGTGTTTGGGACTTGGAAGAGCAACTAAGCAGGGTAGGGCTATTACAGCATCTGCAGGTGTCCCATGCACACCCTGGGTACGTTAACTGTGCCTCAAAGTGTTGAGTACTGTGGCCCATAGGGCGATTTTAGCTTAGTGCATAGAACAGTTTGGATCCATCAGTAAAAATTCATACCCATATACTGTATTATGCTCTTTTCAAAAAGATCCCATTTCATGTTAATATAGGTTCTTACCATTACTATACTACGCACTAGAATGGAGATTAGGACTGGGTTAAGTTGGCTCCTGATTTTTTGCAAACAAGAAGTTCTTGAAAATTGCCATATTTGTGTGGAAACATTAAAAGAAGTATTGTGCAAAAATCTGTTCTTTTTGCTCTTTTTATTTGAAAACCAGTGATTTTTGTTCATACAGAAACAGAATTTGTACTTGATAACCAGCAGTTGCTGTGCAGTTTTGCCCCAAAATGGCAATATGCTTTAAGTATTTGTTATCAGACCCATCATATGAAAATAGGGATCTGACAAACTTTTGTTCACAAAAAACAATTTCCCAACATGGAGAGCCTTTTTGATTACATTGACCTACAGTTTGAATAGTGGAACATTGCTGTAGGCTGTGTGGAATTAGAACTCAGCCTACTTTTGAAATGGTAAGAATTTCAAATAACAAATTTTAATTGCTTGTTTTTAGTCATTTAAGTAAAACAACTTGACACAGTGGGCAGTATTATTGAATATGGGAGTAATGGGTGAGAGGAAAAGTTGAGACCCAAATATAGTAAAATGGTCTATAGTCCATGTTAATGCCCAAGGTGAAGAATTTTATTACTGTTATAAACTGGAGAAGAGACAGAATTGTACACAGGTACCTGTATAAACATTTTATTTTTATCAGGTGATGTTTCAAGAGTATTAACAGCAAATATAAACCCATTTTCAGACAATCAGTGTACAAGCTTCCAAGCCTCAGGTGTATAATTTGATAGGGCAGATGTCAGAATTTGCAGAAATTAAAACAATTGATGGCTGAAAAAAGGAAAATACTAGTCATTGTGTGCCAAAATGCAATCACTTTTCTGTATTTTTTTTCTGATTAGCTAAGGGGGTTTCTATTGAACTGCTCCATGTTCCAAACAAACCTAAATATGTAATTTTATAATATTATAAAGACAGCCTTATGAAGAAAATGTGTTCTTGTGCCTGGTAGGCAGACTGAGCTGAGTACCCATGGGTTACAGTATCTCTTGACTGAAGCCTAATTGGGCTTCAGTTTTCATATGGTGTGCACAGTGGTGGCTCTGCTGAATGCAGGGTGGATTTTGTAGCTCACGTCTCTTCAGATGCTTTTAAGAGAGGGATTTAGCACTACCTAAGATGGGATCTGCTGAAAAGAACCGATGTATGGAGTTCAGACTTGACTACCACGTTTCTTATGTTCACTGCTACAGTGTAAGTCTATATATTAACTTACTGACGTGTACTGTATTTCTTTCTCTGCCATTTTTTTTATTATGGTATTATTATTTGCAGTTTAGTTACCATGTCTTTAAGGGGTAATGCTAGGATACAAATGACTCTTTTTAAAATGAAAAAAATGCCTTTTTCTAAAAATCAAATTCTGATTTTAAATTGTGATAGTGGTAACATTTTCTTGTCTTTCTTACAAAGGAAGTCTCATGAATTTCTATAGCAGGAAGATTATGCTTTGTTCCCCATTATTCTGTAATTGTTGTTTCCTTGTTTTTAGGGCTAAATTGCTGCTGTAGGAAACCTGGTGATACTGTATCAACATTTAGAGAATTTACTTTTATTTTGGCTAATCTTTAGAAAAGTCTAGTTTCTTAAAAGTAAAGTAACATTGTACTATTGACTACACATTGTTTAACACAGTCTTTATTATAAGTGCATTTGATGGTGCTGAAAACTAAGTTGTATTTGCAGCTATAGTGCTTTTTCTAGCCTTGTTTCAATTTTGAGTGCTATTCTGAGTGAAGCTACATACATTCTTGAATTAAGGGGGATTTGCAAAATACTGTTTAGAATTTAATACAGAATATAGAACTAAAATGAAGGTTTAGTATAAACAATGCTAGTGGTGGTTTCATGAAGATGAAATTTAATGCTGAGAATTTGAGAACCAATGATTTGTGATGGTATACCAACCAGGTGTCTGTATGAAAAATATGAAACCATTGTTTTTAAAGTATGAAGGGAAGTTTATTTTATACATTAAAAATGGGTTGCAACATTTTATTTATGTGACAGTGAGTGCTGAAACAGTTAAATAAGATGAAGCTCTACAGGCATGTTGTATTTCATACTGTATTATGCATGTAGAATTAGTTTATTTTCAGATTTCAGTTGTTGAAAGCGCGAAATAACAACTCTGTATTGGGCTGTGTAGTGTACTGTTATTTATTTACATTATCCCTGACATTTTACTTTACCGTATAATTTTGTGGCAAGTCATCTGCACAGATGGCAGTGCTGCAGATGCCACAATTTTAGCCAGCTGTTTTCGGCAATGAACCTTCTGATTAGAATGTATAGTATTTACCCCCACCTTTTTCACCATGCTTTCTGTCAAACATTTATCAAGATTTAGCATTTAGACAGCAATATTTAATGGACTGATGTTGTGGCACACTTTATATACATCATGGTTTACAGAGCCAAATGTATTACATATATATTGGGGGAGATATTCAGAGGGGTTGTGCCAGGCACAACCGAGTTGTGCTGGCGCAACCCCGCAATGCTCCTCAGCGTGATATTCAAACAGGGACTGGCGCAGCACAAGTTCTGTTGCACCGGGGTGCAGTGCTAATGAATGTGGCGCATCTGAAGGAGGCGTGCCCATGCATATGCGGCACATCCCAATATTCAGCCCAGGATGTGCAGCGCATCTGTTGGCACAGCCCCTAGATGCGCCACATACCAGGACACAAAGTTGAGCCAGAAAGTAAAGGCTCAAATCCTGGCCACCCACAGGCGGGCTGCTGTATTGCAGTACGCAACACAGCAAATGCCAGTCATGGGTGGCCACCCACCCACATAGAACACCATCCACATGCACCCTAACCATCCCTGGCAGTCCAGTGGTACCCCCCTCCCTGCCTGTGGTCTGATCGTGGGTAAAAGTATATAAATAAGGTGTTCTCGAGGACAGTGTTTATGTTGAACATGTAACTGCACTGAACAGTCCTCTTTCAGTAAGCAAGCAGATATTATGGAGGCATGCCATATGGAGAGGGGATATGATAAATAGACTGTCCAAGTAGCTGGAGAGTGGGCTCCGACACAGGGGACAAAGTAGCGATTAGCAGAGAAGGAACACGCCAAGGCAGAGTCAGCACAACAGGTCAAATCTATTGCTATGCAGACACCGGAACCTAATGAGGTCAGACATAACATTATAGAACACTGGCATATAATAGATGTAGATGTGGTTCTGGGAACAGTGGTAACTGGTCCCTCATAGTCTCTATACCAGTGGGTGCATAATCGAAAGGACATGTTGGTTCATTCACCTCAGGCATGCACACCTGGAGCAACAGGACATAGGGGAAACAGCATCATGACGGGCAGTCTCCTGTGGATGCTGCAAGCATGGCAAAAGCATATGGAACAGTAGGAGGTTTAGTGATGCAACAAGAGGCCACTACTATGACTCGTGGGTTCATCTCACTTGTGATACCCACAATGTAGTGTAGTTAGCTATATGCACTTGTGGATGTGGATCTTTCTATGTCAGGCCACTAACAGGGCTTTTAACCTACGGATGTGGGAATATATGCAGGGTGTAGAGACTGGATATATGAAAGGACATGTTAGCAGTACACATCTGTTGCACCAGAGGGATGGGAACACATGGATGGACATTCCAGGGGATTGATGTGGTCTACATGTGCTGTAGGGAAGGGAATGTCAGGATCGAACCCTTCCAGAGGGAAGCATTCTGGACTTACACATTGGGAGCCCCCACACACCAGGCTTATTCTCCAGAATGGAACTTACCCCTGCTCTGTAAAACGTATGTCCTAATAGTTATTCTACTGCTGCTAGGCATTGCCATGTCCAGTGGTATATATTTGGGTCTGCTATACAGTATGTATTTGATCTTATTTTATATGTTGTTCACCACATTGTCCAGATCACCTCATGATGTGTACAGTGGCCATGGGACCCAACAGTGATCATGCTGACATATTGTTGTCTGTTATGACGATTGATAGGTTTCCCCCTGTGTCTGATATGTTGCAGACCTCTACCCCACTGGCCGTAACTGCGGAAGCTAACCTGACCCCCTAGCATTGTACCATGAGCTAGCATGGCAGATGTCATATACTATCATCCTGTTGCAATGCATCTTCCAGTTGCTTACAGTAACGCTGCTGCTCAGTTTATGTGTGAATGATATGGGCTTTTCTATCACCGGATCACCAATGCATATATACCGCAGATACCAGGGAAGGAACTGTTACCTATTATGGTGATCAGAGCTTTGGGTGGGGTGGGGGGCCCATTGGACTACCAGGAGTATATCTACTGCAGTATGCCAGCAATTGGGGTTATGTGGGGTGGGGTTGCCACTAGATTACCAGGGCATAACCTGTTTTACTGCTGCCCACAATCAGGTATGGGGGTTCCACTGGGCTTCCAGGGTTTGGCCTTCTTCATTTGTACCGCAATCGCAGTTATGGGTTGGGGGTGCCCCAGGACCCCCTCAAGTCGCACAACATTCTCTGCAGGGCGCCAGACGCATTTTGCTGGGTTGCCCTTCAGAACACATGCAAATGGGGCCATAATGACATGCAAATGGCCCCATTTGTGCCATGCATACATTATGGCCCCATTTGCATGCCCAAGTCCAAATATCGCAGGTGATGCGCACAGCGCAACTACAGTTACACTGGAGCATTCCCAATCCTCCCTGTCTGGGGGAATGCACCAGCACATTATTAATGCACCATGTGCATTCTGTGCCATATTCATAGATGATGTGCCATGGCACATCACCTTTGAATATCACACTGTCTTGGCCCTGGCACATCTCTGACGCACTGCACCCCCACTTGCGCCATTGCCCGACACAGTCTGAATATCTCCCCCATTGTATAGTATAGTAATATATTTATATATACTATAGTACATATCTAGAAATGGTAGCAGTGCTTATGTTTATAGGTAACAAATTTTAAAAATGTTATTGATCAGCTGGTCTGCTGGCACAGCGGTAGCACTATTGCTTGTGACACCAATAACTCAGGTTTGGCAACAAGCCCAAGTCATCAAAGGGCTGGCTGGGGGAGGTGATCCGAGCATCCCAAGGGATGCTCTCCATCTTGAGGAGGGAGTCTTCAGACACTGCTGCCCTACCACCAATTGGGTGATCACAGGTGGTGGTGCAGTCAGAGATGAGGAATTGAGAGGGAGGCATTTGGTGTCATGGAGGCAGGGAACAGGATATCAGAAAAATCCATGACCATTGCAGCAGGACATCCACCCCTTGCCACAGGTCCCACACCTCTGACAGTGGCTCTCATGCCAACCATACCTTCCCAGTCTCTGTTGGGGTAAGGTCCACCCCAAATGGCCTGTCATGGGGGGGTCAAGCCAGGGTGTATCAGAGTCGAGGTAAGTCCTGGAGATTGTGGGTGATGGAGCTGGGTGTGGGCATCAGGACTGATTGGTCAGTTGATAAGCAGGGGGAAGCATACTAAATTAAAAAAAAATATTATCAACTTGAATGAAACAACAGAAAATAATACAATATTCAGATTTATATGAATGTCTGTTTTTTAGTCATGCAAAGCTAGGTGCATTCATTATTTCAATGCTGCCTCCATCCCTTTCATCAAAACCCATGAATACTTCACAAATTTTTGTCCCGTTGATTGTTCTTCAGGTTTTAATTCATTTTGTTTCTCTTTTGCCATTTCTGTTGTTGTGACCCTGTGTCTTCTTTTTGCTTTTCTTTGTAGCCACTTTGCACGTAGCAGCCACTTGTCACCTTTCCTGGCAATTCACTCCTTATCCATCCTCCATACATTCTCCACCCATCTCAGGATTGTATCCTTGGCAGTCTGAACCAAGTTTTTCTGCACTGTCTTTAACATGGTAACAGGCAGGGACATGCCCGGAAGCTAAGAGATGCACAGTTCAAGCTAGGGATAATGGTAAAAAAGGCACTTCTTCCAGCGAGTGTTGAATTATGGAACAGTCTGTCAGTGGAAACAGTGAATATGAAGACAATATGGTTCTTCAGGGTAAGCCTGAACACATCTGTGCTTACCAAGGGAATCATAGGGTACCCTGAGAAGTAGATGGGGTAGAGAAATCCCTATAAATTAGTACATTTGCATAGCATACTGTAGAAAAGCTTATTTCCACACTGTGTTTATTTGGTGCTTCATGGTAAAATGCAGATATCCACGCCTGGTTGAATTCGTGAGCCGCATCTCCGTGTTCACTTATGGCTTTTGTCTTAGAGCTGAACTGAGCATTAATCGGTGCAATTATTGGGCAGCATTTACAGGCAGTTGACGATTACAGGTACTTAGCCAGGCGTTATGTGACCTTTTGTATACTGTTAATTAACAGCTTAGTACTTAAGGTGTCAGTCAATAGCCTGTAACCCGTAACTGTCTGTAACTGATGACTGCCTACAAAATTCTTCTGCTAGCAGTACTCACCATACAATGTCTCTGCTCAGATGGATGCAGAATTTCCAGCAAATGAAATGCAAGTATCTCTTCAATAATGAAGGGATTCACCCTGAGACACTTTCACAGCAGTCCGGTGTTGATCCCCCCATTGCAAAAGCAGTCTGCCATGAGCTTGCTGGGACATCTTCCCCATCTTCTCCCTCTCCAAAAAAAGGCACCCATCCACCTATGCCATTTGTACACCAGAGGTGTGATTTGAAATGGGGAAGTACGCAGCAGAAACAGGTGTTATGGCAGCGATGAGATTTTTCACCGCAAAATATGGAAAGGCAATAAATGAAAGTACTGTCCATGGGTTTAAGTCTGATTATCTTTCCCAGATTTGCACTGCACCTGATCCCACCAATTTGTCCAATGTTTTGCACTCTTGATGGAGGATGTGGAGGAGCAATTACAGAAAGTGGTGGGCTGCCTGAGAGAGAACAGGGTACTGCAGTGAATGCCCGAGTGGTCCACGTAGTGGCACTGGGGATCTTGAAGGCCAAATGACCACATCTGCTGCAAGAGAATGAGGGTCATATCAACATCACAATGAAATGGGCCTGGACATTCTTAAACTGAATGGGGTATTGCAAGCGCAAGGGCACAAAGCCTGCTCCAAAACCCCAAAAGACTTTCCACAGCTAAAAGCAGTCTTTCTGAGTCGCATCAGCACAGCCAGTGCCCAAGAGCTCGTTCCCCCAGAGCTCATTCTGAATTTCGATGAAACAGGTGTATATATGGTGCCTGTGTCTGAATGGACAATGGCTCTAACAATAATGTTCTTCCTGTGCTAATAAAGAACATTGCGTACTGTGCCAAGCTGCTTTCCGCGATCGGTCATTTCACTTCCTTCACTATTAGCGTTCAGAACATTTTAGCATGCAAAGGTTCATTAGTGGATATAGCAAAAATATTCTGATTGCTACTATTTCCTGTTCTACAATATTTATTCATCTCTGCTGATGAAGCAGGAGTGGGCATGGGCACGATGAACCTAGAGTCCCTTCTGACCTTGAATTATTGTGTCACTTTGTAAAATATAGTTACATAGTACAATATTGTGGTATGATGGAAGGCACTTAGGGTTCCTCTTGTTCACCCCTACATCTGGAATGCTACCCCTTCTCATGCTATGTAACCCTCAATGCCACTTTCCCTCAGGGGGTCTGTCTAGTCCTGCTTTGAAAGCCTAAACAGAACTAGCTTCCACAACCTTACTGGGTAGAGAATTCCACATGCTAACTACCTTCTGAGTGAAGTAGTGCAGGTGAAATTAAACTGGAAATGTGCTTGTATAAATGCAAGGAGCCTCAACAGTATAACATGAGGGTTAGAACCCACAGCTGTGATAGTTAGGTATGACACCATTGCTATCACTTAGACTTGGCAGAAAGATCTCATACAAACCTGGAGGGGCATACATTATTCAGAACAGATCAACATGGGAAGAGAGGGGAGGATTAGCATTACATAATAATTAAGGATTACAGGTTTGGGTAAGAGAGAATATTAACAGGATGGAAGGGGGGAATGAATCTTTATGGGTGTAGTTAACTGAAGGGAAATGAGGTAAAACTTTGCTAGGAGTATGCAGTAGATCCCTAATCACAAATGATCCAGTAGACTCAAGATGGCAGCCCTCCAAGGGCCTGATAGTAGTTATGAGAGATTTTGAGTTACTGGGCATAAATCAAGAAAGAGTTCTTGCCAAAAGAAAGGTAGGACAGGAATTCTTAATGTTATAGGAGGTTTTATACAATGAGCGTGTTGTCAAAAGTACCCAGATAAAAACTCTATCCCAGCTGATGATGAACCAGATTCATAAGATAGCAATTATATCTTATGAATCGAGTTTGTTATGCCAGCTATCTCGACACTCTGGTTCGTCATAATCACGGACCATTTGTGTAATTAACGGATCTAATTTTATGCCCTAAGCTGTTTCTGTGACATGATCTATCACATCACAGTCAAAAGTACAAGTATAAGTGAACCGCGCTGATGCTGACTAGCACTACATCAGATGTGCAGCTTTAGGCACAACCGTTACAAAAAAAAAAAACCTTCGCTCTCTCTCATGCCGAACCTGAATGATGTGCGGCATTTTAAATTCCACACATGAAATTGATCATCACAGACATAGGCAAAAATCAAATTCAAAATTTAATTAAAAGAAGTTGGTAGCAGATCTTAACAACACTGCTCATCGGCACTTATACCATCAAGTAATATGAACATATGAAACTGCCAGCAGATACAGGCCATATGGTCTATCAAGTCTGTTCAAGTGTGCAGCTAGCAATCCCTTATACTGCCCCTCCCTCCCCCCATCATGGTGACTCTCCCCCTCACTTTGTCCCATCCCCTTTTAAAACTGCCTACCGACTTACAGGACACGACCTCTTCAGGCAGCGCATTCCACAAGACACCACCCTTTCCATGAAAAAGTGCCTTCTCTTTTCTCTCCTGAATCTTCCTCCCTCCAATCTCAGACCATGCCCCCTCACCCCCCCAACATAAAGATCTCCTCTGTACCAGACTTGTTTATACCCTTCATGTATTTAAAGGTCTTAGTCATATCTCCCCTATCACTCCTCTCCTTTAGGGAGTATATGTTAAGCTCCCTCAGCCTCCCCTCAGAGAGTATGTCTTCTAATCCCATGATCATCCTTGCTGCTCTGCACTGGACCCCCTCCAGTAACCTAACATCTTTCTTCAAGTATGGGCACCAATACTGCATGCAGCACTCCAAGTGCGGCCTCACCAACGATCTGTACAGAAACAGGACCACCTTCCTCCTCCTGGAGGTGATTCCTCTTAGCAATACACCCCAGCATCTTTGTTTTAGCTCCTGCCTTCCTGCACTGTACTGAGTGGTTCATTTGCCCAGTTATTATCAACCCAAGAATCTTCTCCTCCTCTGTAGCAGTTATCTGCACCCCTCCCAACTGATAACACCTCCTTGGGTTCCTTTCTCCCAAATGCATGACTTTGCACTTCTTAGCATTGAACCCCAGCGGCCATGTGTCTGACCAGTTCTCAAGCTTTGTCAGATCATCCTGCAGCCCCTGCCACTCTTCTGTGTCATCCATCATTGCACTGATCTTGGTGTCATCCGCAAAAAGATTAATCTTGTTCTTGATGCTATGTGAGATGTCAGCTATGAAAATGCCAAACAACACCGGACCCAGTACTGAGCCTTGAAGCACCTCATTCCTTACAGCCCCTGGAGCTGAGAGTTCCCCTCCCGCCACTACTAATCTGACTAGCGAGATCACTAACAAATTATCCAAAACAGAGATGCACGCATTAGTAAAGGAGATAATCCCACCGACCTGAGGAAATTTATAAAAATATAAAAAAAAATCTGGCAAATACCTCACTAATCTGGTTCCTTTTGGCAGTATGCTTGTTGTGTAAACTGGATATGGTATGGATGACTGTGTCATAGGGTTTTTATCTTCATTCGAGATCACGTCACTCGTGAGGGGTCAAGAGGTCACAGACCTCTCATGAAGATAAAAAATGAATCTTCCTCCCTCCAATCTCAGACCAGTCATCCATACCATATCTCGTATATATCCTACAGTATCACAATATGTGAAAAAGGCACTAGAGCTGATAAATAAAGAGGATCTAGTTCAGTCCAATGAATCAGATTTTTTTTTCTGTAGAGGTTGTAGCATATGGGGTTCAGCTACCATAATGTGATAGCAGTCAACATAATAGCGGTTTGGTTGAGAGATGATTTTAAAACAAAAATAAAAACTCTGAACTTCAGTAGGGCAAACTGTGATGAACTGAAGAGACTGACTGATGAGAACCTGGATAAAATTGAGAGGAGAGGTGAGGTGGAGCTCCTTAATTAAACAGAATAGTAAAAATGTAGTGGATCACTGTGCACCTACAACCAGTAAACAGATGAAAATAAGGAAGTGTCCTGTCTGGATTAAAATGTCCATCACAGTACTGGTGAGGGAAGAAGAAAGGCATTTAAGGCACAGCAGGAGGCGTACATAGTGGGGAAAAGGAGCACATATAAACTGATACTAAAATATATAAAAAAGGGCATGAGGCTGATAGAAAAAGAAATCTGAGAGAAGTGTGGCAAAAACTGTCAAAGATAAAAAAAAACAGTTATAATTGAGGAAAGAGGACAGTTATGGAAAGGGGGTGCTATGCATAGACTCTGGGGAAGGGACAATATCTGAAATTGGCAAGGCAGCAAAAAGGCTAGATGAATAGTTCACACCTGTGTTTACTTTTATTATGCAGGTGTTGGGAGACTAGCTGTCAAGTGGTCACTGGAGGGTGTTTGCAGCTCAATAGATATCACTGCTAGCTTAGGCTTAGTTGTACTACTGTTGGTAAGTTGAAAGGGAATAAATCACAAGGACCGAGTAGCATACATACAAGGGCAGTGAAGGAGCTAAAGGATGTAATAGCAGGTTGGCAGTGATTTTCCATAATTCATTGCAAACTGAAAAGGTGCCTGCACACCAAAGGAGGGGAAGTGAGACACCTCTGCTTAAAAAGAAAAGTAGAAATGACCCAGGTAACACAGACTGGTGAGTCTGACCTCAGTTTTTGGAAAAATAGAGGAGATGATTATCAAAGATCAGATTATGGTGCATCTGGATAGATACCAGCTGTTGAGACTAAACACAGGTTTACTAAAGGCAGATGGAGCTAGTCTAACGTATTGGTCTTTTTTGTGAAAGTAGCAAAGGCACTAGAGGGGGAAAGACAGTTAATGTAATATACTTAGATTTCAGTAAAGTTTTAAATGCATTACTCATGAGAAGCTGGTTCTGAAGTTCAGGAAATTTGGAATTAGAAGAAATACAGCACAGTAGATAGACAGCTTGTTAAGAAATAGGGCTAAGCAGGTAGTGGTGTATAGGACAATATCAGACTGGAAGGAAGTCACCAGTGAGGATCCCCAGTGGTCCATATTGGGACCACTACTGTTCAATAATTTTATTGATGACATGGAGTCAGGGGTATCGAATAAGGTGATTAAATCTGTGGATGACTCAAAACTAATGAGGATGGTAGAGTCCAGGGAAGAGAAAGGCCAGTCTGCACAAGACTTAAATATACTGTACTGGGATAGTGGGCCAACAAGTAGTAAATGCATTTCACTGTGGATAAGATTAAGGGTCTTTATATGGGCTCAAATGATTCAGGCCAACAATACTATTTAAATAGCAAACAACTAGTATCAAAGGACTTTAAGAAAAAAGACTTAGTGGTCATCACTAATGGGAGATGAAGTTGTCACAGCAATGTGCAGTGACAGTAGGTATGAAAAATTGAATGCATGGCAGCATTAAAAGAGGACATACTGTACCTTGAGAGAGTATTCTAATCTATCCCAAAAACACTAGAAGGTCATACTTGGAGTACTGTGTGCAGTTTTGGTTGTTGCATGTATGAAAAAGAATACTGAAGCATCGAGAGGGTGCATCAGAAAGAAACTGCAGTGGTTAAGGGAATATAGAGGTTAAGCTTTCAGAAAGAGTTTGACAGACTGGGTACATTTTTCCTGGAAAAAAGGTTAGACCTAGCCCAGTGGCACCAGCAGAATGCATTATGCTCCCATGTCAGTGATTAGGGTTCACACTGTGGCCCCCACCCTGGGTCAGAGGAGTGTTGGAGTTGCTGGGGGTGTAGTGGTCTCAGACTCTGGAAGAGGGTGGGTGACTGTGCAGCTTTAGCACCTCCTGTGGGGGGTGTGGGAAGCCATTAAATATTGTTGGTGACCACACAACATCCAGTACCTGGCATGTCAGATGAGATGTCAGACACCAGTAGCAATTGGGCAGTGGGTGGGACCTTAAATGGGAGATAAATGTCTGTGCAATAGATGGTGCTGCCTATACATGCGCGCGCACACACACACACACATCACCAGCCACAGTGTTCCTGACCCATGTTTCCACCCTAGTGGCTCTCCTGATATTGGTTTAAAAAGTTTGGACACATTGGCATGCCCTAGACCTGTCATGGGGTCCTTCCTTTGATGTGAAGAGATGGCTGGGTAGCTCTTGTGGTGCAGGCAGATTATAAGGACCCATGAGGCTGGGTGATCGGGGTTAGAAAAGCCAAAGTTTAAGGAAAATTTGTATACATCTTGGGCTCAATACACAAAGGTTGATACAGAGCTTGTATCAAGCCTTGCATCAAACCCAACTTGTGCCACAGCTGTGCCAAACACTTTGTCACAACTTGTGCCCGATTCAAGAAGGTCAGGTGCTTTTGCGAACTTTTCCCAATTTACGACAGCTTGCACTAAATCTATGGTGCAAATACCATCAAAAGGCCCCAAGATTACAGCAAAGTTAGACCAGCAAAAAGCTGGTCTAACTCGCAGCAATCGGTGCACGGGATCAGGATTCCTGATTGCTGGCCAGGGAATACCACAAGCCTCATGCGGCATGCGCCATATGTTCAGTGCTCCCAGGGCTTGCAGTATTCCTGATTCATTTCTGAATCAAGCCCCTTATGTTCTTCTTGATGCTAACATCCCTCCAGTTGCCACTGAACTTTGTTAAAGTTGTATCTCCTGATATTACTATCCAATGTTGTTTCTCCTTATGTTAGTTTTCATCCTGTTACTTCCTTGCTAGGGTATATACAAATCTTCAGTTTTTTTTAGTGGTTTCAGCAGTGAGTTTGAGTGCTGCCTGTAGTTAACCCTGACCTGCATGGTCTTCAATCAATCAATCGATCAAAATCTTTATTTAACCAGGCGAACATCATTGAGCAAAGCTCATTTGCCAGATGGACCTGAACAGGATACAAGAAAAATACACAGCACATTGAACACAATAAAATCACACAATATTTAAATAACTAACTAACATAGTCAGGGCTAAGTGTAATACACAGGGTAATGACAGTTGTAGTGCTTGAGTACTATATACACACACATGAGCAGCTAAATACAGGTTATAGTTTAGATTGGACACTATGGTGTGATGAAGACAGAAGAACAAACACGAATGAGAGGGGCAACAAGGGAAGTTAGGAAGCTGATAAGAAAAGGAATGGAGTTGCGAAGGTTAAAGAGGGAGGGGGACGGTAGGCAGGGGAACCCGTAAGCTTCATAGCAGCAAATAGTGATACCAGGGCCATGGGTTAGGACACACTCCAGATAAGGGGAGTGAGGAGAGGCAGAAGGTAAGGTGAGTACCCCAGGGTCAGGGAGGTAGGCAGCATTTGAACAAGAGGTATGCTACTTTGACAACTGAGACCTACGCAAGGGAGCAGGCTACACAAGGAAAAGCAAAAAAGGAATGCTATGAAAAGGTTAAAGAGGGAGGGGAAGTGGCCAATGAGACAGGGTAGTAAATGTATTGTAATATTTCATCAGACAGGTGACCAGCAAGTCACTGAGGCAGGGAGGGGGCGATCATGAGAAACAATTGCAGGTTTCTTTAAAAGAACGAGCATAGAGAGTTTTAAATGCTGATATGCTGATGCTGTGGGCCAGTTTCAAGGTTTTTTGCAGTGTGTTCCAGCACACAGGTAACATATGGCTCATGAAAATCCTACCAAAGCATGATTTGACCTTTGGCACTGCCAGGTAGATATAGGAGGCACTTCTCAGCATATACGTAGCTAACACGCTTAGGGGTAAACAATCCAAAATATATTGAGACAGCTTCTTGGTGATAACACTGAAGGTCCAGAGGGAGGCATTTCTCTGTCTTCTATAAGTGAGAGATGTCCATCCCATGGCATTGTAAAGAGAGCATTGGTGAGTATTGTGTGGAATATCAGTGATAAACCTTAGGGCTCTATGATAGAGCATGTCCAGTTTCGAGAGCGCAGCAGCTGGGCCCTGGCTGTACAGAAAGTCTGCATATCCACAAGGGAGAGGAAGGTGGTTTGGACCAGTCTTTTCTTGGCATCTCTTGTAAGAAGATGCTTAATCCTATAAAATAGGCCCAACCTCTGTCTAAGCTTTTTTTGGCAGTTCTTCGATGTGGTCTTTATCTTCTTTGTCTTTAAATGGGGCTTAGTTTTCAAAGAGCCAACAAAGTTCCTTTACCTTTAGCTGTAAGGGAATATACTGGGACGAAAATGTTTCCCTACATGCATGCAATTTTGAAACAGTCAAAGCACCTTACACAAAAGACTGTAAAGTGTCCAGATGATAAATGAAAGTAAAGTCTTCTGCTGTCTTGTTTACAAAAGAACATTTTGTATCAGGCGAAACTACAGCAATAAATGCTTTCATTTTGCCTCCTGTAGAAATGATCTTTTAAACAGTCCCAGAGTCCAAACTTGCTAGCATATATCTTGGTTTGTTGCATAAGTGTAGGTTGTGGCTAGAATCTTATACTGAAGCTGTTTTGAGGCCAGGTGTGCAATAAAGGTGAAGCACTTTGCTGCTTGTAAGGGAGGGCACTGGCTTCTCGCTATTTTAGAATTTCCTGCTGGCCAACCCAACAGCAGCACTGGCATTGGTTGGAAGGTAGCTGCTTGCCAGCCCTACCCACCAGAGGAAATGTGTGTCCATGGCGACCCCTATTATTGAGGTGGAGGAAGGGGGATTCTTGGGGAAGAAAATGATAGAAGTGTGGCTGATGTGTTGTCAGTGCATCATTAGCATACTCCAAATCTCAAACATCACTGTAGCATCTACTGTCAATGTGTACCTTTCTGTTTTCCACAGTGTATAAGATGTAGTCAAGTCTCACACTGAACATGTGTAAGTCCCGTGTCCCGCAGGGGGTTTCTGACATCGAGGCACAGGTCAGGAAGCACAGGGAAAACCAGGAGCACTTGTAAAATTCAAGCAAACTATTTATTTGCAGTAACATAAAAAAATCAACTTGTTCAGAATAACTATGTACAGAGAGATAAAAAAAATAAATCTTTCTTGTAAAACTCTCTCTCTCTTGTTCTTCCAAAACAAACAAAAAACTCTCTCTGCAATTGCCACGTAGCTATTTAATAAGGCTTTTCAACCCCCATCCTTAGCAAGCATTCTGTTCTAGCAAAAACATTTTGTTCTCGTCAATTTCGGGCAGGATCTGCTAGAACAGTGAGCTTCCTGAAGTCCCCACAACAGCTGCAAAAGGCTGAGACATTTGTACTCAAGTAACCTCTAGTTTTTGAGTCATCTCAAATCATAAATAAATATATATATACATTTCAACAGTAACACCAGATATTCTCTATACACATGTGATGATCCCATTATCAGTTTAATTTCCATATACTGATTTGCACATATTCTTATATTACCAGATGTAGATATGCAAGGAGGGGGGGAACAGACAGCAAGAAACAACGGAGAGACAGTGAGAGGCAAAGAATTGCGAGACTGTTCGAGTTGATCAAGTCCGAAGTCTCACAGGAAAATTTGGTTGCGCAACCAGACAGAGAAGAGAGAAAAGGAAAGAATACAGATTCTTGCATTTATACACTTTCTCAATAACAAATGGGATAGGGTCCTATTCTACCCTGTTACATATACCCCCCTCTTTAAGAGGCAACCTGTTTTATTAAACAGGTTTCCAAAACTTTCTGTTCTCTACTAACATTTTCTACTTTCAGACATTAAGCACATGTGCATCCATTTTTTAACAGTACAGTGAAACGTACAGTTCAAACCCAGACATTAGTTTTGTTTTTTTTGTTTTTTTTCAACCATCAGAACCCTCAATTCCTGATCCCTGTCTCGACAGAAAATCAGCATTGCTATTGTTTTTACCAGATTTGTGAATCACAGAGAATTTAAATGGCTGCAGTTCCAGGTACCACCGTGTGATTCTGGAATTTTTATCTTTCATCTGGTTAAGCCAACAGAGAGGATTGTGATCTGTTACAAGAACAAAATCAGTTCCCAATAAATAAAACTTAAGGGACTCCTTGGCCCACTTTTCTGCTAAACACTCCTTTTCGATAGTGGAGTACCTTTTCTCTCTGTCATGCAATTTCCAACTTATGAACAGAATAGGATGTTCTGTCCCATCTACATTTTGGCTTAGGACAGCACTTAGACCTACCTCGGATGCATCTGTTTGTAGCAGAAATGGTTTTTCAAAGTCTGGACTTTTTAAAACAGGTGCTGAACATAATGCAGCCTTTATGGCTTGAAAAGCTTCATCACACTCTGGGGTCCATGTCACATTATTTGGGCACCGTTTTTCTTTGTGAGTTCAGTGAAGGGAGTAGCTAACTCAACAAAGTTGGGAACAAATCTTCGATAATAACCAGCCAGCCCTAAAAATTACCTGACATGTTTCTTTGTTTTAGGTACAGGACTGTTAGCTACAGCTTCTATTTTAGAAATCTCTGGCTTAACTTCTCCATTTCCCAACACATAACCCAAATAACTGGATCTTACTTCGAGAGGGCTCTTGCAGTAGGTAATTACATATAGGATTGACGGTGGCAGGACCCCATGGAAAAATTTCAAGCTAGCAGTACCTGGTGAGGGACCGCCCCCACATCAGGTGACCAGCATCAGGAGACGTCGGTATAAAGGGGCGGTCCTGAATGCCCGCCTTCCAGTTCTTTCCCGCCGTTAGCTCGTGCAGCGCCTCGTGGAAAAGTTTGTGCTTCGTCAGCCCTTCCTTCGTCGTTTTTTTACCAAAAAAACTTTATTTTTTTCAACTAACGTCAGTACCAACGTCGGTGTATGTCATCCCCTACACCCTCCAAGCACAAGAATAAGTGCGATTCGTGCGGCGCCCAACTACCGCACAAGGACGGCAAATCCCTGTGCCTGTTCTGCCTAGGCTCTGATCATCCGGTTGAGAAGTGCCAGCATTGCCTCAGCTTTAACGCGGCTACCCGAAAAAGGTGGCAGCAATCCCTGGAAGCCCGTATTCTAAAGAAGAAAATGAGCTCTATGGAGAAGGAGTACACCACGACATCATCCAGGTATGCAGCACAATAATCAGTGTGAGGGGATAAAATTACATCCCCTCACACCAGTAGACCAGGGAGGGGCTGTGAACATGGCCTACCTAGACTTTAGCAAGAGGCATTTGACACATTCCCATGCAAAAGATTAATAAACAAATTAGCCAGAATGGGAATGGGTCCCAGGGTGGTAGCCTGGGTAAAACAGTGGATGGACAACAGGACACAGAGGGTAATAGTAAATGGAGTCCACAGTGAAGAAAGGCGGATTACTAGTGGGGTACCACAGGGTTCAGTACTGGGTCCAGTCCTTTTTAATGTCTTTATAAGTGACATTGCAGAGGGACTAGAAGAAAAAGTATGTATCTTTGCAGATGACACAAAGATCTGCAACAGGGTTGATATGCAAGGTGGGGTGGAAAGGATGAAATGGGACTTGGCAAGGTTGGAGGAATGGTCAAATGTATAGCAGCTTAGATTCAGTGCAAAGAAGTGCAAAGTAATGCACCTGGGAAAGAAAACCCAGGGAAGAGTACACAGTGGGGGTGAGATACTGACAACAACAAAATGGAAAGGGACCTGGGGTAGTCATATCAGATGACCTAAAGGTGGGCCAGCAATGTGAGAAGGCAGTATGGAAGGCTGGGGGGATACTGGGATGCATAGGGAGAGGCATCACCAGTAGAAAACAGGAAGTTGTTGGTCCTCTGTACAGACAGTTGGTAAGACCACATCTGGAGTACTGTGGACAGTTCTGGAGACCCCATTTCTGCAAAGACATAGACAGGGTGGAGGCTGTCCAGAGGAGGGCAACCAAAATGGTGCCGGGTCTGCACCAGAAGACATATGAAGAAAGACTAAAGGAGCTTAAGATGTATAGCCTCGAGGAAAGGAAGGAGAGGGGAGACATGATGGAAACTTTTAAGTACCTCAAGGGAATCAACAAAGTCCAAGAGGGTAGCATCTTTCAGAAAAAGAGATGTGCAAGAACAAAGGGGCACAGTTTGAAGATAGAGGGGGGATGGCTCAGTGGTAATATGAGGAAGTATTTATTCACAGAGAGAGTTGTAGATGCGTGGAACAGCCTTCCTGAGGAGGTCATAGAGTTCAAAAACTGGGGGGGTGTTCAAGAATGCATGGGGCAGACATAAGGCAATTCTAGTGGGGGGTAGGAGGAAGTAGGCTGTTGGTTATCTAGGATCTGCAGCTTATCCGTTAGGTAGGGAAACGGGCAGACTAGATGGGCCAAGCAGTCTTTATCTGCCATCAGATTCTATGTTTCTATGTTCTGCTGGTATGTAACTGGCTTACCATGTAAACCAAAGGGCATGGTGGTGAACTGATAGAATCCTATAGGGGTGGCAAATGCAGTTTTATCTCTGGATTCTTTAACTAAAGGTATTTGCCAGTAACCCTTGGTGAGATCGAGGGTACTGATATACTTTGCTCTCCCCAGTCTGTCCACCAAATCATCTATTCTGGGCATAGGATAACTGTCAAATTCTGACACTTGATTAAGTTTCCTGACATCAAGGCACATTCTAACACCCCCTTCTTTTTTGTTTACAATTACCGTGGGAGATGACCAAGCACTCCTTGATTCCTCTATGATACCCAGTTCTTTTATTTTTTTACTTCCTTAACATCAGCTCTTAACTGCTCTGGCAACCTGTATGACTTTTGCCTACTAGATCGATCATTCTTTGTCACTGTTACATGCTCAACACCTTTTGCTTGGCCTGGTATCATGGTAAAAGTACTGTTAAATGTCTTTAGCACATTATGAATGTCTACAGTTTGTTCTGAGGTTAAGGAAACATTCACCTTTACAGCATCAGCATTTACAGTTTGTTCCAGTCTATCATAAGCTACCTCAATATCTTCCTTATCAGTTTCTGGTAAAACTAGCAAGGCAGATTTTGGCATTTTTTCAACCCATTTCTTGTAGAAGTTAACGTGGTATAGCTTAGAAGGATTTTTCTTGTCATGGGTTTCAATCTCTCAGTTAACAGTGCCAGTACGTCTAAGAACCTTATATGGCCCTTGCCACTTCATTAACAACTTATTTTCTGTTGTGGGTAATAGTAGCAAAACCTTTTCACCTGGCTCAAAAACTTTTTCTTTTACCCCATGGTCATAATATACCTTCTGCTGATTTTGAGCCTCTTCCTGATTACTATGGGCAATTTCAACATATTTTGCTAGCTTCTTTCTTTGGGTACACATATAAGAAGATATAGATTGTTTCTGAGTGGGGTTATCTTCCCACGTTTATCACATCAAGTGGCCCTCTTGGCTGCCTACCATATAGCATTTCAAATGGTGAAAACTCTGTTGATGCCTGTGGCATTTCTCTGTAAGCAAAAAGTAGGTAAGGTAAGTATTGGTCCCAATCTTTCCCTTCCCGTTTTACAAACCTTTTTAACATGCATTTTTGGGTTTGGTTAAAGCACTCAACAAGACCGTCTGTCTGAGGGTGATAGGGGGAGGTTCTTACGGCAGTGATACCTAGCAGTCTGTACAGCTCTTGAAGCAGTGCAGCATCAAAATTTCTACCCTGATCAGTAATAATTTCTTTAGGTATGCCCACTCTACTGAAAAGTTTGGCTAGCTCTGCTGCAACTTTTGGGGCTGTAACAGTACGCATTGGAACTGCTCCTGGGTATCGAATAGCATAGTTGCATACTACCAGGATAAATCTATTACCTTTTTTACTTTTGTCTAAAGGACCAAATACATCCATTGCAATTCTCTCAAAAGGTACATTTATCAAGGGTAGGGGCACCAGGGATACCTTATCTTTTCTAGTGACCGAGGCTACTTTCTGAGACTCAGCACAGGAATTACAGTAGGTATCAACAGCTTCATAAATTCCAGGCCAGTAAAATCTACACAGCAATCTGGCAAGGGTACGATCCCTCCCTGAATGACCAGCCATTGGACTATCATGTGCAATCTGTAACAATTCTGTTCTGTACTTCTGTGGTATAACCAATTGTTCTGTCTGTTCCTGTGTCTGAAGTTTTACCCAAACTCTGTACAGTAACCCATTACATTTTTTAAACATTGGTCCACCCTGTTTTGGTTTTAACCCCAGCTGCTTAAAGTAACCCTGGAGAGAAACATCATTAGCTTGCTCTGAAAGGAAATCACAATCAGTTATTAATTTAGTTTCAGCATTTTCATATTTTAACCCTTCATGTCCATCAGTCATTTGTTGCCATAGTTTCTTCAGGCTTTGTCTTTCTTTCCTGGATTTCCGGATCTTGGAGCTGCGCTCAAACAAGTCCAAATCAAAATCACTGAAAGGAAAAGTGTCCCCACTGTCTGAAAGTTTCTTTGCCTGAGCTCTTGTCACCACAGCTGCTGAAACATCAGGATTTACTCCCTCTTTGATCAGCTCAGTAAATCCTGGAAGGTCATTTCCAATAATCACAGGTACAGGTAACTCTGGTACTACCCCCACTTTCAGTTGATGCGACACACTCTTAATGGTCCGAGTCACTTGGGTGGTGGGATAGTATCGAGTGTCCCCACGGAAGCAGATGACACCAGTACCTGGTCCCTTTTCACAGTGTTTTCCCAACACTTTAACATGCGCTAGGGTCTGTCTGTCTGCTTCCCGAATCAATGAGTCCCTTTACAGTCTTATTTCCCACCTTCACATCTGTTAGGTACTTGCCCCAGGTTGCCAAGGACAAATCTGCTCCAGTGCCACTCTCTTTATTATGGCAGTTTCTTGCAAAATGGCCTGACTTATTACAGTTATAGCAGATAATGTCTTTTGGCACAGATTTGTTACCCCCACCAGAGTTCTTAGCAGGCTTGGAATTTAAATGGAAAAATAGTTTCTTACCTGTGCTTGGCTGTTACCTTGCTGCTGTGGCATCTGTCTGACCATTTGGTAGTCCTCAGCCAAAGAAACAACTTTTTCCCCATTCTCTAGTCGGTGTTCCTTTACCCACAGCTGCACATTTGTAGGCAAGATGTTGATGAATTGCTCCATGGCAAATGTGTCAATGATCTGTGGGATTGTTTTGCCCTCTGGTTGGATCCACTTCATCAGGGGCTCTCTGAGTCGGGTGAAGGTTTCTCGAGGATTGTCAATCAAGTTGTCCCTCAGAGATTGAAATTTCTGCCTGTAGGTCTTTCTTTTCAGGATTTTGCTTTTCACCAGGTCATAGTTTTCTGACTGTGCAATGTCCATACTGCTATAGGCAAGCTGGGCTTTCCCTGTCAGGTAGGGTACCAGTCTGATCATCCATTGCTGCTTTGGCCATTGGCAGGCTGCGGCAACTCATTCAAAGGTTGTCAGGTATGCCTCAATATCATTCGAGGGACACAACTTAGTAAGTTTAATGGCCTTTAAGTTGCTTGCATTTTGTTGCTTATCTGGGTCTGTTTCGTATCCTCTGCCTTTGATAGCTTGTAAGGCATCCAGCCATCGCTGCTCCTGTCATTGCATCTCTTCTCTCATCTGCTGCTCCTGTTGCTGCATCTCTTCTCTCCTCAAGGCTTCTAAACACTTAATCTCTTTTTCTCTCTGCTTCTCAGTCTCTTTTTTTGTATACCCCACCATTTGAAAAAGTCCATCAGACTTTCAGTTTCTGCCACTGCCTGTCCTTTTTCCATGACTTGTGCTGGCTGTGCAATCTCAGACTGGACTTCTGTCACTGATAGTTTAGCTGCCATTCTCCTGGTAACCACTCCTGGACTTGCTGCTGAAGAATCCATACCTTTCTCTGTGCTTCCCTGGTACTACATCAGTACCCACAAACAAACTCCTGTCTTAGGGTATGCATGGCTTAAATCCCATGGCTAACACCATCTGTCATCGAGGCACAGGTCAGGAAGCATAGGGAAAACCAGGAGCTGTTGTAGAATTCAACAGAACTATTTATTTGCAGTTGCAGTAACATAAAAAAAAAATAAACTTGTTCAGAATAACTATGTACAGAGAGATAAAAAAAAATCTTTCTTGTAAAACTCTTTCTCTTGTTCTTCGTAAACAAAAAAAACTCTCTCTGCAATTACCGCTTAGCTATTTTATAAGGCTTTTCAACCCCCATCCTTAGCAAGTATCCTGTTCTAGCAAAACATTTTGTTCTCGTCAATTTTGGGCAGGATCTGCTAGAACAGTGATCTTCCTGAAGTCCCCACAGCAGCTGCAAAAGGCTGAGACATTTGTACTCAAGTAACCTCTAGATCTTACCTGTGTCAATCTTCACCATTCATCACTGTTGGGTACTTGGCCGGAGGTCAGGACCCCGCGAGAGCTTTTTTTATTTTAAGGAAGGTGGAGCCGATGCAGCATCGGGGCTGCCCTTGAGGCCGACGCACTGCGTGGCGCTCGCGGGTTAGCTGTTAGGCTGTGTCAACTCCGCCTGCCTGCCAGTTCTTCATCTCCCACCATAGAGGTTGCACCTCATGTGGAGCTGCTGCGCTGAGGCCTAGATCAATGCTGAAAAAACCTTCGATGCCGGCCCTATATTTTCCTTCAGTGCCGAAGTCCATCAGTTCCTGCCAGTTCTGCTTTGCCATACTCGACGTCGGCTGGTAAGATCTTTCCATTTCTTTATATTTCTGTGACGTTGAGTCTGCTTTTGGTGTTTTTTCCCCCATAGGCCATGTCTCGGTTGGGGGGCAAGAAAACTTCTAGGACTAGTAGGCCCCCCATGCGACGGTGCCCGTGTAGCCGAAAGTATTCCGTCACCGAGACCGGTGTCTTGGCCCGCTTCACGACATGGATTCATGCGATGCCTATTTCTCCATTGACCGCCGGGTCATCAAACAACACGCATGGGAAGTGGGGTGAGCTCTGCTGACTTTCGGGGTTCGGGCGCGCACTCGTCGGGCCCAGCCACGCTCTCTCGGCCTTTCCTCTTGGTCCCCTCCTGGTTCTACATGGACCGAGGAGGAGGGAGCCTTGGCTACTAGTAGCCTACCCATTGTCAAGTTTCCTTCCACGGCTCAGAGGCCCGTCCCGCTCCTTTAGGGGCGGTGGCAGGTACTGCACGCAGCGCTCTTCACTGGGTGAAGGCTCCCGGGCAAGTGGACCCGCAGTTCACAAGGTCGGTCGGTGCCATCCTCGATGCCATCAGTCAGTGCCATTGCGGGCCTCGGTGCCATTCATGGCACCATGGGCACTGATGGAGCCATTGTCGATGCCAACTTGTTTCACGGTGCCGTGGCTTCTGTCGGAGCCGTTCGTGGCACTGACACTGCTAGCGGCATCGTGGGAGCTGCTACAGTGCCATCTTCATCCATGTCTCGCCTCGGCGACGAGGTTGAGCACGGCACCGTGTCCTCGGGGCTCGGCACCCTGGGGCCATTGGATTTTGCCTTCGGTGCCGCCCCTGCCCTCTGCGCCATTCGCAGTGCTGCCTCTGCCCTCAGCACCATTCACAGCACCATGGAGCTGGGCGGCGCCATCTTCGGCACCGATGGTGCCATCAGGGCCGTCGTTGGTGCCGTGGGGCTGGATGGCGCCGTGGCTGGTCCCGACTCTGGAGCTCCTGTTCAGGCTGGAGCCGTGCCCCCTGTGGATTCCGCTCACGGTGCTGTAGGGGCACTGGTACCAGCTGGGGACGGCTCTGGGGTCTGGCCCCTTTGGCAAAGATGGCAGTGGGTGCCCACTTATGGTTTGGCACAGGGCCTTGGCCTCTACCTCCTCAGATGCGGAGTTGAGCTCTGAGTCAGATGAACAGTCTGACCCTTTGGGGTTGGCTGTTGAGGTGGGCAGCCCAGTAGTCTCCTTGACGAGCCAAAGTCAGCCCCCTTCTGAGGTGGGGTCGGTGGCTGCTGAGACTGGGGTCAGGGGTGCTGACCAGTGGGCAGTGGTGCAGGCCACCATTGCTCTGCAGCCTGGTTTTGGTGGGTTCACCGACCCCTCAGCAGTGGTACCCCCACCTGTGGTGTGCCTAGATTGTCCAACTTTGGGGCCGATCAGAACACCTACGGGAGAGGAGGGTGCTGTGCCCTGGATAGCTGCTTCGGGTGCTGCCTAGAGCTGTCAGCTACCTAGGCTGGCCCTCTCGAGGAGGAGGGCTCTTTCATACTCAGAGAGGTTGGGGGCATGGGGTTGGCTCGGCAGCCTTTTTCCGGGGTCCACCCGGGCTCTGGGAGAAGCCGTAGTGTAGATCTCCACTCTTCCTCCTCGGTCTCTTTGAGAGAGCCCCATTCTTTTGAGGTAGGGGACCGTCCTTCTGGACCTATACGCCCCCGGTCACCTCGCAGAGGGGATTCTTACGGGCGCAGCCAAGGCAATACTGAAATGGTTGCTCAGCTGTCGGCTGTGGGGTCTTCCGGGGCACCTTCTTCTGCAGGTGCTCCCGGTCCACTCCTTAGCCCAGGTGGAGTTCAGCTGACATTTCTTCTCGGCTCTGTCCCCATTTCTCTGCCACATTCTCCTGTGCTCCCAGGTATCCTTGGTCCTGGGAGCAGTTCAGAGTGGTGGCTGCTCTGTTCTCAGCTTACGTCAGGGTGATGGAAAGTCAGGTTTTTCAACCTCCCCCCAGGCAGCCACCCCCTGAACAGCCGATGCCCTCCAGCTCCTCATCCCCTTCTTCTGGGGGAGAGGAAAATTATGTCCACATCTCTACAGCTGCTGATCTCACTGAGTATCAGCGCTTCCTCGTGAGGATGTTGGAGGACTTGCACCTCACACCTGCCACTATTAGCAATCCTGAGCACTCGGCGCACGCCTTTCTAGGCAGTTTTGGTGAGGCCACCCTTGTGGTGCTTCCCTGGTCTGCTCCCTTTCGGGAGGCATCGCTGCGTTCCTGGCAGAGGCCCTTCTCCGGAGTCCCTACCCCAAGGGATCTCAGCCAGAGGTACTGCACACCCCCGGAGTCTCCAGGTTCCATTCCTCATCTGCAGTCCGGATTGACGCAGTTGGATACTCCTGGTGGGCTTCGCACCCTTCACCGATACTGGCCCCCAGATCAAGACTCTTCAGATTTTGACTTCTGGGGTAGGAGGACTTTCTACTCAGCATGGTTATTGCTTTCCATTTCTGCACATCAGGCCCACTATGCAGCCTAAGACAGGTTCTTGTGGTCCAGGCTAGGTCAGCTCCTAGCCCCATTGCCTGATACGGAGCAAACCAGACAAGCCATTGCACTCTCTTCGCGTGGCCTGGAGCTAGCAAGGCACCAAGCAAGGGCATCCTATGATGCCAATGGGGTAGCTACCAGGGTCGTAGGGACGGCGAGCTGCACTAGGCGGATGGCATGACTGCATCTTTCCCGGCTGTCACCCTTGGTCTGGCGTAGGGTGATTAATTCCGCTCACCAGAGAATCTTTCTCTTCTCCCATAGAGCGAGACGGCACTTGTCAGGGCAACTTCCTTCCCCCTCCGGAGGGACCCCGTCTCACTCTCCCCACTCTTGGGCCTCTCCAGGCCCTGAAGGTTCTCCCTCTTAGTGTGTCACCCACTGAGAGCTAAGGGACTTGGTCCCTTAGAGTGTTAAAGAAATCTCTCCGGGGGCTCAGCATCACTCCAACAGTGATGAACAGAAGACTGACACAGATAAGATATGAAAAAATGACGTAACTATCATAATTATGATCTTTCTGTGTATCTTTACCATTCATCATGATCCCACCCTCCATCCCCCTGGGGCCTCATTCTCTGGGTCCCCCTTCCTCTCTATTCCCATCCTTCCCCCTCTCCTTTCTTAGGGGTGGGGTAAAACAGGGGCACACAGGGGGATAATGTTCCAGGGAGAGTAGACAGCAGGGGGCACTCCTTCTGCAGTGCTTTGGCTCCACCCCTGTGGGGTGGGAGTTGTCAGTTGCCCTCCTTTCTCTCCTCCTCCCTGTTCCCGTCCATCCTATTTCTCCTTGTTTATAAAAAAAAAACAATTTTTCCCTTTTTTTCACCAATAATCTTTCCTTGAGAGGATGTTAATTCTCTGTACCCTGACCTTCTTCCAGAATAGCCGATTCTGCTTATCTGGAGTGTTTGCCTGTCATTCTGTGCCTTGAATTCTGGCAGAAAGCCTTTGGCTACTCCTTGCAGTTCCTATGTAATCTGGAGATGGACCAGAGTCTGGGATGTTTAACTCCCCCCTCTCCTTCTAAATTCTTTACCCACCCTACCTCCCTCTTCCTTTTCCAGAGATTGAGGCTCCTCCCAATCCCTCTAGTTTCTGACTTTTCTCCCTTTCTGTCCTCTCAGTTGTTATTTCTCTTTTTGGTTTATATATCTTTTCCTTTTTCTGTCCCCTGGACTTCCTTGTCCCACCTTCCACTCCCTTCCTCTTACCTCTCTGGCAACTCAGAACTGGCAGGCAGGTGGAGTCGACACAGCCTAACGGCCAACCCGCAAGCACCATGCAGTGCATTGGCCTCGAGGGTGGCGCCGATGGTGCGTCAGCTCCACCTACCTTAAAAAAAAACTCCCGCAGGGTCCTGACCTCCGGCCAAGTACCCAACAGTGATGAATGGTGAAGATACACAGAAAGATCATAATTACGGTAGGTACGTAATTTTCATTTTTCTACAGTCATCTCAAATCATAAATAACTATATATATATATTTCAACAGTAACACCAGATATTTTCTATACAAACGTAATCCCATTATCAGTTTAATTTCCATATGTTGATTTGCACAAATTCTTATATTAACAAATGTAGGTATGCAAGGGGAGAAACAGACAGCAAGAGACAACAGAGAGACAGTGAGAGGCAAAGAATTGTGAGACTGTTCGGGTTGATCAAGTCCGAAGTCTCACAGAAAAATTTGGTTGCGCAACCAGACAGAGAAGAGAGAAAAGGAAAGAATGCAGGTCCTTGCATTTACACCTTTCTCCATAACAAATAGGACAGGGTCCTATTCTATCATGTCATAGTCTCATTTGACTCATGGAGAGGGGAACGAACACCAAACCTTTATACAGTATTTTAACCAGGTCTGAGGTGTGCCGTGACTTACAGAACACAGCTCTAGGATACCACCTTCTCCTTCTTCCTCCTATACTCTCTCTTCCAAATGATCAAGTTTCAGTGTCACAGAACTGTGTTCTCACTGTGAAAAAAACTTGTAACATGCCATTAACTTAAAAAGCATTCTCTAGTAACTGAGCTGACCACAAGATGTAGGGTTCATTCCTTCATCTTTACTCATGAATGCATCAACTAGATTACAGGTGGTACTGCAGCACCTGCCCCTAAAGGACTACGAGAGCATCTTAGTGAAGCTGAAGGCCAAAGTGCCCATGTAAATGTTTCCATTCTAGATCCCAAATGGGAAATTACTCCAAAGTCTGTTAATGTGTGCTCAGGGTCCCACCGCCTGGTATTCCTTTCAGCAGTCTAAGGTTCCTTCCCTGTAGTCTACATGAACACCAGAATGTACTCTTTCCTCCTCTAAAGGTTCCCTGGCATTGCTCAAACTTTAGGGATGCCCCCACACATTGCAGCCACTCATACTGTAGTCTTCTCACACTGCATCTTGTGTGACTAGATTGTATGAAGGGGTTACAAAGTTTCAGGAAGGCTGCAGGGGAAGTAGATCAATGCCAGTAAACAGACATTGTGTGTGGTAAAACTAACACTGTGTAGTGGGCACACAGTTTTTAGGGCTGGTCTTTTTTGCAGACCTGTTTCTATTGTGATTACACAGAGGAGCGAGTGGTGACCATTTCTTAAAGCAAAAGCATTGGGATATGGGATATGTGAAATGTATGGCCCAAAATGAGTGGATGTTGTAAGATTTCAGTTATTGGTGGTCAGGTCTGTAGGAGCAGCAGAAACAATTATTGGGTATGAAAAGGAGGGGGTGGAAAACTCTGTGGCAAACCTCTGCCTCACTGATACAATACATATGCACAGGCCTGGTTTACTGCTTTAGGTTCAAGTTTCATTGCAATGTTGTCATCCTCCCCCATGCATGAAGAGCAGTTTTTATGTTCGCACGGCGCACTAGTGCAAGTCGAACATTTTACTATGTACAGGGTTTTGAGCGGTGTGTAACGGTGGTCCAATGCAGGAGACTCTGCAAGGGTCTTGACCAATAATCAGCAAGCCTGAACATGACACTATTCAGAAATGAAAGTATGTGAACTTCAAAACAATGTGCCGACAGACACATTCATAAATCAGCTCTTTCAGCAAGCAGAGCTGATCTCATCATGTGCTCTTAGTCTGCATGTTCCCTTCCTCCTCAACATTACAGCAATGGAAACTGAAATAGCTTGTTAAATATTGGCTGCCTATTAAACTGGAGATTAGTTTACCACCTTCAAAATGCAATAACTTGCACATTTAAATACTTAGTATTTAAACATTTTCTTGCTACTATCTTCAGTTGGGCCGTTATTTTCTTTCAAGAAAGATTCATACCTCATAAATGTTGCCCTTTCCCATCAAGGAATCTCCTAAAAAGATGTACACTGTTTTTTTTTAACCTCTTAACACACTATCTGATAAGCACTGTCTCAGACATAGTTTACTGTATCAGAAGACATCTGTAAAGAACTGTAATCTTTTGTTACTAATTTTACTATGCTTTTTCAAAAAAAAAATACTTATATTGGATTTTAGATGGCAAATGCATTATGAAACTTTTAGCCTTGAAAACAACCACCTTTTCTGGTTTCAAATCTATGTGCATAGCACGACCAGCAGTACCTATAATGCATCATAGTATAGCAGAAGACAGCTGTTACTTTAACCCATAAGACAAGTAAGACATGGTATCATTTGTTACTTCTTTTACTATGCTTTTTGGGGGAAAAATATTTATTTTGAGCTATAGCAAACACACATGCATATTGTACACACCATCTTCATGGCCACAACATTCAAAATAAATACTGCAATCTAATGTGTTACAAAACAAAGAAACTGTTTGTTTGTCATTCTTGGTTATGTGGAACACAGTGAAGTTCGGTTTACAGTACAGTTCCTTTAAATATTTCTTATCCAATATTTTGTAACCTGGATAACACAGGGGATATGCCACATCTCATTCACATAAGGATCTTCATTTTACAAATTGTTGCACTGCATTTACTCAGGATGTCCCAGATAGGATGCAATATCTTGTTTTAAGTTGGGTCATGATTTTACCATTTTTATAACGTATTTATTCAGGGTAGCCTAGTCCAGATGTAAAATATTGTTTTCAGTGTGTTCTGATTTTACGCAATGCAGTAGAATATTGTACTGATGTTGAGCCCCACTGAAAATAAAATGCTATGTCTTCTGTGAACTATCTAGGCTAAATATATAGCAATCAGCAGGCATATTCTAGGAAAACACATTGTAAAAATGTGTAAAAGGAAGACCACATTGAAACTGTCTCTCAGCAGATCTGCATTGTGCAATTTCATTAGAAATAATGGGTAGAAGCATGACCACACTGTAAGTGATATTTTACAGGATATGCCGGTTGAGATTTGATATATCATATATTGAATCTCAACTGGCATATCTTGTAAAAATTCAATATTTAAAATGGTTTAAATGCCTTACCCAAATGAAATAAATATTTGAAATGTCAGCTTGGCTAGTCGTCCTCCTAGGTCTTATCCCATATGCCCTGTGCTACTGTAGTTGCCCCCCCACTGCACCGCCTCCACCTTGTCTATGTTTTTTCTCAGATGAGGCCTCAGAACTGGATGCAGTATCCCAGGTGTGATCTCATGAGTGTCTTATACTGGGGCAAGATGACCTTCCTCCTTATACTCCTGATAGCCATCCCTGTGCATTCAAGCATCTGGCTAGCCCTTCCAGCCACCTTATCACACTGCCTAGTTTCTCTTAGGTCCTGCGAGATGATAACTCCCAAGTTCCTTTCCTGCTTTGTGACTGTCAGTACCTCCCCACATAGTTTGTACTTTGCCCCTTGGTTCTTGTACCCTATCTGCATGATCCTGCACTTCTTTGCATTGAACCCAGCTGCCATTCTTCGGACCATTTCTCCATTTTTTTTATTGTGTTTATGCCCCTATTTTTCCCCTGTTTTCACCCGACTTCCCGTGCTGCAGCCATGCATATGCCTGTGGAGGCACACACATGCTGTGGTTCCACAGCGCCCTCCCTCTGCTTGCCACCTACCTGCCTGTGCTACCCTCAGACCTCCACCTGGGGGCAGTTGGACTGTGGGGGGGTGACAGGGTCCCTCCTGGGAGAGAAGAGCTGCCTTATGGCTGCTCAATCCTGCTTCCTTCCCCCTAGTCAGCCTTCGATGACCCGGCCTCGGTCCCAAACCCTGGTTGCTGGCATAGCATGAGGTGCAGCATCCAGCAGCCCAACCTTCAGTGCCACCGGGACTGCTCTCCAGTTTTTTAAGGTCTTCTATCATTCGTTCAACACCCCCTGGCATGTCCACCCTATTGCATACCTTTGTATCCTCGGCTAAGAGAAATGCCTTCTCCTCCAATCCCTCTGCAATGTCCCTGTGAGAGGGTGGCATGTAACCTTACATTTTCTTTTTCCATTTCAAGTCTATTGCAACAGCATTTCTTTCTAGGCTATTCTTGTGTACCTTCCTTTCTGTGTTCTCTGCTCCAAGCTTAAATTCCACAGTCTCCGGTAGGCCACCAGCAGCTGTTATCTCTATCCTTTGTCTCTTTTTCCTGTAAGGTTGTGCATTTTACCCTGTTGAATTTGTGAGCATAATTGCTCACGATCTGCTGCATAAACATGCGCATGTCTGCTCACTCACATACATGCACATTCGCGCGGTCCCTTGCAAATGTGTGCACACCACCACTTAAGTTCTGGGAGTAGGCAATTAGAGAGAAAAGTCACTCCCTGAGGTATTAAGTGTGTAGAAAACACTTCCGTTGGGAATAAACAGATACACTTTGTGCTGCACTAGAATGAGGACCTTTAGCCTTTTTCATATGTAAAAGAAAATACAAGGGCTTGGTTTCTCTGTAGCCACTCATTCCTGCCCTCAGCTGCAAAAGTATAGCAACTCGCTGTGAGAAGCTGAGTCAGGGACTCCTGTTTACTTTTTCATCCCTGCTTTGTTTTTTTAAACAGAGTGCTAATGTTAATAGGAAGTTTTTACTTCAATGAAAAGTTATTAAAGAATACAAAAGAGTCTGAAATAAAGAGAATGTGTTAGTTTAAAAGTAAGCTTGCTTTTGAAACAGAAAAAAAACCCAAAGTAAAGGAAAGGAAAAAAAAGGAATTGCTTGCTGCATTACAATGTTGGAATGCTTGCTGCAGCCTCTGCAATTTGTGCTCTAGACACACCCTCTGGTCTGTAAAGCTCTTTAGAGCCAGCCGGCCATATTCTTCCTATCTTTATGCTACAGACCAGGAGGCGTGGCCACTCGCTGTGCTTTCCTCAATAAAACTTTGTTTAAACGCAATATTATTGTGTTATAACCCATTAGGATATTTTGAATGTCACTGAATTATGAACTGTAAATATATAGAGATGTTTTAATGAGAGTAAAGCATTTTCTCTTGTATTAAGAGAAAGGGTGTGGAGCCATGCTCATCACATGACCTGGTCTGTATATAAAAAGAGAACCTTCTTAAAGCTTAGTTAGTTGGTGCTGAGATGCTGACCCTAGCTGTGTCCTAGAGAGCCTACTAGGATATCTACCCAGTGATGTAACTGTGGAGAATTTTGTTTTGATTTGATTCTATTTTATTTTTGTTTTGTCATTTGAAGTTTATTTTTGTTTATTCCACTGCAATAAATTTCTTTTTTTGGAGACACTACCTATCTTGTGCACATTCCATCCTTATCCCACATCCTCACAGTTGGTGGCAGTGGTGTTATACTGGAGCTGACTGCTGCTTCAGAATGGATGTTGCAGGAAGCTTCCTGGTGGGATGGAGGAGCAGATGGGCAAAATGGATGAACCGCAGTGTAGTGGGGTCCTTACTCAGAAGATGACAGAGCAGTACGAGATACCTCTAACAATGGGTCTGGGAGATGTATGGTGGCACATGACCAAGGAGGAGGACAAGGAAGATGGAGCAGCAGGAGGGGCAGATACCCCACCTGAGGAAGAGATGGAGGACCCCCTGGCTGACATAAAAGACCTCCTGAGATGGCTTTGCATCAGGCAAATAGATCTGGAGAAGCAGAGAGAGAGAGAGAGAGAGATTGTCTGCTAAGTGAGGCCAGGTGGGTGGATACACTTCGAGCCATTCAGACTCTTGGGACTGCCTGTCAGAATCTCCCCCCAGTGGCCCTAAAGACATTAAAATGTCAAGATTGTTGGACACTGATGCCATTGAAGCATATATTACTATGTTTGAGAGGGTGGCAACAGCATGAGGATGGCCTAGAAACCGGTGGGTAGTTTGACTGGCCCCCTACCTTACAGGGAAGGCCCAGATGGCATATAGCCATATAGACAGTCGCTATGTAATGGACTATGACCAAGTGAAGCAGGCCATTCTAAAACACTATGATATTAGCGTGGAAACATACAGGCAATGCTTTAGAACTTTTCGATATCAAACAGCTGACTCCCCTCAAGAAGCCTTTGTGAGACTTCAAGACCTGTGTAGAAAATGTTTGCAGCCAACAGTCTATACTATGGACCAAGTGATTGAGGCAATAGTGCTGGAGCAGTTCATCAAGATCCTGCCTCATGAGGTGCAAATCTGGGTCTGGGAACATCGTTCTGAAACTGCTGAAAAAGTGATTAACTTGGCAGAAGATTACCTGACCACCATGCCTCAACAGTGCAGATGCCAGACTTTGACTGGTACAGCTACACCGATAAGATCTTCTGTTACCCCCTCACCTAATAGTGCACCTAAAGTCACTACCCCTGCCAGGCCTGATAGACCCAGTCGATACCATAACCCGGGCATAATATGCTGTGAATGTCAAGGGAAGGGCCATATGGCCCGGCACTGTCTGAGAAAGAAGGGGGAGGCTACTTACTTGGCTCTAGCTAATTGGGGACAGTATGTCATCCAGTGGTCATAGAAGGGACAGAAGGTTTGGGCCTTATTGATTCGGGCAGTCGTCAGACTCTGGTCCAGACTGACTTGGTACCCACTGTAGAAGACAAACAAGGGGACGAGACAGGTGTGACCTGTATTCACGGGGACAAACATTATTATCCACTGCAACAAGTTATGCTACAAGTTCACGTACAGACTTATAATATAAATGTAGGGTTGGTACCAATGGTACCAGTTCCTTTTGTTATAGGACATGACTTCCATATGTTTCAGCAACTGTTGCCCACTGATGTGTGTGCTGTGACAACTTGTGCCCAATCTCGCCAGAAACAGTTGCTAAGCCAAGTGTTTCCTTTTGAGGATGATGTGATGGAAGCCCCTGGCAAGACTAGGAAGACTAGAAGGGAAAGGCGAAGAGACAAACAGCATTGCTTAAAAAAGACTAAAGTGACTGATGATGAGATGTTGGAACACATTAAAAGGGAGTCTTTTACAGAAATACAGAAACAAGATCTAACTTTACAGCCATTCTTTCTGCAGATGGTTCCAGAAGTGGTGAAGTCTGAAAAACCTGTGTTTAAACTGTTGGAAAATCATTTGTATAGGTGTTGTACAAACCCAAGAACCAGGGAGATGGTAGAACAGTTAGTAGTCCCTGTCCAATATCGCACTCAGTTGTTACACCTGGCTCACAATGTACCATGGGTAGGCCACTTAGGTAGAGACCATACCCTGAGCAGGTTATTAAATCATTTTTATTGGACCAGGATTCACGATCAGCTGACTAAATATTGTCAGAGCTGTGGAGACTGCCAGAAGGTGGCTCTGGTTACCGAAAAGGATAAGGTGCCTTTAAGACCCCTCCCCTTAGTAGATACCCCTTTCTCTCCTGTGGCCATGGATATTGTGGGACCATTGCCTAAGAGTGCTAAAGGCAACTGCTTCATCCTGGTATTCTGTGACTATATGTCCAGATATCCTGAGGCCATCCTCCTATGTACTGTCACTGCAGAGAAAGTAGCAGAGGAACTCCTCAAGGTGTTCAGCAGAATGGGGATACTAAGAGAGATCTTGACAGATAGGGGTACCAACTTCTGCTCAGTCCTATTGAAGCATCTCTACCAGGCCGAAGGTGTTCATGCCATCTACACCTTCCCATAACATCCGCAGACAGACGGCCTGGTGGAGCGTTTCAATAAAACGTTGAAAAAAATGCTCCAAAAGTATGTGGTAGATGAGGGAAAACATTGGGACATAAATTTACCCCTGTTTATGTTTGCTTATAGAAAGGTCCCCCAGGCGTCCACGAGGTTTTCTCCTTTTGAGTTGCTCTTTGGGACTAATCCTCATGAACTGTTAGACATTCTAAAGGAGCAATGGGAGGAAGGGAAAATGGGAAACCATTACCGCTGTGAAGTACGTAACCAAACTTAGAAAACGGTTAATCGAGTATGTTCAGATGGCTCACCAACAGAGTAAGGAAAAACAGGATTATCAGAAAAAGAAATATGATGAAGGGGTGGGTCACAAACACTTTCATGTGGGAGAGCAGGTTTTGTTGTTACTGCCCTCTACGGACAACAAACTCACAATGAAATGGCAGGGTCCTTATGTAGTTAGAAATCAGACTGGACCTGTCAGTTATGAAATCGAGACCCCTGACCGAAGGAGAAAGCTACAGATCTACCATGTCAATTTGTTAAAAAAATGGTATGAACGATCTGACCTGTCCACTAGTCCTAGTGTGTTTGTATATCCTGAGGATCAATACAAGGGTGATCTTTATACAGCCTATCAGAGGTTGGAACCTCATAAGGAACAACAGGTTAGTATTAACCCTGATTTAGAACCTAAACAAAAGGCTGAACTAGAACAAATTCTTCTAGAATACACCAACACTTTTACCAATATCCCAGGGAAGGCTCAGGGGGTTGAACATCAGATCCATGTCACACAAAATGTGCCCATTAGAGTAAAACCTTACCAGTTACCGGAAAGGGTCAGAGAAGAGGTCCTAGAGGAAGAGAAAAAGATGCAGAAATTTGGGGTTATACAAGAGTCCCAGAGTAATTGGAGTTTTCCTATTGTTGTGGTGGATAAGAAAGAAGGGGAGTGAGGTTGTGTTTAGATTTTCGGCGCTTAAATGCCATTTCTAAATTTGATAGTTGCCCTATGCCTCAGATAGATGACATCATTGATCGCCTTGGCAACGCCCATTATATCAGCACACTAGACCTCACAAAAGGGTATTGGCAGATCCCTTTAGATGAGGAGGTGCAAGAAAAAAATGCCCTTAGCACCCCATAGGGCTCTTCCACTTTCTCACCATGCCCTTCGGCCTACATGGTGCCTCTGCCACCTTTCAGAGGCTAATGGACAAGATCTTGAGACCACAAATAGCATACAGTGCAGCTTACTTGGATGATGCTATTATCTATAGTCCAAGCTGGGAAGAACATCTCACTAGTATCTTAGGTGCTATTTCCCAGGCAGGTCTTACCATTAATCTGGCTAAATGTTCACTAGCTATGAGGGAAACTAAGTATTTGGGTTTTCTGATTGGCAATGGCCAGGTAAAGCCTGAAGTAGGTAAGGTTGATGCCATAGCCAAATGCCATCGCCCAGAGACCATGAAGCATGTTCGGTTGTTTCTGGGCTTGGCAGACTATTATAGGAGTTCCATCCCCAATTTTGCCTATATAACTAGTCCCCTTATAGACCTGACTAAGAAAAATGATCCTGCTAAGGTTGTGTGGACACCAGCTTGTGAAGAGGCATTTTGTGCCCTCAAAGCAAGTTTCACGAAACCCTTTATAGTGCAAACAGATGCATCCATTACTGGGATAGGGGCTGTGCTGTCTCAACACATAAAAGAGGAAGAGTATCCCATTATTTATATAAGTAGAAAATTACATCAGAGGGAAACCAAATATGAGACCATAGAAAAGGAATGCCTAGCCCTTAAGTGGGCCGTTCAGGCATTAAGATTTTATTTATGGGGAATAGAGTCCGAGGCATGGACTGACCATAATCCCTTATGCTGGCTGCTCATGATGACAGACATAAATGCCAGATTCATGAGATGGTATTTTTCATTACAATCCTACAAATTTGTTGTCAAGCATAGAGCAGGCCTGCTACATGGGAACACTGATTTCTTGTCACATTATGGGGCGAATGTCATGATGCAAACAGAACCAGACCTTGGGGTAAAGTAAGAGATAGGTGACAGAGGACAGCCTCTGTTACCAGACTTAGTAATAATGCTTTTGATTTTGAAAAGGGACCCAGAGGTGGAGCTTCGAGAGTGGGTGAGCTGGAGCTCCATCTCTCCTTCATAAGAGATCTGGTTGTCACTATCTGCATCAGCTGTAAAGGTTTTGAATAACCTATAATGTACTTGATATTCAGCACTTGAATGCTTCTGTATCCTGCTGAAAGTTAAGAGTTATTAAAAAAACCCTGGTTTTATTTTGATAGGGGAGGAGTGTAAGAGGGTGGCATGTAACCTTACATTTTCTTTTTCCATTTCAAGTCTGTTGCAACAGCATTTCTCCCTATGCTATTCTTGTGTACCTTCCTTTCTGTGTTCTCTGCTCCAAGCTTAATTTCCCCAGTCTCCGGTAGGCCACCAGCAGCTGTCCTCTCTATCCTTTGTCTCTTTTTCCTGTAAGTTTGCACATTTTACCCTGTTGAATTTGCGAGCATAATTGCTCGTATCCAGTGCATGAATGTGCACATTGTGCCGCATCTGCACACTGCATGCATGCACATTTGCATGGTCCTTGCTAATGTAAGCGCATACCACCACTTAAGTTCTGGGAGTAGGTAGTTAGAGAGAAAAGCGACTCCCTGAGGTATTAAGTGTGTATAAAACACTTCTGTTGGGAATAAACTGATATACTTTGTGCTGCTCTAGAATGAGGACCTTTAGCCTTTTTTGTATGTAAAAAAAAAAAATACAAGGGCTTGGTTTCTCTGCAGCCACTCGTTCCTGCCCTCAGCAGCAAAAGTATAGCAACTCACTGTAAGAAGCTGAGTCAGGGACCCCTGTTACTTTTTCATCCCTGCTTTGTTTTTTAAACAGGGTGCAAATGTTAATAGGAAGTTTTTACTTTAATGAAAAGTTATTAGAGAATACGAAAGAGTCTGAAATAAAGAGAATGTGTTAGTTTAAAAGTATGCTTGCTTTTGAAACAGAGAAAAACTACAGAGTAAAGGAAAGAAAAAAAAAAGGAGTTGCTTGCCTGCATTACAATGTTGGAATGCTTGCTGCAACCTCTGCAGTTTGTGCTCTGGACACACCCTCTGGTCTGTAAAGCTCTTAAGAGCCAGCCGGCCATATTCTTCCTATCTTTATGCACAGTGCTTTCCTCAATGAAACTTTGTTTAACTGCAATATTAACCTATTAGGGATATTTTGAATGTTATTGAAGTATGAATTGTAAATATATAGAGGTGTTTTAATGAGAATAAAGCATTTTCTCTTGTATTAAGAGAAAGAGGGTGGAACTGTGCTCATCACATGACATGGTCTGTATATAAAAAGAGCACCTTCTCAAAGCTTAGTTAGTTGGTGCAGCGGTGTTGACCATAGCTATGTCCTAGAGAGCCTGCTAGGATATCTACCCAGTGATGTAACTGTGCAGAATTTTGTTTTGCTTTTATTCCATTTTATTTTTATTTTGTCATTTGAAGTCCATTTTTGTTTATTCCACTGCAATACATTTCTTGTTTAGAGACACTACCTATCTTGTGGCCATTCCGTCTTATCCCACATCCTCATAGTCCCCAAAAAATACATTTGATGAGGGTCAGCCCCATCACCAACCCCTGTGGCACCCTGCTCATCACTTCTCCTTCTCGAGTACTCTCTGTTTTCCACAACCCTCTGACTCCTGCCATTCAGCCAGTATTCCACCCACAGAACTATTTTAGGATCCACTCCTAGGCTGTGCAATTTGTTAATCAGCCTTTTATGGGGGATGGTGTCAAAGGCCTTTCTGAAGTCCGGATAGGTCACATGCACCGCACCTCTCTGGTCCTACTTAGTTACCCAGTCATGCCGTACATTAGTACAATGAGTCAGTGCAAAATACAGTAAAAGTTAGGCTTAGATGTATAAGTAAATAAATGCCATATAATGACTCCACCAAGCCACAGCGATGGAAATTTTGCTGCAATCCTTCACATCCACGCAATCCCATTGACACCGCCGGTGCATCTCAACAACAACCCGCAACACGCCAACACTGACCACCACACTTAATTGTATCAACGCGGGTGGGGGCTGCGCCCACACACACCCCCCAGCATCCCCACTATCTTAAATATTTAACTCCACGTCACACAGAGGGTGCAGTTAGGTGCTTACCCTCATCGATGAAAAATCTCCCTGTCGACGCAAAGTCCGCCAACGTCGGGGTTTCGATGTTGGAAAGTCAATGTCAAAACTTCGATGTTCGAACGGTGTACCCCATATAAGGCAGAGTGAGTGTGTGTGTGTGTGTGTGTGTGTGTGAATGCTCTATATGTGTGCAGACAGTGCACTGCTATGTTATACTGTAATAGATATGCATATATGTTTATACGTATTAGTGTGTGTGTATCACAACAATTAGAAAGTACAGTTAGATGGCTCTTTGGTTAGTGCAAAAAAGTGTTAGTCCACATTTCCACACTATCTATTTCAGTTTCAGCCTTCTGTATGACATTGCTTATTTAACTGAGGCATCTAGTGGCAACTCCCCACCCTCTGATGTCCCTCAGAGCCTGAAAAGAAGAAAATAGTCCCTTGATGTCTTTTCTTTTACTCTGTAAACGTGTGTAGATGGCGCACTGCTATATTATACTCACTGAATATATATGTGTATATGTATTAGTTAGCACGTGAGTATCACAGCAACTAGAAAGTGAAGTTAAGTGGCTCTTGGGCGCATCAGTTTCCCCCACCCTACCAGCACCTGTGCACCTCTTCCTGCTGTGACCCCTGTTTTGTAATCATCTTCTACTCCCCCTCTTGGTGTATTGGGCTTATGGCCCTTAGTTATATCTCTCTTCCTCCCATTCCCTCCCTCTCTCCATCTCATTCAATCCATCTCCACGCTTCTCTCCACCCTGACTATACCTGCCCTCTCCATCTACCTGCACTGCTGTCGTCTGCTGATCTCGACAAGTCTATGTGTGCTGACACACTCCGCCAACTGTCTTTTGCAATATTCGTGTATGGGATGCCTCTGTAATGTTTCCCTTGTAATCGACTGAAATACTAACTAGGATGTACCATACTGAGTCTGAGCTGTTTAAAATAAATAAATTAATAAATAAATGTTCATTCTGTATTAAGCTTATGTTTCCGGCAATTGCCTCCTTGCCGTATGAATGACCATATATATTTTGGTAATTATGCACTTATTCGTGTCCTCTGTTGTTTCACTGTATGTATTGTATTGCTTAATGCGGAACCATTGTAAAAGAACCCTTGGCTCAAAGATGTTTTCCTATTTTTGAAGTAAAGAAATAAAGAAACAAGTTGATTTAGCACTGGTGAAAGGTAAGAGTGACAGTACTGGAGACTGAAGTCTTGTTTAAGCACAGGACCAGGTACTGTGTGGAGGGAAGATAGCGCAGGCTTCCCTGTACTGTGGTAGATTTAGTACTGTTATAAGATAACTGTTTGCTGGCCCAGTGTCACTGAAGGTTGAGGTGCTGGTGCCACTTCTTGCGCTACGCCGGTGACTCAGGTTTGGGAATGAGCTCGGGTCAGCGGGGGTCAGTGGGGGAGGAGAAGATCAAGCATCCGGTAGACTGCTCTCCTCTTCTGTGGTGGGCTTCGGGGAATTCCCAGCCAGGCAGCAGCTCCTAGCAGTGGCTGGGGGCTCCAACTTTCATGGTGGGGACAACCAATGGGGCACAGTGTTGGGCATCTACAGGTGGGGCTGTGAGCATGCCCTTCACGTGCTGATGCCATTGCATGACCGCACCAGTGACCAGAACAAGTGGAAAATCCTTGCCACCTGGTAGGTGAAGGTAAGCCCAGGGGTCAGCCCTCACATCCAATGCCGGGCCTTTCCAGCGTGCGCCCGACATTCCCTTCAACTGTCCCTGGTCACTCAGTTGAATTCTAGATAGAGCACCAGAGGAGGAGGCGATGGCCCGTGTCAGGTGTCAAGCTGAAGGGCTGCAGGCTGAACGGAATCAGGCTGCATTGCGTGGCTACACTGGAGAGAGTCAGGGGGTCACCAGTGTAAGGAGGTAAAAAGAGTTGGGGGGGGGAAGATAAGGGATTGGAAGCACTTGAGACTGAAACCCTTTGTTCATCCATGGCCAATACAGGATGGCTACAGATCAGACTCAGGGGTGGGGTGGGCAGGCTTGCATCCTGGACACTGGAAGGGAAGTACACCATTTGAGCTGCCAGGACTGTACAATGTACATCAACCTGCCAATGGTGGCTGGGGGGATACATCTGCTGCCACCATGAAGTCATTGGCACTCTAAGGAGGTATACTGCTAAACTTGGTCAATACTGAGCATGAAAGACAGTGTGATATTAACTGCAATGTATAGGCAGCGCCTGGGTTTCCAGCGACTGGGGTAGAACAGCGATAGGGAAGTACCACTACCCCGTCACTGTATACTGATCGGGAGAGTCGAGAAGTTGCTGTGTGCTGGGTGCCTGATTGAGCAGGTTCCCCTGGAGGAGTGGCTAGGGCACCAGCACACGGCGCAGTCGGGAGACCTGGAACCGTGGTTTGGTTTCCCCCCCAGGTCTCCCCTGCTACAACTTTTGGAGGCACTTTGACCTCCCGAGTTCTTTCCCTATCCCCAAAGTCCCCCCAGAGTTAATTATTTAAGTTCCAGGACATGGGGCTGCGTGGGGTGAAACGCCTCACAAGAAAGGTACACACCATTCTTTTCAGTGGGTGCACTGTTCCCAAACAGGCCAGTGTTTTGCCTGACACTGTCTTCGACGCTGTTTGGCTCGGCATTTTAGCCACACTGTTTTGTCCTGCGGTGGTATGACGCTGTGCTGCCAAGCTTGAGTGGCACACAGAGACAGCACAGGGGCATGTCAGGTACCTAGTAGGCAGGTACACTAAAGGCTTCTGTACACTTCATCAAATTGTTGCTGGTGAAAGTTGAGGGACTGAGAGCACTGTAGTCTGAACAATTTCAGGTTTAGAATGGGCAGGTGTACTAAGGCTTCCCAATGCTATGAGGAAGTTGGTGCTGTTAGAAGATGAAGGACTGACAGCACAGTAATCAAAGGCATAAAATAAGTGGGTTCACATCACAGTTCGCTACCTAAAAAAATACTGTTTGCTAATGATGTGGCGCCATGATTAGCAGAAGTTGCTAATCAACTGATTTGCTGCAGTGCAATAAAAATGTCAGTATTGTAGTATTTTTTTTCCTGCAATTATGATAAAAAGCACAGAACTGCAGCAATTCTTTCTTACAATTTGACTCTTCCCCCTGCAGTTGTACTCTTCTGATCTGCATCTTAACAGATAAAACTACCTACTTAGTGAAATTGCTCATAATACATTGCAATAATAATAATAATAATTAAAATTTTGTTGATTAACAAAAGCTGCTAATCAAGTTTCCAAAACCAATTTATGCCTGGTAATCTGAATATGGGTGCAACCATGGCTAAAAAGTTGTTTTGGGGTGGGTGGATTTCATGCCAATGTCATTGGCCAGCTGCAAGAGAGATTGGTTCATTCCACACTCCTCTCATCCTCCAACTTCCTTTCCCCTTCCAATCTGGTTTCCAGTAGCACCATTCCACCATTACCTCCTTGTTGTGATTCACAGACTTCATCTTCTCCAAGATGGATCAGGTACACATTACGGCCACCATTTTTATCTATCTGGCCAGTGCCTTCAATTTGGTGTCCTATCCACTCTTCCTGGACAAGCTGAGCTTTGCCTGCTTCTCAGCTTCCAGTGTTGATTAGTTCCATTCCTACCTCATGGGCCACCAACAATCAGTCCTGATAGGAGGCATCCTGTCACCTCCACTACCCATCCAGGCCAGAGTCCCTCAAGGCTCCATCTTGAGTCCAGTCCTTTTCTCCATCTTCTTGAATGACCTCCTGTCTGCCTGTGCCAACTTGTATATTCACATGTACAGTACATGGATGACGCAGTCATTTTCACCTCCGGTCCCTCTGCTGCAGCTGTTGAAGACTTGTTCCAGCAGGACTTGAACAACATTCTACACTAGTTCCAATCGAACTAACTCCAGATCAGCACTAAAAAACAGTGACAATGATCTTTGGAACCAGTCAGAAACTAACCAGACTCTCCACCCTCCAGTCTTCACCTCACTCACTGGATGACACTCCCCTTGAAGAGGTGTAGTCCTTCAGGTACCTCAATGTGTGGCTTGACAATAAGCTTGACTTCTCAGTCCACATTGATCATATCCATGCTAAACTCCATACCAGGCTTGGTGTCCTGTGCTGCAGCAAACACTGCTTACCTCTGCAGGTCTGCAGGGAGCTCATTTCATAAATGGTGCTCCATGTCTTTGACTATGCAGATGTAGTCAATAGCACTGCACCTCCACTTCCCAAGCCAGACCAGACACCATCTGCAACTCATTTTGCTGCTTTATTTACAAACTCCCACCCACAGACTCACCACTGCATCTGCTCCTCCCTTTCCATCCTCCCTCTGGCCTCATGTTGCCAGGCTCACTGTATCACCAAATACTGGTTTGGGTCCCTTCTCTCCTTCCTCTCTCTTCTCTCCTTTCCCAAGCACCTACTTTCTCCACTCCTCACCCCCTCTCCTGTGCTGGCCAATTTGCCTCCTCCTATCATCTTCCCTTGTTTTAGAACAAACCCCCCTCCTCCCTCTACCTCTCCTCCTCCCTTGGCTCTCTCGGGCACTATTTGAAACTCCGACCACACCCCACCTGCTCCTGTTCCCCTTTCTCCTGACACCCACCCAGCCTTGCCTCAAACATCCTTATCTAGGCCTCTGGCTGGGTCTCCTCTGTCTGACTGCTGGCTGTACTTCTCACCTCCTCTGCTCTTCCACCTACTACAAGGTCATGCATAATCACATTTTCAGTTCTCTCACCAGTGTCAGTTAGAACTGCACACTGTGGATTGTCATTTTCCCTTGCACTTGAATTTGGCATCTCATTTTGAGTTGTAACAACGCTTCAGTTGCATAACTTATTTTTGTACCTACTCATTGCTGGACCCATGTAATTAGCTGCCAAAATGTTGTTCTATTGACTTGCTTCATGTACAGAACTGTAATTCTCCTGTGCTGCTCCACCAGATTGCACCTGTAAATGAGTCTCAGCTCAGTGTGTTTCTATTGGTTACCAACTTTTAAATAAATAAACAAAATTTTGCAAAGCCTAAAACGTTGAAGGGGATTGGACACCCTCATTCCACTGGTGGTTGTGGCTATGAATCTGAAAATCCCTGTTTATTCACAGACAGGTATAGTGTGGGCAGGCATAATGCAAACTTCCCCACACTGTGATGTATTCAGTACTGGTAAAATATAAAGGATTAAGAGCACTGGAGACTGCAGCCATCTGTTTATCTACAAGGCCAGGTACAGAGTGAAGAGAAGTAACATCGGTCTGATTCTGCACACTGGCCCACACAAACAGGTATGGGGGTAACTGCACAAGCCCTGGGGCAATTTGCACTATTCCCCAAACTAGTACTGTACTTCAATGTTAAAAGCAAACCCTGGAGCAGGACTTTTTGTCACAAGAATCGTGAGTCAATAAAATACAAGTATCAAGGATCGAACAAATCAACCCACTCACCAAGAATTATCTATATTGGACTTGGTTTTATTGGCGCACTAGCTCAGAAACTCAAGCTGTCACATGCAACACTGCTAGACATGCAGCCAAGGTTTCAAGGACCAAGCCTGTTCATCAGGGCAAAAGCATGTATACTTAAGATAGCCAGGCTTCTGGCTTCAAGAGTACTCGTTGCTATAATTCAGTGTCAGCAAGAGAATAGAGCCCTTGTCCTTCCTGCATTTCTTCTTTTTTTTATTTTTCTGTCTTGAAATCCGCAAGCTCAATTCAGAGTAAAAATGAGCAGCATCCCCCCCCCGTGCAAGATCAATACAATTACTACACTACCAGCACATTTCTTATGTATGTACTATATGTTATACTGCCACAGAGACCACTCTTATGGTTGTAAATGTGGTTAAACACACATTCATAGGGTATGAGAACTGTGAACTAATTGGTCAGGAGTGATCTCTTGATCTGTAATGACAGTGACCTGCATAGTACATGCACATGGCATAATTGATTTCTGAGGAGTGTCTGAAATTCCTATTTGGTGCCGTAGTGCAGTCTCAACGATTATTACAGAAACCTGCTCAACAGAAACATAGAGATGTATACAATGCTGGCTTAAAAAGACCATTGCTCCATCCAGTCTGCCTAGTTTTACCCTACACTACCCTGTGACCTGTTGTCCAGATGGGTTTTTTGGCCTCCATTCCCCCCGTCACTCCCCGCCTTACTGCTACCCCGTGGGAAACCATTAAGCCCTTTACTCTGTCCCAGCTGTGCTTGTACCCATTAATGTTTTTTGTGCCACCACCTCTGCTGGTAGGCTCTTCCATGGCTCAACACCTCTCTTGGTAAAGTAAAACTTTCTAGCACATGTCCTAAATCTCCCCCTCACCAGGTTACCTTCATGTCCCCTTGATCTTCCAGGAATCAGTCTTCACCATTGATTCCCACTAGTGGGTCTGAGCTAGAGGCACTAGGACCCCACACGAGCCAGAACTTTTCAGAGGGCTGGTGCTGAGGTAAGTTGCATGCACGTGCGGCTCCATGAGTCTGAGCTTGTGGGCACAGGCTTACCTCGGCACTAGCTGTCAACCATTTCAGTTCCTTTTTTGCAGCATCAGGTGTACATCAGTGACACTCTTCCAAGAATCAGTCTTCACCATTCATCACTGGTGGGTCTTAGACCAGAGGCACTAAGACCCCACAGGAGCATATGCCTTTAAGAGTTTTGGAAGAAAGGAGCCAACACTGGGGATGGTGCCACCCATATGGCATATGTATGATGTGGTGCTCGTGGACTGGCCAGTAACCAGTGACAGCCCCCTTTCCTCCTTAGTTCTGTTCTTCCCACCATTGAGTAAGGTACTGCATGGAAGTGTACCACCATTTTCCTCTTTGTCACAGCTCTGTTCGTCTGTGAAAACTTGACACTGTAAGGTTTATTTTATGACCCGTCACTGCTTCTTTCTTTTCATTCTGTCTAGTATGGTGCCAAGTTCTAGTTTTGCTTCATTTTCTATAGTTTCCATGAAGTACAATCATGTCTGGTTCCCAGGGGCCTAAAAAGCAGATGAAGACCAGGAAGAGAATGGATTCTCCCCTCCATGTGTCAGTGCCCCTGTGGGTGAAATATGTCCATTCTGAACTGTCATGATCGGTATTGGACCTGCCTCAGATCGGAACACGACATGGATCGTTGTGACACCTGCTTTTTGATGGACTGCTGCACTCTCAAAATCCATGTGATGAGGTTGGGATTGGAAACCATCCACCTTTGGAGGTCAGCATCATACACGGGATTTAAAGGTAAAATTCCAGTGCTCTTCCTCTGAGCCCCTCCCCAGTACTACACATACCGAGGGAAACCAGGCCTTTGCTAGTCCTCGTCTCACTGAGATGGGAGGCCTCGGGTGGGGTCTGTGGGACAGCCTGCTCCCCCCAAGGGGCTGGTTGTGCTCCCCTCCCAGTCCAGTACCCCCTTGGGAATCCAGACAACCCCAGTGGCGGCGGCGTACCTATATGCTGGGCCTGCACCTGCAGGTCCCCTTGGACTGCAGTCCTGTGTTGCTTTGTCTACTGGCACTAAGGCTAGTGCCGGTGAGCAGGACGGTGCCGTTTGCGTGGCTGGGTCCCTTCTTGCTGCCATTCACTGCACCGGGAGAGGAAAGATCTCTGGAGCCAGCCAGCCATTGGAGATCATCTGGATCTCATCCTTCAAGCAGTTGGATATCCCAGAGGGTGAGAACTGGGATGATTCTGACAGGCTTCATAGTTTGGGTGAGGGTAGGGACCGTTCTGGGTGTAGTCCTAGTCTTTAAGCTTCAGTGTCATCATCTGGGGGTGCTTGTCCTAGGGTGGGCTGTGGCACCCCCTCACCTGTGTCATAGAGTGCCACTTCTGGTGTGGATTCCAGCACTGGAGGGGATGGCAGTGCCAGGCATGGTGCTGGATCGGGCTGTGGTGCCGCTTCTTGCACCAGGTGGGGTTCCAGCACCGTCTGCAATGCCAGGTCCAATTCCAGCATCATTTGCAGTGCTGAGGGGGGATCTGGTACCACACACTGTGCTGGATGCCCTTTACTCCTGGTTTCAGCTACTACTGATGCTTCTGGGCCTCGTCCAAGGGGCAGAGCCTTCTCTGGTGAGAAGGGGGTTGGAAGGTCCCGGTTGGCATCACTCTCTGTGACTAGAGTGGCTGGGGGCTCTAACCAGTGTCGTTGTGCTGACTCGGGTCCTTTGACCCCTCTGGAACTGTCTGGGCCTGCGGTAGCTGGGGATAGGGGCAGCCCTGTGGGACCTGTACAGCTCTGATCTCCACACCTGGAGGTTCTCCCCCAAGGGAACCAATTAGATCACCCCTCTACGATTGGGCATACTCATGTGGATAAGTTTCCCAGTCGCTTCCCTCAGGGCTGGTTGCCTGTTAGCTCTCATAGCCCTGGCAAAGGACCTGGCATGGTCCTTCATGACCCCCCTCCTCCTCTGCCAGTCCTTCCCCCCCCCCCGAGCATTTCTGGTGCTACAGGACCTCTGACCTGGGAGCAGTTCAGGGCCTCGAGTGCCTTCACTATCTACCTGAGGGCAGTGGACCAGGTCATCTTTTGGCCTGAAACCCTGGCGCTGCCACCCTCCCCCAGTCCAGCTCCTCTTTTTCTCCGTCTTCCTCCTCTGAGGAAGAGGATGCCTCAGTCCACCTCTCCTTCAATCCACCTCTCCTTCGATACTGACTACACACATTATCAGCTGTTCATGTCAGAGATGATGAGGGAGCTGCAGTTGTCCCACTTTTCAGGCTGCAATCCTGCATGTCTGATGCTGTCCTTTCTTGGGGAGTACAGTCATGACTCCACGATCATACCTCCATGGCCTTGGCCATTTGCAGAGGTGTTGCAAGACATTGAGCTTCATTCCTCTGAACCCTCTCCAGCCCCAAGGGACTTCCAGTGCAGGTTTTGTGCACCCCTGGGATCTCCAGGAGCTATATGCCTCATCTCACTTCTGAGGTCCAGCTCCTGGTCCCTCCCTCTGGACATAGGCGCGCAGTGCGCATCTGCCCCCTGGAGTCAGACTCAGGCTGAGTTTGACATTTGGGGTCATAGGGGTTTCTCAGTGGCACACACCATGTAGCGCATTGCTGCACATCAGGCACACCAAGCATCCTTTGATAGGCACCTGTTGGCAACGTTTGGTCAGATCCTCGTGTCCTTGCAGACTGTGAGGCAACCAGGCAGGCCATTTGCTTTTCTCCTTGGGGTCTGGGACTGGCGAGACACCAAGCAATGGCATTCTACTACTCCAACAAGGTAGCCTCCAGGCTAGTGGCAACTGAGGTCTGCATTAGGCGAATGGCTTGGCTGCACCTTTCATGGTTGTCACCCTTGGCCCGGCACAGGGTGATTGCCTCATGTTATAAGGAGGCCCATGTTTTCTCCTGTTAGACCAGGTGTGAGCTTGCAAAGTGAATTCCAGCTCAGGCCACTGGAGTCTGTGCCTGACCCTGATCAGTCTCAGGCCTTGCCAGGCTCTTGAGGGTCCCCTGCCTCTCTGTGTTTCCCCCCACAGGAACAATTTCTGTCAGGGTTTGCCAACACCACCATTTGGTGGTGGCTTGGTACTCTGACCCACCAGTCATGAATGGTGAAGATTGATTTTTGGAAAATATGAAAATGTCATACTCACCATAATTCTTGACCTTCCAGAATATCTTCACCATTCATCACTGCAACCCGCCCACCTTCCTCTGCAGTGGCCAGGCTTCTGGGCAATCTCTTCCCCCTTTACTTTAGCCTTTCCCCTTTTTTTTTTTTTTTTTTTTAAAAAGGAGTTATCAGGAGGCAAACTCCTTCAGGGCTTGTTCCTGTGTACACCCTGTGTCCCCCAAAAAACACAAAGATACAAAACAGCAAAAAAAAAAAAAAAAAACAATCGGGAAGACAATTTCTGTCTTTGTGGCGATTCACCTTTCTTTCTTAGCACTTTTGTGCTAAAAGAAAAAAAAAACTACAACAAAATAATTAAAAAAAGGGGGGTGTTGTTAAATGGGCCCATTTTGATCCCTGTTTTTTTTTCTCTTTTCTAATAATAAAAAAAAAACAATAAACATGCTTTTAGAGGAGAGAGAGTGAGAGAGACCTCCTTTATCAGTAGGCTGTAATACCCTTGTTCCAGGGACATGGATATGTTGTTCATCCACACTGTCTGGCAGGTATCCTTGCCGCTTTAAATCTTGCCGGAAGGTCTTCAAGCTGGCTCCTCCCACCCACCCGGGTGGTAAAACTCTCAGCTCCGCCCCATGATGCCAGATCTTCCTTACCGCTTGGAAGCTCAGGTTCTCCTTAACGCTCTGCATATAAGACTGGTTCCTAATTCTTCGAATTTTCGAAATTAAAAGGTTTTTGCTAAAAAGACTTCGGTCTTCTCTCCCTCGCGGCTGCGATGGACAAATCGACTCCCGGTTTCCGGAGATGCCTTTGCGGGCAGAAGATGTCTCGGACGGATCCGCACTCCGCGTGCGTCTACTGTCTTGGCCTGGAGCACGACCCGCAGGCCTGCGACCTGTGCTCTTCCTTTTCAGCCTACGTCCTCGAAGACCGTGCTGCCCGTTTACAACTGGGGCGTCCTGAGAAGTGATTTCCTCCAGTGAAGTCAAAAGAGGCCCGGTCGGCGGTGTCCACGGCGGCGGGCTCGGCGGATCAGCTCGAGCAGATGATCACCCTCGAAGAGGAGGCGGTGCCGGCCGCTTCTACCTCGGCTGCGGCATTTGTCCTGCTCTCTCTCGGTACCTCTTATTCAGCTTCTTTTAAGGAGCTTTGTCTGACCCTCTCGACTAAAGGTGAGGGACCATCTTCTTCTTCTGGACCGTTTTCTCGGTCCAAAAAGAGAGACAAGGGTAAGTCTCACCATCGACGCTCTTGGGAGCGGGAAAGATCCCTCTCCCCGAGTTGTCAGCCGTCGACTTCGGTCGACTGCTCGGCTTCGGCCACTGGTCTCACGGTGTCCCCGTCAGGCCAGTTGACCGAGACTTCCGTCGACGCGGTCGAGATTTTTCTCGACCGTTGGATGAGTTATCGCAGGAGAAGCCGAGAATCCTCTCCCGGTTTCCCGGTGGGAGTTGAGGACCCGTTGGCTCGTCTGTGCCTCTGGTTCCGGAGCCTTGTTGAATCCTCCGAACCGAGGGAGTGCGGTTCCCCGACACCTCCCGCGTCCTCGGAAAGCTGAGGTTCTCGGTCTCGGTCTCCAGACTTCTTGGCGGTCCAGCCGATCCCACCGTCCATAGGCGGCTCGGCACTCGCTGCATGCGCCGCCGCCGTCTCTCTTCCTCCTCCTCGATTTAGGAGGCTTCGGCGCAAGTTGCGTCGAAGATATGAGGAACTCATGTGGCAACAGCTCCTTCTGACCGGGAATAAGCCGATGCCGTCGTCTTCCCCGGCCATTAAGTGGCTGTCACCGGAGCGGCCGAAACAACCCCTTGTTTTATCCGAGGAGCCTGTTCCCAGGCCGGTTGTTCGGCCAAAACCAGCTGCCCCACCGATTCCGGTGGAACCTCCGCCTCCACAGCCGTTAGTTGGGGCTCCGACCAAAAATTCTCGGTCGGCTCAGGGACTGCCCCATAGGCTGTCTGTCACCCTCACTCCCGATCGACCTCAGCAGGTGGAGGGTGGCTCAGGCCCGAGGCAGCTCTTTGAGGACTCTTCCGAGTCCGAAGATGATTCCTCCCTTTTCTCCAAGCGAATGGACTTGGAGTCCTCAGGAGGACAGTCGGTGGACGATAGCCCTTCGTCCTTCCTGGGATTGCTTTGGCTCATCTCGGAGTCCACCGGGATGAAGCTCGAACCCGTTTCTAAGCGGGCCAGGTATCCCCTCACGGAGATTCTGGACCGAGGGGATTCCCCTATGGAGGCCTTTCCGGTGGCCGAGGCCATAGTGGGCCAGGCCTTGGAGCTCTGGCAGCGCCCTGCTTCCTGCCCTGCGCCTTCGGCCAGAATGGCCAGGAAGTATGCGGTCCCTACCGGTTCCTTGTCCGGTTTTTCGGAACACCCCTCGGCTGAGGGGTTAGTTACCGACAGCGTTTTCCGGCGTGCCGGGAACGCTAGGGATGTGGACAAACCTCCCGACAAGGAGTCCAAGAAATTGGACTATGCCGGGCGAAAAGTCTACGCTGCGTCCTCCCTCGGCCTTCGCCAGGCCAGTTCGGCCATCCTCATGGCACATTTCTCTCATGCCCTGTTGGGCTCCCTGGATGAGGTCGTCCCTCATCTTCCCGCGGATCTGCAGACCACGGTCAGGCAGGTGCGGGACCAGGGCAGGGCAGTGGCCAAACAGCAGCTCCAGACTGCTTTAGACATTGGGGACTCATGTGCCAGGTCTGTGGCGGCCGCAGTGGCTATGCGTCGTCGGGCTTGGCTGAGGATATCCACCTTCACTTCAGATACCCAGCACAAGTTGGCATATGTTCCCTTTTTGGGGACCGACCTCTTCGGCCCTGGGGTGGAAGGTCACCTGCAGAGGATCGAGAAGTCCAATGCTACCTTGGACTCGGTCTCTTCTACTCAGAAGGACAAAGGCCGCAAACCACAGCCTAAGCCCTTTCGTCCTTCTGCGCCCGCGGCGCGTCCGGCCCAGCAACGTCAGGGCCAGCAGGCTCGGCTTGGCATCCCAAACCAAGCCGGGCTTCCTCCAACAGGAAGCAGGGAGGTAAGGCCCAGGAGGTCCCTCGGCGGTCCCTCCTCCAAGCCTGCCGAGACGGGCTGAGGGGTGTCGCTCAACCCCGTCACACCACCCCAGGTTCCCCCTGGGACGGCCCGCACTTCCTTTCCGCCTGGTCCGTTATTACCACGGACAGGTGGGTGCTGGAGGTGGTGGAAAAGGCCTGCCTCTAGAATTCGAGCAGGCCCTGCCCTTCAGAGCCGTCGCACCTCAGGGGGCCTCGGGGTCCGCAGCCTCACTGTTGGCTCGCCGGGCCGACATCGCTCTCCTCCTCCAAAAGGAGGTGATCAGGGAGGTGGCGGACCCTCCCTCAGACCCGGGGTTTGTGTCCAGGTATTTCCTGGTTCCGAAACGGACGGGGGGCTGGCGCCCCATTCTCGACCTACACGACCTGAACAAGCTCCTAAGGTCTCGAACCTTGGATGGTCCTCTGGCTCAGATAATACCATCCCTGGAACACGGCGTGGTTCTGCTCTCTGGACCTGCAGGAAGCGTTCTTTCATGTCCCTATCCGTCCGTCACATCGGAGATTCCCTTCGCCGAGCGGAGGGATCCTTTGAGTTCGAGCCATGCCCTTCGGCCTGTCTCCAGCTCCCAGGGTCTTCACCAAATGCATAGCAGTGGTGACAGCTTTCCTGCGCGCCCGAGGGTCCAGGTGTACCTTACCTGGACGATTGGCTGTTAGCAGCCCCTCCAGACTGGAGGTGGAGCGGTCCAGAGATCTGGCCTCCAGGTTTGCTCTCAACCGGCCTTCTCATCAACGAGGCCAAGTCGGAACTCGAGCCAGGCAGGTGATTCTGTTCATCGGGCAGAGCTCGACTCTTCGAGCCAGAGCACGCTCCCGGCGGATAGGGCCGAGGTCTTACCTCCTTTGCCCAATCATTTCTGGTTGGGCAATCGCGCCCTGCCGGGACTTCCTGCACCTCCTGGGTCTCATTGGCGGCCTGTACCAGTGTGGTCCGTTGGTGGCCTGGCACATGCGCGCCTCTTCACTGGGGACTGGCCAGCCAGTGGTCACAACGCTGCGATCCATTGGACCAGCTAGTGACGGTGACCCAGGGGATGTGGAATGCTCTCCGGTGGTGGACCGTTCCAGCCCATCTGCAGGAGGGCATCCCATTTGTCCGCCCCGAGCCGACGGTCTCTCTATCGACCGATGCCTCTCTGATGGGTTGGGGTGCCCATCTGGGGGAACACCGGACACACGGCCTCTGGTCCCCGCGGGAGTCTCGATGCCACATCAACCTGCTGGAGCTCTGAGCGGTCCGCCTAGCTCTCACCGCCTTTGCTCCGTTTCTCCGGGGTCAAGTAGTCCGAGTCCAGACGGACAATACCACGACCATGTACTACCTAAACCGCCAGGGCGTGACGCGCTCCATGCTTCTATGCAAGGAAGCTCTCCGCATTTGGTCACTCGTGCGCAGCTTGGAGGCGGATCTCCTAGCCATTCATGTGGCAGGAGCCTCCAACACCCTAGTCGATGCCCTGAGCCGGATAGGGGCTGCATCCCAGGAGTGGTCTCTCCTGCCGGAGGTAGTACAAGATCTGTTCTCCCATTGGGGCACACCTCAGGTGGACCTGTTTGCCTCCAAGGAGAATGCGAAGCTGAGGCTGTTCCATGCCCGCCCCCCTCAGCAGGGCTCACTGCAGGGGGATGCCTTCTCGAGGCCGTGGACCCCGGGCCTCTTCTACGCCTTTCCCCCATTTCCCTTGATACACAAGGTGCTTCTCAAAGCAAGGAGGGACAAGGCGCAGGTGATTCTGATAGCTCCAGACTGGCCCCGCCAGTTCTGGTACCCAGATCTCTTCAGCCTCAGCTCCAGGCTCCCGAGGCAGCTTCCAGCTCACCCGGACCTGCTCTCAGTCAATCAGGGGAAGGTGTTCCATCCGGACCTTCAATCCCTGCACCTGACGGCCTGGTTCCTGTGCGGCTAGAGTTCCAGGCCTTGGGTCTTTCTGACGAGGTCCTCAATGTAGTTGAGGCGTCCCGTAAGGAGTTGACCAGGAAATGCTATGCCTTCAAATGGAAGAGATTTTCCATTTGGTGTCAGGGCAAGGGCTGGACCCTTCCTCCTGTCCTTTGGCAAGCATCTTGGACTATTTATGGTCCCTTTCTCGTCAAGGGCTTAGGTCGACAACCCTAAGGGTGCACCTGGCAGCCATCTCTGCTTACCGGGCGCGGGCCGGGGAGCAGTCGGTGGCGCAGGAGAAGGTGGTCTGGCGCTTTTTCCAAGGCCTTGATCACATTTCCCCTCCAGTGCGGGAACTTCTACCTTCGTGGAATTTACTGCTGGTACTGGCAAAGCTCATGGGCAAGCCATTCTTACCAATGCACAGGTGTGAACTCTCTCACCTGTCGTGGAAGACCGCCTTCTTGGTGGCTATCACGTCAGCCAGAAGGATGGGAGAACTCCAGGCGCTCTGCATCGAGTCTCCTTACTGGTCTTCCATACAGGGACAAGGTCCTGCGCCCCCACCCGAAATTCCTTCCGAAGGTGGTGTCGGAGTTTCACCTTAACCAGGTGTTGACTCTGCCGGTGTTTTACCCCAATCACACCTCGGAGGCCGAATACAGGCTCCATACTTGGACCCTAGAAGGGCGCTCGCTTATTATAAGGAGCGCACGGCTGAAATTCGGGGAGAGGTTTGCCAGCTGTTTGTCACCCACGCTGAAGCCGCACCTGGCAGACCTGCAGCCAAGCCGATCGATAAACAGGTGGGTCACCTCCTGCATAGATCTCTACTATAAGTTGGCTGGGCATGGAGCCCCAGAGGGATAAGAGCTCATTCTACCTGCCATACTGCTGCATTGGTGGCTGCTTCCAGGGACATCCCTATCCAGGATATCTGCAGGGCTGCTACCTGGAAGTCAGCACACACCTTCATCACCCATTACCACATCGACCTTGAGTCACGCCGGGATGCTGGTTTTGGGGCCTCGGTTCTCCAGTCTCTATTCCCTAAGTAGGGGGTGTGCACCTTGCCTCCCTCCTCCTGGAGAACTGCTAGGAGTCTGCCAGACAGTGTGGATGAACAACATATCCATGTCCCTAGAAATACAGGTTACTCACCTGTAACAGGAGTTCTAGGAATGGTATATGTTGTTCATCCACACGACCCACCCGACCTCCCTGGCTTTGACGCACAACCTGAGCTTCCAACGGGCTAGATCTGGCGTCATGGGGCGGAGCCGAGAGTTTTACCACCCGGGTGGGTGGGAGGAGCCAGCTTGAAGACCTTCCGGCAAGATTTAAAGCGGCAAGGATACCTGCCAGACAGTGTGGATGAACAACATATACCATTCCTAGAACTCCTGTTACAGGTGAGTAACCTGTATTTTTTCCCCTCTGCAAGGGAGAACTATACTTTCGCCTTTGGATTGTCTTTACTTTCTGATCTGTCTTGGGACAGAGCTCCACAGGGGGACCTGGTTTTTCCTACAAACTAAGTATTTCTAAAATGGTACCCCTTTTTCTTTCCCGTTCAGCTCCCCCTTTTCAGTTCATCTCCTTTTTTCACTCCATGCCTGCTACACCTCTCTTTCTTTTAGTTCCCTAATTTGGGATTTTTCTCCAGAGACCGAGAGTTCCAAGAAGGGAATCCTTTTTTGGGATCCTTATTCCTGCTTTGTCCTAAGTGAAGGAGCCATGTTCTTGCTCACTCTCTCATTAAGAGTTGCTTCTCTCTTGAAGTTTCTTTTCTTGGCTTAAAATAACTGAACCGTTTAGAGCACCTTTGAACCCTGGGTTAGCCTTCTAGACCATTGAAATCAGAGGCTTGCTTTTCCATATTACGTTTTGGTCACATGGAACTTGTAATACTTACCCTTTATAGTCCTTCCTTCCTGGGATGTATGGCTAGGGTTGGTGTTGTTTTCCTAGGGCTCATGCTCTCTTCTCGTGTTTCTCAGCTCACAGAAGTACTCCTTTGCTTGCAACCCACTCTTTTGCTGGTCCTTGACTCAGTGACCATGCTCTCTATTGGGAGTCAGCTGCCTCAGAGGGTGTCAGACATGTCTTAGTCAAGGCTGAGAACAAGCAAGCTTTTCTGACACACTCATTCTTCGACTGAGATTTTGGGGTTCTCTCTCTCTCCCTCTCCCCTTCTCTCTCTCTCTCTCTCTCTCTCTCTCTCGTCATCCTTCGCTACTTCTAAAGACCCTCAGCCCAGAATTCTCTTCTCTGGTCAGTTTTTATTCATTTGTTCATTTTATGGCCTAAATCCTTTCCCCTATCCCTTGGGTTCCCTTGCCCCAATCCTTCTATCTTCTTACTCTTTCTTCCTCTCCTAGGTGAACAGAACGGAGGAGGAAAGGGGCCAGCATCGGTTAAAGGCCAGTCTTGGAGCACCATGTCATATGTCTTCTCATGGGTGGCACCATCCCCAATATCGGCTCTCTTCCTCCAAAACTCTTAAAGGCATATGCTTCTGAGGGGTGCTAGTGCCCCCAGCCTAAGACCCACCAGTGATGAATGGTGAAGATATTCTGAAGATCAAGAATTAGGGTGAGTATGTAAGTTTCAGATGTCACTCCCCGTGAGGAGTCAGAATGTCTGTATGACAGCAGTTTTCATTTCTTCTCACTTTTAGTGTTTGAAGCTAGGGTTTGTTATGTTTGTGTCAGTTTTAATGTTTTGTAACAAAATCTTTTGCCAGTTTTCTGTCAGCACTACCGAGCATCAGCAGTCAAAGGCCATAGACTATGGTAGGGAGCTTGAAGAGGGAAGCTGCTCCAGCAACAAGGCCGTGTCCAGTCTACTTTCCCCTTTGGAGAAGGGTTCTGACCACGGGCAGTCCAGTGCTTGGTAGGAAGGACAGTCCCCATGGAATCACTACAAGAAGCAAGCATGATCCCGGTTAGGATCCTAGCACTGCTCAGCCTCGACTTCTTCCTCTTCCCAACAGAAGGGAGGAAACAGCACCGATCAAGGTCACCCTCTGCAGGTCTGCCATGAGATCTACGATCTCTAGGGGACTGGAGACCCTCACTGTCACGTTCAGTGTCACTGGGGGCCTCTGATTCCAGCAAGTCAGAGTCTTGGGCCCAGAGCCCACCTCTGTCTGTAAATGGGCACTCCAGTGGGCAGTTCCACCATCAGCCAGCTCTTATGGAGCAGTGGGTGCAGTGTTGGGCCCATATGCCTCTACCAGTGGATCCAGTCCCTGGCCTTTTGGAGTCAGTGGAACTCAAACCACAGGTGGGGCCGTTGAGCCAGGTAAAGCATGTGGCTCCAGCAACAACCCTGAGAGTTGTGGTGGTGACCATGCCATTGATGTCTACCGTACAGTAGGTGTGGGACCAGCTGCGGTGTCATTCCTGGTCATTTCAGTGCCAGCTGGGTCATCAACACTGGTTCTGGTGCTGAGCCTGGAACTGGGTTCAGGTCCTTTGGTGCCTGGCCTGGTGCCAGATTTAGTTCAGGTTCCAGTGCCACCCTTGGCACTGGCCCCTTGTCCTTCGGGGCCAGTGTCTCCTGTGTTGCCACAGCCATGTTCTGGATTAGCAGACCTGTGACTCACACCCCTATATGACTCCTCTGGACTATGGGGGGATGAGTCCAACTTGCCCTCATCATTTCTGAGGGCAATGATGATGATGACTCCTTCTTCAGCCTAGACACCTCAGAATCAGTTTATGTGACTGTGCCTAAGGGATCTTACTTTCTAGGCTTTACTCAGAAATATGAACTCAGTTTTTAATTTCAAGTCTACAGCCACTGACCAAGGTAAACATCTCTGACTGGAGTGGCTTAATGTTTCCAATATACTAATCAGTCTAGTTTCTGCTGTTCTTCCCACATTTGAAACTCTGTCTGATGTGATCTGGAATAAGCCTGCTGCTGTGGCAGTACCCCTAAAAATAAGCCAGTGTGTGGTTCTCAACCCATGCTGATGCCATTGTTATCCTTGCCGAGAATGCCAGTGCTGTTATTCCCTAAGCGGTCTCTGTGTACCCTGTTAATTGGGAATCACACAAGATTGACACTATCAGTAAGCATGCCTATGCTTCGGCTACCCTGGGCATGAGAATTTCCAGCTCCAGGGGCATTTTTCAAAATACCAGTATACCCTTTGGAACAAACTAAAGTCTCTGGCAGAGCCTCTGCCAGTCTCAGAGGCTAAACATTATATTCTGCTGACTGTCAAGCAAGGTACTGAGTCCATCAGTCACCAGCTTAAAGCCTCGACGGATGCCTTCGATACTGCATCTCACTCTGCTACTGCTGCTGCAGCAGCAATTTGTGCCACGTGGCATTCCTAGCTGCGGACTTCTGGCTTCACCAAAGAAGTCCAACAAAATGTTATGAATGTTTCCTTTGATGGAACTTATCTGTTTGGACAGTGGGTAGAGCAACCTCTTAAGGCATCTAATGAAACTAGAATGACCCTTAAAGGAGAACTGTGCTGAACCTGTAAACCTTTTTCCCCAGTGGCAGCTGTCTTTAAGTACTGGTTTCATCTCTTTTACTGTTCCCTCTATGCAGGCATTTCAGTAAACACAGTAGGTGTTTTTGATTTACAAGCTGATGTTAAATGCCATTTTGGAACTGTATGATGTACTTTATCTCCCTCTCAGCCACATAGTTCTATAATAGAACATAATGCATTGTGCTGACAATGGAAGAGCTGAGCAAGGAACATAAATGACATCACACAGTTCTAAAATGGTAGTTAACACTTGTGTGTGAATCAAAAACACATACCAGGACAACTAACAACCTGTAGAGATTTGACAGTAACAGCATTTAAACCAGTATTTAAAAATTGGCTTTTATAGGGGGGAAAATTACTTACAGGTTCAGCGCAGTTCTGCTTTAAAACTTCCAGGCTGGCTCCTTTTCATTCTCAGAAGGGCAAGGGATGTAGCTTTCATAATAAACAGTCCTTTTGCGGCAAGGACAGGTGAGCCCAAAACAAATCTGAGCCTCCACAGCTTCAGAAAAAGGCACAGCCAAAGGCACAGGCACTGATAGTACGTCGTGCCACCATCTGAAGCTCCTACTCCCATCCTGCCTCAACTGCCCAGGGAAGACCTCTCCTCCTCTGTGGGAGGGGCAGCTGACCCAGCTGTACTGTCAGTGGAAATCCATTACGAGGGACAAGGGGGTCCTCAGGATCATCCGATAGAGATACTGCCTGGATTGAACAGAAATCTCTCTGGACTAACCAGGAAGGCAGTCCCTTTTATCAGCTCATATGTAAGAGGTTTTGGCACATGAGACTGTAGGCCTTCTAAACAACAGGATCGTGGAAGTAGTGCCAGAGTCAGAATGGAACATAGGGTTCTACTCCCGCTTCTACCCAGTTGCAAAGAAATCAGGGGGCATGCACACCATTCTCGATCTCAGAAATCTGAACAAATTCATGGATCAAGAAAAATTCTAAATGATTTCTCCGAGTTCTCTGCTACCCTACCTGAAACTTCAGGACTCATTAGCATCCCTGGATATGCAGGATAGATACCAGCACACACTGGTGCACCCCGACCACCACAGATACATCTCTTTCATTGTAGTGGGATAGCATTACCAGTTCAGAATCCTGCCCTTTGGGCTTTTCCACAGCACCACGTCTTTACAAAGGGCTTTACAGTACTCGACACACACCTACAAAAGTTAGGACTCCAAGTCTTTCCATACCTGGATGACTGGCTGATTGCTGGTTTCTTCAAGCAGGAGATGGAACAGGCACTTACCACTGCCTCTCAGTTCCTCAATATTATGGGGGATCTGCTGAATCTCAGAAAGTCTCAGCTACAACCGTCACAGCAGCTGCTGTTTATAGGAGCGCTTCTAGATATGACCAAAGCTTGTGCCTTTCTTCCAGAGAGCAAGCTGCAGCAAATTATGCAGATAGCATGCTACATCATGGAGCGCAAGACTGTACAGGCTCACTTCATGCAGTGCACTCTGGGCCGATGGCTTCAACAGTGTTCACAGTGCCCCTGGCACAGTGGCAGATGAGGATGACTCAGTGGATGCTCAATGCAGTGGTCAGAAGCCTTGCATCCTCAGACTTATCCCATTCAGGTGACCAAGCCACTGGTTCAGTCACTAACATGATGGTCGGTGGAGGACAGTCTCCTCCAAGGCTTCCCCTTCTCCCACCCAAAGCCTCAGGTAACTTTCACCATGGATGCCTCATCGTTGGGGTGGAGGGGGCTCACTGTCAGTGCTGTCATTGAGGCACAGGTCAGGAAGCATAGGAAAACCAGGAGCAGTTGTAGAATTCGCCAAAAATTTATTTATTTACACTAGCAGTATCATAAAGTAAACTTGTTCAGTATAACTATGTACGGGGGAGAAATTAATTAGTTTTTTCTTTCAGTCTCTGTGTCCTTTTTCTTCTAAATCTTTCTTGCAGGTACAGCTTAGCTCTTATAAGTCCTTTCATACCACATCCTTAGCAAGCATCCTGTTTCTGTAAATATCAGGCAGGAGCTGCTAGAACACAGTGTGCTTCTTGAGGTGAGGCCCCCTTTTGCACAGCTTTTGCAAAAGGTTGGAAGACTTGCACTGAAGTAACCTCTAGAGTTTACAATAGCTTTCTGCAATTATCTCAAAATATAATTATATGTATTTTAACAGTAACATTATACATTTTCTAAACAAAAGTGATCCCATTATCAGTTACATTTCCATACAATGATTTGCATATATTTTTATACTAGCAGCTATTCAAGGGAGGAAAAACAGACAGCATGGGAAAAGTGAGAGATAGTGAGAGGCAAAGAACTGCGAGATTGTCAGGATGATCAAAACCGAAGTCTCACAGGAAGATTTGGTTGTGCAACCAGACAGAGAAAAAACAGAAAAGGAAAGAATAGATCCTTGCATTTTAAACACTTGGGTATCTAACAGCTAGGACAGGGTCCTATTCCACCCTGTCACAAGAGCCTCCAAACACAAGGTGTCTAGGACCCATCAGAGACTCATCTCCACATCAGTGCATGGTAGATGCAAGATGTTGTGTATAGTCTGAGAGCCCTAGTGGACCTAGTCAGCTACAAAACAGTCCTCCTCCAGACAGATAACAAGTCTGTCATACAGTGTACTACATAAACAAACAGGGAGGAGCATACTTTTACCTTCTCTGCAAGGAGGTGATGAGAGTGGTCACTAGCTCCAGATATCGTGAGATTGCTGTTCAACAAGGTGGGTGCCCCAGATGTGGACATTTTATCATCCCCACTCAGTGCCAAACTGCCTTGATTCTGCTTCAGAAATCCAGGACATGGCATTTTCTGAAAGGTTAAATTCAGACTGCAGTGGCAAAATCTGTTTCTGTATGCCAGGGTGATCTGACAAGGTCTCCCTGCCATGAACCCAAGCTGCTTACTATCCTGGAGCCCCTTTCTCTCCAGGTTGTCCACTGGGTCCTCTTTGACTGGTGTCTCCATCAGTTTACCTACAATGGAGGTAATACTGACGGGCCTGAAATGTCCAGGTTCTTCCCTGGTCCTTCCTTTGTGAAGCAGCACCATGTCTGCAATCCCCCAATCTCTCAGAACCACCCCTGACTGTAGTGAGCTACTGAATAGCTCTGCCAGGGTTCAGCCATTTCTAATGCCAATTCCCTGAGCACCCTAGGATGCATCTCATCTGGCCCTGGAGCTTTGTCTATTTTCAGGGCTGCAAGCCCTTTTCTAACACTTTTTATGTAATTACGACCTGCCTCATATCTGGGATCCCCTTGAAGCAGCCTTTATTCTGTTTTCCGACAGAAGCCCACTATTCTCCACTATGAATATTGAGCAGAAGTAGTTGTTTATAATGCATTCTGCTTAAAGATGAGCCAGTCCAAATCATTTCACGGGCATTTGCATATGCTTCCCATGCTGCTCTGCATTACTGGGGTATGTTTATTTATTTATTTATTTATTTTGTTTATTTGGAATTCGGAAACACCTTTGAGTCAATAGACTCATTTACAAAGGATTCACGTCACAGAGATAAGAATACAGACTGATAATACTAACAATAGATCAGTGAGTAAACGTTCAAGTAAATGCAGTTTGTGTTTTCTTTAAAATATGGCTGTATGGCCAATACCCTCTGGGGTAAACCATGCCTCAGTGCATTTGGTCTGGAGTTCTTTTGCAGTTATTTAGAATGGCTTCCTTCTGCTCTTCCTTGTCTACTACCCTGTTCTCCTCTATTAGACTAACAATGCTCCTTCTCATCTTCTTTTTCCCTTATGTACCTAAAGAACTCTTTTCCCCTCCCTTGATCTCCTCCGCAGTATGCTACTCTTTGTCTGCTTTTGCATCCCTGATTACCATCTGGGCCTCCTTCATCTTTACCTAATATTTGCTCCACTCCTGCATGGGATAGACATAAGGGAATCCTGGAGGTCATGGGTAAGGGGCAACAGACTTCTAGAAAAACATAAAGGGAACTTATAAGCTCAAATGGGCAGACTGGGTGGGCCATAGGCCCTTATCTGCCGACAGTGTCTATGTATCTATGTATATCTATGTATCCTCTTCTTCCTGTTTCTGCTTGTAGCCATTGAAGGCCTTTTTTACCCTCACCTCCTCCCTGACCTTCTTAGAGAACCAGATTGGCCTCTTGTGCCTATTCCCCTTGGTGACTGTTCTCAAGCATTGTTTGATTGCTTTGACAATGGTCCCTTTAATTTTAACCCACCTCTCCTGAACCCCTGATTTTGTCTACCCAGCTAACTTGACCTTGACTAATTCCACCATCTGATCAAAGTCTGCACATTTGAAATCTACAGCCACAGCTTTTGATGGGGGTATACTGATAACCAGGGCCAGTTCAAACCATATAATGTTATGGTCATTGGACCCCAGTGGTTCTTCAACCTGCATGACAAGCTGTCTTATATGTTCCCTGACCAGCTACACCAGCAGGCAGTTCTACGACATATCTAGCACATCCTGACTTCTGGTGCTCTTAGCTGCTAGAATATCCCAACCTAAGTGGTAGACTGAGATCCCCCACAACCACTACCCCCCCTGTTGCGTTCCCATTTTCACTTTCTGCCTTTAGTTCTCTAACCCCCTCATCTCCCTGTCATCTATAGACCACCACCATCAGCAAATTCTTTCCCAATGCTGTCATGAGCTGTACCTACAATGATTCTGTCTTCCTATTTCCTTCCCAGATGGACCCGTCCTCTACTGCCTCTGCCTTCTTTGACATAAAGGGCTACCCCACCTCCTTTTCCCTTACCTCTGCACTCTTCCATACATGGTATACCCTGGTATTACCTGTCCCAGTCATTATTTCTTGTGGACCATGTTTGCCTATAAGGTCTAGTTCTGCATCTGCCACCATCGCCAGGAGCTCACTGATTTTTGTTTCCCAGCTCCTGGCATTAAGGTGGACTGCCTTCCAGCTTGTGCCAAAAATTTTATTTTATTTATTTATTAAATGTTTTACCAGAAAGAACATATTGAGCAGCAAGTGTTCATTTCCAGATGCGTCCTGGGGAAGGGGAACAGATTGGGATAAATCGGGCAACTACATAAACAGAATCACAAAAAATACAAAATTGTAGTAGAAGCAAGCAGTAAGTGGTATAAATACACAAAAACATATGGAACAGAAGCCTCAAAAACTGCAAAATAACATAAACTACATATAAGAGTATACAATATAATGCAGAGATTGTCGTAATTTTACATTTTGCATATTTACAGGCAATACTGTAGTTAGATCACCCTGCAGGAGAAAGGCCAGACAATGCATAAGGTGGAGGAGGGAGGTTGGAGTGTTAGAAACAGGTGCAGGGGTGTAGAAATGTTTTTTCATGAAAGAATTGCAAACCTGAGGGGATGGGGCAAAACGAATGTAGTGTGGTAGGGAATTCCACAGATTTGGAAACCTGTAGGAAAAGGCAGCCTGACCAGCTGATGAGGTCCGACTGGGAACAGATAGGGTGAAAGGGTCAGAGTTTCTGAGTGAATACAGGGGAGACGGAAGGGTGGTGCGGGATGAGGATAGGTAGGAGGGGAGGGGAAGGACTGGGACCAGAATTTGGCCATGAAACTGGCACAATGAGTACTCTGTCCATCCTCTAAGGAGGGGAGAGATAGAGACAGGTATAGGGTACAGTGGTGAGTACAGGGGAAGGGGAAGTCAAGGTTGAAGTGGCAGAAGAAGTGTAAGAGTGTGTCCAGTCTGGTTAAGGTTAATAATAATAATAATAATAATAATAATAAAATATACTATAATGTATGGGGTTGAGTGCATAATGAGAAATTAATGCCCACCTCAGGTGAGGGATGCTGCACAAACCCTGAGGGCAAAACCCGAGGGGTTTATAAAAGCATCCCACACTGAGGGTGGGCATGAACTTCTCATTTATGCACCAACCCCATACATTGTCATATGTAGTTGCTGGCTTGTCTTTTTTCACCGTATAAAGAAAGAAAGATTTCGTGACAGATATTGCCAGGAATTTTTTTTTTTTTTATTAAACAGCAATTTTTGAACTTTATTTGTGAACTCTGAACTAATAAAGGTGAAAAAGTTCACACTGTGACAGTAACAGCACAATTTTTTCAAGAAAAACTTTGCTGTTAATACAGAATGTGTGTTTTTTTTACCTTTTAATTTTACTTGACTTGAAACTGAAATGGGAACTCAGAACTTGAAAATGCAGCTGAACTGTGTGTGAACTTTTCCCTTTCTTCTATGTATTCTAGCTGAAATCTCCATGACATTTTGGTAAGTACTGTAGGTTTTTAAGTCCTGAGAAGTGGCTTTTTGTTGTGAAAAAAATGCGGTTTTGTGCCTGTTCATAGTAGTACCACGAGGGCGTCCTGAAAGGATTTTATGAGGGAAGTTTTCCTTTATGGTGTGCGCTGAAGTGCAGTGTGAGGTAGGAGAAGGAGCAGGTGTCGGATGCTCGCCGTTATAACCCATGGGTTATAACGGCAAATTATAACCTGCTCCTTCTATGGGAGAAAAGATAAGTCAGTTATTACTAATATGTAATTACTGGTTAGCTCTTTTTTCCATAGGGAAACGTGGTTATAATTCACCATTATAACCTGCAGAGTATAATAGTAAACATGTGCTGAGTTTCCCTCATTCCACGCATGCTCTAGCTGCCGTTCTTTCCTCCCTCTGCACCATTCCTTAGTGCTGGACACTTCACTGCTATTTACATTCAGCGGTAAGTTAATTCAAACAAAAAAACTTTATTTGGCTCTTTCTGCTATAACACTTAAGCTTTAAAAAAAAAAGGGAAACATTTTGTTTTACCAGACGATTCCGACTGCGGACTGCACTGAAACACGACCGGACCGTGGCTCCACAGGGATGTGTGTTTATTTTATATAATAACCAGCTTTCCTTTTTTCCAATATGGAAACCGTTGTGTAATTTGCTGTTATAAAGGAGTGTTTATAATGGCAAACACGCATATGGTTTCCCTTGCTGTGGACATCCTCACGGAGCAGCGCCACCACTCAAGACCACTGACCACTTCCATCTTTCCCAAAACAGCGCCGCCACCACCAGAAGAACTCGGCGGTAAGTTCTTTTTTCCCCCTTATACAGTGAAAACCTCACAAACCAGGACAAAAACAAAATGTTTTAAAATACGCCTATTCAAATCGGCACCTGGGAAGCCACAGGGCGGATGCACCGGAAGCTTTTTATTTTATATAATTGCTGAGGTGAACAAGGTAAACCCAGCAATTATATGAAATAAAATATGGGTCAGATGTGTATCAAACTCGATTTATACACACACCTTTGTTATGTGGATGAGCTACAAACCCCCTCGAAATACCGGGTTTATAGCATCCACAACTCGGTGTGTAAAATCTCGCTACAATAATTTGACCTATACTTTATTCTCTATATAATTGCTGTTTTGAAACAATGCTCCCCAAGCGATTATATAAAATAAAACATGGGATGGTGTGTTTAACTCGAGATTTTACACACACCCCTGAGGTGTTGTATACTACATAAACCCTGAGAGTGAAGGGTTTGTGTAGCATCCAACACCTCAGGTGTGTGTAAAATCTTGTTAAACACACCACCTCATGTATTAGTCTATATATAATAGCATAATAATAGCACTGCCCTGTCCCCCATACAATATACACTGCCATCACCAGATCAGCCTTGTTGGGTCGTGCCTGAAAATAGGTATTTCTATGTCTAGTGCACTTACCTAGTTATTAAAAACAAAATAAATAAATAAGTCAACTCTTGTTCACTTTCATTAAAAAAAAGGATGCAAATTTAAATTTACCAGCTTCATCATTACATTCTACAGAGAGTGTGCTATCATACAGTGTTTTTTTTTAAACAAGAGACAACTTGATGCCTGTTGGAGTTGTTATCGTCCTTTTCATACGAATTGCTGCTTTACATTATCGATGTACACAGTAACAGTAACTTTTGTATGTGTGATAAGGTGCTTCTGATGAGTATAAGAGGGTTCTTTGCGACAGTTGAGAGGAATGCACATATTAATTCTCCTTTTAACCATGTAAAATGCTGTATTTTATAAAAAAAAGTGCAGGGCTCCTAGATTTTGATGAACCCTCTTCCCATCCCTCTTAAGACTATTATAACAAACTCTTGCCAGAGCCAATACAGCTGTGGCGAGCTGCCAGATGACCAAAGTTACACGTGTGAGTAGAATATTTTGAATGACCGGGTGTAACTTGGCCATGTTTTGGAGTTGTTTCACCAGATTTTCAACATGGCCTTTTTGGGACCCCACCTCATGAAGACTGCTACTGTCATTTCATTCACTTGTCCCGAAAGGTGATTTCACAGAGTGACCATGCCATGCCGTTCTGTGCCACAGGTGTGAAAACACATTTTGGGCAGGATGTGAAAATGACCACTGTGCTTTTAATAAGGAGGTGTGCAAAAATTGCAATGTTGAAAATCTGGAGTGAAAATATTAAAAATTGGTGAAGTTAGGAGCATGTGTAGAAACTGAGCAATGCACGCTTGTAACACAATCATTTTTCAGAACTGTTTCACCAAATTTGCAACATGGGCTTTTTGGAACCCCATCTCATGGACAGTGGCACTGTCGTTTCATTAATCAGTCCCAGAAAGTGATTCCATGTAGTGACCGTGAAATCACCTTTCAGGACCAAGTAACAAAATGACAGTGACAGTGTTCATGAGGTGGGGTCCCAGGAGCCCCATGCTGAAAATTTGGGCCCAAAATTCCTAAGAATGGCTGAGATAGCAACCTAAGTTGAAACCCCCATTGACTGCCATTATACGGTGCTGGGGTGACGACAAGGGACCATTGTCTTTTCTACAGGTAAAAAAAAAACAATTTTGGGGATGATTTTCTTTATTTACAGGGAAAAAACATAAATTTGGGCACACTGGGGTGACTTCCAGTGTGCCACATGAATTTGGGGGCATGATGCCAACACGGGGACTGGGCACCCCAATGTCAGTGCGGTGGGAAAAAATGAAAAACATTTATTTAGGCACACTGGGGTGGTGTGGTATTGCGCATGCATAGTTGCGGTGAATGGCTTTCTGCCATTCACAAGATGGCAGTGCCAGCAGAACTGCACATGCAGGCAAGGCACGCATGCATAGTTCTTATCCCAGAATATGGAAGTAACAGCCGAAATAGTGCAACTGTTACTCCGCAGCAGTCGATCATGGCGGAATGTTACAAGCTCCATTGGACTTTCGGAAAGAAACTTCCAAAAGTCCAACGGAAGGTGCAACGATTGGCATTGTAGGAGCAACAGATCATTCCCAAAAGGGCTGTAGGCTCCGCCCACAGCCATAAAAATGTAGAGATGTAATGTCCATAGAGGTGCATGAGTGGTCATGTCTGGGTTTGGAAAATAGCCTGCACATTTAATTGGATGTTTCCTTCTCCTGCTTGACTCTGTAAATATGGATGTGAGGGCCTAATGCCACATTCATATGCTGCCTTACCCTTTAAAATACTGGAATTGTACTGATGTTCTGGATGTACAGCTGCTAGGTACCCAGAGCGACAAACAGAGTGTGAAAAAGGGCTCATAAAAATGAAACTCTTTGAACACTGGTCTGCTCTCTGCATTACAGAATTGTTTTTCCCTGTAATACATTTTTTTCATCTGACTGAAATTACTGCCTTTCTCTGTAGTGTCAGCAGAAATCTCATTAAAATTCTGTTCTGATCCAGTCTTTTTTCCTTTATCATTGACTTCTCATTTAGAGCTGTTCATTGTCTGTATTGTTTACAGTGTCTCTTGGAAGGTTTGGCAGTCAGTGATAGCTCCAGTACTCAGGATATGGTGTTTGGTCATTTGGGCTACAATAATTTAACAGGCCGCTAGTCCAAAGTGTTATTCTCTGTGAAGTTTGGCAACAGAACCTGCACTTGACTGTTGCTTGCTGTAACCAATGTTATTATCTTGTATTTCCTGCCAGAAACTATTTCATTTTGTCTCTGGTTTAAAAAGATTAATTGAAAGCCATAATTATTAAACAGTGCTGTGCGTGTGAGCTCTTTTGCAATACCATGACCAGAAATTAACTAAAAAATAGTAAAAAGGTAAAAAAAAGATTTTTATACAGTATACAGAGGTAACTACCATCTCTTTTTCAGTGGTATGACAACTACTTATTGCATTTTGGCACCCTGACCTTTACTATCTGAAATGTGATATATAAAACAATTATTATTTATTAGTTTAAAAAATTAGCTGTTCACAAGAGAACTAACAGTCTGGGTACACAGATTGTATTTTGTCAAAACTCGTCATGTTCTTTGTGATGAAGTGTACTAAAAGCAAAGTGCAAAGGCAATTTGGACTGCAGTGTTTATGAAGCTAGAGCAGCTCCTTCATGTATTCAGATTTCATTGAAGTAGCAACGAAAGAATGCAAGTAGCAGTATTGGCATCAGGGACCACTGAATGATTGCGACAGATGTTATCACTTGTTGGTGCACAAGTAATGGCACAATAAGGGGGGGGAGACTGGTTGTAAAGGGAACATAAACAGTGTTATTTACATTTTTTATATCATTGTAAATGTTGACATGTGTGAAACCTGTTTTATTTCCCTCGGCCCAGATATTCAAAAGGGTTGCGCATGGCGCAGCAGTGTTTCAAAAGGGGAAAGTGCACGGCACAAATCCCGATGCACCGGAGCACATCAGTAATGTATGCAGGCGCAGGTGGGGGTGTGTGCCCATGCATACTCTGCACAGCCCGATATTCAGCCTGGGATGTACGGAACCATGCATGCACAACCCCTACCTGCGCCAGCACAAAGTTGATCCAAAAAAAAAAAGGAGCAAGGGCTAGCCACCCACAGGTGAGCTGCTGCATTGCAGGACACAAAACGGTAGCTGCCACCTGTGGGTGACCACCCGAGCTTCGGCTGCACCTCTGTGGTGGCGCCCCCCCATGCCCGATTGCGGGCATCAGTAAAGAAAGGATTAATCCTAAATCCCTGGTGGTCCAGTGGACCGCTGCCCACCCGATCGCGGGCTTCAGTGTGAATAAAATGATAACTCCTATATCCCTGGTGGTCCAGTGGATTGCTGCCCGCCTAATCACGGGCTAAGTTAAAAAGAAACCTCTATCCCTGGTGGTCCAGTGGACCTGTCTGCCCGATCGCGGGCTGAAGTAAAACTAAAAGAAAACTATTATCCCTGGTGGTCCAGTGGACCCCCCTCCCCACCCGCCCACTGATACCACCGCCTCACTCCCCGGTCAGCGGTGGGCAGCAGCACCCACCCGCCTGCCGCCCATTGACCGTCGGTAGGGCTGTATGCATTGGATCCATTCACATATATGGAATGTGTAGTATGGTATGGGCTGTACACCCATTGGCTCATGCTGTGGACCAATGGGCATACAGCCCAACCGACAGTGTCATTCGGCGGGCGGTGGGGCGGCAGGCGGGTGGGGTGCTGCCGCCTGCTGCTGACCGGGGGGGAGCAGGGAGGTAGAGATTAGTAGGGAGGGGGGTCCACTGAACCACCAGGGATAATAGCTTTCTCTTATTTTTAATTCAGCCCGCGATCGGGCAGACAGGTCCACTGGACCACCAGGGATAATAGGTTTCTTTTAGTTTACCTTCAGCCCGTGATCGGGCAGACAGGTCCACTGGACCACCAGGGATAATAGCTTTCTCTTATTTTTAATTCAGCCCACGATCAGGTGGACAGGTCCACTGGACCACCAGGGATAATAGTTTTCTCTTATTTTTACTTCAGCCTGTGATCGGGCAGACAGGTCCACTGGACCACCAGGGATAATAGCTTTCTCTTAATTTTACTTCAGCCCGCGATCGGGCGGACAGGTCCACTGGACCACCAGGGATAATAGTTTACTTCTTATTTTTACTTCAGCCCGAGATCGGGTGGACACGTCCACTGGACCACCAGGGATATAGGTTTCTTTTTTAACTTAGCCCGCGATCGGGTGGGCAGCAGTCCACTGGACCACCAGGGATATAGGTTACTCTTTTAACTTAGCCCACGATCGGGCAGGCTGCGGTTCACTGGACCACCAGGGATATAGGATTAATCTTTGTTTACTCAAACCCATGATCGGGCTGAGTGGCACATTGCTGCGCTGCAGGGGGCGTCGGTCCCCGACGGCTGCTGCCTGGCAGGGCGCCAGGTGCAAGTCGTCGGGGATCAGCGCACCTGCATGTAAATGGGGCCATAATGATATGCAAATGATCCCATGTGTGTCTTACATACATTATGGCTCCATTTGCATGTCAACTTTTGAATATCGCTGTTGCTGCGCCTTGCGCAATGGAACTTGCGCTCGCAGATCTTCATGCTCCACTCTGGCCACTGGTGCTGGCACAGTGCCACTGCGCCATGTGCACTGCCGGTGGCTAGGGTGCGATATTCAATGCTGCTGAGCCATGGCGCAGCTTCGTTGAATATCGCCCAGTCCACGCCCCTGCACTGCCAAGTTGAGCTGTGCCCAGGCTTGCGCCACAGCCTGGCGCAGTTTGAATATCTGGGCCCTAGTGTATACAGACTGAGCCACTGACATGGCTATGAAAGACTAGTAGTTCCAGAAACCACAGAAACCAGTGACATCATTTGAGCTGAAGACTACAATAAAGTGGAACACAGTGGCATAAGGTCAGTCGATGTCACCGTGTTCTGCTTTGTTGTAGTCTTCAGCTCAAGTGATGTCACGGGATTCTGGAACTGCGATAAAAGGCTACATTACTATGAGGCTTTAAATAAGGAAAAAATAGGTCTATTTCAAGACAAAAAATACAAAGCAATACACTGGAGTGATAAAACAGACTTCACACATGGCCAAATTTACAATTATATTGAAAAATGTAAACAATATTGTATATGTTCCCTTTAAAGATTAGGAAGACAGAATAATGATTCATTTATATAGCACTTTTCATACACATGTATCCCAAAGCACTTTACAAGCAATGAGAGACTGTTAGTGAAGTGACACTAGGGGTGAGATATTCAGAACTGCGCTAGGCAGGGGTACAAGCGGGGCGTAGCACAACTGGGATGCGCCAGGGCGGTGCCTGGGCGATATTTAATGGTGCTGTACCATGGCTGTGCACCACTGACTATGGCACCATGGCCACCCACATTGCGCATGGCACAGTGGCACTGCACTAGCGCAAGTGGCCAGAGAGGAGCAGGGGTATGCGCTAGCGCAAGTGCCGTTGCGCTAGGCACAGTGACCCGTTATTCAGCGGTGGACATGCAAATGGGGCCATAATGTATGCAAGGTGCAAATGGGCTATTTGCATGTCATTATGGCTCCATTTGCATGCAGGTGTGCTGATCCCCTGCGACTTGCACCTGGCGCTCTGCCAGGCTGCAGCTGTCAGGGACCGACGCCCCCTGCCCCTCACTGGCAACGCACCCCATTGCCTGAACACGGGTTGTAAATTAATTTGAACTCCCTGGTGGTCCAGTGGACCTAACTCTATGCCCGATCGCGGGTTGTAAAATAAATCAAACTCCTTGGTGGTCCAGTGGTACCCGTACCCCCCTCCCACACATACCCACCACCTTGCTTCTTCCCGGTCAGAGGTGGGCAGCACCCCCCCCGCAAGCTGCCCAGCTGCCCGCCGACTGACAGCGCATAGCACGGGTTGCACGCCCATTGGTCCACAGCGTGGGACAATTTGCGTGCAGACCGTACTGTACTACACAGTCCCGATATGTGAATGGTTCCATGCCATGCGCAACCCCTTTTAATATCCGGCCACCCTAAGTGTGTAGTGCCAGCTATTTAGCACATCAGTACCCACGCATAAAACATAAAAAGAGAGACATCAACAGAAAGGTAACAGGTGTGTCAGTGAATATAAAAATGGAATGCTGCAGTGCTTTCCTTTACCTTTAAGTACTGTTGCTCAATTGAAAACACATCAGAAGGGTTTAGGGGATATGTAACTTTCAGTTTTCTGATTTGTGGCTCATGATGCTATGAAGGCAGTACACAGTTTGGGACTGCTCTTGTACTGTAATGTGGCTTTTGGAACTGAGGTCTCAGCTGTGGTCAGAGCTGTTTTTACCATCTCTGCTGTATTAAGTGGTGTGCCACATTTCCACATGCTAATGTGACACACTTAGTTTCTGGCCCACATAAAGGCTAGACCTTTGTACAAACTCACCTTTAGATGAGGTCTTGCTTGTTGTTCCTCCATCCTGTTTATTTGTAGCAGAGGGTCATGCATTTACTGTAGACATCCTTCACTGGAATGTTGCCTTCTATTTCTCTCTATTCCAATGATGAAGTGAAATTTGGAAACATTACTTTAAAAAAATGGGACCCTATTCAAGGTAGCGGTATTCTGACTTATTGCTGTTTGTATTTATTGATCTATTTGTAGGTAAAGTGGTGTGTGTGTGTGTGTGTGTACAATGCCTGCAAGAGCATGATACAAACAATAGATGATGATTGTGATAAGTATTTAGGAGAAAGGCACTGTGGAACTATGATTGTGATTATCTGGAAAGAATTTATAGTGGGATTCTGACACTGGATAGATTTGACAATAAATTGTAATTGGAATCCAGAGTTTTATTCTGTCTACATTAAGTTCGTTAAAAAAATATAGTTTTTCAGGAATCATGCTATAATGTAAAGAGGGAACATAATAAGAAACCTTCCTAAGCTAATGTAGAGACATAATTACATTTGTGTTCATATTTATTGCTGATTCTATCTCATGGTAAGGAATTAATTGTCCAATATACTGTAATTAAATTATGCTTTTATTTTAGGCAGGGCTGAGGACACTCCATGACATCGGACCTGAGATTCGTCGTGCTATTTCATGCGACTTACTGGATGAGGACATTGACGAGAACAACCAAGATGAAGATGAGGACATATTTAGGGTAATATAAAAAGCATAGACTATATTATTGGTACTGATGTAAGTTTTCTCACAGGAAAGACCATTGATCCATAGAGCCCCACTTTGTGGTCCTTGGTTGGCAGACACATGTGCTCATCGGGAACTTTAGAACTTGAGTGACTCTGGTGTCCAGGTGCATTTGTGACTCAAGAGCAGCCACTTAATGATTGCAACTGATTTGATAAATATACCACTGAGTGAGAATGCTAATGCCAAGTGGGAGAGCTTCAGGGAGAACATAAAGGAGGCAGTAACTAGATGTGTCCTCCTGTGCAACAGTGTAGAAGGGCTAGGTAGAGGCTTTCATGGTTGCCCAAATAAATTCAGAGGAAGTTAAAGGATAACAAAGTGTATATGATTAGTGGAAGGATTCTGGTGTCATGATTCCCTGGGGCCTACAGTGACAGTATAGGCAGGGACAAATGGGCAGACTAGGTAGGTCAAACAGTCCTGATCTACCATCAGATTCAATGTTTTTATGAAATTAGAGTACAGGGTATTATAGAAGGCATGCAGGGCTATGATTACCAAGGCCAGAGCTTGTCTAGAAGATAAGATTTTGCAGAAGATCAAGGGGAATAAGAAATCCTTTTTTCAGTAGAACTGGAGTCAAGAACAAGGTTAATTTGCTGATCACTGGGGAGGGGTGAAACCACTGAGAGAGGAAGAGGGTGTAGCAGAGACTTTGAATTACTAATCTGTGTTAGTTTCAGCTTGGAAGCCAGGGGGCGTGGCCAACTGGGTGTGAAAGTTATGAGAGTGGTGCAAGACAGAAAAAATGCAGATCTTCCAAGAATCTATCTTCTCCATTCAGTCCCACTTATGTGTCTAAGCTGGAGGCATTAGGAACCAGCAGAAACAAAGTCTCTTGTAGCCTAGGAGGTGACCGATGTTGGTGCCAGCACTGCACACAAGGCAGACATAGTCATATCGCATTCATGGATTAGTCAGTAACCGATACTGGTCCCCTCCCTTCCCCAGTTCTGTTTTGCCTGCCATCAAGTGGGCACCATGGGGGCATCTACAGTTGCCGAAACTGTCACAGCCTTACTCACTTCACCGCTGCTTTCATTTGATGCCAGATTCACTCCAGCATCATGTTTTTACCAGTTTCCATTTCCCCTTTACATTTAGTTCAGCGCCAAACCCCTTTTCTTCCTGTTGTTTGGATTTTATTTTATCCATCGTCATATTGAGTCCTTCAGTGTGAAAGAAGAAGTCTAAGAAGAAAGACAGGGGCAGCACCCACATGCATCAGTGCTTCTGTGAGGGTCTGATTGCTGTCAAGGACCAGCCTTGACAAATGTTGGACCTGCCTTTACACTGACCATGACAGGGATAGGTGTGACGCCTGCCTCTCCATGAACTACCACATCCTTGAGCTCTGTGCAATGAGGTGGAGTCACAACCCCCACTTTCAGAGGCAGACATCACACAAGGTATGACAAGGTAAGGTGCCTGGGCTATTTTCCTGAGCCCCTTCCCATCACCTCTAGTACTGAAGAAGTCCAGGACACTCCCTGTGCTCACCTCACTGAGACTTATGTGGCTGATGGGGGTCTGGTGAAAAGCCAGCTTCCTCCAGGGGGCCAGATGAGCACCCCCATAGTCCATCAGCCCTTTGGAGCAATGGACACCACCAGTGGTGAGGTCGAAGCTATACACTTACTCAACATCAGTGGGCATCTTGGTGTTCCAGCCTGGTGCCACCCTGATTCCTGCTACAAAGTCTGGTACCATTAAGCGGGGCATCACTGACCAAAAGACCATGCCCCCTTCTAGTACTACTTGTGGTGCCAGAAGAGGGAGGGGTTATGGAGCCGACTGTGTCTCAGACCCTGAGGCCATTGTTATCTCTACCCTTAAGCACCCTTGTGGCCTGGGGAGGATGATGACATTAACCTTGGTCCTGGGGAAAGAGCCGGTGATGATGGATAGAGAGATGATGGATAGAGAGGGTAGAGATAACAATGGCCTCCTTAGGAGATCCACGCTACAGCTACTGAAAGTCCCCCACTGTCACACTTCACAGGGACAACGCTCTTTTGCTTATCGAGTGCCACTCTGGTTCAATGGCCTCAGCCCAACCATCTCCTCTGCCCCAACTATTGGTATATTTAAAACTAGGCTCCAGGACTAGCTCACTACCAACAGCTCCTGTGACTGCCCAACTTAACCTTGTTTCTCCACTTCCCTTTCTGCTCTAGTTGTCCCCCACTGGATTCTACCCTCACATCTTGGTATACCCAATGCTGCACTTTTCACCCTCTTGCCACCCTTCCTACATTCCTTCTCCCCTACCCTCTTCCCTCTCCCTATGACTCTGGCACTTCTTATCTGTTGTCTATTTTCTCTGACAAATGCCGCTGGCTGCCTTGTTACAATGCTACCCTTGAACTGTATTAATCTGTACTCTGTTTGCAATGTCCACATTGTTGTAATGCCTGTCTTGGTGTTCCCCATAATTTGTATTTCTCTGACGTGGAACCTTTGTAAAAGAGCCATGGCTCAAAGGTATTTGTAATCCTAGACTTGATAAATAAAAAATAAAAAAAAAATAAATAAAAAAATGGAAGCCATCCTAGACCTGATTCTGAGCCCAAATCAGGGCATAGAATGTCACCTGTAGTTGCTTCTTGCACTGGCTCCAGGACAATGCCAGGTCCCCTTCTGGCACCGTTTGCATTGTTGGTTTGGGTTCCAGTGCTGTTCCCAGTACTGGGTCTGGTCCCAGTGCCAGTCATGGTACCAGGTCTGGTTCTGGTGCTACTGGAAGTGCCAGGTCCAGGGTCAACTCTGTGGGTGCCCCAGGTCAGGATGTTTGACTTGGCCTGAGGGGGCGGTGTTAACCCAGGTGAGGGGTTGGGGCATGACCTTTGACCTGCAGTGGGCTCCTTGTCTGATGCTAGTGGCAGCTCCCATGGGGCCCCAGCACTAGCTCAGTACCTAGCTTCTCCTTGGAGCTAGCTGGCCCTGTCATTGGTGGAGACTGGGGACACCCTATGGGCCCTGAATGGCTTGACTTTCCCTACCTGGGGTTCCCCCCAGTGGCACCATCTGGACCAGTCCTCTAAGGTTGATTGGCTCCACACAGGTGTGTTTGTCAGACTCTCCTTCCAGGTGAGGTCCCTGGGCATTCTGGGAGCACTGACAAAGTACCTGGCCTGGTCATCCATGACCTCCTCCTCCTCCTCCTCCCCTCCTCTGCCTCCCTCCCCTGCATTGCCAGGTATTTCAGGTCCTCTGTGGCCCTTGTTGTGGGAACAATTCAGGTCTACAAATGGTGTGTTCCACCAATACAACCTTAAGACAGCTCAGACTCATTTCAGGCCTGAGGGCCTTGTGCTACCATTACCTGAAAACAGTTCCTCCTCTTCTACTTCCTCCTCTGAAAAACAGGATTTTCTTTCACCACTCCTCTGATGTTCAGTACTCCCTGTACCTGATGGAGATACTGCAGGAGCTGAATACAGAGTCATTTGTAGGTTGCAGTACTGCTACCCTGGTGCTGAGATTCCTTGAGGAGTTCAGTAAAGTCACCTTTGTCATCCCTCCTTGACCCAAGTCATTTACAGACACATACAAGAATGTTAAGCTTTTTCTCTTTTCCCCTTTTCCTTCCCCTGGGGACATACACCACAGATACTGTGCTCTGTGGGGGTTCCAAGGTGCTATCCCTTACCGCACCTCAAGGATTCTGGTGCTGCAGACCCCTCTGGGCCTAAGTGCCCAGCGCATGACCCTGACCCTGACCCCAACTCTCCCGAGATTGATGCCTTGGGCAGAAAGGTTTTTGTGGTAACGCACACTGTGATGTAAATTCCTGCACATCAAGCAACTTACAACAAGCACCTGTGGGCAATGTTAAGTCAGCTCTTAGTGTCTATGCCAGATTGCAAGTGAACCTGGCAAGCCATTCACGTTTCCACCCATGGCATGGAGCTGGCAAGACACCAAGTGAGAGCTTTATACAACATCATCGAGGTAGCATCCAGTCTGGTGGGAATAGCAGTCTGCATTCAGCAGACAGTAAGGCTTCACTTCTCCCAGTTGGAACCCCTGGCCTGGCATATGGTACTTAACTTATATTACTGGGGGACTCCTGCCCACAATAGCTACAGCAGATGTGTTTAGACATACCACAGAAAATCTGCACTCATTTCAATGCCATTTCCTGTGATATATCACAATATAAATAGATATTTAATAGGATAAATCTCTGGGGCCTACTGTATCCCTTTATAACAATTTCTTGCTCTAGGTACTGTTAATTGGGGTTTTCACTGGTTTTCTCCTCTGTCCCACTCTAGTCTGTGATATCATCATAGAAAGATGATAGGTGGCATGGGTTTGTCCGGGGGAGGCGGCTCAGTAAACTGAGGAACCTGGGAGTAAGGGAGAACCTGGCGGGGTGGGTCATGAACTGGCTTCAGGACAAAAATGAGAGGGTGATAGTAGGGAAGGGATTGTCGAAGCCAAGGCCTGTGACCATTGGGGTCCCACAGAGCTCAGTACTCGGACCAGTGTTGTTTAACATCTTTATTGGGGACGCAGCAGATGGGATCAAAAGTAAAATCTGTCTATTCGCTAATGACACTAAGCTCTGTGGGAGAGTGGACACAGAGAAGGGGAGACAGGAACTCAAGGAAGACCTGGCTAGGCTTGAGAAGTGGTCAGGCATCTGGCAGTTGTGGTTCAATGCCAGGAAGTGCAAGATCATGTACCTGGGAGCTAAGAACCCAGGGGCTAGGTACCAGTTGGGAGAATACAGGTTTCCAATTCGGAAGAGGAAAAAGATTTAGGGGTAATCATCAAGGGGGACCTGAAGCACACTGCCCAGTGCCAGAAAGCAGCAGCCAAAGCAAACAAAATTATGGGATGCATCACCGGAGGAGTCACCTTCAGTAAAGATGAGGTCATCTTGCCTTTGTACAGATCACTGGTGAGACCACACTTGTAAGTACTGTATGCAGTTCTGGTGCCCTTATCTGAAAAAAGAGGTCAAACTACTGGAGTGGGTTCAGCGTAGGTCGATCAAGATGATCCAGGGCCTAGGAGATGAACCCTATGAGGAGAGGATACATGAACTCAATATGTATGACCTAGAGGAAAGAGGGGGGGGGGGGCCATGACTGAAACCTTCAAATACCTTACTGGAATGAACAAGGTTAAAACAGAGAACATTCTCAAGTTGAAGGAGGAGGGGTCCACTAAGGGGCAAAGTCTGAAATTAGTGGGGGTAAGATTCAAAAGGAAAATGAGGAGGCACTTTTTCACAAAAAGAGTGGTGTCCAAATGGAATGAACTGCCAGAGGAGGTGGTTTCCTTGAAAACAGTAGGCAGCTTTTAAAGAGGATGGGACAGGGTGAAATAAAGAGTCACAACAGAAAGGATGATGGGCAGGAGGGAAAGAGGGTGAGGGATGAAAACTCAATGGGGAAAGGGGTGAGGGGGCAGCTCCAGTAACATCAGCCGAGAGATGCATACTTAAGCAGATGGACTCAATGGACAGAAATGGATTATTTCTGCTGGCATTTTTGTATGTTCGTAAGGATGCTACCTTGACATTTTAGACAAAAAGGAATCTTTGAGGTCCACACCTCAATAGTTTAGCAATTTTAAATCAATTGCTCAAGTTGTATCCTCATTCCCTTTGCTTGAACTTCATTGAATCTAACCATGATCCCAGCATCAGTAGACACAGTGGGATGATGAGGCCCAAGACAATTCAGGGAATTAAGTTTAAACTATTTCTTGATTTTGTCAATTCCTCAGGTAGACCTCTCCAGTTGACTTGACCTCCAGTCAACAAAGGAGGTCCAAAATCAAAATGTAGGCTTCAACAATCCAGAAGATTTTGTCTCCAGTGTCCATCAAGGTTGTCTTCTTGGACGTTAACTTGGGGCCAGCTGCGTGGCATAAGCATGTCAACCCTGTTGAGGGCAGGATTTCACACTGTGAAAAGTCTAATAAGAATAGAATGAGGAAATGTTGATCTATTTTCGTCATGTTAAGGTTCTCTAAGCCAGAGGCCCCCCCCCCAAAGCATTAATGGGAGAGATAACATCAAGAGAGTGAGAGGTTTTAAAATGTAGGTTACTGCCTTTCAGAACAGTCTCCAGCACTTATTTACTTACAGTCCCACCCTCCCCACTCAACCTCCTCAGCAGCTAGAACTACTGCCTTCTTCTGTTTCTCCTCAGGCTGCCTCTAACTAGTCTCATTGAGGGCCGGTTGAGAAGGAAAGAACTGAAAGGGATTCTTATCTGGTACTTATGAATCCCGAGCAATTCCCTAATGAGGAGTTAGAGGACCCAGCAGTGGACTGTGCAGGCCCTTATCTACCAGACCTGATTCAGTTTGTAGAAACGTGCTGAAGTGTGGGGCGTGTGGTGCATTCACAGGGCAGCAACCCCCATAACTCTGCAAGGACTCTTAGTGAATGTACTCCTATGAAAACAAGGCTGCAGAGAACATACACAAAAATAAAGTTTTTTTATTTGGCAATTTTCAGCTTCATGCTTTTAATAATGGCACAACATAACTCCTTGCCCAGCGCTTCGCCTCTCTCTGAGAGGCAAAGCACTGGAGTGAGGAGCATATTGTGCCATTGTTAAGAACTTGAAGCTGAAAATCGCCAAGTAAAAATCTTTATTTTTATTTCTGTCTCTGGAGCCTTGTTTTCATAGGAGTGCCTTCACTAAGAGTCCTTATCTATCAGAGGTCAATCTCCCCACCACACCTAAAGATTCCTCTTTTTCAGTTTTTCTGACAAGATGTCCAGCACTCAGAAGGTCCTCCTTGGTAACAGCACAGGACTCCATATCTAACCTTTGGCAGTCACTGGATGTGTCTACTCATCTGCCTCCCTGCATCCCACAAATCACAGTGAAGACTTGGGAGAGGCTTGCCTCTTTACCTTAGCTTTAAATTAATTTAATAGAAAATGTCTGGTCCCTAGGGACCGTCTTTTCTATATACCAGCCTTCTTTGGAATGTTTGGTTGCAGCAGTAATCAACTGGAAGACAAGGCTGCCAAAGCATTAAAACACCAACCCTCTCTCCTGACAGAGAGTCATTGTCTATAAAAATCAGGTACAGGCCACTGCTATCCTTGGTATGTGCATTACATGGCTATACAACATGAGCTCTAGCTAAATAAATATGCTGGGAAGGGAACTTTTAGATTCTGGTCTGGATTCTACTGAATTTGTTCACCACCAGAACAAATGATATATCAATACCAGTGATGCTTTAACCAGGAAAACAGCAGCAGATATCTTTGGCAGATATCATGTGTAGGGCTGCAAGTTTGGTTCGCTCATGCACTAAAAAAGATCGAACCCCCGGCATTCGCGCTTGTCCACGCATTATAAACATTTAATAGAAAAATGCGAACTTTGGTTGGCCAGTTCGCCCCAGTCAAGCTTTTTTTTTTTTTTTTCCCTATACCTCTGTCACACATGCTCGGTTGTGGCAGCCTCCAGTAACATCATGTGGTGCAGGATATGGAGTGTCAGGAGACTGAGTCCTTGCATGTCAGTCAGCCAATAAGGACTTTAATGATTTGTCCATAATTCGATCTCTCCAGAGTCTCCGCCTCTACCTTGCAGAACTGGGAGCAACAGCAGTGGCTATTGGTGGAGCAAGTCAGAAAACACATGGGTGGGGAAACTGATAACTGAGACTACAACTACACCACGCAGTTTCTTCAGTGTGTGAGGAGAGACAGAGTGAGAGGTGGCGACGAGACAAGAGCACTGAGAGTGAGATTGCTGCTACTGAATCATCATCGTGACAGATAATGTTGTTTCACTGATTTTTTTGCCTTGACTTCAGCTGTAGCCCCCAATACAAAATGTTTGTTTGTATTTTCTCTGTTTTGATGTGGGGTGGATAGGAAAGGAGGAATAGGATACTGGTCAGTTATACTTCTGGAATGGTCCTCGTGCTGTGAGACTAGAGTCAAGAAGTTGAACTATAAAAGACGGGGAAATAAAGAGTTCAACAAATTACCTTTACTCCACCAGTGCCACGAGTTAAGGAGAGCAATTTGCTGTGCTGCTCTCAAGCTCAACTTGGGGGATCAGTTCAATCAAAATCAAATCAGTTCACACAACACAGTTGTAGTTTTAAATCCAGTCTGTGCTAGTGATGAAACTGATGATTTATTTTTCACTTGACTGAAGAATTACAAACCACAGGGAAGGAGAAATTTAAAGCTAGTGTAAACTAAAAAAGTACATAGAAAGGCAGTGTCAGACAGAGTTTTTGACTTGTGTATTTCATTTGCTCTGCTGCTGATTGTTTGTGGATGACATGATCTGGGGGGCCAGTAGTTTAGAAGTCTAGTTTAGTCTAGTCAGTGACAGTGACCTGTTAGGAACAATTAATAATAAATATCATATCAAGTCCAGCTCCCTGCATTTTTTTCAGTACTACTACTATAACTGACCCCATGTAGACACTGACAGCACTGCTGTACTATAGTATACTGCTTGCGTGTTTACTGCTTAAAGTACATGACTCGAGTCAACATAGCCTAAAGTGCTGCCTTTTCCTGTTTTGGGCACATTCTCCCTGTGTCGTACTACTTAAAGTACTCAACTCGACGCAGCAAGCAGTGCTGTATTTACCTGTTAGGGAGAAAATATCTTTGTGTCTTACCAATTAGGCCCTGTCCACACTATGCCTCTGTAACGTTACAGAGGGTGTAAAACATTACCATAACAGGTCGCGTTTACACCTGTGACATTACAGAAGGCCAGTTCACAACCGTTACAGAAACCTGTTGGGAGGTGGTTTCTACAATGGTTCCTGTAATGGTGGCAGAATAGTAACGTTACTGGTGTGCGTGTAAACGCTCCACTGTGTAGCCGACGGTCATCCAGCAGACCGTCATGCAAAGCGCAGCACAATGAAAGGTGGGAGGGCAGGGGTGGGGGCGAGGAACTCAGAGGAGACCGCATGTATGGACTAAACACCCGCAGAGGGCTGAGGTGGTACAGGAGCAGAGCCAGCACAACAGTGGAAACCCTAGCACCCGAACCAACGGAGGCACAGATAAGAACACGGAGCAGTGGGGAAACACTGGGAGCCCAGTGGGGGGCAGCCAAACAACAGGACGTGCCAGCAGGACACTGATGGTCCCAGGGCAAACAGTCAGACACAGCTGGAAGGCACAATGACAGCAGGGTACAGGTGGCAGACAAACAGACCACAGCACAGACCCGTGTGCCACGGGTGGGAAGTAGGCCACCAACAGCTGTCAGAAGTGCAAACCAAGCCCCCACAGTACAACAGTGCCAGACCACACCACTCTGGCACCACTGTAGAGCCAACCTGACCCCCAAGCACAGCCCGTGAGTGAGGTTAACCGATACGCCCTGCGACCCAGGCACTGGTGACCACAGCAGTACGGTACCACCCGCCCTGTGCTGCGTGCCAGCTGGAACTATGTCAGACCGTGGCACCACCTGATCAGACGAGGCCACATCATTGCTGGTGGAGTTCTAGTCACAGGAGAAGGTGCAGGCGGAGCTAGCCGGTGCCAGGCGTAACACCAAGCTCTACAAGAAGATATCAGACTACCTGTTTGAGAATGGCATGGAGAGGACGGCAAAGCAATGCAGCGACAAAATAAAGCAGATGATGGTGCAGTACCACAAAACCAAGAGCAGCAACAGACGCTCGGGGGGTGCACGTGTGGTATGCCTCTTCCATGACAAGTTGGACTCCATAATAGGCACACGGCCAACCACAGCACCAGCATTCATCCTGGAGAGCTCACAGGTGAGCAGCCCACAACCGGAGTCAGATGATGGGGATGCCACCGGGGACATGCGCTCACACCAGGGGACTGGAGATGTGGACAGTGTGCATCAGGAGACACCTGACACTGGTATGTACAATGTGCACTGCACCCATATGGTGGCTGGGACATGGGGGGCACTGCATGGTGGTGCTGCCAGGGCATGAGGCGGATGCCGATCACAGATGGGTGTTGTACAGCAATAGGTGGTGTCACGGGTGAGCATGGTGGTGCATAGTGCACATGCTGTGGCCTATGGCCAAGCAACAGTTCAGTGGCACCTGTGGTGTGGCATTGGCCATGGGTGCAGGGGGGACAGTGGTGTGGGGATGGGGGTTGGGCGTGGGGTTGGTGGGTGGGGCGACTACATGTGTACAGTGGTGATTGGTTAGTTCTGCCATTGCAGAGCAAGACCCAGGGGAAGGGACATCTGCGGATACCAATGCAGCAGATGCATCCTCAGTGTCCTCGGGCATGCAGGACGAGATGCAGGGTACCTCCAGTGACACCTCCACCACAGGACAGAGCGGGGCTTTGAGGCAGCAAAGTGGCCAGGAACCCCTGGTGAATCCCTGGAAAAGGAAGTCCAAGGCGGCATGGGTGGCAGATGTGCTTGGGGCAGTGCTGGAACCAACCTGTAAAATGATTGAGGAGCACCATAGGGAAATTCTGGAGCTGGAGAGGGAGTGGGCAAGGGAAGAGAGGGCTATGGAAGAGCGTGTGCGGCAACAGGAGGCCGCGCAGCCACAGCAGTTCTTTCAACAGATGGCCCTGTTCCTGGCCATGCAATGCCACCAGCCACACCCTGCGGGTGCACCGCATTGTATGGGTGCCACTGCCATACCACCCCATCCCCACCTGCCCCATTCCTCAGGGCGCAGCCCACCGGTGGGTGTCCCACCACGCCCATGTCCACAGGGAACCCCACTGGCGTGCACAGTATGGCCATCCTGCACCAATCCGCCACCGATGACAGCCAGGCAGGCTGCAGGGCACCACCTGATGGCACTGGTGTGCTGCCCCGAACCATACCTGTGCCCCACAGATGTGCATCCCCTGTTCGGGGGGGGGGTGTGTACACAGGCGGCGCCACTGACCAGGATGCCCTGGCCATCACATCCCAGGCACCGCCGTGTCATGTTGGCATGGCACGGCAGTGCCCCACAGGTGGCATGCCCACCACAGCTGGTCCGCACACTGCTACCCTTCCCCTGATGCATGGTGCTGCTGACCAGCTCAGTGCTGCTCCCACGGCACCCATTGTGGGCATGCCAAGCTTCACGGAGGACCTGTACGGTGACGAGTTCCAGTGGACCACACTGTGATGGCATGGGCCACCTGCAGGGGACTGATTTGCAGTGTGTCCCGCGGGCCGTCACCCGGGTCACCTATTGCATTCTCCACACTGGTATGGTGATGGCACTGGGGGTGGACCGGTGTTGTCCGTTCCTGGTGTGGTCTGGCACAGGGCTTTGTGCTCACAGTGGCACTCCTGTATATAGTGTGTTCCCACTGGGGTGTTCTGCAGTGATGCGTGGCTTGTCTGTCACATGGTCCACAGGGGTTCTGGCATAAGAGGTCCACAAGGGGGGCTGGGTGTTTGCACATCCTGTGTATGGTACCCTGGGGTGTTATATTGGGACATGGGGACGTTGGGTTGGTTACTGTCTGGTTGTGCAATGTTAACCATATTGTTGTCTTGCATAGTGTATTATATGGATGGGTCACATGTCAGGGTTTGTGTCCCGTGGGTGTCCTGCATCCACCGGACAGTGCCTATCACTGTAGGGGGCCTTGGAGGGTGGTGCTGTTTCAGTATTATGTTGTGTGTCCACTGGCAGGTTTGCAGTGGTCATGGGGTCATTACGGTGTTCCTTATGCCATGGGTTCAGTCCTGCATGGGGTTTTGCTGTTGGACATTGTATGTTCTTTTCGTATCCTTTGTGTGCTGCAGCAATGCACAGTGCATGCTGCCTGTTCATGCTGTTGTCTAATGTTGCTTTCCATGTGTTACAGCCACCAGAGGCCATGGTGGCATTGCAATAAAGACGGACATGTGACAGGATACTGTGTTGCTTGTTTGCTTGGGCGGGTTGCTTGAATGCCCACACTGCTATTTGGGGGCACTGTGGGACCTCCACCGACATGAGTCACAGGTGTGGTGGGACTGTGTGTACTGCTTGGCAGCCTTGTGTGTGCTAGGCACATGCAGCATGCATCCGGAGGGTGGCTGTTGTGCTTGGCATGCCTTGACCAGGTGGTGCACCATGTACCTGCCTGTGGCATGCTGCAGGGCCATGGTTCCCAGCTTCCATGGGTGCTACTATGCCACGTCCCTCCTCCATGCCAGGTGTCAGGGCCCTCCTCTGCTTTCATTTCCACCCTTTCCGCTGCATCACACCATTGGTCCACCACGGCCACCACAGGGCACAAATTGCTGTCGGCCCCCTTTCCATGTTCTGCCATGCTGTGTGTACACTGTCCACCGGATGGCCATGTGGGTGGGTGTCTGTCTTCACAACTGTCTTTCCCATGTACACCCTGGGATACGCTCTCCATTCCTGGGTTTGTGTCCTCTCCCTGTTCACAGCTCAGTGTGGACGGGCTGTAACTGTTCTGGAACACTTTCACACCTGTTCCCTTGTAGTGTGGACGTGTTGTACCATTTCCAGTCTGTAATGGTTTGGAACCGTTTCAGCATTTTCAGGTGTAGTGTGGACAGGGCCTTAAAGTACTCGACTCGACGCAGCAAGCAGTGCTGTATTTACCTGCTAGGGAGAAAATATCCCTGTGTCTTACTACTTAAAGTACTTGACTCGACGCAGCAAGCAGTGCTGTATTTACTGGTTAGGGAGAAAATAAAAATATCCCTGTGTCTTATCACTTAAAGTACTTGACTCGACACAGCAAGCAGTGCTGTTATTTACCTGTTAGGGAGAAAATATCCCTGTGTCTTACCACTTATTGTGCTTGACGCAGCAAGCAGTGCTGTTGTTTACCTGTTAGGGAGAAAATATCCCTGTACCTTACTACTTAAGGTACTTGACTCAACACAGCAAGCAGTGCTGTATTTACCTGTTAGGGAGAAATATCCCTGTATCTTACCACTTAAAGTACTTGACTCGACGCAGCAAGCAGTGCTGTATTTACCTGTTAGGGAGAAAATATCCCTGTGTCTTATTACTTAAAGTACTTGACTTGACACAGCAAGCAGTGCTATATTTACCTGTCACGGAGAAAATAAAAATATCCCTGTGTCTTACCACTTAAAGTACTTGTCTCGATGCAGCAAACAGTGCTGTATTTACCTGTCTGTAAGTAAATTTCCCTGTGTCTTATTAAAAGTACTTGACTCGACGCAGCCATGAGTGGTAAAAAAGACAGCAGCACTTCTTAGGCTATCCAGGCAACAGTAACAACAGTACAGAAAATTTAGGACCTTGCAGGAGTAACCCGTCGTGGTACTCAGAGGATGAGCACAAGGGCCTTAATAATGTGGCAGCCAGTTTTAGTAAGTAGAGTGATGGATGATGATGAGGGGGAGGAGAAGGCCGATGAGAGTGAGGGGAAAATCAGTGGAACAGATCCTGAGTTTGTAGTAGATAAGGCAGCAGTCAGTATGTCAAGTAGCAGTAGCTCTGGGGAGTGGGTTGAAGAGGAGGAATACAGGGGCAGAAAAAGAACAAAAGCAAGTTCTTGGAAGGATGGCTGTGGTGCTAAAAAAGCATTAATGATAGTGGGGCGTAACTTGCAGATTCAGACACCCACACATGCAGAGGAACAACAGAGGACAGAAGATGGATAGGCTTCACGAGGGGAAGAAAGAGATGCAGTTCAACCAGTCAGATATTACTCGCAGATGCGGCATGGAAAGACCTTAAAGAGATAGTGGAAGTAGTAGTGGCTGTGGTGGTGGTAGTGGTAGTAATGAACCTATCCTCCCCATAAACAACAGTGCAACAAAATCTATAAAATCTGCTGTGTGGGATTTTTTCACACAAGATAAATTATCTAGCAGCCATGTTGTTTGAAAATTATGCAGAACAAAATTAAGTTGTGATAAAGTGGGTACTCGACTGGGGACATCAACAATAATAAGACATATGAACAAGTCTCACATTTATCAGTATCAAAAAGCACAAAAGGTGCACACACAACTTGTTGCAGTTCTGCACTCAGCTGAGGAGGGTGAGGTAATGGATGTTTACCAAGGCAATGAAGTAACTGATGTGGAGGTGGAGGATAATGAAAGTCTTCCTTCCAGTCAAAGCACAGCATCCTCTATTTCTCATTTCTTTACCCCTCTGAGTCCACTACCACAGCCCAGCCAGAGTCATATACCATCCATGGCCACAACATCCACCCCTCATGGTGGTAAAGGTCAACGGAAGCAGCCCAGAAAATCAAGTGATAGCAGCAAGCATAGTGGGCATCAAATTTCTTTGAAAGACTGCTTTGAGCGGTCACAGAAATATAAGCCCAACAGGCCTGAGGCAAGGCGATTGACAAAGGCAATTAGGGAGATGATAGCCACTGGCTTGCTCCCATTCTCATTTGTTCCTAATCCAGGTTTTAAAGCAGTCATGGAAATCGCTGTGCCAAAGTTTCAGATTCCCAGCCTGACGTATTTCTCCAGTGTTGCCATTCCAGACTTGTATGATGCTGTTTGGAAAAGCGTGTCTGATGCTGTGAAAGGTTCAGTGGGTAAAAAGGTCCATGTCACAACAGATATGTGGACCAGTGGTCAGACAACTGACTATATGGCTGTGACTGGCCATTAGGTAAACTCTCCTCCCTCCTCCTCCTCCTCCTCCTCTTTCTCCTCATCATCATTATCATCATCATGTAGTGGCACTGGTGGCGGCAACAGCAGCAAGAAGCAAAGGACTTTCACAGTTCGAAGGCAGGCAACTTTATGTATTTATGGTTTTGAAAAAGACCACAAAGTGGAACATCTTCTGGAGGGCCTTGAAGAAAAGTTTGCTGAGTGGCTGACTCCAAAGTCCTTGCAACCAGGGTATATAGTGTCTGACAATGCTTCAAATATTGTGAAAGCAGTAAGACTTGGTAAGTTTACACACGTACCATGTTTTGCACACACATTAACTTGGTGGTAAAAGACTTTATCAGTGAAGACCGAAATGTGCAAAACTTGATTGTAGCTGCCCACACTGTGTGCACCACTTTAGCCATTCTGTGAAAGCCCGAAAGTTGTTGTGGCAGATTCAGATTGAAAACAGCCTCCCTCTCCACCAGATGATACAGGAAGTTCCAACCCAGTGGAATTCCACTTACTATATGATGCAGAGAATGCCTGAAACAGAAACATAGAAACATAGACTTTGATGGCAGATAAGGACCACTTGGCCCATCTAGTCTGCCCGTTTCCCTACCTACAGGATAGGTCGCAGATTCTAGTTAACCAACAGCCTATTTCTTCCTACCCCCACAAGAATTGCCTTATGTCTGTCCCATGCATTCTTGAATTCTCCCACAGTTTTAGACCCCACAACCTCCTCAGGAAGGCTGTTCCATGCATCCAGTACCCTCTCTGTGAAATTATACTTCCTCACATTGCCCCTGAACCACCCCCCATCTTTAAATTGTGTCTCCTTGTTCTTGCACATCTCTTTTTCTGAAAGATGCTACCCTCTTGCAGAGGTGTAGCCAGACAATATGCAAATGTACACCAGGACTGTGTTTGTTCTCTTATTTGGCACAAAAAATACAACTTTTCTATCTCGTGACACTGGTTGTTGCCTCCCCATGCATGGGTAAATAGTAAATACAGATGCCATGCATTGCTCCCTAAGACACCCACATACCATCCCAGAGCCTGTAAAGCTGTATTGTCTTTGAGATGCAAAGACAGTATTAGTGGCCAGTCCTTCTAGTTTTGACCCCTATGAATAAATTACAGAAAGGTTCAGCATTTTTTTGTTATGTTTTCATGAAAAAAGGAAGCAATTCAGAGCCAAGTTGCTACCCTCTTAAATAAAATTGTACACCATGGAGTATGCCTGCCTACACTCATGCCCTCTTGGACTTTGTTGATTCCACTGAAGTACTTAAAAGTTTCTATCATATCCCCCCTCTTCCTTCTTTCCTCAGGGGTATACATATTAAGCTCCTTTAGTCTCTCCTCATATGGCTTCTCTTGCAGACCCTGCACCATTTTAGTTGCCCTCCTCTGGACTGCCTCTATCCTGTCTATGTCCTTGCGAAGATGAGGTCTCCAGAACTGGATGCAGTACTCCAGATGTGGCCTCACCAACTGTCTGTACAGAGGGATAACAACTTCCTGTTTTCTGCTGGTGATGCCTCTCCCTATGCATCCCAGTATACCCCAGCCCTCCCTACTGCCTTCTCACATTGCTTGCTAACTCCTTTTTTGTTGTTGTTGCTACCTCCCCCATTGTGTATTCTTCCCCTGGGTTCTTGTTTCCCAGGTGCATTATTTTGCACTTCTTTGCATTGAATCCTAGCTGCCATACTTCTGACCATTCCTCCAACCTTGCCAAGTCCCTTCTCATTCTTTCCACGCCCCCTTGTGTATCAACCCTGCTTGAACAACAAAAAGCCATTCAGCAGTATGCAGTCCAACATGGCACTGGGAAAGGAGACGTGAATATCAGCCCCAATCAGTGGCGTATGATGGAGAATCTTTGTTGTATCCTTAAACCCTTATGAGGAGACTACCCGAGTGGTGAGCTCTGATGGTGCCGGACTAAGTCAGATCCTACCCTTAATTTCACTCATTAGGATGAGACTGCAGCATCTCGAGTCACAGTTCTTTAACAAAGATGACATCAGTGCTGCATCACTTGTTGGAAAAGTGATACAAACCTTCCTGGCTGATGAGCGCATTGTAAATATGTGCAAAGCCGAACATTACATTTTGGCTACACTTCTGGACCCTTGGTTTAAGGATACAATTGAGACATTCTTCAAACCACATGACTTTAAAGACCTGGAACACTATAGTGAACTGTTAATTGAGAAAGTGTCAGCATGTATAGTTGAGAAAAGTAGTACATCATCAGTGCCCTTTTGGCAATATTCAAATTCTGAACAAAATCTGGTGGAGAGGGAGGGAGCACAGTCTGCTGCTGCTGCCACCACTACTGATGTTTTGGCTCATCAAACACAAACCAGAACTGCTGCTACACCACAAGAGGACAAACCACTGTGGGACATGCTGTCAGACTTTGGTCTAATAAAGACAGCTGGGAAGGCTTAGCCGGCAGTAGTGGTACCAGAAGTCCCTGCTGCAAAAATGGTTAAGGATTATATGGAGGAGACTGTACATCTCACTGCAGGTGATGAACCATTGCTTTATTGGAAACAGAAAAAATTGATCTGGCCTTCTTTAACTGAGATCCCAATTGAATACCTCAGTTGCCCACCTGCCAGCATATATTTAGAGAGAATTTTTAGTGCTGCTGGGGCAATAGTGAATGACAAAAGAACATGTCTTTCCATGAAGAATGTAGAGAGGCTCACTTTTTTTAAAATGAACCTGCCTCAGTTCAAAAACATATACTGTCCCAAATTTATGCAGGTTGACAGCACACAGATGGCATCATGCCACGCTGATGACGATGATGATGATGGTGAAGGATTCTGTTGCCACTAGTAGCCACTAGCCTTTCCAGCTGTCTTTCCTCCACTGGTGGGTCCCCCTGTCTCCTCCTCATCCTCGAGTTCCATTACTTTCAGAAACAAACATCCACTGCTGGTTCTCATGTGCCACTAAGGCCCAATCTGACTAGCACCAGAAACTGAAGGACCACTGCATATGGCAGTTCAGCTAAAATATCCAGAAATGACTACACATTGTCACACAGCTCTTCATTTGTTTTATTGGATTTTTATTACAAAACACACAGTCAATGAATACTTATTACTGGCTGTTAACAAATAAAAACATTAATAGAATAAATAAATAATAAATTACGGTTCTTCTGGTTCCATTCCAGATGGGAATTTAATTTACAAATTTTTTCGTTTTTTTTGCTGTAAAATGTCAACTTTACAATACATTCCCAATTTTAGTGTTGAACCCAATGACATCCAGTGTTTTGATCTGAAGGAACCATTCACCAACTAGAAACTGTTTTAATCATAACCTTTAAAATGAAAATAAAATAGATTTTACAAAATGCTGTACCCACATACGCGCTAATTGACTATCATGACAATAAAAAAAAAATCGCTGATCTTACCCTAGCCCCCGTCCGAAACTCCAAGCCCTCCAAACCCCCTGGGACACTCCCTCTTACAAATACAATTCCCCCTCCATTGTTAGGCACCAAACCATGCACATGACCTGGCATCATAAACACAATTTGCAGATGGTATACTGTTATGGGTTTTTCAATTATTCTGAGTAAAGATGAGCAAGGGGCAGATGTTTGGGAGGGTGGGACAAATGAAGTAATATTGACATAGTTACCTATGGGAGGTATAGGGATCAGGGCAGGAGAGTGTACTGGAGGGAAAGGAGAAAACGATGGTGGGTAATGCATTACTAACATTGACAGTTACTCAGAATAACAGAAAGCCCGAAACTAATAACTACACAGACAAAGTTTAAAGTAGAAACATAATTTAATCCACACAATGTGGTAAAGCAAAACACCACACTGTCCCAGTGCATCGGCACCATGCCTTCCTCGGGGCACTGAGGAAGGTAAGGTACAGAAGCGCTGGGGCAGTGTGGCATTTTGCTTTACCACATTGTGTGGATTAAATACATTTTGTACTGTAAACTTCTGTCCATGTACTTATTTGGTACTAAAGCAGCTGAAGCTATAGGTACCACGGGCGCCAGTTATTTTGAACTGGGCTCTATTAGTACCTGAGTCTAACAGTGGGAGAAGATTTAAAATTATTGTAACAGGGTGTAGCTCAGGGGGTTAACCCTTTTGGCTGCCTGTAACCAGATTTAGAAAGCTAAAGTTGTTAGGGATAATATACGAGTTGTATATCATCCCTGATCTTTACCGCTTGATAAATCTGTTTCAACACTAGTATTTTTAAGCATCTGCTGGGTAACCAGGTGGTTCTATAAAATATAAGCAGTAAGTACATTCCACCTGGTTCTACTTAACTATAAAAAAAAATCCACATATTGTATTTTGCATGTTTGGGAATATACATGTAATACTAAGATTCTAACTTTAAGAATGGTAAGTTTTGTAAAGCTTTCGAGCACCGAGACAGAATCCAATGCACCCAAGCTTTGCAATACTTAATTGTATTTATACCATTCTTAGTACTACATGTACTTTCCCAAACAAAAAACAGTACTTCTGTGGATTTCTTAATTAAATAGAATCATGTAACCTTTTTTTTGCGTTATATATTATAGAACTTTGTTATACCATGTAGAACCTGGTTTTACTTAGTAGAACTTGTTTTTTTACATAGTAGAACTAGTTTTATTTGGTAGAACCTGGTTCTACTTGGCAGAACCTGGTTTTACTTGGTAGAACTTGATTATAAATGGTACAACCCAGTTCTACCTGGTGGAACCTGATTCTACTGGGTTCTACCAGGTAGAACATTTTTGGGTTCTACTCTGAAAGTTCGCAAGGTAGAACTTTTAGAGGTTTGCGCTGCCCTAATCATGTGTTGTTCAAAACTTTGGGTTTCACACCACAGGTTCAACATTAACTAGTTAATACCCTTTTGGATGGGTCCCTATTACCGTCCTCATTTTTGTGCAATGTCTTTGTTGGCAGTTGATTAGAATTAGAGAACTAGAGACTATTGATGACGGGTCCTTTTATAGACTGTTGCCAGCCACGGTTCACCCATGACCGTGTGCCTGTAAAAGTGCAGCAGGAAACCGGAGCACAGGCAATGGGATGCTGACAGTTTGGTGCCAGGCACCGCAGCGCAGACACAGAGGGCACTGACGGTTTTGGGGGGGTTAATGCGGGGGATTCTACCCATCGCGGCCCCCCCCCCCTTAATAAAATATAATCACCTCCACTCCTGGCCATATCGGGGTGTAGATGGCATAGAGAATGGTGCCAAAACTCCGCATCAGTTTTGCCCTCATTTGAGCACCCTAATGATGGTGCCGTAATCACAGTGCCCCCTCAATGGTATACTGCATGCCAACATCATTGAATGCAGGCATCACCTAAGTCTTTGGGTCATCCTGCCTGCCAACCCCGGGGTTCAGCTTTATGGAACAGATGCTCTCAAAAATTGCTAGTGTACGGCAAAATTATCAACTACTATCATTGGGGAGAGTTACCGGGCCCCATAAAGACATCAATGGGTGCAGGCACAAAATGGGGTGTAAACAAGTTTTCCACTGTGCCAACACAAATGTCTGACATACACATACAGGTTTCATGGCTTGGTGGTGGGGGCATTGAATGTGACTGAGTACAAATGGGTTTGTTAGATGTGAGTCCACTAACAGACAACGAGCACTACTGCTGGAAGTGCTCTTTTCACCTGCACCACCCTTTCCAGAAAGACCATTCCTGGGCTGACATTTTTTTAAATATTCACTTTCAGCTGTTCTCCATGGTAGTCAGTGGTCCTTAGATTACACAGCGACACAGTCAGTGGCCCTTACCCATTCCCCAAGCCCTTACACTCCCTGGTGACTAAGGGACCCCATTACCTCCCAAGTCACATAGTCTGTGTTAATGTTCAGTCCAGCAACAGTCTAATTTCTCTGATGGTATTCTTGTGATCTTCAAGACTCAATCTTCACCACTGATTCCCACTAGTGGGTCTCAATTGGAGGTACTAGGACCTAGCGGAAGCCAGAACTTTTCAGAGTGCTGGCGTTGCGGTAATCGGTGCTCATGTGTGGCACCATGAGTCAGCACACGCGGCCACCTGCTTATCTCAGCATCAACCCCCAGCTGTCTCAGTTCCTTTTTTCCCTGTTTTGAGTGGGCATCAGTGATGATCATCACCCACCTGTCAGCAGTCAAAACTTCACATCTGTGAGACAACAACATCTAGTTCTCAGTTTTGGTGTTTAAAGCTAGAGTCTGTTATTTTTCTGACAGTTTAAGCATTTCAGTCACAGTTGAATAACTTAGTCTTCTCAGCTCTACCGAGTATCAATGGTCGACAGCCATGGAAGATGGTAGGGAACCTGTGGAGGCAAGCTGCTCTGACACTGGGTCCGCATCTAGTCCATTCTTTTTCATTATCTGCCCTGGATGGAGGGAGGTTCTGACAATGAGCAGTCCAATACTTGTGTGGAAAGGCGGTCCTTCCATAAGTACAAAATTAAGCAGGTTTGATACTTCACACATTGCACTGGAATCTAAGGCCTCTTCCTCTTCTCTCAAGAAGGGGAGGAAATCACACCAGTTGTGGTCATCCTCTGTGAGGTCTGCCATGAGACATTAAACCTCCCAGAGCCAGAGGTTCCCACTGTCATTACCAATGACACTAGGGCTTTTTAGGCCTTGGGCATCAGTGTCTCAGGCCCAGAGCCCCCCTCTTTCTTTAAGTGAGGGTTCCGGTGGGCAGTTCCAACACTTGGCAGCTCAAATGGACTTGTGAGTGCAGCATCTGGCCAGGGTGGCACCACTGGTGGCACCAGTCCCTGACCCTTCCAGGTTGGCAGGGTTGGTGCGGCAGGTGGTACTGCCACGCACATAAGAATATGTGCTTGCAGCAACAGCCTTCGTGCCCTTTGCTGCGAGTGGTGTGGCTGACATCTGTCCCTCTTGTGGTGTCGACTCCATCATTTCTGATGATAGGTACAGCCACGGTGATATCACCAGTCAACTCAGTGCCAGCTGGTTCATCAACACTGGTTCCAGTGTCACATCCAGTGCCGGTCTTGGGCCCCTCGAGGTCCAGCCCAATTTCAAAGGTGGTGCTAGGCCTGATTCTGCATGGATTCATGGTGCCTGGGACCTTCCTGGTGCCATACCCAGTGCTGGCTACGGTGCTGCTCTTGGTGCCAGTCCTTCACCTTTTGAAGCCGGCTGTACACTGGATTGTCAGCCCTGCTACCCGACCCTCTCTTCTACTCTCCTTCCAAGGAAGGTGTTGAGGGGGATGAGTCAGATTCCAACCTGATTAACTCTGAAGGTGATGATGATAATGATGCATCTTACTATAGCCAAGAGATCTCAGAGCCAGTTCCTGTGTCTGTACCTCAGTAAGACCTCTCTTTCCAGGCTCTGCTCAGAAATATGCACTCGGCACTGGATTTCAAACCACCTGCCATTGACTAGGCTAGGTACTTCCAGTTGGAGTTCCTGAGTGTGCCTAATATGTGGGTCAATTTGGTTCCTCCTATCCAGCCTGCACTGGAGACCTTGTCTGATGCAGTTTGGCAGAGACCTGGTACAGTGGCAGGTCTGAAAGCAGAACATTCACAGGGAGAAAGCAGGTAAATTGCTGCATCTCCCCTCCTTGTCTTAATCTCGATGACAGAAAAAGGGAGCAATCCAGGAAGCAGGTGGGTGCAGTATTCACCAGTAATTTATTAAACCAAACTACATGGGAGACTAAATAATGAATATTACTGCCAGAGCAGGCTTGAGACATGCTCCCAAAATCTAAATCAGAATGGATTGACACCACTACAAATGTGCCAGCACTTCACTCGCTCTTGAGCTTCATCAGGGGCCTTCAAAGGCAGCTGTGCCCAAGCTGGCAGACAGGAAATATGCTACCTCTAAAGATAAGCCAGTGTATGTTACTTAGTCCATAGCTGATACTGTTGTTATTCTCGCTGAGAACAACAAGGCGATTGTCCTCAAAGAGGTCACTGTGAACCCCTTTAATAGGGAGTCATGAAAAACTGATGCTATGGGCAAATTAACCTATTTTTCAGCCACCTTGGGCATGAGGATAGCTAACTACCAAGGGCATTTTTCGAAGTATGAGTATACCCTTTGGAGCAAGCTAAAGTCTCTGGCACAGGCTCTGCCAGATTCAGAGGCTAAACAGGATATTCTGCTGGTGTTAAACAAGGTATTGAATCCTGCAGTCAGCAGTTCAAAACCTCAGTGGATGCCTTTGATGGTGCATCTCACTCTCTCTCTCTGGCTGCAGGCATATGTATCAGATGGCATTCCTGGCTGTGGACAGCTGGCTTCACCCAGGATGTCCTGCAATAGTTAATGAATGCTCCCTTTGGTGGCACTTACCTGCCTGGACAACAAGTGCAGCAGTCTCTTAAGGCATTTAAATAAACTAGAACAACTATTAAGACTTCCAGACTAGCCCCCTTCAACTATCAGAACAGCAAGGGGTGTGGGTCTTCTAACAACAATCAGTCCTTTTTTTCCAAAGGCAGTGGAGCTCAAAACAAAAGCCAGCCTCCCCAGCTTCAGAAGAACGCGCAGCCGAAATCACCTAGTTCCACCATCTGAAGCTGCAGCCCCGTTCATGCCTCAGCTGTCCAGGCCAGACCTCTCCTCCCCAGTGGGCGGTCTTGACCCAGTTTTAGCAGCAGTGGGAATCCATCATGATGGACAAATGGGTCCTCAGGATCATATGAGAGGGGTATTCCCTAGATTTTACAGAAACATCTCCAGACTATCTGCCCAGAGGGCAACCCCCTTTGTCAGCTCATGTGTCAAAGCTTCTAGTGCAGGGGATTGCAGGCCTTCTGAACAACAGGGCAGTGAAAATACTGCCAGAGTCATAACAAAACACTGGGTTCTACCCCCACTACTTCCTAGTTCCAAAGAAATCAGGGGGCATTTGCCCCATTCTCGACCTCAGAAACATAAACAAATTCATGGATCAAGAAAAATTCAGAATGATTTCTCTGGGCTGTCTGCTAACCTACCTGAAGCCTCAGGACTGGCTCATTTCCCTGGATATTTTATAATTTTGGCGGAAAGACACAGTAAGCCGAGGCTTATTTCCAGCAGTGTCCTGGGAGTACATGGTCATACAGTATGCAAGGATAGCCCGTAACATTGGCGACCATGATTTGGTGCTTTTTAAAAGGGCGACTCAATCGCGGTGCATGTAGACAGGGCTGCTGATGAGGAAGGGTGACTGGATGGGGGAGGTTCGCGCATATAGCAACTGGATGTCGCTATATGTATATGCGCGCAGGGAGGGAGCGAGAACGATGGAAGGGAGGGAGGGTTTATGTGGCATGGTTGGCATTGGGCTGTCGAGCTGGCCCTGTAATGTGGTGGGTGAGTGGCAGCCTAGAGCTGCGAGGGTTCCGGGTTTGGGTCCGGGCATACCTACATTTTTGTGCGCCCGGCCCCCAATTTTTTTTTTGAGAATTTGTACCCCTCCGACATGCACCCCCCTGGAGTTGAGAATCCTTTAGTAGGGGGGTGTGGGAGGCAAAGTCGGGGCAAAGCCCTCCACATAACAATGTAAAACCTAAGTCCCTGGCACCCTTTTGCTGTGTGCCGGGAGGGTGTACAGCGCCGAAATTGATTTTTGGCGATGTAAACTCACCCTAATGGTGATCACCTTGCTGTGATCGCCATTATGACATGGAACCTATGCAAGCTGTGGCTATGGGATTCAAACCCAGTATTCCAGGTTTGCAGCTCAGTGCTCTTAACTACTTCTCTATACTGCCTTCAAACTGCAAGATACATACCAACAGATACTGGTATGCCCCAGCCACCACAGATACCTCCATTTTGTAGTGCTGGGACACCATTGCCAGTTCAGAGTCCTGCCTTTTGGGCTTTCCTCAGTGCCACAAGTCTATACATAGTGCTTTGTAGTTCTCACTGCACACCTGAGGAAATTGGGACTCCAGGTCTTCCCGTCCTTGGATGATGGACTCATGTCCAGCCATTCCAGACAGCAGAAGGAACAAGTGGTAGCCACTGATTCTCAGTTCCTAACTGTTTTTCTTTGGGGGGGGTTACTGAACCTCAGGAAATCTCATCTGCAACCCTCCCAGCAATTGCTGTTCATAGGAGCGCTTTGGATACAACCCAGGCCCAGGTTTTTCTCCCAGAGCAATTCTGCAAATGGCATGCTACATCATGGAGCGCAAGACTGTGCAAGCCCACTCCATGCAATTCATGATAGATCTGATGGCCTCCTCAGTTTTCGCAGTGCCTCTGGCACATGAGGATAGCCCACTGGATGCTCAATGCACAGTGGTCACAAGGCATCACACCCTAAGACTTGCCACATTCGGGTAACCAAACCTTTGGTATGCCCTCTTACATGGTGGTCAGTGGAGGAGAACCTTCTCCAGGGTTTCCCCTTCTCTCAACCAGAGCCAGAGATGATTCTCACCACAGATGCCTCCCTGTTGGGGTAAGGGGGGGCCACTGCCAGGGCCTCCAAACACAGGATGTTGGGACCCATTAGAGACTCATCCCCATTTCAATGTGTTGGAGGTGTGGATAGTTTTGTATGGTCTGAAAGCCTTAGCAGATTTAGCCCCAAAACAGTCCTCCTCCAGACAGACCAGAAGTTTGTCATGTGCAACATCAATAAGTAGGGGAAGTACATTGTTATCCTCTTTGCAGGGAGGCAATGACAGAGTGGGAATTGTGTCTGGAGCAGGGGATCATGCTCCAAGCAGTTTATTTGCCTGGAGTTCAGAACACTGTGGCAGAAAAGCTCAGTCAAATAGAGGCCAATCCTCACAAGTGGTCATTAGCTCCAGATGTCCTGAGATCACTATTCAACAAGTGAGGCACTCCAGATGTGGACAGTTTGCATTCCCACTCAGTGCCAAACTGCCTCAGTTCTGCTCTAGAGAGCCAGGACATGGCACTTCCTGTCAGGATGCATTTGAAATGCCATGGTGAAATCTGTTTCTGTATGTATTCCTCCCATACCTCACAGTGAATACTACTCAAATTGGAGACGCAAGGGGGCAAGATGATTCCAGTGGCTCCTGCTGGCCTCAACAGATATGGTTTCTTCTGTTGAACAGACTTTCAGTCAGCAAACTGAGGACCCTACCACTCAGGACGAACTTGTTAAAACAGGGTTAGCTTGTCCATTCCAACTTTTACTGCCTTCACCTTCAGGCCTGTCTCCTGAAGAGATAAAAGTGAACAGGTACAAAGTATCTCAGAGAGTCCCTGAAATATGTTTGTCTATTGGTAAGCCTGCCACCAGGAAGACAACAGACTGCCAAATGGAAACGATTTTCCCTCTGGTGCTCCAAAACCTGCATGGACTCTTTCAGATGTCCATCTGACAAGGTTTTGGAATATCTACGGACCTATCTGATGCTGGCCTGCAGTATTCCACAGTAAAGGTCCACCTGTGTGCCGTTTCTGAATACCACCAACACGTCGGTCCCCTCTACCTGGCTCACCTGCCACTGTTCAAGAAGTTCCTCAAGGACATTCTGCACACAAGGCCTCCCATCAGGAAGCTGGTGGTTGCCTGGACATCAACCTTGTGTTCGATATGCTCACTTGCAAGCCCTTTGAGCATATTGCAACATGCAACTTGAAGTTCTTAACTTAGAAAGCAGCATTTCTGTTGGCTGTCACCTCTACTCGCAGAGTATCTGAAACCCCCGCTTTGGTCATAGATCCTCCATATACTATTTTCCAAAAGGACAAGATAGTACTCCACACACACTCTAAGTTTCTACCAAAAGTGGTGCTGGAGTCCCATCTTAACCAGGCCTTAATTCTGCCTACCTACTTTATCAACTTCCAGAATGAGGGAAAGAGGACTCTACTCACTGGATGTTAAGAGTGTCCTTATGTTTTACCTGGACAGAACAAAGGACTTCAGACAATCCAAACAGCTATGTCTCTGATCCTAATTAAAAGGAATAGTCTGTAACTGATTGTTAATCAGTGCATTTCTGTGTGGATTGTGAGTTGTCTTCACCACTACTATGCCATGGCTCAGATTAAACTCGAGGGCAGCGTACGTGCCCACGCCACCAGAGCAGTTGTTACTTCCCTGGCAGAGACACACACTGTGACAATTGAAGAAATTTGCTGAGCTGCAACTTGGAGCACAGTGCACACTTTTACTAAGCACTATGCCTTGGGATGTCCATGCCAGGCAGCCCACCACCTTTGGCATGGAAATTTTGAATAGATTGCTATCCTGAGTGAGTTCTCAGCTCTGGTCACTGCAGCCCAGGGACTTTGTCTGAGCTTGGTACTCTGAACCACTAATGGGAATCAATGGTGAAGATTGATTCTTGGAATATATTAAAACTACGTACTCACTGGGCAGGACATCGACCTCGGGTTACATTGCTCACGCTTTTCTTGCCAAGGGATGCGGGCGGCCTAGAGCTACCAAACCTTAGGCAATACTATTGGGCATGCCATGTCAGAGTCATAGTACTGTGACTGCATGCCAGAGTGAAGTCTTGTAAGATGTGTTGTATATTAATAAATTCACTCCCCAAACTGTGTCTAAGGGGGAGTGTGGTAAACATGGTTAAGCTCGGGCATGGGGCTGGACTCCCAATGTAATGGAAAATGCTATTATATGTAACAGCCTGCGATTCTGATTACTGTATTAACTGTAAACAAAGTTGATCATTGGTGATGTATGACCTGAAAAGTTTCTTTAATAATAATAAAAATTATATTTACAAAAATAATTATGTACTCACCATAATTCATGATCTTCTAAGAATATCTTCACCATTAATTCACACACACATGCTCACCATCCCCCGGACTCACTCCAGTATGGTTGTGTTGGTCTTCACCCCTTCATGCTTGGTTTGAGCTGTGAAGATACTGTGTTACTGGATTTGGTAGCCCTTCTTACACATGCCACCAGGGTTATCTTATGCCTGTAGGTTAAGTGCATAAGCACTTGTTAGATTATGCTGCACCTCCTTGGTAAAAAAGGTACTGGGGTGGTTCAGGGTTGATGCCGAAGTAAACAGGCAGCCACATGCACTAACTTGTGGTGCCACGAATGCAAACTACTTACCATGGTGTCAGCCCTCTGAAAAGTTCTGGCCCCCACTGTCTTATAGCACTTCTGGCTGAGATCCACTAGCGGGAATCAATAGTTAAGATATTCTTAGAAAATCAAGAATTACAGTGAGCACATAATTTCCGATCTTCTTGGATCTTATCTTCACCATTGATTCACACTGCTGTGTTCTGAGTCAGAGGCGCTAGGACCATGCAGGAGCCAAAAATCTTCAGAAGGACCAGTGCCAAGGTAAGCTGCGTGTATTTGCGGCACTGTGAGACTGGCTTGTGCTACATAGTCTATCTTGGCAATGACACTCAACCACCTCAGATTCTGTATTCCCATTATCAAGAGTACTTCAGTGATGACGTTGCTCGCCTGCCAGGAGTCGGATCTTCATGTCTGTACAACAACAGCATTCAGTTTGACTCATTATTTTATTTAGTTAGAGTTTATTTTTCCATCAGTTAAAAAAAAAAGACTTATTCTTAAGTTTCTCTCGGCCCTATCGAACAATGGCCTACGACCATGGACGGTGACAGTGATGGTAGGGACACTTTCTTTGAATGCTGCTCTGACAGTAGGGCCATGTCCAGTCCACCTCCATCTCTGGGGGAAGGTTCAGACAACAGGCGGTCCTATGTTCGGGAGGGAGGGAGGGCAGTCCTCCTGTAAACACAAAAGGAAGTGACCCCATTCTCAATCCAGGTCAGGGACCCAGCACCGCTCGACCTCGGGTTCTTCCTCTTCCCGTTGGAAGGGGAAGAAATGGTACCACTGGAGGTAGCCCTCTGGTACATCTGCCAAGAGGCCTTCCAGGTCAATGAGCAAGAGGCCTTCACCGGCACTGTTGGTTTCTTCGATGGCTTCTGTTCAGGATCTTTCCAGGTCTCGGGCCCGGAGCCCCTCTCTGTCCTCTTGTGGAGATTCTGGTCAGCAGTTTCATCACTGGGCAGCTGTTGTACAGCAGTGAGTACAGCATCTGTCTCATTTGCCTCTTCCAGTGGATCCGGTCCCTGATCCTTGGGGCCTAGGCTCTTCGGACTCGCTTCTGGGGCATTCAAGCTGAATGGAGCATTTGGCTCTGTCAACGCATTCTAATCCCTTACCGGTGGCCGTGCCATCAACACAAGTTCCACTCACTGTACCACCTCACAGTGTCTTTCTGCAGGGCCTGGCTCAGGTACCTTCTCCAGTCACTTCAGTGCTGGTTGGACCTTTGGGGTCAGTGTCAGGCTTGGTGCCAGGTTTGGGCCTTTCAGGGCCTGTCCCAATGCCACTTCTGACACTGCTTCTGGCCTCACCTTCTTTGGGTTCTTCAGCAGTGCCACCTTCGATGCCACCTCTGATGTTGGCTCCCTCGGTACCGGTGCCAGCTTACTTGGGGTTGGTACTGGTACCGGCTCCTTTGCTGTTGGTGCCGGTGCCGGCAACTTTGGGGCAGGTGGTGGCTCCTTCGGGGCCGGTGTTGGTTCCAGTGTTGGTGCCCCCTGCGGTGCTGGTATCACCTGTTTATACAATTCCTAGGCCCAAACGAGGTGTTTCTAGGTTCATCCCTTTCCCAGCTCCTCTCTCTCTGAAGACGAGTTGGAAGGGGGTTAATCTGACGTGCCTGTAAAAGTGCAGCGGGAAACTGGAGCACAGGCAATGGGATGCTGACAATTTGGTGCCAGGCACCGCAGCGCAGACACAGAGGGCACTGACGGTTTTGGGGGGGTTAATGCGGGGGATTCCACCCATCGCGGCCCCCCCTTAATAAAATATAATTACCTCCACTCCTGGCCATATCGGGGTGTAGATGGCATAGAGAATGGTGCCAAAACTCCGCATCAGTTTTGCCCTCATTTGAGCACCCTAATGATGGTGCCGTAATCACAGTGCCCCCTCAATGGTATACTGCATGCCAACATCATTGAATGCAGGCATCACCTAAGTCTTTGGGTCATCCTGCCTGCCAACCCCGGGGTTCAGCTTTATGGAACAGATGCTGTCAAAAATTGCTAGTGTACGGCAAAATTATCAACTACTATCATTGGGGAGAGTTACCGGGCCCCATAAAGACATCAATGGGTGCAGGCACAAAATGGGTGTAAACAAGTTTTCACTGTGCCAACACAAATGTCTGACATACACATACAGGTTTCATGGCTTGTGGTGGGGCATTGAATGTGACTGAGTACAAATGGGTTTGTTAGATGTGAGTCCACTAACAGACAATGAGCATTACTGCTGGAAGTGCTCTTTTCACCTGTACCACCCTTTCCAGAAAGACCATTCCTGGGCTGACATTTTTTTAAATATTCACTTTCAGCTGTTCTCCATGGTAGTCAGTGGCCCTTAGATTACACAGCGACACAGTCAGTGGCCCTTACCCATTCCCCAAGCCCTTACACTCCCTGGTGACTAAGGGACCCCATCACCTCCCAAGTCACATAGTCTGTGTTAATGTTCAGTCCAGCAACAGTCTAATTTCTCTGATGGCACTCTTGTGATCTTCAAGACTCAATCTTCACCACTGATTCCCACTAGTGGGTCTCAATTGGAGGTGCTAGGACCTAGAGGAAGCCAGAACTTTTCAGAGGGCTGGCGTTGCGGTAATTGGTGCTCATGCATGGCACCATGAGTCAGCACACGTGGCCACCTGCTTATCTCAGCATCAACCCCCAGCTGTCTCAGTTCCTTTTTTCCCTGTTTTGAGTGGGCATCAGTGATGATCATCACCCACCTGTCAGGAGTCAAAACTTCACATCTGTGAGACAACAACATTTAGTTCTCAGTTTTGGTGTTTAAAGCTAGAGTCTGTTATTTTTCTGACAGTTTAAGCATTTCAGTCACAGTTGAATAACTTAGTCTTCTCAGCTCTACCTGTATATCAATGGTCGACAGCCATGGAAGATGTAGGGAACCTGTGGAGGCAAGCTGCTCTGACACTGGGTCCGCATCTAGTCCATTCTTTTTCATTATCTGCCCTGGATGGAGGGAGGTTCTGATAATGAGCAGTCCAACACTTGAGTGGAAAGGCGGTCCTTCCATAAGTACAAAATGAAGCAGGTTTGATACTTCACACACTCTGCACTGGAATCTAAGGCCTCTTCCTCTTCTCTCAAGAAGGGGAGGAAATCACACCAGTAGTGGTCATCCTCTGTGAGGTCTGCCATGAGACATTAAACTTCCCAGAGCCAGAGGTTCCCACTGTCATTACCAATGACACTAGGGCTTTTTAGGCCTTGGGGGTCAGTGTCTCAGGCCCAGAGCCCCACTCTTTCTTTAAGTGAGGGTTCCGGTGGGCAGTTCCAACACTTGGCGGCTCTTATGGACTTGTGAGTGCAGCATCTGGCCAGGGTGGCACCACTGGTGGCACCAGTCCCTGACCCTTCCAGGTTGGCAGGGTTGGTGCGGCAGGTGGTACTGCCAGGCACATAAGAATATGTGCTTGCAGCAACAGCCTTCGTGCCCTTTGCTGGGAGTGGTGTGGCAGACGTCTGTCCCGCTTGTGGTGTCGACTCCATCATTTCTGAGGATAGGTGCAGCCACGGTGATATCACCAGTCACCTCAGTGCCAGCTGGTTCATCAACACTGGTTCCAGTGTCACATCCAGTGCCGGTCTTTGGCCCCTCGAGGTCCAGCCCAATTTCAAAGGTGGTGCTAGGCCTGATTCTGCATGGATTCATGGTCCCTGGGACCTTCCGGGTGTCATACCCAGTGCTGGCCCTGACCCCAACCTCATTCTTTCACAGGGCAGGGATGATGATACCTTTTATAGTCTGGAGAACCAAGCTCCAGTTGCTGCTCCACTGCCTCAGGAGGATCTATCCTTTGAAACCCTTCTGAAAAACATGCAGGCAACCCTTGCTCTTGAGACCTCCGCTCCTGATCCAGGTAAGCGGCTACATCTGGAGTGGCTTCATGTTCCTAAAATTCCTGTTAACCTCACACTTCCTGTTCCTCCAGTTTTTGAAACTCTTTCTGAGGCAGTGTGGGTGAGGCCTGCTTCCATTCCCTCTGTCTCTAAACAGTTGGACCATAAGTATATTCCTGCCAAGGATAGACCTATTTTGGCTTCACAGCCTATTGCATATAAGATTGTTATCCTTGTTAAAAATGACAAGGCCATTCTCTGTCGGGGGTTATGGCCCAATCTATCAATAAGGAGTCTCATAAGACTGATACTATGGGAAAGAGGGCTTTCACAGCTGTCACCTATGGTATAGACATTAACAGTCATCAGCTAAAGGCATCCATAGTTGCATATGACACTGCCTCCCATTCTGCTGCTGCTGGAATCTGCATGATGAGACATTCCTGGTTTCGGACTTCAGGGTTTTCCTCTGACGACCAGCGGCAAGTTGTGAATGTCCCTTCAACGGCACTTACTTGTTCAACCAACAGGTGGAACAGTCTTTCGAGGCCTCTCAGGAGACTAGGACAGCCATCAAATCTGCTAGACCAGCCCATTCACATCCACAAAGAGGGAAGGGCCATTAGTTATTTCGCAACAAGTAGTCCTTCTATGGATGAGGCAGAAGAGCCCAAACCAAGCACCAACCTCCTCAGAAACATAGAAACATAGACTTTGACGGCAGATAAGGACCGCTTGGCCCACCTAGTCTGCCCATTTGCCTACCCACAGGATAAGCCGCAGATCCTAGTTAACCTACAGCCTATTTCTTCCTACCCCCCCACAAGAATTGCCTTATGTCTGTCCCATGTATTATTGAATTCTCCCACAGTTTTAGACCCCACAGCCTCCTCAGGAAGGCTGTTCCATGCATCCATTACCCTCTCTGTGAAAATACTTCCTCACATTGCCCCTGGACCTGCCCCCCCTCTGTCTTTAAATTGTGTCCCCTTGTTCTTGCATATCTCTTTTTCTGAAAGATGCTACCCTCTTGGACTTTGTTGATTCCACTGAGGTACTTAAATGTTTCTATCATGTCCCTCCTCTTCCTCCTTTCCTCTAGGGTATACATATTAAGCTCTTTTAGTCTCTCCTCGTATGGCTCCTCTTGCAGACCCTGCACCATTCTAGTTGCCCTCCTCTGGACTGCCTCTATCCTGTCTATGTCCTTTGGAGATGGGGTCTCCAGAACTGGATGCAGTACTCCAAATGGGGTCTCACCAACTGTCTGTACAGAGGATAACAACTTTCTTTTTTGCTGGTGATGCCTCTCCCTATGCATCCCAGTGTACCCCCAGCTCTCCTACTGCCTTCTCACATTGCTTGCTAACCTTAAGGTCATCTGATATGATTACCCCCAGGTCCCTTTCCTTTTTGTTTTTGATACACCCCGCTGTGTAATCTTCCCTGGGTTTTGTTTCCCAGGTGCATTATTTTGCACCTTGCATTGAATCCTATGCTATACTCCACCATTCCTCCAACCTTGCCAAGTCCCTCTCATCCTTTTCATGCCCTTGTGTATCAACCCTGTTGCAGATCTCTGTGTCATCTGCAAAGAGGCATACTTTTCCTTCCAGTCCCTCTGCAATGTCACTTATAAAGACATTAAAAAGGAAAAAGGACTGGACCCAGTATTGAACTCTGCAGTACCCCACTAGTAACCCCTCTTTCTTCAGAGTGGACTCCATTTATAATTACCTTCTGTGCCCTGTTGTCCAGCCAATGTTTTGCCAGGCTACCACCCTGGGACCCCACTCCAGGCTGGTTAATTTGACTATTAATCTTTTGTGTGGGACTGTGTCAAATGCCTTGCAAAAGTCTAGGTGGAGGCCATGTCACAGCCCCTCCCTGGTCTACTACTTTGGTCACGATCAAAAGAAATCAATTAGATTCGTCTGACATGACCTTCCCGCTGTGAACCCATGCTGCCTTGGGTCCTGTGCCCCACTGGCCTCTAGGTACTCAACAGTTCTTTTCCTTCAGAAGTGATTCCATCACTTTCCCTACCACAGAGGTCAAACTGACAGGTCTGTAGTTTTCTGCCTCTGTCTTGGTCCCACTTTTGTGAAGGAGAATCACATCCGCCTTCCTCCAGTCCTCGGGTACCACACCATCCTCCCATGATTTGTTAAAAAGGGTAGTCAGTGGTTTCACTAGTTCTCCCCTTAATTCTTTTAGAATTCTGGGGTGAGTTCCATCAGGCCCCATTGCTTTGTCCACCTTCAGTTTTAGGAGTTCTTTCAGAACCCTTTCTTCTGTGAAAGGACTGGGATCAGCCCCCCTATCCAGAGTGCTTCTGTTAATTGGATTAGGCACCTCCCCCTCCTCTTTTGTGAATACTGAGCAGAAATATTCGTTCAGTATCCCTGCTTTTTCACTATCCCCCTCTGTCCACCCACCGTTCATTCTATTCAGCCTCACTATCCCTCTCTTTGTCTTTCTACGCTCCCTGATATATCTATAAAAGGTTTTATCCCCCTTCTTAACTGAGTTGGCTGTCCTTTCCTCAGTTTGGTCCTTTGCTATTCTGACTTCCCTCCCTGCTTCCTTCTGCCTTAACTGGTACAGCTCTCTGTCCTGCTCCTTTTGTGTTTTCTTATACTTCCTGAATGCTATATTTTTCTCCCTGACTTTCCCTACCACCTCTTTTGAGAACCATAGTGGCTTTTTCTTTTGTTTTGATTTATTTACTTCACACAAAGGATTGTTGCCTCTGTGATGGCAGTTTTGATGATTCCCCATTGTTGCTCCACCCCTCCTTCTAGCCTGTTTGCTAGTGCTTTTCTGAGGCACTCTCCCATCTTGCCAAAGTCAGCTCTCCTGAAGTCCAGTACCCTCACTTTTGTATGGCTTGACTCTGTAGCTGAGTTTAACGTGAACCACACTGTTTGATGGTCACTTGTTCCCAGATGGCAACCCACTTCTGGATCTGAGATCCTCTCACTGTCCCCCATTTGAGCGTACGAGGTCTAAGATTGCTCCCTCACGAGTGGGTTTCGAAACTAGCTGCCTGAGGCATGCCACCTGTAGGGCATCGAGAATGGCCCTGCTCTTGGATGTGGCTGCAGCAAGTGTGCTCCAGTTAACATCTGGCATATTCAGGTCTCCCATCAACAGTATTTCCCATTTCTCTGCCATCCTAAGAATGCCTTCTATCATATCCTTGTCCATTCCCTCCCCCTGACCTGGGGGTCTGTATACAGCCCCTGTGCAGATTGTGGTGCCACTTCCAGTCTCCAAGGTGACCCACAGTGCCTCCTCTCCTCCCTTTACTCTTTTGTTCAGTTGCTTTTATCTCTTCCTTTACATAGAGAGATACTCCTCCCCCACTTCTCCCCTCCCTGTCTCTCCTGTAGGTTATGTACCCTGGTATGTTAACATCCCAGTCATGGTTCTCTGTGTACCATGTTTCTGTGACCGCTACGATATCCAAGCATCCCTCTTCCATCAAGGCAAACAGTTCAGGAAGCTTGTTGCCCAGGCTATGGGCATTGGTACTCATTATCCTCCATTTCTTGATGGCCTTACTCCTTTTTGCCCCATCCCTGTCCTTCTTGCCTTTGTCACTTTCTCCACTTACCCCTGCCCTTCTCCCTATTGACATCTCTATGTTGGTGTTTACTGCACTTACTACCGTGACTTTTTTAAGGGGGCTAGGATTTCCCTGTTGCTTTCCAGTGCCTCCCCCCTTGGCTAGTTTAAATACTTGCCAATGAAGCATTTAAACCTATCACCTAGGATCCTGGTTCCCCTCCTGGACAGATGCAGCTCACCATGCCAGTATAGGCTTGCATCACTCCAGGTGGACCCCCAGTCCCCAGTGAAGCCAAATTCCTGAACTCTGCACCAGTTTTTCAACCACTGATTGAATCCCATGGTGTGGAGCACCCTCGCCTCTCGTACACCATAGCAGGCAGCACCTCCAAGAAGGTTACCGTGCGTGCTACTTGTCTAAGGCCCCTCCCAATTCTACAAACTCTTCCTGCACTGTTCTGATCCCTTTCTTAGCCAGGTCATTTGTCCCTAGGTGGACAATGACATTCAGCTCCCTCCACTGTGCAGCTGCTCTGGCAATCCTGAGGATTCGATCCCTGTTCCTCCAAGCCATGGCGCCAGGCAGGCACCTTACCTCCCTCTCCCCTTCCTCCCCCAGTTCTACCTTCCTAACAATGGAGTCCCCCAACAAGAGTTGTTTCCTTCCCCGTGGGGTCCCATGCCACCCTCCTGTGGGTCTCCTTTGTGGGGGTTCCCAGCATCCTCCTTGGTCTCCACTGTGGGTGCCTCCATAGAGGAACCACACTTTGCCAGAATGGCATAGGAATTATGGAGAGGTATAACTGGAGGAATGCACCTCTGTTCCACCACCCTCACCCTCCCTGAGCCCACTATGGTCCAACCACTCCTCTTTCTTGGCAACCTCTGAGGCAACGGCAGTTGCCCTGGTGGTCCCTGGATGGAAGAGGAGGTCCCACAAATCCTGGTCAACTCATCCTGGAGATGAGCAACCTCCTCCCTCAGCACAGAGAGGTGCCTGCAAATGGGACAACACCGCATCCTCCAGAACGTCTCCCGGAAGACTGCTGCTTCACAGCCACTTCACTGCACCACTCCCATCATGTCTTATTTCTGGCCCCTTCATTATTGTTTGGAATCCTTACTCTTTCCTCTGTTTTTTTTTCCTTCTCTGTCTACTTACTTACTGCCTCTGTGCCCTTTAAGCTCCTGATTGTCCTATTCTGCTGCAAAAGAAAATGTAACCAAAAGCACAGGCCCCAAAAGCACCTAGTGCCACCCGCTGAAGATCCAGCCCCAGCTGTACCTCAGCTGCCTGAGATGGACCTTTCCTCCCCAGTGGGGGGGATGTCTGACTGCATTCTACCATCAGTGGAAGTCCATCACAACAGACAAGTGGGTTTTGTGGATCATCCGAGTGGATCACTTGCTGAACTTTTCAGAAATCCCCCCAGACAATCTGCCGGAAAAGCAGCACACTATGTCGATTGCCATGTCGGACATTCACACTATAGAGATAGCGGGCCTTCTGAAAAACAGGGCAGTGGAAGTAGTGCGTCTCGCAGAATGCAATTCAGGCTTCTACTCCAATTACTTCCTTATCCCAACAAAGTCTGGGGGCATGCATCCTATTCTCAACCTCAGAAAACTAAACAAGTTTCTGTATTGTGAGACATTCAAGATGGTTTTCCTAGGAACCCTTCTGCCTCTTCTCAAGCCTCAAGAGTGATTGGCAACCCTGGACATGCAAGATGCCTAACAGCCCATCCCAGTGCACCCCAGCCACCACAAGTGCCTACACTTTGTGGCTTTAGGTCAACACTACCAGTTCAGAGTCCTGCCCTTTGGGCTGTCCTTGGCACCTTGAATCTTTACAAAGTGCTTTGTAGATCTTGTAGTGCATCTCAGAAAGCTCAGGCTACAGGTCTTCCCTTACCTGGATGACTGGCTCCTGGTGAGCCCATCCAGACAGGGCACAGAAGATGCAGTGGCCACAGCCTCTCACTTCCTAACCTCCATGGGGGTCATGCTGAACCTAGAGAAATTGCAGCTTCAGCCTTTGCAGCAGCTTCGCTTCATAGGAGCTCTTTTGGACACTGCCAGAGTGAGGGCATTCTTCCCAGAGGACGGGAGGAAAGCCATCCTTCAGATGGCACACCACATCATGGAAAACAACTCTGTGCGGGCTCACTCCATGCATCAGATGTTAGGCATCATGGCCTCTTTAGTCTTAACAGTGCCTCTAACAAGAGTGCACATGAGGGCTACTCAGTGGATGCTAAGCTCACAGTGGTCTCTGACAACACATCCCCAGTCTTACCCCATCAAAGTGATGAAGCCTCTGCTTTGATCGCTTGCGTGGTGGACAAAGGAGGACAGCCTTAATCAAGGTCTCCACTTAGCTCCACCAGAACCTCAGATAACCATTACCACAGATACATCTCTCCTGGGATGGGGAGCCCACTGTCAGGGTCACCACACCCAGGGGGTTTGGACTCAAAGGGAATCCCATCCTCACATCAATGTGTTGGAGATGAGAGCAGTCCTTTACTCCCTTCGAGCCATAGTGGACTTTGTCCATCAAAAGATAATCCTCCTTCAGACAGACAACAAGTCAGTCATGTACTATCTCAACAAGCGGGGGGACCACACTCTTACCCTTTTTGCCTAGAAGTGATGAGGGTGTGGGAGTGGTGTCTAGAACAGAAAGCTCTGATCCAAGCAGTTTACTTACCGGGGTTCAGAACAATCTAGTATATCAGCTCAGACAGACAGAAGCAGATCCTCATGAGTGGTCATTAGCTCCAAACGTCATACAGTCCCTCTTTGACAAGTGGGGAACTCCAGATCTGGACCAAAGCTGCATCAGTTCTTCTTCAGAAATCCAGAACCTAGTGTTTTTTGTCAGGATGCATTCAGGCTGTGGTTGACAAATCTCTTTCTGTATGCATTTCCTCCTCTTTCACTAGTTCAGAGGGTGCTGCTTAGGTTGGAGGTGCACAGGGGCAAAATGACTCTGGTTGCCCCATTCTGGCTGTGATAAATTTAGTTTCCATTAATCAAAAAATTGTCAGTGGCCCCTCCATGGCCTATACCTCTACAGACGAACCTTATGACACAGTGATCTCTGGTCTATCCCCACTTACATACCTTCATCTCCATGCCTGGCTTCTGAAGAGGGAGAGGTGAACAGATTTAATGTCTCTCAGAGAGTCTCTGAGATTCTCTAGGCTGCTCATAAACCTTCTACCAAAAAGACTTACACAGCCAAATGGAAGTGTTTCTCTGAATGGTGCACCAAATCCTGTTTGGATCCATCCTGTTTCCTGATGTCCACCGGACAAGGTTTTAAAGCACTTATTGGGGCATTCTGATGCTGGATTACAATACTCCTCTGTTAAGTTTCATCTTTGTGCTGTCTTTGCCTTCCACGAGCCAATCCAGAACCTTACTCTGGCTCAACTGCCTCTCTTCAAGAGGTTCTTGAAGGCCATCCTGCATACAAGGCCCCCAGTAAGAAAACCTGTAGCCCCCTGGGATATTAACCTTGTGTTGGACATGCTGACTCATAAGCCTTTTGAACCCCTGGCTATGTGTGACCTCAAATTCCACACTTGGAAAACTGCTTTTTTGGTGGCCATCCCCTTTGCCTGTAGTGTCTTTAAGATACATGCTTTGGTCACGGACCCTCTGTATACTGTCTTCCATAAAGACAAGGTGGTTCTTTGCACACACCCTAAGGTCCTACCTAAGGTGGTTTTGGAGTTCCATCTGAACCAACCTTTGGTGTTGCCCATGTATTTCCCCAACTTCCAGAATGAGGGGGAGTGCACCCTCCACTCTCTGGGTGTTGAAAGAGTCCACGGGTTTTACATCGATAGAGCTAAGGACATACGCCAGTCCAAGCAGCTCTTTGTCTTCTTCAACCCGAACCAGATGGGTCGGCCAGTTACAATCAAATGCATTTCTGCTTGGATAGCGGCTTGCCTTCGCCAGTGTCATTCTATGGCTCAGGTCAAGTTGGAAGGCCAGGTTCATCATGCTACCAGAGCTGTCACTACATCCCTGGCAGAAATTTGCTCTGTTCCCATTGCTGATAATTGCAGAGTGGCTACTAGGAGCACAGTGCACACTTTTATCAAGCACTATGCCTTGGATTTCCATGCCAGACAGCATGCTTCTTTTGGCAGGACAATCCTTAATGGATTCTTGTCCGGAGTGAAATCCATCTCCTCCCACCCTGCTTGGGGTGTTTTTGTCTGAGCTTGGCACTCTAACCCAGCAGTGTGAATCAATGGTGAACATAAGGTCCAGGAAGATATGGAAATTACATACTCACCATAATTCTTGATCTCTTTGGACCATCTTCTCCATTGATTCACACGCCCACCCTCCATCACCTGGGGGTCACTTTCTCTGTTTATTGGTCTTCATCCCCTTGTTTGGTTTGGGCTGTGACAACACTATTCTTGTTGCTGACCCTTCTTACCCGGGTCCCAAGGGCTATCTTATGCCCTTGTTAGCTTAGGTGCTTAGTTAAGGTTATGCTGCACCTCCTTGGTAAAACAAAAAAGGTACTTAGGCAATTGAGGGCTGTTGCTGAGATAGGCTATGTAGCATGAGCCAGTCTCACAGTGCCATGCATGCACGCAGCCTACCTTGGCACCAGCCCTCCTGAAGATTTTTGGCTCCCGTGGGGTCTTAGCGCCTCCAGCTCAGTACCCAGCAGTGTGACTCAATGGTGAAGATGGTCCAAGAAGATCAAGAATAACTGTGAGTATGTAATTTTCATTTTCTTCCCCACCCCTATCATAGCACTGCAACAACCTCACTACCTTCCTCAAAATGTTCTACAGGCAGGGTGTGTTATAAAACTTTGCAGCAGAGTGAGCAAGGGTGATGTTTTATGTATGACTCTGTGGGCCACTTGCATGATGACCCTCTTCTCTACGTGGTCAAAATAGTGGTAGTGCTCACAGGAAAACTCATGTGATCCCTGTTCTGCATAGGACAGAAGGGTGCAAGTAAAGGGACTGTGAATGGTGCTGCTGTCTCAAAAAAAGTGCACTTTTCCATCATGGCATTATATGGTTAGATTGTAAATTAAATACAGCCAATGTGTTTTTTTATCTTAACTATTCACTCTTATCTGTCATCTTGCAGAGAAACGGTGGATTATTTGGAAACCACATAAACCATGTGGATGGTGACAGGAAAAATTCCCTCCAGCAGACCAATGCCACACACCGCCCATTGCAAGTTCAGAGGCCTTCAAGTCCATTCTTTTGTGATACTGAAAAATCTTCCCATTTTAATAAAATTGGCAATTCAATAATTCATAACCATCATAATCACAATTCAACAGGAAAGAACTTATCAAACTCCACAAATGCCAACCTCAATAATGCAAATCAATCCAAAATCCCTAATGGAAAGCAACCTGGAAGTAGTGAACGCATCCCTGCAAATGGGTACCATTTGCATACCAGGAGAGAGCAGGAAAAGCAAGAAAAGTCCAGTGCCTACAGGTAATCATTACAGCTCATTTCAGCAATGCATTTATTTTCTTCTGAAAGTCTATTTTCTCATAATTTCGTTTGATGATTTGGAAACCAACTAAAGGTCACATACAGCAAAATATGGGACTAGTTCTTTACAAGTTAATTAGGTTTTTGTGGGTGTGGTTGTTTTTCCTCAGAACAATTAATGTAACCATGGATCTTCCTGGACATAAAGTCTCCACCAATCATTCACACTAATGGGATCTACGCTGGAGGCGCTAGGACCCAGCGGGAGCAAACTTTTTGCAGGAGGGCCGGCGCCAGAGATGGAGCCACAAGGAGTGGCGCTGCGAGCCTGTGCTCATGCAGCAATGACTATCTCGGCATCGACCCTCCAACTGCCTCAGTTCCTTTTTTCCCGCCGTCGAGTACGCTTCAGTAACAACGTTGCTTGCCCGCCAGGAGTAAAACTTCAAACTAGCAGCATAGTTTTCAGTTTATTATTTTGTAGTATTTTTCGAATAAAGTATCACTTATGATAATTTATTCTTAGAAAGAAGTCTCAGCCTACATAGACAGAGTCGACCATGAGCGGGTCAGGTGACGGTAGGGAGACTTCGTATAAAAGCTGTTCAGTCAGCCGGGCTGGGTCCAGTCCGCCACCTTCTCCAGAGGGGGGGTCTGACAACGGACGGTCCAATGCCCGAGGGGGAGGGCGGTCCCCCCGGAAGCATAAAGGAAAACAGTCACATTCTCTGCACCGTTCAGCCTCGAGCTCATCTTCGGCCCGTAGGTCAAGAAAGAGAAGGCATCACTCAAGGTTGCCTTCTGATATGTCTGCGCGTCGATGGTCGGTCATTGGGGCCAGTTGCCGGTCTCCTCATTCAGAGTCACCGGTTTCTGTTTCTGTTCACCGACCTCTTTAACATCAGAGCCCTTTCCTGCCTTCTGGTAGGGCTTCCGATGAGCAGTTTCATTAGTGGACTGCTCTTATGGAGCAATGGGCTCGGAGGTTGGTCCAGCTGCCTGGTCCAGTCTCTCCAGGGCGTTTGGGTTCTTCAGGAGATTGGACAGGGTGATTGGGCCTTCCTGGTCACGTAGCGCCCTCTCCGGTGCTGTCGACTCCACGTTCAGGTGTTTTTCCTGCTCACATGGCTGCGGCGCAGGGGGCCATACCGATGCCCTTATCTCCTGTTATTCTTTCTTCTTTACCCTCAAATCCAAATTTTTGGGGCCCTGGGGTGGTGTTAGCAGCATCAGTGGGTCGCTCTGCGCCAGTTTTGGCGTCAGCGTGCCTGTCGACACCGTCCTCGGCGCTGTGTGGCCTTTCGGCGCCGTTGAGTGTCTCGGTGCCATGTGGCCATTCGGCGCCATGTTCTTCGGTGCCATCTGCTTTGTCAGCACCGTGCGGCCTTTCGACGCCGTGTTCTTCTTCGGCTGGGCTTTTCTTCAGCCAATCTTCAGGGCTTCTCCTCTCCGAATTCTTTTCCTTCCTCTTTTCCTACTGATTTTCATTCCTTTCCTGTCCATACAGTCCCTCCTGGACTGTCAGGAGATAATATTGAGCCGGACCCAGATCTTAGACTGGGTGATGATATGGAAGGAGCATGACCTAATCTTGTTACAGAGCCTGTGGTCGAGGACCTGTCTTTTAAGTCTCTGTTGAGAAATTTGAATTCCACTCTTTCTCTTCAGACAATGGACATCGATCCTGGGAAGCTTTTAAGACTCCATTACCTTCATGTTCTGGCCATCCCTATGGATTTAACTCCCCTGGTACAACCCTCCTTTGAGACACTGTCTCAAATGGTATGGAATAATCCTACTCTCGTTCCTTCTGTGTCTCAGTCCATAGATAGGAAGTATGCTGCTCCCAAGGATCTACCTATTTTGTCCTCCCAAGCCTTTGCGGATCCTATTGTAGTCTTGGCAGAAAATGATAAGGTTGTCCTTCCTCAGACTACTACAGCTCGACCTATAAACAAAGAATCTTGTAAGATAGATACTTTAGGTAAGAGAGTCTTTGCTACGTCCACCCTTGGTATACATATCGACAGTTACGAGGGCTATTTCTCTCAATATGAGTATATCCTTTGGCATTCGCTCAAGCAAATGGTTGAAGTTCTACCAACTCATACACTAATTCAGAGCTTCTTCAAGTCATAACCAGGGGTATCGAGTCCAACAACCAGCAGGTTAAAGCAGCTATGGATTTATTTTATTTTATTTTATTGAAATCTAGGATTACAAATACCTTTGAGCAGGAACTGCTTGTTTACAAAGGTTCCACGTCGAAGGAATGGGGGGTATACATACATACAAAGGTCAACATAATAATACATAGTTACACAATAACAAGAAGTAAGAGACTGAGGCTTAGGAAATTCCAGTAATTCAAAATGTGCCAAATGTTAAGTAGCATGACATACCAGCCAAGTGCAATCTTGGAAGGGGGTATGCAGGCAGGAAGGCCATTGTTGGAGGGTAGCGGGTGAGGGTAAGAGCTCTAAAGGGGAGGGAGAGGAGGGATAAAAGTCAGGAAATGCCCCAGGGGAAGAAAGGGAGAGGGGGCAAGGGGGTAGGCAGGTAGAAGGGGGCAAGGTGGGGAGAGATAGCTGTCAAGACTGAAGTGGAGGTCAGTGAACGGTGGGCCCCTGATTAGGTGAGGCAGTCACAACGACTAGTTGAAATGAGATGAAGTTGGAGTTGTCTCTTAAAAGGGCCAAGAGCAGCAGCAGTAAGAGTTTCTTTGTTGAGAGTATTGTACCACTGTGGTGCTCTGTGGGCAAAGGTCCTCTGGCCCAAGGTAGTCCGGCATCTGGGGACAAGGAAGGTTAGTTGTTGTGAACTTCTAGTTCTCTGGGTGCTGTGGTGGATACCTTCGATACTGCCTCTCGAGCAGCGGCAGCAGGCATTTGTACCCGATGCCATTCCTGGCTGCGCACTTCAGGTTTCACAAATGATGCCCAGCAACAGGTCATGGCATTGTCCTTCGATGGTGTGTATCTCTTCGGCCCTCAAGTAGAACAGGCTCTAGAGGCCACACAAAAGTCTAGGTCAGCCATTAAACTGGCTCAACCTCCTCCCGCCCCCTCTCGTGGGGGTGTTAACAAACACCAGTTTCTTAACCGTCAGTCCTTTCGAGGCAAAGGCAGTGGAGGTTTTAATAAAAATCAAGCCCCCCAGCCTCAAAAAAAAACACAACAGAAGGCGCAAGGACCCAAAGTGCCCAATGCCGCCTTCTGAGCTGGCCCAAGTCCCACCTCAGCTGCCCGAGGGGGACTCTTTAGCAGTAGGAGGTCATCTGACTCAATTCTACAACCAGTGGAAGTCCATAACTTCGGACAAATGGGTCCTTCGGATAATCTACGAGGGATATTCTTTCAATTTTTCGGAGAACCCTCCAGATTGTCTCCCCAAGCGGCAGCCACAGCTGTCAATTCTTCAATCAGAGCTTCTCGCCTCCGAAATACAAGGCCTTCTGAACAACAGGGCAGTGGAAGTAGTTCTGCTGGATCAATGGAACACAGGGTTCTACTCCCATTACTTTCTAGTTCCAAAGAAAACCGGGAGCATGCGCCCCATTTTGGACCTCAGAAAATTAAACAAGTTTCTTCCCAAAGAGAAACTCAAGATGATATCGCTAGGGACCCTGTTACCTTTGCTTCATCAACATGACTGGTTAGCCTCCTTAGACATGCAGGATGCTTACCAACATATTCCTATTCATCCAAAGCATCGCAAATACCTAAGGTTTGTGGCTTTGGGACAGCATTATCAGTTCAGAGTCCTGCCCTTTGGGCTATCCTTGGCGCCACACGTTTTTGCAAAGTGTTGTGCAGTTCTCGCAGCGCATCTCAGAAAAGTCAGAATTCAAGTGTTCCCATATCTGGATGACTGGCTTCTGCTTGAAACCCTTTCAGGCAGGAACTCTGACGCCATTGCCCCGGCCTCAGACTTTCTCACGTCCATGGGAGTCCTGCTAAATCTCGAGAAATCACAGTTGCAGCCCTCCCAGAGGCTCCTTTTCATAGGAACTGTTCTGGACACCTTCTGTGCAAAAGCTTTTCTGCCAGAGGACAGAAGGAGCGATATCCTACAGATGGCCCGATACATCAGAGAGAACAGCTCAGTTCGAGCTATCTCGATGCAACGGATGCTAGGTCTCATTGTATCCTCGGTGTTCACTGTACCCCTAGCATGCCTTCACATGAGAAGCTCTCAATGGATGCTCAGTACTCAGTGGTCCCCAACCACTCACCCTCAGTCCTTTCTCATCAAGGTGACAGAACCTCTGAAAAAGTAAATCACCTGGTGGTCGCAAGAGGACAGTCTTCTGAAAGGGTATCCCTTTGCTCCTCTGGATCATCAGATATCCATTACCACAGATGCGTCCCTGATGGGGAGGGGAGCTCACTGTCAGACTCTCCACACTCAAGGTACGTGGACCCAGGACGAGTCCCAGCTTCACATAAATGTCTTAGAAATGAGAGCTGTCCTTTATGCAGTCTGGGCTTTGAAGGACATTCTGTATCATAAAAACATTCTCCTTCAAACGGTCAAGAATGCAGTTATGTATTACATCAACAAGCATGGCGGTGCTCACTCTTACCCCTTATGCAGGGAAGCGATGAGGGTGTGGGAATGGTGCTTGGAGCACAAGGCTCTCATTCAAGCGGTCTACCTTTCAGGAGTGCAGAACGAACTGGCAGACCATCTCAGCAGAACAGAGACAGATCCTCACAAATGGTCTCTCGACTCCACTGTAGTTCAGTCACTATTCGCAGAGTGGGAAACTCCAGACCTGGACCTTTTTGCATCCCAACTCAACACAAAACTGCCTCTCTTCTGCTCCAGAAATCTAGGGCCTGGCATTTTCTGTCAGGATGCGTTCAGGCTGCAGTGGACAAAACACTTTCTATACGCCTTTCCGCCTCTTCCTCTAATTCAGAGGGTACTTATCAAGTTTGAGTCCCAGGGGGACAAAATGATCCTCGTTGCTCCCTTCTGGCCTCGACAAATATGGTTTCCATTACTGAACAGTATGTCGGAAACCCCTCTGAAAGCGCTTCCCTTTCAGACGAACCTTCTGACTCAGGGGCCTGTGGTCCATCCCAATCTGAGATCGCTTCACCTTCATGCTTGGCTCCTGAAGAGATAGAAGTGAACAGGTTCAATGTCACTCGCAGAGTTTCAGATATTCTTCTGGCCGGGTGCAAGCCAGCCACTAGGAAAACTTACACAGCCAAATGGAAGCGTTTTTTGCTCTGGTGTGCAAAATCCTCTTTGAATCCTTTTTCCTGTCCACCCAGTAAAGTTCTAGAGTACCTTTTAGATCTCTCAAATTCAGGTCTGCAATACTCTACAGTTAAGGTTCACCTTTGTGCCATTTCAGTTTATCATGAGCCAGTACTTTCCTTGTCACTGGCTCAGTTATTGGTTAAGAGGTTTTTTAAGGGAATTCTGCATACCAGACCTCCTATCGGATGTCCAATTGCAGCCTGGGACATTAATCTTGTGCTAGACATGCTCATTCAAAAGCCTTTTGAGCCTCTAGCTACCTGTGAGTTGAAATTTCTCACTTGGAAAACTGCCTTCCTGGTGGCCATTACCTCGGCCCGCCGGGTCTCTGAGATACATGTCTTGGTCATAGACCCTCCATGTACTGTGTTTCAAAAAGACAAAGTAGTTCTTAGGACCCATCCTAAGTTTCTCCCTAAGGTTGTTTCAGAATTCCATCTAAACTAACCTTTGGTCCTCCCTACTTACTTTGCGAACTTCCAAAATGAAGGGGAGTGTTCCCTTCATTCTCTGGACATCAAAAGAGCTTTGCGTTTCTATTTGGATAGAACGAAAGAATTTCGCAAAGCTCAACAACTGTTTGTTTCCTTCAGCTTGACCCGGCTGGGTCAACCTGTCGCTGTTAGATGCATTTCAGCATGGCTGGTGGCATGCCTTCGCCGCTGTTATTCCATGGCGCAGGTTAAGCTGGAGGGCAGAGTGTACACTCACTCTACTAGAGCGGTCACGGCATCCCTGGCAGAAATCCGCAACATGCCCATTGAAGATATTTGCAATGCGGCTACCTGGAGCTCAGTGCATACTTTTGTCAAACACTATGCCCTGGATGTCCATGACAGACAACATATTTTGTTTGGCAGAACCATCCTTAATGGACTTCTGTCCTAAATTTGTGAGCTGTTGGTCTCTCCTGCCGCCCTCTTGGGGGATTATTAGCTCGCTACTCTCCCATTAATGTGAATGAGTGGTGGAGACTTTATGTCCAGGAAGATATGGAAATTATGTACCTACCGTAATTCTTAGAATGGCAGAGAAAGGGGAGATGCTGTTGATGGGAGACCTGAATATGCCAGATGTTAACTGGAGCACATTTGCTGCAGCCACATCCAAGAGCAGGGCCATTCTTGACGCCCTACAGGTGGCAGGCATTAGACAGCTAGTTTCAGAACCCACTCGTGAGGGAGCAATCTTAGACCTTGTACTCTCAAACGGGGGCAGTGAGAGGATCTCAGATCTAGAAGTAGGTTGCCATCTGGGACAAGTGACCATCAAACAGTGTGGTTCACGTTAAACTCAGCTACAGAGTCAAGCCATACAAAAGTGAGGGTACTGGACTTTAGGAGGGCTGACTTTGGCAAGATGGAGAGTGCCTCAGAAAAGCACTAGCAAACAGGCTAGAAGGAGGTGTGGAGCAACAATGGGGAATTATCAAAACTGCCATCACAGACGCACAAGCCTTTGTGTGAAGCAAATAAACAAATCAAAATGAAAGAAAAAGCCACTATGGTTCTCAAGAGAGGTGGCTGTGAAAGTCAGGAAAAGAAAAGATAGCATTCCGGAAGTATAAGGAAACACAGAAGGAGCAGGACAGAGAGCTGTACCAGTTAAGGCAGAAAGAAGCAGGAGGGAAGTCAGAATAGCAAAGGCCCAAACTGAGGAAAAGATAGCCAACTCAGTTAAGAAGGGGATAAAACCTTTTATGTACATCAGCGAGCGTAGAAAGACAAAGGGAGGATAGTGAGGCTGAATAGAATGAACGGGTGGGCAGAGGGGGACAGTGAAAAAGCAGGAATACTGAACGAATATTTCTGCTCAGTATTCACAAAAGAGGAGGGGGAAGTGCCTAATCCAATTAACAGAAGCACTCTTGATAGGGGGGTTGATCCCAGTCCTTTCACAGAAGAAAGGGTTCTGCAAGAACTCCTAAAACTGAAGGTGGACAAAGCAATGGGTCCTGATGGAATTCACCCCAGAATTCTAAAAGAATTAAGGAAGGAACTAGTGAAACCACTGGCTACTCTTTTTAATAAATCATGGGAGGATGGTGTGGTACCCAGGACTGGAGGAAGGCAGATGTGATTCCTTCACAAAAGTGGGACCAAGACAGAGGCAGGAAACTACAGACCTGTCAGTCTGACCTCTGTGGTAGGGAAAGTGATGGAGTCACTTCTGAAGGAAAGAATAGTTGAGTACCTAGAGGTCAGTGGAGCACAGGATCCAAGGCAGCATGGGTTCACAGCGGGAAGGTCATGTCAGACTAATCTAGATTTCTTTGACTGGGTGACCAAAGTAGTAGACCAGGGAGGGGCTATGGACATGGCCTACCTAGACTTTAGCAAGGCATTTGACACAATCCCACACAAAAGATAGATAGTCAAATTAACCAGCCTGGGAGTGGGTCCCAGGGTGGTAGCCTGGGTAAAACATTGGCTGGACAACAGGACACAGAAGGTAATTGTAAATGGAGTCCACTCTGAAGAAAGGGCGGTTACTAGTGGGGTACCGCAGGGTTCAGTATTGGGTCCAGTCCTTTTTAATGTCTTCATCAGTGACATTGCAGAGGGACTGGAAGGAAAAGTATGCCTTTTGCAGATGACACAAAGATCTGCTACAGGGTTGATACACAAGGAGGCGTGGAAAGGATGAAAAGGGACTTGGCAAGGTTGGAGGAATGGTCAGACGTATGGCAGCTAGGTTCAATGCAAAAAGTGCAAATAATGCACCTGGGAAACAAGAACCCAGGGAAGAATACACAATGGGTGGAGGTAGTAACAACAACAAACAGGAAAGGGACCTGGGGGTAATCATATCAGATGACCTTAAGGTTAGCAAGCAATGTGAGAAGGCAGGAGGGCCAAGTGTATACTGGGATGTATAGGAGAGGCATCAGCAGCAGAAAACAGGAAGTTGTTATCCTCTGTACAGACAGTTGGTGAGACCCCATCTGGAATACTGTGTCCAGTTCTGGAGACCCCATCTCCGCAGGACATAGACAGGATAGAGGGCAGTCCAGAGGAGGGCAACTAAAATGGTGCAGGGTCTGCAAGAGAAGCCATATGAGGAGAGACTAAAGGAGCTTAATATGTATACCCTTGGAAAGAAGGGAGAGGGGGACATGATAGAAACTTTCAAGTACCTCAAGGAATCAACAAAGTCCAAGAGGGTAGCATCTTTCAGAAAAAGAGACTTGCAAGAACAAGGGGACACAATTAAAGATAGAAGGAGGGCGGTGTCAGGGCAATGTGAGGAAGTATTTTTTCACAGAGAGGGTAGTGGATGCATGGAACAGCCTTCCTGAGGAAGTTGAGGGGTCTAAAACTGTGGGAGAATTCAAGAATGCATGGGACAGACATAAGGCAATTCTTGTGGGGGGCAGGAAGATAAAGGCTGTTGGTTAACTAGGATCTGCGGCCTATCCTGTAGGTAGGGAAATGGGCAGACTAGATGGGCCTAGCGGTCCTTATCTGCCGTCAAAGTCTATGTTTCTATATTTCTATGTTTCTTGATCTTCTTGGACGAAGTCTCCACCACTCATTCACACGTCTACCCACCATCCCCTGAGCTCACCTCTGTTGTTGGTCTTCACTTCCTCAATCTTTAGGCTGTGAAGACTTCTTCTTGACCCTTCTTATAGGGGTCTTCCAGACTATCTTATGTCCAGTTTTTGTTAGGCTGTCCTTCTAGGTGAGTTACGCTGCACCTCCTCGGGAAAAAAAGGTACTGAGGCGGTTGGAGGGTCGACGCTGAGATAGTCATTGCCGCACGAGCACAGGCTCATGGTGCCGCTCCTCGTGGCTCCATCTCTGGCGCCGGCCCTCCTGCAAAAAAGTTTGCTCCCGCTGGGTCTTAGCGTCTCCGGCTTAGATCCCATTAGTGTGAATGAGTGGTGGAGACTTCGTCCAAGATCAAGAATTACGGTAGCTACACATAATTTCCATTTCCCAGGAACAGATTTAATAGTGTTACATAAAATGTACTACATACTTAGCAACATGTGTGAGTTGTCTAATACAGCCAAAGCGAAATGTAAAGGAGAGAAAGCAGAGCAGGTTTCTGTGGAATTGTAGACTAATATATAATGTTAATCAGCAAACTACTAGTGTGTGTGTGTATGGAGTGATTCAGCTTCTTTAGAAGTACACTAATTCAGCGTGAAGATAATATATTACATGTACTGTATTTAGTATTTGAAATGGAGGCAAGATGAATTGCAAACTTCATTGACATTTATTGCCACAAAATGGTTTTCTTAGTAACAGACTTGATTTACAATGCTGTCCATTAGGATAGCTCTCTGGGTGAAATATGAGTTTACTGTGTGACAAACTGGAATATTGTAATATCTGCCAGATTATATTGAGTTTCTACAGTAACCTGAATGATATCACAACAAAACCTGCGATACGAGCGCTTGATCTTCCAAGAATCAATCTTCACCATTCATCACTGGTGGGTTCAAGCTGGAGGCGCGAGGATGCCAGGGGAGCATTTAGCCTAAAGATTTTTGTAGTGGGGAGCCAGCATCAGGGATGACGCTGCCCATGAGGCACACATATGACATGATGCTCGTGGACTGGCCAGTAACCGATGCCAACTCCCTTCTCTCCTCAGTTCTGTTTTTCCTGTCATTGAGGCTGCATCTCCTTGGGAGTGTCTGCATAACTTCAACTGCATCATAGTTCTGCCACCAAAAAATTACTTGATGCTGTACCTCAATTCGATGCTGTATCCTTCAATTCGATGCCACGTGACTCTCTTTCTTTTTTCTGGTTCCTAGTACAGCACCAAGTACTATTTCTGCTCCCTTTTTCTTATTTTCTGCTTTTGGTCGTGCCTGGTCTGGGGTCTAAAAAATCTGGGAAGTCAAAGGTAGGTCTTCTCCCTATGCATCGGTGCCCCTGCGGGAAGACCATGACTGCCACAGTGGTCATGACCGATGCTTCACCTGCCTGGGTCGAGACCATGATATAGATAAGTGCAATGCCTGCTTCTCGATAGTGGAGGTCACAAACCTTTGCATTAGGCAAGTAAACAAGGGCAAGAGAAAGAGAAAACTACTATGGTTCTCAAAGGAGGTGGCCGGGAAGGTAAGGTCAAAAAAGATGACTTTCAGGAAATACAAGGAAACACAGAAGGAGGAGGATATGCTAGTGTACCTGGATAAACAGAGGGAGGCAGGGAAAGCAGTCAGGAGCGCAAAGGCGCAAACGGAGGAAAAAATTGCACAGGAGGTAAAAAAGGGGACAAGACTTTTTATAGGTACAGTAGTTAAAGGAGAAAAAACAGGGGTGGGATTGTAAGGCTTAAAGGGGAAGAAGGGGAGTGTGTGGAAGGGGACCTGGAAAAAGCATCAGTACTGAACAAATATTTTTGTTCTGTATTCACAGAAGAAGGAGAAGGTGAGTGACCACAGTCAGGCAACATGAACAGATATGGAAGGGAGGTGGACACTAGTCCATTTATGGAAGAGAGAGCCCTAAAAGAACTGAAAGTGGACAAGGTAATGGGCCTGGATGGGATACATCCTAGAATATTAAGGGAACTACAGGAGGTTCTGGCAGCACCACTGGCAGCCCTGTTCAATGAATCACTTGATACAGGAGTGGTTACAGAGGACTAGTGGAGGGCAGATGTAGTCCCTCTTCACCAAATTTGGAGGAGGCTGGAAAATATAGACTAGTCAGCCTCGCCTCAATAGTGGGGACAATTTTGGAATCACTACTTAAAGAAAGGATTGTGGGACATCTTGAATCTAGAGGAGCCCAGGATCCAAGACAGCATGGGTTCACAGTGGGAAGGTCATGTCAAGCAAATCTAATTGAGTTCTTTGACTGGGAGACTAGGGAAATGGATCGGGGGGAGCAGTGAATGTGACCTTGCTGGATTTCAGTAAGGCCTTCAATACCATTCAACACCGAAGCCTTGTGAACAAACTGGGCAGCCTAGGAGTGGGTCACAAGGTGGTAAACTGGTTTAGGAATTGGTCGAGTGGTAGAAGACAGAGGGTGGCGGCAAATGGAGATCAGTTTGTGGAAAGAAGGGTGACCAGTGAGGTGCCGCAGGGATCAGTTCTGGGGCCAGTCCTGTTTAATGTCTTCATAAGTGACATTGCGGAGGGACTGGAAGGGAAAGTGTGCCTCTTTGCAGATGACACTAAGATCTGCAACAGGGTGGACACTCCAGGAGGGGTTGAAAAATGAGGAGGGACCTAGGTAAACTGGATGAATTGTCTAGAGTGTGGCAGTTGAGATTCAATGTGAAAAAATGAAAAATCATGCATTTACAGTGCAAGAACCCGGGGCGGATTACATGATGTGGGGGGTACTGACATTCACCAAACAGGAAAGGGATTTAGGGGTAATCATATCTGATGACCTAAAGGTGGCCAAACAATGTGCAAAGAGTCTGGGGAGAGCCAGAAGGATGTTGGGGTGCATAAGGAGAGGTGTCACCAGCAGAAAAGAGGTGGTGATGTCACTGTACAGATCATTGGTGAGGCCTCATTTGGAGTACTGTGTCCAGTTCTGAAGGCCGCATCTCCATAAGGACATAGACAGGGTGGAGGCAGTTCAAAGACAGGCAATAAAGATTGTGCAGGGCCTGCACCAAAAGTCCTATGAGGAGAGACTGAAAGACCTCAATATGTATGCCCTGGAGGAGAGGAGAGACAGAGGAGATATGATAGAAACCTACAAATATCTAAAGGGCATAAATAGGGTACTGGAGGGTAGCGCCTTTCAGAAAAGGAGATGTTCAGGAACGAGGGGGCATGATATGAGGTTGAATGGGGGCAGGCTAAGGAGTAACGTGAGGAAGTATTTCTTCACGGAAAGGGTGGTGGATGCATGTAATAGACTCTCAGCTGAGGTGGTGGGGGAAAAAACAGTGGAGGGATTCAAAATTCAAAAATGCATGGGACAGGCATGGGGAATCCTAACAACAGGAACAGGAAGGTAAAGCCGGAGATCAAGAAGGCTCTGCAGCTTTTGCATTAGGCAGGAAAAATGGGCAGACTGGATGGGCCTAGCTGTCCTTATCAACTGTCAATTTCTATGTTTTTATGTTTCTATGCTAGATCTCCACACACTCTAGCCTCGGCCTAGAAGGTTGGGGTGAGACCCCCAACCTCTGGAGGCTGGTGTTACACCCGGGACTCCAGGTTCAGGTCCCTGGGCTCTTCCCCTGAGCCCTTCCCTAGTACTATATATGCCAAGGGAGTCTAGGCCTCAGCTATTTCTCGTATTGCCAAGACAAGAGATCGGAGGGAGGGGTCTGTGGGACAGCTGGCCTTCTCTGATGGGGGCGGGGTAGTCATGCAGCCCTCCAAGTCAGGCCCTCCCGATGACATTGTCGCAGCTATACACTGGGCCTGCACCAGCAACTCCCTGGCAGTGTGGTCTGGTACTGCTTCAGCTCCTGGCACAGAGGCTGGTGTCAGTAAGCAGGGTGGCGCCAACCATGCAGTTGGTCTCCTCCTGCTGCCATTTGTGGCACCAGGAGAGGAAGGGTCTTGGGGGTTGCTCAGTTGGATATTTCCCTGATCTTATCCTCCAGCTCGGAGGAAGAGGATCGGGATGATCCTGACTGGTTGCTCGACTCTGGTCAGTCATTGGAACCTTCTGGGCCTAGTTGTGGCCCTTCGGCATTAGTGAAGCTGTGAAGTCTCCCTTCCAGTGCCGACTGTGTTTTTATTTTCCTTACATCCCTTGGTGCTATGTATGGTGCCAGGGATGCTTCCAGTGCTGATTCTGGCACCGGTGGGGAAGACGGTGCCAGACCTGGTGCCAAGATGGGGCCCAGTGCCACACTTGGTGCTGAGCTGGGCTCTGGAGCTGCCCATGGCACCTACTCTGGCTCTAGTACCATTGGTGGTGCTGAGGGAGATGTAACTCCCCATTTCTCTGTTTCCAGCTCCATGACTGCTGTTGGGCTCTCTACAAGGGGCAGAGCTCTGTCAGGTGAGGTGGGGGTCAGGAGGTCTAGGTCAGCACCATGCTTCTTATTCAGAGTAGCTGGGGGCTCTGGAAGGAGTTGCAGTGTCAACTCGGGCCTTCTGTCCCTTCCCAGAAACCGTCAGACCCTGCAGTAGGTGGGGGAAAGTGTCTGCCCTGTGGGACCTGCACGACTCCCACCTCCCCACCTGGGGGTTTCCCACGAGGGTACTACCCCGATTGCCCCTCTACAGTTGGGTGTTCCTGGTTGGTTAAGCGGCGCAACCCCTCTCCATGTGAGAGATCCCCTGTCTGTCGTGACAGCCCTGGCAGAGGATCTGGCCTGGTCTGCCATAAACCTTCTCTGCCATCTCTACCCCTTCTCCCAGTTTTCTCTGGTCCTACAGTGCCCAAGACCTGGGAACAGTTAAGGGCCATGGCAAGTGCTTTCCCTGTATGTCTGAGAGCAATGGACAATGCCATTTTCAGCCTAAACCCCCTGCACCACCTCCCCCTGAGTCAGGCTCATCCTCATCTTCCTCCACTGAGTAGGAGGATACCTCTGTCCACTACACCTCCTGTGCTTATTACACCAACTATCAGTGCTTCCTTTCGAGAATGATGGAGGACCTGCACATCTCACTACTTTGCTGGTTGTAATCTTGCTCGAGAGACGCTGTCCTTCCTTGGGGAGTGCAGTTCTGACACCACTGTCATGCTTCCGTAGCCCTGACAATTTGCAGAGGCATCTCAGAATATTGGGCTCCATCCCTCTGCCCATCTCCAGCCCCAAGGGACTGTTCACACAGATATTCTACACCACTGGGATCTTCTGGTATTATGCCCCACCCTTCTTCTGGAATGCAGATCCTGAATAACCCCTCTGGGCGTCGTCACCCATGGCATGACTGCACCCCTGAGTCTGACTCGGTTTACTCAGTGGATTTAGACATAAGTCGGCTTGCTCCCATCTAGAATGTCTTCCATACCCTGGAGGGAACATCAGGTTTCCTTAGTGGACCATCCAAGGTGTGTGTCCAATTTTTCTGCATCAACCATATGTTGTGGGAGTCTGTTCCAAGCGTTATCCTTACCGTATAATTATTGCGTTTACTAGTGTTGGCTTTGGGAACCAGTACTTGTTAGTTATTACTTCTTAAGTTAGGTAAACGTTTATTGAACTGGAATCCACACTGAGCTTTCAGCTCGAGGCACTGCAGGAATTTGTATAATTGCAGTAAATACCCTCGTTTTCTCCTGTCCTCAAGGTTAACCAGTGCTGTACTGTTAAGTCTTTCAGGGTAGCTTAAATTTTTTAATCTAGGTATTATTTTAGTAGTTCTTCGTTGCACCCTTTCTAATTCTGCTATGTCCTGTTTCAAAAAAGGACTCCAAAATGGTGAGCCAGTATCCAGATGAGGATGGACATAAGCCCTATATAAGGGCAAGATGCATGACTCAGCCCTATTTATGAATGTTCTCTTAATGTAGTTAAGTATTCTATGTGCGGTTGTAGAGATTTTTTTTTTAAAATGGTCTACCTCAGTTAATTTATTAACTAAAATGCCCAGATCATTTTCTTTTTCGACCACTTTCAGGGTTTTATTGTTCATAGTATATTGGTATAGGGGATTGTTTTTCCCCAAATGTAGCATAATGCACTTATCTTGATTAAAGTGCATTTTATTAAATATTGCCTATGATTCTACATTTTTTACACCTTCCACCATAGTACTATATTTATTATGACTGTCGGCTGAGTTTGAATGCTGGGGTAGTAGGGTTTTCTCGGTGGCACACCTTATGTTGTACATTAGTGCACACCAGGCTGCCTATGCTAGGCACCTGTGGGCGATGCTGGGACAGTTCCTGACTGTAAAGCAACCAGGCAGGCCATTTGCCTTTCCGCACAGTGTCTGGAGATGGTGAGACACCAGTCAAGGGCATCCTATGATGCCAATGAAGTAGCTTCTAGATTAGTGGGAACTGCAGTCTGCATCAGGCAGATGGTGTGGCTTTGCCTTTCAAGGTTGTCACCCTTGGCCCGGCATAGGGTGATTGCCTTACATTTCCAGGGGACAGAGTCAAGCATGAGTTAGCGGGGCGCCTTCATTCTCCCAGGCCACAGGAGCCTCCACCTGACCCTGACCAGTCTCGGGTCTCGCCAGACCTGTGAGGGCCCCCCCACTTCTTCGTTTTCCCCCAATGAGAGGCTGAGGGAACAACCTTTTCCCCTCAGAGTTTACCAAACCAGTGATGAATGGCGAAGATTGATTCTTGGAAGATATGAAAATTACATACTCACCGTAATTGTTGGTCTTCCAGAATATCTTCACCATGTATCATTACTACCCACTCACTTTCCCCTGCAGTGACCAGGCTCCTGGGCAGTGTCTCCTTCCTCTACTGCCTCTCCCCTTCATTAGTAAGCAAACAAAAAAAGGGGTTGTTCTCTTTGCTTGGCTTGTGCCCTAAAAAAAAAGGAAAACTTTGCTTCCGTGATTCTTGGCATGGTCACCTGTCAGCATGGCTCAGTTGGTAGCACATCCGCCTCTGGACCAGAAGGTCGTGGGTTCTCGTCCCACACCGGGATTGGACTTGCACCTAAAAATCGCTGGCATCCGAGTGCAGTATTGGGGGGTGCTGTACTGCTGTGGTGTGCCGTCCTTCGGATGAGATGTTAAACTGAGGTCCCTTCTGCCCATCCTGGTGTTGTCCTGGTGGGTGTCCAGGTGGAAGTAAAAGAACCCAGGGCACTCTTTGCAAAGAATAGGGAACATTCTCCATATCCTGGCCAACATTCCCCTTCCCATAAACCGGTTCATGCAATTATCCAGGCTGTGTGTGGGTGATGATGTTCGATATGGCCTCCACCACACATTCAGTCACTTCACTACCAGTCTAGCATTGCTTGTAAAGCGCTTTGGGATACACTGTGTATGGAAAGCGCCATATAAATGCTGATTCTTCTTCTTCTTCTTTTTAGGGGGGAAGGTAACCTCTATCTTTGGACCTCTTGCCCTGCTTCTGCAGCAACACTTGCTGTTTTAAAAATAAAACTACAGTAAAGGGAGGGCAGAGTGTGTGTCCATACGTACATGTCACATACATGCATATATGTCTAACTACTTACAGTATGTATGCTTCTCTCTTCACACCTGTCCTTGACGAGAGAGAAAGAGAGAGACAGAGAGAGAGAGTCAAAGAAGAGTTGCCCCTCCTTCTCCAGGATGATCTGTTAAAGCCACCCTTCCTTCCAGGAAAGGGATATTTTCTTTGCCGGTCAGCTACCTCTTCTGATCCCTTCCGGGACAGAGCTCTGGCAAGAGTTAGTTTCTGAGTTATTTTTTCTTCATAGTAGACCATTCTCCTTGTAGCAAAACATTTTTTGTTATAGTCTACTACACTTTTTTGCAATTTCCCTTGGGTTTTTCCCCATCTCGGAATTAAGGGAACATACGTCCTATGCAATTCCTTTCCTGTTTTGCCCCTAAGTGGGCCCCTGTCCTTGATTTTCTTTTGAGGAGTACCTTCATCCTGGTTACCAATTTAACAAAAATAAAAAGCTGATCTTCCCCTTTTTAGCCTGAGCCTTGTTTTATCCCTCAAACCCTTTCAGGTCCTCAACTAGTTTTTCTCCCATTTTACGTCCTGATCAAATGGGACTTCCAGCCTTAGCCTCTGGCTCCTTCCTCCTTGGAGGGACACTTACATTTTACCTTCTCAGAGGGCCCAAAAGTTTCTATTTTTTATTCCAGGGAGATGTACTCCTTACCTTGCAGACCTCTCTGGGTTGGTCCCCCAGTTTCTCAGGGACAGTTCATTTTTGGTTACTCCGAGTGTGTCAGATTTGTTAAAGGTTGGATAGATACCATCCCAGCTCTTCTGACACACTTTCCTTTTAGCCAAGAACACGGGGACCTCATCACGCTCTCTCTCTCTCTCTCTTTCTCTCTCTCTCTCTCTCCTCCCTCTCCCTCTCCCTCTCTCTCTCTCTTTCCTGTCTTTGACTTGTCCAGTTGTCCTGGTCATCCCTGGGCAGCCTAAGTCCCTCCGCCTAGAACTTCTTTACTCTCTCCTAGTCACATTTTTATTTAATTTATTTGGTTTATATCCTATATCCTTTTCCCTATTCCTTGGGCTCCCTTGCCCCACCCTTTTTTATCTTGTTAACCTTTTTTCTTTTCCTCTGGGCAGACAGAACTGAGGAGAGAGGAGAGGAGAGTCAGCGTCAGTTATTGGCCAGTCCATCAACACCACATCATACATGTGCCTCATGGGTGGCACTGTCCCTGATGTTGGCTCCCCATTTCAAAAATCTTAAAGTTACATGACTCCGTGGGATCCTGGCACCTCCAACTGGAACCCAGAAGTGATGAATGATGAAGATATTTTGGAAGATCAACAATTACGTTGAATATGTAAATCTTCCCAGTGTCAATCTTCACCATTCATCACTGGTGGGTATATGCCTTGAGTGCAGCACCTCGTGGGAGCTCTTTTTTTTTTCAAGGGGGGAGGAGCCAGGGCCAGTGGCTCCACCCACGAGACCAATGCACTGCGTAGTGCTTGCAGGTTGACCAGTAACAGATGCCGACTCCTCTTCTGCCTCAGTTTTGCTTCTCCCGCCGTTCGAGACAGCACCTTGCTACAGCTTAAAGTTTCCTCTGCATCAGCAGCCTAGTGTTCGGCACAGCACTGCACCTCGAGTTTTCAGGACTGTTTTTTTGATGCTGTCAATGCTGCATCTGTCAGCTTTGCCTTGGTTCTGCTGTCCCAGTTACTCAATGCTGTTTTTCTGGAAATTCCAGTAAGACCTTTCCTTTTTATCTAAATGGCATAAAATCTTCTCAGTTTTTGTTATTTTAGATTTCTGTTCGCATCATGACAAAAAGTGCTCTTCTAAGGCAGGACGACCTCCTATGCATCGGTGTCCCTGTGGCCGGCAGTTTTCCATGATGGACTGTCATGATGTTTGCCTTACCTTCCTTGGACCTCAGCATAAAATGGACAACTTCGATGCCTGCTTCTTGATGGATCATCGAGTTTGTCACTACCATGCGTTCAAAGTCAGCAGGGCTCCACCGACTTTCGGGGGGTGGCATCACTCTCGTAGGTCCAAACACAGGTCTCTTCACTCTTCCTTTTGATCCCCTCCCAGGCCTTTATGGTCCAGTGAGGAATGGGCCTCCTCATCTTCCAGCCTTGCCATGGAGGAGGCCTCTACCTCAGTGCTGGGGGCCGGTGTGGTCCCACCTGAGACAGGGCTGGGAGCACCACCTTGGCAGTCACCTCCTCAGAGGTGCAGGCTCCTCTGGTGTCATGGCCCACGGTCACTGGGTCTGACGAGGGGCATTCCTCAGTGCCACCTGCCAGTGCCGTCTCAGATCCTGGAACCGTTCGCAGCTCCGGTGATCAACATGGCGCCATGAGGGGCACTGGGCCCGCCAGCATCACCATTCACAGCGCCATAGACAGGAGAGCTCCTGGGGTCGCCAGTCTAGAGGTCTTTTGGATATTCTCCTCTCCAGAGCCAGATGATTGAGAGGCCGATCTGGACTGGCGACCTGACTGCTCAGAGTCATTGGGCTCTCCAGGGACCAGGACCCTTGTGCCTTCCCAGCTGCCCCCTCCTGTGGCACTGGTGACTATGGTCAGCGCTGATTCCCATACTGACAGTGGCATTGGGGATATGGCACAGGATAGCAGTCCCAGGACTGAGGGAGCAGTGGTCCGGGTGTTAGGGGAGGGGTCGGCTGCCATTCCCAGTGCTGTCTCCTCTCCTGATACTGGGACTGGACCCTCCTCTGTGGCTCTCCTTGGAGAGTCTGTGGAATTGGGTGGATCCATGGCACAGGGTACGAGGAAGAGGTCTTCCTCGGAGTCAGCAGGGTTGAGGGGATGGGGCAAGGGGCTGCGGCACTCCTCTGCAGCCCTTCAGGGCTCGGGGAGGAACCATAGCACTGAGCCCAAGTTCTCTCCCTCATCCCCTTTGAGGGAGTCCTTGCTGGGTGGGATTGGGTTCTGCCTTTTTGGACACATGTGGCTCTGGTCCCCTCATTGGGATGCTTCCCCTACAGGGCTCAGTCCGGACCACTTTGGGCTGGTTGAGCAATCATTGACAGAGTGGACCTGCAGATCCCCTGGTCATCCGGGATCACCAGCTAGATCTCCTACCCGTGGCAGAGGCACTTCACTGGCTGTGAAGAGTTTCTCTCCCTTACCTTTGCATATAGCCCCCTTCTCCCAGGCCATGTGGGTACTTTAGGGCCTTTGAACTGGGGACAATTCAGATCCCAGGATGCAGATTCCCCCACTCTGTTAGGGCTATGAATGAGCAGGTCTTGTACCTGTCTCCTCCGCTGTAGTCAGAGTCTGAATCATCAGGTTCCTCAGCCTCCTCATCTTCCTCCATCAAGGAAGAGGAGACCTCCATCTGCCTGTCCTGTGACACTGATCAGAGTATCACTGCTTCCTCGCGAGGCAGGTCGAGAACCTGCACATTTCGTATATTGCTAGATGTAATACTGGAGTGTACTACACGAGCTTCTAGGCATAGTGGATCACTTGGTGGTCCTGTCCTGGCATGTTCCTTTCCAGGAGGCATCGTACAGTGCCTGGCAGCTTCCATTTGCCCCAGCTCCAGCCACTTTGGACTGCCAGCACCGAGGTACTGCATGCCCCAGGGGTCTCCAGGTGCATTGCCACATCCCTCTACAGGACTGACACAATTGGACACCCCTACTGATCATAGGCGCCCGGTCTGCGACCGTCCCCCGGATCTGGACTCTGTGGAGTTCGACTGCCTAGGGCGGAGAGTCTTCTCCTGGACATGGATGGTTCTTTGCATTGCATCACATCAGATGCACCACACTGCTTATAACAAGCACCTGTGGGTGATGCTGGGTAAGGTACTGGCATTGCTACCTGAATCAGAGACAACCAGGCAGGCCACAGCCCTCTCCATGGTAGGCCTGGAGCTAGCAAGGCACCAAGCAAGGGCATCTTATGACACCAGTGAGGTGACTTCAAGGCTTGCGGGGACAGCGATCTGCATCAGGTGGATGGTGTAGCTTCGCCTATCTCAGTTATCACCACTGGCCCAGTGTAGGATGGTTGCCTCTGCGTTCCGGGGGACCCGTCTTTTCTCCTACAGGGTGAGGTGGGAACTGCAGGGGCGCCTTCCTTCTCCCAGGGAATGGGGCACCCCTTCTCGCTCTGACCAGTCTCAGGCCTAACTGGTCTGTAATGGGTCACCTCTTCCTGTGTTTTCCCCCACAGGAGGCTGAAGAACATCTATTCCTCAGGGAAGTGCTGACCCCCCTTCTGGGTGCTCAGTACTCACCCATCAGTAATGAATGGTGAAGACTGACACTGGGAAGATATGAAAATTACGTACCTACCATAATTCTTAATCTTCCACTGTATCTTTACCGTTCATCACTGAATCCCACCCACCTTCCCCTCAGAAGGTCTCACTCCCTGGGCAGTCCTCCACCCTGCTGGCTCTACTCCCCAAGGTCCAGTGGGGGCTTCTTACCTACCTGTGGCCTTAAGACCCCTTTTTCACTCCCAAGAAATGGGGAGGGGTCTCTTTCTGGGAGGAGAGACAGTAGGGCCTCTTCATTGGGAGATCTTGAAGGGGGACTCCTGGTGGGCCCCTTTCTTCTGCCCTCAGGGGAGCCTCCGGGACTGGTCCACCTCCTTCGCTGTTTGCTGGTCCATTAGGAGGTTCTTTGGATTGGGGGCAGGGCCGGTGGCCAGCAGGGACTCCTCCTTTTTACACTTCCCTCTCTACCTCTTATTTCTACCTCTTCAATCTCCCCCCACCTCGGGGAGGGAGGTGTTGAACGGGTGGAGACCTCACTTCACCCCCCCGTACCCTGTGGGTTCCCTTCTGAGAGCTATTGCCGGGGGGGGGGGGGTCTCCCAACCAAGGGCAATTCCTGCCTGGTTTAAACGGGGTAGGGGTGGGCCTTCTCGATCGCCCTTTTCTAGCCTGAAGAGGAGTTATAGCTGCTAGTTGCATTCTAGGCAACTATTTGGTTAAGCTGGCTGTTTACCTCTGGAGGCACTCCTGGTCTTCCTTCCTAGGCTGATCGAATATGTCTTTGATGGGTCCCTCCTCCCTTCCTCTTTGCCCTTTCTTTTCTCTCTCTCTTCTGTTCTTCTCTGTCTTTCTCTTCTTTCCTGTTTTCTCTGGCCATCCAGGGACTGGGGCCTTATGGCCCATGTCCTCCAGATCCTCCTCCTCTGTCCTCTGGCCGGCCTATTCCTTTTTCAGTTATATCCTTTCCTTTTACTATTACTAGGGCTGCCTTGCCCACCCTTGTTTTTCTCTATCCCCTTTTTTTTCTGTCTCTCCGGAATACAGAACCAAGGCAGAGGAGGAGCCAGCAGCTGTTATTGGCCAACCCATGAGCACCACACAGTGTGCTAGCCTCGTGGGCAGTGCCGTTGGTGCCAGCTCCTCCCCCTTGAAAAAAAAAAAAAAAGAGCTCCCGCGGAGTGCTGCACTTACAGCATACACCCACCAGTGATGAATGGTGAAGATACACTGGAAGATTAGGAATTACAGTAGGTACATAATTTTCATGTCCTGGCAATGAACATTGTCAGTACCTTGTGTATAGTTTTATTTAATCAGACAATTCCATCTTATCTGACCTTCTACAGTAGTTAAGCCTTTTGTTGAATGTATGGCTAAACGAAGGTCCTAATTTTGAAAAAGGATTTTAGACATGCACACTTTAAAGTTGTCTACAAATTCAGTGTCTAAATGTTAGTTGAGCAGATCATCAAAAGCCATTACAATAATATTCAACACAAAATCAAGCTAATTTCCCATACATGTATACTTTACATATTCAGAGACTCTCACCAGAGTTGAAAGTATGCCTTTCATATTATATACTTATTTTATGCTATATTGTAAGTTAAGGCAAAGCCTGGACAAGGGGCTGTTGTAATGGGCACCATACTGAAGCTTAGTGTCATAGGAGCCACCCTTGGACATCATAGTAGCCAGAGCAAGCAAGCGCACCTGTTATAGTTCCATGTTGGTCTGGGTGGGGGATACTCCAAAGAGTAGCTAAGTTATTTAAATTTAAAATGACAGTACCCTTGATGGTTACTGTTTGACTAGCAGTCTGCAGTAGTGTTATTTCACCAGAATCATAGTGGTTGCGAAGTCCCAGTTCAGCAGAATCATAGGAGTTGCAAAGCTCCTTCACCCACCAAACTGATATTAATAAATGCTAGAGAAACCTTGTTTTAGGGGTATCAGTGGGCATCATATGGGATGCAAATAAATCATAGGAGTCTCAACTGCAACTGCCGGCTACCCCTTGGTGACGCCTCTGGCCATTAGGCTGATTTACAGAACTCTTACCCTAGCTATGCTTGGTTAGTCCAATGTACTGTACATGATTTTAAAAGGTTAAGATGTATTGCTGCTGCAGAACCTTAGCTGAATTATTAAATGAGCATTGAACAGATGCTGATGCTTCATCTCCCATCTACAGCACTGGTTTCTTTGAATGTATCAAAAATGGCCTACTGCACGTGTTCCTGAGCAAAACATGAAGGGGGAGACACTATTTTATCTAATTGTTCACCAGTTCTTTTTTTTCCTACTTGGTCGAAATTTCACCCCACTCACTGCAGCACATCTTTACCCTTTTTTTTTTTTAGTTTTTTTAACCAGGTATAGATTTTAGCCCCCTGCACCTCCTGCTTTCTGACCCCACTGCTTCCCCCACTGCAGACCATGTGGATGACCTTGCAGCTAACCACTGAAACAGTGGGCCACCCTTCAGGTGGCAACAGTCCTTGGAGAGTATATGAAAGGTCAGTTGGGGCAACCACTCTAGATGATAGCTGTCTGAAACTTTGACACATACTGTAAATTTAGTGTTGGAACATAAACCTTTTGACGTAGTTGCACACTCTATGCTAGATTCTCAGCTGCTGTCATAGGTGCAAAGTGGTTACAGTAGTTACTTTGCAGCCATACAAAGTTATTGACCTAATTATGCCCTGATAAGAAGGATTGCAAACGGTTCCCATAAACCTGCAAAATCATTTCTGAGTGTCTGGAAAATGGAGTCACAGATTTAGTAGAACATCACTCATTGTGACCTATTACAAGCATGCACGCTAGGGACAGAGTCCTGGAAAACTGTGGCTGGGTCCAGGAGTGGGAGTACTGCATACCAGTGATTGCATTGTTGGGTTGTAGTAGAATGCAAGACTACAGTGAAACTTTGTGGAGGGCTTCATTGAAGATTGTGGGTGGAGGAGCCCACAATCAAAGTCAGGGTGTGGGTAAACAGGACAGTGATGAATAAGGGGTGCACCTAGGCACCATGAAGTAAGATCGGAGGGATCAGGGAGAGGGAAGGAGAGTTGACATTTGATATGTGAGGGAACTACATCACATGTCAGGTGCCCAATAGACATCATAAAAATATAGTAAGGGATTGGGAGGAATGTACTCTGATGGGGTAGTCACCATAGGTGCTGGAACAGGGGGGGCCACTAGGGCCATGGCCCTACCACTTTAATAAGTGGCCCTATCACTTTTTGCTATCCTGGTAATATATTTAATAGGGGAAAATTTACCCCTTACGTCCTTGGCCCTACCACTTTTCAAACCGTTCCGGCACCATTGGTAGTCACTGTTTGTTGCTGGGTGAGGTGTGAGGGTATTACTGGGCACCTGAAGGGGCTTGCTACAGAGATGGATGTTGTAGAACATGTTGGAGCCTGTGTTGTAGAAGAGGTGCTCCAGTACATAGAGTTGTAACATACACCAGGTATCTGTTGCAATACTACATCGTGCAATGTCTGTGACCACCTCCTGATATGTTAACAGACACAATCGCAAATTGTGACAGAAAACCTCTGGATCAGTAATTGGAATTGTACCATATTCATAGAGGGAAGGACTCCTCTTCCTTGCTGTGTGGAACCATGTTTTTGTATGGCAGAATGGATTTGCTGTTCACAGTGGAGTAGGCACAAAGAATCCATTTTTTCTGCCTCTGACTGCAACTTAGAATCAAACTCTGCTTTTCTGTTGCACGTTGGGAGGTATGAGGAGGGTTCTGGACTTGCATGACTTCATGTCTCTGGGTCACTGGGGGGTAGCCATACAGTGGCAGATGCTGCTCACTCCCCAGTTATATCAAGCATTTGATCAGGTTGCATTTGCCTCATGTCAGCCTGACTGGGCTCCCAGATTCACAATGTAAATACACATTTCTTACATGGCAAGCAAGCACTTAACCACTAAGCTGATGAGATGGCCTGTTAAGCCATTTTTATAGTCACCATGCGCGTGTGTGCGCGCAGAGAACATTTTGTTATGAGAGGTGGGTTTTGAGAGGTGTGACACTGTCAGTCCAATGCCAAGCAGTCTTCATGGGGCACATGAGTGGCACACCAGTCATCAGCCAGACTGATCATGACACAGTTTTGGCTTACTAGGTGGAAACGTCCTGTACTTGGAAAAGGAGAAGCCGACTCAATCATGGGTTGGCGCTTTCTTTTGATGTACGCTGCCCAGCAAGCTGATCTGTCATGATCAGCCTGCTTAGGAATTTCAGACATCCAGGAAGAGCCCCGGGGTCTTGCAGATGCCAACTGTAACACGGAAGACCTTCCATCGATGCCTGCTGCTGGCGCCCCTTTAACTGTCCCCGCCACCCAACCCTCCCTCTCAGCACCCACCACCCCACCCCACAAACATATCACTGACACTGGGGGAGCTCAGTCCCCCAGCATCGCCACCTTGTTCATGACTCAGCACACCTGAGTTCAGCTAAACAGATTCTTTAAAATGATGAAGAAAGTTGAATGCAGGAAAGTGCAAGTCGACATGAAACGAGGACTTAAAGGGTTAGAAATCGGGGTACTAAACTCAAGTCGTGATACCAGGCATGCACAAATGCATATGCATATTCCAGGAATATGCAACTATGCAGGCCCGGTATTGTGACTTGAGTTTAATACCATGATTTCTATCTCTTTAAGGCAGCAGTGTAAGGATTGCAGAAAAAATGTCCTGTATTCCGTAGTTCATTGAAAATGATACTGTGGGCTTACTAGTTTTGCTGTTTTATTTACTGTACTCCGTTTGAAGCTTAAATTTAAAGTTTATATTAAGGAAAATAAAAGACGCTCATCTTTTAATAGATCCCTGACCACTGAAGGGGACATGGCATGCTCATAGTCTTTTCTCAGTCCCTAGCATGCACTTCAGTCATTCGTTGCAAGGCATGCTGACTGATTGGTTCTTCATGAGTGCATTCCAGTGCACATGTGTTTGTATCACCTTCAGATGCTGTTGCTGCTACCTTTTTAACTGTCCCACCCACCCGACCCTCCCTCTAGCACACATCCCGCACAACATAACACTGACACTGGGGTGCCTAGTTCTCAGTGTCGCTGTCGCCAAGTGAAATAAACAAAAGCATCCTCGCCTTTTTTAACCCTGTAAAAAGAAAACTGCCCATTGATGTGTGTTGGCGTCCCTATAACTGTCCCCCACCCTGCCCTCCCACTCTTCACCCACCCATCCCCACCTTCCCAAGCCCTAATCTTTTCCACGGGGGTCCAACGCCATGATTCTCTGTGGACCGCAGACATGTCATTCAAAGTTGAACGCGAACTGAGGAAATCAGGTATGTGGTTCAATGTATTTCATTGGGGTTTTGAACTTAGTAGCATAACTTGGCCATTGTTGAATATTTTTGCCTCAGATTTTCAACATACCTTTTTTGGGACCCCACCTCATGAACAAGTGCAGTGAAATTAGGCAAATATGTCCTGAAAGATTATTTTGCGGTCACTGCCTGAAGCCACCTTTTGGGCATGAGTTGAAACATTTCTCTGCCTTTGTTCATGAAGCAGGGTCATAAGAAGGCTGTGTTGAAAATCTGGCATAAAAATATTAAAAAACAACAATGTTATGAGCCTACGTTGAACTTTGTAAATGCAGGCTCATAACTTCGGTAATTTTCAATATTTTTACCCCAAATTTTCAACATAGCCATTTCTTCATACCACCTGATGAGTGTGACAACTGTTGTTTTTCAAATCCTGGCCAAAATGTGTTTCTGCATCCCGAAAGGCAATTTCGCAGTCCCTGCGTGAAAGCACCTTTTAGGCAAGAGTTGAAAATGTTTGTTTGCACTTTTTCATGAGGTGGGGTCATAAGAAGGATATGTTGAAAATTAGGGGCAAACATATTGAACAACAACAAAGTTATGAGCCTGTACTGAAATTTACAAATGCGGGCTCGTAACTTTGGTAATACATAAACCACGAAGTGCACCACAAAGCATCTAGTACCCTAGGACTTCTATACCAGTGGTGAACATCCAACATGGACAAATGCTTGTTTAACACAGGAGCCAACATTTGTTTAATCATGCCTGCACAAACAGTACAAGGGCACAGTTTACAGCTCTTGCACATTATGGTAGTGACAGTGTTTTGAGGAATGTTTTTTTTTTCTTTTTCTTTTTCTTAGACAAAGTGTTTGAAAATTTAGATGACTAATCCTTGGACAACAGAATGTTTAGATGATTAATCCAGGTCTGCATATTTTTGAAATTCAGACCTTAAAACTGAGACAGTTGTCCATTGCACCCTCCACTTATAAAAATTCTAGCAATAACAAAGGATGTCATAAGAGACACTGTGTCAAGTTGTAAAAAATCACCCTCAAGTTTGAAGGTTAGCTGGCCCCAAACCAAAATGTTTAGTAGCCAAAAGTCTTGTGATGGTGGACTTCCAATGCAGTTGTACAGCGTGGATACTAAAAACCTAGCATCCATGTGGCCACTTAAGCTATGCTTTTCGTGGCCACTGATGTTCCTTAAAGAGGCAGTGCATAATACAGTGACACTTTTAAACCTTTACCTGTTATTCATCACCTATGCACCTGTTCAGCTCACCTTTCCTCAGAGCAACCCTAGTTTGCTCTGTTTACTTATCTGTCATCTGTTTTAATTTATTGTGGAAAACTGCATGATTTTATCTATTCACTAATCCCCCTATTATGGAGTCAGACCTTGACATTAAATATTGTTATGCCGAAGTCATTGCGCTTTTACATTTATTGTTGCTTTACAACATTTATCACTTGTAGCTTTCAGCTGCTACATCTGGATGTATGACTCAGCATGGAATTGTTATCTCCATCTGGCTGTAACTGTTATTAACTCTGTTCCCCATCATCCCCTTGAGTCGTGTCAAAAAAATGAGCCTTGGCTCAGTGCAGCTTTTCCAGTTCCCAATTTTCAAATAAATAAATGAATAAATCATTGTATTTCAGATCACATTTTTCTCCTGATATGTATGCACTTCTCACCCCATGTTGACTCTGCTTAGATCTGAAACAATTTAAAGGAGCTCTCCTTTTAATATGGCTAGTCTCAGGTTTTCAACAGTATTCTCAGTTGTTTATGAAGACTGGCTGTCCCAAAAGGTCAAAGAGCAATGTCTACTTGCCAGGTAGATATTCCAAGAATCAATCTCCATTGGTTTCTACTTAATGGGTCTAGACTGGTGGCACTAGGACCCTGCAGGAGCAAAGCTTTTGCCAGGGGGTCAGCCATGGCTACTGGCATGGAACCTGCACACCCTCCCATGGTGCTGCTGACCAGCAAATAACCATTGCCAGCTCCCTCACCAGATTCAATTCTGATCTCCCAGCACTCAATCTTCACCATTCATCACACTAATGGGGCTTAGCCAGAGGTTCTAGGACCCCGCAGGAGCAAGGTATTTTGCAGCTTGGGGGGCACTGACATTGGTGCTAGCACAGCCCATGTTAACAGCGCACTGATGTCGTGCACATGAGCCAGCCAGTAATCGATGCTGGCCCATTCCCTTCCTCAATTCCATTTCCCACCATAGAGTGCTCACTGAGGGACCAGCTGAAGTCAAAAACTGCATCATCAACATTTTTCCTCAGTTCGCCATTGCTAACTGCTTTTCTTCAATGCTGAATACCTTCCCGGCACTGTTTTTGGTATTGTCATTTTGCTGGTCTGTTTTTATATAGTTCAGCATGAATTTTCTTTAGTTTCCCATTTTCTTATTTTGGTCCATTGAGATGCTGAGTTTGAAGGAGCAAAAGAAAAACAAAGGCTGTGCCCCCTCTGCATGCATCAGTGCTCCTGTGAGGCCTTCTCTCAGCACTGGGCTGGCATCTGACCAGTGTGACACCTGGTTTTCCATGGACTAGTGTATCCTCGAGTTCCACGCATTAAAGTGGGGTCATTCACCCCCCTTATTTGGAGGTAGGTGTCACACCTGCAATACCAAGGTGAGATCTCTGGGCCTTTCCCTTAGGCCCCTTCACAGTACCTCTGATACTACAGAAGTTCAGGATCTTCCCTGTGCTTGCCCCAATGAGATGTCAGAGGACCTGGGAGGGGTCTGGTGGGCAGTTGATTCCTTATGAGGGGTCAACTGAACATAACCTTCAGTTTGTCTGCCCTCCTGGGCAATGGACACCCATAATGGTGTGGCCAAAGCTATATACTTGATTGATTGATCAAAAATTTATTTTTATACACGATACAAATTGTTAGGGTTTTATCCCCATTTTCAACAATGACCTGTGGTACAGTTTTACAATGCATACACAAACAACAAAATCAGCACATCATTACATAATAGTATGATGTCTATAACAGGAACAAGTTTAACTAAAATGGTTATATAATAATAATATCTTAAAAGCTGATAAACTAATTACTGATTTCAGTTCATATGGGAAAATGTTCCAACATCTTACTAAACTGTAAAGTATTATCTTCAAGTCTATTGCACAGTTTAATCAAAGGGATTTTCTGGGAGGTTATACTTAAAAATACATACTCAGACAACAAAATATTCTATCTATAATAAGAGCAAGTTGAACTAAAATGATTATTTAATAGTATCTTAAAAGCTGGTAAGCTAACTGCTGATTTCAGTTTATATGGGAGAGTATTCCAACATCTTGTTAGGCTGTTTTGTAAAGTATTATCTCCAAGTCTATTGCACGATTTCATCAGAGGGTGGGACATGTCAACTGTTTTGAGTGAGGCACTGTCTCTACCAAATGTGCTAGTGGGTGTGTTTTCTTTGATTGTATAAGTTTGTGACAAAATATAGTCTACTGATAGGCTCTTTGTTCTTGTGGTTTGAGCCACCCAAGCTTACTGTATGTATTACAATGATGAGTGCCATAGGCACTTTTTGCAATAAACTTCCCCAGTCTATAATATGTTTTATCCATTCTATCTAAAGCTGGCTGAGTGGAATTCATATATACGACAGAACCATAGGCTAATACTGGCATTATCAATTGTATCAGTTTTTTACTTATTTCTACTGTAAGTGATCCAGACACCCATCTCATTGCCCCCAGTCTCTGACTCACTTTCTTGACTTGCTGTAGTATATGATCTATGTATGTTAGTCTAGTGTCCATTATAACTCCAAAATATTTATAGCTTGGAACATTTATAACATGGCTTCCATCAACAAATTGAATTTTCAGCTCTGAATTTCTATCTTGAATATAACCCACCGAAAATATCATACATTGTTTTTTTTTTTTTGTATTTAATAGCAGATCTGAGTTTCTCATTCATTTTTCCATAAGTGTCAAGTCAGTCTGGAGCTGCTCTTCCAGGCCCCCATAGTCACTTGCAGACACCGCAGGTACTGTGTCGTCTGTGTATAATCTTATCCCACTATTTTTCATTAATGCTGGTAAATCATTTATGTATATATTAAACATTAAGGGGCCCAATATTGAGCTCAGGGGACTCCTCTATTAATCTCCACCAGGCCTGAAACAGCAGCCCCACATGCTTGTTTACGGCCTACCAGGTATGATTGGAACTATTTTAGTGTCTCTTCTTGAACCCCCACATTGCTCAATTTCTCCAGCAGGCACTCATATTGTACCAGATCAAAGGCTTTGCTGAGGTCCACAAACACTGCCCCAGTGCTCATCCCCTGATTTAGGGAGGTTGCCACTAAGTTATTAAAATCCACCAGGGTGGTGTCTGTGGACCTCCCTGCCCTAAAGCCATATTGATACTCTGTCGGTATCTGGTTTTGTTCTAGATACTGAGCGAGCTGATGGTGTACTCTTTTTTCCAAGACCTTGGACAGAATAGAGAGCAAGGTGATCGGTATATAATTTGAAGAACTAGTACAATTGCCCCCCTTAAAAATGGGAATTACTTTCCCTAGTTTCCAGACCTCATGTGCTATTGAGCTACATAAGCTCCAGTTAAACAAATGAGTTATAATATGGCAAGTATATCTCCCCCTATTTTCAAAAACCTAGCCTCCACACCATCCAATCCCCCTGCCATGGAGAAATTCGGTTTCTGTAGTTCCTTTTCCACCTCCTTAGTTGTTAGTTTTGCAACTCTAAAACGAGGTTGTGAATCACTTTTTATTTCTGTCTTATTTTTTTTCTCTTTCTTCAATTATTTTTGCCACTCGAATATCAGCTATTTTTAGAGTGGGTTTGGATATTTGTAGGTCAGGAAGATCTGAAAAGTATACATTAAACATATTAGCCACCTCTTTTGGGTCTTCCACTGAGGTATTCCCCTCCACTAGGTTAACCAAGTTGTTTGTTTTAACTGTTTTTTTTAATTCTGAAATACACCTCCAAAACTTCCTAGGATCTTTTGCATTATTTAACTTGTTTAGGTGAAATTTCTTTTTTGCTTGTTTCACTTCTTTTTGACTTTTATTCCTCCAAAATGTGTGCCTTTCCCAGTCCTGTGTTATTTTAGTTCTTCTAGCTTTTTTCTAAACTCGATCTCATATCCTTAGTAAAGTTTTTAACCTGTTATCCATGGTATGTCTTTTTCTTGCCTTTTCCTTAGAACTTTGATTGCATGGGATTGAATTATTGACATTAAAGAATCTGTAAATTCTTGCACTCCTAAATTAATATCCAGGATTAAAAACACTCTGTTCCAATTAAAATTCCTTAAACTACTTCTAAACGCTTCCCCTCCAAAGTGTTTTAAGTCCCTTGTCCAATAAGTGTTTACTTGGATTTTTCAAGAATATTGAATAAGTAAACTACATGTTATTGGCTTATGGTCTCCCAAATTCAGGGGTAGTATTTTCCAATTGTTGACTGTTATATCCCGAGGAAAAAAAAAAGTAATCTTGGATTGACCCTTGGTTCTTAGAGATTGAACACCTAGTTGGAGATTGAATTATCTGGTTTAAACCCAGGACTTTGAAGCTATTGTAACCCCCCTGCAAATGGGGGTTCCCAAAAGACTTCCAGGAGCTTGCTTGAATGCTCCAAGCCTGAATGGTGTTTGGCGTTTAAGCCATTTATCAGTGAGTGTTTTTAGAACCTCTGGTACTGTCTCTTTAAGAGCTGTCTGCTTGCAGACATAATTAGTTTGTATGGGGGACTCTGTGTTTCTTTGATTGAGTACCACTCGAGCTGCTGCCAATTCACTCTATTTTTGCAGTCACTAGGAGTGCAAAGTGAACCTATCTGAAAGATGTAACTGTTTGCCAGAAACCATTTAGAATAATAATGAAATTACAGTTTGTCTAACCTGCTTTTTGCAGTCAGAACTGTGTCTGCCTAGTTCCCCATTCTGGTTTTGAACTGCTGAACTGGACCAATCAGTGTGGGGTAAGCTAGCTCTAAAATGGTGCCTTGGACGAATCAGAACTTGGACTCATAATCTGAGCCAGCCACAAGAGGATTGTATGGGCAGTGACTCTGGGAGATGTAGTTTAGACTTGAGCGCCTTTTGGACCAACAGGAGCAGTCTATTGTGAGTGACAGCCAATCTAGTCAAGAACTGGGAGGAACTCAAAGGAAGTGCCGGTTTTGTCTGTTGGAGTTTCAGTTGAGCTCTGGCAGTGGAGAAGGAAGGAGCCCTGTGCTTTTCAGTGTGCAGTTTTAGTCGGAAGCGTGTGTAAGGCCCAGAGTTCGGTCTGCAGCTTGTGTAACTGCTTGTTAGGACTGAATCCATCCTGTGAAGAGAATCAAAGGATATCTGAAGAGTAGAAACCAGGCTCACCCTGTAGAAGACTGGAGAAATTGCTGAATTGCACTCGGCCTGTCAGGAACTGAATCTGCTGTGTGTTCTCCGGTATTGTGCAGTAATTGCGATCGGGATAGAGAAGCAGCCTGCCTGGTATAGTACTTTCTGTTTTACCATATAAATGTGTAGAGGCTTGTGTACCTCAAGTGAATCCTGCTGCCATTAAAGGACTTTTGCCTGTTACTGTTCACCATATAAATGTGTGAGGAGGCTTGGTTAGCTCAAGTGAATCCTGCTGCCATTAAGGACTTTTGCCTGTTGCAGTTTGCCATATAAATGTGTGAGAGTCTCGTGGAGCTCAAGAGTAGCCCTGCTGACATTGAAGGACCCTATCTTGTTTGGAGGTCGTGAGTACTAATTCAGGGTCGCCTCCCTGTTGAATTGCCACATTGAATCCAAATGGAATCACTGTACTGCTGACTGTTTAAACTAATTTTCTTTTCTCTGTGGAAAGGGCCCCACCAGCTGCCACGGTTTGGACTAGCCACTAGGGCTTGGGTACCCAGGGACAGTAACTGGTAGGGATAGGCCTATGCACAGAGCCATAGGTAGATGAGTAAAGTGATAAGCTAATTAACTTGATTTCCCCTGTCCTTGTTATATTCCCCTAAATAAATCAGAGCTGCTTGTTTCAGCAAAGTTATACTGCCTGAGGTATTTGTCTATGTTAAAGTATTGTACTGTGATTGTTGCACTGTATCTTATTTTACAGGAGGTCCCAGTGCCTGAACCAGCCCTGGGGGTAAGTGTATACTCAGAAGGTAATTCTGATATATTGTGGGGCCACTAGTGGGAAGAAAGGGGGTTGCAGTGTCCCAAAGGGCTGTGACCAAGTAAGTTTAACTATTGCAAACCCTGACCTCTGGGTGGAGGCAACCGCCATTGGATCCAGGCCCCTCAACCTGTTAGTGGCAAATCAGGCAGGGGTAGTAGCCCCTGGGATAGCGCCATCTAGGGGTTACATCTTGGAGGCTCACCGCTGGGATTGTGTGTCTCTAGTGGCCATATTTACTGAACCACTGTTAAGAAAAAAAATGGGTACCCGACAGAAGTGGCTGTGCACCGGCTGTGGAGGGTGTACTGGGGAGGAGATTGACCCCTCAAATGCTATGCTTATCCTGGACATCCCCTGGTATCAACACGGACACTGTACAGGAGTACTTTCCAAGGTGGAAGGTTTACAAAACCCTGTGGTGGTGGGTCGGCATGCTAATCTGCTCACCCACACTTTCCTGGCCCTAGTAGAGTTTAAGGATCCCATAGATAGCTTCAAAGTGCCACAGACCATTACCCCAGAGGGAGCCCTCACTGCCTGGAGAGTGATAACTAAGTACAGTAAAGACCTGGGGAATGAGCCCCCACCACTGTCTGAAACTTTGAGGAGAAATTTGCTAAATGGTTGCTGGGGAAGGAAACTGTGGAGGACTTGAAGAAACTATTCTGCCATCTGGGGTGTTCCTCCCCAACACCCTCTCCGGCCCAGTACCCGTAATGGTGGCTGAACCAATGCAGACTCCTATTTCTGCACCTGCCATTAGTCACGACTCTCACCGAAGGTTGAGGATCTCTCTGGCACCCTCCCCACCCCCAAGGGAGGATGACTGGGAGACCTGGATAGACTATGTTGCCCCATGTGCTAGAATGGCAATGCTCTAGTCGGAAGGCGAAAGAGGGTTAGTGAGCCCGAGGTCCTGCCCTGGCTACCATCCGTAAGCTAAACGGGCCAGTAACCCTGAAGTGACTGCACAGGCCTATCTTGAGACCTTGGAGAATGTATGGAGCCCAGATTCTGATGAGGATCTATGGTGGAGAGTAAGCAATGCACAACAGTACCAAGGGAGTTGTTGTCTGTGTATGTATCTCGGCTGGAAAAATTGTTGCAAGAATGCCTCAGAAAGGGTAGTTTGCCAGCGATTGAACTGGACCGAACCAGGCTGGACAGGATCCTAAGTCTGCCCCTTCTCAGAACTGCTGTTGCTTCCAGTTATGCCTGGCAAATCGACTGGAATCCCCACCCTCCTATGATGAGTTAATGAGAGAAATTCGAGGAGTTGAGAAAAGCGACCTCGGGAGGGACCTGCACCAATAGCTGCAGCACGACCTAGTGACTGAGGGTGACCCATCAAGTGAAGTTCAGGGGCAGAGGTTGACAGTCAATGAGTGCTCTGACAAGGAAAAGATATGCCACAATGGGGCAACTGTTGAGAGAGATCCGGAATTCAAAACAGTCCCTTTATGAAGGCCACGCCTGCAAGTACGGGCCTGACCTATATCCAACTGCATCTGCTATGGGGTGGGGGTACCACCCATGTATCTCCTGCTGATAACAGCTCCAAACTCAATTCCTTGACCATGGAAGTGGAGAAACTGACGAGATGTCTCCAAATGCTTATCACACCGCAGACAGAGATGGCACCAAGGTTTCCAGTTAGTAGTACCCCTCGCCCTGGCTCCCAGTGTGGCGCCTCGGCCAGCTCAAACTCCAGAAAGTATGTTTTGCTATAATTGTGGGAAGGATGGACACATGAAGAGGGAATGCCGGTCCCCAAAAGACACTGACAAAGTTGCATATAGGCTACAAGGAGAGCTTCAGAGAACAAATCAGTGGTTAAGAGGTGCACAAAATGATCCCAGTGAGGGCACCAAAAATGCTAACTCATGTCCTTTTGTGGCAAGGTCAGTTGCCCAGGCCCCCCCTACCACCTCTCCAGACTGGTCCAGAATAGTGGGTCCCTCCATGGAGACCACTGTAAAGGTGAATGGAGTGTCTACAAGAGCTGTATTAGACAGTGGCTCCAAGTGACAATTATGTTCCAAGATTGGTATCAGAAGCATTTGTCAGACGTACCCTTACAACCATTAGAAGGACTGCATGTATGGGGTTAAGTGAGAAGGCCTACCCTATTCCGGTACATCCGAATTTGGCTGTCTTTCCCACCTCCGGCTGGAGTGGCAACGAAGTAGAAACCCTAGCCTTAGTGTGTCCTCCCACTGACTGTATGATGGTGTCCTTTGTTGATTGGAACAAATGCTCATATGTTCGGAAGGCTACAGTTATGTTATGAAAACAGGGTCAAAGACTAGTAGAGCTTTAAGAGTTCGGCTTTAATTAAGAAGGCCTATGAGGCACAGAGAGATGCTGAAAAAATAGAACCAGAGGAACCGGTCGAATTGTATGGAAGAAGGATCCTGAGTCTCTGATCCTGGCGCCAAATGCCCAGTGTACCTTACAGGGAGAGGTCCAGATCAGAAAGGATGTTAAGAATAAAATATTAATGTTGGATGCACCAGGCGATGGAAAATTGCCAGAGGGACTGCTGGTCAAGCCTAGTATTTTGCCCGCAGAGCCCATGCTTATGCCAGAAGGGTAATGGTCCAAGTTCATAATGTGTCTGAAAGAGACATTCGAGTAAATAGAGGTTGCATCCTGGCTAATGTGCATTGTGCAGACACTGCAGTGCTACCCAGCAGCAAGAGTTCAAGGAAGAATGACAGAGTAACGCCTGACTTGTTTGATTTCGCGACTCCCCATTGCCAGCTGAATGGAAAGTGAGGATCAGTGAGAAGCTTGCCCAGAGAGACCAGGTGTTTTTTTAAAGGAATGGGACGTAGGATGCATGCAAGGAGCTGAGCACAATATCCGGCTGCATGACGAAAGACCATTTCGTGAGAGGTCTCGACGCCTGGCACCTGCTGACATAGATGATGTGAGACGGCATCTGCAAGAGATGTTAGCTGCTGGTGTAATACAAGAATCCAGAAGCCCTTATGCTTCCCCCATTGTGGTAGTGAGGAAAAAGAATGGGACAGTAAGGATGTGTGTGGATTATCGCACCTTAAACCGGCGGACTATCCCTGATCAGTACACAATGCCCCGCATTCAGGATGCTTTGGACTGCCTAAACGGGAGCAAGTGGTTCTCTGTGTTGGATCTCCGCAGTGGGTACTACCAGATCCCGATGGCCCCAGAGGACCGTGAGAAGACAGCCTTTATCTGTCCGCTTGGTTCTATGAATTCATGAGGATGCCTCAAGGGATTTCAGGTGCCCCAGCCACTTTCAACGATTGATGGAGCGTGCAGTGGGGGCATGAACTTACTAGAGTGCCTGGTATACCTAGATGATGTTATTGTGTTTGGCAGCTCACTGGAGGAACATGAGAGCACATTATTTAAGGTATTGGACCGACTGGAGGACTTTGGCCTTAAACTGTCCATTGATAAGTGTCAATTCTTTTCAAACATCAGTAAAGTATGTGGGACACATAGTATCCACCGAGGGAATAGAGACCGACCCAAGTAAAGTTGAGGCCTTGACCACCTGGCCACAGCCCAAAAATCTAAAGAACTGCAAAGATTCCTGGGATTCTGTGGTTATTATCGGCGTTCGTCAAGGACTATTCAAGAGTGATCCGCCTTTACTTAACCTTACTCAAGGGTATCCCCCAACCCACAAAAATACCAAAAGTCAGCGCCTCAAGACTGAAAGAGTGTATTTTCATCCGAGTGAAGTATTTGAGGCCCGCTGGACTCCTGATTGTGAGACTGCTTTTCATGAGATCATATATCAACTTACCCATGCTCCAGTGCTGGCCTATGCCGATCCAAGAAAACCTTACGTCCTGCACACTGATGCTAGCTTGCAAGGGTTGGGGGCTGTGTTGTACCAAGAGCACGAGAATGGCCTGAGACCAGTGGCCTTTGCCAGTAGAAACCTGACCCCATCCGAAAAGAACTATCCTGTACATAAGTTAGAGTTCCCAGCTTTGAAGTGGGCTATTGTTGACCAATTCCATGAGTACTTGTATGGGGCTAAAATACTAGTAAAAACTGACAATAATCCTTTGACCTATGTGCAGACCTCAGCTAAGTTGGATGGCACTGGCCACAGGTGGCTTTCTGCATTATCTACATATGACTATGCTCTCGAATACCGAGCAGGTCTGAACCACATAGATGCTGATGCTCTCTCCCGGAGGCCTGTTCCCCAGAATGATTGGGTCCGATTGGCAGAACCTGACATTCGGCACTCTCCGGAAGTTTGACAGGAGGAACAAATGTCCACGGACGAGTGGACTGCATGGTGGATTGCTTGGGACCCTCTGAGAATTGCATACCGCTGCTTATTGCCACTTTCTGCAATAGACATTGTGCACTGCCTCAGCTGGACAATGACAGTATTCGCGGGCTCAATCCTCATGATCCTATGATCAAACAGCTTTAGAAGCCCTCATGCAGGAAAAGATGTGTCCAAATTACGCCCACTGATTTGAGAACTGCACTATATACAAAGAAGGTCCTAAGTTGAAACTGATCAATAAACTGTTATACAGAGAAACAGTAGACAGAGGGGACAAGTAGACAAACAACAACTGGTGCTGCCCACTGCCTTTCGAGACTCAGTATTGAGGTCCTTGCACAACCACATGGGGCACCTTGGTATAGACAGAACACTTGGCTTGGTGAGATCCAGATTCTGTTGGCCTAAGATGGGGGCTGATGTGAAGCAACACATTCGAACTTGTAGTCGCTGCTTACAGAGGAAAGCTTTAGCCTCAGAGGGCTGCCCCTTGTTAACATAACCACCAGTGCACCCATGGAGCTGGTCTGTATTGATTTTCTGAGTTTGGAGTCAGATCAAAGAAATATCAGTAATGTGCTGGTGGTCACTGACCATTTCACGAGATATGCCCAGGCTTTCCCACCAAAGACCAGAAAGCATCCACTGTAGCCAAAGTACTTGCAGAAAACGTTTTTGTTCACTATGGGGCTCCACAAAGAATCCATTCTGATCAAGGAGAGACTTTGAGAGTCGTCTGATCAAAGAGATGCTTTCTCTGTGGGGAGTGAGAAAGTCCAGAACCACTCCTTACCACCCCAGGGGACCCACAGCCTGAACGTTTCAACCGCACTTTGCTAGATATGCTAGGCACCCTTCACCCAAAGGACAAGCCTAGATGGAGCCAACAAATTAGCACCCTGGTACATGCTTATAACTGCACCAAAAGTGATGCCACTGGGTTCTCCCCCTACCGCCTGATGTTTGGAAGAGAAGCTCACTACCGGTAGATGTGTGTTTTGGGGTCTCTCTGATGGGTTCAGGCTGACAACTATTTACAGTATGTGCAAAGTTAAAGGCCCAGCTAACTCATGTGTACCAACTGGCTCAAACCATGGCTGCCAAAAAGAAATCTGGCCAACAAAGAAAGGTATGATAAAAGGTGAAAGCACAGGAACTCCAGGAGGGAGATCGGGTATGCTAAGAAATCTGGGACTGTATGGCAAGCACAAGATTGCTGACATATGGCACCATCTCCTCACATTGTAGTGGGCAAACTAGATGATCTGCCAGTGCAAAGTAAGGCCTGAGAATAATTCAAAGATGTAAAACAATGCATAGAAATCATTTACTGCCCATTGGACAAATCTTAATTGAGTCTGAGCCCTAGAAGATGCCCCTCTGGACCAGTGACTAGAGCTGCTGCTAAGAAAAGATCATGAAAGTCTGCACCTACAGAAGCAAAGTTAAAGTGTTCCTCCACAAGTCCCAGTTGAGCATGACTGTCAGTCCATATCGAAGAAAGTGAGAGTGACTTTGAATATTATTCTTTACGAACTGAGTCAATTGTTTCGGGCAATCCTCTAGTCAATACTGGAGATGAAGCCGGCCTTCTGGACTGTCCAAGCCCCCAGCTTCGTCCCTGAGCCAATGCTCCCAGAAAGTGAAGTGCAAAGCATCAGATCAGATGAAATGGAATCATTGTGCATGGTTGAACTGTTTGAGCTTAGGGAGGAAATGATGGATTGTCAGACTGGTGATACACCAGAACAAAAGAGTATTTTGAGTGCCCTGACAGTCCACTGCCAGTGTCTGAAAGCTCTCCATGCGAGCCAAATGTTGTGGACTCAGAAACTGTAACTCCTGGAGCTGAAAGTTCCCAAGTTCTAGCCTCTACCCCCATGGAGACTCCTGACAAGTGAGGACAATGCTGAAAATGAGGCTCAGAGTGCAGATACTGTAACAGTTCCCTAGAAAGACTGGTCGAGCTGTAAAGCCTGTGGTGCACCTCAGTTATGATTCCTTGGGAGGCCTGTGGATTTGCCCCTCAATGTTGTCCATAAAGGAGTGTATGTGTCCCCGAGCTCTTTGCCCAAACTGCATGGCAGTAAGCTAACTCCAAGTTACTTGTGTTGCCCTTTCATATGGTGCCCTTTCCCCGTCCAGCCCCAAGGTAACTGATAGGAAGGCCCCTCTTCACGCTTCATGTACAAGAGGTAATAACTTGAGTTATGGTACAATGTGTGTGTAATACTGTGTAAAGAGGACGTACTGCAATGTTTCAGAAATGTGTTCTTGGTAAAATGATATATTGACTGATGATTACATGTGTGAGCCTAATGCAAATGTATATGGTTGCAGCTAAAACTTATAGTACTTGTTGACGCGACGCCAAGCTTCCCAGGCCAGTAGGGGTAACCCCCTGCAAATGGGGGTTCCCAAAAGACTTCCAGGAGCTTGCTTGAATGCTCCAAGCCTGAATGGTGTTGGGCGTTTAAGCCATTTATCAGTGAGTGTTTTTAGAACCTCTGGTACTGTCTCTTTAAGAGCTGTCTGCTTGCAGACATAATTAGTTTGTATGGGGGACTCTGTGTTTCTTTGATTGAGTACCACTCGAGCTGCTGCCAATTCACTCTATTTTTGCAGTCACTAGGAGTGCAAAGTGAACCTATCTGAAAGATGTAACTGTTTGCCAGAAACCATTTAGAATAATAATGAAATTACAGTTTGTCTAACCTGCTTTCTTTGCAGTCAGAACTGTGTCTGCCTAGTTCCCATTCTGGTTTTGAACTGCTGAACTGGACCAATCAGTGTGGGTAGCTAGCTCTAAAATGGTGCCTTGGACGAATCAGAACTTGGACTCATAATCTGAGCCAGCCACAAGAGGATTGTATGGGCAGTGACTCTGGGAGATGTAGTTTAGACTTCGGGTGCCTTTTTGGACCAACAGGAGCAGTTCATTGTGAGTGACAGCCAATCCAGTCAAGAACTGGAGGAACTCAAAGGAAGTGCCCGGTTTTGTCTGTTGGAGTTTCAGTTGAGCTCTGGCAGTGGAGAAGGAAGGAGCCCTGTGCTTTTCAGTGTGCATTTAGTCGGAACGTGTAAGGCCCAGAGTTCGGTCTGCAGCTTGTGTAACTGCTTGTTAGGACTGAATCGTCCTGTGAAGAGAATCAAAGGATATCTGAAGAGTAGAAACCAGGCTCACCCTGTAGAAGACTGGAGAAATTGCTGAATTGCACCTCGGCCCGTCAGGAACTGAATCTGCTGTGTGTTCTCCCGGTATTGTGCAGTAATTGCGATCGATAGAGAAGCAGCCTGCCTGGTATAGTACTTTCTGTTTTACCATATAAATGTGTGAAGAGGCTTGTGTACCTCAAGTGAATCCTGCTGCCATTAAAAGGACTTTTGCCTGTTACTGTTCACCATATAAATGTGTGAGGAGGCTTGTTAGCTCAAGTGAATCCTGCTGCCATTAAAGGACTTTTGCCTGTTGCAGTTTGCCATATAAATGTGTGAGGAGTCTCGTGGAGCTCAAGAGTAGCCCTGCTGACATTGAAGGACCCTATCTTGTTTGGAGGTCGTGGAGTACTGATTCAGGGTCGCTCCTGTTGAATTGCCACATTGAATCCAAATGGAATCACTGTACTGCTGACTGTTTAAACTAATTTTTCTTTTCTCTGTGGGAAAGGGCCCTCACAGCTGCCACGGTTTGGACTAGCCACTAGGGCTTGGGTACCCAGGGACAGTAACTGGTAGGATAGGCCTGTGCACAGAGCCATAGGTAGATGAGTAAAGTGATAAGCTAATTAACCTGATTTCCCTGTCCTGTTATATTCCCCTAATAAATCAGAGCTGCTTGTTTCAGCAAAGTGTTATACTGCCTGAGGTATTTGTCTATGTTAAAGTATTGTACTGTGATTGTTGCACTGTATCTTATTTTACAGGAGGTCCCAGTGCCTGAACCAGCCCTGGGGTAAGTGTATACTGTGAAGGTAATTCTGATATATTGTGTGGGCCACTAGTGGGAAGAAAGGGGGGTTGCAGTGTCCCAGAGGGCTGTGACCAAGTAAGTTTAACTATTGCAAACCCTGACCTCTGGGTGGAGGCACCCGCCATTGGATCCAGGCCCCTCAACCTGTTAGTGGCAAATCAGGCAGGGGTAGTAGCCCCTGGGATAGCGCCATCTAGGGGTTACACTATATTTCAGTTTTCCACCTCTTGACTGCATCCAATCTGCATTGAAGTCCCCTGTTAATATAGCAGTTTGATCTTTTATTTTGTCAGTTAACACATCTGCCAAGGTATCAAAGTATTTAGTTTTTGTTTTGGGGGGAACATAAAAAACTCCCACTATTAGTTTGACTAATAATAGTTCTGTCATTAGACAGTCAATCCCCTTTATGTCTTCTGTTAAAATGACCCAGTAAGGACCCAAGTTGTTTTTAATATATAACATTACCCCTCCCCCCCTTGTACCCCTATCTGTTCTTACAGAGCTATATCCCACAATTTGTATTTCAAACAACATGAAGTCTTGCTATATTATGACATATGCAGTATAACCCCAGGTTAGAACTGCTCCGGAGGTGAAAGAGTTAACTTCCATGCAGGGCATGGAATCTTGAGCGCAAGCTCGGTTAAACACTCTGTCTGTTGAAGCTCAAACTTAAACTGTCAGATTCTTTACTCCGCCTCACTGATGTCGTGCACATGAGCCAGCCAGTCATCAATGTCAGACAGTCGCTCCGGAGATTCCTCCTGCTGCTCGGTTTGTTTGTCGGTTTTAAAGTGTAATTTCTCGGTTTATTTGCCGAAATTTAACCGCAATCGTCGGTTCAAGCTCTGTCTGTGGTATTGTAAGTAATAGATAGGCTTACTTTTTTGTTTTCTTCTGTGTGGAACTTGTAAAACGTCTTTTTCGGTTCGGTTTGAACCGATCAGAGGTTTAAAATGACTTTCTAGCCCTTTAGAGTGCGGTTCCGGTTCTTATCGGTTCTAAAAAAAACGGATTTAATTACGGTTTTTCCACGACCCATGACACGGTTGGGAACCGATAAGAGAGTCTTGCTTGGTGGATTGCCGTTAACGGGCAAGTTTTGGTTAGGCTGGCACTATGTCTGAGAAACCCAAAAGAAAAACCGGACCCACTGGGTTTCAGCACTGTGGCCTCTGTGGGGAAGCCTTTGCCAAGGCTGACCCACACACCATATGTGTATATTGTCTGGGGTTTGACCACCTCAATGCAGACTGCCAGATTTGTAAAAATTTTCCTGCTGCCACTGTGGAAAAAAGAGTTGGTAGGCTCAGGGAAAGGGAGGCCAAAAAGTCCGCTGACCCGGATGGCCAGGCCGGTTCAGTTCCAATCGAACCTGAGGGAGTGCCCTCTGACCAGGGCGATGCTTCCTCGGGCAAACGAAGAGCCAGCTCTGAGGAGCTGGTTCCAACTAAAAGGGCTAGAAGGTCAGCTAGTTTGGGGCCAAAAGTTCTTTCTCCAACTGCTGAGGAAAGAGCCAAAGCTATTCAGATTGTCCAGTCTCTTTCCCCAGTTCCGTCCGAACCGACACCATTGGGTAAGCGCCTGGTTCGGTCGGTTCCCTCGGTTCAAGATTATGATTTTGAAGATTTTTATGAACCAGGGAAGGAGAGGAGGGGTACAAGGAGAGTGAGGTGATTTTGACAGTCTGATGTGCCCATTGAACCGACATCTCTCCAGACAGACCTTCAGGAGTATCCTCCCAGGCTATCTGAGTCCCTCTCATTTTTGTTTTACAGGAAAGTTGTTGACACTCTGCAGCTCCCTGTTGAGGAAGCTGTGGATGATCAAGAAGAGCTTGATTTTGTGGAAATGATGGATATTCCAGAGTTTAGGAGACTGTCTATTCCCTTGAATAAATCTTTTAGGAAACAGACAGTTAAAATTTGAAAACTCCTCATTCTATCCTCCTGTGGATAAAAGGTGGACAAGAGGTATGCTTTATCAGGCTCTGATACGGAGTTTCTATCTCAGCAGTGCAGCCATGTGGGGGTAGTGCAGGCTGCAGCCTGTGACAAGGCTAATATTCCTCTAGCCTCTCACCCTCCTGAAAAGGATTCCTGGAGGATGGATGCCATAGCAAAAAAGCAGTACATGGCAGCATCTTTGGGACTCAGACAGGCAAATTATATGGCTTATGCAGCTAGGTACCAGAAATCCAGGTGGGATACTGTCCTGGCCCTAGCAAAACAGACCCCTGAACAGCTTGCCAGGGAGCTGGAGCAGGTGGCTGCGGATGGTATTGAGGCATCCAAGGTGCAATTTCATGCTGCTGTAGACTCTAATGATGTTTCATCTAGAGTTATGGCTACATCTGTGTCTCTTCGCAGAATGGCCTGGCTCAGATGTGCTGCCCTGTCACAGGATACCCAGTCTAAGGCTATGGATTTTCCTGTTGTGGGAAATTCTCTGTTTGGGGAGCAGACAGAGAATTATATGAAGAAAATGGATGAGATTAGGACCACCTATAGGAGTGCACAGGCCAAAGAAAGGCAAGTCACTCCTCAAAGGCAGCATGTCAGGGGCAGGGGGCAGGCCTTTTCATAGGCCATTTTACCAAGCCCAGGCCTCCTCTTCTGCTCATGCCCAGAGGGGGTTCTTTAGAGGAAGGGGCAGAAGGGGTTCTAGTAAGCCTGCTTCTACCTCTCAACCCAAAGCCCCTGCAAAACAGGCTCCCTGATGGGGTAGCCAGGGCCGATTCTCCACTACCAGTAGGGGGCAGGCTGGCTTACTTTGTCCAGGACTGGAAGTCTTTAACATCAGACAAGTGGGTCCTGGAGGTAGTAAGCCAGGGACTGGTTCTCAGCTTCAAAAAATTTCTGAAGATGAGAGCCAGATCTTTTCCACCTGCAAACCCTTCAGAGGCACTTGCCCTGGAAGCAGAAGTTTCTACCCTCCTGGCTCTCAGAGCCGTGGAAAAGGGTTCTACCCATACACCAGGGCAAAGGGTTGTACTCCAGGTACTTCCTTACCCCAAAAAAGACAGGAGAATGGCGGCCCATTCTGGATCGCAGGTATCTAAACAAGCACCATTTAAAACCAAAGTTCAAAATGGTGACCCTGGGATTATTTACCCTCTCTAAGGCCAGGGACTGGCTAGCCTCCCTGGACCTCAAGGATGCCTATTTCCATGTTCTCATCAAGCTCCCATCGAAAGTACCTCAGATTGAACTGCCTCAGGCCATTACTAGTTCAGAGCAATGCCCTTCGGCCTCTCCCCGGCTCCAGGGTGTTCACAAAATGCTTGGCAGTAGCAGTTGCTCATTTAAGAAGGCAAAAGATTGCCATCTTCCTTATCTGGACGACTGTCCATTGTAGGCCAGTCTCCAGAACAGGTCAAACTTTATTTGCAACCCAGCAGCTGCTTACATCTCTAGGTTTCCTCTCAATCTTCCAAAGTCAGTTCTGGAGCCTGTCCAGCTTCTCACCTTCATAGGCGCAGAACTGAACACAAAGAAGCCAGACCCCTTCCTCTGGAGAGCAAGGACCCTGGTGTCTCTGGCCTCCTCTTTCACCCTGCAGGTCTCTCACCAGCAAGGCATTTCCTACAGCTCTAGGGCACATGGCTGCTCTAGCAGTAGTGCAGGGAGCGAGATTTCAGATGAGGGACATTCAGTTCCATTTTGAGAGCCTTTTGGTCTCAAAGGACGGATCCCAACCAAATTGATTCCAGTGACTGGAACCCTGATCCAGGCCCTTCAGTGGTGGCAGGATCAGAACAATCTGAGACAGGGGTTCCTTCATTCCCCAGTCTCATTCCTTGACCCTTACTACAGATGCATCCCTCCTGGGGTGGGAGCTCACATGGGCGACCTTTCACCAAGGGCTGTGGTCCCCTCAGAATCCCTGCTCCACATCAATTTGCTGGAGCTCAGAGCAGTTTTTCTAGCACTTCAGGTTTTCTCCACATCTGTCCAGAACAAGGTAGTTCAGGTCATGACAGACAATACCACTACAATGTGGTGCATCAACAAGCAAGGGGGCACTCGGTCTACGGCCTTGTGCACAGAAGCAATGAAGTTGTGGTCTCTGGCTTACTCTCTGAACACCTCCCTTACGGCAGTTCACCTCCCAGGCAAGGACAATGTCCTAGTGGATGCTCTCAGCAGGATTTCCCAGGGCCATCACGAATGGGCACTGGATCCCCTGGTACTGGAGATAATATTTGCCAGATGGGGCACTCCGCAAATAGATCTCTTTGCAGCCCCAAACAATCACCAACTTCCCTTTTGCTGCAGGCCCCAGTGTTGGGCTCAGTCCTTCTGGATGCCTTCCTCCTCAGTTGGGAAGGGAAGTTTCTCTATGCTTTTCCTCCCTTCCCTCTTCTTTTCAAAGTGCTAGTCAGAATCAGATCTCAATCCTGCAAGATGATCCTGATTGCTCCAGATTGGGCCAGGCAGCCCTGGTACCCTCTCCTTATGTCCTTAGCAGTCCACCCTCCCCTATGCCTTCCCAGGAATCACAACTTGTTAACCTGTGCCCAGGGGAGAGTTTGGTATCCGAACCTCAAATCTCTCAATCTCAAGGCTTGGCTCTTGAAGAGTTAGAGTTGCTGACCTACACCTTTCTCAAGGTGTATTGGACATCTTGAAGGCCTCTAGGAAGCCTTCCACCAGGGCTACCTATAATTCAAAATGGAAAAGATTTTCCATATGGTGTGCTGGTAAACATATTCCCCAGAATCTGCTGGTGTGCCCACGATCCTGGATTATTTGGTGCATTTGAATTCCTTGGGGCTTAGACCAGCTACCCTAAAAGTGCACCTGGCAGCTGTGTCTGTCTTCTTGTCATCAGGTAAGCCCTCTTCTTTATCAGCTCACCCTGTGTTCTCCAAGTTTTTTAAAGGGTTGCTTCACACCAATCCCCCGTTCAGGGATCCTGCCCCTGCTTGGGATCTTAATATTTGCATCGCTCAGCTTATGCAACCCCCTTTTGAGCCATTGTCTTCAGCAGAGCTGAAGTACTTGACTTGGAAAACTGTGATTCTGGTAGCCATCACCTCTGCCAGGCGCATAAGTGAGCTACAAGCCTTGTCAGTGGAGCCTGATTTCATCTCCTTTCATAGAGATAAGGTAGTCCTCAGAACTAACAGGAAGTTTTTGCCTAAGGTGGTTTCAGACTTTCACCTTAATCAATCCATGTCTCTCCTGTGTACTTCACTGACCATTCCTCCTCTGGTGAGAGGAGATTGCACAGTTTAGATGTCAAAAGAGCCCTTAGTTACTATATGAGCGTACCAAGGGCCACAGATTCAATCCCTCCAATTGTTCCTCACCTATGGTGAGGTTGGTAAAGGAAACCTGCCACTAAAGATCCATTGCCAGGTGGATTGTCTCTTGTATCCAATTCTGTTACGAAAACTGGGTAAGGTTCCTCCCTCAGGCTTGAGGGCTCACTCTACTAGGGGTAATAGCTGCATCTCTGGCTGCTGCCAGGGACATTCCTATCCTAGAGATATGTCAAGCAGCTACCTGGAAAACAGTTCACACTTTTACTAAGCATTACTCCCTGGATATCCAGGCTAGGAGTGATGCTCGATTTGGCACAGCCGTGCTTCAGAGCCTGTTTCCCAAGTAGGTTCTGTCCCTCCTCCATGGAGGTACTGCTGTGTAGTCTACATATGTCATAATATAGCAAGACTTCATGTTGTTTGAAGAAAAAATTACTCACCTTAGTAATGTTGTTTCTTCTAATGGAGTCTTGCTATATTATGACCTCCCCCACAGCCTGCCCCTCTCAGAACCTATGTTTTTGGGATGTGGGTGGGCAGTGCAATGTTGGCACTTCTTTGGTGCCCACTTCCTTTCACCCTTCTAGGGTGCTTAGGTGTTATGCTTAAGTTTTTCTTGAATCCCCCGACTTGAGTCTTTGTTTTGGGATCAAGATCAAAAAGGTGTTTTTGTAGTTAGTAGCCAGTGGCTAGTGTAGGTTTACGGCTTCCACACAGAACCTTAGTGAGTTTTTGCTCGTAAAGATCTGACAGTTTAAGTTTGAGCTTCAACAGACAGAGTGTTTAACCGAGCTCGTGCTCAAGATTCCATGCCCTGCATGGAAGTTAACTCTTTCACCTTCGGAGCAGTTCTAACCTGGGGTTATACTGCATATGTCATAATATAGCAAGACTCCATTAGAAGAAACATTACTAAGGTGAGTAATTTTTTCTTCTTGATCTCCTATACCATGATGCAACCATGTCTCTGAGATTGCCAGTATATCTTGTTTTACCTCAGATGCCCAAGTCCTGTATTCATCCACTTTTTTATGTTTGCTTACACGCATGTGCAAGAAACATAGTGCCATCATCCCAGCTTTCGGAGGTGTGGCGCCCGTCTTCCAATTCAGTCAGTGTGCTTGCAGGCGTGGCTGCAGTTCTCCAATGAACGCTGCAGCTGTCTATGACAGCAGTTGAAAATGCAGTGGCTGTACAGTTGAAAGGGAGAGCTAGACTTCAGTGAGCAGCGATAAGATATTGCGTGCTCATGCGCGCTCCCCACACACACACACGCATGCATCACGCATACTGCGTGCTCGTGCCCCCCCCATGCACACACTGTATAGCCAACGGGGTTCCCAATCCCCCATCAGCTCCACGCCCCCAAAACAGCCTTCCAGCTGCTGCGCTGAGAGCTCACCCAGCGTAACAAGTCCCGCATCATCTAAGTTTAAAAGAAACCTGAAAGAAAAACCTTCCCTCGCTGACTGTCCTGACCCAATCTCCCCACCCGCACCCACCCTCTGCACACCCTGCCTCCCACACCCCCCTCACCCCATACTTACCTCCGGAGCTCGGCGCGATGATATTTGGTGGACCGGGAACACATCTGCACACTTCAAAGCCGACCGCGAACTGAGGAAATGTCAGTAAGCTGTATAATGTAATAAATAGAGTTTTTTCAACTTTAGTGCCTATCTCGGACATTTTGGGGAATCTTTTCACCAAATTTTCAACATGGGGTTTTTGGGACCCCACCTCATGAGTTCTGTCACTGTCATGGCATTAATCGGCCCTGAAAGGTGATTTCGTGGTTACTGCGCAGAACTACCTTTCAGGGCTGATTTACGAAACAACAGTGTCACAGTTCATGAGGTAGGCCCCCAAAAACCCAATGTTGAAAATTTGGTGAAAAAATTCCCAAAGATGACTGTTTTAAAAGCATGCGTTGCGCTTTTCCTACGCATGCTCGTAAGTTCACGAATTTTCAGTATGTTCACTCCAGATTTTCAACATTGCCATTTTACCATACCACCTTATGAGCAGTGCAGCTGTCATTTCTCACATCTGACCCAAAATGTGTTTCCGCACATGTAGCGCACAATGGCGCAGTCGGTGTGCAAAATCAATGTTTGGGACAGATTAAGAAAATCACAGTGACACTGTTCATGAGCAGAGGTGTTAAAATGGCTATGTTAAATATTTGGTGAAAAAATTCCCCAAAATTACTGTTTTACGAGCATGCGTTGCGCTGTTCCTACGCACTCTCGTAAGTTAGCGAATTTTCAATATTTTCACTCCAGATTTTCAACATTGGCATTTACCACACCTCCTTATGAGCAGTACATCTGTCATTTTTCACATCACAGCCAAAACATGTTTCCACCCATGTAGCGTACAGTGGCACAGTCAGTGTGCAAAATCAATGTTCGGGACAGAGTAAGAAAATCACAGTGACACTGTTCATGAGCAGAGGTGTTAAAATGGCTATGTTAAAAATTTGGTGAAATATGTCCATAAAATGACTGTGTTATGAGCGACCATTGCACAGTTTCCACGCACCCTCGTAACTTCATGGATTTCTAATATTTTCAGTCCAGATTTTCACTACTGGCATTTTTCCACACTTCCCTATGAACAGTACAGCTGTCATTTTTCACACCATGGCTGAAATGTGTTTTTGCACTTCCAGCGCAGAAATGCGTGGTTGCTGTGGGAAATCACTGTTCGTGACAGATTAAGAAAATCACAGTGACACTGTTCATGAGCAGAGGTTACAAAATCCCTGTGTTGACAATCTGCTGTAAAAAATTCTCAAACTAATTGCATTACGGGTGTGCATTGTGCATTTTCTACGCACGTTCGTGACTTCACCAGTTTTTTAAATATTTTCACTGCAGAATTTCAACATTGCCATTTTTTGCACCTCCCAATGAACAGTACAGCTGTCATTTTTTCACATCCTGTTCGAAATGTGTTTTCGCACCTGTGGTGCCAAATGGCGTAGTCACGGTGTGAAATCAGCTTTCGGCTCACAAACTGATATTGCCACTGTTCATGAGGTGGGGGTCACAAAAAAAACATATTAAAAATTTGGAGTGAAAATGCCAACAAACACCTGAGGCATTAGGGTTTCCGACCATAATGCCCCAGCCTGTAGAGATTGAGAGGCATCAGGGGTGTGACTTGGGATTCTCACCTGTAATGCTCATACCATTCCATACTCTGCAGCCAGTGAGAGGCATCGAGGTGTGCCTTGGACTCTTCGGCCCCAAAGTTCACCCCACTCTCCTATACAGGACCCATCTCACCGTATTTCCTGATGGAATGGGGTGAGCATAAGGGCCAAAGACCCCAAGGCACACCGTGACACTTGTCAGTGTCTGCAGGGTAGGGTGTGGTTAAATGGCATGGCTATTATGCCTGACGACCCAAGGGCACACCCCAATGCCTGCCAGTCTCTGCAGGGTGGTAGTGGAGTTGGCTTCAGTTCAATACTTCACTGCCATTCTTATTATGCAGCTCTCTAACTCCTACACTACCAATGCCAATGCCAGCAAGTAAACATCCGGCATTGACAAATGCTTGTTTTACTAAACTTCTAACATTTTCATGGGTTATTGAAATCCCTGTGTTCTCCTTTGGGCCAGGGTTGGATTCAGTATCCCCACTTAGTGCCAGTAGAATAATTTAAAAAAAAAATACTTTTCCAAATCTAGTTACAAATCCATTCTGGGTCCTAGCAAAATGTCTGGTGATCAACTTTCTTTCATTTGTAAATTGATTGCGTCTTTTCATGATGTTGCTCTCCCTCTGATAGTTAAGTCCCCCTAGTGTAATATAAACTGAGGCTTTAGTTATCTCAGCACTTTCTGTTAGCACAGGCTTAAAATTAGCAAAGCAAAAGGATCAAAATGACCACCCTCCCATCATTGTTGCAAGCCGCATTTTAATATTGACTAAGCTATAGGGTTAACTGTGTTTTCCTATCAGCTTTTCTTCCCTGAGTGGGGCTTGCGCCACTCAGTCCGTTTGTGCCACAGCGCTTGCATCCATGGGCGATGCCGGCTTTGTAGTGTGGCATGCCCTGCCCCCTCAGAACCCGGCACTCTGTGTGGTCCACCGCCAGACCCGCTCTAACAGCTGAGACAATGTCCATAGTGCAAAAAAAGGCAGTTCAGGTATATAACAGTCTAGTACTATACACTGTGCAAATGTTTAAGAAATAAAGCAGCTCCCGGTTGTGACAGCTTCTTGCAGCTCTCACCTGCAGCCATCCGTTCATCCTCAGGAAATAATGCTGAAGTGCAATGGTGTGGGCAGTGTGGGATTGTAGTGTGGTGTGCCCCGGCCCCTCAGAACCCGGTACTCTGTGTGGTCCGCCACTGGACCCCCTCTAGCAGCCAAGACAATGTTTGTAGTGCAAAAAAGGCAGTTCAGGCATGTAACAGTCTAGTGCTACACACTGTGCAAATGTTCAAGAAATAAAGCAGCTCCCGGTTGTGACAGCTTCTTGCAGCTCTCACCTGTAGCTCTCCATTCGTCCTCAGGAAATAATGTTGAAGTACAATGGCATGGGCAGCGTGTGCTTTGTAGTGTGGCATGCCCCGCCCCCTCAGAACCCGGCACTCTGTGTGGTCCACTGCCGGACCCTCTCTAGCAGCCGAGACAATGTTCGTAGTGCAAAAAAGGCAGTTCAGGTGTGTAACAGTCTAGTACTACATACTTGATCTACACTGGTGGGCACCTTAGTGTCATGGACTGGTACTGCTCTGGATCCTGGTACCATCCCTGGTACCAGTAAGAAGGGCAGTGTCAGTCACGAGACTGGGTCTACTTCTGGTGCCGTTTGTGGTGCCAGAAGAGGGGTCATTCCTCAGCTGACCCTGAGTCTAAGGTGGTGGTCATCTCCTCTAAGTGCTCTTGTGGAATGGGGGAGTAGGAGAATACTGGCCTTGGACTTAGGGGATGGGGACAGCAATGATGGCACCAACCCTGGGCCCAGTTCCAAGCCCAATACTGGTGATATTGTTATCCCTGATGTTGGTCCTGGGCTTGTTGCCAGCAACTGTGCTGATAACAGTTCTGGTGCCACCTGTAGTGCCAATTCTGGTCCTGTTGTCTGTGGAGCTGTATCAGGTTCCGTTCATAGTGCCGAGTCTGGTCCCAGTGCCGTTCGTGGTGCCAAGTACAAGATAATTCCAGAGGTGACTCTGGCTGTGGTGCAGGGATCAGCTCTGGGGGCTCTGCCAGTCTCGGTGAGGGGGCGAAACCTTTCACTGGACTTGTTGCTGACCCTGTGACCAGTGCTGGAGGCAGCACCGACCGGGGTTCCAACAGTGACCCAGTGGCTACTTTCTCCTTGGAACTGGCTGGAATTGTCACGGGTGAGGACCAGAGCTGCCCCATGGGACATGTGCGGTCTGCTCCCCTCACTTGGCAGTCTCCTCCCAAGGCCACCATTTGTGTCACACCCCTGAGATTGTTCAGCTTTGTTTGGGTGAATTTGTCAGGGCTCCCCCCCCACCGCCAGGAGAGGTTCCCTGAGTACTCTCACAGCCCTAGCAGGGAGCCTAGAACCTCTGGCTTCTACATACCTCTCTGACCTCTGCCACCCCTCCCTGAACTGACAGGTATTATGGGTCCCCATGGGCCAATGACCTGATACCAGTATGGAAGAATGGCTGGTTTCTTTCACCAGTATCACTTGCAGTCTGACTGGGGCTCAGGTCAGGCCCATGGCCTTACACCACTGTTCTCTAAGTCCAGCTGCTCCTCTCCTACTTCCTCCTCTGCAAATGAGGACATCTCCCTCCACACTTCCACAGATGCTGAGTACTCTGTGTATCAGTGGTTCCTCACAGAGATGCTGAGGTAGCTGAATGTAGGGTCCTCTGTAGGCCACAATTCTGCTTCCCTGTCACTAAGACTCCTTGGGAATTTCAGTGTTGACTATTTTGTCATCCCTCCCTGGTCTCTGGCCTTTAAGGAGACATCCAGGAATGTCTGGCTCTGTCCTTTTCCCTTTCTCCAGACCCAAGGGACATGCAGCACAGGTATTGAGCCCCTGTGGGGTCTGCAGGAGCCGTACCTCACCCTACTTTGAGGATTTTGATACTGTAGACCTTCATTGGGCCTAAACACCCAGTATATGGCCACCCTCCCAAGGTTGATTCTGCAGAGACAGATGCCTGAGAGAGAAGTGTTTCCACCCCATGTGCACTGTCACATGCATTGCTGCACACCAGGACTATAAGGCAGCTTACAACAAGTGCCTATGGTCGCAGCTAGGTCAGGTCTTAGCTGCAGTGCCTGAATGTGAGTCAACCCAGCAAGCCATTTGCCTTTCAGCCCAGTTTAGGGCATCGTATGACATCAAGGAGATAACTTCCAGGTTGGCAGGAACAGCAGTCTGAATTCAGCAGATGGCATCGCTTCACATTCCAGGTTGGCTCCTCTGGCCTTGCATAAGGTGCTCAACTCGCATTTCCAAGGGACTTGTTTCTTTTCGTGTAGGGTCAAGTGTGAGTTGGCGGGGCATCCTCCTGCTTCTAGGTCACAGGAGCCTATGCCTGCCCCTGACTAGTCTCGGGACCCACCAGACCTGTAAGGAGTCTCTGTCCTCAGGTGGTTCTCCTTCACACAGAGGGATGAGGAATATCTTCCCTCAGGGTGAGCAAGCTCCTCCTTATTTTGGGAAAGCATGGTACTCTGACCCATTAATGTGGATGAATGGTGAAGATTAATTCCTGGAAGATATGAAAATTATGTACTCATTGTTACTGTTGATCTTCCAGAATATATTCACCATTCAGTCACATGTCCACACACCATCTCCCATTCAGGTAAGAGCCAAGGCCTCTTGGCAGCTCACCTGTTATGTTTCAGCACATTGGCTTTTTTCCTGCTGCTCCCTCTTGGGAGGTGTCCCTCCCTTCTTAGGGTGAGATTTATTGTCTGTTCTTCATAAAACACTAACCTGAGATGAGGGTCCTGAAACTGTCTTTCCAACCAAAAGAAAAGACCCATTAGTGTGAATGAATGGTGAAGATATTCTGGAAGTTCAACAATTACTGTGCCTACATAAATTTTTATTTCTTTCCACTGTCAAATGCACACCATTGGAGCGCAGCACCTCAGTTTGATTAATCATCACTTATTTTAACTGCATCACCATAATTCATTCTTTATTTGAGGTGTTGCCTGTCTTTGTTATTTTACCGTGATGCCAAAGTCCAATAAAAAAGTGGACAGTTCATTGAAGAAAGTCTGACAGTCACCCATTATGTGTCACTGCCTTAGTGGGAAACTGACAACTGCTCCAGACTGGCATTAAACCTGTGTGGCCTGTTTTGGACCAGAGCACAATATGGAAGTATCCAGTGCCTGCTTCTCCATGGACTGCTATATCCTTGAGAACAGTGCATTGAGGTGGGGTTGTCCAATCTCCACCTTTGGAGGCAAGCCTCACACATGTGCGTCCAAGCACAAGCGTCTAGGGCTTTCCTCTGGGCCACTTCCAGGGATCTTTGGTTCTGTGGAAGTGCAGCATTCTCCTAGACCTCTGAGGCATCGGAGACTCTGGTGGATGGGTCCGGTGAACAGTTGACTCCTTCCGAGTGGTCGACCATAAACCTTCTACAGTCTCTCTGCACTAAGTAGCAGACATCTTCGGTGGTGAGGATGCAGCTATACACTCAGTTTACACAGTGGACACCTTGACATCATCTTCTGGTGTCACCCATGCTTGTTGTCATTGTTTGCAGTGATGATACGGCGGGAGGCACCAAGGACAATACCGGGCCCCACACCTAACACTTTTCATGGTGCCAACAGGGGGTCCTGCATCAAGGCTGTTGTCCGCACTGTTGCCAGTTAGGATGTTGTCACCATCCACAGTGTAGCTAGTGACACCAAAGAAGGTGACAACTCCAGACATGTTGACGAAGGTAGCACTGGCCATGGCATCGGTCCTGGATCTAGCTCCAGGCAAGGAGCTGATGACAGTGTCATCCCAGACGTTGTCTCTGACTCTGATATAATTCACAACACTGAGGAGGGTGATGGCTCCGGGCATGATGTCGACTGTGAAGCATGGTGTCAAGGATGGTGCCAGCCACTGTGATGGAGCAGACCATGTTTCTGAGACTCTCGACAGTGCTGAGCCCAGTGTAGGAGGCAGTGCCAAAAAGGGTTGAATGACTGCCCAGAGATGGATTTTTTTCCAGAGCCACTGGATATCACCATCACCAGTGAGGACCAGGGTCACCCTGTAGGTCCTCTACAGCTCCGCTCTCACCTGGGAGTTTCTTCCCATGGGCATCGATCTAGTCATGCTGCAGATGTAGGAAGGCGCCCTTCAGGTGAATCTGCTAGGGCCTACCCTTGGGCAAGGCCAGTTACATAGTTCAGCAGCCCAGGCCAAGGCCCTTGAGACCAGGAGTCTCAACCCCCTCTAGCAGGGTCTTGCTGTTTCCTGGAGAGGTTGCCCTCATTCATAGGGCCTAAGGGACTATTAATGTGGGAACAACACTGGGATTTTGTTGGTACCTTAGAACGGTGGCTTAGGGAGTCTGACAGAACCCAGTACAGGCCTTTGTCCCTTGCACCAGTGGTTCCCGAAGCCAGCACTTAATCTCTATTAACATCCTCCTCAGAGGACAACAAAACAGCTATCCTTCAACTGCTGAGTACACTTTGTACCAGCAGTGCATGGTGGAGATGCTCCAGGTGCTTGTCTTACGTGCTTTTACAAGCTGTGATCTGGCAGCCCTGCCATTGGGAGTCCTTGGAGATCTTCCAAGAATCAGTCTTCACCATTCATTCCCACTTATAGGTCTAAGTCGGAGATGTCAGGACCCCATGAGAGCAAAGTCTTTTGCAGCTAGGAGGGGACTGACATCAGCTTGTAGTGCTGCCCATGCAGCCAGTGTACTGATGTCATGAACGTGAGGAAGCCAGTGACAGACACCAGCCCCTGCGTTGCTCAGTTTTGTTTTTTCCCACGAAGAAGACACACTGTGAGAGCAACAGAATCTACTGTGTTAGATTTTGTATACCATAGTTCACTGCATTTTTACCACTATTTTCGGTGCTGAACTATCCCTTTTCGACACTATAATGGTACCATTACTGCTGTTTTGACTCCATTTGTGTTTTCAGCATCAAATTGGGTTTTCTTGTTTTTATGTTAGTACAATGCTGAGTTTGAACAAGCATTTGTCAATGCCGAATGTTTGCTTGCTGGCATTGGCATTGGTAGTGTAGGAGTTAGAGAGATGCATAATAGGAATGGCAGTGAAGTATTGAACTGAAGCCAACTCCACCACCACCCTGCAGAGACTGACAGGCACTGGGGTGTGCCTTTGGGTCATCAGGCATAACGGCCATGCCATTTCTCCACACCCTACCCTGCAGACACCGACAAGTGTCACAGTGTGCCTTGGAGTCTTTGGGCCTTATGCTTACCCCATTCCATAAGAAATATGGTGAGATGGGTGCAGTATAGGAGAATGGGGTGAACTTTGGGGCCAAATAGTCCAAGGCACACCTCGATGCCTGTCACTGGCTGCAGGGTGTGGGTGGGGGTGGAATGGCAGGAGTATTATAGGCGACAATCCTAAGTCACACCCCTTATGCCTGTCAGTCTCTACAGGGTGGGGCGTTATGGTCGGAAACCCAGTTGGTATTTTCACTCCAAAGTTTAAACATGGATTTTTTTGTGACTCCCCACCTCATGAACAGTGGCAATATCAGTTCGTTAACGGAAAGCTGATTTTGCACAGCGACTACGCCATTTGGCACCACAGGTGCGAAAACACATTTCGAACAGGATGTGAAAAAATGACAGCTGTACTGTTCATGGGGAGGTCCAAAAAATGGCAATGTTGAAATCTGCAGTGAAAATAAAAAACTGGTGAAGTCATGCGCGCTAGAAACTGCTAATGCACACCCATAATGCAATTAGTTTGGGATTTTTACAGCAGATTGTCAACACAGGCATTTTGGAACCTCCGCTCATGAACAGAGTCACTGTGATTTTCTTAATCTGTCCCGAACAGTGATTTCCCACAGCGACCACGCATTTCTGCGTTGGAAGTGCGAAAACACATTTTGGCCATGGTGTGAAAAATGACAGCTGTACTGTTCATAAGGAAGTGTGGAAAAATGCCAGTGGTGAAAATCTGGACTGAAAATATTAGAAATCCATGAAGTTAAGAGGGTGCGTGGAAACTGCGCAATGGTCGCTCATAACACAGTCACTTTATGGACTTTTTTCACCACATTTTTAATATAGCCATTGTAACACCTCTGCTCATGAACAGTGTCACTGTGATTTTCTTAATCTGTCCCGAACATTGATTTCGCACACCGACTGCGCCATTGTGCGCTACATGGGAAACACATTTTGGGAGAAATGTGAAAAATGACAGCTGTACTGCTCAGAAGGAGATGTGGTAAAATGGCAGTGTTGAAAATCTGGAGTGAAAATATTGAAAATTCGCGAACTTACGAGCGTGCGTAGGAACAGCGCAACGCATTCTCGTAAAACAGTCATTTTTGGGAATTTTTTCACCAGATTTTCAACGTAGGGTTTTTGGGGGCCTATCTCATGAACTGTGACACTGTCATTTCATAAATTGGTCCCAGAAGGTGATTCTGTGCAGTGACCGCGAAATCACCTTTCGGGGCCGATTAACAAAATGACAGTGACAGAACTCATGAGGTGGGGTCCCAAAAACCCCATGTCGAAAATTTGGTGAAAAAATTCCCAAAAATGCCTGAAATATGCTTCAAAGTTGAAAAAAACCCTATTTATTACATTATACAGCTTACCGGCATTTCCTCAGTTCGAGGCCAGCTTTGAAGAGTGCAGACCTGTTCCCGGTCCACCGAAGATCATCGCGCCGAGCTCCGGAGATAAGTATGGGGTGAGATGGGGTGGGAGGTGGATGCAGAGGGTGGCCGGTGGGGGAGCAGGGGTTAGGACAGTCAGCGAGGGAAGGTTTTTTTACAGGTTTTCTTTTTTTTCTTGGACGACGGGACTTGTGCCACGTTGGGGTGGGCACCAGCGTGGCACCTGGAAAGACTGTTTGGGGGCAGTTGGGCCGATGGGGGATTGGGCCCTGTCGGCCATACGGACTGTTGCCACGCTGGGGTGGGCTCCCAGCGTGGCACCAGTGTTGTTGGGGGAGAAACATTGAGCCAGCGGATTTGGCACCTCACGGCCATATGGAATGTTGCCATGCTGGGGTGTGCTCCCAGCGCGGGGTAGCATGGAACTCTGTTAGGGGAGCACAGCAGAGCCGACAGGGATTGGGCACCCCATTGGCTCTGATGGCTCGGCGATTAGCATGCAATATGCATGCGTGTGTGTGGGGGGGAGCGCATGTGCACGCAGTAGCTTCTCGCTGCTCACTGAAGCATAGCTCTGCCTTTGAACTGTACGGCACTGCATTTTCAACTGCTGTCTTAGACAGCTGCAGCATTCATTGGCGAACTGTGGCCGCGCCTGCAAACACACTGACTGCATTGGAAGACGGGTGCCACATCTACAAAAACTCGGATGATGGCACTGTGTTTCTTGCACATGCATGCAAGCAAACATAAAAAGGAGCTAAAAAGGCAGGTTGCTCCCCCCCATGTGTTGATGCACCGGTGAGTGCCTTATGGCAGTGTCGGATCGGCACCATGAGTGCCACTCCTGTCTCAGCCCAGATAATGATATGGACTGGTGCAACGTGTGCTTCTCCATGGACAAACACATCCTCAAGTTCCGTGCAGTTAAGTGGGATTGTTCATGCCCTGGCTGCAGGGGAAGCCTTACACCCATCATGCCAAGGTCAGGTGTTTGGGTGTTTCCCTTTGGCCTCTTCAGAATACCTCTGCTGCTGTGGAAGTACAGGGTCCTCCTCAACATTACCTTGCTAAGGCATTGGAACCTGGGGGGAAGAGGGGTCTGGTGGACAGCTGGCTCTTTCTGGGTGACAAACTGAGCACCCACAGTCTGTCTGTCCTGGACAGTGGATATCCCCAGTGGTGAGGCCAAAGTTTTATGCTTGGGCATACCTCAGTGTCATGGCCTGGTGCCGCGGCAGCTCCTGGTACCATTTGTAGTACAAGTGAGTAGGGCGGTGCCGGTTGTGAGGTAGGGTCCCCTTCTGACACCATTCACAGTGTCAGGAGGGGGTAAGCACTGAATCTGCCTCCAGTTCAGTAGCTTAGGTGGTTGTTGCTTCCTTCTGAGAGTCTTGGCCTTGGGGAGGAACGTGGTGCCACCCCTGGTGTCAGGTGTGGGGATTGTGATGATGCTACCAACTTTGGACCCAGTTCTGAACATGATATCAGTGACAGTGCTGCCCCTGGAGCCCTCCTTAGGCCTGGTGCCAGGGGCAGCACCAGGACCTGCTCTGATGCCATCCATGGCAACAGTTAGGATTCCGGTGCTGCACACAGTGCTGAATCTGTTTGCAGTGCTGCTCATGGTGCTGGGAATGGGGGCCGGTCCAGAGGCAGTACCAATGCTAGTGTTGTGCCCAGTTCTGAGGATGACACCGGCCATGGCAAAAGGTTGGAACCTGTCACTGAGCCTCCTGCTGTCCCTGAGGCTGGTGCCAGAGGTGGCACTAGCTAGGGTTCTGGCAGTGGCCCGGGGGTGAGTTTCTCCCTGGAACCTGTAGTTGACACTGTCATTGTTTTTATAGAAACAGAAATATAGAAGTTGATATCAGATAAGGGCTTCCAGGCTCACCCAGTCTTCCCTATTTCCTTATCTCTAGTGACATAACATATAGTGACATATCGTGCTGAGGACTGGAGCTGCCCTGATGCACCTGTACAGCTCAGCTCTCTTTATCTGGGGGTTCCCTCCAAAAGCATCGATTGGATTGCTCCATGGATGTTTGGTGATTCCACTTGTGTGGGCTTGCCAGGTCCTCCCATAGGGAGAGGTCCCCTGAGCACTCCCACAGCCCTGGGCGAGAGCATAGGACCCCTAGCTCCTTCCTCCTGGGCCTCTGCCTCCCCTCCCTGAGCTACCAGGTATCACTGGTCCTCTGGATCCAATTACCTGATCTCAATTATGAGAGAATGGGTCATGCCGTACACATTTACCACATACAGTCCAACCGGGTACAGTTCAGGCCTGTGGCCCCGGCTCCATCTCCTCCTCCTCCTCTCTGACTTCCTCCCTCCATCTGTCCTCAGATTCTGAGTACTCTGTGTAAAACAGATTCCTTACAGACCTGCTGAGGAAGCTGGACATTGGCTGCTTTATTGATCACAATCCTGTGTCCTTGCTACTGAGATTGCTGAGAGGTTTCAGTGATTACAACTCTGTCATTCCTCCTTGACCTTGAACCTTTGAGGAGTCCTGTAGGACAGTCTTTATCCATTCACTTTCCACTACTCCAGTCCCTAGGGATGCCTGACCCAGGTATTGCATTCTTATGGAATCTGCAGGAGCCACCCTCATCCCACTTTAGGGATTCAGGTGCTGCAGACCCCAACTGGGACTAAACACCCTTTGCGTGATGACCTCCCAAGGCTGACTCTGCACAGACAGATGCCTGCTGGAGGAGGGCTTTTACCTCAGCACATGCCCTTACGTGCATTGCTGCATACCAGGCATAACAGGCAGCTTACAGCTAGCACCTGTGGTCGCAGCTAGATCAGGTCCTAGCTGCATTGCCTTGCTGCAAATTAACTGGGCGGGCCATTTTCCTTTCTGCCCAGGGCTTGGAGCTGGTGAGGCACCAATCAAGGACATAGTACAATGCCAGTGCAGTGGCCTCCAGGCTTGTAGGATCAGCAGTCTACATTTGGGGGATGGTATGGCTTCACCTGTCTAGGATGGCGCCTCTGGCCCAGCATAAGGTGATTAATTCATATTGCTAGGGGGCTCATTTATTTTCTCTCAGGATCAGCTGTAAATTTTCAGGGCACCTCCTGCTACTGAGTCACGGGAGCCTCTGCCTCTCCTTGACCAATCTCGGGTCCCGCTGGACCTGTGAAGAGCCCCTGCTCTCAGGTGGTTCTCCCCACATAAAGGGGTTAAGGGATAATCTTACCCAAGTTAAACTTCACCATTCATTACTAACGAGTCCAGTCATAGGTCAGGACCCATTCGGGAATATAAAGAGCACTGTCTCTTTATATCTTCGGCCCCTCCAGATATTTGAAGATATTTTTGGGAAGGTTAATAAGTACAGTAAGTAGGTAATTTTTATTTTTTTCCCTCAGGGTGTGCCAACTCCTCCTTATTTTGGGAAACTTGTTACTCTGACCCATAAGTGGGAATGAATGGTGAAGATTGATTTCTGGAAGATATGAAAATTACATACTCACCATCATTGTTGATTTTCAGGAATACCTTCACCATTCATGCACATGCCCACCCATCCATCCCTCCTCTGCTCAGGTAATATTCAGGGCCTCTGAGCAGCTCACCCTGTTGTGCTATTGCCCACTGGTGTCTTTTCTTGCTGTTCCCAGTTGGGAGATGCTCATCTTTCAAGAATCAATCTTAAGCATTTATACCCACTTTTGGGTCTGTGATGGAGGCATTAGGACCCTGCAGGAGCAAAGACTTTTTCATTCTACAACTTGGGAAACCAACATTGGTGCTGGCACCACCCAAAAGGCAGACGTAATGAAATGCTGCTCATGGACTTGCCAGTAACCGATGGCCCCCCCAACTTTTCTCAGTTCTGCTTGTCCTGCTGTTGAGTACACACCATGTGAGCAGCTGAAGTCATTGAAACTGCATCACATTCTTTCCTCAGTTCTCCACCATTCATTCAACACTGTACCTCAGCACCATTGTCTCTCTCAGTGCCGTCTTTATTATTTTCCTCACTCAGTGTGGCACCAAACCTTTTCTATTCTGTTTTTTTGTTGTTATTTTCCTCATGGCATCATGTCCAGTTCTGAGAAGCGTGAAGTCTTCAAAGAAGAAGCAGAAGGATCGTCCCCCAATGCGCTGGTGCTCCTGTGGGGGACACATCCCTGTCTGGGACCAGCACAACACCTTTTGCACCTGCCTTGGCATCGACCATGACATGGAAGGTGCAATGCCTGTTTCTCCATGGTTTAGGTCATCCTCAAGTTCTGGGTGCTGAAGCGGGGTCACAAGCTCCCCACCGTCAGAGGCAGGCATCACATCAGGGCTGCCAAGGTAAGGTCCCTCAGCTCTTCCCCTGAGCCTTTTCCCATAACTGTACATACTGAGGAAAACCAGGCCTCTCCTTGTGCTCATCCAACCGAGACATTGGAGAGCCTGGGGGAAGGGTCTGGTGGACAGTTGGTCTCCTCTGGGGAACAGCTAAGCACCCCTCCCAGTCCATTGGCTCTTCAGGCAGTGGACACCCTGTGATGAGGCTGAAGCTATATGCTGGATCTGAGTTATGGGCACCTTGGCATTTGTGGCCCAGTGACACCTAGGCTCCTGGTACTCTCATGCCAGTACCGGTGAGTGAGACGGTGCCAACTGCGAGGTTCGGCCCCATCCTGGTGCAGCTCGTGATGCCGGGAGAGGGAAGGCCTCTGGAGCCGGTCCCTCTTGGGCCCTCAAGGTGGTCTGGATATCTTCTCCTGAGCAGTTTGATGGCCCAGGAAAGGGGTTCAGTGTAGATCTCAGGCCTGAGAAGGGGACTAGTGAAGTTGGTGGCCTTCCTGGGTCTGGTTCTGGACCTAGCTCAGGCTGAAGGTTTCTCAGGGGTTGATATCTGTGGTCGCCGCTGCCTTTCTAGTGCTGTTCATGGTGCTGGTTTGGGTCCCAGTGCCATTCCCAGTACTGACCCTGTTCCAGGCACTGTTCTCGGCACCTAGGAGGGAGTTGGTGCCGTTTGTGGCACTGGATCCAGCAGCTCTTCCCCTGGAGGCTCTGGCTTGGAGCCTGGAGCCTGGGCCTGGCCCAGGGGTAGAGCCTTTTCTGGTGAAGGGAGGACTGTGGAGTCTAGGCCTGTGGCTCATCCCTTGCCTAGACTTGTTGCAGTTCTAGCAGGATTTGCAGCATCAGTTCAGACCCATCATTTTCCCGAAAACTGTCTGGCCTTGGTGGGGATTGGGGCCACCCAGTGGAATCTGCATAGCTCTGCTCTCCCCTCTGAGGAGCTTCCCCTTATGGGCACCATCCTAACCAGTTGACAGCTGTTGGTCACTCATTGATGGGTAGAATTACCTGTCCCTCCCATCGGAAGAGGTCCCTTGATGATTTCTGCAGCCCTGGCAGAGGAGCTGGCCTGGTCTCACATTATCCTACTGCCCCCCCCGCCCCTTTTCCCCCTCTTCCAGGCATTTTTGGTTCTCTTGGACCTCTGTCCTGGGACCAGTTCAGGATGATGGCTGGAGCATTCTCCCAATACCAGCATAGGGCAAAACAGGCCATTTTCCAGCCTGAAGTCCCTGAACCACTGACTCCAGCTCCTCATCATCTCCCACTTCCTCCTCTGAGGAAGAGGACACCTCTGTTCACCTCTCCTCTGATGCTGTGTACACCCAGTACCAGCAGTTCTTAGGGGAGATGATGCAGTATCTGAGCCTGCACCATTTTGTTGGTTGAGTACTGCTACTCTGGTGCTGTCATTCCTTGGTGATTACAGCACAGACTTTACGGTCATCGCTCCATGAACGTAGCCTTTCACAGAGATGTCCAGGCATGTCTGGCTCCATCTCCTTGCCCCTTCTCCAGTTTGGAGGGATGTCTACCACAGATATTGCACTTCTGTGGGGTCTCCATGTGCCATGCCATATCTCTATTTTGGGATCCTGCTCCTAGGCACCCCCGCTGGGCCTCGGTGCCCAGTGCATGACTTTCCCCCTGACTCTGGCTCTGTAGAGTTTGATGTCTGGGGAAAATGTTTTTTCTCAGTGGCACACACCATGATGTGCGTTTCAGCTCATCAAGCAACCTATGGCAGGTGCCTGTAGACAACGCAAGGTCAGCTCTTAGCATCACTGCCAGACAGCAAGGCAGCCATGCAAGCCATTCAACTTTCTGCCCAGGGCCTGGAGCTAACGAGGCACCAAGTGACAGCGTCTTATTGACACCAACAAGGTAGCTTCCAGGCTGGTGGGAACTGCAGTCTGCATTTGGTGGACAACATGGCTTCTCCTTTCCTGGTTGGCACCCTGGCCCTGTTTATGGTGCTCAGCCCACAATTCCAAAGGACTCATTTTTTTCTCCCGCAGGGTCAGGCATGAACTGTCAGGTGCCCTCCTGCTCCCAGGCCACAGGAGCTGCCACCTACCCCTGACCAGTTGGGGGTCCCATCAGACCTGTGAGGAGTCCCTGTCCTTCTGTGGTTAACCCTCACAGAGAGCCGAGGGAATAACCATTTCCCTCAGAGTGAACCAACTCCACCCTTCTTATGGGGAAAGCTTGGTATTGTGACCTGTAGGTGGAATAAATGGTGAAGACTGATTCTTGGAAGATGTGAAAATTACATATTCACTGTAATTCTTAAATTTCCAGAATATCTTCACCATTTATTAACAAGCCTACCCACCATTCCCCACTCAGATAAGAGCCAGGGCCCAGTATTGGGTAAGTTACTTTTTCTATTACTTTCTATTACTTTTGGAAACTTGTTCCAGAAAGCTCTGTGCAGTCACTAGCAAGGATGGAGAAGTACTGGAAAAAGTTATAAACCTTACAGTTACAATTACTTATGTCTTTTTATACAAAAGAAATACGTAACTGTAACTGATTACATTCATTTGAAAGTAACTGGTAACTAACCTATTACTTTCAAAAAATGTAATCTGTTATAGTTATTTATTGTTTTTGTACTGCTTTTGTATCAAAAGAAATACGCGACTGTAACTGTAAGGTGTATTACTTTTTCTAATACTTATCCATCCTTGCTAGTGACTGCACAGAGCTTCCTGGAACAAGTTTCCAAATGTAATAGAAAGTATCAGAAAAAGTAACTTACCCAACACTGCCAGGGCCTCTGGGACACTCACCCTGTGTCTTTTTCTTCCTATCCTATTGCTGCTCCCTTTCATGGTTTCAAGGGCTTTCCTGTGTACTGCAGGGTCCTTGTCCCCCACTCTTATGTTAAAAAAGAGGAAATAAGGGAGAAAGGCCCCATATTGGGGGTCCTAGCCCTCCCCAACCAAAAAAAAATGTTTTTTTGTTAAGAGAATTTTCATTTTCTCTTCTTCTCCATCATCCATCTTTTTTGCCCTTGATTTCCAAGCTCGTTTTCCTTCAGCTGGAATGCTCGCCCTCTGCTGTTCAGCTGGTTGGGCAATCTAAACTGTCTTGTTGCCCTATGGCTCTGCAGCACCTCCTAACTATTGTGGCTGCCTAGGACTTTAGCCTGAAGGAAGGACATTGAGAGCATCCCTACTTCTAGCTCTTCTGTTCCTGCACCTTGGGTGAGTGGCAAGAGGACATCTTTTGTTTCTTTTCTTTGCTTCTCCTGTTTTTGTACCATGGTACAAGTTCTTTTTTCAAACATTTTTGAATTTTCTCTGGTATTTTTCATCCAGCCAGAAGCCTTTACGAGGGCTGCTGCTCTTCCCCCCTCCTGTCGGGTGACTTGTGGGCTCTGGCTCCTTTCTGTTTACCCACTACCCTTGTACCCCTAAGCTCAACTCTAGTTTTTTGGCCAAACTGGTATTCAGGTTTTATTCTTTTTATGATTTTATTGCTTACATCCTTTTCCTATCCCTTTGGGCTAGCTCTGTTAGTCCCTGTCTCTGTCTTTTTTGTCTCCCACTTTTTTCCATCCTGGCAAACAGAACCGAGGAATGTGGGGGGCCGGCATTACTGACCAGTCCACAAGCATCACGTCATTATATCTGCCTCATGGGCAGTGCCGGCACTGACGTTGATTCCCCAAGCTGTAGAATGCAAAAGACTGCTCCTGCAGGGTCCTTGCACATCCGGCAATGACCCATAGGTGGTAATAAATGATGAAGATATTCAGAAGATCAATAATTACAGTGAGTACGTAATTTTCATTTTTTCCCCTTTCCTTGTATGGAGGATCTGTCTCTTACAAAAAAACTGGGACAAAGGGTCCTCTTAGCCTTTTACCCCCAAAAGTAAAAAAAAAAAGAAATTCCTTATGGCTTAAACTCATTCTCGCCACTGTTGTTCCTTGCTTCTCCCCTCCTTGCCCAAGGTATACCCCCTAAAGGGTATATCCCTATTGCTGATACATATATCGTTTGGCTTCATCTTACCCATTCTTCCACTGTGTCCTTGTTTCACATGGATAGTGATTGGTACTTGGCTCAAGATGCAGATCTCACACAGGACACATTCCTGTGCTTGCGGGGAGACACAGGGGCAATAGGAATTTCTGTGCTATACACCTAAGTTTGCTGAATTTCACATTTTTCAAGGATGGCATCGCCTTCACAGATTTTTTTTTTTTTTGCCACTCTCTTGGGAGTGGCAAGAAGATAGTATTTGTGCTCCCTGGACTCTGTCCGTTTATGACTGTTGTCTCGCTCCCTTTTAAGGGAGCTTGTTTTTTTTTTCCATTAACCCAGCTAAATTTTAATTGTCCTCTATACTTATAATGGCTTTTTCATCAAGCAGGCTTTCTGCCATCTTAATTACACAGTGGTCTTTTGTCAATTCCTGTGTATGAGCCAGAGCTATATGCCAGGGTTGTTGCCCATTTTTTCTTCACTATCTCTACCTTTTTTTCTGTCCAGGTAGAAAGTAATTGGCTCTGGTTCTTCATACCTACTACTCTTGTGCCACCCAGTAGACCCAACACTTAGTTTCCTAAGTTGGTAGACGAGTTTTATTTGGTTATTATTTTTATATCCTGTTTCCTTTTCCTATCCGTTTGGGCTAGGGAGTCTACAGCACCTTCTTTTCTTTCCACTTCTTTCTTCTACTGATAAACAGAAGTGAAGAAGAGAAGGAGCCTGCGTCAGTTACTGGTTAGTTCACATGTGCAGCCTCAGTAAATTGGCCACATGGGCAGCACCACCAGATGACATTGGTCCCCTTCTAGCTGCAAAAGACTTTCTCCTATGACATCATGGTGCCTCTGGCTTTGACCCATAAGTGTGAATGAATGATGAAGATAGTCTGGAAGCTCAACAGTTATGGTGTGTATGTAATTTTCATTTCCCAATCTTGATACATGTATCATTCCTTCATTGGCTAGAGCCTTTGAGGAGGCATCCAGGGCAGTGTGGAGGCATCCTTTCTCCAACCCATACAAAGAATCCATTCTATCTTATGACCTTACCCAGGTTGACCAGTCTCCCACCAGACTGGACACAAAAACTGGGACCTCTACATTAATTGACCTCATCTTCACTAACCAACCTAACAATCTTACCCATGTCAAAGTGCTCCCTGATTCTTTAAGTTACCACTCCCCAGTTACCTGCTGGTGGTCAAACAAACTTCCCCCAACACCCCCCAAAGTCTCCCTCCAAAGGTGCCTCAAAAAAGGGTCCCTCTCCCACCTCAAAACATACCTCACCTCCTGCGAATGGTCCCCCATCCACACTGCCCAGACCGTAGATGCTGCCCTCTCCTACTTTATCTCTACCTTTAATGCGGCATGTGACATCTTTGCCCTCTTCTCCAAGCAGAAAGTGAAACACCATGACACACCCTGGATCTCCCAGTCACTGCTAGACCAAATGCACCTCTGAGATACCCTCTGGTATAGAGCACTGGACTCACGGCTCCACCAGGACCGTCAGCGCTTCAGGGAGGCAAGAAACAAATGCACCTGGACCATTCGCCAAGCCAAAGCCACCTATTTTAATCAAGCCCTCACCTCCTCCTGGGGCTCTGGGAAATATTCTGGAGCAATATTAAAGAACTCAATGGGAAAGTTGTATCCCCCACTCCTGCCCAGTTACTGGATGATGGGGACATCACCCAGGATCCCACTACAGTCTCTGACACCCTAAATGCTGCCTTCTCAGATCTCAGCCATATCCTTCCCCCAAATTTTTTTGGCCGAATCCATAATGCCCCCACGGACAAACCTGCCACTACAGACCCCCCCTTTTCTGGCTGCGAATCATCTCCCGTAGTAAAGCAAAATGCTACCTCCCCAAAGTCCTGGCGAACTCTCGCTTTAGTAGTGATTCCTTGGACCTCAAACTCCTCTGCCTTACTCTGGATGAGACCCTGTCCAGCTCACCAAAATTCTAAACCTGTCCCTATGCCTCAGCCAATTTCCTATGCCATGGAAATGTGCAGTAATAACCCCCATCCTGAAAAGTGGGGACCACACAGCCACCAGCAGTTATCGGCCCATCTCGATCCTACCCCCATCTCCAAGGCTCTTGAAAAACTTGTCTCTGACCAGCTCACAAACTACCTGTCCAAGCACAACCTGCTCTGTCCAGAACAGCATGGCTTCCAGAGGGGCCACAGCACCACCACTGCCCTCCTCGAGTTTACTTCATTCATATATGAGGCTCTGGAACAGGGCCACCTGCCGGGGGCTATCTATGTCGACTTGACCAAAGCATTCGACACCTTCAGTCATGCCCTGCTCCTCCACTCCCTCCCATCCCTGGGCTTTTCCCCAGAGGCCTCCTCTTGGTTCAAAGATTATCTCTCTGGCAGAGCGTAACAGGTCAAAATAAACACCACAATCTCCCCCAGTTGACCAGTCCTATCAGGTGTCCCTCAAGGGTCCATACTTGGCCCCCCTGCTCTTCACCCTCTTCCTGAACTCCCTCCCTAAATCCTGCAGTGGGAAATTACTGCTCTACGTGGATAATGCAGTAGTCTTCTGGAAACACCCCCACCCTAACCACCTTCAACATGCCCTTCAGGGATTCTTTGGAGAACTTGAAACCTGGTTCTCTGACCACCGTCTAATACTGAACTACAAGAAAACCAAGTCCATGATCTTTGCCTACCACCAGAGCCCACACGGTAGCTATCCGCTAACCATCACTAACTCCCTCGGTATCCCCAGAACATGTGACCACTTTCAAATACCTGGTATCTCACTGGACACCTCCCTCACCTACCACACTCATATCCATCACCTCTCCTTCTCCATTAACTCCAGGCTGGGGCTGCTATACCGACATAAGCACTGCCTACTCCCCGAGGCCATCTGACTTGCTGTATCCTCTTCCGTCTTATCTTTGGTGGACTATGGCATCGTGATCTACGGGACTGCCGACCAAACTGCCCTACACCGTGTAAAACTAGCACTCAACAAAGCCTGCCACCTAGTCTCAGGTTGAGATAGACTAACACACACCTGTGAGCTGTACAAGCTTATGAACTGGCTAAACTTTGAAGGCCGACTTAGGTACCACTCCTGTCTCCTTGCTAAGAAGATTCTACAGAAGCAAGCCCCCTCTGGCCTCCACCCCGTCATCTAAATGATCCCTCCCCGAAGGGCCTCCAGATGTTCTGCCAAAACCTTCCTCATAGTCCCCCACTGTAGGACCTCCCTTGGGCAAAGTTCTTTCCACTATCGCACCCCTCTCTGGCTGAACAGCATACCACCCAAAATCTCCTTGGAACCCAGACTTGGCCACTCTAAAACTGGTCTAAAGACCTTACTACTAGACTCCTCCTCCTGTGACTGTTCCTAGCCCCACCTTCATTCGAGGACTTGCCTGCCCCCTCCCCCCCCATGGCCCTAGCCTGTTTTCTGACCAGCTGTTCTGCCAGCTCAAACCAAGCAGCTAGTTGTCATTCACACTCACATACACACAATAACAATACAATAAGTACAGCAAGCCAAAGCTTTATTATAACAAAATATAATACAAAAGGTTATACATCACCGATTCAATAAAGCATCATCCAAGCCCTCTTCCAATGGCTGGGAAGCCCCCTTGTCAGCCTGGCTAGGAGTCTCTCGAACCGGGAACTGGCCCCACAGCGATGCGTCCACCCTGCAGGAGAGGCTTCAAACCAGGCATTGAGAAAGCTACATTTATATCTTATTCTATGCTAAAAATAACCATGCAGCCCTCATAGTGTTGTTTTCCCACATTCTAGAAGCTGGCCGGGCTCCCAGGATGTTACGAATTCACACGATAAGGACTGCTCAGAATTCCCTACACCTGCTAGGTCACTGTGCTCCAAACACTGGCCGGGTGCCTAGAACACTATGAGCTAAGCAGAAGTTTACAAAACTACAAAAACAGGTTGCCTGATAATATGCGACCTTCAAGTCAGCAAAATACACTGTCTGAAGCAAAACATAATAATGAGGCTATCTAAAGAGCAAAACACCAATTAAATGAAGCAGCATGTAAAATGGAGTCACACAATACAAAATGGAGTATAAAATGACATACATTACATGAAATAGCATACAAAATGGAGTGACAATAATCAACATATTATACTATCACTACACCAGCCTAACACAATCACCTCCCCAACGGCATGCTCTAACTTGTTTGCTACTACCACAGATGTCTAAAAATCATATTTGTTTCTTATCGTGCTGTATTTGCTTCTTATTTTGCTTTCATTCTACAAGTGTGTATTGTGAAACTTCTGACGCTGGGTCACTGGCCCTAAATTGTATGTTCTGAGCATTGCCACTATCTATATTCTTGCGCTGTTTGTTTCTCCCTGCATGCTTTGTATTCCTGACATGGAGCTTTTACAAAAGAGTCTTTGACTCAAAGGGTTGTAATTCTGATTGCCTAAATAAACCCAGTCATCACCAGGACCTCCCGAAGTGGTATTGCACACTCTCAGGGTCTGCAGGTGAGGTACTTCACCGTCCTCAGGGCTTGAAGTACAGCAGACCCCCTCAGGCTATGATGCCTTTCGCATGACCAATTTCAGAGGCAGATTCCCCTCAGATGGATGCCCTTGTCAGGAAGTCTTTTTCCTCGGCACATGCCGTAATGTGAATTTCTGTACCCTCAGGTACATATGGCAACCTATAACCATTGCCTATGCTTGCAGCTAAACACAATCTTAGCTGCACTGCTGCAGAGCGAGACAGTCAGTCAGGCCATTAACCTTTCTGCTCGGGACCTGGAGGTAGCTCGGCACTAGTCAAGGAAATTTTACGATGCCAATGAGGTGGCCTCCAGGTTGGCAGGAACTGCAGTATGCATCAGGTGCATGGCATGGCTTTGCCTCTCCAGACATCTTTGGTCTATTGAAAAATGCTTAACTCACATTTCCAGGAGGTCCATTTCTTCTCCCCTAGGGTCAGGCAAGAACCTTCAGGGAATCCTCCTGCTCCTGTGCCACAGGAGCCACCTCTTCTGCCCCTGACCTGTCTCAGGTCTCACTAGACCTGGAAGGAGACCCTGCCCTCAGGCGTTTTCCCCTGCACAGAGGGCTGATGGTATCTATTACCCTCAGGGCAAGCCAGCTCCTGCCTTAGAAAAGAAGGGAAAGCTTTGTACTCGGACCCATATGTGGGAATCAACAATGAAGACTGATTCTTGGAAGACATGAAAGGTACATACTCACCATAACAATTGATCTTCCAGAATGTCTTCACCATTAATTACCAACACCCACTCACCATCCATCCTTCTACTAGAGCCAGGGTCTCTGGGCAGCTCACCCTGTTAGTGCTGGCTGGCAACCTCTAGTGCCATGACATCTTCGCAGCTGAGCTCCCTATGGAGTAGTTGTTTAAAAAAGGGGATTGGGACCCATTTGCTGGGTTCCCATTCTCACCAGAAAAAAAATTCCAAGCTGGGGTGAGGGTTCCATCTTCCAGGAATCAATCATCACCATTGATTCACACTAATGGGTCTTGGTCAGAGGTGCTAGGACCCTGTGGGAGACATAACTTTTCAGGAGGGCTGTCGTCTAGGCAAGCTGCACACATGCACAGCACCATGAAACTGGTGTGCACTGCATTGCTTACTTCGGCACCAGCCCTCAATCGCCTCAGTTCAATGTTCAGTTCTTCTCAAGTTTTAGTGTTTAAAGCTAGGGTTTGTTATTTTTGTGTCTGTTTAGTGATTTTGAAAAGTTGTTCTGTCAGTTTTATCTCAGCCCTACCGAGTCTGCACTCAGCGGCCTGGAGGATGTTGGTGCGGAGCCTTTTCAGGCTGGCTGCTCCAGCAGCAAGGCCATGTCTGGTCCGCTTTCCCTGTCAGGGAGAGGTTCTGACCATGGGCAGTCCTGTGCTCTGGAGGAAGGACAGTCCTACCAAAGCACAAAAGAGCAAGCCAATTTTGATTCCAGTTGGGTTCTCAGTGCTGCTTGGCCTTGAGTTCTTCCTCTTCCCTTTGGAAGAGAAAGAAATAGTACCACTTGAGGTTACCCTCTGGGTGGTCTGCCACGAGGCACTCAGTGTTCTGGAACAGTAGGCCATCGCCAGCACCAGTGGCATTGCTGGAGGCCTGTGGTACTGGGATGTCGAAGTCTCAGGGCAAGAGTTCCCCTCTGTCTATAAGTGAGGACCCCGGTTGTCAGTTCCCCTTGGGCAGCTCTTTGGAGCATTGGGTGCAACATCAGGCTCATGTGTCTCTGCCAGTGGAGCTGGTCCCTGGCCCTTCGAGGTCAGTGGAATTGAAGCCATGGGTGGAATCCTCATGCCAGGTAGAGTGTTTGGCTCCGGCAACAGCCCTTCAGCCCTTGCCGGCAACTACACACGCCAACTGCTCTCCAATTGGCCACACCCCCACCTTGTGTTACTTGGTGGGAATGGGAGGGTAACATTGCTGGTCACTTAGGTACCGGCTGGGTCATTGGCACTGGATCTGGTTCTGGCACTGGGCTTGGGACCTTTGGGGCCTGGTCTAATGCCAGTTCTGTTGCTGGTCCTGGGGTGCCACCCTTGGCACCAGGGATCTCCTGGTGCAGGATTCAGTTCTGTTTTTGGCACTGCCCCTAGCTTTGGCACCTTGTTCTTGGGGTCAGTGTCATTGGTGATACTTGGGCTGCATTTTTGGCTATGAGGCCCTTTGATCCACCCCTCTCTATGTCCCCCCCCCCAGGGAGGATGTAGAGCGGGACGAGTCTGATCCTGACCTCATATTCTCTGACAGCAGCAACAATGACTTTCTTAGCCTGGACTCTTCAGACCAAGGCCCTACTGCTGTGTCTCAGGATTGCTTCTGCTCTTAATTTTGAGCTACGGCCATTGATCAAGGTAAACATCTCCATTTGCAATGGTTAAACATTTCTACCACACTAATCAATTTAATTCTCCTATTCCACTCACATTTCAAACCCGTCTGGAGTAGGCCTGCTTCAATACCATCTGTTTGCAAGCAAATAGATTAAAAATATATACATATATATATATATATATATATATATATATATATATATATATATATATATATATATATATACACACACACACATATATATATATATATCTGATATATATATATATATATATATATATATATATATATAGTGCCTGTAAGATAGAACAGTATATGTTTCTCAGCCTTAGTTGATGCCATTGTTACTCTCCCCAAGAATGCAAGAATGACAAGGCCATCCTCCCCTAAGAGGTCACTGTGCATTCTCTTATAAGGAGTCATGTGCATCTGACACTGGGAAAACGGGCTTGCAGATCAACTATCCTAGGCATGTAGATTGTTAGCTACCAAGGGCATTTTACCTATTATGACTCCCTTTTAGAGCTCACTTAAGTCCCTGGTAAAGTCTAAGCAAAGGATCCTGCTGACTGCCATTCACAGAATTTAATACAATAGTCTTTAGCTCCGCTTGGTCGCTAGAGCCATCTGTATCAGAAGGTGTTTCTGGCTCAGACCGCTGGTTCATTCACAGGGAGCACGTACCCCTTTTTCAACCTCAGAAATCTCATCAATTTCTTGGACTGAGAAATTTACAAGTATTTTTTCCAAAATGGGTTAGCTCCCTGGATATGCAGGATGCATATCGGCACATTCTGGTACACCCCAGATGCCTCACATACCTCTGATTCTTCATGCTGTGGCAGCTTACCAGTTCAGAGTCCTGCCCTTTTGGCACTCATTGACACCTCAAGTCTTTACAAAGTGCTTTGCAGTACCCACAGCCCACCTGAGAGAGATGGGACTCCCAAGTTTACCCATACCTGGATGATTAGCAATAGCCAGTCCATCCATGCAGGAGACGGAACAAACAGTGGCCACAGCCACTCACTTCCTCGCCTCCATGGGGGTTCTGCTGAATCTAGGGAAGGCTCACTTCCAACTTTCACAGCAGCTGCTGTTCATAGGAGTGCTTCTGTATATGACCAAGGCCCGAGTCTTCCTACCAGAGAGCAGAATGCAGGCAGTCCTGCAGATGGCAAGCTACATCATGGAGCGCAAAAACTGTACAAGTCCACTCCATGCAACGCTGCTGCATCTGATAGCCTCTTCACTGTTCTCAGTGCCCCGACATGGTTGGACATGAGAATGACTCAGTGCGTAGTGGTCACAACCATCACATCTTTAGACCTACCCTATTCAGGTGACCAAGACCCTAATTCATTCTCTTACGTGGTGGTCAGTGGAGGACAATCTCCTCCAGGGCTTTCCCTTCTCCCAACTGGAGCCTCAGGTGACTCTCACCATGGATTCTTCCCTGTTGGGATGACGGACTGACTGTCATGGCCTCCAAACACAAGTCTGGGACCCATCAGAGATTTATCTCTGTATCAGTGTGTTGGAGATGCAAGCTGTTTTTTTACAGCCTGTGAGCCCTAGCGGATCTTATCAGCCACAAAACAGTCCTCCTTGAGACAGACAACAAGTCTTTAATCTGTTAAATCAACAAACAAAGAGGAGGGGATCCTGCTGCAAGCCTCCCATCTGCCCGGAGTCCAGAACACTCTGGGAGACAAGCTTGGATGAATATAGGCCAATCCTCATGAGTGGGCACTATTTCCAGACACTGTGAGATCGCTGTTCAATAACTAGGGCACTCTGATATGGGTGGCCCTTTTTGCATCCCCACTCAATGCAAAACTGCCTCGATTCTGCTCCAGATATCCAGGACATGGTGTTTTTTGTCAGGATGCAGTCAGACTGCATGGGCAAAATTTATTTCTGCATGCATTCCCACCAGTCCCCTCTAATATGGAGGGTATTGCTTAAACTGGAGGTGCACGGGGCAAAATGATACTGGTCATCCTCTGCTGGTCTCAACAGATATGTTTTTCTCTGTTGAACAGACTATCAGTTAGCAAACTAGGATTCTTCCACTCAGGATGGACTTCTGACTCAGGGTCATCTGGTCCATCCAAACATCCACTTCCTTTACCTTCAGGCCTGGCTCTTGAAGAGATAAAAGTAAACAGGTACAAGGTATCTCAGAGAGTGTCTGAAATACTTTTGGCTGTCTGTAAACCTTCTACAAGGAAGACTTATACAGCCAAATAGAAAAGAGTTTCCATCTGGTACTCCAAAGCACGCATGGACTCCATTGGGTGCCCACTTTTGAAGGTTCTGGAGTACTTGCTGTACCTTTCTGATGCTGGCCTGCAGTATTCCACAGTCAAGGTCCGCTTGTGTGCTATTGCTGCATACCAAGAGCCCATTGGTACCCTCTACCTAGCACAACCGCCACTCTTCAAACGGTTCCATTATGGTGTTTTACACACAAGGCCCCCCATCAGGAAGCCAATGGCTGCCTGGGATAGCAAACTTGTGCTGGATGTGCTCACACATAAGTTTTTTGAGCCCCTTGTGACATGTGGGCTGAAATTTTTAACTTGGAAAGCAGTTTTTCTAGTGGCCATCATCTATGTGCGCAGAGTGTCTGAAATACATGGCAACAATACAGGACTCAGCACTTGGAGCTCTTGAAGAAAAGCAGTCATACTACTTTAGCTCAGTGTTCACAACTCTTTTATTGCAGTTTCAAATAATCTCAGATAGGAGTATTCAGCTAGCCAGTGTAGCCCCAGGAGGCAATCCACAGGACCAATGATGGTCCTGTGGGTAGCCTTCCTGGGCTACACTGGCTAACTGTATACACCTATCTGAGATTATCTAAAACTGAAGTAAGAGTTGTGAGCACTGGGCTACAGTTGTATAAGAGCTTTTCTTCAAGTGCACTGAGTGCCAAGTCCTGTATTGTTGCCAGTTAACTTAATGAACTTGCAAGCACCGATGTCGAGATTAGCGACTCTCATAGGTGCTTTGTCTGAAATACATGCCTCGGTCACAGATCCTCCCATATGCTTTTTTCTACAAGGACAAGGCAGTTCTGCATATGCACCCTAAGTTCGTACCAGAAGTGGAGTCACAGTTCTATCTGAATCAGTCACTTGTGCTATCTACCTATTTTGCCAACTTCCAGAATGAAGGAGCGCATGCGCTCCATTCTCTGGATATTAACAGGGTCCTTACATTTTACCTGGACAGAACTAAGAACTTCAGGCAGTCCAAACAGCTCTCTGTCTCCTTTGATTTCAATGGAAAGGGTCAGCCTGTTACAATCAAGTGCATTAGCCTGGATTGTGAACTGTCTATACCACTGCTATTCCACAGCACCGGTCAGGTCAGAGGTGTGCCCACTCCATTAGGGCAGTTGCTACATCCCTGGCAGAGATTTGCTATGTGTCTGTTGGTGACATGCTTCAATTGTATGTATGTATGTAACTCCCAGGTCACATCTGGAAATGAGTGGATCCCGCTCAGTATGCTTATCTGGTAAATCTTTTAAATAAATAAATAAATTTGCAGAGCTGTGACTTGAAGCACAGTGCACACTTTTGTTAAGCACTGTGCCATAGATGTCCATGCTAGGCAGCGTGCCACTTTTGGCCGGACTATCCTGAATGGACTTCTGTCCTGAGTGAGCCCTTGGCGCCTACCACCTTAGTATAGAGTATTTTGTCTGAGCTTGGTACTGTTACCCATTAGTGTGAATCAATGGTGAAGACTGATTCCTTGGAGATATGAAAATTACATACTCACCATAATTCTTGGTCTTCTAGGAATATCTTCACCTTTGATTCACATGCCCACCCACCATCCCCAGGGCTCACTTCAGTATGTTGTGTTGCTCTTCACCCATTGTTCTTGGTTTGGGCTGTGAAGACACAGTGTTACTGGTTTACCAGGGATATCTCATGCCCTTAGGTTTAGTGCATAAATACTTGTTAGGTTATGCTGCACCTCCTAGGCAAAAAAGGTCCAGAGGCAGTTGAGGGCTGGTACCGACGTGAGCTATGCAGTGCAAGCCAATCTTGTGGTGCTACGCATGTGTGCAGCTTGCTTCAGCACCAGCCCTCCTGAAAAATTCTAGCTCTCACAGGGTACTAGCACTTCTGGCTCAGACCCATTAATGTGAATCAGTGGTGAAGATATTCCTAGACAATTAAGAATTAAGGTGAGTATGTAATTTTCATGTTTGGTGCCCTCACTCACCTTTCTTTCTTTCTTTCTTTCTTATCATCCTTCTCCCTGCCCAGGGTATATTCCTTTCCTGGGGTATATCTCCATGAGTTGCTAAATGTACTCCGGGCCTCTGGGCACTATCCAGTCTAACTCTGCTTGGCAGTTGCACATTGTCAATGGAACAGTGCTGTGCAATGTACTGGATCAAGTACACTAGCATTTAAACAGGTTACAACCCTGTTGTTGCAGGAGAAGCAGGTCCTTTTCTCTGATTTTTTTTCTTCTGGCTATGCCAGACTATCTCTTTGGTTAGAATGCCCTCTCTCTCTTATGCCATCTAGGCTGTTAGCCCTCTACCCTATGGGGTGCCTGGGGCATAAACACATCTCGACTCCTTTGGGCTGAATAGCCTCACAGCTCCATATGGACCTGAGACTCCTTCCTTTTTTTCCTGCTGGGGAAAAGGGGGATATATTTTGGCTGGCTATTCAGTCAGTCCTTCATCAGGTAGCACAGGGTTTGTTTTTACCAGGAGTCTATGTGCTGCATTCCTGTTTTGCTAGATTATGCCATCTCAGTTGCAAAGGGGTCCAATTCTTGGCTTCTCCTCTTGCTTTTATGCCACAGCCACATGCTTCAGGGCTGCTACCTTTAAGATAGCTAGCCATCTCTTGCCTGGTTTGGGGTGTGAGGCTCTGGTTCCATACTCTACTACCCCCTTAAGGTCACCTAGTGTACCCTTTTGTCCTTATTCCAAAGGCTGATAGTCAGGTTTTATTTTGCGGTTTATTTATATGTCTTATGTCCTTTCCCTATCTCTTTGGGCTTGGACAAATCTTAGCCCTCTCTTATTTTTTACCACTGTATTTTTCTTCTGGCAAACAGAACTAAGGTTAGTGAGGGAGCTGGCAATGGTTATTGGGTGGCATGCAGCACCACATGGGGGTGCACTGATGCCATGCCCAGTAGCATTGGCTGGTCCCTGGCAAAAGATTTGCTCCCACAGGGTCGTAGTGCCTCTGGCCCAGACCCATAAGTTGTAATCAATGGTGAAGATATTCTGGAAGACCAACAGTCATAGTAAGTACATAACTTTCATTTACCTGCCTATGGCCTCACATGGTCTTAATCTGTATCCCTTCCTTTAACAGGAAAACATCCCTCAGTTCATACTGGGATGGAGCTCTCACCGAGATGAGGTTCTTTAGTTATGTGTCAGTTTCCTTGACACCTCCCATAGGATAAGGCTTCTGGCAGACCTGAGGCTGACCAGTAAGTTGTATAGTAGGGTGTACCTCTCCTCATGGCTCATACTCTTGTTGATCCAAGGGACTGAGCCCTATGCCTTTCAGAGTTGCGGTTGTTCACTGGGATGAGGGTGCCTTTAGCCATACTGGATCAGCTCTGTGGCACTTTAAAGTTCATTGTTCTGTTAGAAGGACAGGCAGAGACTTTTTGTAGTTTGATCTTTCAAATTCCTACTGTCTAATTAGACTCAAAATTCCAAGCAGTAGCTCGAGCCATCTTTAGGTCTAGGTACCTTTCCTTACATCAGAACTGACCAGGACCCTCTTGAAAAATAGGTATTTCAACTGAAGGAGGCTATACTGGTCTGCAAAATTCTGAATAAATTAAAATTAGATAAACTGTACTTACTCATCCAAGAGTTCAGTGGTTTAATTGTAAATATAGGAAGATGGGAAGAATGGTGAGCTAATGCCTTGTTTCCCAGAGGTTTCCTCTACAGGGTGGGTTTTCTCTCCTCTGTGCCAAAAGTCATAATACTAGTATAAGTATTAGCTCTCACTTTAAATTGGGATTGGATGCTGGCTCCTTCCTTTATTTGCAGCTCTCTGTCATTCCCTCTCTCTTTCAGCAGTTGAAAATCTGACCATTTCCATTTTTCCTCTTGCTCAGATATTTTGGACATTTTCCCTAGGGTACCTTTAGCCAAAAGGAATCTTGTTCCTGCAGCACCTCTAGAGGTGGAAACCTCCACAAGAGGGTTGCTGTGCCTTCATGGTATCCCAAAAGGGTGACTGTCCCAGTAATATTGATAGAGAACGTGAACGTCTCTAACCCTTGTTGCATAAGTATTCAAACTACCTCAGCTTGGCTTTTCTGCAACACTGTTAGACTTAAGCATTCAGCTACCACAACTAAGCTCCATCTTCAGCAGTTTCCACTGTATACTATCATCAGCTTTAAGGTCACACCTACTGCCCTTTCATAACATTGCACAAGCACTTCATACTTAGTTACCTGCAGATCCAGTAAACCATATTAAAAGGAATGCTCCTTTTCAATTATTTACTATCTAAAAACCTTCGAATGCAGCCTTAAAATAAGAGAAAAGGGCATCAGACAAACAAAAAGGGGTGATCTAAAATAGAACAAAAATACAGGATGAAAAGTTTCACTGTAACATGCACTGCTGCTTTCAGTGGCCACTGGCAACCAGGCAGCTGATTTTTGCAGCCTACATTGTGGACTACCTTATAGCTAGACTACTATATTCTAATCAAACCACCTTGGTAGCATTTTGTTGGTGCAGTTTGCCAGCTTTAAGTGTACAGGGCACCTGATACCTTATAGAGATACATTAAACCAAGGTTTGAAGTTAACACCCAGTTTGGAATTCTGAACTTCAGAAAACGACCTTGGATGACATTTCATGATAGCCCCCCCCCTCAAGTACTTTTGCAGATATGGATGTAAGTCATTTGCAGAGGTTGACCTCAATATAATTCCTTTTCTCATTCTTCAAGGCTGAAATTATTCTCCAAAACCAATTAAAAGATTAATTCACTTTACATTTACATTTACATTGACTAGATGTTATTAGGAGTACCTCCTGGAACAGTACACTAACTCTGCACACAAAGAATATTGCCTCTGGTCTTTTCCTAACCAAATTATTCAACTTCTTTATTCTATCTCCTTCCCCTGTGATCTGTTAAATTGCTATTACAGTACCCTAAAGGTAAAAACAGACATAGTAAAAATGTCTTCAAAAAGCTTGCTTAAACATTTATATCTTGCAGCAACAAAAATGTATCTTTATGTAAAAAATATTCCCATCAGATTTATTATGAACACAGAATTAAGCCAGAAAAACATACATACAGTATCTATATTCTGTGCTGTATCTATGGTTAGGAATAAATTCATCAGTAACAGGTCTGTCAGTTTCTGTACATATCTGATTCATTACAGCATCCTCAAAAAAAGCTTCTGACCATTTTTGAGTCTGGTATTTGATTTCTTGATTGCATTGGAGAAGGGGTGGACATGTGCCTGGTCAGGGAGAAAAGCTAGAGGGAAAAAAAATTCGGGCAGATAATTAGAATACAATTTTCATGTGCTTTATTTCTCAGTAGATTTGTTTTGTGATATTATTGTATTAATTGTGCTAAGATTTCTTTTTAATGAAAAAAAAAGGTCAGACAGCTGCCTCAGTAGCACAGCAGCTGCATAGCCATGTGCCATTGTGGTAACCTGGGTTTGCACTCTGGACTTGAAGTGTCCGGAGCCAACTAGCTGAGGCAGGCAGGTGTTCACTGTGGACTCTTTCTGCCTCAGGGAGAGTGGACACCTTATATAATACACAGCTGTCCCCTGGTGGCCTGGGGGAAGGGATCCGTTTGGGAAGGGACAAAGTGATCCCATGGAGCAGCCTTATGTTGGAATGCACCTAATCACCTAGCACATTATGTGGAGGTATCATGTGCGCAGAACAGGTCTGGTAGGGGAGTCCAAAAGAAAGGGGGTTCCCCTAGCCCTTCTGTAAGCCTTAATAGGCTATAATGCCTGGTAACCCCACAGGATCATGCTCATGGGGTTGAATAAGGGAAGGAATTAGTGGGGAAAAATATATCAGTGGCCTTGGGCAGATGAATCAAACCACCCACCATGCCACTGTAAGGTCCTTCTGACTCCTCACACTCCTCAACAGCACCTACTCCCACTCCTCAACAGTACCTACTCCCAAACCTTGGCTGTTGAAATAGAGTTGATCTTCCAAGAAACATTCTTCTGTATAGAGTCCCACAAATGGGTCTGAACCAGAGGTGGTAGGACCATTTGGAAGCCACAACATTTCTAGAGGGCTAGTGGCATGAGTAGGCCCCATGCACCTCACTGCATGTGCCCACTGGTATACAGCCACACCAGCCCCCAACTGTCTCAATTCCTTTTTTCCACTCCATTGAGTTCAGTGCACAGCAGTCAATCAAGCAATCAATCAATCAAGTCTTTATTTATCCAGGTGAACACCATTGAGAAGACTCATTTACAAGGTGGACCTGTGTTACACAAGGTCAAGAATAACACTTTTATGTACAGATAATAAATAGACGTAATTATACAGAAATAGAAAAAAAAATACACAGAGCAATAACAAGTATTTCAGGTATAGGGTTATCAAGGTTAGGGAGAATGGTATGAGAAGGGGAATTAAAACATTCTGAAACAGCCAGCATATTAAAACATTTTCAGACAGCATGGCATATCATTGGTCAGGACATATACAAACTTAAGGAGCAGATATGGAGGGGAGGGGTACAGGACTGCAGCTATTCTAGGAGGGGTGCTACAGTAGATGGGCTGGGGACATATATGTTAGGAGTCTGAGGGTAAGAAAGGTAGTGGATTAGCAGGAAAAAAGGGGGGTATAGGTGGAGACATTCAAGGGGACGGGTTAGGTGGAGATGTAGTTGGCAGGTAAGCAGTAGGCACCCTAGCACGCTAAACGTGCTGGAAACAGCTGCATAGCTCCTTAACAGCCTTGGTATACAAGGTCTTGAAGGTGGTAAGACTAACAGGAAGACTCAAGTTTCATAGATTTCTGTAATTTGCTCCAGAGTGAGGGCAACACAAAGCCTATGGCCGCTCTCCCAAAGCATGTATTGGCCCTAGGTACCTTCAGTAGAAGCAGAGAATAGCTTCTCAGTGCATAGTCGACTACCACGTATGACGACAAACAGTTGGAAATGTATTGGGGTCATTTGTTGGTAATAGCTCTGTAAGTCCAGAGAGCTGCATTTCTGTTCCTTCTGTACTGAAGGGAGGTCCACCCCACAGCTGCATATAAGGAGCAGTGGTGGGTGGTGATAGGTAGGCTAGTTATGAATCTCAAGGCTCTGTGGTATAAGGTGTCCAGTTTAGTAAGAAAGGAGGCATTACACCGACTATAAATGAAATTGGCATAATCAATTAGGGATAGAAACGTGGATTGAACTAACTGCATCTTGGCATCTTTGGTCAGGAGGCGGTTTATTCTAAAGTAGAGACCAAGCCTCTGCCTCAACTTTTTCAGCAGACCCTCAACATACTCCATGAAGGAGAGTCTGTGGTCTAGCCAGACCCCTAGGTACTTGAATTTTGTAACAAATTCCAACCTCTCTCCTAGTAAAGTGTTTATGGGAGGTAAGGAGCCAGAGATAGAAGGGTTCGCCGAATGAGTAGCCGGAGAGAACAGCATAGCTTTTGTATCTTCCTGGACATAAGTCTCCACCACTCATTCACACTAGTGGGATTGGCGCGGAGGCACTAAGACCCATCGGGAGCAAACTTTTGCTGGAGGGTCGTATGAGAGGCAGCGCCCAGCGAACCACGGGCGCCTGAGCGGTCGGCTCGAGCGGTAATGACCATCTCTGCGATTACCCTCCAACCGCCTCAGTTCTTTTTCCCGCCCCGGCAAGCGCTTTCAGTGACGACGTCATTGAACTGTCGAGTCAAACTTCAAACTAGCGCATAGTTTTCAGTTTGTTTTTTTGTAACATTATCACGATAGTAGTATCGCTTAGTTTTATTCTATTTTTCGTAAAATTTTTCTAATATTTAAATTTAACTTACTTGAAGAAGTCTCGGCCTACTGGACGGAGTCGACCATGAGCAGGTCAGGTGACGGTAGGGAGACTTCGTATGAAAGCTGTTCAGTCAGCCGGGCTGGGTCCGGTCAGCCTCCTTCTCCTCAGCGGGGTTCCGACTACGGTCAGTCCGATGCCCGGGGGGATGGGCGGTCCCCCCGCCGGCATAAAAATAAACGGTCGCATTCTCGGCGTCGTTCGGCCTCGAGCTCTTCTTCGGCCCACAGGTCAAAAAAGAGAAGGCATCACTCGAGGTCGCCCTCTGGTATGTCTGCGCGTCGACGGTCGGTTATCGTTGCTAGTTGCCGGTCTCCTTCTTCGGAGTCGCCAACTTCCGATAATCGTCGTCCTCGACATCGGAGCCCCTCCCCGCCTATAGGTAGGGCTCCAGATGAGCAGTTTCATCAGTGGGCCGCTCTTATGGAGCGATGGGCTCGGAGGTTGGTTCTTCTGCCTGGCTCGGTTACCTCGGAGCCCTCGGGGGCGTTTGCGGGGCCGCGTGCCTCTTCGGCGCCGTGCGCCTCCTCGGTGCCATCTTCAGCCTGTTTTGTCGTCTCGGCGCCGGCAGCCCTTGGGGACTCTTCTTGTTTTTCTGCCATTTCCTCCTCTCCTAATTTTCACTCCTTTCCTGTCCAAACAGTCCTTTCTGGACCATCAGGAGATGATGTTGAGCCTGACCCAGACCTTCGGTTGGGTGATGAAGTGGAGGAAACAGGATCTTTCTTTGCTACAGAGCCTGTGGTCGAGGACCTGTCCTTAAGTCTCTGTTGAAGAACCTGGGATCCACTCTTTCTCTCAGACTACAGACATCGATCCTGGGAAGATATTAAGACTCCAGTATCTTCATGCTTGGAGATCCCTACGGATTTGACTCCTCCGATTCAGCCTTCCTTCGAGGCGCTGTCTCAAATGGTATGGAATAACCCTGCTCTTATTCCTCAGTGGCTAAATCCATTGATAAGTATTCAGCTCCCAAGGATCGTCCCATTTTGGCATCCCAAGCCTTTGCGGATCCTATTGTAGTCCTGGCAGAGAATGACAAGGTCGTTCTTCCTCAAACTACTACAGCTTGACCTATTAACAAAGAGTCTCGTAAGATTGATACATTAGGTAAGAGAGTCTTTGCTGCCTCCACTCTAAGTATGCGTATTGCCAGTTATCAAGGCTATTTTTCTCAGTATGAGTATATCCTGTGGCACTCTATGAAAAGAATGGTTGAAGCTCTTCCAGATTCAGATTCCAAGTCAGAGCTTCTTCTGACCGTTATTAGAGGTATTGAGTCCAATAACCAACAGGTCAAAGCCGCCATGGACGCTTTCGACACTGCTTCTCGCTCAGCAGCCGCGGGGATTTGTACTCGGCGCCATTCCTGGCTGCGTACTTCTGGCTTCACGAATGATGCTCAGCAGCAGGTGATGGCGCTGCCTTTTGATGGCTCCTTTCTTTTTGGCCCTCAGGTGGAGCAAGCCTTAGAGGCCACTCAGAAGACTAGATCGGCCATTAAGTTGGCCAGACCTCCGCCTGCCCTCTCGGGGGCATGTGAACAGACGTCAGTTTCATAGTCGTCAGTCCTTTCGAGGCAGAGGCAGGGGAAGCTTCCATAAAAGCCAACCTGCCCAACCTCAAAGAAGGCGCAACAGAAAGCGCAGGGATCTAAAGCTCCCCAGCTACTTATGTCGTTGGCCCAAGTTCCATCCACTCTGCCGAGGTGGAACTTTCTCCTCGGTGGGAGGTCGTCTGATGTACTTCTACAACCAGTGGAAGTCCATAACCTCAGACAAATGGGTCCTTCGGATAATTTGTGAGGTTATTCTCTCAATTTCTTGGAAACCCCAATTGTCCTCCCATCGACAACCCAGGTTGTCGGCCTCTCAATCAGACCTCCTCACACTGGAGATCCAGGGCCTTCTGAACAACAGGGCAATAGAACTGGTGCCCCGCATCTCGAAACACAGGGTTCTACTCCCATTACTTTCTGGTTCCAAAGAAATCTGGGGATCGCCCATTCTAGACCTCAGAAAGTTAAACAAATTCCTCCCAGGGAGAAATTCAAGATGATTTCCTGGGTACCCTATTACCCTTGCTGCATCAGCACGACTGGCTGGCCTCTCTGGATATGCAGGATGCTTACCAGCATATCCCGTCCACCCGACCACCGCAAATTCCTCAGGTTTGTAGCTTTGGGTCAGCATTATCAGTTCAGAGTCCTGCCCTTTGGGCTATCCGCGCCGCATGTTTTTACAAAGTGTTGTGCAGTTCTCTGGCGCATCTCAAGAAAAGTCAGACTCCAGTGTTTCCCTACCTGGACGATTGGCTTCTAGCAAGCCCTTCCGGCCAAAGGGACTTTGGAAGCCGTGCAAAGCGACTTCGTCTTCTCACGTCCATGGGAGTTCTGCTGAATTTGAAAAAATCTCAACTGCAACCCTCCCAGAGGCTCCTTTTCATAGGGACGCTTCTAGACACCTCTTCAGCGAAGGCTTTCCTTCCAGAGGACAGAAGACTCGACTTCCTTCGTGTGGCCCGTTACATCAGGGAGAACCAATCGGTTACAGCTCTCTCGATGCAACGCATGTTGGGTCTCATGGCGTCCTCGGTCTTCACTGTCCCTCTGGCCCGACTGCACATGAGAACCACCCAATGGATGCTCTCCACTCAGTGGTCCCCAACCTCTCACCCCCAGTCTTATCCCATCAAGGTGGCCGGAGCCCTTGAGTTCTCTCACCTGGTGGTCTCAAGAAAGCAATCTCCTGGAAGGATTCCCTTTGCTCCCCGGATCATCAGATCTCCATCACCACAGATGCATCGCTAATGGGATGGGGAGCTCACTGTCTCTCCCTCCACACTCAAGGTGTATGGACTCAGTTAGAAACTCATCTCCACATAAATATCCTGGAGATGAGGCGGTCCTCTATGCAATCCGAGCTCTGAAGGATGTCCTTTGTCACAAGAACATTCTCCTCAAACGGACAACAAAGCAGTGATGTATTACATCAACAAGCAGGCGGTGCTCATTCTTATCCCTTTGCAGGGAAGCAATGAGGGTGTGGGAGTGGTGCTTGGGCACAAGTCTCTTATTCAAGCGGTTTATCTGCCAGGTATACAAAACGACCTAGCAGATCACCTCAGCAGAACGAGGCAGACCCTCACAGTGGTCTCTCGATCCAGCCGTAGCTTCGGTCCCTGTTCAAGAGTGGGGACTCCAGACCTGGACCTTTTGCATCCCACTCAACGCAAAACTGCCTCTCTTCTGCTCCAGAAATCCAGGGCCTGGCATTTTCTGTCAGGATGCGTTCAGGCTGCGGTGGACAAAGCGCTTTCTTACGCCTTTCACGCTTCCTCTAATCCAGAAGTACTCCTCAAGTTCGAGTCTCAGGGGACCAAGATGATTCTCATTGCTCCTTCCTGGCCTCGGCAACTATGGTTTCCTCTACTCAACAGTATGTTGGCAGCCTCTCGAGACCACTTCCTTTGCAAATCCAGTCTTTTGACTCAGGGTTCGTTGGTCCATCCCAACCTGAAATCACTTCACCTTCATGCTTGGCTCCTGAAGAGATAGAAGTGAATCGGTTCAACGCTCTCGTAGAGTCTCAGACATCCTTCTGGCTGCTCGAGCCAGCCACCCAAAACGTCCGCTTCAAATGGAAACGTTTTCTCTCTGGTGTGCAAAATCCTCTTGGAATCCCTTTTCCTGTCCTCCTGGCAAGGTTCTGGAGTATCTTTTGGACCTATCAAACTTAGGTCTTCAGTACTCCACAGTTAAAGTTCACCTTAGTGCCATCTCAGTGTTCCATGAGCCGGTTTCTTCCTTAACTCTGGCTCAGTTACCTATGGTGAAGAGATTTCTTAAGAGGATTCTCCATACCAGACCCCCTGTTAAGCGTCCAGTTGCAGCCTGGGACATTAACCTGGTGCTGGACATGTTCACTCGGAAGCCTTTCGAACCCTTAGCTACCTGTGAGCTAAAATTTCTTACCTGGAAGACTGCCTTCCTGGTGGCCATTACCTCAGCCCGCAGGGTCTCTGAGATACATGCCCTGGTTACGGACCCTCCGTATACTGTATTCCATAAGGACAAGGTAGTTCTCCGTACTCATCCTAAATTTCTTCCCAAGGTTGTGTCAGAATTCCATCTGAACCAACCTCTGGTACTCCGCTTACTTACGCTAATTTCCAAAATGAAGGGAGCAGGCTCTTCATTCCTTGGATGTTAAGAGAGCCTTGCGGTTCTATTTAGATAGAACCAAGGATGTTCACAAGACTCAGCAACTGTTCGTTTCTTTCAGCGGCGCCTGGCTGGGTCAACCTGTCGCTATTAGATGCATCTCTTCATGGTTAGTGGCATGCCTTCGTCATTGCTATTCCATGGCTCAAGTTAAATTAGAAGGTAGAGTATGCGCTCACTCTACTAGAGCGATCGCGGCATCCCTAGCGAAAATTCGCAATGTTCAATTGCGAGATATAGCGCCGCCACCTGGAGCTCAGTGCATACTTCGTTAAGCACTATGCACTGGATGTTCATGCCAGGCGACATTCCGCATTCGGCAGAACTATCCTTAATGGGCTTCTATCTTAGACGCGTGAGCTCTGGCTCTCCTGCCGCCCTTTTGGGGGATTATCAGCTTGGTACTCTCCCACTAGTGTGAATGAGTGGTGGAGACTTATGTCCAGGAAGATAGGAAAATTACGTACCTACCGTAATTCTTGATCTTCTTGGATGAGTCTCCACCACTCATTCACACGCCCACCCTCCATCCCCCGAGCTCACCGCTGTATTGGTCTTCACTCCCTCAAATCTTTAGGCCGTGAGGACTTCTTTGCTGACCCTTCTTACACGGGTCATAGGGACTATCTTATGTCCGTTTTTAATGTTGGGTTTACTCTTTCGTTAGTTGCGCTACCTCCTTGGTAAAAAGGTACTAGGCGGTTGGAGGGTGCGTCGCGAGATGGTCATTACCGCTTGAGCCGCTGCAGCGGCGCCAGGTCTCGCAGCGCCATCTTCGCTCACGACTCTCCAGCAAAAAGTTTGCTCCCGATGGGTCTTAGTGCCTCCGGCGCCAATCCCACTAGTGTGAATGAGTGGTGGAGACTCATCCAAGAAGATCAAGAATTACGGTAGGTACGTAATTTTCCTTTTTTTGGCATTGAGTAAGAGTTTTTTATTCAGGAGCTGATTCTGCAACAAGTTGAATTCTTTTTGTAAATCTCCACAGGCGGCTTCTGGAGTTGGGCAGCTTAGGTACAACACCGTATCATCAGCAAATAGGTGAATATTGACCTCCTTGATGCCAACATCAGTATTGTTTATATAAATGGCAAACAATAGAGGCCCCAGGATGGATCCCTGTGGAATGCCTCTTTTTAGTGGTTTGAGTGGAGAGAGCTCCCCTTCAGCCTTGACCTGTTGAAGCCTATCTGTAAGATAATTATTAAACCAGCACAGAGAGGTCGGGTCCAGACCTATCACTTTTAGGGTGGAAAGAAGCAGGCAGTGGTCAACAGTGTCGAAGGCCTTGCTTAGGTCCAGGAACACGGGACATACAAATTTTTTGTTTTCCAGCTCTCATTGCCAGTCATCAGTCACCTTGGCCAGAGCTGTAATGGTACTGTGCTCACCTCTGAAACCAGACTGCATAGGGTTTAGAAGGTTCTTGTTTTCTAGGTAGGTTCTCAACTGAACATTCAAAATTTTTTCCAGCAGTAGCACTACTGCTCTCTTCTCCTCACAGGCCAAAACTTCACTGTCTGTATGACAGTAGCATTCAGTTCTTCGGTATATAGATTACATTTATTAGAGTTTGTTAGTTTTGTGTCAATTTTGTTAATTTAACACAAAAATTCTACAGTTTCCTTTTAGCCCTACCTTGTGGTAATGGTCGATGGCCATGGAAGTATGTAGGAAGCCTGAAAAGACATGCTGCTCTGGCACTGGGACTGTGTCTGACCAACATCTCTCTCTGAGTGGATGCTCTGGCAATGAGCAGTCCGGTGCCCAGGAGGTTAGACAGTCTTCCCAGAGCTGCAAAAATAAATGGTCCAGATCCCATACATGCTTGGGATCAGGGTCTTTGAACCATTCAGCCTTGACCTCTTCCCGCAAAAAGCATAAGGGGAAGAAAAGGCACTGGCTGAAGTCATCCTCTGATTGTTCTGCTGAAAGACAGTTGACTTGTGTGAACCCCGGTACCCCCACTCTCATCACTGATGACACTGGGAACACCTGGGCCTGCAAGGTTGATGTTTCAGTCCTGGAGATCCCTCTGTCCAATGGGGGGACCTTGGTGAGCAGTTTGACTATTGGGCGGCTTTTATGGATCACTGAGTGCAGCACATATGGTAAGTAAATTAGGGCCATTGTTGGTACTGGCTCCCAGCCTTTTGGACTGTCCACCCCAGTCTCCAAGCTGGGGCCTCTGTCAGCACTGCTGATGCCTGTCCCACCTGTGCTGTCACCTCCAACCCCTCCAGGGATAGGGACACAGTGCCACTGCCAATTACTTTGGGGCCAGCAGGACCAATGACATCATTGTTGGTGCCACATCCAGGTCCCAGGTTTGGCCTTTCTGGGCTTGCCTCAGTGCTGGCACCACCTTTGGTGCCACAAGGGCACTCAGTGCTGGGGTTGGTCATTTCAGGACCAACCCCAGGGCCATTCTCAGTGCCACCACTGCCACTGTTCCTGAGACTCTACCTGGGGCCAGGTCTGGAGTCGCCTGTGTTGCCCAGGCCTTGGCTCCTATTGTCACCCATCAGTGTCCCCTTCTACCATCCCAGGATAGAAGGAGATGAGTCCGATCCAGACCTCATCATCACCAATAGGGAGGATGAAGACTTATTTTATGGTCCAGAGAACCAAGAACCGTCTCCTGTCACCATACCTCAGGAGGATCTCTCTTTCTAGGCTTTGCTCAGAAATATGCACACTGCCCTAAATTTTAAGCCAGCAGCCATATACTAGGCTAGGCACCTCCAACTGAAGTTTATAAACTTGCATAATATCCTAGTCTCACTAGTTCCTCCCAGCCAGCCCTAGAGACCCTTTTTGAGGTGGCTTGGAGGAGGCCTGCTACTGTGGCAGCTGTCCCCAAGACAGGAAATATGTAGGAGACTCGTTTCCAGGTTTCAGTTCTGGCTGAATGACATGGGGGTAAAAGTACAGATCTGCAAGACAATGTATTGCAGGTTTAATCCCCCTCAAAGCACAAACAATCTTATCTAAGGAAATCCGAGCTGCAGTAAACTTTTGTGCATCCAGTGAAATTGAAGGTGCTTAGGGAGGTACTGGCTGCACCTGTAACAGTCCTGTTTAACAGCCGAATGGAAACAGGAGTGGTTCCAGAGGACTGGAGGAGGGCAGATGTAGTCCCACTATACAAAAGTGGTAGCAGGGAGGAGGCTGGCAGTTATAGGCCAGTCAGCCTGACAACAGTGGTGGGAAAGTTAATGGAATCACTGTTGAAAGAAAGGATTGCAGAATATCTTGAATCCAGTGGGTTACAAGACCAGAGGCAGCATGGATTTGGAGAGGGGGAGGTCATGTCAAATGAATCTGATTGTTTTTATTTTGCCTAGGTGACCAATGAATTAGATCACGGTCGAACGGTAGACATGGCCTACCTAGATTTCAGCAAGCCTTTCAACACCATTCCACATAGGAGACTAGTAAGCAAGCTGGGTGGCTTAGGAGTGGGCCCAAAGGTGGTAAACTGGATAAGAAATTGGTTAGGTGGTAGGCAACAGAGGGTGGTGGTAAACAGAGTTCTCTCTGAGGAAGGCAGGGTGACCAGTGGGGTGCCTCAGGGATCAGTGCTGGGACCAGTCCTTTTTAATGCTTTTATAAGTGACATTATAGAGGAGCTAGAAGGGAAGGTCAAATCTACAATGGGGTGGACACTTGGGGGGGGGAGCAGATACCTGAGATAACTGGAGGGGTGGTCAAGGGTGTGGCAGCTGGGCTTCAGTGTGAAAAAATGCACTTAGGGTGTGGAAACCCAGGGGTGGAGTACAGAATGGATGGTGTGGTATTGACGTCCACCAAGCAGGAAAGAGACCTGGAGATAATCATATCTGATGACCTAATGGTGGACAGGCTGTGTGACAAGGTAATTGGGAGGGCTAGTGAGATGTTGGAGTGCATAAGGAGGGGTATCACCAGTAGAAAGAGGGAGGTGGTGTTGCCTCTGTATAGAGCACTAGTAAGACCCACCTAGAATACTGTGTCCATTTCTGGAGACCTCATCTCTTGAAGGACATAGAGAGAAGTTTTTGTTTTTTCTAACCAGGAGAGACACACTAAGCTGAAGCCTGTTTACAGGTGTGAACTGGGAGCACAAGGACGTTAAGTGACTTGCTCAGGGTCACACAGTATGCAAGTGGGGCTGTGGGATTCAAACCCAGGTCTCCAGGTTTGCAGCTCAGAGCCTTAAACCACTGTGCTGTACTGCCTCCTAAAGAGTGGAGGCAGTCCAGAGGAGGGTAACGAAAATGGTGCAGAGTCTATATTCAAAGCCCCATGAGAGAGAGAGAGAGACTAAGGGACCTCAATATGTACAACCTGGAAGGGGGGGAATAATAGAGACCTGTAAATAAGGTAGAAGAGAAAAGTATTTTTCAGAAAAAAAGTTGCTCAGAACAAGAGGACATGCTATGAAGAAGGAGATGAGTAGATTCAGGAGAAATGTGAGGAGGTACTTCTTCACAGAAAGAGTGGTAGATTGCCGGAACAGCCTTCCAACTGAGGTGGTGGGAGCGAAAACAGTGATGGGATCCAAGAATGCATGGGACAGGCATAAGGTAATTTTAGTGGAATGGAAGGGAGAGGGAGAAAGAGCTGGAGATCAAATAGCATCTGCAGTGATACTGTAGGTAATGAAAAATGGTCAGGCTGGGTGGGCCAAGAGGTCCTTATCTGCCATCAAATGTTACGTTTCTGTGTTCTGTGTTTCTGTATTTCTGTGAAACCATGGGGAGAGGGAGTATAGAATACAAAATTGCATCAAGCTCTGAAAAATGGTTGCAGTGATAAATTATGAAGTGCAGTAAAAGAATACAGAATAAGCAGGTGAACAACACCATGACAAATGGACCATAAAATTAGCATACAGGGCAGTAGGTATTGGACTTTTTTGATGCTTGCTTGCAGTATTCCACAGTCAAGGTCCTTATGCTATTTTAGCATTTCACAAGCCCTTTGGTACCTTTGCTCTGCACAGCTGCTACTGCTCAAGAGGCTCTTCAAGGGCATTTACACACAAGACCTCCCATCAGGAAGCTGGTGGCTCCCTTGGAAAGCATCCTTGTTTTGGACATGCTCACTTGCAAGCCCTTTAAGCCTATTCCAACATGTGGTTTCAGGTTTCTAACACTTCTTGTGGCTATAATTTCTCTTTTTTTTCACTTATGTTATTTTTTTAAAAAGCAATAATACATAAAGTGATCAAATGTTTACCCACCATCTACACCCCATTACATTGGAGGAAGAAGTTAGAGTAGTTATTTTATTTTCATTTATTTATGCATTTGATAACCAGGTAAGTACTCTGGTCCCAGGGACCATTTTCAGGCATGACATATACACAAAATTCATAAGACTTGATGTGAGGCAGGCGAACATAATACTGTACTTAATCAGGGTATTGTCAGAAAAAAAGAAAACTAATTCCATACCCACAGCCCTCCTTGTCCTCCATATTCTCCATGTAAGACCCTCACCCCTGCCTTTTTGCAAAACGACAGGTGGTATGCTGTTGAAGCTGACAGCAGTACCAGGTGGGGACTGGGTTCAGGGAGGACTAGGTTACTCGGCAAAGTGGGCCTAGGTTTGGCTACTCTGCACAGGGGCACCCAAGTAAATCCAAACACAGGAAGAAATAACTGTAATGTCCAATACCAGGAATGGGATTCTAAAGTGTGGCTTTTATTCACATCCAAACTGAACAAACAAAGCATAGACGGACCGGACCTCCACGGGGCTACATTCCTGGTAATGCAGATAAGAGCAACAGAACACTTCTTCAACATTTCAGCCCTCAGGCTGTGAACCCACCAGGCACACAGCCCGGACTTGCACACAGCTTTGGGTACACAGCCTGACTTGTACACTACTTAGGTTTTTCCCCTGGCCCAGCTCCCCCTCCAGCCACTCGATTGCGGTCCATATGGCAGTGAACCAATTTTCTGTTGGTGGCTCCCCAAACCACCTTAGAGCCTTCGACTCCTTAAGGGAAATTTCCTTCCATCCCACGTCTGGGTACTTCCCTCATCACTGGCCAAGTGCATGAGGCAAAGTAGAAATCCACAGAGCAAATCTGTAGAGTTGGACCTGGTTACTAAAGATGGGGAGGTCTCCCCCCTCCAGCTCCCACAATCCATACCCGGCCATTTTTCTGGACACTAAACAACTCTTTTTGAAAGCTTGGCAATGTAGATTACAGGGTAGACGTATATCACATCTCCTCTACATGTTTTGACTTTCCCCCTTGTGCTGGACTTGAACATACTTTTACTTTGGCTAAGCCTATTACTCTAGGCCTCCCACTACTTCAGCAGTCCAATCCCCACTTTAACACAGTTCAGATGAACATGGGCCCTTTGGAAGGAGCAGAACTCACCCCTTGGTTGCAGGTGCCCCACAGGCGAGTCTTGAAAACTTCTGGTACCCAATACACTTGGAAAAAATAAGGCAGCTTCTTCTCTAGCAGTAGCCAGGGGGTTGCCCCTGGAATAGCAGGCAAACCTTCCACCCCCATCCCCTCAGGGATGGGGCACAGAGACCCATATCAGCGGTCTCCACCACTTAAAGAACAGCTTACTGTATCCCTCTTTAGGCGGAAACACACACGTTTCCCTAAAAGTAGCTCTATTTCAGAGCTGAGGCTCCAAGAGCCTGTGCACAGAACTGCTGTGCTCCTCACACACCAATCTCCAACTACAGACTGAACATTGACTGTTCAAAACTCCCAACATTCTAATCTAACTCCCTTCTGCAGATTCCAATGTGGCTCATGCAGCTGCGATAGTTCTATGGTGATGTCATCCCTCAGTCTCAGCTGAAACTGAGAACAGAGTGAGACAGTGTGAAATCCATTTAACTGGAGTTTCACAAGCTACCTTCCCTGCCTACCACTAGGTCTTACTGGGATTCTAGTAACCCCGGGTAACGGGGTTACATCCATACTGTTAGCTATTCTTCAGTTATGCATAATAACCTATAATATAATGTAAAGACAAATCAAATCTATAATCTAATAATGTATGCAACTTTAAAGGACAACTAAACCCCTTATTTTGCCCTTAAACAACTGAAAAAAATTGCTTCATAGCAAGGTAAAGGAAAGGCTGCTGTTTACACTAAATGCTAAAACTGCATTCATATAATAAATATAAATGCAGTTTCATAGCATTTGAAAAATGTAAACAACAGCCCTCTCCTTTCAGAAGTCCCAGTGGTCTGCTCTACGAAATAGCTGTCAAATATGGTATGTGATGATGTCCAAGGAGCGAGAGCTAGACTGCTCTCTATACTCCGTGATAAGAACCATGCCCTAATTTAGTCATTCTGCAGTACATATGTTAAAAAATAGATCAAAATCATGACTTAACGTGTATTATTTTTTTCCAATACACACATTAAGCTATGGTTTTGATAATTTTTTTAAATGATTAGTGCCCAAATTTAAACACAGTTCCACAGGCTCTTGGAGCCGAACGGCAGAAGTACAAGAAAGAATTGTTGTAATGTACCTCGTGGTCTAGTGGCTGCTGCATTCCTCCAGTGTACTGTAAAATAATATTGTGGACACTGTTTTGTAAGCAGTTTGTATATCCCCCTTGCCCATTTCAAATACATCCAGACAAGTTGGATACTATAGTGCCAAATGACCCCCACCACCACCACCGTCCCGACCGATCACCTCCCGTCCCTGCACTGGATAGTGTTGTGCAAGCAGTCTATAAGTGTTTTAAAATCCCCACAGTTTCAAATAAACTTTAATCCAGTAAAGGCAGTGTAGTGTAGTGCTGTGTGATACCCCCCTGACCGCCGTCCCAACCGCCCGCCTTCCTGATTGCCACCCGACCCTTACAGTAAATCCCAGTCCAAAAGGCATCCTTTCCCATTTAGACCCTGAAAGCAACTGACAGTAAAAAGAAAACTACCCACCTTAGTCTTTGCATTGCATGCTGACTTGAAGATAATGCTGGAGTCCCGCAGCACCCTTCCGTCTTTGGAGCCCCAGTCTCGCAATACACTTAGGCCTCCACTTGGTAGCAGTCGTGCGATGGGAACGCCAATCCTCCCTCCCCAGGAAAGGAGAGTTGTCCTCCAGACATTTGATCCTCTCCCTCTCTGGCTGACCCCCAGCAACCCACACTCGCCACTGAACACGGGTCACAGGTGTGGCAGGAGGTAAGGTACCAGCGCCTCAGCCCACCATGCTACTGGGCTAGCTTGGGTTTGGTTGTCTTTTAACAATCTATAATTTTACAGTCACTACAAGATCTATATATTTTGTTCTGATGTTTGTGCAGAAAGAGACATCTCAATGTCAGGCAGTCAGGGATTCCTTATCACTTGTATCTTTTTCATAAAGTGACCTGAGGAATTCTGAGTGTTGATCAGTTTCAAAGAAAAAATATTTCTCACCCCAGGAATTCTCCAGTATTCAAACAAACAGAGGTGGTGCTACCAGACTAAAAACTTTAGCAACACAACCAAAAAAGTCGAGCACTCACCATGGTGTTGTATGTCTGAAACACATCAGGTGTTTTTTATACCACATATTTATAAAATGTAATAAAATGTATCTTTTTTTCTAAGACACCTGTGCTCTTGTCAGTTTGGGTTGGTGAGTGCTCGACTTTTTGGTTGTGACTTTCCAGTATGCCTAACTCTTGCAGTCAGCCTTTGAAGTAGAACCGCCCGGAGATAGAACAGTATGCTAATGATGAAACACCATCATTGGCTCGTGCCACTTTTCAAATGCTGCCCTTATGAACTGCCTGCATTCTAAAATGCCTCAGATTTCATTCTCCGCCTGTCAAGTCCAGATGCCTTGGACACTTCTCTTCAAGCTGTTCCTTAGTGTTTACTTTCAAAAACAAGTATTTTTCTCAGGATTTTCATTTGCTGCCTTTATTTTCTGTATTCGTAATAAACCGCTAGTTTAGGAATTTTTGTTATTTTCTCAGTTTCTCCCGGTTCGGGATAACTGGTGAGGAACCAAGCCCTTAGTTAAGTTTCCAGAGCTTTTTGAAACAAACTCCGGAAGTTTATTTCTTTTTAAATAGTTATTGTTTAAAAACAGTAACCAATAACTTTCTTACAAAGAACCGATAATTCCGGTTCTTTTCAATCGGTTCCTGGTTCCAATCGGAACTTTTGGTCTGTTTCTTAACCAACCACAACTGCAAAAAAAAAAAAACTACTTCTGATTAAAAACTTATCTCATGGTTTGTCTTTTTCTTTTGGTCCTAAGAATGTCAGACAAACCAGAGAAGAAAACTAGTGAACCTGGGTTCAAAAATTGTACTAAGTGTGGGGATGTCTTTGCCAGGGCAGACAAGCACACATTGTGTCTCGTTTGCCTTGGTGAGGAACATTTCTCAGTTGATTGTAGCATATGTAGATCTTTCCCACCAAAGACGGTTAAAAAGTGTTGGGGAAAGACTACAAAAGAAATTGGAAAAGGGCAAAGAAACCCAGTTGGCTGTCACCAGACGGAGGTCAGGGAATGGGTGAAGGCAAGAGGTCAGCATTTCAGAAGTATAGAAACATAGAAACATAGAATTTGATGGCAGATAAGGACCGCTTGGCCCACCTAGTCTGCCCATTTCCCTACCTAACGGATAAGCTGCAGATCCTAGTTAACCAACAGCTTACTTCCTCCTACCCCCCACTAGAATTGCCTTATGTCTGTCCATAGAAACATAGAATTGGACGGCAGGTAAGGACCCTGTAGGAAAATGGAGAGGGGAGAAGATAAAGATGTATACAGGGGAAAGTCTAGGGAGGTCACCAGACTGGTCAGGGGGGCCAAAGCGTCTAGAGAGCTGAGACTGGTGCAGGGGATCAAAAGAGGAGAAAGAAGCAACTCCTGCTTAAGCTTCACTTCTGGAACAGCTAGAGTTTGAAGATTATGGTGAATATGATGAGGGTGAAGGGGAACCATTGAACGGAAAGATTCCCCTGACCAGCAGTTTGGGTCCCCTCCTAGAGCAGCAGAGGATTATTCATCCCACTTCACATTCGTAAGAAGAATGGTGGATGTTCTTGATATAACCACCAGCGAGGTGACTGAAGATGAGGGGGAGGTGGAATACCTAGAAATGATGGGGCTGACACCAACTAAAAAATTGTTGCTCCCCATCAATAAGTTCTGTAAGGATGTCTTAAAGATTTTACAAACACCAAATTCTGCCCCTCCTCTGGATAAGAAGTTTGACAAGAAATACCAATTGGATATGGAGGGAGCTGAATTTTTATTCATTCACCCTGACCTCCAGGAGGTGGTGCAGACTATAGCCTGTGACAGGGCAAATATGCCTTTGACATCCCACCCCCCCGGACAAGGACTCCAGGAAGCTTGATAGTATGGCAAAGAAGGGCTGTCAGCTTCCCTAGCAATCAGGCAGGCAAATTATCAGGCCTACGCTGCTCAGAATGAAAAATCCCTGAGGCAGTCTGTTCTGGCCATGTTTGATAAGGCCCAGTCTGGCCTCTCAGCAGATCTAGCTGAGACTGCCAGATTTGGTTTGGAAACTTCTGATATCAATGGCATTGCTGCCAGATGCATGACTAACACTGTAACCTTGAGGAGGTTTGCATGGTTAAGGGCCACAAACCTCACACAGGACACCTAGACAAAAGCCATGGATGTCCCTGCGGAGAATAACTCCCTTTTTGGGGAGCAAACTGAGGCCTATATGAAAAAGGTGGACAAATATAAGGCCACCTATAAAGTAACTCAGCCAAAGAAAAGCCCTCGACTTCCACTAGGCCTTATGGAAGGGGAGGCAGGGGGTAGAGCTGCATACAGCAGGCCTTTCTATCAGGCTCAAGTTGAAGTTAGATAATCACTACAAGCAGAAAGGTTATGTTTTTAAGACACATAATTAAAGCGAGCACTGTGGACACAAGTCTTTAAGTTCCGATATAACCTATGTCCCCCAATACCAGCAGTACCCCCAGCAGACGTGGAACTTTAGGGTCGGGGCAGAATGGGATCCAGGTGTGGTTCCCAGGCTAGTCAAGCCCAGCCCCAGTCAAAACAGACTCCCTGATTTTCTTGCCCAGACCACCTCCCCAATACCAGCAGGGGGAAAACTGTCTCACTACTTTCAGGCTTGGAAGAACATTACCACAGATAAGTGGGTCCTCAAAATAGTGAGTCAAGGTTTGTCCCTAAGTTTCAAATCCTTTCCAACTCTAAGAAGCAGAGTGTTCAAGCCAGCTTCCAACGCAGAAAGGAAACTGCTGGAAAAGGAGGTCAAAACCTGCTGATCTTTCCTGTGTCAGTCTTCACCATTCATCACTGTTGGGTGATTGGCCAGAGATGGGCACCCCGCAGGAGCTTTTTTTTTGATTTTGCTTCTAGTTGGAGGAGCCGGCACCGCCCACGAGGCCGACACACTGCATGGCACTCGTGGGGTGGCCAGAAATGGCTGCTGGCTCCTCCTCCACCTCAGTTCTGCTTCTCCCGCCATCAAGACGCACCTCATCTGCAGCTGAAGTTAATTAGTGATACGCCATTGCGGCCTAGTCTGTCAGTGCCATTTTTTCGATGCCTCAGAGTCACTCTTCAGAGCCGTTTCTTGACGCCTCAAAGCCGCAATCGCTGCCACCTTGAGTTCCACCTCGGTTCTGCCGTGCACTTGGTGCCATTACTGAAGATAACCAGTAAGATCTTTCCTTTTATTTAACGGCATCAAGTTTTTTTCTGTTTTAAAGTTTTAGTTACCGTTGCATCATGCCAGGTTCGGGGGACAAGAAGCATTCGTTGAAAATGACCCAACCTCCTATGCGTTGGTGTCCCTGCAACTGGCAAATTTCCTTTACGGACCGGCATGATGTCTGTCTTTCCTGCCTTGGACCCCAGCATGACATGGATCACTGTGATGCCTGCTTTTTGATGGACCACCGCATTCTTGAGCACCACACGTTGAAGGTTGGCAGGGCTCTACTGACTTTCGGGAGGCAGCATCACTCTCGTCAGTCCAAGTGTAGGACTATTCACCTTTTCTCCAGCTCCCCTCCCGGGCCTACACGGTCTGGTGAGAAGGGGCCTTCTCCTCCTTTTCTGGTCTTGCCATGGAGGAGGTCTCTACCACGGTGCCGGAAGACCTGTCTGGCTCCACCTGGGTCTGGGCCGGGAACACCGCCTTGGCAGTCACCTCTTTGGAGTTGCAGGCACCCCCATTGTCGGGCCCACAGTTGCTAGGCCCAGCCCAGGGCATTCCTCAGTGCCACCCACCAGCACTGCCACAGATCCCGGAGCTGTTCGCAGCTCCAATGATCGGGGCGGCACCGCAAGGGGTGCTGGGCTGACCCATGGTGCCGTTCGCAGCACTGTCAGTGGGAGAGCCCCTGGGGTCATTGGTCCAGAGCTGCTCTGCATCTCCTTCTTTCTGGAGCCAGATGAAAAGGAGCTGGATGATCAGGAGGCTGACCTGGACTGGCAACCTGACTCCCCGGAGTCGGTGGGTTCTCCTGGGCCCAGGACCCTTGCATATCCCCAAGTGCCCCCCCTCCATGACTCTGATGACTGCAGCTGACACCGATCCTCAGGCTGATGGCGGTGCCGGGGGAGTGGTGTGGGTCAACAGTCCTGTTGCTATAGGTGTGGTGGTCCGGGCTTTGAGGAAGGGGTCGGCTGCCACCCCTGTTACCGTCCCCCCTCTTAAGACTAGGACCAGATCCCCCTTCACTGTGACCCTCCTCGAGGAGCCTGTGGAGTTGGGGGGGTTCCTTTACACAGGGTCTGAGGAAGAGGTCTTCCTCGGAATCTGCGGATTTGAGTGGACAGGGTGAAGGACTGCAGTACTCCTCTGTGGCCCTCTGTGGCTCAGGGAGGAGCCGTAGTGCTGAACCCAAGTTCTCTCCCTCGTCTCATTCGAGGGAGTCCTTGTTGGGTGGGGCTGGGGACCGCCCTTCTGGATCCCTGCAGCCCAGGTCCCCTCATAGGGAAGCTACCCCTACAGGGCTCAGTCCAGATCATTTTTCTTTACTCCACAAGATGGTGACAGAGCAGACCTATGGATTCCCTGTTCTTCCAGGATCACCTGATAGGTCTTTTAGCTCTGGCAAAGACACACTATATATTGTGGCCAGTTCCCCCATGCCTCTGTGTCCAGCTCCCCTTCTCCCAGGCCATATTGGTCCTTCAGGACCTTTGACCTGGGAACAGTTCAGATCCCAGGCTGCAGACATCCCCCAGTATGTTAGGGCCATGGACGAACAGGTCTTTTATTCAGTTCCCCCTCCGCAGCCGAAGTCTGACTCTTCAGGTTTCTCGGCCTCCTCCTTTTCCTCCCTTGAGGAAAAGATGCCATCTGTCCACCTGTCCTCTAATGCTGATCAAACCCAGTATCAACACTTCCTGGTGGGGCTGGTCAGGGACCTGCATATTTCCTTTATAGCCCATCGCAATACCGAGCTTACGATGCAAGCCTTTTTAGGTGAGTACAGGGCACACCACTTGGTGGTCCCTCCTGGCTGATCCCCTTCCAGGAGGCATCGTACAGCACCTGGCAGCTTCTATCTGTCACAGTTCCAGCCCCTGTGGACTGCCAGTTTTGGTACTGTGCACCCCAGAGGTCTCCAGGCACTCTGCCTCATCCCACTATGGGACTGACGTGACTGGACATCCCTACCGGGCATACATATCTGGTCCGCAACCGACTCCCAGATTCTGACTCTGCGGAGTTCAGTTGTCTGGGGCGGAGAGTGTTCTCCTCTGTGTGGATTATGATTTGTATTGCTTCACATCAGGTGCACCACACTTCCTACAGTAGGCATCTGTGGGTGATACTAGGCCAGGCACTGGCATTGTTGCCTGATTCGGAGGCTACCTGGCAGGCCATAGCCCTCTCTGCAATAGGTCTGGAGCTGGCAAGGCACCAGTCAAGGGCATCTTACTATGCCAATGAAGTCGCTTCATGGCTTGCAGGGACAATGATCTGCATTAGGCAGATGGCATGGCTTCGCCTTTCACAGTTGTCACCCTTGGCCCTGGCATAGGGTGATGGCCTCCTTGTTCTGGGGGACCCGTTTTTTTCTCCCGCAGGGCAAGACAGGAACTGCAGGATTGCCTTCCTTCCCCCAAGGAACAAGGGACCCCGCCTCACCCTGGTCAATCGCAGGCCTAACTGGCTGGTGGAGGGTCTCCTCCCCATGTGTTTCCCCCATGGGAGGCTGAGGGATACTATTCTCTCAGGTAAATACTGGGCCCCCTTTGGGGGGGGCTTGGTACTCACCCACCAGTGATGAATGGTGAAGATTGACACAGGGAAGATATGAAAATTACGTACTTACCATAATTCTTGATCTTCCTGTGTATCTTCACCATTTGTCACTGAATCCCACCCACCTTCCTCTCACAAGGCCTCAGTCACTGGGCGATGCCCCCTTCCTGCTCGCCCTCCTCCTTGGGGATCCAGTTGGGTCCCTCTATTCATTGGTGCTCCTCCTTGTCCTAGGAGGTGGCTAGATGAATTTGTTGGTGGAGGGCGAGTAGGGCTTTCCAACTAAGATCCAGTAGGGGACTTCTGGTGGACCCCTTCCCCTTGTGCTGGATATGATCTCTGGAATAGGTCCACTCTGTCTGGGTGTGCCAACTCTTCAGGTTACCTAGGATGAGGGGGCTTGGGCTGATGGGGACTCCCTCTGCTCCCACTTATATTATTTCTCTTCTTCTCCCTGTCTCCTTCCCCTCTGGGTGGGAAACATTAATGGAAGGGATCCCCCCCCCCAAACCCAGTGGGTTCTTCCTTTGGAAAAAGGTAACTGGGGGGAGTGGAGAATCCTCACCGATGGATGGTTCCCACCCTCAGGGGTTTAGAGGGAGGAGGGAGGGACCTTCTCCATGCTCCTATCCCTGAGGGACACTTTCTGATTTTAAGATCTGAGTCACCTAATGTGTGGACGTTGATCCCCCCCTCTCCTTCCCTGTTCCCTTTCTCTCTCTCTCTCTCTCTCTCTCTCTCTCCCTCTCCCTCTCCCTCTCTCTCTCTCTCTCTCTGTCCTTCTCCTTCTCCTTCCCTATCCATAGTGGCTGTCCAGGGAAGGGGGCCTTTCAGCCCATACCCTCCCAGATCCTCCGCCTCCTCCTCCTCCTCTGGTCGGCCTAATCCTTTTTCAGTTTATATCCTTTCCTATTACTGTCCCTCAGGCTCTCTTGCCCCACCCTCATTTTTCTCTATCCTCTTTTTTCCTGTGACTCTCGGGCAAGTAGAACTGAGGTGGAGGAGGACCCAACGGCTGTTTCTGGCTAGCCCATGAGCGGCACCGGCCCCTCCCCGTAGAAAAAAAAAGCTCCCGTGGTGTGCTCGGCTCTGGCCAATCACCCACCAGTGATGAATGGTGAGGATACACAGGAAGATCAAGAACTATGGTAGGTATGTAATTTTCATTTGTCAAATGTAGTGAAACCTGTTCCTCCACAGCAAAAGGGAAAGGGTTTTTACTCAAGATACTTTCTTACAACAAAGAAAAATGGTGAGTGCCAACTTATTCTGGACCTAAGGTTACTGAACAAGCACCTGACAAAGCCAAAGTTCAAGATGGTAACCTTGGCACTGATATTGCCAACCCTTCAAAAAGGAGCATGGTTGCAATCTCTGGACCTACTGTAAAAGATGCCTATTTCCACATCCCCATAAGGGAGTCTCATAGAAATTACCTCAGGTTCAGATTCCCATCAGGTCATTATCAGTTCTTAACACCGCCATTCAGTCACACTTCGGTCTCAAGAGTGTTCACAAAGTGCTTGGCAGTGGTTGTGGCACACCTCAGAAGGTTAGATGTCACAGTTTCCCATACCTGGATGACTGGCTGGTGATAGGAAGCTAACCACAGCAGGTAAAGGAACACCTGCAGTTAACCCAGGAGCTCTTGGAGTCCTTAGAATTCCTAATAAACCTCAAAATATCTGTCCTACAACCAGCACAGGTGCTACAGTTCATAGGAGCAGAGTTGAACACCCTGGAGGGCAGCGCTTACCTGCCTCAAGACAGGGTAAACTATATCCTGCAGATAGCTGGTTCATTCAGTCTCAACAAACCAAAAACTACAAGGCAGTTTCTTTAGCTACTGGGACATATGGCTGCAGCCAAAAGTACAGTCCCAGGATCCAGGTTCCAGGTGAGAGACATACAGTTCCATCTCAGAGTACACTGGTGCCAAAGGAGAGACCCCCTCTCAAAACTGATTCCAGTAACAAAGACGTTACTGCAAGCCCTCCAGTGGTGGAAAGAGGGAAACAACCTAAGGGAAGGAATTCTTTTCCAGCAGGAGTCTCCATCAGTGATACAACAGATGTATCGCTACAGGGTGGGGTGCTCATCTATGGGATTACACCACTCACGGTACCTGGTCAAGTGCAGAGTCACTTCGGCACATAAATCTGCTGGAATTAAGAGCAGTGTTCTTTGCCTTGCAGGTTTTCGCCCCATTGGTGCATGGCAGGGTAGTACAGGTCAGAACAGACAATACCACAACTATGTATTACATAAACAAATAGGGAGGGACAAGGTCCAACCACCTGCACACAGAGGCAATAAATATTTGGAGCCTGGCTTACTCACTCAGAGCTTCATTGCAAGCTATTCATCTACCAGGCAAGGATAACACCGTAGCAGATGCTCTAAGTTGGATCAACCAGGCCCATCACGGGTGGACCCTGAACAGGTAGGTGTTGCAAGTAGTGTTCAGAAGATGGGCACCCCAGAGATAGATCTCTGCATCCCATGAAAACCACCACCTGCCACAGTATTGTTGCAGACCACCAGTCAGGGGTACAATATCCCTGAATGCTCTGACTCTGGACTGGTCAGGGAGGCACCTATATGCCTTTCCTTCTTTTCCTCTGACCTTCAGAGTTCTGATCAAACTCAGATCCCAGCCAGCATCAATGATTTTGATTGCACCAGACTGGGCAAGGCAGCCATGGTACTCTCTGCTGCTGTCCATGTCTGTACAAAAGCCAGTACATCTCCCTTGGAGGCACAACCTGTTAACCGCCAACCAAGGGAGGATCCTGTACCTGAACCTCAGATTCCTCAGGTTCAAGGCATGGCTCTTGAGAACTTAAGAGTATGCAAGCTTGCATCTCTCAGAAAGTGTTCTGAATGTCTTGAGGGGTTACAGGAAACCTTCCACTAAGAAAATCTATGCCTCTAAATGGAAGAGATTTTCTGTTTGGTTCTCAACCAGGGATGTGGCACCAGAATAGGCAGGGATTCCAGCATTACTGGACTACTTTACTCATCTGCATTCTCTGGGCTTGCAGCCCACCACCTTAAAAGTCCATCTGGCTTCAGTATCCACTTACATTTCAGTCAGAAAGGGTGTCTCTATGGCATCCAACCCTGTTTTCAAAAGGTTCTTCAAGGGCTAGGCCCACTTGCACTCCCCCTCACAAGGAACCAGTGCCAGCTTAGGACTTCAATATCTGCATAGCTAAGCTTATGGATCCCCATTCGAGCCCATGTCCTCAGCTCACCTGAAATATGTTACCTGGAAAACAATGTTCCTGGTAGCCATTACTTCAGCCAGGAGGATTAGTGAGCTTCAGGCTTTGTGCATTGAAAAGGACTACATCTCATTCCATAGAGATAAGGTAGTCTTGTGAACAAACAGGAAATTTCTGCCTAAAGTCGTTTCTGATTTCCATTTGAACCAATCCATTACCCTACCAGTCTTTTTCACTGAACACTCTAGTTCAGGTGAATGTAGACTCCGCAGTCTTGATGTCAAAATAGCTCTCAGCTACTACATAACTATCACTAAGGACCATAGGCAGGACAGACAGCAGCTGTTCCTTACTTATGGGGGTGTAAGAAAACAAAACCCAGCATCTAAAAGGTCACTTTCTTGCGGAATAGTTCAGTGCATCTAGTTTTGCTACTCAAAAGCGGGAAGTGAGCCCCAAGCAGGGCTGAGGGCCCACTACACAAGGGGCACAGCTGTGACCACAGCAGCTGCCAGGGATGTTCCACTAGTGGAAATCTGTAAAACAGCTACCTGGAGGACAGTACTCACCTTTACAAAGCACTACAGCCTGGATACTCAGTCCAGAAGTGATGCCAGGTTTGGCACAGCAGTCCTGCAGAGTCTGTTTCCAAAGTAGGTTCTGTGCCCACCTCTAAAGGTACTGCTTCTTAGTCTACAAGAGTTAGGAATATTGGAGAATTCCTAGGATGAGAAAAAAAAACATTACTTACCATAGTAATCTTGTTTCTTCCCAGGTATTCTTCAATATTCATAACTCACCCACCCTGCCTATCCTTCTAGAAAGTACAGTTACATAAGAACTTACCGTAACAGTTGATTTTTGAGAGGAGCTCTTGCAGTAGGTAATTCCATTAGGACTGAAGCCAGCAGGAATCAGGACACCACAGAAAACTTGTAACTAGCAGTCTGAGGCAGGGGACAGCCCCCAACATTGGCTACACCCGACGTCAGATGTGGTATATTAGGGGCGGTCCCCTGGCACCATCTCAGTTCTCCTACCGGAGACCTGACTAGAAACCAAACTGAAGAACTGAGCAGGAAATCCCCACCATGTTCTGGTGACATAAGAACCAAATCACTATCCTGTGGGATGGAGGGTGGGAAAGCCACTTGCTGCAAGAGCTCCTCTCGAAGATCTACTGTTGCGGTAAGTTCTTACATAACTGTACTATCTGACTTCTAGGGTGGAGCTCTTGCAGCAGGTAATACCATTAGGACTGAGTCCCAACCAGTATCCAAGGATAGGCCCAGGTCTGAGAAAGTGGTAGGGGGAGATGCTGAAAACAGCTGAAGCTGATAAAAGGCACTTATGAGAGTAGGCCCTGCAGGACCGCTAGTCCAAAACCTGCTCTCCTTCTGGATGCGATGTCTAGGCTGTAATGCCTGATGAAAGTGTGGAATGAACTCCATGTAGCTGCAGTACAAATATGTGCCGAAGAGACATTTTTGAGTACTGCAAAGGAAGATGCCACTGCTGTGGTAGAGGAGCCCCTGACTGTTCCTGGAAGTGGTTTGTTATGATGCTGCTAGCAGAAAGTAATACATTGCACCAGCCAATAGGCTAGTGGCTGTTTGGAAACAGGATCCCCTAGCATTCGCTTGGCGAATGAGACGAACAACTGGTCTGACTGTCTGGAGGAACGGGTCCTATGGCGGTAATACCTCAAAATCCTGTGAACATCCAAGGTGTGCAACAGCACTTCACCTTGATTGATGAATTCCGGATAATAAACCGGAAGGTTAATGTGCTGATTAAGAGTCAGTACGGACACCACCTTCGGCAAGAACTTAGGGTTCATGCCCAGGGTCACCCTGTCCCTGTGGAGAACTATGTAAGGTTCCTTACACATCAGGGCCTGGAGCTTGGAAACCCTTTGAGTGGAGGTGATAGCTACCAAAAGGAGGGCCTTCCATGCAAGGAAGTGTAGCTCACAGGAAGCTGCTGGTTTGAAGGGAGGGAGGGTGAGTTTCTCCAGGCCAAAAAGTAAATCCTAAGGAAGAACGATGTCTCACCTGGGAGGTCTTATATGTAAGACCCCTCATAGGAATGTCTTGCAGATGCTGAGCTGTGCCAGTGTTCTATCTCCAAAGGGATCATGATATGTGGAAACCGCACACATGTGCACCTTAATGGATGAATAGCACAGTCCTAAGTCCAGAAGGTGATGGAGATAATGTAGCACATGCCTAGCCGGACAACCCAGGGGATCTAGGGCACGGGCCATAGCCCAAAGACAGAAGTGTTTCCATTTTAAAGCATAGGTGGCCCTAGTGGAAGGCTCCCTCGCTGCACCCAAGATCTCAGCCACCCTGCTTGACACTCCTAGCCTCTCATCTGCTAGGATTGCAGGAGCCATGAGTGTAGGTGAAGAGAGTGAAGAGCAGGATGGACGATTGTCCCCTGCTCTTGTGAGAGCAAGTGGGTGGAGAGTGGCAGCTGTACTGGAGGTTCCAGCAACAGTTGCTGGAGCAACAGATGCCAAATCTGGTGGGGCCATAGAGGGGCCACCAGAATCATTCTGTCCCCCTCTGACTGCAACTTGAGCAGTACTCTTTGAATGAGGGTAAAAGGAGGGAAGGTGTACAGGAACTTCCCTGTCCAAGAGAAGGACAATGCGTCTTGCCAGAAAACACCAGGACCTGGAGCGAGCGAGCAAAAATTTGCAGTTTGGCGTTGTACAGGGATGCAAAGAGGTCCAACTCTGGATGGCCCCAGTGACTGAACAGGTCATCTGCAATTTCTTGGAGCAAGTCCCACTCGTGATTCAGAGAGGCAGAGTGTCTATTTTATTAATACTCACTGCTAATTATAGCATCTTGCTGAAGGTAGTCAACATTTGCACTTAATGTTTAAAAACACCTGTCTAATCTATGTATCCAGTCCAAGATATGTTCTAGTGATCTCCTCACAGATTCCATAGAGTTAAGTCTTTTGTGTTTCTGTGGACTCGCTACCAGATTGTGAGGACTGCAACACTGACTGTGCTTCCATAGCCATTTTCAGTGAGCTGCTGGTGTTTTGTGGACTATCCACCAAGGTCATGGATTTACCAATTCTCCCAGCATTTTCACCTTTTGCTATCTGAGATGATATTTGAGTTAGAGAGGAAATGGCAGCAGAGGGAAATTTAAGAATATCAGATCCCCCCATCAGCTTCAGATATGAGAGGTGAAGACTTGGATAAGCTGGCATCAGCAGCAGGTTTTACAATAGAAGGAATAGCTGTAGCAGTAGCAGTAGCAGTAATGAGGACATGTTCCATAATGTCTGCTACTCATGCAAAGGTGGATTGTCAATATGTTGAATGGAAGATGTAAAGATAACTTCATGGTAGGAGCCAATGTAGGAACCTCCCAGGCAGGGGAGGCACTTGACTTTGTGGCTTTTCCCTGTCCACTGGTGCTGCTGTTCAGCCAAAATAGCTTCTTGAGTGGGTGTATCCTCAGTAAAATAAATTCATCCAGGCTGGCCAATTGACACAGCAGAAGTACTGCTGCTTGGGATGCTGGCAACCTGAGTTCATAAGTGAGCACAGGGCATCAGAGGGTCTGCCGGAGGGAGAAGGATTGAGCATCTGGAGGACTGCTTTCCTCCTCCTCCTCTGGGGGAAGGGTTTGCAGAGGCTAGCTCCTAGTGGCAACTGGTGGAACAGCACCTGGGGCTGCCTAGAAGGCAGGAAGGGCAAGACAGATGCTAACGTGCGGTGCATGGGACCGCATGGCACACATCATGGCGTCACTGCAGGCCATGCCACTCAGGGTAACTAAGGGGAAAAAAAACACCCACCAGCAGCAGTATGGTGCTGCGACACCCAACTAGCTGGGCTCGCCAGTCTGGATTACTGGATCTGGTTCCCTACGGGGACTGGGGGAACCCGTCAACCCCACCAGAGGGGGGAAGCCCTGGGGGTACCAGCTGACAGGTAAGTCCTGGTGAACACTGTGTTGTCAGAGCTGGGGTGGCTGGGACAGAGAGAGAGGGCTGTCCGGTAGGGAAGGAGGGGAAAAAAGAGCAGTAAGTAATATATCATTCAGAGGATGAGCTTAATCTGTTCTTTCTTTTGTCTGTCATCTAACCTGGATTCAGACAACTCTCAATATGAACAGAAAGACTGAATTATGGTCTTTAGAGTTTTCTTTTAAGAAATTAGTAAAATACTCATGGTAGCTCCCATACAAGACTTTTTTAGAAATTAGTAAAATGCTCACGGGAGCTCCCATACAAAGCATCTGCCTCCATCGGCCATTTTATTTCCTCCTGTCCTCTTTGCATGCATGGTATCTAAAATCTATACTTTAGTCACAGATCCACTGTATACTGTTTTCCACAAAGATAAGGTGGTACTCTGCACACACCCCAAGTTTTTTCCTAAGGTGGTACAGGATTTCTATCTTAATCAGGCTGTATTCCTGAATACCTTCTTTGCCAACTTCCAGAATAAGAAAGGACTCTCTACTCTCTACTCACTGGATGTTAAGAGAGTCTTTAGGTTTTATCTGGACCAAAACAAGGACTTCAGACAATCTAAACAGCTTTTCGTCTCCATCAGTCCTAACTGGAAGAAACAGCCTTTTACAATCAAGTGCATTTCTGCCTGGATTGTGAATTGCTCCACTACTGCTATGCTATGGTGCAGGTTGAATTGAAGGTCAGCATATGCACCCACTCCACCAGACCAGTTGCCACATCCCTGGCAGAAATATGCTGTGTGTCTATTGGAAAAATGTGTAGAGCTGCAGCTTAGAGTACAGTGTACACCTTTACCAAGCACTATGCCCTGGATAGACAATTCTGAATGGATTACTATACTGAGTGAGCCCTGAGCTTCAGCCTCCCCTAACTTGGGGGAATTTTTCTGAGCATGGTACCGAACCACCCCGGGAGCATAATCAGGCCTGGCACCGCAGGTGGAGGGCCTTATAGCCATTGGGCAGTCCAGTATAACACAATACTGCCCGCCCTGGAAGGTATTATTGTACTTAGAAAATGGGCTACATGTGGCATTTTTATATGGGCTTTAAAAAATTAAATAAAACTTTTAAAAAATAAGTAAAAATGAAATGTACCTGTTTTTGTAAGGTAATCCCTGTACTTGTATTCCTGCCTGTAGAGGGCACTGCAGTAATTGACAAGTGTTTGTTTTTTTTCTTAACAGTTAGTTACCTTATCGGTTATCTTCTCACAGTTGTCTTCATCCCCCCCCCCCGTTTTGTTTCATTGTGTTTTACCCCACACACACACCCACAAGCCCCATTACCTCCCCTTTTACCTTATTTAATGAGGACTGTATTGGGCAGGGCAGCTGACTGAAAGAGACAAAATCAGGAGGTTATTTTTTTTTCTTGTTTATTTTTTACTGTGTCAGCATTTTTTCTATGAGAGAAACAGCACAGGGGTGGTGGGGGTGGGAGACGGGGCATTACATGTGGAAGCGGCTGGGAGGAAACAAGCACTGCAACAGTAAGTGTCACAGTGAAGGTTCATGCTCTTAAGAAATCTGGACATGGAATGTGCTGAAAGTAAAGAATTCAAAATGCCATCTATGATGCCAGTGGGGTGAGTTTAACAAATGGGACTGAGAAATTCTTCCATCCTAATTGTTGTGGTACCTACTGTGTGTGTGGTGGGGGTGGGTGGGGGGGACAAGACGACTGGTATTTTCTAGAGTTTGTCACCCGCTGATAGAGATGCACTTGCAGGCTGGATGAGAAAGTACTGAGTAGCAGTTAGAGCTGACAGTGATGTGTTCCATCGGGAAATGGTGACATTTTTAAAAAGTGATTTCTGGGAGTTAGTGGAATTTTTTTGTTACAGAAAATTATTTGGCAGAATTCTGTAGGGGGTCCTTGTCTCGCTTGGTAAGCGAGAGAAAAAAATGACAGCTATTTAAAATTGAAAATTCCATGGACATAGTGATATTGCAAGGTAATCAGGTAGTCAGACAGTGGGACTCATTATTACCTGGTGTTAGTTGCCTGATACCGGACCGGCTACTTGATGGCATTAGTCAATCAGAAATGACAGTTCTCACTGTCCATTTTGTAAATAGAAAATAATGTATGGGCAACCATACACAACAAGGCTGTGTTTCCATTGAGGGGTCGAGATGACAGCATACATATGAACCTCAAGAGCAAAGCTCAAGAGATCCATCAATCAATCAATCAATCAAATCTTTATTTATTCAGGCGATCATCATTGAGCAAGGCTCATTTACAAGATGGACCTGATAGGTCAAGGTTCGAGTTGATGCACAGCAATTATATCACATACTTATGAGACAGTTATACATACAGAAAAAAGAAAATGTTATTTATAACACAATAATATACAGATAATTCACATGTTAAAGCTTGGCAAGAGAAAGTTAAACTAACATCTACAATATGTATCACAATGAGGGCCATGACAGTCATTCACATAATGAGTACAAGGATGGTGAAGGGAATATTGGGTGTCATATACTGGCGGTGTCTGACTGGAAGGAATATGCCATATGTGATTGGAATATGGTTTTGTGGGATGACTATTCTATCTCTAGCAGTAACAACTGCATTTCTCTGTGAAGAAGGCTGTACAGTGCTGCTTGAAGGATGTAAATGGAATGATAATGGACAGTTTTAGGGATTTTGTAGGGTGTTCCATGCTATGGCTAGAGAATAGCTGATTGCTGCCCTCCCTATTTTGGTGTTGACTTTGGGCAATTTGAGCAGGATGATATTGTTGCTTCTTAGGGCATAGGAGCTGGGAGTGGTCAAGTTGAAGCAGTCAGGATATAGCTTGGAAGTTTTTGATAAAGCTCTGTAGTTCCATAGAGCTGCATTTCTGCTCCTCCTGACATGAAGAAACCCATCCAATTGCATCATAGAGAACAATGGTGAGTATTATATGGCAGGTCTGTAATGAACCTTATTGCTCTATGGTATAAAGTATCCAACTTTTGAAGGTAGGGTGGGGCAGTGACTATAGAGGAAGTCTGTAGTCAATGACTGATAGAAAGATGGCCTGGACTAATCTCATCTTTGAATCTCTATTAAGGAAAGGTTTTAATCAGTAGAGGAGGCAAGCCTTAGGCAAAAGCTTTTTCAGCAGTTGTTCTAGATGCTGAGTAAAGTCAAGTCTGTTGTCAATCCACACACCTAGGTATTTGAAATTTTCAACATACTCAGATTTTCTCCAAGTATAGTGCATAGCTGGGGAGACTGATTGAAGAGGATGTGTTGGTGGAGTTTTGGGTTGTGAACATCATTGCTTTGGTTTTCTTTGCATTTAGCAGAAAAGCTTTTTTGCGGCTGATATTATATGGGAGAATTCTGCTTGTAGGATTTCATGAGCAACTTTAGGTGAAGGGTTGCTGACATACAGTACAGTGTCATCAGCAAAGAGATGTACTGAGGACTTGGTAAGGGTTGAATCAATTTTATTTATATAAATGGCAAAAGGATAGGACCCAGAATAGAGCCTTGGGGGACTCCTCTTGACAGTGGTCTTAATGGGGAGAGGTCACCTTCAGCTTTTACCTGCTGTGATCTACTAGAGAGGAAGCATTGCGCATTCCAAACTGTCATTTTAACCCTGAGATAGAAAAACATGCCTTATTGTGTGTGGCTGCCCATACATTATTTAATATAGCATGTGTTTGTTTTTCCTTTTCCCCTAAAGGAGTCACAGAAATGCCCCCAACGTAAAAAATAAACAAAAGAAAAAGCTTACCATTTCTTTGTTCTGTTCTATGATTGAAATTAAAATTACAAACTTTTACAAGTTAAAAGGTACAACTTTGGGCACAGGTTGGTTAGTAACAAGCTGGGTGTGGAGTGAATGTGCAATTTTAAATGTTATGACCTTTGAACTGTGCTGAACAGCTGTCAGAGTATGCACACCACCACTTTGGAATGCGCATAATAGTTTAGAATGAGTACAACAAGGATTTTGAACATTTAACCATGTACTATAACTTAATGCATCAAGAAAAGATATTGATATTTTTTCATGTTCAGAGAGCGATCACTTTTTATCTTGCCAGTTATCTCAAAACATATGTTGTATAAATATTCTTAGCCACAGGAATTGATGTTTGAAAAAGAAAGTGGCTCCAGGTAGTTCAAGAAAACCAGTTGTCCTAATAGCTCTACTGGTAAGGCAACCAAATGATATGCTGGGTGCTTCAGTTTGATTTTTGCAAAGGTCAAACAGAATGGAAAATACCTCGAAAAAATAATTGAGAACACACTGCAAATCAGTTTTAAAAAATGTGTGCAATTGTTGAGGGATTAATAGCAAATTTAAAAATGTTGAAAATACATATATAGTGGGCGGGATATTCAGAAGGGTTGTGCATGGCGCAACACAGTTGCACCGTGCACAACCCACTGATGAGCCCCAGCACCATATTCAAAAGGGGAATGTGCCTGGCACAAATCCCGATGCGCCAGAGTGCATCAGTAATCTATGCAGCGCAAGTGAGGGGGGCATGCCCATGCATACTCTGCGCATCCCGATATTCAGTCCGGGATGTGCTGAGCCCATGCATGCGCAACCCCTACTTGTGCTGCACACAGGTGAGCCCAAAAAAAAAAAAAGGAGCAACAGCTGGCCACCCACAGGTGAGCTGCCTTATTGCAGGGTGCATCACAGCAGCTGCCAGATGTGGGTGGCCACCCGAGACTGGTTAAATAAAGTAATTGATTGAGCTCCGGCGGCACCTGCATGGTAGCGACCCCCCCATGCCCGATCGCAGGCATATGTAGTGATATTAAACCTCCCACATCACTGGTGGTCCAGTGGACCGCTCGCAGCCCAAACACGGGCATATGTTATAAAGAATAGTCCTATATCCCTGGTGGTCCAGTGGACCTCTCACAGCCCGATCGTGGTCGTCAGTAATACATTATGACAAGCCAATCCAACCCTGGTGGTCCAGCGGTACCCCTCTCCCCACCTGCCCACTGAGCCCCACCACCCCACTCCCCCCGGTCAGCGGCGGGCGGCAGCTCCCCACCCACTTGCCGCCCGGCCCGACTGACTCCGTGCGGCAAGGGCTGTACACCCATTGATCCACAGCTGTCCAATCGTGTGCCTGCAGCCTGTACTGACACAGTCCCACGGCATACCTTTCCCTCCAGACCCTCTGCAATGTCACCCATAAAGATGTTAAAGAGGACTGGACCCAATACTGAGCCCTGAGGTACTCCACTAGTGACCCCCCTTTCTTCGGAATGTGTTCCACTCACTATTACCTTCTGTGTCCTGTTGTGCAGCCAGTTTGCAACCCAGCTACCACCCTGGGACCCACTCCTAGGCTGGCTAACTTGATTATTAATCTTTTGTGCGGGACTGTGTCAAATGCCTTGCTAAAGTCTAGGTGGGCCATATCCACAGCCCCTCCCTGGTCTATTACTTTGGTCACCCAGTCAAAGAAATCTATTAGATTAGTCTGACATGACCTTCCTGCTGTAAATCCATGCTGTGGGTCCTGTGCCGCTGGCCTCTAGCTACTCAACAATTCTTTCTTTCAGAAGTGATTCCATCATTTTCCTACCACTGAGGTCAAACTTACAGGTCTGTAGTTTCCTGCTTCTGCCTTGCTCCCACTTTTGTGAAGGAATCACATCTGCCCTCCTCCAGTCCTCAGGTACCACCCCATCCTCCCATGATTTGTTAAAAAGCGTGGTCAGTGATGTCACTAGGTCCTCCCTTAGTTCTTTTAGGATTCTGGGGTGAATTCCATCAGGCCCCATTGCTTTGTCCACCTTGAGTTTTAGGAGTTCTTTCAGGACTCTTTCTTCTGTAAATGGACTGGTGTCAACCCCCCTACCCAGAGTGCTTGTATTGTCTGGTTTATGTAACTCCTCCTCATCTTCTTTTGTGAATACTGAGCAACAGTATTCATTCAGTATCTCTGCATGTTCACTGTCTCCCTCTGCCCACCTCCCCTCTCCCTTATTAATCTTCACTATTCCTCCCTTAACCTTTCTATGCTCCCTGATGTACCTATAAAAGGTTTTATCCCCCTTCTTAACTGAACTGGCTGTTTTTTCCTCAGTTTGGGCTTTTGCTATTCTGACTGCCTTCCCCGCTTTTCCCTGAGATCTGGTCTAACCTGACCCCACCCACTCAGTTATGTGTAAACGGGTTTCTCTTCCCCATTTGCATGACCTTGCAATGTTTGGTATTAAATCTGAGATGGCAGATCCTTGACCACTTTTCTGATTTATGTAGGTCCTCTGTTATGTCCCTAATCAATTCCTCACTATCCACCCAGTCACATATCCTAGTGTTGTCCATATACAGACACATTTTGCACTAGATTCCTTCACCAATGCCATACATAAACAGACTGAAGAGCGCAGAATCCAGGGACAGCCTCTCCAGCAGCACACTGGTCAATCTCCTTACACATGAATGCTTTCTGTTTAGTAAAGTGCTACCCTTTTTGTTCTTTCCTCTAACTAGTTTCTACCCACCTTGTTAAGTCTACCTCAAGTAATTCTGCTTCCTTGCTAGTAACCTATGTGGCACTGAGTCAAAGACCATGCTGAAGTCCAAATATAGGAGATCCACTGCCTGGCCTCTAGCCACCACCTGAGACACTTTGTTGCAGAATTCAGTGAGGTTAATCTGGCCAGACCTCCCTTTCACAAAATAATGCTGCTTGCTGTGCTGGAGACCATATTTCTCCAAGAATTTTACAAACTTCCTAACAACTTTACTAACATCTGTGCTGTAATGGGCTGGCAGTATAGCCTAGAGGTTAGAGTAACAAGCTGTGAATGAGCTTGGTACATCTAGCAGACCTGAGTTTGAGTCCTACAACCTCCACTTGCATACTGTGTGACCCTGAACAAGTCATATAACTTCCCCAGTGCTCCCATGTTGCCCCTGAAAACAGGCATTGTGCCTATTGGGCCTTGCCTGGTTACCAAAAGAATAATTAAAAAAAAACACTCTTGAATACAGTTTCAAGCAGTTTCTTCATGACTGAGGTCAGGGTGACTGGTGAGCAGCTGCCTGGTTTTTCCTGTCCATGGTCTTGTATAACATTAGCCACTCTCCAAGCCATGGGGAACAAACCTGTGACAAGTGAGCAATTAAACAGGTCTGCCAAGGGCGTTGCCAAAGCTTGCCCCACCTCCCTGCGCACCTGGGGATGTATCCCCTCTGGACCTGATGAGTTAACTTCAGCCCCTCAATCCCTTAAGCACTCTGTCCTAGGTGATGGTCCCCATTGCTATCCTTGTTTTCTTCCCAACTTGAATGTCACAATCTGGCAATGCTCCCCCCCCCTTTCAACTGTGACAACTGAGCACAACTAATTATTTAGTATGTCTGCTTTATGCCCATCTTTCTCCTCTCAATCCTTCCTTCTTCAACCTTTCATTCCTCCCTTGTTTTTCTCTCCCCTCTGATGTATCTAAACAAGGTCTTGTCATTTCCTTCACCTTTTCTGCTATTTTGAGTTATGACTCTGCCTTAGGCCTCCTCACTATTTTGCTGACCTCTTTCAGCTTGACAAGGTCATGCTTTCTATTTATCTCAGACTGATAGACCTTGTACTTCCTAAAGGCAGATTTCTAGGCCCAGACTGCCTATGCCACCTCCCTGCTGAGTCAGTTAAGCTTCTTGTGCACATGTTCCTTCCCAGCCTGTCTTAGACATGTTCTAGATACCATCTTGTTTGATGGTGTTCCACTTGTTATCCCCCGATTGGCCCTTTCCCTTGAGTCTTCCCAGAGTTCATTCTCCATCCTGCTGAATTCTGCCCTTGTAAAGTCGAGGACTAGGACTGTTGCTGCTGGGTTTCAAGAGCTGTGCTGGATCACACTGTGTTGTGATTGCCTGACCCCAGAGGAGCTTCCACGGCACCCCGGCCCCGTTCTCCCAATTTGCCATAACTAGGTCTAGTGTGGCACCATCCCTAGTTCGCTGTCTTACATGCTGCATTACAAAACAGCTCTGGCAGACACTCACAAGCATTTGGTTTCTATTGATTCTTGCTCCAGGCCACAACTGACATTAAAATCTCCTAACAGGACAACTCCCCCTTCCCCAGCCACTGTCTTCCTAATTTTCACTACCAGTGCCTTATCCATCACTTCCACCTTGTTTGTGGCCTGCAAGCCACCCTTATATAGAAGTTCTCTCCCCCTACACTGTCAGCTGAACCCATAGAGATTCCACCCTGCTATTGTCCTTGTTTGTAATCCTTGGCCCTGATAGCCTACCTGGTGTGTAGTACTTCCCCCTCTCCCCTTCTCCATCTTTCAGTTCTGGCTATGATATCTGGTCTTCCCTCTGTCACCACTGACTGAAGGTTGCTCATTTTGTTCCCAAGGTTCCTGGTGGTTGTGCTGCCCACCATTTCAGGAACCTCGTTTTCCTCCCTTGTCTTGTCTTGTCTGTTGCCTGGGTCATTACTGACCACCACCTTTGCCTTTGTGTTACCATTACCATCTCCCTGGAAAATCTGCATCTTCCTATGTCAATCTTCACCATTCATTACTGCCTGGGTGTAAGCGGAGGCATGCACCTGCCCACAGGAGGTTTTTTTTTTTGGAGGCGGGTCAATGCCGATGGCGCCGCCCCAAAAAGCGACGCACTACATGATGCACGAGGGGCGGCCGTTAGGTGCCACAAACTCCTCCTCCATCCCAGTTCTGTTTCTCCTGCCATTGAGGCTGCACCTGCTGCGCGAATTTCAGTGCAAAGTACACCACTAGGCCTTCTATGACACCATCATTCATCGACACCGTCTGCGACTCCTCAATCCCGGTTCTATCCCGAAGCCGGTAAGTTCATTCCTTTTATTTCTTAACGGTGCTGAGAGCTTTTTCTGTGTTATATTTTATTTCGAATCATGTCCGGTTCGTGAGCTAAGCGTAAGTCAAAAGCGGGCCATGCCACCACGCGTCGGTGCTCCTGTGGCCATCATTTCTTCGTGACAGACCGACATGATGTCTGCCTTCGGTGCCTGGGATCTAACCATGATATGGGTAGATGTGACTTTTGTTTCTTGATGGACTGCCATGTTCTCGAAGTCCACGCATTCAAAATCGGCAAGGCCCCGCTGATTTTTGGAGGACGGCGTCGCTTTCAGGCCTCACAGGCCAGGTCTCTAGACCCTTCCTCCGGGTCCCCTCCCAGGCCTATATGGTCTGGTGAGGAGGAGGTCTCCTCATCTTCAAGCCTTGCCAAGGAGGAGGAGGCCTCTTTCACAGTGTCGGAGGAATGTCATGGTCCCTCCTGGGGCTGTGATAGAGACACCGTCTTAGCAGTCACCTCTTTGGAGGTGCAGGCTCCCCCAGTGTCATGGCCCATGGTTTCTGGGTCCTGCATTGGTGGACCCTCGACGTCGCCCTCTGGTGCTGTCTCAGATCCCAGTACCGGTCACGGTGCCGGTGATCGGGGCAGCGCCGTGTGCGGTGCCATGTTGGTTTCCAGCGCGTGGGTTTGGTCAACTCCGTTAGTGGTGCTGTGTTGGGTACTGGTGCTGCGGGCGGCACTGGGGACCTATCTGGAGCCTTGGGCAGATTGGGGCTGGGCTTTGGAGCTGCGGGTGATGTGCAGGGATCACGTGGCGTCGTGCTTGACTCTGGTGCTGCTAACGGTGCCGTTTCTCAAGGGACTCTTGGGGTGGCCAGCATCGAGGTCCTTCTGCTCGACTCCTCCTCCTCCTCGGAGGAAGACGATTCAGAGGTTGACCAAACTTGGCACCCTGATTCTTTGGAATCAGAGTTGTTTCTAGAACATGGAGTCAGGTGATCCAGCATTCCCATTCCTGAGTCCTCCAATCCATCTTCCTCCAAGGATCTCCAGGCTGGGGTGGCCTGGAGTCCATCGGGGAGGGCGGTTTGGAGATTAAGGAGCAGGCTGTTTCCTCGGAGGGGGCTGTGGCTGCTGCCATTTCTGGTGCTGCTGCACCCTCTCAGGGTGGACTAGGGGTTCTGTCTCCTGGGGCCCTCCCCCGGGAGGCCTTAGGGTCGACGGAACCTGTCGCTGGGGTCGAGGAGGAGGGCATCCTCAGAATCTGAAGGGTTGAGGAGCCGGGGTGATGGGCATCAAATTCCACCTTCCGCCCCATAGGGTGCAGGGAGGTGCCGAAACGCCGAACCCTGCCTATCCCTCTTAGGCTCAGGGGACCCCTCTGGTGGCATTGCTGTGGGTTGCATTCTGGACTCTTGCAACCCCAGGTGCATCACAGGGGAGGTTCCCCATCTAGGCTCTTCCAGAGTTCATTCCCCAAGGTTCCATTTTGCAGCCTGGTTTGATATCTAGGACCCCGCCAGCTCGGGCTCCGTTCTCTGGATTTCAGAGCCTTAGCAGAGGACAGTTGCCTTTTTGTAGGTGCCCCTCTCCCATTCCTCTGCAGCCACCTCCCTCTCTTCCAGGTCATGTCGGTCCTATGGGCCTGTTATCCTGGGAGACATTCAGAGGCTCGGTGGAGGCCTTCCCCACATATGTTAGGTATATGCATGAGCGGGTGTTTCGCATCTCCCCACCACCATAGGAGTCCTCTGGACATTTGAGCTCCTCACCTTCCTCGTCTCCCCCCTCCGAGGGAGAGGAACCTTTTGCTCACCTTTCATCCGACGCTGATTTCACGGAATATCAGCGATTTCTGTCAAGGATGGTTAAAGATCTCCATATCTCTTTTCTCAGACATGACAATACCGAGTGAGAAACGCATTAATTCCTTGGGGAATTCAGTGCCCAACATCTGTTGGTTCTATCCTGGCCTATTCCTTTCCAGGAGGCATCTGTCTGCTCCTGGCAGTCTCCAGCCGCCCCTTTTCCAGCCCTGGTAGACTGCAGGAGGAGGCATTGTGCCCCATTGGATTCTCTGGGTACACTCCCTAACCTGCCCATGGGATTGGTGTCCCTAGAGACTCCCTCCGGGCTCCGTTGCCTGATGCATGACCATCCACCGGACTCAGATTCCCTACAATTTGACCGGTGAGGGTGAAGAGTGTTCTCTTCCTCTCGTGTGATGTTATGCATTGCATCACATCAGGCTCACTGTGCTGCCTACAGTAGGCATTTTTTGGCAATGCTCTCCCAAGTCCTAACATCAATGCCTGATATGGAGCAATCCAAACAAGCCATTGACCTCTCTGCTATAGGCCTGGAACTGGCAAGGCACCAAGCAAGGGCATCCTATGATGCCAATGAGGTGGCTTCCAGGCTTGCGGGGACAGCGATCTGCATTAGGCGGACAGCATGGCTTCGTCTATCAAGATTGTCACCCCTGGTCCAGCGTAGGGTGATCTGCACTGCCTTCCAAGGGACCTGCCTCTTTTCCACCAGGGCTAGAAGACTTCTGCAGGGGCTTTCTCCATCTCCTCATCTCTGAGGGACACCTCCTAGCTCTCCTTGGCCTTAGACTCCTGTCTTTAAGGCCAGGGTCTCTTCCTTCTGCTTTTCACCAGCAGCAGGCTGAGAGTCTTGTTCCCTCAGGGTTTTCCTAGCCCCCCCCTCTTTGGGGGGGCTTGGTACTCACCCAAGCAGTAATGAATGGTGAAGATTGACAAGGGAAGATATGGAAATTACGTACCTACCATAATTCTTGATCTTCTCTTGTATCTTCACCATTCATTACTGATACCCGCCCACCTTCCCCTCTCGGGCCTGCTTCTTCGGCGTCTTCTCCTCCCTGCTCGTTCCTCCCCTCTCCTTTTCATGCAAAAAAAAAAAAAAACATCTCTCTTGAGCCTTCCATTATTCTCTCAGAATGGACACTCTTATTTGGTAGGGGAGAGGAACCAGTAATATTTATCTCTGTCCTAAGAGAACTCTTTCTGATTGTCCCTGGGGGTGACCTCTTGGCTCCTTCTTAAGCCATGTTGTTCAATTCGCAGTTAAAGAAACCGTTCCTCTTGGTTCGATTCCTTTTTCTATGTCCCCTCTGGCATGTCTAAATCTTCTGTTGCGCAGCCTTTGCTAGTCAAACACTGTCCTGGCAATCCATTGCCTTGATCTAGTGATCTGCTTTGCCTAAGCTTCGGGGAGTCAGACTGTATTTCCACTCTGTCCTTTTCACGTGGGGACCCTCCGTGGGGCTTCAAATCCTCCCCTCCCTACACACATCTGTGTTAGTGTCAAATAGGGTGCTAGTGGGCTTCCTTCCCCTTCCTAGTTGAACACTCTCCTTTCGGAACAGATTTCTGCCTGGGCAGTCTGTGAGCTGTCAGCTGGAATGTAAGGGGCTGGGGATAGCAAGAGGTGCAGAAAGTCTGCCTTTTATGTACCAAGCTGTGCAAAGGTCCAGTCGAACCTTTTCATCTGTCTTTCCTAAATGGGATCCTGGATCCCTTCTTGGTCCCGAACTTACGAGCCTTCAAGCCAATCCTCACAACTTGCAGAGCTTCTCCCTCCTCCCAGTATCTCTCCTCCTCCTCCTCCTTCTCCTCCTCTTCTTCCTCTTCTTCTTCTTCTTCTTCTTCTTCTCTTCTCTCCTCTCTTATCTGTTCCTCCCTCAGAGCTGCCCCAGGAGTGAGGCCTGCGGTCCCATTGGGTAGGTTTTCCTTTCCTTTCCTGTCCTCTGTCGGCTTATTCCTTTTTCAGTTTATATCCTTTCCTTTACCTATTCCTCAGCTCTCTTGCCTTGCTCTCCTTTTTTTTTTTTATCATTTTTTCACTTCTCTGGCTAACAGAACTGGAATGGAGGAGGAGGAGTCTGTGGTGCCTAACGGCCACCCCTCGCGCACCACGTAGTGCGTCGCTCTTGGGGGAAGCGCCGTTGGCGTCGACTCCTCTCCTCGTCGGGAAGGGCATTGGGCCTGAACCGACTTTGGTGGGTTCCTACTGGCCCTGCTCCTTATGGCTGCATTCTTGACTCCGAGCTCCATCTCTGTCCTCATTGGAGCTCCGGTGGGCAGTTTCACCTCTGTACTGCTCCTAATGAGTAGGGGGTTTGACTTTCCAGTTTTTCCTGGCTTTGTTCCTGATTTTGGGACCTCCGGGCCTGGGAGCCATTGGACTGGAGCCGGGTCGATTGGATCACAATGGGTGAGGTGCCCTCTTGGTGCCTTTGCCATCGTGTCGACCCCTCGTGCCTACCCCCCTCTCCCTTTTCCATGCAGGGGCCGGCACGGACACCACCTTTTTCCTTCTCCCCTTCTCAGGATTTTCATTGGCATTTTCCTTCAGCGCCATGGCTCGCTGCCTTGGTCGGTGCCATGGCTCAGTGCCTTGGTCGGCGCCGTGCCTCGGTGCCTTGGTCGGCGCCGTGCCTCGGAGCCATAGCTCGGTGCCTTGGTCAGCGCTGAGCCTTGGTGCCTTGGTCGGCGCCGAGCCTCTGCACCTTGGTCAGCGCCATGCCTCGGCGCCTTGGTCGGCGCCGTGCCTCGGTGCCTTGGTCAGAGCTGTGGGTTGGTGCCATCGCTCTGTGCGGTGCCACGGTTGCTCTTGTTGCTGCCGTTGGTTGTCAGTGCCATCAGTGGTGCCATGGGTGGCACCCGTGGGTGCCATGGGTGGTGCCATGAGTGCCCACAGGTGCCATGGGTACCACTGGTGCCATGAGTTCCATGGGTGGCACTGGGGGGCTCCCGTGGGTGCCACAGGTGGTACCACAGGTGCCCATGGGTGCCACTGGTGCCCTCTGGTGCCATTCTTGCCATGGGTGTTATGGGTACCATGGTGCCATGGGTACCATGGTACCATGGGTGTCGTGGTGCCCTCGGTGCCATTGCTACATGGATGCCAGGGGTGCCTGCGGGTACTGCCTCAGCTGCCCTCGGGTATCACCCAGGTTGGCATAAGCACTGCTTGGTGCCTTCCTGTGCCACGAGTGATGCTGGTGCTGCACTGGTGCTAGTGGGTGCTGTATGGCAGAAGTAGTGACACATTTTTTCTTTTCGGACTTCTTTTCCACAGAACTTGTGGCGGGATGTTTATCGTAGAATGAACTCCTGTTCTGCGGATTATTTTTTCCCCACATCTTAGTGAATGGCAGTCTATGTGGGATCTTGTGTCATCGAGCGGTTTTCTGCTGATGGAACTTGGCTGTACTGCTCTGCCAGCGGAATCTCATTCTGCTCAGCACTTTCTCAGCTCCCTACATGGTACCAAGCTTCTTGACATCCTTCCTGATGGCGGAGTCTCTAGTGGCTCTGACCTAGAACTCTCTTGGAGGTCCTTCTAGGGTAGAAGTGCATCTAGATGGGTCTTTTCTTGTCCTTCTGGTCAGTAATACAGCAGACGACTCATTTTATATACTGAAGGGCACGTCCTCTCTATCATCAGAGTCCGTGATGGAAAATCTTTTCAGTAGTTCCTCAGTAATGGGGTCCACTATAGTATTTCACACTGTGTCTGTGGACCATACACTTCTGCGTTTAGACATTTTCAATCATCAAGACAGTTACACTCTGTGGAACATTCTAATTTAATCGATCGGGAGCCGCTCTGACTCTTCCGCTCCTTTGATAGGGGTATATAACCCCCTTGTGATATTGCCCGTTCGGTGGCTTCTTTGGCACAGGTGGTTAACATCTCTCCAGCTGTGATTATTAGTCCGGTCATGATTTCAGTATGGATGCTCAGGCTCCTTCTGCACTCAGATGGAGAACATCTTCGTCATTTTGTATCAAGACAGTCCTTGCAAAATAGCAGCCTGAAAGCCTTGTTAGGCTCGGACTAAAAAAAAAAAAAAAAAATACAATTTCATCACAGCACAGGGCCTAGCCAAAATTACCCAGTACCCCCCTTTTTGGATCTGGTCAGGTTCCACCTCAGCCCCTGAGGTGCTCGTCTCCAGAGTACGATAAAGAGTACCTGACTTCTTCTTCCCCTAGGGGGAGTCCGATCCGGCGGCGGTATGGGTCATCTCTTTCTCTAAGAGAGATTTCTCTCATTCAGAGACATCTCCTAGACCTAGGCGACTGCCCAGTCTGTTAATTCCCCTTTCTTTTTATCAGGCTTTTTTCTCTTGAGGAGAGCCTCGCAGCAGCAGAAGCGACTCTCCACCGAGTCGGAACTCAGGTTCCTACTTCCTTGCTTGCTTGACTTAACAGGCAATTTTCTCCTTCTTAACAGAAGGTCAAGTAGGTCTTTTTTTCTGAGGTAGCTTCTCAAATATTCACACCTTCAGTTCCTGCGCACTGGTCCATGCCAGTCGCTCACAAAGCTATCTTCTTCAAGTGCGTGATGGAGTTATGATGTTTGTTTTTCAGCAAACAAACTAGAATCCTTTCCTACTCCCTTCAGGGAGGCCAGAGTGGGTAGTGCCTCACCGCATTGAGTCACTGCCTCTTTCAGTCACTTCAACAAATGGGTTAGCCCTAACTTGGTCCTGCTGTGTCCATCCTCGACGCACATCTGCCTCTATTTGCCTTAGAAATCCAGCCCGTTTTTTTCTGTTGGAATTTTTTTTCCACAGTGGACATGTCCTCCTGTACACTTTTTCCTTTCTTCCCTGAGTTCAGAGACTGCTACTACTGTTGTACACACAGGGCTGGATGATTCCTTTGGAATATGCAGTGGGTAGGATCTGGTTCTACTAGGCCACCACGAGAGGCTTCTAAGTCGTGCTTGGTCTTCCATCAGAAAGGTTCCTGTGACTAAGTGGAGACCGTTCTCCTTGATGGGCTAACCCCACTTGGACCCCCTTGCTCACCAAGTAAGGGGTTCAAGGGCTCCTGGACCTGTTGTTTATAGGTCAGCCATACTTGATAGTGGGGGTTTCCATGTGTACTTTCCGGTCTACCCTGAACCAGTAGACTTTACCTCCGACTCTTTCAGTTCCTGAGGTCCCTTTACGTTACATTAGTACATGTCTTTGACACTATTAATTTTGGTCCTAGACCAAATTGTGAGGCCAGGTTCTTGCCATTCTCCTAGAGTAGTTGCGGCTTTCTGGCAGACTTTCATTTTGTGTCCATTGCAGTCATCTGCAAAGTGGTGAGTTACAACTCGAGCGCTTATCTTGTAGGCACTATGTTGTAGTTGCTCTTTACAAGACAGCTCTTATTATTAGCAGGACAGTTATTGGCTGTCCTTTCTGAGTGAACCCTATCTCCTACCACCGTACTCAGGGTTTTTGGTTTTAACTCGGTACTCTCCCACTAGTGTGAATGAGTGATGGAGACTTAGTCCAAGAAGATATGGAAATTACGTACTTACCATAATTATTGATCTTCTTGGACAGTCTCCATCACTCATTCACATGCCCACCCACCATCCCCTGGGTTCACTCGTTTTCTTTCCTGGTCTTCATGGTCCTATGGTTCAGACTGTGAGGACATTATTCTTTGACCTTTCTTGCTAAGGCCATCTGGGCCCTCTCAGGCCCAGAAACTCAGGATGAGTTACTCTCATCAGTTACGCTGCACCTCCTCCATCAAAAAAGTATTGAGGCAGTTGGAGGGTCAACGCCAAGATAGCCTACACAGGCGCGAGCTAGTCTCGCAGTGCCGCGCATGTGTGGTCCTGTCTCGGCACCGACCCTTCAGAAAATTTTAGGCTCATGCTTGATCCTAGCACCTCTGGCACTATCCCACTAGTGTGACTGAGTGATGGAGACTGTCCAAGAAGATCAATAAGTACATCATTTCCATTTATCCCAGCACAACCCACCCTATGAGCGCATTATTGCCATTAAACAATGGCCCTTATTTATTAATGCTGTAAGGACCAAGATGAGCCCATGTAGATGGGCTATTAGGCAGAGAACAGGTGTTGGAACATCCCTTTTATGTGTAGAGACATCTGTTTTATAGTATCAGTTGTACAGATTTTATGTTTACATTTTTTTTTGGAGGAAACATTCCCCATGTGAAAGCACTACATCATGGGTATGCAAATAGTCAATTGTCTGGTATCACTGTAGTGTGTTATGCAATTCCAGGCAATTAGGTATTTGCATACCCATGATGCAGTGCATGCATATGTGGTGTGTTTCCTCATAAAAAAGTAAAACTGATACTATAAAATAGATGTTCCCACACTATAAAGAAGATGTTCTGACACTTGTTTTCTGCCTGACTATGAAATGTTTAAGCCAAGACAAACATTTTGTCCCCCCTCCTGATATAAATAAATAAGATGTTTATATGAAACTAAGCTTTTACTGCTGTTCTTTGATTGCAGGCATCAAATTCACTTAGTAAGAGGCTGTGCCTGGTCATTTAGTCTGCTATGTAATCATTTGAATTTTATGCCATGTGGTTGTGCTCAGATAACCTCACTGTAATAAGCACACACTGACCAATCAAAGTCCAGGACATTTTCTTGCCATTGTATAATTGTTTATTTGACTCTGCATTTGTTGATTGCATAAGTGCATACTGCATATCATTTTGGTTTCATATATATAATAAATCGAAAAGGAAAATATTGCATAACATTCTTTTAGCTTCTGTTCTGCTATGTCCTTTTCAACTCTACTGTAATCTGAGTAATGCCATAATGCTCTGAACCTGAAACCTAGAAAACTGATCAAATGAAAGATGAATGGTAGCGTAGACAAGAGTGTCAAAGCATATTGTCTGGAAATCCTGATTAACATTGTGTCATAATGCTTTCTTTTGTATATTTTAATTGCTTTCTTGGATAGAACCCGCTACTACGAGACCTACATTAGGTATGTCAACAGTGTTTCATTTTTGTCCTTTATGTCCTTCTAAAATTAAGTAGCACTGTACAAATGATATTGTGTTTGTATAGAAAAGCTTTATCATCCTATTGTGAACATTATCTCTTTTGTGGCTTGGCATTCTGAAATCATTCTTTCTTCACTTTTGGAACCAACTGTATAGCATACATAGGAGCCTACCCTTAAAAGAGTGTATCTCAGTATACCACACCTTCAGTATGATAAAAAATGTTGAAATTATTACCCATAGACAAAACAAAATATAATGATTGACAGCGTGTTATAAAATATCATCACAAATATGGGGGACTCATGAGTGACTAAACAGGTGGGTTATCAAATGTCTTCCTGTCATATGTGGTGATATTGTTCCATATTGCACTCAAACCATAGTATTGTCCACCTTCCTGCCTGCAGTGGCTATACCCAATTTGACTAAGGACACATTCAACTTGCCAGCTAGATTTCCACTTTTGCTCATCATGTGTAACCCTCAATGCCATTCTCCCTACATCTATCTAAAATTGTCATGCTCTGAAAGCCTGAATAGTGCTAGATTTACCAACCTTCCAGATAGTTTATTCTACATGTGAAGTACCCTTTGTGTGAAGTAAAGTTTACTAATGTTTCCCTTTATCCTACCCCTCAGTTTGTGGGAATGCCTCTTAGTTCTACTAGCAGTAGCACTTACCTGGTTAAACATCTGTGTATACTCCACCCTGTCCATCTTCTGTGGTATTAATGCCACAATCATGTCCCCGCACAGCCTTCTCTTGTTTAAATAACTTAAGTTTTCCAATCTCTCCTCATAGCCCTTGCCCCTTAGTCTCTAATTAGTTTGGTGGTCCTGTGCTAGACCCTCTCACTGTCTTCAGTGTCCTTTCTTTACTGTGATGATCAGTCCTGGATATACTCCAGGTGCAGTCCAACAGAGGACTTATACAGGGGAGACATTATCTCCCTTGACCTGCTCCTTACTCCCTCCTAGTGTATCCCAACATTGCATTTGCTGTCATAACTACAGTAGCATATTGCCTGCCTGGATTCAACTAATGTCCATAATTACATCTAGATTCCCCCTCATCAATTGTGTTATCCCATTGTTGTTCTATACAGGGTGGATGTGTGTTTCTGATTCATCATCCCTAAATATAGTACCTTGCACTTTCCCGCATTACATCTAAGCTTCCATTTCATAGCCTACACTTCTAATTTGTACATTCTCTTCCTCTTTCATGTCCACTCTTATTGACATTTTAGTGTCATTAGCAAATTTGGTCAATCTGCTGATAAGCCCCTCCTCCAGCTCATTCATAAATAAAGAGCAAAGAACACAGAAATGGACACTGGGGTACTCCACTCAGAACATCTATCCACCCTATTGTAAATGGTGATCATTCACCACCACTCTCTGCTTCCCACCTATCAACCAACTGGCTATCCCTTTCCTTTGTGGACTGTACATTTGGTTACTTTCTGTATGATACAGTTTCCATGCAATACTCTGTCAAAGGCCTTGCTGAAGTCTGAATGGATTGTATCTACCAGATGGCCCTTATCCACTTCCCTAGTTACCCCATTGAAGAAGGCAATCAGGCTGGTTAGGTAGGATCTCATTTTTGTGAAGCCATGTTGTATGCTAGGCAAGAACTCCCTTCCTTTTTATATTTCAAAAGTTGTATTAATTTTATCAAAATAACAGTTCAAAAGACCAACAGATATATTTCCAAAGCACATATACTCCACTAAGTAAAGTGCTGGTCAACACCACTATTTTAAATGGACCACAGTCCCTCAGTGGTACAAAACATTTTATTAATATGTATATCAGGATAAATGCTCACTGAACTGGAACATGATAGTGTTGCATCCACTGAGCATCTTCAGCTACCTTGATTACATAATTGTTTTGTTATATGCCAAAAATAGCCCGATGGCAAGTCTAGCAACAGCATCTGTAATTTATTCATACATATGTGCTCAAAACAATAAAATGATAGCACCACGCATATCGATCATGCCATTCAATACACTCTCTGTAAACATACGAGCTTAAATATTGCCATGACTACGTCATCATCAGAGCATATCGAGAGTTTCTCTGATGAAATATTAAATAGTGAGTTCTTAAACTGACTAATTAAAAGCCCCAAAAACATGCAGACGAAATAAGACAGAAAGCCCCCAGTGCTGAAGCAGCATAGCATGCAGTGGGAAAGCACTTAACTCATAAAAACACAGGCTAAAAAATGAATTGATTTACAGATGATAGGCAGAGCCCGAAAGTCACGCCTGTATCCTTATGTAGTAACAGCAGAGCCAGAAAGTCATGCAAAGCTTGCAAATAGCCGTGCAAGGTAATATCATCATTCAAACCCATCAGTGTCAGAGTGTTTAATGTTGAAGTCCAGTATGCCTCCCTTTGTAGTAGTGCTCTTGTAAGGTCACCTCCCCTCACTCCAAGTTCAACTTTCTCTATGCCTACAAAATGCAAGGAGGTTGATGATCCATGTCTCACTGTGGCATAATCGCTGGTCACACATACCCAAAGTTATTATTTCTTATTGCTGTTTTGTGTGCTCCCATCCTTGTTTTCAGTGCTCTTTTGGTGTTGCTGACATGGGATAAGGCAGAAGGGCACATCAGTAAATAAATCACACCCACAGAACTGCAGTTAATAAACTCATTAATGGTAAAGCATTTCCCTGAGCATGGGTGGGTAAAAGTATTTGTATTGACAGTATTAGAACAGTGGACACAATGACCGCAACAGAAATTGCCAGCCGGAGGTTTTGGTAACCGATTTCCTTGATTTTGAATGGGAAGTAAAACTGCGCGTACCAGTTTATCTTTTAAATTTGTCCCTCTGCAATAGGTTATTCTTGGAGCACACTTAGAAGTCACATCCATCTTGGGATCCAGCTGCAACAGGAGCCAGTGTTTTTTAATGACCTGCCCAATTTTTGTAGCCCATGCAGCCATTAAAAATGTATAATTAGCATTTAAATAGATACAGGTCTGTATGATGAAGGTTGTAATGGATCTTTCCCTGGTTTTAACTCATTCTCTCCCGGTGGCCATTTTGGGTCGAGTTCAGCAATGGATGGTTCCGATGCCATATGGTGGCTGTGGGACTGAAGGAGTTTTAATAGGGCAGATATAGTAGCCCACTTCCAAGATGGTGGAGCTGTCCCTCCTGAACTTCCGGAACATCCTGGCAAGAAGGGGAAGGAGTAAGGGTGCAGATCTTTGCAGAGTTCTGTGATGAATCCGTCAGGGCCCGAACAGTTTGTTATGTTTGCCTGTTTGATAACCATCTGAATTTCCTCACTATGTTTAGGTGCTAAATGGGATTTATTCTGTGCCTGTAAAGTTGGGAGGTCAATTTCGAGAGGTAGTGGGGAATAGAAGGAGTATCGGGATGTATATAAATCCTGATAAAACTCCCACATCAGGGCCGCTATCCTGTGTGAGCAGTGAGAGATCTTACCCTACAGTAGGGTCATATAAGTAGGGGATGCATGCATTTTTCTTTTCGTCTCTAAGCTGCCTAGCAAGGCAGCGAGAGCCATGGGCCCTCTCCCCCATAATAATATTATTTTATGTAGGTTAAAGCCAGTTCAACATTTCGATCAAGAATACCCTGCTTTTGGTGCTGTACTCGCTGATTTCAATGTCTGCTTCTTTTTCCCCCTGACTCTTGAAGCTGCTGTAATGTCCTAAGGATGGTCATGAAATCTGTCAGTTTTTGTTCTTTCTCTTTAACTCGCTTGACTGAGAAAGAAATAATTTCTCCTCAAAGGACTGCTTTGAGGAGTCCCCCTGCACTGAATCAGGAATCTCTCCCATATCATTAGTAAGTAAAAATTATTTATCCTTGTCTTGGATTAACATCCAAAAGGATTTCTCTCTGAGCAGGGACAGATTCAATTGCCATGTGGTGTGTTTAGGGTATTTACCCAGGTCAGGCTGAAGAATGGTCTGACAATAGTCTGGGGATACTGTGCGATCTCTTGTCATACCCAGATGTTCCATGGCTGTAAAAAAATAATCTAGCCCGGCATGAATAGAGTGTTGTCCAGAATAATGTGTATAGGAACAGCTCTTTGGAAAGAGTTCTCCAGGTGTCTACTATCCTCAACTGACTCAAAGTGACTTTAAAGTATGTTTGCTTGGAAGAACTCCCTTCTTGGACAGAGGGATGACACTGGCCATTTTCCAGTCTTCTGGAATTGTCCCTGTCTAAAAAGGAGTCTTTGAAGATACCAGAAAGGGGTCTAGCCAAAACTCCTCTTATCTTCCCTGTTACTATCTGGTAAATGCCGTCTGAATCCTGGGATTTTCCAACATTCATTCCTCTAGATACTTACCTACACCTTCTGGCATGATAAGTACTGATATCCATCCCAGTATATATTTTATACATACACATGTCAGATTCAAAACAACAGCTGTAGATGTTTTTAAAAATAGTTTGAAGATAAGGGACAATAGTAAGGCAAAGTAACTTCTGAGATCATTAAGAACCTCACTGATGATGTCATGTATTCTGGGGCTATCAGAAATACTGCATTGGGTATAAATCATAACATACAGTAGATGCATGCAGTAGATACATCAAATCTATCAGCAGATTAAGACCTCTGGTCCATCCAGTCTGCCCACTACCTGTGTGACTCCATGTTTAACCTCATACTAGGCTGGATTTACTGAGTTGAATTCCCTAATGGTGTTTCAGTACCCCCAGGTAGTCTATACTACCCACATTCCCATAGACCTTATTATTCCCTTTTGTCCCTCCTATCAGTGGTTGAAATCTGTTACTGAATTGACTTTGACCATCTGCTTGGGCTAACTTTTCCATTCATCCACCGCCTGCACTGTAAAAAAAGAACTTGCATTCTTATGAATCTCTTCCCCCCACACCAGCTTCCACCGATGTATGGTGCTTTCAGACCTTGTGAATAGATTATTGCAGTGTACCCTGTTTATTCCCCTCAAGAACATTTAAGTCTTTATTACATCCCCCTTTCTCCTGTCCTCTAGAAGATTGTATGTTGAAATACTCCAGCCTCTACTTCTAGAGTTTCCTTTGCTACCCCTGGATCATTTTTGCAGCCTTCCTTTGGACCCTCTCCATGTAGTCCCTGTCTTCCTTTAGTTGGGGATTCCAGCACTGTCCACAGTATTCCAGGTGTGCCCTTACCATGGATCAGTACAAAAACGGTATTACCAACTTCCTTCTTCTAGTGCATGCCCTACCTATGTACTCCAGCATCTTGCTTGTCTTTCCATATGCCTTTTCAAATTGGAACATAGATTTAAGATTGTCATGGATTATGACTCCCAGGTAACCTTCCTCAGAGGTTTGAACCACCCTCGTTCCCCTCATCCAGTAGACTGCTGTAGAGTTGTTATTGTCAATATGTATAACTATACACTTCTTAGCATTAAATTTAAGATGCCATATCTTGGACCACATCTAAAGCTTTTCTACAGTCATTTCATGTCCCTTCTTCCCTCCTTTGTCTACTCTGTCATAGCTCTTAATGTTGTTTGCAAAAAGCAGTTGTTGCTCTAGATACCCCCTCCTGTGTCATGGATGAAAATATTGAATAACACAGGTCTCAGGAATAATTCCTGCAGCACCCCTCTCATATCTTCCCTAACCCCAGAAAATTCATCATTAACTACTGCCCTCTGAATTCCTTTTCCCAACCTGTTTCCAATCCATCTAGTGACTTTGACCCCCTCCCTTGGTCCATCAGCTTTTTAAACAGCCTTCCATGTGGTATGCAATCAAAGGCCTCGCTGAGATTCAGATAGTGCACATCTACTGCCTGGCTCCTGCCCACTGCATTTATAACTGAATCAAAAAAGTAAATCCATTTAATCTGGCATAATCTGCCTCTCATGCTGCCTCTTGTCTTGTAACCTTTTTGTCTCCAGGAATTCTACTATGTGCTCCTTTATGAGGATCTCCAGCAGCTTACCTACATTCAGGGTTAGACTTATAGGCCTGTAGTTAACAGGATTATATCCACTTTTGTGAAGTGGCACTATATTAGCTACCCTGCAGTCCACTGGCACCTGCTGCTATGAAGCAATTGAATGGATCAGCTAACACTGCCGACAGATTCTGGCTCACCTTCCTCGGCACCCTAGGATGCATGCCACTAGGGCCCAGAGATGTATTCACTTTCAGGGTCTTGAGTCTCTTGAGCATCTTCTCCTCTGATATCAGTCCTTTGCCCCATTCCTCCAAGGGCCTGAACTCCACACTCTTAAAACAGCCTACCTTCATCTACTATAAAGACTGAACAAAAATATTAATTCAGGATCTCTGTTTTTATTTTTGTATATGTGTATTTATTTTTGTGGTCCTCTTCCATGCATTCCTTACCATTTCTCAGTCTGATCATTTCATTTTGTTTTCCTTTATTCCTTAGTGAAACAAAAGAAAGCCTTTCTTCTTCCTTGACCTCTTCCACAGTTTGTCAGCTCTGTATCCACTATTGTCTTCCTGGCTATCCTGTTGTTCTCTTTTAGCTTTTCCAGGTATTCTTCCCTGTTGATTTTATTCTGCTCCCCCTTGTACCTTCAGAATGCTGCTTATTTTGCTCATGCTGACCCCCACCCCTTTGGAGAACTATATCTTGTTTATACTTCCTATTTTTCTTTAGCTTGTACAAGCACCAGCTGCTTGTGTTAATGATGTATTATTTGGCATCTTCCCAATCTGCCCTCATTACCTCTGCTAGTCTTACCCTGAATAACTCCCTCTTCTTCCCAAAGTAAAGGCTTTCTGACTCTAGGATCCTTGTTTTAGAGTAGGGTGGTGGACCTCCTGGTTATGTGAAACCACACTGAATTTTGGTCACTGGAATCCAGCGGTTCCATCATCCAGATATCCACAATAATGTTTTTGTTGAAGAGTACTGGATAGAAGACAGTCCTCTCTCTGGTAGGTTGCTTGATCCACTGCACAAGAAAACAAATAAATAGCACCACTACAAATGCTTGACTCCTAGCACTCTTGGCTGCCAGGATTGCCCCGTCCAAGTCCAGTAGGTGAAAGTCTCACATTAGCACCACGATCACCCTTTACTGGTGCCTTCCTGATTTCATCCCTGTTGTCCTGATCTTTCTGGAATTAAAGTCTGCACCATTCATTAATTCATACTGCTGGGTACTATGCCGGAGGTGCTAGGACCCAGTGGGAGGCACAAATCTTCAGGTGGATCAGCACTGAGGTAGGACCATGTATGTGTGGCACCACAAGCCTGACTCTTAGCTGTGTAAACTATCTCAGCATCGACCCTCCAACTGCCTCAGTTCCTTTTTTCCCCCACCATTGAGTGCGCTTCAGTGATGACGACACTCGCCCACTGGGAGTCAGATCTTCATGTCTATACAACAGCAGCATATAGTCATTCAGTGTTGTTTAGTACTTTATTATTTTATTTAAAAAAAAAAAGAAATAATTTTATTTTCTGAAGAAAATACAATCTCTTGGCCTGCCATCATTTGAGTCAACCATGGATGATTTCAGTGGCGTTGGGGAGACTTCGCTGGAAAGTTGTTCTGGAAGTGGGGCTGTGTCTGGTCTGCCACCCTTTTTGGAGGGGGGGGTCTGATCACAGGCAGTCCAGTGCTCCAGAGGGAGGACAGTCCTCCCGAAAGCACAAACAGATGTGGGACCATTCCCGATCTTGGTCAGGGACCCAGCGCCATTCAGCCTCGAGCTGTTCTTCTTCCCATTCAAAGAAGAGATGATACCACTTGAGGTCACCCTCTGGTAGGTCTGTGAGGGAGTCTTCAGTAGTGGAGAGTGGTAGACCCACCCAACTTCCCCGGGGTCCCCGGTGGTCTCCTTTTATTAACGGCTGGAATTCCCGACATCGGAGCCCCTCTCTGTCCTTGTACGGGGTTTCCGGTGATCAGTTTCACCACTGGGCATCTCTTATGGAGCAGTGGGCACAGTGTCTGTCTCGGTTGTTCTTGCCTGTGGACCCAGTTCCTGGGCCTTCGGGTCTTGGAGCCGTTGGGTTGCAGCCGGGGCAGTCTGAGCAGGATGTGCATTCAGTGCCGGCAATGGAGTTTTTTCCCTCCCTGGTACTGACTCCTCTGATGCCAGTTCCATGTGCCTTACCCCATCACTAGGTTTCTATGCAGGGGCTGGCATATGTGCCACTTTCTCCCCCCTTTTCTTCTAGGTCTGTCAGGGGCCCAGATTCATCAGTGCTGCAGTCGGCGCCGGGTTATTTGGTACCATGTGCTATGTCGAGTTCTTCGGTGCTATGTTCGACTCGGTGCCGCATGCAGTGGCAGGTTTCTTGGTGTTGCATGTGGCGCCGACATCAGTGCCGCATGCAGCGTTGGGTGATTTAGTGCTGTGTGCGACTTTGGGTGTTTCAGTGCCATGAGTGGTGTTTGGTGCTTCAGTGCCATGTGCGATGTCAGGTGTTTTGGTGCCATGTGCAGTGTCAGGTACTTCAATGTCACGTACAGTGCCAAGTTCCTCAACACTGATGCGAGTTCCAGTGTCTCCTGTGTACCCTTTGCCTAGGTCAAACTTCAGTGGCGCCATGTGGAAACAGCCAAGTAAAAACAGCAGACACCAAAAACAGCTAATACAAAACAGCTCAGTCAAATACAGCAAGTTTTGATTTTGCGGGGAGCTTTGGCCCAACACCCTCTTCTTATATATACCAACTACAGGGGGAATGCACCTCAGAGAGGGGTCAAATTTTGGTTGCTGTATTTGACTTAGCTGTTTTTATTTAGTTGTTTTCACTGGCCACCAGCTTGGGTTTAGCAGGATTAGTCCCTGACCTCTCAGGGGGGGAGGTAGAACATGAGTCGTCTGATCCTGACCTGACCTGATTCTGTCTGATGGCATCAAAGATGACTCTGTCTATGACTTGGAAATAAAGCCTTCTGTCTCAGCTGAATCCTTAGTTGAGGATCTTTCCTTCCAGTCACTTCTTAGGAATATGGGGATCCTTCCTGGCCCTTCAAACCTCCTCTGTGGACCAAGGGAGGCTCTTACGCCTCATGTTTCTTCATGTTCCTAACATTCCTATGACTCTTATGCCTCCTGTATTCCCCTCTTTTGAGACCTTTTCACAAGCAGTGTGGGCCAGGCTGGTGCTTATCCTTTCTGTAGCTAAGGCTGCAGACAGAAAATACACCCTTCCTGGCATTGCAACGTGTTGCAGATGCTTTAGTGGTGCTTCCGGAGAAAGATAGGGCTGTCCTCCCCCAGGAGGCTATGTCACGGCCTATCAATAAGGAATCTTGCAAGACTGACACTTTGGGTAAAAAACCTTCACAGCCGCAACCTTGGACATGTGTATTGCTAGTTATCAGGGCCATTTTTCTCAATATGGAGTACACCTTGTGGAATTCTCTTAAATCCATAGTCATGAACCTCCCAGAGTCTGACGTTAACATGGAGCTTCTCCAGGCTATCACCTGGGGCATAGGGAAGGCAGTCAAAATAGCAAAGGCCCAAACCGAGGAAAGGATAGCCAACTCTGTTAAGAAGGGGGATAAGACCTTTTATAGGTACATTAGGGAGCGAAGAAAGACCAAAGGAGGGATACTGAGGCTTAATAAAGGGAAGGGAATGTGGGTAGAGGGTGACAATGAAAAAGCAGGGATACTGAACGAATATTTCTGCTCAGTATTCACAAAGGAAGAGGTACCTAAACCAAACAAGAGAAACACTCTGAAGATGAGGGTCGATACCAGTCCATTTACAGAAGAAAGGGTTCTGAAAGAACTAATAAAATTGAAGGTGGACAAAGCAATGGGGCCTGATGGGATTCACTCAAGAATTCTAAAAGAACTAAGGGTAGAACTAATGAAACCGATGACTACTTTCTTTAACAAATCATGGGAGGATGGGGTGGTACCTGAGGACTGGAAGAGGGCAGATGTGATTCCTCTTCACAAAAGTGGTAGCAGGACAGAGCAGGAAACCTACAGACCAGTTGGTTTGACCTCAGTGGTAGGTAAAATGATGGAATCACTACTGAAGGAAAGAATTGTTGAGTACCTAGAGGCCAGTGGGGCACAGGACCCAAGGCAGCATGGATTCACGATGGGAAGGTCGTGTCAGACGAATCTAATAGATTTCTTTAACTGGGTGACCAAAGTAGTAGACCAGGGATGGGCTGTGGACATGGCTTACCTAGATTTTAGCAAGGCATTTGATACAGTACCACACAAAAGATTAATACACAAGTTAGCCAGCCTTGGAGTGGGTCCCAAGGTGGTAGCCTGGATAAAAAGTTGGCTAGACAACAGGACGCAAAGGGTAGTAGTAAATGGAGTCCACAGTGAAGAAAGGAGGGTTACTAGCGGGGTACCGCAGGGTTCAGTACTGGGACCGGTCCTTTTTAATGTCTTTATAAGTGACATTGCAGAGGAACTGGAAGGAAAAGTATGTCTCTTTGCAGATGACACAAAGATCTGCAACAGGGTTGATACACTGGATGGAGTGGAAAGGATGAGATGGGACTTGGCAAGGTTGGTGGAATGGTCAAATGTATGGCAGCTCAGATTCAATGCAAAGAAGTGCAAGGTAATACACCTGGGAAACAAAAACCCAGGGCAAGAGTACACAATGGGGGGTGAGATACTGACAACAGTAAAGATGGAAAGGGACCTGGGGGAAATTATAACAGATGACCTAAAGGTGGGCAAGCAATGTGAGGAGGCAGTAAGGAAGGCTGGGGGGATACTGGGATGCATAGGGAGAGGCATCAATAGTAGAAAACAGGAAGTTGTTATCCCTCTGTACAGACAGATGGTGAGACCCCATCTGGAGTCCTGTGTGCAGTTCTGGAGACCCCATCTCTGCAAAGACATAGACAGAGTGGAGGCTGTCCAGGAGGGCAACCAAAATGGTGCAGGGCCTGCACCAGAGGGCGTCGTGAAAAGAAAGACTAAAGGAGCTTAATATGTATACCCTTGAGGAAAGGAGGGAGAGAGGGACATGATAGAAACTTTCAAGTACCTCAAGGGAATCAACAAAGTCCAAGAGGGTAGCATCTTTCAGAAAAAGAGATGTGCAAGAACAAGGGGGCACAATTTGAAGATAGAGGGGAGACGGTTCAGAGGTAATGTGAGGAAGTATTTTTTCACAGAGAGGGTTGTGGATGCATGGAACAGCCTCCTGAGGAGGTCGTGGAGTCAAGAACAGTGGGGGAATTCAAGAATGCATGGAACAGACATAAGGCAGTCCTAGTGGGGGGTAGGAGGAAGTAAGCTGTTGGTTAATTAGGATCTGCAGCTTATCTATTAGGTAGGAAAATGGGCAGACTAGGTGGGCCAAGCGGTCCTTATCTGCCTTCAAATTCTATGTTTCTATGTTCTATGTTTCTATAGAGTCCAATAGTCATCAGCTAAAAGCTTCTATGGATGCCTATGACACTGTGGCTAAGGTGGTTGCCACTGTGGTGTGCATCAGGCAGCACTCCTGGCTCAGAACATCCAGTTTCTCACCCGATGCTTAACAGCAGGTTATGAATGTCCCCTTTGATGGTACTTGTCTGTTCGCCCCTCAAGTTGAGCAAGCGCTAGATGCTGCTCAGAAAACGAGGACTGCCATTGAAACAGCCAGGGTGGCTCCTTCTGCCCCTCAAAGGGGCGTGAATCGTCGATAGTTTTGTAACAGGCAGTCCTTTCGAGGTAAAGGCTGAGGCATCTTCAGAAGAAACTAGACTCCTCAACTGCCAAAAAAAATGCAGCAAAAGGCACAGGGCCCGAAAGCGCCCTGTGCCACCCTCTGAAAATTTGGCGCCGAGCCAACCTCAGGTGTCTGAGGTGGACATCTCCTCGGTGGTGGGACATTGTCTGACTCAGTTTTATGACCAGTGGAAGTCCATTACAACAGACAAATGGGTCCTCAGGATTGTTCAGGAGGGATACTCTCTCAGTTTCTCAGAGATCCCCCCCACCTTCCACCCAAGCGACAGCACAGTCTGTCTACCACTCAGTCAGACTTTCTCACTTCTGAGATACAGAGCATTCTCAGAAACAGGGCAATAGAGGTTGTTCCCTGGGCAGAACGGAACACAAGTTTCTACTCCCATTACTTTCTGGTTCAAATAAAGACAAGCGGCATGCGCCCGATTCTCAGCCTCAAAAAGTTAAACAAGTATTTATTCAAGGAGAAGTTCAAAATGATCTCCCAAGGAACCTTGCTTCCACTCCTCTGTCAGTATGACTGGCATCCCTAGACATGCAGGATGCCTACCAACACATCCCGGTACATCCAAATCACCACAAGTATCTCTGCTTTGTGACCTTGGGTCAACACTTACCAGTTCAAAGTCCTGACCTTTGGGCCCTCCACAGCACCTCAAGTCTTTACAAAGTGTTTCGCTGTTCTTGCAGCTCACCTCCAAAAGCTTGGCATCCACGTTTTCCCTTACCTGGATGACTGGCTACTAGCAAGTCCGTCCAGTCAGGAGACACAAGAAGCAGTCTCCATGGCTGCAGAGTTCCTCACCTCCATGGGAGTTCTTCTGATTTTAGAAAAATCCCAGCTTCAACCCTCCCAACAGCTTCACTTCATAGGAGCCTTTCTGCATACTTCCAGGGCAAGAGCTTTCCTTCCGGAGGACAGGAGGCACGACATTCTCCAGATGGCTCGCTACATCAGGGGGAACACTTCTGTATGGGCTCTCTCAATGCAATGAATGTTAGGCCTCACTGCCTCATCTGAGTTCATAGTACCTCAGCCTGACTACACGAGGACAACCCAGTGGATGCTCAGCACACAGTGGTCACTGACCACACATCAGCAGTCTCACTGAATCAAAGTGACAGAGCCTCTGATAAGATTACTTGCATGGTGGATTCAGGAAGACAAGCTTCTTCAAGGTCTACCCTTTGCCCCACTAGAATCTCAGATCACCATCTCCATGGGATGCATCTCTGATAATAGGTTGGGGAGCTCACTGCCAAGATCTCCACACTCAGGGGGTGTGGAGTCAGGAGGAGTCTCATCTACACATAAATGTTCTAGAGGTGAAGGCTGTCCTGTATGCTGTTCAAGCCCTGAAGGGTTTCCTCTGTCACAGTCGTTCTTGAGACAGACAACAGGCAGTGATGTACTACATCAACAAGCAGGGTGGAGCACACTCCTACCCTCAGTGCAGGGATGCCATGAGGGTGTGGGAGTGGTGCCTCAAGCACAATGCTCTGATTCAGGCAGTCTACCTGCTGGGAACTCAGAACGACTTGGAGGATCCCCTCAGCAGGACAGAGGTGGATCCCCATGAATGATCGCTCACACCAGACATTGTGCAATCGCGATTCGATGAGTGGGGCAGTCCAAATCTAGACCTTTTTGCATCCCTACTCAATGCAAAACTGCCTCTGTTCTGCTTCAGAAATCCAGAACCTGGTGTTTTCTGTCAGGATGCATTCAGACTGCAGTGGACAAGATGCTTTCTGTACGCATTTCCTCCTCTTCCGTTAGTTTACAAGGTACTGTTCAAATTGGAGGCATGGGGGGGGCAGGATGATTCTAATCACCCTATACTGGTTTCAACAGATGTGGTTCCCATTGATCAACAAGTTACCGGAGGTTCCCCTGAGGCAACTTCCTCTGTGAACAGACCTCCTGAAACAGGGACCTCTGGTCCATCCCAACCTGTGCTCCATTCATCTCCATGCCTGGCTCCTGAGGAGATAGAAGTAGGTAAGTTTAAGGTTTCTCAGAGAATCTCTGAAATGCTGTTGGCAGTGCTTAAGCCCTCCACTAGGAAGACTTGCACAGCTAAATGGAAGCACTTCTTGATCTGGTGTGCGAAGTCCCTTCTGGACCCATTCTGTTGCCCACCAAATAATATGTTAGAGTACCTCTTGGACTTGTCAAATGTAGGACTGCGATACTCGACAGTGAAGGTACACTTCTGTGCAATTTCCACCTATCATGAGCCAGTACAGAACATGACACTGGCTCAGTTACCGCTAGTAAAGACGTTCCTCAAGGGCATTTTGCACACTAGACCCCCAGTCAGGAAACTGGTGGCCTCATGGGATATTAACCTCATGCTAGATATGCTCACTCGTAAAGTTTTTGAGCCTCGAGCCATCTGTGATTTGAAGTTTCTGACCTGGAAGACTGCCTTCCTGGTGTCCATTACTTCTGCTTGCAGGGTCTCGGAAATACATGCCTTGGTCATAGACCCTCGGTATACTGTCTTTCACAAGGACAAGGTGGTACTTTGTGCTCACCCTAAGTTCCTGCCCAAGGTGGTTTCAGATTTTCACCTCAATCACCCCTTGGTCCTTCTCAGTTATTTTACTAACTTCCAGAACTAAAGGGAATGCACCCTTCACTCTCTGGTGTCAAGAGGGCTTTACAATTCTACATCAACAGAACAGGGGAGATTCATAAAACCAATCAACTTTTTGTATTGTTCAGTATGGCCTGGCTGGGCCAGCCAGTTGTCATTAGATGCATTTCTGCTTGGATAGCAACATGCTTTCGCCATTGTTACTCAATGGCGCAAGTCAAGTTGGAAGGCCGGGTCTATTCCCACTCTACCAGAGCAATGGCAGCATCCCTGGTGGAGCTCCATAATGTGCCCATTGCAGAGATTTGAAGAGCGGCTACTTGGAGTTCAGTGCATACCGTCATGAAGCACTACACTCTAGATGTCCATGCCAGACAGCACACTTCCTTTGGCAGGACAGTCCTTAATGGACTTCTGTCATGAGTGAGCTCTGTCTCCTGCCACCCTGCTCAGGAGACTGGTTTTTAGCTTGGTACTCACCCAGCAGTATGAATGAATGGTGAGGACTTTAAGTCCAGGAAGATATGAAAATTACGTACCTACCGTAATTCTTGATCTTCTTGGACAAGTCTTCACCTTTCATTCATCCTGTTTCTGGTCTTCACTCCCTTGTTGGTCTGGGCTGTGAAGACATTGTTGAGTTGACCCTATATACACAGGTTAACCAGGCTATCTTATGCCTGGGTTAGGCTAGGAGTTTCCTAGGTTAGCTTATGCTGCACCTCCTCGGTCGAAAAAATACTGAGGAGGTTGGAGGGTAGACGCCGAGATAGCCTACACAGGTACGAGTCAGTCTCATGGTGCTGCGCGTGCACAGTCCTACCTCAACACCAACCCTCCTGATGATATTTGGCCCTTGCTGGGTCCTAGCACCTCCAGCATAGTACCCTGCAGTATGAATGAATGGTGAAGACTCGTCCAGGAAGATCAAGAAATATGGCAAGTACTTAATTTTAATTTCTTGTCCTCATTTTGATTTGGTGGTCTGTATACTACTTCTGCCCCAATTTTCCACCTTCCCACTGTTGCCAGTTGTATCCATACAGGTTCCACATCGCTCTCCTCACCCATAGATGTATCCTTGGTGGCCTCTATGCCTTCTCTGATTTACAGGATCCCCCCTTCCCCTTTGTTTATCTCTTACTCCTTCTTGAAAATAGTGTAACCCGAGACAGCAAGGTCCCAGTTCTTATCGGACCCAGGATTTGGTTACAGCAAGTAAATCCAGTTGAGTCTCTGCCATAACTGCCTGGAGTTACTTCATTTTCCTGCCCTGGCATGTGGTGTTCAGACAGATTGCTTTCCATGACCACTGTTTTCCCACCATCACCTCCCTTCCCTCTGTACCCCTAACTCCTAGTCTTACCTCAGTCTTCTTACTGACCTTATCCCCCATGCCTTTACCTTCCTCCCTCGCTCCTCCATCCTTTCTAGCCACCGCCCTACAACTATACTTACTCCATGCCATTTTATGCCCCACCTCCCCACTCAATATTTCTCAACTCTTGCTCTACATAAAACTACTTAATTCAAAACTGCAGCTGTATGTGTTTTCTAAAAATAACTTTAAAAAAAAATCAGGAACAGCAGTAAGGCAGATTAACGTTTGAGATAAAGAATTCCATAGGTGATGTAATGTACTCTGAGATTAAGGACGTATAGCTCTGGTCATAAATCATAATATTCTCCACTCTCATTCCACCAAAAATAACCTCTTGGTTCCTTAAGAGCCTTTATGACTAGGTCAATAATACGGTTCACTTAGTCATGCCCCCAAGCTAACCTCTGTGTATATAATCATTCAAATAAAATTACTGTGTTTCTTGAGTTAGTCTCCGACACAAAGCTGCACTCTTTTGCCTTAGAACCAGAGGCTTTAGGACCCCATGGAAACCAGAAAATTTCAGTTCAGCACCGACAAATGGCACTATGTCTGCACCCACAGCATCTAAAGTGACACCAGCCCCATCTGCCTTTTTTCCACTGTTATAGCATGCAGCTCACCTCAACAGGGGCCAGAACTTTTTTTTTGTCAAACCGTATTCTTATTTAATTGGTCATGTCATGTCACTCACGTTTTGCTTTTATCACAGAACAATGCCGATTTAGTATACAGTTAAAAACACTTATACCGACTGGGTGCATCCATGGTCTGCCATTCTGCCCACAAAACAAAACGGATGGACTGAATGAAAAAAGTTTTCTACACTGTGGTATCACACAAACACAAGTAAATGATCAAAACAGTCTACCGTTGGGCTGGCCCGCCGGCGCAGTGGTAGGGCTACCACTCGCGGCGCCAGCAACGCAGGTTCGGGAACGGACTTGGGTGGTTGGAGGGTTGGCCTGGGGGGGAGAAGAATTGAGCACCCATAGGCCGTTGTCCTTCTCCGGGGGAAGGTGGGTTGCCTGCTCTGCTGCTATACCGTCACCTGGGTGACCACGAGTGGCAGTGCAGCGAGACAGTCTGCAAGGGAGGAAGGACGTCAGCCAGGAGTTGGAGCATTAGTGCGTCACTACATGCTCCGCCCCTGGCTCCCCCTGAATGCTGATGTCCTTGGGGATGGCACCAGAAGCAAGGAAAATAGAGCCTTGGAGGCCAGCGTAGACAGGGGGGATCTAGCTCCCAGACTCCGTAACCTGGCTTTCGGGGTAGTCCAACCAGATCGCCCGACACACACTCTAGTTGACTGGAGGGGGAAGTACTGGGGACCCCCTCCTCCCAGACAGGGGGAATAGGCCGAGGCAGCATGGAGGTGGATCTGGCGGCTCCCTGAGAGGTCCAAGGGTGGGACAGAGTGAGCATAAGACCCTCCAGAAGAGAGAGGCTTCCAAGGTGAGAAAGAGGCAAAAAAAAAAAAAGTCTACTGTTGTTGCTTAAATCATACATTGCCCACATAATCGCACAAGCAACTAAATTAAGTTAAATCAGTTAAGTAAATCTTTATTTTGAGATTATTGAAAAAAAGAAAACTACAAAATACTGTACAGTAATTAAAACTTTGCTGCACTCTGCCAGCACTACATGGTGACTCTAGGATGAAGGTGTGCTGTACACATTACTGCATCGTGCTGTGCTGTTAGGAAAGTAAAAAAAAAATAATAATTTAGTTCCTACTGTGAGTCAATTCAGTAGTCAGTGGCAGGCCTCAGTAAATCTGTTTAAAATATGCTGATTTCACGTATGACAAGCAGCTGAAACGAACGGGTAACAGCCAAAATAGCAGACTGGCAACATCTGTTTAAAAGCCCTGTTCTGTCATTGAAGTCAATGGAGACGGCAAACGGTTTTCAGGAATTACCCACTAAAACCAACTGCCCATGTAAAGCGTGAGCGTTATACATAGCGTCAACAGTATTTTAATCTCTTTCAAGTCTAATTAGCTATAGTTAGTTTTTCATGGCTCTGGTGCCATGGCAACCTTATTCCCATTCAGCAACCATTATGTCAGATAAGGCTAGGCAACAAGATTTTAGCTGAGGAGCACTACTCCTCTTACCTGGAGTGTCTCTGTACCAAGCATGGCTTTCTTCATTGCCTGGACTGTAAATGTCTGGATGGGCCCACAAGCATAGATTTGCATGTGTGGTGTCTCAAGTAGAGCCACAAAAAGAAATGGTCCCAGTCCTACTCAAACACAGCATCCAGTTCCCAGGGCAACTCAGCCTAATTTTTGCATAAGAGAAAGAAAATATGACACAGGTCTCATTCCACTTCCTGTCATTCAGTCCTAAGATTGGGATACTGGATGTTGTTAAAAAAGCTACTATTGCTGCCTGCATTGGCTTCTACAGTTAGGACAAATTCTTCTTTAATGCCATCCATGTCTTATGGGCCATGCCCTCTGTCTCCATCTCCCCAGCTGCCTACTTGCAAGATTTTGGAGGACCAGTTCGGCAAGTGGATGGTACTCATGTGACAGTGGATCCATAGCATGGTGCCAGTGATGGTGGTACTGGTGCTGCTGTTGGTGCTAGCACTGGTGCCAGTGCCATTATCAGTGCTGTTTTTGGTGCCATCCTTGCTATCATTAATGGTACTATCAGTTGAATCAGTTTTCCCCATAGTATCTTCCACCTTCTTGGATAAGAAAAATCCAAACCTCATAGATATAGAAGATGAGGATCATGAGGATGTTGTTTTTTATGAGGAGCCAGCCCCTCTGCAGTAGCATCCTGTGTGTGCTTCCCAGGAGTATCTGATGATCTTCCAAGAATCAGTCTTCACCATTCATTCCCACTTACAGGTCTAAGCCAGAGGCAGTCAGACCCAGTGGGAGCAAAAACCTTTGCAACCTAGGAGGCTGGCATCAGTGCCGGCACTGCCCACAAGGCAGATGTAGTGACATCAAGCTCGTGGGTTGGCCAGTAACCAAAACCAGCCCCCTTCCTGCCTCAGTTCTGTTTATTCTGCCATTGAGTGCATACCATGAGGGCTACATTAACCTAAGTGCATCATATTTCCTCAGTTTATCGCTGCTTAGTTTAACACTGTTTTTTTGACAACATATTATGTAGTGACACTTTAAAATTCATCTAGTTTGGTGCAGTACTCTTTTCTTGTCTTTTTTTTTTGCATTTTTCTGAGTCGCCATGTCTGGTCCTGAGGAGTGTAAAAGCCACAAGAAGGAAAAAGAATTACCATAGCCCCCCTTTTGTTGGTACTCCTGTGGGGGTCACATTGCCATTCAGGACTGGCATGATGACTGCTGGGCCTGCCTTGGTGCCAGCCATGACATGGAGGGGTGTGATGCCTCTTCTCCATGGACTACCACACCCTCGAGAAGTGCATATGGGTGTGGGGCCATGATCCACTCAACTTCAGCGGTAGGCACCACACTAGGGATGCCAAGGTTAGGTCTCTGGGCTCTTCTCCACTCACCACACTCACCTCATTGAGAAGACGGAGACCCGGGGGGTCTGGTGAATAGTCGGCTTCCTCCAGGGAGCCTGGCGAAGCACCGCACCAGCCCTTTGTCCCATCAGGACAGCAGATGCTCCCAGTAGTGAGGCCAAAGCTATGTGCTTAGTCTACACTGGTGGGTATCTCAGTGGTGGGGCCTGGTGCCACCTCAGCTTCTAGTACTAAGGCCAGTACCAATGAGCAGGGCAGTGCCAGCCATAAGATTAGGCCCCCTTCTGGCGTTACTTGCCAGAAAAGGGAAGGCTTCCAGAGACAAGTGTCTCACAGATCTGGAGGTTATTGTCATCTCTCCCCTGAGCAGTCAAATGACCCAGGGGAGGACGTTGTCACCGACGTTGGTCTGCAGATGGGATTGGTAAGGATGGAGGCTTTCCTGGTCCTGGTTCCAAGCCTGATTCTGGGCCAGCAGTCACCACTGGAGTTGTCCTTCAGACTGGCACTAAGGATGGTGGTGGGAGCCTCTCTGGCACTGTTCACAGTGTCAGTTCAAGTTCTGGCACCATTTTTGGTGCCAGGTCTGATTCCAGTGCAGTTCATGGTGCCAGATCTGGATCTTACTTTAGATGGGAACTGTGGTTTAGATTCCAGGCTTGGTCCAGGGGGCAGGGTCAGCACTAGTCAGGTGTTGAGGCAGGGCACTTGGCCTGCAGCACACTCCTTGTCCAGAGATGGTGGTTACTCTGGCATGGATCACAGTGCTAACCCTGGACCAAGCTTCTTGCTGGAACTGTCTGGCCAAGGCACTGGTGGAAACCGAGGCTGCCCCAAGGGAGGGGTGGAGGTAGAGGAGATACTAGGGGATGGGGGTGTTTTACAATGGGGTTGGGGTTTTGCAGGGAGGCAGAGGAGGAGGGGGTAATGTGGAGAAAGGGGAGGTGGGGCCAATAGGAACCCCGAGGACCAGTGGGGTGGGGAGGGTCCCTTGACCCTGGGGGGAACATGGTGATGAACCCAGGGCAGGGGGAAGACTTGCTAGTGGTCGAGGAGGAAGGGTCACTGAGGGACAAGAGGTGGGGGAAGGGGGGACCCTTGTCCCTGAAGGGGGCATAAGGGGATGGACTTGGGTACAGTAGAGGGCAGGGAGGTAGGAGAGGTAGTTGGGGCAGTGAGGAGAAAGATCAAGGGGCAGGGGGGCCTACGCTCCTGGGGGAAATAAGGGGATGGACCTACGTGCCATTGCAGAAATGGAAGTGACCGGGGAGACAGGTCAGAGAGGAATAGGTGCTGGAGAGGTGGTGACAGGACAGAAAGTGGCATGAGGGGAAGGGGACATTAAAAGAAATGAGGTGGGGGGCAATCAGGGTTGCAAGTAGGCCTAGGGAATAGGAGGTAGTAAGAGTGCTACTCTTGGAGGACTCCTTGATTAAGGGGATCAGGTGGGAGGGCCGGGGGGAGATTTAGACCTCTTGTGGTATCAAGACTAGGAAACCTGGCTTGACGGTGCACAAGGCCAAGTACCTGATCTTTGCTCTGGCGAGGGAGTGTGGTGGGACCCCTGGCATCTTAGTGCACCTGGAAACAAATGATATAGAGGGGAACAGTGAACTGGAGATTCAGGCTAGGTTCAGAGAGTTAGCCAGGGTCTTTCAGGACATGGGGTGCTCAGACTTCTTCTTGGAGATCCTACTGGTGCCTAGGGCCAGTGTGGAGAATAAGCAGAAAATAAGGGAGGTGAATGAATGGTTCAGGGAATGGTGCAACGGCAGAGAGTATGGGTGGGGGACTGTGGCTGAACATGAGAGGACAAGGAACTGTATGCTAGGAACAGGCTCCACCTTAGCTCAGAGGGGAAAGAGATCCTGAAACTTAAACTGGCAGGGTTCATCCATTCCATGTGGGTTTTAAAGTTGTGAAGGAGGGAGGGTGGGGGCTCCCTGGCAGACCAAGCCTGGAGGGACCAGGTCCTCTCCCACATGGTGGGAGGGGGCACAGATTAGGTACACTCAATAGTGCAGGAGGAGGACCTTGTACGCAGGGACCTGGGAGCCCTCAGGGCTGGGGAAGTGAGGTAGGCAGGCACATTGGAGGCTGGTCCTGATTAACGCCAGGAGTATGGGGAACAAGATGCCAGAGCTACAGGCGCTGTTGTTGGAGGGTGGGGTGGATGTGGCAGCTGTCACTGAGAACTGGGCCACTTCCAAACATGACTGGGACATAAACCTACCAGGATTCACCACGTGCAGAAGGGACAGGCGAAGGGAAGGGGAGGGGGGGTTAGCATTTATCATTAAGGGGGGGATTAGGGATAATCAAGGTTGAGGAGGCGGGTAATCAGGCGGAGGCCTTATGGGTCACCCTACAGGCACCAGGGGGAAAGCAGGTGAAGATGGGGGTGGTATATAGACCACCTGGGCAGGGGCAGGAACAGTAGGAGGGCCTGGTGGTGAACCTTAGGGACCAATGTGGGAGGGGGAAGGCAAGACAGTGGTACTGGGGGATCTGAATATGTGAGGAGCAGACCGGGGAACTATGAAGTCCTCATTGGGCAAGGAACAGTGCCTGTTGGACATCTTCCAGGGTGAATTTCTTGCCCAGCTGGTGACTGATCCAACGCGGGGGCGGGGGTCATGCCCTGGATGCGGTCCTGGCAGATGGTGAGCTTATCAGGGACCTAGTGGTTGGGGACCCACTGGCGGGAAGTGCTCATGCCATGGTCTGGTTTTCCATGGAGCTGGGGAGGGGGGGAGTAGATCACATAAAAACTTTGGTGGTAGATTTTAGAGGGGCAGACTTCGGGGGGGATGGAGAGGATCCTCAGGGGCCACTTGGATGAGTTCAGGCCAGGCATGGGCACTGAGGCCCGGTGGGAAGTTAGAAAAGAAGGGCTCCTGGAAGTCACTAAGGCCTGCATGAGGGAGAGGCACAAGTGGGGCAGAGCTAAGAAGCCAAGCTGGTGGACAAGGGAGGTCCAGGAGGCAGTGAGGGAGAAAAAGGCAGTTTATAGCCGATACAAACATTCTCAAGGGGATAGATCCAAGGGAGAGTATAATAGGACAGCCAAGAGGGTCACCAGGGTGCTGAGGTCAGCCAAGGCAGGGACAGACCTGAGATTGGCACAGGGGATTAGAAGGGGGGGAGGATTCTTTAGGTATATCAGGGAAAGAAGAAAAGGGAAGGGGCAAATTAGTAGACTTCGGTCTGGGAGTGGGTGGGTGGAGGAGGCAGGGGAGCAGGTGGAGGTACTAAATTATTTTTTTGCCTCAGTATTCACCAGGGAGGATGAGGGGGTGGCACTGCAAGGGGAGGGGAACAAGCAGATGTAGTAGGGGCAGTGGATGAGGAAATCCTCATTGAGAAGGTGTGGGAAGCACCTCAAGGCCCTAAGAGCAGACAAGGCACCAGGCCCAGAAGGAAGCCATCCCAGGGTGCTTAAGGAGCCAGCTGATACCTTGGCTGCACCTCTGGCGAGCCTCTTTAACTCCTCCCTTCAGATGGGGAAGGTGCTTCAAAACTGGAGGATGGCCCATGTTGTGCCTATCCACAAGGGAGGCTTGAGAGAGGAGCTGGGTAATTACAGGCCGGTAATTCTGACATCGGTAGTGGGGAAAATGATGGAGGTCATCTTGAAAGAGAGGCTGGAGGGGTTTCTGAAGGTACAGGATCACCAAATGATCGCCAGCATGGTTTTGTTGGGGGCAGATTGTGTCAGACCAACCTGGTAGAGTTCTGTGAGGGGGTGACGAGAGAGCTGGATCAAGGCAGGCCAGTGGATGTCCTCTTTCTAGACTTCAGCAGGGCATTTGACTCAGTGCCGCATCCCGGGTTGCTAGTGAAGCTGGGGGATATGGGGGTTGGGGGGCAGTTGATATAGTGGATAGCAAACTGGCTAGCGGGGAGTGACAAAAGGTGATGGTGGGGGCGGAGGTCTCATCTCCCAGGAGAGTCATTAGCGGGGTCCCATAGGGCTCGATGCTGGGCCCGCACTCCTATTTAATGTCTATATCTCAGACATCAGAAGAGGTATCAGGAGTGGGGTGAGCTTATTTACCAATGGCTAGAAACTGTGGTCAGTGGTGGAGGAGGAGGAGGAGGGGAAGTTGGCTCCCCAGGAGAACCTGGAAACCCTGGAGAGGTGGCCCTGCACATGGAAACTAAAGTTTAACACTGGGCAATGCAGAGTGCTCCACCTGGGGGCCAAAACCCCGGCGCATATGTACACCTTTGGGGACACTACAAGTTTCTAGGGGGAAAAGGACCTCGGGTGGTGGTGGATGCCAAAATGAACAACTCAGAGCAGTGTAGAAGGGCTGCAGCCCAAGCTAATAAAATGCTGGGGTGCATTGCCAGGGGGGTAACCTCAAGGAGCCGAGAGGTGCTCCTTCTGCTGTATAATTTCCTGGTTAGGCCGCACGTTAAATACTGCGTGCAGTTTTGGCATCCTTACTTAAAAAGGGATATTGCTTTTCTGGAGAGGGTCCAGAGGAGGGTGACCAGGATGATACAGGGTCTGGGGGAAAGGTCCTATGAGGAGCAGCTAGAGGAGCGCAACCTGTGCTCGCTGGAGGAGAGGAGGAACAGAGAAGCTATGATAGAGATCTGCAGGTAGCTCAAGGGAATAAATAGAGTCAACCTTGAGGGGGTGCTGCAGCTGAGGGAGTTAGGGGCCACCAGGGGGCACTCGATGAGGCTGGTCGGTGAGAGGCTAAGGGGGGGGCAAGGAGGCACTACTTCACAGAGAGGGTTGTGGAGCCCTGGAATGCACTGCCTGTGGAACTGGTGGCTGTTGGAACTGTGGGGGGTTCAAAAGAGGCTGGGATATGTACAGGGGGAGGGTGCAGCCCACAGCCTCACCAGGGGGAGGGGGTGGGACCTTGTGAGGGAGGGCCTAAAACAGTGCCATGAGAGGGCACTGATCCACAAGCAGACTCGATAGACTGTTGAGCCTAATCTGCCCTCCTCTGGACCCTCTCTGGAAGAGTAATATCCCTTTTTAGGTAAGGACGCATGGTACAGTCATAAGGCAATTCTTGTAGGGGCACCACAAAATTTACCTTGTGCACACTAATGGAGTCAGGGGCAAGGAAGAGGCTGCAAGTCTCAAATTGCTTTAACAAACATCCAGTGAACTCACTGCACTCTAGTTGAAAAGAAGGACAGACTCTGTTTGCCAAATTCTATTCCAAACTTTAATTCGGTAGAAAAGTCTTGACAGGTTCTCCTTTCAAATCTAACATGAAGTAACTCTCTAAACCAGGGGTTCTCAAATGGTGAGGCCAGCCTCCCTGGGGAGGCCCCAACTTGTTCCAAGGGAGGCTCAAGCAAGTCTTAAAAAATATTATATATCACTTTTGAACTTTATAGATTTTGTGTGAAGGGATAAGGCAAACTGAAAGAGGATAATAGTAGGTGAATTTATGTATTTATTCACAAGTCTGTGACCGGGAAAGGTACTGTACACTGAGCCATGGCTTATATCAGGTGTACCCAAGGAAGGGTAGTGAGAGAATACAGTTCAGAATGTAACTGCAAAACACTCAAGCAATACAAAATGAATAAAAGTGCAAATAAATTAACAATAAACTAACAATGTTAGGAACAATTTATTAATTAGGCTGGCAGCAGAACTGTCCACATACAAGAGTTAACCATACAGGTAATAGGAATAAGAGCAGGTGGGAGCAAAATGATCCCTAAGAAGTTGCTTAAGAGCAGGGGAGAGGCAGAGGTCATCAGGAAGGTTATTCCAGTTAGTGAACAAATGGAAAGCAATCTGATCCATGGAGGTATGGCAGTAAAGGGTAACAATGGTTTGAGAGTCAAAATATTGGAGCAAGTAGGTTGTCCTGATAGGAGGGGGGTTACAATAAGCTTAACATGAGAGCCAGGTATGCAAAGAGGTTTCAATTTATTCCTGATGTACCTGTGAAAAGTAGGCTATTTTTCTATGGGGAGGCCCAAAAATATTTCAGTATTTTGGGGGAGGCTCAAGATCTTTTCCATGGCTTAGGGGAGGCTCACTATGACAAAGTTTGAGAACTGTTGCTCTAAACCAATGTACCCAGCACTTCAACCAAGGCGTGGTCTTCCTCAGGGGTGGAGTTTGAGTTAATTATTCCTCCCTTAAATAACCAATTTTACTTCCATAGGGTTCCCCCTACTGGATCAGTTATTTATTAACATTTGTAAATTAAGTGGCTCTGGAGGGATTAGAATCTCTGACCTGTTATACTTAACTAAATAGAAAATATATATCAAATGTAATACTTTATCAAAAACACTATCAATTCACAGCAATATGAGCAAGGTAACATAACTAAATCTTATTTAATTCTCCAAAGTAGATTTTAAGAATTATAGACATTTCATATCCAAATGAATGTTTAGGCACTTTTCTAGTTTTACTTCTTTTAACCTTTGCTCAAACATATCATTCCATATTTGTTTTGGCATATGGAATTTCAATCTGCATCTGATACACAAATTGCCAGTTCATTGCTATAATTTTAATGGTTGCTGGGAAACATTTATTTATTCTTACTTTTATTTATGGTAATTCCCAACATTTATCCTTTATAGGGGGTCAATTAATTAACTACAAACATATTGAAGCATAATGCCTCTTTTTTGCACATTATAACACATACATTTTCTTTTTTGTTATTTATGTGTTTTTCATTTTTCGTTGTTTTTCATTTTATGCCAATGCCAGATGTATGTGTCTTTAATTTCACCCTTGGTATTTCAAAGTTGATTCCTGAGGGATCCATTTTCTCAGTCACTGGATAATCATAGCCAACTAAGAAGAAAAGAAAAGATAAAACATTTAAAATAAAACTATAAACAAGGTGGCGCCATCAGTTACTCACTTTATATTTTCATTTCTAATTTTGCTTTTTCCAAAAGGGTTTCAGATCCCATTCAGTGTTTAATCCTTTGGGAATCAAACTATTCAAGGTATAGATCCAAAAACTCTCCTGTTGGAGAAGTTTATTTAATCGATCCCCACCTCTTGGATTGTTGGGTATTTGCTCCAATGCCATAAATGTTATGCCATCCACACTCTGGTTGTGCTTTTCAATAAAATGTCTTGCTAGGGGTTTATTTATCAGACCAGTTTTTATATTTCCTGCACTCCTTGTTTAAGCAGTCTGATAGTATGCCCTACATACAACAGGTGGCATGGGCATGAGAGTTTTTGAATCTATATCTTGAATAGTTTGAGGGCTGCGAGAATGCTCAGGGGACTTTGCGCATGGGGAAGCCTGGCAAACTTGCTTGTCTGAGAAAGACCAACATCAGTGGACCTTTCCAGATCGTGCCCTTGGGGGGAATCCCTGGCTGGGGAGAACAGAGACATATATACTAACATACTAAACATAGAAACATGGACTTTGACAGCAGATAAGGACCGCTTGGCCCAACTAGTCTGCCCATTTCCGTACCTTTTGGATAAGCTGCAGATCCTAGTTAACCAATAGCCTACTTCCTCCTACCCACCACTAGAATTGCTTTATGTCTGCCCCATGCATTCTTGGATTCCCCACTGTTTTTGACCCCACTACCCCCACTGGAAGGCCGTTCCATCTGTCCACCACCCTCTCTGTGAAAAAATACTTCCTCACATTGCTCCTGAGCCATTCCCCCTTTATCTTCAAATTGTGACCCCTTGTTCTTGCACGTCTCTTTTTCTGAAAGATGCTACCCTCTTGGACTTTGTTGATTCCCTTGAGGTACTTGAATGTTTCTATCCTGTCCCCCCTCTCTCTCCTTTCCTCGAGGGTATGCATATTAAGCTCCTTCAGTCTCTCTTCATATGGCTTCTGGTACAGACCCTGCACCACTTTAGTTGCCCTCCTCTAGACTGCCTCCATCCTGTCTATGTCCTTAAGAAGATGAGGTCTCCAGAACTGCATGCAGTACTCCAGATGGGGTCTCACCAACTGTCTGTACAGAGGGATAACAGTTTCCTGTTTTCTACTGGTGATGCCTCTCCCTATGCATTCCGGTATCCCCCCCAGCCCTCCTTACTGCCTTCTCACATTGCTTACCTACCTTTAGGTCATCTGATATGACTACCCCCAGGTCCCATTCCATTTCTGTTGTTGTTAGTATCCCCCCCAATTATGTACTCTTCCCCTGGGTTTTTGTTTCTCAGGTGGATTACTTTACACTTCGCATTGAATCTAAGCTGCCATACTTTTGACCATTCCTCTAGCCTTGCAAAGTCCCTTCTCATCCTTTCCCCTGGCTTTGCTGGGATGCATAGCCAGAGGAACCATCTCTAGGAGGGAGGAAGTCATTTTGCACCTGTACAGGTCCCTGGTGAGGCCGCACTTGGAGTACTGTGTGCAGTTTTGGTGCCCCTATAAAGGACATCAGGTTACTGGAGGAAGTCCAACATAGGGCAACGAAAATGATCCTGGGGATGGGGGACATGGCATATGAGGAGAGATTGAGGGAGCCCAACATATACATCCTAGAAAATAGAAGGGAGAGAGGGGATATGATTGAGACCTTCAAGTATCTAAAGGGCATAAACAAACTTAATTCAGAGGGCTTGTTTAAGTTAAAAGGAGGGAGGGACACCAGGGGTCACAGTCTGAAGTTAGAGGGAGGAAGGTTCAAGAGAAAGATGAGGAGGCACTATTTCACAGAGAGGGTGGTGGCTGGCTGGAATGCGCTGCCAGAAGAAATGATAGCATTGCAGACAGTGAGCAGCTTCAGGAGAGGGTGGGATGGGGTGAAAGGGAGGGTGGGGGAGGTGAAGTCGGAAGTGGGTGGGTAATATGTTGGAACGGGGCGCAAGGGGAGGCATCTGCAGTCTAATAGATGGTGTACTGTGCACTCGAGCAGACTAGATAGACAGAATGGCTTGTATCTGCTGCCAATTTTGTATGTTTGTAAGTGTGACCCCACCAGTGATCTATACAATGGAATCACAGCTTGTATTTACAAGCGTATAAAAAGCCGTGAAGCTGAAGTAATTGTTCCTTTATTTTCCAGCTTTGTACGCTCATAGATTATTGCTCTGCCATCTGTGGAACAACATCTGCGGGCACTAAAACTACAGTGGAACAAGTACAAAGAAGACTGACCAAAAATATTCATAATATGAGCAATTATTCATATGAGGACAGACTAAACATGTTGAGCCTTTACTCTCCTGAGTATAGGCCTTAAGGGGTGACCTTTGCCAAATTTATAAGGCATCTAGAGATCCTGCCCTGCTTGAAACTTTATGCCTACAGTTTACTAATAATAGCAAGAACACTAGGTCACATAATTTAAAACTTCTAACCAATATTAATAACACAACTAAAATAAATAACTGTATAACTCAAGAGAGTCCCAATATTATGGAACTCATTGCCAGTTACTGTTGTCACCAGCTCAGATATAGACCAGTTTAAATATAATTTGGACCAATATATGGGAAATAAAAACTATTCTTTCCCTGCCATTGGGTTAGTGGCAGCGAGTTCATAAATGGGTCTCCACCCTTGAACTTGTATAATCCTATGAACCTATGAATGACAGGATAGCCTCCTCTCTTCTAGAGGGCTATGCACCCCAGCATTTGATTGGCCCTTGCTGCCACACTCTGGCACTGTGCCAATACCTTCATGCTCCCTGTGACTAATATCCCTAGGTCTTTCTCTTCCTCAGAAACAGAAATAGATACCTGCACTCCCCCCAGTCAATAACTGATCCTGGGATTTCTGGCTCTGAGGTACATGATCTTGCACTTCTTAGTGTTAAACCCTAACTGCCATACAGCCGACCAGTGCTCGAGTTTTGCTAGATCTTCCCTGAGTTCTTGCTTCCCATCCTCACTATTTGCTATTGCACACTGTTGCACATATCTTTATGTCATTGGCAAATAAGCTGATCTTCCTCTTGATCCCTTCTGCTATGTCACTGATAAAGATGTTGAATAAAGCATGGCCTAGCACCGAGCCCTGTGGTACCCCACTGGTTACAGGTCTTGGTTTGGAGGTCTCCCCCCATACAATATCCTCTGCTGTCTGTTCTGCACCCAGCTACTAACCCACCCCACTAGTTTCTCCCCAGCCCCCAGGTTCCGCAGCTTGCCCGGCAACCTTCCATGAGGCATTGAGTCGAAGGCCTTAAGTTAAGCTTCTAACTCCAGGAAATCTTACTGCATTCTGACTTCTGCAGTATGGTCTCACCATAAGGCTGCCCCAGAGCTGAAATGGTTAATAGAACCTATGTTAATCATGGAATGTTAGGCTCGAGTTTGGTTTTCAGACCACTGTCCCTGGTAAACATTCTACAGCTTAGATTCTTCTGGAGCATGCATAATAACAAGCTATCTAAACTATGCTAATAATTAAATAAACACCCAGCACCAACTATTCCCCCTTTATTTTAAAATGTGGCAAAACTAAGCTTTAAGTCACTATGCCCAAAAAGAAACACCTACAGGTTTCAAGCAGCATGAACAGCTGTGTTGCATTGCCCATAGGTTCTAGCAGGGGAGGTAGGGTGGGAGCTCAGAATACAGTAAGATTCCCATGGAAGAAACAAGATCACTATGGTAAGTAGTTTTCTTCTATCCTCAGGAAATCTTATTGTATTCTGACTTCTGCAGACTACCCAAGCAGAACCTTTGGAGGAGGGTAGAGAACCTATTTAAGGAACCAGGCACTGCAGTACTGCTGTGCCAAACCTGACATCACTTCTGGCCTTGGTATCCAGGCTGTAGTGTTTGGTAAAGGTGTGAACTGTTTTCCAGGTAGCTGCTTTGCAGAGTTCCAACAAAGGGATATCTCTTGCAGCAGCTATAGAAGCAGCTGTACCCCTTGTAGAGTGGGCCCTGAGGTCCACAGGAGGCTATCTACCCACTTTGCTGTAGCAAAACTGGATACAGACAACAATCCAGTGGGCAATCCTCTTTGAGGTGGGTTTGCCCTTCTCCACTTCTCCATAGATCAGGAAGAGCTGCATTCTATCCTGCCCGTGTCCCTTCATGTGATACAAGTAGTAGCTTATAGACTGTGCAGTCTTCACTCCCCTGAGGTGGAATGATCAGTGAAGAAGACTGGCAAAGTCATGGACTGATTAAGGTTTGATACCAACTTAGGGAGGAATTTCCTATTGGTCCTTAGAACCACCTTGTCCCTGTGGACTGCTATGTAGTCTGATTCTGTGGACAAGGCCTGGAGCTCACTGATCCTCCTGCCTGAGGTGATGGCTACCAGGAGCACTGTTTTCCATGTTACATACTTAAGCTGTGCTGAAGACATGGGTTCGAATGGTGGCTGCATTAGCTGGCCAATGCATATGTTAAGGTCCCATGCAGGAGTGGGTTCCCTATGAGGGGAATGCAAGTGCAGTAGGCCCTTGAAAAACTTCCTGAATATCTGGTTGGCAGCCAGGGATGCCCCTTTTCCAGCAGCAAGGTATGCAGAGACAGCTGCTAAGTGCACCATAAAGGTAGAAGGCCTAAGGCCTAGGGAATGCAAATGTGCCATATAGTCCAAAACTACTGACAAGTCAGCTTGGCAGTGATCTGTCTGTCTGTATCCACACCAAACAGAAAACCTCTTCTATTTAGACAAGTAAGTCTTTCTTGTGGAAGGTTTTCTAGATACCCTGAGGACCTCTAGCACCCCCTCTGAGAGATGTAGGTCAGCATATTCTAAGTCCTCAAGACCTAAGCTCTGAGTCTGAGGGACTGGAGATTGGGGTACAGAACCTTGCCCTGAGAGGAGGTCAGTAGGTTATGCCTCTTGGGCAGGGGGATTGGTTTGGATATTGACAGGGTCAGTAGCAGTGAGTGCCAAGGCTTCCTGGCCCAGTCTAGAGCAATAAGGATCATTGTTGCTGGTTGAACCCCGAGCTTGTTCAGTACTCTGAGCAGCAGGGGAAATGGGGGAAAGGCATACATAAACTTCCCTGTCCAGTCCATCAGAAGTGCACCCATAGGCACTGTGCCCTGCACAGGGGGCCTGCAGCAGAACAGTGGAAGTTAGTGATTGTCTGGGGCTGCAAAGAGGTTCACCTCTGGGCTTCCCCTCCTTCTGAACACTAGCTGCAGAATCTGCTTGTTTATTGATCACTCATGGTGATTCTGGTTGATCCTGCTGAGGGTATCTGCCAGGATAACTAGCCAACACTGAGAACCTATTCATTTTTTTTTTTTAATTCTATTTATGCACTGGCTCTGTGGAACTCTCTTGGGCATCGTACACTGCCCCCAACTCTACCTCTGTGCCTCAGAGGCCTCCTGCTTCCTGGCTCCAGCCCGGCTATCCCCAGTTCCTAAGCCCCAGTAAAGCCGCCCTATCCGCCCAGGGCACTCTATCTGAAATTCGGGCCAGGCTAGGCTCGGCCCAGGAGAAGAGTGCCACCGGCGTGGAGTGGTCGGGTGGATGTAGATGCTACGCCTATCCACGAGCTGGGATTTTCTATTTAGTTGCTTCACCTGTCCCTCTCCTCCCTGTAGTTCAGATGTGCAATGATGTCCTCGTCCGCGCAACTCCGCTCCTCTCTGTGCCCAAATATGCGCATCCGCCCAGGTCCTCCACCGGGTGATGCTGTTGCACGGGCAGTCTCTGGATCCTCCTCAGAGAGAGGCATTCTACAGTCGCTCAGTCGTCTCTCTCCCCTGCTGACCCCCGACGATCCGGACTCGTTCCTGAACCTGGGCCGCCAGCATGGTGCGAGGTGTGGCATCCAGCGCCTCAAACCTCAGTGCCACCTGGCCAGCTGAGAACCTATTCTTAGTCCCCATCTTCCTGCCTGAGCCTCCTCCCATTGCCTTGTCCTGCCTCTACCTTCCCATGTCCTGTCCCTCCCCCCTTTCCCTGTTCCCTGCCATCTGCCACATTCCCAACCCAGAACACCCTGGTCCTTGAGGATTTGATGCTCCTGGACCCTTTTTCTCCCCTCCCCATTCTGACCTGTGTCTGCCTGGTGTAGTATTTGTAGGATCCCTCCTTGGCTGCTTAGGTCCCCAACACCCACCCCACTCATTTCTGCTTTCCATTCCCAGCTCCCATGCTAGCCTTCCTATTTCCTGCCTAAGTTGGCCAATCTGACTACACACTGGACACCCCCCCTACCCTCCACAAAGTCCCCAGGAATATGGCTGCCTCAGACCCATTGCAGCTCACCACCCTCCCAGCCTCCCCTAGTGTACTACTCCTGTCATTCCGACCCCTCCACTCTCCCCACCCCCCGTGCATCTGTCTGCCCCAGTTTCCTGGTCTCCACATCCTCCCTGTACCCCCTAATTTTATTTTTGTCCCCAAAGCTCCCTCTTACTTTGGGCCCTGCCCAGCATGGACTGCGGCCTGCAGTCCTCCCTGCGGACACCCTGCAGATGCCACTTAGTGAGGCACCGCATTCCTGCTTCGTGGCACTCATACTTCCAGGTCGCTCATGTGAGGGGTCACTTGGCCCCCTGGGAATTATATATCAGTTGCAGCCTCCCTACTGGCTGCCACAGTCACATGACCCCATTTGGCTTGTAGGCCCTACCTCAGCCTCCCTCACTCAGCGTCCTCCCTCCACCCTGTCCCACTCAATCTGCCCCCAAATCAGCCACAGCACTTTTATTTTAATCCATTTCTCAATTCCTTACCCACTGTGCGATGTAATGTGTAGCAGCTTTCCCCCAGAAAACAAGACACAAGTTCACCACCTCCCGTGTACAGACCCAGTCCTCCTCTGAGTGTCTGCTCCTGACTGCTTGTTGAACTACTAAAATGCCACATTAAATCCCCCAACTGCAACCTCCCTACTGACTGCCACAGTCACTTGACCCTATTTGGCTTGTAGGCCCACCTCCCTCACACAGCGTCCTCCCTCCACCCCCTCCCTCTCAATATGCCCTCAAATCAGCCACAGCACTTTTACACCTCTGTCATCCCTCCAGGGCCTTGGCCATTTACAGAGGCATGCAGGAATGTGTGGCTCCATCCCTTTGCCCCTCTCCAAGCCCTAGGGATGTCTAGCACATATACTGCAGTCCTGTGGGGTCTCCAAGTATTATCCCTATCCCACCTTTGCATGACTGCTTCCCTGACACTAGCAGTGTGGAGATCAATGCTTGAGATAGGACAGTTTTTGTGGTGGCATGCTCCATGATGTGCATTTCTGCACATCAGGTACACCAGGCAGCTTATTCAAGTGCTTGTGGGTGATGCTGAGTCTGGCAAGGCCCTAAGCAAGGTTGGTGGGAACAGCAGTTTGTATTTGGTACATGGAATGGCTTTGCCTTTCCCAGTTGGCACCCCTGGCCTGGCATAGGGTGCTTAACTTACATTTCCAAAGGACTTACGTTTTCTCCCAAAGGATCAGATGTAAGTTGTCGGGGTGCCGTCCTGCTCCTAGGCCACCGTAGGCTCTGCCTGCCCCCTGCTGGACCTGTGAGGAGTTCCTGGCCTTCACTGGTTATCATCAGTCAGAGGGCTGAGGGATAGTCTTTCCCACTTTACAGCTCTTGTCTCCATTGATTCTATCGGGTGGGACAGCCCTTTATAGTCAAATGCATTCTGCCTCATGGGTAGCTCCCCTACTCCAAAATTCTTAAAGTTAACACTTCCTATGGCTAAGACCCACCAGTCTTGAATGGTGAAGATGTGCAAGAAGATCAAGAATTACGGTGAGTACGTAATTGTCATTTTTTCTCCTGGCAAACAGAACTGAGGAAGGGAAGGGGCCAGTGTTGGTTACTGACCAAAACACAAGTGGGACTTCATTACATCTGTCTCATGGGTGGCACTGGCACCAATGTTGGTCCCCATGGCTGCAAAAGTCTTTGCTCCCACTGGGTACTGTGCCTCCAGCTTAGACCTATAAGTGTGAATGAATGGTGAAGATATTCTGGAAGATCAACAGTTACAGTGAACATGCAATTTTCACTTCCACACCTTCAAAAACATGAAAAAAGCACTTAAATCTGAGACTGTAGCATTGGATGAAACCAAGAAGCTTAATTTTGAATATTGAAATTTTCTAAGCTTACTGACTTTATTGGTACCAGTTGTCCATTGTGCTCTAGGGCATGCTACTCTAGCATCCTCTGCTCGGTGGCAGTCACAATACAGAGCGTAATCACACTGCTGGGCTGACATCGCTCCTGCTGAGCAGGAAGAGGGAAGTCTTTGGGACACTCAGTCGTCACCCCAGCCAGACCAAAAAACCCGAGTCCACCCCCAAATTCGGATCGCTAGTACTGCAAGCAGTAGCTCTACTGCTGCACCAGTGAGCGAGTGTTGCAGCCAGAGGTTGCTTTGTGTTACAAACCTGGAGATACTGAAAAAGCAGGGAGTATTACATTTTCAGAATCAGTTGATGGAATTCTGCTTCAAACAACATGAAGTTTTGCTGTATTCTGACAACATGCAGTATGACTGACCGGTTCAGCTGCCCTGGAAAGTTAAGAGTTAAACCCAATGCAAATGCATAGAACGTTGAGCTTGAGCTCAGTTTTCAAACTACTGTCCTCGGTACATTCTACGTAACTAACCAGGTTCTTTACTCTGCTCGCCTGTGAAGACGCCTCAGAGACTGCTCCTCAACTTCTTCAGTTGAATTTCAAATTTCAATAGTTTTCAAACTACTGTTTATTTTCTTTTAGTTTTCAAACCTCTGTCCTTCGGTTACAGATTAGACTAGTCTAAGTTTACTTCATTTTTGCTAAGTTTCTGAACAGTTCCTTGTGACCGGGATGAAACTGAAAGTCTTCTTTTCATTTCTTGAGGAAAAGTTTTATTTTAGTGTTCACTGTTGGTATTCGGGGATCAGGTTCAAAGTTTTCGACTAAAAATTGAGACTTTCTCGGTTTTTAATGTAGGTGCTGAATTGTCTGCTGCCTAAAATTGTGTTTCTCTTTTTTACTTGGCCTAACTAAAGCCACCAGGGGTAAATGCAATTATTTAAATTCTCCTTACTGGCCTGACTAAGCCACTTCGGATAAAAGGTATTTAATTGGCTTTTCTTAACTGGGCCTAACTAAGCCACTTGATTAAACTCTAAATTTTATGAAGGTTATGTCACTGAAACCCAGGAGAGAAAATGGTCCCACTGGGTTCCAAGGCTGCACTGAGTGCAGCGAGCAATTTGCTAAGGCTGTCCCACACTTAGTGTGTCTTTACTGCCTAGGGTTTGATCAACTGCAGACAGACTGAAATTTATAAAAATATTCCTCAGTCTGCCCTCAACAGATGTTTGGGTAAACTGAGGGATAGATTGGCAGAAAAATCTTCTGAGGAGGTCCAGTCCGGTCTAAAGACAAACCAGTTGACCCAGAGACCGAGCCATCGGACCAGGGTGAAACCTCGCTAGAAAAAAGGCCAGCAGATTCAGCCCCAATACAATCCCTGCAAAGAAGACTAGGAAAAGCAGTTTGGAACTGCGTAGGCAGGCAGTTATGGCTCCAGCCACTGAGGAAATTGCAAAGGCTATCTGTATTGTTCAGTTGTTGTAGCCCGGTTGGGGTGAACTGGCTCAGCGACCGATAACCTATACCTTGGTTCAGGCACCTGGTGGTTTGGTTCCTTCAGGCTGTCTGGACCTAGAGGAGTTCTATGGGTCAGAGTATTAGGATTATGAAGAGGATGAGCTGGGTGAACCGGTTGAGCCTGAGGTTTTCCCTGAACATCCACAGTATGAGTCTCCCCCTCACCTTGCTAAAGATTCTACCTCCCACTTTACATGTATGAGGCAGGTAGGAGAGACATTACAGTTGTCTGTGCAGGAGACCAGAGAGGAGGAGGAGGAGGAGGAGGAGAAGGAAGATGACTCAAGGAGATGATGGATCTCTCTATCTCTCAGGGGCTTTATGATTCCCATTCATAAGTTTCTCAAGAAACAGACCTCGAGAATCCTTCAGACCCCAAGTTCTGTCCCACCAGTGGACAAGAAACTGGATAGGAAATATGTGTTGACTGGCAATGGCACTGAATTCCTAAGTAGCCACTGCAGTCATGTGGGGGTAGTACAAGCAGCAGCTTGTGAGAAAGCTGGCACCCTTCTTGCGTCTCACCTTCCTGATAAGGATTCAAAGAAAATTGATTCCTTAGCAAGGAATGGGTATTTGACTGCCTCCCTGGGTATCAGGCAGGCATCTCACATGGCCTACGTGTCTAGATACCAGAAGTCCCTCTGGGAATCAGTGGGACAGTTGGCTAAGAATGCTCCTCTTGAATGTGCAGCAGATTTACAGCAGCTTGTCAGTAAGGGGATTTAGTCATCCAGACATCAGTTTCACATGGCAATGATGCAATCTCCCATTCAATGGCTTCGGCAATTTTCCTCAGGAGGTTTTCATGGCTTAGATGTACAAATCTCTCCCAAGACACTCAGAACAATGCCATTAAATTTACCCTGGCACAAAATTCCTTGTTTGGGGAACAAACAGAAGCACATATGAACAAGATGAATGAGTACAGGGTAGCCTACAAGAATGCGGCTGCCAAAGAAGAAGCTGCCACCCCTCAAAAGCAGCCGACTAGGGGAGGCAGAGGTAGGGCTTACCCCAGGCCTTTTTATCAGACTCAGGCCTTCCCATTCTACCAACAGCCTAGGGGTTACTTTAGAGACAGAGATAGAAGAGGCACTGGCCGTGCTGGTTCCACCTCTCGGTCCTCTACACCCTTTAAATAGACACCCTGAGGTATCTGTCTGGGCCGCCTCCTCACTACCAGTAGGGGGCAGGCTGGCCTATTACCTTCAGGCCTGGAAGTTCATCACTTCAGACAAATGGGTCATGCTCTCGGTTTGTTTCCAAAAACAGGAGCAAGAATGTTCAAACTTGTTACCACCTCAGAAACAGCCCTGTTGGAGGCAGAGGTTTCCACTCTACTTCAAGTCAAGACAGTGGAGCCTGTTCCTTCTCAGCACAAAGGAAAAGAGTTATACTCAAGGTACTTCTTAACCCTGAGGAAAAATGGGGAATGGCAGCCCATACTAGATCTCAGATACCTCAACAAGCACCTAACAGAGCCAAAGTTCAAGATGGTCACTCTGGTTATCATTTTATCTACTTTCAGACAAGGGATTGGCTAGCATCCCTAGATCTAAAGGATGCTTATTTTCACATTCCCATCCAGTAATCTCACAGAAAATACCTCAGATTCAGACTACCTTCAGGTCATTACCAGTACAAGGTCATGCTCTTTGGACTGACCTCTGCTCCAAGGGCCTTCACAAGGTGTATGGTAGTGGTAGTGGCACTTCTGAGAAGGCAAGGAGTCACTGTTTATCCCTACCTGGATGACTGGTTGGTAGTGGGTCACTCCCCCAACAGGTAGAGGACTCCTTGACCCTCACACAGGATACCCTCAAATCCTTGGGGTTCCTGGTAAATCTCAAGAAATCATTTCTGAAACCTGTCCAGATCCTAGATTTCATACGGGCAGGGCTGGACATGATTCAGGCAAAGACCATCCTGTCTCTGGGAAGGGCATACACCCTGGTTCAGTTGTCAGGGTCCTTCTGTCTTCAGGTTCCTCACCCAGCAATATACTTCCTACAGCTCCTGGGCCACATGGCTGCTACCACAGCAGTAGTCCCAGGGGCCAGATTTCAGATGCGGGACATCCAATTCCACTGAGGTCCTTTTGGTCCCAGAAGAGGGATTCTCTGTCCAAACTAATACCAGTAACCATTACTTTGCTGCAAGCACTACAGTGGTGGCAGGACTGGGGCAACCTCAGGACAGGAGTCCTCTTTCTGCAACAAGCTCATTCAGTTGTGCTGATCACTGATGCCTCTCTATTAGGGTGGGGAGCTCTCCTAGGGGAACGCACTGCTCATGGAACATGATTCCAGCAGGAGTCTCTCCTGCACATGAATCTGCTGGAGCTCAGAGCAGTGTTCCTAGCACTTTGGTCCTTCACCAAGATGTTACAGGGCAAGCTGGTGCAGGTCAGAACAGACAACACCACCACCATGTACTACATCAGCAAACAGGGAGGAACAAGGTCTTCGGTGCTGTCCACAGATGCCATGAAGATCTAGAGTCTGGCTTACTCCCTAAACATCTCCTTATCAGCAGTCCACCTGCCAGGGAAGGACAGTGTCCTGGTAGATGCTTTCAGCAGGATCAACCAGGGTCATCACGAATGGACCCTGAACAGACAAATCCTGTTGATGGTCTTCAGAAGATGAGGCACTCCAGATATAGATCTCTTTGCAGCCCCAGGCAATTTATCAGCTTCCCCAGTTCTGTTGCAGGTCCCCAGCACCGGGCTCAGTGCCTCTGGATACACCGCTTCTGGACTGGTCAGGCAGATTTCTGTATGCCTTTCCACCATTCCCTCTGATACTCCCTGTACAATTAGAGATAAGAAATTTGTTGAAGAAGTTCAAAGAAAAATGACGAAAATAATTATAGGTACATCGAATAAGACCTATGGGGAAAGACTACTAGAATTAGATTTACACTCTATGAACTATCGTCAACTTAGAGGAGACCTTTGCTTAACATATAAAGCTATTAAAGATCCTGTTCTCCTTGAAACAATTGGTCTAGAAACAAATATAAACAATACTCAGACTAGATCTCATAATTTTAAATTAAGAGGGGTCCACTGTAAAACCAAAAAGAGAAGTCACTGGTATACACAACGTATAGTTAACAAATGGAATATGCTCACAAGATTAATTATAGAAAGCAATACAATAGATACATTTAAATATCAGTTAGACCAATATATGGGTAATGCAAAATTTGAGTATGTATAAAAATGATTTCAACTTCAGGTGGCGAGCTCACATAAAGGTAATACCTCCTGAGCTTGTAACACACTATGATACTATGATATGATACCCAGAGTTCTAATCAAACTCAGGGCCCAGCCAGCCACTATGATTCTGATTGCTCTGGATTGGGCCAGACAGCCATGGTACAATATGCTGTTGCCCCTGTCAGTGGCCAATCCAATTTGCCTCCCCAGGAGGCACAACCTGCTGACATTCTCCCAAGGGAGGATTCTGTACACCAGTCTCGAGTCCCTCTGGCTCAAGGGTTGGTTCTTGAAGACTTAGAGTATGCAGGCCCACATCTCTCAGAAGGAGTCCTGGACATCCTTAGGGTTTCTATGGAGCCTTCCACCAGGAAATTCCAAATGGAAGAGATTCTCCATATGGTGTCCCAGAAGGACATGGACCCACAGGAGGTCAACCTGGCAGTCCTGTTGGATTACCTGGTTCACCTTCAATCCCTGTGCCTGAAGCCCTCCACCATGTAGGTGCACTTGGCAGCTGTTTCTGCCTATTTGTGAGCTGGAAGGGCCCTTTCTTAGCTGCCCATCGTATTTTTAAGAAGTTCTTCAGGTTGTTCCATCTTCACCCTTCTCACAGGGAGCCTGCCTCTTCTTGGAACCTTAACATCTGCATAGCTCAGCTTATGCAGCCCACTTTTGAACCCATGCCCTCAGCAGAACTCAAATTCCTGACATGGAAGATTGTGTTTTTGGTGGCCATCACCTCTGCCAATAGGATCAGTGAGCTTCAGGCCCTGTCAGTAGAACCCAATTACATTGACCCTCACAGGGACAAGATTGTTCTACGATCTAATAGGAAGTTCCTCCCCAAAGTAGTCTTGTACTTCCATTTGAATCAGTCCATAACATTGCCTGTCTTTTTCACTGATCATTCCAGTCCAGGTGAATGCAGGCTGCATAGCCTTGATGTAAAAAGGTCCATCAGCTATTATATGGAGGGAACAAAAGACTATAGGAAGGACTGTACTCAGTTATTCCTTACCTGTGGTGAGGTGGGTAAAGGCAAGCCAGCCACAAAGAGGACCATTTCCAGATAGATTGTGGCTTGCATCCAATTTTGTTATGGCAAACTAGGTAAGGAGCCACCAGTGGGCATGAGGGCTCACTCTAATAGGGGGACAGACTCGTCCATAGAAGCTGCCAGGGATCCCCCTGCTTGACATCTGTAAAGCAGCTACCTGAAAAACTGTTCACACATTCACCAAGCACTGCTGCCTGGGCACTCATGCCAGGTTTGGCACAGCAGTATTGCAGAGCTTATTCCCTAAGTAGGTTCTATGCCCACCTCCATGGGGCACTGCTCAGTAGTCTGCATATTGTCAGACTACAGCAAGACTTCATGTTGTTTGAAGAAAAAATTACTTACCATAGTAATCTTGTTTCTTCTAATGGAGTTTTGCTGTATTCTGACCACCCACCTTGCCTCCCCTATAGAACCTTGCAAAGCGGGGACTCTGCACTCCAGTTGTTAATTCCTATACCCACCAGTGGGTAGTGTTTTTTCTGGGCATCAGTGATTTGAGTCTTCTTTATGCCCTACTGTTGTGTGTATTTACCCTTGGGGTGTTAGTTATAGTCTATATTTTATTTGGCTTTTCTTATTAGTAGCTACATAAGAATCTGGTCAGTTACATAGAATGTACCGAGGACAGTGATTTGAAAACAGAGCTCGAGCTCAATGTTCTATACGTTTGCATAGGGTTTAACTCTTAACTCTCTGGGGCAGCTGAACCGGTCAGTCATAATACATATTGTCAGAATACATAGAAACATAGAAGTTGATGGCAGATAAGGACCGCAAGGCCAATCCAGTCTGTCCATTTCTTTTTCTACCTTATGAATGTGCTCAGTCAGAAGAGATGCAAGTCACAAGTGGTGTACCACAGGGATCAGTCCTGGGGCCAGTCCTCTTCAATATCTTCATTAGTGACATTGCAGATGGACTGGAGGGTAATGTATGTCTATTTGCAGAGACACCATGATCTGCAACAAAGTAGATGATCCAGATGGGGTGGGCAGAAGGAGAAGAGATCTGGATAAACTGGCAAAATGGTCAGAAGAGTGACAACTGGGGTTTAATCCAAAGAGGTGCAAGATCATGCACATAGGGAAGAGAAACCCTGAAGCCACCTATAGGCTGGGAGGGGAAATGCTAGCAGTCACAAGGGAAGAAAGAGACTTGGGCATCATCATCATCACAGATGACCCAGAGTCATCCAGGCAGACCACTAAAGCAGTAGGTTAGGCTAGGGGGATGTTGGGGTGTATTAGTAGGGGTATCACAAGTCGTAAGAGGGAGGTAATAATCCTTCTTTACAAGACACTGGTTAGGCCCCATCTGGAGTACTGTGTGCAGTACTGGAGGCCACACCTTCACAAGGACATTAACCAAATTGAGTCAGTCCAGAGAAGGGCAACCAAAATGGTGCAGGAACTGCATCAGAAAACATGAGGACAGATTACCAGAGCTCAATATGTATACCCTAGAGCAAAGGAAGGAGAGAGGTGATATGATTGAAACATTCAAACACCTTAAGGGCATTAACAAGGTGAAAGAGTTTAACATGTTTCAGTGTAAGAAAAATAGCAGGACAAGAGGATACAGCATGAGATTAGAGGGAGTCCAATCTTTTTCACAGAAAGGGTGGTGGATGCATGGAGCAGCCTATCTCAGGAAGTGGTGGATATGAATACAGTACAGGCTTCAGACAGGCATAGGATAGGTATAAGGGAGCAATTCAGATGAGTATAAATAGATAGGCCATTGACAGAGCAAAGGCCAATGGCACATTCATAAGGTAGAAAAATAAATGGGCAGACTGGATGGGCCTTGCGGTCCTTATCTGTTGTCAGCTTCTATGTTTCTATGTTTCTGAGCTGTCCCCCTCTAGCTTCAAATTGTGTCCCCTTGTTCTTGCACATCTCTTTTTCTGAAAGATGCTACTCTCTTGGACTTTGTTGATTCCACTGATGTACTTAAAAGTTTCTATCATGTCCCTCCTCTCCCTCCTTTCCTCAAGGGTATACATATTAAGCTCCTTTAGTCTCTCCTCATATGGCTTCTCTTGCAGACTCTGCACCATTGTAGTTGCCCTACTCTGAACTACCTCCATCCTGTCTATGTCTTTGCGGAGATAGGGTCTCCAGAACTGGACACAGTACTCCAGGTAGGGGTCTCACCAACTGTCTGTACAGAGGGATAACAGCTTCCTGTTTTCTGCTGGTGTTGCCTCACCCGATACATCCCAATATCCCCCCAGCCCTCCCTACTGCCTTCTCACATTGCTTGCCAACGTTAAGGTCATCTGATATAATTACCCCCAGGTCCCCTTCCATTTTTGTTATTGTTACTACCTCCCCCCATTGTGTAATCTTCTCCTGGGTTTTTGTTTCCCAGGTGCATTATTTTGCACTTCTTTGCATTGAATCCAAGCTGCCATACTTCTGATCATTCCTCCAACCTTGCCAAGTCCCTTCTCATCCTTTCCATGCCTCCTTGTGTATCAAGAAGACAATGGGAGGATTGATGACACCAGGAACAGCACCATTATGGACTAGCTGGTGCTGCTGATGGTACCAGGAAGGTTGTGCTGTGTCATGGTGCACCTCTAGGTTCTGAGTTGTGCCTTGTCAGCACCAAGGATGGTCTTGTAGAAGGGGGAATAAAGCCCTGATGCTGGAGTCCCCAAAAAACAGGCCAAAACCAGAAGTATCTGTGTCAATAGCACCTGAAAAGGCATCAAATGCAACAGTTCAAACCCATTAGAAATGATCAGTGGTGGAGGATGTTGTAGCTCTGAGTCAGATCAGAGATCATTAGATGGGAGCTGTTGAAAGGCCGCATCCTCCCTCCACCATACCTTCAGTGTCTTGTGGCCATGGCACAGGGAGTCAAAAAGAGAAAACTGATGACAGTAAGTCTCAGAGATTCTCTCATACTGGGGGGCTCAAGTGTCACAAATGCTTGGGATGCAGGCTCTCAATGCATCTGATGAACCTGGTCCTTCAGAGCATGGTAAGTCAATGCCTGACAGGCCTTACAATTTTTGATAATGTGGAATTGGCCTAAACAATCAAATCAGACAGTATGAGTGTCTGTCCTCAAAATTATATTTCTACACAAACACTTATGAAGTAATGGATCCTGCATATTGATGAAAAATTGACACCAAGAGGGGAACAGTGAAGTTCTAGAGAAAAGAATAATGACGGAAATTTAGTTTCTGAAGGAAAAGTCTTGGTTCCTGCAAAATATATTCTTGACGGTGGGGAAAAAAGGAACTAAGGCCTTTGGGACCAAAATTACAATGTAAAGAGATGGTATCCACATGGTGTTTCATGGCAGTGCCATACATGTATGCCATTTTCCCTAGAAGTTCTAGGGTCCCACAGGTCCCTGTGCATCTGACTGTAAGATCAAAGAGTGTGATTCTGTGGAGGCGATTTCTCGCAGAGGATCTTGCGTACTACGTTTTCTCTAATTTCAAGTTACCTAGGGAAAAAAAGCTTTTTGTGTTGAGTTCTGCAGTCTGAAAATTAGGATATGGGGAGCACAGTGTACAGTTGATGGACCATTGATATGAGTGAGACAGGCACTAAGGACACAAAGGTTACACTTTACGAGTACATACCAGCGTTAGCAGCATATGGATACATTTGCTATAACAACAGAATTATGTAAGGAGATAGGTGTAATAAAGCTATATATGTAAACAGTAGTATCCAAGGCAGTCGTTTGGTAGAATAAAAATGTAATTAGTTGCATTATGTCTCACAAAGACAAAATTGGTACCAACAGCATTTAATTTCCATCTGCAGGTCAGGTTCTGGGGATGGGTGTTTCCCCTCTATTCGACGAGAAGATCCTGAAGCTGATGACTACTGGAATGATGGGTACTCAGGAGAGCAGGAATATTACAGTGGAGATGAGTATTACGAAGGAGACAGCATGCTATCAGAAAAAAGGTAACATCAGTTAGCTCTGCACAGAAACACGTTAATATAATACTACAGTAAAACTACAGGAACATCATATCTGTGAGTGAAGGCAGCTACTGTATTAATACTACAAGCAACCTTTACTTACAATACAAGATTATTTTCTCTAGAAATAAGCTACGTCTTGCTTAAACAGTACCCATGGGCGTTAAAAATGGGGAAGTAAAAAAAGATCACTGTTTCTACTTTCCTCTTTTGTTTATTTGTGTTTATTTGAACATTGGTAACTGGGAAAGGCACATTGAGTCAGAACTCATTTGTAGGTGTGACCTGGGAGAAGGGTAACAAGGGGTACAAAGAAAGAAGTAAAACATATAACATGGTGCAGTTAAGGGTGATAAATATTCAATTGACAAATAGCTGAGTAGCTCAATAGCAACAAATAAATACATATATTGAACACGAGTGGGCTAAAAATTAAGGCTGTATATAAGGTGCAAGTCAAATAAACAACCTGCTGGCCAGCCCAGAGGCATGAAGAGAGTAAGAGGCAGGTAGCCCTGAACAACAAAGTGAAGCAAAGTGATTGTGATTACTTTGGCATTTTTTTAGGGGTTATGATGTTTATTTAAATAACAAATATCCTGAACAAATGTTGTGGGAGGGCTTTACTGCTTTTCATAGAAGTGATCTGACATAATACCCCTAAATGAATAGCAGCACATGACTATTTTTTACTAGAACTGCAAGTGAAGTTCATATAACGTTCTATTTTATATATATTTAGTTTGTTAACCAGGTAAGAGCACTGGACCAAGGATCCTTTTTCAGGGTTGACCCAGGCCAAATTATCACAGTACAACAACAAAATAACAAAAACTATCAGATACAAAACATTACTACCAGCATTTCTGGTCAGTAGCATCAATGAGAGTCCTGAATGCTCTGCAGAGCAGAAAACAATAAACCTTAGGGCACCAACTGCCAGAGTGGTCATTGAACGTCACTGTTGCCTCGTGCAAAGGTCAGCTATGATGCAAAAGTCAGACAGAAACTTTAAAGGCAGTGGTTTTTAAGTAAACAGCTTATTTGGCACATTGCAGCATTAATTTTTACAAAGATATATTACTCTGGAACACAGATGATGGTAGATAAAAAAAGAGCATGGGTCAATCATGTTTTTCATCCAGGGAGCTAGTGTATTTTTTTAATTGAATAAACTTTATTAAGGAATGTGTAAAGACAAAAAATACAACACAAATTCAAGCAAGACAGTAAGAAAACATAACCAGCAAACAACAATGATCTAAAAAAGATCTGGTCAGAGCCTAGAGGTCTGCATGAAGCTATTAGGAGAGCATGGAAGTGATGGTGGAAACAGTTTCCCTGTTATGGAGTTCACGCTGTGTCCAAGATTGTCAGTGGAGTTCACACATGTGCAGCCAGATACAGTGTCCATCTTGGGCACAGCAAGCATTTCTGCTGTGATTCACTTGCACATGCATGACTTGGCAAAATGGGGAAGTATAACATTAAAGATGTGCACCTTCCTCTGAGTTGGGTATGCTTTGTTGGTATGCTATGTTATGGGACACTGATAAGGTACTGAATTCCTCTTTCTGCATTCTCCAGAGCTATCAGACCAGGACACAGTGGACCTCACCAAAGCATTTGACAATTGGTTCAGGATCTGAATATGGCAGATGAGAAGGTCACCAACCATGCTGCTTGACTGTATAACAAGCATAATTTGCAAGCATGAGCCTGGGGAGGAGGTGCCGCTAGAGGCTAGACACCAGGAATGTGAAAATATTACGGACAGATGGGGGCACTAGACACCAGGAAATATCCCTTGTTTTCTTCTCCATCCTAAACCACTAATGCTGCTGAGATTTTTTTGAATAGGGAATCTCAGAATACACATATATGAGTGTTAGTAGAGCAATCCTGTCTTACAGGAAACACAGTGATTCAGTGTCAACTAACCTTTTGCGATAATAGCTGCATTCACTTTTCTGCTGTCAAGACAGAGAGCCAAAAACAATTGATTTGACCCACTGAACCAATGCTATCATTGAACAACTTCTGTTTTTGTCTCTGCTTATGCATTTGGAATACTTCCAAATATCAAATCCAGCATGCCAATCACTGTGCAGTATCATACATTTTTTCCTTCAACTGAAATGACAAGTGTGACTGTGCAATGCAGAAAGCATAACATTTACTTGTCCTCTCTGTGTGAATATCTTTGTTATTCTTTGTGGTTTCCCCCAGTATTTTCTGTTGATAGTGGATGGCTTTTGCCAGTTGCATTGCTGCATATTTGTAAATAGCCACTCTGTATGGTGTCACTAATTGGGTGCTTCTGATGTGATTTTAAAACAGTTAAAGTAAAAAAACTGAGTAGCATATATTCGCAGAGCCAAACTTAAATTCAGGTTCAGATTTTATAAAAAACAAAATCAGAAGCAAGGTGTGCCAGTCCTTGCTTCTTGGGGCTCTACGTCATGCCACTGCTACATGCTGAACACCCAAATATTTAGCAGACTTTTGTGCATATAGTCAGTATGTATGCTCTCACATATTAGGTGCTTTTGTTCTATTTTTTAAATATTTAAATAGTTACAACTGAGGACAATAAATTTACAGATTCAGTGTTGTGCTGCGGTCCAGACTTTGCAAGAAATGGTGATATGCAGGGTCAGGCCAGTCCTTGTATCCAGGGGCTCTGGGTCATGCCACAGCTACAGTATATGATGAACAACACAATATTTAGCAGACTTTTGTGCTGGCCCAATTATAGAGTGGAGATAAAAAAATCTCAGCTTTAAAGGGCAGTGGCTAGGGGGAGCGGAATGCTGGGATGCATCGGAAGGGGGATCACCAGTAGAACTAGGGAGGTCATAGTACCCTTGTACACCCATCTGGTTAGACCACACTTGGAGTACAGAGTCCAGTTCTGGGGGCCATACCTCAGGAAGGATATGGGGAGGCTAGAGTGGGTTCAGAGGAGAGTGACAAAGATGGTAAAAGGGTTAAGCCACTTAGTCTATGAAGAAAGGTTGAGAGATCTGAACATGTACTCCCTGGAACAGAGGAGGGAGAGAGGGGGACATGATCAAGACCTTCAAGTACCTTAAGGGTATAAACAGCGTGCCAGTGGGGAGCATCTTCCAGATTAAGGGAAATCAGTGGACGAGGGGGTATGACCTACAGGTGGAGGAGGGTAGTTCAGGGGTAACATTAGGAAATATTATTTCACGGAGAGAGTAGTGGAAAAGTGGAACAGACTCCCAGAGGCAGTCGTTGGAGAGGAAACAGTGGAGGGATTCAAAAGGGCATGGGACAACCACAGGGGAGGGTTAAGGGGGGCACAGGTCCAAGCAGATAGCTGGACAAATGGGCAGACTTGGTGGGCCTTGTTCAATCCTTTTCTGCCGTTACACTTCTATGAATCTATGCATCTTTGAAAGTCTTATACCAGAGCCTCATTCAACACAGGCAGTATAATGCAGTGGTTTAAGACTCTGAGCTGCAGGTCTGGAGACATGGGTTTGAATTCCACAGCCCCTATACTGTATGACCATGAGCAAGTCATTTAACTTCTTTGTGCTTCCAGGTCACACCAGTAAGCAAGCTTTCAGCTTAGTGTACCACTCCTGGTTAAACAATTGCAAAAAAAAAAAAGTGGCAGGACCATGCATCACATTATTCTTTTTAGTGACGACTGAACCAGAGCAGAACTCTGACTACGTCTGACTATATGGGACTCATTTCCAAACTGTTTCAAATTCAAAAATCAGTACAAAAGCACCAAATAAGTGACAGCATACATGATGACTATATACCAACATGCAGTGTTGCAAATGGCAGTAGTGGATGTGCTACTTCTAAATGAAAATCTGATCTGTAAGCAACCACACTCCTGATTATGATACACGAAGGCTATATGTAGATATGCAGCATTGTGACAGTAAGCAGTGGATGTACGCATTCTACAAGAAAATTCAATATACCAATCACTGTCCAATATCAAACATTATATCATTCTACGAAACTGACGTGTGACTGTGCCCTGCAGAAAGCATACATTTCCTTGCCCCATCTGTGTGAATAACTCTGCCGTTCTTTGTGCTTTACCCCAATATGTTCCAATGGAACTGAATGCCTGCTGTCAGTGGCAATGCAGCATAGTTTTATTTATTTATTTGAATCTAGGATTACAAGTACCTTTGAGCCAAGGCTTTTTTACAAAGGTTCCACGTCAACAGTTGTATATAGTCATTGCGTATGATTTCACATATTGGGTGCTTCTGTTGTGATTTTTAAATATTTAAATTATTTGATCAAAGTAACAAAAATGTATAGCTTCAGTGTTATGCTGCATTTCAGACTTTGCAAGAAATAGTGATGTGGGAGATCATGCCAGCCCTTTCATGAAGTGGTTCTGGGTCATGCCCCTGCTAAATGTTGAACAATCCAGTATTTAGCAGACTTCTGAGCGGGACCAAGTAAACTGTGGGGAAAAACAATCTCAGCTTTGAATGATCATGTCCCAGAACCCCCTGAAACAAGACTGGCGCAACCATGCATCACATGTTTTATTTTTTTTGCAAAGTGTGAACACAAGCTCAGCAGTGATTCTGAAACTACTGTATGTGGGACTCGTTTCTAATAATTTAAAACTTTAACGATCAAATCAGAAGCACCCAACAAGTTAAACCATACACAGTAACCATGCAGGGTTGTGGTTGTCAGCTAGGGATGTGTAACCCCCCTGCAAATGGGGGTTCCCAAAAGACTTCCAGGAGCTTGCTTGAATGCTCCAAGCCTGAATGGTGTTTGGCATTTAAGCCATTTATCAGTGAGTGTTTTTAGAACCTCTGGTACTGTCTCTTTAAGAGCTGTCTGCTTGCAGACATAATTAGTTTGTATGGGGGACTGTGTGTTTCTTTGATTGAGTACCACTCAAGCTGCTGCCAATTCACTTCATTTTGCAGTCACTAGGAGTGCAAAGGAACCTATCTGACAGATGTAACTGTTTGCCAGAAATTATTTAGAGTAATAATGAAATTACAGTTTGTCTAACCTGCTTTCTTTGCAGTCAGAACTGTGTCTGCTAGTTCCCCATTCTAGTTTTGAACTGCTGAACTGGACCAATCAGTGTGGGGTAAGCTAGCTCTAAATGGTGCCTTGGACGAATCAGAACTTGGACTCATAATCTGAGCCAGCCACAAGAGGATTGTATGGGCAGTGACTCTGGGAGATGTAGTTTAGACTTCAGTGCTTTTGGACCAACAGCAGCAGTCTATTGTGAGTGACAGCCAATCCAGTCAAGAACTGGGAGGAACTCAAAGGAAGTGCCCGGTTTTGTCGGTTGGAGTTTCAGTTGAGCTTTGGCAGTGAAGAAGGAAGCCCTGTGCTTTTTCAGTGTGCAGTTTTAGTCAAAACGTGTGTAAGGCCCAGAGTTCCGGTCTGCAGCTTGTGTAACAGCTTGTTAGGACTGAATCCGTCCCTGTGAAAAGAATCAAAGGATCTCTGAAGAGTAGAAACCAGGCTCACCCTGTAGAAGACTGGAGGAATTGCTGAAAATTGCATTCGGTCTGTCAGGAACTGAATCTGCTGTGTGTTCTCCGGTATTGTGCAGTAATTGCGATCGGATACAGATACAGCCTGCCTGGTATAGTGCTTTCTTTTATATGGATGTGTGAAGAGGTTTGTGTACCTCAAGTGAGCCCTGCTGACATTGAAGGACCCTATCTTATTTGGAGGTCGTGAGTACTAATTCAGGGTCGCTCCCTGTTGAATTGCCACATTAAATCCAAATGGAATTACTGTACTGCTGACTGTTTAATTCTCCTTTTCTCTGTGTGAAGGGCCCCACCAGCTGCCACGGTTTGGACTAGCCACTAGGGCTTGGGTACCCAGGGACAGTAACTGATAGGGATAGGCCTGTGCACAGAGCCATAGATAGATTATTAGAGTGATAAGCTAATTAACCTGATTTCCCCTGTCCTTGTTATATCCCCTAAATAAATCAGAGCTGCTTGTTTCAGCAAAGTTATACTGCCTAGGTATTTGTCTGTGTTAAAGTACTGTACTGTGATTGTTGCACTGTATCTCATTTCACAGGAGGTCCCAGTGCCGGAACCAGACCTGGGGTAAGTGTATACTGTGAAGGTAATTCTGATATATTGTGTGGGCCACTAGTGGGAAGAAAGGGGGGTTGCAGTGTCCCAGAGGGCTGTGACCAAGTTAGTTTAACTATTGCAAACCCTGACCTCTGGGTGGAGGCACCCGCCATTGGATCCAGGCCCCTCAACCTGTTAGTGGCAAATCAGGCAGGGGTAGTAGCCCCTGGAATAGCGCCATCTAGGGGTTACAGATGTGTACATTATAATAAAATATCCAACATGCCAATCACCGTGCAGTATGTTTTTTCCCTCCAACTAAAATGGCTTGTGCTACTGTGCACTGCAGAAAACATGCATTCACTTGTCCCCTCTGTAAAAATATCTCTGTTATTCTGTGCCGTTTACCCTGGTATTTTCTGTTGGTAGTGGATGTCTGCTGCCAGTCAGAATGCTGCATATTTAGACATTGTGTATGGTCTCACTAACTGGGTGCTTCTGATGTGATTTTGAAAGATTTAAAGTAATGAAACTGAGTATTATATATTTACAGAGGCATCCTTGGGTTCGTGGTTCAGACTTTGCACAAAAACCAAAATAGAAAGCAAGGTAGCACCAGGGTGTGTGTTCCTGCATTTGACAGAAGATCAGCTGCTCTCAATCAGCAGCACCTGCTATTAAGTGGATAAACGTGCCGTGGATTGGTGGCATTAGTATGCACTGTTTTCGCATCACACTGCAAGGACCTCTGCCCTATTAAATACTAGCTGATGCTGACAGGATGGCAAAAGATAGTAGTGGTAAAGATCAATCAATCAATTATCGGTTCTTGTCAGCAGCTGTAAGGCAAGCACGCTGCCACTAGTAAGCAAGGGTTAGTGCCTCTGTTTATTCTATAATGAAAATATAACAAAAAAAATTACTAACTGCTACCAGTGTTATCCTTGAGTTTAACTTGTTTAAACACAGACATTTGTACTAGCAACAGAGCAGCTCTCATTAAAGCACAAATACGGGCTTTGTACGGTGGGGCAGGTAAGATGCCTACTTTGCCCGTCATAGCCAACATGTTGATCTTCCTGGACATCAGTCTCCACCACTCATTCACACTATTGGGATCTGCGCCGGAGGCACCAGGACCCATCGAGAACAAACTTTTTTCCTGGGGAGTCGGCGCCGGGAATGGTGCCTTGAGCCGCGCCCATAAAGCTAGCTTTCAGCGCGAGCAGCCAGGCTATCTCGGCGTCGACCCCAAACGCCTCAGTCCTTCCTTTTTCCCGCCTTCGAAAGGCGCTTCAGTGACGACGCGCCGCTTGTCGGAGTCAAACTTCAAACTAGCAGCATAGTTTTCAGATTTTATTGTTTTGTAGTATTATCTCGATACAGTATCGCTTAAGTTATTCTTATTTTTAAATAAAAACGATAAAGAAGTCTCAGCCTACACTGACGGAGTCGACCATGAGCAGGTCAGGTGACGGTAGGGAGACTTCGTATGAAAGCTGTTCAGTCAGTCGGGCTGGGTCCGGTCCGCCGCCTTCTCCGGAAGGGGGGTCTGACAACGGTCAGTCCAATGCCCGGGGGGATGGGCGGTCCCCGCGGAAGCATAAAGCAAAACGGTCGCATTCTCGGCACCGTTCGGCCTTGAGCACTTCTTCGGCCTGCAGGTCTAAAAAGAGAAGGCATCACTCGAGGTCACCCTCTGATACGTCTGCACGTAGATGTTCAGTTATCGGGGCTAGTTGCCGGTCTCCTTCCTCGGAGTCACCAACAGTGGCTTCTGGTAGCCGACGTCTTCGACATCGGAGTCCTACCCCACCCGCAGGCAGGTCTTCAGATGAGCAGTTTCATCAGTGGGCCGCTCTTATGGAGCAATGGGCTCGGAGGTTGGTTCGGCTACCTGGCTCGGTCGTTCGTGGGCCTTCGGGCTCTCTGGGCGACCAGGTAGGGCAGTTGAACTTTCCTGGTCGCGCGGTACCTTCTTCGGTGCCGTCGACTCCGTGCTTAGGTGTCCCCCCCCCACGGCTTCGGCGTAGGGAGCCACACCGATGCCCTTATCTCCTGCTCTTTTTCCTTCAAACCTGTTTTCAGTTCTTGGAGCGCCTTCCGCGCTGGCGGCCTTGTAGCCATCCTTGGCATCCCCAGCGGAGTCGCGCAGGCTCAGGCTTGCTCAAGCGCCGCTAGGCACCGCGCGCCGCTCAGCCGCTGTGTGGTGCCACGGCACCATCCTCGGTGCTGTGTGCGAATCTGCGCCATTTGCGGCGCCCGCATGGTTCCTCGGCATCATCCTCGCGCCGGGGCTCTGGAGACTTTTCTTTGTCTCTTTCCTCCTTCCTCTTCTGGCTTTCATCCCTTTCCTGTCTATACAGTCCCTCCTGGACTGTCAGGAGATGGCGTTGAGCCTGACCCAGACCTTCGGCTGGGCGATGAGGTGGACGAAGCAGCATCTTTTACTGCCGCAGAGCCTGTGGTCGAGGACCTGTCATTTAAGTCTCTGCTGAAGAATATGATTTCCACACTTTCTCTCCAGACTACAGACATCAATCCTGGAAATTGCTAAGACTCCAATACCTTCACGCCTCGGAGATCCCTACAGATTTGACTCCTCCGATTCAGCCTTCCTTCGAGACGCTGTCTCAAATGGTATGGAATAATCCTGCTCTCTCTTCATCGGTGGCTAAATCCATTGATAGAAAATATTCAGCCCCCAAGGATCGTCCCATTTTGGCATCCCAAGCCTTTGCGGATCCTATTGTAGTCCTGGCAGAGAATGATAAGGTTGTCCTTCCTCAAACCACTACAGCTCGACCTATTAACAAGGAATCTCGTAAGATAGACACCTTAGGTAAGAGAGTCTTTGCTGCTTCTACCCTAAGTATGCGTATTACCAGTTACCAGGGCTATTTTTCTCAGTACGAGTATATCCTGTGGCACTCTCTCAACCAAATGGTTGAAGCTCTTCCGGAGTCGGATTCAAAACCAGAGCTTCTCCAAACCATTACCAGGGGTATTGAATCTAACAACCAACAGGTTAAAGCAGCCATGGACGCTTCGACTGGCTCCGCTCAGCAGCTGCTGGTATTTGCACCCGCCACCATTCCTGGCTGAGCACTTCAGGCTTCACCAATGATGCGCAACAGCAGGTAATGGCATTGCCCTTTGATGGTGCATATCTTTTTGGTCCTCAGGTCGAGCAAGCTCTAGAAGCTACACAAAAGACTAGGTCAACCATTAAGTTGGCTAGACCCCCTCCTGCCCCCTCTAGAGGGCATGCCAGTAAACGTCAGTTTCATAACCGTCAGTCCTTTCGAGGCAGAGGTAGTTTCCATAAGAACCAACCTGCCCAACCTCAAAAGAAGGCACAGCAGAAAGTGCAAGGGCCCAAAGCGCCCAGCGCTACTTTATGAATTGCTGGCCCAAGTCCCACCTCAACTGCCCGAGGTGGACTTTTTCTCTCTAGTGGGAGGTCGGCTGATGCACTTCTACAGCCAATGGAAGTCCATAACCTCAGACAAATGGGTCCTTCGGATAATCCGTGAGGGGTACTCACTCAATTTTGTGGAAACTTCTCTGGATTGTCCTCCCAAACGGCAACCCAGGCTGTCTGCCCTTCAGTCAGACCTTCTCACCACCGAGATTCAGGGCCTTCTAAACAACAGGGCAGTAGAACTTGTGCCGCTGCATCAACGAAACATGGGGTTCTACTCTCATTACTTTCTGGTTCCAAAGAAGTCTGGGGGAATGCGCCCCATTCTAGATCTCAGAAAGCTAAACAAATTTCTCCCCAAGGAGAAATTCAAAATGATTTCTCTAGGAACCCTGTTACCCTTGCTTCATCAGCACGACTGGTTAGCCTCCTTAGACATGCAGGATGCTTACCAGCACATTCCCATTCACCCGAGACATCACAAATTCCTGAGGTTTCTGGCTCTGGGACAACATTTTCAGTTCAGAGTCCTGCCTTTTGGGCTATCCTCGGTGCCGAGAGTTTTTACAAAGTGTTGTGCAGTTCTCGCAGCGCACCTCAGAAAACTCGGAATACAGGTGTTCCCTTATCTGGACGATTGGCTTCTGGCAAGTCCTTCCAGGCAAGGGACTCTGGATGCCATAGAGATGGCCTCTCACCTCCTTACATCCATGGGAGTCCTGCTGAACCTCAAGAAATCACAGCTGTAGCCCTCCCAGAGGCTCCTTTTCATAGGGACCCTTCTGGACACATCCTGTGCGAAGGCTTTTCTCCCAGAGGACAGAAGGAACGATATCCTTCAGATGGCCCATTACATTGGAGAGAACAGGTCAGTTACAGCGCTCTCGATGCAACGGATGCTGGGCCTCATGGCATCCTCAGTGTTCACTGTACCTCTGGCCCGTCTGCACATGAGAACCACCCAGTGGATGCTCAGTACTCAGTGGTCTCTTACCACTCACCCGCAGTCCTATCTCATCAAGGTAACAGAACCCCTATGGAGGTCTCTCACCTGGTGGTCTCAAGAGGGCACTCTCCTGCAAGGATACCCCTTTGCCCCTCTGGACCATCAGATCTCCATTACCACAGACGCCTCACTAATGGGGTGGGGAGCTCACTGTCAGGCTCTCCACACTCAGGGTGTGTGGACTCAACTCGAGTCCCAGCTTCACATAAATGTCCTAGAAATGAGAGCCGTCCTTTATGCGGCGGTCCGAGCTTTGAAGGACATTCTCTGTCACAAGAATATTCTCCTCCAAACGGACAACAAAGCAGTGATGTATTACATCAACAAGCAGGGCGGTGCTCATTCTTACCCCTTATGCAGAGAAGCGATGAGGGTCTGGGAATGGTGCTTGGACCACAAGGCTCTAATTCAGGCAATCTACCTGCCAGGTGTACAGAACGACTTGGCAGACCGTCTCAGCAGAACAGAGACAGATCCTCACAAGTGGTCTCTCGACTCAACCATAGTTCAGTCACTATTTGAAGAGTGGGGAACTCCGGACCTGGACCTTTTTGCGTCCCCACTCAACACAAAACTGCCTCTCTTCTGCTCCAGAAATCCAGGGCCTGGCATTTTTTGTCAGGATGCATTCAGGCTGCGGTGGACAAAACGCTTTCTTTACGCCTTTACGCCTCTTCCTCTAATTCAGAGAGTACTCCTCAAGTTCGAGTCTCAGGGAGACAAGATGATTCTCATTGCTCCCTTTTGGCCTCGACAACTGTGGTTTCCACTTCTCAACAGTATGTTGGCAGTTCCTCCGAGACCACTTCCCCTGCAGATGAACCTTTTAACTCAGGGACCGGTGGTCCATCCCAATCTGAGATCTCTTCACCTTCACGCTTGGCTCCTGAAGAGGTAGAAGTAAATCGGTTCAATGTCTCTCGAAGAGTTTCGGATATCCTTCTGGCTGCGCGGAAGCCAGCCACTCGGAAAACTTACACGGCTAAGTGGAAGCGTTTTTCCCTCTGGTGTGCAAAGTCCTCTTTGAATCCCTTTTCCTGCCCTCCGGATAAAGTTTTAGAGTACCTTTTGGACCTCTCAAATTCAGGTCTCCAGTACTCTACAGTTAAGGTTCACCTTAGTGCCATTTCAGCGTATCATGAGCCGGTTTTTTCTCTTTCACTGGCTCAGTTACCTATGGTTAAGAGATTTCTTAAGGGCATTCTGCACACCAGACCCCCTACTACGAGACATCCGGTTGCAGCCTGGGACATTAATCTTGTGCTAGACATGCTCACCCGGAAACCCTTTGAGCCTCTAGCTACCTGTGAACTAAAGTTCCTCACCTGGAAGACTGCCTTCCTAGTGGCCATTACCTCAGCCCGTAGGGTCTCTGAGATACATGCCCTGGTCACAGACCCTCCGTATACTATGTTCCATAAGGACAAAGCAGTCCTTCGTACTCATCCTAAATTTCTTCCTAAGGTTGTGTCAGAATTTCATCTTAACCAACCTTTGGTCCTTCCCTCTTATTTTGAGGACTTCCAAAATGAAGGGGAATGCTCTCTTCATTCTCTGAATGTTAAGAGGGCCTTGTGTTTCTACTTAGATAGAACCAAGGATTTTCGTAAAGCCCAGCAACTGTTTGTTTCCTTCAGTGAGGCCCGGCTGGGTCAACCTGTCGCTATTAGATGTATCTCAACATGGCTAGTGGCGTGCCTTCGTCACTGCTATTCCATGGCACAGGTTAAGTTGGAGGGTAGAGTTTACGCTCACTCTACCAGAGCAGTAGCGGCATCCCTAGCGGAAATCCGCAACGTGCCCATTGCAGACATCTGCAATGCAGCCACCTGGAGCTCAGAGCATACTTTCGTTAAGCATTGTGCACTCGATGTCCATGCCAGACGGCATTCTTCCTTTGGCAGAGCCATCCTTAATGGACTTCTGTCTTAGGAAATGTGAGCTCTTGGTTTCTCCTGCCGCCCTCTCGGGGGATTATTAGCTCGGTACTCTCCTAATAGTGTGAATGAGTGGTGGAGACTTATGTCCAGGAAGATATGAAAATTACGTACCTACCGTAATTCTTGATCTTCTTGGACGAGTCTCCACCACTCATTCACACGCCCACCCTCCATCCCCCGAGCTCACCTCTCTTGTTGGTCTTCACTCCCTCAAATCTTTAGGCCTTGAAGACTTCTTTGTTGACCCTTCTTACACGGGTCGTCCGGACTATCTTATGTCTGGTTTTTAGGTTAAGCTACCCTTCTAGGTTAGTTACGCTGCACCTCCTTGGTAAAAAAGGTACTGAGGCGGTTGGGGAGTCGACACCGAGATAGTCATTGCCGCGCGAGCTAGGGCTCGCGGCACCGTTCCTCGCGGCGCCATCTCTGGCATCGACTCCCCAGCAAAAAGTTTGCTCCCAATGGGTCCTCGTGCCTCTGGCGCAGATGCCAATCATGTGAATGAGTGGTGGAGACTCATCCAAGAAGATCAAGAATTACGGTAGGTACGTAATTTTCATGTTTCTACGCTAGTGCTGGCAGCAAAGACTCCTTTTCAGTCCAGAGTACACTGGACCGCTGTTTTTATGCCCCAAGGCTGCCATTCCCGTGGAGGCGATGGGTGTTGTCTGCTGTCTCCTTGGAAACTACCTAGCCTCATTCTGCGCGAGACACTGGAGGAGTTCAGCGTATGGTGAAAGGCGATGGATGGACATAGAAACCAAATATGAGTACATTTTGTGCGGCTTATCCTCACTGTATTGAGTTGGGGGGGTGCAAGGCAGTGGTATAGACTCCCTTGCGGCCTGTCTGTCCCAAGGGGTCACTGGAGAGGAGGGGGAACTGCAGAAAAGATTCAGTTGAGTTATGGGCTGCTATCCCCCCCATGCACTGGTGTGCTGCATGCCATGGCATGCCAGACGTGTATCGGTAGCTACGCGGGGTGCAGAAATGTAAAAAACACCCGTAAAAACAAAAAAATGCCCACTGTGATATAGTTCAGTGCTGCAGTCCATAGGGACAATGTGGGCGGATTGCTTCTTGGGGGAGGGTCAGGTGGAGGAAAACCAGTTCCACGGATGGAAAACATGACGTAGGTCCTTTTCCAATGCAAAATGTCTGCAGGCTCCGCCCACTGCAGACGTAAAAAGGTAGGTCACAATGAAATTAAAACTTTCAACAGTAGAACTCTAAGCACTTGTCAGGATTTAAACTTTAAACAGTAACACTTTAAGCAGTAAGACATTTAAACAGAGTTGCTATGTACTTGTAGTTACTAAAAACATTTGAAGTACAGCAGTGATAGTAGTCAGGTCAGGCAATAGAGTTATCAGCAGAGTTTTCAGAAATTAACCTGAGCAAAAATACCATTGAATTAAAATGAAAGGCGGAAAAGAGATAGGGTCCAGGATTGGGTTTGAGTGCCAGCCAATCAGCAGCGCCTGGTGAGGAAGGCAAGGCAATCCTGAGAAGTCAGTGCTGGCATCCTTTTTAAGTTTAACCTAGTGCAAGAGCTGCTGTACCTGGTAGCAGAGAGGACTTGAACTCCCAGTCAGGAGAGGAGCCTGCAGATTACCGCTTGGCTTGTGGTCACACTTTCTCACTTTGGCGGGGTTGGGTTGCACTAGTTTCAGAAGCCGCTGCCACTGGAGACCAACAAGGGCCTGGCACTGGTAGTGGAGTGGACTTGAACTCCCAGCTGAGAAAGGAGCCTGCAGGTTACTGCTTGGCTTGTGGTCACACTTCTTAGTTTCGGCTGGGGGCGGGCGGCACTCATTTCAGAAGCCACTGCCGCTGGAGACCAAGCGCCCCATCAAGGGCCTGGCACCAGTAGTGGAGAGGACTTGGAACTCCCAGCTGAGAGAGGAGTGCAGGTTACCACTTGGCTTGCAGTCACGCTTCCTTGCTCCGGCAGGGGCAGGCGGCACTTGTTTCAGAAGCTGCTGCTGCTGGAGACCAAGCACCAGATCAAGGGCCTGGCACTAGTAGTAGTGAGGACTTGAACTTCCAGATGGGAGAGGAGCCTGCAAGTTACCACTTGGCTTGTGGTCACACTTCCTTGCTTTGGTGGTGGCGGGCGGTGCTCATTTCAGAAGCCACTGCTGCTGGAGACCAAGCGCCCGATCAAGGGGCCTGGCACCGGTAGAGTAGAGGGTCACACTTCCTTGGTTTGGTGAGGGCGGGCGGTGCTCATTTCAGAAGCTGCTGCTGCCGGAGACCAAGCGCCCGATCAAGGGCTTGGCACCAGTAGGGGAGAGGACTTGAATTCTCAGCCGGGAGAGGAGCCTGCAGGTTACCGCTTAGCTTACGGTCACTCTTCCACGCTTCAGTGGGGGCAGGTGGCACTCGTTTCAGAAGCCGCTGCTGCCAGAGACCAGGCACAAATATTCAGTTGAGTTATGGGCTGCCCCCCCCCCCCGTGCTGGTGTGCTGCATGCCAGATGTGTATCGGTAGCTATGCAGGGATGCAGAAATAAAAAAAAAAAAAAAACACCCATAAAAACAAAAAAAGCCCACTGTGCTATAGTGTAGTGCTGCAGTCCATAGGGACAACATGGGCAGATTGCTTCTTGGGGGAGGGTCAGGCGGAGGAAAACGAGTTCCATGGGTGGAAAACATGATGTAGGTCCTTTTCTGATGCAAAACCTCTGCAGGCTCCACCCACTGCAGATGTAAACAAAAATGCAACTATAAAACAACACACCCACCCCAGCTTCCCCCATCCATACTCTGAAGCACAAGAAGACAAAGGTTAATCAAAAGGGGATAAATATAGAAGTCACAAATGTAATGTACAGTACATAAGGGGGAAGAATCTTCAGCCTCAGTACAAAAGAAACAATTATGGTAAGGTTTCCTGTGAATCAAGTTGTTAACAACAATAACGTGTGCAGGGGTTCCCATTTCTTATAAGTATCCAAACAATCCACTATAGTGAAAAGCATTTTCTTCATGTGAAGGGTAAATAATATTTCTTTGTGCCACTGTGCACAAGTGGATATATCCTGATTACACCAATACCTCAAATTACTTTTTTAGCACACACAGAGATTAAGGCCATTTAGTTTTTCTGCATCCCCAGTAATTTATCTTTATAGTCCCCAACTAAACAAATGTCAGGGGAAAATGCCTGGTTCAAACCTAACAAAGGGTCTAATTTCAAGTAGATCATGTCTCAAAAAGGTGAGCCCTAGAGCATTCCCACAAAATGTGGAACAATGTCCCTTGACTATTCCGGTGAGTCAGAGGGCACCCTACCAATTGTATATAATTTAGTAGGGGTATAAAACATAATTATGCAACAATTGTAACTGCATACATCTATCATATTTAATATATTTATACATATCCGCCCAAATAACAGACCAATCATACATCCCCTGTGAAGCAGGAATAACTTGGTCCAAACAGACAGCAGCATCCAGTGCCTTATTTGGAAGTAAGGAATAAAATTATGAGTGCAAAAAAGAAACAGCATGAGGAGAAAATGCTCTTTTCACCAAAGGTAACATCTTCTGGCCATGGTCAGTAGATCCCAGACCAGAGCCAGAATGCTTCAGCAATGAATGAGTAAGCTGCAGATATTTAAAATGGTCCTTTCCAGACAGTCCATAGTGATGTTGGACTTCAGCAAACCTAAGAAGTACACCAGTAGAAATAAGATGGTCATCCAGTTGAATATCAGTGTAGGGTTAAAAAGAGACGGTAAGGACACGACCTGCCACCTTGAAATTAAGATTGTCCACAACAGGCTGTGAGGTATCCCATACAGGATCCTAGCAAAGTAGCTTGCACCAAAATGGCCACAGGCGTATCCTGAAAGGGCACGGGGAATATGATTAGAGGCATTTGCAGCAAAGCAATAATGTTGATATTCAACTGTTTACACGAAAGCAACTCAGTGTCCAACCATTGCAGAGTAGAAGGAAGAGTGGATTTTCTAAAGAAGTCCCGATACCATTGAAAATATTTACTACTGTGGAGGGCCAAATAGTATAAGTGGAAATTAGAAAGTCGGAGTCCCCCATCAATTTTAGGGGCTGTAAGCTTATGAAAGGCTCTCCGGGCCACTTTACCATGCCAAATAAAATGAGATATCACTCTGCGTAACATATTAAATCATTCCTGAAGGAGAAACAGATTTAGCATTCTAAGAGGATATAAGATCATCAGCAGGAGATTCATCTTTACCACATTAACCCTGCCCCAGAGAGTAAGGGGGAGATTTGCCCGGTGTGCCAGGTCCCGTTTGGTATGATCAACCAGAGTCCAAATTATACTGTTTCATTTTCTCAGGAGAAGTACTCAAATAAATACCCAAATATTTAAATATGTCAGGCACCTACATTAGCCCAAGATTCGCCACTTCAGCCTTGGTGGCCCAGACATTGAGCGGCATAACTTCTGTTTTATCAATATTGAGCTTAAAAATATCACCAAAGCAGTAAATGATATCTGATACAGCCAGTAGTGAAGTCTAGGGGTGTAGGAAATGTAAGAGAATATTATCAGCATATACAGCCAGTTTAAACTGCTGGAACTCGATAGCCACATCCTGAATCGCTGATGAAGCATTAGTTTTCCTAATTAAAGGTTATAAAAAAAATGGAATAATAGTGGGGAAGGGGGAAACCCTGTCTTGTATCGCACTGCAAAGTAACCACATCAGAGTGTACCGCATTACAGAGTATCCTAGCTGTAGGGTTGGCATAAAGGACCCGCGTCCATTTAATAAATTCCTGTGGAATATGAAATTTCTCTAAAACAGTAAATAAATATTCCCATGAGGCATGATTAAAAGCTTTCTCTGTGTCCAGCAAAGCCAGCACAGTAGGGTCACAGCCCTCCCTGGACATGGAGAAGATGTATCCTAGCTTTCTAAGGTGATCAGAAGAAAGTCTCCCAGGGACAAAGCTGACCTGATCATTACTGATTAAGGGAACCCACACCCTGTTAAGTCATATAGCTAAAATCTTGGATAAAATTTTAGAATCAAAAATTAATCGAAGAGCTAGGTCGATAACTAGTCACTCGAGAAGTCTTTACCAGGCTTTAAGAGAATGGGAGCTAGTGTATTTACCATTATACTTAGATTCATACTTAGATCGAACAGAAGCTAGAGAGTCGTGAGGCCCGTAATTCCTCCTTTTGTCTAATAGTAACGAATAGAGGTGCCTGAAAGGATAAAAGTGTCCAACTGGGACTTAAACATTGACTTGGAACTGCTGGTAATTATGGTAAGTAGATGTAGCCATTCTTTCATGCTCCATGTGCCTCTCCCTTCCCCAGTGAATTAAATACTATACAAAGTTGGCTGGACAACAAGATGCAGAGGATAATAGTAATTGGAGTCCACTCTGAAGAAGAAGGAGTTACTAGCGGGGTACCACAGGGTTTGGTTCTGGGACCAGTCCTCTTTAATGTTTTTATAGGTGACATTGTGGAGGGACTGGAAGGTAAAGTACAGTATGCCTCTTTGCAGACAACACAAAGATCTGCAACAGGGTTGATGCACAAGGGGAAGTGAAAAGTATGAGAAGGGACTTGGCAAGGCTGGAGGAATGGTCAGAAGTATGGCAGCTTAGATTCAATGCAAAGAAGTGCAAATTGATGCACCTGAAAAACAAAAACCCAGGAGAGGAGTACACAATGAGGGGAGGCACTAACAACAACAAAAATGGAAAGGGACCTGGGGATGGTCATATTAGGTGACCTAAAGGTAGGCAAACAATGTGAGAAGGAGGTAAGGAGGTCTGGGGGATATTGGGATGCATAGGGAGAGGCATCACCAGTAGAAAAGAGGAAGTTTTTGTCCCTGTGTACAAACAGTTGATGAGACCCTATCTGGAGTACTGCATGCTGTTCTGAAGACCCCATCTCCACAAGGACATAGGATGGAGGCAGTCCAGAGGAGGGCAACTAAAATGGTGCAGGGTCTGCACCAGAAGCCATATTACGAGAGACTAAAGGAGCTTAATATGTATACCCTCGAGGAAAGGAGGAAGGGGGGGACGTGATAGGAATTTTCAAGTACCTCAAGGGAATTAACAAAGTCCAAGATTGTGGCATCTTTCAGAAAAAAGACATGTGCAAGAACAAGGGGGCACAATTTAAAGATAGAAGGGGGATGGCTCAGGGGCAGCGTGAGGAAGTATTTTTTCATGGAGAGGGTGGTGAACACATGGAATGGCCTTCCTCAGGGGATCATGGGGTCAGAAACAGTGGGGGAATTCAAGAATGCATGGGACAGACATAAGGCAATTCTAGAGGGGGATAGGAGGAAGTAGGCTGTTGGTTAACTAGAATCTGCAGCTTATCCAGTAGGTAGGGAATGCGCAGGCTAGGTGGGCCAAGTGGTCCTTATCTGCCATCAAAGTCTACGTGTCTAAGATAATGTTATTCCTGACAAGGAACTGATCCAACATTAGTTTTGAAGATGCAGCACTCCCTAGAAGTACCATTTCCTTTGGGAGCATGTTCCTTCGGTTTATCAGTGTGTGTGAAAAAAATGCATCCTCACATTACCCTTAATTATATTCCCTCTTAAGCTTAGGGTTATCCAAAAGCCACAGACAAGAAGATGGTGTTGCTGGGCTGGAGAACCCAGGCCAATTTAATTGGGAAAGTATCTCTGGTTTAATGGAAAATTGACAGCTGAATCTGTGTTAACATGGGTGCAGGTGAAATGTTACTGTCATATGGCTTGGCTCCTTTGCCATTTTTGGAATCTGAGGAATAAGCAATAGATAATTTGATTTTTATTGTAGTCATATAATGCAGTTGAGCACAGAAATAATTATCAATGTACCTTTTCCCTATCTATTCTAAAACAGGCAATCATATGACTATCAAGACAGATTTCAAGGCAGTGACCTAGATTTTGAAAGACCAAAAGGTTATCATCATCCCTATAGGATTTTTGACGAAGATGATTCCCAAATTTATTATGACACTAAGCGATCACCAAGGAGACGGTTGCTACCTCCAACTCCTACAAGTAAGTACCAGTATAAGACGCTTGTTTCATAAATACAGTGCTAGGAAAACATGAACAATTATAGTAGCAGAGTTCTCTGCAGAATTATATTCGGTCATGTTTGTAACCACTTTGTAGAGCTACTGCAAGTAAGGAAACGTAGAGGACCACCTCCAACCAGGGAAAATGGGTTGTTGTTTTTGATTTGATAACATGTAGTTTCTGCTTTCACAGGCCTAACATCTGCACAGTTTCTGAACATAAAAAAAATGCTAGATTAGAAAAACAGAAAGATCACAAAACCATTGTGTTTGTGTCATGCCATTAGGCAGCTGCAGCATTCAATATCAGTAAACTACATTATATAGATTCAGATTGATTGATGGAGAGCAAATTGAGCACTACACTCTTTTTCATCTGACATACACACAATATAAAACATATACAAGGCAAAAAAATCAGAAAAAAGAAAATATCAGATGGGATTCTAGGTCCATCAAGCCTCCACCCCCCCCACCCAACATCAGCGGGAACCAACAAGTGTGCTTTGCAGACATGTACTAATTTATAGGGATTCTGCTCCCACCGTACAGTGACATTATGTTTAATACATAGGTGCCGGAACGGGGGGGGCCACTAGGGCCATGGCCTTACCACTTTCATAAGTGGCACTATCACTTTTTGCAATTACATTAATGTATTTAATAGGGGAGAATTTATCCCTTACATCCTTGGCCCTACCACTTTTCAAACCGTTCTGGCACCAATGGTTTAATATGCTACCTCCTAAAAATGAAAGTTGCCCCGCTATGGTTTAGTAAAGTTATTACACACAGCACCCCCCCTTCCCCATGATTCTGCTACACTATCTATTGAAATTATGTAAATTCATTTCTCACTTAGTATCATCAGAATATTGCTTTGTGGGTGAAGCTACAGCTTGAAGCTCTTGATCAGTGCAGGGCTGTGAAACATAAAAAGGCTGAAATGTCCAAAATACTTAATTGTATTTTATTCATCTTCTCACAATACAAGGTGTATACTTTCAGGACCTTATACCTCTGTTCAGATAGTTGGTACACACGTACATTATACATGTGACTGACAGTTTACTTCTAATCTGATCACTGAGGATCAATTTTTCCACATTTTGTCAAAATAAAACAAGTTAACTTTAGACATTTAAACAAAGCATTGTGAACATTTTTGAGGCCTAAATATATTCATATGTGTGACCCCTGTATTTTAAACTGGTCCTGTGGTCCTCTATGAACCTCTGAATAAACAACCTATTTAGAAAATCTGGAGCAACTGGAGTGCTTTGTTTAGGGGTTTGTTAGTGTGTTGTTAATGCAGGTTTCAGACAGAGAGCCTTGGACAACCTCTGAGTGGAGCTAAGCGTACCCCCCCAAAGCATGGGGCCTAACTTGACTCTACAGAGACCAGTTGAACTGTTGCCACCCTTCTTCACTCTCTTCAACCCCAGAGGACTTCCCCTTTGTTTTAGAGGATCAGAGCAGCACTGAGGAGGGAATGCTTGATTCTTCAGTGCCTCCCAGTGTCAGTGTAGACTGTGGCTCCTATTGCACATCAAAGGCAGCTGTTGGCCAGGACACAACCATCTTTGTGTGTCCTGATCCCTTCTCCAGGTCAGCAGGGGTCACGGGTTGTGCTAAAAGTTAGTCAGGCTGGAGAGCCTGAAATGAGCTGGAAGGGGCCCTAGGACACTGGAGGACTGCAGAATTTTGGTTGCGACTATGGGGCCATGCAACTGTCGAGTAATGGACTACAACCTGGTCCAGAGAGAGTGACAGCTGCAAGGACCAGTGGTGAGCTGACATTCCCCAGAGCACAGAAGGGTTATACCAGGTCCCATTCAGTCTGTGTGGGATTACAGAGAGAAGCAGAGCTGCTGACCGCTGCTGCTGGGAGCTGTGACTCTTACGCCACAGAATGTGCATCTGTCATTGATGAACTGGGTGACTGTAAGCAGATTCCATGCTACAGAGAATAAAGCATTTGTGTGCTAGCCAGGCAAACTTTTGACACTGAGTATCTCCAGTGGAGAGCCAGAAAGAGAATTAATCTGCTGCTCGGTCTGCTAGTGGGTTCCATAACCCAGTGCCAAGATGTTACTGCCTGAGGATTTGGATACCTAAACGTGTGGATCAGTGCAGATACTGAGTGGCCTGATCGATATTAGGACATTAGGGCAGTGAGTGAGACAAGGGAAAGGTTATCTATTGTCTACTGCATTGAGGTATTATACCTGCATGCCAGTGAAGGTTTCAAAGAAGATCAACCAGTTTCAGTAATCCAGTCTAGAGAAGCTCAGCACTGTCTACCTCCAAGGATCATCACTACCAGAGGTCCACTGTTACTTTCCAACATCATCATGCAACCTCAGCTAAGGGCTAGGATTTATTTGTCTTTTTAAGAAGGGACATTTCCTTAAAGGGACCTGTGCCTGATGGGACTTTTGCTTAAAGAGATCTACCAAGTTAAGGCTATACACCACATATACTGAAGCCCTACCCCTGCAAACAGTAATTGCTGCACATGGTGCCAAAATAGCATTGTAGTTTTCCAGTACAAACACTCATAAAATCATCCCTACCGGGTCTAGCTTACTTCCCAATCTCTAGTGCCGACCACACTCCACCCCAGCGCATAGCCACATTATGATGTTAAGCCAGGGAGTGTGCTGGGATGCACTCCACAATAGTCTACGCGGGGGCAACTTTCCAAGTGTTTTTATATATTATAATGGTCAACTGATGATCAATCAAAGGCACCGATCGACTAACAAGACCCTTGTTAGTTGATCGGTGCCCTTGACTGATCACCAGTTGAGAATTATAATATATAAAAACACTTGGAAAGTTGCCCCTCACAGACTATTGTGTAGCACGTCCTTGTGCACTCCCTGGCTTTACATCACAATGTGGCTGTGCACGGGGGTGGAGTGTGGGTGGCACTAGAGACCGGGAAGTAAGCTAGACCCTGTAGGGACGATTTTATGAGTGTTTGTACTGGAAAACTACAATGCTATTTTGGCACCATGTGCAGCAATTACTGTTCACAGGGGTAAGGCTTCAGTATATGTAATGAATAGTTCAATTTATATAGCTTGGTAGATCTCTTTAAAAAGACATTCATTTAAGAGACTTCTGCTAACTGGACTCAAGCTAAATAGACTTGGTGGAGTCACCTGGAAACTAGAAATATTGATAGCCTGTTTACTGTAAATGTAATGTGATTTTATTGAAATGCATTAAGGTAAAGGTTATTGCTTCTGCATAGAGTGTCAAAGGGAGCATGAAGAATGTTATTTACTTTTTTGATATAATAGTTATTTGGGCTTAGAAAATTAGCTTTTTATTTGGAGGCATCTGATTGTCTGGTACCCCTTCTACAGGGGTACAATAACTTTCAATAGATGTCCACCAAATCAAAAGTCCCAGCGCAAACCTGCCTCTTGCCCAGGAAAGAATCTTTGTGCCCAGCCTGCTTCCTCATTGGCAGAAGCACTAGGCACAAAATTCCAAACAGCTGCCATGTTTTTTTATCGCTTAGTGAGACCCATCATTTCAGAGGCATGCCAAACACGTTAATTCATTTATTTAGCATAGTCCCCCCCCCACACACACACACACACAAAAAACAAAAAACCTTTTCTATTTTCAGCTCCCCTTATGGAGCAAGTGACAGACTCTGCAAGATCCTATGCGCCACCCCCCCCCCAGTAACCTGGTAACAGCTAACAGCTGTGATGTCCATTTAAGAAGAGTCCCTAAGGTAAAACTGAAGCAAAAATCCTACGACCGCCCACCCTCTCAGCCTTCTTCCTCACTGTCCCCCCATCAGTCTGTTTAAACCCTCACAATTGCAGTAACCAAAAAAAAACAACTAAACACAGCTCACACCTCACTGAAGTGTGTTTCAGATGATCGCAACGAGCTCCCGATGTCTGCTCCCTCTTTACTGTCACTGCACGTGCATCTTCCCACCACTACACTAGATATGGCAAGCAAATGAAGAAAAAGACCTGCCACCAAGGGAAACCAAAAATCCTACGGCTGCCTGCCCTCTCAATCTTCTCCCACACTCAGCCATCCTGTGATTTCCCAAACTGGTCAACTGCCACTTCCTACGTGGCTGCCTCGACCCCGATAACCAGTTGATGCGTGAGGGATTTTCAAAGTCTACACAGAAGCAGGTAAAATATCTTTCTGCTTTGCGCAGCTTCTCCTCTTTCATTTTGGCAGACTGTAAGAAATGACAGCTAAGAAATAGTGAGAAGAAGGTGTGAGAGGAGCGGCGGCACCAAAGCAAAGAAGGAATCATGATTTTTTTTTTACCGGCTGCAATCCCCGATGCACCTCAACACCACTAACCTTCCTGCTCTTGAATTCACTGCTCTGTAAGTTTAAAACATGACCACAAATTACAGGAACACTTCTATCATTCGTTTACTAGCACTGACTGACCTTTTCACTGCAGCTCTCTACACTCTCGCCCCCCCCGGCCAAAAAAAAAATGACAGTTACTTTGACGTACCATTGGGGACTGTGAGAAAACAAAAATGATTCCTCTAGCATAGAGGAAGTTAAATCTGCTGCCGACCACACTTACAGTTTGTCTCTCTTTCGGGTCACGATCCCCCCAACCAAAACCCACAGAAATACTAGCAAACTTTATTGCCACAGGGGAAGGGGACAGGTAAACAAATATAGATTTAACACCAACTAACACACACTGCATGACGATTGGGGGGGGGGGTGTATAAACAAATTGCCAAGGGAGGTTATAACTGCATACAAACATTTTTTTTTTGTTTTAAACTATGGGGTCTCAGGTTAGAACATAAGTAACTCTCTAGCTCATGCAGGCTGAGGAACTATTTAATTACAAAACTGATCTTTAACTATTTTTTTACAGTGCCCATTTTCTAAGCGCAATAATACCCTCCAAGGTGGGCAGTATGGGCAATACCAGACCTTCCAGGGGCTATAAGGCCCTCCGCCTGTGGCGTTGGTTCCATTACACCCCTGGGCTGTCCAGTATTGCCCACTACCACTCACCTCGTCTGGTATTATTGTCTGCATGTGTGAAGTGTGTTTTATCACTTCAGTATATTGTTTTGCATATTTGTTTTGAAATAGTCCTATTTTTTTTTTCTTGTTTAGAGCCCATGTTTAATGCAGCCTTTCTCCCATCCCATATTCTTATTTTTTAATTTCTAGCAATTCTAGAACCCAGTGACATCAGCTGAGTTGAACACTACAATGTAGCAGAACAGTGACATCAGCTAAGCTGACTTCACCATGTTCCACTTCATTGTAGCCTTCAGCCACTGTGTTTTGCTTTTTTGTAACCTGCAGCTCGACTGATGTATCTGGGTTCTGGAACTGTTAAGTAAGTAAAACAATAAATATTGGATGGCTGCATTAATATGAGACCATAAGTAAGGAAAAAATGGGACCATTTCAAAATGAATACAAAAAACAATTCACTGGGGTGATAAAACAGACTCCCCACATGCCCAAATTAACTATTAAATTGGCTGTGGTGCATGCAATACAGTTAAAAGAGAAGGCTGGGGAGTTTTAAGCCTGCAGTCACTTCAAGATACATTTGCAGATGGAGTAGCCTGTGGGGTAAATAGAGAAAAGGATCGGGATCAGATCCCAATACAGGGAGTTTAGAGCCCTCAAGAGCAGGGCCTCCAGATAAATGTATTAGAGATGAAGAGAGTGCATCTAGCCCCAATACATTTTCAGATGAAAGTTGGTCCCATGCAGTAAAGGTGAAATCAGACAGTGCTGTCACCATGCAATACACAAACAGTCTAGGGGGCACAACAAGTGCAAACATGCTCACAGAGGCAACACAGGTCCTTTGGTGGACAGAGATCAATCTTCTGCTCCTTACAGCAGTCCTCCTGGCAGGGAGAACCTGAGAGGAGTAAAATTCCCTGGGATGCAAATAAATACTGGAAGCAGGGTGGAAGAAATGAAGAGGTATGAGAGTGGGTGCATTAAAAATGGAAGGGGGAAGGAGGGAAAGCAAAAAGGATAAAAGGGGTGACAAACAGAGTGATAACAAAACTTCAAAAGCCATGTGTGTGAATGTTAGAAGTCTAGGAAATCAAGTTCCAGATCTAGATGCCACAACGGCAGAGACTAATATGGATACTGTGGCCATTACCGAGTCAGGATACACAGAAAACCATGACTGGGACATAGCCATACCAGGCTATACTCTGTTCAGGAAGGACAGGGTGGGAAAGAAAGGAGAGGGTGTAGTACTTTATGTGAGGGAGTGAATTACAGTGATGGAGATACAGGGAATAGGGAGGCAGAGGTAGTGTGGGTCACCCTAGAAACAGGTAATGGAGCCTTTATTCGCACTGGTGTGATCTACAATTCTCCAGCACAGGGGAGGAGTTACTGATGAAAGTCACTGGCAATGTGGCAGAAAAGGGGAGGTGGTGTTTGTAGGGGACTTCAATCTGCCGGATCTAGGTTGGAGCCTCCCAGCTGCAGCTTCAGCTAGAAGCAAGGAATCTTGGACTCCCTGCAGGGGGCGTTCCTCAGGCAACAAATCAGTGATGCCACTCATTATGGGGAAGTACTGGACCTGGTACTCACCATCAGGGACAGTTTTGCAAGTGTCAGGGTGCGGGGGGGACACCTGGGGACCAGTGATCACTGTACAGTGTGGTTCAGTGTAAGGACAACTGTGTAACTTGAACTACACAAAGGTGAGGGTCCTGGACTTCAGGACAGCAGATTTTAAAAAGATGAGTGGATGCTTCGGGGATGACCTGGCGGGGGGGGGGATTAGCTGGGTGGGTGGAAGAACAGTGGGGGAAACTAAAAAGGGACATAGTGAAGGCAACAAACCTCTGCATCACACAAGGGAGGAATGTTATGGTTTTCAAAAATAGGTGGTGAAAAAGGTAAAAGCTAAGAGGGTAACATTCAGAAGTTACAAGGAGACACAGAGGAGGAGGATGGGGGACATATCAGGGGAAATAGATGGAAGCAGGGAGAGCAGGGAGGAGCACAAAGGCACAAACTGAAGACAGAGTAGCCAAGGCAGTAACAAAAGGGGACAAGACATCTTTTGGGTCTGTAAGTGAAAAAAGGAAGACCAGTAGGGGTGAGATTACATAGTTACGGGAAGAGGCAGGACTATGCAGATGGGAAATAGGAAAAGGCAGACATCGTGAACAAAGATTTAAGTGTTCACAGAGGAAGAAAACGGGGAAGGGCCACAAAAATGTAACAGGAGCATTGGACGGAGGGAGGTGGACACAATTCATTTTCAGACGAGAGTCCTGAAGAGACTCACAAATCTGAAAGTGAACCAAGTAATTAGTGCTGTGCGAAATTTAAATTCCGCCCATGGAATTATTATGAAGTGTGGAATTTGGCTTCCGCAGAATTCCGAAAAAAAATTCCAGTATAATCGTGAAATTCCCACCTATATTCTGCAGACTTTTGTCATGTATTTGTGGAATAATATGGTGAACTGCAGAAAATTTTTTAGCAGAACTGATTTCCTTTTCTTAATTTACTATTTAAAAAAAAAACTGTTTTAGCTTCGACCATCTGATGAAAACTGGTAAGTGGAGTCGAAAATAATAAACAGTATGTTCCAACTGAGATGACTGCAAAATGGTTGTTCAAGAATCTGCTGCAGGCTGCTTCGGAGATGCACTGAAGATGATTTCTGCAGTACTCAAGAAGATTGTTCCAGATAGATGTTGATGTAATGAGTCTAGAAACTTGCTGAGTACTGATTCGAACATCTTTGACACTCAAATGCTGACAACAAAGCAATATTTTCCGTCAGCAGGAGTGGTGGTCAGATCAGCATCAGCACTGTCTCAGGGCCTAGTAGTTCCTCATTATGGTGTTCCTTGATTCTCTCTTGAGAGTAGTGACAGTGAGCAGGAGTGGTGGTCAGATCAGCAGCAGAACTGTCTCAGGGCCTAGTAGTTCCTCATTACGGTGTTCCTTGTTTCAGTCTTGAGAGTGGTGGCTGTGAGCATGAGCGAGCTTTGACTGGACAGCACAGCAGGAGTGGTGGTCAGATCAGCAGCAGCACTGTTTCAGGGCCTAGTAGTTCCTCATTACAGAGTTCCTTGGTGGAAATAGCACAGCATGGTGCAGACAGACATCGCAGGCTCTGGTAACTGCGACACATGGGTGCAAGAATGAATGGCACACCTGAAAGATAAATGATAGAGAGTTGTAGAGGTACAACATCATCATCCTTCAATAATATGTAGAAGCTGTGTATGTCTTGCTCTTCATGAGGTGAAGTGCAGCATACATTAGAGAAGTCAAGGATGCAGCCAGATTTGAAAACAGCAGGTAAGTAAGTGGCTCCATCTTCTGGTCTAGTAGTTCATGTTTACGTTGTTTTGTTGTGTCATCTCTGCATTACTGGTCATGGCTTATGCCGGTGTGTGGACAACGTACACATCGACAAAGGCTCATTCAGCAGCATAGGGAAGGGACTGTAGTAGTTCATGTTTATGTTGTTATGATGTTCGGAATGTCTTTTTTTCTAACAAATGTCCATCACAGCTGTCACACACAGACATGACATCATCTACGTAGAGACAGAAGTCTGCCTGTGCTGGTTGAATGATAATTATGCACTAATTAAGCAATATGGCATGGCAGGGGGGGTGTTATGGTGTGACACTGATAATGGCCTACCTCGTGGTAGGTTGAAGCACGAAGCATAACCGACTGCTTCCACCACCCGATAAGGGCTGTTAGCTAACCATAATACACCCCCTGGAGTGCCTTATAGCGATTATGAAATGGGTATTTTTTTTAGTAAATTTTATGCATTTTTAAACATAATACTTTCAGCTGGGATGCTGTGCTGTGATTACGGCCCAGCTGAAAGCAGATGTCGATCAATCACAATTCAGCATTCTTTGTACCCATTTCATAATGAAACTTATGAAAATGGGTGTAAAGAATGCTGAATTCTGATTGGCCGAGAGCTGCTTTTACCAGTTCCATTATCACAGAGCACAACGGCTCAGCTGAAAGTAACATGTTTAAATAAATGCATAAAAATACCTAAAAAGGATACATTTCATTATTGCGATAAGGCACTCCAGGGGGTGTGTTATTGGGGGTTAATGGCACTTATCGGGTGGTGGAAGCAGTCGGGTATGCCTCCTGCTTCAACCCACGTGAGGTGGTCCATTATGCAACCATAACACCCCCCATCATGCCTTATTGCTTCAGCAGTGCTGAACTGATCCACATCAAAAAGAGCTTTGTATATTTGCAGACAATAATGTGGTAAGTTTTCACAAATTTATTTTACTGGAACAGACTGTTGAATTAAACAGTTCATAGAATTTAGTATTTAAGCAGCACAAACATCAATCTAGCTTGCACTTACAGTACATCATTCCATGTATGGTACATCTAACATCCATTTAATAGGAGAGATAGTTCAGTGGTCAGTGCTTTATTTTCATGTTAGAAGACTTTGTTTAACACTATTGAAATTATACAAAAATATGGAATAATGATTGTAGCGTTAATGCTATTATGCAGTTTTATCATTAATGAAATCAATGTGTGCTTGAAATGCAACGGTGGGACACAGATGGGTGGCACTGTGGCCATCAACCCATGATACAGCGCAATACTTAGTTTAAGCCAAGTCACAGTCAGCAAGTCATCCCTACACCTTGAAGAATAGCACAACACATAAATGCACTTGGTGGATGTGCTTCAGCTATCTCCATCGAGTGACAACATCATATTCTGTACTTAAAGGGGCACTGTCAGCTTTGTCCCTCATTATTCATGGAAGTGTAATCACTGTGCCTCTAGGCACATACATGTAAAGCAATTACCATGTAATGCCCCAGTGCAGCCAAAACAAATGTTATTTACCTAATTAGTTTTCTATTTACATTAATTTCTTTTCAGTTGTCCCGCAGTAAACTCAGATGTCCACCGGAAGCATATCCACAAGGGGAATGCACGTCTGCTTGGGAGCGTGGTCCCAAAGCACAATTTTCTGCATGCCCATTGAGAAAAGACATTTTCCCAACACAGCTGCCTGTACTGAATCTTTCTGTGCATGTAAAGGAAAAAAACGAGCATTAGTAATGCTGCAAAATACATTTGAAAAGGGGTGCGGGAATTGCATGCATGCGGAACAGCTACAGGAACAAAAATCCTGCGCTTGCGCAAGAGCAGCACACTCATGCACATGTGTGAGATTCTGGCATCAGCTCTTCCGCATGCGTGCAATTTCGACACCCCTTTTCTAATGCATTTTTTGGTATTACTAACGCTCGTTTTTGTTAATTTAGATGCAAAGAAAGATTCAGTACAGGCAGCTGTGTTGGGAAAATGCATTTTCTCAATGGGCAAGTAGAAAACTGTGCTTTGGGACCGCACTCCAGAGCAGACATGCGTTCACCTTGTGGATATGATTCCGGTCGACATTGTAGTTTTCTGAGGGATGACTGAAAGTAAATTAATTAAATATAAAACAAACTGGATAAATAACATGTGTTTTGGCTGCACTGGGGCATTACGTGGTAATTGAGTTACATGTATGTGCCTAGAGCAGGGGTTCTCAAATGGTGAGGCCAGCCTCCCTTGGGAGGCCCCAACCTGTTCCAGGGGAGGCTCAATCAAGTCTTAAAAAGTACTGTATTTAAATTTTGAGTTTTATATATTTTATGTGAAGAGAGGAAGCAAATTGAAAGAGGATAATAGTAAGTGGATTTTATATATTTATTTATTTACTAATAAGTGACAAGGGAAGGTGAATTAACGAAGGCTCATTTCAGGTGTACCCAGGGAAGGGTAGGGAGTGAATACATTTCAAAAGGTAACTGCAAAACAATCAAGAAATACACAATGAACAATAGTGCAAACAAATATGAACAATAAACTAATAATGAGTGGTGGTAATTGATCAGTTTGTAGACTGTTGGCAGAACATCCCAAATACAAGGGCTGAGCATAGAAGTGCTAAGAGCAATAGCAGGAAGGAGCAAAGTAATCCCAGAGAAATTGCTTAGGAGCAGGGAAGGAGGGGGAGAGGTAAAGCATGCAGGAAGGTTATTTCATATAGCGAGGAAACAAAGTAGTCTGATCATGAAGGTACTGCAACAAAGGGTAACAATGGTTCAAGAATGAAAATAGTGGAGCAAGTAGGCTGGCCTGTGGGGGGGGGGGGTGTACAATAAACTGAATAATATTTGTTTAATTTATTTATTTGTTATTCAGATAACACCTTTGAGCACAGGAGCTCTTTTTCAAAGGTTCCACATCAGTGTAAGACAAATAACTGAATGCGAGCCAAGTATTCAAAGGGGTTTCAGTTTATTCATGGTGTACTGCGCAAAGTACAGTACGTTATTTTTCTTTGGGGAGGCCCAAGATTATTTCAGTTTTTGGGGGAGGCTCAAAATCTTTTCCATGGATTAGGGGAAGCTCACTGTGACAAAGTCTAAGAACTATTGGCCTAGAGGCACAGTGATTACACTGCCATGAATAATGAGGGACAAAGCTGACAGTGCCTCTTTAACTTTCAGACATTAACACATGCTTCATCAGAAAATTGCTGACAGTGCCTCTTTAACTTTCAGACATTAACACATGCTTCATCAGAAAATTGCAAACATTTGTGAACAGGTAGCATATATAATCTGTATCATATGATCATTTATTTCATGGCTATGTCATGTCAAATCACATAACACTGAACAGTTAATTTTAAGAAAAACATCACAGTCAGAAGTAAGACATGAAGTGCAAAAGAGAGGGAGTAGTTTTATATACAAGTTAAACAAATGGTGCAGAGTAAAGTGAGAAACAATCTGTATTCTCAATGTAAACATATGTGCAAAAAATAACCAATATTTGTTTCATTATTTAATGTTATCATGATACATACTCTTATAGCTCATTTAAACATCAGGTTTCACAAATCTGTATTTATTTTGTTGTATCAGTACTGCAATCATTTTTTGCATAAGTGATTGCAGTAATGATGCACTGTAACTGAACTGTAAATATATGGGTCTCAATCTAGCTCTGTTGTCTTCTTTCCTAATTTGAGAACAATTAAACCCAGAGCAAATTAACAAGCACAATTTGTGCAACCTAATGGTTAATCCTGGAATAAGAGCATATACCATAATAAAAATGATTAAAAAAAAATTATGGATTCATGTTGCCACCAGTGTCACATATGGATTGTTACACACTTGAGTATGCACTTTTGGTAAAATAGTACATAAAACTATTCCCTTATATTACGTTTTTTCCATAATGTACCATTAATAGAGTATATATAATTTGCATGCACTTCTGAATGTGATCTTCAAGAAATGATCCATACACTGCAGTTATGTCATGTAATTAACACATGACATAATAATGTAATTTACCCAATGTTCCACTACTGTTTATTGTACAATACCTTGTGTTCCAGCTGTTGCACAATCTTACAATGTTGTATTGTTTGTACTACCCACAAATATTGTAACTGATCATCATTAACAACCCTATGTAACCCCCTTCCCCAGGTCACACCGTGAGATGAGCAACTTATTGTTCAGTGTGCCCTCCTGGTGAAACATTTCAATAAATAAATAAATAAAAGATAACAATGTGGACTGAAACTGTGATTATTGATTGTTTAATAAGGAAGGACATATATATATATATATATATATATATATATATATTCCTGTTCACGCATGTTTTTAATCCTCTGATAAAGAATGTCTTTCTGAACACAAGAAATGTTAGGAAACTATTATGATATTCTCACCCAATGGAGATGGATGAATAAATAAGCACTAAGAATGTCAAAAGAGCATCTTCCTAGTACTATCAGAGTAGCTCACTTCCGCTGCCTGTTAAATGAATAACCGTTTCAATATCCTCCTCATGAAGTTTAGCTTACATATTCACTGTAGTTTACGTGTTCTGTCCCTCAAGATTTAAGTTCTTTTTCGTCATAATACGACCAAAACAGAACCGACTTCAACTTCCAAAAACCACGCCTCTGTGGAACACATGCAGCCCTGTTGTGATGCCACATAATGAAGGCTGCATAACTGACTGTTCCCCGTTGACTTGTATGAGACATTTTGTTCTTTCAACATATTTGTATACACCCTGTATAATTTGGATTTCATGAAATCAAAGAAATCAGTTAGCTAATACGGTCCACAACATTAGTCATTCAATCAATTTGATTTAAGAAAATACAAACAGTAAACTGTATAAACATGTAAAAATAATAAATATTAACCACATACATGTCAATGGGGCACACTCACTCAGCCTTCATTGTGTGACACACATCTCAAAACAGGGGTGTGGGGATCTACATGGTGGCGTGGTTTACGAATGGGGAAGTCGGAATTTGTTTTGTCCCATATGCAGATGCAGAACATTACAAGTGAATAACATCTACACTACAGGTAACATTTAAGTCAGACTTTATTAGTAAGATCATCAAAAGGTTAGTCAGGGACCAGATTGGGAGAGGCAGCTACTCTGAGGCTGCTGTTTCACTATTTGTATTACCAGTATGTACTTGGCTATGGAGTACATTTTTCAAATAATGTGTGACCAAAAATAAAAGTACTTATTTTGGACTTTGCATTGGGCAACTAAAAATAATACAAATAAATGCTTTCAGAAATTTGCTGTCATAAAACAAACTGTAAAATTATGTAAACTAAAAGACGTGTCCCTCTGATGTATCCTCACCATCAGAACACATACCCTCTACCTGCTTAACATAATTTTCATCATCATCCATTCCTTCATCGTCACCTCTAATCGTAACACTGCCAGACAAAGACCACTGAGATGGAATAAAATGTTTATTCATTTTATGTATGTCGGTCGCTCAACATTTAAATCGGACAGACATGTCCGATGGTCTGACACAATTGCCCTGCTGCACTAAAAACCCATTCTGATGTTACACTGGAACAAGGAAAACTTAACAGTTCCAGTGCAGCTGATGCCAGTGCAGGCCACACTGTCACCCTGTGTTGCCAGTATACTAACAAAGGGTCATCCTCAGCAGATACCTGCTCAGGATCATCAGGATAGGCAGTGACCATGTTTGCCACTGACATCTGCAGTTTGCTGCCATATTCCTGCTTCTGGGGCTGAGAAACACCCACCTGCTGTAATATTGACCACAATGGATTGCGGGTGGGTTTGGGTACTGAAGAAGTTGATAACTTTGATAACACAGAGAGCTGGGAACTGGAACAAGCATGCTGCTGAGCACTTCCCTCATTTGTTTTATTGACATCCATTATAAGCATTTTGTTTTGCACTTTGTCATGAAGAGCAAGTGAACACTGATCAACCTCTACATTACCCCCTGGCAGAAGTGATGCGATACCATGCTTGTTCCGGGGATCAAGTAAAGTGGCCATCTGGTATGACTAAGTCTGCAACATGTAATGGACGCAATTACCACTTTCTAAGATGTCCATCATGTGGTTACGCAGGTTCACACCAACCTCATCTGCTGCACATTCAGATTGGTCATTCAAGTTGACCACTGCCTGCTTAAGTATCCGCAACAACAGAATAACCTGACTCAAACATGCTGATTTAACACTAACAGCCTGAGTGGCATGCTCAAAAGGGCACAAAACCTGTATTACACTATCCATGACCCTCCACTGAGATGGACTGAGTGTCATTGCCTGTTGAGTGAGGGGATCACAAAGCTGCATGACATAGTCATTGACAGGTTTACACTGTTCAAACAAGCGTTCCAGTATATACAGAGTTGAGTTCACCTTGTGGGAACATTATCCTTGAGATGATGCTGCGGGCACACCGTATGAACGCTGCAACACATTAAGCTCAGATCAAGCTTTTGAGGAACGACTAAAATATCGACAAATATGATGATTAATGGTCACCATGCTGTCCACTGCCTCATGTTTTAAGAACTGACATACAATCAGTTTCAAAACATGTGCAAAGCAAGGAATGTGCTCAAAGCCACCATCACTTTTGGCTTTCACTACACTGGCTCCATTGTTACTTGAAATGAAACTCAGTTTGAGTCCATGAGGTTTCAGGCAATGAGAAATTGTCTCATTTAGAAATTCTAGAATTCTTTTGGCTGTGTGTGAGCCATGCATACTTTTCATGCTTAGTGTTGCCTGCTGGCACACACCACTGCCTCCATATATTTTTTGCAAATGACAGTCACTCGCAGGACAAAGTGAAGTACCGTACACACCAGGGATATGTGCCCAATGTGCTGTAACACACATAAAGCTAACTGTAAATCCTGGACCATTGGTCCACGTATCAGTGGTAAGATGCACAGTGTTGACCACAGAGTGTGACAGTGCATGTGAAACTGTACAACATAATGTGTTGTACAGCTCAGGGACTCCTTTCATCGAAATGTAAGTTCTGCTGGGCAATTTATATTTGGGTACCGCCTTACTCATGAGCTGCTGAAAACCAGATTTTTCAACAAAAGAGTACGGAAGAACATCCGTTGCAAGCATTTGAGAAACTGCTGCATTCAAGTGCCTTGCAACTGGATGATTCCTGTGGTACTTTGTAATCTTGGACAAGCATCCTTAATATTAGGTTGCCTCATAGTGACCACTGACTTGGAAATTCTCAGCTGCATATGGGTGACTTTGGAACTGAAAGGAGTTTGTAAACTTTGTGGCATGATACTGCAGCGAGGGAAGTCTGAACATACAGAGGAGGATGAGGTACAGGATGATGATTTACCTAGAACTAAAGATTCAGACTGCTTTGGGGTGGATGTTATTTGTGGTGGAACAACACTACTCTCACTGTGAATGTGGTCCAGTAAGTAGTTCTGTAGAGGAACAGAGTCACTGTTTTCTACTTGGGAGGCCTGACATTTATGCTGCTGCCAGCGAATGGTGTGTTTGGTTTGGAGATGTGAGTGCATCTCATTTGTGCCTAAGTGTGAACCTGTCTTGCCACGACTAACTTTACTTTGGCATATTTGACAAATAGCTGTGCTGTCATCATTATCCTGCAATGCAAACAAGTCCCACACTAGAGATTTGCCTACTCTACACTGCTTTTTAGAAGGGGGGAACACTCTCGGCCTTACCACTCACCGTGATATGCCGCTGTGACTTACCTATGACAGGCACATGTGGGCGCTTCTGCTGCATGATATTACTTGCAGTGACATGAATGGGCACTGGAGATTGCATGTTATTGTTAACAGTCACTGATGTTTCATTATGTGCTTGTGATGACACTTTTACATTTACATTCTGAGGAAAGGTACATGAATTGTTAACAGGGACATAGGGAGGTTGGTAATATAGATCTATTACAGGGACATCTTCAACATCCTGAAAATCACATACACTACCACTATCAATTTCACTGACACCACTAATGTCTGCTACAGTATCATCCTGTTCCTCATTAACCACCATCAAAACATCAGTATCAATAGAACCTGCAGATTTGCTGTCACCACAACCAATAGTTTTACTAGTGCCCACCTTTACTATGGGACCGTCATCCTCAATATCACATTCAAAACTGCTACACTGTGACATCTGTGAATCCATCACAGATGACAGCAAATCAGGATTTTCAGGCTGAGAATCCTCCTGTGAATCAAGCATTAATGCAGCAACATCAACTGCAGTTTTCAGTTCCCCCAACACTGAATTTGCCTGCTGCATTCTCAGTAAAATTAATAATTTTGTTGCTCACACTACTTGTGCTATTGCCTGCATTACAGAAAAAGTAATCAATTCCGATTCCACCCTTACTGACTGCACTACCAGAAGAAAACAGACCTATTGGAGACACTTTTGTGCCACTGACTAACATGCTGCTACTAACTGCAGCCACTCTACTGCCAACCACAGGACCTACAGTACTATAGTAAATGGTTAGGGTTTATTGTGGATGGAAAACGATGGTTTTCCAAATCCTGTTGTTGGACAGTTCAAAGGTCAAAAGAGTTGTTATACTATCGTTCTGACTTCACAACGATAGTACAACAACTTCTTAACCTTCAACTGTCTCCCGATTGGCTAAAACATTGGCTTTTCAAAAAATGCTGTACAGCACGGCAGCACTAGTAAGCAAGCAGTTGAGCACGAGGTTTTCAGATAGTTTGGACATGGACTGCCAAAGTCGGCACCCTGTTTCCAAACTATCAGTTTGTCAGCAGTTTTTTTTAAATAAATCAGTGGTCCCTCCATACAAAGCTAAGCTGGATAACAGTGAGCAATGGTACCTTTGGGGTCGGCAGCAAAGCGGAACTGCAGCGAGAACCGGAAGAAAATGGCAGTGTCTGGACAAGGTACAGAAACTAACAAATCCTTGTGAAATTAATGTGGCACAGTTTGTGGGGACCCATATACTATACAAAATAACAGATAGGGAACTGTGAACGTCTAGGCCGTGTTTGATGACATCATAAGGACCTCTCGAGCTTCGCTCTCGAGGTCTATGATGTCATCAAAACCCTCGATGGGAACACAGCCTTGTTGTGCATAATTCCCTATCCATTATTCTATATATTTTACAGCACTATGGACAGTCAGAGCATTTTAATTATGCCATGGACATCCTCAATATGGTCCTCCCTGGAGTCTTCACTGTTGAGATGGTCTTGAAGCTCATAGCTTTCAAACCCAGGGTAAGCCATATCAACTTTATGTTCTATTACATGATAATTAGTAAGCTACAAAGCTTGGTTTTGTTACTTCCAGGTATAATGAAATCTTCTGCCCCCTTGCATACACATGTAAAACAGAACAGACAACAATTGTGTGAGAGTTAAGAACCCTTCACAGAAATACAAAAATGAATAAATGCTGGCCAGCAATGTTTGCTGTTTAGAGGAAATAAAACTGAAGTCTGTAGCTCTTATGTTATAGTTATCAGTTCTTATGAATCAGATAATAATCAGCACATATCATGAAGTACATTTAAAATTAGCTATTATATCTGAACCATCTTAACTGAAATGGTTCTTTTAGTGAAGAACTGTTTTTATTTTAACATTATAGCAACATTTCATGTTAAAATTAAAATTAATTTTGCATTTCTTTTCAGCCCCCAGTGCTAACTGCAGCTGGCCATTTTAGTTTCCTGCAGCACCATCAAATTCAGTATTCATTTCATGAGACATTATAGCCGGAGCTTCAGGAGGGGAGTTAACACTCGGAAGAGCCACCAAACTACCACGTCAACCATGCACACTATCCCTAATGCCTGACTTCTTTCCAACCATTTATTCACTCAAATCTTAACTGGCGCACAAAAACAAACAATCAAATAATATCTATACCAACAGTGCATATTACAAAATCAGTAGATCAGTCAAATACAATGCAATACTGTTAAGGAACAATAAGAACAGCCTGTCACAGTATTGATTTTAGTTTCAAGTAAAAAAATACTAAACTGCTGTTTACAAGTAAAAGTACTTTAAACTGCAGACACACACACACACAATGTCCTGTCCTGTTACCTAACCAACTATTTAAAGAGCCCCTGACATTGTTAGAAAAACTTGGAAAAAATATGAGATTTACACAGTTCAGTTCATATTTCAGGTATTTTCTATAATTATTTACCTTTCTTCTTTATTACAGAGGACAGCTGTATGAAAGAAGCTTACTGTCCCTTCGACTATATCTGCTTTTTCTGCTATCCTACATATGACATCATAATCCAGGTTGCACCTGGAAACAAGCTTACAGTCATGATGCTTTTCCTGGTTACCAACTTTTAAATAAAGAAATAAAATAAATTATACCCGTTTATGCCATCATAATTACCCCCACAGCAACAGATTGTGATATCATAAATAGAACTGTGATGTCATATGTAGGCAAGCAGCCAGAACACACAGGGCAGCAATCCTGTTTGCATGCAAATGTCCTTACTAATAAAGAAGAATGAGAAATACAGAAACAATATTAAAAAATAAGCTGACTTGTGCTAAACATTGCATTTTCTCAAAGTTGTAACAACGATGTCAGGGGCTCTTTAAACAGTTAATCAAGTTTCATATATCAGATTGCTGAATGAGGATCCAACTGCAAAATGAACTACAGCCATTTCAATCAGACTGAGATGCAAAGGGCTTTTTCTCTAGTTTAATGCAACAAAATGCAGACACACAGAGCAGCAGAACTTTCCACTTCACCAAACTAAAGAACTGCACAGAAAGCAAGGAGCAGCAGTCACTTGACTCGGAGGGAGGAGAGTTGTTATGGTAACATTGACCTTTGACAGCAAAAACCCCACCTCATGGAACCTAAATCAGCCAGTCAAGGAACTGCAGATTTTTTTGAAGGTTGTTCTGTGGAATATTTTTATTATCTGCAGATTTTCAGCAAAAACTGCAGAATATTTCTGATGACATTTTTAAAATAAGGTTTGGAAACAACTATAATATTGAATAGGCAGTCTTACTTAACACCACAAAAATTGAGCTGGCCCGGTGCCGCAGAGGGTTGAGGCACTGGACGCCACACCTTGCGCCACACCACTGACCCAGGTTCGGGAACGAGCCTGTGTCATCGTAGGTTGGCTGGGGGGGAGGGAGAGGACTAGAGCTGGCAGCCGACAGTCAGCCCTCTACCTTGGGGATAGAGGTAGCAGGTACCTTGGAGCTTGGCCGCCATCTGGTGGAGGCCGAAGAAGCGGAGCCTCTCCGAGGACCTTTGGCACTAGGCCGTTCGAGGGAGGAAGGTGGAGGAGACCCCATCTGGAGCTGTGGTACGCATGCGTGCTGCCACGTGCATGCGTTACCACTTCCAGGGGTCTTGGGAGTAGGTCTACGGGAGAAAACAGAGGAAAAAGTGGGGGGTCTACCTAGGATGATACCTCCGGACTGGCTCTGGGGATCTGCCAGCATGTGCATGGCACTACAAGCCCCCAAAAGACCCCGAGTCCGGTAGGTTGGTGAATGGTGACGGAGGACCTGCCACAGGAGGATAAAGAGAGTTAAAAAAAAAACACCCCAAAAATTAATACATTTAACTGACAGACAGTCACAGTAGAAAGAATGACTTTTATAATTCATTTCCCGCTGAAATTAATGGAATCACATGACCAAAAAGCGTGCAGAATATTATTCCACAGTTACATGATGATACTGCAGATTATGTCAATAACTGTGAGTTCCACAATTCAATACAGATTTTCCGCAGTATTAATAATAATTCTGCAGAAATTCTGAAATCCACAGTACTAATAATAATTTTGTAGTTGGGGGGCATAAATTCTGTGAAAATTGCGAAATCCGCTGGAGGCAAAAATAAGATCAAATTCCGAAGCAACTGCTCAATTTTGCGGAAATTCCGCAGAAGCAAAATACCCAAATTTCACCCAGGCCTACAAGTAATGAGGCCAGAGGGGGTTCACTGAAGGGTATTGAGGGAGCTCAGTGAGATGCTAGCTGCACCTCTGATGGTTCTACTTAATAGTTTGTTGTAAACAGGAGTGGTCCCGGAGGACTGGAGGAGGAACGATGTAGTCCCACATCACAAAAGTGGTAGCAGGGAAGAGGCTGGCAATTATAGACCAGTAAGCCTGACTTCAGTGGTGGGAAAGGTAATGGAATCACTGCTGAAAGAAAGTATTGCAGAATATCTTGAATCCGTTGGGTTACAAGACCCAAGGCAGCATGGATTCATGGGGATAGGAGAGGTCATGTCAAATTAATCTGATAGAGTTCTTTGACTGGGTGACCAAGAAACTAAGGATCATACTATGGATTTTAGGATAGCAGAAGGCTATATGCCCATGAATGCCATCCCCACTTCACAGTGGATTTTGTAGAACGTAACTTTTGTTAATGTGAGCATCGAGTTTAGTTTTGAATCCTAAAGAAGCATTTGTCAATGCTGAATGTTTGCTTGCTTGCTGGCATTGGCATTGGTAGCGTAGGAGTTACAGAGCTGCATAATAGGAATGGCAGTGAAGTATTGAACTGAAGCCAACCCCACCACCACCCTGCAGAGACTGACAGGCATTGGGGTGTGTCTTTGGGTCATCAGGCATAACAGCCATGCCATTTCACCACACCTTACCCTGCAGTCGCCGACAAGTGTCATGGTGTGCCTTGGGGTCTTTGTCCCCTATGCGCACCCCATTCCATCAGGAAATATGGTGAGATGGGTGCGGTATAGCAGAATGGGGTGAACTTTGGGGCTGAAGAGTCCAAGGCACACCTCAATGCCTCTCACTGGCTGTAGGGTATGGAATGGTATGAGCATTACAGGCGAAAATCCCAAGTCACACTCCTGATGCCTGTCATTCTCTACAGGGTGAGGTGTTATGGTCGGAAACCCTAACGTCTCAGGCATTCGTTGGTATTTTCACTCCAAATTTTCAATATGTTTTTTTGTGACCCCCACCTCATGAACAGTGGCAATATCAGTTTGTTAGCTGAAATCTGCTTTTGCACAGTGACTACGGCATTTAGCATCACAGGTGCAAAAACACATTCCGAACAGGATGTGAAAAATGACAGCTGTACTGTTCATGGGGAGGTGTAAAAAATAGCAATGTTGAAAATCTGCAGTGAAAAAATATACAGTCATTTTATGGACTTTTGTCACCAAATTTTCAAAATAGCCATTTTAAGACCTCTGCTCATGAACAGTGTCACTGTGATTTTCTTAATCTGTCCCAAACATTGCTTTTGCACACCGACTGCACCATTGTGCGCTACATGTGCAGAAATACATTTTAGGCAAATGTGAAAATGGCAGCTCTACTGCTCATAAGGAAGTGTAATAAAATGGCAATGTTGAAAATCTTGCATGCAAATATTAAAAATTCGCAAATTTATGAGCGTGTGTAGGAACTGTGCAACGTACGCTCCTAAAACAATAATTTTGGGGAATTTTTTCACCAAATTTTCTGCATAGCCATTTTAAGACCTCTGTTCATGAACAGTGTCACTGTGATTTTCTTAATCTGTCCCAAACATTGATTGAGCACACCGACTGCGCCATTGTGCGCTACATGCAGGGAAACACATTTTGAGCAACATGTGAAAAGTGACAGCTGTACTGCTCATAAGGAGGTGTGGTAAAATGGCAATATTGAAAATTTGGAGTGCAAATATTAAAAATTTACAAACTTACGAGTGTGTGTAGAAATTGTGCAATGCACGCTTGTAAAACAGTCATTTTTAAGAATCTTTTCACCAAATTTGCAACATTGTTTTTTTGAGAGCCCACCTTATGAACACTGGCACTGTCCTTTCAATAATCTGTCCCAAAAGATGATTTCACTTAGTGACTGCGAAATCACACTTCAGGCCCGATTAATGCCATGACAGTGAGAGAATTCATGAGGAGGGGTTCCAAAAACCCCATGTTGAAAATTTGGTGAAAAAATTCCAACAAATGCCCGAGATACAGTGCCTTCAGAAAGGCACAAAGACCCCTTTGGATTTTGTCACATTTTGTTGCGTTACTACTAGAACTTTTACTGCATTTAAATGTTTTTTCTCCCTTGATTCACACAGCATACTCAACAATTTAAAGGGGCAAAAATATTTTTATTGTGTAACAAAAATTTATGAAACATTAAAAACTGAAATATCTTGTTTACTTAAGTATTCACCCCCCTGAGTCAATACTTTGTAGAAGCACCTTTGGCAGCAGTTACAGCTTTGAGTCTTCTTGGGTATGTCTGTATCAGCTTTGCACATCTGGATTTGGGAATTTTCGCCCATTCTTCCTTGCAGATTTGCTCAAGCTCCGTCAAGTTGGATGGGGAGCGTCGGTGAACTGCAATCTTTAAGTCTTTCCACAGATTCTCAATGGGATTCAAGTCTGGGCTTTAGCTGGGCCACTCAAGGACATTCACCATCTTGTTCTGAAGCCACTCCAGTGTTGCTTTGGCTGTATGCTTGGTGTCATTGTCCTGTTGGAATGTAAATCTTTGCCCCAGTCCAAAGTCTATTGTAGACTGATGCAGGTTCTCATCAAGGATGTGCCTATATTTGGCTCCATTCTTTGTTCCCTCTATCCTGACAAGTGCCCCAGTCCCTGCCACTGAAAACATCCCCATAACATGAGGCTGCCACCACCATGCTTCATGGTAGGGATGGTGTTACACGGGTGATGAGCTGTGTTCAGTTTGCACCCGGCATAGCGCTTTGCATTCAGGCCAAAGAGTTCAATTTTTGTTTCATCAGACCAGAGAATCTTTTGCCACATGGCCCCAGAGTCTGCCATGTGCCTTCTTGCAAACTCCAGGCATCCTATTATGTGGCCTTTTCTCAGGAGTGGCTTCCATCTAACCACTCTCCCATAGAGGCTACATCTGTGAAGTGCTGCAGAGATTGTTGTCCTCTGGACAGGTTCTCCCATCTCAGCCATGGAACTCTGTAGTTCTGTCAGGGTGGTCATTGGGTTCTTGGTCACTTTCCTGACCAATGTCCTTCTTGCCCGGTTGCTCAGTTTGGGAGGACGGCCTGCTCTAGGAAGAGTCTGGGTGGTTCCGTAATCTTTTCATTTCCTAATGATGGACTTGACTGTGCTTCTGGGAACTCTCAACACCCTAGAAGTGTTTTTATACCCCTTCCCAGATCTATGCCTCCTCACAATTCTATCACGGAGTTCTACGGACAGCTCCTTGGTCTTCATGATAGAGTTTCTGCTCTGACATGCACTGTCAACAGAGGGACCCTATGTAGACAGGTGTATTTCCTCTGAAATCATGTCAACCATTTGAACTGACCACAGGTGGACTCCATTCAAGTTTGAGTGATCTCACAAGGAAATTGGATGTACCTGAGCTCAATTTGGAGTGTCATAGCAAATGGGGTGAATACTTATCAACTTAAGACATTTCAGGTTTTTATTTTAAATTACATGTACAAAAAATTCCAGAAGTTTCATTCCACTTTGACATTATAGAGTAATTTGTGTAGATACGTGACAAAAAAAATCCCATATAAATGTATTTTAATTTGAGTTTGCAACATCACAAAATGTGACAAAATCCAAGGGGGGGTTGAATACTTTCTGAAGGTACTGTATGCATTAAAGTTGGAAAAACCCCTTTATTGCATTGTACAGCTTACTGGCATTTCTTCAGTTCATGGTCAGCTTTGAAGAGTGCAGACATGTTACCAGTCCGCCAAGCTCTGGAGGTAAGTATGGGGTGAGGGGGGTATGGCTAGGTAGGGTGCGAGAGGGTGGGCATGGGTGGCAGGCACCGCCAAGGGAACTTTTTTCTTTACAGATTTTTTTTTTTTAATTATTGGACAACATGGGACGTTTGCCATGCTGGGGTGGGCTCCCAGCATGGCAGCTGGATGGCTGTTTGGGGGGGGCCTGGAGCCGATGGGGGATTGGACACCCTAGTCGGCGATTACCATTTTTGCCACGCTAGGGTGGGCTCCCAGCATGGCACCTGGAAAGCTGATGACACGGGATGTTTGCCACACTGGGGTGGGCTCCCAGCATGGCAGCTGGAAGGCTGTTTTGGGGGGGCCTGGAGCTGATGGGGGATTGGGCACCCCATCGGCCATACAGTGTGTGCATGGGGGGGAGTGAATGAGCACGCATTATGCGTGCATGTGTGCGTGTGTAGGGGGGAGCTCTGCTCACTGAAGTGGAGCTCTTCCTTTCAACTGTACGGCACTGCATTTTCAACTGCTATTATAGACAGCTGCAGGGTTGATTGGAGAACTGCGACCACGCCTGCAGACACACTGACTGAATTAGAAGATGGGTGACACATCTCCGAAAATTCGGATGATGGCATTATGTTTCTTGTACATGCGTGCAAGCAAACATAAAAGTTGATTGATTGATAATCTCTTGAGGGAGTTTGTTCCATAACCTAATGGTTCTGGGCAGGAATGACTTATTCCTAAGATTTGTTCTGGATACATCCCCAAGAATCTGTTTATTATGCCCCCTTAAGTAATGGAGATTACATCTATAGCTTATTCCTAGGTCTTTTGTGAGTGCAGTATCATGTAGGATTTTATATAGTGTCAACAGGTCTCCTCTTTCTCTCCTAGTTTGCAGTGGCCAGAGCTTAAGAGTATCTCATCTTGTTTTATAATCACAATGCTTTAAAGTGGGTATGAGTTTCGTGTATCACCTTTGTACTTTTTCCAATAGTATAATATATTTTTTAAGCTCTGGGCTCCAAATCTCAGAGCAATAGTCAAGGTGGGGTCATAGGTAAGTTTTGTAAAGGGGTTACATTATAGATTTTGATTTGCTCGCAAAGGGTCACTTAATGCAAGTGGCGAGATGGGTAACTTTTTTTGCTACTAGCCCACAATGAGTACCATTTTGTTGTAACTTTAATTCCTAGATTTCTAACCTTATTAACTATTGGTAAACTGTTGTTACATATATGGTATTTATTAGCAGGGTTGTTTCTATCACAGTACATGACTACACATTTTTCCCGAGCTAAATCTCATTCCATAGATCAGAGTGAAGCCTTGTAAGAGGATTGTGGGATTCAAACACAGACACCAAGGTTCAGAACAACATAAATCAGCCTACTGAGATTTCAGTTAGGCATTTAATACCATTCCACATAGGAGACTAGCAGTGCTCCCAGATCTATGGGGATTCCCATATTTTATGGGTTTTGTGTGCTCAAAACGGGCTACAGGAAGGAATTACATACTTTTTAAAATATACGGGATTAATTTAGTGCCCCATGGGGAAAAGTTGTTGCTGAGAGTCTGTGGGTAATCTGTGGGTTCAAACTTCATCATGGACAAGATTTAAGTTGAAGCCTGCCTCCAATTGGTTCAGAGACCACAGTCATGCTCTGATCATGCACTGACTGTGGCCTCTGATTGGCTAATAGTGTTCTTGTTTGATGCAGAGAGTGAGCCCCAGACTATTTAAACTCGCTACGAATGGTGGGACATCCTGTGTCAAACACCCTGGATCGCTGCTGCTATGCTGCCCAGAGAGACTGAAAGAGTGAGAGAGAGAAAGAGAGAGAGACAAGAGAGAAATCCACATCGTCCAGCTGCTTGCCACCACGTGTTTTTAGAATTTTGAGCTGCCGATGGGACCCCGGGGTATCAGATTGAGAGACTGACCTCGTGCAAAATTAGGCTTCTGTTCTCCAACACCTGCCACTGCCACTGTGTCCTAACCTCCCGTTTGGTTTAATTTACTGGCAATCCGGAATCGCAGTGCAGGTGCAGAGAAAATCACAGGACCAGCCTGTGAAATAAACAGCCCCCTGACCTGTCACCGGCATCGAGAAATCCTGTGTCTGACCCCACACACTTTCCTCGGTCACAGCCCGGCCAGACCACTAGGAGAGTCGAGACATACTGATCCCTGAGCTGCTTTCTGTCTTGACTTGTTCACAGATCTCTGCAAAGGTAAGAGAAAAAAAATATTATAACCAGCAGTAACTGTGGGCTCACATAAATTCAAACACTATCTGTGCTGCTCTGGCTGGGACCGAGTTTGTGTGTGTGTGTGGGGGGGGGGAGTCTGACTTGAGATCTTCTAATTCTCTAGCTTTTTTTAATAAAATAAAATTATTAAACAGCTCCTCAGTGACTGAAGGATGGGGGAAAATATTCAGTTTGTCCAGTAGCAGCTTCCTTACACTACTGCCCTCACTAAAATGCTGTTGATCACTACTTGCAGAGGGGTTGGAAGGAAAAGTATGCCTCTTTGCAGATTTGCAGATGACACAAACATCTGCAGTGGGGTTAGTACACAACAAGAAGGGGTGCAAAGGATGAGAAGGGACTTAGCAAGATTGGAGGAACTGTCAAAAATATGGCGGCTTAGATTCAGTGCAAAAAAGTGCAAAGTAATGCACCTAGGAAACAAAAACCAGGGAAGAGTACAGTGGGGGGGAGTTATTAACAACAACACAAATAGAGAGGGACATGGGAGTAGTCATATCAGATGACCTTAAGGTAGGTAAGCAATGTGAGAATGCAGTAAGGAGGGCTGGGAGGATACCGGGATGTATAAATGCACCAATTGCAAAAATAAATTGTCATGATCATTCAGGAAGATTTACAAGAATTTCATTTAGGTTTTACAGGGAAAATACAGAAAAAATTAGGGTCTACTACAGGAAAATGCTTTGACCTATCTGGGAGCACTGGACTAGTAAGCAAGCAGGGTGGCATAGGAGTGGGTGTTTTCGCTCCCACCACCTCTGTTGGTTGACTATTCCAGAAATTCATCACTTTTCCTGAGAAGAAGTACTTTCTCACATCTCTACTAAACCTATCTCCTCCATTTTCTTACCATGCCCCCCTTGTCCTTGAGCACCTTTTTTCTGAAAACTACTTCCTTCTTATAACTTGTTTACACCTGTGAGGTGTATAAAGGTCTCTAATACCCCCCTCTCTCCTCTCTTCCATGGTGTACATATTTAGGTCCTTTAATCTCTCCTCATAGGACTTCTGATGCAGACTCTGCACCATTTTAGTCGCCCTCCTCTGGACTGCTTCAACTTTGTTTATGCTCTTTCTGAGATGTGGTCTCCAGAACTGGACACAGTACTCTAGGTGGGGCCTTTCCCACTATCTATACAGAGACAACACTCCACCACGTCCCTCTTTCTGCCAGTGATACCCCTTCCTGTTCATCCCAGCATCCCACCTGCCCTCCCAACTGTCTTATCACACTACCTGGCCACCTTTAGGTCATTCTACATGATCACCCCAGGTCTGTTTCCTGCTTGGTGGTTTTCAGTACCACCCTCCCATTCTGTACACTGGCCCTGGGTTTCTGTGCCCTAAGAGCATTATTTTGCACTTTTTTGCATTGAAACCCAGCTGCTTAACCCTTGACCACTCCTCAAGTTTTCTCAGGTCACTGAACATCCTTTCTGCCACCCCTGAAGTGTCCAGACTATTGTAGAATTTGGTGCCATCTGCAAAGAGACAGACCTTCCCTTCTAGCTCCTCTGCAATGTCTCTTATAAAGACGCTAAAGAGGACTGGTCCCAGCACGGATCCCTGAGGCATCACGCCAGTAACCCTCCTTCCTCTGAGTGAACTCCATTTACCACCACCCTCTGCCGACTATCCCTTAACAAGTTTCTTATCCAGTTTCCCACCTTTGCATCTGTTTCCATCTGGGTCTTCTTCCTCGGAGTTATCATCCAGGTTTCAACTTGATTTTAATGCTATCCAGAACTGTTTCTGCTCAAGTCAATTAACATTAAATGCTAAAAACAACTGTCTCCATGTGCTTCAACACAAGGCAGAGGCTTTCTAGGCTATCCTCCATCCCCACCTTCCACACCCTTGATGGAGGTACAATTGTTGATGTACCCGTATTTAAATACCTTGGCGTCTGGCTTGGCAGGCACCTTGGCTTCTCTCAGCACATAGACACATTCATAAAAAACTCCACCCCATGCTTGGTGCCCTTTACAGGAACAAAAGCGGTATCCCTTTACCTCCTCTCCAGGAAATCTTTTCAAAGGTGATACTTCCCAGCTTTGATAATGGTGACATAGTTTATGGTGTTGCACCCAAGTCCACTTTGGCCAGATTGGATCACCCTCTTCCACTCCTTTTTTTTATGTAGTTGTTTAACCAGGAGTAGCACACTAAGCTGAAAGCTTTTTTACAGGAGTGACCTGGGAGCACAGGGAAGTTAAGTGACTTGCTCAGGGTCACACAGTGTGCAAGTGGAAACTGTGGGATTCAAACCCAGGTCTGGTCTGCTGGATGTCACCAGATTTGCAGCTCACAGCCTTAAACCACTGCGCTATTCTGCCTCCTTCTGCCAGTTTGCCTTGTCCTGTCCTTCTCATATTCACCACTGTTCTCTGTACTCTGATCTCTCCCTTCCCTCATTGGTAGATCACCACCTAACCCACTGCGCCTCCTTCATCTCTAAATTCTGGCTGTCCTCCCTCCCCCCAATGTCAGTTCTCTTCTCTCCCTTATGCCTCCTTCCTCTTACTGTCTCCATAAAGCAAGCCATTGCTCTCTTCTTGTAAATCACTTGTGGGACAGAATAGTCTTCTCTTACTGCTTTCCTAAAATATGGAATTCTCTTCCCCTTTACAGTTTGCTCTACCTCCTCCAAATGCTCTCTTTCCTTGTTACCCCAAGCCCATACATCTCCCACCTGCAATTACCCTTAGTCTAATGTCTTGCCCGCCTTTCTCTTTCCCATCTGCTGCCAGTTCCCAAGCTACTATACTACTACTAAATGTTTCAACCTCTGCACTCTTACCTTCTTTCCTTTCCTCTCCTTTCCCTTCCCTTCCCTTTCCCTCCTTCCGATACCTTCCTCTCTTCAACCCTTTTTCTCCCTATCTCCCCCTCTCCCCTTCACTACTACCTCCAATCTATTCACACTCTCTTTCATCCTCTCCCTCCTCCCTACCCCTCCTTTTTCCCCTCCTTTCCTATCTTTCTTTCATGTTCAGCAATTTGCCATTTACATTACTGTATATACTATACATGGCTGTGCATTTTGCTTATCAGATTACTGCGCTTTGCTTATACTATGTATTTATTCCCACCACCGTTCCCCCAGGACACATTTTTTTTTTTTATTTAACAATTTGATAGCCAGGTTGGGACTCTGGACAATGTCCTTTTTCAGGTCCGACCAGGAACAAATTACAAGCAACAATAATAACAAACAATAACATACATCAACAATTACATTTAGACTTACTCAAGAAAAATGACTTAAACATATTCTTAAAACAGCACAGAGACATCATTTGGTGAAGAACTGGGGGTAAGGCATTCCAAAGGGATGGGGCTGCAATAGAAAAAAATATCTCTGACCTTTCCGAATATCTGGAAACAAGCTTTATGGCTCAGTACAGTATGTATTTCCTGGTAAATCTCTATAAATAAATAAATATTCAGAATAGTGTAGGAAGCCTTACTGAAATCTGGTTAGGCCATGTCCACTGCTCCACTCTGATCTAATTCCTTTGTCTCCCAGTCAAAGAAATCTATTGGATTTATCTGACAAGCCCTCCCTCCCCCGGTGAACACATGCTACCTTGAGTATTGTAACCCAGTGGATTCAAGATACTCTAGAATCATTTCCTTTAGCCAGGATTCCATTAACTTTCCCACCAGAGATATCAGGCTGACTGGCCTATAATTGTCATTTACCAGTTTCCTCTGCTACCACTTTTGTACAGTGGGACTACATCCACTCTCCTCCAGTCCTCCAGAACCACTCCTGTTTCAAGTGAGCTATTAAAAAGGACTCTCAGAGGTGCAGCCAGTACTTCCCTGAGCTCCCTCAATACCCTTGAATGCACCCCATCTGGCCCGTTGCTTTGTCCATCTTCAGATTAGTGAGTCCCTTCAGGACTGTGTCCTCCAAAAATGGACTAGTGTCCACCTCCCTACTTCCAAAGCTTCACTTACTTTTTTGTGGCCCCCTTCCTCTGTGAACACTGAACAAAATTATTTGTTCAAGAAACATTTCCTGGTCCCCTTCAGCACAGTCCCCCCCCCCTTTTTTTAACCTTTCTGTCCCACCCCATGTCTTCCTTTTTTCACTTACATACCTAAAAATGTTGCCCCCTTTCATTAACTCCTGGCTATTCACACTTCAGTTTGCACCACTATGCTCTTTACTGCTTTCCCTACTTCACTCTGTTTCCCCAATACACCTCCCTATCCTCCTCCGTATACATCTCCTTTATACCTTCTGAATGTTACCCATTTAGACTTTACCTTTTCAGTCACCTTTTTTCAGAATCATAGTCTCTTTTTTCCCTTGCTTTTGCTCACTTGTTTGATGCACAGTCTTGCTGCCTTTACTACATTCCCTTTTAGATTTACCCAGTGTTCCTCCCCCACACTCAGGCCATCCCTTCTTGCCTGGTCATCCCTGAGGCATTCATCAAACTTTATAAAATCTGCCATCCTGAATTCCAGGACTCTTGCCCTTGTACATATAATTTGTCAGCAGATAAAGACCACTTGGTCCACCTACAGTAGTCTGCCCATTTAACCCTACCTACAGTATCCCTGCAGACCCTACTTGATCTCTGGTTCTTTCACGCATCCCTAGTTTCTTTCCCCCTAAGATTCTCTTGTGCATATTGAGTTCCCTCAGTCTCTCCTCATATATCTTCTACTGAAGACCTCACACCATTTTAGTTTCCCTCCTCTAGACTGCCTCCACTGTATGTCCTTTCGTAAATGTGGTCTCCAGAATTGTACACAGTAATCCAGGTAAGGTCTTACAACCTCCCTACCTCTGCTGTTTATCCCTGTTCTTATGTAACCCAGCATTCCACTAGCATTCCCAACTGCCTTGTCACACTGCTTGGCTACCTTTAGATCATTCGAGATAACAACACCTACAGTAGGTCTCTTTCGTGCTTGGTTGCTGTCAATATCACTCCTCCCATTTTGTATTTGATCACTAAGTTCCAGTACCCCAAGCCATTATTTTTTTAGTTATTTTTACATTGAACCCAAGTTGCCATACTGTAGACCACTCCTCAAGTTTCTCAGGTCTCTATTCATTCTTTACACTAACACACACACACACACCCCTGGAATGTCCACTGTGTTACAGATTTAGTTATTATCTGCAAAGAGGCAGACCTTCCCCTCCAACTTCTCTGCTGTGTTGCTTATAAATACATTAAAGAGGACCGGTCCCAACACTGATCCCTGTGGCCTCCCGCTGGTCACCCCCTTCCTCCTTCCTCTGAGTGAACCTCATTACCAGCACCTTCTTTTCCTATCACTTAATCAATTTCCTACCCAATTTAACACCTTGGACCCACTCCTAAGCTCCCCAGCTTGTTTAGTTGTCTCCTGTATTGGATAGTATCAAATGCCATACTGAAATCTAGGTATGCCAAATCCACTGCAATACCACCCTGATCTACAGTACTTCTTTCATCACCCAATCACTTTATTTGACATGACCTCCCTTCTGTGAATCAATGCTGGCTCTAATTTTATAACACATTTGATTCAAGATAATCCACTATCCTCTCCTTCAACAGTGACTCCATTAGTTTTGACACCATCAAAGTTAGACTGACTGGCCCATAATATCCAGCCTCCCTCTGCTACCACTTTTATGAAAGGGGACTACATCTGCCCTACTCCAATCTTCTGGAACTGCAGGACTGCAGATGCACAGCCAGTACCTCTCTGAGTTCTTTCAATATCCTGAGATGTATCCCATTTGGTCCCATTGCTTTGTATTTTTCAGACTAGCAAATACCCTCTCCTCTGAGAAAGGACGGGTATCAATTTCCTTCATTACAAAGCACTAATTGCTTTGTTGTAGCCTCTCCACTTTGAACATGGAAAAAAAGTTTTTGTTTAGTATGCCTGCTTTTTCCTGGTCTCTTTATACACAGTCTTCTCCATCCCTTTTTAATCTTACAGTTCCTCCCCAGTCCTCCTCTTTTCACTTACCTGTATACCTAAAAAGGTCTTGTCCACTTCCTTTATTTCTTTGGCTGTCTTCACTTCACTTTTTGCCTTTGCACTCTTCACTGATTTTCTTGCTTCTCTCAGTTTCTGCAGATACCCTTTCCAATCCTCCTCTTCCCTCAGTGTCTCCTTATATCTTTTGAATGCCATCCATTTATCCTTAACCTTTCTAGCCACCTCTCTAAAGAACCACAGTAGTCTGTTTTTCCTCTTACTTTTGCTCACATGCCTGATAGAGAGAGTTGTAGCCCCCAATATGGTGCTCTTTAATTTAGCCCACTATTCCTCTACTTGGGTCATCTCCTTCTGTCAGTTCACCCATTAGGTATTCACACATCTTCCCAAAATCTCCCCGTTCTGAAGTTCAGGAACCTCACCCTAGTGTGGTTAGAATCTGCCTCTGTCCTTATATTGAACCACACTGTATGGTGATCGCTTGTTCCCAGGTGACTTCCCACCCTGATGTCTGCCACACTGTCTCTGTTTGCAAGTACCAGATCTAGTATTGCCCAGTCACGAGTACTTTAGGTTAGCTGACTAGTTGTTGGAGGAATGCCCCCTGTAGAGAATCCAGTACGTCCCTGCCTCTAGTTGAAGCTGCAGTTGGGAGATTCCAGTTCATATCCAGTATATTGAAGTCCCCCATGAGGATTGCCAAGTCTACTTGACAATACAACAAAACTAGCAACATTAATGCATGTGGGGGTAAACGATATAGGCAAGGGAAGCCTCGTTGATATTGAGAGAGACTTTGAACAGGCAGGGATGGCCCTAACAGCCAGGGGGTGTGACCTGATGAGCTCATGACTTTTACTAGTCCCTCAAGTTAGTCAAACAAAGACCAGGGACATACTAAGACTAAATGGCTATCTGAAATGTTGGTGCTACAGGGAGGGATATACATATGTAGACCACTGGGAGAACTTTCAAGGACCACGACTGTTTGCATAGGATGGTTTACACTTAAATAAACAGGGAACGTGCATTTTTGCACAAAAGTTAATTAATACCCATTTAAACTTAATGGAAGAGGGGATGTGGGGGACCTGAAACCTAAGGGCACAAACATCACGCAGCTGGAGCCACCCAAATGGAACTTCATATTAATGTCAGAAGCCTCAGTAGTAAAGCTGATGAACTTGTCTGCATCTTACATGCATCCAATGTATGCATCTGCACCGTAACCGAAACCTGGTGGAAAAATGAGAAGAAGAAGAATCAGCATTTGTATAGCACTTTTCATACATCCAAAGCACTTTACAAGCAATGCTAGACTAGTAGTGAAGTGACTGAATGTGTGGTGGAAGCCATATCGCACATCATCACCCACACACAGCCTGGATAATTTCATGAACCGGTTTACAGGAAGGGGAATGTTGGCCAGGACACCGGGAATGCTCCCTACTCTTTGCGAAGAGTTCCCTGGGTTCTTTACTTCCACCTGGACACCCACCATGACAACACCAGGATGGGCAGAAGGGACCTCAGTTTAACGTCTCATCTGAAGGACAGCACACCCCAGCAGTACAGCACCCTCCAATACTGCACTCGAATGCCAGCGATTTTTAGGTGCAAGTCCAATCCCCGTGTGGGACGAGAACCCACGACCTTCTGGTCCAGAGGTGGATGTGCTACCAACTGAGCCACGCTGACACCAGGGACAAGAATATTCCAGGTTTCACTCTATACCACCGGGATAGGTCACATTCCAAGGGAGAGGGTGTTGTCCTGTATATTGCCGATAACATCTTAATGGAATGTATAGAAACCACTCATTAGGAAGCTGCCAAAGTATTATGGATTAAATTCTCCCCACCACATACTGCTAAAATCAATATAGGACTAGTGTATAGGCCAGCATCCATTTCACATCAGGATGACTCCCTATTACTAGATTTTATGAACAAAATAACCTCAGCAGACAGTGTTATATTGCTAGGTGATTTTAACCTCCCTGGGATTAATTGAGAAACACTGAATGCAGAAATCCCATCTGAGTTGCGCTTCTTAGAAGCATTCATTCTGGCAGGCATGGACCAGCTTATGACCATGAACACTAGGGACAGGCACATACTGGATTTGGTTCTGAGTAATATGGTCAACAATATCAAAGACTGTAGTATTGGCCCCCGGAGCTCTAGTGATCACTCCATGGTGGGCTTCAGCTATATGGGATTACTGAGCAAGACACAGGTAGCACAACAATGTATAATTTTAATAAGGCAGACTTCCACAGTATGAGAAGGGAACTAGCTGAATGGAATTTGGAGGTGGATTTTGAAAATCAACCACTTCAACATATGTGGGACTTGTTGAACAATAAAATTATCGACTTGGTGCAACTATAACACACCAACCACAAATAAATACAATGGGGCAAAAACACCCTCCCACTATGGATGACTCCTTCAGTCAGGAAAACAATCAAAAAGAAGAACAAGGCATATAAAAAGGTAAAAAAGAGCGGCAATAAAGCATGCTGGGATGGATACAAAAAATGCTTAAAGCAATCTAAAAAAAGCATAGAGCAGGCCAAAAAGAAACACAAGCTTAGACTGGTCTGCAAAGTTCAGGATAACTATAAATCCTTTTATTCATACATTAATAATAGGAAGGGAGGCAGTAAAACAATCAGCCCGCTGAAAAGTTCTGATGGGATTTTAATTACCGATAGCCACAAAATGGCTGAGCAGTATAACTGCTATTTTTCCTGTTTTCAATAAGAGAACATAAGCAACTAAAAACCATCTTGACCACTCATTAGAATCTGGCCTATTATTAGATATAACCAATATAAAACTAAGACTCCAGAAGATAGATCAGAACAAAGCACAGGGTCCGGATGGTCTACACCCCAGAGTAATTAAGGAACTGGTAGAGTATTAGCAGGACCAGTAACATCTATAGTTCAGAAATCCATTAATGAGGGTGAGGTCCTGGAGGTGTGGAGGCAGGCAGCGGTGGTACCCATCCATAAAAAGGGAACAAAGCAGGAAATTGGGAATTATAGACCAATCAGCCTGACAGCAGTATTGGGGAAAATCCTGAAAGGCATTCTAAAGGACCATATTACTGAATTCCTACTCCTGACCGAGGATGTGAACAGTACACAACATGGGTTCACTAAGGGTAGGTCGTGCCACACCAATCTCTTGGAATTCTATGGAAAAGCCAGTAAAGCACTAGACAATAGAAATTCAGTAGATGTCATCTTTCTGGACTTCTCAAAGGCTTTCGACAAAGTCCCACATGGGGAACTTGTTGATGCTTTAATTAAGCACGGGGTTCATGGGAAAATATCCCACTGGATTGGTGCAAGGCTTTCTGAAAGGAAACAGAAGGTATGCATAAAAGGGTCATACTCTGAATGGGTGGAAGTGACCAGTGGGGTGCCCCAGGATCCGTGCTGGGCCCCTTGTCTTTTTAATATCTATATGTCCTCAACAAGCACCAAGACAGGAGTTTGGGTTTCTAAATTTGCTGACAATATGCATATCGGGCATATTGTAAACAATCACAAGAACACAGATACCTTACAAACAGCCCTGGGGGAATTAGAACATTGGGCCAAAGTAAACAAGTTAACCTTCAACACTAATAAATGAACCATGATGCATTTTGGGAAAAAACAATATGCAGTTAAAGTATACACTAGGTGGGTTGGTATTAAAGGAAGTGCACGATGATCGAGATCTCGGCATCAGAATTAGTAATGACCTCAGTTTCAAGGTGCACTGCAACCAGGTCACTAAAAAAGCCAGTAGTATGCTGTATTGCATAATCAAGCATATTAAGAGCAGGAATAAGGAGGTTTTACTCCCACTCTGCACCTCACTGGTGTGCCCCCATGTCAATTATTGCACCCAGTTCTGTGGACCTGGGGGAAAAAGAGAAAAGCCCTTGAGAGGGTGCAGAGAAGGGCCACATGCAGAATAAAGGAGGTCAGGGGATTAGATTATGTAAAAAGACTCAAAACATTACGACTGTACTCCCTGGAATTTCACAGACTGAGGGGAGATATGTGCCTGATCTATAAGGCCCCAACTGATGCACAGCTGTGGGAACAACTGGACCTTTTATTAAGGGATCAGGTATACAGTACCAGAGCTCACCCATTACAGCTAGGTGGGGAAAGATTCAATACAAACAAAAGAAAGCAGTGGTTTACTGTAAGAGTGGTTAGGGTATGGAGCGAGCTTCCAATTGAAGTAATGGCCAGTAAGATTATGAACAAGTTCAAGACTCATCTACACACTCACCTTGTTGTTAAAAATATTTTGGGGTATTTTTGAATCCAGTCTTGGTCTTTAAAGAGCTCTGTAAAAACATATATACCTATGTAACCTATATTGAAGTCCCCCACGAGCAGCATTTTCCCCTTTTCTGCCTTTTTGCCAATGACTTACACCAGTTTCCTGCCCAACTCCTCCCCCTGTGATGAAGATCTGTATATCACACCAGTGTGAATGGCGGTGCCATTTCCTTTATCTATTGATTCTGCGGCTGTCCTTATATTGAACCACACCATACGGTGCTCACTGGTCCCCAGATGGCCTCCCATCTTAACATCTGCAACACTGTCCCTGTTAGTGAGTACCAGGTCCAGTACTGGCCCATCATGAGTGGACTGACGGACTAGTTTCCTGTTGAAACACCCTACAGAGAGAGAGTCCAGGATGTGCCTGTTTGTAGCAGAAGCTGCTGCTGGGAGGATACAATCTAGATCCAGCAGATTGAAGTCCCCCACCAACAGCACCTTACTCTTTTCTGTCATCTTGCCAGTGGTTTCCAGCAGTACCTTATCAAATTTCACACCCCATGCTGGAGGTCTGTAGATCACTCCAGTGCAAATAGTGGCTCCATTCGCCATATCTAGAGTGACCCTTAGGACCGCTGCTTCCTCTGTATTCTCTGTATCGCCATCATTTTGATACTTTCCCTCACATAATGCACCACACCCCCTTCTTTCATTCCCATCCAGTCCTTCCTGTACAGAGTACAGCCTGGTATGGCCATGTCTCATTCATGGTTTTCAGCGCACCTTGAACAGGTAAGAGCACATTATCCATGATGGCCTTTAGGTCTGGAATCTTATTTACTAGACTTCTAACATTCACACACATGGCCTTCCAGATTGTGTTTCTACTGTGCTTGTTGCACACCCTTTTTTCCCTCCCTCTTCCCCCCTCTTTTGAATGCTACCTTTCCCTTCCCCCTTTGTCTCTACGACCCTGCTTCCTTTTTTAATTTGCACCCTGGGGGATTCCTCTTTCCCTTAGGTTCTCCTTACTCTCTGCTTCAGCCTGTGGAAGGTGGCAGTTTCTGCCTCCCCAATTCCTTTAACTGCCCTGCTCAACAAGTGTAAATGTTCATCAAAGTAACATTTAAACTATCCACTGAGGACTGTGGTTCCCCTCCCAGATGGATGCAAGGCATCACTCCTGTATAGGCCCAGGGCAAGATGTGTCTCTTTGCAGATGACACTAAGCTCTGTGGAAGGGTAGACAGTGAGGAGGGGGGTGGGGAAATGTAGAGAGAAGTGGTCAAAGATTTGGCTGTTGAAATTCTGTGTTAAAAAGTGCAAGGTGATGCACATACAGAACAGAACCTAAGGACATTGTACTGGATTGGGGGAGTAAAGCTGTGCACATCCTCTGAAGAACGAGATATGGGGTTCATCATCAGTGACTCCCTAAAACAATCAAATCAGTGTAAGAAGGCTTATAGTAAGTCAAACAGGATGCTGGGATGTATAGGAAAGGGTGTTGACAACAGAAGGAAGGCAGTATTACTACCTCTTTATAGATCACTGGTGAGACCCTACTTGGAGTACTGTGCCCACTTCTGGAGTCTTCACCTAAAGAAAGGACTGGAGACAGTGCAACGTAGGGTGACCAAAATGATTCAGGGCCAGCAGAGCAGATCTTATGAGGATCAACTCAAGGCACTGAACATGTACACACTGGAGGCCAGATGTAAGAAGAGAGAGAGAAAAAGATATGATAGAAGTTCCTAAAAGGAATGAACACGGTAAATGTGAGGAACTATTTAGTATAAGTAGTGGATCAAGAACAGTGGGGCACAAGTGGAAACTGGGGGGGGGGGATTCAAAAGGGACATGAGAAAGTTTTGTTTTACAGAATGTGTTGTGAAGCCATGGAACAAGCTGCTAACTGATGAGGTGGGTGCCAAAACTATCAATGGTTTCAAATACGGCTAGGACATAGTGAAGGGCTCAGTGGTTGCTCAGGGTGCTAGCAGTAAGCAGGGAGCATGGGGATCAATAACGTGGGTTAGAAGCCTGTATGGAAATAGGCCCCAGGTTTGTTAGGCTTATGTGCAATCTGGATGGACCTTTGGTCTTTTATCAGTGCATAAATGGAAGGAGGAAGGTGAAGAAGGGAACTGGATCCATGAAAACCAGGGTGGGGGAAGGAATCTGTGAGAAAGTCAGAGATTATAGCTGAGATGCTTAACAAATGCCTTGCTAACTGTAAGTGTTCACCAAAGGGCCTCTGGTGGAAGAATGGGGCTAATTGGGATGACCCATATCATCAGGGGTAGGCATAATGCAGCAATTAGACATCACATCTAAATAATGAACCAGGTAAATCCCAAGAGCTGGATGGGATGCGCACAAGGGTCACAGTGAAGCTAAAGAAATAGCTGGCAGTGCTACTTGGAGTAATCTTTCAGAAGTCTGTCTGAAGAGGTACGGTGCCAGAGGACTGGAACGTGACCGTTATGGCCTCCATCTTCAAGAAAAGAGAAGGGCTAAACCTGCGCAACTACAGGCTGGTCAAGCTTACATCAGTGCTTGGCAAGGTCCTGGAGACTATTATCAAGGACAGAATAATGGAATATTTGGTTGAGACAAAGGTTTTTGTCCTCTCTCAGCATGGTGGTATGATAGGCAGATCATGCTAGACAAACATGATTATCTTCTTTCAGGGAGCTACCAGGGAGGTGGGAGAGTAGGACAATGGGCATAGTTTATCTGGACTTTAGCAAGACCTTTAACACCTTGGCACATGACAAGTTTCTGGGCAAAAGTAAAACTAGTGTGGTATACATGAGAAACACACATAGATTGTTAACTTGCTTGTGTGAAGAAAGCAGAGAGTGGTACTGGACAAATGCTTCCCTGAGTGGAGAAGAATATTCTACTTCCCTGAGTGGAGAAGAATATTCTACATTATATCTTAAGGATCAACTCTGAGCTACTACTCTTCAAAATCTTCATCAGTGATCAGAAAGTTCGGGACTCCAATAGGCTGCTTAAATCTGCAGATGACAGCAAGCTAGCATTGGTTGTGAACTACCTTGAGGATGGGGACAAATGTCAGAAGGACCTGAAAAAGCTGAGCAATTCTTCTATTAGAGCCTCATATTCAATGACTTAAAAATCGCTGAACTCGTAAATCAGCTGACAGTGTCCCTGACTTTGAAAGCTGATCAGATTGCCAGCTGGCTTTATGCAAATGAAAGTACTGAAGCGCTCTCTCTCAGAGTGCTTCAGTTCTTTCAAGTACACAAATTCTGTGCCCATGAAACTGTGACTGCTATCATACTCTTTTTGTTTGGTCACTGGTCTGTCAGGGATGAGCCCAAGTCAGATTGCTCTGTGTTGGGCTAGTCCCTGATACACCTCTGAAATGCTGTTCTCTGAAGCAAAGCAAACTGTTCCTTGCGCACATGCAAGGAAACATAAAAAAGTATGTGGCACCCATTTTAAAATCCCAATCTGAATTGCTGTTACCAGCAGGGTTGTTTCTAGGGTCAGAAAAGATTAATGGCTTGAGCCCCCACACCTCCCTCACAGTGAAAAAAAATGACTAGGACTGAGTCAGTTTTAGGAATTAGAAATCTTGTATTTGTGGCTAATAAATAAAAGATTCAAAGCTCCAGCCCCTAACGACCACCCCTAGTGATGCCCCTGGTTCCCAGGCATTCAGTTCCTGTAAAATCCGAGTCCCAAATTTTTCTTTTTTTCCCCCACCCAGTTCAGACACATTCAAATGCTCACTCTTAGCTGTCTATCATAGTTGGTACAGGCTACAGTAATTTGTCCTGCATCTCTCTGTCACTTACAGCACTCCTAGTCATATGTGGTACTTGATGCATACTGCAGTTGCCTGTCCTGGACATTGCTTTCACTTGCATCACTCCCTTCCAGTTGTCTGTCTCACTCAGTGCATAGTGCCATTCCTGGAGCTGTTTCAGTCAGTCACTAATTTTATTTATGTCTTTAATAATTGAAATTGAAAATCTTCTTCTAGTGCACCAGATATAACATGCTTTGGTGGGGGGAAGAGAAACTCACCACATCAATCACGATGCTCCCATCTCTGTCTCTCTTCTTGTGGGAGGACTGCTGTATCACTTTGTAAATTTTTTTATTTTTGTTACCAGTGAAAGTTCTATTAAAAAAAAAAGATTCTTCTTTGTATCACCACAAGTATATGGGTACACTGCAACAGAATAAAAAACTACAAATATGGAAGCCTCATTAGGGCAATCTTTGAAAAGCAGGGAGAAAAACAATACCAGCAGGCAGAAGAGTTATAATAGGAAACATTCAGTCAAAGCATTTATATTTTTTAATATGCAAACCTCTTTATTTCTGTTATTAAATACATGTAAAATAAAAACACCCATTTTTACAAACAGTACAGCGTGTGTATGTGCTTGATTGTCACACTTTTTGGATGTCGCAACAAATCTGGACATGCAGTGATCTAGCATAATTCACACCTTGTCATATGTTACTGCTTACATGAACTCCCAGACACAGTTATTATCTCTTGTAAAATGGTACCATGAAATCCGGTACCAAGTGTTGGAATCAGATTACATAACCTTGTGGTAATTCAAATCGCCACATGGATGTGTAAACCAACTTCTTATCTTCACAATGCAAAAAGAAAAACAGATAGGAAGTCATCAATAGTAAGGCTGCAATTCCATTGAGGGATTCAGTTGTTCAGTTGACATCATTAACCACATGGTTTATGTCACCAGAATCCCAAGATGGAATTACATGTCTAGTTACTGATGGTTTCCTGTCTGTTATTTTGTGCAATATATGGAACTGACTGAACATTCCATCCCATAATACCACTGATCATATGTCATATGAGCATACGAACATATGAAATTTGCCAGCAGATAAAGGCCTAGAGGTCTATCAAGTCTGCTCGAATGTGCAGCTAGCATCCCTTATTCTGCAGCTGCCCCTCCCTTCCACCCTTCCCCTTCATTAACCCTCCCCCTTGTCCTGTTCCATCCTCATTTGAAGTAGTCCACTGTTCTACTGCATACCACTTCAGCAGGTAACGCATTCCACCCAGCCACCACCCTCTCTGTAAAAAAGTGTCTCCTCATCTCCCTCCTGAACCTTCCTCACTCCAGTCTCATATCATGGCCCCTGGTAGCCCTTCCCTCCCTTACTTTGAACAGCCCCTCTGTACTCATCTTATTTATTCCTTTCATGTATTTAAAGGTTTCAGTCATGTCACCCCTGTCTCTCTCCTCCAGTGAGTACATGTTCAACTTCTTCAACCTCCCCTCATATGATAAGTCCCCCAGCCCCTTGATCATCTTTGTTGCTCTGCGCTGCACCCCCTCCGGTAACTTAATGTCCCTCTTCAGATACGGACACCAGTACTGCATGCAGTACTCCAGGTGTGGTCTAACTAATGACCTATACAGTGGCAGAATCCCTCCTCCCTCCTCGAGGATATACCCTTTGCAATACAACTCAGCATTTTGTTGGCCTTTGCAGCTGCCTTCCTACATTGTGCAGAGTTGTTCACTGACCCTGTAATGAGCACACCCAGATCCTTCTCCTCCTCTGTCTGGGCTAGCTGCACTCCCCCTAGCTGGTAACTCCTCCTTGGGTTCTTCATCCCAAAATGCAGCACCTTGCACTTTTTGGCATTAAAAGCCCAGTTGCCAGGTCTGACCAGGTTTCAAGCTTTGCCAGATCACCCTGCAACCCCTGCCATCCCCCTACGTCATCCACCACCGTGCCTACCTTGGTATCATCAGCAAACAGACTGATCTTGCTTGTGATGTCCCATGATATGTCTGCAATGAATATCCCAAACAACACTGGTCCCAACACTGAGCCCTGTGGAACACCACTCGTCACTGCCCTTGGGTGTGAGGCTCCCCACCCACCACCACCCTCTGTTGCCTTCCCTGCAGCCAGTTTTCTACCCATCTCACCAGCTTTGCACCCGCCCCTGTGCCTACTAACTTCCTTCCCAGCCTTCCATGTTGCAGTGAGTCTAATGCCTTACTGAAGTCCAGATACAGGACATCCACTGCATGGCCCCTGTCCAGTTGCCTAGTTACCCAGTCATAGAACTCGACCAGGTTGGTTTGGCAGGATCTGCTACGTATGAAGCCATGCTGTCTGCTGTCCTGTAGTCCTTTGGCCTCTAGGAGGGCCACCAGCCTGTCCTTCAGGATAGTCTCCATTAGCTTACCCATGATGGATGTGGGAGGCTCACTGGTCTGTAGTTTCCCGGTTCATCCTTGGGGCCACTCTTGTGGAGGGACACCACATGAGCCATCCTCCAGTCCTGAGGTACACACCCCGAATGTAGTGAGGCATTGAATAGGTCTGCCAAAGGTCCTGCAAGGACTTCTGCCAGCTCCTTCAGTACCCTGGGGTGGATGCCATCTGGGCCTGGCACCTTGTCCACCCTCAGTGCCTTCAAACCCTCTCGAACTCTGCTCTCCATGATTTCCCCATCTGTCACCACTTCCCCCCGCTCTGCCATTTCTCCTACCTTGGGTGTCACCCCTCTTCTCTTTAGTAAATACTGAGCAGAAGTACTCATTTAAGTGCTTCCGCCTTATTGCACCCTGCTTCCACCAACCCCTCTCCTTCCTGATCCTTACTATGTGGTCCTTACAGCTCCTTTTCTCTCTGATGTACCAAGTCCTTCTCCCCTTCTTAATGCCTTGTGCCAGCCTGGGTTCCATAGATGCTTTGGCTCCTTACTGCCCTTTCACCTCCTTCATTCTGTCAAGTACTCCTCCCTGTCCTCCCCTCCCTGTTTTCTTGTACTTCCTAAGGCAGCTCTTTTCTGCTTACCTTTCCATGACCTCCTTGCTCAACCAGATCAGTTTCTTAGCCCTAGCCTTCTTGCTCTGGGCTTTGCAGCAGATTTTGGTTGCCTCCACTATCCCCAGCTTTATGAGCTCCCACCTCTGGTTAGTGTTCATAATAGATTGAATTCTGACCAAGTACCCTTTCACCACTTCCCCCATCCTCCCAAAGTCGGCCCTCCTGAAGTCCAGCACTATTGTGCCAGATTCCACTCCTTCCTTGCCCATATCCAATGTGAGCCATACTGAGTGGTGGTCACTCCCTGACAGCGGTTCCTCCACTGTAAGTTCTCTCACAAAGTCCCCATTTGCCAGCACAAGGTCAAGGGTATTTCCTAACCTGGTTGGTTCACTGACCATTTGCAGCAGGAAGCTGTCCTGGAGAGGCATCCAGCAGTACCTGCTCCCTTCTGTTCCTGGTTGTTGAGGTGCTCCAGTCCACTCCTGGCATGTTGAAGTCCCCCACAATCACCACACTACCCCTCTCGCAGGTCCTCCTGATCTGTCCCGCTAGTTCCCTTTCTAACTCCTCCATCTGAGAGGGTGGCCTGTACACCACTTCCATTCTAAGAATCCTATTCTTGGAATCCTGGATTTGCATCCAAAGTGATTCCGTACTACCCTCCTCCCTTACACACTTCAGTCCTTCCTTCACATATAGTGCCACCCCCTCCTCCTTTCCCAATCACCCTGTCCCTACGAAATATCCTGTACCCTAGTACAGACAGGTCCCAGTCATTGTATTGGGTGGCCCATGTTTCCGTGATGGCTGCAATGTCCACCTCTCCCTCTGCCATGAGAACCTGTAACTCTGCGGTTTTCCTCCCAAGGCTCCTAGTATTAAGGGTAACCACCTTCCACCCTTTTCACCCCCTTCCATCCTGCCCTCCTTTCCTAGCATCACCAACAGTACTTGCCATTTGTCCATTGTCACTGTTATGGGGGGGTAAGCTCATATGGTTTCCCAACCCGTGGTCTCTGCATATCTCTTCCCCAACTGCCACCCCCCACTCCTAGTTTAAATTCCCAACTTCCTCTATGTACTCCTCCATCCTCTGTTTCAACACTTTCTTTCCTTCTCACTCAAGTGTAGTCTGTCCTTGGCATAGAGACAACTGTCCTCCCAGGTCTCTCCCCCCCCCAACAGCCCATACCATTTAGCACAATACCAGGTTCTTAGCCATCCGTTAAATTCCTCTATTCTCAGCTTTCTTGTTGTGCTTGCCTTTGGCATGGGAAGTATCTCTGAAAAAGTTACTGATCTTCCTGCCCCCTCACATAATTGTGCTAGTTCCTCAAACCTCCTCTGGACTGATCTACTGTCTTGTCAGCCAGGTCATTTGTCCCAAGATGTATAATTAAATGAGGCTTGTCCCTACCCCTTCTAGCATATTTCAGAACAGACTGTCCCACCCTTTCCACTGTCATTCCTGGCATGGCCTCCACCCAAATGTGACTATGCCTCTCCCCCTTGCTACCCCACCTAACTCCTCTTAGTATTGAGTCCCGCAGCACTAAGATTCCACCCCTCTTACTCCCTGCTTGCTTCCATTCATCTCCCTCTCTCATTTCCAGCTCCTCTTCTTCTTCCTCCTGCACATTATTTCTTCCTTTTACCCCTGTTGCAATTCTCCCAGCAGAACTTCCCCCCACTCCAGTTTGGTCCAGGCATTTATCAATTACTCCTTTAATTTCATCATTTCCCTCCTCCACCTTCTTCCTCTCTAGCAGTGCACAACTATTTTCTGAAGGCCCTTCACAAATGCCCACTCCCTCTCTCTTCATAGTAACCTGTTCTCTCCTTTTCACTCCATGACTTTTGCCACTTCTTCGCCTCCCCTCACAAGTCCCTATCTCCTCCTTCTATTTGTCTTTTGTCTCCTGACCTGGTTTCCCCGGCAATTGTTCTTCCTGGCCTGGGCCCCTTTGTCTCTGCTTCCCTTCTTCTGCCCCTCTCCCCACCACTGTTGGCTTAAATCACCCTCCCTCATCTCCCCTTCTTCCTCCCTCCAGTATTAGGCTAAACCCACCCCCAATCTGCCTTGCCTGTCTTATTTCCTCTTGCAGACCCTCAATCTCCTTTCTAAGTTTTTCTGTGTGGTTGCACACTAAACATCCTCCCACACTCCAGGCAATTTTTAGAAAGATTGGTCCACCGCAGTTGTTGCAGCCTACCACCTTACCCATTGCTGTTGTTGTTGCCCACCAGCGACCCCCCCACCCTTCCAGATACAGGATACCAAACACTCCCCCAAGTCTCCCGTCTCCCTCCTCTATCAGTGCAAAACATTTTCTTTATTTCCCTTAACCCCTTTGTTGCACATGTTTAGATATATTGAGCAACTGCTTTTTATATTCCTATCCTTCCTATCCACACTCAAAAACAGACTTTAAGTAGCCATTGCTCAACCTTCTACAAACTTCTACGCCTCCTTTCCCCAATGCAATATCAATGCGAAGAAGTAATAATGAAAGCTCCTAGATTTGCATTTACTTCCCTTCCACTGAGAGAGCAGTCACCTCTTCACTTGCTGCTGTTCCTTTCCTGTATGTCTGCTTTTGCTATGACAGGTGCATATCCTTTGCCTGTTTGAGGAAGTGATGTCAGAACCCCTGGTATAAAGAAAATAATGGACCAAGGGTGGGACCAGCCAAGTCTTCCAGAAACAATCAGGTAGCTGAGGCTCTGGTCAGACCATTACCACCCTTCCCTCTGCACTCAAACTTTGCAGCTAGTGAAGCCAGCAACAATGAATCACAATTCTACTCAAAGCCCCCAAAATAGGTTTGCCTACCCAAAGAAACAGGACTCCAATTCAAACAGCTTCACCAACAACACATCAAAATAGGCTTGGAATTAGAAGATATATGTCTCCAATTCAAAGAAACAGACCCAGTTAAATCACATCAAATTATGTTTTAAAACAGAAGAAATAGGCCTCTACAAATGCAGCCTGCCACACAGTGAATCAGACAAATGAGCCCACTTATAGTTACCAAAACAGGTTTCAAAATTCCAACAGCCCCAAACAATACCCTGCTAGCCCCTTAGTAGTAAGAAAGAAAAGAAATGACCTTCTACCAAGTATAATCCACAAGAAACAATGTAAAACAACAATAAGCTACTGTACTGTAGATCTGATCTCGTCCTCCTTCTAGTTCCTTCTGAGAAGCCAAAGCACTGAGTTCCAAACTCTGTGATTTCCCTTGTGCTACTTTAAAATCAGAGTTCCAAACTCTTTGACTTCCCATGTGCTGCTTCCAAAATCAAACAGTTCCAAACTCTGTGATTTTCCTTGTGCTGCTTTCAAAATCAGAATTCCAAACTCTGTGACCTCCCTTGTGCTGCTTTCAAAATCAGAATTCCAAACTCTGTGACTTCCCCTGTGCTGCTTTCAGAATCAAACAGTTCCAAACTCTGTGACTTCCCTTGTGCTGCTTTCAGAATCAGACAGTTCCAAGCTCTGTGACTTCCCTTGTGCTACTTTCAGAATCACACAGTTCCAAACTCTGTGACTTCCCTTGTGCTGCTTTCAGAATCATCAAACAGTTCCAAACTCTGTGACTTCCCTTGTGCTGCTTTCAGAATCAAACAGTTCCAAACTCCGTGACTTCCCTTGTGCTGCTTTCAGAATCAAACAGTTCCAAACTCTACATCTACTCTACAGTCTTAACATTGGTATCATGACTTTCGGATGCCAGAACAATGGTATTATGAGTTTTTGATGCCACTGATGCTCTATGGGGAAAAAAATTACCATCCATGTATGATGCTGTAGTGCCACATGTACAGGATGGTGGAAGGCACATGTCCCTCCCAACATACTGGGGGATGTGGCGATATAAACTAATGCACACCCTATCGTATGTTTTGTTTACATAACCCCACACCTCTGTTGTTGCTGTATAATACAGGAAAAGATCACTTAAGCATGGTGTATAGTTTCTGTCCATTTATTCTGCTATAGCCATAGTGTTGAGACTTAGAAATAGACAGTGTACAAATCTCTGCATTCTAATAATCACCCCTTCCTCTTCATTCTGACATTTTGAAAATGGATTATATAGCCATTGTGATGATGAGTCAATTGGTCAAAATCAGTCCCCCATCTTCCTCTCAGTTGTCAAAATTCTGTACCTCCCATAAAAAAATGGTGCTAGTCCCTTTAGCACTACCAGGAGTCAGAAAGAAACCACCATGCCATTTTCTTTTTCTCTCAGATGCATGGTAGTTCTAGAAGGGGCAGCAGGTGTGTGTGTGTGTGTGTAGTGTGAGTGATTTCAACTAAATACAGGTGCAGAATTTGGACAGATTTTGGCAGCTGGAGAAGGTTTGGAGTTTGGATCTTGACCATTAGGTCTAACATCCTGGTGGTCAAACAAACCATTTTTAGGAGGGGCTAGCAGGAAACAGCTGTATTTCCCTGTAACTGGGATATAATAGTGATGGCCTCTACAGTGCACACTGTACAGTATTTCTTACTTTGCATTTTTGGCAGTATCTTACGAGCCACTGATCCCATCATGATCAAGCTTAGTATAGACTTTTATTGGGAGCAGTTCTTCAGAGTAGCTGAATCTTAGTAGTACTGAGTGACCTGATTTTGCATGAATTCTGATGTATGATTCATTGTTGCATTTGTGCCTACAGTGTATTTAGTTACCCAATTATGATGTAATTCGGTGCAGATAATCGTTAAAACTTTTTCATGAGGTTTGCAGACTATCTCACACTAGTTGACATAATTTTGTGAGAGGTCTTGCTTGTGACTGGTTGGTACATTTCGTCTTAGACTTGAGAACTATTTATGCAATAATGATCAGATGTGATAACATTGTTTCATTCTACTTCTTGTTTTTTTTCGACATGGTAACTGAATCACGTATGTTTTCTCACCTGTGATTGGTTGTTACTTTTTGTCTACATCTTAAGAACTGTGTACCCATGTGAGATCACATTTAGAATCAACATCTTAAAAAACTTTTTGAGGGCTTTAGAATTAATCCATGGATACATATTTATGTCTATTTTTGGCCTTGTTATTCTTTGTTATCTTTTGGATTATATATTCAAAACCTCTTATTCACTTGCAATCAAACTTGGTATAGACATGCTTTATCTCCACTTATTGATGGTTTCAGAATGTTTGCTAGTAATTAAATATAGAACTAGAGGTGGGTGAAGTGGCCTCAATTCACTCCGCAAAATGATTCACGGAGCCAAGACAAATTCACGGAGTACTCCGCAACGTGAAGCGGAGTAATTTGCGTTATGATGGGTAATGCGAAGTCCATTGAAGACAATGACTTTGCATTACTCCACCTTCCCAGACCTCTACTCAACCAATTTTTAAGGTGAAGTGCATTTAAAACAATGCACTTCACCTCACTTTGCCTTGTTTTTAAGCTCTAAAGGCGAATTTTGCAGTGATTCATTGGATTTCAGGTCACATGGGCTCGATATTGATCTGCACAGCCTCAGTTCGGGCTAGTGTGTGTAGGAAGCTGTAGAAGACAGTGTGCTCTGAGAGCTGTCTGTGATTCAGACCTTCTAAAAGCTGTTAAAAAAGCCTTTTTGAGTAACTTTTTTTGCTCAAACTTTAGTTCATCGATTGTAGGAAATCCTCCTGTGTGTATATCATCAAGCGTTTTTGTTTGTGTGTGGATTTTGAATGTTAATGTACAACATTGAGTCTGTGTAGTAAGAGACAGTGAAAGTGTACTTTGGGGGAGGGGTGTATCTGTGATGTAGGTAGATTTAAGTTCAAGAAATAGGGAGTTCTTCATTTTTTGGTTATATTGTTGTTATATAACTGACTGTGTTAATGTACACACAGTAATATTGTCAGTAATTGTTGACATTTTCTTGCTGATTGTGTGTTTTGTGGATCTGGTGCAGCAGGTTATTCTTTCAGGTTGTTTACAATTCGTGGCATATTACTGAACTTTTCAATTTGCTACACATTACTTGTAGACAAACTGTACATGTGTGAGAGTGTGTGTGCAGTGCAGCGTGACATCAAATAATACACCTTTTACTGTGCCAAAGTGTAACTGCAGGTACAGCAGTGTGAACCTGCTATCCACTGCAGCTGTGTGATTGTGTACTGCCATTGTGGTATCTTTTCTTTGTTTTGCTGCTTGCACTGCTATAAAAATCTGTAGTCAGTGCCCCCACCGGCAAAAGGAATTATTTTCCGGACTGGATTGTTTGTGACTTCAGCACCACTGGCTAGTTAAGGTGGTGTTCTCACTTGTGAATTTGCGTCTGTATCTGTTGCTGAAGCCACAATCATTTTTTTGGCTTGACATCCAGCGTCCCCCCAACCAAAGTGAACGTTCCAAAATCTAAATTTGTTTAGAGTATTGTTGTTGATCCCCCAAAATGCCTGCAAAGAAATGTACTAGCAAAACTGGTTCTCGCCATGGCACTGCTGCCAGTGGTAAGATTGTCTGTGGGCGTGGTAGTACGCAGACGTAGAAGTGCATTGCTGATGTGAGGAAAGGTATTTCTTCTGCAATTTTTTTTTACAGCCCAATCAGTAGCTTCACTCATAGTTGGAGGAGATGACATCCCCGCCAGTGGTGTTAGGGCAGTTACCGGTGGTGGTAGTATGAATATTACTGCCTCAGGTTCCACTTCTGACCAGTGTACCATGTCCAAAAATATAGTGGAGTGCAAAGCAGTGCAGGTGAGTGGCAGTGTAGATGATGTCATACTTCCCAGTAACATCCCAGTAACTGAACATGAGGATTCTGATGATCATGTCAATGATAGCATACAATGTGACATTTCTTCCACCGTGGTTCAGGTCACTCATTTTCCATGCAGTGATCCACAGTGTGGTGAAAAATATCAGGTGATGACGATGATGAATCTGATGATGATGTTGCTGTGGTTGCAACATGCAGTCCATATGCCAGCATCCAAGAAGATGTGGATATGGGTAATGTTGATGAATATGATGATGCAATTGACCCCAGTTGGGCACCGGAGAAAAAGAAATTCAAGGTGGCTGTGTCTGGGTCTGTTTGCATTAATCCCCACCCCCCATAAAAACTTGTGATTTGCCAGATCTTCCTGGACATAAGTCTCCACCACTCATTCACACTAGTGGGATTGGCGCCGGAGGCACTAAGACCCATCGGGAGCAAACTTTTTGCTGGAGGGTCAGCGCGAGAGGCGGCGCCCGAGACATACGGCGCCCATGAGCAGCCCGGCTCAATGACAATGACCATCTCGGCGACGACCCTCCAACCGCCTCAGTTCCTTTTTTCCCGCCGTCGAGTGCGCTTCAGTGACGACGTCGCTCGCCTGTCGGGAGTCAAACTTCAAACTAGCGCATAGTTTTCAGTTTGTTTTTTTGTAACATTATCACGATAGTAGTATCGCAGTTTTATTCTATTTTTCGTAAAATTTTTCTAATATTTAAATTTAACTTGAAGAAGTCTCGGCCTACTGGGCCGGAGTCGACCATAGAGCAGGTCAGGTGGCGCGTAGGGAGACTTCGTGTAGAAGCTGTTCAGTCAGCCGGGCTGGGTCGGTCAGCCTCCTTCCTTCTCCTCAGCGGGGTTCCGACTACGGTCAGTCCGATGCCGGGGATGGGTCCCCCCGGCATAAAATAAGCAGTCGCATTCTCGGCCGTTGACCTCGAAACTCTTCTTGACCTGGGTCAAAAGAGAAGGCATCACTTCGATTAAGCCCTCTGGTATGTCTGCTGGCGTCGGCGGTCCGGTTATCGTTGCTGATGCGGTCTCCTTCTTGAGTCCAGCTTCCGATAATCGTCGTCCTCGACGCTCGAGCCCCTCCGCCTATAGGTAGGGCTCCAGATGAGCAGTTTCATCAGTGGGCGCTCTTATGGGCGATGGGCTCGGAGGTTGGTTCTTCTGCCTGGCTCGGTTACCTCGAGCCTCGGGCTCTCCGGCGATCAGGTAGAGGCGGTTGGACCTTCCTAGTCGCGTCGCCTTCTCCGGTGCTAGCGACTCCGTGCTTAGGTGTTTCCCCCCTCACATGGCTGCTGGCGCGGGGCCTCACCGATGCCCTTATCTCCTGGTATTTTCCTTCTCTTGTTTCCAGGTTCCCGGGGCTTTTCGGCGCCTTCTGCAGGGTCTGTGGCCGTGTCGGCGCCGTTTCGAAACGCCCGGGCTTCGCGGCGCCGTTAGCGGCGCCGCGTAGTCTCGGCGCCCGTTGGTGGCGCCAGCGTTATCTCGGCGCCGCCCGGTAGTCCGTTGAGATCGAGCGGCGCCCGTTAGCGGCGTCGTCTGCGATACGTTGGCGTCGTCCAGCGGCGCCGTTGCGGCGTCGTCCGTGGCGCCGTTAGCGCTATGTCTTGGCGCGTCAGCAGCGCCGCCCGAAGCGTTCGCGAGCAGCGTGCCTCTTGGCGCCGTCGCCTCCTCGGTGCCGTCTTCAGCCCGTTTTGCCGTCGGCGCCGGCATGCCAGGGACTCTCCTTGTTTTCTGCCATTTCCTCCTCTCTAATTTTCACTCCTTTCCTGTCAAACAGTCCTTTCTGGACCATCAGGAGATGATGTTGAGCCTGACCCGACCTTGGTTTGGGTGATGAAGTGGAGAAACAGGATCTTTCTTTGCTACAGAGCCTGTGGTGAGGACCTGTCCTTTAAGTCTCTGTTGAAGAACCTGGGATCCTCTTTCTCTCCAGACTACAGACATCGATCCTGGGAAGATATTAAGACTCCAGTATCTTCATCGCTCGGAGATCCCTACAGTTTGACTCCTCCGATTCAGCCTTCTTCGAGGCGCTGCTCAAATGGTATGGAATAACCCTGCTCTTATTCCCTCAGTGGCTAAATCCATTGATAAAGTATTCAGCTCCCAAGGATCGTCCCATTTTGGCATCCCAAGCCTTGCGGATCCTTTGTAGTCCTGGCAGAGATGACCAAGGTAGTTTCTTCCTCAAACTACTACAGCTCGACCTATTAACAAAGTCTCGTAAGATTGATACATTAGGTAAGAGAGTCTTTGCTGCCTCCACTCTAAGTATGCGTATTGCCAGTTATCAAGGCTATTTTCTCAGTATGAGTATATCCTGTGGCACTCTATGAAAAGAATGGTTGAAGCTCTTCCAGATTGATTCCAAGTCAGAGCTTCTTCTGACCGTTATTAGAGTATTGAGTCAATAACCAACAGGTCAAAGCCGCCATGGATGCTTTCGACACTGCTTCTCGCTCAACAGCAGCGAGGGTTTGTACTCGGCGCCATTACTGGCTGCGTGCTTCAGGCTTCACGAATGATGCTCAGCAGCAGGTGATGGCGCTGCCTTTGATGGCTCCTTTCTTTTTGGCCTCAGGTGGAGCAAGCCTTAGAGGCCACTCAGAAGACTAGATCAGCCATTAAGTTGGCCAGACCTCCACTGCCCCTCTAGGGGGCATGTGAACGAGCGTCAGTTTCATGAGTACGTCAGTCCTTTGAGGCAGAGGCGGGAAGCTTCATAAAGCCAACCTGCCCAACACTCAAAGAAGGCGCGAAAAGCGCAGGGACCTAAAGCTCCCAGCTACCTTATAGTCGTTGGCCCAAGTTCCATCCACTCTGCCCGGTGGAACTTTCTCCTCCGGTGGGAGGTCGTCTGATGTACTTCTACAACCAGTGGAAGTCCATAACCTCAGACAAATGGGTTCTTCGGATAATTCGCGAGGGTTACTCTCTCAATTTCTTGGAACCCCCCCCGAATTGTCCTCCCATACGACAACCCAGGTTGTCGGCCTCAGATCAGATCTCCTCACAGCGGAGATCCAGGGCCTTCTGAACAACAGGGCAATAGAACTGGTGCCCCCGCATCTGCGAAACACAGGGTTCTACTCCCATTACTTTCTGGTTCCAAAGAAATCCGGGGGATCGCCCCATTCTAGACCTCAGAAAGTTAAACAAATTCCTCCCAGGGAGAAATTCAAGATGATTTCCCTAGGTACCCTGTTGCCTTGCTGCATCAGCACGACTGGCTGGCCTCTCTGGATATGCAGGATGCTTACCACATATCCCATCACCCGACCACAGCAAATTCCTCAGGTTTGTAGCTTTGGGTCAGCATTATCAGTTCGAGTCCTGCCCTTTGGGCTATCCTCGGCGCGCGAGTTTTTAAAAGTGTTGTGCAGTTCTCATGGCGCATCTCAGGAAAATCGGACTCAGTGTTTCCCTACCTGGACGATTGGCTTCGAAGCCCTTCGGCCATAGGGACTTTGGAAGCGTGCAAGCGACTTCGTCTTCTTCTCACGTCCATGGGGAGTTCTGCTGAATTTGAAAAAATCTCAACTGCAACCTCCCAGAGCTCCTTTTCATAGGGCCTTCTAGACACCTCTTCAGCGAAGCTTTCCTTCCAGAGGACAGAAGACTCGACATCCTTCGTATGGCCCGTTACATCAGGAGAACCAATCGGTTACAGCTCTCGATGCAGCATGTTGGGTCTCATAGGCGTCCTCGGTCTTCACTGTCCTCTGGCCCGACTGCACATGAGAACCACCCAGTGGATGCTCTCACTCAGTGGTCCCCGACCTCTCACCCCAGTCTTATCCCATCAAGGTGACGGAGCCCTTGAAGGTCTCTCACCTGGTGGTCTCAAAGAAGCAATCTCCTGGAAGGATTCCCCTTTGCTCCCGGATCATCAGATCTCCATCACCACAGATGCATCGCTAATGGGATGGGAGCTCACTGTCCTCCCTCCACACTCAAGGTGTATGGACTCAGTTGAAACTCATCTCCACATAAATGTCCTGGAGATGAGGCGGTCCCTCTATGCAATCCGAGCTCTGAAGGATGTCCTTTGTCCAAGAACATTCTCCTTCAAGCGGACAACAAAGCAGTGATGTATTACATCAACAAGCAAGGCGGTGCTCATTCTTATCCCTTTGCAGGAAGCAATGAGGGTGTGGGAGTGGTGCTTGGAGCACAAGTCTCTGATTCAAGCGGTTTATCTGCCAGGTATACAAAACGACCTAGCAGATCACCTCAGCAAACAGGCAGACCCTCACGAGTGGTCTCGATCCAGCCGTAGCTCGGTCCCTGTTCAAGAGTGGGGACTCCAGACCTGGACCTTTTGCATCCCACTCAGCATAAACTACCTCTCTTCTGCTCCAGAAATCCAGGGCCTGGCATTTTCTGTCAGGATGCGTTCAGGCTACGGTGGACAAAGCACTTTCTTCGCCTTTCCACCACTTCCTCTAATCCAGAAGTACTCCTCAAGTTCGAGTCTCAGGGGACAAGATGATTCTCATTGCTCCTTCCTGGCCTCGGCAACTATAGTTTCCTCTACTCAACAGTATGTTGGCAGCCTCTCGAGACCACTTCCTTTGCAAATCAGTCTTCTGACTCAGGGGTTCGTTGGTCCATCCCAACCTGAAATCACTTCACCTTCATGCTTGGCTCCTGAAGAGATAGAGTGAATGGGTTCAACGTCTCATAGAGTCTCAGACATCCTTCCTGGCTGCTTTCGGAAGCTAGCCACCCAACGTCACTTCCAAATGGAAGCGTTTTTCTCTCTATTATTGCAAAATCCTCTTGGAATCCCTTTTCCTGTCCTCCTGGCAAGGTTCTGGAGTATCTTTGGACCTATCAAACTTAGGTCTTCAATACTCCACAGTTAAGGTTCACCTTAGTGCCATCTCAGCGTTCCATGGGCGGTTTCTTCCTTAACTCTGGCTCAGTTACCTATAGTGAAGAGATTTCTTAAGGATTCTCCATACCAGACCCCTGTTAAGCGTCCAGTTGCAGCCTGGGACATTAACCTGGTGCTGGACATGCTCACTCGGAAGCCTTTCGAACCCTTAGCTACCTGTGAGCTAAAATTTCTTACCTGGAAGACTGCCTTCCTGGTGGCCATTACCTCAGCCCGCAGGGTCTCTGAGATACATGCACAGTTACGGACCCTCCGTATACTGTATTCCATAAGGACAAGGTAGTTCTCCAGTACTCATCCTAAATTTCTTCCCAAGGTTGTGTCAGAATTCCATCTGAACCAACCTCTGGTACTCCAGCTTACTCGCTAATTTCCAAAATGAAGGGCAGAGCTCTTCATTCCTTGGATGTTAAGAGAGCCTTGCGGTTCTATTTAGATAGAACCAAGGATGTTATGAACTCAGCAACTGTTCGTTTCTTTCAGCGACACCGGCTGGGTCAACCTGTCGCTATTAGATGTATCTCTTCATGGTTAGTGGCATGCCTTCGTCATTGCTATTCCATGGCTCAAGTTAAATTAGAAGGTAAGTGTCGCCTCACTCTACTAGGCGAGTCTGACATCCCTAAGCGGAAGTGCGAATGTTCCAATTGCAGATATATCAGCGCCGCTACCTGGAGCTCAGTGCATACTTGGTTAAGCACTATGCACTGGATGTTCATGCCAGGCGGCATTCCGCATGTCGCAGAACTATCTAATGGGCTTCTATCTTAGACCGTGAGCTCTGGCTTTCCTGCCGCCCTTTTGGGGATTATCAGCTTGGTACTCTCCCACTAGTGTGAATGAGTGGTGGAGACTTATGTCCAGGAAGATAGGAAAATTACGTGCCTACCGTAATTCTTGATCTTCTTGGACGAGTCTCTACCACTCATCCCTACACCCTCCATCCCGAGCTCACCGCTGTATTGGTCTTCACTCCCTCAAATCTTTAGGCCGTGGGACTTCTTTGCTGACCCTTCTTACCACGGGTCATACGGACTATCTTATGTCCGTTTTTTAATGTTAGGTTTACCCTTTTACGTTAGTGCTGCACCTCCTTGGTAAAAAAGGTACTGAAGCGGTTGGAGGTGCGTCGCCGAGATGGTCATTACCGCTCGAGCAGCTCTACGGCGCCGTGTCTCATGGCTGGCCGTCTCTCGCCGACCCTCCAGCAAAAAGTTTGCTCCCGATGGGTCTTAGTGCCTCCGGCGCCAATCCCACTAGTGTGAATGAGTGGTGGAGACTCGTCCAAGAAGATCAAGAATTACGGTAGGTACGTAATTTTCCTTTTCAGTTGATGGTGATGATGATGATGACCCAGTAATAATGAAAGGTAGTCATGGTGGTCAGTTGCAGTCCAAGTGTGTTCTGCCTGAAAAACCATGTAGCACACCCCCCACTTCATGGCTTAAAAGAACAGAGTCCAATAAGCAGCATCATGGACATGTTAAAAGTAAAACATCACAATCCCTTGTTTGGGATATATCTGTGCAAGATGCAAATGATGAGTCAGTTGCAATCTGCCAGGTTTGCCACGTGCGTGTGAGTCAGGGTGAAAAGGGGAGCCATCTGGGCACAGGAGAACAGCATACGCATCTTAAGAATAGGCACATGGCACTGTGGACCCAGCACAAGATGGCAGCTAATACCACAGTGGGGCATTCACCCTCGTCATCAACCATAATGAGCATGTTATCCCCTTCCATGACTGTTAAATCCAGTAGGAAATTAAATGTGTGCAGTAGTGAAGAAATAAGAGCATAGGATTACTACAGGCATGATGAGGTAGAGGAGCATAATGATTTTGAAATGTTGTCCAGTGCTGGTGAGAGTAGCAGTTTTGGTGGTGGTGGTGGTGGTGAATGCAGTATGTCTAGTGCAAGTGGTACATCAACCCTGGTTGGCAAATCTAGAAAAATAAGTGTATTTGGGGGTTTGTCATCATCACCTGTGCAACCGTCTTCATCAAACATCCACGCTTCACCCCTGCCATTCGAAGAGCAGAACCTTTTGCATCATACCCCATGTAAAACATTTAAGTCAGCCACGTTAGAATGTTTTTGTGCATAAGCTGAAGTGCCCACCCAGTCATACAGTGTTACGTGAACTTAATGCTGATGTAGCTGAAATGCTGGCAGTTGTTCTTTTACCCTTCTCCTTTGTGGATAATTCTGGGTTGTGGCAGTTTGCTGCACGTGCCTGTCCAAAATGGAAAGTCCCATCCAGGGCATACTTTTCAACCCATGCTGTCCCCGAGTTGTACCGTACTGTGTCTGACTCAGTAAGACATGCCCTTCAACATTCCTTCTCTCCATTTATCCATTTAAGTATGGATATGTGGACAAGTGGCAAAACACAGGGAGTTCATATTTGTGTATAACTGCATGCTGGGCGCAGGTGCTGGGGATTGTTTGTTATGTTGATAGTATGAATAATCAGTGCAGTAAGGTGGAGTGTCGTGGTAGCAATCTTCCAGGAATTCGACAGCATGCAACGATTGCTATGGACAATGTGACCTGTTCACACACTGGTGAAAACATGTTGGACATGGTACTGACTGAAATTGACAAGTGGCTGAACCCCCTGTCCCTGAGAGCTGGGTTCATAGCAAATGACAATAGGTCAAATGTGGTGAAATGCATCACGAATGGTGGCTTTTTTCACGTTCCATGCATGGCCCATTGTTTAAATCTTGTGGTGCAGGAGTTACTGCAGCACCCTGATGTAAAGGAAATGCTGACAGCTGCACGTCGTATCTGTTCTCACTTTTCATGATCTGTAAAAACCCGTGACCAGCTTCGGCAGCTGCAAATGCGAAACAGTCTCCCTCAGCACTGCTTGAAGCTGGAAGTTGTCACCTGATAGAACTCCACTTTATACATGGCAGAGAGGTTGTATGAATACTACAAAGCCATCTCAGAATATCTTGTGATGCACAGTAGCCGTGACAGTTCCGGGGCCTCCATGTCTATGATGACTGAAAAGTGGTGCCTCATGGACTCTGTAATAATTTTGCAGCCTTTTGAACACACCACATGGGCAGTTAGTGGTGAGTCTTCCACCATTAGCCAATCAATTCCACTGCTGCGGGTGCTGAGGCAGACATGGGTGAATGTACAGCATAGCCTTGATGTTGCTAGAGACAGTGCTAGTAGTATGTTGCTGAAACACATGTTGCCAGTATTCAACCAGATTCATCACATTTTGAGCATTCAGCATAGTGACAACTTTGCCATAGCAATAATGCTGGACCCACGATAGAAATGTGGAATTGCCTCAGTATTGGAGGTAGGGCCTGAACAGGTAAAAAATGTCAGTGGGCAACTGGTGCGCTTGGTTCATGGGACACAGAAGTTATGTGCCAAGGTCAGCAAACCTCAGCAGCATAATCAAGCTGAAGGTGAACCTGGAGGAGTATCAAGCATATCCTGTAAGGAGAAGGTGACTGCAGTTCCAGGTGGTCTGTCATCAAAAGCGGTTGGCGTCGACCCACTTTGGGAGGCTTTGTCCCAAGTGGGGATTTGTAACTTAATTATTCTGGAGAACAGGATGATGCATCTACCACTAGACTTAGTGCGGCACAGAGAATGGTTGAGTCATATTTGTCTGAAAACAGGCATCTGTCAATAACTGATAATCCTCTTTTGTACTGGAGCGGAAAAGTCAGTGAATGGCCAGAGCTGACTGCAGTGACACTGAAGTACCTCACATGCCCACCCTCCGGTGTAAGTGTTGAGAGGATATTCAGCTCAGCAGGTGCAATAGTCAGGGATCGTCGGACAAACCTCTCTCCTGCAAATGTTAGTTTGCTAACATTCATAAAAATGAATGAGAGGCGCATACCAGCACAGACTGCAACCTCGGTATTCGTACCCCAGCCTAGTCATGGTGGTTTTGGTGATGTAGAAATGGACCATCCTGGTGGCACTGGCAGTGGCAGCATGAAATGGCCTACCACTGGCGTAGATGATGACACAATGGAGAAAGAATTTCCCAGTGGTCAGACTTCAGACATAGATGACTGTGAGGGCAGCTTTTTTTCATGAGGATGATGATGTGGCTAATGTTGGCAGGTTTTAACTGAAGTTGTTAAAAGGCAGTGACATTTGCTGTATGATACATGTGTTCTTTTTCATGATTTTGTGTGCCCCTTCCTGAACCACTACCACCAGGACCGATGTTAGTCACTGCCACTACAGAGAATGACTTTGTGTGCCCCGCTGGACCACCACCACCAGGACCGATGTTAACCACTGCCACCACAGAGAATGACTTTGTGTGCCCCCCAGACCACCACCAGGACCAATGTTAGCCACTGCCGCCACAGAGAATGACTTTGTATGCCCCCTGGACCACCACCACCAGGACTGATGTTAGCCACTGCCACCACAAAGAATTACTTTGTGTGCCCCCCTGGACCACCACCACCAGGACCAATGTTAGCCACTGCCACCACAGAGAATGACTTTGTGTACCCCCCGGACCCACCACCACCACCAGGACCGATGTTAGGCACCACCACCAGATGCAGGAAGACGTCACAGGTAATGTCATCATGTGCCGCAGCTATCACCCCCAGCACCCACCACCAGTGTCAGAAGTAATTTCAATCGATGGCCATGACCATCATTACCAACCAGACTCAAGAAGGATGCAGATGAAACCTGTGAAGAAGTAACCAAATAAGAAACCATTAATGAGACTCACCTGCAAATATGCCCCCAAAAAAAAAAACAAAATACTTAACTTCATTGGCTTGAGAGTTATCCATTTCCAGTTTTCAACACAAAAAGTTCTCATCAAGCACTGGCATGTGCACATCAACAGTGTCTGTGACCTGTGATACAAAACAATACAATGAGTACATGTGTATATATGTCAACCCCTCACCTAGAAAATACAAATATATATATATATATATATATCTCAAAATCAGATCAAATCAGCTTTATTTTTATAGTGTCTTTCAGAACCAAGGCGCTGTACATAAAACCAAATACATCAAATATAAATAAGATTAAAAACAGGAACAAGGCTAATATTAGTGTACAGACAAAGGGCACCCTTATGTCCGGTTGAGATGATCAGATTCTCATCGCAATTGCCGGAATCACAGTACACATTGGACCAGCAACAGTTTGCTCATGGTCATCATTTCTGACAGGACTTTGTATGTGGTGTAACACTCCCATTTCACTTCGTTACCACTTGTCAATTTTCTGCATGCAAGACAGATGCATTTTGTGTGTTGTGATTGTGAGCAAATAATGTCATAATTTAATTATAAATTATAAATTAAAGCAACATTGCAAGAATGTGGTGGCAATTTTGACCTATACTTTTTTATGCTATATTACATTGCCAGCCACTAGTTACCTCCTGACTTGAATGATACCCTTGTTTTCACAATTTGTGTCTGCTTTACTACTTTTTCTCATGTCTGAAAAAAAAAATGAGCACGCCTTTTAATATTGTTTTGACCAGGTTTTTATCACTTCACTATTTGCAGCTGATTTTCAATAAATATTGTTCTGCGAGGTCATAAACCACTGCCTGCTGCATAATTGTTAATTTTACAACAGAAGTGATATACAGAAAAAAAGGAAAAAGCAGAGGAAAATATTGACAAAGACCTGGTCTGCACCGTATTAAAAATAGTGCTCATTTTATTATTTCAGACGTGAAAAAAAGTAGTAAAACAGACTCAAATACTGGAAATTATAGTATCATACAAGTCGGGATATAAGTAAAGTGGCAATGTAAAATAGCATTAAAAAGTGTAAGTCAAAATTTTCAACAGATTTTTGCACTGCTGCTTTAAAGAGATTCACCAAGTTACATAGTTATTAGGGTATTACACCGAATATATGGGTGCCTTACCTCCAGGGAACTCTTTCTTGTTCCACATGTCCTTACATTGTGCAATACTTTCTGGCAAAAATGCCCGTAATTGCATTAAAGTGGGTCACGGAGGACTTCCCATTCTGAAGAGCCACCCAAGTTCTGTTCCCCGTGCTCAGCAACGTTAGGACGTAATGCCAGGGAGAGCGTGGGGGTATGCTCCATTATACCGAATGGTCAGCAAGGCTCTTGTTACTGGAAACATGCCCACGTTTCACCACAAACTGACCATTATAACATAAACATTCAGAAAGCTGCTGGCCATTCAGTATAATGGAGCACGGCCCCGCACACTCCCTGATATCACATCATAGTGTTGCAGAGCACAGGGGGCAGAACTTGGGCAGCTCTTCAGAACGGAAAGTCCTCCGTGACCCACTTTAATGCAATTACAGGTGTTTTTGCCAGAAAAGTATTGCACTATGTAAGGACATGTGGAGCAAAAAAGATTCCTCTGGAAGCAAAGCGCCAATATATTGGGTGCAATGCTGTAAGTTGGTGAATCTCTTTAATGTCTATTTCACAAACAAAATATTTATGGCGCTTCAGTAATGTTTACTTTGTGTCGGGACTCATTATTTGAAGTGTTTCACAAAAAACATGACTGAGCAATGCAAGTATGTTGTGCTAAACTGTATGTGTGCCGTCAGTGTTCTTTCCTGTGTGTGCATACATTGTCCAGCTTCATGCAAACATATATATGGTGTGAATTGTTGCAATATCTCAAGAATAAAGATAACAAAGAATACATTATATATATTTTATGTGTACCATCAGCACCAGTGGAGAAAGTGATATGATATTTTTTCAGAGGTATCGGGTCATGGTGCACCTCAGTCACTCACAATGCACAAATGACTTTCTGGAGATCATAGTACAAAAAGCACACGCTCTCCTAAAAGTCATGTGTGCAGTATGCGACTAAGGTGCACTCTAGCCAGACACCTCTGAAAAAGTTTCATATCACTTAGTCCGCTGATGATGATGATGGTGACAATAAAATATACGTTATTCTGCTCACTATTCTTTCTACCATAAACACTACAACAAGTCAGCAATATAGGTTTACAAGAAGCTGCACAATGTCTGATGTGAGACACACACACACACAAAACAACACTGACTGCACACATGCAATTTAACACATCATACTTGCACTGCTCACACCAGCTTTTCCACAGGCACTCCACAACAGAAAGTAAACATTACTGAGGCACTGCATTATGACAATAGGGCAATAGGAGTGTGTATGACTGTCTGTTGTTAAACATAAAAAAAAAATCACAAAACACTACAGCAGTCCGGTGGTGGTGGTGGGGGGCGGTGTTCAGAAAAATACGTTAATGGGGATTCCATGGTGTTCCAGCAGCAGGTGGAGCATTGACAGTATCTGCAGCTGCTGTTTCTGGATCTGCTCCACCTGCTGCTGCACAGCACCCACCCTCTCATTGCTTTCCTGAAGGGCCGCCCACACCAGTGCAGTGTCTGCCTGCATTGCAGGCACTTGCCTGGGTCCACTTCAGCAGGAAAGCCAGGTAATGGTGGTGGTGGTGAGGGTGGCGGTGGTGTTGGTTGAGCAGCTGCTGCTGTTGCCCTCCTTCTGTTGCAGCGGCGAGGCACAACACCCCCAGCACCCTCTGCCACTGCCACAGAAGGGCCAGCAGGTGAACGCCTGGCCCCTTCTGTGGCAGCCTGCTACTCCACCTTGTGGTGGTTTGCCATATGTGTGTGCTGGCCACTGGTCCCCAAATATGTCCCCCGGGGGCCACGGCACACCTGCACACCACATAAATGGCAAACAATAATGGTGCTGTCCCCCACTACACAGTTGAAAAACTGCCAGACTGGGGAACCAGGCACAGGAGAGGCAGATGTACTGCCGGCAGCACCGGCATGCACCTGGGGCTCCACCTACGGCTGTGGAGGTGGTGAAAGGGGTGCTGCTGGAGCCCCTCTAGTTGCTACTGGTGGTGGTAGCGGATGTGCTGGTGGCACTGGTGGTGCTGCTGCTGCTTCCAGAGGGGGAGAGGCAACACTAAACCGTCGGGGGCAGTCCATGACACCCGACCTCCCCCACACGTGTGCACTCCCCTTTGCCCATGCCCATGGGCCACAGACTCTCCTCCCTGGTCCATCGCGCACAACTAACTCCCTTTCTGACCGATGCCTCAAAAGACTGTTTCACACACACTCACAGTCTCACACACATGCACACACACACACACAAAAAAACAAAACTTATAAAGCAAACAAATCAGTAGCAAAAAGAACCAAAAAAACACAATACAAAAAAACTAAAGATTTAGCTTTTAAAAAAGCTGTTTTTTTTTTGGCAGTTCACAAAATATGTATGAACAATACCACCGAACTCTCCTCTACACACAAAATGCTTCCTCCTTCTACCACTGCAAAGGAGAAAGTGAAACTAAGTGCTTTTATGACTCACTTCCTTCCTGCCTGGCTAAAGCGTGTGACTTACAGTACTGTAAGCCATGTGATGTGTGGGGGGCTGCCTATGTTGTTGTCACTTCACCTTACTTTGCATTAAGGCATAATGGCAATGTGAAGTCATAATGCAAAGGCGAAGTGAGCACTTTCAATAGTTGCCTGTGTCGCAGGGCTAACGCGAAGTGTTACTGCGGCCACTTCTCCGGAGGATTTTAAATTCGCTGCATCTCTACGTAGAACATAGAAACATAGACTTTTACAGCAGATAAGTACCACTTGATCCACCTAGTTTGCCCATTTCCCTACCTATTGGATAAGCTGCAGATTTTTAACAGCCTACTTATTCCTATCCACCACCATAATTGCCTTATGTCTGTCCCATGCATTCTTCACCCCATGACCTCCTCAGGAAGGCCATTCCATGCATCCACCACCCTCCCTATGAAAAAATACTTTCTCACGTTGCCCTTGAGCCATCCCCCCCTCTATCTTCAAATTGTGCCCCCTTGTTCTTGCACATCTCTTTTTCTGAAAGATGCTGCCCTCCTGGACTTTGTTGATTCCCTTGAGATACTTGAAAGTTTCTATTATGTCCCCTCTCTCCCTTCTTTCCTTGAAGGTATACATATTAAGCTTCTTCAGTCTCTCTTCGTATGGCTACTGGTGCAGACCCTGCACCATTTTAGTTGCCCTCCTCTTGACTGCCTCCATCCTGTCTATGTCCTTGCAGAGATGGGGTCTCCAGAACTGCACACAGTACTCCAGATGAGTCTCACCAACTGTCTGTACAGAGGGATAACAACTTCTTGTTTTCTACTGGTGATGCCTCTTCCTATACATTCCAGTATCCCCATAGCCCTCCTCATTCCCTTCTCACGTTGCTTGCTTACCTTTAGGTCATCTGATATGTCTACCTCGGGTCCCTTTCCATTTTTGTTGTTAGAGCCCCCCCTCCCATTGTGTACTCTTCCCCTGGGTTTTTGTTTCCCAGGTGCATTACTTTGCACTTCTTTGCATTGAATCTAAGCTGCCATACTTTTGACCATTCCTCCAATCTTGCCAAGTCCCTTCTCATCCTTTCCACCGCCACCTTGTGTATCAACTCTGTTGCAGATCTTTGTGTCATTTGCAAAGAGGCATGCTTTTCTTTCCAGTCCCCCCACAATGTCATTTATAAAGACATTAAAAAGGGCTAGACCCAGTACTGAACCCTACGGTACCCCACTAGTAAGCACCCTTTCTTCAGAGTGGACTCCGTTTACTATTACCCTCTGCGTTCTGTTGTCCAGCCAGTTTTTTACCCAGCCTTCCACCCTTGGACCCACTCCCAGGCTGGCTAATTTGTTTATTAATCTTTTGTGTGGGACTCTGTCAAATGCCATGCTAAAGTCTAGGTAAACCATGTCCATACCCCCTTCCTGGTCTACTACTTTGGTCACCCAGTCAAAGAAATTTATTGGATTTGTCTGACATGACCTTCCCCCTGTGAATCCAATAATTAATGGCCATTTTCCACTAAAGCGCTCAAGAAGCAAGCAATGTGTGCTTATCTGGTAGTAGTAGTAGTAGTAATAATTGTATTCATAATTTTCATATGAATAAGGATTACTCAACTGAGCAGAGCTCATATTCGGTTGGGTCCACGTTACAGAAAGTTACAAAGTATAAGTTGCATACAAAAGAAAAAAAGCAATATATGACTGATTGTCAGACACTATAAATTATATATTATAACAAGTACAATAAGTTCCACTCTGTGCACAATAAGTTCTACTAGGAAAGGCACCCCCTTCTATATCCAATATCTTCTCAAGGGCTTTGCTTTGTGTATGGCACCAGAGGCAGAACGCTGGGGGCACTCTTGGTACCCTATCGGTGAACCACACTTGGTCAATGTACCTTCTCATGTAGAATATAAAATCACACATACCCCCATAATGCAAAGCACCATGGGCTATACATACACCATACACCATGCAGTTCTGCTCAAAGTTGAACCAGCATAATATTTTGTGGTGATTTGCATATACAGCCCATGATGCTTTGCATTATGAGGATTAGTGTGATTTTGTATTTCTTTGAAACTTGGCTTCCCAGTCATTGCCCTTTGGGGTAACCCTTGCCTCAGTGCTTGTGCACTAAGGTTCTTTGTCTTCTCATATAGAGCCCCTCTGTGGCTAAATGAGATTCCTGATGCTGCTCACAATGCAACTAATCTCTCAAGTTTCAAGTCTGAACTCAAGCAATACCTTGCCTCTAGTGCAACCTGTGTCTGTTTCCCGAACACCTGACTCCTTACCCCCCCCTGCCCCTCTGATCTGGCTCCCTGAGTCCTTTCTTGCCCCTCCCTGGGCTGTGACACTGTCCTGATCAGCCTTACCTCCCTTCTCCCCATCCCCCCACTCCCTACATTCTCCCCTTCCCTTATGATGTACCCCACTCCTTTATCCCCCTGTCACGAAGGTTTTACATGCCCCCTCCACTGAGATGCCCTCCCTCAGTTTCTCCCCCCCAGTTCGCTGTCTGACAAGGCCTCCTGGCTCGAGGTTGCCTTCTTCCCCCACCAGAGGGCTCTTCCTAATCTCTGCCCTATTGTTGTACCCTCCAACACCATTATGAGGGTAGCTGGAGGGGGGTGCCGCCTGAACTTTGCTCTTGTTTCTTGTTCCCTCTGTCACCTTTAGAAGATCAGCCATTTAATTCCTGTTAAGTGTGATTTGTAATTGTAATTCTCTAAGTTATGTATTTACTGTATTTTTTGTTTTTGGTTTGTGTCTGTGAATTGTTTACATGATGTGGAAGGTTGTATCCGAAGCTCTAAATAAATAAATAAATATAAATAAATAAAATAAGTTCCACGTTTACTTTTCAATGCACTCTGAGGTGTATTTTCCTACAGCATTGGTGGATGACACCTAGACAATGAGTTCTGTTGTTCTCATACACTGGATCCACAGACAGCTGCTGTGGTGTGCCTTCCTACCACATTGGTGGATGACATACAGACAGTGAGTTCTGTTGTTCTCACACACTGGATCCACAGACAGCTGCTGTGGTGTACTTTCCTACAGCACTGGTGGATGACATCTAGACAGTGAGTTCTGTTGTTCTCACATACTGAATCCACAGACAGCTGCTGGGGTGCGTTTTCTTACAACATTGGTGGATGACATCTAGACAGTGAGTTCTGTTGTTCTCACATGCTGAATTCTCAGACAGCTGTTGTGGTGTGCTTTCCGACAGCATTGGTGGATGACCTCTAGACAGTGAGTTCTGTTGTTCTCACATAGCGAATCCGCAGACAACTGCTGTGGTGTGCTTTCCTACAGCACTGGTGGATGACCTCTAGACAGTGAGTTCTTTTTGTTCTCACACACTGGATCCAAAGACAGCTGCTGCGGTACATTTTTCTACAGCTTTGGTGGATGATATCTAGATCAGGGTTATTCAACCAGGAATTCTAGGCCCTCTGGGAGTCCCTGAGCAATGCATAGGGGGTTCTTGGAGTGAGCAGGGAAAGTGTTAAATATGAAACTATAGAAATGGTGTTTAATACCGTCTTGGTGTTTTTAACAGTCTTTCCATGCTCTGCCATAGCAGCCCCAGCTGTGTTCATGCTCCTTTTCATAAAATAAGTATTTGGGGGCTTGCAGTTGTAAAGCAAAGAGTCCAATTGAAATTGGTTATTTGTTTTAACTTGAGCCGCATTTCAGTCATAATACATAGTATGTATCAGCGATGTGCAGAACATCTTTCACCACATTTCTTTCTCTCCTTCACTCAGTTACAGGTATAAAAGGTGTCATAAAAATGTATTTAATCCTTGTAGAAAGACATTATTTAGACTTGTTCTGCCAAATTACACAAAAGGGGGAATATTCCTGACCTGCAGGGCTGTCCCAACTAGCACCTACAGCCTCTTGGTGGCCATCTTGGATCATCTCTGCAGGATTCAGATCTGGATCTTTAATTCACAGCTCTCCATTCTTAACATCTCCCACGTCTTCATTTCCTCAGGGTCACATAGTAAATATGGGAGTCAAATCTGGTGTCTGGCCAGAAGTTCTGTGCTCAGACTTCATAACCCCATCATCATTTGTGTAAAAAACATAATCTTCACCTCCCCCGCACCCTCTGACTGCCATTGCTGGTAGGGGGTCCCTGCTACTACTGACGTTTGCTCGGGAGGGGGTCCATGTACACAAAAGGTTGAAAACCCCTGATTTAGAGAATGAGTTCTGTTCTCATATGCTGGTTCCACAGACAGCTGCTAGGGTGTGTTTTCCTATAACATTGGTGGATGACATCTAGACAGTGAGTTCTGTTCTCACACACTGGATCCACAGACAGCTGCTGCAGTGCATTTTCCTACAGCATTGGTGGATGACATGTGGACAGTGAGTTCCGTTGTTCTCACACGCTGGACCCACAGACAGCTGCTGCAGTGCATTTTCTTACAGCATTGGTGGATGACATGTGGACAGTGAGTTCTGTTGTTCTCACACGCTGGATTCACACACACAGCTGCTGCAGTGCATTTTCCTACAGCATTGATGGATGACATCTACACAATGAGTTCTGTTGTTCTCACACACTGAATCCACAGACAGCTGCTGCAATGCATTTTCCTACAGCATTGGTGGATGACATCTAGACAGTGAGTTCTGTTGATCTTCCTGGACTCAAAGTCTCCACCACTCATTCATATTAATGGGAGTACACTGGAGGCACTAGGATCCCATGGGAGCCAAAAATCTTCAGGAGGGCCTGCACCGGGATAGGACCAGGCATACACAGCACCAAGACTGGCTTGCACCATATAGGCTATCTCAGTGTCGACCCTCCAACCACCTCAGTCCTATTTTTCCAGCCATCAAGTGCACTTTGGTGATGACATCATTTGCCTGTCGGTAGTCAAGTCTTCATCTATACAACAGCAGCTATAACATAGCCATTCACCTTTCATTTAACTTACTACTTTTAGTGTGCTTTTCTTATTAAAAAAAAAAAAAAAGAGGATGAAATTCTCAGCCTGCCATCAATGGAGTTGATCTTAGACGGAAGTGGTGATGGTAGGGAGACTTCATTTGAAAGCTGTGATGTCAGAGGAGCTGTGTCTGGTTCACCACCCTTTGCAGAGGGGGGTCCAACCACAGGCAGTCCAGTGCTCAGGTGGGGAGGACAGTTTGCCTGAAGCACAAAAGTGTAGCGTCCCCATTCCTGACCTTGATCGGGGACCCAGCTCTGCTCACCCTCTGGTACATCTGTGTGGGGTTCATAGGTGGTGGAGAGCAGTAGGCCTGACCCAACTCCGGTTGGGTCATCTGTGACTCCATTCTTAATGGCCATGATCTTTGACACTGGATCCCATCTTTGTCCTCGATGGGGCTCCAGTGAGCAGTTTCACCTCTGGGCTGCTCTTTTAGAGCAGTGGGTGTGGCATCTGCTTGGCTGTCCTAGCCAGTGGACCCAGTTCCGGGGGCCTTCAGGCCTCGGAGCCGCTGAGCCGCGACTGGATTGGTCAGGCGAGGATGTACGAGTGGTGCCCTCTCTGGTGCCAGCGCTGACGGCAACTCAATGTGCCTACCCCCTCACCTTTTCTCTACAGGGGCTGGTACAGTTACTGCTTTCCTTCCCCCCCTTCTTCAGGTCTAGTGACAGCAGCAGTGCCGGTGCTGCCTATAGTGACAGTGCCGCAGATGGCGCTGAACTCCTCAACACCAATCCCTGTGGCAGCATCTCCCATGATCCTGGCTTGGACCTGCCTTTTGGAGGTTCTTCTGGGGTAGAGTTGGTTCTGGATGAGTCTCTCCCTGTCCTGCTTTGTTGAAGATGCAGCGGATGACTTATTATAAGGGCTGAAATGCAAGCCTTCGGTATCAGCAGAGCCTGTGATGGAAGATCTTCTTTCTAGGTTTTTCTACAGGATATGGGATCCATCATAACATTTCAGTCTTCATCTGTGGACCAGTGAAGACTTCTATGTCTTGAGTTCCTGCATTCCTCAGTACGAGTACACCCTTTGGAACACATTCAGTTTAATGGTCAAGAGCCTCCTGGGCTCGGACACTCCATTGCTAAAAGCTTTTATAGACACCTAGGACACTGCCTGTAGGGTAGCTGCCATTGGCAGCAGGTGGTTAACATCTCCTTTATGGTGCTTATCTGTTCGGCTCTCAGGTTGAGCTCTGGAAGCCACTCAGAACATCAAGGCTACCATTTAAGCAGCAGGATGGCTCTTGCTGCCCCTCAGAGGGACGGAAACCATTGTCATTGTCATAACAGGCAGTCCCTTCAAGGTAGAGGCGTTGAAGCCTTTGTCAGGAACCAACTCCTCAGCCACAGTGAAATCACGTCAAAAAGCGCCCTGTACCATCCTCTTGGATCTGGCCAAGGTCCCACCTTAGCTGTCTTTGGTGGATACCTCTCGATGGTGTGTGGGGGGGAATCTGATTCAGTTTTACAACCAGTGAAGGTCCAATCCAGCAGATGTATGGGTCATCAGGGTCCGAAAGGAATACTCTCCCAATTTTGCAGAGATTTCCCCAGACCCAGGCAGCAGCCCAGTCTGTCCACCTCTCTGTCAGACCCTCTTACTTCTGAGATATGGGGCTTCTGTGGGATCAGGGGATTAGAAGTTGTTCCACAGCAAATCGGAAAACAGATTCCTATTTCCTTTGCTTGTTTCCAAGGTAACAGGTGGCATGAGCCCATTCCTTGACCTTGGAAGGTTAAACAAGTACCAGTTCAGGAAGGAGTTCACTAAAACCTCGGTGTTCAAGTCTTCACTTCCTGAACATTTGGCACCTAGCCAGCCCATCTGGGCTGGAGACACAGGAAGCAGTTGCCACAGCTTCTCAGTTGCTGTCTTCTAGGAGGGGTTTTCTGATTCAGGGAAGGTGCCAGATTCACCTTCCCAGAAGATCCTCCTCATAGGAGCCCTCCTGGATACCTCCAAGACAAGGGTTCTCCTTCTGGAGAATGGGAGAAATTACATCTTCAGATGTCTCGTTACTTCATGGAAAGCGACACTGCTCGGGCCCTTTCCAATGCAGTGGATACTGGGACTGATGCCTTCATCTGCAGCAAACAGTGGTCTCTGAACACGCATCCACAATCTTCTACATAGATGACAGAACCTCAGACAAAATTACTTACATGGTAGACATAGTTGGTCTAGCTTCCGCTAGGTCTACCCTTACCCTCTGAAATCTCAGATCACCATCTCCACAGTTACACTCCTGATCGGTTGAGGAGCTCACTGTCAAGACCTCCACACTGAGATGTGGGGTCAGGAGGAGCCTTATCTTCTCATAAGTATCTTAGAGATGAGAGCTATCTTATATGCTTTCCAAGTCCTGAAGGAGGCCCTCTGCCATGAAGTGATCCCACTTTGGACAGATAAAGCTATGACATGTTACATCAACAAGAATGTTGGAGCGCCCTCCTACCCTCTGTGTGGGAAGGCTGTGAGGATGTGAAAGTGATGCCTTGAACACGTTGCATCAGTTCAGATGTTGTGCAGCCACTACTTGATGAGTGGGGCAGTCCGGACCTTGTCCTTTTTACGTCCCCTCTCAACACAAAACTGCCTCTATCCTGCTTCAGAATTCCAGAACCTGGTATTTTCTGTCAGGATGTAGCACTGCAATGGACAAGACGCTTTCTTTAAGCTTTCCTCCTCTTTCATTAGTTCAGAGGGTGCTGCTCAGGTTGGAGGCATGGTGGGGGGTAGGATGATTCTCAGCATCCCAGACTGGCCTCAGCAAATATGATTTGCATTGATCAATAGACTGTCAGAAGTTTCCCTGAGGCAACTCCCTCTACGAGCAGACCTTCTGACATAGGGACTTTGGTCCATCCCAACCTGCACTCCCTTTATCTCCATGCTGGGCTCCTGAGGAGATAAAAGTGGGCAGGCTTTAGGTTTTAACACAATTTCTAGGTCTGCTCAAGCAAAAAAATTCCCAATACACCAGACAATTTTCTTTCAACGTTTTTATTCATATCCCAATCCCAATGTTTCACCTACTCATTAGGCTTCATCTGGGAAACTCTGTGTTCAATTCAAATAAGAAACATTTTTAAAAAATATACTGTTATCTTTAAAATCACTTTTGTTCATATTATTTATAGCTTCTCTTCTATTGGGCTGATTTGTTTATCTTTATCCATTTCAAACCTCTATTTCATTGGTTAAACATTCCCTACAATCATTATAATCACTTGTATTGCATACTGTTATCTGTTCTGCTTCACTGTGTAACCAGCCACCTTTTTCTATATTTTGGTGTTATAATAATAAACACTACCTGCCTTGTGTCATGGCCAAAACAACTCCTGACTGCTGAAAATATATAATTCAGTCTCTTATATTCAAAGTACACTATATTAGAAAAAAGGACTCATGTTCAGTTTCAAATATATAACATCAATGCACATCTCAAGTAGTTTTCAAGAATTTCTGTTATTCAGTCGTTCACCTATTATGCACCGGTTCTTCACCTCAAACACTTTCCCCTCATTAGTTTCTGTGTTCGCTTATATTCTGTTGGATTAATCACAAACACCAGTTTCACATAGTTATTTGTTGCTTCCTTGTCAGCCTGCCAAAGAATGCACACCATGTTTCATTTTTCCATTTAGCGTTCTATGCACTTTCTAATTTCCTTATTCTACTTCAATTCTTAATACGTACTTGGCATGTAACGCTCATACTACATTTTCGGTCCATCCTTAAATCTCTGCACATTTAGTTAACCATTCCTTTGCTAGGTTCTTTCAATTTGATTCAACATGTTTTTGCTCACTTGGTATCTGACGCACTTGATATATTTCAATTGCTTCTTTCAGAGCTACACATTTTGTACATTACATTAATCCAATTAAAGTCTGACCTTTTAATCTCCACTTATACTGTTAGCGGCTCCCTTACATGATTCTTTCAATCAATTTAAAGTGTTTGTGCTCACTTGGCATCTGATGCACTTGATTTACTCCAGTTGTATCTTCAAGATCTACACATTTTACTCCCAATTTCTGTCATAGAATTCACTTATTTTTTCACTTGTTTTTACCACATTTCATTTTCAGTCATCTGCTTTACTCTATTTACTGTTCTCTCATTCATTCTATTCCTTATATTTCTCTTATTGTTTCCTCACTCATAACTGAGTCATTTAACCTTCTAGTTTTGCTTTCTGCTCACTTCTTATGCTTACATGATTGTCTTGTGTCTGTTATAGCTTTTAAACGTTCCTACTTACTGTGGGATATGTGCTTTGGTGGAGAGCCAGTGTTTGTTCTCCATTACATTCCAATTTCCAAAATTCAGCAGCAAAGTTGGAGCCAAGGCCTGCCCTCTTATGCCTATGAGAATGTAATTTGACTATGTGATGATGTGGTCACGCTCTGTATTTACAGAGCGGTTGCCGTGGAAGCCATGGCCAACCTCATGGGCATCATTTCGGCTGGTGTTGGCTAACATATGGAATTTGTAGGTTTTGCAGCAATGATCCGATTTCTTGTGTTCATTAGTCATCTGGTGTGTGCTGAAGTGATTCTTTTATACATTGTTCTTGTTTAGTTTCGAATATTATAATACTATTCACCTCTCCATGTATTTTTTTGGACCTACTATAAATGTCTTGCCATTCTACTTTGATTTTTCTACATTTAGGTTTCCCAGAAAATCACAGAAATCTTCTTAACTGTGCATAGGCCTTCCTCCAGGAAGGCTTGCACGGCTAAGTGGAAACTTCTCAATCTGGTGTGCAAAGTCCCATCTGGACACTTTCAGTTACCTACCAAGTATGGTGTTGGGGTGCCTCTTGGGCCTGTCCAACTCAGGTCTGCAATACTCGGCAGTGAAGTTACAACTCTGTGCAGTTTCGGCCTATATTGAACCAGTAGAGAACATGTCACTGGCTCAGTTACCATTAGTCACAGTTTGATTCTCCCTACTACTTCACTAATTCCAGAATGAAGGAAAGTGCTCCCTTCATTTTCTGGATTTTAAGAGGGCTCTGCAATCCTTCATCGATAGAATGAAAAAAATACATAATCCAGGCAACTATTATATCTTTCAGTATGCCTCAGCTGGGTCAGCCAGTTGCCATGAGATGTATTTCTGCATAGTTAGTAGCATGTCTTCAACAGTACTAATCTATGGCGTAGGCCAAATTGGAGAGCTGGGTTCACACCCACTCTTCTGGAGTGGTTGCGGCTTCCCTGGTGGAGATTCATAATGTACCACTGCAGCATCTGCTCACTTTCTTCAGCAAGACAGTCCTTTTGGACTTCTGTTCCGAGTGAATGCTGTCTCCTACCACCCTACTCAGGGGTTTGATTTTTAGCTCAGTACTCTCCCATTAGTGTGAATAAGTGGTGGAGACTTTTAGTCCAGGAAGATATGGAAATTACGTACCTATCGTAATTCTTGATCTTCTTGGTCTAAGTCTCCACCACTCATTCACACACCCACCCACCATCCCCCAAGCTCTCTCATTCTGTTTTTGGTTTTCACTTCCTTGTTGCTCAAAGCTGTGAAGACATTGTTGAACTGACTTCTTACGTGGGTCATCCGGGCCATCTTATGCCCAGAAGTTAGGGTTAGGTTTTCTTAAGTTAGTTTATGTAGTACCTCCTCGGTCAAAAAGGTACTGAGGCGGTTGGAGGGTCGATGCTAAGATAGCCTATATGGTACAAGCTAGTTTTGCGGCACCACACATGCACGATCCTATCCCAGCGTCAACCCTCCAGAAGATTTTTGGCTCCGTGGTGTCCTAATGCCTCCAGCATACTCCCATTAATGTGAATGAGTGCTGGAGACTTCATCTAAGAAGATAAAGAATTACGGTAGGTACATAATTTCCATTTCTCTCACGCTGGATCCACAGACAGCTACTGGGTGTGTTTACCTACAGTACTGGTGGACGACATCTAGACAGTGAGTTCTGTTGATCTTGCCTGTGTCAAACTTCACCATTCATCACTGGTGGGTGATTGGTCAGAGACAAGCACCCCACAGGAGCTTTTTTTTTCTAGGAAGGAGGACCTGGCACCCTTGGTGCCACCCATGAGGCTAATGTACTGTGTGGCACTCGCAGGTTGGCCAGAAATAGACATTGACTCCTACTCCTCCACCTCACTTCTGCTACTCCTGCGGTCGAGACAGCATCTCACCTGCAACTAGTCAAATTCTGCTATGCCATTGCAGCCTAGTTCACTGGTGTCAACCTCGAGGCCTCAGAGTCACTCCTCGGAGCCATTTTTCCCCAACGCCTCAGATCTGTTTCCTGACACTGCTCGACTCTGCCACTTTTCTGCCATCTACTTGGCACCGTTATTGAAGTTTACTGGGTAGGATCTTTCCTTTTCTTAGTGGCATCGAGTCTTTTCTGTTTTTGAAGTTTTAGTTACTGTTGCATCATGCCAAGTTCGGGAGACAAGAAACGTTTGTCTAAAACAGGCCACCTCCCAGGCATTGGTGTCCCTGTGGCTGGCAAATTTCCATTACTGACCGGCATGGTATTTGTCTCTCCTGCCTTGGACCACAACATGACATGGACACCTGTGATGCCTGCTTCTCTGTGGACCACTGCGTTCTGGAGCACCATGCATTAAAGGTCAGCAGGGCTCCTCCAACTTTCAGGGGATGTTATTGCTCTCATTGGTCCAAGCATAGGACCCTTGGCCCTTCCTCTGGGTCCCTTCCCGGGCCTACAAAGTTTCATAAAGAGGAGGCCTCCTCCTCTTCCAGCCTTGCCATGGAGGAGGTTTCTACTGTAGTGCCGGAGGTCCAGTTTGGCACCACTTGGGGCCAGGCTGGGGGCACTGCCCTGGCAGTCACCTCTTCAGAGGTGCAGGCTCCCCCATTGTTGGGGCCCATGGCTGCTGGGCCTGGCACAGGGCATTTCTCTGCACCATTTGTCAGTGCTGCCCCAGATCCTGGAGCCATTTGTGGCTCTGGTGATAGGGGCAGCACCACAAGGGGCACGGGTCGGCCTGTTGGGCCACTCGCAGTGCCATTGGTGGGAGAATCCCCAGGGCCACTGGTCCAGAGCTCTTCTGGATCTCCTCCTCTCCAGAGCCAGATGATCTGGAGGTTGACCAGGACTGGCAGCCTGACTCCTCAGAGTCGGAGGGTTCTCCATGGTCTAGCACTCTTGTGCCTCCCCAGGTGCCCCTACTTGCAGCTCTGGTGAGGCAGAGGTGTTCCTCTGAGTTAGTAGGGTTGAGGGGACAGGGCGAGGGGTTTCAGTACTCCTCTGTGGCCTTCTGGGGCTTGGGGAGGAGCTGCAGTGCAGAGCCCAAGTTCTCTCCCTCACCTCGAAGGAGTCCTCATTGAGTGGGGGTTGGGGACCACCCTTCTAGATCCATGCAGCCCCATTTCCCTCATAGGGAAGTTTCTCCTACAGGTCAAAGTCCCAACCATTTTTCTTTATTCCACAGGATGGTGACTCTGCAGACCAAGGATTCCCTATTCTTCCAGGATCACCTGATAGGTCTTCTAGCACTGGCAGAGGTGCGTCACATATGGTGGCCAGTTCCCACGTGCCTTTGCATCCAGCTCCTCTTTTCCCAGGCCATGTTGGTCCTTCAGGACCTTTGACCAGGGGAACAGTTCAGATCCTGGGCTGTGGACTTCCCCCGTATACTAGGGCCATGGACAAACAGGTCTTTCGACCAGTTCCCCCTCTGCAGTCAGGATCTGACTCCGCAGGTTCCTCGGCCTCCTCATCTTCCTCCCCTGAGGAAGAGGAGCCATCTGTTCACCTGTCCTCTGATGCTGATCAAGCCTAGTATCCGCACTTCCTGGTGAGGCTGGTCAATGACGTGCATATTTTCTATTTGGCTCATTGCAATACCCAGCTTTCGGCACAAGCCTTTTTGGGTGAGTTTAGGGCACACCATTTGGTGGTCCCCTCCTGGCTGATCCCCCTTCAGGAGGCATTGTACAGTGCCTGGCAGCTTCCATCTGTCACAGTTCCAGCCCCCGTGGACTGCGAGCATCGGTATTGTGCACCCCAGGGGTCTCCAGGCTCTCTGCCTCATCCCACTTTGAGATTGATGTGACTGGACACTCCTACCAGGCACAAATGTCAGGTCCGCAACCGACCCCCAGAGTCTGACTCTGTGGAGTTTGATTGTCAGGGGTGGAGAGTTTTCTCCTCTGTGCGGATGATACTTTCCATTGCTTCAAATCAAGTGCTGGCTATAATAGGCATCTGTGGGTGATGCTGGACCAAGCATTGGCATTGTTGCCTGATTCAGAGGCTACCCGGCAAGCCATAGTCCTCTCTGCTATAGGTCTGGAGCTGGCAAGGCACCAGTCAAGGGCATCTTACGACACCAGTGAAGTTGCTTCATGACTTGTAGGGACAGCGATCTGCATTAGGCAGACAGCGTGGCTTTGCCTTTCACAGTTGTCACCCTTGGCCCGGTGTAGGGTACTGGCCTCCTCCTTTCCGGGGACCCATCTTTTCTCCTGCAGGGTGAGACTGGAACTGCAGGGGTGCCTTCCTTCCCACAGAGGACGGGAGATCCCGCCTCGCCCTGACCAGTCCCAGGCCTAACTGGCCAGTGGAGGGTCTCATCCCCCCCGTGTCACCCCCACGGGAGGCTGAGGGATGCTGTTCTCTCAGGCAACTACTGGGCCCCCTTCGAGGGTCTCGGTACTCACCCACCAGTGTTGAATGGTGAAGACTGTCACAGGGAAGATATGAAAATTACGTACCTACCATAATTCTTGGTCTTCCTGTGTATCTGCACCATTCATCACTGAATCTCACCCACCTTCACCTCACAAGGCCTCAGTCCTTGGTCAGTTCCCCATCCCTGCTCACTCTTCTCCTCAGGGATACAATTAGGTTCCCCTTTTTTCATTAGAGCCTTCCTTATCCTAGTGGTGATTTTAACTTATTTTGCATTTGACAGAACTTTGCACGTGGAGTTCTCTGTGACTCCTGTGAGCATTTCCTGGGTCACAGACTCACATAATAGAAGGCCCTGTGGTTAGCAGGGCGAGCATGCATCGTCATACATGAAGATGCGTGCAAAGACACGCACGTCTCTGCGTGTTTTGCATGTTCGGCAGGTTGAGGTGGGGATAAGTGTAACTGCAACATACATAAGGCACTCGTCTGAGGTAGATGTTAGACTCTAATCACTTGCTAACAAGTGCCTGTAGTTTCCAACTGTTACATTGCAAAATGGCTGAGATAATCACTGCATCTAATAGCAGGGTAGGCATTTTATGTAGCACCTGCCAAATGTACAGTTGTAGTGTGATGGACATCACTGGTAATTCTGATAAATGCACCAAATGTGCACAAAATGAGGTTATGGATGAGGAAATTAGCAGATTTGACACTAGACCGTGCATTGGAGCAAAGTCAAATTGAGACTTCAAAAATATTTCAAATGTCCCTCACACCTGACAATCCCCTTTCAACTGATGTGGTTTATGTGGTCAGTAGTAACCCCACCACCACTCTTCAGAAAAAAAAGGCTTAGAGAGGATGATGAGTCAGATGTTACAGATAATGACTGGTTTATGGTCCAGAGTACAAAACCTGTTAAAAATGGCAGGAAAGCCATTCGTTTTCAACTACCTGTGCATAATAGTTTTGACCCACTAATTCATTTTAATGATAAGCAGGACCCTACTGCCCCCCAAGCCTTGCAACTTCAATCGGGGTCGTCCTACATACTCCATCCTTCAAATTCCATTGACAGTACTGAGAATATAATGGTAAATCTTATGGACATTGATATCCCGCCCACACAACCCAAACAAGTTTACATTCTGGGAGACTCAATGATTAAACAGATCACCAAATATGTGATAAGGATAAAGACAACAGAACCTTGTCATGTTTTCACGCTGCTAAAATTCAGGATATTACAAGAATGTCCAGGAAGATATTAAACAACTGTGGGGATAATCCCCTGGTCATTGTGCATGCAGGTGTCAACAACATCAGGAACCAAAATGTCCAATAAATCAAGGAGGCATATGTCTGTTTGACAATGCACTCTCTGACACAGGATGCACTGTAGCTTTATCTGAAATTCTAACTGTACCCAGAGCAGATTTTTTTTTAATGAATCTAAAATTAAGCACATAAATAATTGGTTGAGAGTTTGGTGCTTAAAACAAAACTTAAGCTGTATAACCCACTGGGAACAATTTCAAAACAATAGGGAATTATTTTCCAGGGATGGTCTCCATCCAAGAAGGAAAGGCTCATTTATGTTAGGTAATCATTTAAACTTGCACATTGATAAATATTTAAACTAACTTATGGGGGGGGGAGATACTGCTTATTTGTTTACTACACCCTCTGATTCTCTAGCTACTGGCAAAGTTAATTCCCAATATTCCAAAACTGACCCTAAGTATATGGATACTGACCCAACAACTGCTTATTCCAAGCTCAAAATATTACTTCTTAATGCTACCAGTCTAAAAAATAAAACCAATGCGTTTCAGCTTATATTAAACAATGAGAATATTGATGTCTGTGGGGTTATGGTTCACAGTCAATGAGTCGGGCCAGGACATTCCAGGGTATACATTAATAAAAAAAAAAAACATACCACTTCCAAAGGTGGTGGGGTAGCATTCTTTATCAAAGAGAGCTTGGATTGCTTTGAAATCGATGTTGGCAACTCCTTAGCTGAAAATATTGAGATAGTCTGGGTGAATCTTACCCTTGGCCATGGACATATAACTAAGGGACTCTGCTATTGCCTGCCCTCTCTGGACATTTTTAGTAATAATAAACTTCTGGAGAGTCTACAAATTATTAACCATCTAGAGGACATTATTGTAAAGGGGGATTTTAACCTTCCACATATCAATTGGGCCAGTTTGTAAGGCAAAAGTCTGCAGGATAATAAATTCCTGGAAACCATTGTATAGCTTGGCCCGGATCAACTAGTACTAAAACCTACCAGGCGTGATAACATCTTGGATATAATACTTACAAATATTAGTGATCATGGGGAATCTAAAATAGTCCACAAACTGTTGGGTGATAGTGACCATTGTATGGTTCTCTGGACCCTTAATTACTATAACCCTACTGCAAAGGGCATTACTAATTTTGCCAAGGCTAACTATAGTGAAATAAAGTCATATCTCAAAAATTGGAACTGGAAACAAGATTTGAGTAATCTTGATGTTAGTAATACTTGGGTAAAAATGACAGAGAAAACTGAATACTGTATAAACAAATAGGTGCCTGAGCATATGAAATATAGTAATCGAAGGAGACTCCCCCTCTATGGTATTCAACTAAGATTAAAAGATTAATTAGGAATAAAAAAGGCATTCAATAAGTACAAAAAACATAAAACTGACCTAAATTGGAATAGGTTTAAAATCAAAGCCAATAAAACTAAATTGGCCATTAGGACAGTGAAAAAAGATCTAGAGTATAACCTAGCAACAGTTACTAAAGACAATAAGAAACAGTTCTTTAACTATATTGATTCCTTAAAGAGTAACAAGCCGAAGGTAGGTCCTATTAAAATCAAGGATAAAGCTATTTCTGATGAGCAAGCCATGGCCCAAGAGTTTAACACCTACTTTACAAGCATTTATAAACCTAAAGAAAAAAACTGGGCAAACAGGATTTAACAATCAGAATTCCTCACTGATGTTTACCGTCTTGGAAAAATATACTGCTATTAACACTTTCAAAATTAATTCATCAGTTGGGCCAGATAATATCCCTTCCATTTTTCTAAAAGAAATTTCCCATGAACTTGCAGGCATACTTACCCTCTTGTATAATAAATCTATATTTGAAGGTGTGGCTATCCATGATTGGAGAGTGGCTTCAGTTATTCCCATCCATAAAGGAGGATCCAAACTAAACATGTCAAATTACAGACCTATTAGTTTAACTTCGTGTATAGGTAAAATCATGGGGAGACTATTATTACAAAAAATTACTAGTCATATCTCTGCTAATAATCTATGTGACATTACTCAGTACAGTTTTACATCTGGGGGATCCTGCCACAATAATCTGATCAATTTTTTTGAGCCTATCAGCGAAGCCTTAGACAATGGATTGCCAGTGAATGTCATATTTCTTGACTACGAGAAGGCTTTTGACTCAGTTTCCCACAATGTATTAATTGAACAACTAGCTAAGATTAATCTGCATCCTAACATCATTATGTGGATTAATTATTGGCTATCAGGCAGGAAGAAGCAGGTTAGCATTAGAGGGTATAACTCTACCTGGAGCTCTGTGACTAGTGGGGTGCCCCAAGACTCAGTGCTGGGTCCCATATTGTTTAATATAGTTATTGTCACTATGCAAACTACAAACGGAGCATGGTTAAACAAGTACGCAGATGATAGTAAACTGGGAAGCATTGTGAATTACCTCACATCTGCTAACTTACTATAGGCTAATCAGGACAGACTTAACAAATTGGACATTAGAGAATAAATTGATATTCAATGTTTCGAAATGCAAGGTAATGCATCTCAGAAAAAGCAATAGATTAACGGATTATTACATGAATAGCAGAGCCTTACAGGTAGTTAGCTCAGAAAAAGATCTGGGAGTATACATCTTTAATAACCTGATGTTTACTGAACATATTAACAAAACTGCGAAAACATGCAATAGATTGATTAGCTGTATTTTTAGAAACATCAAAATCAGAGAACCTGAGGTACTTTTGCCTATTTATTCCAGTTTAATAAGATCACACTTGGATTTTTGTTCATCTTTCTGTGCACCTACTTCAGCACAAGAAAGAACAACCGTGGAGACAATACAGAGGAGGTTGACCAAGAATATTACAAATCTGGAAACAGTCCCATATGAAAACAGATCGAGGGCATTAGGTCTATTCTCTTTAGAATATCGCTCCTTGAGAGGAGATCTCTGCTTGATATATAGAGTCACCAGAGATCCTACCGTTTGAGACCATCTGCTTGGATTGGCGTGCTTCCCAAAGTAACATTAGGTCTCACAAGCTGAAATTAAAGACTAATATTAATAAAGCTGTAAAAAGGAATCTATTCTTTACTCAGAGAGCAACTCCAATTTGGAATGCCCTTCTGAAAGAGGTAGTGTTAAGTACTAGCTTACAGCAATTTAAGATGAATCTTGATACACATATGGGAGAACACAAATATTATTTCCACCTTAGCTAAAGGTGACAAGTTCATCATGGGCTAGTCCCCCAAACTTGTATTCAACTATGAACCTGTGAACCCCTTGGGAGGAGGGCGAGTAGGGCTTTCCTACTAGCCTGGTTGGGGGACTTCTGCTTGGCCCATCCCCCTTGTCCTGCATATGATCTCTGGGGCTAGCCCACCCTGTCAAGGTGCGCAGACTCTTCGGGTCCCCTGGTATGGGGGGCTGAGGCTGACAGGGACTCCCCTACACTCCTTCCTATTATTATTTCCCTTCCTCTTCCTGTCTCCTTCCCCTTTAGGAGGATGACATTAATGAGTTGGATCCTCACTCCCACCCAACCCTGTGGGCTCTTCCTTGGAAAATGGTAACGGGGGAAGGGTGGAGAATCCTCACTTGTGGGCAGTTTCCACCCTCAGGGGTTAGAGGCCGGAGGGAGGACCTTCTCCAACAGGATTCAGTAAAGCCGGGTTTCTGCCTCAGAAACTGCCCCCTGGTGGCTGTCTGCCTCCCTGGAGGCACTGCTGGTCGCAAGATCTGAGTGTCCCGTGTGGACATTGGTCCATCCTCTCCTTCCCTCTCCCCTTGCTTTCTCTTTCTCTCTCTCTCTCTCTGTCTCTCTCTCTTCTCTTTCCCTTTCCTACCCTTGCTGACTGTCCAGGGACTGGGGCCTTTCGGCCCGTTCCCTCCCAGATCCTCCTTCTCCTCTGTCCTGTGGTCAGCCTATTCCTTTTTCAGTTTATATCCTTTTCTTTTACTGTCTCTCAGGCTCTCTTGCCCCACTCTCATTTTTCTGTGTCCTCTTTTTCCCCTCTGTCTCTCTGGTGTGCAGAACTGAGGTGGAGGAGGAGCCAATGGCCATTTCTGGCAAACCCGCGAGCACCACGCAGTATGTTGGCCTCATGGGCAGTGCCAATGGTGCTGGCTCCTCCCTCCTAGGGGAAAAAAAGCTCCCACTGGGTGCTTGTCTCTGGCCAATCACACACCAGTGATGAATGGTGAAGATACACAGAAAGACCAAGAATTACAGTAGGTACGTAATTTTCACTTCTCACACACTGGATCCAGACAGCTGCTGGGGTGTGTTTTCCTACAGCATTGGTAGATGACATCTAAACAGTGAGTTCTGTTGTTCTCACATGCTGTATCCACAGACAGCTGCTGTGATGCATTTTCCTACAACGTTGGTGGATGACACCTAGACAATGAGTTCTGTTGTTCTCACTTGCTGGATCCACAGACAGCTGCTGCGGTGTGTTTTCCTACAGAATTGGTGGATGACATCTAGACAGTGAGTTCCATTGTTCTCACACATTGGATCCACAGACAGCTGTTGCAAGTAAGGGGCTCTTGCCCTCTCAGGTGGCCTGACAAGTGACCTGAGGCAAGAGTCCCCGTAGGCACACTTGTACCCTCCTATGATTACACAAACATACAAAACTTGCCAGCAGAAACAGGCCTCATGGTCTATCAAGTCTGCTTGAATGTGCCGCTATCACTCCTATACTGCAGCTGCCCCACTCCCATTCCACCTCTTACCCTCGAAAACTGCTCAGCGTTGTTTACCCAGCCCCCCTTATCCTGTCCCATGCTCTTTTAAAACTGCCCACCATCTTGCATACCACCACCTCCTCTTGTAAAGTGTTCCATTTTGACACCACCCTCTCAGTGAAATAATGCCTTCTTATCTCCCTCCTGAATCTGCCACCCACCAGTCTTAGCCCGTGCCCCCTTGTGTCCCTTCACTTCCTCAGCCTTAACAACCCCTCTGTGCCAGATTTGTTGATCCTCCTCAAGTATTTGAAACTTTCAGTTATATCCCACCATCCTTTCTCTCTTCCAGGTTGTACAAACTCGGGTGTCTCAGCCTTTCTTTGTAGGTTTTGTCTTCCATCACCTGTATTATTTTTGTTGCCCTACACTGCACTGCCCTGAGCAGCCTGATATCCTTCATCAGACATGGACGCTGGTACTGCCCGCTGTACTCCAGTTATCATTCTGCCATCTTTGACCCTCACTGCCAGACCCTAATTAGCATTTTAAACTCCACCCATTGGCTGTCAGAGGCTCTGCCAATCAGTAGGCTCCATGGTCTGGCATTCTAGTAAACAAGGCTTCTCCAACTACTGGCAGAAGAGGGTTGTCATATGCATGAGATTTGTCTTGCGATTTACAGTTACATTTTTTACCATATCTTATGAACTAATCAAATGTGCTCAAACTTGGTACAGAAACACCAAGACACATTACTTTTTTGAGGCTTGCAGAGTATCAGCAGTGGCAACCTAATTACATTATGCAGAAGTTCTGGCTTGTGATTTGGGGTTACAGTTTATTTATTTATTTAGGTGTAACCCCCTTCTCAATGGGGGTTCTCAAAAAGTCTTACACGAGCTTGCCTAAATTGCTTGCTGCCTGGTTGGTGTTCAGCACTATAACCGTTTAAATGTTGCTGCCAGTGAGTGCTTTTAAAGCCTCCATGTACTGTCTCTTTAAGTGCTGAGTGACTGCAGATATAATTAATCTGAATAGGGGGTCTGAGTGTTTCCTTGCTCAAGTCCTGCCTGGGCTGCTGAATAATCGCTCTGTTTCTGCCATCGCTAATTGTACAGAGGGAGCCCTGCTGAAAGATGTACCTAATTGCTGGTAATCATTTAGAGTAGTGACGATAATGTAGCTTGTTCTAACCTGCCTTCTTTGCGGCAAGGACTGTTCTGTTTGGCTCTACCATTTTGGTCCTGAACTGCCGAATTGGACCAATCAATAATAGGAGACTGTAAAATGGAGCCTGCTGATAGGGACTGCATGGACCCAAACCTGTGGGAATTGTAGTTTTGGACTGTTGGCGCCTTTTGCTACTGAAAGGGGAGCTCTTGTATGATTGACAGTTGTGCCAACCAACCAAATCATTTGGATCTGGGGGAAATACCACGAGCTGTCTGCTGGCAAGCCAGATCTGAGTTGGGAGTCGAGATAGAAACAGCTCGTGATAGCCAAGCAAGTGTTGCTTAGTTTTGAGTGGGAGAACTGTGCAAAGGCCTAAATAGTGGCGTGCAAGTCTGCTCATTGTGAGAGAGAAGGGGGGGGGGGAGAGTAGTTATCGGACTGAATCTGAGTCTGGAGAACCCAGTGAGTGGTTAAAGGGTGATCAGGCTTTACCTGAAGAGGACTGAAGATTGTGCTGAGTGCGATCAGCCTGCCAGAAATCTCAATTCCCCCCAGAGCTCCCGGTTTTGAGCTGAGACTTTGCGATTGGGACCTGAGAGTGATTGCCTGGTACAATAGGTGTCCCTTATATATAAATGTGCTGCGTACCGTGTGGAGGTTGCGCCCCTGTTCCCCACATTACAAACTGTGTTCTGCTAGCTGGAAGTGTGTCCAGCCCCAAACAGACTGACTCCACCATCCGCTCCATGTGGCTGGGCCTTGTCACGAGGGTCACGCCACCCCACCCTGCTGCACAGAGAAGAACCATCGATGAGAGACCTGCCCAGGGATCAGCCCCCTGCTCCGTGTCAGAACGGGAATGACGCTGCGGTGAATCGTGTGGGCCCTGCTTCTCCTGGCAATCCAGAGAGTTCATCTGTTGTCTTCATTCTCATTCTGCCTGTGTCCAGTCTTGGGTATCGTGAGTAGTCACCAGGGTAGCTCCCTGCAAAATAAAGCTAAATCAGAAGTGTATCACCTGATTGTCTTGTCTTGTTCTTTTTCCTTCACGAACTGAGCCCTCCGGCTCCGGATTACAGTTAGAGTGTGGTGCACATTTGTTTCTTTCCTCACAGGGCCCCGACCAGCTGCAATGCCAGCCTACCCCGGGCAACGGTCCTGGCTAGCCTTCCCCCCCATCCTGGGTACCCAGAGAGTGTGACTGTTAGGGACTCTGAGTGCATGCACAGTATTGTGAACCATAGAGTATTTAAAACAGATAACCTGATTACCCCCACCCTTGTTCAAAATCCTCCTGAATAAATCAGATCTACTTGTTTTCTGCAATTCAACCAGGCTGTGGTTTAGTTTATGCTCGAAACATTGTACTGCTGGCATTTGTGCTGTCTAGCCTTGTTTACAGGGAGTCCCCCGAGTTGAACTGGAGAAATCAACCCAGGTGGTAAGTGCAAATTGTGTAGGTATGTGCAAAGCATATCAGTGGTATTGTGAAAGTAATTATTGTGAGTTGTGTGGGCCGCTAGTAGGGACCGAGGGGGGTTACAGTGTCCCAGAGGGCTGTGCCCTGGATAGTTCGACCACTACCGACCCTGACCTCTGGGTGGAGGCTCCCATTTCAGAACTCAGGCCCCTCAACCTGTTGTTATACCAGCAAGCAGTGGTGGTAGCCCTTGGGATAGCGCCACCTAGGGGGGTTACATATTTATTTATTTATTTATTTCAGTTTGGGATTAATACCTTTGAGTCAAGAACTCATTTTCAAAGGTTCCATGTCAATGTTGAACAAGCATTACAAAAATACAAGGTTTACAGAAAAAAAAAGAAAAACATTGAAGCATATACACAGGCAACAATAATAAAATTTGAACTTACACACTTCAAATTAGTACATATTAACATATAGACTGATTAAATAAGAGGGGGTTGGGGGGGTCAGCTGGAGGTGGCATCGTCTGAGGTGGGAGAGAGGTGGAGCTTTCAACCAAGTGAGGCCATAGTCAGGTAATCGGGGGTAGAGGGGTGGGTTAAGAAAAAAGTGGTATATAGCAGAAAGATGTAGAGGGGGTAAGTAAATGGAAAACTGGGGTGAGGCACTATCACATTAGTGCAGGCAGGTAACAATTCATTTTAGAGCCAAGGAGAGATTTGAGCCCAGCTTTGAAGGTACTAATCTTGGTAGTATCAGTGAGGTCAACAGGTAGTTCATTGTACTATTTTGGTCCTTGTGAGGTCAACAGGTAGTTCATTGTACCATTTTGATCCTTGATACAAGATGGAGTTCTGGGCAAGTTTTGTCCTTTTGAAGGGGAATCACCATCTTGTCAGCGATCACACTACAAGTGGATTTCATTGGGATGGCCAGCTTAAAGTGTCCGCCCAGTGTGGGGGAAGTCAGTCCAAGTAGTACTTTTTTTAGAAGTAGGCAGGTTTGGTATTTTCCTCTAAGGTGAAGTGGGAGCCACCCGGTTTCAGTGTACAGCGAGCAGGTGTGGGTGTCAAGAGTAGCCTGCAAAGTAAGATGATAGGCCTTACTGAGGAGTGTATTGATCTTGTTAAGAGCAGTTTTTTATGCCCACCCCATATATAGGCGACACATAGTCAATGGTAGACAGTATTGAGCTACTGGTGGCTAGTTTGAGTGCATCCAGTGTTATTGAATGTCTGTAACGATAAAGTACACCAAGTTTTATATTTGCAGTCTTGATAACAGAGTCAATGTGGTTTGAGAAGGTGAGCATGTCATCAAAGGTAATGCTGAGATATTTGAAGTTAGATACTTGGTCTAGGATCTCACTCTTTTAGTTATGAATATACAGGGGCAGGTATCTCTTTTTGCTTTGGGAGGTGGTGAAGAGCATACGCTTTGTTTTTTTGACATTTAATAGTAGCTTGTTTTCCGTAAACCAAGATTCAAGTTTATGGAAGCTGCTTTGGAGTTCAGTTGTGATGAATTGTTGGTCTATGCCAGTGACTGATATCAGTATAGAGAACAGTGCTTGCTGAGCAAGCCATTGGGGCAGAGTTGATGAAAAGGCTAAAGAGTAGGGGACCAAGGATTGACCCCTGCAGAACTCCAAGATGCACCTCCTTAGCTGCGGATAGGGTATCACCAATTTTGACTTGTGATTTGTTAGAGAGGTAGGTGCTAAACCATAGTACTGTATCTGGGGATAGACCTGTAGACAGAAGGCAACTTAGAAGGAGGTTGTGATTAACAGAGTCGAAAATCTTCGTAAGGTTAATGAAAACTGATTCAACTGCCTGACCACTATCCAAGGCATTATATAGTTGAGAGGAATAATCAGCTAGAGCGGTGAGTGTGGAGTGCTTTTTACGGAAGCCATGCTGTTGCAGGCTGAGTAGGTTATGGTTATCAAGGTATTCAGTAAGCTGCTCTGAGATCATTCTTTCGAGTACTTTCGAAAGGGGAGGAAGGATGGATATAGGTCTGTAGTTGGATGTTTGGGTTTTATCCCCTACTTTAAAGATAGGAGTTATGTTAACTGACTTCCATGCATTTGGAAATACTCCTGATTTTAGAGGTGCATTAAACACCATGGTAAGAGGACCAGCAAGTTCCTGAAGGAGTAGACCAACCAGCTTCATGTCAAGCAGATCCACCCCCATCCTGGTCTTGCCACGTGCCCTTTTATTATGCTTGATGTTTTCGGCTTTGGTGACACATCTAAAGTAAAAGGGTGGTACATCTTTCCTTGGGGGATCTTGAGGGGCAGTTGGGCATTGCTGAACATGCATATCTTTGAAGTAGTCACCAGGGAGTACACTTGAAAGGTCAGTGAACATGTTGTTGAGCTCATTGGTAATTTCAGTGGGTTCCTGTAGGGGCCCCTTTGCAGTCAGCAGTAGATTGGGGGGGTCTTGGAGGCTTTGCCTGTTAAGGATTTAAGAGAGCACCAAAAGTCTCTTCCAGAACACCAGGTTTTGTTTAGTAGATCCTTATAGTAGGAGGCTTTAGCCTGTTGGATGAGTCTGGTGCAGGTGTTTCTAGCTGTCTTGTAGGTATTAAATGCAGCAGGTGTACCAACAGTTTTGATTGTACATTGAGAACAACTTAAGCAATTGCGTCTATTTTGACTATATATTGAGAACAACTTTTGCAACTGCAATGACCTAATATAACTAAACCTAATTTTTGGCATGTAGTTGGCTGTTACGGTTTGGCTGGGTCATGAGAACCACTCATCCAGTTATAATCAAACTTGGTAAAGCAATATGATATATTTACTTCTTGAGAATTTCAGTGTCCTAGCCATGGCGACCTAAATATGTTCTTCTGGCTTGTGAACGGCAGATCTAATTAAGGTTAAATCTAGGAAGATGCTCACTTGAATCTGATTAGAACAACAACAGATTCTGAATATAGGTCATGGTAACCTACTTTTTCCCCAGTTCTGCTACCTTACTGGTGAAGCTTCATTCAATTTCAGTTCAACACTTTGTTGTTCAGCAGATGCTATAACAATTACTTTGAATCAAGAAAATCATGCATATATAAATTGCAAAAAAACTGTGTTAATGTTCTTGTTAGTGTCAAAGTCACAAAAATAGGGAGATGTGGCATTAGGGTTTCCAACCTTAACACCCCACCCCCACCCTGCACTCACCAACAGGTGTCGGGGGTGTGCCTTGGGGTAATCAGCGCTTACACTCACCCCATTTCATAAAAAAATAAGCTGAAATGGGTACAGTATAATAGAATGGTATGCGCGTTAGGGCTGATGACGCAAGGCACATCCTTGACACCTGTTGGTGTGTGCAGGGTGGGGGTGGGGTGTTAGGGTTGGAAACCCTATTGCTACATTTCCCTACTTTTGTGACTTTGACCCTAACTAGAGCTCTAATGTGTTTTATTTCTATTTATTTGCCTACTTTTTGAGATAGTATAATAGTATCTATTTTACTGTGGGAACACAGGGTCCATGGGACATCCCTCTGTAAATGCGTATATGTGTGTAGCTGTGGAAGCACAGGTCCCCTCTGGACCCTGCACTTCCATTTATAGGACAACAGTGACCAAATTGTCAGCATAACCACCTTATTACCCCTCTTCATGTACCTGGTACAGAACATTTTTGAATCCCCGTCAAAACGTAATTCTGCACAACTGCAACACCATTCCACTCCACAGGTGCAAAAACACATTTTGGAGAGGATTTGAAAAATGATAGCTGTGACATACATGAGGAGGAATAATAAGAAGGCTATGTTGAAAATTGGGGGTCAAAATATTTAACATTTCCAAAGTTACAAGCTGGTGTAGTGAAATTGCAATGAATGGTCATAAATTTGGCATTTTTTCATATTTTGACCCTGCAACATCATCTTCTTATGACCCCATCTCATAAACCCTGTAGGTGAAAATTTTCAAGTCCATGCCAAAGCGCCATTCTGCACCATAGGTGAAAAACATGTTTTGGACAGGATGTGGAAAATTACACTTGTTCTGTTCATGAGGTGGTGTGAAACAATTGGACTCAAAATATTGAAAATTACCAAAGTTTTGCACGTGTATAGAAAAAGTACAATGAAAGCTCATAACTCACCCATTTTTAGGAATATTTCTACCAACATGGTATTTTGCGACCCCCACCTCAAGAACACTGACACTGTCAATTCACTAATCCGGCCCGAAACGTGATTTCATGCAACAACTGTGAAATCACCTTCTGGGCCCGAGTAATGAAATGACAGTGGCAGCATGCATGAGGTTTGGTCCCAAAAAGGCCATGTTGAAAATTTGATGCAAAAATCCCCCAAAATGGCAAAGATGTCAACATAAGTTCAAAACACCATCGACATACATTATACAGTGCTTACCTTTATTCTTCAGTTTGCAGTTCAGATTTGAAGAGTGCAGACATGTTCTGGTCCACAGAAGATGACAGCTGATGACCTCTGGTTTAAATAAGGGGTAAGAGGGAGGGTAGGTTTGTGGGTGCTCAGTGGGAGGGTAGGGATGAGGGAGGGGGAGACGATGAGGGACCATTTTCTTTATTTCGGGTTAAAAAAAGATGTAGAGGGACCGTTTTTATTTCAGATTAAAAAAAGACATTGGGACAGTTTTATTTTTCGCAGGTAAATAAATCTATTTTAGGACACTGGGGGTGGGCTCCCCAGTGTCCCACTCTGCTGGGGGGGATTCTGAATGCCAACATGGGTATTGGGTCCCCGGATATCTGCAAAAATATTTAAAACAATGGGCTGGGGGGCATCCAACACCGGGGGTGGGCATCCCGGTGTCAGATTATATAAATACTGTATTTCTATATATTATTCACCTTAATATTGCAGTACTGCACTGGTGGTTTTTGGAGGTTGTGGCGTTTTTCCTCTTTTTGTGTAGTTTCACTTTTGCTGATGGTTACACAGACCACATACCTGGAAATACCGAAAAAGCTTGACTGAATGTTTCCCAGTAAATTATGCTTCTTTCAATTGTTTATTTATGGTTTTGTTGCTTTATTCTAAACATTCCTCTCCCAAAGCATTACTGTATGGACAGCAAGAGAAGAGCGACAGTGTACTCTCGCTTGGTGAACCAGACACACTATACTGCCCACTCACCAAGCCACCTGGTCTCACTACATACAACTACCGCACACAGAGCAGGAATACTGGTATATACTCTACAGTATTACTATATAAAGAATCCAGTCATATACACATTATAAAGAACCTGATCATCATGAACTCCCTAAATAAAATACAGTAAATGTGTGTAATGGGGTAAAAAAACAAGTGACGGGGAACAGGTTCGTTAGCTAAGTAGTTCTGGATGATAGGGCTTCATTAGATTGGGGCTGTACTGTATAATGAAAAAACAACAGGGACATAAGGGGGTGCCACTAGACTCCAGGGAACTACATTACAGTACGAGGAACAGCATAGAATTCATGATAAAGAATCCTTTTTCATGACTCATGATACGAAAAGGGATTTTTTTTTCATATATTGCGATCACGAAAAAGGATTCCTAACAGTAAATAAGACACATTTCGGGGGCATATCTCTAACACTGAAGTGCAGATTGCACCTTGGGGGGTCCTGATGAGTCAGTTAGGTGTGGTGTTCTCTCTCCAGAATGTCATTTTTGTGACTTTTGAAATTTTTTTTGTGAAAAAAATGAAAACAAGATGGCAGCTAGTGAAAAGGGATTTTTCTCTCATAAGAAAGGAACGGGTCTCATGAGGGTGAATCCTTCTTTGCAAGAATAAATCCTTGATCGTTTTTTTGTCCCTCTATCCTGAAATGTAGTCTTCCCATTGAAAACAATGGAAAATGAAAAACATAATAACATTGCAACAGATTAATATTTTTACACAACACAAAGCATGCCTGTTCCGTTACCCAAGCTGTTTCTACCATTAAACGATCACAGTAAAATTCCACACTGTCTGAACGCAGGATGATGATTAAGAAACTGCAAAAAGAGATGACTTTATGACTTTTTGCACTGTCTGGATAACAGAATCCACACATCCAACTGGAACGAAACTTGCCACATCAAGAGATCTACCCCACAGGTGGGAGGTGTGTAATGTAAGTGTACTCAAGTAAGAATGAGTTTCAGTCTTTTTTTCTGGATCATAGTAGCGTGTCCTCTGGTCCTGGGACACTACTCCACCTCACCCAGAGCTACAAGACAATGCTCTGTTTAAAGTTTGCTTTAATTGTGGGTTAGCTTGACCCCTAAAATGGTTTGTGACTTAGTTGGTTTCCTTTAAAGTTGATAAATGTTTAACCTGATCAGGATTTGTTTTTTTCCCCCTGATGAAACTGTGTGGCCTTGTACGTTAGACAATCGGAGGTAAATAAATGTTAAAACATGCCAATAGTAGATTGCATTAGGCTACACTGTATTAATAAAATGGCTACAGTCTTGAAGTTTTCACTTATGATGATCCAAATTGTATTTTTTAGCACTGAATTGTCTGAATATTGGCTTCAACAGGTTTGGCTACAGGGTATATCAATGTAACGCACTCCGTGCATATAAAGAGATAGAGCATGGTGTTTTGATACCATCTGGGTGGTAAAAAGACTCGGGACATTTGCATTAAGACCTTTGTGTTTAAAACCATGCAGCATATGGGCTCATAATACAGCTTTTTCCTAGTACTTATTGTTCTGTTTAGGAGTATAAAGTGATATTCCACCCCCCTTCCCCAAGGAAGTATCATAAAGCAATAGATGGTTAAGATGTGTATATTAAGAGGAGTGGCACCCTCATGGCGTATAGATATAATCTTGCAGTGTCTTTGCTTGGAATATCAAACTGTATGTTTATTTTTTCAAAATAATAAACAAAGTTTTTTTTGTTTTGTTATTAAAAAAAAAGAGAGAGAGAGATCTACCCCAAGGGACAGCATATACCAAATTTTTGAGCAAATCCATTGATTGGTTGCAAAGTTATTAAAGTGCAAAGTTTGAGGTTTAACATACTATAGAGGCACTACCACACCCCTATAATATGTATGTATGTATGTGTATGTATATATATATATATATATATATATATGTGTAATGGGGCGTGGTTGCACCCCTATAGTTAAGGTTGAGTAGGCACTTTAATTTTAAACCCTAATTTGCATGTTAATAAATTTGCACAAAATGTTGCATGAGTAGTCTGGTGTGCTAGATCTCTTGATCTGCCAAGTTGTGTTTTGGTCAGACTTACAGTTTCTGTACAGCAAAGCACTGAAGCGTGCTTTTTTTTTTGCCACTTTTGACACGTTTTGTGCCCATCATGCTGCGACCACACAGTTTAGTGTTTTGGTCTGAAATTTTGAACATAGAAAGAGTTTGGGTCAAAGAATAATCCAGCATTGGTTTGGTGAAAAAATATTAATCCGTTCAAAAGTTATTTAATTTTTAATTGTTGGGTCTGAGCATGCTCAGTTCACTCCAAGATTTATATGTATGTTTTGTGAAAGAGGATTGGGCTCATGGTCAAGGATTTTGTCAGCTCACAAAAGGGGATTTTAAAAACTCCTAGTCTGTGAGGAAAAATTCCTTGTCTGTGAACCGCCATCTTGTTTTCAATTTTTCCCCAAACAAAATGTCATAGCTTCCTCCACAGGTGACTTCTTGTTGCAGTAAGGCATGGGTTTTGATCTTATCTGTGTCAGTCTTCACCATTCATCACAGATGGGGTACTGGCCAGAGATCAGGACCAGCAGAACCTTTTTTTTAAAAGGATAGGCGAAGACCAACGCAGCATCGGCACCGCCCTCGAGGCCGACGTAATACGTGGCGCCGAGGATTAGCCGATAGGCTGAGTCAACTCCGCCTGCCTACCAGTTCTTCGTCTCCCGCCGACGAGGTCACCTCATGGGAAGCCAACTGAAGAAAAACTTTTGAAGAAATTTTTAGGCCTTTGCCTTTCGTTCGTTCGACAGTCCGTCGGTTACCTGCTAGTTCTGGGTTCTGCCTCCACTCGACATCGCCGGTAAGATCTTTCCTTTTTATTTAAAGTTTGCGACATCGAGTCTGTTTTTGGTGTTTTTTTCCGTAGGTCATGTCTCAGTCGGAGGGCAAGAAGTTTTCCAAGGCAGGTCGGCCCCCTATGCATTGATGCACGTGCGGCCGCAAGTATTCCGTTACCGACCAGCATGACCGGTGTCTCGCGTGCCTTGGCCCGCTTCATGACATGGATTCATGCGACGCCTGCCTCTCCATGGACCACCGCGTCCTAGAACAGCGTCGCGTTTAAAGTGAGGCGAGCTCCGCCCGACTTTCGGGGAAGAGGTTACGCTCCGCCGGGCTATCAGCCTCTCTCGGCCTTTCCTCCGGGTCCCCTCCGGTTCTATATGGACCGAGGAGGAGGGAGCCTCGGCTACTTGTAGCCTAGCCTTGGCTGAGGCTCCTCCCGCGGCGCAGGAGGCCCGTCCCGCTTCCTCCCGGGAGCAGGCAGGAGTCGCCGCTATGGCAGTCGCCCCTGCGGGGTTGAAGGCTCCCGTGGTCCGGAAGGCCGGGTTGATGCCGTCCTCGACGCCATCGGTCAGTGCCATCGGGGCCTTCGGCGCCGTGCGGTGTTGTGGGCCCTGTCGATGCTGATGTCGGCGCCGACTCATCTCTCGGCGCCATGGGTCCTGCTGACACTGCTCGCAGCACCATGACCCTGGATTTGGCGTCACCTTTCACCATGTCTCGTCTCAGTGCCGTCCTCAGCGCCGAGGTTGAGCACGGCGTCGTAGGGCCTTCGGCGTCATCAGTCGGTGCCATCCTCAGTGCGTTGGTGCTCTCGGTGCCGCTCACGGTGCTGAGGGAGCCCGATGTGTCGTGTTTGGCGCTGGTCCGTATGCCGGAGCCGTCGGTGCAACCGGTCCTCGGTGCCACTCATGGCGCCGAGGGCCTGGCTGTAGCGTCGGTGCGAGGCTGTTGCTGGGGCTGCCACCGGCGCCGTCCTCTGTCCCTGGTACCGCCTCCGGTGCCAGTGGACTTGACGGCGCTGCGGCTGGCCCTGGCTCTGGACCTTTGGCCCGAGCTGCCCTGGCGCCTTCTGTCAGCCCCGCTTGCGGGGCTGTGGAGGGCACGGGTGGCACCTCGGCCACTGCTCTGACTGCCGGGCCCTTTGGTAAGGTCGCCTTCCCTCGCCCTCCTACCGTTTGGCTTAGGGCCTCAGACTCTACCTCTTCCAAGTCGGAGTTGGGCTCAGAGTCGGACGGGCAGTCACACCCTTCAGGGTTGTCTGCAGAGGAGGGCAAGCCTGTGGTCTCGACGACGAGTCACAGCCAGCCCCCTTCTGAGGAGCGTCAGGTTCTTCCCAAGGTTAGGGTCAGTGGTACTGACCAGCAGGCTATGGTGCGTGCCACCATTGCCATGCAACCTGGCCTTGGGGGGTTCCTCGACCCCTGGGCGGTGGTACCCCCTCCAGTAGTGTGTCTCGATCACCCAACTTTGGGGCCCATCGGAAGCCTACAGGAGGGGAAGGTGCTGCTCCCTGGGTCTCTCCTTGGGGTCAGCCCAGAGCTGCCAGCTACCTGGGCTGGCCCTCTCAAGGACCAGAACCCTCTCAGACTCTGAGGGGTCGAGGGGTGCGGGGTCGGCGCGTCGGCCTTTCTCTGGGGTCCACCCCGGCCCTGGACAAAGCCGAAGTGCGGACTTCCGCCCTTCCCCTTCCGGTTCCTTGAGGGGTTCCCAATCTTTGGAGGCAGGGGACCGTCCTTCTGGATCTATATGGCCCCAGTCGCCTCACTGGGGTATTCTTCTGGGCGCAGCCTCGGCAGTACCAACGTGGTTGTACAGCTGTCGGCTGTGGAGTCTCCTGGGCCACCCTCCTCGGGTGTCCATGGTCCGCTTCCTAGCCCTGGCAGAGGTCAACCAACTTCTTCTCTTGGCTCTGCCCTTATCCCTCTGCCACATTCTCCAGCGCTCGCAGGCATTCTTGTTCCTAGTGGCCCTCTCACCTGGGAGCAGTTCAGAGCGGTGGCTGCTCGGTTCCCCTATATGTTAGGGGCCATGGACAGCCAGGTTTTCAACCTCCCCGTGCAGCCACCCTCGAGCGCATGGTGACCTCCAGCTCCTCATCCCCCTCTTCTGGGAGAGGAACCATCTGTCCATATCTTCCTGCCGCTGATCTCTCCGAGTATCAGTGTTTCCTCGTGAGGATGATGGAGGACCTTCACCTTTCTCCCTTGTCTGTGAGCAATCCTGAGCATGCGGCGCTCACCTTTCTAGGCGATTTTGGAGCGGCCACCGTTGTGGTGCCGCCCTGGCCTGCTCCCTTTTGGGAGGCGTCCATGCATTTCTGGCAGAGGCCTTTCTCCAGAGTTCCTCAGCCAGAGGTATTGCACTCCCCCGGAGTCTCCAGGTTCTATGCCTCATCCGCAGTCCGGATTGATGCACCTGGACACCCCTGACGGGCTTCGCACCCTCCACTGTGTCTGGCCCCCAGATCAAGACTCCTTGGATTTTGACTTCTGGGGGAGGAGGACCTTCTACTCGGCACGGTTGCTTCTCTCCATCTCTGCTCATCAGGCCCACTATGCAGCCTACAACAGGTTCTTGTGGTCCGCGCTAGGTCAGATCCTAGCTGCTTTGCTTGACTCAGAGCAAACCAGGCAAGCCATCGCACTCTCTGCATGCGGCCTGGAGCTAGCAAGGCACCAAGCAAGGGCATCTGACGACGCCAGTGAGGTAGCTACCAGGGTCATAGGGACAGCGATCTGCACCAGGAGATCGGCGTGGCTTCGCCTTCCCGGTTCTCACCCTTGGCGAGGCGTAGGGTGATTTGCTCTGCTCACCCGGGAATCTATCTCTTTTCCCATAGGGCGAGAAGGCGTTTGTCGGGCAACTTCCTTCCCTCCTCCGGGGACCCCTGCCTCGCCTCCCCTCTTGGGCCTCATCAGGCCCAGAAGGTTCCCCCCCCCTTAGTGTGTCACCCACTGAGGGCTAAGGGACTCTGTCCGTGGTGCAATGAATCAACCTTCGGGGGCTTGGTACTCACCCATCTGTGATGAATGGTGAAGATTGACACAGATAAGATATACAAAAATTACGTACCTACGTAATTATGATCTTTCTGTGTATCTTCACCATTCATCACAACCCCACCCGCCATCCCCCTGGGGCCTCAGTCTCTGGGTCCTCCTGCCTCTGTGCCTACCCCTCTTCTTGAGCGGGGTAAAGTTGAGAGACACAGGGGGGTAGTTTCTTCCCTAAAGGTTACAGCTCGAATGGCACCCCTTCTCTACTACATATCTCCACCCCTACAGGGTGGGAGCTGGTGGTTGCCCTCCTTCTGTTATCCATCTAACTGTTTTAAAAAAAATATATATCTTTACAGAGAGAATACTAAGTCCCTGTACCCTGTCCTTCTCCAGAATAGCCGACTCTGCTTTTGGGGTATTGCCAGTCATTCTGTGCCTTGAATTCTGGCAAGAAAGCTTTGCTACTCCTTGCAGTTCCTATACAGTCTGGTCACGGACAAGGGTCTTGGATCCTTGTTACCTCTCACTCTCTCCTAAATTTTCTCCCCCCCTCCCCTCCCTTCTTCCATTTCCAGAGATTGGGGCCCCTACCCAATCCCCTTAGTCTACTTCTTCTGTGCTGTCCTCTCAGTCGTTATTTCTCCTTTTAGTTCAGTTTTTCTCTTCTTTTTTCTGTCCCTTGGACTCTCTTGTCCCACCCTCCATCCCTTCCTCTTACCTCTCTGGTGACTCAGAACTGGTAGGCAGGTGGAGTCGACGCAGCCTAATGGCTACTCCTCGAGCACCACGTAGTACGTCGGCCTCCAGGGCAGCGCCGATGCCGCGTCGGCTCTGCCTATTCTTTAAAATAAAAAAAGGCTCTCGCGGGGTCTTGATCTCCGGCCAGTACCCCATCTGTGATGAATGGTGAAGATACACAGAAAGATCATAATTACGGTAGGTGCATAATTTTTATTTCAGGGTGATGCTCTCTACAAAACTATATCTTTGGTTTGCTTTGTTTTGGCCAAAAAAACAGCTGTTTCAGATTTTGAAATTCTTCTTTCGTGACTTGCTTCCAATCCTCTTTCATGAGCTGACAAAATCCCAGTCCACGAGCCGATCCCCTTTCACGAGGCAGCAAAATCCTTGACCGTCACTTTGTGACCAGATGACCCTTCTCATGGATGAGGACTGACTCACGGTCAAGGATTTTGCAGCCTCATGAAGTGGATTGTCGAGACTGATTTTGTCAGCCTGCCGTGCGATTGAGTTTTTGAACTCTTTTGAGGTGACAAAATCCTAGTCCGCAAGCTGTTAAAATCCCAGTCTGTGAGCAATCCCCTTTCGTGAGGTAGCAAAATCCTTGACCGTCACTTTGTGACCAGATGGCCCATCTCGTGGACAAGTATTGACTCACAGTCAAGGATTTTGCTGCCTCACAAAAGAGGATTGGCTTGCAGACTGGGATTTTGTCAGCTCATGAAAGGGGACTGGGTTTTTGAATCCCCTTTTGTGAGCTGACAAAATCCTAGTCCATGAGCAATCCCCTTTCGTGAGGTAGCAAAATCTTTGACCATCACTTTGTGACCAGATGGCCAAAATCCGCCAGTCAAGGATTTCTCGCAGATGGGGATTTTGATAGCTCATGAAAGGGGATTCATCTCACAGTCAGGGATTCTGCTACCTCGCGAACTAGGATTTTAAAAACGTTGCCACTGCACTGTAAATAAACGTTTTGGTCTTTTGACTTGAAATTTGCAAGGTATTAAGGGGATACCCCAGAGATGTCAGTTATGCTACTTAGGTGTTGAAAAGTTAATCAGTTTCATAGATATGGTAGCACAAAGGTTTTATTTTTCACATATGATAACATTGCGGTGCCCATAGCGACTTTTGGCATCTGTATCTTGAAAACAAAGCGAGATATGTATTTTTCACTACTCACAGCTTAGATCACCTTTAGGTGATCTAACCTGCAGAAACAAGCTTGGAAATCTAGATTACACCAGCAGTGGAATTTGTTTCCTACTTGCTACGGTTATGGAGATATTGGCAAAAATGTGCTACAAGACTTACAAAGGTGCCTTATCAGCACTTTTTGGTGCCCATAGCTCATCAACGATGCAAGATATGGATTTCGTTGATTTATCTTACAAGGAGGTTTCACTGTCATGATTACAACGACACTTGAATTTTTTTCCTAGCTGCTACGGTTCCTTAGATATTGGCAAATCAGTGTCACATAAAGGGTTCCTTGCCCTATAGGGCTGCTGTATGGCACCGTAGTTATGTGTAAGTGGGAACGCAGGGCCCAGAGGGCCCGCGCTCCCACAGATGATATCGTTATGCAGAAAGCTCCCACCAACACATGCTATTTACTAGTTATATTACACTTTTTAAAAAAGTAAGGAAATTCATCGCAGAAAACTTAGTTTAGTGCATCAGTTAGGGTTAAAGTGACAAAAGTGGGGAAATGACATGTAGAGGTTGAATTCCTTTACCACCACCCACCACCATCCTCCTCAGCACACCTATTGCGACTGGGCATAAGTCAGGTCAATGAGGCCTAACTCTTACCCTATTCTCCTTTACCTTAGCATGTCAACCTGTTTACACATGGAATAGGGTGAGAGTTGGACCTTGTGACCCCAATGGCACCCCTCCCACATCTGTCGGTCTGTGGAGGATGGGGGGGTTGGGTGGTGTTGGGGGGATTAGGGGCTCAGCCCTAATGTCTCATTTCCCCACTTTTGTCACTTTAACCCTAACTGATGCATTAAATGAAGTTTTTGCAATGAATATATATATATATATATATGTGGATATGCAACCCCCCTACTGGAAATATTGTCGATATTTTTTGTTCAAGTGCCAGTTGACCCAATAACATCACGAATGGCGAAGCCACAAGTGATGTTATTGGGTCTACTGGCACAAGAACAAAAAATATCTACAATATTTCCAATGGGGGGCTGCGTATTCCATTTATGCCATACCTCCAAAAAAGTGAAAAAAAAAAAGTAAATTCTTGCCATTTTTTGCCGATTATAAAAAATCTAAAAGAACTCTATAAATGAAACACCACTAATTTTGTAGGTAATTTTGTCCTGAACAACTTTTTTCAGAAAGTACCATGCTACTATTTTTCATTTTAAAGTTATAGGCATTTGTTTGTTGCAAAAAGTGAAAAAAAGTGAATTTTCTGCAGTTTCTTTGCTGATTATAAAAAAACTAAAAGGTATATTTCAATGAAACACCACTCATTTTGTAGATATTTTTGTGGTGAACAACTTTCATGCTCATAGTACCATGTTATCATTTTTCCTTTTAAAGTTATTCGAATTTGTTTGTCGAAAAAGTAAAACAAAATATCATTTTTTGCTGTTTTTTTGTTTATTATATAAAAAATAAAAGTTAGTCATAAATAAAACAGCACTCATTTTGTATATATTTTAGTGCTGAACAACTTCGTGCTCGCAGTACCATGCTATCATTTTGCGTTTTAAAGTTATTCACATTTGTTCATCGAAAGAAGTGAAAAAAAATGCACTTTTTGTTGTTTTTAGCTAATCATATAAAAAATAAAAGTTACCCATAAATGAAACACCACTCATTTTGTAGATATTGTTGTGCTGAATAACTTTCTTGCTCACAGTACCATGGTATCATTTTTCATTTTAAAGTTATTCGCATTTGAACACAGTTACTATTGCTACTGCAGCTGAATATGTAAATGAGTTCTGAATGAGCCAATCTCTACCTACTGTGTGGATACATTTACCTACAGTGAGGATAAATGTGATATCCTCACTGTAGGTCTGACCACGAGAATATCAAAAATATTTACCTTTTTTTATCCTCACAGGTATGGCATATATATAATATATATAGTTAAAAACACAATAAAATTGCCACAATCACCATTGCATTATACAAAATAATTATGTTTAATTATTCTGGTACCTGATTGGTGATGCTATTAAAGACTATATCATGGAACATATGTTTATGTCTGCCTTTTTCAGATTCACTTCAATTAGATGCAATTTCACACAAACATTCAACATCATCACTTATTCAAGAGAAGAATAAATACTGTATGTTATTGACATACTTCTCTTATTTTTTATTTAAAACTTTCAGTATATCAGCATAAAAGTTTTAGTGGTAAAAGGTTAACTTGGTAATTGCCTTATTGTGAGCATGAAGTCATAGTCAGGGTTTTTATCTTGTAAGCCTTCGCCACTATCCTATTATAATAACTGGTCAGGAATTTCTCTCAGTGTACTGACCAGGATGATATTTTCCATAACAACCAGCTGGTTGTTATGACATTCATGAGCCATGCCAATCAAACAATGCTGCTGCCTCATTGGCCAACATTTCATGTGTGGGAGGGTCAAACAGTCTCACAAAAGCTGGGCTGGAGAAAAACTGCTGGCCCGTTATTATAAAAAATAAAAGATGGGGAGGGTGTGCCTATGAGAATTTAATGCACACCCTTGTTGTAGGATGCTTTGATAAATTTCTCGGGCTTTGCCCTCAGGGTTTATGTAGCATCCCACAACTTGGGTGTGCATTAAATTCTCATATCACACCCTTCCCCATCCATTATTCTATATATACTGGCACAGTAGCACCAGTATAGTTAGGGTTGATGAGGGTGTTTAATGCTAAAGGGCAATTTTGCAGCTTAATAACTTTGTAATGGTTTGATGGATTTGCATGAAATTTGGAATGTAGAATTGCTAGGGGTAGGTCTGTTTATGTGCCCGATTTTGTCTACATACCCAGAGGGCCCAGTGCTTCCACACCTACATGCGTATACGCATCTATGGAGGGATTGGAGCACTGTACTGGATCAATATGCCTTGAAGCTGTCTACAACTTTTGATTGCATTTTCCCAAGTACTACCCAAACTTCCTCAGGTATTGGCACACCCAAATCCACTTCCCATTTAGATCTGGCAGAATTAGTCAAGGATGCATCTACTTCATTTAGTAATTTATAAATAAGACTAAAACCTTTTGGCAGATGAGCAACTTTAAAGAAAGGATACCATGCAACAGGGTGAAGTCTGAATCCAGGAATTTGTTAGCAATTAGGTTCCTTAGTTGCAAATAGTAACAAAACTTGAACTTACTTAAGTGAAACTTTTGCTTTAGGTCCTCAAGTGAGAGCAGTCTGCTATGATTGTCCAGCAAGTCTCTGATAGTTTTGCTACCTCTGATGGCCCACTCAATATCTTTAAGATTTTTACCAGCATATGACAACATGGAATTGTTCCAAAGGGGCATAAATTGTGAAAGGCACATGTTCTACTTTTTTGGAAGATTACATTGTTTACAAACTAATACTGAAACCTGTAAAGTTGGTTGGTTCTCCAGCCACAAAGGAGGATGTGCAAATAATACTGTAAGTCCGTAAGTTTTAACGGAGTAACTAATCTTTCTCTACTTTAACCCACAATGGAGTGTTTTCCCTCCTCTCTTGAGGTACAAACCATTTTGCTACCTGTTGAGTTTGAAGGCCCAAAAGTACCCTTGCCACCAGGATAGGGACAACCCTCCATTTTTTTGTTGGCTTGCGCACATGCGCAAGCAACATCTTGTGCTAGTAGTACATTTCAGAGGTGTGTCAGTGTGGGCGAATACAGGACACACTTTAGTAGGTGTGTCTCTCATTCCAAAATAAGCCAATGTGCTAGCCCTGACACAAGCATTATAAAAAAAGTGGACACAACTTGTAAAATAAGTGTGGCTGCAATCAGAGACAAGCTCGTCATGTAGCGGCATGGATAACACGCCTTCCTGATGTGCCTTCCCTGGTGAAACATTTCAAGAAACATGGCAGCAGCAGTTGTCGCCGTCTGCCAGGCAATCCCCAGAAAGACGACTTTGAGGGTACCCAGTCCCCCTGTCAGCATGTCCAACACCCCCCAGATTGTGTGGCACACTGGAAGCCCATGGCAGTGTGCCTCCATGTCATGGAAAGCTGACCGTGTCTGCATGTTCCTGCCCCTGCCCCCATTGTGTGGCACACTGGGAGCCTACCCCAGTGTGGCCAACATCACCCCCGGAAAGTCATGGGGCACACTGTGTGCCCAATATTTGTTTTGTTACACCTGTGAAGAAAGAAAACCGTCCACAGTGTGCATGTTTTTTTTCAGTACCTGAAACAAAGAAAATGGTCCCTCACCGTCGGCAGCGCCCCTTCCCCATCCCGCACCCACCCTCTGTGCACCTTACTTCCCCACACCCCCCTCACCACATACTTAACTCCAGAGGTCAGCGCCACAATCTTTGGTGGAGCAGGAACACGTCTGCACTCTTCAAACCGACCATGATCTGAAGAAATGCTGGTAAACTGTATAATGACATAAATGGGGGGGGGGGGGTCAACTTAGGTGGATATTTCAATTATGTTTTTTAAATTTTGCCTCAGAATATTCAACATGGGGTTCTTGGAACCCCGCCTCATGAACAGATGCACTGTCATCTCGTTACTCAGTCCCGAAAGTTCATTTCGAGGTCACTGTGCGGAATCACCTTTTGGGACCAATTAATAAAACGACAGTGCCACTGTTCATGAGATGGGGTCCCAAAAAGCCTATCTTGAAAATTTGGTAGAAAAATTCCCAAAAGTGACTGTGTTACAAGCATGCATTGAGCAGTTTCCACACATACTCGTAACTTCAACAATTTTTAATATTTTCACTCCAGATTTTCAACATTGCCATTTTTTCACACCTCCTTATGAACAGTACAGCTGCCATTTTTCACATCTTGCCCAAAATGTGTTTTTGCACATGTGGCGCACAATGGCGCGGTCACTGTGCGAAATACATGTTCAGGACACATTAACAATATCACAGTGACAATGTTCATGAGCTGAGGTCCCAACATTCATATGTTGAAAATTTGGTTAAAAAAATCCCCAAAATAATTGTGTTACGTGCGTTGCACAGTTTCTATGCACGCTCGTGACTTCACCAATTTTTCATAGTTTCACTCCAGATTTTCATTATTGCCATTTTTTTACACCTTCTCATGAACAGTACAGATGTCATTTTTCACATCCTGCCTGAAATGTGTTTTCACACATGTGGTGTACAATGGCGCGGTCGCTGTGAGAAATCAATGTTTGGGACAGATTAACAAAATCTCAGTGACACTGTTCATGATCGGAGTTCCCAAAATGCCTAGGTTGAAAATTTGGTTAAAAAAATCCCCAGAATAATTGCGTTGCTTGTGTTACGCAGTTTCTACGCACACTTGTGACTTCACCACATTTTCACTCCAGATTTTCAACATTGCCATTTTTTTACACCTCCTCATGAACAGTACAGCTGTCATTTTTCACATCCTGCCCAAAATGTGTTTTCACACCCGTAGCGCCAACGGGTACAGTCACTGTGCAAAATCACCTTTTGGCTAACAAACTTATAGTGCCACTGTTCATGAGCTGGGGCCACAAAAAGCCCATGCTGAAAATTTGGAGTGAAAACACCAACAAACACCCAGGGTGTTAAGGTTTCCTACTGTAATGCCCCACCATGCAGAGACTGACAGGTGTCAGGAGTGTTACTTGGCATTGTGGTTGTAATGCTCATGGCATTTCACCTCCACCCTGCAGCCAGTGACAGGCATCGAGGTGTGCCTTGGACTCTTCGGCCCTAAAGTTCACCCCATTCTCCTATACTGCACCCATCTCAGCATATTTCCTTATGGAATGGGGTGAGCGTAAGGCCCGAAGACCCCAAGGCACACCATGACACTTGTCAGTGTCTGCGGGGTAGGGCAAGGTGAAATGGCATGAGTGTTATGGCTGATGATCCAAAGACACTCCCCAATGTATGTCCCTCTCTGCATGGTGGGGGTGAGGTCAGCGTCAGTTCACTAATTCACTGCCATTCCTATTATGCATCTCTCTAACTCCTGCACTACCAATGCCAATGCCAGCAAGCCAACATTCAGCATTGTCAAATGCTTGTTTACAGATGATTTTAACTTCTTTTTAGACAAACGGAGGGGGGGGGGGGTTACCATCCCATAAGAAGGCGGAGATAATTATTTCAGTCCTGATAAACCAGTCCCCTGTAATAATAGCAGAGAAATTGTTCATAAAATAAAAGATTTTGGAGGCTATTATCATTCTTTTTTCCATTCAACTTTTATTGGAGTTTACATACCAGAGAACGAACCACAACAGGCGGTACCAGTTAAATGCAACAATAAGCAGGATATATAGTGGTCCATTCTCCCCCATACCCACCTCCCCCCCCCACGGATCCAGCACAGCAATATATCAACAAGGGTGCAAGAAGGAAAAGAGAAAAGGTGAAAACCAAAGAAAGGGCACGTATCGAAGCTTTACAAGGCATATAAGGTTTGAAAGGGGCCCCAGGTCTTGTTAAACTTGCCCAATTTATTAGCCAGGCTTGCAAGTGTCCTCTCTGTTCTAAGGTTAGCCAAAAGCTCTTGTAACCATTCCACATAACTTAAACTCTCAGAATCTTTCTAGTGCTTAAGAACTACTTTTTTAACAGATGAGGAAATAAGCGCCATATAATACCTTCTGCAGACCACATTGACGGGTGAGAAGTCTCCCAAAACACATATTTCAGGCGTAAAGCAATCCGAAATCCCTAAAAGTGGATTTACTCTCTGCTTAATCACAAACCAAAGTGATGCCATTCTAGCGCACTCCCAGAAAATGTGGAGGAGATCACCCGTTTGCTTCCTACAACTTGTACAGAGCAGGGAGGGCAGGAGACCCAATTTGGCAAGTTTCTGAGGGGAGTAATAAATATTATGTAAAATTTTGAATTGCATCAGCCTGAGTCGGTCTTGTAGGAGGTATTTATGGCAATCCCGCCAAATACGGGACCGGCCAAATTCCATCCCAGGTATCAAGGCTTGCCAGTAATGTACTGGCGCGTTGTTGTCAGGGTATGCCCAGTCCAAGAACAAAGTATATAGTTTGTACACAGCGTGAGGAAGGCCTACCACTTGGGTCACAGTGGGCAGGAAGTGGGAGAGAGTTTCGGGGGGTGGAGTAACCCCGAACACTTGCAACAGAAGGTGTCATAGCCGGTAGACCTTGAATATGTGTTTACCGGGTATATTACATTTATGCATAATATCCTCTGAGGAAGCCCACTGCCCTTGAGCTCGGATAAAACCCTCTAACTGACGCTGATCTAACTGAGGTAGCCAAGAAAGTGGCAAAGGCTTATTATTTATTTGTATATTGAGGTTACCGTTGATAGGCTGAGAGATGTCTCTGGCATTATCATATTTGAGAAAAGTACATAATTGCGTATGGATTTTAATCGAACTTGCAATGAGAGAGTTCCTAATTACCTCCGGAAGAGAACGTAACTTAGCATGCAGCATCCCTTTGGGCAAATAACCACATTTTTTGATACGGGCTGATTCAACTTTCAGCCATAGCGGGGTGTATTCAGAAGGAGCTGGTAGGTCTAATAGTAGCCATCTAAGATATTTAGCAGCTTGGCTGGCCCAGTAATATAGCCTCAAATGTGGCAACCTTAAACCTCCTCTTTCCTTAGGGGCAGCTAGTTTATGATATGCCAACCTAGCTTTTTTGTGTCCCCAAACAAAATTAGAAAGTATGCTATGTACTCTTTTGAACCAGGACATCGGGAGTACAATGTTTAACATATTGATAGGATAAAAAAGACGGGGGAAAACATAGAAACATAGAATTTGATGGCAGATAAGGACCGCTTGGCCCACCCAGTCTGCCCATTTCCCTACCTGATGGATAAGCTGCAGGTCCTAGTTAACCAGCAGCCTACTTCTTCCTACCCCCATCCCCTAGAATTGCCTTATGACTGTCCCATGCATGCTTGAATTCCACCACTGTTTTTGCTCCACAACCTCCTCTGGAAGGCCGTTCCATACATCCACAACCCTCTCTGTGAAAAAATACTTCCTTAAATTACCTCTGAGCCGCCCCTTCTATCTTCAAATTGTGCCCCCTTGTTCTTGCACACCTCTTTTTTTGAAAGATGCTACCCTCTTGGACTTTGTTGATTCCTTGAGGTACTTGAAAGTTTCTATCATGTCTCCCCTCTCCCTCCTTTCCTCGAGGCTATACATATTAAGCTCCTTAAGTCTCTCTTCATATGTCTTCCGGTGCAGACCCTGCACCATTTTAGTTGCCCTCCTCTGGACAGCTTCCATCCTGTCTATGTCTTTGTGGAGATTGGGTCTCCAGAACTGCACGCAGTACTCCAGATGGGGTCTCACTAGCTGTCTGTACAGAGGGATAATAACTTCCTGTTTTCTACTGGTGATGCCTCTTCCTATGCATCCCAGTATCCCCCCAGCCCTCCTTGCTGCCCTCTCACATTGCTTGCCCACCTTTAGGTCATCTGATATGACTACCCCCAGGTCCCTTTCCATTTTTGTTGTTGTTAGTAGCTCACCCCCCATTGTGTACTCTTCCCCTGGGTTTTTGTTTCCCAGGTGCATTACCTTGCACTTCTTAGCATTGAATCTAAGCTGCCATACATTTGACCATTCCTCTAACCTTGCCAAGTCCCTTCTCATCCTTTCCACTCCACCTTGTGCATCAACTCTGTTGCAGATCTTTGTGTCATCTGCAAAGAGACATACTTTTCCTTCCAGTCCCTCTGCAATGTCGCTTATAAAGACATTGAAGAGGACCGGTCCTAATACTGAACCCTGCGGTACCCCACTACTAACCCCCCTTTTTTCAGAGTGGACTCCATTTACTATTACTCTCTGTGTCCTATTCTCCAGCCAATTCTTTACCCAGGCTGTCATCTTGGGACCCACTCCCAGGCTGGCTAACTTGTATATTAATCTTTTGTGTGGGACTGTGTCAAATGCCTTGCTAAAGTCTAGGTAGGCCATGTCCACAGCCCCTCCCTGATCAACTACTTTGGTCACCCAGTCAAAGAAATCTATCAGATTTGTCTGGCATGACCTTCCCGCTGTGAATCCATGCTGCCTTGGGTCCTGTGCCCCCTCTGGCCTCTAGATACTCAACAATTCTTTCCTTCAGAAGTGATTCCATCATTTTCCCTACCACTGAGGTTAAACTAACAGGTCTGTAGTTTCCTGCTTCTGCCTTGCTCCCACTTTTGTGAAGGGAATCACATCTGCCCTCCTCCAGTCCTCGGGTACCACCCCATCCTCCCATGATATGTTAAAGAGGGTAGTCAGTGGTGTCACTAGTTCTACCCTTAGTTCTTTAGAATTCTGGGATGAATCCCATCAGGCCCCATTGCTTTGTCCACCTTCAGTTTTAAGAGTTCTTTCAGAACCCTTTCTTCTGTAAATGGGCTGGTATCAACTTCTGTATCCAGAGTGTTTCTACTGTTTGTTTTAGGTACCTCCCCTCTTCCTTTGTAAATACTGAGCAAAATATTTGTTTAGTATCTCTGCCTTTCACAGTCACCCTCTGCCCACCCTCCTCCCTTTATTAAGCCTCACTATCCCTCCCTTGGTCTTCCTTCGCTCCCTGATGTACCTATAAAAGGTTTTATCCCCCTTCTTAACTGAGTTGGCTATCTTTTCCTCGGTTTGGGCCTTTTCACCAGATTTATCCTGCCCCAAAGAGAAAGAGGAAGAAGGGACCATCTTTGGAGATCTTGCTCGATCTTCTGTACCAGAGAATCTAAGTTTAATTGCTTCAGGCAGGACATGCTATGTGACAAAGTGATACCTAGATATTTAATAGAGTTGGTTTTCCATGCCAGACTGGGAGTGGTGATTTTATGTTTATAAGCTTTATGATTAAGAGGGAAAACCTGGGTTTTACCCAAGTTAAGTCTGTAATTTGAGACTTGACTAAATTCCCCTATGATCTTGAGAATCGAGGGGATAGATGTAGCTGGGTTGGACAAGTGGAGGAGAAGGTCATCTGCATATGCCCCAACTTTGACCTCATAATCCGTTTAGGGGAATACCTAAGATATTATTAGCATTTATCATTTATCAATCTATGGATGAGGGGCTCTAGGTAGATACTGAAGAGCAGGGGGGATAGTGGACATCCCTGCCTAGTTCCAACGGATAACTTAATCGGGGCGGAGACCAAACCTTTGCAAGATATCCTGGCAGTAAGTAATAAATACAATAAGTGGGCCCAGCCCCGAAATTCTTTGGGAAAACCAAAGGCCTCCATTGTTGCAAATAAATACCTCCGGTAAACTCTGTTGAAAGCTTTCTCTGCATCCAGGGATACCAAAACCATTGGGAGAGAGGCGTCCCTGGAGGCAGAGAAGATGTGAGCGAGGGTTCTGAGATGATCGGCTGAAGATCTGCCTTTCATAAATCCAACCTGTTCTTCCCCTATAATAGAAGGAAGGACTTGATTCAGGCGGACAGCAAGCAATTTAGCTAGAATCTTAATATCTTGGTTGAGAAGAGAAATCGGTCTATAGCTAGAGACCTGGTCACGTGGCTTGTCAGGTTTAGGCAATAAAATAATCAACACTTCAAAAAAGAGAAGTGTCAGTTGCTTGACCCGAGAGAAGAAAACGGTAAAAAGGAAGCAAAATGGGAACTAATTGTTTCGAAAACACCTTATAAAAATTGGAGAAAAACCCATCCGGGCCAGGGGTTTTGTCTGACGGAAGGGATTGTATTACCCTTTCTATTTCAGCTTCAGTTATGGGGGAGATTAATGTGATTTGCTGAGACTCGACAAGAGTAGGAAGTTGTAGGTCTTCCAAAAACCCTTGTAGGTGTGCTTCTGAGGGGGGGTTAGTCATGGGACCATATGATTCCTAAAAGTAGGTATCAAACTCCTTTAAAATCTCTGGGGGGGGAGGTTTTAAGTGAATTATCCTCTAGCGAATGGACAGCGGCAATGAACCTGCAGGATTCTAATTGTTTCACTCGCATGGCCAACATCCGCCCTGCTTTCTTGCCTTGATCTGTATAGATTGCGTTTTGTATTTAAGATTGCAAATTCAGCTTGCTCTCTTAGTAGGCCCAGATAGGCATCTTGAAGTTTAACTAGCTCTTGTCTAGTGGTCTCAAGGGAAGCCGGGGAGAGACTTGCCTCTAAGTTCCTGATCTGGGACAATAACTGAACAGCCTTATTTTCTCTCTTCTTTTTCCTTTTAGATGTAATACCAATCATAATCCCTCTCACATACACTTTGAGGGCCCCCACTCCATATCAGGTCGACCCCGTGGAATTATTATTTATAGCTACAAACTGTTGAATTTGAGAGGCTATATAGGTAACTTTGTCCGGTTCCTTCAGGATTTGGTTGTTAAGCTTCCATCTGCTGCCCTTCCGGGGCAGAGCTGTTAACGAAAGCTGGCATGTGACGGCCGAATGGTCTGAAAGTGGGGCTGAAACAATACTGGAATCCAGAACCTCAGGTAAAAGGTTCTGAGTTACCAAAATATAGTCAATCCGGGAGGAGGTTCCATGAACTTGAGAGACAAAAGTATAATCTCTTTGACTCAGGTGTAGCACCCACCACACATCACATAATCCAGCGGAATCCAATAAATCTCTGAAAGCCCTCTGCGTAGGTGAAAGGCCAGATCGAGATTGACCCGATCTGTCTACCCCTTGATCAAATACCAAATTAAAGTCACCCCCGTTATTTTGGGAAGGTCAGGAAAGGAGTGTACCACTTCCAGAAGCTTGACAAAGAACCCAGGGGTGTCTACGTTAGGGCCATAGACCGTACCCAAAAGAACATCTAGTGTATAAAGTGTCCCCCTTACGAATAGGAACCTCCCCTCCAGGTCAGCAACCACATGAAGTGACTAAAAGGGAACAGATCTGTGTACCAAGATCATGACCCCTCTACTCTGCGTTGAGCCCTGTGCCACAAAGTTTTGCCCCACCTGTTGACGTCTAATCTTGTTAGCTTCAGCGTTTAGGAGGTGCGTCTCTTGCAGGAATATAATTTCAGCCTTGAGGTGACTCAGGAATTTTAGAATTGAGTATCGTTTGATTTTATGCCTAGCCCCTTTAATATTCCAGGTAATACACTTGAGGGCCCTAGCCATCTGCTATGATGCACAAGCCATCTAACATAAAAGGGCATCCATGTCTCTTCACACACTCATTAGCTCCCCTTGTTAAGCATATGCTGTGCTGGGCCTGCCCTCTCCCCTCCCAACCATAACCCCCCCATACCTCTATAACATCCCCCCAAAAAGCCCCATAGGCAGAGAACGAATCCCTACCCCTCCTGAATCCACCCACACATTGCTACATATATGATGTACAGTTTACCAGAGCATCCCCCTCGCCCCGATCGCCCATTTTAACTAAACAGTAAATAAGCTGTAACAAAATTAATAAAGCAGCTGCAGTGTTGTAGGGGCCAAAACCAACTTGGTCCAAACTCAGAGTCCCAGGCTAAAAGCCCATGTTGAAACATAAAATTAAGAAGCCCCAATCCTGAGGATAAAACAAGTAAACATACTCTAAGATTCTTGTCTTAATATGCAGCTATTGTTCTGGCAGGCACTTATAAAGACTAGACATCGCTAAACCAGAAAACGATCCAGAATTCTAAAACAAAAGGAACAACCCCATTAACCCTTGCCAGGGAAACAACATGGGCATAAATTACTTTTGAGTGGGTTGCTTCTCATCATGGTATGTCAATCCATACCTAAGTACCCCGAAAAGACCAGTCCAGTAAACATTAAGCAGGCAGCAGAAAAAGCCTTTGGCGCCATCTAGTGCTACACTGCTGGTGCTGCTACATAGGGTAGGCACCCAGACTACAGAAGCAATAAATTACAAAATAAGTGAAAACGCTGACCTCCGCCTTGCAAATAATCTAAGAAGAGATTAGTCTATTCACTGCAACATATTTTGCTTTGTGTATAGCTAATGTGGAGGTTGTTGTCGAGAAATCAAGGAACCAAAGTAAACTGTCCAAGGCACCAGGGGACCACACATCAGATCAGCCGAGATGACCAAAGGATCGAGGATCTCGCTATTACTCAGTCGACTTTTACAGTGCCACTGAAGAAAGTAACGATGATCACCAGAACCAGACCTTCAGAGATATGTCATCTTGATTAGTAAGTACAGACTTGCAAATGAGGATTGGCCAACCATTACCAGAGCCTGGAGAGCTTTTCTCATTGCCCTTGTCAGTAGGTTTGCGAGGAGAATATGAGGATGCCCAAATCCTCAGATACAAAGAGATTCAGCCCATTAAAAAGCTTGAGAGAAACAACCTTGTCAGAGATCTGCTTTATGGGGTGCAGAAAAGATCTGGAAAGGCAGACTTTAAACCATTAGTCGCTGCTTCGGCATCTTCATAGGCACACCAGGAGCCTGCCACAAGAACCTGCAATTTAGCAGGATAAGCCATCCTGAATTTAATAGCTGCTGCAATTAGTTTGACGACTACAGGGTGGTAGGAGGCTCGTTTTTGGCTTACAGATAAGGGTAGATCCTGAGCGACTCTAATTTTGGCACCCTCCCAGGTGATTTGTTCAGCTTCATGGGCTTTGGTCAGGAAGTGCTGCTTTTCTTGATAATTCAAGAAGTGAAAGATAAAAGATTGAGGTGCAGCTCCTGGAAGTGGTGCTGGACGGAGTGCCCTGTGCGTCCTTTCGATAATATAGTCATTGCCAAACGGGGAAGGGCCAGCAATCTTGGCAACTAGTTTCTTGGCAAATTTAATAGGGTCAGATCCTTCTTCATGCTCTGGGAGGCCAATTAAAACCGCATTATTGCAGTGACTTCTCCCCTCCAGGTCCTCAACTTTATCTTCCAGCCTGGATATTTTTTGCCTGACAGCCACCAATTCCGAGCTCAACTGATCTTGTCTGCGCTCCAGCGAACGTATGCAGGCCTCATTATCAGAGGTCTTCTGTACAAGGGATTCCACTTTGCTAGCTACCGTCTTGATTTCACCCAGGATCGACTGTAGTTCAGCCTTAAATGGTTGAAATTCGTCCAAGAATCTAGCCAGGGTGAGGGGCTCAGAGTCCACACTCGTAGCACCAGAAGGTTGCGGTGAACTAGCAGCAGAGGCCTTGGACTTTTTCGGGGCCTTCTCAGGAGATGCAGGAGGAGTATGTTTAGGTAATTTTTTTTCATTACTACCTCCAATTGATTCCGGATAAATCGAACACCGGTTCTGCCACAGGATTATTTCAGGAGACTTCGTAAAACCACTGTAAACCGCATAGAAATAGGTTTAAAATGGAGCGGAGGGTAGGACCAACGACTGGAGAGTGTTACCCGGTGCACTGCATCACATGACTCCCCGGCTATTATAATTTTTATTGAATTTATTTTGCCCCACAAGGAGAGGTGCAGTTTGAACCATCTGTCTAGGTCACAGTTCATTTCATATATGACCCGAGAAAAATTATGCTGCAAGATTTTATCCACTGAATCAAAAAGTCTAGTGCCCAAGTAAGTCAGCCCATCGATAGGCCATGAGATGGCTGTTTCTTTCTGTAATTTTTCTTTCTCAGATTCAGATAAGCTCAGCATTAAACATTCCATTTTACCCCAATTAACAATCAGACCCAAAATGTCACTAAAATCCTGCAGTAAAACCTTTACATTTTGAAGAGAATAGCAGGGATGGGTAAGTGTTAACAGGATGTCTTCCGCAAAAGCAAAAACCTTAATTGATTATTTTTCAGACTTAACCCCATGAATCCCATTTGACTGCATAACTCTCCTAATTAGGGGTTCAATGGCAAGTACAAATAATAAGGGGGACAATGGGCATCCTTGTCTTGAACCTCTGTGAAGAGGAAAGGATGGAAACCTGAGGCCATTGGTGATAACACATGCCCTTGGATTGGTGTATAAAGTTTGAATCCACCTTTGTATAGCTGGGCCAAAATTATTAATTTCAAGCACTTTGTAGAGAAAATCCCCCTCTTGGGAATCAAAGGCTTTATCTATATCAAGTGAAATAGCTAAGGTTAGGACTTTGTTCTTAGGAGAGGTCTGAGCTGCCCAAATTATCAAGAACAATCTATGCAGATTGTCTGAAGCTTGCCTCCCTTGCAAAAAAACCCAATTGTTCCATACCCACCAGTTTGATTAATACTTTAGAGATTCTGTGTGCCAATGTCTTTGCAAGTATTTTGTAATCAAATTTAGAAGTGAGATTGGTCTGTAATTGTCGCATTCCAAACCATCTTTCCCCTTTTTGGCTAACAGGCAAATGTAAGCCTCATTCATTGAATCAGGGAGGAATCTTTCAGAAAAGAACTCTTAAAAAACATCTTGTAAATATGGACCAATGGATAAGTTCAGATGTTTATAGAATTCACATGACAGCCCATCCAGGCCCAGAGATTTTCCTTTAGGCACCTTGGAAATAACCTCAGAAATATCTTGGAGTGTTAAGAGCTTGTCAATGATTTGTCTGACCGAGTCCGATAATGAGGGTAGTTTTGTGCATTTAAGAAAATCTTCTACTTGATCCCTTCTCCACTGACACTTTTGATTTGTATAAATCCATGTAAAACTTTTGAAAGTTGGTGCTTTTCCTTTTCATGTAGTGTGTAATTTCCCCACCATTTTCTCATGTCCATTTAATGTTATTTTGATTTGTTGTTTCTGAAGGTGGTAGAATAGCAGTTTACCTGCCTTCTCACCAGATTCCCATAATTTCTGCTTAACTCTAAAGAGTGAGTATTCAGTCTTAGCAGAGTGTAGTTTATTACCTTCATATTTTAGCCCCATGACTTTATACATTAAGTCCTTTTTGATTAACAGGTTTCTTTTTTCAGTTCTGAACGAGCCTTACTCGGGTTTTCTTCCTTTATTTTCGATCTTTCTGCCTTTCTTTTTCTTAGAAGCAAAGCTAGTTATGCCCCCCATGTCAGCTTTAAAGGCTTCCCACACAACCCTAGCAGACACCTCTCCATTGCAGTTAATTTTAAAATATAAATTTGTCTCCTCCTGCAACTATTTATTAATCTCAGGATCTTGAAGGACAGACATATTGAATTTCCAGTTGGGGTTCTTTCAGTATTGTTCTCAAGCAACACCGAAACCTTAAAGAGGAACTTTCATGATGGTCCAAAAAGTTATAGCTTATAGTCATTATATGCAGTACTAGACCTGAAAAGGTATCTGTATTTGTTATTTTTGGCCAAGGTTTACTCTGCCTTCCATAATTTGGATTTATTTGTGAGCCCTGCTGCACTTGCCTTTGCTGTTCAGCTGCTGGGCGTGGGCTGCTAGCTCCTGATGACATCACTGTAGGGTAAAGGAGTGACTTACACTGTGCAGTACCATGCAGCTGCAACACTGTTGCAAGGGAAACCTACCAGTATTCAGCATACATGTTATGTTTCCTCTTCCCAAAGACACACTGTTAGCAATGCATTATGCCAAAATCTAAATGTCTTGTCAGTATGTTGTTTTTTTTTTTGTGAAATTGACTCTGCCCTATAGTGACGTCAGCAGTACTAACCTGGCCCCACAGCAACACCAGGCTTACTATAGAAGCTCTGGTACACCCTGCAGTTTGTAGCAGCTCAGAGTGCAAAAACTAACTGCAGTGGACAGTAATGAAATACAATTCCAGAATCAATGCAAGAAGGGGTAATTTATTCATGAAATCAAAATGCTTGATGAAGTTCCTCTTTAAGGAGGCTGTGATCGAAAACAAAAAGATTTACATATTCCACGTGGCTCACAATGTTACATCATACCAGTGGCATGAAAAGGTAGTCCAATCTACTGAAAATTCCATGTCTTGCAGATAGAAAAGAATAGTCTCTCCTCTCCCACAAGGATGCACCAGCCTCCAAACATCTAAGGAACCCAGATCATCCACCATACCGTGCATAGTTTTGGGTGACGTAGACAAAGTACCTACATTCCTGGGATTTATGGAAAATTGGGTCCATGGCCTCATTGAAATTGCCTCCTAATATAACTTCATAGCCCACCAGTTTGTCCTGGATAAAACCTAAGTCTTGGAAAAGTCATTTTGCCCTGTGTTCAGTGCATAAACATTACAAATATGTCCACATTTCTTCCTTGTAGAGCCCCCATCAGAATTTGATATCTGCCCTCAGTATCCATTAGGTGGTCATGCGTAGTAAAATTTACCCCCTTCCTAATCAAGATAGCCACCCCTTTTTTTAGAGGAAAAGCAACAGTGTTCCACTGTGGCTACCAACCTCGGGCTAACCTTTCCGCTTCTATTGACATTAAATGTGTTTCCTACAACAAAGTGACATCAGCTTAATGATTATTTAAATGGTTCAAAACTCTATGTCTTTTAATAGGTGATCCCAAGCCCTGTACGTTCCATGTGATTATATTGGTAGTGCTCATCTTCCCAGCAGATTAAAGAAATAGTTCAGTAAATATAATAGAACTCAGTAGCTGCTATAAGTCTAACTCTGATGAACTATTTATAAACTATAATAAACGTGATATTTCTCAACAGAAACACAGGAGATACCACTGGAAAACAGAACTTTAACAACTAAAGAATGCAACTTTGCTAAAATCTAAGCAGATAAAGTATTTAAATTGTATTTTGCCTTATACACACACCCAAAACCTTACAACACACCCACAAAACACTACAAGAAGGACGTGAGTAACTCACTGAGAACTAGTCCCAAAGTGGAAACACACGGCCTCAGGGCAACCTGAGCATAAACAACCCCACTTTAAGCACAGAGTGCGTTGTAGTCTATAAATTATACATATATATATATATATGTGTGGATTTATGTGATAAGGGTGATTCCCTTATCGTGCCGCACACAAACTGCAACGCAAATATCACCCAAAGCAAAAGGGTGACCAAAAGAAACAGTGACGGTCCTCAGCTACTCAAACAATAGCAATAAAATTACTTCTTTTTTGCGGCGGCTATGACATCCATACCCCCCTTTGCGAGGATCAAGACCCCAACACATCCCCAAAATAATTACTCAAGGGAGGGTAGACTTAAAAGAAAAATACAGAATCCTACTGAAGGACCCGAACTCTGGTCCGTTGGCTCTGTAGGTGGTTGCCAAATGGCCAGCTCGGCAAGGTTTGGCCACATAACTGCCTATATCCTGTTATAGTGAGTGTAGTTCACTGCTACACTTGCTATACAGGAACCTTCACTCTTGCAATGGTCACCCTAAACACGAGCAGTATTATTGAGTTGCTTATACTGAGCTGCTTAATGATACTCGTCCATATAGGGTGCTACCCATATATTTCCCACACCAAAAATAATTGAGACTGCTTCTTGTATCCTGCAAAGCCCTATGAGCCTTGATTAGTAATTGTTACAATCAATCTTTATTTAACCAGGCAAAACACCATTGAGATGAACTCATTCGCAAGGTGGACCTGGACATAGTACAAATATAGTGTAACAATGTAATACAATACATTAATTGTAGTGATAGACAAAATGAACAAAATACAATAAAATAGGAAAACACATGATACAATAGCATCACAATAGATATATACAATATATACACAGAATAATTACAGTAGTAAGTACAGTATTTACAAGGAGTCGTCCCCCACTCCCCCATTTGCATTGACTAATGTGGTCATAACAGTGCAATAGTGTAAAAGAGACAGCAGGAGAAACCCAGATAACTCATTAAATCTGTAAACAGACATCTTGGGCTCCACGGAAAACCTTGTAATAGCAGAGAATAGGAGACATTTATAAACCTTGGGAGCTAGTATCCCAGCACAAGTCTCTACTCACTAAGCCTTGATTGTGTCCATCTTTATCTAAGGGTGCTCCCATCCTTAAGGCAGTGAGGCAAACACAAGGCATCAACCCTATCCTCAGGCATCAACCTGTTAAGAGTAAACTCTTTAGAAGGTTGCTTTTGAAAGTGGGTTCACTAGCCAAGCCAAGCAGATTTCCTTACCACTTTGAAATTGCTATTGCCTTTTTACTTTTCTTCCCCCCATTAATAGAACAGAACTCCAATAGTGCTTATGTCCTGAACTAGAGAACGCTCCATCATCTTTAGAGGCTATTAGACTATGCAGGGTTAGGAATCCTAATGGTACATCGTACAGTATGAATAAATAACAAGAAATTAGGCCTGAGCTTTGCTGCTTCTCTACCCTAGAGCCAGTCATTATTCAATCCCCATATGTCCCCAGATTTCGGCAGCTCCATTATTTCCCCTTTTTTACATTTCATACCAGCTTTGCACTAACAGTATTGCCTGACCTACCCCATTTTATTACATGCAATGTTACACACAAAACAAAAAATTCAGAGGCAATTCTGAATTCTAACCAAGGCTCATTTCATTGTCAGTATTCCAAGATCCTAAGTCCCCTATTTATTTATCTATTTATTTATTTATTCATGTGTTTAACCAGGAAAGGCATACCGACCATTCTAAATGTCCAATTCCAGATGCGTCCTAAGGGAGGGGGAACAATATACAATAGTTGCACAGCATATAATACAGGTGAAAATATATAGTGTGAATTCACTAACAATTGGTCAAGTGACTAGGCAAAGAGTAACAAAAAAACAGTAGAATAAACAAATAGCTTGACAGCATAGCGCAGACAACGAGAACTAGGAGTGCAGTAGTTATTGACCCAGATTAGTTGCAGTACAAGTGCAGAACAGAGTATTGTTACTTCACACAGGGAGCTGAAACTGCCTGGGCACATGTACAGGTAGGGGTGAAGTGCGCTTGGAGCAAGGAGTTTAGGTGCCGAGGGGAGGAGGGGAGAAGAAATGATGGATGTTTGCTGGGAGGGAGTTCCACAGTGTTGGTACATGGTAGCTAAAGGCAGCCTGACTGGCAGTAGTGGTTTGAAGAGAGTAAGCTAGGGTGCAGTGGTTGATGAGGGCAGCGGTGAGGTAGGAGGGGAGTTGCTGGGTCATAGCTTGGCTGGGATTTTGGCGCAGTAGGATCGTCTGCGATTATGTAGTGAGGGGAGGTCCATAGATTGGTAAAGGTCACAATGATGTGTGGCGTAGGGACAGCTTAGTGCAAAGCAGCAGAAGGAATGGAAAAGAGGGTCCAGCCTGACTAAGGTCGACTTAGGGCCGGCACTGTAGGCTACATCGCCATAGTCGAAGACGGGGAGAATCATTTTCTGCACAATGGCCCTCCAAGCAGGTGCAGGGATGCAGTCACAATTCCGGTAAAGTACTCCGAGCCTGGGATGTAGTTTCTTGAGTGAGGAGTCGATGTATGCGAAAAAGTTGAGGTTCTGGTTCAGTCATACACTGAGGTATCTGAAGGAGGTACAGGCTTCTAGTGGGGTCCCATCCAGGGTGTGAAATGTGATTTGAGAGGGGAGCCTAGGTAGTCTCTGCCTCTTGCCAAAGGTTAGAGAGACCGTTTTCTTGGCATTGAGAAGGAGATGATTTGAGCGAAGCCATTCCTGGACTGAGGTAAAGTCTTGCTGCAGGCGGGTCGTGACCTCTGAGGACGAGGGGCCAGATGCATACAGCACAGTGTCATCCACATACATATGGATTAAGGTGTGTGGGCAAGCAGAGGGCAGGTCATTCAGGAAAATCGAGAATAGGAGTGGGCCTAGGAAAGAACCTTACAGAACACCTGAGGTGACCAGGAGAGGTGCCGAGGTGGAGGAACTGATATGGACAGATTGGGACCTGTCAGCAAGGTATGATTGGAACCAGGAGGTGGCCCTACTGGATAGACTGGCATTGGCGAGTTTGGCTAGGAGTAGGGAGTGGGAGACTGTGTTGAATGCCTTGACTAGGTCGATGAAGATGGCTGCTGTGATGTGGCCAGCATCCATCCCAGTAAGGATGGAGTCAGTTATCCTGAGAAGGGAGGCAGTGGTGGAGTGGGATTTCCTAAAGCCAGACTGGAAGGGGGAGAAAAAAGAGGAGGCGTCCAGAAAAGGAAATAGGCGAGAGAGTACCAGGCATTCCTGTAGTTTTGCGACGGTTGGTAGGTGGGAGATGGGCTGGTAATTGTTTGGGTTTGAGGGATCCTCACCCTTAGGAAGTGGAATTATGGTGGCATGTTTGCATTCAGAGGGGATTTCAGCACAGGAGAAGGAGAGGTTGAAAAGGGAGGCCAGGAGTTTGGCTATGGCAGGGGCCGAAAGGTGGAGCATTTTGGAGTCTAGCCCAGTGGGGCATTTGCCCTTACTTGGATTAAGGGCAACCAGTGCATTATATACCTCTTCTGGGGTGACCAGTAGGAAGGAGAAAGGCTGGGCTGGGGGTGTCCCTAACAGGGGTGTGGAGGAGTTGGTGATGAGCGAGTGGAGGAGCTGGTAGGGGGGTAGCATGGCTGTTTGTAAAATTAGAGTTAAACAGTGTGGCCACTGCTGGAGGGTCAGAGATGGCAAGACCGCCTACCTGCAGGGATGGTGTGGGGGGCTGCGAGCAGGGGCCGATGAGCGACTTGACCACATTCCAGAATTTGGTTGGAAGATGGGAAGTGGAATTGAATGTGCTTCTGAAATAGTTAGCTTTTGCTTGGTGGATTTTCCTAGTGCTGGCGTTTCGAAGCCCACGGTAGAACTGGAGGTCAGGTGGACAGTTGGACATCTTAAAGGTTTTCCAGGCCTTGTCTCTGGCTCTAAGAAGGGCTAGAATTTTTGGTGTAATCCAAGGGAGGTGAATACCTCAGACCCTGGTTCTTCGGAGTCTGCCATGGCGGTCCCAGATGGCGGTGAAATTGGATTTGAAAAACAGCAGGGCCTCATCTAAAGTAGTAGACTGACTAATGCGCAACCAGTCATTTTTGTCTAAGTTGTTTAGTAGTGAGTGGAGGTCCAAGGATTTGAAGGATCTGGTCAAGATGATTCTGGGAGGGGTGGATTTTGGTCTGAAGATTTTGTGTACCAAGTAAATTCCATGGTGGTCACTAAGGGCGTCTGGAATGAGATCGGAGGCTAGGATCCTGTGGGGGTGCGAGGTGAGGGACCAGTCTAGGAGGGTGTGGTTCTGTGTTTTGTGATTTAGTCGCATGGGCTCAGAGATTAGTTGTTTTAGATTTAGGGCTATCACCTTGTCCCGAAGCTTGGAATGAACCCCAGCAAGCCAGTTCAGGTTGAAATCCCCAAGTATGTGGAGCTCACACCAGCTGTCAAAGAGTTTAGGGAGCCCAGGTGATCCAGTAGTGAAGGTTTGTTAGTGTCTGGAGCACAGTAGGTACCTGCTATGAAGATTGGAATTAAATGACTTGAATCAGATGACTGAACCTTACCTCATCTTTTAGACTAAATGACCCCAAAAAAGCTAATGTATTTAACCAGTAACTGGAGTTTTCCCTACTTTGGCCATTAGGTAGTGGACCGACTATTTGATATGCACTGTGTATTGCCAGTGAGGACCCCCAGCCCAGACATTAGAACAATTAAAAAAAAATCAAGTAAACAGTAAAACAATGAACAACTTCTGAGTTCCCATGCTGATAAAGTAATAGATAGAAAATGTAACACAAATATTTAAAGATTGTCCCAAAGGTAAAGTGTCAGACTTGAGTGACCTGGTCATGTGACTATGCCTTCCAAATGTAGTCGATCTCCAGGTCACATGCAACAGAATAAAGGCTCCCAACTTCCTTGTGCACACATGCAGTTCTAAAGAACCACAAGGGAAAGTCAAGTAGCCAACTGTCCTGACTCTGCGTCTCCAATTTCAGGCGAGGATGGCATCTCAAACATATCTGCTACTGGGCTGGGGGGGTCCTCTAAGAATTTCAGGTATATCCAAAACAGGTTCGCAATTTATATCCACAGTTTGTGTCACAGCAGGGAGATTCAGCCATGCAGCTTTGGCAGAAGGTTTTGTACTGGAGGACAATGGAATGGAACCTTTAGTTTTGTAAATTGGCCAAGTTTTCCTATTTATCTTGGAGGACCAGTCCATTGATTCTAGCAGAGTTTTCTTTGACTTAAGAGGAATTCTAATGTTGTGTTGCCTTATTAGATCAGCGTATTTACCAGGTGTGGAGGGCATGGCGCATGGGCTACCGGGGTTGAATTTAAGAAAAAAAAGGGGTATTCTTGTCAGAATACCAGATGCAGAATTTTGGTATTCCACCTGGAAATTTGGTATTCAGCCCAGTTTTAATGGGTTTTTATATTTTTAAAGCTAGAATACATGAAATACAATGAATCACTTTATGAACCCCCCCCAACCCCACCACCAAATTAAACACATTTGAGCACACTGCTTAACCCCATGTCTACAGATCCCCACATGCTGGTCACTAAAACAACCTCCCACAACAGTGACAAACATCCTCACAATATTGGCAACAAAGATTCAATTATTTATGCAGACAGCAATAATATTACAACATAAACAATTACATAGCAGCAATACACAAACTGTGGACACTGACTGCCCATTCTGCTCCCTGTCTAGTGACAACACTCACATAAAACTAAAGATCACGTGATCAGGCAGCTTTAATGACTCACTCTTATTATGCACAGCATACAACATCATCATTACATGATCAAGTTAGCAAATAATACCCTGCCTTGCTGGTCACTTGCTCAGTCTTCTCCCTGTCATGCCTCTGTATCCTCACACAATAGCAGCTGTAAATAAATGACCATGATTTATGCAGAACAACACATTTACCTGGCTTGCTGGGCACTCACACTACCCATTAGTGACAGAGTCTCCTCTCTTCATCACTACATGCCTCTTCAGAATGATTGCTGCTGTCCTGGTTTTATGTAATGTGGCTGTAGTGTAACTCGGTCTCTCTCTCAGGCACAGCAGCATGGGGTCAGTCTGAAGAGGTTTTCTAACTTGCCAGCAGTCCTTATAGAGAAGATTTAGACCTGGGCTCCTGGGAGTCTGACTCATTCACATTAGGGAATGGGAAAGGGAGCATTGTTTAATCAGGAGTAGCACACTAAGCTGAAGCTTGTTTACAGACGCAACCTGTGAGCACAAGGAAGTTAAGTGACTTCGGCTACGGGATTCAAACCCAGGTCTCCAGATCTGCAGCTCAGAGCCTTAACCAACTGCACTATACTGCCGCTATTAGACTGGGGAGGAAGAAAATACAGCACATCACCATAATTGCTCCTGTTGTGTTCTTCCTCCCAGCTTTGCTGTGCTTGCTTGCCCATCGCCACCACCACTGCCCCTCCCTCATTTGTGCTTGCCTCCACCCCCCGCTCGTTTTTGGCATCCAGGTAGCTTTTTAGCCTGTATTACAGGCAAAACTTATAGAAGCCAGCAACAGGACCTGACAACTCAGTGACAGACTCCCAATGATCTTGAGCTAGACAGAGAGTGAGCAGCAGTACTAGTAGCATGCCCCCACCCCCGGCCCAGCCTTCAGTACTTACCAGGCCTTCAGACTACTGACTTTTTTGGGGGGGGGCTCACCATTCCTCTCTGGATCACTCACTCCTGGCCTCTTGAAACTGAAGATGCTGGCTTCTCCAACGATCACGGAACGGTCACAGCACTCCACAGCATGGACTGACTAAACTCCCAACCTGAACATAAGCCTAGAGATGGCACAGACAAGAAACAGCGTTCCCTCACGTTCGATAGGCTTGATCTCAGCAACAGTTCCTCCTCTCATGTGTTTTGATCTTTGGGAGCTTACTTCGGCGGCACTCAGCAGCTGCCCCTAGTGGCAAGCAGGGAAACTGCAGCATACTGCTTGTCAGCATCAGGGGAAAAAAATGGTATTTCAGGCAGGATACTAGGACTCGAAATTTGGTATGCTGGCATGATTTTTGGTACCCTAAATGTACAGGATTACCACTAAATTTGAGCCCTGGCTACGCTGAGGCACAAGGTCTCGAGGTGGCAATTCTGCAGTGGAATTTTTAGGCTTGAGGCTTCCATTGCTGGCCGTTGATTCTTGTCTATGATTTGAAACATTTTTTGATTGTTCTCGAAGTATCATTGCAGCCTCTGGCCAGTATTTTACCACAAAGCCCCAAGCTTCATCAGGATTTTTAAAACCGTGTGTGCCCCCCCCCCCTTTTGCAATCACAAGAATAGCAGGGTATTTGATGTAGAATGGCACATTAAGCTTCTGAAGCACAAAACGAATGTCCCCATATGCTTTCCCTTTTTCCACTATTTCGGAGGAAAAGTCCTGAAATAAATATATCCTGTCCTTCCCCCAACTCAGAGTTTTCTTCTGGCTAGCCAAAGCCAGAACCTCTTCTTTGGTATTAAATCTGAGGAAATGAACAATAATGGGTCTCGGTTTTCGCCCTTGCCTAGGTAGGGCTCTTAAAGCTCTATGCACCCCTTCAAGCTCCAATGGCCATGGCCAGTTGTAATTTAGAATAGCTGGTAAAAACTCTTGTAGAAACCGTATCATATCATTCCTCTCTAACAGTTCAGGTACACCTATGATGTGGAGGTTATTCTCCCTACTTCTATTCTCTAGATCATCCACTTTAGCCCCTAAAGCATCGATTTTAGAGTGGTTATTTTCAGTTCTGTCCTCCATGTTACAGAGATTTTCTTCAAGCAAAACTAATCTTTCCTCTATAGTACTGAGTCTTTTCTTCCAGCACCTCCAATTTCCCCTTCTCCACGCTTGCCTCCTGTTTTAAGCGTACAATATCTACATGCACAGATAGGAGTTTTTCTTTAATATAGATCATGTCATTACTGCTGCTGCTACTGTTCTTTACAGGCTTACTGTTCTGCTTACTTGAGTTGTAGACACTTGTGTTTGAAGCATCTGTGAACCCGGGGAGGGGAGACCCCAGGCTGACCTGCTGCCGTCGCCGAGCCACATCTGCTGTCAGACAGCATGACTTAGGAGTAGGAGCCACAGTATTTTCTAAACTGTATTTATTTAAAAATCAGACATCCGACTGCTATGAAATTCAACAAAACACTGTATAAACACTTTGTACAGGTAGCAGTTACTTAATAATTCCCCAGGTCACACTTTTAAAATGCAACAAGAATGAATAAATCACAGTCTGTGGGAGCATCTAACTTTAGTCTGCCATTCTCCTCAAGCACCAGCACACGACCCCTCAACTTCCCTTCTCTAATTCCACATTCCTTCCTCTTGAAAGATATCCAAGCCTCTTAATCCCTTTTTAATCCCTTAATCTCTTTTTTTTAAACTACCTATCAATCAACAAACTAATCCTAAACCCAGCCTGGGTGGCCTGCACTTTTCCTCCTCTCCCACTGCTACCCCCCACCCTCCACCCCTTTCTCCTTCAGGGCAATCTCCCAAAAGGATACCACCAAACTCCTTAAGAGTCTCCCAAACCAGAGCAGCCCTGGCACAGGCGGCCTCTATCCCTCCCTGCTTAAGATCATTATTTCCCCTACCATCTCTGAACCTCTCACATTTATTTTCAATCTGGCACTGTCCACCGCCTCCATGCCAGACACTTGGAAAACTGCTAAGGTGGTACTAATTTTCAAAGCTGAGGACCCTCACTCCTCCAACAACTGCAGGCCAATTTCCATCCTGACCCACCTAAGCAAGCTCCTTGAGAAAACTGTCCACCACCAATTATCAGATCATATCGAGATGTACAACCTCATAAGCAGTCAACAGCATGGGTTCCACAAAAACCACAGCACCACTACTGCCCTAGCGTGCTTTACTAACTACGTCCTTAGGAATATGGACCAGGAGAGAGCCACTGCTGCTGTATTCGTGTATAACTCCCCTTCAAATTGGGGTTTACTATAATGTCTTCCTGGGCTCCCTATTGCCCACTGTCAGGCTGGTGTCCTGTCTGCAGTAGTTCTAGTCTATGCGAGAGTACTTTTGCGAGTCTCTGTGCCTGTCTCTTTAAGAGAGCGCCTATTCTGTGTTTGGAAATCAATCTGGGCTGGGTCCAAGTAATTAAGGCTTGTGACCAGCCAGACCGTCTGTTATATGGCCCCATTCTGCAGTCGCTATATGTGCAGAGGGAGCCCTGTTAGGAAATGTGATTATTTACTGTTTATCTGTTATAATAATAATGATAGAGGAGTTTCTGTAACCTGCTTTCAATTGCAGCTTGAGCATTTGAATAGGAGCCACCATTTTGGTTCTGGACTTCAAGTATTGGGCCAATCGAACCTCTGGGGACCTAAAATGGAGGCTGTCCCCAGGGGTCTTGTGGGAAGGAAATTCTATAGTATTTGTAGTTTTAAGTGTTTGATGCCTAAATGGACCTGGAGGGGGAACCCTTTCTGTGACAGACAGTTCTCTTAGCCAACCGAACTTGTTGGATTATCAGGAAATCCCCAGGACTACCTGAAGCAGTAGTCAGTTGTGTGTTGGAGGTTGAAGAGTGAACAGCTCGAGCTGTCGAGCAGCTGCTTCTGGTAGGAGCACAGGAGAATCGGCAGGAAGGCTCTGTTGTCCTACTTGCCACGCTCTCCTCCCTGTGACCTGCCCAGTGCAGTAGTCAGTCCCGTCCATTTGCCAGTTAACTCGGCAGCAGAAGAAAGAAGAGAACTGTTGTGGTGACTTGGGTTTTGGACTGAAGACTTGCTTCAGAAGTGATCGGCCTGCCTGATAGAGTAAATAGCCTCGGAGAGGAAGGTTTGTGCCGTGAAGCTGTGATTGGCAACCAGACATTATCCGAACTGTGGCTTAGAGAAATAACCAATTTAATTGTGCTGAATGCATTTTGTGGGTCGCAGTTTGGTTCCCCATGACGAATACTGTTACACCCACTGGAGGCTGTTCCAGAAACAGATCACAAACTTTTTCAGAACTGTCCATTCTGCTTGGGCCTTGCCATCTTGGCCTAAGCTGCTGCATCCATCACAGAGATCATCTCAGTGAAAGACCTGCTTGGGGATTCGGCCCCCTGCTCAACGCCATCGAACAGGTAGCAACCACCTGAGGTGAGTCGTGTAGGCCCTGCTTCCCCAGGCCCTCCCAATCAACGCCATGAGGTCTTCATCTCACCTGTCCTACATCCTGGTCTGGGTAGCGTGAATACCAATCAGGGTAGCTCCCTGCAACAACAGCTGCAAATCATTGTGTGCCATCTGATTGTTTTTGTTCTGGATTTTTGCAAACAGACTGAGCCATCCTGCACATGTTAACTGTTTTCCTCTCTAAGGACCCCAACAACAGCTGCAATGCCAACCATCCTGGGCAACACTTCAGGCTTGCCTGCATAACACACTGTGTACCCAGGTTTGTGGTTCTGTTCCAAAGGGACTCACAGTGCATGTTGAACCAACCTAAACTAGATCACAGTGTCAGTCATTCTCTTAGATTCATGCCCCTCCCTTTGTTCATTCCCCCTGAATAAATCAGATTATGTTGTTGCATGTTTAACCTGGCTAGTGTGCACATTATTAGTTGGGTTACAGTGGTGATATTGTATTCTTGCATTGCTGACCTTTTTTCCCAGGGGGTCTCCAGGGCAGCTGATCCAGCCCTGTTGGTAAGTGCATAGGGTGTGAGCATATTATTATCGTCATTCAGTGAATGTGAATGTTCTATAGTATTACTGTTTAGGCCACTAGAAGGGTTGGTGGGTAGTTATAGCACCCTGGTGGGCTATACAAAAGCAGCTAAGCTACCCCAGTACCATTCCTCTGGGTGGAGGCACCCGTTCACAGAACTCAGGCCCCTCAACCTGTGCATAGCCACACAGGCAGGGGTAGTAGCCCATAGGATAGCACCACCTAGGGGTTACACGTGGGCCTGACCAAGGCCTTGGACCTGGTAAACTACTCCCTCCTATACACCAAACTCCACCTTTGTAGTTCATTTGCATCACCAGGTGAGGATAAAGGTCTGGCTCCCCATACGTGCAGGAGAAAAGCCGGACCTTGCCCCACAACTAACGCTCTGAAATCTGGCCAGTCTGGAAAATCATATACATAAATGCCCACAGTCTGGGAAATAAGATCCCAGATCTGGAGGCAACAATGACAGAGGCTAAACTGGACATAGTAGCCATTAGTGAGACATGGTTCACCAGTAACCACACTTGGGAGACTACAGTACCCAGCTATGTACTGTTCAGAAGAGACAGAGGTGAAAAAAAGTGTTGGGGGGAGTGACCCTTTATGTCAATGACAGCATAAAAGCTAAAGAAATTCAGAATACACATAAGGAGCCAAAGAAACTGTGGGTCACTCTGGAAATAGGAAATGGGACAGCCATACAAACTGGGGTTGTCTACAGGCCTCCAGACCAGGGGGAGGACATAGAAACACTACTGTTAGAAGATATACAAAACACAACAACTAAAGGGGAGGTTCTGCTAATGGGAGACCTCAACATGCCAGATAAAGACTGGTCAATACCAGCCAGAACACCTGCCAGAACTAGGCACATAGTGGATTCCCTGCAAGGGGAGGGCCTCAAACAATTGGTACAACAACCCACAAGAGACAGGGCTAGTCTGGATTTAGTACTGACTAACAGGGAAAGGATTACAGATCTCCAGGTAGAAGGTCACCTGGGGGCCAGTGACCATCTCATGGTATGGTTCAGTTTGGCCACTAGAACTAAATCATCCCATTCCAAAGCAAAAATATGGGACTTCAGATGAGCTGACTTTGATAAGATGGCCAACAGAGTTAAGCTAGACCTAGCAAGAAGAAATACAGTTGAGGGGGTATAGGCAAAGCGGGCAAGCATTAACAATGCAGTAATTGAAGCAACGTCCCTATGTTTTAGAGAGAAAAGCAAGAGCAAAAGAAGGAGGAAACCACTTTGATTCTCAAAAACAGTAGCTAAAAACGGTCTGAGTCAAAAGGTTGACCTTCAGGAAATATAAGGCAACACAGCAGGACGAAGAAGGGAGACATAGCAAACTTCCCTAAGGGAAGCAAGGAAGGAAGTAAGGCAGGCAAAGGCCTAAACCAAGGAAGACTTTCTATAAATACATTAGTGAAAGGAGACAGTCCAGAGGGGGTATTGCTAAGATCAAAGGGGATAAGGGGGAGTGTGTGGAGGAGGACCAAAGAAACACATATATCCTAAATAGATACTTCTGCTCAGTATTTACTGAGGAGAAGGTAGGGCAGGACCCACAGCTCAGCACCATGGATATGGGGGGAAGGAGGTATGCACAAGTCCCTTCACAAAAGAAAGAGTCCTACAAGAGCTCGCTACGCTCAAGGTGGACAAGGCAATGGGACCTGATGGCATACATCTCAGGGTACTAAAGGAGCTAAGGGTGGAACTAGAAGAGCAATTAGCAGAACTGTTTAGTGCATCTCTGAGCACAGGAGAGGTCCCAGAGAACTGGAGAAGGGCTTATGTGATCCTGCTCCACAAAAGTGGCAGCAGGGAGGAGGCAGACCAGTCAGTCTTATCTCAGTAGTGGGCAAGATTATGGAGGCACTCCTTAAGGAAAGGATAGTGCAACACCTGGAATCCATAGGAGCACAGGATCCAAGACAGCATGGGTACAACAGGAAAGTCTTGTCAAACTAATCTCATAGATTTCTTTGACTGGGTAACCAGAGTGGTGGACCAAAGAGGTGCAGCTGATATCGCCTACCTTGGCAGACAGAAAACAGAGAGTGGTAGTAAATGTTGTACAGTCAGAAGAGATGCAAGTCACAAGTGGGGTAACTCAGGGATCCGTCCTGGGGCCAGTTCTCTTCAATATCTTCATCAGTGACATTGCAGATGGACTGGAGGGTAAGGTTTACCTATTTGCAGATGACACCAAGATCTGCAACAGAATAGATGATCCAGATGGGGTGGGCAGAATGAGAAGAGATCTGGGAAAACTGACAAAATGGTCTGAAGAGTGGCAACTAGGGTTTAACGCAAAGAAGTGCAAGATCATGCACATAGGGATGAGAAACCCTGAAACTACCTATAGGTTGGTAGGGGAGTTGCTGGCAATCACAAGGGAAGAAAGGGACCACATGCTGACGCAGCGCCTTGTTTTTGGTTTTTATCATCACAGATGACCTGAAATCATCCAAGCAGACCACTAAAGCAGTAGGTAAGGCTAGAGAGAACTGGGGTGTGTTTGCAAGGGTATCACAAGTCATAAAAGGGAGGTAATAATCCCTCTTTACAAGACACTGGTTAGGCCCCATCTGGAGTACTGCGTGCAGTACTGGAGGCCACACCTGCGCAAGGACATCAACAAAGTGGAGGCAGTCCAGAGAAGGGCAACCAAAATGGTGCAGGGACTCCATCAGAAAACATATGAGGACAGATTAATGGAGCTCAGTATGTATACTGTATAGCAAAGGAGGCAGAGGGGTGATATGATCAAAACATTCAAATACCTTAAGGGCATTAACAAGGTGAAAGAGTCTAACATGTTTCAGTATAAGAAAAACAGCAGAATAAGAGGACACAGCATGATATTAGAGGGAGGCTGAATAAAGGGTAATGTGAGGAAGTTCTTTTTCACAGAAAGGGCGGGGGAAGCATGGAACGGCCTACCTTAGAAAGTGGTGGATATGAATACAGCGCAGGGCTTCAGACAGGCATGGGACAGGCATAAGTCAGCAATATAGATGAGTATGAATAGATAGGCCATTGACAGAGTAAAGACCTATGGCACATTCATAAGATAGAAAAAAATGGCAGACTGGATGGGCCTTGCGGTCCTTATCTGCCGTTAACTTCTATGTTTCTATGCTTGGCTGCTCAAATGAGACCTTCTTATGGTTTTGAAGCTACTTCTCAGGCCGCTCCCAATCTGTGTGCATTGGGTCTGCCATTTCCCCTCCCCATCTGTCTCCACAGGCATCCCCTGGGGCTCCATTCTGGGCCCCTTACTATTTTCCATCTTTATAAATTCCCTCTCCACAACAGCCTCAACTGCGAAGCACTTCTGTACGCAGATGATCTTGTCCTCTTATCACAGTGATAAGTCCAACCTAACATTTCCTCTGTTCTCACTCAAAACTATGGATCAGTCCACCACTGGTTCATGTCCAATTTACTTCTGGTTAATGATAAGAAAACTAAAGCCTTGCTGATTGGGTCCAAACCATACCTTGCTAACACTCTGAAAGCTAATTCCTCCCTCTCTGTGCTCTTGCCCAAGAGTCCTGCTTGACCCTTCCCTCTCCTACACAGAGCAAATCAACCTCATTGTTTGCAAGATAAATCAAAAACTCAGGGCCACCTATCATCTAAAACATTATCTGACCCTTGAAGCCTGCCTAGTCATCGTCCAAGGTAATTTGCTCCCCACCATAGATTGCTGTTCCCCCCTATACACACGTGTCCTCTGCCCTGTGCACAAGACTAACAACAGTCCACGATAATGTCTGTCATTTCACTCTCCTGGCTCCTTTCTCTGCCCATCACTTGGATCTATACAAGTCACTTGGTTGGCTTCCTCTCCTTGGCCGCTTTGATTATGCCCTTGGCTGCATTGTTGATAACACTCTAAGAGGGGGTAACATGTCCCCGTACTCATCTCTACTCAAGGTCCGATCCGTACGCAGGAGTCTCCATGAATCCTCTGTTCCTCCCTCCCTTTTGGTACCTATAGTCACCACCAACATGGGAAGTAAAACCCTGTCTGTAGCAACCCCCTCTCTGTGGAATTGTATCCCGTGCCCCTCCAGTCATCCAATATGCACCTCAGTTTCAAATCCCACCTCAAAGCCTGGCTTATGGCAGAAGCCAGTTGCTCCTATTCATCAGGGTAGCTCTTAGCCCCCTTCCCCCCACTGTCCCTGTCTTCTTTCTCCCCACCCTTGCCCTCCTAAGCTCCTAGCCCTCTTCTGGGGGGTGCACCCCATTCTGTCCACCCCGGTTTGCTCACTGCTGCTTGTTCTCTTCTTGCAGTTGTATTGAGCCTGTTTACCCATTCTGCCATGGCATTATGCCCATGCCCCGAACATGACCTTCCAGTTTTGGCAAGTCACTTCTCCTACACATTTCCTGGCTCATTTGCCCAGCTACATTGCAGGCACCTGACCCCCCTAATTGCATGGTAAGCTGTGCCCTGCCCTCCCAAATCTGCAGATTCCCACTCCATAGGGTATATCTGTACCTCCTATAGTGTGCCCTCCTATTTTGTTAACTATATTGATTTCATATGTGCCTCTGCATTTTATTCAGTCTTCCTTATACTTTACGTTGTACTCCCATGGATGTATCATCACCGTTTGTATACTTGTATTTCCATTTGTAATTGTGTTGGATTATCATGTGTGACTTGTTTCCTTCATTGTTGCTTCTAATACATTTACACCGTATGCTTCTGTTCCATCTTGTGGCTTGGGTCATGCCTGAAAATGGTCCTTTGGATCAGTGCACTTACCTGGTAACCAAAGACAAAAATAAATTTTCCATCCCGGATATGGGAGATGAATTAAGATGGGATGATATATTGGCTGTCACAGGGACTACCCTCCTGGCTCCTCAACCCATGAAATAAAAAACACATGCAAGGAGTCTTGTTCCTACAATAATAATAATGATGATATAGCATCTCTCTACACATTGCCATTTCCACTAGGCCGCTGCTTTGCTGTAAGTCAGTCATGGACCATAAACTTCAAATAATTTAATTCACTCATTTGCAGAAGCATGGGGGTGTTTATTTGCCTGTTGTTCATAAGACACTCATTATTGCTCATGAATCTCCTCCATGCATAATTATTATAGGTATACCGTGAATATAGCGAGTCAAGTTTAGTGAATCAATATGGGCAATGTAAAAAGAGTGAATGTGAAGTCTGCTATGTGCTCTTAATAGCGTATAGCAGATACAGCACTTTTGTTCTGTAGGAAGTAGTTATTTGGCAGACACTAACGGGCGCTATTACTTGGGCCAGTTCTGACCTGACCATTTGGTGCTCTGGTTAGAGTCACTGCCTGTGGGAATAAAGTTTTTTTTTAAGAATTTTTTTCTTTTAAATTTTGCAAGTCCCATTCCACCCTATTTCTTGGTGTCAGACTCTCCCCATAGTTAGTTATTTTAAGTCGGGGGTGCGGGGGACATAGCCCCCTGCATAAAAAGAGACTCCATATCGTGCTGCATAAAGATAGCGAGGAGCCGTCACTGTTTGTGCTCCTCGCTATAGTGCTTATCGCTGGTTCGGCTTTCGCTGATGAACAGTCGCTCTTTTTGTCCATGACATTTTAGAGTCATGTTTTTCACATAAAACCATTATTATACAGTACAAGTGAGCTCAGCAAAGTGACAGTAAAAGTGAAAGTCATTTAAAAGCAGCCCAGAAGCTCAAATTATCCAATGTACAGTAGCTGTATCAGGTCACTTTCTGAGGAGCCAATCTCAACTTGAGCATTTCCTTGCCTGCAATAGAAGACAGGACAAATTGTGTATTTTGGGACATACTGTATGGCTGTTGCCCCCACCTCACACACATTAAATGTTACCCTTGAAGAAGAAAAAAATTTGAATTCAGCAAGACATTAGTCTCCAGAATGATGCAGGAAAATGAACTGAGGTTATCACTGAGCACATATGTCCATATTAGTAAGCTTGTTCTTTGTGTTACAGCAAATCGGAGACCTTCATTTAACTTTGAGTGTCTACGAAGACAGAGCAGTCAAGATGATATCCCATTATCTCCGAGTCTTCATCATCGTACTGCTTTACCACTTCATTTAATGCAGCAACAGGTAAACAGTTAAATAACTGTACACTTGGATTCAGCCCCAGGCACCCAAAGTTATTGTTGATCTAAGTCAGTCACTGTGATAACATTTCTGAAATGAAAGAAAACTGATATGGGTTAATTTGGAAGTTTAGTACACTATAAATTACATGTAGTGTAATTAACCTCTGACTGAAGAACAGGGTTGTTAGGACACTGATGAGTTCTTGTGACATCCCTGAGAGCAACGCTCAAGTACCACTTTGATGTCACTAGAACTTTAAGGTCTCCTGAAGAGTATTGGGGGGGGGAGTGGTAGCTGCCAATGCCAATGCCAATGCCAATGCCAATGCCAAGGAATATCCAGCAGGCGATTTAAGTTTCCAAGTTGATAAGAAAAAAGGTTGATTTCCAATAATTTGAATACCTTATCTCCACGGAAACCCATTCTTTACATTCCAAGTCATTTTGCATGGTTCTGAGTTCTGAAAAAAGCCATTCTTCATGGTTCTATGCAAAGAACAGTATTTGGACACCACTAATGAAACAGGCTAATCATCTATAATAACTGCTTCCTTTGGCAAGGCAACAATAGCTGAATGGCCTCCTCCTATGTAAAAATGAATTTGATTTATGATTTTCATACACTGGCAATGATACATGGATGTGATGAGAGGGTAGAAGTAGCAAGTTCACAACTCTTGTCCATACCATGTAGCTTTCTGTTTTGCTTGGCAATGGAAAATTGTAGTTCTCCAGAAGAATAGGTAACCCTGCTTAAAATCATAGATTTTTTCTTAAAAGATTAGGAATAGCTGAGAAGGACATTAGCTACAGGAAATGCCTTCCTTTGCAGATATTGTCATGGTCTTCTAAGTCTAACAAATTAGAATATAATTTTGTATAAAACGTTTTACTAAAACTCATTCTAATATATTTTGCAACAGCTTTTTTTATTTTGTTTGCTAATCATTAACTCTAAAAAAACAAATTCCAGGGGTTAGATTACAAAAAAGTCACAAAGGCAACACAAAATTATGCGTTGTGCTTTGCAGTTGCCCAGGCATCCAAAATTGCTATTCACAGTCGGGTAGTGCTCCATGCTATCTCACTGTGAATAGGGGACGGGGTAGCCTAAGGCAGCAGTAACCCCAATAGCATCTCCCCAACATACAGTCAGGAGCATGGCCCTGCAAAGAATAGCACAGGGTTGCTGTTTCGTATTCACAAAGGAAGTCATGCAGATGAACCCATTGGGCATACAAGGCACTAGGTGGCCATTTGCATGCTCATTTAAGGCCCATTTGTATGGGCTGCAGCGAGTGCAGCCCACCCCCACCCCCCATAACCAATCACTTTCCAGGAAACAAAGAAATTAACAGTCCATGGTGGCAAGTGGTCTCCCTCCCCCATCGCTGCTCACTGGCCAGTTGTAAAAAAAAAGAAAACAGCTCCCTGGTGGTCTAGTGGTCCCTCCCCACCACCGATTGACGTCCCATTAATAATAAAAAAATAAGTCCCTGGTGGTCTAGTGGTCCCTCCCCTTCCCGATTGCCATCCCATTAGTAATAAAAAATAAGCCCCTAGTGGTCCCTTCCCTTCTCCATACACCAGTCACCATCCCATTGATTATAACACATATTTTCCTGGTGGTCTAGTGGTCCTTCCCCATTCGTCAGTTGCTGTCCCATTGATTATGAAACATATTTTCCTGATGGTTTAGTGGTCCCTCTCCTTCCCCAGTCATCAGTTGCCATCCCATTGATTATAATATATATTTTCCTGGTGGTTGAGTGGTCCATCCCCTTCCCCAATCACTGATCACCATCCCCATATAAAACTAAAAACATCTCACTGGCGGCTAGTGGTCCCCCCATCCCCTATACACCAGTTGTACAAGAATTAACTGTCTTTCATAGTCTAGTGGACCCCACACCCCAGCAGGTAGTGCCCACCACCCGGGTCCCCCCATCCTGAAACCAATTTGGCATATGGCACAGCCCTCCTCTCTCTCCACCATGGCTGGCCACCAATTGAGCTATCATGGAGCATGTACTTTACAGTACTTGTTCCATGACAGCTCAGTCTGTGGCTGGCCATTGTGGTGAGAGGAGAGCTGTGTCAATCGCCAGCTCGGTTCTGGAATGGGAGGGGAGTGGGGTGGTGGAATACTACCTGCTGGGGTTGGGGGCTGGGGGTCCACTAGACCACCAGGGGCAGTTAATTCTCATACAACTGGTGGATCGGGGTCAGGGATGGGGGGACCAGTAGCCACCAGGGAGATGTTTTTAATTTTATAATAGGGATGGCAATCAGGGAAGGGAAAAGATCACTAGACTACCAGGAAAATATGTTTTATAATCAACGGGACAGCAGTCAGTGATCAGGGAATGGGAAGGACCACTAGACCACCAAGAAAATATATTTTATAATCAACAGGATGGCGACCAGTGATTAGGGAAGGGCAGGGACCACTAGATCACCAGAGAAATATGTTGTATAATCAACGGGATGGCAGTTGGCAATTGGGGAAAGGGAAGGACCACTAGACCACCAGGAAAATATGGTTTATAGTCAACAGGATGGCAATCAGGGAAGGGGAGGGACTACTAGACCACTAGGAAAATGTGTTCTATAATCAACGAGATGGTGATTGAGGGAAGGGAGGAACCGCTAGATCATCAGGGAGCTATTTTCTTTACAACAGGGCAGCGATTGGCAATGGTGGTGGGTGGGGCTGCCGCAGTACCTCCATCAATCACAAGGGTTGCACAGGATTAAAGCAAGGTATCAATCAGCGGTATTTGCTCCACACAGGGGAACCTGCAAAAGGCCATTGCATGGAGCAGATGCTTTGTGAATGGGACAGCACTGATATGTAGGTCCTCTCCCCCTCATTTGCATTGCGGCCCCGTCCACACTTTGCCCTGGTGCAAATCCGGTTTGAGGGCACAATCTAGGCTTTTGTGAATATTAAATTGGTGCACAACCTGGTTTTCTCTGGAGCAAAGTTTTGTGAATCTGGCCCCAGAACCTTTATGGATGATGAAGTATCCAGTCTAGTATACCAAATATTAGGCATCAGTGTGCTCTAGTGGGTAGAACGGTGGCTTGGAAACCGAGAGGTCACAGGTTCAAATGTCATTAGAGCCAGATGCTCACTTTGTGACCTTGGGCAAGTCACTGAACCTTCTAGTGCTCCAGTCCATTGGAAATGGGTAGAAGCAGGACCCCCTAGAAATAAAATGAGATGATGTATCTCAGTTGGACTGTCCTTTGCACCCCAGTTGGGCTATCCTGGGTAAATAAAGTGTGAAAAAAAAAACCTGTTTATGGATACGTTTTCCATAATAAAGTCTACTTTTACTTTTACACTGCAAGTATGCAAAAGAACAATTAATTAGACTATCTTCTCTTCCAAACAAATATTTCACATATCACATCCAGACAGATTAGCAGTAGCATTTAAATCAGTTCTTTGATGAGAAACCAGTCAAATCCACTAGTGTATTTTACAAAGATTAAAGCTATGGAAGTCCAGTCCCGTACTGTGTAGAATTGGCAGTGACCTATAGGCAAAAATGTAACGTTGCTGGAGTTAAGCTTTGAATGATTGTAGCTGGACTCGTACATGTGTGTTATGTAAATTATGACAAAATAATTTTGAATAGAAAATTAATATTTTTGTAATGTGCTATACACCATACACTTTAATATGATTCAAGGGTAAATCTTAAGGTTTATTACTGCAGCACTACTCAAAGACTTAATTGTGTGGTGATTAGCCAACTTGTATATAAGATGCTTTCTGTTTGTATTAGCTGTGTCACAATGGTAGAATAAAACTTCTTTTATACCAATCGGGTCATTCTAATCACATGAATTAGAAGAGTCCTGTCAGACTTGTGCATCATCTTGGCAAGGTGAAAGCTGCCTCAGAACATAGAATCTTTCTGGACCTTATCTTCACCTTTGGTTCACACTGCTGGGTTCAAGCCAGAGAAGCTGGGACCCCACAGGAGCCAAAAATCTCCAGGAGGGCTGGCGCCGAGGTAGGCTGCGTGCATGCATGACACCGTGAGACCAGCTCATGCTACATAGCCTATCTCAGCAATGGCCCTCAACCACCTCAGTTCCCTTTTTCCCGCCATCGAGTGCACTTCAGTGACAACATTGCATGTCCACCGGGAGTCAAATCTTCATGTCTATATGACAACAGCATTTAATTTGTTCAGTTTTTAGCTAGTATTTGTTATTTTTCTGTTAGTTAAAAAAGAAAGAAGAGTTTTTCGTCAATTTCTTCTCAGCCCTACCGAGCAACGTCCTTCAACCATGGACAGTGATGGTGATGGTAGGGAGTTTCCTTACGAGTGGTAGGGGGGTCCGACCATGGGCAGTCCTGTGTTCCCAACCTAGGGCAGTCCTATTTTTGGGAGGGAGGACAGTCCTCCCATGAACACAAAATGAAGTGGGCCCATTCACGATCTAGGTCAGGGACCTGGCAACACTTGACCTCAGGTTCTTCCTCTTCTCATCAGACCTGTCCTCCCCCCCCCCCACCATAAACAGATGGGAACTTAGTCCAATGGGCTCCCTATTCTGTTCGTGCCTATCAAATCTCAAGCATCGCCAACTCATTTATTTCCTGTTCTACCTTGCTCTTGCCCCTTCCTCACTACCCTGCCCCAGCAACCTGGCCTGTTCTCTGCTGCTACTAGCAGAGAACATAGAAAGCAATCTGGCTTCCACTGACTTACCTATGCTTCCTTCAACAATAAATGGCACAACCCCAGCAGTCTGAAAATTGCCCATATTAACCTATGTAGCCTCTCATCTAAATTTCCTGACCTAGAGGCCTGGGTAGCACTCCATAAGCCCCATGTCCTCAGTCTTTCAGAAACATGGTTGAAACCTCATATCTTTAATAGTACCTACCACCTCCTGGGGTACTCATTGCTATGCTAGGACAGAGTGGGCGAAAAGAAAGGTGGGGGTGTTTCACTTTATTACAGTGAATCCGTATCTGCCTCCTTTGTACACTGCTCTGACCCTACATCCCCCAGTGAATGGCTCATAGCTGAACTGACCCTGAGCTCTGCAAAAAAGATGTATGTGGGTTGCTGCTACAACCCTTCAACAGGGGACATTCCTGGTCTTGTCAACCACCTGGTTGGCCTAGGCAACCTCTTCCCCTCCCAGGGACACAATCCTTCTTGGGGATTTTAACCTTAATTGGTTGAGTTCCCTTGGTACTGACTACTCTAACCTGCTAAAACAGCACAGTCTGATTCAGGTTATCTCTATCCCCACCAGGCACAACACTCAGACCCAAAACCATTCTCTCTTAGACTGGATGATCACAAACAGAGAGGACAAGGTGATCCAGTCAGGAATCCTGATCGACTCAATCAGTAATCACTCCCCCCATGTATATCACCTGAGCCATCAAGTCCAAATGCCCCCCCCAAAAAAAAACAAATCTTCTTCCAAAATGTTGCTTGTCTTGATACCTCCTCTCTCCTTGAAGACATAAGGGCAGTAAATTGGGCAGCTGTATACACCCTTGCAGATGTATCTGATGCCATGGGCTTTTTCACCAGTGCCCTCCTCCAGCTACAAGCCCGCTATTTCCCTCCCACCACCCGGAGATTGCAAGGGGGATGCACCCGCTCGGTCTCCCAGGAACTCTTAGCCTTGATGAAGTTGAGACACAAATCATGGGATGCCTACAAAAATGCCTCCTCCCCTGCCCTCTGGAATGAATTCAGGTGCTTAAGAAATCAGTGCAAGCAAACTGCCAGGGTCCAGAAGTGCAATTTCCTCTGTAATTAGCAGAAGGATAGCCCTGGGGACTCACACCCCTTCTGCAGCACTACCGGTTCCCTACTCAGCCCACATACCCATAACTCTAAAATTCATCTTAGCTCACCCTCTGGCACCCTAACTGATCTCATAGAAGTCAACAAAGCATTCAACTTAAACTTTACGGATCTCGGCTCACCTAAGCAAGTTTCCCCACAGCCTTCTGCTGGTTCTGTTTCTGGTCCCACTGATCAGCCCCCACCCCCACTAGCACCCCCCACCTTCTACTTTAGGATCATCTCAATCAAGGACACCTCTAAGCTTTTTAAAAGTCTCCCAATTGCGGCAGCCCTGGCAGCGATGGCCTTTTCCCTTCGATGCTTAAGCTGATCTCCTCTGCCATCTCCAAACCTCTCACCTTTATTTTTAATCTGGCACTGACCACATCCACCATGCCAGTTTTTTGGAAGCATTATGCCCAGGTGGTTCCCATTTTTAAAGCTGGGGACACCCTCTCATCCGACAGTTATAGACCAATCTCCCTGCTCCCCCACCTGAGCAAGCTCCTTGAGAAGATAGTGCATCGCCAACTGTCTGATCACATAGAGAAACAATCTGCTGTGTGGCCAGCAACACTGCTTCCAGAAGTCCCACAGCACTTCATCTGCTCTGGTCCAGTTTACAAATCATGTTCTTAGAAACGTGGATGTGGGCAAAGCTACGCGTGCTGTGTTTGTGGACCATCCAAGGCCTTTGACCTGGTCAACTACCCCCTCCTACACAATCTTCTGCAACTTGGCTGCTCCTCAAGGACCTAACAGTGGTTTAGGAGCTACCTATCTGGCCAATCCCAGTCCATATACAGTATATCAGAGCTGCCTTCTCCTCTGACATGCCTGTCTCCATGGATGTCCCCCAGGGCTCCATCTCTGGCTCACTATTATTCTCTATCTTTATTAATTCCCTCCCCACTGACCACCTTACTTGTGAAGCACTTCTGTATGCTGATGGTCTTGTCCTTTTTTGCTGTGATTAGTCACTGACTAACATACAGGTATCTGCTACCCTCTTGCAGAACTGTGGCTTGGCCCACAACTGGTTTCTGTCACACAGGCTCCTGGTTAATGTTAAAAAAACAAAGGCAATGCTTCTTTGGTCCAAACCGTACCTGGTCAACATAGCCAAATCTGGCTCCTCTCTCTCAGTGCTCATACCAGATGGACCCTTACTAGAAAATGTCCCACATTTCAAATACCTGGGCATAACCCTTGACCCCTCCCTCTCTTTCACGGAGCATGTGAACTCTGCTGTACGACAGGTTAACCAAAAGCTCAGGGCCGAATATCATCTGAAGTAGTTTGTGACCAGAGACACCTATCTAGCAATAGCCCAAGTTAACCTGCTCCCTATCCTAGACTACTGCTCCTTCATTTACACCCGTATGTCCTCTGCCCTTTACTCACATCTAACTTCTGTCTATAACAATATACCTGACACAACCCTTGACATCCCTGGCTACTCTGTCATCCGACAAGACCGCGGCAAGAGAGGGTGTGGTGTCACTATGCTCAGAAAGTATCCCCTCTCATTCACCATAATTAAAAACAAGTCACGTCCAGGATCACATGAACTGATCTAGCTAAATTCTCCTTTCCCTACTCCCTTCCCTCCTTCATTGGTATAGTCTACGCACTTGCAGAATGCATCACTACCCTACTGCTTCTTGTGAGCTCCGCCGAGTTACTACTCCTTGGTGATTATAATCTCAATTGGCTGTCCCCTTCCTCTGCTTCAACCATCTCTAAAATCGAGACCTTGAACCTCTCACAGCTAATCAATGAACACACCTGCTACAACACTCATTCATCTCATCACTCCCTTTTAGACTGGGTTCTATCATCTCACCCCCACAGAATATCCAGCGCTGGATTCCTCGACCCTGCCCTCCGTGACCACTGTATTATGTACTGTATTAGAAAGTCCCAATTGTCAAAATACGCACAAAAATACGTCCATACACATCCTTTGCACTCTATCAATACAAACTCCCTTCTCTCGGACTTGCACAACGCGAGCTGGGCCCCTGTGTATTCCCCCTCAGATGTTGACACTGCCCTAGCCCACTTCGCAAACATTTTCACTAATACTTGGGACGTTCATGCCCTGCTTAAAATCACCTCTGAATCTCTGCCACTATAATTGTCCGCTGCAAATCCCACAACAAAGCCTAGTCGGCTTTCAAATTCACCCCATCCGATCACTCCAAACAAGTCTACAACACTGCAAAAAACGTATGCACTAAAGCCATCGGGCTTGTGAAACCACCTTAGAAACAATCATCCCTCCTCCTTCTGGAATATTGTCCATTCTATCATTAACCCTGCCCCTGCCCCACAATCACACATCCCCTCTATAAACCTCAATGGCATCAAAATTACTGACCCCTCCCAAATAGCGGATGCCATGAGTGCCTTTTTCACCACTTGTGCCCACCTGGACCAGACCTCTTCCTCTCCAACTGATAACAAACCCCTCCTGCAGTCCCCATCCACAAGAAACTTCACTCTCGCTCCTGTCTCTGATCAACAGCTTAATCTGGTTCAATGTCAGTTCGCATTCATCTGTATCCCCCTTCCCCAGGTTGTGCCTGAAAATAGGCAGGATTTGTCTAGTGCACTTACCCGGTCAACAAAAACTAAATAAAATAAAAAATAAATGAAGTTCTGACCGCACTCCTATCCTTTTGCATTTGGAGCTGGAAGAAGCAGAAACTACAGTGTGTGTTCCTGGGGACTAAAGGAAAGTATTTATTTATGTAGTTTGGTTAGCTTGTAGTGTATCTGGTTAGTTTGTACTGGGAGGAGGACTTGTGGCCTTTTTTTTTTTTTTTTAAGCATGACTTGTTCTGAATTCTGTCTGTGGCAGTCACAAAATCAAACTGCAAACAGATTTAGACTTGGGAGTGGGGCAGGTAGCAAAAAGCCATTTTAGTTAATTGCTTCACTTTGCATTAAGAGCTGGAAGAAGTAGGAGCTACAGTGTGTGTTCCTGGGGACTAAAGGGAAGCATTTATTCTTGTAGTTTGGTTAACTTGTAGTGTGGTCTGGTCTGGTTAGTTTGTACTGGGAGGAGGATTTGTGGCCTGTTTTCTCCCACCCACCTACCTCTCACTGACACCAGTATTAAATAGGCAAGTGGACCACTCCCAGTAGTGGTTCCACCTATTAGGAAGGGGCAGGAGGCAGAATAATTTAAAGGGGGTGAAATCTGGTTTCAAGTCTTAAAGAAATACTGATGCAAATGTAATGGTTGTACATTTTCTTTTTTTTGAGGTAAGGGCTATTCTGGGGGACAATGTTTTGGCAGAAATTCAGATTTACAGTTCTTATGTAATGCAAACGCAATTTTAAAGATCTGTCAAATATTTAGAACCTAGGGAATATAGGGAAGATGTGGAGGCCGGGGCAAGGAGGCAGCTGGATGAATGGGAGGGAAGAGTAGAGGGGTAGGGAAGCACTGTTTCTGGGAACCTGGTGGAAGGAGGGGGAGGTGTCTAGTGTGCAGGCTGTTCAGACAGCTTACACTGGAGAGAGAGAGAGCCTGAGATGGGAACTGGGAAGAGGGGACAGAAATGAGAGAGTGATGAGGAGATGGAGCAGAGGGGCAGGGAGGGCTTCATCACAGGATAGACCAGGCTGCCAAAGGCCAGAAGGGGGTGCTTGGTCAGAGGGACCAAGTACACAGGGTCCTGGGAGCACTGAAAAGGGGTGTTGGCAGGTGGTAGGGAACATGGGCAGACAGAAGGGAAGTAGAAAAGGGGTTCAGGGTAAGCACAGGCAGTGAAGGATTACAGGGGAGGGCTGGGGCAGGAGGCTAGAGACAAACAGGTACGCAGTACTGGCTGATGAAACAGAGAAGGAGGTTGGGGAAGGCACCATAGAACAAGAGTATGGGGATCAGGAGGGAAGGGGGAAATACAGGGTACAAGGTGAGAGGGAAGACTGTGGAGTAGAAGTGGGGAGTGGCAGGGAAGCAGGTCGAGTTGGCACGAACATACTAAATAAAGGGGAAGAAGGCCAAAACATGTTCGGGGGAGAGGGAGTCACAATGCAGGGGGCAGTGGGAGGAGGTACACATAGTGGTTGTCAATGGACTACAGGACCCAAGGCAGCATGGTTTCACAAGGGGGAGGTCATGTCAGACCAACCTCATTGAATTATTTGACTGGGTGACTAGGGAGGTGGATCAGGGGAGGGCAGTGGACATGGCCTATCTGGACTTCAGCAAGGCCTTTGACACTGTGCCACATAGAAGACTATTACATAAACTGGGGAGTATGGGTGTGGGCAGGACAGTAGTGTGGTGGGTAGGTAACTGGCTGGGTGGCAGGACACAGAGGGTGGTGGTAAATGGCTGTCACTCCACAGAGGGAAGAGTGACCAGTGGGGTACCACAGGGATCAGTACTGGGACCGGTCCTATTCAACATCTTCATCAGTGACATTGCGCAGGACCTAGAAGGCAGAATTTCACTGTTCGCTGATGACACAAAGCTCTGTAACAGAGTAGACACACCAGAGGGTGTAGACAGAATGAGAAGCGACCTGCAGAAACTTGAAGAATGGTCAGGGGTTTGGCAGTTGAAATTCAATGCAAAGAAGTGCAAGATAATGCATATGGGGCATAAAAACCCTGGCACAATATATCAGTTGGGGGTGAGGATATAGCATGCACCAAGCAGGAAAGGGATCTTGGGGTTGTCATCTCTGATGACCTCAAGGTAGGGAAACAGTGTGACAAGGCATCAGGTAAAGCAAATAGGATGCTGGGATGTATAGGCAGGGCATCACCAGCAGGAAAAGGGACGTCCTAATTCCGCTATACAAGACACTAGTGAGGCCCCACCTGGAGTACAGTGTACAGTTCTGGAGACCATACCTACGTGAAGGACATAGACAGGGTAGAGAAGGTTCAGAGGAGGGCAACAAAGATGGTGCATGGATTGCATCTCAAGTCCTATGAAGACAGGTTGAAGGAACTGAACATGTACTCCTGGAGGAGAGGAGGGAGAGAGAGGATATGATAGAGACATACAAAGTATCTTACAGGGAGGAATAGGGTGCAGGAAAACACTATTTTTAAGCGGAAAAGATGTTCCAGGACTAGAGGGCATGGGATGAAGTTGAGGAGGCTATTCAGAGGAAACATGAGAAAGAATTTCTTCACAGAACGGTGGTGGACAAGTGGAACACCCTGCCAGAGGAAGTGGTGGGGGCTGAAACAATAACGGATTTAAGAATGCATGGGATAGACATAAAGGAATTCTGGAGGTCAGGTAAGGGGCAACAGACTTCTAGGAAAACAAACTAAACTTACAAGCTCAAATGGGCAGACTGGGTGGGCCATAGGCCCTTATCTGCCGACACTGTCTATGTATCTATGTCTATGTATCTATGTATGGAGGGTGAGGGGTTGTGGAAAGGAGTTAGCACAGAAGGATAGAGGAGGAGGAGGAGAGCAGGTTTAGGTGCAGTTGAAGGAGAAGAGAGGGGGAAAAGAGCAGTGTATGGAAGGAGAGGACACTGAGGAAAAGGAACTCATAGGAGTACAAACCATGGGGGAAGTGCAAGGGATGGGGGAGTGAGAACTTGTATTAGGAGATTCTATGCTCAGGTGGGTGAGATGGGGAAGTAAGGGATCAAGGAAAAGCCAAACCTGGGCGGACTGTATACCAGGTATGACAGCGGGGAGAGTAGGGCAGTGCATTCAGAAATGTACAGTATGAAGAAGGTGGGAAGGAAGCCTCATATCATTGTGCACTTAGGAACACATGACCTAGAGGGCAGTACAGTGGAAAAAGTACAGGAGAGGTTCAGAGAAGTGGGGGATATCTTCAGTCAGGTGGGAAGCTCAGTAAAGTTCTCCAAGGTACCCCTAGTACCTAGGGCAAGCATGGTGAGGAAGCTAAGAATATAGGAGTTTAATAGGTGGCTGAAGGGATGGTGTGCAGAAGTGAGATATGGGGTAGTAGGGGAGTGGGGCGAGACATGGAACAATAAGGGGCTTTATGCCAAGGATAGGCTGCATCTCAGCATCAAGGGTACAAGGGCATTGGGACAGGGTCTGGAGAAGTACATTAAAACAACGTAGATTTAAACTGAGGAGGGGAGCAGGGCTTAGTCGGATAGCAGGGAGGAGGCACCTTCGAGGGGAGACCAGAAGACCTCTTCCCCATAGAGGGAGGAGGAGGAGAATGAGGGAAAGTTACCAAGACAAAAGTGGAAGGGGAAAGATGGGAAGAGAAGGGGCAAGGCACAAAGTGGACTGTAGTATCCTTGAATGCAAGGAGCTTAGCAAACAAGGTGGCAGAGTTCCAGGCAATGATAGTAGAGGGAGAGGTAGATATTGCCGTCATCTCAGAGACCTGGGCCACCCAATACCATGACTGGAATCTTAGAATCCCAGGTTACAAGGTGTTCCACAGGGACCGGGAGGAGGGAAGGGCTGAAGGGGTAGCTATTTATGTCAGGGAGGGGATACTGTGTACCAGGGAGGAGGGGGATGAAGGGAGGCCAGAAGCCATATGGGTATTGCTCCAAAGCCCTAAAGGTAAGAAGCTCAGGATGGGGAATGGTGTACAGGCCACCCTCACAGAGCGAGGAGGTGGCTAGGGAGCTGGGGGAGCAAATCAGGAATGTCAGTGGCAAGGGAAATACAGTTATAGTGGGAGACTTCAACCTACCTGGGGTTGACTGGCAGACAGTAACTACAGCACACGCCAGGGAACAGGTGCTGCTGGAGGCTATCCAAGACAGCTACCTAGTGCAAGGGGTGATGGAACCTACTAGAGAGGGCAACGTATTGGGTTTGGTGCTAACAAATGATGATCAAGTCCAGGATGTGGTAGTACAGTACCCTCTAGCAGGGAGCGATCACTGCTCAATGTGGTTCCTCCTCAACACAGGGAGGGAGTCGGCTAAGACCAGGGCAAGAGTGTTGGACTTCAGGAAGGCAGATTTTGCCACAATGGGCAGCATCCTAGAGGGGTATTTAGCTAAAATTAACCTAGTGATGGATGCTGAACAGAAGTGGGCAATAATTAGGAAGGGGCTGAATGAGTTCACGAACACGTGTGCCAAATCTCATAGTAAGCAGTCCAGGTCCAAAAAACCTAGCTGGCTCAGCAAGAAAGTGGAGTGGAAAGTGAGGGAAAAAAAGATTGGCCTTCATTAAGTTCAAAAAATCGGGCGTGAGGAGGATAGAGAGGTGTTCACTAAGACATCTTGAGAGATGTCCAGGTCAGTCAGGGCAGCCAAGACAGCAAAGGAGCTGTAGTTGGCTCAGGGGATCAGAGAGGGGGAGAAAAGGGGTTCTTTAAATTCATAAGGGAGAAGAGGAATTGTAGAGATGACATTGTTAGAATCAAGAGAGATGGGAGATGGGAGATAGGCAGAACAAGGGGAAGAACAGGCAGAGGCACTCAATGAGTACTTCTGCTCGGTGTTCACAAAAGAATGGGATGGCCCAATTCTGCAGGGAAAAGGGGGCAAGGGTGAAGGGGGCAGAGATAACAGATGGGGTCATCCAAGAAGACAGATGTCTGAAGGGCCTTAAAGCCTTCCGGGTGGACAAGGCACCAGGACTAGACAGTATACACCCAAGGGTCCTGAAGGAACTGGCACAGATGTTGGCAGGCCCTCTGACAGACCTCTTCAATATCTCCTTTGAGATGGGAAAGGTACCCAGGGACTGGAGAATGACTAATGTGGTGCCCCTTCACAAGAGTGGACCCAAGGACCAACCGGGCAACTACAGACCAGTAAGCTTGACTTCCATAGTGGGGAAGTTGATGGAGACCATTCCAAAGGAAAGGTTGATAACGTTTCTCAATAGTAATGGTCTATAGGATGAGAGACAGCATGGGTTTGTCTCGGAAAGATTGTGCCAAACTAAGCTGATCAACTTCTTCAACTGGGTCACTAGGGCAGTTGACGAAGGCCACGCTGTGGATGTCCTGTACCTGGACTTCAGCAAGGCTTTAGACTGTGTGCCCCACGGGAGGTTAATGAGCAAGCTGAGGGACACGGGGGTGGGGGAGAAACTGGTGGGATGGGTTGAGAGCTGGTTGCAGGGCAGACAACAGAGGGTAGTTGTAAGGGGGGAGACATCCAAGCCAAGGCCAGGAACAAGTGGGGTACCGCAGGGTTCAGTGCTAGGCCCTGTTTTGTTTAATGTCTTTGTTGGAGACATTGCAGAGGGGGTCAAGAGTAAGAGCAGCCTGTTCGCAAATGACACTAAGATTTGTGCAAAAGTGGACAATGAGGAAAGGAGGCAGACACTCAGGGAGGATCTAACCAAACTCGAACACTGGTCTAGGGAGTGGCAGTTGGAGTTTCACGCTAAGAAGTGCAAGGTCATGCACCTCGAAGAAATACCAGAACCAGCTACTGGCTGGTGGGAGTGCAGTTGATAGCTTCAGAGGAGGAAAAGGACCTCAGGGTAATAGTCACAGGGGACATGAAGGTATCAACACAGTGTAGGAGGGCAGCAACAAGGACAGATAGGATGCCTGGGTGCATTGCCAGAGGGATCACCTCTAGAAAGGAGAAGATCATCATGCCCTTGTATAGATCACTGGTGATGCCACACTTGGAGTACTGTGTGCAGTACTGATGCCCAGATCTCAAAAAGGATGTGAGATTTCTGGAGGGGGTGTAGTGCAGGGCTACAGAAATGATGATTGGACTGGGGGAGTTGCCGTTTGAGAAACAACTGAGGGAGCTCAACATGTATTCGCTGGAAGAGAGAAGGGAAAGAGGGGACATGATAGAGACCTTTAAGTACTTGAAAGGCATAAACAAAATCAGAGGGGAGAGTCACTAGGGGCATAGTCTGAAGTTGGATGGGGGAAGGTTCAGGAGGGAGATGAGGAGGCAGTTCTTTACAGAGAGAGTGGTGGTGAGATGGAATGCAATGCCGGAGGAGTTAATTGAACGGAGGATAGTGGACTGCTTTAAGTGGGGTTGGGATAGAGTCAAGAGCTGGATTATATACAAGAACACAAAGGGGGAAAGACCAGGAAAGGGGAGGAAGGGAGGGGTTTGGGCAGGGCTGGAACAGCTGTAGTAATATAAAACTAAGAGCTGCACAATCAGGTAGACTTGATAGACCCGTGGGCCTTTTTCTGCTGGCCATTTTGTATGTTCGTATGTAAACCCAACTAAATCAAGCCCAGATGACCTCCACCCCAGTCTCCTATGCCTAGTGGCCCATGCTATCACCCTCCCATTGACCTACTTGCTAAACCTATCCTTCTCCACAGTCACAGTACCCATGACCTGGAAGACCACCTGTGTCATCCCTCTTCACTAAAGTGGTGACGCCACTACTTCCAGCAACTTATCAACCAGTTTCCCTCCTCCCTGCCTTATCTAAGGTGCAAGAGCGCTTAGTGCAATTAAGACTAAACATGTTCCTCACCTCCATGAACTTTCTGCCCCCTACCAGTCAGGCTTCAGGAAGCAACACTCCACCGTATCTTCTCTTTTTAGATTTACCAGTCACATCCAATCTGCCGCGACAAATGACATGTTCACGGCAGCCATTTTCCATCGACCTAGCCAAGGCCTTTGATTGTGTTTTCCCATCCCTACTTCTAAATGCCCTTGATCAGCTGGTCTAGCCCCCCAGTACAGTGGTTCACCTCCTACCTAACAAACAGATATCAGTCAGTCAAAATAGCAATCCTCTTCCACCCCCTTTCCATCCAAGCTGGCTTCCCTCAAGGCTCTATTCTCAGTCCCAGTCTTTTCACTCTTTTCATAAACAACCTCACTTCTGCCTGCTCAAACTCACTCATCCACTTGTACTTGGACGACACTGTCCTCTTCTCCTCCAGTCCTGACCTAAACTCTATCAAATCTGCTCTCAATAAGGACTTCCAAAGTGTTCAGTCATGGTTCCAGGGCAATAAACCCAGACTAAACACCTCCAAAACTGTCTTTATGATCTTTGGAACCTCCCAAAAACTGGCAAAATCCACCTCCTCCCCTCCCATTACCACCTTAGAAGGCACTCCCCTAAATGAAGTTACATCCTACAAGTATGTAGGTGTTTGGTTAGACCCTCAAGTAAACGTCTCTCACCACATCAACTACCTAGCATCAAAACTGCACCCTAAGCTCGGCATCCTTTATCGTAATAGGGACTGTCTCTCACTCCCTGTCCTTCGGGAATTTCTGTCCAGAATGATTTTGCCTATTCTTGACTGTGCTGACATAGTTTACTGCACTGCCCCCTCCTCCTTGCTTGCTAGACATGACTCTCTCTTTTATACCTTTTGTCATTTTGCCTCAAACTCTCCCCTAAGAACCCACCACTGCTCCCTCCTCTCTACTCTGAATCTCCATCCCCTATTCCACAGGTGCGCCAGTCATGCTGTCTCCTTTATTGCCAAATTCTGGTTCAACCTTTTCCCTCCTACCTCTCTGATCACCTCCCCTGCTCCCCCACATCATACTTTCTCCGCCTCAACGGATGCCCGCTCCTTCTCCCTACCCAGACCATCCTCAAGCATGGGCAAATCTGCTTACATCTGTCATCTCCCCTATTTCTGAAACTCCCAACCTCCTGCCCTTCACAACTCCATCTCACACCCCTCTGTCAGGTCTCAACTATGCCTCCTGCCTCTGCCTATCTGCTCCCATGTCACCTGACAGCATTTATGTACTGCAAATCCATGCTGTTATCAAATTTCTATTGTATTTATTCACCATGTTGTATTGTACCTCTTTTATTGCTGACACTGCCATGTATACCACATGATTACTATTGAACACTGTCTTACAAATTTAAAAATGTACACTGTCTTCCATAATTGAGATCCAGCACACTGTTCTCTATTGTCTCTTTAGCTGTACGGCGTATGCTTTATAATTTTGAGACTGTATTGCCTAAGAGAATTGTTTATGTTGTCTTCTTGAGTACCCCACTCCCCAGACTTCCCTGGGTCGCACTTGGAAACGAGTCTCAGCTCAGTGTGCCTTTCCCAGTTACCAAATGTTTAAATAAATAAATATATGTCAAATTGCACTATTGGCACCCTACTCCACTCACCACTGTAGCCTATACCAGGCTCTTGGTTGGCTCCCACTGTCTGGCCATCATGATTATGCACTAGGCTGCATCATTGACAACACCCTAAGAGGTGGCAATGCATCACCAGACATGTCCCTTCTAAAAATCAGAACAGCTCGCAGGTGCCTACGTGTGTCCTTGGTCCCTCCTTTGGAGATACCTAAAATGTTCAATGCTGTGGGTGTCAGAGCGCTATCAGTTACAGCTCCCTTCCTATGGAACAGCCTTCCTGTGTTATTCCGATCTGCTGACATCCACTGAACCTTCAAACTCTTGACTCAAAACCTGGTTACTGAGAGAGGCCAAATGCCTGTACCAGTCAGGGTAACCTTTCTGTGACCTGATATTCCCTTGTTCCCAATAACCTTGCCCTCTCTTCCTTTTTATTTTTTCTCCTTTATAACTGTACTACCACTAAAGCACTTGGTTCCCTGCTCCTTGAACAATACTCCAGACTTTCCTACTGTTTTTGTAATCAACATGCCATGTTCATTCATATTTGCTATTTGCACTGTTCACCCCCATTGTCCCGTATTCTTCCAACCCTGTTCCACCAGTATAAATTTATAATGTACTCTTGTTCTCTCAATACTGTTGAAATTACAATGTATCTGTCGATTTTACCCTGACACATTTTGTAAACTATAGTGTATTCAACTATTTTCTGCCTGTACATTGATTGCACCTGTATGTATATTTCGCTGTATATGTTGTATATTGTATATTTCATTGTGCCACTTTGTGGGCTTGGGCCATGCCTGAAAACAGTCCCTTGGATCAGTGCACTTACCCATTAATCAAAGACTTAAATAAATAAATAAATAAAAGGGGCAGAAACAGTACAGCTAGAGGTCACCCTCTGGTGCGTCAGCCAAGAGATCTTCTAGATCTGAGAGCAGAAGGCCTTCACCGGCACCAGTGGTTTCTCCAAAGGTTTCTGTTCGCGGTTGTTCCAGGTCTCGGGCCTGGAGTCCCACTCTGTCCTCTTCTGGAGATTCTGGTGGGCAGTTTTACCATTGCGTAGCTCATATGGAGCAGTGGGTACAACGTCTGGCTCATCTGCCCCTTCTTGTGGCACTTCTAGGGGTGGTACCCTCCTCAAGAGGATTCCTGTGCCTCTGGTACCCTGAAAAGGTGGTAGTTACCTCAGGACATTTTGGGGCACCACGTATCTTTGTGAAGATTATGCACAAGTTTGACTGCCTGCTCTTATCCATTAGAGGAAAAGATGTTACTACCATGAGTAACTTTTCCTTCTGCTTCTGCTGCCTCTCTGTGTTTATTCACAAGACCTTAGTATTCAAGTGTTCAAGGATTGTTTCTTAGCCTTTTCAATAATATAGTAGTGTTCTAGCCCATCTTTAAAGATAAAAAATAGACACAGTTCATGAGTGTTTATGAAGTGACTCTGTAAGTATGTTTATTTTTCTCCTTTTCTATCAGGTTATGGCTGTAGCTGGACTTGATTCGAACAGAGTTCAGAGGAATTCACCAAGCCGCTCAACACGCTCATGGGCAACTCCTCCAGCTACCCCACCCATGAAGGATCGAACTCCGTATTATACACCTCTAATTCGAGTAGACAGAGCAGAGTCTAGAGACTATATAAATGGTAGCCTCCCTTCCATGCATAGGAGCTCCTGGTACACAGATGACTCTGATTTTTCCTATAGAACATATACACCAACAAACCTAATGGTACCTAATGAATTAAGGCATAAACTCATGGAAAAACGAGGAAGTGCAGACAGCTTGGTAGAAGCAGTAAGTACTACTATTAAACAATATTTTACCCTTGAATTTTAAATACTAAAGAGCAAACGATTACACTAGGAAAACTTTAAGAAACAATATTCTGACAAAATATAGCTTATATTTCAAATGTTTTTCATATTATTTATCCTCTTGTTCATTATTTTAAAAACATATTTACATGAAAACTTGTTCTTTGTGTGTCAGCGTTTGGTCTTTAAAGTGATAATGCCCTTTCTGTGACATCACACTCTGCTACGAAGGAAACGATTGTGATGTCACAAGCAGGAGATTGCGACAGTAGGTGGGGAAAACAAAGCCGTAACAGATTGTGTTTAAGGGTGCATAATCTCTACAGTATTTACATGCTATCATTCTCAAAGGGACACTATTGAAAATCTATGTAATTTAAATAGAGTTGTCTAAACATTGTTTTCTAAAGTTTTTTAGAAAATGGGCTTTTTATTTACTGGGTTCTGATTGGCTAGTACCCCAGCCAGGGGGGTACATTAACTTTCAATAGACGCCCAGTAAATAAAAAGTGCCAGTCACCTGACCACATCACCACCTAAGCTATCCTTGTGCCCACCCTGCCTACTGCTCATTGGGCAAAACCACCGTATTTAATTTGAAATCGGCGCCATTGTTTAAATGTTGTTTAGCGAGTGAAACTGGCATCCCCATCGGTCCCTAATTCAGTGCCACTGCCAGCACATCCCAAAATCAGAGAAGTGCCCCACTCCCAACAGGATTATCAAAATACAGTACTCTGATTGTGTACTGTAATGAAGAAAGAAAAACACATTCTTTTTAAATCACTAGCACTAGCACATCGCGTGCTCAGCGCTACTCGCAGCCAGTCTTACAGAGATTAGAAAACGGGCAAAGACAATTTGTTTTTTGACACCCCCCATGAACTGCTAACCCACAAAATACCTTACTCACCACCCAACTGCCCCATCAGACTTCTCCTGCGCTGTTCTGTACACTGCTGCATTCTTGCCTGCTCTTTCTACAGAGAGCAACTTTAAACATAAGAATAACAATGACGCCGGAGACAGGGACCTTGCGTCACTACACAACTAGAAATCCGTTAACTTTCGTATGGTCCTGCACTTCCCACTCGCTTTCATTGCTATTTTCAAAATAAATAAATGAACTGCATTGATGGGGTAAAAGAAAGACAGAAGGGGACAGACAAATGTCGGTGATGGGGGGGGGGGGATACAGAGACACTGCGCGTCACTACACAGCTTCAAAAATGTTCACTTTTCTGCGGTCCTGCATTACGGTCTCGCTTCCATTGGCACTAATTAATGGGGTTACAGAAAAAAATGAAAAAGACAGAAGGGGACAGACTGTTTGGGGAAGGGGGGGGTGAAGTGAGACTGCACAGTCCACACATTACTCTGCCCTCTACTACCAATGCCAAAAGTAGAGGGACTACTTTGCCAATGAAGGAGAAAAAACTTGAATTGTAGTCAAGTTTAGTGAATTACTTTATTTTTTTTTCAATCCTGTAAAAATGACACAGCCCATTTTCTAAGCGCAATAATACCCTCCAGGGTGGGCGGTATGGGCAATACCGGACCTTCCAGGGGCTATAAGGCCCTCCGCCTGCGGCGTCAGGCCTCATTACACCCCTGGGTGGTCCGATATTGCCCAATACCGCCCACCCTGTCGGGTATTAATGCTTGCATCAGAGGCATCAGCTGCTCTTCATGTTTTCTTAACATTACTCTCGTTTCATTGGCACTTCTTAGAAATGATCTGAAACATGCTATTTTAAAGCATTTCTTTTTATCCCAGTTGGAGTGTATGGGAGGATTGCAGCATCTGAAAACCTCTTAGATTGCTAGGAGTGCTCCAGGTGCTGTAGCCACTATATAGCTACTCCTACTAGTGTACCTACTCTTGCTTTTAGGGTTCTAGAATTGTAGCGCTCTGACATTTACAATGTGTTATTCTAACTGCTATTACCTTGAGTCTAGTTTTCAACAGAGCTTAGACTGTTCAGCAATAGCCTTTGCTCTTCTCACTACTTGCTAAATGAGGCAAATGTGAAAGCGGGTTTTAGTACACAGCCAGCCTACACCCACACTCTCACCCTTAGGTCTTACATTTCAGTGTTAGGAAAACAAATAAAAAACTGAAATACAGAGGAACAAAACCCCACTAAAGGAAAAAGTTGATGAAAACTTGAGAGCGATGTGGGGTGGAGATTTCTGTAGAAATGATATTGGCTGTTGCAGACTGGCAGGAAACTTTACCCATATTTTGTTTTGATTTTTGACCATGTGACATTTATTTTGGGATGGGGGGAGAGACTGGAGCATGTAAAATGTTTTGCCCAAATCTTCAGCTGCTGTATCAATAACTCAGTTTTTCTTTTTAAAGTTGCTGGTTTGAAGCTAAAATGTATTTTTTCAGATTTGGCAGAAACTACATTTGCCAGCATGTTTATCTATGACACATCTGCTAGTTTGCCAATTTGAGTTTCTGTTGCCCGGTTATGCTGTTCATGTGAGTATCTGTTCTTTAAAAAGGAAATTTATAACAAGGTAGTGATATGACAGAAGTCTCTTGGCTAATCAAGAGTGTCATCTCTTGACATCTTAGGATTCCATATCTGTTCAACTTTGCTACACAGTTCTCAAACACGGAGATGTCATGAGATGCCATTCTTGATTAGCCAAGAGCTATCTCGGTCATACCTTTCACCTGTAGCTGACTTTTTCCTCTGTACTGAAACCTGACATTACCACTGCCGTAGTAGATACTCTGTTTATTGGATTTGACATGTGAGGCTATCAGGTGGAATCTGAACAAGAAAAATATCTAGGTAAAACCAGTGCAGGTTCATGTACAGGGCTTGGCCAAGATCATACTCGGACTCAGACTAATGGGAACTGCATTTTTGCTGCCACATTCAAGGCAGCATATGGTAGTACATTAATTGGCATCAGCAGATCGCTACTGCAATAAACTCCATCTGAGAGCTCGACTTATAAGTTGTTCCATTGTGCATTACTTGAAAACAGAGGCTTTGCCTCTTACAGGCCATGTACATCAGAGACGTATTCTGGAGCAGAAGTCATGCCATGATTGTGCCAACACAACCATTTTCACAGCATCAAGCTGGGTATTATCACTTCAGTTCCTGAAAACAGCCATATACATTTGCATTGTGTGGGCATGTGTGATTTTGTATTTTCTTGAAACTTGGCTTCCCAGCCAAATGCCCTTTGGGGTAAATCTTGCCTTAGTGTTTGCGCACAGAGGTTCTTTGTCTTTTAAATGTTTTTTTATTTTAATGGGTTCACCACAGTATAACCCAGACAGACCGTCTTAGTTTAGCTGGTTCATTCCACTGGGGGTGTCAAACAGATGAGGCATACTGATGAGTCCTGGTAGGACGAAACATGTGTCTATGTCATCTGTTAGCACCCTTTGCAAATTGTGTGACAGGCCTTTCGGCACCATGCAATTCTGCTTAAAGTTGAACCAGCATAACATTCTGTGGTGATTTGCATATGCAGCTCATGATGCTTTGCATTGTGTGGGCATGTGTGATTTTGTATTTTCTTGAAACTTGGCTTCCCAGTCAAATGCCCTTTGGGGTAACCCTTGCCTCAGTGTTTGCGCACAGAGGTTCTTTGTCTTTTGAATAGTTTTTTATTTTAATGGGTTCACCACAATATAACCCAGACAGACCGTCTTAGGGTAGCTAGTTCATTCCACTGAGGCGTCAAACAGATGAGGCATACTGATGAGTCCTGGTAGGACCATTTGCAAATTGTGTGAGAGGCCTTTCAGCACCATGCAATTCTGCTTAAAGTTGAACCAGCATAACATTCTGTGGTGATTTGCATATGCAGCCCATGATGCTTTGCATTGTGTGGGCATGTGTGATTTTGTATTCTCCATATACATATGTGTGTGTGTGTGTGTGTGTGCATGAATATAATATAATATAATATAATGTAATATAATATAATATTATATATGCTTTGAAGTGGGTACCTCTGTCAAACTTATCGGCACACGTGCTATTTGACATCAAGTAACTGCACCAATGGTAGACCCATGAGTGAGGTCTTTGAGGGTAAATACCATGAGTAGAGATAAAAATTGTGTCTCACAAAAGTCCTCACTGCATACTCCAATAGGTCCTCACATGAGGAGTGTTTTTTTTTTTTTAGCTGTTGTCATTGTTATTTTACAAAATTAAAACATTGCTGAGTTTTTTCTTCTGTTCTCGGTGGCCTGTGCATTGCTGCAAGGAGGTTGGGCAGGCCTTTGCTAGGGATTCTACATCTCTAAGTCTGGTGCAGAAGACATATTTGGCTGCCAGCATGTATAAGAGGGGCTCTTCCAGACTGTTGGATGCAGTATGGTGGGCAACATGTTGCTGGCAGGATCGGGAGGTGTAAGCAATGGTGCCAACTTTGTTATATGTGTGGTGGCGATCTTGGGGTTCTCAGCTGGCAGTAGATTCAAACAAAAATGTTGTTTCTGTAGCTGCTCTATGGCAGACTTGTGGGATGGCTTTTCGGGCAACACACTGGAGATGGGTGCCAAATGAGACAAGCATTTTAAACATAAGGAACATTTTTCCCCCGACTTTAAAATCATTATATTTCTGGGAAAAGAGCCAGTTGTGTATGGTTGAAGAAGCTGTAGGAAAGACTACTAAAGGGAGTAGGGTTGTATGAGAAATGGGGAAGAAGTCTGAAGTAAACGTGAAAGCAACTACAGCATAACTAGTCCTTGTAGTTGAGTGCTGAAGATGTGTAGAGTATGTGTATAAATTGATGATGACATGTTTACTATATGTAAAAAATGTAGGGCAGGACATCTATATATCCTGCTACTTTTGTGGCTCCTGCCCTTCTTCTTCCTCTGTGAACACTGAGCAGAAGTATTTGTTCAGGAAGTCTGTCTTTTCCTGGTCACATTCTGCACAATCACCCCTTCCCTTTTTAACCTTACAATCCCTCCCCCTGGTCTTCCTCTTTTTGTTAACATACCTAAAAAAGTTGTGTCCCCTTTTGTTACTGCCTGGTCTATTCTCTCTTCAGTTTGTACCTTTACTGATTTCCCTGCTTCCCCGTGTTTCCCCTGATACACCTCCCTATCCACCTCCCTGTGTGTCTCCTTACACCTTCTGAATGCTAACCTTTTTTTCCTTTACCTTTTCAGCCCCCTCTTTCGAGAACCATGGTGGTCTCTTTTCCTCTTGCTTTTACTCCCTTGCTTGATGCAGAGGTATGTTGCCTTAACTATGACCCCTTTTAGCTTTGCCCACTGTTCCTCCACCCCCTGGTCATCCATCCCTGGCAAGTCATCACTGAGGCATTCACCCATCTTTATAAAATCTTCCCTCCTGAAGTCCAGGACCCTCACCCTTGTGTGGTTTGCTTCTGCAGCCATCCTTATATTGAACCACACTGTACGGTGATCACTGATCCCCAGGTACCCTCCACCTTGATGCCTGCAACACTGTCCCTGTTAGTGAGTACCAGGTTCAGTACTGCCCCATCACGGGTGGGTTCACTGACTAGTTGCCTTAGGAATGCCCCCTGCAGCAAGTCCAGGATGCCTCTGCTTCTTGCTGAAGCCACAGCTGGGAGGCTCCAATCTACATCCAGCAGATTGAAGTCCCCCACCAGCAGCACCTCTCCCTTTTCTGCCACTTTGCCAATGGTTTCCACCAGTATTTTATCTAACTCCTCTCCCTGTGTCGGAGAACTGTAAATCACACCAGTATGAACAGTAGCTCTATTTCTTGTCTCCAGGGTAACCCACAGTACCTGTGCCCCTCCCCCGTATTCTCTGTATCTCCATTGATTTTATGCTTTCCCTCACATAAAGTACCACAACCCTCCTTTCCTTCCCTTCCTGTCCCAATCATGGTTTTCAGTGCACCATGACTCAGTAATGGCCACAATATCCAGGTCGGCCTCTGCCATGACGGCTTCTAGGTCTGGAGTCTTATTTTCTAGACTTCTAGCATTCACACATATGGCCTTTCAGATTTTGTTGGCACTCTACTTGTTACCCCTTTTTCTTTTTGCCTCCTCTTTCCCCCTTCACTTTTACTGGTCCTGTTTCCATCCTCCTTCATTTGTACCACCTTGCTTCCTTTCCCTGGGGTCCCTCTTCCCTTGGGTTCTTCATTCATTCATTCATTTTTTTTATTTAATAGCGCACTTTTTCAATTTTAACTCCAGGCACTTTACAAACTAACAAAATTATCTAAAACAGTTAAAATACATAACATTCAACAACATACGATTCTGGCTAAGTGGAAGAGCCTGTCTTAATAAAAAATGTCTTCTTCCTGCTCTCAACTTCAGCCTATGGGGGGCAGTTTCTCCCTCCCCAGTTTCTTCTGCCACCCCCTCAGCTAGTTTAAATGTTCATCAAAGTAACATATTAACTGTTCACTGAGGATTGCGGTCCATCTCCCAGACAGAAGCAGGCCATCCTCCTTGTATAGGCTCTTATCCATCCAGGTGAATTCCTCCTCTTTGCATCATTCTTTCAACAATGATTTAAAGTTTCCGGTGTGATGATCACTCTCCTTCCCCTGTTGTAGACAGCCAGCACCTCAGAGAAAGCGACTAAGCATGCTACCTAAGACCACTGCCCTGCTCTCCACTCCCTAAACTCCCCCTGCATTATCCCAGCCCTGTCCATAGCAAAGTCATTGGTCCCCAGGTGGACAATGACATCCAACTCCCCTTTTCTATCCTGCTGCCCTATCAATCCTCAGTATCTGCTTCCCATCCTTCTGGGCCATGGCACCTCATAACTACCTGCCCTTCCTCTCCACACCCCTTCCTGTTCCCAAACTTATCCCCCTGATAATCCAGTCCCCCACTAGAAGTTGCTTCCTCCTCCTCTGAGTTCCTCTCCCACCCTCCTTGATGTCTCCACTATGGAGGATCCCCACATCCTCCTTGGCCATTACCATGGGTACCTCTTCTTCTTTCAAGTATCTCAGTACATATTAAAAACCCTAATAAAACCATTAAGGAGATTATAGTGTTACCAAAAGTATGCTGTATTCTTGACAATGTTCCTACTCCATCAAATAGTAGGAGGTTCTGCCTGGTCTCTCTGTTACCATTAAATTATCAATTTTAATGGTGTGGGGAATTTTTATTTCTTTCCAATTGTCACAGTTCACTTGGGAATTGGATTTACTTGAACTTAATAATTTTTCAATTATTAAAGTGTCCAAAAGCATGACATTCCATTTTTGTATATCGGATTGGGCTAAATGTTCCACATTCCAGTTACTTAAAATCAAAAGTTTAATAGACATAGTGACTATGGCAAAAATTTTGCCTTGTTTTTTTTTTTATCTAAATTCAGCAAAGAAATGTGTCTGAAAATTAAGCTTCTAGGGTTTAAGGGAATCGGGTTGCCCAGCATTTTTCCCAATTCTTGTGCAGTTATTTGTTATCAATTTTGATTTTGTGGACATTGCCAAGTATTATGTAGTAATGTTCCTTTTTGTTTCCAACCATGTCAACAAAGAAAATCTTTATAACAATGTTCATGTAATCTGTCAGGTGTATAATATGTTCTTGCTATTACTTTAAATTGGATCAGTTTACATCATTTTGATTGGCCAATCTCGTCGTAGTCACCATTGTGAGGTCCTCTCCTCACTGAAATGGCCCACACTTCTAAATAGGATGTCCTACCCACTCCTCTGCCTTACCTGTAAAAACACCAGGGTGTTCACTCCACCTAGTCTCAATGACCTTATAGCCCAAAAGCCCCAGAGGTGATTCCTGCATTCCTCAGAGTGCGACAGCCTTAACATTCCCAGAACCAACTTGGGTAAAAGGTCCTTTGCCTATTCTACTCCCCACTGCCGGAATGCTTTACCAGCCTCCTTAACTACACCACCTCCCTTAGAGGCTTCAAGAGAGGCCTAAAAAACGACATGCTGGAGAGAGGTCAATGCACTTGTTACTGCTGAACCTAACCCATGCCTTGACCAGCATCTTTATTCTGGTGTTCCCTGCCTGTATCCTGAGAAAACATAGAAACATAGAATTTGATGGCAGATAAGGACCACTTGGCCCACCTAGTCTGCCCATTTTCCTACCTGACAGATAAGCTGCAGATCCTAGTTAACCAACAGCTTACTTCCTCCTACCCCCCACTAGGACTGCCTTATGCCTGTCCCACGCATTCTTGAAGTCCCCCACTGTTCTTGACTCCACGACCTCCTCAGGGAGGCTGTTCCATGCATCCACAACCCTCTCAGTGAAAAAATACTTCCTCACATTACCTCTGAGCTGTCCACCCTCTATCTTCAAATTGTGCCCCCTTGTTCTTGCACATCTCTTTTTCTGGAAGATGCTACCCTCTTGGACTTTGTTAATTCCATTGAGGTACTTGAAAGTTTCTATCATGTCCCCTCTCTCCCTTCTTTCCTCAAGGGTATACATATTAAATTCCTCAAGGGCATACATATTAAAATGAAATTAAAAATAAATGTTTTCTTACCTTAAATGCATGTCTCCATCTATTGCAACTGTAACCCATGATTTACTGTATGATCCTATTGTATGTAACTAATATAATCCATTGTATTACTGTCCTCTATGCTCTGTAAAACATCTGTGACTTTTAATACTGTTAATTCCTGTGATCTGTGATTTTTTGTACATTGTTAATTTCTGCTTGTAACTAATTCCGGGTCACCCCAGAAAAAGGTACCTTTGGTCTCAGCGGGCCTACCCAGTTACCAAAATTCAATAAATAAATAAATACATTTCCAGTATGTGTTCCAATTATTTCCATAGTATAATTGTTTAATTTTGCTTGCCATTTATATATTTTCTGTTTTATTTCTTGTAATGCTGTATCATTTGTGATTTTTATGATTACAGTAATTTGTAAAATTTACTTAACCTTTTAGTTTTTAAAATGTTTTATTTTATCTTCTTGTTTTATCCTATCCCACATTCTCTTTTTTCATGAAGCCACTTTTTGCTATAAAGTACTTGTGTAGTATTTTTAAAATATTATATTCCCACCAGTTAATCTTTGTTATATTATTAATCTCATCTAATTACAACAAACCAGCTGTGCTTAATAAATTTAAACCACTTGTAAATATTTGCTTTTTAAGTTTCTCAGTCCATAGCATTATTTTTATGTGTTTTTTCCATTTGCCAAGATTCTATACCTGTTTCCATTTTTGTCCAATGAATCTTGTTGAAAGCCTCTTTCAAAAACAATGTGGCAGCTTTTATATTTGTTTCTATAAGTTCAACTGTATCACTTCTCTTATACATTTTTGGCATGAAGATCAGATTGGTATTTAAAAAATATATTTTGTGCTATAGGAAATCTTGTATTGGGGTTAGCTCTAAATTATCTATTGAGCATGATTAGTTTAAATTAATTTTTTGAACCAAATGGTATCACTATGGATCTGGGCACCCTAAACCTCCTCATCCCTGTACAAGTAAAGTGTTGCCCAATAAATTCTTGAGGCTTCTCCATGCCATATACATTTTTAAAATAAAATTATATATTTTTTTAAAGAAATCATATGAAAATGAACCTTGTAGAGTTGGATAAACATATAGAAGATGTGGCAATGCCATAATTTGAATGGATTCAATCCTGCCCCGTAGTTATAAAGATAAGTTCTACTATTTTTTTTTCTAAAATGATGTTTATTTTATTCTTTATTTATTTTGTTGACTAGGTAAATAAGCACTGGGCCACATGGCCCTTGTACAGGTTTGGCTCAGGTACATATAACAAGACATGACATATTAATATTAGAGACAATAACAATAATTGGACAATCCACAGGAAGCTAACACATTATATACATATACATTGCATAAACATTCTCTTAAAATATTCACTCTAAACATAATAATGTAATAACAAAATGTATACTATAGACACATAATTCAGTACACCATTAGTCTTTTATATACAGTTGCACTGCACTTCAGATATTAATAAATGTTTCAAGGCTGATTTGAATTGGTGAATCTTTGTATGTTACATATATGCAATGGCAGACTGTTACAGATTTTAACTGTTGTTTGTTTGAAAGCCCTTTGTTTGTTTTGTTGTTGTTGTTGTTTCTAGTTTTACACAGTGATACAGCAGGAGTTACTGTATCATCTGATGTCACTGTTTTCAAATTCTGTTTTCGTTCAAATAATGTGGCAAGATGATTATTTGCTGTGGTGTTCATGATTTTATGGACAAAGCAAGATTTATATAATTTGACCTTTTGGACAATTTAGTTTTTCATACAGTATGCAATGATGTACTCTTTGTTTAGCTCTTAGGGCAAATCTACATATCATATTGTACATATACTGCAAGTATGTTGTTTTACAATTTTTTCCTGATGCCCCTCCCACAAATAATGCTCCTATATTCAGCACTGGGATGGAGACAACTCTGTGCCAGCAGCCTCCTGGTGTCATCTGTTAAGTAATCTTTTATAGCATACAATGTTCCAACTTTTTAATGTTTAACAGTATTTTCTGTATGTCTATTTTAGTTTAAATGTAGATCTAAACAAATACCCAAATACTTGAAACCAATAACTGTCTCCAAGTAGTCTCCTTCACCTGCCGAAATCTAAAACTGTTTTTTCATACATCTCAGTTTTGGGTTGTGCAAAACAAACATTGCCTTGGTTTTCTTTTTGTTTACCATAATCCTATTCTCTTTGAACCAATTAGCCATTGTACCATATTCTAGTTCCAATACTGAATTTATAATCTTTGTGTCTTTGTTCGTCACATAAATCACAGAATCATCTGTGTAAAGTACCAACACTGTCTCTTTACAAACTAAGGATAACTCATTTATGAATAGGGAAAACAGCAATAGTACACTTGGCATGACATTCCAGGAACCATTCAACTGTGACCTCATCCTTGCATAAGGAAAAAAGTGAAGCGTCCTAAGATCTGGTATAACACTTTTATTCCTATATGTATTGTTTTGAATGTACCCTTTCCTCCTCTGCACTAACTCTCATGACTTAGTGACCTTTGATGCTTTTTTCCAAGATGTTTCCTGCATTATAATCTTCTACATTCCTTGGGGTCACTGCCTGTTTCCTCATATACAGTATATACTGTCGTTTCTCTTCGTATTTACTCATTTTGCTTTTTTGAGGACTTGTCTAATTCTGTGAATTGAGAATGTTGTTTAAATTTGACAGGCTCTCTTTTTAGTTAACTTATGGCTGCTGTTGTGAAAGAATGTTTGTCAGTGTCATCCTTATGAACATTTTTTACAAATCTGTGAGAACATCTATGAGTTGCAGCTTCCAAGTCTTGCCACTCTGGACATTAGGGTGGAGAACTATTGATCCCACATTTTGAGGTATGAATTAGAAGTGTGCAGAGCCCTTGTAGTGGAAACCAAGCTGTCCTGAACCCACCCGGCTCAGTTTCCATGAGATCCAAGCTGAACCTTGCTGACTTGGCTTGGATCTCTCAGTTTTTTCTGCCCTTGAGCTCCTGCCTGTCATATGACAGGCGAGGAGCTCATCAGTTGGTGGTTTCTGTGGATATACCAGTTTGTGCATGTGCAAACCAGAGTATTACTGGAAGAGCGCTCCTCCTCGGTGCCATTTCATTGTAGGCACCAAGGAGAGATGAACTCTTCACTAGTGGAGCCAGCATTTGGGAACAGGCAGGAAGGGACTGGGTTGGGTGACTCATGACCTGGTCTGCAGGGAAGGGGAGCAACAGCATGGAGGAGGGGGATTGGGAGAAAACCAAAGAAAAAAACACAAAATGCAAGAAAAACTCAATCAGGTGGGATGAGGACTTTGGAAGGATGTGAGAGGGAGGGAGTCAACTGTAGAGTGGGGAGCAAGGCTTTGAGGCATCTTACCTAGACTCCCACTACACCACCAATGAAAAGGAAGTTGGAACAGAAAAAAAAGAACAGAAAAATAAAAAAGTAAGAGGGTCAGGACTTGGACTAGGGACTTACTGTGTGTGTGTAAGAATCCAAGGACTTCATATCCACTCACACCACCAATGAAACAGAAGGAAAAAATGTCAAGTAAAAATAAACTCAGAGGGTCAGGACTTGGGCCAGGAACTGACTGTGTGTAGGGGGGGAGCCAAAAGGGCCCCAAAGGAACTTTCCACACCACCAATGAGTTGAAAAAACCCAAGAACAAGTTAACTAACAAAAAAAAAACCAGAGGGTTGGGACTTGGGCCAGGGAAGGGCCTGACTGTGTGTGTTGGGGGGAGTGCTTGCTTTACTCATTCCAGGCAGCGGCAGTAGTGCCTCCACTTGCATACTGTGTGACTGAGCAAGACAGTTAACCTCATAGTCACCAGTGTTTCTGAGTCCTGGGTCACCCCTGGCACCTGTGCTTAGAGAGCAGTGCCTCACAAGCAGGAGTTGGGACAGGAGGAGTCTGTAGTCCTGTCAAATAAAGGCTTACATCAGTGCACATGTGAAACGTTTTGAGGAGGGGGTAGCCCAGCAGTTGAGTAGCTTTCTGCACAGTGTCATCAGCCATTTCCCTCACAAGCAGGGGGACTAGCTGGGACAGGAGGAGGACCATATTGTTTTGTGTTGTCCTGTCAAATAAAGGCATCAGTGTCATGTGTGAAATGTTTTGGGGGAGGGGATAGCCTGCCAGTTGAGTAGCCTCTGTCTGCACAGTGTCACCAGCCATTTCCCACACAAACAGGAGTCAGGATAGGAGGACCATATTTTTTTTATTTTGTCCTGTCAAGTAAATGCTTGTGTCACATGTGAAACATTTTGGAGGGAGGGGGCAGTTTGGCAGTTGAGTAGCGTCTGTCTGCACAGTGTCACCAGCCATTTCTTATATGAGCAGGAATTGGGACAGGAGGACCATTTTGTGTGTGTGTGTGTGTGTGTATGTGTGTGTATTCCTGTCAAATAAAGGCTTGTGTCAAGTGTGAAACTTTTTGGGGCTGGGGCAGCCCGGTAGTTGAGTAGCCTCTGTCTGCACAGAGTCAACAGCCATTTCCCACACAAGCAGGAGTCAGGACTAGAGGACCGTATTATTTTTTTTGCATAGTCCTGTCAAATAAAGGCTGTTTATCTTCCTGGACACAAAGTCTCCACCACTCATTCACACTGATGGGATCTACGCCGGAGGTGCTAGGACCTAACGAGAGCAAACTTTTTGTAAGAGGGCTGGTGCCAGAGATGGAGCCACGAGGAGTGGCGCCACGAGCCTCAGCTCGTATGGCAATGACTATCTCGGTGTCGACCCTCCAACTGCCTCAGTTCCTTTTTTCCCGCCTTCGAGTGTGCTTCAGTAATGATGTCGCTCGCCCTCCGGGAGTCAAACTTCAAACTAGCAGCATAGTTTTCAGTTAATTGTTTTGTAGTTTATTTCAAAATAAGTACTGCATACTTTTAAACTTTACTTATTAAGAAAAATAAGTCTTCAGTCCTCCATTGACGGAGTCAACCATGAGCAGATCAGGTGATGGTAGGGAGACTTCGTATAAAAGCCATTCAGTCAGTCGTGCTGGGTCCTGCCCACCACCCTCTCCGGAGGAAAGGTCTGACAATGGACGGTCTGATGCCCAGGAGGATGGGCGGTCCCCCTGGAAGCATAAAAGAAAACTGTCGCACTCTCGGCACCATTCAGCCTCGAGCTTTTCTTCGGCCCACAGGTCAAAAAAGAGAAGGCATCACTCGAGGTCATCTTCTGGTATGTCTGCGCATTGACAGTCGGTCGTTGGGGTCAGATGCCGGTCTCCTCCTCTGGAGTCACCAGTTTCTGTCTCTGGTGACCGACCTCTTTGACATCAGAGCCCTTTCCCACCTATTGAAAGGGCTTCTGATGAGCAGTTTCATCAGTGAGCCGCTCTTACAGAGCAATGGGCTTGGAGGTTGGTCCAGCTTCCTGGCCCGGTCACTCCGAGGCCTTCAGGCCCTTTGGGGGAGCGGGTAGGGTGGTTTGACCTCCCTAGTCGTGCAGCACCCTCTTCAGTGCCGTCGTCTCCGCATCTCAGTTGTTTCCCCCCCCTCACATGGCTGTGGCGCAGGGGGCCACACCGATGCCTTTATCTCCTGGTATTCTTCCTTCTTTTTCTTCAAATTGAAGTCTTCGGGCCCTGGATTGCTTTCAGCAGCGTCAGGGATGCTCTTGGCGTTGATGTGTCTCACGGCGCTGTCCTCAGCGCCGATGCGCCTTTCGGCACCAACCTCGGCACTGCTGGGGTTGTCGGCACCGTCCTCGGCACTGTTGTCTCTGTCAGCGCTGTGTACTGGGTTGTTTCCGAGGGCGCTATCTCCGTTGCCATCGGCGCCACGTTCTTCTTTGACGCTGAGGCTTGGTGTGGTGCTGCCCAGCCTTCAGGAGTTCTTGACTTTGAATCCTTTCTCTTCTTCATTTCCTACTGATTATCACTCCTTTCCTGTCCATACAGTCCCTCCAGGGCTGTCAGGAGATGATATTGAGCCTGACCCAGATCTTTGACTGGGTGATGATGTTGAAGGAGTAGGGATCAATCCTGCTGCAGAGCCTGTGGTTGAAGACCTGTCATTTAAGTCTCTGCTGAAAAATCTAAATTCTACTCTTTCTCTACAGACTACAGATATCGATCCTTGGAAGCTTTTGAGACTCCCATACCTACATGTCCCAGAGATCCCTATGAATTTAACTACCCCGGTACAACCATCCTTTGAGATGCTCTCTCAGATAGTATGGAATAATCCCACTCTCATTCCTTCTGTGGCTAAGTCCATAGACAGGTAGTATGCTGCTCCCAAGCATTGACCCATTTCGGCCTCCCAGGCCTTTGCAGACCCTATTGTAGTCTTGGCGGAGAATGATAAGGCCATTCTTCCTCAAGCATCTACAGCCCGGCCTATAAACAAAGAATCTCATAAGATAGACACCTTAGGTAAGAGAGTCTTTGCTGTTTCCACCCTGAGTATGCGTATTGCCAGCTACCAGGGCTATTTCTCTCAGTATGAGTATGTTCTTTGGCATTCGCTCAAAGAGATGGTGGAAGCTCTGCCCGAGTCAGACACTAGTTCAGAGCTACTTCAAACCATAACCAGGGGTATCGAGTCCAACAACCAGCATGTTAAAGCAGCTATGGATGCTTTCGATACTGCTTCCCGAGCGGTGGTGGCAGGCATTTGTACCCGTCGTCACTCCTGGCTACGCACTTCCGGCTTCACGAATGATGCCCAACAGCAGGTCATGGCAATACCCTTTGACAGTATGTATCTGTTTGGACCTCAAGTAGAGTAAGCTCTGGAGGCCACACTGAAGACTAGGTCAGCCATTAAAATGGCTTGACCTGCTCCCACGTCAGTGTCAATTTCACAACCGTCAGTCCTTTCGGGGCAAGGGCAGGGGAGGTTTTAACAAAAACCAAGCCCCCCAGCCTCAAAAGAAAATGCAACAGAATGCACAAGGGCCCAAAGCACCCAGTGCCACATTCTGATTTTGTGGCCCAGGTCCCACCTCAACTGCCCGAGGGGGACACTTCCTCAGTGGTGGAAGGATATCTGACTCAGTTCTACATCTAGCGGAAATCCATAACATCAGACAAGTGGGTCCTCTGAATAATCCGCGAGGAGTACTCCCTCAAATTTTCATAAACCCCTCCGGATCTTGCTCCCAAATGACAGCCCAGGCTGTCAACAATACAACAATACAATCAGACCTTCTTGCCTCCGAGATACAAGGCCTTCTGAACAACAGGGTAGTAGAAACAGTTCCACTGGATCAACAAAACACAGGTTTCTACTCCCATTACTTCCTGGTCCCGAAAATGACCGGTGGCATGCGCCCCATTCTGGACCTCAGAAAGTTAAACAAGTTTCTTCCCAAGGAAAAGTTCAAGATGATATCGCTAGGGACCCTATTACCCTTGCTTCATCAACAACACGATTGGCTAGCTTCCCTGGACCTGCAGGATGCTTACCAACATATTCCTATACACCCGAAGCACCACAAATACTTAAGGTTTGTGGCACTGGGTCAACATTATCAGTTCAGAATCCTGCCCTTTGGGCTATACTCAGCGCCACAAGTTTTTACAAAGTGTTGTGCAATTCTCGCAGCGCATCTCAGAAAAATCAGAATACAAGTGTTCCCATATCTGGACGACTGGCTTCTATCAAGTCCTTCCAGGCAATTAACTCTCGATGCCGTAGGCACGGCCTCAGACTTTCTCACGTCCATGGGAGTCCTGCTAAATCTCAAGAAATTGCAGTTGCAGTCCTCCCATAAGCTCCTTTTTATAGAAACTCTTCTGGACACCACCTGTGTGAAAGCTTTTCTTCCAGAGGACAGAAGGAGCGATATCCTACAGATGGCCTGATACATCAGAAAGAACAGCTAAGTTCAAGCTATCTCAATGCAGTGGATGCTGGGTCTCATGGCATCCTCGGTGTTCACTGTACTCCTAACACGTCTCCACATGAGAACCTCTCAATGGATGCTCAGTACTCAGTGGTCCCCAACCATTCACCCTCAGTCCTTTCTCATCAAGGTGACAGAACCTCTAAAGAGGTCACTCACCTGGTGGTTGCAAGAGGACAAACCTTATGGAAGAGTATCCCTTTGCTCCTCTGGATCATCAGATTTCCATTACCACTGATGCATCCCTGATGGGGTGGGGAGCTCACTGTCAAGATCTCCACACCCAAATTATAAAGACTCAGGTCGAGTCCCAGCTTCACATAAATGTCCTAGAAATGAGAGCCATCCTCTATGCAGTCCAGGCTTTGAAGGACATTCTCTGTCACAAGAACATTCTCCTTCAAATGGACAACAAAGCAGTGATGTATTACATCAACAAGCAGGGCAGTGCACACTCTTACACTTTATGCAAGGAAGCAATGAGAGTGTGGGAATGGTGCCTAGAGCACAATGCTCTAATTCAGGTGGTCTACCTGCCAGGAATGCAGAATGAACTGGCAGACCATCTCAGCAGAACGGAGACAGATCCTCACGAGTGATCTCTTGACACAACCATAGTTCAGTCACTATTCGTAGCGTGGGTAACTCCAGACCTGGACCTTTTTGCATCGCCACTCAACACAAAACTGCCTCTCTTCTGCTCCAGAAATCCAGGGCCTGGCATTTTCTGTCAGGATGCATTCAGGCTGCAGTGGACAAAATGCTTTCTATACGCCTTTCCTTCTCTTCCTCTAATTCAGAGGGTACTTCTCAAATTCAAGTCCCAGGGGGACAAAATTATCCTCATTGCTCCCTTCTGGCCTCGACAGATATGGTTTCCATTACTCAACAATATGTCAGAAACCCCTCCATCTAAACCAATCTTTGATCCTACCTACTTACTTTGTGAACTTCCAAAATGAAGGAGAGCGTACCCTTCATTCTTTAGATGTCAAAAGAGTTCTGTGTTTCTGTTTGGATAGAACAAAAGAAATTCACAAAGCTCAACAACTGTTTGTTTCCTTCAGCGAGACCCGGTTAGGTCAACCTGTTGCTATCAGATGCATTTTGGCATGGCTAGTGGCATGCCTCTGCCACTGCTATTCTATGGCTTAGGTTAAGCTAGAAGGCAGAGTGTACACTTACTCTACTAGAGCAGTCACGGCATCCCTGGCGGAAATCTGCAACGTGCCCATTGCAGACATTTGCAGTGCAGCTACCTGGAGCTCAGTGCATACTTTCGTCAAGCACTATGCCCTGGATGTCCATGTCAGGCGACATCTTTCGTTTGGCAGGACTATCCTTAACGGACTTCTGTCCTAAATTTGTGAGCTCTTGGTTTCTTCTGCTGCCCTCTCGGGGGATTATTAGCTTGGTACTCTCCCATCAGTGTGAATGAGTGGTGGAGACTTTATGTCCAGGAAGATATGGAAATTACGTACCTACCATAATTCTTGATCTCCTTGGACAAAGCCTCCACCTCTCATTCACATGCCCACCCACTATCCCCCGAGCTCACCTCTCCATTGTTGGTCTTCGCTCCCTCAATGTTTAGGCTGTGAAGACTTCTTTGTTGACCCTTCTTATATGGGTCATTCGGACTATCTTATGTCTGGTTTTTGTTAGGCTAATCCTTCTAGGTTAGTTACACTGCACCTCCTCAGAAAAAAGGTACTGAGGCGGTTGGAGGGTCGATGCCGAGATAGTCATTGCTGCACGAGCCGAGGCTTGTGGTGCCGCTCCTCAAGGCTCCTTCTCTGGCGCCGACCCTCTTGCAAAAAGTTTGCTCCTGCTGGATCCTAGCGCCTCCAGTGTGGATCCCATCAGTGTGAATGAGTGGTGGAGACTTCGTCCAAGAAGATCAAGAATTACAGTAGGTACGTAACTTCCAGTTCTACAGACTCTAACCTGCTTTCCTTTATATTATACTTTAAAATGAAGGTACAGGCCACACTGTATGTTGAATGAATATTGGCCATGAATCCAGAACCAAAATCAGGAGTGATTTGGCAAAACCAAAACCTCCCTGGTTTTGCACACCACTAATATGAATACTCCCTCTAAGCAGACTCAGAGATCTTACAGAGAGCCTTCTGGAGACTAGAAGCAACAGGATCTGAGTGCACTCGAGGTCCAAAGAAAAGCTACTGCTCAGAAATGTATATACCAAAAGGTTTTGTCAGTATAAAAATCTGAACCCCCCAAGTAGCAAGAAAACAAAGAAAAGGATCAGTCCTTCTAACAATGCACCAGAAGCCTGGCCTCCCTTACAGGCTTATCCCTATCTTTCTAAGGAGGCTCATCTAGCCATCACTAGCAGTGCCCTAATGCCATTACTTTTCTATGGTGCCCCTATTTTACAGTTCATTTGTGACACTGAACTGTATAGGCTAAAAACACTATGTAACATAATAGGATGATTTACAGCTGGCACCTGCTCCAGAGAACACCACTACAGGGTGTTTGCTGCATTTAGTTGTCCCTCTTTTGACTAAAAACTCTGTTATCCTATGTGCTGCCTAACCTTCAAGCTATTGAAACTTTCAACACCCTCTAGCCTTTACAGAATAATCAGGCTTAAGCAGAATACAAGGGTCCTGGGATCCACTGCTTGCCCTTTACTAGAAATTCCCAGGGTACGATCAGTATCTGGTAGGAGATACTTTTATTTCATTGCCCCCTCTCTTTGGAACTCACTCCCTAATGAGATCTTTAGCTTCCTCACTCTTGCGCAATTTAAAAAGAGTCTGAAAGCCTTCTCCAGTGGAGCAGGTGTAATCGATGACCAGTTGCATCCTCAGCTGAATTATCTCTCTGGACCATTCCTGGATGTTCACCAACTTCCAGATGGACCCAGGACATCTCCAATCATGTGTGGTTTATCTTGTGACTTGTTTCTGAATGTATATTTATTTAGGCTTCTGTTTGTAACTAATATGCACTTTAAAAACTAAAAACATTGTTAATTAGGTTTCCTATGAAGCAAATGCACTCTGAATCAGCAGTTAGATCCTTTTGTAATTTCTTATCTATTTATATGTATTATACACACTGGGCTGGATATTCAAACTGCGCTATTCTGTGGCGCAAGCCCTTGCGCTGCACAACATAGTTGCGCTGGGGTGTGGCCGGGGCGATATTCAATGGAGCGCGCCATTGAGCAGCCTTTGAAATATCACCCCGGCCACAGCCACTGTGCATGGCGCAGTGGAACTTGCGCCACCGCAAGTGGTCAGAGTGGAGCATTCAAGATGCGGTGGCGCAAGTTCCATTGCGCCATGTGCAAATTTCCAGTATTCAAAAGGTGACATGCAAATGGGGCCATAATTCATGCAAGGCGCAGGGGGGCTATTTGCATCTATTTATGGCCCTATTTGCATGCCATTAGCATGCAGGTGCGCCGATCCTCAGGACTTGTGCCTGGCACCTGCCAGGCAGCAGCTGTCGGGGACCGACGCCCCTGCAGCCCGATCAAGGGCATAACTGTTGTAATCCCTCCCAACTGGCCAGATCAGGCATGTAGTAACCTCCCAACTGGCCCGATCGCTGGGCATGTAGTAATTCTCCCGACTGGCCCACCGCTGGGCATGTAGTAATCCCCCCTCCCGACTGGCCCAATCAGGCATAAGTGAAGTAACCCCCTCCCGACTAGCCCGACATCAGGCATAAGTGAAGTAACCCCCCGACTGGCCCGATCGCAGGTATGTAGTAAAACCCCCACCCCCCGACTGGCCCGATCATGGGCAAACCCATAGTAATCCCCCACCCCCACTAGCCTGATCGCTGGCAGAAACAGAGTTCAGCCCTACCCAAGAACATATCCTTGGTGGTCCAGTGGACCGCGAAGCCCGATCAGGCATTAGAGTCCACCACCCCCAAGGTCCATGTACCCTGGTGATCTAGTGGCCCCACACCACCCACCCATGGAGCCCCACCACCCGCCCCCGTCATCCAGCGGGCGGCAGCATCCCACCCGCCTGCTGCCCCGCCGCCCGCTGACTGACTGCTCGGTAGGGCTGCACGCCGATTGGTTCAGAGCAAGAGCCAATGGGTGTGCAGCCCATACCGTACAAGGCAGTCCAGATATGTGACCCTGAACTCATAATCTCTGAGGGTGGTGATGATGACTCTTACTATAGCTTGGACTCTTCGGAGCCAAGCCCTTCTCCTGGTCCTCAGGAGGATTTGACTTTCCAGGCCTTATTAAAGGAAAACTACGGACAAAAACTGAATAAATACACGTTTCAGCTCATGTCTTGAGCTTGTGAACAGCATTAATGTGTCTGTGGTTGTGTAAATGGTTTACATTTTTTTTTACTCCTTTTCAGCACTTAGTTTCATTTAGTGCAATTTAGAAGCTCAGCTGCAGCTTTTTATGTGTCTTTTCTTTGTCTGGGGAGTATTTGCACTTAATTTACTACCTTATGTGAACTTACAAACTTCTGTGCTGCTAGCTTCCCCTCCCCCACAATGCCTGCTGTGTTAATCCCTTTGTTTCATGACAATGATGTGCCACCCTGCAGTCCAGTGGCTGAAGTTTCACTAAATTTACAGAACCTTTAGATTCCAGTATTTATAGGTACATGGAGCACTTTAGGCGATACTGTAGCACTTGGAGACCCCAAATGCGCTGCTACTGAAGGCCCTGCTATGGAGTGTACACTTTCGATTTTACTAGTAGGTCTCACTACAAAGTGTGCACTTGTGATTGTAGTACTATTTAAAACAGCTACAAATTATACTAAATAACGTGACCACTTCCTTTTTTTTTTTTTTTCTTTTTGGCCCCGGCTTCCCCCTAACCCCACAAGCGGGGTTCGCCCTGCTCCAGCCACCGACCCCACATGCTCGGGACTGACCCCTCCTGAATGGGGCCGCCGTAGTGGAATTTAGGTGGCCAGAGGGTCAGCAGACCTGGAGCCGGCTCATTAGTGGGGAGCCGAGGAATATTTCTGTTGTTTTTCTCTGAGGGCGGGGACATGCAGTGATGGCCAGTGTCCACCCCGCCCCACTTCCAGCAGGTGCCAGAGCACTTGTGGTACCTCCAGCCTCCGCTGGAGGTCCAAGTTGCGCCGAGCACTCGACCCCCTCCTCCCCGGAGCAGGAGAGCAGTCCTACGGACGCTTAATCCTGCTCCCCCGGCCGGCCCTCCGACACCCGGATACGTTCCTGAACCTGAGTCGTCGGCGCTGCAGACAGCCACCATGCCTCTGCGCCAGCGGGCCGGCTCTGACCACATCCTTTCTTGAAAAGGAATCATTTATTGCACAGGAATACTCAGGACTCAGATTGACATTTTTATTCATTTATTTGAGTTGGTGGGCTTTGCCCCCCCACACCCCTTGTGCTAAAATGAAACGGGGGCTTGGGTGGCAGAACCCCCCCAACTCAAATAAATGGAGTAGGGCTCAGACTGACTAAACAGTACATTGACATCAGCACTTCTGTGCTCCTGCCAATGAATCTGAATGTAACCTATCGATTCAGTTTACCAATGTTATCTTTCAGTGTTTCAATTTGTGGAGCTTCTGTTAAAGGCACATTTCCCCATTCTCTCTTTAGTGTAGTGTTTTTACTTGGATAGCTAAAGTGACAATTGATCTGGACCCTATTTGCATTACATTATTGACACCAAGCTGGGATTTTTGTCAATCTGAGCCTTATTGTTTTCCATTTACTTCACTTGGGGGGCTCTGCTCCCAGCACTAGGGTTGAAAGAACTTGGTGAAGTTTTGACCCTTATTAAATAAGAACCGGAACACAGTGAAGTCCTGATTTGTTCTAATTAGTTCTGATTTATCGATGAATATTTGAAAAAAATGCATACAAGTGGCCAAAGTCAGTCACATTTGACACAGAGGCCCAAAGGAAATAATTTAGTGGATTATTTGTATAAAAATTTATGTATAACTGCTAAATAAAAAAGCAATCACTCACTACTAGCCCTTTCATGGCTGGCCTATAATGGTGGCATATCCTGTTCGGGTCCGTGACATGAGTGTGCTGGGAAAGACAGACAGATGCAAATACCTATATCATTAGTATTCTAACTTGTAAAAAAAACTATGATCCCTCTTAACTAACATGATGGCCTTCTGATGACACCCACCCACACCCACTGGCCAGGGACAAATTAACTGTTGTGACTTGTGACAGTACACAGCACACCGACAGCACAGCAGACCGCCACCACTTCCTTCCAAGATTACCGGACTGACTCCTACAATGCAGTTAGTTACTGTTAAGTGACCAAATTCAGCAACTGTTAAGTGTACCTCAGAATTTGTATTAGAGATGCAGACACACCTGGTGCATAGCTGCACACAGCACAATCCCACACTGGGGGTTGGTTGATGCTTATACGTAATGTAAGTTTGCAACGTGATACACTATGAAACTAATGATAATAAGGAATAATGGGGAATGAGTGATGATGATGACACTTGTGTGTACTGCTTGTGCTTTACTTGTGTTGTACTGTGAACACTCAGCCTGCTATAAGTCACAGTCAGATTATCCCCTGAACCACCCACAGCCAGCAGCACAGGGCAGGCACATTAACTTGTATGTTGTTTGAGCAGTATTTTTTTTTTTAGTACATGAAATCGTGATTCTTGAATAAACATAGTTGATGATGGTCATTATTGATGACTGGATGGCACAAGTCAAAGATATATTTTGCCAGCCTGCTGCCCTTGCTCTGTGCACACTACCACACTGAAGCCTGGAAAAAAAATGTATTTGGGATTTCTGGGACTGTTACATTTATTGTGGGCCACCCTGCAGTCTCTTTCCCTCCCTCTCCTCTCTGAGTCTGGACCAGACGTCACAAAGATTTATTTTGCCACCGTGCTGCCCTCGCCCTATTATACACACAGCCACACTGAAGCCAGGAAAAAAACTGGGAATTTTATATAACTTTAAAACTTCTCTGGTACCAGCAGTAGTCTCTCCCTCTCTCCTCTGGATCTGGAATGGCACAAGTCAAAGATTCTGCCAGCCTGCCCTTTTTGTACACACAGCTACTGTCTGAGGCCAAGAAAAAAACTTTAATTTGGGATTTTCTGTAACTGTACTCTCTGCCTCCCCCCAGTACTCTGAATCTGGAATGGCACAAGTCAGATTTTCCAGCCTACCCTTTTTGTACACACAGCTACTGTCTGAAACCAAGAAAAACTTTCATTGCCCCCCCTGCATTTGGATTTGGAATGGCACAACTCAGATTTTGCCAGCCTGTCCTTTTGTACACACAGCTGCTGTCTGATGCCAAGAACATTTTTGTTTGGGATTTTCTATAACTGTAATGTCTGCCCCCAGTATTGTGGATCTAGAATGGCACAAGTCAGATTTTGCCAGCCTGCCATTTTGTATACACAGCTGCTATCTGAGGCCAAGAAAAAAAGTTTCATTTGGGATTTTCTGTAACTGTAAACTCTGCCCCCCCCAATACTCTAGATTCTGGAATGGCACAGGTCAGATTTTGCCAGCGTGCCCTTTTTGTACACACAGCTACTGTCCGAGGCCAAGAAAAAAAAACTTTCATTTGGGATTTTCTGTTACTGTAATGGACCCCCAGTGCTCGAGTCTCTCCCTCTCTCTCCACATTAGTCTCACTCTATGTCCTCTGGAATGGCGCAAGTCAGATTTTGACAGTCTGCCCTTGCTCACACACAGTCACCAGCCCAGCACTGCCAGCATCCCCTCACCCTGCACCACTATTCTCCAGTCCCGAGACTCCCTTCCCAATCTGACTCCCTGCGCTCCCTCCCGAGTCATGATCCCAACCACCTTCACCCACTCCTAAGATCGGTTCTCTCCCCCTCCCTAACATCCTCTTTGTCCCACTCACTTCTCTTCTCTCTGGCTGGAGAAACTCTTGTTTTTTTTTGTTTGTTTTTTTTGGCTCTGCTGCTCAGCGCAGCTCCTCTGATCCTCTCTCTCTTCCCAGTCCTCCTCGTTCTGGGCCACATGGCACACTCAGCACGGTTATCATCATCATCATCAAATCTTTATTTATTCAGGCGAACATCATTGAGCAAGGCTCATTTACAAGATGGACCTGATAAGGTCAAGGTTATATACTGTGAGTGCATCATGTGAACTTCTGTTGCCTGATTGTAAGCCACCACCTGCCTGTACGTGCCAAAGGCATCCCCATAGCAACAGAAAACAAAAAATCGGGGAAACAGCATCTCCATAGACCTGGAAGCAGAATTCTACCGCGAAGTCTGTATTTATCCGGGTCCATAGATTGCGGGTTCAATACGAGGGTCTGGATCTCCTGTGGAGCAGTCCACCCAGCCCTACCCCACACCCCCTGTTTTTTTACCACGGGGGGGGTGGGGTGGCAAAGCCTCTCAACTCAAATAAATGGATAAAAAATGTCAATGAGTCCTATTTTAACACTTTGAGTTAAATATCCCACACTGAAGTAAACACAAATAGGGTTCAAAATGACAAAAATCTCATATTGGTATCAAGAATGTAATGCAAAGTTGGGGTCCGAAGCAATAGTCACTTTTGCTACTTTACATTCAGATGGATCAGCAGGAGCGCTGACATCACTGTACCATATGTTTCCTAAATAAAAAAGTAGCGTACTGTGGGTCTGCAGTTCTACTACATGGAGTGCTACAGTAACGCTGCACTTTATAGGTAAGTTGCTCTCACAGACTACTTTTGTCATGTGGGGAAACAGAGAAATTGGGAATCCCAGGTAATATAATCTACAGGAAAATTGATCTGAACTTACAGGAAAATGTCAGATTGGTCTGGGATCCCTCAATTAGCACAAATACTCTCCAGACAAAGAAAATGCCCATAAACAGCTGTAGTTGAGCTTCCAAATTGCACTAAATGAAAGTTAATGCTGAAAATGAGTAAAATAAGCTTACCTTAAGGGCTGGTGAAAGGAAGCCTAAACAGAAGGCAACACCATTCGCTCTCAATACAGAAAACAAATTGAATGAAAGAATAGGGCGAACAAGCATCACAGTCTGGTGCTCTGTGGGGAATGTATGGCCAGATCAAAAAAAAAAAGCCTCTTGCAAATGGCTGCCAGAGGTATAGTACCATTAATTAAAGATTGATGTAAACCATTTACACAACCACAGACACATTAATACTGTTTAGAAGCTCAAGATATGATTTAAAACATATATTAATTCAGTTTTTTTCCTGTAGTGCTCCTTTAAGGAACATGCATTCTGAGCCTTCAGCTAATGACCCAGGTAAACATCTCCATCTGCAGTGGTTAAACTTTTCTACCATACCGGTCAGCTTCATTCCCCCTATTCCTCCACCACTTGAAACCTTGTGGAATGCAATTTGGAACAGGTCTGCTTCTAGCCCTTCTATCTGTAAGCAAATAGATAGAAAATACACTGCTCCTAATGGCAGACCAGTGTATGTTTCTCAACCTATAGCCGATGCTGTTGTTATTCTTGCTAAGAAAAATGACAAAGCCATTCTGCCCTAAGAGATCACTGTTCACCCTAATAACAAGGAGTCATGCAAGGAGGACACTATGGGCAAGGGAACTTTCACAGCCACCACCCTTGACATGTTAATTGCTAACTATGAAGAGCATTATCCCAAGCATGAGTATACCTTTGAAGCTTGCTTAACTCTCTCACAGAATCCTTGCCTGACTCTGAGACTAAACATGAAATCCTGCAGACTGTTACTCATGGCATCAAGTCTAACAGTCATCAGCTTAAAGCAACTACAGATGCCTTCGACACTGCCTCTTGCTCTGCTGCAGTAGGCATTTATATCAGAAGGCACTCCTGGCTTCATACCTATGTTTTTTCTCAGGATGTCCAACAACAAGTAATGAATGTTCCCTTTTATGGTACTTAACTGTTTGGACAGTAGGTGGAGAAGTCTCTTGAGTTGTTTTGGAAAACTAGAATGACCATAAAGACTTTTAGACCAGCTCCTGCTAACTCTCAGAAGGGGGAAAAGATGAGGTTTCTTTCAAAAGAGGCAGTTCTTTTGAGAAAGTGGTAGGGGAGTCCAAAACAAACCTCAGCCTCCTCAGCCTCAAAAGAAGCTGCAACCAAAAGCATAGCCTCCGAAAGTGCCTAGTGCCACCCTCTGAAGTGCCAACCCCATTCCTGCCTCAGCTGCCTGAGGCAGACCTCTCTTCTCCTGTACGGGTACCTGACCCAGTTTTTCTGTTGATGAGAATCCATCACAGTGGACAAGTAGGTCCTCCAGATCATCTGGGAGGGATACTCAATGAACTTCACAGACATCCCTCCGGACTATCCACTCAGAAGGCAACTCCTCTTATCAGGCCATATGTCAGCACTTCTTGCATGGGAGATTGCAGGCCTTCTGAGCAACAGGGCAGTGCAGGTAGTGCCAGAGTCAGAACAAAATACAGGCTTCTACTTCCTCTGCTCCCTAATTCCAAAGAAATCAGCGGGCATGTGCCCCATTCTGAACCTCGGATACATGAACAAGTTCTTGGATGCTTATCAGCACATCCAAGTGCACCCCACGCACCAAAGATACCATTGATTCATTGTTGCTGGGCCAGCATTATCAGTTCAGAGTCCTTGCCTTTGTGCTATACTTAGCACCTCAAGTCTTTACAAGGTGCTTTGCCATACTCACACTGCATCTGAGAAAATGAAGACAAAAGATTTACTGTTATCTGAATGACTGTCTGATAGCCAGCTCATCCAAGCAGGAGACAGAACAAGCAGTGTCCATGGCCTTTCAGTTCCACCTCTGTGGAGTTCTGCTAAACTTAGAGAACTCTCAGCTTCAATCTTCATAGCAGCTGCTGTTCATAGATCTTCTGGATTCTACTGAGGCTCATACCTTCCTTCCTGAGAGCAGAAGGCAGGTGATTTTACAGATGGCGCACTACATAATGGAGCACAAATTTGTGCAAACCCACTCCATGCAATGCATGCCAAGTTTAATAGTCTCCTCAGTGTTCACAGTGCCCCTAGCACAGTTGCTCATGAGAATAACTCAGTGGATTCTCAGTGCATAGTGATCACAAGCATCACATCCTTAAACTTACCTCTCTCTGATGACCCAGCCCCTAGATCGATCACTTACATGGTGGACAGAGGAGGACAGTCTCCTCCAGGGCCTTCCGTTCCCCCCAGCTTGAGCCTCAGGTGACTCTCACCATGGATGCCTTCCTGATAGGATGGGGTACCCACTGTCAGGGTCTACAAACACAAGGTGTCTGGAACCCCTCAGAGGCTCATCTCCCACATCAACACGTTGGAAATGAGATCTGTGTTGTATGGCCTCCGAGTCTTAATGGCGTTCGTCAGCCACAAGACAGTCCTCTGACAGACAAGTCAACTGTTATATAAACAAGCATGGAGGAGCTCACTCTTACCCCCTCCCCCCAGGGAGGCAAACAGAGTGTGGAAATGGTGCTTGGAGCACAGGATCCTGCTCCAAGCAGTTTATCTGCTGGAAGTACAGAATACTCTGGCAGACGAGCTCAGTCAAACAGAGGTCGATCCTCATGAGTGGTCACTAGCTCAAGACATTGTAAGATTGTTGTTCGATTGGGGAACACCGGATATAGACCTTTTTGCATCCCCACTCAACACCAGACTGCCTCGATTCTGCTACAGAAATTCAGAACATGACGTTTTCTGTTAGGATGCATTCAGACTGCAATGAAAAGATCTATTTCTGTATGCATTTCCTCCAATCTCTCTGGTGCAGAAGGTTCTGCTCAAACTGGAGGTGCCCAGGGTCAAGATGATTCTAATCACCCCTGCTCTGACCTCAACAGATATTGTTTCCTATTTTGAACAGACTGTCAGTCACTATACTGAGGATCCTCCCACTTGGGACAGACTTACTGACTCAGGGTCACCTGGTGCATCCCAGCCTGTGCTCCCTTTACCTTCAGGTCTGGCTGCTGAAGAAATAGAAGTGAACAGATATGAGGTATCTCAGAGTGTCTCTGAAATACTTTTGGCTGCCCTTAAACTTTCCACCAGGAAGACTTACACAACCAAATGGAAAATATTTTCCATCTGGTGCTTCAAAACCCACATGGATCCCTTTCGGTGCCCAATGACAAGGTTCTGGAGTACTTGCTGGACCTTTCTGATGCTGGCTTGCAGTATTCCACAGTCGAGGTCCACTTGTGTGTTATTTCTGCATACCATGAACCTGTCGATACACTTTACCTGGCTCAACTGCAACTCTTTAAGGGCATTTTACACACAAGGCCCCCTATCCAGAAGCCTGTGGCTACCTGAGATATAAACCTTCTGTTAGACGTGCTCATCCGCAAGCTCTTTGAGCCTCTTGTGACATCTGAGCTAAAGTTCTTAACTTGGAAAGCAGCTTTTCTAGTTGCCATTACTTCTGCTCACAGAGTGTCTGAAATTCATGCCTTGGTCACAGATCCCCTGGATGCTGTTTTCTACAAGGACAAGGTAGTTCTCTGCATGCACCCTAAGTTCCTACTGAAAGTAGTGTCAGAGTTACATTTGAATCAGCCAATAGTGCTGCCTACCTACTTTGCCAATTTCCAGATTGAAGGAGAACACACTCTCCATTCTGTGAATGTTGGGAGAGTTGTCAATTTTTAGCTGGACAGAACCAAGGACTTCAGACAATCCAAATGGCTCTTTGTCTCCTATGATCCCAATCGAAAAGGACAGTCTGTTACAGTCAAGTGCATTTCTGTCTGGACCGTGAGCTGTATACGCCACTGCTGTGCCATGGCACAGGACAAGCTGGAAGGCCAGGTACATGCCCATTCTACCAGAGTGGTTGCCACGCCCCTGGCACAGATTCATTCTGTACCTATTGGTGATATCTGCAGAGCTGCAACTTGAAGCACAGTGCTCACTTTGTTTAAGCACTATGCCTTGGACGTCCATGCCAGACAACATGCCTTTGGCAGGACTATCCTGAATGGACTTCCATCCTGAGTGAGCCTCAGCTCCTACCACCTAGTCCAGGAAACTTTTGTCTGAGCTTGGTACTTTGACCCATTAGTGTGACTCAGTGGTGAAGACTGATTCCTGGAAGAAATGAAAATTACGTACTCACTATAAATCTTTATCTTCTGGGAATATCTTCACTATTGATTCACATGCCCATCTGCCATTCCGCGGGCTCATTCTAGTTTGTTTGTTGGTCTTCACCCCTTGTTTGTGGCTGGGGCTGTGAAGACACTGTGTTACTGGTCTGTTGACCCTTCTCTTGTGGGTCACCAGGGCTCTCTTATGCTCTTAGGTTAAGTGCGTAAGTGCTTTTTAGGTTATGCTGCACTTCCTTGGTAGAACAGGTACTGAGGCGATTGAGGGCTGGTGCCGATGTAAGCCATGTAGCACGAGCCAGTCTCACAGTGCCACGTATGCATGCAGCTTACCTCACGCCAGCCCTCCTGAAAAGTTCTGGCTCTCGCAGGATCCTAGAGTCTCCATCTAAGACCCATTAGTATGACTCAATGGTGAATATATTCCTAGAAGATCAAGAATTATGGTGTGTATGTAATTTTCATTTCTGTGTGTTTTTGCATCAGATTGTTACATTTGCAGTGTAATGTTTTCTTCAACATAGTTAGTTGCTTTATCTTTTGACAGCAGTTTCATGTCTCTTGATCTGTTATTTTATTTAACATCTTTTTGTGTATTTACCTGGCACTCTATTTTTGGGGATATGTTGACACTCTCCTGATAAAATTTAAATAATTCTACATTCTATAAAATTTCTATTTAGTAGCCTTATATTTTGCATCAGAAGCACCTGCGGTTTTTGTATCAGATATTTGCTTTCTCATCTATAGTTGCTTCTTTACACACAGTCATTTTAATTGTATCTGTGATTCATGCCCATCCTCTGCTGATTATTGTGTTGCTTAGTTACCAGTCATTTGATTTTGCAGGGATCTTGTTGGGGTCTTTTGTAATTCTCATAAAGAAAGTTATAGTCTATCTTAAATTCTGTGAAATATGGTAACCTTTTGTCTTGCATTAAAATCATTCTGTTATTAGTATGAAGGCTGCTAGCCATGTGTGGCTATTTTGAGAGTTAATTTAGACAGGTATTGTTTTGCTGTCAGGTGCAATCTATTTCTGTGTTTGGCAAACTGTTCATGTAATCAAGTCTACTCTATATGTGCTGTCAGATTTGATGAAACTGTTGTGTAATTGTTGTATTTGTTTGGGATACAGTATCGACGTAACAAAGTTTCTCTTATTTTGTTTCTCTTGCCCAGTTTTTTAAGTCTTGGGTGTCTGGCCAGAGGGTTGATTTAATCAGCAATGGAGCTTTTAAAATTAAAAATTTGGTCAGTTTGAATTACTGATGTCACAACTCCCAAACTGCTCTTTAGGAGAAAGGTGAATATCTAAACCTCACCCCCTGACGAAGCTAGTTCTAAACAGAGTGAGCCTTTTCTTTTTTTTTCTTGCTATATACATTTTCAAATTTTAATATTGCAATGAAATCATTCAGTATATTTGATCTTCCTGGACATAAAGTCTCTACCACTCATTCACACTAATGGGACTACGCTGGAGGCGCTAGGACTGAGCGGGAGCCAAAATCTTCAGGAGGGCTGGCACTGAGGTAGGGCTGTCTGGAAGCGGCGCCACAAGATCGTCTAGCACTGTATAGGCTACCTCAGCGTTGACTCTCCAACCGCCTCAGTTCCTTTTCTCCCCACCATCCAGTGCACTTCAGTGACGATGACACTCACCTGCTGGGAGTCAAATCTTCATGGCTATACAACAGCAGCTTTAGTCGTTCAGTTTTGATTTGTAGTATTTATTTATTTAGTTAAAAAAAGGGTTTTCGGTTTTTATTCGAAAGAACACAGAAGTCCTCTTCAGCCCGCCTTCGACAGACTCGACCATGAACAGGGCTGGTGATGGTAGGGAGATTTCACATGAAAGCTGTGTTACCAGCAGGGCTGGGTCTGGTCTGCCACCCTCTATGGAGTGGGGGGTCTGACTATGGGCAGTCCAGTGCTTGGGAGGAAAGGAGGTCCTCCCAAAAGCACAAAAAGAATCGGGCCTGTGCTCGATCATCATCGAGAACCTAGCACTGTTTGGCCTTGAGCTCTTCTTCATCCCACGGTCGAAGAAGAAATGGTACTGCTCGAGGTTGCCCTCTGGTATGTCTGCACATTGGTAACAGGGGACAGAAAGTTGACTCTGACTCCGTCGGGGTCATCTGCAGCCTCTGTTCCTAGTGGCTGGCATCCTCAACCCCGTAGACCCTCTCTGCTCCCTTGGGGGTCCTCCAGTGAGCAGTTTCATCATTGGGCCGCTGTTATGGAGCAGTGGGTTCGGCGGTTGTCCCGACTTTCCAAGCCTGCGGAGTCGACCCTGGGGCCATTGGGCCTAGGGGCTTCAAACCCACGGGCAGAGCGGTTGGGTATACAGTACCTAATCATGCGGCACCTTCTCCGGTGCCGTCGACACCATGCTCTGATGCTTTTCCCCCCTCACATGGCTGCAGCGCAGGGGCCAGCACAAGTACCATTTTCTCCTCATGTTTTCAGATCTTCATCTTTGGGGGCACTGAGAGTTGGGGTGGGGTCTCTGGGCATTTGCGCGGTGCCAGTTGCAGTGTCACCTTCGACTCCAGTCTTGACGGCGCCACTACCAGCGCCATTTTCAGAGCCAGCACCACCTTGGGTGCTGGGATTCTCAACTCCAATTCGAGAAGCACCTCCTCCCACTCTCTTTCCTCCATTTCCTTTATATACTATCCCTACTGGGCTAGTAGGAGACGATATTGAGCCTGATCCTAATCTGTGATTAGGAGATGACTTTGATGAAGATTAATCTCTGAGTGGGAAATAAGCCCTCTACTTCAGTGGAGCTTCTGATTGAGTACCTGTCCTTCAAGTCTCTACTGAAGAATATGAATTCTACCCTCTCTTTCTCTCTCTCTCTCTCCAGACTTCAGAGACTGAGTCAGGGAAGTTGTTGCGCCTTCAATATCTGCATGTCCTGGAGATCCCTGTGCAATTGACTCCTCTGGTACAGCCCTCTTTCAAGACTCTCTCACAAATGGTGTGGGACAATCTGGCGCTTATTTCTTCTGTCGCTAAGTCCATCGACAGGAAGTATGCTACCCCTAAGGATCGACCAATCCTAGCCTCTCAAGCTTTTGCTGTTAGCCTGTTGCCATAGTGGTCTTGGCAGAAAATGACAAAGCCATTTTCCCTCAGGAGTCTATGGCCTGTCCGGTAAACAAAGAATCTCGTAAGATTGACACACTGGGGAAGAGAGTCTTCACCGCTGCTACCCTAGGTATTGTATGTGTATTGCAAGCTACCAGGGCTATTTCTCACAATATGAGTATACCCTCTGGCATTTGCTAAAAGCCATTGTGGAGACTCTCCTGGAGTAAAACATTACCTCAGAGCTTCTCCAAACTATCACTAGAGGTATCGAGTCCAATAATCAGCAACTTAAGGCTGCTATGGATGCCTTTGACACTGCTTCTACAGCAGCAGCAGCAACTGGGATATGCACCTGACGCCACTTGTGGTTACGAACCTCAGAGTTCACAAATGATACCCAGCAAAGAGTCATGAATTAACCATTTGATGGTGCTTATCTGTTTGGCCCACAGATGGAGCAGGCTGTCGAGGCCACACAGAAAACTAGGACTGGTATCAAAATGGCCAGACCAGCCCCCTGCTGCCCCTCAATGGGGCAGGAACTGCCGGCAGTTTCATAACCATCAGTCCTTTCATGGCAAAGGCAGAGGGTGCTTCAACAAAAACCAAGCCCCCTCACCCAAAAAAGAAAATGCATCAGAAGGCACAGGGCCTGAAAGCACCTAGTGCCACCCTCTGAAGTTCTGGCCCAGGTCCCTCCTCAGCTGTCCGAGGTGGACTCTTCTTCGGTAGTGGGGAAGGGGGTCTGACTCAGTTTTACAATCAGTGGAAGTCAGTCACTTCAAACAAATGCATTCACAGGATAATTTGCGAGAGTTATTCTCTTAATTTGTCAGATACCCCTCCGGATCATCCACCCAAACAACAGCCCAGGCTGTCAGTTACTCAGTCAGACCTCCTTGCTTCCGAGATTCAAGGCCTTCTGAACAACAGGGCAGTAGACATAGTTCTGCAGGAGCAGTAGAACTCAGGTTTCTACTCCCACTACTTCCTAGTTCCAAAGAAAAGAGGCGGTATATGCCCTATTCTAGACCTAAGAAAGTTAAACAAGTTTCTCTTCAAGGAAAAATTCAAAATGATATCACTCAGTACACTTCTACCTCTGATTCATTGAAACAAATGGCTGGCCTCCCTAGACATGCAGGATGCCTACTAACATGTTCCCGTGCACCCAAGCCACCACAAGTATCTTCAATTTGTAGCCGTGGATTAGCAGTATCAATTCAGAGTACTTCCCTTTGGGCTGTCCTTGGCGCTGCGAGTTTTTATAAAGTGCTTTGCAGTTCTCACAGCATACCTAAGGAAACTCAGAATTCAAGTCTTCCTGTATCTGGATGACTAGCTCCTAGCAAGCTCCTCCAGGCAAGGGATACAGGAAGCAGTGACCACAGCTTCCAGGTTGCTCACATCTATGGGAGTTCTGTTGAATCTGGAATAATCACAGCTACAGCCCTCCCAGCAACTCCTCTTCATAGGAGCTGTCCTGGATACCTCCAATGCAAGGACCTTCCTCCCAGAGAACAGGAGGAACGATATCCTCCAGATGGCTCGCTTCATCATAGAGAACGACTCAGTCCAAGCTCTCTTGTTGCAGTAGATGCTGGGTCTCGTGGTGTCATCAATGTTCATGGTGCCTTTGGATCATCTTCACATGAGGACCATTCAGTGGATGCTCAGTACTCAGTGGTCCCCAACCACACATCCCCAGTCCTTTCACATCAAAGTGACAAAACCTCTAAAACAATCACTCACCTGGTGGACTCAAGAGAACAACCTTCTGAAAGGCTTTCCCTTTGCCCCACTGGAGACACAGATCACCATCACCACAGATGCATCTCTATTTGGATGGGGAGCTCACTGTCAAGATCTCCACACCCAAGGTCTGTGGGGTCTTGACGAGTCTCAACTCCACATAAATGTTCTGGAAATGAGAGCTGTCCTGTATGCAGTCCAAGCCCTGAAGGACATCCTCTATCGCAAAATAATTCTCCTTCTGATGGACAACAAAGCAGTGATGTACTACATCAACAAGTAGGGTGGGACGCGCACTTGTCCCCTGTGCAGGGAAGTGATGAGAGTGTGGGAATGGTGCCTACAGCATGAAGCCCTGATCCAGGCAGTCTACCTGCCTGGAGTCCAGAATGATCTAGCGGATTGCCTCAGCAGAATGGAGGTGGATCTTTACGAGTGGTCTCTCGATGTAAACGTTGTGCACTTGCTCTTCGAAGAGTGGGGCACACCGGACCTGGACCTTTTTGCATCCCCACTCAATGCAAAACTGCCTCTATTCTGCTCCAGAAATCCAGAACCTGGCATTTTTTATCAGGATGCATTCAGACTGTAGTGCACAAGATGCTTTCTGTACACACTTCCTCCTCTTTCCTTGGTTCAGAGGAGGCATGGGGTTGGGCAGAATAATCCTCATCACCCAATTCTGGCCTCATCAGATTTGCTTTCTGTTGACCAACAGATTATCGGAAATTCCACCGAGATAACTTTCACTTCAAACAGACCTTCTGACCCAGGGCCCAGTGGTCCATCCCAACCTGAGATCCCTTCATCCCCACGCATGGCTTCTGAGGAGGTAGAAGTGGGTAGATCTGATGTCTCTCATAGAGTCTCAGACGTTCTTCTAGCAGCATGCAAGCCAGCTACTAGGAAAACTTACACAGCAAAGTGGAAGCGTTTCTCCATCTGGTGTGCAGAGTCCTCCCTGGATCCCTTTTCTTGCCCACCAAACAAAGTCCTGGAGTATCTACTAGACCTGTCAAATACAGGGCTACAATACTCACCCATGAAGGTCCATTTCTACGTGGTCGCAGCTTATCACGAGCCTGTACACACTATATCTCAGTTACCCCTGGTTAAGAGGTTCCTTAAAGGTATACTCCACACTAGGCCACCAGTCAGGAGACTGGTAGCCACTTGGGATATTAACCTTGTTCTAGACATGCTCACCCGTAAACCTTTCGAGCCTCTAGCAACATGTGAGCTGAAGTTCCTGACCTGGAAGGCCGCCTTCCTTGTAGCCATTACCTCCACTCACAGAGTGTCTGAAATACATGCCCTGGTCACAGACCCTCCTTATACAATATTTCACAAAGACAAGGTGGTTCTCAGAATGTACCCTAAGTTTCTCCCCAAAGTAGTCTCAGAATTCCATCTAAACCAGCCCTTGGTTCTTCCGACCTACTTTGCGAACTTCCAAAATGAGGGAGAGCGTACTCTACATTCTCTGGATGTTAAAAGAGTTTAGCAGTACTACATAGACAGAACTAAAGCAATCCACAAGTCAAAGCAACTCTTTGTCTCATTCAGCATAGCCTTACTGGGTCAGCCTGTTGCCATCAGGTGTATTTCGGTGTGGCTGGTGGCATGTCTTCACCACTGATGTTCCATGGCACAGGTTAAGCTGGAAGGCAGGGTATATGCCTATTCTACCCGAGCAGTCATGGCATTTCTGGCAGAAATACGGAACGTGCCCATTGCAGACATCTGCAATGCAGCTACTTGGAGTTCCATGCACACTTTTGTGAAGCACTATGCATTGGATGTCCATGCCAGACAGCATCAATCCTTTGGCAGGACAGTCCTTAATGGATTCCTGTCCTAAGTGAGCTCCTCTCTCCTGTCGCCCTTCTCAGTGGATTATTTTAGCTTGGTACTTTCCCATTAGTTTGAATGAGTGGTAGAGACTTTATGTCCAGGAAGATGTGAAAATAATGTATCTACCGTAATCCTTGATCTTATTGGATGAAGTCTCCACCACTCATTCACACACCCACGCTCCATCCCCCAAGCTCACTTATCTGTTTTTGGTCTTCACTCCCTTGATGGCTGGGCTGTGAAGACTCAGTTGTGTCGACCCTTCTTATACAGGTCATTTGGACTATCTTATGTCTGACATAGTTTAGTTTCACTAAGTTAGTTTACACTGCACCTCCTCGATAAAAAGGTACTGAGGTGGTTGGAGGGTTGATGACGAGGTAGCCAATGCAGCACGAGCTGGTCTCATAATGGTGCTTCTGCATGGCCCTACCTCGGTGCTGCCCCCCAACCCCAAATATTTGCCTCCCTCTCGGTCCTAGCACCTCCGGCGTAGTCCCATTAGTATGAATGAGTGGTGGAGACTTCATCCAAAAAGATCAAGAATTACGGTAGGTGCGTAATTTTCATCTTTTGTGCAGTACCTTTCCTTTGAACCTCAAGTGCACTTGGATCCTACTGCTTCATATTTGCTTGTTGGGGGTTTGGGCCATCCCCTTGGGTGCACCAGTCCTCTCTGTGAGTGTGACCTTCTTCTGCTGAAGTAAGCCTTCCAGAGTCTGACTTGATGCAGGTCTTGTTGACAGCAGTTACTCAAGATTTTGCAAAAGCCTTGAAGAAGACCTTTTTGCATCATGCAAAACTGCAGCTCTTTTGCTCCAGAAATCTACAACAAGGCATTTTCTTGCAGGGAGGAGGCTAGCAATTAAAAACTAGTCAGTCTCACATTAGTGGTGAGGAAATTAATGGGTCCCTGCTGAAGGAGAGACTGATTGAGTAACTGGAGACAAATGGAATGCAGGACCAACAGCAGCACAGCTTCACAGGGGGAGGCCATGTCAAACAAATCTCATAGATTTCTTTGACTGGGTAACTAGGGGGGTGGATCAGGGAGGGCAGAGGTTATAGACTATCTTGACTTCAATAAGGGCTTTGACACTATACCACACAGAAGGCTGATAAAGAAACTTAGCAGCCTGGGGGTGGAGGATAAGGTGGTGAACTGGGTGTTCAACTAGTTGAAGGATAGGGGCTGAAGGTGCTGGTAAATGTCAGTCACCTGGAGGACGAGAGAATGACCAGTGGAGTGCCACAGGGATCGGTAGTGGGTCTTGTCCTCTTCAATGTCTTCATAGGTGACATCGCTGATGAACAGGAGGGGATTGTGTGTCTCTTTGCAGATGACACAAAAATCTGCAAGAGGGTGGACACCCAGGAGGGGGCAGAGAGAATATAAAGGGATCTAGGAGAAACTAGAGGAGTGGTCTAGGGAGTGGCAGCTTGGTTTCAATGCCAAAAAGTGCAAAGTCATGTACCTGGGTCAGGGAAACTTGAGGGCTGTGCACAAGATGGTGGGGGTACTTACAGTTACCAAACAAGAGTGGAACCTTGGAGTAATCATGTGATGTCCTCAAGGTAGCAGGGCAGTGCAGCAATGCAGTAGGCAAGGCTAGCTGAATACTGGGGTGTATACTGAGGGGGATTTCTAGCAGGAGAAGGGAGCTGGTGTTGCCTCTGTATCTCTCACTTGTTAGACTACACCTGGAGTACTACATCCAGTTCTGGAGGGCGCACCTCCATAGGGACATCGACAGGGTGGAAGCAGTCTGGAGAAGGACTACCAAAAGAGTCCAGGGGTTACACAAGAAACCACATGAGAGAATGCGGGAGATTAACATATATCCCCAGGAGGAGAGAAGAGTGAAAGGGAGCATGATTGAGTACTATAAGTACCTCACAGGAGTAAACAAGGTGCAGGAGTGGAGTCTCTTTCACAGGAGGAGGAGGAGTTACCAGAACATGAGGGAATGCTATAACGCTTGAGGGGGGAGTTTAAGAGGTATGTGAGGAAATACTTCTTTACAGAGAGAGTAATGTACGCCTGGAACACCCTACCAGAAGAGGTGGTGGGGCAAAGACAGTGGGGAGCTTCAAATATGCATGGGATAGGCACATGGGTATAATAAGCAGAGGTAAGTGAGAAGAGAAAGACACCTGTGACCAGATAGGGTCCAAGGTGTGACAACAGGCAGGGAAAATAGGGCAGACTTGATGAGCCTACCAGTCCTTTCCTGACTACACATTCTGTGTTTCTATCAAAATGTGTTCAGGCTACAGTGTACAAGTTGCTTTCTTTATACCTCCCCACCTTTCCCACTCATTCTGAGAGCACTCCTTAAATGGGAGTCCCATGGGGACTGGATGATTCTGACAGTCCCATGTTGGCCTCAACAGATTTGGTACCCACTTCTGCATCAAATGACAAAACAGCAACCTCTGAACATTCTTTTAAGGATGGACCTTCTGGCCTAGAAGCCAGTACATCTGAACCTACAAGGGCTGAAGTTGGAGGAAAAAAGTGGAGTATGATCCAGTCAGACTTAAAATGCTGATGTAGGTACATAGTGACCCTACATCTTCAAGTTTGTCTCCAGAAGAGGTTGAAGCTGGTAGAATTGGGATGTCACAGCGTGTCTACCAAGTCCTCTTAATAGCCTGGAAACCAATCACTAAGAGACGCTTTGGGGTGAAGTGGAAGTGTTTCTCCATTTGGTGCTGTAAAACATCCATAGATCCTTTCTGTCTTTCTCAGGAGCAAGTTATGGACAATCTTTTGGACTTTTCTGAGTCTGGTCTTAAGTAATCTTCCCTCAAAGTCGATCTGTGCATATCACAACTTGGTCAGTAGCCTTCCCATGGCCCAACTCACCCTCTTCAGGAGGTTCCTGAGGGGAATTCTGTACTAGAGACCCCAAGAAAGAAATCTGTTGCCAGTTGGGATCTCAGTATAGTTCTTGACATGCTGACACACAAGCCCTATGAGGCAGCAGCGACTATTTGTGAGAGGAAGTATCTGACCTGGAAACTTTTTATAGCGGCTATCACTTCAGCATGCAGAATGTTTGAGTTACAGGCCCTAGTAATGGACCCACCAAACATGGTTTTTCATAAGGACAGGGGTTTATCTGTACACATAAAGATTTCTGCCTAGCATAGTATTGAAATTCCAACTCAACCAGTCCACAGTGCTTCCTACTTTCTGTCCCCAACTAAAGAATCTGGAGAAAGTTGCTGGCTGCACCTCTGACTGATCTGTTCAACCTATCACTAGAAACAGGGGAGGTTCCGGGGGACTGGAGGACGGCAGATGCAGTCCCAGTACAAAAAAGTGGAAATAGGGAGGTGGCAGAAAAATTACACACCTGTCAGCTGACTTTCATAGTGGGTAAAATAATAGAATTGCTACTGAAGGAAAGGATTGGGGTATACCTTGTAACCAGTGGATTACAGGATCCAAGGCAACAAGGTTTCACAGGGGGGAGGACTTACCAGACAAACCTGATTGAGTTCTTTGACTGGGTTACTAGGGAAGTGGATCAGGGATGAGCAGTGGCTGTGGCATACCTGGATTTCAGTAAGGCCTTCAACACCATTCAACATAAAAGACTGGTGAGCAAGATGGGCAACCTAGGAGTGGGTCCAAAAGTAGTAAAATGAGTAAGAAGTTGGTTAAGCTATACGAGTCAGAGGACAGTGGTAAACGGCATCCACACTGGAGAAGGTGACCAGCGGGGTGCCACAGGGGTCAGTACTACAGGGTTTTAAATAATTGATTAGCAGTTTTTTCTTGGGACAATACTAACTGTACAGAAAGTATTTATATAGGTTTTCTAGAAGTGTTATGTTTGTTAAACACAGTGAGGCAAGTGCTATGCATTTTCACAATGTTTAAGAACTTTTATGAGCAAAACGCTAATCAATTTTTTGAGTTAAATAAAACCCTGTACTAGGCCCGGTCCTCTTCAGAGTCTTTGTTAGTAACATTGCAGAAGGGCTGGAAGGGAAAGTATGAGTGTTTGCAGATGACACAAAAATCTGCAACAGAGTGGACACATGGGGAGGGGGGTGGAAAGAATGAGGGACAATCTGAAAAAGCTGGAAGAATGGTCAAGGGAATGGCAGCTGGGTTTCAATGCAAAACCATGCAAAATCATGCACTTGGGGCACAGAAACCCAGGGGCAATGTATCAATTGAGTGGGGAGGTATTAGTAACCACCAAACAAGAAAGGGACCTAGGGCAATCATTTCTGATGACCATAAGGTTGCCAAGCAGTGTCACAAGGCTGTTGGGAAGGCCAGCAAGATCCTCTGGTGCATAGGGAAGGGCATCACCAGCAGTAAGAGGGAGATAATATTACCCCTGTATAGATCACTAGTAAGATCCTATCTCAGGTAATATGTCCAGTCCTGGAAGCCCCACCTCCAGCAGGACATAGGTAGGGTGGAGGTGGTACAAAGGAAGGCTACCAATATTGTGCAGGGCCTGCATCAAAAACCTTAGAGGTAAGACTCAAGGAACTGAATATATCCTCTCCAGAGGAAAGGAGGGAAAGCAGGATATGATAGAAACATTCAGATACCTCACAGGTATCAGTAAGGTACAGGAAGGTAGCATTTTCCATAGAAAAAGAAGCTTCAGTGCAAGGGGTCATACTGTGAAGTTGGAGGGGGGTTCAAAGGAGATGTGAGGAAATACTTCTTAACAGAGAGGGTGGTGGATGCCTGGAACAGCCTCCCAGCAGAGGTAGTGGATGCTAAAACAGTAACAGGATTCAAGCATGCATGAGATAAACAAAAGGGACCTTTCAAGTAAAGAAAAGGTGGAGACCGGAGATTGAGTAGGGTCTGCAGTGACACAGTAGGTAGGGAATATAGGGCAGATTAAGTGGGCCAAGAGGTGCTTATCTGCCAACAATTTCTATGTTTCTAAAGTGCTGCACCACTCTCTCAATGTAAGAAGATTTCTGAGGTTCTACTTTGATAGAACCGAAGTCTATAGGCAAGTGTCCCTGCTGTTTGTCTCTTTTAGTCCCAACTGGAAGGGATTTCCCATCTACAAACAGTGTCTGTCAAACTGCATGGTGAATTGCATTCAGCACTGCTACATTCTAGCAGGACGGCAACTAAAAGTGGCTGTCAGAGCTTAGTCCACTTGGGCAATGACTACCTCACTGGCTTTGCTTCACTTGCTTCCTACCTAGGAGATATGTAGGACCACTACCTGGAGAAGTGTTCATACCTTCATGAAACTCTGCACCCTGGATGTACATTCCAGGAGGCATGCAGGTATTGGGTTGGCAGAACTGTACTGTAAGATCTGATCTCCTCATTTGTCCTGCAAACTTTAAAGAGCAGGTGCGCACTGTAATTCATCCAGCCCCTCCCAAACATATATGATAGCTGACCTGCTCGAGTGTTTAGAGGTTTTAAAAATTCCATGCGGTTCAGTCCAATAAGAAAGCTACAGGACCCCTAATGTGTACCCCAGAAAAAACAGAGCTGCTTCCTGAACCTGCTGACACTCCCCAGGCAGGCATCCACAGACCCCTTTTGTGATGTCAGAAAATGAGGGCTGTGTGTGTGCTCCATTGACTTGTATGAGCGTGATGTTTCTATACCTTTTAGTAATATTTAGAGTTGTGATATAAACAAATCAAAGTGACTGCTGGAGTAGCACTCCTTGGACCTCAAGCAGTCACTTTGATTTTTCTAAATCGCACCTCTAAATATTACTAAAAGTCATAGCAAAATCACACTTATACAGGTCAATGGAGCACACACACACACACACAGCCCTAATTTTCTGACAACATAAAAGGAGCTGCAGGTGCCTGCCTAGGGACATGTCAGCAGGTTCAGAAAGCAGCTCTGTTTTTCCTGGGGTACAAATTAGGTGTGCTGTAACTTTTTTACTGGATTGCACCGCATAGTATTTTTAACACCCCTCAACAGACTCAGACTCCCTAGTCTGGGGGATTTTATACAGCTGGTCACTTGACCAGAGAGTGAGGCTCTGTGGAGAAGACTGACTCTAGAAAGATAAGAAACTACTTATTGCGACTTGATCTTCTAGAGTACCTTCTCCATAGAGCCACACTTACCCACCCTCCATTTTCTGGATTCTATTCTGCTTTTAGTTGCTCATATTCGTAGTAAACATCATCAAGTCCTCCTGCTTGTCTCTCTGCTATAAATTCTCTGTGAGATTATAGTAATTTCCAGAGCAACAGATTGTGATGTCACAAACTCAGAATTATGACCTCAAGTAAGGAAAAAGCAAGAAGATGAGATGTTAGATCTAAGACACAAATATCCTGTTTTCATTTAATGGCCTATACGTGTAACTGTGCCTGAATATTTGTAAAATGTTTTCCTAGATGCTGAAAAATCACTTTAAATATGGAAGAAGTTCATCTAATGTTTTGTACACTCATACTTTAACAAATTACAGATTATTTTCATATATTGTGGTTAATAAATTAATTTCATACTGATGACGCAGAAAGGTGGTGAGAGGGTTGTGAGCCCAAATTATGTCTTTTATTCAGTGCTACACATAAAACAAAAACTTAAAGCATTCTGTTTGTGTGTGATGGAAAGGGAACTTGGGAGGTTGGTGGTAAGCATTGTGGGAGGTTGAGGTGCTTGAGATCAGGCAGTCAAGTTTGGTGCTATTGATCAGCAGGATAAGGTCATGTGACTGCTAGTAACGAATCGTGCACTAGCAGTCAAAGTAATTTAAAGAGTTGTGCTCACTCAGGGAGTCAGTTGAGGCCTTGGAGAGGCAGTGAGAGGACTCTGAGCAAAACTGTTTATTTTATTCTCTGCTGCATTTAAAACATTTTTATTCATGTGGGTGAGGGAAAGGAATCATTATGTGAGGCTGAGGGCTGGGTGCGAGATCAAGCAGCCAAATTCAGCCCCATTGATCAGAGGAGCAAGGTCACGTGACTGCTAGTGGCACATCACATGCTCACTCAGGGAGCCAGTCGGGAACCCACAGAGGTGATGAGAGGACTCTGAGCCTAAATTTTTTTTTCTTTCTATGCTGTATTTGAAATAAAAATGTAACACATTGTGTTTGTGTGTGGATGAGGAAAACAGTGAATAGAAGGTGGCTGGTGAGCAATGTGGGAAACTGAGTGGTGGGGGATCAGACAGCCTGACTCGGTGCCATTGATCAGAGGGGCAAGGTCATATGACTGCTAGTTTCAAATTGTCCACCAGCAGTCAGAGGAATTTAAACAGTCACACTTTCTTTTTCTCTCTGGGGGAGTCAATCGGGACCTTTAAGTAGCAGAGAGAGAGTTCTGAGCCCAAACCTTTTTTTTAAATTCTGTGTTGCATTTAAAACACAAATTGAAAGCATTCTGTTTGTATGTGGGTGAGGGGAACGGGGGGGTCAGGAGATGCGAGGTCAGTGATGAGCATTGTGGAGGCTGGGTGCAGGAGATCACACAGCCAAATTCAGCTCCGTTGTTCAGGGGGGCAGGGTCATATGACTGTTGACAGTAAATCATGTACTAGCAGTCCCATATTTAAACCCTGCAGCACCAGTGACCCCCCCAGAGCATGAGGACCACAGATCAGGATGATTGTATCATCTGCAGGGCATTCAGATGCATCTGCAGGTTTGCAAGACTCACTGCTAGTTTTGCCATCTACATAACTTAAGATCCTGGTTCCTTCTACTGAGGGAGTCCCTTGCAAGTCATTGTTGTGTTAGCCTTTGGATGCAGGTGATACCTGACCAGAGCACACTACTGAAAAATGATGGGTTGTTTTGAACAGTAGGGTGATTAGAAAGGACTGGAAGAAGGAACACATTGGCACCAGAAGACTACACTACTGTCCTTAATAGGTCTCCTAGGTAAGTTCTGTCTAGCATGTACAGTACTTACAAATGGGATTCAGGAGGAGGAGCGCTATTACTTGATAGGGGACTAGGGAGGAGACTGCTGGGAGAACAGCTGGGCAGGGAACTACAGCTTAGGTGTAGGGGACTGTAACAATAATAGATAGTAAATCAATTTGCACTACTTAAGGAGCAATGGGTACTGGACTCCTTCAGTGGGGACTTGAAGCCAGTGGGGAAGGGTGAATGGGTTGACTTGGTGGCACCTAGTGGTAATATGAGGAACAAGATCAAAATGAGTATCCTAGTAGTAGGAGACTCAGTGATAAGACTGGCAGACAAGGTGGTGGGAAGCAAGGGAAAAGGGAGAGGGGTGGTCAGATGCCTTTGAGGAGCATCTGCCACCCAGGATATGAACAGAATAAGGAGGATGGTAGAGGAGGATGGAGAGGAGCTTGGAGTGCTGGTACAATTGAGTGCCAACAATCTAGCAACCCATCCAACTGAGATGGAAAAGTGCAACTTTCAAATGCTAGGCCAACAGACTGAAAGGACACTCTGCTTCCCTTGCCTTTTCTGAAACCCTCTCTGTGCGGAGGAGAGGCGAGGAGAAGCAGGGGTGGACTGGCCCCAGGTGCTAGGGATGCTTATTGCATCCTTGCCTGTCAGTTACCTTACCTATTTTTGAGTACTGTGATGTGGCGTACAGTGCCGCTCCCAAGTCCTCCTGAGCCAAATTGGATACTCTTTTCAACTCTTTGTCATTTTGCTTTAGACTCACCCCCTCTCTCCCACCACTGTGACCTCTACTGTTCCCTGGCTTTCCAATCGCTGAACAGCAGACTTCTCTCCCACTGCTCCAAATTTATTTCTAAATTCTGCTTTGGCACACTTCCCACCTGTGACAGGGTAGAATAGGACCCTGTCCCATTTGTTCTGGAGAAAGTGTTTAAATGCAAGGATCTGTATTCTTTCCTTTTCTGTCCCTTCTCTGTCTGGTTGCGCAACCAAATTTTCCTGTGAGACTTCAGACTTGATCAGCCTGAACAGTCTCGCAATCCTTTGCCTCTCACGGTCTCTCAGTTTTCTCGTGCTGTCTTTCTTCCTTGCATATCTATATCTGCTAATATAAAATATATGAGAATCAATGTATGTAAATGTAGCTGATATTGGGATCACGTTTGTTTAGAAAATTGTATTACTGTTGAAATGTATATATTAATTGTAGAAAACTAGAGGTTACTTGAGTGCAAATGCCTGAGCCTTTTGCAGTTGCTGTGGGGACATCAGGAAGTTCTCAATGTTCTAGCAGCTCCTAAAATTTACAAAGGACAGGATGCTTGCAAAGGATGGGGGTTGAAAAGAGTTACGAAAGCAGCTAAGCTGAGCTGCAAGGGAGATTTTTTACAAGAGATTTTATTTTGCTTCTGTATATAGTTATTCTGAACAGGTTTATTTTATGTTACTGCAACCACAAATAAACAGTTTTGTGGAATTTTACAACTGCTTCTGGGTTTTCTCTATGCTTCCTGACCTGTGCCTCGACGACAGATGGTGTCAGCCTAAGTGGGATTTAAGCCATGCATACCCTAAGACAGGAGATTTGTGTGTGGGTACTGGACATAGTACCAGGGCAGCACAGAGGAAGATATGGATTCTGCAGCTGAAGTCCAGTGTGAGATTGTACAGCTAGCACAAGTGATGGAAAAAGAACAGGCAGTGACAGAACCTGAAAGCCTGATGGACTTTTTGAAATGGTGGGCTGTACAACAAAATGAGACTGAGATACAGAGAGAAAAAGAAATTCAATGGTTAGAAGTGTTGAGGAGAGAAGAGCTGCAGTGACAGAAGCAACAGATGAGAGAAGAGATGCAGCAACAGGAGCAGCGATGGCTGGATGCCTTACAGGCTATCAAAGACAGAGGATCCGGCACAGATCCAGACGAGCAACAAAATGCAAGCAACCTAAAGGCCATTAAACTTGCAAAGTTGTGTCTCTCAGATGATACTGAGGCATACCTGACAAACTTAGAAAGAATTGCCAGAGCCTGCCAGTGGCCAAAGCAGCAATGGACAATCAGACTGGTGCCCCACCTGACAGGGAAAGCCAGGTTTGCCTACAGCATTATGGACACTGCACAGTCAGAAAACTATGACCTGGTGAAAAGTGAAATCCTGAAAAGGCATGACATCTCCAGAGAGACCTAGAGGCAGAGATTTTGATCTCTGAGGTGCAACTCAGTTGACAATCCTCAAGAAGCCTTCACCCAACTCTGAGAACTCCTGATGAAGTGGATCAAACCAGAGAGCAAAACAGTCCCATAGATCATCGACACATTTGCCATGGAGCCATTCATCAACATCTTACCTACAGATGTGCAGTTGTGGGTAAAGAAACACCGACCAGAGAATGGGGAAAAAACTGTTTCTTTGGCTGAGGACTACCAAATGGCCAGACAGACACCACAGCAGCGAGGTAACAGCCAAGCACCGATAAGAAAACTTTTTTCCCATTTAAATTCCAAGCCTGCTTAGAACTCTGGTGGGGGTAACAAATCTGTGCCAAAAGACGTTATCTGCTATAACTGTAATAAGTCAGGCCATTTTGCAAGAAACTGCCGTAATAAGGAGAGTGGCACTGAAGCAGATTTGTCCTTGGCAAACTGGGGCAAGTACCTAACAGATATGAAGGTGGGGAATAAGACTGTGATGGGACTCATTGATTCGGGAAACAGACAGACCCTCGTGCATGTTAAAGTGCTGGGAAAACACTGTGAAAAGGGACCAGGTACTGGTGTCATCTGCGTCCATGGGGACACTCGATACTATCCCACCACCCAAGTGATTCTGACCGTTAAGGATGTGTCGTACCAAATGAAAATGGGGGTAGTACCAAAGTTACCTGTACCTGTGATTATTGGAAATGACTTTCCAGGATTTACTGAACTGATCAAAGAGGGGAATAAATCCTTATGTTTCAGCAGCTGTGGTGACAAGAGCTCAGGCAAAGAAAATTTCAGACAGTGGGGACACTTTTCCTGTCAGTGATTTTGATTAGGACTTGTTTGAGCACAGCTCCAAGATCTGGAAAGCCAGGAAAGAAAGACAAAGCCTGAAGAAACTGTGGCAACAAATGACTGATGAACATGAAGTGTTAAAATATGAAAATGCTGAAACTAAATTGATAATTGATTGTGATTTTCTTTCAGAGCAAGCTAACAATGTTTCTCTCCAGGGTTATTTCAAGTAGCTAGGGGTAAAACCAAAACAGGGTGGACCAATGTTTAAAAAAAATGCAGTGGATTACTGTGTAGAGTTTGGGTTAAACCTCAGACACAGGAACAGACAGAACAATTAGTTATACCACAGAAGTATAGAACAGAATTGTTACGGATAGCACATGATAGTCCTATGGCTGGTCACTCAGGGAAGGATCGCACCCTTGCCAGATTGCTGTATAGATTTTACCGGCCAGGAATTCATGAAGATGTTGCTACTTATTGTAATTCCTGTGCTGAGTGTCAGAAAGTAGCCCCAGTCACTAGAAAAGGCAAGGTGCCCCTGGTACCCCTACCCTTAATAGATGTGCCTTTTGAGAGAATTGCAATGGATGTGGTTGGTCCTTTAAACAAAAGTAAAAAGGGTAATAGATTTATCCTGGTAGTATTTAACTATGCTACTTGATACCCAGAAGCAGTTCCAATGCATACTGTTACAGCCCCGAAAGTTACAGCAGAGTTAGCCAAAATTTTCAGCAGAGTGGGCATACCTAAAGAAATTATTACTGATCAGGGTAGTAATTTTGGTGCTGCACTGCTTAAAGAGCTGTACAGACTGCTGGGTATCACTGCCATAAGAACCTCCCCCTATTACCCTCAGACAAATGGTCTTGTTGAGCGTTTTTACCAAACCCTAAAATGCATGTTAAAAAGGTTTGTAAAAGGGGAAGGGAAAGACTGGGACAATTACTTGCCTTACCTGCTTTTTGCTCACAGAAAAGTGCTACAGGCATCAACAGGGTTTTCGCCATTTGAAATGCTGTATGGTAGGCAGCCAGGAGGGCCACTGGATGTGATAAAAGAAACGTGGGAAGATAACCCCACTCAGAAACAATCTATGTCTTCTTATATGCATACCCTAAAAAAGAAACTGGCAAAATATGTTGGAATTGCCTATAGTAATCAGGAAGAAGCTCAAAACCGGCAGAAGGTATATTATGACCATGGGGTAAAAGAAAAAGTTTTTGAGCCAGATGAAAAGGTTTTGCTACTGTTACCCACAACAGAAAATATTTTGTTAATGAAGTGGCAAGGACCATATAAGGTTCTTAGATGTACTGGCACTGTTAACTATGAGACTGGGACCCCTGACAGAAAAAATCCTTCTAAGATGTACCATGCTAACCTCTTCAAGAAATGGGTTGAAAAATGTCAAAAGCTGCCTAGTTAGTTTTACCAGAAATGGATAAGGAAGATATTGATGTAGCTTATGATAGACTAGAACAAACTATAAATGTTGATGCTGTAAAGGTGAACGTTTCCTTAACCTCAGAACAAACTGCAGACATTCGTAATGTGTTAAAGACATCTAACAGTACTTTTACCACGGTACCAGGCTGAGCAAAAGGGGTTGAGCACATAATAGTGACAAAGAATGTTCGTCCTATTAGGCAAAAGTCATACAGGTTGCCAGAGAGGTTAAAAGCTGATGTGGTTAAGGACATACAAAAAATGAAAGAATTGGGTATCGTTGAGGAGTCGAGGAGTGCTTGGTCATCTCCCATTGTAATTGTAAACAAAAAAAAGGGGGGTGTTAGAATCTGCCTTGATTTCAGGAAACTTAATCAAGTGTCAGAATCTGACAGTTATCCTATGCCTAGAATAGATGATTTGGTGGACAGGCTGGGGGGTGCAGAGTACATCAGTACCCTTGATCTCACCAAGAGTTACTGGCAAATACCTTTAGCTAAAGAATCCAGAGATAAAACTGCATTTACCACCCCTATAGGATTCTATCACTTCACCACCATGCCCTTTGGTTACATGGTGTGCCAGCTACATTCCAGTGGTACATGGATGTAATTTTATCCCCTCACACTGATTATTGTGCTGCATACCTGGATGATGTCGTGGTGTACAATGCAGACTGGAAAAGTCACGTGGAACACCTACGAGCAGTTATCCAAGCTATCAAAAATGCAGGTCTGACAATTAATCCTACTAAATGTGCATTGGGCATGCAGGAAACTAGATATTTGGGCTATGTTTTGGGAAATGGAGAAGTCAAACCAGAGATTTCTAAAATAGAAGCTGTAGCTAACAGCCCTGTACCTAAAACGAAGAAACATGTCAAGTCATTTTTAGGGCTGGCTGGTTATTATCGGAGATTTGTTCCCAGTTTTGCTGAGTTAGCTACTCCCCTCACTGAACTCACAAAGAAACTGTACCCAAATAATATGAAATGGATTCCAGAGTGTGATGAAGATTTTCAAGCCATAATGGCTGCATTATGTTCTGCACCTGTTTTAAGAAGCCCAGACTCTGAGAAACCATTTCTGATACAAACAGACGCATCCGAGGAAGGCCTAGGTGCAGTCCTAAGCCAAAATATAGATGGAAAAGAACATCCTATTCTGTATATAAGTAGGAAATTGCATGACAGAGAAAAAAGCTACTCCACTATTGAAAAGGAGTGTCTAGCAGCAAAGTGGTCCATGGAGTCCCTCAAATTTTATTTGCTAGGAACTGATTTTGTTCTTGTAACTGATCACACTCCTCTCTGTTGGCTTAACCAGATGAAAGATAAAAATTCAAGAATCACACGGTGGTACCTGGCACTGCAGCCATTTAAATTCTCTGTGATTAACAAATCTGGTAAAGAGAATAGTAATGCTGATTTTCTGTCACAATATGGATCAGGAATTGAGGGTTCTGATGGTTGAAAAAAAAAAACTAATGTATGGGGTTGAACTGTACTTTTTGCTGTACTGTTAAAAAATGGATGCAAATGTCCTTAATGTCTGAATGCAACAAGTGTTACTAGAAAATAAAGAGTCTTGGAAACCTGTTTAATAAAACAGGTTCCCTCTTAAAGAGGGGGGTATATGTGACAGGGAAGAATAGGACCCTGTCCCTTTTGTTCTGGAGAAAGTTATTTAAATGCAAGGATCTGTATTCTTTCCTTTTCTGTTCCTTCTCTGTCTGGTTGTGCAACCTAATTTTCCTGTGAGACTTCAGACTTGATCAACCGAAACAGTCTCGCAATCCTTTGCCTCTCACTGTCTCTTAGTTTTCTCTCGCTGTCTTTTTTCCTTGCATATCAATATCTGCTAATATAAAATACATGAGAATTCCTGTATGGAAATATAGCTGATATTGGGATCACTTTTGTGTAGAAAATTGTGTTGCTATTGAAATGTATATATTGTAGAAAACTAGAGGTTACTTGGGTGCAAATGCCTGAGCCTTTTGCAGTTGCTGTGGGGACCTCAGGAAGCTCTCAGTGTTCTAGCAGCTTCTGAAATGTACAAAGGACAGGATGCTTGCAAAGGATAGGGGCTGAAAAGTTAGAAAAACAGCTAAGCTGAGCTGCAAGAGAGATTTCTTTTACAAAATATTTTATTTTGCTTCTGTATATAGTTATTCTGAACAGGTTTATTTTATTTTATGTTACTGCAACCACAAATAAACAGTTTTGTGGACTTTTACAATTGATCCTGGGTTTTCTCTATGTTTCCTGACCTGTGCCTCGATGACACCACCTACCTCTCTTCTGCCCTTCCTCCTCCCCCTCCCTGTACACTCCCTCAGATCAGTCGACTCTCATACTATGTCTGTCCCTTGCTGCTCCACCATTATGGGACAAGTTGCATTCTTGCATCATTTCCCCAAACTCTGGAACTCATTACCACCTCAAATTTGTCACTCTTCATCCCTTCATCCTTATCATCAGCCCTACATAACTTCTTCTCCCTTAACTGCAATTGCTCCTAATCATTCTTCCTTATCTGTCATGCAAATCTTTTATGTCCACTCACCCTCTCCCTTACCTTTTGCCCAACCCAAGCACTTATCTGCACTTAGTCTTATGTTCTATTCATGCAAATTGTTCTGCCCAATCTCTCATCAAATTGTACATTACCCTATTATTATGTATAACAAATGTATTGTCTTGTTTTTATTATATATTGTGTAGCCAGCACTGGCAAATGTACATGTACTACCTTCTGTAATTCCCTCCCTCAGAACGCACTGGGAGATGAGCAATTCCGATTGTTCAGTGTGCCTTCCTGGTAAAACTTTTCAATAAAATAAGTAAGAGACATTTGGCCTGTGCTGACCCAGCCTCATAGCTATGCTTTTTTTTTTTTTTATACCTGCCTCCTGATCATGCCATCTCAGCCTGTGTTTACCGGGGGGGGGTGGGAGTTGGCTCTCTTGTTGGGGCCGGCTCAATCCACCAATTAGCTGCTGTTGGTCATGCACTCAGTAAATGACTCGCGGACTGTCTACCAGTCAGTCTAGTATACCTGTTACTGTCCTCCGGCTCCTCCCCCGAACCAACCATCTTGACTAATCTTCCTGGACTAAAAGTCTTCACCATTCATTCACACTATTGGGATTACGATGGAGGTGCTAGGAACCAGCAGTAGCCAAAAATCTTTAGGAGGGCTGTTGCCGAGGTAGGACTACACATGCACGGCACTGCAAGACTGGCTCACACCTGTGTAGGCTGTCTCAGTGTCATCCCTCCAACTGCCTCAGTTCCTTTTCTCCCGCCGTCGAGTGCACTTCAGTGACGACATGGCTCACCCGCTGGTAGTCAGATCTTCACTTCTATATGACAGCAGTTTATAGTCATTCAGTATTCAATTAAGTTTTACTAGTTTTAGTGATACTATTTGTTCTTTAACACCAAAAAAAATAGTTGAAGAATTTCTCTCAGCCTGCCAGCAATGGAGTCGACCATGGACGGTATCGGTGACAGTAGGGAGACTTTGCTTGAAAGCTGTTTTGGCAGTGGGGCTGTGTCCGGTCAGCCATCTTATGTGGAGGGGGCGTCCAACCACAGCCAGTCCAGTGCTCAGGAAGGAGGACAGCCCGCTTGAAAGCACAAAAAGAAATGAGCCCACTCCCAATCTCGTTCGGGGACCTGGCACCGCTTAACCTCGAGTTCTTCTTCCTCCTGTCAGATGAAGATGAAAAAGTACCACTTGAGGTTGCCCTCTGGTAGGTCTATGAGGGTACTGTTGATAGTGGAGAGTAGTAGACCTATCTCAACTCATGTGGAGTCTCCCGTGGTCTCCATTCTTAATGGCCATGATCTCTAACATTGGAGCCCCTCTCTGTCCTCTGATGGGGCTTCCGGTGAGCAGTTTCATCATTGGGCCACTCTTATGGAACAGTGGGTACAGCTTCTGTCCCAGTTGCCCTTGTCAGCGGACCCAGTTCTGGAGCCTTCCGGCCTTGGAGCCGCTGAACTGTGACTGGGTCAGTTGGCCAGGATGTGCATGCGGTGCCCTCTCCAGTGCCAGCACCATCAGTGCTGACTTCATGTGTCTTACCCCCTCACCTTCTTTCCTCACAGGGGCTGGCACAGGTACCGCTTTCCTCTCTTCTTTCTTTCAGGTCCTGCAGGGGTATGCTGGTAATGCTACAACCTTCTGCGAGGTCGTGGGTGGCATCTGGCACCTCAGTGTCTCAGTCACCACTCGCTTCTTCCTCGGTGCTGCGTGCGGTGTGTGTGGCGATGCTAGCACCATGTGCAACATCGGTGTCAGTGCCAGCACTGCGTGTGGCACTGGGGTCTTTGATGCTGATTCATGTTTCAGCATCTCCTGTGTTTTCCTGGTCTAGACCTGCCTTTGGGGGTCTTTCTGGGGTAGAAGTGGAACTTAACAAGTCTGACTCTGACCTGCTTCTGTCTGAAGATGCAGTGTATGGCTCATTTTATGGGCTGGAAAGCAAGCCTTCTGTATCAGGTGAGCCCATGGTGTAAGAGCTTTCTTTCCAGTCTCTCCTCAGGAATATGGGGTCCACCTTAGCTCTACAGACTTCCACTGTGGACCCAGGCAAACTTCTACGTCTTGAGTTCCTCTACGTCCCTAATATTCCTGTAAACCTGACTCCACCAGTGCCCCCCTCCTTTGTGACTCTTTTTCAAGCAGTGTGGGACAGGCTGGCACTAATCCCTTCTGTGGCCAAGTCTATTGATAGGAAGTAAGTCCACCTCCCCTCCAAAGACAGACTTATCCTGGCATCGCAGCCTTTTGCGGATGGTCTTGTGGTGCTTGCAGAGAACAATAAAGCCATCCTCCCTCAGGAGTCCACAGCACAGCCTATAAATAAGGAATCTCACAAGACTGACACTTTGGGGAAATGGGGATTCACAGCAGCAACCTTAGGTATGCATATTACTAGTTACCAGGTCCATTACTCTCAGTATGAATACAGCCTGTGGAACACACCCAAATCAATGGTTGAGAACCTCCTGGAATCTGATGTTAACATGGAGCTCCTTCAGACCATTACCAGGGGCATAGAGCCTAATAATCAGTGGCTGAAAGCTTCTATGGATGCCTGTGACACTGCATCTAGGGCAGCGGCCACTGGGATCTGTATAAAATGGTACTCCTGGCTCAGAACATCAGGTTTCTCATCCGATGCTCAGCAGATGGTGATGAACATCCCCTCAAGTTGAGCAAGCACTGGAGACTGCTCCCAAAAACCAGGACTGCCATTAAAACAGCCAGCCCGGCTCCTGCAGCCCCTCATAGGGTTGGGAACCATTGACAGTTTCATAAAAGGCAGTCCTTTCAAGGTAAAGGCAGAGGAGCCTTTAACAAGAACCAAACTCCTCAGCCACAAAAGAAAATGCAGCAAAAGGCACAGGGTCCAAAAAGCGCCCACTGCCAACCTCTGAAGATCCGGCCCTGGTCCCACCTCAGCTGCCCAAGGTGGACACCTCTATGGCAGTAGGGGGGCCTCTGACTCGGTATTACAACCAGTGGAAGTCCATTACAATGGACAAATGGGTCATCAGGATTGTATGAGAGGAATATTTTCTAAATTTCACAGAGACTCACCCAGATCTTCCACCTAAGGGAAAGGTAAAGGGGGAAAGGGGAAATTGTTTAACCAGGAAAGGCACACTAAGCTGGAGCTTGTTTCCAGGTGCAACCTGGGAGCACAAGGAAGTTAAATGACTTGCTCAGGGTCACACAGTATGCAAGTGGAAGCTGTGGGATTCAAACCTAGGTCTTGTCTGTTGGATGTCACCAGATTTGCAGCTCAGCGCCTTAGACCACTGCGCTATACTGCCACAGTGACAGCACAGCCTGTCCACCGCTCAGTCAGACCTTCTTACTTCCGAGATATAGGGCCTTCTAAGGAACAGGGCAGTAGAAGTTGTTCCACAGGCAGAACGGAACACAGTTTTCTACTCCCATTACTTTCGGGTTCCAGAGAAAACAGGTGGAATGCACACAATTCTCGACCTCAGAAAGTTAAACAAGTGCCTGTTCAGGAAGAAGTTCAAGATGATCTCCCTAGGAATGCCACAACCTCTGATCCATCAGTTCAATTGGCTGGCATCCCCAGATATGCAGGACGCCTACCAGCACATCCCACAGCACGTCCCAGTATACCCAAGTCACAAACAAATGTCTCCAGTTTGTGGCCTTGCATCAACACTACCAGTTCCGAGTCCTGCCCTTTGGGCTGTCCTCGGTGCCTTGAGTCTTTACAAAGTGTTTTGCAGTTCTCGCAGCACATCTCAAAAAACTCAGCGTTCAAGTCTTCCCTTACCTGGATAATTGGCTCCTAGCGAGCCCATCCAAGCAGGAGACACAAAAAGCAGTTGCCACAGTTTCTCAGATCCTCACTTCAGTGGGGGTTCTACTGAATCTGGAGAAATCCCAGCTTCAACCCACCCAGCAGCTCCTCTTCATAGGAGCCCTCCTGGATACCTCCAGGGCGAGGGCTTTCCTTCTGGAGGACATAAGAAAATTGCCAGCAGAAGGAGACCTCTTGGTCTGTCGGGTCTGCTTGAAATAACAGGGTTGTTTCTGGCCTTAAGTTTACCTCTGTGCCCCCGACCCCTCCCTTCTCCCCTGACTTTTCCTGTCTTTCCCCTTACAAGGTCACCTGACATTCCTTCATGCTTGTCCCAGACCCTCTTGAGGGCACCCACTGGTTTTGACTCCACTGCTTCCCATGGCAGCTCGTTCCATGCTTTCACCACTCTTTCTGTAAAAAAGTGCTTCCTTACATCCCTCTTGAATCTACCCCCCATCAGTTTTAGGTTGTGCCCTCTGGTTCTGGCCCTTAAATTGAATAGGCACCTGCAGTCCACTCTGTTAATTCCCCTCAAGATCTTGAACGTCTCAGTCATGTCCCCTCTCTGCCTCCTCTCCTCCAGAGTGTACATCCCCAGGTCCCCCAACCTCTCTGCATATGATCTATCCTGCTGTCCCTCTATCATTTTTGTCGCTGTCCTTTATACCCTTTCCAGCATGTTTATGTCTTTCTTCAGGTGTGGATGCCAATATCTTACTCCATATTCCAAGTGAGGTCTCACCAATGATCTGTAGAGCGGCAGAATAACCTCACGCTTCCTATTGCTAAATCCCCTTGCAATACACCCCAGCATCCTATTTGCCTTTGCTACTTTTTGCATTGAGTCAAGTGTTTAAGGTCACTAGAAATTATTACCCCAAGATCCTTTTCTTCCTCCGATGATGTAACCTGAACTTTTCCAATGTAGTACTCTGTTCTCGGGTTCTTTGCCCCTATGTGCATCACCTTGCACTTTTTTGACCTAGAACCCTAGTTTCCATACCCCCGACCATCTCTCTAGCTTGGCTAGGTCCTCCCTCATCTCTGTTATCCCCTCCTGGGTGTCCGCCCTCCCACAAAGCTTGTTGTCATCTGCAAACATGCACATTTGTCCCCAAATGCCTTCCCCTATGTCACTTATAAAGACATTAAACAACACCGGCCCTTGAGGAACCCCACTGATAACCTAGGACAGGAGAAATGACATTCTCTGGATGGCTCACTACATCAGGGAGAACAGCTGTGGGCCCTTTCGATGCAGTAGATGTTGGGCCTCATGACATCGTCCATCTTCACTGTGCCCCTAATCCAGCTACACAAGGACCACACAATGGATGCTCAGCACACAGTAGTCACCGACCACATAGAAACACAGAATTTGATGGCAGATAAGGACCGCTTGGCCCACCCAGTCTGCCCATTTCCCTACCTAATGGATAAGCTGCAGATCCTAGTTAACCAACAGCTTACTTCTTTCTACGCCCACCCCCCAGAATTGTCTTTCTCCACAACCTCCTCCAGAAGGCCGTTCCATGCACCCACAACCCTCTCTGTGAAAAAATACTTCCTTACATTACCTCTGAGCCACCTTCCTCTGTCTTCAAATTGTGCCCCCTTGTTCTTGCACACCTCTTTTTTTGAAAGATGCTACCCTCTTGGATTTTGTTGATTCCCTTGAGGTACTTGAAAGTTTCTATCATGTCCCCCCTCTCCCTCCTTTCCTCGAGGCTATACACATTAAGCTCCTTTAGTCTCTCTTCATATGTCTTCTGGTGCAGATCCTGCACCATTTTAGTTGCCCTCCTCTGGACAGCTTTTTATCTTGTCTATGTCCTTATGAGATTGGGTCTGCAGAACTGCATACAGTACTCCAGATGGGGTCTCACCAGCTGTCTGTACAGAGGGATGACAACTTCCTGTTTTCTACTGGTGATGCCTCTCCCTGTGCATCCCAGTATCCCCCCAGCTCTCCTTACTGCCCTCTCACATTGCTTGCCCACCTTTAAGTCATCTGATATGACTACCCCCAGGTCCCTTTCCATTTTTGTTGTTGTTAGTATCTCACGCCCCATTGTATACTCTTCCGCTGGGTTTTGTTTCCCAGGTGCATTACCTTGCACTTCTTAGCATTGAATCTAAGCTGCCAAACATTTGACCATTCCTCTAACCTTGCCAAGTCCCTTCTCATCCTTTCCACCCCACCTTGTGCATCAACTCTGTTGCAGATCTTTGTGTCACCTGCAAAGAGACATACTTTTCCTTCCAGTCCCTCTGCAATGTCACTTATAAAGACATTGAAGAGGACCGGTCCTAATACTGAACCCTGCGGTACCCCACTAGTAACCCCCCTTTCTTCAGAGTGGACTCCATTTACTATTACCCTCTGTGTCCTATTCTCCAGCCAATTCTTTACCCAGGCTATCATCTTGGGACCCACTCCTAGGCTGGCTAACTTGTATATTAATCTTTTGTGTGGGACTGAGTCAAATGCCTTGTAAACTCTAGGTAGGCCATGTCCACAGCCCCTCCCTGATCTACTACTTTGGTCTCCCAGTCAAAGAAATCTATTAGATCCTTTTGGCATGACCTTCCTGCTGTGAATCCATGCTGCCTTGGGTCCTGTGCCCCTCTGGCCTCTAGGTACTCGACAATTCTTTCCTTCAGAAGTGATTCCATCATTTTCCCTATCACTGAGGTTAAACTAACAGGTCTGTAGTTTTCTGCTTCTGCCCTGCTCCCACTTTTGTGAAGGGGAATCACATCTGCCCTCCTCCAGTCCTCAGGTACCACCCCATCCTCCCATAATTTGTTAAAGAGGGTAGTCAGTGGTGTCACTAGGTCTACCCTTAGTTCTCTTAGAATTCTGGGATGAATCCCATCAGGCCCCATTGCTTTGTCCACCTTCAGTTTTAAGAGTTATTTCATAACCCTTTCTTCTGTAAATGGGCTGGTATCAACTTCTGTATCCAGAGTGTTTATGTTGTTTGTTTTAGGTACCTCCCTCTCTTCATTTGTAAATACTGAGCAAAAATATTTGTTTAGTATCTCTGCCTTTTCACCCTCACCCTCTGCCCAGCCTCCTCCCCTTTATTAAGCCTCACTATCCTTCCCTTAGTCTTCCTTCGCTCCCTGATGTACCTAAAAAGGTTTTATCCCCCTTCTTAACTGAGTTGGCTGTCTTTTCCTCAGTTCAGGCCTTTGCTGTTCTGACTGCCTTCCCAGCTTCCTTTTGCTTTAACTGATACAATTCTCTGTCCTGCTCCTTCTGTGATTCCTTGTACTTTCTGAATGCTTTTTTTTTTCTCCTGAACCTTCACTGCCACCTCCTTTGAGAACCATAGTGGTTTCTTACATCATTTTGTTTTGTTTATTTGCTTCACGCTAAGGCTTTTACCTCTGTGATGGCTGTTTTTATTATTCCCCATTGTTCTTCCACCCCTCCTTCCTGCCCATTTGCTAGTGTATTCCTTAGGCACTCATCAATTTTGGCAAAGTCAGCCCTCCTGAAGTCCAGTGCTTTTGCCTTTGTATGGCTTGACTCCATTGCTGTGTTTATTGTGAACCATACTGTTCGATGGTCGCTAGTTCCCAGATGGGAACTAGCGTCCTTCCAAATAAAAGTGACAGAGCTTCTGACAAGATAACTTTCATGGTGAACACAGGAAGACAAGCTTCTACAGGGTCTACCCTTTGCACCACTAGAATCTCAGATAACCATCACCACGGATACATCTTTGATCGGCTGGGGATCTCACTGTCAAGACCTGCCAGGAGGAGTCTCATCTACACATAAATGTCCTAGAGATGGTCCAGCGAGGAAGGTCCAGGGAGCAAGGGGACCAGGCAGCCATTGCCATTCATCAGGACACACTGGGAGATATGCAGAGAGAGTCAGCAGGTGCAGGCCCTAAAGGAGAGATGAGTGGGGTGGGTTTTTTTCTCCCTTGGGCTGCACTGCCACACCATCCAGCTGCCTTCCAGCTCCAGGAGAGAGTCAATCCTGCAAGAGAACCGCAGCCTATCCCATGGACGGGATAAGGTGATGTAGGCTCCAGGAGGGGCTAATCCTGAAGGACGGAGTGGAGTTTGAGCAGAGTGGGTGGCTTTAAAAAGCCAGTCAACCACTGCTCACTCCAGCAAGGAAGGTCCAGGGAGCAAGGGGCCCAGGCGGCCATTGCCACACATCAGAACACACCAGGGGATCCATGGGGAGAGTCAGCAGGTGTAAGCCCTAAGGGAGAGGCAAGTGAGGTGTTTTTTTTAGCCCCCACCCTACCCAGCCCTGACCTCTATTAAGTATGCAAGGAAGGAGGAGCCAGATGGGTAGGATCGCTGCCCTCTAGAGGTTGCAAATATACCTTAAAGGAGTGGATCACTACCTGATGGGGTTTGGGCACTGGTGGATAGCAGGAGGAGCATCTATCAGGTGAGGGAAGATGGAGAGACACATCCAGAGGTAAGGGCACTGTTGCTGGTCTATGGTGCTGTGTGTTGCACATTTGGGGGGGTGTTAACACAGGGTAGGGAGCACTGTGACTGGGGCAGGAACAGAGTACTGTACAATTTTTCTGGAGAATCTGCTACAGAGCAGGGGCACTATGACCGTGACACTTGGGGGTGCTGGAACTGATTCGGCTCTGTATTATAAGGGGACCTTAAAGTGATTAATATAGGATATGTGGAGTACCTAAATGGTTGTTCTAGGGGGGAAGTAAATTGGACATACTGTGTTCAGGGGGTACTCAATCTTCTATTAAGGTCATAGGAGGAGCTTCAATTTTCCATCACTGCAGGGGGAAGGGTTGTTAAATCAAGGGTCTTGAAGTAAGCAGGGCAGGGGGTGTGGGAGGAGTGTCAATTTTCTCACTACAGGGGAAGAGTTGTTAAATCAAGGGTCTTGTAGTAAGCAGAGCAGGGTGTGTGGGAGGACACACAAGATAAGATCTATCTACCAGGGGAGTCAGGGAGTAAGAGACGCTGAGGCGGGCAAATGAGGGGAGCTGGGGAAGGGCACATTAGGGGTGGGGTGGCACAAATGGAAAATGATGGGGACAGCACAGGAGGGAGCACAGGGGGCAGCAGGATGCTAGGGGGGCCATCGGGGGTAGGATAGTGGGTTGCAGTGGTTGTGGGGTAGCAGCCTGGATGTACGCATTGTTGAAACTAGGGGGGTGTCCAATCTGTGTCAGGCTGAGGAGACTGGAGGAAGAAGTACAGTGGCTTGGTAGGAAATTGGGGAGGTTGGGAGGAGCATGGAAGGGGCTTGGGGCAGAGGGTAGCAGGAGGATGCCTACATGACAGGAATAATGGATCGGGGGATGGGAAGGGGGCAGGAGCACTCCAAATAGGAGGCCTAGCACGGGAGGGGGGTAAGGGCAGGAACAGGGAGCCCATACCCAGCATGGCTGAGAGGGCAGGAAATAGGTTCGCCATGCTGGCAACATTGGAGGAGGAGGAGGAGGTGGTGAGGGACCTCCAGGAGAGGGTAGGTAATGGGAAGCGGGAGGACAGCACAAGGGTCAGTGGTCGGGCAGAGGATTTTGATAGTGGTAAGGGGGGCACAGCTGGGAGAACAGACGAAGGGTGCAGGAGTAATCACGAGAGGAGCAGTGCCGGAGAGAAACATGAGAAGGACTTAGTGGAGGGGACCAGGGAGAGGAGGGATGGGGTGGAAGGTGAAAGAACAGTAAGGGCAGGGGAAATGTCTGGGGGCTACAGGGATCCCTAGGAGGAAAGGGTAGGGTTTCAACTGAGGTGGACTCTTGTAGAAGGTGTCATGGTAAGGGGGTTGGGGGGAGACAAGGTTTGGAGAAGGAGAGGTAATAGTAATGGGAGACTCCACACTTAAGGGGATTAGATGGGGCAGCAAGGGGGAATGACATAGTCGCATCTGGGTGGAGTTCATACCTGGCTTAACTGCAGGCAGAGCGGGGCAGTTGATTCTAAAATGTGTTAGGAGGGGTAGACAGAAACTGCATCTTGTAGTGCATGTGGATAAGAATGATCTGGCAGGGGAGACAGTCATAGTAGTGAAAGAGAGGTTCGAGGAATTGGGTAGGCTGTGTGAGGAACTAGGGGAATCGGTGGACTTCTTGGAGGTGCTCCCAGTACCCTGTTCTAGTACAGCGAGGAAGGTAAGGATTGGGGAGTTCAACACCTGGCTGAGGGAATGGTGTCAGTCCAGAGGATATGGGTTGGTGGGGTGCTAGGACAGAATCTGGGACAACAATGAACTTTACGCAGAGGATAGGCTACATTTAAGTGGGATGGGGAAGAGGGTACTAAAGCAGCGGGTAGGGGAATACATAGCTACAAAGGTGGATTTAAACTAGGTGGGGGGGTGGCGAGTGGACAGAGGGTAGGCAGGGATCCCAGAGAGCGGAGCCAAACAAGCTTTCCCCCATGCTAGTAGGGAGGAACTTGGATCAGTGGCACATAGGGAGACTAGAAAGGGGGTAATTCAGGGAAGAGGGAGGGCAGGGACAGGTTGGAGGGTGGTCTCACTGAATGTAAGAAGCATTGGTAACAAATCAGCAGAATTACAGGCTCTCTTGGCAATTGGAAGGGTGGAAACATGGGCCACCCAGTACCAGGAATGGGACTTGATGATCCCAGGGTATAGGATATTTAGGAAGGATAGGGCTAGGGGAAAAGGGGGGGAGGTGGCAATATATGTTCAGGAGAGGGATAAGATGCATAATGGAGGAGGGGGAGAAAGCCAGAACGGAGACCCTATACATGCAGCTTCAAGACTCAAAACGTAGGACATTGAGGATGGGGGTGGTGTACAGACCACCAGGGCAAGGGGAGGATCTGGATAGAGAGTTAGCAGAACAAATCAGAAGGGTCTGTAGGATGGGGAACACTGTGGTGGTGGGGGACTTCAACCTATTGGGGTGGAGTGGAGCATCCACCAAGAGTAAAAGGGAGCAGGTTTTACTAGAGGCATTTCAGGACAGCTTCCTGGTGCAGTTGGTTAGTGAGTCAACTAGACCGGATAGGATTCTGGACCTGCTTCTATCAAATGGGGAGGCGCTAAGAGATCTGGAGGTGGAAGACCCTCTGGCTGGGAGTGACCACCACTCTATTTGGTTCACGCTCAACATGGGCAGGGCAGCAGAAGGTACGGGTACAAAAGTGATAGACGTTAAGGAGGCAGACTTTAAAAGGATGGGGGAAATCTTGGGCAAGCGTCTGGCAGAAATTCAGCCATGAATGGATGCTAGCCAAAAATGGGACATCATTAAGAAAGGACGGGTGGAGGCGACTGGGACATGTAGAAGAACAAGGACTAAGAATGGTCAGGCAAAAAAAAAAAAACAGCTGACTGATGAAGGAGGTCGTAGAAGGGGTCAGGGCCAAAAAAAAAGGCATTTAGGAGACTCAAGAGATGGGGGGAGAGAACAGGAGGTGTATGTGAAGAAGTCCAGGTAGGTTACCAGGCTGGTCAGAGTGGCCAGGGTGTCCAGGGAGCTGAGACTGGTGCAGGGCATAAAAGATGGAGAAAAGGACTTCTTCAGATACATCAGTGAAAAATGGAAAAACAAGGATCAGATTGTGAGGATTAGGAAAGGCGGGGGCTGGGTGGAGAAGGGGGAGGAACAGGCGGAGATGCTGAATGAGTACTTCTGCTCCATGTTCACTAGGGAGAAAGGGGGGTGGATACCACCTAGAAGAAGAGGAGTGGGGGGGGAGGCAACTGATTTAGGGATTACAGAGGACAGGGTGGCTGAAGGGATTGAGGGCTCTGAGGGGGGACAAGGCACCAGGTCCAGATGGCATTCACCCTAGCGTACTTAGGGAACTGACAGTGGTCCTGGCAGAACTGCTGACAGACCTGTTCAATACATCCTTAGACACTGGATGTGTACCACAGGACTGGAGGATGGCCCACGTGGTACCATCCATGAAAGCGGACCTAGGGACAAACCAGGGAACTACAGACCAGTAAGCCTCACATTGATTGTGGGAAAACTCATGAAGATGATCTTAAAAGAGAGGCTGGTGACCTTTTTGAAGATCAGTGGTCTTCAGGATGGTCAGCAGCATAGATTTGTCTCAGGAAGATCTTGCCAGACAAATCTGATTGAGTATTACGACTGGGTGACAAAGAAACTGGACAAAGGCCATGCGGCGGATGTCCTGTATTTGGACTTCAGCAAGGCCTTTGATTCTATGCTGCATGGGAGGCTGGGGGGAAGCTGGAGTATATAGGGGTGGGATCAAAGATGGTAAGCTGGATCACCAATTGGCTGAAGGGAAGACATCAAAGGGTGGTGGTGGGAGGGGAGCTCTCATCACTAAGGAATGTGCCAAAAAGTGCAGGGTCTTGCACTTCAGGGCTAACAACCAGGGGAGGAGCTATTAGCTGGGGGTTGGGGGAGAGTACAACTGGAATGCACCAAGGAAGAAAGAGATCTAGGGGTGCTTATAACAGGGTGGATGAACAACTCAGCTCAGTGCAGGAGGGCAGCAGCAAAAGCCAACAGGATGCTGGGGTGTATAGACAGGAGACTCTCCTCCAGAAATAGGGAGGTGATCCTACCTCTCTACAGGTCGCAGGTCAGGCTGCACCTGGAATACTGCGTGCAGTACTGGCACCCATTCTTGAAGAAGAACATCAGATTGTTGGAAAGTGTACAGTGGAAGGCGAAAAAGATGATCCAGGGGTTAGGGGGATACTGCTATGAGGAGAGGCTGGGTGAGCTGAACATGTATTCCCTGGAGGAGAGGAGGGACAGGGGGACATGATTGAAACCTTTAAATACTTGAAGGGAATTAACAGGGCTAGTAAAGAAGGGATTTTCCAGATTAGAAAGGGGAGGGTCACGAGGGGGCACCAGATGAGATTGGAGTATTCTCAAATGTGTTTCACCTGGTAAAATAAAGATTTTGATTAATTGACTGCTGACTAACACCATTCTGAGTGTTTAAGAAAGGAGTCTTTGATGACTCCAAAATCCTTTTTTTGCTCAGATTTCACATAATGGAAAATCAACGAGTCTTTATATCTCTGTTTTTCTTCCAAAGGTAAGGGACTATAGTAAGACATCTGACAGATAAGGTTCCTCTGGAAAGACATGAGCCAAAAATAAGTGCACTGGGTCTGGGCGGTGATAAATTGCTGAGGTGAATAACTAATTGACTGAGAAATGGAATCTGGAACTTTTTGATTGTCATGATGATGGTGGTGGGAGAACAAATATCCTGTTCAAAAACAGTGACCAGTGGATTGCCCATGGGTTTGTTCTTGAGCTAGTACATTTTTAATATTCATATACTTGACCTAGAGATGGGGACGAGCAGCTGAATGGGAAAGATCACGGACACCACTAGGCAAGACAGGATAATCTGCTCAGACGAAGATTGTAAAAATGTGGTGACTTGAATGTAATTGGGTGGATAAATGATTAAAGGAACTGATTATTTTATTTTATTAATTGTCTCAGATAAACAACCTTTGAGCATGGGGCTCTTTTACAAAGGTCCACGTCAGCTAATAGATACAAATAAGAAAAAACACAAGAACACAAAAGACAAAATACTATATACAGAATGATTTCAAAATGGCTAACTATTAAATACAGAATAATTACAGAGCATATACAATAGTAAGTAGTATACCAAAATAACATTGTCAATTTTTTATGTAGAGAATTATATTCCTAATGGAAGGTAATGAGAAGGGAAAGAAGCAGCCAGGAGTTGGCATTGAAATGAGGCAGAGAGGAGAGGTTTGGTACAGCAAGGATGCTTAGAAGTGGGGGGGTGGAAGAGTAAATTGTGGGGGAGTACAGGTAAGGTGACAGTAGAGAAGTAACCATCAGGTGGGGGAGGCGAGAGAGAGAGGTTAAGGATAGGGCAGGAGAGCCCTAGTAGTGGGATTCAAAGGGGTGGAAAGGGAGAGTGGAGGTTTATATGGGTGAAGGGGGTAGGGGAATCGGTCCGAGCAGTCACATTTACCTAAGGTAGTGAGATATTGCAAGAGTTCCTTCTTGAATGACCCAAACTTTAGGATGTTGGATATGGTAGAAGGGAGTTCATTGTCGGGCCTTATAGGAGAAAGATCGCTGGGCAAGTGTTGTGTATCGAAAAGGAACATGTAAGGCATTTCTAGCCTTACCTCTGGTCTGATAGGTGTTAAAGGCAGGTTTGAGGAGCTTCTGCAAGACTAAGTGGGTTAAACCTAGAAGGGCATTTCTCCAAGGAGGCAGACCTGGTACTTTATCCTCCCCTGAAGGTTAAGCCACTTGGTCTGGGCATATAAGTCACAGGCGTGCATATATTTGCCTGTACCTAGAACCAGTCTGCAGGCCTTGTTTAATGGTATTCTGACCCTTTGCAATGCAGTTTCGGCAGCTGCACTGTACATGACCAGACCATAATCTGTGAATCTATGACAGTTAGTATTGAGCTGTTGACTGCATGTCTCAAGGCTTCAGCAGTCATGTAGTGTCAGTGCCTATAAAGCAAACTAAGTCAGCTACTGATTGTTTTTACTATGTGATAAATGGGGAAGAAGAAGAGGGAGATGTCAAGGGTGATGCCTAGATACTTGAAGGTGTTGACCTGGTCCAGAGGCTCATAGTTACCATGTAGGATTGTCCATTGACTGGAATTGTTCTTGTTATGCAGACTGGAGAGCATTACTTTAGGATTTATTTTATAGTTAAGCAGTAGTTTGTTCTGATTGAACCATTCCTCAATTTTAGTGGAGCTTTGTTATAGATGTTGTGTGAGCAGATTTAGATGGGATCTACAAGAGAATATGGCCGCATCATCTGAATAGAGCAGAATTTTAACTGGGCAGTGGTCTTTTTCTGCCATTGTCTAGTAACACTAAACAAATTACTAAACTTAGTAATAAGATGAATTTCTGGTATATCCAATACCTCACGCCCAACAACCTTTCTGATTATTTAATTGAAGAAAAAGATGTAGTTGGTTTGGCATGACCCTCCTTTTAAACTGTATTAATAATGAGATGTGTATTGTCCTACATGTTGTTGGCACTTTTCAAGATACTGTATACAGTAGAAGTACACACATGGCAAAAACATACAGCGGTCAGGGAAGATTATAGTACACTATCAAACATGCATAAATAGCCGTGGTCTGTATGAAGTTTTCTTACCATAGAGTCCTTGAAGTTTCAGATTGTTTCAGTTGATTTATCATAGAAACATAGACAATGGCAGAAAAAGACCACTGGTCCATCCAGCTTGCCCTTAGACTCTAATAAACCTGGGACCTGTTGTCCATGCAAAGTTCTAACCCACAGTACCCACCCCCATGCACCCCACCCTACAGCTATCACCCTGAGCAACCACAAAGGCATTCACTCTGTCCCAGTTATGTTTGAAACCATTGATAGTTTTGGTGTCCACCACATCAGCTGGTAGATGTTCCATGGCTCCACCATCCTTGATGTAAAACTCAACTTTCTTACCTTCCTCTCAAATCCCCCTTCCCCCCATCAATTTTCACTTGTGCCCCTGTGTTTTTGATCAGTTATTTATGCTAAATATTCCACTTGTGTCCCTGTTTTTTTTTTATCTTTCTGTTTATTCGCCTTACTATCTCCATCCTCCACTCATTCAGATCCCCTCATGACTCACAGCATCCCCCTTATTGCACCAGAAGTCTGCCCCTAGAGTGTGACCAATCACTTGAGAGACCCTTAATACCCCCCGGGCAGGGCGAGGAGAGGCTTCCCCTTACCTTCCCCTGAACCATGGAAGAGTGGTTGGTGCACAATGGACTCTGCCTCCGATGACAACTGGAGGACACGCTGTCGGTTTCCGGAGGGGTCATCACCTAGGAGTGACGGAGTCCATTTTTCTGTGTTCTGGTGCCCCACAGTCGCTGGTGCTTGAGGAGAGCCAAATTGGGAGATGTGCGTTGAGACGCACCTCCTCCCAGGGCTCTCGGCCGACATTTGCCCCTACCGTTGCTTGTCCCTGATTGCACTGCCAAGCCCAGGTTCACCCAGGAGATAGCAGTATAACAGCGGGACTAGAAGAGAACCCTCCCCAGAGAGGGAAAGCCACCTCTGGGTGCTCAATCCCTCTCTACCCCTGCCGACCCCCAGCAGTCACCGGCGTGGAGCGAGGTGTGGTGTCCAGTGCCTCAACCCTCAGCACCACCGGGCCGGCTGTGCCCCTGTGTTTTTGATCAGCTACTTGTGCTAAATGGTTCCTCCAAGTTTATCTTGTTCATCCCTTTTAGGAACTTGAAGGTCTCTATCACATGTCCCCTCTTTCATCCCTCTATCCTCTGAGAGGATATGGATCATTAGTGGTCACATTTCTTTTCCCAGTTCAAGGGTGCTGTATAAGCAAGGACCTGCTTGTCCTTTTTGGTTTTGCCTTTTAGAATTTAAAATACAATGACTGAGATCTGTTGATCTTACTTTGAGAGGGTTCCTGCAGGAGGTCTTCACAAGTAGGACAGCGCCCCCTGGCATCAGGACTGCACGGCAAAATTGTAGCTAGCAATCATCAGCAGGGACCGCCCCCAGCGTCAGGTGTCAGACGTCAGCGTGACTATAAATAGGGGCAGTCCCCCACCCACTCTCCAATTCTTGCCCGCTGTCAACCTGAATTGTCAGACCTCGCGGTAGAACAGCTTTAGTCGCCTGACATTTTCAATGTATTTCATAGTTAGTCTAATGTTATTCCTCCCCAGCAGCAGTGTATGTCATCTCATTGGCCCAAGAAAAAGTGTTCCAAGTGTGGTGCGCAGATCCCGCACGGGGACGACCATTCCCGTTGCGTCCTCTGACTGGGGCCTAAGTATAAGACCACAGAGTGCTCAATCTGCCAGCCCTTCAACCAGGCCATGCACACACATTGCCAGAGGACCCTTGATGCCCATTTATTAACACAAAGACTGGCATCGATGGAAAAAGAGCTCCAGGAGCTGAGGAAAAGATCATTGTCGCCAGCCCCAGAAAAGAAGAAAAAGAAGGAGAAGGAGAGACGCCAGGAGGAGAGCCTCTTTCCCCAGAGGAAAACCAGCCAGACAGCCAATGCCATCTTGAGTGGGGCCTCCACCCCCTTCAGTACCCCACCTCCTGGGCCTTCACCCACCCCAGTAGACCAGACACCCTCCTTCCCCCCGCCGAGGTCAGCAGGTAGTCAGGGATCTCCTCTTCGGAGGAAACAGTTGCGGTTCCTGTCCTGAGCTTGGTCAATTTCTCCCTCCGGCTCCACCACCGGGTGCCTGGCCCAGGCCAGTTAGCCAGACTCAATCCTCCCAGCTTCTGTCAGCCTGGCCATGGTCTGTAAGCCGGTCGTTGGCTCCTCCAATACCTGCCAGACCATCACCTCTAAGTTGGCCGCCGACCTACCTGGCAACTGCGTGGTGACTTCTCTCCCATTGGACTCCTTTGTGGACCCCAACACCAGGCAGAGTGAGCTAGCAGGTCCCCCCTCATCCCACCAAAGCTCTCCCTCTAGGGATTCACTGCCTTTTTTTGACCTGACCACCAGGATCCTCTCCCGTCAGATATCCTCCAGACAGACCCGTCGACAGGGGCTCTCCTGGACTTGCCTTCCTTGCCGGCCTCTGTTCCACCAATGGACCTTCACCCGACACCTCACCGGACATTCTTGGAGGCGGTATGGATCTGAATCCATCTGGGCCTTCGTGGCCCCCCCCGAATCCGTTGACAGACCTGTTCCCCAGCGATCACTTGGCACCGCCTCCTGCTGGGCCTTACGTTCTTCTCCCATCGGGTCTGACAGGGTACTATCCCAGCTACATGCTGCACTACTCAACACTGGGGGGGGCCCGACGCTGGGCTACCTTCCTCTGATGTTGGGTCAGGCCCTTCAACATCAAGGCTACCAAGTACTCTTACTGGTACCAACCTCCTAGTTACAGTACCCTCCGTACTCCATGGGGTATCTGGGATATCCTCCACCCCCTCAGCTGGAAAAAGAACCCATCCCAGCTTGGTGGAAGGATGCTAAGTCACAGCTGTTGCAGGAGTGGGGTCAACCTCACCTGGTGATCAGGGCCATTCGACCTCACAGGGTGCCACCTGGTAGTGCTGCACCTTCCAGCAGAGCTTCAGACAGAAGCTTGGGTGTTCTGCCCTCCGGCATTATGGAACACAAAATTCTGAAGTCGGTTCCACATGTTTCCTTACCTAGTAGGCCGGAATCAGTGGATTCAGATGAGGACTCAGATGTGGGGAACCAATCAGAGCCTTATTCACCCATTGAGCCCTAGCTGAAAGAGTCCCCTAAATCCCCTCTGGAGGACCCGTCCTTTGCAGAGCTTCTCTGGTCCATTCAAAAGTCCTGCGGGTGGGCTTCCCATGAATTGGACCCCAAATGCAGAAAACTGGCGGAACATTTGGACTTGGTCAATGCGGACCCCCTCCTCATTCCTCCTGGACGGGTCTGCATGAAGATCTCACTTCCACAGTCTGGCAGCAGCCATTGTCCAGTCCTACCATGTCAAAAAAGGCCAACAGGACCTACCACCCCCTGGAAGGGGTTTCCCACCTTATTGCCCAACCCAAGGCTGACTCCATTGTGGTTACTGCAGCTCACGATAGGTCAGCACAGCCAAAACATCTCAGTGCCTCCTCTCCAGACAAGGAGTTGAAACAAATGGACCAATATGGCCACAAGATGTACAGCTCCTCTACTTGCACCACTCGTTCCTTGAATTATGTGGCCCACATTGTGGCTTTCCAGAAATCGTCTCTGTCCGATCTGAAGAACGACATTCAGGAGGTACCTGACTAACAGCTCAGGAACAATCTCCTGGACAAGATAAGGCTGAATAACTTGTCCTGCTGCCATGCCCTTCGTGCAACCTACGACTCGGTCGACCCAGTAGCACGTGGTGCAGCTAAGGGCATCTGTCCATAGAAACATAGACTTTGATGGCAGATAAGGACCGCTAGGCCCATCTAGTCTGCCCATTTCCTACCTACAGGATAGGCTGTAGATCCTAGTTAACCAACAGCCTATTTCTTCCTACTCCCACAAGAATTGCCTTATGTCTGTCCCATGCATTCTTGAATTCTCCCACAGTTTTAGACCCCACAACCTCCTCAGGAAGGCTGTTCCATGCATCCACTACCCTCTGTGAGATAATACTTCCTCGTGCCCTGAACTGCCCTCCTTCTATCTTTAAATTGTGTCCCCTTGTTCTTGCAAGTCTCTTTTTCTGAAAGATGCTACCCTCTTGGACTTTGCTGATTCCACTGAGGTACTTAAAAGTTTCTATCATGTCCCCCCTCTCCCTTCTTTCCTCAAGGGTATACATATTAAGCTCCTTTAGTCTCTCCTCATACGGCTTCTCTTGCAGACCCTGCACCATTTTAGGCATTTTCAGGCACCTTCCTTGGCTTCATCTGGCAAGGTTGGCACAGGATGTTCGGAGTACTCTTCTGGATGCTCCCTTCAGGGGTCCAGTTCTGTTTGGCGGTGATGCCAAGGACATACTCTCAGAGTTACAAGAGAGTGGCAAATCTCTGAAAGATGTCCATTCCTTATACCGCTTGGGTCAGAAACCCCATCAGCCTTTTTGCCACCTGTAGAAATGGAACAAACAGAACCAGGGCAGATGCCAGACCAAGCTTTGCTCCTCGAACTCTGGCATTCAAAGCCTCCAGGCCAAGTTTCCCAAAACCACCACTGAGGGAAAGCACCCCTCCCTTCTGTGTCCTGACTCTCAAACCTCCCTCCTGCTACTCCCATCGCCGTGGAGGAACCGGGGATTCAGCCTCACCTGGAGGGTGGAAGGCCATAACCACTAGGTACATACATAGACAGTGTCGGCAGATAAGGCCTATGGCCCACCCAGTCTGCCCATTTCAGCTTGTAAGTTCAGTTTATGTTTTCCTAGAGGTCTGTTGCCCCTTACCCCTGACCTCCAGAATTCCTTTATGTCTATCCCATGTATTCTTAAATCCCGTGATTGTTTCAGCCCCCACCACCACCACTTCCTCTGGCAGGGTGTTCCACTTGTCCACCACCCATTCTGTGAAGAAATTCTTCCTCACGTTTCCTCTGAATCATCCTCCACAGATGCATGGGTTCTACAACTCATAGCAAGCGGTCACTCAGTAGAGTTCCTGGAAAGCCCACCCACCAATCCTCCAGGAAGGTCTCATTACCATCAGGCCAACAATCTCTAGTCCTACAGGAAATTCAAGGTCTGCTGCAAAAATCAGCCATAGAGCGGGTTCCACCACAACAGATAGGAAGGGGACTTTACTCCCACTTCTTCCTGGTTCCCAAAAAGACATGAGATCTCAGGCCTATCCTAGATCCCAGCACACTCAACCTTTTCGTGGAATACAAGAGGTTCCACATGTTGACCCTCCAGGGACCATTACCCCTGCTCCAACCAAACACTTGGCTGTGTTTCCTGGATATGCAGGATGCCTACCTACATGTCCCCATCCTTCTGGCCCACAGCCGCTTTCTGAGATTCTCTTTCCTGGAGGAGCATTTCCAGTTCAGAGCTCTCCTATTTGGCCTCTCTTCGGCCCCTCGGGTTTTCACCAAGTGCCTAGCAGTGGTAGCTGAATTCCTATGCCATAGGGGCATTTATGTGTTCCAGTACCTGGACGATTGGCTAGTTTTAGCCTCCTCCCCAGACAGTCTGAAGAAATCCCTTTCCTTCACTCTGGACCTTTTCTCCAGTCTGGGCATCTCAGTCAACTACCCCAAGTCCCAGCTGTTACCCTCCCAGTGCCTCCAATTCACAGAAGAAGTGCTTGACACGGTCCAGAGCAAGGCCTTCCTTCCAACTGACAGAGCAGAGACTCTCATCTCTCAAGCTGCGCTGGTGGCTTCATCTCATTGGACCATACCGCGTTCGGCCCTGCGATTGTTGGGTCTGTTGGCGGTTGCCATACCCATAGTCCCTCTGGCCAGACTGCACATGAGGGTGACCCAATGGTCTGTATAAGTCCAATGAGATCAGTATCTGGATGACATAGCCCAGAAGGTCCTAGTCTCCAACAACTTTCAGAGGGATCTCCTTTGGTGGTGGGCTATATCCTACCTTTCGGTGGGTGTCCCTTTCCACTCTCCATCTCCTGCTATGATTCTCACATCTGATGCCTCGAACCTGGGATGGGGAGTACATTTGGGAGACCATCGGACACAGGGCACTTGGTTGCCCATGGAGGAGAACCTTCACATCAATATTCTGGAGACAATAGCAGTGCTCTGTGCTCTTCAGGCTTTTCAGTCCGTCTTGGTTCCGGGAACACTACTCATCCAGACAGATGACATGGCCACTGTCTAGTACATCAACAAACAGGGAGGTACCCAGTCTTACCCCCATTGCAGGGAGGCGATGCGGGTGTGGTACTAGACTGTCAACATGGCCTATCCTTGACAGCAGTCCACGTGCCTGGCGTTCACAACATTCTGGCGGACAGTCTCAGCTGATCAGTCGCCAGGGCTCATGAGTGGGAACTAAAGCAGGCAGTAGTAGATCTGTTTCTTTAGTGGAGTCAGCCAGACATAGACCTGTTTGCCTCCCTATTCAACCCAAAACTACCCAACTCTGCTCACTCGTTGCTGGGCATGGTGCTTTTTGGTGAGATGCACTGTCTCTATCCTGGACCGAGAGATTTCTATACACTTTCCCTCCCTTTCCTATCCTTCAGAAGGTTCTGCTGAAGCTTCAAGCAGAGGGGGCACACACGATCTTCATTGCCCCCCTGTGGCCTTGACAGATTTGATTCCCTCTACTACACCAGTTAGCACTGGAACCCCCAGTACCTCTTCCTATCACTCACGACCTTCTGTCCCAGGAACAGGGCACCCTGTTACACCTGAGTCTCAAATCGCTCTACCTTCATCATGTTGCACCTGTGGACTTAGTGGTTTCTCACTATGGTGTCTCTTCCAGAGTTGCTCAGGTCTTAGTGGAGGCCAGAAAACCCTCCACTAGATCCACGTATGCCATGAAGTGGAAGAGATTTTCCATCTGGGCATCAGCTAAAGACCTAGACCCTTTTTCTCACTCAGCTTCCCAGGTTTTAGAGTACCTCTTGCACCTGTCAGAGTTGGGCCTCAGTTATTCATCTCTGAAGGTCCATCTCTCTGTGGTTTCGGCCTACCACCTTCTGATGGAGGACAAAACCCCTAGCTCAGCTAGAGGGTTCCAGAACCTTTCTGAAGAGGATCCTTCATCTCAAACCTCCGGTCTGGAATCCTGTTCCCCCCTGGGATCTTAATTTTATTTTAGAAAAGCCTACTTTGCCCCCTTTTGAGCTGGCAGCAAGTAGTAATATGCGTTTTTTAGCATGGAAAATGCTCTTTTTAGTTGCTATCACTTCAGCTCGAAGAGTTTCAGAGCTTCAGGCTCTTGTTTGTAGAGAGCCTTTACTTAATTTTCTAATTTTGGCTCTGCGGACCAATCCCTCTTTCCTTCCGAAGGTGGTTTCGGAACTCACTCTAAACCAGAAGGTTGAACTGCTGGTATTTTACCCTGAATGCTCCAACAGGGGGGAGTATCTACTGCACACCCTTGACATGCACAGGAGTCTGAGATATTATGCCTCAAGGACTACGGAGGTTCGCAAGTCGAACCAACTTTTTGTGGCCTTTGCTTCCCAGTGCCAGGGCAAGGCTATTTTCAAACAGACTGTGTCTAGGTAGCTGGCAAATTGTATTCACTACATTTACCAGAAGTATGAAAAGCCCCTTCCAGGGATGGTTAAGGGCCACTCAACTAGGGGAGTGGTCACTTCCTCTGCCTTTTTCAGGAATGTGTCCACTGCAGACATATGTGCAGTGGCCACTTGGTCCTCCATCCACACCTTCACTAAACATTACAGTCTGAACATTGCTTCTAGGCCCAGGGCTGGCTTTGGTCTAGCAGTTCTGCAGGGTCTTCTGTCATGAGTGACCTGTAGTTGGCAGACATTTTCCTTCTCCTGGAACCTCATCTCTGACTCCTCCTTTTTAGTAGACTGCTTGGTATTCAGTCCCACTTGTGAAGACCTACTGCAGCAATCCTCTTGAAGTAAGATATAGCAGTTACGTAAGAACTTACCATAACAGTAGATCTTCGAGAGAGGTTCCTGCAGTAGGTCTAGATGTCCCATCCACCTTCCCCCAACTCCTGTGTTTTTTTCCCTTTTTATTCCCTTCCCAGGACTTTGTTTCATCCAGGGCACAGGGTCCCAGGAATTTCCACTCCCTTTTTTCTGTTTCCTCTTTAGAGGTCTCCGGGGGAAGAACTGGAGGGCGGGCGGGGGACCACCCCTATTTATCGTTACGCTGACGTCTGTACCCTGACCCCGGAGGCAGTCCCCACTGATGATTGCTAGATACAGTTTTGCTGTGTGGTCCTGATGCCAGGGGGAAAAGTCCTACTTGTGAAAACCTGCTGCAGGAACCTCTCTCGAAGATCTACAGTTACGGTAATTTTCTTCTTATGTAACTGCTATTTCTTATGCGGTAACGATTTTTGAGCAGTAGGCAGTAAAATTGTATTTGCCCAATATATACACATTTCCTGTGTTAAACATTAGGGAAATGGCATATTAAGTGGTGGTAAAGAATAGTTACCTATCGTAACAGCAGATCTTCCTGGACTTAAATTGTCACCATTTATTCATACTGCTGGGTTCAAGAATAAATGCTGAAAACTTGTCCAAGAAGATCAAGAATTACGGTGAGTAAGTAATTTTCATATCTTCAAGAGAATCTCCTCCACTGAGCCACATCAAGGAACTGTAAACCGCTGGCATCAGGACCACCCGGAAACTTTTAGCAGGCTAAATGCACTGTCGATGCACCTCATTGCTGCCTACATAATATCGGCATCCCCAGCATGCTTTAGCTCCCTGCCAGAGACAAGTTCAGAGGATCATTCCATTGGTAGAGACTGAAGCAACCAGGACCACACCAGGTACAAAAGATATGGAAACCTCAGTATGGATGCCATTGGGGCATCCTAAGAGAAACGGCTTGTGACAGCAGGTAGTATAATCACCCAACAAGTGGAGAAGGTGGGAAGGAGAGCTGTGGTTCAATGAAGGAGATCCTCTCGAAGATCTACTGCAACAGCAGGTAGCTATTCTAACTTCTTAGAGGATATCTCCCTCCATTGAGCCACATCGTGGAATGATTCCCAAGCAGTACCAAGCATACAGGGAGGATGGCAGGACCTAATGATCCTGAGTAAGGAGGTCTTGCAGAACATTGAGGCCAAAACTGGCATGTTTACAAGAGACCATGTCCAGACTGTAGAGCTTAGTGAATGTATGAACTGTACTCCAAGTGGCAGCAGAACATATGTCAGCAGCAGACACATTCTGGAAACAAGCCACGGAGGTAGCCACCCCACAGGGGAAATCTGCATGAACAGGACCTGGAAGCTGCTTACCATGCTTCCCGCAACAGAACATAATACACTGGCCAGCCATTTGATTAGGCCTTGTTTAGAAATTGGTGAGCCCATCATTTGAGAGGCAAAATCAATAAACAGTTGTGAGGATTTCCTACAGCCTTTTGTATGATCCAGGTACCAGTGTAGGGTTGTACGGATGTTCAGCATGTGTAACGGTGCTCCCCACTATTTGCGGGAGAAGCAAAATAAACAGGAAGGTCTATTGCCTGATTTAGTGTTCTTTCAGACACAACCTTTGGAGAAAAATGAGGATTGGTACTGGGGCTGGGCAGACTGTTCTGTAGGAGATCTGGATCCCTGGATCGAACCCACAATCCATGGACCTGGATAAATACAGACTTCACCGCAGAAGTCTGGGTCTGTGGAAGTGCCATTTGTGCCATTTTGTATATTGCTGCCATGGGGATGCCGTTGGCACTCTCGCTCCACATACAGGCAGCCGGCGGCATCCAATCAGGCAACAGACAGTCATGACGCACTCATGGTTTATTACCATACTGAGTGTGCAACGCGGCCCAGACTAGAGGAAGATGGTCAGAGGAGCACCTCGCTCACTCGCTGCAGCAGAGAGCCACCAGAAGAAGTTGCTAAAAGAGAAAAAAACACAAATATAAAAAAATATACATTTTTGGATGGGAGGGAAGAGAAACTAGGAGAGAGAAAGATTTACTGAGGTGGGGGAGAAACTGAGCATCGGGGAGGATAACAGGTCAGGACTGGAGAAAGGAGGAATCTAAAGGGACTGGGGAGATAGTGGTGGCTTGGGTGGCTGTCGGGGGGGGGAGGCAAAAGGCAGGCAGTGTGACTGTGTACATGAGCAAGGGCAGGCTGGCAAAATCTTTGACTTGTGCCATTGCAGAAGATCCAGAGAAGAGAGGAAGAGACTACTGGAGGCCCAAGAGAGATTTTACAGTTGCAGAAAATCCCAGATGAATGTTTTTTTTTTCTTTTTTTGGCCTCAGACAGTGTAGCTGTATACATGAGCAAGGGCAGGCTGGCAAAATCTTTGACTTGTGCCATTCCAGATCCAGAGGTGAGAGGGAGAGACTACTGGGGGCCCAAGAGAAATTTTCCATTTACAGAAAATCCCAAATAATTTTTTTTCCTGGTTTCAGTGTGACTGTGTGTACAGGGCAATGGTAGTAGGCTGGCAAAATAAATATTTGACTTTTGCCATCTAGAAGGGAGCCAGAGAGACTGCAGGGGGACCCACGAGAAATGTACCAGTCCCAGAAATCCCAAATCATTTTTTTTCTGGCTTTCTTGTGGCTGTGTGTATAGGGTAAGGGCAGCAGGCTGGCAAAATACATTTTTGACTTGTGCCATCCAATTATGATCACTTGTTAACATTTATCCATGATTTTATGTATTTAAAAAAAAATACTGTTCAGACAAACACCATACAAGTTGATGTGCCTGTGCTGCTGGCTGTGGGTGGCCCAGGGGATAAAATCTGACTTTGTGACTCATAGCAGGCTGTTTACATTGCAACACAAGTGTCATCATCATCACTCATTACCGATTATTCCTCCTTATTATCATTAGTTTTATAGTACATTGCATTACATTATGTATAAGCATTAACCAACCCCGGTGTGGGACTGTGCTATGTGCGGCTATGCACCAGATATATCTGCATCTCAAATTCAAATTCTGAGGCACACTTAACAGTTGCTGAATTTGGTCACTTAAAAGTAATTGTACTGTAGGAGTCAGTCAGGTAATCTTGGAAGGAAGTGGTGGTGGACTGCTGTGCTGTTGGTGTGCTGTGTAGTCACGAGTCATGGCAGTAAATTTGTCCCTGGCCTATGGGTGTAGGTGGGAGTCATCAGAAGGACATCACGTTAGTTAGAGAGATCTTATTTTTTTTACAGGTTAGAATACTAATGATATAGGTATTTGCATCTGTCTGTCTGTCTGTCTCTCTCTCTCTCTCTCTCCCAGCACACTCGTGTCACGGACCCGAGCAGGATATGCCACCATTATAGGCCAGCCATGAAGGGGCTAGTAGTGAGTGATTGCTTTTTTATTTAGCAGTTATACATACATTTTTATACAAATAATCCATTAAATTATTTCCTTTGGGCCTCTGTGTCAAATGTGACCGACTTTAGCCACTTTTATGCATTTATTTGCATTTTTTCACATATTTATCAATAAATCAGAACTAATCAGAACAAATCAGAATTTCACCATGTTCTGGTTCTTATTTAATAAGTGTCAGAACTTCACCAAGTTCTCCCAGCCCTAATTGGTATGTAAGGTGACCCTATCCTTGTGGAAAACAATAAATATCAGGTCTGAGACCAGAGCCAGCAGCTTTGAGATGCGTCTAGCAGACATCAGCGCCACTAAAACCAGTGTCTTCCAAGAGAGGAAGCACATCTCACATGTAGCCATAGGCTCAAAAGGAGGTGCAGTGAGGGTCTCTAGGACCAAATTAAAGTCCTACACAAGAACTGGATCTCAGACTGGAGGTTGCAGAAGTAGGATGCCCCTTAGGAATCTACGCGAAACTTCAAACTGTGCCACAGTCTTGCCCTCTCTTAGGGCATGAAAAGCCAACAGAGCAGCCATCTGGACCTTTATGGAGGAATACCCTAGTCCTGAGTCCTTAAGGGACAAGAAGTAGTGCAGTAGCTTAGGAAATGGACATGTAAAGGGATTCAGATCATGCCCAGTACACCATACAGTAAAACATTTCAATTTTTGTGAATAAGTGTACCAGGTAGATGACCTTCTAGCTACAAGGAGAACATCAGTAACTTCCTGGAATGCCCCCAAAGTGGGAGAGCTGTACATCCTGGGAGCTGTGCATGAAGGTGCAGGGATCAAAGATCCAGGTACACCAGAGCTCCTGCTCCTGTGTCAGAAGTCATGCACTGAGAAAGAAAGGGACCATAGGTTCCATCACCAATTGTTGGGAGAAGTGGAAACCAAATTTAGGCCAGTGAGGAACCACTAGAATCAGGGTGGCATGCTCAGTCTGTAGCTTGACCAGAGCCCTCTGTATAAGAGGGAATGGGGGGGGGGGAAGCATAGAGAAACTTCCCGTTCCAGGAGAGGGACAGTGCATCTTACCTAAAAACTCCAGGCCCTGGAATGAGTGAGCAGAAATGCAGCATTTTTGAACAGTGTGGAGATTCAGACAGGTTGATGTCCTGATGACTCCATATTTTGAAGAGGTTGGCCACAATGGAGTTTGAGAGTTCCCATTCACAGCAGAGCACACTGGATGGACTGAGGTGATCAGGGTCCCAGGGAGGAACACCACTGACAGAAATATGTCGTGTTCCACATTCCAGTACCAAACTCTCATCACTTCCCTCCAGAGATCATATGAATGGACTTCACCATGTAAATTGATATAGTACATCTCTAGCATATTGTCCATGCAGATCAACAGCCAGTTTCCCTGAAGTAAGGTGGCAAAGGCCTTTCGGCCATGTAGAACAGCCCTCATCATCAGAGTGCTGCTGTGAAACACTATCCAAAAGGCCCCATTGGCCCTGGGATCTGAAGAAGCCTAGATGAGCCCCGCAACATATCCCTGAGGCATCTGTGGTTACAACCAGCAAAGGGAGTGACTGTAGGAATAGAGACCCTTTCTGTAGTTTGGACCAACCACCAGAGTAAGGAACAGTGTAGAGGAGGAGTGACTGGCATCTGAATGCTGAGTCCACTGAGCCCTGAGGAACCATTGTGGAATCCTCATATGAAGGTGGGCCAGCAGAACTATCAGGATGGCTGCTGCCATCAGTCTGATCAGTCTTATGAGACAGTGGGCTGACACATAGTCGCTGGAGGTAACCAGCTGTTCCTGTGCCACTAGTGGTGTGGCAAAGTCTGAGGGTAGAAACACCTGACCAAAACCCATGTCCAATACTACTCTTATGTACTGGAGCCTCTGGCAGGGGGTAAGGGATGACTTTAGCTCATTGACCACTATGCCCAGTTGGTCAAAGAACTGCTGGATCTGAAACAGTGTGCATACAATCACTTCCCAAGACAGGGCCTTTAACAGCCAGTTGTCTATGTAAGAGAAGACATACAGACTCTCCCTGCAGAGGGCCACTGCCACCACTGCAAATACTTTGGTAAAGACACATGGTGCAGAGCATAAGCAAAGGGCAAAACACTAAATTGGTAATGAGAGCGCTGAAGCAGCAATCTCGGATGTTTTCTGTGGGATTTTCTGATTTTTTACGTGAAGGTAAGTATCCTTCATGTCCAGCATGACCATCCAGTCCCTTTTTAACAATAGTGGCAACAGAGACTGCAGGGACACCATTTTGAACTTTTTGTATTCTGTGTATAAGTTCAGACCCCTGAGGTCTAGTACTGTTCTCCACTTTGGAACCAGAAAATATGGGGAATAAAAGCCCTGATTCATTTCCGCAGCTGGGACTAATTCCACAGCTGTCTTGTGGAGGAGGGATTGAACCTCCTCCAGCAGAAGGGCAAGATTTCCTGGAGGATATCTGTTTGGTAATGGTGGGTAACTGGAAGAACAGTAAGGAGCTCTAGGGCACCTCTTGCGTAGGAGGGATTGAACCACTTGCAGAACCCAAATATCTGTAGTAATCTTCCTCCATTTTGGTAGAAAGAGGGTGATACAGCCACCCACCAGAACCTCCTGATGCTGTGAGGCCAGAAGCAATGGAAGGGAGTCAGAAGGTGGCAGGGGTGCTACTAACTGTTTGACCTTTTGCGAGTCTGGCATGGGCACCTAGGTGTAGGCTTATTACCTAGGTGGTAGATGATGAGTCCACTGGGACCCACACCTGGGCTTCTTGAGTAACCTCAGCCAGGACAGGCTATTGGCCTATGAAAAGAAGCATGACCCTGTCCTCTGGGTTTGGGGTTCAAAGTATGCAGGGATCTGAATGTCATTCTAGTCATTTGCAGATCCCTCCAAGTATTTTCAATGTCACTACCAAATAGTTGCTTTCCCCTAAAAGTGATATTCACTGATTGTTTCACTTCCAAGGGAAAACCTAAGCCAGAAGTGGTGATGTATGCAAATCTCAGAGGCAGCAACCTAGCAGTGGCATCAGATGCACCGTAGGTCAATCTGAGTAGGTGTCTACCTGTATCTTGGCCATTCACAATTGTTTGCTGTGCCAGTATTTTGTCCTGGCCCTCAAGCAATTTTTCAGCCAGAGTGGCCATTGTCTTTCACAGGGAATTCTGATATTCAGTCATACATGCCTGATAGTTAGCAAATTCTGAGGCCTATGGTAGCTGAGACAAAAGTCCTCTTACCCATCACATCCAGTTTTCTTGACTCTTCATCAGAAGGAAAAGAGCTCAAGTGCTTTGGAACTTTGGGTCTATCATGGGCAGCCATAATTACCAGAGTATGTTTAAGGCTGTGAAAAATAATATGGCTTCACAATAGGGGCAAGGATATTGTTTATCTGCCTTCCTAGGAACAGCAGGCAGTTGTGCAGGCCTATGCCAGTCAGCAGCTGAAGTAGCATCCTCAACAGCAGAATGCACTAGATAAATAATTGTATGAGAGGTTGAAACTTCCAAGAACTCATGAATATCTTACTTGGAAGAATCCTCTTCCTCAGCTTGGAATCCCAGAGTAGTCTGAACCTGTTCAAGGAAGGCCTGAAATGAGGCATCCTCAGGGGAAGATCTGGTTGTGTTTACCACACTCCCTTCAGAGTGAGAGGACAAAGTGGAGCCTCAGCCAGCCACATCTGTTATCTCTTTCTCTTATTCCATGGTCTCCTCATCTTACTCCATGCATTCTGAATTATATTCCAGTTCCTTGTCAACATCTACCAATACTGGCATAGGGTCAATGAGACATGGAAACACATGAGGAGGAGCGGTCATCAGGTATCGCGTCAACGGTGGCTGTTCCAGGCATTGCACTATGGTAGGGGCAGAAAACTGAAGCACTAATAGGAAAACTGTTGATGGTCCAGCCGGAGGCATTGGCGGTGTAGGCATCAATGGCAGCAGTCACTGAAACAGCTCCAACATTGTTCAATAAATTGCCTGTGCACTGACAGAGCCTGAAGGGGTAGTCGATGGCTGAGACACCACCAGGACAATGCCAGGCAGCAGAGTAGGCTGTGAGTCCCCTATTGGGGAGGATGAGCCAATGCTGTACCCCAACCTTGGTGTCAGTAAGACAGTCTGGAGGGCTGCAGGACTTGAACTTACCCCATCTACGTGGTAAATGTGAATGGTATGGAGAAGCATCTTTTTCCTTTATGCATTTCTCCTTCTCTGAATGGTGGTGTTTATCAGCCAACTTTGATGGCTTGTCTTTTTTCTTTGACTATTCAGTGACAACCGCTGTTGACCATGGAGACTGATGGCCAGATGGCTAACCCAGAATGGGTGTGAGTGACAACAGAAAAGCCACCTTTGCCACAGTCTATTTCTCCATTTCTTGGATCAAAAGAGAGTTTTCAAAAGCTGTCTCCTAGTTGTCTGGTTAAAGCTCTGGCAAACTGCACTGCCCTGGATGCACCCCGTCTGGCCTCATTGCTCTGTCCACTTTCAGATTAGTGAGTCCGTTCAGGACTCTCTCCTCTAAAAACAGACTAGTGTCCACCTCCCTCCCTCCAGTGCTTCTGCTACTTTTTTGTGGCCCCCTTCCCTTCTTCTTCTGTGAACACTGAACAAATGTATTTGTTCAAGATGTCTGCCTTTTCCTGGTTCCCCTCTGCACAGTCCCCACCCCTTCCCTTTTGAACTTTACAATCCTTGCCCTGGTCTTCCTCTTTTTACTTACATACCTGAAAAAATGTCTTGTCTCTTTTCATTACCTCCTGGAATATTCTGTCTTCAGTTTGCACCTCTGCACTCCTCACTGGTCTTCTTGATGCTCTCTGTTTCCCCTGATACACCTCCCTATGCTCTGCATCTCCTTATACCTTCTGAATTCTAGCCTCTTAACTTACCTTTTCAGCCACCACTTTCAAGAACCATAGTGGTCTCTTTTCCCTCTTGCTTTTGCTTACTTATTTGATGCAGAGGTTTGTTGCCCTCACTATGCCTCCTTTTAGCTTTGCCCACTGTACCTCCACTACAGCCAGGTCATCCCTGAGGTAGTCACCCATCTTTAAAAGATCTGCCATCCTGAAGTCCAGGACCTCACCCTTGTGTGGTTTGATTCTGCAGCCATCTTTATACTGAACCACACTGTACGTTGATTGCTGTTCTCCAGATGGCCTCCCACCTTGACATCTGCAGCACTGTTCCTGTTAGTGATTGCCAGGTTCAGTTGCCCCATCACCAGTGGGTTCGCTGACTAGCTGACTGAGAATTGCCTCCTGCAGGGAGTCCAGGATGTCCCTGCTTCTATCTGAAACCACAGCTGGGAGGCTCCAATCTACATCCAGCACACTGAAATACCCACCAGCAGCATCTCCCCCTTTTCTGCCATCTTGCCAGTGGCTTCCACCAGTACCTTATCTACCTCTTCCTCCTGTGATGGAGGACTATAGATTACACCAGTGCAAACAGAGGCTCCAGTCTCAGTCTCTAGAGGACCCACCATACCTCTGCCCCTCCATATTCCCTATACTGCTGTCACTTTTATTCCTTCTCTCACATAAAGCACCCCTACTCCCTCCTTTCTGTCCCACCCTGTCCTTCCTGAACAGAGTATAGCCTGGTATGGCCATGTCCAGTCATGGTTTTTAGTGCACCATGACTCAGTAACCACCACAATATCCAAGTCTGCCACTGCCATGATGGCCTCTAGGTCCAGAATCTTATTTGCTAGACTGCTAGCATTTGTGCACATGGCCTTCCAGATTTTGTTACCACTCTGTTACTCCTCTTTTTTCCCTCCCTCCTTCCCCATTCATTTCTACTACCGTTTCCTTTATGAATTTGCACCCTGGGTGATTCCTCTCCCCTCAGGTTCTCCTTACTTCCTACTTCAGCCCTTAAGGGGGCAGTTTCTGCCTTCCTAATTTCTTCTGCCGCCACCCCTTGGAGGTTGATGGCAAGAGAAAGAACTAAGGCATGCTGGGGACACCACGTTATATAGGTGCCAATGAGGCTCATGAAAGTGGGCAGCCCCAGCCTGCAAAAAGTTTCTGGGTGGTCCTGACACTGACAGCTTACAGTTCCATGATGTGGCTCAATGGAGGGAAATAGCCTCGAACAAGATCATATGTGACTACATAGATGTCCTGGCCTGTTTTTTGAGCATCTGTGCCTCTTCTACCCCTTGCACACCTGGACAGTCAAGCAGATACAGTTGTTCCAGATGTTGGTCCCAGACTACTGTATTCTATTCATGAGGAAACTATGGTACAATAATTATATTTTGGGGTATTTCTTAGCTCTGCTATCAGCTGCAACTGTTTGAAGGGGTGGGTATAAAGCAACTCTAATTATGATGAGACATGTCATGGTTATCTTTTCACATCATGTATGTAAACAGCAAACGTACCGCACATAAAACATTAACGTGATGTTTTTGTTGTTGCTTTTAAGGTACTCATATCTGAAGGCTTGGGTCGATATGCAAAGGATCCCAAATTTGTTTCAGCAACAAAGCATGAGATTGCAGATGCTTGCGATATGACAGTTGATGAAATGGAAAGTGCAGCAAGCAATCTTCTTAATGGAAATGTTAATAATGGGACCAATGGGGACATGTTCCCAATTTTAAGTAGGCAAGACTATGAACTTCAGGATTTTGGTCCTGGCTATAGTGATGAAGAACCAGACTCTGGTAGATATGAAGAGGATTTAGCTGATGAAATGATATGTATTACAACTTTATAGCACCTACTAAGGGAACTATTTGAATAATGTAACAACAAAAGAAGTGCCTCGCAGCTGAAGTATTAGAAAGGCACTAGCTGGAGTACAGTAAATGGCAAGTAGAATTTTGAAGGAGTTTCGGCATACCCTTGGAAGCCATACAGTACTTTGTCAGCAGGCATCTCCTGATTGCTGTGGAAATGATCAATAATTACTTTGAGTCCTGTGGAACACAATGTGGATCTAAAGACTGGGAATTCACTTTGCTCCTGTAAATCTAAGCTGGTTTGAGCCATCCAGTGTTTTTCTGGTGGCACACAGATGTCTTGGTGACTTGTTTTTCCTTTTGACAATTTAATAACAAGGTGCAATACCACAAAGAGAACAGGAAGTGTGCCCCAGCACATTAGGGGATATGCAGGCATGTGATTTTGTACAGGTGATGACAATCAAGAAAAAGTGTCATTACCTCAAGTTACTTTAATAACCCGTAATAGCATATCAAAATTTCCCATGCAAAACATATCCAGTGTATGCTTTTCATACTTGCACCCTGAGAGTCCTTAAACTAATTGTATACACATTTTACAGCTGTTCTGGAAAAATGTTACTAAAACAGAACATCAATTTTTTTTTCAAAGGTAGCACCAGCTTCCATAGGAAAATATGGTTTTATCAACCTTTAGATGTAGTCCTTGTTTATGGCTAGTATATTAAAAATACATTGAAAACAACAGCATACACATTAATGCAATTAAGGCCAGGTTGATTTTGAATTCAAAATAGTTGTATTTAATTAAAACTGCATAGCAGATCAACTGTAAATGACCTGTAATATACTAATAATTTGTAAAGAGATGTTCTATATTTTGTAATTATGGTACTGTACCAAAACAGCAGCAATATTTATGGTTCATAATTATTGTGGTTCCAATAAATGAATAGATTATTAGTATTTTCACTAGAAATAACTAGAATTATTGGACACTATACTAATAGAGATGCCTTTTTCTCCTGTATGTATTTATTTTTCTTTAAAGAATTTGTTAATAAATACAAAACCTGGAAACTGACATGTTAGATTTTTCACAGTTACATTTTTAAACTCAAAATGAACATACCTTCACACAGGATATGCAAAGATGGCTACATTTGCACACCTGTTTAATTCTGAAAGGTTCTGTAGATTGCCTAATTACAAATACTTGGTGTATTATTGCACAAGTATCTGTAAAATGTGTGCAATTATTAGACCACTAGCATTAGAATCTATACTGAGACAAACTTCAAGTTTTGCCAGTGTTGCCTTTGCCTTTTTTTATTCTCCTATGATTTTAGGCTGGTTCATCAACTCACTAACACAGGCTGTTTTGCATATCTTGGAAAAAATAAATTGCACAGTTAGGTTGAATTTGACTTGCTGTATATGTTAATGCTGCTTATGGTAGAAAATTAATAAAAGGGACATTTTTACAGGGCCCAAAGCAACTGAATTTGTTGAAATACCAATAGGTTGCCTCATACTTATTCGTAGATATGTTTTAAAACATTGAAATAATAGATTGCATTTCTTTCTTCAGATTTGTTTTAAGTGGCAGTTAAATGTAAGACATTAGGGCCCCCATATTCAGAAGGTTAGCATGGCACTAATATGAACAACACTGCACTAACCAGACATAAAATGTCCGAATGGGACCGTGTCATATTCAGAGTGCCCTGTAGCATGGTGCACAGTGAGTGGCGCAATGGCACTAAATACAGCACTGCACCCATACAAATGAGGGAGCCCTCTTGTATACAGGATTCAGTGGTATATTGGGAGGGTTTTGAAAGTGCTTAAAGGCTGCTGAGGTAGTGCAATTTAATGTTTCTAACTGCTCTCATCAACGTGCAGTGGTATGCGACCCACCGCCCCTCCAATAGCACTAGTGCCAGTCACACCTATACCCTTCTGCCCACTCCACAAGTAATGAAATACTTATCTAATAGTCCAGTGGTATCCACTGCTGCCCAATCCCCAACTAAATGGGAAACCTCCCTAATAGTAAAGTGGTACCCCCACTTGATCCCCAGTTCAATAGACAACTTCCCTGGTAGTCCAGCGGAACCCTCCTCCTCCTTCCCAGTCCTCAATTACAAAAAAAAAACTTCCCTGGTAGTACAGTGGCACACCCTCCCACTCATTATACTATATATAAATCTATCACCCTCCTCGGCCCACCCATGCCCCCGCCACCAGCTCACCCAGCGAACACCAGTCCAAATGGCAGAGACTTGGACAATGACTGGAACAGACCCTTTTCTCACCTTCTCAGCTATCCACCATCTAAATGATCAGGATCATATAGGTGCATGCGAAGAAGTCAGTCATCAGCTGGACTGTAAGTTACCTTACGATGTCATTTTTATTGACTTTAGTAGTGCATTCGACATCATGCCACACTGGGCCTTAATATCTAAATTACATAAAACAAATATCAATAAAAACATTGTAAACTGGGTTGCTAACTGGTTAAGCAATAGGACACAATGGGTTATGATTACTGGTCAACTCTCTGACATTGGAAAAGATAACTGCGGGGTCCTGCAGGGCTCTGTCCTGGACCCATGTCTGTTTCAGGCATTTATCGCTGACTTAACAAATAATTGTCTCTCTTCAGCAATAAAATATGCTGATGATGTCAAAACTGGTGGACCCTGTGCTAATCCTGATCAAATTGAAACAATTCAGAAATACCTCAATAGAATAACACAGTGGGTAATACAGTGGGGAACGAAACTTAACCCCGATAAATGCAAGGTTATGCATATGGGTCCTAATAGCCCATTAGCTTCCTACCTATTGAACGACCAAATTCTAAATATTTTCTCCAATGAAAAAGATCTGGGGATCATTATCTCAGAAAATTTCCTCCCATTGAACCAGATAAATGAGGCCATACAAAAAGCAAATAAAGTCATTTGGTTAATTAAAAGAAATATAAAATCTAGGGATAACAAGGTAATGATGTCACTGTATAGAGCGTATGTTTGGCCTCATTTAGAGTGCGCCTCACAATTATGGTGCCCGTTTAAAAAATCAGATATTAGCTTATTAGAAAGGGTACAAAGGAAGTACACAAAACACATTATGGGTCTATATAATGACGCATATGAAATGAGAATTAATACTTTGAACCTTATGTCATTGTCCACTCGGCGCCTTAGGGGTAACCTCCTTTTCATGTATGATATCATTCATGACCCTTACCTGTTATCTGAATTAGGCCTAGATTTTAAAAATAACAATCACAACACTAGAGGTCACCTGTTACAGCTATACAGCAGTAAATTCAATCTCAAAGCATGTAAATATTTTTTTACCCTACGAACTCTGAACCTGTGGAATCGGCTTCCTCTTGAGGTCATTGCTAGTAAAACAAAATCTGAATTCAAGCGTCGACTAGATAAACTTATTCTTTCTGGTTTCAAAATTAGTTATTATTAAATATATTGGAGCACTCATGGGCCTCTAAGCCTTCTAGCTCCATTTTCACCTTAGTAGTATACTGTAAAAACAGCTGTTTCCATAGTACTAGTGCACTCAGACCCTGTCATTCAAATAGTGGCCATCCAAGGTGGTGAAAGGAGGGTCTGTGCCAGTCACTGTTTAATGCTCTGCCCTCATTACTGGACATGGATTGGCTGAGTGAGTTGGTGGTGGCCCTAAGGTGGTAGTTGCTGAGTGGATGAGCTTGGGGAGGTTATGAATAGTATAATGGGGATCGGAAAGAGGGGGTATCACTGGACTACCAGGGAAGTTTTTCATTTAACTGGGCATCATGCAGATTGAAGGGTACCACAGGACTACCAGGGAAATGTTTAATTTAATTGGGGATAATATGGTAGGGGATTGCACAATGGACTACTAGGGAAGCTTTCATTTAATAGGGGAACAGGTGTAAGGGAGTGTTCCACTGGACTACCAGGGAAGTTTTTCTTGTAACCAGGAATCAGATGGGAAGGAGGTTTGGTTTAGTGTAGTTCAGTTCATTTAAACACACCACTGTAACATATCCAAACGTCAGCTGAAGTTGGATACAACATACCAAAAACAAAAACATAATACAATATTTACCATTAAAAGTTAAAAATCCTGCAACTAATACAGTTCATCTAAGTGGTGGAGGTTTCACAGGACTACCAAGGACATTTTGCTAATTGGGAGCGACTGGGTACCACTGGACTACTAGGGAGGTTTTCATTTAATTGAGCATATGGGGCGGTACCACTGGACTACCAAAGATGTTTCAGTAATGGTACTGTGATCAAGTGAGGGAGGGGCAATTGTTGAGGCTCTGTACAATGCCTCAGTGCATTTGTATGTGGAGGCATTGTGCAAAACATATACGTTATTTGTTTTTTGCTAACCAGTTAGGGTACACTAGGCAAATGAATCCCCATTTTCACATATGACCCAGGAGAGTACAGCTTAGGACAAATCATAATTAGTGGCAAATGGTTACGTGGGCCAACATACAAGATCAATGATAAAAACAACAACTGATAGGATAGTTAGACTAAAATAGCAAATATGTGTGATATAGCAAGACTAAGACAACCACATAGTTACATATAATAATGTGTTAAAAAAAAGAAAAGAACAATGTTAAGCAATAGAGTCAGACCAGGTAAGTTAAACATGGCATGCATATGGCCCGTTAGCACCTTGCATACAGTATGTGGTCATTAGCATGCTGGCCTCTGAAAATAACACCCGGAAGCAAAGGCATTATTCAGTTTGGGATGCTCTATTCATCTTTGCTCCTGGGTGTCTGCTGTCAGCAGGAGGCTGTGCTGTGTCATGCTTATGCACTTTGCATGGTACTTCCACAGCCCTATAGTCATACAGGCAGTTCACGCTGGACAGAGCATGCTGCCTGCATGAATATGACTCTCTATTGGGCACGTACTATATTCCATACAAAGCAAATGGACGTGGGTGAATATGGGGGCCAAGATCAGGTCCACTGCAAGTTTTCCAAACACGGTGCATAACTACAGTCGTAGTTTTGTTCATATCTTTTACTGGACAATTTGCATTTTTAGTCCCCAATATTGGATAACTAACCTTTTCATTAATATTTATATTGTTATATCCTATGTCATATTTGTCATCTTAATTTGCTGTCACTTCAAACCCCGTAATCTTAAAGTACTACATACTATAAATGAATACTACTAAAATCCATTTGTTTAGTATGCCCTCATGTTAGAGGCAAAAGACATATCAATGTTTAAAATATAAATTGTTATGTGGAGTTTTACTTTTTTAAAGATATTTTCAACTATAGTTTCTAGTTTCGATTTAAAATAATCAAAACATTTTCCATAACTGTCCTGGAGAAGGCAATAAACTATATACTGTACTAAAATTACAATTAGCTAACTTCCATTTTAAAGGCAATGGCACAACTTAAACTGCCATCTTCAGCTAGTAAAAAATTCCCTGACTTGTGTTGAAAGCCATTAAGTAACATTTTTAAAGTGCATTAAACTCCTGATTTTGCTAGTGTTTATAATACCACATTGCAACAGCTGTTTTTAAAGGCTGACTCATGTCATCACACAGGCAGTCGCTCACTTCTATACATCACGTTATGCTGATGCCCCTTGTGGACTGATGTCAGAGGTCAGCAAAGCTTATCAACATAAAATGAGCTACAGAAATGAGTGACTGCCTGCAAAATGGTGATATGACAGCCTTTGAAAACAGAAGTTATTGCACTCTATTATAAACAAACAAAACAACCTGGAGTTTAAGGTACTTTAAAATATGTATTTAATTACTTAAAATGCTACTCAGGGATTATGCACCTGGCTGGAGGTAGTTTTATTTGTGCAGTTTCCTTTTAAAGCAACAGTGCAATGAAAACTGTTTTTGCTTCCCCAAAAAGCTAGTTTCAGCTACAATTAATAAAAAATATTAGCATGTCTGTCAAATCTACTTTTCTAGGTACCTCCTCTGCTGCACATCAGGGCCCAGATATTCAGACTGCGCTGGGCAGTGGCGTAAGCCTGGACGCAGTGCAACTGGGCTGTGCCGGGGCCAGGACCAGGTGATATTCAATGGTGATGTGTCATGGTGCAGCATCATTGAATATGGCAAGGGCAGTGCACATACTACGCATGGCGCAGTGGCACTGCACCAGCCCAAGCCACAGATAGGGAGCACAGGGATGCACCAGTGCAAATGCAGTTGCGCTGGGTGCATTACCCGCGATATTCAGCAGAGGGCATGCAAATTAGGCCATAAGATATGCAAGGCACAACAGGGGCCATGTGCATGTCATTATGGCCCCATTTGTATGCCTTGTGCTGGGCATCCCAGCGAAGTGCACCAGGTGCCCTGCACTGAATGACCTGCGCACAGTGGGGGTCCCAGGGCATCCCCCAACCCCATAGCCACAATCATGGTAAAGCTGCAGTACAATAATTCCCTGGTAGTCTAGTGGTACCCCCTCCCTCTCGTGTCCCCGATCGCCATTTGAAGTAGAATTAAGTATGCCCTGGTAGTCTAGTGGTACCTCCCTCCCTCCCTCCCATGTCCCCAATCAGTTGGTAATGTAGATTTAATGAAGCCCTGGTAGTCTAGTAGTACCCCCCTACCCATTGCCATGATCGCTCAATACAACACATCCCTGGTGATCCAGTGGCACCCCAATCCACACAGAACCCCATGCCCAACCCACTCTCCCCCATCATGACGGGCGGCTGCAACCCACCCGCGTACCGCCTGGCCACCCACTGAATGACAGGTACAGTAGGGACTGTAAGCCCATTGGTCCACAGTGTGGACCAATGGGCTTGCAGGACATGCTGTACTTGACAGTCCCATTTATGTGAATGAAGTCATTCACATATTTGGCTCTGTCTAATACTGTGTGCCTACAAAGCCCATTGGTCCACACTGTGGACCAATGGGCTGCTGTCCATACTGTACCTGTCATTCAGCGGGCAGCTGGGTGGTATGCGGGTGGTTGCAGCCACCCGCCGATGATGGGGGCCCGGGGTGGGCATGGGGTTCTGTGTGGTGGGAGGGGAGGGGTGCCACTGGATCACCAGGGATGTGTGCCTGTGGGTGCAGGGAGTGGGCTGGGGGGTACCACTAGACTACCAGGGCTTCATTAAATCTACATTACCCAGTGATCGGGACACGGGAGGAGAGGGGGTACTGAACTACCAGGGTTATGGGTGCTACATGACAGTGTTCTGGGTGGGCAGGCGGACACCGCGGCTGGCGGCTGCTGTGTTGCACCTTGCAACAAAGCAACCCACCTGGTGGCGGGGAATCATTCCACTGTTGCAGGCTCAACTTTGAGCCCCCATGTAACACAATGCAGGCGTGTGCTGGCATATGTGCCGCAATCCCAGGCTGAATATCGTGATGTAGCGCATATGCATGGGCATGCCCCTGCATCTCGCGCTTGTCTGATTACATTGCACCAGGCGCGCCGGGTTGCACTGCGCCAGGCAGCCTTCTCAATATCCCACTGGGATGCAATGCGGGGTTGCGCCGGCACAACACTGTTGCACCAGGTGCAACCCCTTTGAATATCCCTGCCCATCAGTTTTTTTTTTTTTTTTTTATTTTCACGATCCTAATCCTTGTTACAGTAGATCTATAATACTATTTGTAAGGCAAAGATGGTAGCCATCTTTTCTCCTTGAGAAAAAAAAATTAAATTAAAACATTTATAAAGTACTCAGATTGTGGTGGAACTAGAAGTTTTGACCACCAAATAAAACTGCAAGATGCCTGGAATATTTCATATGGAAAAAATAATAGGGTCAAATTTTGGGCCGTTTCGTTGCACTGCTGCTTTAACCATTTAAACTATGACAAGTCTGCAGTGAAATGGTTTTAATTTAAGTTCTTTGATGCTGTAGTAAAATACCCTAAATGTTTTAAGATTGGTCATGCTTACATAAAGGGCTGATTCAAACTATTTATGTGATAATGCTTTTGTGCTCTTTTGTAAAATCTTAAATGTGTATTTTATTTTGTCAAATATTTTCATACACAGGAACACTGTAGGTAGCAGTTACTGATGTAATTGTTAAATTCACACACCTGTACACTGTATATCCAGACTAAACTAAGCTATTTTACCTCACCTCAGGGTTTTCCTGAAGACAGAATTCCTCTGATTTCATATAAATATTTGAACAATTAACACACACAGTAACTGTCAAACTGTACAACAAAAGTCATTTAAATGCAAATGCTGCTATTTTCTTTTGTATAAAATGTAAAGCTTTGTGTAGTAAAATGATAAAATTTCTACTTCTTGTGATTGAACTTATTGTAGTGTATGTTTGTCCTTTGATGCTTTGTTTTGGCAGCACTGAATGAAGAAACTGAGAGCCAGATATTCAAAACTTTGCGCCGGGAAAAAAACGTTTGCGCAGGTTTAGCGCGGGTCTGCTATATTCAAAAGGCCAAATAGAGCAGGCAAACTGCATTAGCACTGGGCAAAATTATAATGTATGCAAGGGGCAAACTGACATGAATACAGACGCAATGCTATATTCAGCGACTAGTGCTGCACAAAGTGGTTTTGTGCGACTTAGCGCGACATGCTGCGGCGCACATTACCGCCCAGGAAAAGCTTGTCTTAACCCTGGGCAATCAGCTTTGCATGACACTTTGGCTTTGCGCGGTGTTTGTGTGGCTTTGCACAACCCTAACAAATAAATATGACACATAGACAAAGCCAAACATAGAGGAAACATGCTGCTAACTGATGGCATCACAATACTGCCATCATCTGCCACCAGTCCCAGCCATGCCAGGCAGTAAGTGGTGACCCTGCCAGCAGTGGACAGCATGGCAGTGTGGCCATACAGCACACACCTGCGGTCCACTCTTCTCTGGACACCAGCAGATGCCAGCACATACATGCAGCACTGTGGGCATGGAGGATGTTGAGGGGAGAGCGTATGGGTGGCCAGGCTGTGCCACAGACCAGATGTGGCCACAAGGCTGGGACACATCATACAGTGCACACAGGCCAGTATTGGGAATACCCCAACACCAGTGTGCCATTCTGATAATGTATGCTCCCCCCCCCGGCCACATACTGCACAGCTGTACAACTGCCACAGCACACAAAGCCGAACATATATATGTCACTATGAGCATCCCATGCCAGAGGTGCAGCATCTGTGTGTCACACAACAGTGTAACAGTAATGTCCACTGTCAGTAAACACCTGCAGGTTGGGCCTCTCACTGTGTATGGTGCAGTCATCATCACTGCCCTACACACCATAGGCATTGCTATGTCCACACACTACTGGCCCCCTTGCTACTGTAGTGTCTGCTGTGCACTGTAGCATGACCTACAGTGTGACAGTTGCATGCAGCACCACCACCATCTGTGCCTATGCCATGTTGTCCCAGTACAGCTGCAGGCAGCAGCGCATGTGAAAATACAGTATTCAAAACTGTATAATATTCCCCAAACTGTTTGCACAGCGCTAACATGTTTGCGTGGGTTTAGTGCAGGGCTAAACCGTTAGCCCAGTGTAAACTACATGCAAATCAGGGCATAATGAGATGCTAATTTGGATGTTTGCCCAGAGATTACCTAAGTAGGCTCATTTGCATGTCACTTTTGAATATGGCAAAGTTTAGCGCCAGGCAAACATATTTGCACCAGCTTAACGGTTTAGCCCTGCGCTAAACCCGCGCAAACATGTTAGTGCTGCGCAAACAGTTCGGGGAATATTTTACAGTTTTGCACAATGTACTTTCACATACACTGCTGCCTGCAGCTGTACTGGGTCCACGCATCTGCTGGCACACACATTGGCCACATAGTTCACCTCTACCTACCTTCACATCGCTGTGCACTGTTTTGCTGTTGTGGTTTGCACTTCCTGGTTGCCATATTCAGAGCTGTCTAATTCCAAGGCTAAGTTTGCCCTGCACTCCCAGCCCAGTTTGTCCAGCCTCATTCCCATGCTATATTCAGAAGCTGTTTGCCCTGGGCTATTCCTTTTAAATATGGCTTGCTTTGTGCTCCAGGCTAAGTTTGCCCACTGGGCAATGCTAATTTAGCCCCAGGGCAAAGTTTTAAATATCTGGCCCTGAGACTCTTGTGGTTGTGATCTCTCAGTGATTGAAGCTACTACCCTCAGCCGACCTACACTAGTGCTTGGAAATGCATTTTATTAAAAAATGAATAGGTGGACTGATCTACATTTGTAGTCTCCCTTCTTGCTCAATGTTGCTGCTATTTGTAGCCATGACCACAATGTATGCTTATGGCCAGGGCCCCTACTTTTCTGCGGCACAATGGGACCAAGTTCTGCGGCAAGACTACCATTTGCTGCAGAACTTCTGCGGCGGTGGTTTGTAATTTCTGCGGAAGTTCTGCGGCACTAACAAACTACCACATCACAGTGTCAGCTTGTCATCCTGACTTCACTTTCATGGCAGTGGTTATAGCAATCAGGATGGTGGAAAATACAGTAACACTATTTCAAAAAATAACACACATAAAAATAATTTTATGCCTAAAAAACAAAACAAATTTCTCTCCCTTAAGGTCCTAGCCTGTTGCATAAATGACACATGCAGAGGGGATCGTATGTGATAAATAAGGTATTTCTATATGCATGCTATCTATCCCACTAATGAGGTTTCCACTGTCTATCACTTACATATTTGTATGTGCTTTCTACACCACTCATGAGGTTCCCACTGTGTATCACTTATATAGTTACATGAAATCTGTAACATACATACAAATGTGTGTGTGTGTGTGTGTGTGTGTGTGTATGGTGAGATAGACAGAGATACTGTATGTGTGTGTGTGTGTGTGTATATATATATATATATATATATTTTTTTTTAATTTCCATGAACTTGCATCCTCATTCATACAGGTCCCATTGGAAATGAAATAGAGGAGTTATTGCAAAACTCATTTTTCATGTCAACCTGCTTACCCTGACACACTGCGTAACACTATCAGGCCATGACATGCATGTGAAACAATTGTGAGATAGAGCTCTCCAGCCCATCACAAAGTGTCCACCATGTGACAGAACACTGCACCATACCTTCCCATGCACTGAGTAGTGATGTGTTCCACCAATCCTTGTGCTGCCCAGCCAGCTCCCAGAGTTAATCTGTGAACCTGGGTTGCTGGCACAGAAACACAGCATGCTACCCTCTGGTCCAACAGCTGTCCCTGCACACAACATTTCTCCATAACTTTTAGGTGATTCTATCAACCAATGACAATATGTAATCAATAACACTGGCAAAACTGTGTACAGTGCAATTATTTATTTAACAGGTCTAGTCTTTCAACAGGTCTACACATTATTATATTCCACTTTTCTGGGCAGAATTACTTTATTTTTCGTAAAAATTACAGTTAAATTAATTTTAGCAGTTATTCATTTCAGATGGCATCTCTATACCTTAAAAAAACAAAGACAAGGCGCTGCGTCAGCATGTGGTCTAAAAGCAAAACAAAATGGTTATATTAAATGCACGCTGAAAATAGAGTTAAAAATCTACGTTTCGACCTTAGGTCTTCTTCAGGAAATATCTAAAAGAGATAAAAAACAAGTGCTTCTATACCTTAAAGGCACAAATAGGTTTGTACAAAGTGAGGTATGGACTTAAGTCTGTGCTGTTGACAAGATTTTGTTTAAGTTGGCCCTAGTGCAATAATGTAAGACTGAAAATTGTATTAGGCTGTAGTGCAGGTTGAGCAAATATCACTATGCATGATGTGCTGTGCCACCATCTCTGGCAGTGGGAGCTGTGGGTAGATAAGTGACTGTTCATTTCTGTTGCAGAATGCAGCCATTTTGTTAGCTAATGTATGATGTTATAGCAAGGATAACATCACATTCTGAGCATATAGGGGGTTTTGGATATAAAAAGAGGGGAAGGGAACCAGATTCTATGGATAAACAGAAATATTAATAAAAAATCACCAAGAAGAGTGAATTCTGCGGCACCGCAGAAGTTCTGCGGTAGATTGCAAGTTCTGCGCAAAATTCTGCGGCCGCAGAATTCTAGGGGCCTTGCTTATGGCAGACCTGCAAGGATTCCCTTATACATGTTGCTCCTCAGCTTGGCACCCTGCTATCACAGAATTTTATTTATTTATTTAGTGATTCAGAAAAGACCTTTGAGCACAAGCTCTTTTACAAAGGTTCCACATCATAGATTGTAAAACAAAGAACAATAGGAGAAAGCAAAGGGACATTACGATGAACGATACAGCTTGGATTCAGAACTTACAGAATAACTCAAAACATAGGTACAAGTTAAAATAAAAAGAAAAAACACTTTATGCGGGTGGGGGGGGATAAGCAGCCACAGAGTGCCTTGTCAGTAGTTCAGAGGGACAGAGAAAGCTAGCAGTGGGGTGAAGAAAAGAGGTACGAGAGAGAAAGAGGTATGTCTTGCGGTGGAGGTGAAGGGTTGGGGAAGAAGGGCGATAAGGTATAGGGATAAACGGTAGGGTGAGAGGAGGCATGGTCAGACAGCCTGCATTAGTAGTGACTGTTAGGAAAACTCACGGGACTGTGAGTTAGGGGAGGATGGGTTGGCAGGTGCTGAAGGAGCATGATGCAGACTAATTGCTGAGGCAAGTCATGAGAAGGGACAGGACAGAGGGATGGGGTACCTGAGGCCTGCCTGCCAGAATATCCTTTGTTTGATCTATCTATCTAGCTATCTATCTATCTATCTCTCTATCTAGCTATTATAGATGGATAGATATCTTTATTTTTTACACAAGATAAAAACTATTGGGACAAATGTCCTATTTAGGAAGTAGTCTTGTTACTAGTGCCTGGTTGCAGAATAAAAATCTGTACAAAATAAAATTAATATAACACAAATCCAATTACTTCAAATATATACAAACACAATTACAGCATACCCAACTTCCTAAATTATATCAAGTAACACACAAATAACATTAATACATATATTCATCTGATGTAAATGACCACACTCCTCAAGTTTCAACAATTCAAAACACGTGCAGGCATGTGCGAGGGAATGAACGCTGTGCAGGCCTTAGCAAGCTGTGAAAAAAGCATATTCGCCAATTGTAGATGCACGATAAGGTAGCTTCAGGAATGGCCTAAAGAGCCAACTTGGTCTGAGTGTACTGCTAAGAGGTCAATCTGCCAGATGTATTTATTTTGAATACTATTTTGCATATGGACAAACTAAAATTCCCACTGAAGGTATAGTAAGGGACAGGTTACAAAGTGCACATGCTTGCAAATTTTGGAAAGTAGCAGTTGATTTTTTTTTTTTGTTACTTTCTTTTTTATTGATTTCTCAATATTTCATACAGGATTATTCTGACAGTGCACATTAGGTTTTATAATAATCAGTTGAGGTCGCCACTCCTCTTAATACACGCAGGATAAAACAAGCATGTAGAGTCGATAAGATACGTCATATGGGGGATACAAATAAGAAAATCTGTTGCTTCAATATAATACAATAAATGAGTCACTGTTACAGAGACCATGAGCTGCATGCAATATACAAAATACGAAAATATCTTAAATAATATCAGTAGTGTCCCTTATACCCTTTACAGGGTATTAAGAGGTAGGCATGCACTAAACAAATATTATTTGCCCGAAGGGCAAGAAAAAAAAAGAATAATAATCATTAAGAATCCCTATAAATCCACACTAGGATAGCCCTCTATGTAATTTAACTCATAACTTGGACAGTTCTGCCTTTAACCATCTCATTTTGGTAGAAAGTAAAAACTCTGGCAATTTCAGACTTAGTACATCTTTAAACCAGTCATGAACCTTTATACAGAATTAGGTTTAATAATAATCCCTTTTAGGTAGCATCACTCAAGGGAACAGTAATGCTATTTATTCCAATTTTAAATCATATGTGCTACTGCCAACCTGTTCTAACATCCATAAAGCCCCTCAAGAGTCCTCAATGTCCTCCACTTCAGAATCGGATACTTCAGCTCTTCGAGATCTCGAAGGGGCATTTCTCTGTGCCCATTTCAAAGCTTCAGCGGGATCCGAAAAAATAAAGATTTTCCCATGATGGACGATTCGAATGCGGGCTGGAAACAGCATGCCATGGTTAATATCAGCTTCTGTCAGGATTGCTCTGACTCCGTCGAATTTCTTCTTCTTCGTCCGCATCGAGTAGCTCAAGTCTGGGTAGAGTCGTACTTGTTGCCCATCACATAGAAGGGTTCTCTTCTGTCTGGCTAGTTTCAGTACTAAGTCTCTTGAGCCTACCCCATCAAGCACTATAACAACTGCTCGAGGTGCATCCGGATTCAAAGGTCTTCCAAGGGCCGCCACTCGGTAGGCCTTCTGGATGTGTAGCTCGTTCTCAGAGAGTATATCTCCCAATTGTAAAATCAGCCATTCTCTAACAAACAGGGCTAAATGGTCACCCTCCACTCGTTCCGGTAACCCAATTATTCAGACATTGGAAGATCTAGCTTGGTTTTCCAGCGAATCAAGGCGGTTCTTTAAATAGGTATTCTCTTTTATCAGAGAAGCTGCAGCCCCTCGCGCCGCTTCCAAACTTTTTTTCGATTCGAAAGTCTCTGTTTTTACAGTTTCCAGCTCCATTTCCAGGCTGCTTACTCTTTGTGTAAGGGAGTCAAATTTCCCATCCAGTCCTGAAACTGCCTGGATTAGCCTATTGATTTTTAGGCCGAGGGTTTGCAGGGTTTCCTCGTTCTCAGTTGATGGTGTAGAAACCGTTTGGTTGGGAGCAGACCTCGTGTTCGGTGGGTCCAAAACTGTTTTGCTCCTGTCCCCCTGAGATTGCAGCCTTTCCTTTCGAGGGTTTCCCATGTTGAGGTCCAAGTGCCCTGCTTTCAATTTCTGTTTTTTTATCACAATTTCTCTGCCCAGAAAAGTGAGTTTTATTTATTTTATCGTAGCAAGTGTGGCGAGTATTATAGATCTGCCTCCATATTGCTCGGGCTCCACAGCCCCCCCTCAGCAGTTGATGTTTTGTGATACTTTTGTATGGCAGACACACGAGAAAAGAATTGTATTGTTCCGAGTGTTATTTAGTAATTTATGAGAAGCCCCCCTTCCCAATTAATCCCAACTACACTCCTAACCAAAGGTATACATACATACAGTAAAAGTAAACTGTTACACGAAGACCAGTTGATGCAAGTAAATCATCCATTCCTAACTGGATATTTAGTTGAGATTTAGCACATACAGTAGTATACATGTTTATAGATTATCAGTTAAACAGAACAAATATTTAAACATATTAAAATGTAATGAGCTGGATATTCAAACTGCGCCATTCTGTAGCGCAAGCCCTTGCGCTGCTCAAAAAAGTTGCACTGGGGTGTGGCCTGGGCGATATTCAACGGAATTGCGCTACTGAGCAACTCCTTTGAATATCACCCCCCGGCCACAGCCACTGTGCATGGCACAGTGGAACTTGTGCCACCGCAAGTGGTCAGAGTGGAGCATTCAAGATGCGGTGGCGCAAGTTCTATTGCGCCATGTGCAAATTTCAGATATTCAAAAGGTGACATGCAAATGGGGCCATAATTCATGCAAGGCACAGGGGGGTCCATTTGCATCTACCTATGGCTCCATTTGCATGCCATTAGCAAGCAGGTGTGCTGATCTCGACGACTTGCGCCTGGCGCCCTGCCAGGGAGCAGCTGTCGGGGACTAACGCCCCCGGCAGCCTGATCGTGGGCATGAAGTAAATCCCCCCGACTGGGCCAATCACGGGCAAAACTGTAGTAACCCCGCCGACTGGCCCGATCGCGAGGCAAAACTGTAATAACCCCCAACTGGCCGATCACGGGCAAAACTGTAATAACCCACCCCCACTAGCCCAGTCGTGGGCATAACAGTAGTAACCCCACCCCACTAGCTCGATGCAGGCAGAACAGAGTTCAACCCCCAAGACCAATATCCTGGTGGTCCAGTGGACCACGAAGCCCGATGTGGGCATTAGAGTCAAGGCATTGAATGTCAAGGTATTGAATTTCATTCATTCACATATCTGGACTGCCTTATGCGGTATGAGCTGCATGCCATTGGCTCTTGCTCTGAACCAATGGGGCAGCCATACCACCAGCGGTCAGTCGGCGGGCAGCGGGCGGCAAGCGGGTGGTGCTGCTGCCCGCCGCTGACGGGGAGCGGTGGTGGGCCCGTGGGTGGGTGGGGTGGGGCCATTAGGGTCACTAGGGTACTTGGACTGGGGTTGACTCTAATGCCCGCAATTGGGGCTCATGTCCACTGGACCACTAGGGATATTGGTCTGGGGGTTGAACTGTGTTCTGCCTGCGATCGGGCTAGTGGAGCATGGGTTACTACAGTTTTGCCTGCGATCAGGCCAGTGGGGGGGTTGTTCAGTTCTGTTCTGCCCGCGATCGGGCTGGGGGGGTTACTATTATGCCCACAATCGGGCTGCAGGGGGGCACAGGGAAGAAGTGGAGGGCCAACCACAGGTGGCAGCTGCTGTGTTGTGCCTTGCAATGCGGCAGCTCACCTGTGGGTGGTCCTTGACTTACTCCTTTTTTTTTTTGCTCAAAGTTGTGCAGGCACAGGTTGGGGGTTGCGCCTGCACAACTCTGCACAGCCCGGCTGAATATCGGGCTGTGCAGTTTATGCATGGTTCCTCCCCCTTCGGTTGAGCATGCCTTCATTAGCATTGCGCTGTTGCTCAGCATGACTTAGGGGCACAACTGCCTCCTGCTGAATATCGCAGAATGGCGTGAATTTTGGACTTCATGAGACAAGAACCCTTTGGCGCATGGCGCAACCCTTTTGAATATCCAGACCAATATGTTTAAAGCTAGTTTCTTATGCAAGCATATAATATAGATTTTTTTTCTGATAAGCAGCCCTCAAAGAAAATGCAACATACATTTGTAGCACCAGTCTTGTGAAACCCCTAATTTTCTGTAGCTATGTTGAATAAAACATTGCTTAATTGGGAATTTGCCCCTGGAACATTATTTGTGTACTGTCAGTTATATCAGGAAGCAAATCTGCTTCTGGATTTTTCCAAACAGGAAAGGGAGGGTCTTCAAAGACTCAGTCTTCTTCATGGAGTACCACTATTTGGTTTTACTGCTGGAGGCGCTAGAACCCTGCAGTAATCAGAACTTTTGGGGCTGGTGTGCTTATATAGCAGTGCTAGCCTCAACCATCTCAGTTTCTCCCCCAACACCACTTTCACGTTCCTCATCAAGGACCGTAACATAAGATCTGTGTACACATAGTGTTCTAGTCTACTTCATTGTAATCTCTATCAGTAGCTTTAGAAACAGTTTTACAATTTAGTTCAATTTAAAATAGTCAGGTTTCTGTCACAGCCCTACTGCATTTGACAATGCTAAAAAAAACATCATGCCAGGTAGGATGCCTGAAGAGGCCAGTTGCTTCAGTGATGAGATTGTGTATGACCACCACTCCTCTCTGGAAGGGTATTCTGCCACCAGCAATTGAAACAAAGAAGGTTCTCTGTGATACAGAGGAATACTATGGGAACCGAACAAAATCTTCACTGAATAGTGCTGCTGCCCCAATGCTGTGCAAATTCAAAGCCAAAATGGAGGTGCTGCTACATAGAAAACAGCTGTCAAGACTTCTCACAGTTCATTTATTGTATGAATATATTATATCAGGCTACTGTATATCTTCTTCAACATTTCACCTATGATACAAAAAGGCTTCTTCATGTCATAGCCTACAAAACTTAAAAAAAAAGTTTGCATAATTCCTTATGACAGCTGTATTATCTTTGTTTCTTAATGCATCAAGTGACTATCAATTAAAAATGTGGATAACTACTCACCGTAACAAGATCTTTTGAATAAATTACATTCAGTTTTTTGTCTTCCTATATATTGTATGAAGAATATTTGCCTAGGAAATAAATGCAGTTTTATTCTAAATTCAAAACACACATGCTTAGCTATGTGCACCAAACCCCTTTACTGCTTACTGAGAACACCCCCAGTGTAGTACAAACCCAAATCTGGATCCTTTGGAAATTATAATAAAATTAATTTTAACATTTCTCCGGGTCTCCCTTGAAAAAGGGACCTTCGGAGCCCAGTGGGCCAACCCAGTCATCAAAATTCAATAAATAAATACCTAATGGCCAATTAGATTATTTTTGTATACTTATGAGCCTTCTATCTCATCATTCTCAGTATGACTGAAAAAAAGATGCCCACCATAAGTATGAGCTATAATCATAATGGTAGTTTACTCACCTGGTAAAGGTGATTGTGGGGGAATGGCTCTCTGAGGCACTCCACCTACCTTACATCATGGGTTTCGTGTACACCGGATAGGTTGTCTTGATGCACATGTGACATGAAGTTGAAAACGTCCCCTCTGGGTGTCCCTGGTCACTAGTCATCAGTTCAATGTGTTCCAAAGCTGTATCCGAAATGAAAGAAAGTTGTGTTGCCCCCCACGTATATGTTGACAAATATGACAGAGAAGTTCTGTGGATGTAATGAACTTGAAAGATTTATTGTCATAGTAAATTGAGCAGCCTATTTGGCAAATCTGTTATTTAAAAATGTGTGTTCAGTAGGTCATATTCTGACATTGTCACTGTGTTGTAATGGGTGAGGTGTGGAGTGCCTCAGAGAGCCATTCCCCCACAATCACCTTTACCAGGTGAGTAAACTACCATTGTGGGGGATGGTCTCTGAGGCACTCCACCTACCTTACATCATGGGTTAGTCAAAAGCAGTGATTAAAAGTCTAGGGTGGGGCAGCAGTGGTAATGTCAGTGTGTCCTGTGCTTGCTGCTCGGAGAACTGCTGTGGCAAAGTTTGTCTTTGTTTGTTGAACCATGTCCAATCGGTAGTGGCGCGTGAAAGTGTGGATTGTGGACCATGTGGCGGCTGCGCATATTTCCTCTGCGGTGGCTAGATTTCTTTCTGCCCAGGAAGTGGCAATGGCTCTGGTAGAGTGTGCCTTTAAGTTTGGTGGCACGGGTGTATTGTTGGCCTTGTAAGCCTCAGAGATAGCTGTTCTGAGGTACCCTGCTATGGAAGCTCTGGAAGCAGGATGTCCCCTGCGGCGACCCTGTGTGATAATGAACAGTCTATTGGAATTGCGGATTGGCTGCATTCTGGCAATGTATGTAGTGAGGAGGCATGCCATGCCTAGGAGTTGTAGCTGTGGGTCGGCCTGAACTTCCTCTGGGGGAAGATGGCTGGGGATTTCAGTGGTTTGGTTAAGGTGGAATTTGGAAGCAATCTTGGGGCGGAATGAAGGTATCGGTCTCATAGATATTCTGTCGGAGAAGAATTGCAGGAATGGTTCTTTATGTGAAAGGGCTTGTAATTCCCCTACATGCCTAGCGGATGCGATGGCTGTTAGAAACACTGTCTTGAGTTGCAGCCATTGTATTGGAATGGATTCAATAGGTTCAAATGGAGGCTTTGTCATTGCATTCAGTACCAGTGGTAGGTCCCAAGGAGGGAGCGTCGGTTTTTGAGGGGGACGTATGTTCGCTGCCGCCTTCAGAAAGCGGACGACATCTTGGTGGGCCCCGGGAGTGGTACCTTGTATATTTCCCCATGCTGCCCCGATGGCTGCCACTTGAACACTTAGAGAAGAGGGTGATAGGCCCAGTTGTAGGCCTTCCTGTAGGAATAAGAGTATCTGTGGAATAGAGCATGAGGATGCTTGTATCTTGTGGTGCAGACACTATTTGGTGAAGATGTCCCAGTGGCGTCGGTAGGTGGAAAGCGTAGAGGGTTGATGTGAGGAAGCCATGGTGTGAATGACCGAAGGATGGTATCCTGCTTTTAGCAGTCTCTCCCTTTCAGGAGCCATGCCGTCAGGTGTAGTTGTCGTAGATTGGGGTGAGTAATTGGTCCCTGCGTGAGAAGGTTTGGCAGTAGTGGAAGGTGCCATGGATGGCTGAGCGCCATGGATACCAGAGTTGCAAACCAAGCTCTCCTGGGCCAGTGAGGGGCCACCAGAATGACACGGGCTCTGGCCATGCGGATCTTGCGGAGAACTTGAGGAATGAGTGGGATGGGTGGGAAGACGTAGGCCGTGTGAAAAGTCCATGTGGCGGAGAGTGCGTCTATCCTGCTGTGCGGTGATCATTGAATCGGGACCAGTATGTCTTGCATTGGTGGTTGTTGTGGGATGCCATGAGATCGATTTCGATTGGTCCCCATCTGCGGTCGAGCTGTTGGAAGATGTGTGGGTGAAGTTTCCATTCTCCTGGGTGGATCATCTCCCGACTGAGCCAGTCTGCGGTGAGGTTGAGTTTGCCGGCTAGGTGGACGGCCGATATTGATTTTACGCTTGTTTGAGCCCATGCAAGTAGCTTTGAGGTTTGTGACATCATTGCCCTGCTTTTTGTCCCTCCTTGCTTGTTTATGTAGGCTACAGTGGTCTGATTGTCTGACCGGATTTGCATATGCTTGTTCTGTATGTAATTGGAGAAGTGAAGTAGTGCCTTGAATACTGCCTTCATTTCCAGTACGTTGATGGTAAGCTTTGTGGTGGACAAGGGCCATATGCCCTGAGCGGTACGGTGGCCAAGGACGGCTCCCCAACCAGATAAGCTGGCGTCTGTGTCTATGGATATGTTGGGGGTAAGGTCTAGCGGCATACCCTGGGTCAGTCTATGTCTGTTTGTCCACCAAGTGAGGCTTGATTTTATGCGTGGTGGGAGGGTGACACTTTTGGCAAGGTCAGGTGCATGGCCTTGTTTGAGAAGGAATGCCATTAGCGGCCGTGCGTGCCATCTGGCCCACGGAACAGTGTCGATGGTGGACGACATGAGTCCGAGCAGTTGCGAGATGTCCCAAAGTGTTGGATGTGGGGCTGAGCATAGTTTGCGGGCTGTTGAAATGAGTGTGTCGATTCTTGAAAGAGATGGAGTAACGATTCCACTTGTTGTGTCTATTAATGTGCCCAAGTGTTCCATGGTGTGTGCAGGTGTCAAGTGACTCTTTTTGATGTTGAGAACCCCAGCCGTGACTCTGTAGGCAGTGGACCACCTGTTGCGTTTCCCTTATGGACTGCTGGAGTGATCTTGTGCGAATGAGCCAGTCGTCGAGGTAGGGGATGACATGGATGCCCTGTTGTCGGAGATGGGCTGCAATCACGACGGATACCTTCGTGAAAATGCGGGGAGCGGATGCAAGACCAAAGGGAAGCACCTTGTACTGGTAATGCTGTCCCAGGATGCAGAAGCGTAGGAACCTGTGGTGCGAGGGGCGCATGGGTATATGGAGGTACGCATCCTTTAAGTCAATAGATGTGAGGAAGTCTCCCTGTTGGAGAGCTCTGAGTGTGGACCTTGTCGTTTCCATCTTGAAGGAGATGTCTGCCTGGTTGATGTATTTTAGGTCGAGAACGGCCTGTACCCTCCTGTCTTTTGGTACCAAGAGAAGATGGAGTAGATGCCTGTGCTTTCTTGAGCCTTGGGACTGGTGCGATTGCATTGTTGTGTAGTATTTCTTGAATAGCTGTAGTAATGTGAGCAGCTGTGTACTTTTGCGTTGAAAAGGTTGAGTGAAGCATTCTGTGGCATCTGGGTGGTGTTGTGAACTGTACTGCATAACCCTGTCTGATGATCTCTAGGACCCATTTGTCCGTGGTGGTGGATTCCCATTGTTGCACGAACAGGCTGAGGCGTGCACCCACCGGAGTGTTACGCTGTGATAATGCGTAGTCAGGCTGTTGTGGTGGGGCGACGTGTGTAATGGCCTCGTTCTCTTGTTGGAGCTCCCCTGCCTCTGTATCGGTTGTAGTGGTAGGGTGTGGAACAGTTTTGATGGAAGGTGGTGCCTCAGAACAGGTAGGTACCGCGATGTTTGTCACGAAAGGAATGATTGCGGCCGCGGAAGCAGATAGGGAGGTATGTTGTGGTAGGCTGTTGGCGAGCAAGTAGCCTGCTGTCTTCCTTTCCTTTGAGGTACTTCTCGAGGGCTTGTCTGAACAGCATGTCCCCTTTAAATGGGAGCTTGTGGAGAGTGGCCTTTGATTCCTTGTCTGCGTCCCAAAGTTTCATCCACAGGGACCGTCTGGCCCTGTTGGTGATGGCCGCCGATCTGGCATTAATCTTAAGGGAGTCTACCGCCATATCTGCCAGATATTTCGTGGAGAGGATTGCATTGTCTAGTAGTGAAGCCTCGTGTGATTTTGCAGGTATGGACTTTTGTAGTTCCTGGAGCCATGTGAGCTGTGCTCTGGTGGCATAAATAGCTGTGGTGGCTGCCCTGCTGCCCAATCCGGCCAGTTCGGCATTCTTCTTTAGGTGGTCCTCCAGTTTGTGGTCTGTGGGGTCTCGTAGACCAGAAGCGGAGTCGGTTGGGAGGACAGTCTTTTTGTTTAGGGCTGCGATCTGCGGGTCCACGGCAGGTGGTGTGCACCACAGTGCGAGTTTGTCCTCATGCAGTGGGTACATCTTGTCCCATGACTTCCTCTCAGGGATGCAAGCAGGTTCCGAGGAGGACCATTCTTTGAGGACAATCTCGTCAATGGCCTCGCAGACCGGGAACGCCTGTGCTGACTTCGCCGTGGGCTGCAATGACGGTAGTAGCTTAGAGGCAGGAGCAGGTGTAATCGTGTCAAACCCCACTGTTTGCATGATGTGGTGTACAAGCAGCAGGATTTGGTCTGGGAAACATCACTTCACTGTCAGTGTTTGAGGGTCTTGGTCTAGTGCTCCGTCGTCCTCATCGGAGGAGTTGCTGGAGTCGACCTGTGGGGTGTGCTGTGTCGTCGTGTGGTCATCTGGCAGCGTGGCAGAGGACGAGTGTCCTTTGGTAGGTGTTGGTGAGTGTCTCAGCTGATTTTGGGAGAGTTGAGTGAGCTGGTGTAGCATCGCTGTCAAGACCTCCTGTTGCGCTTGCATGAGTTGATTGTTTTGCAGTAGTGCCTTAGTGGTGTCTCATGCCTGTTGTGTGGTCGGAGGGGGTGATGCGGGGGAGCAACTGTCCTCCGGGTCAAGGGTATCCGTATGCATCGCTGAGTCCTCCACGCATGATGCACACAGTCTACCTGTGTGATGTGGTGGTAGTGGCACTTTGCATTGTCTGCAGCTCTTTGGTTTAGGCATGGTCACCTAAGAGTGAGAAAAGAAGAGCTGCTTAATAGTGTGACAGTGCTGGTGTGCAAGTAAGCAGTAATGCATTTTGTGACAGAGTGCTGCATATGGTGAGTGCCGAAGTGTGTTGTGAGCCCTGGGGGGATTGGGCACCTGGGTGCTGAAGCAGTAGGTGTTGGGCACCTGGGGGCTGAAGCAGTAGCGTAACAGGCTGTGCATCATGTGAGCAGGCTGTACATGCTTCTTTTTTTTTTTTCTCTGAGCAGACCTGGTTGAGTATAATGGCTGTCAGTAGTCACGCAAAGAAAGTGCAGTGTGGCTTTAAGGAGACATGCACCGTAGCTGCTCAGTGTGGCTTTAAGAAGCCAGAGAAGAAGTACATGGACTGTGGCTGACGTGGTGGGTACATGGAGGGGCGCGACAACTACAAGTAAGAAGTGAGGTGGCCGGGGCAGGCAGAGGGTGTGAGTGCTGCCCATGATGCCTAAATGCAAAGGAGCGCCCGTGGTTGTCTCTCGGGGGAACAAGAGAAATGCCTGGCATAGATCAGCTGTGCACAGGGGATCGCGAGACTGGGGACATATTCTCGCGGTTGGAGGAGGCCAATGGAGGAGTGCGACTGAAGCGTATGCATGGTGACGCACACGGGGACATGGAAGGAGCGCGGGGCGAGGCATGAAGTCCATGAGGACAGAAAGCCATAAAATAACATTTGGGAAGCTCCATTTTGGGAATGGCGGCAAGGTATGAGAACCAGCAGCTAGTCAAGGGATGCGAATCGGCAGCTACGAGGCCAAGTGAAGGTACGCAGTGGAACGGAGAGCGCATAGCAGGTAGGCGTGGTGCTGTGGCTAGGTAAATGCAGGGTGTCACTTAGAGAAGCTGTGGTGCCATGCAAAGTAGCGTCGGGGGCCGCTAGTAAAGGGGCGCCCAGAGCACTGCAAAATCAGAACTGTGTGGTGAGCACCAGCGTCTGTGCCCGCTTATTAGGGGTGCACAGAGCGCTATCAGCAACAGGAGCAAGTGTAAAGGAGAGTCTGTGACCACCGGCGGGGGTTCACAGAGCGGGAAACCTAGGGGCAGTAGAGAGCCTGTAGATGGATATCTGCCACGTAGTGTGTTAGGTGAAGGATTAGGGTAACGTCTGCCACCGCTGCGAGAAGGGTGAGCAGAGCGTTGGCAGCAGCAGAGCCCTGATAAGGGATCAAGAGTCCTGTGTGTACTATCTGTGACAGAGTAGCGGACTGTTGGATGCAATAGACGCAGAAATGATAGGTAGTATGTAGCTGTCATGTGTAAAGAGACCTCATAATGGATTGAAAAAGTGTCCTACCTTGTTGGAGTGTAGTGGTATTGATGTGCTGGAGCTCTGTAAAGTGCAACAACCTAGCATAGATGCACAATTTGAACTGATGACTAGTGACCAGGGACACCCAGAGGGGACGTTTCCAACTTCATGTCACATGTGCATCAAGACAGTCTATCCGGTGTACACAAAACCCATGATGTAAGGTAGGTGGAGTGCCTCAGAGACCATCCCCCACAACTGGTCATATTAGATGTATCAGATCTCTAAACTTCTGTTCCTCATAGAGAAGGGGTCAAAGTATTAGGTTACATGTTAGAAAAACGAGGCGCTAATCAGCACCCAAAAGCTAGAGTTTTACAAACATTGGTGCAGTTTGTTTTATCAAAGAAATATTTGAGTTTTAAGGGTAATTTTTTCCAAACTATGTTGCAGAACAGCCATGGGGTCAACAATGGCCCCCAGGTTATGCAAATGCACATGTGCATATTTGTGAGAGCACTTATATCATGAATGCTGAGCAAAATCCTTTTTTTTAATTGCATTATTTTTTTTTAAAGATTTATTGATGACCTCTTTCTGATTTGGAGAGGGAGTGAAGAGCAGTTATTTAAGTTTTTTTTAATATCTTAATTGCAAGCCAAATTTAAAATTTACCATTACCAGCAGTCCGGTTTCTGTTCCCTATTTGGACATCATAACAAAAATTAAGGATTTAGGACATGATACCACTTTATAGCAAAAATCCACAGCAAGAAACACTATTTTGCATGCATCTAGTTATCATTCTAAACAGCTAATTGAGAATTTTCCTTTTTCTCAATTTTTGCGACTAAGAAGAAATTGTAGTAGTGATGAGGATTTTCAGAATTAAATCTGTAATGCCAGAGATTTTAACAGAAAGGATCTAGTAGAACAGTTTTATAAAAGGCTATAACAAGGAAGCAGGACATTACACAAGATCCAGTCGTACACATAAAGGAATGAAGAGATGTAAGTAATAGAATTGATTTTCCCGAACTTAAAGTCTTCACCATTTAGTCATACTTCTGGGTTGAAGTGGAGGTGCTAGGACCCTGCGGGAGCCAAACATCTTCAGTAGGGCTGGCACCAAGGTAGGACTGCCCATGCGTGGAGCCACAAGACTAGCACATGCCGTATAGGATATCTCGCTGTTGAGCCTCCAGCCTCCTCAGTTCATTTTTTCCCCAACATCAAATGCACTTCAGTGTCATTGCTCACCCCCCCAGGAGTCAACTCTCACGTCTATACAATAACAGCATTTAGCTTTATTAAGTTTAGTGGTTTGTTTTCCATAGTACCTCCAAAAAAAGAGTTTTATTATTTTTCTTCTTCAGCCCTACCGATCGAAGGAGTTGAATATGGATGGAGACGGTGATGGTAGGGACTCTCCATTAGAAGGCTGCTCTGGCAGCTGGGCTGTGTCCAGTCCACCGCCCTCTCGGGGGGGGGTTCTGGCAAGGGCAATGTAGTGTTTGGGAAGGAGGACAGACTTCATGTAGACACAAAAAGAAGTGGGCCTGTTCCCAATCCAGGTCAGGAACCCAGCACAGCTCTGCCTCGAGTTCTTCAATGGTACCACTCTAGGTTGCCATCTGGTATGTCTGCCAAGAGGTCTTTGGTGGTCAAGAGTGGTAGGCCGTGTTAGATTCTGACCAGTTCCCCAACAGCTTCTGCTTACAATCACTCTCTCAGCACTGAAGCCCCTCTCTGTCCTCTGTGGGTTTTTCAGTGGGAAGTTTCACTATTGGGCCACTCTTATGAAGTAGTGGGTACAGCATCTGTCCCATATGCCCCTTCCCACTGATCTGGTTTCAGGAAGTGCAGGCCTAGAAGCGTCTGATGCACAACAGCAGTAATGAATGTCCCCTTTGATGGTGCATATCTGTTTGGCCCACAAGTGGAACAAGCTCTGGAGGTCATGCAGAAAACCAGGACTGTCATTAAAACAGCCAGGCCAGCTCCTTCAGCACCTCAAAGAGGTAGGAACCATCAGTTCCTTCACAGCAGGCACACCTTTTGAGGCAGAGGCCAAGGAGCCCCAAACAGAAACCAGCCTCCTCAGCCACAAAAGAAAATGCAGTAGAAGACACAAGGGCCGAAAGCCCCCAGTGCCACCCACTGAAAGTCTGGCCCCAGTCTCACCACAGCTGCCTAAGGTGGACTTTTCCATGGCAGTGGGAGGTCGTCTGACTCAGTTTTATGACCAATGGAGGTCGATCACCACAGACAAGTGGGTCCTCTGAATTGTCCAAGAAGGGTACTCTCTCAGTTTCACAGAGATTCCCCCAGACCTTCCACCCAAGCAACAGCACAGTCTGTCAACTGCTCAGTCAGACCTTCTCACTTCCAAGATAATGGGTCTTCTAAAGAAGAGGGCAGTGGAAGTAGTTCCCTGGGCAGAACGAAACACCAGGCTCTTCCTGGACTTAAAGTCTTCACCATTTATTCATACTGCTGGCTTCAAGTCAGAGGCACTAGGACCCCACGGGGGCTAGAAATCTTCAGGAGGGCTGGTACCGAGGTAGGACCATGCATGTGCGGCGCTACAAGGCTGTCTCGCACATATGTAGGCTATCTTGGCATTGACCCTCCAACCACCTCAGTTCCTTTTTTCCCCCGCCATTGAGGGCACTTCAGTGATGACATTGCTCACTTGCTGGACGTCAGATCTTCACATCTATATGACAACAGCATTCGGAAAAAGGAAAAAGAAGAAATATTTTTTATTTTCCTCTCAGATCTAATGTTCAAGGGAGTTGACCATGGATGTTGACAGTAGGGATTCTCCATTAGAAGACTGCTCAGGCAGCTGGGCTGTGTCCAGCCCATTGTCCTCTCTGGAGGAATGGGTCTGACCATGGGAAGTCCGGTGTTTGCCAGGGAGGACAGTCCTCCTGTAAACACAAAACAAAGCGGGCCCATTCTTGATCTAGGTCGAGGGACCTGGCACCACTCGGCCTTGAGATTTTCCTCTTCCTGTCAGAAGAGGAAAAAAAGGTACCACTTGAGGTCACCCTCGGGTATGTCTGCCAAGAAGTCTTCAGTGGTCAGAAGTGGTAGGCCATCCCTGGTTACTTCTGGTTCCCTGATGGCCTCCACTCCTGGTCACTCAGACTCTTGACACTGGAGCCATTCTCCATCTTCTTGGGTTTGTGGTGAGCAGGTTCACAAATGGGTTGCTCTCATGGAGCAGTGGGTACAGCATCTGTCTCGGCTGCACCTCCCAGTGGATCTGTTCCCAGGGCCCTCGGGCCTAGGGACACCAGAGCCATGGTTGGGACATTCGGGGCAGGTTGAGCGTCTGGTGTCTGCAATGGATTTTCTTCATTTGCCGGTACCTGTGCTGCCGAGTCCAGTTCCACTTGCCCTATGCCCTCTCTTTACTACTTTGCAGGGGCCAGCACAGGTACCATCTTTTTTTCCTATTCCTTCTAGGTTTGCTACAGATCTGCAGCTGGCGCTGTCTGGTTCGGTGCCAGCTTTGGTGTCATGTCCAGCACTGACTTCGGTGTCGTGTGCGGTGCCACCTCATGGTGGTGCAGCACTGGGTCCTGTGGCTGGTTCATAGATACATACACAGATACATAGACAGTGTCGGCAGATAAGGGCCTATGGCCCACCCAGTCTGCCCATTTGAGCTTGTAAGTTCCAGTGTGTCTTTTTTATCCTTTGCTGAGGTCAGTCAATGGCCTATTTGAGGCAGCTTCCACCTCTTCTGAAGGGGACTTGGAGCATGATGAGTCTCATCCCGACCTCATCAAGTTCAAGTTTATTTCACCAGGAAAACTCCATTGAGCGAGCTCATTTTCAAGGTGGTCCTGCTAAGCACAGGACAATACAGAGAAGATATAATGGCAATGCAGAGGTGGACAAAGCATGGTTCCAGATAGCATGAATATACAAATGAAGAGAGTTTACATGACTGACAGAACAATGGCATAAAAATAACAATTATGACAATTCTAATTAGTTTTAATAAATATGTTTATAACCAATTTAGAGGGACCGAAAGAGCCTAATGGTGGGTAAAATTGCACAGTGTAGAATGAAATGCAAAGTAGTGTGACAATGGCAGATTTCCTTTAAGGTATTTGCTGATTAAAGGTGTGAACATATTGAATTAAACCAGTTCAGAAAGCTTGAGGGAGAACTGCAGTTTGTTCCAGGCAGAAGGAATGGCATGGCTGATGACAGCTTTACTGAAGCGGCTGCGAATCTTAGGCACATCTAGCAAAGTAATGGAATTTTTCCTGAACGAGTACTTACTGTGGGAACGACAATATAAGGACAAGATATATGGGTGGGTTTGCTCAGTAGCATTTTAAATGCCCAAGTGCAGTTATGAATCATTCTCCTGGTGGAGAGGGACAACCAGCCTATTGCAGAATAAAGGGTGCAATGGCGGGTTCTGGATGTTGCGCTCAGTATAAAACGAATAGCTTGGTGGAAAAGAACATCTAGCTTGTCAGGTTAGAGGCTGTACAGCAACTGCAAATAATGTCTACATAGTCAAGCAGGGGAAGGAAGGTAGCTTGAACTAGCCTCTTCCTAATGTCACTGGGAAAAAGGGATTTGTTCCCAAGGTTCAATGTTTTGGTGACTAGAGTATGGGGTTAGTAGTGCTTATGTATCTGTAGTTTACTTTTTGGCTTTTCTCTATTACCACTCTTGGTAAGGAAACCATGTAGAGAGTAGGGAATAGAAAGCCCAGTCTCAAGGGTGATCGGAGTGCTGGAGAAGGAGGAGGTAGGAGTGGATGGTGGGTGTTTCACAAAGCACTAAGTGGAGAATTGCCATGGGAGGCTAGCCTTTGTAGGGGATGTGGGAGGAACTATTCCCCCACATTGAACCTCAGGCTTTAGCCCTCCTATTCAGTGTCTTTGTGAATAGAGTATGGGGTTAGCAGTGCTTATGTAACTAGTCTACTTTTTGGCTTTTCTCTGTTCCCACCCTTGGTAGGGAAACCAGGTAGCGAGTAGGGAAAAGAAAGCCCAAAAAGAGTACCAACTGAGAGCTCAAAAGATTACCTCCTCCAACTCACAGAGAGTATGACTAGTAGCATGCAGGAGAGGAAACCCCCAGGTGGAGGAAACCTCTGAGGACCCATGGCTACTGACCCACATGTCCTCTGGGCAAACTAAGAGGAGATTAACCTTGTTTCTAGCAACCATATTCTAATTTCTGAATGAGGTGAACTGCTTGGAGAGACAATGTACCATCTTCAGAGTCTATTGAATAATGCAATCTGGAAGGACAATTCTGAGGCTGAAGAGGAAGGTCCATTCTGAAGGAGCGTCTGGATCCTGAATATGGATTAGATCCAGCTGTAGGAGGAGTGAACATGGTCCAGAATTCCAATGTGAAATCGGACGATATTCAATGGGATACAGAGACAGTGCAAGCATGAAGAGCAAGAACTGAGAAAATAGGCTGCCAGACTCAGAACTGCAGGAAGTATGATGGGTCATTCATAAAGTGATATATCAGACTGAGTAGAGGGCTTGACAGTCAGAATAGAGTCCGAAGGTTTGGAGTCCAGCAGTGTGCAATACATTGCTATGTAAGCATCCATGGAGATGATCAAGGATTCAGACAGAAGCCATAGGTACCAGGTAGGAGGAGTAACACGGAAAATTGCAGATCAATGAAGGAAGGATGGTATACCTGTATGTTGTAGAGAATGAAATTGGATATCGATGGGACTAATTGAAAAGTTTAGCACAATGAGTTTGAAGGTTGAATAGAGTTATTGTTTTGATAATGTGATACATATAGGCTCATATCCAGTAAGGACTGCTAATGGAAAATGGTGGATGTGGATATTACATACTACTAACATACTAAAATGCCAGCAGAATAGGCCTAATGGTCTTTCGCATCTGCTCATTTGGTTAGCCCCCACCCTGGGAGCTGACCTTGCTGCCCCTCTCGCCTTCTCTGGCTTCACCCTTCCCAGTTCTGGATATTCTCACTGCATTGGATTTTGCTTCCAGAACCCTTCCCCTGTACCTGTCCCACCCCCTCTTGAACACCTCCACCATCTCTACCTCCACCAGCCCCCTAGGAAGCACATTCCATGGCTCCACCACCCTCTCAGTGAAGTAGCACCTCCTCCTTTCTCCCCTGAATCTTCCCCCCTCTAGCTTCCACCCATGCCCTCCAGTGGCCCCCTCCTCCTTCCTTCAAAGCACCCAACTGTTCCTCCCCTATTTACCCCCTTCATGTACCTGAAGACCTCTATCATGTCCCCCCGGTCCCTTCTTTCTGCCAATGTGTACATATTTAGCTCTTCGAGCCTCTCCTCATAGGTCCTGTCCCCCAAGCCCCAAATCATTTTGGTTGCCCTCCTCTGGACCCTATCCAGGAGTTTAATGTCCCTCTTTAAGTGTGGCCTCCAAAACTGCATGCAGTACTCGAGGTGCGGCCTCACCAAGCAGTTATACAGAGGGAGTATCACTTCCCTCCTTCTGGAGGTGATCTTCCTAGCAACGCATCCCAGCATCCTGTTGGCCTTGGCTGCTGTCCTCCTACAAGTCTCTGAGTTGTTCATTTTGACATCCACCACCACCCCCAGGTCCCTCTTAGCCATCAAGACTTGTAGCATTTGGCACCCCGGGGTGTACACTTGGCCCAGGTTTCTGGCCCCCAGGTGCAGTACCTTGCATTTCCCTGCATTGAACCTCAGCTTCCACTTTCTAGACCATCTTTCCAGAGCCTTTGCTTTATATTGCTGTAGCTTCATTGCCCGAGGCAGGAGCTTGACTGACCACAGCAACTTTGCAGTGCTAGAGCATCCAATACCTGAATGCTGAGGGAAGCCCAAGAATGGGTCGTGGAATAAGTCTATGAACTGATGTGGCAAAGGGAAGTTGAAAGCTACGTACAGTGCAATGGGTGCCTAGCATGCTTAGATACAGGACTGTCGTGGGGCATAACTGGGATAGTGAGACAGTCAGATCAGTTGCAGATGTACAGATTGAAGAATTAGTTGGAATCTGCTCTTGGTTATGGTATCCACTTGAGGCAGGATGGGAGGTAAATCCAGATGGATGAGTTAGAAGGATCACTGTATGGGCAGCTGGCATGATTTAAGATAACATATAGATAACTTTTATAAAGTATGGTGACATCCAGGGGCCATGGAACAGTGGCTCAGATAGAGTAACTTTAGCAAGGCAGCTAGGCACCAGATATCCAGCAGTACATGTTCTGGGATAGTAGCTGGAGAAAGTCTAAGGAACATCTAAAGGTTATTCAGGGAAGATGAGTTGAATAACATGGTCAAACTAAGTCAGCGCTTTTAGTAGAAGACTATGAGGAGAAGGTATAACGGATGATGACAGTACTGCTATGAAATATCCTGCAATTCCCATTATCCTTAACAGTGATGAATATTATGGATTTGGTACATCTCGGAAGGAATTGAGGTTGTGTTTCCAGGTGAGAAGATAGGAGTGAAAGAGACTCCACTAAATCCAGGATTCTATGAAGACATTGGGAGGTAATGATATCCATACTGCTTGAATTAATAGAATATAGAAGGGAACATGCTGCCGAGGTGGTTGAGAGATGAGATCTGCTATAGTCCAGTCAAATGGTATTCCTGAAATGGGCCCTGGGGAGGTTACTGGGAAGTACTGATGATTTTATGGTGTCATAAGAGTCTATAGGAAATGTTGTTCAAGGGATATTGCTAGAATGGGGTTTCCTCAGGTGAGATGAATAGGTACTCTGTACAACATTGGATGGGAGCTGTTATGATGGCTGAGGTAGGAATATAAGACAGATGAATAGGTAGGAGTAGATGTTCAGGCAGGGATGCTGGATGTTGATAGTTGCAGGAATGCCCAAAAAGAGACATGGCAAATGTGCAGGAGCCCAGAGCAGCCAGGGTGGCAAGGAGGAGGTCAGAAGTCCAAGGATGGAGGAAAAAGTCCAAATTGGAAGGCAGCTGACTGGAGGAAGGAGCCTGAGAAATAGACAGCAGAGGACAAGCAGTACTGACATGGGCAGGGGCAGGCAAGGTACAGGACTGGGGACAAGTGCCGCAGCATACTATAGGATACAGGAAAGCTGAATCAGGCCATGGGTGGTAGGTCCATGTACAACCAAGAAGCGAATCCAGATACAAGGTGCTGCTAAGGTGAAGTATGAGGTTCCCACCTCTGAAGGAGATGGGGAAAGTAACATGCTGATAGCAAATGGCACTGCAGTGATGGGCATGAGGTCCCCACATACGAAGGAAATGGCAAACATAAACAGTTGATAACAAAGGTACAGCAGTGATGGGGAATGGGTTCCCATCTCCGAAGGAGATGGCAAACTTGCGGGCAGCAAAAAGGCAATGGGGCTGCAAAGGTGGTCCCCTCATCTGAATGAGTTGGTGAAGTGGAGTAACATAGAAACATAGACTTTGATGGCAGAGAATGACCGTTTGATCCACCCAGTCTGCCCATTTCCCTGCCTATTGAATAAGCTGCAGATCCTAGTTAACCAACAGCCTACTTAAGCTTCTTTAGTCTCTCTTCATATGGTTTCTGGTACAGATCCTACACCATTTTAGTTGCCCTCCCCTGGACTGCCTTCATCTTGTCTATGTCCTTGCAGAGATGGGGTCTCCAGAACTGCATGTAGTGCTCCAGATGGAGTTTCACCAACTGTCTGTACAGAAGGATGACAACTTCTTGTTTTCTACTGGTGAGGCCTCTTCCTGTGCAACCCAGGATCTCCCCAGCCCTCCGTACTGCCTTCTCACATTGCTTGCCTACCTTTAGGTCTCCTGATATGGCTACCCTTAGGTCACTTTCCATTTTTGTTGTTGTTAGTACCTCCCCCCAATTGTGTACTCTTCCCCTGGGTTTTTGTTTCCCAGGTGCATTACTTTGCACTTCTTTGCGTTGAATCTAAGCTGCCATACTGTGACAGGGCAGAATAGGACCTTGTACCATTTGTTTTGGAGAAAGTATTTAAATACAAGGATCTGTAGTCTTTTCTTTTCTCTCTTCTCTGTCTGGCTGCACAACCAAATTGTCCTGTGAGACTTTGGACTTGATCAACCCGAACAGTCTCACAATTCTTTGCCCCTCTCTGTCTCTGTTTTCCATTGCTGTCTGTTTTTCCTTCCTTGCATATATATGTCAGCTAATATAAAATATATGAGAATCAATGTATGGAGTGAAACTGATATTGGAATCTCTTTTGTTTAGAAAATGTTTGGTGTTACTGTTCAAATATATATGTATTTATAATTTGAGATAACTGTAAAAAGCCAAAGGTTATTTGAATGCAAATGCCTGAGCCTTTTGCAAAGACTGGAGGGACCTCAGGAAGCTCTCAATGTTCTAGCAGCTCCTGTCATTTACAAAGAACAGGATGCTTGCAAAGGATGGGGGTGGAAAAGCCTTATAAAACAGCTGAGCTGAGCTGCAACTAGAGGGATTACAAGAGATTTAATTTTGCTTCTGTATCTAGTTATTTTGAACAGGTTTATTTTATTTTATGTTACTACAAATAAACACTTTTGTGGAATTTTACTACTGTTCCTGGGTTTTCTCTATGCTTCCTGACCTGTGCCTCGATGACAGATGGTATTAGAAGTGGGATTTAAGCCATGCATACCCTAAGACAGGAGATTTGTGTGTGGGTACTGGACCTAGTACCAGGGAAGCACAGAAGAAGGTATGGATTCTGCAACTGAAGTCCAGTCTGAGATTGTATAGCCAGCACAACTCATGGAAAAAGAACAGGCAGTGATAGAACCCGAAAGCCTGATGAACTTTTTGAAATGGTGGGCTATACAACAAAAAGAGACTGTGACACAGACAGAAAAAGAGATTCAGTGTTTAAAAGCACAAAAGAGAGAAGAAATGCAGTAACAGAAGCAGCAGATGAGAGAAGAGATGCAACGACAGGAGTAGCGATGGCTAGATGCCTTACAATCTATCAAAGGCAGAGGATCCAGCACAGACCCAGAGGAGCAACAAAATGCAAGCAACTTAAAAGCTATTAAACTTGCAAAGTTGTCCCTCAGATGATATTGAGGCATACCAGACAACCTTTGAGTGAGTTGCCACAGCTTGCCATTGAACAAAGCAGCAATGGACAATCAGACTGGTACCCTACCTGAAGGGAAAACCTAGCTTGCCTACAGCAGTATGGATAATGCACAGTCAGAAAACTATGACCTGGTGAAAAGCAAAATCCTGAAAAAGTACAACATCTCCAGAGAGACCTACAGGCTCTGAGGTACAACTCGGTTGACAATCCTCAAGAAGTCTTCACCTGACTCCGAGAACTCCTGATGAAGTGGATCCAACCAGAGAGCAAAACAGTCCCACAGATCATTGACACATTTGCCATGGAACAATTTATCAACATCTTGCCTACAGATGTGCAGCTCTGGGTAAAGGAATACCGACCAGAGAATGGGGGAAAAAACAGTTTCTTTGGCTGAGGACTACCAAATGGCCAGATAGATGCCACAGCAGTGAGGTAACAGCCAAGTATTGGTAAGAAACTATTTTTCCCATTTAAATTCCAACCCTGCTAAGAACTCTGGTGGGGATACCAAATCTGTGTCAAAAGACATTATCTGCTATAGCTGTAATAAGCCAGGCCGTTTTGCAAGAAACAGCTGTAATAAAGAGAGTGGCACTGGAGCAGATTTGTTCTTGACAAACTGGGGCAAGTAACTAACAGGTGTGAAGGTGGGGAATAAGACTGCAAAGGGACTCATTGATTCATGAAGCAGACAGGCCCTAGTACATGTTAAAGTGCTGGGAAAACACTGTGCAAAGGGACCAGGTACTGGTGTCATCTGCATCCATGGGGACACTCGATACTATCCCACCACCCAAGTAACTCTGACCGTTAAGGGTGTGTGTCGCACCAAATAAAAATGGGGGTAGTACCAAAGTTACCTGTACCTGTGATTATTGGAAATGACTTTCCAGGATTTACTGAGTTGATCAAAGAGAAAGTAAGTCCTGATGTTTCAGCAGCTGTGGTAACAAGAGCTCAGGCAAAGAAAATTTCAGACAGTGGGGACACTTTTCCTTTCATGGATTTTGATTCGGACTTGTTTGAGCACAGCTCCAAGATCCAGAAAGCCAGGAAAGAAAGACAAAGCCTGAAGAAGCTATGGCAACAAATGACTGATGGACATGAAGGGTTGAAATATGAAAATATATTTATTTAGTTGTTTAAGCAGGTGAGACACACTAAGCTGAAAGCTTTTTTTACAGATGCAACCTGGGAGCAGGGAAGTTAAGGGACTTGCTTAGGGTCACACAGTATGCAAGTGGATTCAAACCCAGGTCTGGTCTGCTGAATGTCACCAGATTTGCAGCTTAGAGTCTTAAACCACTGCGCTAAACTGCCTCCCTAAAATGCTGAAACTAAATTGATAACTGATTGTGATTTTCTCTCAGAGCAAGCAAACCATGTTTCTCTCCAGGGTTATTTCAAGCAGCTAGGGATAAAACCAAAACAGGGTGGACCAATGTTTAAAAAATGCAATAGGTTACTGTACAGAGTTTGGGTTAAACCTCAGACACAGGAACAGACAGAACAATTGGTTATACCACAGAAATACAGAACAGAATTGTTACAGATAGCACATGATAATCCTATGACTGGTTACTCAGGGAGGGATCACACCCTTGCCAGATTGCTGTATAGATTTTACTGGCCGGGAATTTAGGAAGATGTTGCTACCTATTGTAATTCCAGTGCTGAGTGTCAGAAAGTAGCTCCAGTCACTAGAAAAGACAAGGTGCCACTGGTACCCCTACCCTTAATCGATGCGCCTTTTGAGAGAATTGTAATGGATGTGGTTGGTCCTTTAGACAAAGGTAAAAAGGTTTGTAAAAGGGGAAGGGAAAGATTGGGATCATTACTTGCCTTACCTTTTTGCTTACAGAGAAGTGCATGGGATGGAGGAGGAGTCTAACGGCCGCCCCTTGCGCTGTACACAGAGCGTCACTCCAGGGGGCGGCGCCGTCGACGCCGACTCCTCAAAAAAAGAAAAAAGCCCAGATAGTGGTGCATGCTCGCTATCACCCAACAGTAATGAATGGTGAAGATACAAGAGAAGATCAAGAATGACGGTAGGTACGTAATTTTCATTTCTTTCAGGACCCTTTCTTCTGTGAATGTACTGGTATTGACCCCCCTATCCAGAGTGCTTCTATTGTTTGCTTTAGGTACGTTCCCCTCCTCTTCTCTTGTGAATACTGAACAAAAGTGTTTGTTCAGTATCTCTGTCTTTTCACTGTCACCCTCTTCCCACCCACCTTCCACTTTATTAAGCCTCACTATATCTCCCTTGGTCTTTCTTCACTCACTAATGTACCTATAAAAGGTTTTATCCCCCTTCTTAACTGAGTTGGCTAGCTTTTCCTTGGTTTGGGCTTTTGCTATTCTGACTGCCTTTCCTGCTTCCTTCTGCTTTAACTGGTGCAGTTCTCTGTCCTGCTCCTTCTGTGATTCCTTATACTTTCTGAATGCTATCTTTTTTTCCTTAACCTTTCCCGCCACCTCTTTCGAAAACCATAGTGTTTTTTTCCTTTGTTTTGTTGCTTCACACAAAGTCTTGTTGCCTCTGTGATGGCAGTTTTGATTTTTCCCTATTCTTCCTCCACCCCACCTTCCTGCCCTTTTGCTAATGCATTCCTTAGGCATGCTTCCATTCTGCCAAAGTCAGCCCTCCGAAAGTCCAATACCCTTACTTTTGTGTGGCTTGACTCTATGGCTGTGTTTATTGTGAACCACACTGTCTGGTGGTCGCTTGTTCTCAGATGGCTACCCACTTCTAAATCTGAGATCCTCTCACCATCCCCATTTGAGAGTACCAGGACTATGACTGCTCCCTCCCGAGTGGGTTCCAGCACTAGCTGCCTGAGGCATGCCCCCCTGTAGGGCATTGAGAATGACTCGACTCTTGGACATGGCTGTAGCAAATGTGCTCCAGTTAACATCTGGCATATTCAGGTCCCCCATTAACAATATTTCCCCTTTTTCTGCCATTCTAAGGATGACTCCTATGATTTCATTGTCCATTTCCTCCCCTAGACGAGGGTCTGTATACAACTCCTGTGCAGATTGTGGTACCATTTCCTGTCTCCAAGGTGACCCACAGTGCCTCCTCTTCTCCCTTTGTACCCTTTAGTTCCATTGCTTTGATCCCTTCCCTTATGTAGAGAGCTATTCCTCCTCCTCTTTTACCAGTAGCGGATAGGGAAGACACCAGAATCATTGCTGGAAGGCCACTGGACAGGATGAGGGCAACAGCAGGGGGAAATTGTAGAAGGCAACAGGCACACATCCTTGAAGATTAGCAAAGGCACACATCCAGCAGGAAGCAAGGTGAATGTGGGCAAACATGTCCATGAGGAAGGCAATAGAGAAGCATAGTAATCCAGGTAATGAGAAGGGAGGAGATGGCAGCAGGCAGCTGAAGGTCCAGAGATTGGAGGAAGTGGAGTCATAAGGCAAGCCACAACAACAATGCACAGGAGTATGGGAGGAGGTGGAATGTAAGCAGTGAGGAAGTCCAGGAATCCGATGCTCAAAGTGGAGATGGAAACTGAACCAACCGGTGGAGTCCAAACTAGTATGTGAGAAGGCCAAGGCAGGGACAAGTATATGGAGTCCATGGAGGTATGGATTGCAGTTGGGTGAGGTAGAAGATGGAAGGTGTTACACGAGGTCCCTGCACCCTAATTAGAACCCTACAGGTACACCGCAGACAGCTAGCATTTAGGTATATGGTATACTAACATATAGGGCAAAGAGCATCTACCGTACAAGAGTAGATGTCAGGATCTGTATGTGCATTATTGTTATACACTTTACTTTCCAATATATATATTTCTTGCTTACAAGATGTTTGGACATCTGTGTCCTTGTAATGATAATAATATATAAGTTGGCATTGCCATCTTCTGATGATTTGTATTATTACATGGCTATGTACAAACTGTACCTCTTTGTTTCTACAAAGTGATGGCTACTACAAAATTGTATAATGTTATCTTGGACTTTGGATCCACCTCTAATTTAGCCAATAGGGCTCATCTCTGTAACTAGAAATGTTTCTATCTTACAGTAACCATGGTAATTATCGTAGGTATATAATGTAAGACATTATGTCTTCTACCTCGGAGACCCCAAGAGACACGGAGATTCCTCAAGGTATAGGGAGTGCTTAGCATTGGCTCCCAGTTCCTTTTGGTAAGAACTGCTTAGGGCAACAGTGATTTTCCTTTTGGCGGTAATAGACAAGCTTTATTACTCTTATGCAATGTGTCTGTGATTCCTTGCATGCCCATTATTGCCAAGAACCTGAGAGTGAGGTTTAGACCTCCTGACAATAGGCAACCTCGTGCAGGCAATATTTGGTGTTTGCAAAGTTTCACTTGTTGCTAGAACTTTTTCCTTCCCAACGGGGACTGCAGGTGTGCATTCCCGCATCACCTCTCCCATTTTTCACCCACTTCGTAATCACTTGCAAAGTCTGGCTGCTTATTGGGTGTGATCGATGACAACTCTACCCACCCTACAGCAGTTTTGAATTGCAAGCTTGTAAGTGCACAGTAGCCAGACTGTGAATAAGTGCACCTGTTTTGGATCGATACACAGCATGACGCCTTTTCACAGTTTGATTTCTCGTTCCCTCCCACACAATGGCCAGTGTACCAAATATCAGTGCAGAACTGAGACTCGATGTCTCAAACTTCCTTGCCTCCCATGGAGGATGAGCTGACTTTGTGCAGGACGCAAGTCAATCCAACAACCCTGTACTGGAGATTTCAGCCCAGTACATGGAGATGAGACAAAAGCCAGAAAGTGAGAAGCTAAAGGGCTGTTGGTCATGGCTCTTTATGCTGCTCTGGAAGCCTCTGAAGCAAGGTTTTGATCCCTTGAACTGCAAATCTCATCTCTTAAGCAGGAGATGGGGTTGCAGGAAACTGAATGTGTAAGACATAAGCAGGATTTGGAGTCTGAACTCCAAACTCTGTGAAATGAAAACGATTCCCTTTTGCATCATTCTGCTCAAGCAGGTGAGCAGGAACTTTGTATGTTGAAGCAGGAGTGTGAAAGTTTGAGACAGGATAAAGTTCAGGCTTTGCAAATGAATGACTTGTTAAGTAGACCATATGAACAAATGTGTGATGAGTTGGGAGAGCTACAGGACAAGGTAAACCAAGTACGTAATGACTTAGATTTAGCTACTAGGGACAATCTCAATTGAGTGCCGCGTATAGTGTTACAGAAGCAGATGCAGGATGAAGCGGACCTGAATGTTGCAAAAGTGAGTCATGATAAATGTGAATCTAAAATGGTGAAACTGCGCCATCAACAAGATGTGTTGACTGGTCATGTCAAAGCTATGGGAGGTGTAGCCGCTGCCTTGACGACATCAGATGATGACATCTCTTAGTACAACACCCAGTCACACCCCTACTATGGCCCAGACACCCCTCCCCACCATCTACAACATGGCGGGCCCCCGTTACATGCCACTCATACCCTATGTCAATGACGGCATGATGCACATCATGGGCGACACCAACATGGTGACCCCCATGATGGGGGGAACAGGCATAGGCCTAGTCCTGACAGCACCACCGATCACCGTTATTTCTGTGGATAATAAGGAAGAGATAGAGAAAATGATTGATGCCGGCTTAGGCAATGTGACCCTACCCGACAGAATCAAACGAACCCTCTGCACACAGATTAGACAGAAGCTGCAGGAGGCTACTACTTGGGATGGAATGGTCTATACTATGGCTGAAGCCACGACTTAGGCAGCCCTGGATGGTGCCAGAGGTAATCTACCTCTGCTTGATCATCCCAATAATCCCCTATAAATGGCCTATTCTGTTCAGCAAATAGCTGACAGCATTGGTCGGATGAGCCCATCTAACAACCTCAGTTGCCACTTGGAAAAGGTGCGTGATAAATGTGAAATGCTCAGTCTCTTTGCAGACTACCAGGTCCAGATCCTTCGCCAGACCATTGATCCTGGACTGCGGGCAAAACTCCCCGATGCTGTCCACCAGGATGGCCATGCCACCTTTGACAAAGTAGCAGCTGAGCTCATTTCTGCACACAGCCCAGGTGTAGTAGGAGTGATGCTCACATACCCTGTAAAACAGAATGCAAAAGAAAGTCCAGCGATTTTCCACCAGAGGCTCTGGATGGCCTACCGAGCAGGAAAGCACCTTGCAGGAGAAGCCACAGATGTGGACCTCATTGAATACAAGACCCTGTTCCTTAGGAACATGATCCCTGCAGTAAGAGAGAAGGTAGAGCCAACCACCTATCCCACTAAGGAGAGGTTTGCTGATATCCTTCAGAAAACAGAAAGAGTTTATCAACTCTACATCCAGCAGAGGACAGACAGAACTCCAGGAGGAAGGAGCTATTGGTATAACTAAAACTTCTCTACTGGGACTACATTGCCCTCCTTCCCTCCCCTCCACCCCCCCCACCCTAAACCAGTTCTACTTTTATAGGCACAGGATTTAACTGACAACAGGAACTTCCTGTTTGGGAGCAGGAAGTGAGTGATCACAGAGCCACCAAAGATTCACCATCCTAGAAGGGCAAGAGTAGCTCTCCATCCCCCTAGCTGCTGGAGATCTGACTCTGAGCAAGTAAGGAGACTACTGAGAAGTATAGGAACTTCTTGTCTCAGAACAGGAAGATCAGGAGATAAAAGGGTGCAGAGACAGTAAGTAAGTAGGGAGAGAAGAAAAGAAAAGAAATAAACAAACAGAGGAAAGAGTAAGTATTCCAAATAACAGTTAGGGGGCCAGAAAAAAAGACATGATGGGAGTGGTGCAGTGCAGTGGCTGTGGAGCAGCAGTCTTCCGGGAGATATTTTGGAGGATGCAGTGTTGTCCCATCTGCAGACACCTCTCTGGGCTGAGGGAGGAGGTTACTCATCTCTAGGCTCAGTTAGCCAGGATTTGTGGGACCTCCTCTCTCACCCAGGGACCACCAGGGTCACTGCTGTTGCCTCAGAGGTTGCTAAGAAAGAGGAGTGGTTGGACCACAGTGGGCTCAAGGAGGGTGAGGGTGGTGGAACAGAGGCTCATCCCTCCAGTTGTACCTCTCCACAATTTCTATGCTGTTCTGGAAAAGTGTGGTTCCTCTATGGAGGCATCCACAGTGGAGACCAAGGAGGATGCTGAGAACCTCCACAAAGGAGACCCAAAGGAGGGTGGAATGGGACCCCACAGGGGAAGGAAACAACTCTTGGTGGGGGACTCCATTGTTAGGAAGGTAGAACTGGGGGAAGAAGGTGAGAGGGAGGTAAGGTGCCTGCCTGGTGCCATGGCTTGGAGAGACAGGGAGCGAATACTCAGGATCGCAGGAGCAGCTGCACAGGGGAGGGAGCTGGATGTCATTGTCCACCTAGGGACAAATGACCTGGCTAAGAAAGAGATCAGAGCAGTGAAAGAAGCATTTGTGGAGATGGGGAAGGGCCTTAGACAAATAGCACACACGGTAACCTTCTCGGAGGTGCTGTCTGTCTATGGCACGGGTGAGGCTAGGGTGCTCCACACCATGGGATTCAATCAGTGGTTGAAAAACTGGTACAGAGCTCAGGGATTTGGCTTCATTGGAGACTGGGGGTCCACCTGGATGGATGCAGGCCTATACTGGCATGGTGGTTTGCATCTGTCCAGGAGGGGAACCAGGATCCTAGGTGGCAGGTTTAAATACTTCATTGACAAGTATTTAGACTAGCCAAGGGGGCAGGCACTGGAAAGGAGCAGGGAAATCCTAGCCCCCCCAAAATATCAGGGTACTAAGTGAGGTAGACACCAACATAGAGATGTCAATAGGGAGAAGTGCAGGGGTAAATGGATAAAGTGACAAATGCAATAAGGACAGGGATTGGGCAAAAAGGGGTAAGGCCATCAAGAAATGGAGGGTAATGAGTACCAATGCCCATAGTCTGGGCAACAAGCTCCCTGAACTGGTGGCCTTGATGGAAGAGGGATGCCTGGATATTGTAGCAGTCACAGAAACATGGTACACAGAGAACCAAGACTGGGATGTTAACATACCAGGGTACACAACCTACAGAAGAGACAGGGAGGGCAGAAGGAGGGGAGTAGCTCTCTATGTAAGGGAAGGGATAAAAGCAACTGAACAAAAGAGTAAACAGGGAGGAGAGGAGGCACTGTGGGTCACCTTAGAGATGGGAAATGGCACCACAATCTGCACAGGGTTGTATATAGACCCCATGTCAGGGAGGGAAATGGACAAGGATATGATAGAAGGCATGCTTAGGATGGCAGAGAAAAGGGAGATACTGATGGGGGGACCTTAACATGCCAGATGTTAACTGAAGCACCTTGCGGCAGCATATCTAAAAGCAGGGCCATTTTGATGTCCTTCAGGTGGCATGCCTCAAACAGCTAGTTTTGGAACCCACTCATGAGGGAGCAATCTTAGACCTTGTACTCTCAAATGGGGACAGTGAGAGGATCTCAGATCTAGAAGTGGGTAGCCATTTGGGAACAAGTGACCACCAAACAGTGTAGTTCATGATAAACTCTGCTACAGAGTCAAGCCATACAAAAGTGAGGGTTCTGGACTTCAGGAGGGCTGACTTTGGCAGGATGGGAGAGTGCCTTAGAAAAGTACTAGCAAACAGGCTAGAAGGAGGGGTGGAGCAACAATGGGCAAATATCAAAACTGCCATCACAGAGGCAACAAGCCTTTGTGTGAAGCAAATAAATCAAAATGAAAGAAAAAGCCACTATGGTTCTCAAAGAGGTGGGGTGAAGGTTGGGAGAAAAAGATAGCATTTAGGAAGTATAAGGAAACACAGAAGGGCAGGACAAAGAACTGTACCAGTTAAGGCAGAAGGAAGCAGGGAGGGCAGTCGAATAGCAAAGGCACAAACTGAGAAAGATAGCTAACTCCGGTTAAGAAGGGATAAAACCTTTTATAGGTGTATCAGGGCGTGAAAGACAAAAGGAGGATAGGGGCTGAATAGAATGGATGGTGGGTGGGCAGAGAGTGACAGTGATAAAGCAGGGATATTGAATGAATACTTCTGTTCAGTATTCACAAAGAGGAAGTGGGAAGGTGCCTAATCCAATTAACAGAAGCACTCTGGAGAGGGTTGATCCCAGTCCTTTCACAGAAGAAAGGGTTCTGAAAGAACTCCTAAAACTTAAGGTGGACAAAGCAATGGGGCCAGATGGAATTCACTCCAGAATTCTAAAATAATTAAGCAGAGAACTAGTGACACCACTGACTACGCTTTTTAACAAATCATGTGAGGATGGTGTACCTGCGGACTGGAAGAAGGTGGATGTGATTCCCCTTCACAAAAGTGGGACCAAGACGGAGGCAGGAAACTACAGACCTGTCAGTTTGACCTCTGTGGTAGGGAAAGTGATGGAATCACTTCTGAAGGAAAGAACTGTTGAGTACCTAGAGGCCAGTGGGGCACAGGACCCAAGGCAGCATGGGTTCACAGTGGGAAGGTCATGTCAGATGAATCTAATTGATTTCTTTGACTGGGTGACCAAAGTAGTAGACCAGGGAGGGGCTGTGGACCTGGCCTACCTAGACTTTAGCAAGGCATTTGACACAGTCCCACACAAAAGATTAGTAGTCAAATTAACCAGCCTGGGAGTGGGTCCCAAGGTGACAGCCTGGGTAAAACATTGGCTGAACAAGAGGACACAGAAGGTAATTGTAAATGGAGTCCACTCTGAAGAAAGAGGGGTTACTAGTGGGGTACCGCAGGGTTCAGTAGTGGGTCCAGTCCTTTTTAATGTCTTTATAAGTGACATTGCAGAGGACTGGAAGGAAAATATGTCTCTTTGCAGATGACACAAAGATCTGCAACAGGGTTGATACACAAGGAGGTGTGGAAGGATGAGAAGGGACTTGGCAAGGTTGGAGGAATGGTCAGAAGTATGGCAGCTTGGATTCATTGCAAAGAAGTGCAAAGTAATGCACCTGGGAAACAAAAACCCAGGGGAAGATTACACAATGGGGGGGGTGAGGTAGTAACAACAACAAAAATGGAAAGAGACCTAGGGGTAATCATATCAGATGACCTTAAGGTTGGCAAGCATTGTGAGAAGGCGGTAGGGAGGGCTGTGGGTATACAGGGATGTATAGGGAGAGGTATCACCAGCAGAAAACAGGAAGTTGTTATCCCCCTGTACAGACAATTGGTGAGACCCCATCTGGAGTACTGCGTCCAGTTCTGGAGACCCCATCTCCGCAAGGACATAGACAGGATGGAGGCAGTTCAGAGGAGGGCAACTAAAATGGTGCAGGGTCTGCAAGAGAAGCCATACGAGGAAAGACTAAAGGAGCTTAATATGTATACCCTTGAGGAAAGGGGGGCATGATAGAAACGTTTAAGTACCTCAGTGGAATCAACAAAGTCCAAGAGGGGCATCTTTTAGAAAAAGAGATGTGCAAGAACAAGAGGACACAATTTGAAGATAGAGGGGGGATGGCTCAGGGGCAATGTGAGGAACTATTTTTTCACAGACAGGGTGGTGGACGCATGGAATAGCCTTTCTGAGGAGGTTGTGAGGTCTAAAACTGTGGGAGAATTCAAGAATGCATGGGACAGACATAAGGCAATTTTTGTGGGGGGTAGGAAGAAATAGGCTGTTGGTTAAATAGGATCTGCAGCTTATCCTCTAGGTAGGGAAATGGGCAGACTAGGTGGGCCAAGTGGTCCTTATCTGCCATCAAAGTCTATGTTTCTATGTTTCTATCCATGGTTCAGGCTCCGGTTCCAAAAAAAGTAGTTGCCATGGAAGCCATCCCGGAGGCCACGACACACTACACGGTGGAGGGGCAGGCCCAAGAGAAACAGCCCCTTCCCACAGACAACCAACACCCCCAGCAGGCCCAACAACAACAATCCTGGGGTGGGAACCGGAACTACCACAAAAACAAGAAACACCATAAGAATAACAAGGGTAAACAACAAAGATCAAGCCCTTCGTATAGGGACATAGCCGATGAGAACCAGAAGTTCCGAGAGCTTCTCAGACAAGTGCACTCCGTAACAGATGCCATACCCATTAGGGCCCTTGCAGCAATACAACTGGGAGAGCAGGCCTCAACAGGCCATGGAGACACCGGAAGTCCAGGTTCTTAGGCCCTTACAGGCCTGAACCCGGAAGCAGCTACCTATATAGCATCAATGCAGCATGGTGAGATGGTTCAAAGGAACCAGTCCCAGACTCTCTGTCAAGAGCTCCCTCATGCTACCACTGGTACAGATTGACAACTACAGGCCCCAGTCTGGATTGTAAATGAGCTGGTCTTGGATACAAATGGAAGGCCCTGCTCTGAGGCTGAGGTCGGGGGCCGCTTACTGACAGTACTACTGGATGCAGGCACAGCTGTGTCTGTATTACAGGATGATCACCCAGCTACATCACCTTGGTCCACCGGATGGAGGACCAAAATGTCTGGTGTAGACGGAACTAGGTTGCCTGCATATCGTTCCCTGCCACTACCTGTGACACTGGGACACCTGAAGGCATATCACACCTTTCAGTTAATGGTATTGCATGACCACCCCAGTATAATCGGGATTGACTTTCTGACACCACATGGCTGTGTGGTAGACCTAGCCAACATGTTGTTGATACAAAGCCAGGGACAATATCACACCATCATGGTCCCTGATTCACGTGTGGTTGCAACAATATCTGTGAACAACAAAGAGATTGATGTCATAGATTTGTTCAAGAACCACAAGCTTTTCCTAAAGCTCCTCCCTATTCTACAAAGACATTTGGAGGCATTTGGTACCAGTAAGCATGATTGTGGCAGGATGCACACTGTCATTGAAGTGACAGGTCCAGTACATGAGAGGCAACAACAATACCCCTTTCCATCTGAGGCCTTGCCTTCTCTTAGGGAAAAAATTAAATCACTCCTCAAGCAAGGTGTAATCAGGACATGTGTTTCCTATGCAAATTCCCCAGTGCAGCCTGTGAAAAAAAAACACAGGTGCCTGGAGACTTACTATTGACTGCAGGAAACTGAACCAGGTCACCCCTAGTTGTGCCCCAACTGTGGCATCAGCACCAGATTTGCTATGACTACTGACCACTGACCAACGATGGTTTAGTGCCCTGGACATCTCCAGTGGTTTCTGATCATTGCCATTGGCCCCCAAGAGTCAATATAAGTTTGCCTTCACCTTTGAGGGCAGGCAGTACATGTGGATCTGCTTACCACAGGGGTTCCGCAGCAGCCCCTCCCTGTTCTATTTACACATGATGGATGCCCTTGAGGGTTTCTCTACACCCCAGTGTCTCTTGCAGTATGTGGACAACCTGTTGGTGGCCACAGCCACACAGAAACAACACCTGGATCTTTTGGATGAACTACTGACCCTCATCCAGAGGGCAGGCCTCAAATGTAACCCTGCAAAAGCATAACCGTGTCAGAAAGAGGTACTCTTTCTGGGCCTGAAGATAACAGACCAAGGCCGAAGCCCTACCTGGAAGAAGATACAAAGCTTGCAAGACTTGCAACTGCCCACCAGTGTGGCCACTCTTATAAGGTTTCTAGGTATGGTAAATTATTCTAGAGGTGTTATTTGTGATTTTGCTCAGAAGGCTGCCCCTCTGTATGAAATACTGAAAAAGGTCATCTCTTGGAATTGGGGTCCCATTCACACCCAAGCTGTGACATCACTGAAACAGGCCTTGGCCTCAGCTCCAGCTTTGGTCATCCCCAATCCAGCCCTGCCATGCCATCTGGAATGTGCCAACTCTGACATTGCTATGTCTGCCGTGTTGGCCCAGAAGGTCCATGGCACCCTGAGACCCATTGCATATGCATCGCAACTCTTGACCCCAGTGGAACAGAAGTACAGCCTTTGTGAAAGGAACCTTCTAGCCACCTACTGGGCTGTCAAGCACTTTCTGTATATCATTGGGTACTCCCCCGATCATTAACACAAACCACACCCCAACAACCTTTTTGCTATCAGACAGAGTAAAGGATGGGTCAGTCTCCAATACCAGACTGACACATTGGTCCCTCCTTCTCCAGAATAGAGACATTAAGGTCCACCCAACCAAAATGCCATCAATGCTGGCGCATGGCCTCCTTTTCTAAGGAGAACCCCATGATTGTACACTGCAGCCACCTGATCTACCAGATCCAGGTCCTTTCCTTCCTGCTACACCACAGCTACTTGAGAACACCTCATTGTGCCGCGTCTTTACAGATGGCTCAGCTTCCTAGTACCAGGGAGAACAGACAGCAGGAATGGGCGTATTAGTCATCTACCCTTATGGTAACACTGTTAAGATTTCTAAGCATTGTAGTGTAGCATCATCACAGTATTCAGAGATGGCAGCGGTGGCCTGTACCCTCGAGTTCATCCAGCATGGAACTGAGTATACCATTATTTTTATAGACTCTAACTGGGTTTGTTGTTCCCTTACAGAATTTCTTCCTTTCTGGCAGAAGAATTCCTTTACCTCCTCTGATGGCAACCCAGTGAAACACAAGAAACTCATAATATACATTCACTCACTGGCACAAAAGTTTACACACAAACTCTATGTACACAAAGTTAAGGCCCACTCCATACGCAACCTCTAGCATGCCTTCAATGACACTGCGGACACCCTTGCAAAGGAAGGGGCCCGAGGGAGGGACACCTGGATGATGGATCATCCAGAGGCCAGAGCGGCCATACAGATTGCAGCAGTCAGGAAGAAGCCTGAACCCTTTTCCCCCTTGGATATGTCAGCAGCCCAGCATGCTGACTCTGAACTCAAAGATGTGTTCAGATTTCTGGACACAGGTACTGAGAAAAATCTACCTATCCATAACCCCTACCAAAGGCATGAAGGTACGTTACACCTGTCCCCTTATAACAAGCATATCTGGTACCAACTGGATGACACCCCCACCAAATTGTGGGTGGTCCCTCATCATCTTAGGTCCATATTTTTGCACCAGGTGCATGACACCCCTACTGGTGGACACCAGGGAGTGGAGAACACACTCCAAAGGCTCAAGATCACCGCCTGGTGTCACCAAGGATGTCAAACAGTACACAGACAACTGCCTTGTTTGCGTGCAAAACAACCCTATCCCTACCAAATGAAATGCCAAACTGCTACCACAAAGGCATTCTGGCCCTTGGCATACCATACAGATCGATTTTATTGGTCCCCGGACCAATACTAGCAGAAACAACAAATACGCCTTTGTGGTCACTGATCTCTTTTCTAAGTGGGTTGAAGCCTTCCCCACTAAAACATGCACTTCTAAAACCACTGCCAAAATCCTGGTCTAACAGATTTTCTCCAGGTGGGGCCTATCTCTTAAGGTAGACTCAGACAAAGGAACCAGTTTTATAGGTGAGTTGATGAAAGAAGCACTCCTTGGAGTTCTTCAGAAGTTCCACATACCTTACCACCCAAAATCCTCAGGTCAAGTAGAGAGAGCCAACAGACAGATTAAGCAAATACTTTCCAAATTCATTGAGGACAATCCCAATGACTGGGATTCTCTATTGCCATTACTCCTTATGGCAATTAGGGGTACACTTCCAGCCACCACCCAGCTGAAACCCTTTGAGGAGATGACTGGTAGAAATATGAGATTACCTGAACACCTGTTTGACCTGCACATCCCCACTGCAGACCGTGTGTCTGTCGACCAATATGTGGAAAAACTCAGACAAGACCTCATACACACTCATTTGTATGCTGCTGCTAACTGCATGGGCAAGGCCCAGCAACAGTCCAAAATTCAGTTTGACAAACACGCACAAGAAGTGGATTGGCAAGTTGGGGACCAGGTGATGGTTCTCAGATTTGCACATCCCACACACTCCTTCTCCAACAAGTGGGAAGGACCCTACCCCATTGTCAACAAACTCAGTCCAGCAGTCTATCAGATTAGACTCATGCAAAACAATAAACTGACTGACAAATGGTTACATGCAAACCAGCTGAAATTGTACAAAGGAGTATAATTACTTTTCCTCACCCATTGGGCAGAATAGTACCAATTTACTAATGTTTGATTTTCCTTTTCAGATTCACTGACAAGATGGCTATCTTGTTCCATTTTCTCCTCATCTCAGGAGTTATCCCCTGAATCCAAGGCACAGTAAAGCACCCCCTTCTCACCTTGATCCACCTGCAACTACCCCAGAGGGAGTCTCCATCAATATTCCTGACAATTTGATTACTGTCCAGGAAGGTTCTGATGCCTACCTCACTGCCTTGGTTGTTGCTCCTGATAAATCTACCCTACAAATTGAGTGGCAAACCACATCTCAAGGACAAATACTCCCCGTAGCCAAGCTCTCCAAGGGAACATTCCATGGATGGCCCAACGCAAAATTATCCTCAAACAGTTCTTTGTCTTTCCTCCAAACCTCTTTCAGACATTCTGGTTTATACAAGATTACTGCCCTAATTGACCCCTCATATTGTAATTCCTTGTCTAAAGACTCTGCCAGGCAATTTTGAGCTGTATACAACACGGCCTCAGCTGCCATGTATTTATCTGTGTTACCCCCTGCTGACAAGCAGCTTTTGGAATGTCCAAAACACACCCCTGGTCCTCGTAGTGATCTAACAGCCACTGCCTTACCTGCTACACTTATTAACAACTTACAGTTTATGCATATACCTGTGTTGTTTAACTTGACTTACTGGAATATGAAAGAATTTGGTATGTGTCATACTACTAATACTTCATTGTTTTATAGTACTTTGTTACTTGATAGTTTAGCAGCTTTTCAAATCCGCAACCCAAGACCCTATTGCCAGGGTACACACCACCGAGCATAGAGGCAATTTTAGGAGAAAACCTAATACAGATGATCAAAGTTATACACGTAATATAAGTGACACATCTGATATCACTGGTGGCACAGGCACTGTCACTGGTGTTTTTGGTACAGCCATGTCCATCTGGAAGAAAGCCAACATTACTGCTATCAAATCCCATGCCAAGAAATTCCAAACTGGTTTGGTAAATGATATTATACCCCCATTATTGCATGGTGTGGATGTCCTTAGGAAGAGAGATATGCTGTATATAATATGCATGACATTGCTAAGGCATTTTCAGATTCTAAAGATAAGATTAACACACTTATTGCACAGAACAATAAAGAAGCAGATAAGCAATACATTGCCCTTGAGATATTATGCTCAGCCTATAGCTCCTACATTATCACTACCATCAACAATCTCTTCTGTGATCTAGACTCTGGAAGAATCCCTGATATCATACATGATAGACGTATTTCTAAATGGTATTGTCCTCAGTGTAAATCCTCTAACTGTGTTGCCATGTGTATGCTACAGACTTTAACCGTTCCGATTTCTACTGCTCGGAATTTGGGTTTTGTAACCAGACACCCTAATACTGGTCCTTGTTTCACTTCTAAGAAATGTTCTATTAAGGATACTATGTTTGTGTATTTCTTTGTTTCTTTACCACATTTTGATCCTGCTACAGCTATCTTTGATAAATTTGCATCTGTACACTCCATTGGGCACCTTGATGAAGACATCTACAGAGAATGCCTTGAGTTACCTCCTGTACTGGTCTTCCATCCTCTTCTGGATGCATGGTTTGCGCCGCACATGGATTGCTGTGCGAAGAAAGGGTATATTTATTTGTGTCAATGTGACGTATTTGATGTTATTAAATCTGTATGTGGCTATTCCCCAGACAGTATTGATTGGTCCTTTTCCATGGACAATGACATCACCATGAATGGCACAGAATACCAGGACTCAATATCTGCTCTAGATGACTCTAAGTTGCACCAGTCTTACAGAGAGCAGGTTCACCGCCTGCCAACACAGATTTCCAAACAGACTTATACTTGCCCAGTACAGTTGCAAAAATGGAGACTGCCTAAAGTGCAAATGCAATATAATACAGATGGTGAATATTGTATAGTTACAAATTATAAGTTATACACCTATGGACTAAAGACATGTTCTACTGATACTTCAAATTTCTGCTTCATACCCCATTAGAAAACAGTTATTGGGCACACAGTTATTACCCCTGTTCCCCTTATGGACGCTGACATCATTGATGGTAACCCTGATTATCTGCTTACTCTTTCAGAGTATTTACCTTATTTTAATGTACACATTGATCCTTTAACTTTAACATTAAAATCACTTTTAGAGAGAAAAGACACTCATCAGCAACCTCAGCAACCCCACTCTACTTTACTACACATTACATGCTGCTGTAGTGATAGATGTAACACTCAATTCCTGTAGCTTAACAGGATTTGCCTTTCTAAAGGCTTAAAGTTTTATTTTTGACAAACTTAGAGCTAGTGCGAATAACCGGAAGCTTAGCGAATGTGCACTTCCAGTTTGACGATTTAAAATCACCTGCTTGGTGAGCAGAGAACCCAGGAAGGTGAATCACTACTTGTATTGATGAAACTTTGAAATACTGATTGTTGCTGCACTGTTATGTTTATTTGCACTATTCGTTTTTTTAAAGACTACTGTGGCTACTACGGGGGAAGGGTATTGTCCCTACTAAAACCCTCTCCTTGATTACCAGAAAGGGGTGTGGGACACTGATGGACTGAGGAAGCTCTATCCCAACCTCAGCAACCCCACTCTACTTTACTACACATTACATGCTGCTGTAGTGATAGATGTAACACTCAATTCCTGTAGCTTAACAGGATTTGCCTTTCTAAAGGCTTAAATTTTTATTTTTGACAAACTTAGTGCTAGTGCGAATAACCAGAAGCTTAGTGAATGCGCACTTCCGGTTTGATGATTTAAAATCACCCACTTAGCAAGCGGGGTGAGTGTGCGCGGGGCCACACGTGGAGACACACGCATCTAGTGTGTGTCTGCTGTGTCTTCTGTGGATACTGGGGAAAGGGGCATCAGCATAGGCATAGGGGTAAGTAGAAAAACAACTGTCTTGAGACTGTGGCTGTTACAAGTATTTAAAATCTGTTTATTGGGTTAAACTAGAATTGTTACACAAGTTAAGTACTTTAAATAATTACAGTATCACCAAGTGGGTGGACTATAATGGCAACCCCTGAGAACTGCTGCCAAAATTGTGGCATGTATAGCCTAGGAGAACAACTATGGGGCTACACCTGTGGCAACTGTTTATTAATATCTACCCTCTATGATGAAATAAATTTGCAAACCAGGCTGTCAGTAAGAGCTGACATAAATCATTTAGAAGATTATATTGATTCTATGGTAACAAAATGTGAAACCAGTATACTTAAGGCAGATTTGGAAATTAACACACTTAGTCCTACTCAAGCCCAGACAAACTGCTCACAGTCAATTGAATCAAATGACACATGGGCTCTTGTACCATTAAACAAGAAAAAGACAAACAGAAGAGGTGGTCAGGTTTATTCCAGTACCCCACAGTTACTGCTAAGTAACAGATTTGATTCACTACAACAAGTTGATGATCCTTCTCCCCAAACTACGGAGTCAAATCTTCCAAACACTTCAATAAAAACACACAAAAGCATTATCTCCCGTAGCATATCCCAAATTGACAACACATTCAACAACAGTATCCAGAAACCAAACTTCATTACAACCCAGACTAATCAATGCTCAAGACAATATAACAACCCCCACAATTGTTCACTGTCCCAAACCAGTTTTTGTTTTGGGAGACTCAAATATTAAACACACAGATAGACTAATATGTAAACCCTGATAAGACTAATCGTACCTGCTCCAATTTCAGGGGAGCAAGAGTTTCAGACATTACAATAATGGAGAAATTCCATATTAAAAAAATCAACCCACAGGGACACTAGTAATTGTCCATGCAGGAACAAATGATATTTACAGAAACACATTAATTGAATTAAAAAAGGATTTTATAGCTCTGAATAATGCATTGGTTGACAAGGGGTGTGATGTATGCTTCTCTGAAATACTTCCCGTACCTAGAGCTACTATAGGCATCACAAATAAAATCAAAGCCCTAAATGAGCGGCTTAGGAAGTGATGCCTTAAACAAAATATCACATGTTTAATGTACTGGGAAGACTTTCTTGATAGACCCTCCCTCTATTGTTGGGATGATCTACACTTAAGTAGAAGAGGAAGTACAATTCTTGGGAAAAAATTGCTACATTCATTCACAAAGCTTTAAACTAAATAAAATGGGGGAGAATGGATTCACTTCCATGTCTCTTATTAATAAAAATAATAACTACACATCATGCAATGTTCTATCATTGAATGCAAGATCCCTAAATACTATAAAATTGGCTAAACTTGATGCTAAAATTAATACTTATAACATTGACATTATCTCAATAACTGAAACTTGGTGGGACACCGACTCTGAATGGACAAGACGTATACCTGGTTTCAAACTCTATCATAAAGACAGAACTCACAAAAAAGGGGGAGGAGTATGTATGCATATTAGGGAGCACATTCTCTCCTTTGAAAATAATACTCAAACAAACACAGAAAGTGTATGGGTTACAGTTCAATTTAAGGGACAACCACAAATACTTTTAGGGACATGTTACAGACCACCTAACGAAAATTATGACTATATTAACTCATTAGTGGCCGAAATAAAAAACATAGCAAAGAAAGGTAACGTTATAATAGTGGGAGATTTCAATACGCCAAACATTAATTGGGACAATTTAAGTGGTAAATCGGACACTGACAAGATTTTCCTCTCAGGGACAATTGAGTTGGGTTTAGAACAACTTATCTCAGAATCCACTAGAGGAAATAATATATTAGATCTACTACTTACAACAACCAATATTCCAATTTATAATCTATCCTTACTAGACCCTCTTGGGAATAGTGACCACAAATCTATATTTTTCAGTTTACCTTGTCATCAACAATATTTAAGAAATAACATACTACTTAAACAATATGATAGAGCTGACTTTAATTTAATTAATAATCATCTAAAGAACATAAAATGGAAACATATTCTTTCATCTTTATCAGTGGAGCATGTTTGGATTAAATTTAAAGCAATTATTCTGGACTTGGAAGCTAAATACATACCAACAAAAAACAAATATAATCCAAAAGACTATATTCCTAAATGGTTAAATAACAATATAAGAACATTAATTAAACAAAAAGAAAGATGTTTCTCAAAATTAAAAAAAAATCCAAATAATAATGAAACTTTATCATCCTATAGGGCTTCTGTAACAAAACTAAAATCAGCAATTGTGAAATCAAAACGTAACTTAGAATTTAGGATAGTGCATACAAAAAATGACCAAAAATCACTGTATTCTTACTTAAACAAGAATAAAAGTAACATTAGACAAGTAGGTCCGTTAACAATCAATAACATACCAATAATATCAGACAAAGTAACAGCTGATCACTTAAATAAATACTTTTGTTCTGTTTTTTCATACGTGGACAAACACCAGAGTCAAACAATAAAACAATCCAACAAACACAATTATCTGATAACTATTAATCAAACAAAGCAGGCACTGAAGACATTAAATAAAAAAGGAAGTCCAGGACCGGACATGATTAATCCCAGATTTTTGATAGAAACCATTGATACAGTATCTATTCCCTTGGCTATTATTTTCAATAAATCCCTTAATGAATCAACAGTTCCCACTGACTGGTTGACAGCATACATGTCACCCATTTTCAAAAAGGGGAACAGATCGAACCCTGAAAACTATCGACCTATAAGTCTAACCTTGGTACCATGTAAAGTAATGGAAAAAATTATTAAAACCCTAGTGGAAGAAGAAATTTTGAATCTAAATCTTCAAGACACTACACAGTATGGTTTTAAACAGGGACATTCAGCAACTGCTAATTTGATTGCTTTCTACAATCAAATTCACCATGAACTGGATGCAAGGACCCCCATGGACATTATTCTTTTAGACTATAGTAAAGCTTTCGATCGTGTATCCCACACAAAATTAATCAATAAACTGACATTGCTAGGAATCTCACCAAGTCTAATCAACAGGGTGGATAACTGGTTAACTATTAAGACCCAACAAGTAAAGATTAATGGAATCCTGTCAGACACGGGTGAGATGACAAGTGGGGTACCGCAGCGTTCTGTGCTTGGACCTGTCTTATTCAATGTATTTATTTCTGACATGCAGACTAGTTCAAACACCTATTTATCAAAATTTGCTGATGACACCAAACTGGGAGGAAGGGGTGACACACTGGACACTATGAACCTACTGTGCACAGATTTGCATAAAATTGAGGAATGGGTGCTGCTAAATGGCATGGAGTTTAACAACAATAAATGCACTGTACTTCACCTCGGTAATAACAACCCACATCAATCCTACAAACTAAATAATATACCACTTAAAACAACAAATTGTGAAAAAGATCTTGGGATTACTGTTAACAACAAATTATCCTCTAGTGATCATTGTAACAAATTAGCCAAAAATTCAAATGGATTACTCAGAAGAATAAATCGCACATTTGTATCAAAACTTGAAAATTGCATTATTCCCCTGTACAGGACATATGTTAGACCATATTCTGACTATGGGTCACCATTTTGGAGCCCATATCTCAAGAAGGATATAGTTACCATTGAGAGCATCCAAAGAACAGTAACAAGGATGATACCACATTTAGCACACTTACCATACAAAGATAGGTCAAAAAACCTAAAACTCCACTCACTAGAAACAAGGTGGTTAAGGGGAGACCTCATGTTTCTTTACAAAATTAAAAAAAAAACAAATTTGATGCAACAATGTGGATTAAATTACACAACAAGGAAACTAGTTCCTAGACTACACACTAAACAACTAACTATCCCAAAAGCAAACACCAACAAAAGATTACACTATTTAACAATTAGGGTTCCCAGAACATGGAACAAATTACCCAATGAACTTGTCACCAGCAAAAATTTTGAAACATTTAAAACCAAACTAGATTTATGGTTAGAAATTGCTAACAAATAATGATCCACAAAATTGTGGGGGGTACTCTCGATGGGCACATTGCCTTTTTGTAACCCACTCTACCAAGTAATCTCATCCACATCAGCAATAATATTTTAAAGCAAATGAAGCTGTCCTTACACTCATTAATGATGGTGATATGAATAGTGCACCTACTAACACTTGGTTAGAAATCACTTTTAAAGGTTTTGTTATTATACAAGCATTTTAGAAATGTTTTGTCATTACTATGCTTTGCTGCCTACAGTGCACATTACGCCAACACCATGAGCAGTTGGAGTTCCTTTACAAGGCTGGCGTGTCGGGTCTGTAAATGACCCCTTCTTCCTATCCACTTCCTTACTCTTGTTATGTTGTCCCTTGTGAGGCAACAAGGGGGGAATTGTTGCACGAGGTCCCTGCACCCTAATTATACCCCTACAGGTACACTGCAGACAGCTAGCATTTAGGTGTATGTTATACTAACATATAGGGCTAAGGGCATCTACCGTACAAGAGTAGATGTCAGGATATGTATGCACATTATTGTTATACACATTACTTTCCAATATATATATTTCTTGCTTACAAGATGTTAGGATATCTGCATCCTTGTAATGATAATAATATATAAGTCGGCACTGCCATCTTCTGATGATTTGTATTATTACACGGCTATGTACAAACTGTACCTCTTTGTTTCTACAAAGTGATGACTACTACAAAATTATATAATGTTATCTTGGACTGTGGAGCCACCTCTAATTTAGCCAATAGGGCTAATCTCTGTAACTAGAAATGTTTCTATCTTACAGTAACCATGGTAATTATCGTAGGTATATAATGTAAGACATTACGTCTTCTACCTCGGAGACCCCAGGAGACATGGAGATTCCTCAAGGTATAGGGAATGCTTAGCATTGGTTCCCAGTTCCTTTTGGTAAGAACTGCATAGGGCAATTATGATTTTCCCTTTGGCAGTAATGAACCAGCTTTATTACTCTTATGCAACATGTCTGTGATTCCTTGCATGCCCATTGTTGCCAAGAATCTGAGAGTGAGGTTTAGACCTCCTGACAAAAGCAATTGGGGTATAGTGGTCCCATTCCCGAAGGGAATGTGGCAACTGGTTATCAAGTATATACAGCTGATTGAAACAGTAGATTGAAAACGTAGGCTCCCATCCCCGGTAGTCAGGGTGAGCTAACCTTCACTCAATGGCACCAGTAGGAGTTAGAGATGGAGACTGTCAGAAGTTGGGGGGTATTATCACCCAGGATAGATTACGTACCATGCAATACCATTTTTTAAATAATCTGTTCTGGACTCCTTCCAAATTATATAAGGTCGGACGTAGCCCAGACGCGCTATGTAATCGTTGTCAGCAAGCTGAGGGAGACCTGTTTCACATCTTTTGGGAATGTCCTTCGGTAAAAGGGTTGTGAGACCAAATTAAGTGCTAGGCGGATTCGTTACTGGGCATTGAACATTGCTTTACCCCAGAAATCTGCCTGATAGGTGACTATACTGGTATTGATGTAAAATCCATGAGATACTATAAGGCCTTGATCTCTTAGATGGTCAAGAAAGTAGTGTTAAAGCACTGGCTGGATAACATCTCACCTAGTTACGTGGAATGGCTACAAGAACTACCTTAATTTGAATATGGAAAAATTTGGGGCTATGAGAAGGGGTAGTTCTTCAAAATTTGATCGGGTTTGGGGCCCCTTCCAAACACTTTGTTTGCTCCATTCATAGTCAGCCATTGCAGGACAAGTCGACCCTGGTTCATTCCCTTGTGAGCAGATCTATCTCAACCCTCATAGCTCTGGGGGGGGAGGGGGGTGTGGGAGGTTAGTTAGGGTAGTTAAATTGGGAGGTGTTCGCACCAGAAAACTGTTCTGTTCATTGTCTAAAGGTACATTGTAAGTGGCACTGTGCTGTCACAGATTACTTTCTGTAAGGCTCTGTTTTTTATTTTGAGTGCCAACAGTATGTCAATAAACTTGAATTTTAAAAAAAGAAGTTGGGGGGTATAAACTGGTAGACTGTAGGTAGAGAAAACATGCTCCCCTCCCTGGTAGACAGGCGACGCCTACCTGCACTGCTATGCCTCAATAGGCAGAGTTAGGGAAGAGGCTGTTGGACTACTGGTATGGGCTAAGCAAGGAAAGGGTAGCTGACAGCTGTGTAATAAGAAGTAGGTAAACAAAAGCATGATGAAGGGGAAGGCAGCAAGTCAGAAGGTATAGAACGGGAGGAGGAAGGTGCCATAAATGCCATTAAGGTGGAGTTGGGGAATCCAGGGAGAAGCATGTGGCACAGCAACAGAATACAATGAATAACTAAAGGCCGAGTAGGCTGCAAGAGTATTGATATATGCAAGGGCAGTGGTAGCCATGTCAGTGAGAAGGCAGTGCTAGTCATGTGGCTAGCACAAAGCATACTCCTGTTAATTGGAGACAAGATGCCCCGCCATGACACCCCAGTCCCCTGCTGTGGGAATAACAGGGAAGCCACATGCTGAGCATCCCAAGACTGAACTGCAACTAGAATGAAGGTGGTGGAGGTACCTGAAAGAGATGGCAGGGCCTAGGAAGGACAAGCCATAGGTATAATGGGAAGCAAATGAAGACTGAGTGAACACTACGAGGGGCAGAGATGGGGGAGCAAAAATGAGCAGAGCGGGTGATAGGTATACTGGAAGGGTAGGAAGCACTGGAGTTAGGCAAGGTAACATAAAATGATAGGCTGAGCAAGGGATATTTATTTATTTGCTTTTGTTAACCGGGTAAGCACACTAGACAGCCAAGTGCCTATTTTCAGGTGCGACCCAGGAGAGTTACAGGTGAAAAACTTCATACATAAACAGCTGAGGAATCGAAAAAAATACATAGGAAATAAACCGGCATTTAAAGGCTAGCTCTAGAGCAAGGTTGGCACAAAGTTCATACATGGACAGTTGAGACAAGAAAAAAATACCTAAAATAACAGGCATTTCAAGGCTGGCTCTAGTACAAGGTTGGCACGGTGCATAACAATAGGATGGGACATACAGGATATGAATTAAGAGGTGAACTGTGGAGTAAACAGAAGCAAAGACAATGGTAAGTGCCTGCAAAGAGGGGGGCCCCTTGGCAGGGGGCCAAGTCCAGGATTTTTGGCCAGTTACTGGAGAGGAAGTGCAAGTAGGGCTGAGGCCCCTACCCAACCGGGCTGGAGGGAGGAGAGGGACGATGGAGTAGGGCTACGAGGAGCAGGGACAGGGTGAGGAAGGTTTCAGGAAGTTCCAGAGGGAGGCTTTAAAGCTTGGATGGGAGGAGGAGGAGGACCTAGTGAGCTCAGGGAGCGAGTTCAGGTTGGGGGCGTGTGTAGGGCGAATCCCCATGAGGTCGCAGTTCTAGGAACCAGGCGTTCCTGGTTTGTCCCAGATCTTAGGTGGTAGGAGGGCAACCTGGTTTAAGGGAAGGGCTAGGGCTGGAGGGGTGCCAGAGCGGATAATGTTGTCAATGAAATTACCTAGAACGAAGGAGTGGTGCTTCTCTGGGGGAAGCCACTCCAGGCGGTTGTAAAGATCACAATGGTGGGAGAGGGGAGGGGCGGAAAGCACGAAGCGGCAAACATTGTTGTAGGCCATGTCCCATTTTGAAAGGCTGGATTTGGGAACTGGTGCAAATGTTACGAGTCTGTAGCAGAGTGAGGGGAGGAGGACCCCCCCCCAGCTAGGGCCAAGCGAGCGGAGGGGGTAAGGCAGTTATTGGCTCAATAAGCTAGGCCAAGCTTACAATTAGTGGCCTTGCAAACATTACAGATGTGTAAGGTAAGGTCCAACTGCGGGTCCAGGGTGACGCCCAGGTACTTGGCGGTGGTTACCGTCTCAAGGGGCAAGCCGTCGGCCCCGAGGGTCAGCAGGGGAGCGGGGCAGGATTTTATTTTGTTCAAGGACCCAAACAGCATGGTTTGGGTTTTATTGAGATTGAGGGTGAGCCTGTGGTCCCCCAGCCAAGTTTGGATGCATTCAAAGTCGATGTTCAGTTGGGAGTTTATTGTGGAGATGTCCTGGGAGCTGGCCAGGAGGACGAGGTCGTCCGCATACAGGGTGGTGTGACCACGGACAGTGACGGACAGTAGGTCATTGATAAATAGTGAGAATGGTCGGACCAAGGATGGATCCTTGAGGCACCCCACAGTGGACTGGGTGAGAGGTTGGAGAAAAGGAATAGTTGGTGTATTGCTGTCGGTTGGAGAGGTAGTTTAGGAACCAAGCGTGGGCGGAGGGTATATGAATGCAGGGACCAAGAAATGGGAAGGGAGAAAGAGCATGGATGTCAGGATAACTTAGGGAAGGTAGATCAAAATAGTGGGCTAAAGGGAAGAAATATTGAGGGCGTGCAGGTCTCAGAATAGGGCAGAGGGGGCATGGGATTGGTACAGTAGAAGAGGCTAGGAGATGAAGATGGAGTGCCTCTGGGAGAAGTGGGAAGCCCAAAAGAAAATACAGGTAGCATGGGGCAAGGGAAAGAACAAGGGATGGGGGGAGAACCAGAAAAGCAATGGGGAAGGCAGGTGAAGCCCTGGAAGGAGAGGGCAGTGGCAACCAGGGGATGGGGGTAACATGGAAAGGGAAAAATGTTTTTTTTGGTGTGTTTTATTTTGTTGCGATAAGATTTATGGCCGTGCAATGTGGCACAACACAAGGGAGGTAAAAAGCTAGCAGCAACGGAAATGTACCCAGGCGGGCAAAAACACCAACCAGATAACCTGGCAGGAACTGGGAGCCAAGCAGGTATGACCAAAGACAGGGCAGAAGGAATAGTTAAAATGGTAGGGCAAACGCACACCAAGCAGATGGTGTGGCCCACAGGAGGAGCTAGGGTGGCCAGCATGAGAATGAACAGCCAGGCATGCAATAGGCAAGAGGATTAGAAAGACCAGATACTCAGCAAGGAAGCTGGAGAGGGTGCCACAGCACAGTCCAAGCCAGAGGAAAGCACAATGAAGCGTGGTCGAACCACAATGGTAGGCAGACTGGGGAATGATGCAAACCGTGCAGGAGTGGGGACGTTAACAACCAGCAGGAAGAGCGAACGCTGCCCCCGGCAGCAGCTGCCAGAGCTAGCGCAGATGCAGTGGGAGGAGGAGGAAGTGGCAGCACAGACACAGGAGACCGCAATCCCCACACACCTCAAACAGGACAGCAGGCCCAGACAAGGAAGCAGGATGGAGTGTGGCACCGGAGTACCAGAGAGAAGCAACAGCACTGGCACAGGAGGGGCCAGGTACCAGCAGCCCGGTAAGGGGAGGGACAGGGACACCAGGAGCACAGAGTAGGGAGCCCAGGAAGGAGGCAGGAATGAGAGCTGGGGGGGATGGAGCAGGGAAGGGAAAGCAGCACAAAGGATGGGAAGAGGTAGAGGTGGGGACAAAGGGGAACACAGAACATGGGAGGGGACCAACCAAAGCATCCAGAGGGGGAGAGACAAACAGGAAGAGCACAGGAGGGGCAGAGGCAGCCAGAACTCAGCACAGGAGGCAGAGGGAATGGAAAGGAGGCACAGCCTACGAGCTATGCAAGGTCCCAGCGCTTGCGAAGGGGGTGAATTTCGTAATGCACTAAGTGGGGAACTGCCGTGGGAGGCTGGCCTTTGTAGGGGATGTTGGAGGAGTTATTCCCCCGCAGTGAACCTCGGGATTTAGCCCTCCTAAAGAAGCCCAGTCTAGTTTTTAAACTTTTCAGAGAGTGCTTCAGTGTGGGCGGTGAAGGAAAGGTTGTTGTCTAGCCAAAGGCCTAAGTATTTAAACTTGTTTACAATCTCTAAGGTATCTCCTAGAAGGGTTGTAATGGATGCGGCAGGGCCAAGATTTAGTAACGAGGTTGAGGAGATTGTCAGTAAGAAAAACATTGCCTTTGTTTTTTTGGCATTTAACAGGAGTTTAGACTTTAAAAGGTAGAGTTGTAGTTGATTAAAATGTGATTGTAGTTCGGTGCAAACATCTGATAGGGAGGGCTTTGGTAGGTAAAGGATGGTGTCTGCAAAGAAATGTAGTTTGGCTTTATGTATGTTGTTGCTTAGAGTGTTAATGTAGATCAAGAATAGAAGAGAGCCTAATATAGATCCCTGTGGAACACGTCATACGAGTGGTAGAGGAGACAAAAGAAATCCATCTGCTTTGATGCATTGTAATCATCCTGAGAGGTAGCTAGAAAACCAGTTTACAGTGGACTTACTTAGGCCATGCTCTTTAAGTTTAACTAACAGAAGATCATGGTTCACCGTATCAAAGGCTTTATTTAAGTCAAGAAAAAATGCTCCAGCTGAGTGTTTGCAGTCTAGGGAGGTAAGCCAGTCATTTGTCACTTTTGCAAGAGCAGAAACTGTACTATGATTTTGCCTAAAACTGGATTGCAGTGGATTAAATAGGTTTGAGTTTTCTAGATGGTTTCTTAGTTGGGTATTGCCTAGCTTCTCCAGAAGTTTAGAGAGGACAGGCAGGATAAATATGGGCCTATAGTTATTTAGGTCACATGGATCGATGGATTTGAACAGGGGCAGTATGTGAGCTGTTTTCCAAAAAGAAAGAACTGTACCAGAAGCAATTGACATATTAAATAGATGGGTTATTGGAGCAGTTAGAAAATGGTAGCCTAATTTTAAGAATACAGGATCTATTCCATCAGCGCCTGCACTCTTTTTAGTATCTAGGTTTTATGAGCTGGTCCTCTACCTGTTTCAAAGTTATATGGGAGAGACAGAAGGAACCCTGGTATCATTATCATTTCTGAAGAAGGTGATAAGGACTTGTTCTAGAGCTTGGATGGCAAGCCCTTGCTTCCAACTGAAAGCCCAGTAGAGGACCTTTCCTTTCAGTCTCTGCTCAGAAATATGAGGGCAACCCTGGCTCTACAGATGTCTTCTGTGGACCCAGGTAGGCTTTTCCACCTAGAGTGGCGCCATGTTCCTAACATTCCAGTGAACCTTACGCCACCAGTACCCCCACCTTTTGAGACCTTGTCGGAGGTAGTATGGGCAAGGTTAGCTCTTATTCCTTCAGTCTGCAAAACTATAGGAAGAAAACACATTCCTCCCAAAGAGAGACCCATTCTGGCATCACAACCTATCACAGATGCACTAGTTGCCCTCGATGAGAATGACAAAGCTGTTCTTCCACTTGAAGTATCAATGCGTCCTATCAATAAAGAGTCTCATAAAATAGATACCTTGGGAAAAAGGGCATTCGCAGTCAAAATCCTAGGCACGCGCATTGCCAGCTATCAAGAGCACTTCTCCCAATATGAATATGCCCTTTAGACTTCACTTAAGCCTTTAATGGAAGGTCTCCTGGAGTCTGACTCCAAAATAGAAATATTACAGACTGTTACCCGAGGGATCGAATGTAATAGCCATCAACTTAAAGCTTCCATGAGTGCTTATGACACAACTTCTAGAGCAGCCACTGCTGGAATCTGTATCAGAAGACATTCCTGGCTTCAGACATCAGGGTTTTCCCCTGATGTTCAACAGCAGGTGATGAATGTTCCCTTTAATGGTACATATCTGTTTGGCCAACAGGTGGAGCAAGTCCTGGAGGCCTCTCAGAAAACAAGGACAGCCATTAAAACAGCTAGGCCAGCTCCTCAGAGAGGCAGGAACCATCAGTTTTTTTTTTTAATAGGTAGCCCTTTTCAGGAAGAGGCAGAGGAGCCCCTAACTGGAACCAGCCTTCTCAGCTGCAAAAGAAAATGCAGCACAAGGCACAGGGCCCAAGAGTGCCCAGTGCCACCCTCTGAAAGTCTGACCCCACTCTCACCTCAACTGCCTAAGGTGGACATTTCCACTGCAGTGGGAAGATGTCTGACTCAGCCAGTGGAAATCTATCACCACTGACAAGCGAGTCCTCAGGATTGTTCGAGGGGGGTACTCTCTCAACTTTACAGAGATTCCTCTGGATCTTCCACCCATGCGACAGCACAGTCTGTCAACCGCTCAGTCAGACCTTCTCACTTCCAAGACACAGGGCTGAGAGGAACACAGGTTTCTACTCCAATTACTTTCTGTTTCCCAAGAAGACAGGCGGCGTGCATCCCATTCTTGACCTCAGAAAGTTGAACAAGTTCTTGTACAAGGAGAAGTTCAAGATGATCTCCCTAAGGACACACAACCACACATCCAACAACATGACTGGCTGGCATTCCTGGACATGCAGGATGCCTACCAGCACATTCTAGTACACCCAAGTCACCACATGTACCTTCACTTTGTGGCCTTGGTCTAACACTACCAATTCAGAGTCCTGCCCTTTGGGCTCTCCTCTGTGCCTCAAGTCTTTACCAACTGTTTTGCAGTCCTTGCTGCACACCTCCAAAAGCTCGGCATTCAAGTCTTCCCCTACCAAGATATCTGGCTTTTGGCAAGCCTGTCAAGGCAGAAGACACAGAAGGCAGTTTCCACAACCTCTCAGTTCCTCATTGCCATGGGGGTTCTGCTGAACTTGGAGAAATCACAACTTCAACCCTCTCAGCAGCTCCTCTTTATAGGATCCCTCTTGAATACAACAAAGGTGAGGGCGTTTCTCCCAGAGGACAGGAGGAATGACATTCTCCATATGGCTTACTTTATCAGAGAGACAATCCTGTGTGAGCTTACTCCATCAGTGGATATTAGGCCTTATAGCTTCATCTATTTTCACAGCGCCTCTGGCCCGTCTGCACATGAGGACCACTCAGTGGATGCTCAGCACACAGTGGTCCCCAACTACACATCCGCCGTCTTACCCCATCAAAGTGATATAGCCCCTGTGCCGGTCACTTGCATGGTGGATACTGAAGGACAACCATCTACAAGGTCTGCCCTGTGCCATGCCAGAATCTCAGATCACCATCACAGCAAATGCATCTCTGCTCAGCTGGATGGCTCATTGCCAGGATCTTCACACCCAAGGGGAGTCTTATTTTCACATCAGTGTTCTGGAGATGAGGGTAGTCCTGTATGCCCTACAAGTCCTAGAAGAAGTGGTCAGTCACAAGATAGTTCTTCTTCAGACAACAAATCTGTGATGTACTACATCAACAAACAAGGTAGAGCACACTCCTCCCCTCTATGCAGAGAAACCAAGAGGGTATGGGCGTGGTACCTAGATGATGATGATGTCCTGATTTAGGTAGTTTATCTACCAGGAGTCCAGAATGATCTAGCGGACCACCTCAGTAGGACAGAAGCAAATCCTCACAAGTGGTCTCTTGCACCATACGTGGTGCAATTGCTCTTCGACGAGTGGGGCTATCCAGACCTGGAACTTTTTGCATTCCCACTCAACAAAAAACTGTCTCTATTCTGCTCTAGAAATCCAGAATCTAATATTTTCTGTCAGGATGTATTCAGGCTGCAGTGGACAAGATGTTTTCTGTACACATTTCCCCCTCTTCCACTAATTCAGAGGGTGCTGCTCAAATTGGAGGCACACCAGAGCAAAATAATTCTAATTGCACAATATTGACCTCAACAGATCTGGTTTCCCTTGATCAACAAGTTGTCAGAGGTCCCCCCAAAACAACTGCCTCTTCGAACAGATCACCTGAAGCAAGGACACCTGGTACACCACAAGCTGCACTCCCTTCATCTCCATGCCTGGCTCCTGAGAAGATAGAAGTCAGCAGGTTTCAAGTGTCTCAGAAAATCAGATCCTCCTGGCAACTCATAAGCCTTCCACAAGGAAGACTTACACAGCTAAATGGAAGTGTTTCTCAGAATGGTACACTAAGATCTTCTTAGACCCATATCAGTGTCCTCCAGACAAAGTTCTGTAGTACCTGCTTAACCTTTCAAATGCAGGTTTGCAATACTTATCTGTAAAGGAGCACCTCTGTGCATTTTCTGCCTATCATGAGCCAGCCCAAAACATGACACTGGCTCAGTTGCCACTGTCCAAAATATTCCTTAAAGGAATCCTTCATGCAGAGCCTCTGGTCAGAAAGCTGGTTGCTCCCTGAGATATTAACATTGTGCTAGATATGCTCAATCATAAACCCTTTGAACCTCTAGCTACATGTGATCTGAAGTTTCTGACCTGGAAAACAGCCTTCCTGGTGGCCATCACTTCTGCTCGTAGGGTCTCTGAAATACATGCTCCATATACAGTCTTTTGTAAAGACAAGGTGGTCCTCCGTATTCACCCTAAGTTTCTACCCAAAGTGGTTTCGGATTTCCACCTCACCCAGCCTCTGGTTCTGCCTACCTATTTTGCTAATTTCCAAAATGAAGGAGAATGCACCCTTCATTCCCTGGATGTTGAAAGAGCCCTACGGTTCTATATCGATAGAACCAGGGATACCCATCAGGCCAAGCAACTTTCTGCATCCTTCAACATGGCCCAGCTGGGTCAGCCAGTCTCCATCAGAAATATCTCTGCTTGGATAGTTGCATGTTTTTGCCATTGCTACTCTGTGGTGCAGGTCAAATTGGAGGGCCAGGTGCGTGCCCACTCCACCAGAGTGGTTGCTGCATCCCTGGTGGAGATCTGCTCTGTTCTCATTGAGGAAATCTGCAAAGCTGCTACTTGGAGATCAGTACACAATTTTGTGAAGCACTATGCTCTGAATGTACATGCCAGACAGCATGCATCCTTTGGCAGGACAATCCTTAATGGGCTTCTCTCCTGACTGAGCTCCATATCCTACCACCCTGCTCAGGGGATTTGGCTTTTAGCTTGGTACTGTAATCCAGCAGTATGAATAAATAGTGAAGACTTTAAGTCCAAGAAGATATGAAAATTATGTACTCACCGTAATTCTTGATCTTCTTGGACAAGTCTTCACCATTTATTCATATGCCCACCCACCATCCCCCTAGCTCACTCGATCTGTTTCTGGTCTTCACTCCCTCAGTTGATTTGGGCTGTGAAGACATTGTTTAATGGACCCTTCTTACACGGGATAACAGAGCTATCCTATGCCCTTGTTAGGTTAGGTGTTCTTAACTTATTTTATGCTGCACCTCCACAGTAAAAAAGATACTGAGGTGGTTGGAGGGTCAACACCGAGATTGCCTACATAGGCATGAGCCAGCCTTGCAGTGCCATGCATGTGCAGTCCTACTTTGGCACCAGCCCTCCTGAAGATTTTTGGCTCCCACGACGGAGTCCTAGTGCCTCTGGCTTCAACCCAGCAGTATGACTAAATGGTGAATACTTCTCTGAGAAGATCAAGAATTATGATGAGCAAGTAATTTTCATGTTCTACTCCCATTACTTTCTGGTTCTGGAAAAGACAGGGGGTGTGCACCCCATTCTCGACCTCAGAAAGCTGAACAAGTTCTTGTTCCTAGAAATGTTCAAGATGGTCTCCCTGGGGACACTTCTGCCACTTCTCCAACAACGTGACTGACTGGCATCACTGGACATGCAAGATGCCTACCAGCACATTCCAGTACATTCAGATCACCACAAGTACCTTCATTTTGTGGTCCTGGGTCAACATTATCAGTTCAGAGTCCTGCTCTTTGGGCTCTCCTCAGTGCCTCAAGTTTATGCCAAATGTTTCTCAGTTCTTGCTGCACATTTGCAAAAGCTCAGTGTTTAAGTCTTCCCATACATAGACGACTGGCATTTGGCAAGTCCATCAAGGCAGGAGACACAGGAAGCAGTGCCCACAGCATCTTGGTTTCTTACCTCCATGGGAGTCTCGCTGAATCTGGAAAAGTCACAGTTTCAGCTTTCCTGGCAGCTCCTCTTCATAGGAGCTCTTTTGGACACTACAAAAGCAATGGCTTTTCTTCCAGAGGACAGGAGGAATGACATTCTCCAAATGGCTCATTTCATTAGAGATGAAAACCTTGTAAGGGCTCATTCGATGCGATGAATGTTAGGCCTCATGGCCTCCTCCTTCTTCACAGTGCTTCTAGCTCAATTGCACATGAGGCCCACTCAGCGGATGCTCAGTATGCAACGGTCCCCCATAACACATCTGCAACCTTATTGCATACAAGTGACAGAACCGCTGTGGAGATCACTGGGGTGGTGGACACAAGAGGACAACCTATTACTAGGGTTGCCCTTTGCACCATGGGAATCTCAGATCACCATCACCATGGATGAATTCCTGCTCAGATAGGGGGCTCACTGTCAGAATCTTCACACACAGGGAATGTGGACCCAGGAGGAGTCTCATCTTCACATAAATGTTCTAGAGATAAGAGCAGTTGTATACATCCTCAGAGTCCTGGAGGAGGTTGTCAGTCAGAAGGTAATCCTTCTTCAGACAGACAACAAAGCAGCAATGTACTACATCAACAAGCAGGGCAGAGCACACTCCTACCCTCTATGCAGAAAAGCCATGAGAGTGTGGGTGTGGTGCCTCGAGCATGAGGTTCTGATCCAGGCAGTTTACCTGCTAGGAGCTCAGAATGATCTGACAGACCAACTCAGCAGGACAGAAGCAGATCCTCACAAATGGTTGCGTGCAACAGACATCGTGCAATTACTCTTCAATGAGTGGGGCACTCCAGACCTGAACCTTTTTGCATCCCCACTCAATGCAAAACTGCCTCTGTTCTGCTCCAGAAATCCAGAACCTGGCATTTTCTGTCATGATGCATTCAGGCTGTGGTGGACAAGATATTTTCTGTATGCATTTCTTTCTCTTCTGCTAATTCAGAGGGTACTACTTAAGCTGGAAGCACACAGAGGCAAGATGATTCTCATTGCACCATGCTGGCCTACACAGATATGGGTCCCTTGCTCAACAAGTTGTCAGAGGCCCCTCCAAAGCAACTGTCTTTGCGAATGGAGCTCCTGATACAGGGATCCCTGGTCCATCCCAACCTGTACTCCCTTCATCTCCACATCTGTCTCTTGAGGAGATAGAGGTGAGCAGATTTAATGTTTCTCAAAGAATCATGTGCATCCTCTTGGCAGCTCGTAAGCCTTCCACCAGGAAGACTTACATGGGTAAATGGAAACTTTTTTTCAGAATGGTGTACTAAGGTCCACTTAGACCATTTTCAGTGTCCTCCAGATAAAGTTCTGGAGTACCTATTAGATCTGTCAGATGCAGGATTGCAACACTCATATGTCAAAGTACACCTATGTGCACTCTCTGCCTATCATGAGCCAGTCCAGAACATCTCTCTGGCTCAGTTACCTCTGTTCAAAAGATTCCTTAAAGGTATTCTGCACATAAGGCCCCCGGTTAAAAAGCTGGTTGCCACTTGGGATATTAATCTTGTGCTAGATATGCTCACTCGCAAACCCTTTGAGCCTCTAGCCACATGTGCTTTAAAGGATACCTAAACCATCTTTTTTTACACATTTTTTGATTACTCCATAGGCTTGTAAAAGAGAGGCTGTTTACATTTATACCAAAACTGCATTTGAAAATTGTAACTACAGCCTCTTCTGGTTCAAAAATCCTGCTCTCAGAATTCCTAAATGGTTTCCATGATGATATCAAAGATGAGAGAGATGCCAGCTGTGCAGATGTAAGTTTTCCAACAAACAAATGTAAATAACTTTAAAACAAAAAGGATAGCATGGTACTGTGAGCATGACATTTGCTCAGTACAAAGATATCTACAAAATAAGTGGTGTTTCATTTATATATCTTTCATTTTTTATAATTAGCAAAAAAAACTGCAGAAAATTCAAGTTTTTTCACCTTTTGCAACAAACAAATGCAAACAGCTTTAACACAAAAATGAGAGCATGGTACTTTGAGCACAAAAGTTTTTCAGTACAAAAATATCTACTAAATGAGTGGTGTTTCATTGGGATCTGTACAAAATCCTGACAACTGGAATCCCAACAACAAAATGCCTGACAATGCAATCCTGACACGGTTGAAATCCTACCCAAATGTGCACTTACCCAAAAATTGACCGACTGACCAAATCCCGACAACTGGAATCCCATTTGATAAAATCCCAAAGGTCTATAACACAACACATTGCATAGCAAACCAGAGAACTGTGAAAAAGCACTGCATAGTTACTCCTGTTGATAAAAATAAAGATCAGGTAATAAGTGTCTCTCTCGCATGAATAATCTAACTGGCCTCACCTTTGAACAGAAGTACTGCACTTGTATTTTCTTCTTTGAACTGGCATACATCCTCTGTCATTTCTTTCATTTTTCTTCAAACAGGACAGAATACTGTCACTGGGAATGTACATGAATAAGTCTGAGGGACGGCAGATGGGCAGAGACTTAAATCAATCCCCCACAACTTTTGCAATAGTTTACCACTGCTGTACTTCATTTCCTTAATTGGGGTTCACTGTCTCCCTTTGCTTGTGCGTGATTGGGGTTTCAACAGACTGTTGGATGAATTGGATAAGCAATAATTTTTTACAAGGTAATTTACAAAGATAATTCAGTCACTTTTAATAGATAGGGACACTGGTTACCCAATCTTGATATTTTTCAACAGGAGCTAACTACGAGAGTAAGTACAATGCAATGAAATGTGAGAGCTAGTACAGTGACACGAGAACAGCATGTTCTTTTATTTTTAATAAACTGCACTAGGCCACTATAGACAATTACTTTTGTAAATTATCTTGTAAAAAACTATCGCTCATCTGATTCATCCAACAGTCTGTTGAAACCCCAATCCAGTGACAGTATTCTGTCTATAAAATGGCCGACGGGGTAGAGCAGGACATGCTTTTCTGATGTATGCCTTTTCTCCATACTGGCTGAGCTTAAAAAAAGGTTAAAAGTAAAAAGTAAGTGAAAACAGAGCCAAAAGGATACTCAGGATTTAATCATGAATTGGCAGGATTTCATTAAGTCGGCATTTTATCAGTGTAGGCATTTTAATAGTCGGGATTATGGCGTCGGGCAATAGTATTTGGGATTGTGTGTGTGTCGGGCTTTCATACCTAACACGTTTTATTTATAGATACCGTTTAGATTTTTTATAATCCACAAAAAATGTCAGTGGCTCAGTAGGTAGCACACTCGCCTCTGAGGCCGGGAGATCAGAGGGCTGTGGGTTCAGTTCTCACATCTGGCACTTCTAAGATATCCCTATTGACACTGTAGCAGCATGAGAGGGTGCTGCACTTCTGAGGTGCCGTCTTTCGGATGAGACGTTAAACCAAGGTACCATCTACCTGAATTGGTGGTAGTTCAGGTGGATGTTAAAGATCCCATGGCACTTATCAAAAAGAGATGGGGGATGTCCCTGGTGTCCTGGCCAAATTTCCCTCATTCACTGAAAAAATACCACCAACAGCTTAATATGGTTCAAGGTCAGTTGGCATTCATCTGTATCCCTCTCCCCCCCAGGTCGTGCCTGAAAATAGGCAGGATTTGTCTAGTGCACTTACCTGGTCAACAAAAACTAAATAAATAAAAAATAAAAAAAAAAGGCAGAAAATTAATTTTTTCCACTTTTTTGATGGTATGGCATGAATGGATTACGCTACCTCCCTAATGAAAATATTATTAACACTTTTTGTTCTTATGCCAGCTGACCCAAATCAATTGTAGCTTCAGCACTCATGATGTTGTCGGTTTAATCGGCACTCGAACAAAAGATATTAACAATATGAGCTTGTATAGAGTGCTGTGGGACAGCTTTGAGCTGTGAGACAGCTGCCTATTTTACTACGTATTTTTACTATTTTATATTTTGTGTGTGTACTCTAGGTGAAATGGGAGGAGGGTCATCCGTGTGTCTCCTTGGCAACAAAGGAGACAAGGAAGGGATGGATGTGCAGTTTGTGTCACCATTGCATGAATTGCATTGCAATATAAATATCTTTTAGACCACCTAAATTAGATTTATTTGGAGTAACCCAGCAATGAGAGAGTCATGTGACTCAGAAAATGAATTTCCAGGTCTCACAACATAAAAGATTCGCAAGGAGTGAGCGGACTTTGTTATACACCTGAGCTTGTACTGAGTGCTATGGAACAGCTTCTAACCCCAGGAAATCTTACTGTATTTGGACATATGCAGTATGGTCTCACCATGCTACTGCCCCGGAGCCGAACAGGTTAATAGAACCTATGCAAATGATAGAATGCTAGGCTCGAGCTCAGTTTTCAAACCACTGTCTCTGGTAAACAACCTTCCAACCATCAGATTCTTCACTCCGCTTGACTAGTCAGATGCCTCGGAGAATCCTCTGCATCTTTACTCATAGAATTTGACGGCAGATAAGGACCGCTTGGCCTACCCAGTCTGCCCATTTCCCTACCTAATGGATAAGCTGCAGATCCTAGTTAACCAGCAGCCTACTCAAGATCATTTTATTTTTCTCGGTTTTTACCATTTAAAAGTTATTTGTTTTTGAACTGCGGTCTCTGGTTTACAGGTAGACTAGTTTAGATTAGCAGATATTTGGTAAGTTCTCAGTTTCTATCCGGTTTCGCTGACTGGGAACCAAGATCTTCTTTTCTTCCTATTTCTAAGGTAAATTCTTACATTTTTAGTTATTCTGTGGGAAAGTTACCATGCTAAACCTCAGTTCATTCTTGGGTCATTAAACTGACCAAAAAAAAATGAAACTTTTTGTCTAAAGGGGTTCAACAAATTTTCTGTTGGCTATGTCTTAGACTCCTAAGAAAAGAACCGATCCAAAAGGTTTCCATCACTGTACTGAGTGCGGGGAAACTTTTGCTAAAGCTGATCCCCATCTTATGTGTGTGTTCTGTCATGGGTTTGGCCACTTAAAGACATATTGCAAGATATGTAAAAACCTTCCTCAGTTGACACTGGAAGGGCGTATAGACCAACTGAAGGAAAAGATGTCCGAAAAAACTGCTGACCTGGTTACGAACAAATCTCCTGCCTCAAAAGTTACTGATGAACCAGATGAAACACCCTCTGACCAGGGTACTGGTTCACAGGGGAAAAAATGTACCGCTGAACAGGCCACTGAACCGGCAACCACGAGTAAGAAAAAAAGGAAGGAGAAACATGGGTCAAAAGCCCAATGGTTCCGACCGCAGAGGAGATAGATAATGTGATCTGGATTATTCAATCCCTTCAATCTCCTGCTAATTTGGTTCCTCGGTCCTCAGTTCAGAATCCCGTGGTTCTTCCCTCAGGTTCTTCCTTGGTTCCCGGTCCTCACAATTTTGAAGCTGAGAGCTTTGGGGATGATGAGGACGAGGATTATGATGAAGATGAGAACCTAGGGGAAACTCAGGAACCAGATGTTTCACCTGATCCCCAGCACCCTGACTCCCCCGATAAAGGGTCAGAGGACTTCACTGCCCTGTTTGCTTTTATGCAGCAAGTAGCTCAAACCTTGGACCTCCCCGCTGAAGAAGCAACCAAGAAGGAAGAAGAGGCCAACTATGCAGAGATGATGGATGTGGCACCAGCTAAGAAGCTTTTAATCTTACTTCGAGAAACAGCTCTTGCAGCAGGTTACACCATTAGGACTGAAACCGGCAGGTGCCAGGACCCCACAGAAATTTTCTAGCTAGCAGTATTCAGCGGGGACCGCTCCCGACATCAGGCGTAGTACAAAAGGAGGCAGTCCCCCAGAATCCCCAGTTCTTTTCCCGCTGTCAACTCGTCAGCATCGGCCTCCCAGTCTCTACTACCTAGCATACGACGACTACAGAACTTTCTGTGTATTTTTTTGCCAACTGATGTCCTCTACAACTCCATCACTTGAGAGTCACCTTTCTAAGTGTGCCTGCGGAAAACAAATCCCTTTCAAGGATCCTCACTCTTCCTGCGTGTGCTGCCTAGGCCCAGACCACGATACCAAGGCCTGCACCTTTTGCCAGGGATTCAATAGCTGCACCAGGATCCACCATCAGAAGGCACTACAGGCGTATCTCCTTGAAGAGGAATTAAAAAGGATGGACCAAGAACCTTCCTCCAGGGAAAAATCTTCTTCAAAGGCCCATAAACACCGGGACAAGCACCGGAAGAAGGTGAGGTCCAGATCCCCTTGGGCCTCGGACTACCGCAGCTCAGGCTCCATATCAGACCACTCTCCCTCCAGGGCTCGGTCACAGCCCCCCCGGTTAAGGTCCGGACTTCAGGTGGCTCCTCTTGGCTCCAGCTGATCAAGACCTCGAGGCCCTCAGCTTCCTCCACTCCATCCAAGGCCTCTTCGAAGTCTTCTGAGAGCCATAAATCCTCTTCTTCCACACGACGTCAGGACACCAACTCCAGGTCGGTCTCCCAACTGCCCAGAGGTCCTGATCCAGCCCCCAGAAGGACCAAGGACCTGACGTGCCTGAAAAGGGCATCGGACCCGACGTCGGCTAAACATTCGAAGTCAGCCAGGTGCTCACAGAAACCGGTGACACCAGCCAGGCACCAGTTGCTGGCCGGGCATTCACCAGATCTGAAGACATCGGTCAGGAGACCGACGTTGGCATTGCACTCTAAGGAGTGGAAGACCGCCCTCCCATCACCGGCAGACGCCAGTCACCGGGAATTAACTGAGGAGGACACCCCACTACCCGAAGACCAGGAGGGTGACACTGAGGATGCCAGGTTCCCATGGGAACCTTCCCTGAACCAGGAGACACCCAGTTACCCGATGCCCGACCCCAGCAACAGACCACCGGCGCCAGGTCCGTCGTCTGGCATGAATATCAAAGAAGTAAAGGAGCTCTTTACTTTTTGGTGGGACACCATCTGAAAGGATGTGGTCCCTGTTAAACCTCCTCCTCCTACTTCTACTCCTCCTCCTCCTACTCCTTCACCTCCTATGCCCCCTCCTCCACCTAAGGGGCCAGCAGGATGATCACCAACCCCCAAGGAACAGACTCCACCTCCCAGGGAGAGATCCAAAGACAGGAGAAGGTCTCCCTCCAGATCTCCATCAGGGTCTCCCAGTCCTAAGCGACCCAGATTGCGTTGGTATTCTCCATCGGGGGATGACTCCAGATTGGACACCTTGGACTACTCCAGATCTCTTTCTCCACTCAGCATCTCCTCTTCTGACCCACATGACCTCCCTAGGTCTCCGCTGGATGATCCCTCTTTCATTGAGATCATGAGGCACATCCAGGACAACATGGGGTGGGATGCTGAAGACCTTGACCCCCGAACGACAACGCCTTGCCCGCTATCTTCAGCAGAAAGACCCAAAGCCTGTGGTAGTCCCACCCTTGGTGGACACTTTTATGGACGTCACCAAGGCTGCTTGGAAGCATCCGCACTCCACTCCCGCAGTGCCGAAGAAGGCTGACCACCTGTACAAAGCTCCGAGAGAGGACCAGTGCTTGATGAAACAACCTCTGGCAGACTCCCTAGTTATCACGGCCTCACATGACTGGTCTTTTAGACCCCAACATATCAGCACTCAGCCACTGGACCAGGAATCCAAACAATTGGATGTCCTGGGGAGGCGCATGTACGCAGCTGCTACATGTGCCGTCAGGTCTCTGAACTACCTTACCCACATTGTAGAGTTTCAGAATGCCCTGTGGGAACAGGGCCAAGACCTGGTCGACAAGCTTCCCAATGGTGACCAAAAAGCGGAGCTCCTTAACCTGCTCCGCACAGGGTCAGATGTGGGGACCCAAGTGCTTAGAGCCTGATATGATTTGGCGGACTCTTCGGCCAGAGCTGCAGCTTCAGGCATTTGTCTCCAGTGACACTCTTGGCTCCATGTCTCCGGCTTTACCCCAGACATACAGAAGAATATTCTAGATGTCTCGTACAACGGCGAGGTACTCTTTGGTGAATCCTCGGAGAAGGTCATCACCAAACTCCAGGACGTAGGGAAGGCAGTCCGATCTATACAGGCCATGTACAGATCCAGGCCTAGTTCCTTCCGTTGGAACCAGAGCTGCTTTCGCAGCCGGCAACAAAGGCAGCAGCCACATTCCAGTCAGCAGAAAAGGGGCACTTTTCAGCGTAAAGCCCAGGCCAAGTCGTCCTCAGGCAGAGGCCGACGTTACACGAAACCGGCCCAGCCCACAGGGACCAATGCTGCCACAGCATGACTCCTTCCCGGCCCCCACCCCTCTTTTGGATCAATGGGTGAGAAAGGTTGTGGGTCGCATCGCTCGCTACTTTTTAGGGTGGCAGTCGATCACCACTGACAGGTGGGTTCTTCAATTGGTCAAGAAAGGCCATTTCATAGAATTTCTCAACCACTCACCTGCGAGACCTCCCCTGCTCTCCCGTTACTCAGGTCAACATGCCCTGCTCATACAGCAGGAGGTGCTCGTGCTTCCGGGAAAAGAAGCCATAGTACATGTACCAAGGAACCAGAGGGGACTAGGATATTATTCTCACTTCTTTCTGGTTCCAAAGAAGACAGGGGACCTCCGTCCGATACTGGACCTCAGCGACCTCAACAACTCGGTCCTGTACAAATGCTTCCACATGGTGACCCTCCCAGGTCTGATTCCCATGCTAAAGCAGGACGCTTTTCTAGTATCCCTAGACATGCAGGATGCCTACCTGCATATTCCCTATTGCTCAGATGCACAGGAAGTTTCTGCACTTCGAGTTTCAGGGTCACCACTATCAGTTCCGAGCTCTCCCTTTCGAGCTGTCATCTGCACCTCGGGTGTTCATGAAGTGCATGGCAGTCATAGCCGCATCTCTGAGGAGACAAGGCCACTACGTGTTCCCCCACCTGGATGATTGGCTTCTCATGGCGCCCTCTCGGGAGGCCTTGATATCTGCCATTCACTGCACTCAATCTCTGTTCGAGACATTGGGCATTATCATCAATCATGAGAAGTCATGCCTGGTTCCATCCCAGACTTTGCAATTCATAGGTGCAGTTCTGGACACCATCCAAGGGAAAGCTTTCCTTCCCTTGGACAGAGAGGAACACATCAGATCCCTCATCAGGGACTTTTCAGTGAAGAAGACCATTCCTGCCAGACTGGTCCTTTGCCCACTCGGACACATGGCTGCGGCCATAGGTACAGTCCCACTAGCCCGTCTCCACATGCGGGTAACCCAGTGGATGTTAAGGGTCCAATGGGACTAAAAGCAAGACCATCTGCAGCATCCAATCCGGATCACGAAGGTTGTAATCCGAGACTGGCAATGGTGGTTAGATTCGAGGAATCTCTCAGTGGGAGTCCCCTTCATTGTGCCATCACCGACTGTGACACTCTCCACAGTTGCCTCAGGGCTTGGTTGGGGAGCACATCTCAATGGTGTCTGGTCTCAGGGCCTGTGTACAGACCAAGAGTCTCATCTCCGCATAAATATCCTGGAAATGAGGCCAGTTCTTTACACCCTGCAGGCCTTCCAGTCAGAGATTCCACCAGGTACACTTCTGTTACAAACAGACAATTCCACGGTGATGTATTACCTCAACAAACAAGAAGGCACCCATTCCTACCCACTTTTCAGGGAGGCCATGAAAATGTGGGATTGGGTCTTGCAACACGGCGCAAACCTCATTGCCGTTCATGTTCCAGGAGTGGACAACGTCATCGCAGATGGCCTGAGCTGCTCTCAGGTCAGAGTCCATGAATGGGAACTACTTCAGGAGGTAGCAGAGGATCTGTTTCGCAGATGGGGCTCTCCAGAACTAGACCTTTTCACGTCCCCATCCAATGCAAAACTGCCCAAATTTTGCTCGCTAGATCAAGGGCCTGGTGTTTCCTGGCAAGACGTGTTGTCCCTCTCCTTGGCGGGCAGATTCCTCTACGCCTTTCCCCCTTTCCTATTGATCCAGAGGATTCTTCTAAAACTTTGCAGAGAGCAAGCAACACTGATACTGATCGCGCCATTTTGGCCCAGACAGATCTGGTTCCCTCTCTTGCATCAGCTATCCCGGGAACCTCCAGTGCTGTTGCGAATCAGCTCCCATTTGCTGTCTCAGAAGGCAGACTCCTTGGTCCATCCAGACCTATGTTCCCTGAATCTACATGCTTAGCTCCTAGAGACATAGCCATGATGTGACACGGGGTCTCACAAGAGGTGGCAGACATTCTCACTGCTGCCAGGAAGCCGGCTACCCATGCGACCTACGCCATGAAGTGGCGTAGATTTTGCTTATGGGTTGAAGCGCACGGTTTATCGCCTTTGGACTATCCAGAGAAATTGGTATTGGACTACCTGCTGTCTCTTTTCCAGTCAAGCTTGGCTTACTCCTCAATTAAGGTACATCTCTGTGCCATCTCAGCCTATCACGTCCCTATAGGACAACATACTCTAGCTCAATTGGACACGACACGTGCCTTCCCGAGGGGTGTCCTCCGCCTCAGGCCCCCAATTAAGGATCCGATTCCACCATGGGATCTACCCTTTGTCCTGGAGCAACTCACGCTACCACCCTTTGAACCAGCCGCAGATTGTGAGCTACATCTTCTTTCTTGGAAGACGCTGTTTTTAGTTGCCATTACCTCGGCCAGAAGAATTTCTGAACTACATGCACTTATGTGCAAAGAACCTTATTTGGTTTTCCACTAAGACAGGGTACCCTAAGGACTAATCCAAAATTTCTGCCTAAGGTGGTCTCTGCACTCCCCCTTAATCAGGATATCGATTTACCAGTGTATTTCCCGAAATACTCTAATCGAGGAGAAGCCCTTCTGCACACTCTAGATGTGCATAGGTGTCTCAGATACTACCTGACCAGAACCAAACATCACCGAAAATTGGACCAGCTTTTTGCCCACAGGAGCTCCTCTTTCAAAACAGTCACTGTCCAGGTGGCTCATCCAGTGTATTACATTCCGTTACCAGAAGCGCAACAAACCCTTACCGAGCACAGTTAAGGGTCATTCCACCAGAGGGGTGGCGACCTCTTTTGCAGCTCTAAAGAACGTATCCACCTCAGCTATTTGTGCTGCAGCTACTTGGAGCTCTGTCCTCACTTTCATCAGGCATTACAGCCTGGATATCGCATCGAGGCGAAGAGCAGGTTTTGGTCTAGCAGTCCTTCAGGGACTTCTGTCCTGGGATCGATATAATTCGAGGATCTCTACCTTTCCTCCTCCCAATGGTGTGTGATTTCCAGGATTGCTTGGGAATCAGTCCTAATGGTGTAACCTGCAGCAAGAGCTGTTTCTCGAAGTAAGATAGTACAATTACGTAAGAACTTACCGTAACAGTAGATCTTCAAGAACAGTTCTTGCAGCAGGTACCTTCCCTTCCATCATCCCCGCTGGAGGTAGATTCTGGTTCCAACATCCTTCTCCTAGGATAAGGCATTCACAGCCCTTTTTTCTGATTGCCATATGATGGCGGATCCTCAGTCTCCTTATCTGATGTCATCCAGCGGCCGGGAGTCTCCGGCGGGAGAACTGGGGATTCTGGAGGACCGCCTCCTTTTGTACTATGCCTGATGTCGGGGGCGGGACCGATGTCGGAGGTGGTCCCCGCTGAATACTGCTAGCTAGAAAATTTCTGTGGGGTCCTGGTGTCTGCCGGCTTCAGTCCTAATGGTGTAACCTGCTGCAAGAGCTATTCTCGAAGATCTACTGTTACGGTAAGTTCTTACATAACTGTACTTTCCCCATCCATAAATCTCTCAGAAAGCATGTGATCCAAATTTTACAGACACCAACTTCCATTCCTCCAGTAGACTGGAAGCTGGATAAAAAGTATTGGGTTGCCAAACCTGGCGTGGAATTCCTTTTTGGGCACCCTAGCCATGAAGGGGTGGTACAGGCTGCTGCCTGTGATAAGGCTGGTATACCCCTGGCATCCCATCCTCCTGATAAAGATTTCAGAAAGATGGAGTCAATGACCAGAAAGGTTTATCTGGGTTCTTCCTGGCCATTAGTCAGACGACCTACATGGCTTATGTAGCCAGGTTTCAAGAGTTTGTGGAGCACAATAGCAGAGATTTCTAAGGCCTGTCCAACACCAATACATAGATACATAGATACATACCAATGGCATCTGACCTAGCAGAAGCTGCCAAAAGGGGCATTGAGGCATCCAAATTCCAATTCAGGATGCTGTGGATGCCAATGATACTGCAGCCAGGTTTATGGCTACCTCTATATCCCTGAGGAGGTTTGCATGGCTTAGGACTACCAATCTCTCTCAGGACACACAGTTGAAATCTCTGGATTTCCCCTGTGACCCTTCATCCCTCTTTGGCCAGCAGACTGAGGACTATATGAAAAAGATGGATGAATACAAGGTGGCTTATAGAAGAGCAGCTTCCAAAGAAAAAGAAGCTACCTCACGGAAGCAGCAGAGCAGATGGAGGGAGAGCAAGGCCTCATTACGGGCCTTTCTTCCAAACCCAAGCCCTTCCAGCCTATCAACCCCAGAGGGACTATTTCAGGGGCAGGGGTAGAAGGGGTACTGGTAGACTGAACTCAGTCCTCAGCCAACCCCCAAGTAAAGCAGACCCCCTGAAGAGTCTGTCAGGGTTGCCTCCCCTCTCCCATTAGGGGTCAGGCTCACCCACTACCTCCAGTTCTGGCAGTCTATAACTACAGACAAGTGGATCTTGGAGGTAGTGGGCCAAGACCCTACCCTCAGCTTCAAATCTCTGCCCAAGCTGAGGACAAGAGCCTTCAGTCCTCCCTCCCTCCTCATCAGAAGCCCGACTACTGGAGGAGGAGGAGGAGGTAAGGTACATAGATACATAAACAGTGTCGGCAGATAAGGGCCTATGGCCCACCTAGTCTGCCCATTTGAGTTTTGTAACTTCAGTTTATGTCTTCCTAGAACTCGGTTACCCCTTACCCCAGACCTCCAGAATTCCTTTATGTCTATCCCATGCAAAAGAAACTGAAAAGATAACTGATGCAGGACAAGGCAGTAGAACCTGTACCCCTGCTTCAAATGGGAAAGGGATTCTACTCAAGGTACTTCCTCACAGTAAAGAAAACAGGGGAGTGGCGACTCATTCTGGATCAGACAACTAAACAAGTACCTGACAAAGCCAAAATTCAAGATGGTCACTCTGTCAGCCATCCTACCCACACTCAGACAAGGGGATTGGCTGGCCTCAATAGATTTGAAAGATGCCTATTTCCATATTCCCATCAGACCATCACACCGAAAATTCCTCAGGTTCAGGCTTACATCAGGTCACTACCAGTTTAAAGCAATGCCTTTCAGCCTTTCCTCAGCACCAAGAGTGTTTACCAAGTGCCTAGCAGTGATAGTTGCACACCTCAAAATGCAGGGTGTTACAGTCTTTCCCTATCTGGATGACTGGCTGGTAGTGGGCCAGTCCCCTCAGCAAGTTTCAGATTCCCTAACCTTGGTTCAAAGGGTCCTACAGTCTCTAGGGTTCCTCCTAAACCCCAAAAAGTAAGTCAGAACCACCACGAATGGACACTGAACAAACAGGTTCTCCAAACAGTGTTCAGATGGTGGGGCACCCCAGATGTGGACCTGTTTGCAGCCCCAGACAATCACAAACTACCACAGTTCTGTTGTAGGCCTCCAACAGTGGGGACAGTGCAATGGACGCACAACTGATGGACCGGATGGGGAAGTTTCTGTATGCATTCCCTCCCTTCCCTCTCCTTCACAGAGTTCTAAAAAAACTCAGGACACAGCCAGAAACCATGATATTCATAGCCCCAGACTGGGCTAGACAGTCATGGTACTCCCTGCTTCTGCTTTTGTCAGTGAGCAGACCAATATCCTTACCCAGGAGGCACAATCTCCTAACATCCTCACATGGCAGAATCCTTTACCCCAACCTGCAGTCCCTCAGACTCAAGGCCTGGCTCTCTTGAAGACATAGAATATGCTGACCTTAGGTTGTCAGAAAGAGTTTTTCACGTGCTCAGATGCTCCAGAAAACCATCCACAAAACAAACCTACTCTTCAAAATGGAAGAGATTTTCACTCCAGTGCCAGCAGCAGGAGGTGGTCAGTACTCAAGCAGGCTTATCAGTAGTACTGGACTACCTGGTGCACCTTCATTCCCTTGGCCTCAAGCCCTCTTCCCTAAGGGTTCATCTAGCAGTGGTCTCAGCCTATCTCTGTGCTGGTAAGAAATCTTCTCTAGCTTCAAATCAGGTGTTCAAGAAATGTTTTAAGAGACTTTTGCATTTGCACCCACCACATAGGGAGCCCACTTCTGCATGGGGTCTGAACATCTGTATTGAACAACTGATGCAGCCACCCTTTGAACCCATGTATTCAGCAGAGCTGAAGTACATCACATGGAAAACTGTGTTCCTAATGGCCATCACCTCAGCCAGAAGGACTAGTGAGTTACTAGCTCTGTGTACAGAACTCAATTACATCTCTTTTCATAGAGACAAAGTAGTCCTAAGGACAAACAGAAAGTTTCTTCCAAAAGTGGTGTCTGATTTTCATCTAAATCAATCCATCAAATTGCCAGTCTTTTTCACTGACCACTCCAGTTCAGGGAAACACAGGTTGCACAACTTAGATGTCAAAAGAGCTATCAGCTACTACCTTGAGCACACTAAGGGTCATAGACAAGAAAGGACTCAGTTGTCCCTGACCCATGGAGAGGTAAGAAAAGGAAAATCTGCCTCAAAGAGAACCATTGCCCGTTGGATTGTTGCCTGTATTCAGTTTTGTTACAGCAAGGTGGGCAAGGAGCCCCCCCCGTTGGCCTCAGAACCTATTCCACAAGGGGCACAGCTGCTTCCATAGCAGCTACAAGAGACATACCTTTATTGGAAATATGTGAAGAAGCTACCTGGAAAACTGTTCACATATTTGTCAAGCATTATAGCCTGGATACACAGGCCAGGAGTGATGCAATATTTGGCACAGCAGTACTGCAGATCCTGTTCCCGAAATAGGTTCTGTACCCACCTCCAAAGGCACTGCTTGGGTAGTCTGCATATATCAGAATACAGTAAGATTTCCAGGGTTTAGAAGAAGATATTACTTACCATAGTAATCCTGTTTCTTCCAAAGAAATCTTACTGTATTCTGAGCTCCCCCCTTCCTCCCCTACTAGAATCTGAGGGCACTGCACTACAGCTCTAAACCTGGTGGACTCAAGGACTGTTTTTTTCCTTAGGCCATCTGTGATCTGAGTCTTAGAGATGAATGCCTATTGCTTTTTAGATGAGGGGAAGTCTGAGGGGGGTGAATTGTTATTGTTGTTGTTTTTCCTGATTAGTATTAGTGTTAGATAGTATAGATAGCTTCCTATGCAAGCTTCATTAGAATCTGATGGTTGGAAGGTTGTTTACCAGAGACAGTGGTTTGAAAACTGAGCTCGAGCCTAGCTTTCTAATTTTGCATAGGTTCTATTAATCTTTTTAGCACTAGGGCAGTACTATGGTGGGACCATACTGCATCTGTCAGAATACAGTAAGATTCCCTTGGAAGGAACAGGATTACTATGGTAAGTAATATCTTCTTTGAGCTGTGTGACAGCTGCCTATTTTACTACATGTTTTTACTATTGCATATGTGTGTACTCTGTTTGAAATGGGAGGAGGGTCATCTGTGCATCTCCTTGGCAACAAAGGAGACAAGAAAGGGGTGGATTTGTACTGTAGTTCATGTCACCATAGCATGAACTACACCTTTGCAAATACAACAGTTAAACTATTTAAACACAGGACAGGAGACTTAGGCAATAACACCAGATGGGCAAAAATATAAAAATCTTTTAGACCACCTAAATTAGATTTATTTGTAGTAACTAGCAACAAGGGAGTCACGTAACTCAAAAAACAAATTTCTGGGTCTCACAACATAAAAGTCTCACAAGAAGTGAGTGGGGTGAGCTCGAGCAGGACGAGCATGCGTCCACATGCATGGAGACATGCACAGAGGCACGTGCATTAGGTGCATGTCTAGCGTGGACAACGGGAACAAGGCCAGGTAAGTTTTGATTCTATTTAAGTAAACTGCTGCATGTGTTTATCCTTGATATCATCTACAGTTTGAACTGAATAAAACTATCAAGAGGACAAATAGGATAGCAGAGTAGTGTGCTTCAAAATTCAAAACCATAGTGTTTCACCAAGAGAAGTAAAGAGTGTGCTAGACATTTGGGTGAAATAGCTCAACATTCTCAAGCACTATTATCAGTTCTAAAATATAGTTGAAAGCAACAGAAGGATTCTATAAAACAGTACAAAAAATGAATGCCAAAATAATGACTTTAGATGGGGAGGCCGGATTAAAAGGCTCCAGCTGTGCCTTGTATAAACTGAAGTATTCCGACTGACAACACTATTTTCATTTGTGAAAAGTGTATTAATAATAATGTTCATTTAGAGGGCATTAAGATTTTTTATATAAAACTGGATGCCTCAGAAAAGAGTCAAGCAGTTATGGCACAGAAAATAAGGAAACTAAGTAAATCAGACCAAGCTAGTTCTACCTCCCACCCTCATATTAGTGTTACAGAACACCCCAATTTAGAAACTGACATGGCACAATCAGGGTTAAAACCAGACCACTTTTGTATTCTACCAGGCAGTGTTAACAATAAATCCCAATTAACAACTGAGGGTGACTGTAATATCAGGGTGGATTCAGACATTGTCAATGCTAATAAAAAAGGGATAATGAGAATGAGGACCAAGATGAAACTGAAATGTTGGACTGGACACTAGTGGATAACTGCAGAAAAACAAAAAAAGGCCGCAAGGTAACAGCATTTCAGCTTTAAACCATGAACCAGAGATCGACAAATTTCAAAATGGCATGCTAGTCCCGGACAACTGGTCTGGTCAAAAATGGTAGTCCCAGAGTTCCAAGTGGTAGTCCAGTACGCTTATATGAAAATTTTAACCAAACTTATGTAGAAATAAATTACACGGTGTGTCTGGGGTTGTACTGGTGTATTAGGATGGATGTAGATGTAGATGTAGAAGAACTGTGTAAATCGGGAAAAACAATATTGAGTGACTCTCCATCCAATTCCTTTCTTTTCTGAATGTTAATATGGCAGGTCCAGGGTGGGATCGGTGTACCGTGTGTAGGGGTACCGTACCCCGTACCAGATTTTGGGATGCCAAAAAGAGGACACCTAGTTCCCCTATGAGCCCTGGTGCCAGACCCCGAGTAAACAGGTTTAAAGTCTTCACTTCCTTCACAGCTCATATACAAGGGGAGGTCCTAGGTAGGAGAAGAGAGTTAAAAAATTATAAAAATAATAATAATAATACAACAGGATATTGAATTGAAGGTACATGAAGAATATTTGGCAGCTGGAAAAGAGGACATGTCCTCGTAAAAGAGGACATCTGGTGGTGACCCTAACTAACCATGTGTGCAGGCTGAAGTCTGTTTCAGAAGAGATTGGATAATTGTTTAAGAATTAGTGAAATGAAGCCAAGGCCATCAATCAACAAGCCATTCTGTGAATATAGCATGACTGTCATCAAGGGGTAGACTGACTAGAGATTGGGAGGACAGGAAGATGATGATGATGGAGCACTACTAGGAGTACTTGCATCAGGATCATCATCACTCATCAGGAGAAGAAACGGAAGCAGTAGCGGCACCACCAGCAGTAGATGTAGCAGCAGTAACAGCAGCATGCCCATGAACATGTCTAGTTCCTGGACCACAGAGCAGCCAGTGGTTAATTGCAGGATCAGGATTAAATTCATGTAGTTCAGGACCTTCACCGCTATCTGCAGGAGAGACTGTAGTGTGTCATCAGAAAGCCGTGTCCGTATTTTTGTTTTGATAAGGTTCTGAATAGAAAAACTCTTTCACACTTAGCAGTTGAGACACTCATAGTTATTGGTATTTCGACTAAGCCAAGAATAATGTGCCCAATCTGTGGTGGTTTTCTTTAGTAATTTGTATGAACCTGCAAATATGGCTTGTCAGCTGAAGATTTAAGCAGCATTTTAAATGCAGCATACTCAGACTTTATATGTTCTTGCTGCTCTTCTGTGAAAAAATCAAAGTATTCAACCAGGTTTGCCAGTTCACAGGTCCCAAACACCGCTAGCTGGTCTCTCGGCAGATCAAACTGCTTGAAATCTAAACAGCTGAACCATTTGAGAGGCATCTCTGAGAAATTTTTAAACCTCTCGTCTATGTACATTATCGCTGCATCTATTAAATTCTGCAAATGTGTATCTCTTACAAAATTGACTTCTGGGCAGTTGCCTCTGAATGGGAAAGGAACAGTCCTCTCCTCCTCTTCCCCTCGCCTCTTTGACACAACATACTCCGTCCATTTCTGTTCAGGTTTGTAATGGCTAAGGAAAGTTGCCATGTATTTCCCTGGGGATGTTTTCAGCTCCATAAACTGGAGTAGGCAGGTCTCAACAAGTTGTGGAACTTCCAGTATTACTATGTCATCTCTTTGAAACTGGAGTGACAGGTTTTTTAGTATTGGCAGGAAGTCTTGTAGTATATATAGGGATTTTACAAACGGTACACTCTGTACTTCCTCTAAGAGGGCCTTTGTTCTAGAACCTTCATCACTAGCAGCAGAAGATGCATGTTCTAGGTGCTGGGCGACACTGGGTAGGTTAACCTGAACTGCATGAACTGACCGTGACCTACTGGCAAGCCATCTCACTTGTTTTATAGCATTAAAGTGAGCAAGATCAGTATCCATGACATTACAATTTCTTTTAGTTCTCTCATTTTTGGGGGACTGTAATGATAAAACTTAACTATTCCCTTGAGAGTACTTACAAGCTTTGACACAAATGTATTTTTTTTACCACATCAATAACTGCCAGCTCTAACTTATGGGCAACACAATGCATTGCAATTATTTGAGGACAGTGTTCCCGCAACTTTGCTATGCTTCCTCCTCTTTCGCCCATCATGACAATGGCCCCATCAAAATTTGCTAAAACAAGGAATGGCCTTGGATTGTGAACATTTTGTAGGTTACTTAGAGGAAGATTTACTGACTCAAGTGCAGTCATTATTGCGTGAAATACACCTTCTGCATGTGCATATTCCAGTGGCACAGCTTGGATAAGCACTGTACGCATCTGTTTTGAGTTTGGGTCAACAAACCGTATGAAAAAATTTTCCCACTCAGTTATACTAGAATCTGTACTACCGTCAGCAAGAACTGTCACATATTTAACATCAATAAGAGTCTGCATCTGGGTTTGGGACATAACTGCTGATATAGCACCACAGAAGTCCCTGGCTCGTTTATCATTGGTATAATTAGAACCAAGCGTTATTCCATTTCTTTCTTGCAGTTCACAGAGCCACTCCATGTCCGAGAAAGGGCACAGATTTTTGGCAATGGAATATGCTGTGTTGAACAGGTGCTGCATCTTGACCTTAGTGCCCTGATCCAACTGCGTAAATGCTTGATACAGTGGGGACTCAGTGATATCAAAATGTACCACCCGCTGACCACTGTGTGCAATATGTTGATTCATACACAGCAAATGTGGATTGGACTTGTCATGAGCACGTAGTGACTCAATTCGAAAATTATTTGAGCCAGTGGCAAAAACATTAGGTTTCTTTGAAAAGGCTGGTACTGCAATGGTTGGATATTTTTCACACACAGTGCAATACATCAGTTCTTTTTTTTCATCATATCTCAGCCAGTTATAAATGGTTAACCAATGCCTTTGAAACAATCTGGCCCCTTTCTCCTGATCGTATTTCTTATCTTTATTTGGCCTCTCTGGCCTCTCATCCTGCTCATGGAACACTAAAGTACGTTTTTTAGGGAGTGGATGTAAACTTTCAGTTAAGCCTTCATTGCTTAATTCAACACACTGATGATCAGCAGTTATATCTCCTGACACATATATAGGCTCATTGTCATTGTTATTACTCTTATCTGCACTAGACACAGTGACAGAGGTGGATTGTGTTTCTGTTTCAGGTGGTGTATTGCTGCTGATGGAGTCTGCTGTTACTCGTGAGGCTACTGACCGGAGAGAAAAAAAGAGTCTGCTGTTTACTACTCCTGTTCTGCATATTGTGGCACTTATTTTCTTTCCCCAATGATAATAAAATATATTTTATTTTTACGTGTGTCTGTGTGAGTTTCTTTGGATAGACTGGGTGGCTGGCAGACAGTGATGACACTGGGCGGGGGCCAGAAGGATGAGGTGCTTATTTGCCTAGCCTTTTTTTCAACAAATAAAGACAATGGATCTTTATTTAGAAATGTCTGTCAGAGTTATGATTGTGCAGACTAAGGCAAGTCACTTATCCAATTTGGCAGGGCAGGCAGTGGCACACAGAACACTCAGAAGAAGTCACTGGACAAAGGCAGTGGAAGAAGCTGGAAGGGAATGGGTCTATACTAATACGAAAAGCCCAGGTTACACAGGGTCGGACTCGGACCTGGTCCTGTTAGTTACTAGTAATAACATGGACATGCACACAGCATGTAGTTTCGTTTTTTTATAATAATTCACTAGTCGACTGACTCACACACTCATCACACAGTTTAGGGCAGCTACAAATACAAACTAAGTACTGCTCTACTTCTCCTTCACCAGCTACTGTGCAGTTATTACAGTTTTTACTTTTTTATTTATTTGGGCAACTAGTTAGCAAGTCCTCCCCTCCCCTTCCCTTATTAGCAGGCTCATCTCACCACTGACTCCACAGCCTGGCCCTCAAGAAGAATTTAGCACCAGAAAGCAAACCCAGCCAGACAGACTGTATGCAGACTGCAGACTGCAGAGCAAAGTAAAAAAAAGTTGCTGCAGTTAAGGAGCTGCCTTCTCTAGTCTATGAACTTCTTCTACCAGCTTACAATCAATGAACTGTGTTAATGTTTCCTTGGATCACACTGCACTGCAGACACTCCCTGTTTATTTTAAGTACTGTATACCCCTCCTGATTTCCTCTCAATAATTAATTATGCTCCTTGTTGTCCTTCAGTTGTCCCTTCTTAGGTCCACCCTTCAATTAAGTTGTGTTAAATACTGGAACAACAAATGCACAGCACAGTGGTGCACTCGTTTTTTTTTTTTTGTGGCTTCTAAGTTCTGAACACTCAACAATAACTGTTGAAACTAACTAAGGCTGGAGTGGTTTCTACAGCGTTTTCCCTCTCCTCTCAGGCTCTCCAGTCTCTATTTTTTGTTTCTGTGGGCAATAGCATGAGCTAACAAACACCTTCCCCAATCCTCAACCCCTCCCCCGCCACAGTGCGCCCACCGACCTGCAACCTCACACCAAGCAACCTCCCTCACTAACTCAAACTATCCCTGAGTCCCTGGCTTTTTATTTTAAACACTGAGTGGTTAAAACAGGCCAAGTACAGGTACTACAGTGCACTTCAAGTCTCCTCTCCAGTCTCCACAATGAAAACGACTCGTTAGTTAACTGCTCTCTCTGGGAACAGCATGCACATCCTTTCTCTGTGAAAATGAGAAAGTGAGTGTGTGTGTCCCCAGATCGCTCCCGCCAAGTCTACGCGGGAGCCAAACTCAGCCAATGTGCGTCTTACCCTTCCGTGAGCCTCCCTCCATTTGCTGCCACACATGTCAGTCTCTCAGCCCTCCTCTGTTCTGTCTTTGCTGCTCCTGGCACCCGCGACGCTGCTCGTAAATGCCATGCGCTGATTGCGATCCCCCGAGCCTCCTGTGCTGTTTCTGCCCCGCCTAGCACGTGAGTGCTGCTCTGAGGGCCGATGACCCAGAGTACTCCTCCAGTATCGCGCGACGTGCACACCCAGTGGCAAACGGTGGTAGTTGCAGGCAAATTAGGCAAAATTGTTGTTTTTTTTTAATGCTTGTCTACGGACAAGTGGCTATTTGATACAGTGCTTGTCCCTGGCTGGAAAGTAATAGCCCAGGACGTCGGGCTATCGTATTTGTTGAACCCTGCCCTGAACAGGTTTGAATTAGTAGGGGATGAACAGAGGGGAAATTCCTTGGTTAAACCAATTTGTGACCCACAAATACAATGCTGTACATCTGATATGGCACCTATCTCAAATACAAATACAAACATAAATATCAATGAAGTTGAAAGCGGAACTCTACAGGGAAATGAAACTAATACCAAAATGTGATACCGTTACTGTTAACTTAGACCCAGAGGATATGGACTTGACTAGAGAAATAACAGCAATACCCACGAGCGTACTGCAGCCACAAAAAGTATTCAACAACAAAAACCGAGGAGATACTGTAATCTCCTCACAAAATCTAATCCTGTTTGTACCTACAGTTAGACAGTCATTTGTATTGGGGAGCTCTATAATAAAATTCTCTGATAAAAACATTTGCAACCCTGACAAATTCAACAGTACATGTAGTAGCTTTGGAGGAGCACAAATCAAAGATATCACATTCTAAAAAAATGGATGTGGAAAACTCCATTGTCATTATACATACAGGCACAAATAATGTAAATAAAATGAGTATTGAAGAGATAAAAAAAGACCACATACAGATCAGCAAACTATTAATGGAAGGAGGGTGCGAAATACATTTTTCAGAAATATTACTGGTCCCAAGGGTAATATATCAAAGCAAAAAAGATCGAGTCCATAAATGAGTAGCTTCATAAATGAACATTTGAAAAGGGATTTAATTACATACCACACTGGGAAATATTTGAAAATGACAATTCATTATATAGCTGGAATTGTCTATACCTTAGCTGGAGGAGTAGCCACCTACTAGGCTGAACATGTGCCAAAATAATATCAGATTCTTTAAACTAAATAGCTTGGGGAACATGGGAAACATACAAAACACTACAGTAGAAAAAAAAGACCAGAAGAACACCTTATGCAAAATATTGATGGCTAATGCTAGGTGTCTAATTCAAATAAAGAAGGTTGAACTAGAAACAGTGATAATAGAACATAATATTGACATAGCATACGAACATACGAAATTTGCCAGCAGATAAAGGCCTAGAGGTCTATCAAGTCTGCTCAAATGTGCAGCTAGCACCCCTTATTCTGCAGCTGCCCCTCCCTTCCACCCTTCCCCTTCATTAACCCTCCCCCTTGTCCTGTCCCATCCTTGTTTGAGGCAGTCCACTGTTCTACTGCATACCACTTCAGCAGGTAACGATTCCACCCAGCCACCACCCACTCTGTAAAAAGTGTCTCTTTATCTCCTCCTGAACCTTCCTCGCCTCCAGTCTCATATCATAGCCTCTGTGGCCCTCCCTCCTTACTTTGAACAGCCCTCTGTACCCGTCTTGTTTATTCCTTTCATGTATTTAAGGGTTTCAATCTATGTCACCCTGTCTCTCCTCTCCTCCAGCGAGTACATGTTCAGCTCCTTCAACCTCCTCTCGTATGATAAGTCCCCAGCCCCTTGGTCATCTTTGTCGCTTCCGCGCTGGACCCTCCAGTAACTTAATGTCCCTCTTCAGATACGGACGCCAGTACTGCACGCAGTACTCCAGGTGTGGTCTAACTAATGACCTATACAGTGGCAGAATCACCTCCTCCCTCCTCGAGGATATACCCCTTGCAATACAACCCAGCATTTTGTTGGCCTTTGCAGCTGCCTTCCTACATTGTGCTGAGTTGTTCATTGACCCTGTAATGAGCACACCCAGATCCTTCTCCTCCTCTGTCTGGGCTAGCTGCACTCCCCCAGCTGGTAACTCCTCATTGGGTTCTTCATCCCAAAATGCAGCACCTTGCACTTTTTGGCATTAAAGCCCAGTTGACAGGTGTCTGACCAGGCTTCAAGCTTTGCCAGATCATCCTGCAACCCCTGCCATCCCCATAGGTCAGCCGCCACCGTGCCTACCTTGATATCATCAGCAAACAGACTGATCTTGCTCTTGATGTCCCATGATATGTCTGCAATGACTATCCCAAACAACACTGGTCCCAACACTGAGCTCTGTGGAACACCGCTCGTCACTGCCCTTGGGTGTGAGAGCTCCCCACCCACCACCCTCTGTTGTCTTCCCTGCAGCCAGTTTCCTACCCATTTCACCAGCTGTGCACCCGCCCTTGTGCCTACTAACTTCCTTCCCAGCCTTCCATGTGGCACTGAGTCGAATGCCTTACTGAAGTCCAGATACAGGACATCCACTGCATGGCCCCTGTCCAGTTGCCTAGTTACCCAGTCATAGAACTTGACCAGATTGGTTTGGCAGGATATGCCACGTATGAAGCCATGCTGTCTGCTGTCCTGTAGTCCTTTGGCCTCTAGGAGGGCCACCAGCCTCTCTTTCAGGATAGTCTCCATTAGCTTACCAACGATGGATGTGAGGCTCACTGGTCTGTAGTTTCCCGGTTCATCCTTGGGGCCACTCTTGTGGAGGAGCACCACATGAGCCATCCTCCAGTCCTGAGGTACACACCTCAAATGTAGTGAGGCATTAAATAGGTCTGCTAAAGGTCCTGCAAGGACCTCTGCCAGCTCCTTCAGTACCCTGGGTGGATGCCATCTGGGCCTGGCGCCTGTCCACCCTCAGTGCCTTCAAACCCTCTTGAACTCTGCTCTCCATGATTTCCCCATCTGTCACCACTTCTCCCCTGCTTCTGCCATTTCTCCCACTTGGGTGTCACCCCCTTCTTCTCTTTAGTAAATACTGAGCAGAAGTACTCCTTTAGTGCTTCCGCCTTATCGCACCCTGCTTCCACCTAACCCCCCTCCTTCCTAATCCTTACTATGTGGTCCTTACAGCTCCTTTTCTCCCTGATGTACTTAAAGAAGTCCTTCTCCCCCTTCTTAATGCCTTGTGCCAGCCTGGGTTCCGTAGATGCTTTGGCTCCATTTACTGCCCTTGTCACCTCCTTCGATTCTGTCAAGTACTCCTCCCTGTCCTCCCCTCCTGTTTTCTTGTACTTCCTAAGGCAGCTCTTTCCTCCTTACCTTTCCATGACCTCCTTGCTCAACCAGATCGGTTTCTTAGCCTACTTCTTGCTCTGGGCTTTGCAGCAGGTTTTGTTGCCTCCACTATCCCCAGCTTTATGAGCTCCCACCTCTGGTTAGTGTCCATACTAGATTGAATTCTGGCCTGGTACTCTTTTACCACTTCCCCCATCCTCCCAAAGTCAGCCCTCCTGAAGTCCAGCACTATTGTGCCAGATTCCACTTCTTCCTTGCCCATATCCAATGTGAGCCATACTGAGCGGTGGTCACTCCCTGACAGCGGTTCCTCTGCTGTAAGTTCTCTCACAAAGTCCCCATTTGCCAGTACAAGGTCAAGGGTATTTCCTAACCTGGTTGGTTCACTGACCATTTGCAGCAGGAAGCTGTCCTGGAAGGCATCCAGCAGTACCTGCTCCCTTCTGTTCCTGGTTGTTGGAGTGCTCCAGTCCACTCCTGGTATGTTGAAGTCCCCCACAATCACCACACTACCCTTGTCACAGGTCCTCCTGATCCATCCCGCCAGTTCTCTGTCTAACTCCTCCATCTGAGATGGTGGCCTGTACACCACTCCCATTATCTGAGATGTAGTGGGATGACTGTAGTTCTTGGATGACCAGTGTAGCAAGATAGGCCTATTACCACTTTATTTAATGTTCCTATTTCCTGGGTTAAGAGGTACTCCACAGCTAAAACACTGTCCCTTTAAAAGGCCAAGGAAAAGTTGAACAAATAAAAAGAATTACTGTTAAACCAGTTTGGGACTGGCATTCTTCTACATAGGTACCAAACAGGTTTATGTATCCCAAGGGTCATATCCTTTGGCTTGAATGGACAGTTAGGGTCATATCCCTTATATCAAAATGGACACAGACATACCACAGGCAGAAGGCCACCACTGGGAGGTCAGAGATGAGCAGCAAATGGTCCCAGTGGGAGGTCAGCCTAAGACAGAAAAAGGTTATGCATAAACCATATGTTAGGGGTATTAGACATGGAACCACAGTGACACCTGCCGGAAGAGGTGAACTGTTGCACACCAAGGGGGGATATAGGCTGAATATGACCTCACATTTTGTATAACTGTAGAGTTTTTATGTGAATCAGGGCACTTTTGGTGGAGGCTACTCCTGGAAGGGAACTGGCATGTTCTTAGAACTCTCAGAAAGAAGAGCTTGAATTGAATATGTTTTTCTTTCTTTTAAAAGCATATGAAAAAGGTTTGGCAGATCCCTGTGAAAGACTGCTGTAGGTATGAAAAAGGACTTTTCATCCTGAAAACAGCACTTCTGATTTTTAAGTCAGAAATCTGAAAAATAAAGACATCACCAAGAAACACCTGGATTGTCTAAAATGATGTTCAGAGAACTGACTTTGATCACAAACTTGCTACAATCTGTTGCTTGATGAACTTTCATCAACAAGAGAAATAATTTTCCTCTGAAAAGGAAACTTGATATTTTCTGGACTCTAAGCACCAGTTCAATGCATAGTTTGGAAATAAGTGTACAGTGTTTTCTGTATAACCATCCAATAATTTTTTTTTTGTATAGTCTGCATTTCAAATCTTCCAAATTGTAAAATTTACTATGTTGCTTTTGTTTCTTTTAAGTAAACTTTCATAATTTTCTTAACTCTGCATGGGGTCTGGGTGTGTGATCTAACATTTTAAACAGAAGGGTTTTGTAAGGACTGTATGTTTTGTTAACAAAGATAATATCCACTCGGCTATCCTACAAACCATCTTAGCACAGAGGCTACCAGCTGGGAGGGGGATTATAACCAGAGAACATAGTACAGAGTCAGGGGAACTTGAGACTACATTTCTACTCTCCCACTGAGAAAAGAAAGGATGGTAACCCTTCCTGGACCCTACAACTGTTCACGAGTTCCAAAAGAAAAGGGATAGCCCTGCAAACAGGCAGTCCTGCCACGCCCTCGGGGCTGAGCTTGTGACAACCAGCATTGAAGAGTATCAGCTTTTTCAAAAAAATAGACCTGATAGGAAGGGTGGAGGAGTATGCTGCTACATAAAAGACAGCATAATGTGCACCCAGCTGAATTTATCCTCAAACTCTAGCATGCACATTAAAAGCATATGGCTGCAGCTACCAACTGGAAATAGACCTAAGATCGTTCTAGGAAACTGCTACAGGGCACCTTCAAGTGCTGGAGATTACAACAATCTATTGCTTGAGGAAATGGGACTAGCAGTAGACAGAGGAGATACTATAATCTTGGGGGATTTCAATACACTGGATATCTCATGGAATGAACAAACGGGTCTGTCTGAATTTGAAAGTTTAATAGATGTGGCAAATTCTCATAACTTAGATCAACTTGTAAAGGATCCAGCAAGGGGAAAGAGCATACTAGACTTAATACTGTCAAACACGGCCAATGAACTGTCAGACTTGTTAGTAATGAACCCTCTAGGTACAAGCGACCACTCAATGGTGACCTGTAATATTAGTGCATGCAATTACAGTATATACAAAAACATCAAGTAACCTTTAAAGATTATAACCATGTGAGTATTGGTGAAATTAAAACAGCTTTGGCATCCACAGATTGGGATGATATGTTTACAGGGCTAGATGCAGAAGGTTGCTGGGAAAAATCAAAAATATAATTAAACATATGGAGGATAAATATGTTTCCAGTAGATCCAAATACAATAAAAAGGGAAAATCCATTTATGGTTAACCAACTCAATAGGAAACCGATTAAAACAAAACAAAAAGTATCTAAAAATCAGAGAAAGGATCCATCAGATATAAATAAAAATAAATATAAACAGGAATTAAAACAATTGAAAAGTATGATTACAAGGGAAAAACATAACTTTGAATTCAAATTAGCACATATGAGGGACAACAACAGAGATGCAGCGAATTTAAAATCCACTAGCGAAGTGCACGCGAAGTGGGCACTTCACGTTGCAGCGGAGTGGGCAATGCAAAGTACTCACTTCGCCTTGTCATTGCCACTTCATGTTGAGCTTACTGACAACGCAAATTAAGGCGAATTCATCAATTTCAATGGACTTTGCATTCCTCATTATGATTCTAAGAGATCCACTTGGTGTTTCAGACTTGGCAGCCCCCCCAACACATCACATGACTTACAGTACTGTAAGTCACATGCTCTCTAGCCAGACAGGAAGGAAGTGAGTCACACAGACAGTTTCACTTTCTTCTGTGCAGACTGAGAGACAGGAGTGCGTACTAGAGAGAGGAGTGTTTTGATTGCAGAGGAGGAGAGTTAAAATTTGATACTTAACCCAACAGCTTTTTTAAAAGCTACATTTTTTTGTATTTTCTGTACTGTTTTTTACTTAATTTGTTCTTCTGTAAATTTTATTTTTCTTACCTACTTAGTTGTTTGTGACTGTGTGTGTGTTGTGCTTGTGTCATGAGATGGAGCAGGGTGAGGGAATGTCTGGGGTGGGGGCAGCTCTGGGAGAGCGTGGTAGTACGCGTCGTCGTACCCTGCGCATGTGTGTGGGGCATGGGCACCCATTTGTGTTGGACCGCTCTAAACTTATAAGTGTCCAACCCCCAGAAGCAGGACCAGCACCGCCTCCTGACACTGAGGCAGTTCAACCACCACCACCACCAACAGGTCCAGCACAAGGTCCTTTGGAGCAGGATGTGCCTGTTCCCCCAGGCCCAGGTGTAGATCCCATCAGTACTGTTGAGCAGAGTGAGCAGCCTACTGCCAGTTCATCTGGCCCTCCCCTGCCAGTGACTGGTCCTCCCCACACCTTTGTTGTTTAGCAGTTTTTTGACTCTGTCGGGGGGGGACAGCAGTGTGGTGAAGTGTCATCTATGTGCGGTGGAAGTGCGCCATGGCACCCGGGGGAGTCACCTGGGGACTGGAGGCCAGTGCACCCATATGCTTAATCACCACCAGTTGGAGTGTCAGGCTGCCACAGAACGGACCATGTCTGCACCTGCTGGCCATTCCGTGGCAGAGAGTGTCGCTGTGAATAGCAGCATTCCTAAGAAGAGGAGGGCTACAGCAGCACCTGTTGCTCCACCAGCACGCCCACCACCACCATCACTACCAGCAGGTCAGCCTGTCGAAGGAGTGGACACTAGAGAAGTGTGTGTAACACTGTCTGATTTGGCAGTTCTCTGGAGTGCTGTTGAGGAGAACAGCGCGAGGATGAGTGCTGTGGAGCAGCGGATGGATGACATAGAGGGACATCAGCTTCAAATTATGTCCATGCTGGAACTGCTGCTGGATCACCATAGGATCCCACATTAGTTTTGTTTCCTCACGCCATGTTCCCCCCACCTTCCTTGCTGTGCCATAAAATGTATTCCTCTACCATCCCTGGCCCTTGTATGTAATTATGCCCTTTTTTTGTTGTCTTCAGTATGCGTTACACTTTGTATTCTGGGGCCCCTTCCTTCTGTTAAGTGTCTGTGTGTTTTGTGTGTGTGCGCTGTTTTGGTGCCTCATTTTTCTGCATCTGCAAAAGACATCTGTCTTGTGTCCAGAAAATTGACAAGTGGTAACACAGTGAAATGAGAGTGTTTCAGCACATATAAAGTCCCCCAGAATTAATGGCGCACTCACTCACATGTGCTCAAAAGTGGCACAGTGTCTTCAGATTTTTTCTGCAGCCCCAGAAATGCATCCTCCATGTGTCCAGAAAAATTGACAAGTGGTAACACAGTGAAATGAGACTATTTCAGCATGTACAAAGTCCCCCAGAATTAATGGCGCACCCAGTCATGTGCAGAAAAGTGGCACAGAGTCCCTAGGTTTTTTCTGCAGGCCCAGAATGCACTCTCCATCTGTCCAGAAAATTGACAAGTGGTAACACAGTGAAATTAGACTATTTCAGCATGTGCAAAGTCCCCCAGATTTAATGGCGCACCCAGTCATACGAACAAAAGTAGCACAGAGTCCCCAGATTTTTTCTGCAGGCCCAGAATGCATTCTCCATGTGTCCAGAAAATTGACAAGTGGTAACACGGTAAAATGAGACTGTTTCATCACATACAAAGTCCCCCAGAATTTATGGCGCACTCAGTCATGTGCAGAAAAGTGGCACAGAGTCCCTAGGTTTTTTCTGCAGGCCCAGAATGCACTCTCCATCTGTCCAGAAAATTGACAAGTGGTAACACAGTGAAATTAGACTATTTCAGCATGTGCAAAGTCCCCCAGATTTAATGGCGCACCCAGTCATACGAACAAAAGTAGCACAGAGTCCCCAGATTTTTTCTGCAGGCCCAGAATGCATTCTCCATGTGTCCAGAAAATTGACGAGTGGTAACACGGTAAAATGAGACTGTTTCATCACATACAAAGTCCCCCAGAATTTATGGCGCACTCAGTCATGTGCAGAAAAGTGGCACAGAGTCCCTAGGTTTTTTCTGCAGGCCCAGAATGCACTCTCCATGTGTCCAGAAAATTGACAAGTGGTAACACAGTGAAATGAGACTGTTTCAGCATGTGCAAAGTCCCCCAGATTTAATGGCGCACTCAGTCATGTGCACAAAAGTGGTATAGAGTCCCTATATTTTTTCTGCAGGCCCAGAATGCATCCTCCATGTGTCCAGAAAATTGACAAGTGGTAACAGAGTGAAATGACACTGTTTCAGCACATACAAAATCCCCCCGAAATAATGGCACATTCAGTCATGCGCACAAAAGTGGTACAGAGTCTTCAGATTTTTTCTGCAGGCCCAGAATGCATCCTCCATGTGTCCAGAAAATTGACAAGTGGTAACACAGTGAAATGAGACTATTTCAGCATGTGCAAAGTCACCCAGAATTTATGGTGCACTCAGTCATATGCACAAAAGTAGCACAGAGTCTCCAGATTTTTTCTGCAGCCCCAGAAATGCATCCTCCATGTGTCCAGAAAATAGATAAGTGGTAACAGAGTGAAGTGAGACTGTTTCAGCACATACAAAGTCCCCCAGAATTTATGGTGCACTCAGTCATGCACACAAAAGTGGCACAGCGTCCCCAGATTTTTTCTGCAGGCCCAGAATGCATCCTCCTTGTGTGCAGAAAAGTGATCATCTCAACTGGATTGAAAGATGCCCTTTGGAAGTACAGTAATAGTAGCCTTGGTGAGTATATATATATATATATATATATATATATATATATATAGTTGTGTATTTTGTAGGTGATGATGAGGGGATTGAACTTGACATGGACATGTATTCATGCTATTATTCTGCATCATGCACAGGTGACTCTGTCTCCGAACTGTTGCTGTGCACCATCCAGTGTTCAATGAGAATTTTTTGCATTTAAATGGAAATGGATAACTGTCAAGCACATGAAGGTAAGTATTTCTTTTTTTTTTGGGGGGATCATATTTTCAGTTTTGTCTGTAATGGTTTCTTTTTTTATTATTTCTTTACAGATTTCATCAGCATCCTTCTGGAGTCCGGTTCTTAACGATGGTCATGGTCATCGAAAGAAATGACTTCTGCATGTTGCATGTGTGCCCAAGCTCGGGTCAGGGAGGGGTGAGCCTGATCATGTTGACAAACTTCTTTGGATAAGGTCACTTTGACAGAACAACAAAGTATCGCGAATTTTCCTAAATAAAAAGAAATGAATGACTTCTTAAAAGTTACAACTTCATTGTTATGTGTCCCTCCCTGGTTCTCAAAACTCAATCCCTATTGTCAACTAAGTTACATTTCAGAGACACATCTTGTCAACTACTAAGACAACCTGTTGTTTGCAATATTTGCAGCAGCCTTTACAAAGCAATGAAACGGATGAAATAAAATCTTCATACTTACCAGAATGGATTTCACATGGACATTACATCGCTTTCTCTCTGTACGGTATAGCTACAGCATCTTTCCCAATGAGTAATATTAGCGATGGAGCCTCTTTTTAGTCTCCTGTAAAAGAAACAAAATAAGTGTGAGTTTTGCCACTGCAGCTCTGAAAAGCTACAGAAAACAAAACAGACAACTTAAGGAAGTGAGGCAGCATAACAAACATGGGTGCACATACTCACTTTGTGGTTTAAATATTAAGAAGCTGGTGGTGGTGGTGCACTGGTAGACTGGTGGTCCGTGGTGGGCAGACAGACTCATGGTGGCAGCAGACATGGATAACATCAGTCCCGGTGGTGGTGGTCCAGGGTGGGCAGAAAGCCTCATGGTGGCAGCAGACTTGGATAACATCAGTCCCGGTGGTGGTGGTGGTCCATGGGGGGCAGACAGACTCATGGTGGCAGCAGACTTGGATAACATCAGTCTCAGTGGTGGTGGTCCAGGGTGGGCAGACAGCCTCATGGTGGCAGCAGACTTGGATAACATCAGTCCCGGTGGTGGTGGTGGTCCATGGGGGGCAGACAGATTCATGGTGGCAGCAGACTTGGATAATATCAGTCCCGGTGGTGGTGGTCTGGGGTGGGCAGACAGCCTCATGGTGGCAGCATTCTTGGATAACATCAGTCCCGGCGGTGGTGGTGGTCCATGAGGGGCAGACAGACTCATGGTGGCAGCAGACTTGGATAACATCAGTCCCAGTGGTGGTGGTCCGGGGTGGGCAGACAGCCTCATGGTGGCAGCAGACTTGGATAACATCAGTCCCAGTGGTGGTGGTGGTCCATGGGGGACAGACAGACTCATGGTGGCAGCAGACTTGGATAATATCAGTCCCAGCGGTGGTGGTCCGGGGTGGGCAGACAGCCTCATGGTGGCAACAAGCTTGGATAACATCAGTCCCAGTGGTGGTGGTGGTCGATGGGGGGGCAGACATACTTATGGTGGCAGGAGACTTGGATAACATCAGTCCCGGTGGTGGTGGTCCGGTGTGGGCAGACAGCCTCATGGTGGCAGCAGACTTGGATAACATCAGTCTTGGTGGTGGTGGTGGTCCATGGGGGGCAGACAGACTCATAGTGGCAGCAGACTTGGATAACATCAGTCCCAGTGGTGGTGGTCCGGGGTGGGCAGACAGCCTCATGGTGGCAGCAGACTTGGATAACATCAGTCTCAGTGGTGGTGGTGGTGGTGGTCCATGGGGGGCAGACAGACTCATGGTGGCAGCATACTTGGATAACATCAGTCCCAGTGGTGGTGGTCCGGGGTGGGCAGACAGCCTCATGGTGGCAGCAGACTTGGATAACATCAGTCCTGGTAGTGGTGGTGGTGGTCCATGGGGGGCAGACAGCCTCATGGTGGCAGCAGACTTGGATAACATCAATCCCAGTGGTGGTGGTCCAGGGTGGGCAGACAGACTCATGGTGGCAGCAGACTTGGATAACATCAGTCCTGGTGGTGGTGATCTGGGGTGGGGGGGCACACTGCCTTTTAAATACTGCAGTTAAAACCTGCCAACATTAACCACATCATCATCCTCATAAAGAAAACTGCACTCACAGTCATTGATGTCTGAAATCTGACCACTAGGAAATTCTTTCTCCATTGTGTCATCATCTACGTCAGTGGTGGGCCATTTCAGGCAGCCACTGCCAGTGCCACCAGGATGCTCCATTCCCACATCAGCAAGACAGCCATGACTAGGCCAGGGTACGAATACTGAGGTTGCAGTCTGTGCTGGTATGTGCCTCTCATTCATTTTAATGAATGTTAGCAAACCAACATTTGCAGGAGACAGGTTTGTCCGACAATCCCTGACTATTGCTCCTGCTGAGCTGAATACCCTCTCAACACTTACACTGGAGGGTGGGCATGTGAGGTACTTCAGCGCCACTGCAGTCAGCTCTGGCCATTCACTGACCTTTCCACTCCAGTACAAAAGAGGATCTTCACTTATTGTCAGATGCCTGTTTTCAGACAAATATGACTCAACCATTCTCTGTGCCGCACTAAGTCCGATTGTTGATGCATCAGCCTGTTCCCCAGAATCACTGATGTCACAGATACCCACTTGGGACAAAGCCTCCCAAAGCAGGTTGACGCCAACCACTTTGGATGACAGACCACCAGGAACTACAGTCCCCTTACCCTTGCATGATATGCTTGCTGGTCCTCCAGCTACACCTTCAGCTGGATTATGCTGCTGAGGTTTGCAAACCTTGGCACGTGACTTCTGTGCCCCACGAACCAAGTGAACCAGTTGACCGCTGATATTTTTATCTGTTCAGGCCCTCCCTCCAGTACCGATGCAATTCCACATTTGCATCGTGTGTCCAGCATTGTTGCCATGGCAAAATTGTCACTATGCTGAATGCTCACAATGTGATGATTCTGGTTGAATACTTTCAGCATGTGTTGCAGCAACATACTGCTACCACCATCTCCGGCAACATCAAGGCTATGTTGTATATTCACCAATGTCTGCCTCAGCACCCACAGCGGTGGAATTGATTGGCTAATGGAGGCAGACTCGCCACTCACTGCTTGTGTGGCATGTTCAAATGGCCGCAAAATTGTTATTACAGAGTCCATGAGGCGCCACTGTTCAGTCGTCATAGACATGGAGGCCTCAGAACTGTCACAGCTAGTGTGCATAACAAGATATTCTGTGATGGCTTTGTATTGTTCATACAACCTCTCTGCCATGTATAACGTGGAGTTCCATCGGGTGACAACTTCCAGCTTCAAGAGGTGCCGAGGCAGGCTGTTTTGTATCTGCAACTGCCACAGTTGGTCACGGGCCTTTCCAGATCTTGAAAAGTGAGAGCAGAGATGTTGTGCAATCGTCAGCATTTCCTTTATGTCAGGGTGCTGCAGAAACTCCTGAACCACAATATTTAAACAGTGGGCCATGCATGGAACATGAAAAAAAAACACCATTCGTGATGCATTTCACCACATTTGACCCATTGTCACTTGCTATGAACCTAGCTCTCAGGGACAGAGGGTTTAGCCGTCTGTCAATTTCAGTCAGTACCATGTCCAACATGTTCTCACCAGTGTGTGAGCAGGTCACACTGTGCATAGCAATTGTTGCACGCTGGCGAATTCCAGGAAGATTGCTACCATGACAATCCACCTTCCTGCACTGATTATTCACACTATCAGTATCACAAACAACCCCCAGCACCTGCACCCAGTGTGCAGTTATACACAGATATGAACTTCCCGCTGTTTTGCCACTTGTCCACATATCCATACTTAAATGGATGAATGGAGAGAAAGAAGGTTGAAGGGCATGTCTTACTGAGTCTGAGACAGTGTGGAACAACTCGGGTCGAAAAGTATGTCCTGGATGGGACTTTCCATTTTGGACAGGCACGGGCAGCAAACCGCCAGAACCCAGAATTCTCCACAAAGGAGAAGGGCAACAGATCGATTGCCAGCATTTCCGCTACAGCAGCATTAAGTTCACGTGACACTGTATGATTGGGTGGTACTTCAGCTTATGCGCAAAAACACTCTGTAACATGGGCTGACAAATGTTTTACAGAGTGTGTGTTGATGGTCACAAATGGTTGTGCTCTGTGATGAATGGCATTGGCACGGGGTGGAGTGTGGCCATTTGATGAAGACGGTTGCACAGGTGATGATGACAAACTCAGAAATTATGTTATTTTTCCAGATTTGCCAACCGGGGCTGATTTACCACTTGCACTAGACGTACTGCATTCACCACCACCACCACCACCACAAAAACTGTTACTCTCACCAGCACTGGACAACATTTCAAAGTCATTATGGTCCTCCACCTCATCATGCCTGTAGTACTCCTCTGCTCTTATTACTGCACTACTGCTCATGTCTAATTTCCTACTGGGCTTAACAGTCATGGAAGGGGATAACATGCTGGCTATGGTTGCCACCAGTGATACAGGTGAATGCCCAAGTCTGGTATTAGCTGCCAGCTTGTGCTGGGTCCACAGAGCCAAGTGCCTATTCTTAAGATGCATATGATGTCCTCCTGTCCTAAAATGGCTCCCCTTTTTACCTCAACTCACACGCACATGGAAAACCTGGCAGATTGCAACTAAATCATTTGCATCTTGAACAAAAAAATCCCAAACAAGGGACTGCGATGCTCTGCTTTTAACATGTCCATGATGATGTGGCCTTTTTAAGTCTGTTATTTTAAGTACTGAAGTGGGGCGGGGGCACCTGATGTTTCTGGCACTGCACACCTGGACTGCAACTGACCACCATGACTACCTATCATATTGAGTACTGGATCGTTATCATCATCATCATCATCCACTAAAACTGGTAAATCACAAGTTTTACTGGGGGGGGATTCCTGCAAATAGATTCAGAAATTTCAGACACAGCCACTTTTAATTTATTTTTCTCCGGTTCCCAACTGGGGTCAATTAAATCATCTTCATATTCATCGACGTTACTGTCACACACATTCACATCTTCTGCTTGGATGCTAACACGTGGACTGCATGTTGCAAAAACAGCAACATAATCATCATCAGCATCATCACATTCATCATCAACATCTACACTACCATCACCTGATATTTTTTCACCACACTGTGAATCACTGTTGCATGGAAAATGAGTGACGTTAAGTGCCACAGTGGATAGAATATCACATTGTATGCTATAGTTGACATGATCTTCAGAATCAGGTTCAGTTAATGGGATGTTACTGGGAAGTATGACATTATCTACATTGTCGCTCACTTGCACTGCTTCACACTCAATATGTTTGGATACGGTACACTGGTCGGAATTAGAACTTGATACAACAATGCTAATACTACCTCCACCACCACTAACACCAGTAACACTAACACCACTGGCTGGGAAAACATCATCTCCTCCAACTATCAGTGAAGCTACTGATTGGGCTGTAAAAAACATTGCAGGAGAAATACCTTTCCTCACATCAGCAATGCACTTCTCCATTCGCGTACTACTACTACGCCCACAGACCCTCTTACTGCCAACATTGCCATGGCCAGAAACAGCTTTATTTGCACGTCTCTTTGCAGGCATTTTGGGGGATCAACCACAAACATTATTACCAAATTCAGATTTTGATACGTTCACTTTCTGACTGGAGGGCCGCTACTCGCTAGCTCGATGAAAGCAAAATAAACAACTGTGGCTTCAGCAACAGATAAGGGACTACTGTGTTGTGACACTGTCATGGAATTAAAACTTCAGTAACCAGTGGTGCTGATGGGGTCACAAAAACAATCCAGTCTGGTAAAAAATACCTTTTCAACATGGGGAGGGGGGCACTGAATACAGACAGTGCTGATTTTTACGGCACTACAAGAAGCAACACTAAGAACAGAGAACACGATTGCAGTACAAAATCAGGCAGCTGCAGTGGATAGCAGGTTCAAACTGCTGTGCTTAGTTGCACTTACACTGATCTGTGTCACAAATTTTAAAAGGTGTATTATATCTGATGCACGCAACACTGCACACACAACACAGAACACTTTGTGTACAATGCTGAATGAGGAATACGATGCAAATGCTAAAGTTCAGTGTACTCAGTACCACATAATGTAAATTTGTAATTTACACAACCTGACCTTATGAAATGCTGCACCACATTCACACAACAAGCAGCAAGAAAATGTGTACTATCACTGATAATTTTACTATGTGTACAGTAACAGTCAGTTATATAACAAAAATATTACCAAAACACAAAGAAATCACTAGTTCTCCAACTTAAATCTACCTACACACAGATACGCCCCTCCCCCACACAGCACACTTTACTGTCTTTCACCACACACACTCAATGTTGTAAATTTACATTCAAAATCCACACACAAACAAAACGCTTGGTGATGTGAGCACAGGAGGGTTTCCTACAATCGATGAACTACAGTTGGATCCCCCAAAAAAAGGCAAAAATGCTTTTTGAACAGCTTTTAAAAGATTCCTACAGACAGCTATCAGAGCACACTGTCTCCTACTCCTTCCTACTCATACTACCTCGAACTGAGGCTGTGCAGATCAATATAGAGCCCATGTGACTTGAACTCCCATGAATCACTGCAAAATCCTCCTTCAGAGCTCAAAAACAAGGCAAAGTGAGGCAAAGTGAACTGCCACCAATGTACTTTGCCTTAAAAATTGAAAGAGAAGTGACCAGTGGAGGCGAAGTAACGTGAAGTAGCTGTTTTCAATGCACTTCGCGTTCGTCATTATAACGCGAAGTACTCCACTTCGCATTGCGGAGCACTCCTCGAATCACTTTGCGGAGCGGATTGAGCCCACTTTGCCTACCAATAGACAACAATAAATCATTCTATTCATATATAAACAAAACCAAAACAGCTTCAAGAACAGTGGGACCAACTGTAGAAAATGGTGTTGGCAGTATAGCCTAGAGGTTAGAGTAACGAGCTGTAAACAAGCTTGGTACATCCAGAAGACCAGACCTGGGTTTGATTCTCACAGCCTCCACTTGCATACTGTGTGACTCTGAGCAAGTCACTTAACCACCCAGTGCTCCCAGGTCGCCCCTCAAAACAGGCACTTGTGCCTAGTGGGCCTTACCCAGTTACCAAAGACTAAAATAAAAAAGAATAAAAAAATCACAAATGAAAGGGAAATGGCAGACATTTTCAATTTATACTTCTGCTCAATTTATAGTACTCCAACTAGAAAATTTCCAATATTCAAGTAAATCCCCACAACATATCACAGTACATGAGGTCAAGAAAGGACTAAGTAACATCGAGGGCAACACATCACCAGGGCCTGAAAATATACATTCCTGGTTCCTGAGGATCATGGCTGATGAACTAGTGCACCCATCCACATTTCTGTTCAATAAATCAATGGGATCTGAAGTCATTCCAAGTGATTGGAAACATGCAGTTGTGGTTCCAAGCCATAAAAATGGATCCAAAAAACAGTGTGTCAAATTTTAGACCAATAAGCCTCACCTCATTGTGTAGCAAAACATTTGAGAGACTGTTGAAACAATACCTTGACAGGGAGATTGAAATAGTGGGACTTAAAGACAACAGCCAACATGGATTTAGGAGGGGCTTGCCATGTACTACCAATCTCCTCACATTCTATGAGAAAACTGGTAACAGCTTGGACATAGGAAAACTGATAGATGTAATAATGCTTGACTTGGGAACAGCATTTGACACAGTGCCACATAATCTTTTAGCCACTAAACTTTACAAAATGGGGATTAGCCATGATATTGTAAGGTGGGTATACAAGGTTCATACTAAGGTTAGGTGCAAGAGCAAGAAGGCAGAAGCCCATGAAGCTCTTATACTAATCCAGTACATAATAGGAGAAGTCATACCCATTACATATAAGACTATCCAGTCTATTTTTAAAAATACTTTTAGTTTCACTGATAACAACATTTAGTGGTAGCCTGTTCCAAGGGCCAACAACTCTGACAGTAAAAAAATATTTACGGCTAGACTTAACAAAAGGTTTTCTTACCAATTGTAAGGGATGACCCCTGATGTTATGACCACAGTTTTTAAATTCTAGACCCAGTTCACACAGTAAATAAGGGTCTTGAATAATATCATACAATAACATAAGATCACCACGAAGTCGACGTGTAGATAACGGCATAAATTTTAAAATGTATAATCTGTTCTCATAAGGAACTGCAAATAGCCCAGAAACTTTTTTTGTATATTTTCTTTGAACTCTTTCCAGTAACAGGCATTCAGATTTTTTATAAGGATTCCAAAGCTGTGAGGTATATTCTAAATGTGGTCTAACATATGCATGAAACAAGGGCAACAATACTTCCTGTTTTCTAGATCTAATATTACGTAATATAGACCATATCACTTTATTAGATTTGTTAATAATATTGTGTACATGATTATTGTAATTAAAGTTATCTGAAATATTGACACCCAAATCCCTTTCATCAGATATGGTCTCAAGTAGTATGCCATCCAAATAATAGGGACTTTGTAAATCACTAGAACCCAAATGCATTACTTTGCATTTGGAGATATTCAAATTTCATACCCCATTTCTTAACCCATGTTGTGATATGGTCTAGGTCCTTTTGAATGGCAACAACCTGATGATCAGAGGCACAAGCCCACCTATTTTTGCGTCGTCGGCATATTTAATAGTAAATGAGGAACAGCCAGAAGTAAGGGCAGCAATAAATGCCTGGAACAGACAAGGGCCCAAGACTGAACCCTGTGGCACCCCACTAGTCACACTACCCCTAGCTGAAATGCTCCAATTAATGGTCACTTGTTGAGAGTGATTATAAAGCCAGGTAATTATCCAATTGACTAGAAACTTGTTTATATTGAGCTTGTGAATTTTAGTAATTAAGGCCCAATGTGGCATGATGTCAAAAGCCTTACTGAAATCAATATAAATAATATCGCATGGAACATTTCTGTCTAATAATAAGCTGATACGTTCATAGAAACATATTAAATTTGTCAGACAACTTCTACCTTTTTTGAAGCCTTGTTGTTCTGCATCGAGACAATCCAGGACTGGGGAAATTAAATCTTTAATTAAACTCTCTAATAATTTACAAATAGAAGAAGTTAGACTTATAGGCCTATAATTATCCCACTTATTTTTTTGGCCCTTTTTGTAAATAGGGATGACATGGGCTTCTTTCCAGTCATGGGGAACAAAATTGGTGGCCAATTAATATTCGAACATTAATTTTAAAGGAACTGTAATGACATCAACTAGTAAAAATAATAAATGACCTGCTATATTATCTGGACCAGGACTATATTTTCTTTCAATTTCAATATTTTATTTCTAATGGTGTCCAAAGAAAAATTAACTGGTGAAACATTGACGGTGTCTAGTAAGGTATAATCAAAAGTTTGATTAGAGGATCCGGAAAATTTTTTACAGAACTTTGCATTAAACAAATCGGCCATTTTTTTAGGCTCATGTATTAAAGTATCACAGTCCAATAACGGACTTACTTGACATGTAGGTTTCCTTAGAGAATTGATATATGAATAAAATTGTTTGCTATTAGATTTGTGGGCGCTGAATGCTAAGTTTTGTTCCCAGTTAGATTTAGCCTTCCTAATCAATCGTTTGCATGTTCTTTTTATATGTTTATAGGAAATCCAGTCAGAGGATATTTTAGTCTTTTGAAATTTAATATATTTTTTCTGCTTTTGTCTAATACACTTCTTGATAGATTGATTCATCCACTTAGGAGCGTTGATATTAGTCTCATTTTTAAGTTTGGATGGAATATATAGTTCTTTAAGTTTAAATATAATATTCTTAAAACATTCCCAGTAATCTTCCAGGGTAAAGTCTGACAATATGAGTTTCCAATTGATGTTTCCCATAATATGTTTTATGGTATCTAAGTCAGCTTTGTCGTACAGATAGATTTTAGTATAGTTGGGATTATATACAAACGTTTGTACAATATTAAATGTGATAGTATTATGATCACTATTCCCTATAGGAGCGCTAATTAACATATTTTCTAATTCAAGGTCATCATCACAAAGGACTAAATCTAAGATCATTTTCCTCTGGTTGGGCAAAATACATTTTGCGAAGTCTAACTAGTACAAGTATACAATAACTTCTTCCCATTGCAGGTATTTGCATGTAAATTATGCCAGTCAATCGAGTCAATGTTAAGGTCCCCAGTGATGACAATTTTACCTAATGATTTTGCCTGTTCAAATTCGGATAAAAGTGCATCTAATATATCAATTGATGAATTCGGAGGATAGTAACAAGAACCCAATATGAGGGCCTCAGAAGTAGATAAGTTTATCTTAATCCAGATAGACTCTGTTTGTATATTATGAATTTTAATATACTTTGTTATATCTATAGAGTTAATTTGATTCCTAATAAATAATGCCACTCCTCCACCCTTCCTGTTAGGTCTATTGAAAGTATAGGTTGTGAAACCAGGTATGTTAGTTCCCCATGATGTTTTTGCATCCCCCCAAGTTTCACTGATGGAAATAATGTCGACATCCCCATTATTAATTCTACATTTTAATTTGTCCAATTTTTGAGTTAAACATCTACCATTAAAATATAGAAAATGCAATTTATGGAATTTTACAGAGCTACTGACTGGATTTTTTGGAGATGGTTGCCTGTCCACCATCTCACCCCCAATTTTTAGTTTAAAAGATGGTGAATGGATGTCAAACATTGTTTACCCAAAGTGGCATTACCCCATCTGCTTAAGTGTAACCCATCGTAGCTGAATAGTTCTGGATGGAGATCAAATTCCTCCCAATGTGTTAAGCATGTCAAATTTTGGTTTAAACACCATTTTCTTAACCATTCATTCACAGCTTTGACTTTATGATTTAGAAAAGATGAGAAATGAATGATAGGTAAAATTTCTGATATACAAATCGTGCAGCCCATATCAACAAGTTTATTTGTTAAAGCTATAAAATCCTCTTTAAGTGATTGGACAGAGTCTTTATAAATGTTATTGGCACCAACATGTATCACTGCAATGGGATTGCTGCCATGGTCCTTCATAATCTCAGGTAACATAAGTGTGAGGTCAGATATTTTGCATCCACTAAAACTAGAGCAGGTTCTGTTAGCTTTGTCCGGGTTGCAGATAGTCCTATCCAGATGTTTAGTCAATGAATCACCCAATACATAAATTTGTTGGTGCAAGAGAATGTTAGGCATGGAGTGTGAGTCATTAATAGATGGTAATGTAGGTTCAGAGGACAAATCAATGAGTGGGATGTCATTGGTATGCTGATTATTAACTAGTGGTAAATTAGAAATGCCACAGTCAATTGACTCATTAAGATTATCTGGAGCCACATTATTGACCTTTGAAACAAGAGAAGATAAGGGGTCAAATCTGTTAAATTGCTCAATGCAAAAATGTTGGGCCTTTCTACCTTTTTTAGTAACTCTTGAATTTTGTGTAATAAACCAGCTGTCACCTGTGTCCTGATTATGATCACTTAAACCTTCATCATCCCTAGCTCTTTTTCTAATACCTTCCTTATATCGCTGGGGATTAATAACTGCTGACATGGGAATTACAGAAGGATGGGAGGCACTTGGTGTAACATCTGTGATGCCAACATTGCTGGTACTGATTTCTGGATTCAATGATAAAATATTTGTTTTGAAATGGTTTTGCATATCAGTTTGACTATTTTCAAGTGTAATTAATCTTACATTGAATTGCTCAATCATTTGGTATAAATCCACAATTTCAAAACATTTGCTACAGGTATAGGGTTGATTTATTTGCTCACCCACCACTAAAGTATACATATTACAAGCTGAGCATTTAATGCCTGTGGATCCGGTAGTGGATGTGATTGTAAAATCACTACAATCTGCCATGACTTTACTCTAATTTCTAAATCCGAAGTAAAGAGTTAAAACAACAGTGTATCACACTTGTTGATAAACATAAATAACCAGACCATAAATTGTGAGAATAACTCCTTAAAATTAAAATCTAACTAATCGGACTATTGTACCATCAGCAGACTGAAATGACCAATCCCTTAAAAACAGCTAAGGTTAGTTAAATAAAAGAGTAAATTCCCCTTCTAACAATCAAAGTCCTGAAACACATAAACTACAGATCAGTTAAGTACCCCGAGTTACAAAAAGGCACAGGAAGTGAAGTACAAGTTTGTTGGCACTACTATTGAACACCACAAGTTAAACTAGATAGATCAAAATAAAACTTAGAGATCAGAGGACTCACAATTTCTACAGCCCTTCCACACTTCCACACCAAACACGCAAAACACACGCAATGACGCACGTGTCTCTGCGTGTGTCTTCGCGTGCATGGTGCGCTCGCCCTGCCCGAGATCGCCCTGCTTGCTGCAGGAATGACTTAAATAGCTGGTGTATAGACAACCTGTCCTGCATCTGCCCACAACACACACAAGTATGTTTTAAAATTAAAAGGTGCAGTGCACCATAAAACGAACAGACAGACAAGTGCTGGAATTAGGTTCTTGGACTGATTGTCCCTCTGCCTGTCAAAAAGACAGGGCTCCTTTGTGAATATCAAAATAGCAAGCAATAAATCATATATATGGTGCTTTACTGCAGAGCAAGGTCACAAGTACCCTTTCTGCTATGCAAAAAGAGCTCGCTGCAGGGCTGACTTAAATAGCTAGTGTAACCTGCAAGTATGAGCTCTCAGTTCCAATTAATCCCCTAGACAACTTGTCCTGCATCTGCCCACAACACACACACAAATATGTTTTAAAATTAAAAGGTACAGAGCACCATAAAACAAACAGACAGACAAGTGCTGGAATTAGGTTCTTGGACTGATCATCCCTCTGCCTGTCAAAAAGACAGGGCTCCTTTGTGAATATCAAAATAGCAAGCAATAAATGGTATATATGGTGCAATACTACAGAGCAAGGTCTCAAGTACCCTTTCTGCTATGCAAAAAGCAACTGACTAACAGTCAGACCTCAATATGTAAAGATCAATGACACACTTTCAGAATGGGGCAGTGTTGGGAGTGGGGTCCCCCAGGGGTTTGTACTGGGACCAACCCTCTTTGGTCTGTTCATAAAGGACATGAAGTAGAACATCATTAGCACATTAACGACATTCGCTAATGACACAAAAATTGGGGGGAGAAGTAGATTCTACGGACAAACACCTGCTGTTATGCAAGGATCTACATACACTTTAGGAATGGTCAATCCTAAATAAAATGAATTTTAATCCAGAAAAGTGCACAATTTTGCACCTTGGGAAAAATAATCAAAATTATCTAAAGTTTTTGAACAATATGCAACTCAAATCAGTATCCAAGGAAAGGGATTTGGGTATCATAGTAAATAATAAACTAACACCATCGGATCATTGCACACAGTTGTCTAATACTACAAACAGGCTTCTAAGATCAATACAGCACACCTCTGTTTCAAGAAACAAGTATTGCATTTTGCCAATATATGAAACATGCTCAGCAGTGGTTAGCAGCATTCTGAGGGGGGAAGAGGAGCCAGCTGCTACGGATAGATGGGAGTTCAGTCTTTTATTTCTTAAATTGCTTTGAAGTTTATCACTGCTTTTGGAGGAAAATGTTTAAGTTTCAAAAGTAATTAGGTTGAGTGGAGGCTGACTCATGGACCCAAGGGGTGATGATCTGGGCAGCAGAGAACCTGAGGGACCCGAGGGGGAAGCAAACAGGTGGCACAGAACCTGAGGAAGTAGATCTTCTACTTGATTTTGGGGTACTTGATTTTTGCTGAAGTTGGAGGGAAGATCCCGATCTGATTGCTGTGTGATTCTTTTTGTGCACTGCTCAGATCAGGGGATTGTGTACTATTCAGATTTGGGGAAGGAGCCTGATTTAATTAATGAGGCTCTGCTTGAATAAAGGGGCTGTCATGAAATAAAATAGAGCTCTGCACTGTGGTAATTTTGGGGCTCAGACTGGTAACTTGCTCAAGGGTTTGAAATTTTAATTGGAGCGGATCAATAGGAGGGCTTAAAAAAGGGTGCCAAGTTTAAACTGTAGCAGGCAGCCCTTTAATACTGTGGCTCAATTCACTTAAGCCTCAGCAGTGGTTAGGGGCATTCTGAGGGGAGAAAGGGAGACAGCCACTGACTGATAGATGGGGTTTCAATCTTTTATTGCTTAAATTGCTTTGCAGTTCATTATTGCTTTTGGAGGAAAATGTTTAAGCTTTAAAAATTATTAGGTTAAGTGCAGACTGACTCAAGGACCTGAGGTGTGGTGATCCGGGCAGCACAGAACCTGAGGGAAGAACATCTACTTGATTTTGGCCCACCTTTCCTCCCCCACCCCACCTCCACCATTTATTAAATACAGGTGGTGGTTGAATGATAAGGAGGAGGACACAAGGATTTGCTGAGTCCAAGAGTGGGAGGGACATAAGGGATAGTGGGTTCACCCTTACTATCCCTCTGTAGACAAGGAGGAGGTCATAAGGATTCACTGTGTCCAAGGAGTGGGAGGGGCATAAGGGATAGTGAGTCCATCCTTATTACCCCCCTGTAGCAAGCAGGGGTGCTAACTAAAGGGGCTTGTATGGGCTAGCTGAGAAAAGTTGAAAAGTAAAAAAAAAACTAATTAGCTCATCCTTTATACACTTGGCACTAATAAAAGAGGGCCATGCAGGTAGAGAGGGGGAAGCAGGATAATAGAAGGGGATGGAGGAGGGCAGAGTAGGGGGTCCCCAGGGGAGAGTGGGACCAGGGAGAATAGTGGGATGTAGTGGCTGTGCAGCAGCAATATTCATGAGCATGCTGTGGGCAATTGGTGGTTGCCCAGTATGCATGAGAATGAATACACTGGAAACAGAAATTTATAGGTTGAGGCTGGAGGTAGAGAGACAGGGCTTGTTGCGTGGGAAAGGAGTGAGAGCCAGCACTGCAGCTAATTATTGGTGGGGTTTTGGCATGGGAGGAGGGTAGGGGAATCTGCAGGGGTAGGAGGCATGCAGGGAGGTGGGGGAATTAGTGGCTGGCAAGTGGTAGGAGGAAGCAGGAGGGCAGGGGGGGATATGGCTCGGGGAACAACTAGGGTAGAAACCGGTCTGGCTAGTGCAAGAAAATGGCTGATTAAAGGGGGTGAGGTTAGCTTGTCAGATAAATATGCTCCCTTGGAATCATTGCAGGTGAAGGGTTCTCCAGAGGAGGAAGGAGTCAGTGGGCAGGACAGCAGTGGGGGAATGAGAGAGAGTTGTGAGTGCAAATAGGACTGTAGTGAGGAAGAAGAAGAAGAGGGGGAAGAGGAAAAAGAGAGGGAGGAAGGGGAAAGAGGTGCTGGAAGAGGGAAATCAGGGGCAACTGGTGGAGTTTCTAGTGTGGGTGGTCGGGGTGGAGAAGAAAGAGAAGATGAGGGGAACAGGGCTGCAGCTAACAGTGAACTATGGGGGAGGGCCAATTGGTAATGATGAACAAGTAGGTGAGGGGAAGATGTTGGTACAGGGCAGGAGGTACCAAAGCAGTGGGGAGGATGGGGCAAGGGAAGGTGAGCAGCCGGAAGGGGAATACAGAGGGAAGGACTTAAGAGGGAGCCAGCATTATGAGAGAAGCAAGGTTATTGTAGTGGGGGACTTGAATATTAAAGGGATGCAATGGGGTAAGAGGGGAGTGGAGTAGATCTGTCTGGGTAGAGTGCATGCTAGGCACACAGCATGAAGCATAGAGTCCACTCTTTTGTGAGGAGGAAGGGGGGACCACCCCTTAGTAGTGCACCTGGGCATGAACGAACTGGAGGGAAACAGTGTGCTGGAGGTGCAGGTGACTTTCCGTGAGCTGTCCAGGATATATAAACAGGAAGGTAGTTTAATAGCATTCTCTGAGGTCCTGCCTGTGCCAACGTATGGACAGGAAGCTGAGAATTGAGGACTTCAAAGAGTGGTTGCAAAGGTAGTGCAAGGTGGAGGGGTTTGGGATGGTGGGGGACTGGGGAGTTATTTGGGACAACAAGAATCTCTATGCTAGGGATATATTGCATCTATCTGAGAAGGGATCGGGAGTTCTAAAAAAACAAACTGGAGTTTATAGTGGTAGATATGATTTAAACTAGTGGGGGGTGCCTTAGTCATTTAGGGTGGATGGACAAACAAAGTTGGAGAGGTCTGGTGCCTCTTTCCCCAAACGGACAGTAAATAGAAGGGGTAACAATGAAGGGAGACTATGAGGGGAGGGACAGGTGGGGATTGGGGGCAGGTTGGAGAGTGGTCTCCTTAAATGTGAGGAGCATGGGTAACAAGTCACCCGAGCATCAAGCACTGATGATGGAAGGGGGAGTCGATGTGGTAGCTATCACAGAAATATGGGTCACCCAGCACCATGACTGGGATTTAGGAATCCCAGGTTACAAACTGCACAGGAGGAACAGAGAAAGCTGGGGGGGTGGCTTTATTTGTCAGGGAAGTGATAATGTGCAGCAGGGAGAAGGGGAGGAAGGAAGCATGAAAATTCTGTGGGTCATTATGCAGGAGGCAAATGGCAGGAGGTAAATCTGAAGGCGGTCTACAGGTCCCATCCGAATCAGAGGAGCTTGACTTGAAATTGATGGATAGCCTGAAAAGTCACTGTGCAAAGGGGAAGACAGTGGTGGTGGGTGATTTTAACTTGCCAGGGGCTGACTGGAGTACCATGATTTCAGCAGCTGCCAGACAGCGACTGTTGCTGGACGCATTCCAGGACATCTTCCTGCCACAGCAGGTGGTTCAGCCAACTGGGGGAGGGGGAACATCTTGGATCTGGTACTAATGGAAGGGGACCTGGTAAGGGATGTGACAGTAGTGGACCCACTGGTGGGGAGTGACCACTGTATGGTGTGGTTTTCCCTTGCCATGGAGGGAAGGGTATTCCAACAAATACGAAGGTGTGGGACTTGAGGGGAGCTGACTTTGGAAAGATGGCAGTCATGCTTAAAGGACATTTAGAAGAGATAACCTGGACATGAACATGGAACAGAGGTGGGATATCATAAAGATAAAGTCTCTTGGAGGTAACAAAGGAAGGGGCAAGGATTAGGAGCAAGAAAACAAGGCCCATGAAACCTAGTTTGTGGTCAAGTGGGGTGCAGAAGAAAGTAAGGGAAAAAAGGCTGACATTTTGGAAGTACAAGAGGACCTGGAGGGGAGAGGACAGGGAAGTCTACATCACAAAGTCAAGGGAGGTGAGTAGGGTGGTTAGGGCAGCCAAGGCTTCCAAGGAGCTAAGGTTGGCAAAGGGAATCAGGGAGGGAGAGAAGGAATTTTTCAAATACATAAGAGAGAAAAGGAGGAGGAGTAGAGATCAGATTGCCAGGATAAAAAAGGAGGGGGGTGGGTGGGTGAAGAAAGGGGCCAAGCAGGCAGAAATGTTGAACGAGTACTTCACATCAGCCTTTACAAGAAAATGGGAAGGACTAATTTCACAAGGGACCAACAAGGTGGGAAATAACTGATGGGGAAATACCGGTAGAAAGAGTATGGGAGGGCCTGACGTCATTGAGGACAGACAAGGCACCGGGGCTGGATGGAATCCATCCATAGGTCTTGAAGGAGTAGGCGGGAGTCCTAGCAGCTCCTTTGGTGGAGTTATTTAACAGCTCCTTCAAATTGGGTTGTGTGCTGCAAGACTGGAGGTTGGCACACATGATGCCCCTCCACAAGGGTGGTCTTAAGGATGAGTCGGGGAAATTACCAGCAGGTCAGCCTCACATCCATGGTTGGGAAAAAGCTGGAGACCATCCTGAAGGAAAGGCTGGTGAAATTCCTGGCAACAAATGGCCTTCAAGACCCGTGGCAATACAGATTTGTCAAGGGAGTTCTTTTCAGACCTATTAAAGTAGCAATTTTATGGAAATGCAGTGTTTGGGTTTTCAACACTAACTTTGCATTCCCCCCACCCAAGCAACCAAAGGGAGAAAGGCAACAGAAGCAACCACAGACATCCATCATCAGGTAAGTCAAACAACATACAACTCTTTCCAAATGACATAAGAGACATCCATTATCATGGTCCAGCATTTCTGTAGTCATGGATACATATACACACTTGCACACCACCTAGGAAGTGTTGTAAAAAATTCCCTTAGGATCACACTGTAAATTGTAAGCAGTGAATAAGACATGACAGGGTGTGTGGCAGTGCTAAATTACCACATGCCCAAGGTGGGCTGTGAGGCATGAGACATAGCCAAATACCTTCAACCACCTGGGAAGTGTGGTATATGATTCCCACAGGATCACATTGTAAATTGTAAGTAAGCAATAATACCTGGCAGGATGTGCAACAATACTAAATTGCTGTACGCCCAAGGTGGGTTGTGAGGCACGAGGTGCAGCTGATTGCCTTCAGCCACCTGGGAAGTGTAATATAAAGTTCCCATAGGATCACTTTGTAAATTGTAAGTAAGCAATAACACATGGCAGGGTGTGCGGCAGTGCTAAATTACTGCACGCCCCAGGTGAGTTGTGAGGTATGGAGCAAAACTACATGCCATCAACCACCTGTGAAGTGCTGAAGTCTTCACTCAGGTGCCAAAGGCATCTGTGCTGCCATGAAAGTGCATGCTAAGGATGTGACAGAGTCAGCAGGTGGCTGTTCTGAGGAGCACCAGGTGCCTGGCTTCTTTGCCTGGAAACAGAGGTAACATTCTAACTTAAATGGCACACAGCTGAATGACACAAAATGAAACCAAGAAAGGGAAACAGCAGCAGAGTGAGGTGTAATTCTGGGTAATATGGCAAAGGCAGTTTTCATGTGCGCCAACTAAGTGCAAGGAAAAAACAAAGTGTGGGTGGGTGGGTGGCTGCATGAGAAATGCAGTGTGCCCAAGATCACTACGCCTGATAACTTAAAGTGGGAAAATAAGAATCTATGGCTCACACTGTCATGGCAAGGTAGTATTGACAGAGCAAGAGAAAATAGAAATGGAAACATTAAGTGTACAACAGCGTTGTACCCCCATCTCCCCGTTCGGAAGGTGGGAGGTGGGAAGTATTTGAAAAAAAAATTGTAGTTTGGTTAATTGGAGGAGAGCACGAGAACAAAAAATATCAACCACATTTCCAATAAGGAGGTAACATATTCCACTTATGCCATACCTCCAAAAAAGTGAAAAAACTGAATTTTCTGCAGTTTATTTGCTAATTATGAAAAAACTAAATGGTATATATTGTGACACTCTGCCATCTGCTTATGTGTATGATATTTGCAATATAAATAAATGATCTGTGATTGTATCACACAAGTCAGCAGTGTGTGAGAGACTTGACCTTTGTCCTCCAAGGTTTCAGTTGTGCTGAAACAGCAGGATGTGAGGAAAAGACCAGGGAAACCACTAATTAAGACATCCTTCCAGAGGGACAGTTCATTACCCCTTATAACCTGCTCCTGCTGTTGAAGTTGGAAACTAAATATGCATTTTATGACATAGCAGGAAGGGAAGTCACTTGGTTGATCCTTTGTGGTTTTCTCACTTAGAAGAGAACCAGTGAGAGATTGTGGGGTTAGGAAATGTCAAAGGAAATACTTTGATCAATGATACTCATATTTTGGGAAATTACTAGTTGCTGATTTTCAGTAATGACATACATCCTTCTGGATACCCATACTCAGATTACAGATTTATTACAGTTCTAACAGTGACCTCTTGGGTGGCATCACCAGGAGGTGGAGAAAACTGACTTTTGGATTGGGTTGCACTCTGATAAGTTGTGTGGAAGGACTCCCTGAAAAGCAAAGACACACAGTCTGTGGACTGGTAACTAGACACTTAAAAAAAAAACAATTCAACTGGAATTTAAGTATTTTTTGGTAGGCGTTTGTATTCTGTAACTTCCCATTTATTTTATGTGACTGTAAGTTGTTGATATTTGTGTTCTGTGTTATATTTTACCTATTTTACAATTATTAGTAAACAATATTTTCTTTGAAATACTGCTTGTGCTTTTTCTGTTTATTTTGTATGTGAATGCTCAATCAGTGTTTAAGTCTGACAGCTGTTAAAGAGCCCCTGACACCATTGTGACAACTCTGAGAAAATTTAATGTTTAGCACAAGTGAGCTTATATTTTAATATTATTTCTGTATTTCTCATTCTTCTTTATTACTAAGGACATTTGCATGTAAACAGGATCACTGCCCTATCTGTTCTGGCTGCTTGCCTACATATGACATCACAGTTCTGTTTATGACATCACAGTCTGTTGCTATGGGAATAATTATGATGCCATAAACGGGGGTTATTTATTTTACTTATTTATTTATTTATTTATTTATTTAAAAGTTGGCCACCTGGAAAAGTACAATGACCAGAAGCTCATTTCCAGCTGCAACCCAGTTTATGATGTCATATGTAGGATAGCAGAAAGAACAGATAGGGTCTAAGGGACAGTAAGCCTCTTTCATACAGCTGTCCTTGGTAATAAAGAAAAAAGGTAAATAATTATAGAAAATACATGAAATATAAACTGAACTGTCTAAATCTCACATTTTTCCAAGTTTTTCTAATGGTGTCAGGGGCTCTTTAAGGGCTTGAATGTGTGTTACTAATCTTGAAAAAGGTAAGAATATACCTAGGTCTCATATTGAGTCATGAGGGTACATTTTGGAAACCTGGCTGGGTGTCTCTGGGCAAAGGATTGTACTACATTCCCAAAGAGGGTACATATCTGAGCCTGTTAACTGGGTATGTTAGCATAATGTTCACATTTTGACCCCCAGGACTTGAGGCTAGTAGGTGATTTGGACCCAAAACAGACAGGAGGGTTACCCTGTCTGTCCCTTGTTCACACTATCGCATTTCGAGGTCGGCACTGTGGGACCAGAGGGCCTGACCTGTGGAGTGCGTTTGTGATATATATAAATGAAACACCACTCATTTTGTAGATATTTGTGTGCTGAACAAATGTCATACAGTACTATGCTATCATTTTTTTGTTTTAAAGTTATTTGCATTTGAATACGGTTAGTCAAGCTAGAGCACATCTGCACAGCTGGCATCTCTCTCCTCTTTGGCGTCATCACAGAAGTCATTTTAGAGTTCTAATAACAGGATTTTTGAATCAGAAGATGCTGTGTTTACAATTTTCAAATGCTATGAAACTGTATTTATCCTATTTTAATAAATGCAGTTTCAGTATAAATGTAAACAACAGGCTCTCCTTTAGAAGACTAAGGAGTAATTTAATAAAAAAAAACTGTAAAATAGATGATTTAGGTATCCTTTAAAGTTTCTGACCTGGAAGACAGCCTTTCTGGTGACCATCACGTTTGCTTGCAGGTTCTCTGAAATACAAGCATTAGTGACAGACCCTCCGTATACTGTCTTTCATAAAGACAAGGTGGTTCTCTGTACTCACCCCAAATTCTTACCCAGAGTGGTTTCAGAGTTCCACCTCAACCAGCCCTTGGCTCTCCCCACTTATATCTCTAACTTCCAAAATGAAGGGGAACACACCCTTCATTCTCTGGATGTTAAAAGGGCTTTATGATTCTACATCAATAGAACCGGGATATCTGCAAAGACAAGCAACTCTTTGCATCCTTCAGTGTGGCCCAGCTGGGTCAGCCAGAATTCATAAAATGCATCTCTGCTGGAATAGCGGCATGCCTGCACCATTGTTACTCTATAGCACAGGTTAAGTTAGAAAGCCAGGTACGTGCCCACTCTACAAGAGTGGTTGCTGCATCCCTGGCAGAGATCCGCTCTGCCCCCATTGCTGACATTTGCAAAGCAGCTACTTGGAGCTCATGGCACACTTTTGTAAAGCTCTACGCTCTGGATCTCCATGACAGACAGCATGCTTCCTTTGGCAGGACAATCCTTAATGGATTTCTGTCCTGAGTGAGCTCCGTCTCCTACAGCCCTGCTCGAGGGATTGGTTTTAGCTTGGTACTCTAACCTAGAAGTATGAATAAATGGTGAAGACTTTAAGTCCAGGAAGATATGAAAATTATGTACTCATCGTAATTCTTGATCTTCTTAGACAAGTCTTCACCATTTATTCATCTATCCACCACCATTCCCCAAGCTCAAGTCAATTTGTTTCTGGTCTTCACTCCCTCAGTTGGTTTGGGGTGTGCAGACATTGTTTAACTGACCCTTCTTATATGAGTCAGAAGGGCTATCTTATGGCCTTTTTAGGTTAGGTGTTCTTAACTTATTTTAGGCTGCACCTCCTCAGTAAAGAAGGTACTGAGGCGGTTAGAGGGTGAATGCCAAGATAGCCTATACAGTGCAAGCTAGTCTCGTGGCACTGCGCATGCATGGTCCTACCTCAGTGCCAGCCCTCCTGAAGATTTTTGGCTCCTGCGTAGTCCTAGCACCTTCGGCTTAAACCCATAAGTATAAATAAATTGTGAAGATTTGTCTAAGAAGATCAAGAATTATGGTAAGTACGAAATTTACATTTTTTTCTACAAAATTTGATTCTAAAACTAATTACACTAAGAGGATTTTTGCTCACATTGGAACGTTTTTAAAGACTTTCTGCCAAACAAAGGCATTTTTGATGCTCCCCCTTTAGTGGATATTAAAAAGGTTACAACTATTGAGAATAAACTGGTCAGTAAAAGTAAAACTAGATAAGAAGTGAGCCAAAGACTTGAAAACCTTAAAAATGGAATTGAGCTCCCTTCTAAACTATTACATAGAGCAAAACGTACTATTTTTAAAACAAAAATGTTATGAAGGTGGGCCTAGATTTTAAAAACTATTAGCAGACAGGCTCTGAATACAAAAAGCCAGAGCTGTTATTTTGGCTATAAAACACCCAACAACTCACCAGACCCTTCACTCTGTCCAGGATATAGCAGAAGCCTTTAGGTCCTTTAATATTAACCTCTACTCCCCATACCACACCCTAGATGAGGAGTTACACTGACAAAACTCACCCAAGCACAAAATTAAGTTTTAACAGCACCTGTCACAGGCCCCAACATTTTAACTGAAATTGCTAGACTGAAGACTGGAAAATGTCCAGGCACTGATGGCCTGCCAGGAGAATTTTATAAATGGTAAAAGATCTGATAACCCCCATGTTAACCGAGGTGTTCAAGAATGCATTGACCAAAGAAGACCAGATTCTTCCTCTTGGTCCCAAGCAATTGTTTCTGTTATCCTGAAGCCCAGAAATGACCTCCCGAATCGCTCTTCTTACCACCTGATTTCAATTTTGAATACCGATTACAAAGTTTTAACTTCCATTTTCACCTGATACTTACAACAGATAATATCTCAACTAATTCACCTGGATCAATCAGGCTTTATTCCAGGGGGTCAGGCCCAGGACAATCTAAGGAGAACAGTCCACATAACTGACTATTTGCACAGAACTAAACAGCCTTCCTTCTTAAGTTTAGATGCCAAAAAGGCCTTTGACAAGGTCTCTTGGGCCTCTTTAAGGCAGTCCTCAACCGGCTTCAGGTTTGCACAATCCTTTATACTTTTTCTTTTTAAATTATACAGTAACCCCTCTGCTTATATATGTGCAAATGGGCATATTTCTCATAAATTCCACTTGGGTCATGGTACACACCAAGGCTTCCCCCTATCACCCTTACTTTATGCCCTTTACATAGAGCTGCTTGCTCAGAGTATCCGCCAGAATACAACTATTGGAAGTGTACAGTTGGGTGGCTCTGAGCATAAACTAACCTTATATGCTGATGACATTTTGCTGTATTTACCTGATCCAGATACCATTCACCCCTAGTGGTCTCTAATCAAACAGACCAGTTTTCGGAGGTCTCAAGCTGCACCCTTAATACTACAAAAACTGAGATCTTAAGTGTCTACTATATGACTCCCCCCAACATCCTCAAAAAGTATCCCATAAAATGGGACCTTGCTTCAATGAAATATTTAGGGATTCACCTAGGGGCCACTTCCTCTCAGCTTTATAACCTTAATTATGTCCCCCTTATTGCCCAACTCCAAATCGATCTGTGCAGATGGTTGTTGTTACCACACTCTTTGCATGCCTGGGCGCAAGTCTTAAAATGAACATCCTCCCTAGATTGCTTTATTTGTCCCAGTGAATCCTACGTCAGGTAACCAAAAAAGACTTACTAAACTGGCAATCCCTCTTTCTCTCATTCATTTGAGTAAATAAAAGACTAAGAGTAAGGAAACAAGTATTATATTTAATGAAACAACAGGTAGGGTTGGCCACACAATATCTTCCAGGGTATTGGGTCACATCTCAAATGAGAGTGGCCATGCTTTGGGGCAATGCCTCATATACCATTCATTGGTAAAAAAAATGATTTAAAGGAAAAGACTCGTCCCCCTCTCTACGCAGTCCTGTTTAACCCAAGTCATATACAGAAACAAAGAGATACTGTCATCTCAGAGACTCAGGCAGTCCTGGAGGGATGGCAAAGGGGAGTTTCTCATGGACATACAAAGCTCAACTTTGGAAATACCATTGGTGGACGGAGGATCCGTCCTTTATCCAGGCCCGATCACACCCTTGGTTCAGAAGGCAAGCTGAATGAGGCATGTGTGCACTGTGACAGCTCATACAAGCAGGCACATTCATTCCCTTTACAATAGCTCAGCAATGCTTTGGCTGGCTTACAACAGACAGATTTAGATACTACCAGCTATGAGACTACATTAATACCTGAATGAGGGAAGAGATGATGGAATCTGGGGAGTCCACAATTGATCTACCTTTTATAAATATATGGCTCTCTCCATTGGGAAAAACACTATTTTGCAGCTATATGCTATTTTTTTACATGACCAGGCCTTCTCTACAACCTTTATTAAACATAAATGGGAAGAGGAACTGGCAGTGTCCCTAGAGGACAAACAATGGAGTAAAGTTTGGGAGGGCAGTTGGAAAACAGCCTCTTCCCCAACATGGAGGGAGTTTTTGTGGAAGCTGCAAGCTAGATACTTCTGTGTTCCCACCGTGGTGTATAAAGTCAACCCTTCAGTTCCTCCAGTTGTTGGAGACTATTGCTATACAAGCCCATATTTGTTGGTCATGTTTGAAACACCACCCCTCTTGGACATGTAAACCCCCCCTACAAATAAGGGTTCTTATAATGTCTTCCTGGGCTTGCCTAATGCCCACTGTCAGGGTGGTGTTCTGTGTCCAGCCATTTAAAATTGCCTGCATGAGAGTGCTATAGTAATCCACCGTGCCTGTCTCTTTAAGAGAACCATTATGCTGTGTGTGAAAATTAGTCTGGGCTGGATCCCAGTAATTAAGGCTTGTGACCAGCCAGCCAGTCCGTATTTCTGCTCTATTCTGCAGTCACTATTAGCACAGAGGGAGCTCTGTTAGGAAAAGTGTTTATTTACTGTTTATCTGCTTTAATAATAATAATGTAGGAGTTTGTCTAACCTGCTTCTATTTGCAGCATTAACATGTAGAAGGAGCCACCATCTTGGTTCTGGACTGCCAGGTTGGACCAATCAGAACCTCAGGGGACCTAAAATGGAGACTGTCCCCAGAGGTCTTGTGGGATTGAAATTCTGTAGGAACTGTAGTTTTTAAGGTGTGGTGCCTAAATGGACCTGGAGGGGAAACCCTTGCTGTGACAGACAGTTCCTTCAGCCAACTGAACCTTTTGGATCACTGGGAAAGCCCAAAGCTGCCTGCAGCAGTTAGTCAGTTGTGAGTTGGAGCTTGGAGAGTGAACAGCTCGAGTCATCGAGCAGCTGCTCCTACGTAGGAATGCAGGAGAATCGCCAGGAAGGCTCTGCTGACCTGTCTGTCACACCTTCCAGAGTGAAGAACTTCTGTGTGTGTGAAAGTTGGACTTTATCTGATTTCCTGTTTGAGACCTGAAACCTGAAGAGGTAAGTGTGTAATAGCTGCCTGCAAGTGGACCGAAGACTTGCTCCAGAAGTGATCGGCCTGTCAGGTGCCGAAGTGAGCCTCAGATAGAAAGGTCTGCACAGAGATCCTGTCTTATTGCAAATAGACTTTCATCCGAACTGTGGCCAAATATTCAGAGTGTGTATATGTGTTCTGAAAGTGTTGTATGGGTCGAGATTTGGTTCCCCACACTGAGTTCTGCTATGCCAGCTGGAGGCTGTTCCAGCACGTTTCATGGACTTCATCTGAACTGCTTGCTCTGCCTGGGCCCTGCCATCTTGGCCTAGGTTGCCGCTCCCAAATCAGAGACATTTCCGGCGAAAGACCCGCTCAGGGGTTCGGCCCCGTGCTCAACACCACCGAACAGGTAGCAACCACCACAGTGAGTTGTGTAGGTCCTGCTTCCTCTGGCAATCCAGTACAACATCCAGAGGTCTTCATTTCATCAATCCTGCAAAAAAGCTGCAATCATTTGTGAGTTCATCTGATTTTCTTGTTCTGGGTTTATTTGCAATGGACAGAGCCATCCGTCTCCAGATTACAAATATTTGGGTTGGGTGCATGTTGATTGTGTTTTTCCTTCCTAAGGGCCCCTACAACAGCTGCAACACCGGCCTACCCCAGGCAACGCTTCAGGCTAGCCTGTTTTCCAACTGGGTACCAAGGGTTGCAGGACTTGGTCAGAGGGACTTACATTGCATGCTTTACCAACCTGAATATAATCAGATTTGCCAATCACTGCTAGATTTGTGCCCCACCCTTGTTCACATCCCCCTGAATAAATCAGATTGTAGTTGTTCACGTTAACCTGGCTAGTGTGTACCTTCTTGGTGGGGATATTGTACTGCCTTTGAATTGTTGCATCACTGGTCTTGCTTTCCAGGGGGTCTCCAGGGCAATTGCAGCTGATCCAGCCCTGTTGGTAAGTGCAAGAGGTGTGAGCATATAATCACTGTCACATGGTATATGTGATTGTCTTATTGCTGAACTGTCTAGGCCACTAGAGGGGTTGGTGGGTGGTTATAGCATCCTGGAGGGCTATACCAACAGCAGTTATTCTACCCCAAATCTGTTCCTCCAGGAGGAGACACCCATTCACCAAGCTCAGGCCCCTCAACCTGTGCATAGTCACGCAGGCAGGCATAATAGCCCATAGGATAGTGCCACCTAGGGGATATAGACAGACATCTTGTGAAACCTCACACAAATTTTTGGTTTAACAACCCCATTTGGGGCCCAGACACTTAATATTGGGCCTATACCCTGCAGAGTTAAAATGAGCAGAAACCACATACTTGTGGTCAGTCTTAATAGCAGCGGCCAGCAAAGCCATCATTAAAAGATGGCTCACTCTTGATTCCCAAGGTTGTCTGACTGGATTGGTATTATACAATTTGTTCATAAACTTGAGAGAATTACCTTTGCTCTGCAGCACAGACTCCCAAGTTTTCAAAACAGATGGACTAGATAGGAGTTACATGATGTCCCTGAACCATAACTCTGATGTGCAACCTCAGACCTTGCTTCTAGAGTTACCTTTTTTCTTCTGCATTATTTTAGCTCTTAATTCACAGGTTTTGTACTCGTGTCCACCACTATAGCTCTCTTGACACCAGACTCAAAGAGTTATTCTCACCATAGTGTCCCCCTAAATGCAGAAGGACTCCATGCAGATTGGACTTCAGATTTACAGATCTATCAATTTCAGACCACTGTAAAGCTGTACACTTAAAGGTCATGTCATCCTGACACCCCTCACTCCTAACAGCTCACAAATGCTGGCAGCAAAAATAATTTTTGGCCAGGAGGATAAATCCCTCATGGTTATATCTGTATACTTAACCCCGTGGGATCAGGTAAATGGCTTCCAAATGCTCACTGACGTCCTGGACACCAGCACACACCGCGGTGAGACAATTGTAATGAGCGACCTAAATATTAACTGGCTGGCACCTGAAGCCAATCCATATAAGGATGCCATTGCTGCTCTAGACATTACTCAAATGGTCTCTGCCCCCACTAGGTTTAATTATAAGACTGGTTGTAGCTCTCTGCTCGATCTGATCCTCACATCTAATCCTAGCAGAATCACTCACATGGAAGTTCTGCCTGATGCTCTTAGTGATCACTCCCCAGTTATTTGCCTATGGTCAAACAAGGCACCTAAGCCTAACACATCATTCTCTTACAAACGAGCCTTAAAAAAAGGAAAGCTCCCTCAATTCCTTGCCACTCTATCTACAATTGCCTGGGCACCCCTCAACTATATGAACTGCGTTGACCAGGCCCTTGACTAAATTCATTTCCCAGTTTAATGATGTTTGTTGCAATTTTGCCCCCCTTAGAAAAGGGAAACTCAGACCCCCCACTAATTTCTGGATTACCCCCAAACTCATCTCCATGATGTGGAACTGAGATAATCTCTGGTACCGAGCCATGGACTCAGGGCAACAACACAACATGCAACTCTATAAAGTTGCTAGAAACCAGCGCACAATAGCAGTACACAGAGCCAAACAAGCCTACTACAAACAGGGACTTACAAACTCCTGGGAAAACAGAAAAACCTTCTGGGAGAACATCAAGAGCCTTACAGGAAAACCCATTAAATCCACCCCCCCTCCACGATGCTTAAGGTAAATGACTCTACTATCCAAGACCACAAAGAAATAGCGGACACCTTTAATCGCGCTCTCACTGTTCTTAGCAGTGTCCTACCCCCTAACCTCTTTGATGACTCAGCCCTATCTTGCACCAATAATAAAACCAACCTCCCCAGCAATACCCATCCTTTCTACTTTAAGAGGGTGTCCATGGCCGAAGCTAGAAACTACCTCAATAAAGTCCTAAGCAAAGCTTGTTACAGCAGTGACACGCTTGACCTTAAACTCCTCTCGCTGTCTCTAGACATTGTCTTACACCCTCTCACTAAAATCCTGAACCTCTCACTCTCCCTTGGACAATTCCATCAGCTCTGAAAATCAGCTGTTGTCACACCCTTTCATAAAGGTGGGGACAGGTCACTCCACTCCAACTATCGTCGCATCTCCACCCTTCCCCCCCCCGCTCTCCAAGGCACTCGAATGGATTGTTGTTGACCAGTTGCCTGAGCATCTTAACAAATATAACCTATGCTGCCCACAACAACATGGTTTTAGAAAAGCCCATAGTACAACTTCTGCCCTGCTAGATCTTACTAACCAGATTCATAAGGCGCTAGACACAGGCCACCTACTGGACGCAGTGTTCATTGATCTGATTAAGGCCTTTGACACCATGAACCACCAACTCCTACTGCACTCTCTCACTACCTTTGGCCTCTCAAATGCTGTCACTGAATGGTTTGAAAGCTACCTTCTGGCTAGGATTAAAAAAGTAAAAATCACTGACTCTCTCTCAAGTGACCTCGCTGTTCGCTCTGGTGTCTCCCAGGGTTCAATCCTGGGCCCTCTACTTTTCAGCCTCTTCATCAATAATCTTCCTGTCGCTTGCAATAATAATATGATACTCTATGTTGATGATTCAGCCTTTTTTCCACCCACATAGACCCCGTCCCGCTCTCCCAGGACCTCCAGATGAACTTCAGCCTAGCTGAATCCTGGCTTGCTCAACATAAACTTTCGATGAATCACAAAAAAACAAAGTCCATGATGTTTCACAGCTCACATAGTAAATTCCGAACTGTTAACCTCGCTATCCGTAATGAGCTACAGCAGCTCCTTGAGCATGTGCAGGAGTTTAAATACCTTGGTATTACCCTTGACAGCACAATGTCCTTCACCTCGCATGTTCATCATGTCTCAAGATCAACTAATTCAAGAATAGGGGTCCTATACCGCCACCAACGCTGTCTAACCAATGAAGCCATGCGAGCAGCAATAACTACCTCTGTCCTATCCATTATTGATTATGGGCTAGTCTTCTATGGGGCCACCACAGACACTACCCTTAAACGCATTAGGACAGCCCTAAACAAGTGCTGTAGGCTTATCACTGGTGCGGAGAAGCACACGCATGCCTGTGATCTCTACAAGCACTCAAACTGGCTCAACCTAAACAGAAGACTTACCTACCAGTCCTGCATTCTGGCAATGAAAATCTGCCTTAACCTTACACCCTCTGCAACACACCCCCTAATGGTACCCGCTGCCAGTACACATTTTACGCACAGTTCCCTCAAATCCACGTATATCATTCCGTTCTGCTGCGCTACCCAGGCTCAACGTGCTTTCTACTCCAGGGCCCCCTCACTGACAAACAGCCTTCCTCTTGACATTTTAGCTGAGAACAAGCTTGGACCATTCAAACGTAAACTCCGCCAGCAACTCACTGAACTTAGCAGCTGTGATTGCTCCATCTAGGCTCGCAGCTCATCGTTCACTCCGGCTTGCTGCTCACAGTTTCACCACTCACCCCTACTGCCCATCCCACTTACCCCTCCCTCTCCTCCCACTCTTTCTTACCTCCCACCTGCATGCACTTTCCTCCTGTCCCCCACCTTCCCCACCTACCTCACACACCCAATTTCTCTCCTTCCATACCATCTCATCTCCTCCCCATAACACCTCCATTTCCTCCCCTTCCCTTAACCCTTCTGTTCCCCTCTCCCCTTGTACCTTCTCCTGCTCCCCTCCTTGCCCTGGTCTCTTCACTCCCCCCAACCCTGCAACCTAGCACTTAATACATTATGTGCTCCCCGCATTTACGACAATGTCAAATCTATGACTGTCTTATTTCCCCTCTCGTTACTCTCCAACCCTGGCTTCTCTCCCCTCACCCCAGGATGGTTGTCTTTTTTACCTACGCTTGCTGTGTATATACCTGTCTATTGATTGCACCACATTATTTTTTCTCTGGTATTGTACTGCTGTATCACTCCTAAAACCTGTATTGTATTTGCTGCTGTTTGTATTGTCCCCTCTGCTGATGTGGAACCTTCGTAAATTAACCTTAGGTTCAAAGGTACAGGTATGTGTAATCCTAGTACCAAATAAATAAAAAAAAATAAAAAAGACTTCTAAGGATGCACCTTATGTTATGATATAGTCGAAGCAGCACTCAGATGCTTCACCCAAATATGTTTCTACTAGTGCTAAAATGACCCATTGTTATAGTTGGTTTTAATGTTTTTATTTTTTAATGTTTACTAGAATATTACTGCTATTCTACAGTAGATACACTGTTCATCATAATTGCTTGATGAAGTACTTGAATGCTCAATGTCTTATTGTAACAAATGCTTCAATAAACTAAGTATAAAGAAAATAAAATGCCAGTTTTAATGGAGATATGACTGCATTTTGAACATATATCTGGTTTTGGCTGAATACAGTTTCAGCCGATGCATGATGAATACTCTGTAGTTCAGGTTTTTGGCATCCCCGAGCAGTAACTAATGGGAGTAGTGACTTGTTCAAACTGGTATACTGTTCAGTCTTAAGTGCTGAATCTTGTATACTTTCTTATAGTATATGGCATTAGACATTTCAATAAAATCTAAATATAAAAGAAAACTGTTAATCAAGCACTTCAGTGTATATATATCATTGTGTTATGGTATCCTTATTTTTAATTTACACAATACTACAATTTGGTCAGGACTTCCTCCAACTAATGATTTTGTTGGGTTATACACAGGTAATTACCTCTGTGACCCATAGTTATGGGCACTATTTGGATTTGGTTTTCCTACTGAGGATTGAGGTCTCCGACTTGGTGGTGGAGCCGATTGGATGGTCTGATCACCACACTAAAAGGTTCCATTTCCAGGCTCCCCTATAGACCTGTTCTTATGGAGATGGTCTGGTACTACCCCATAAGGGGTTTGACCCAGATGTGGCAGTGCTGGACCTATCAGGTATACAGAGTGCAAGCTTGAAACCACGTGATCTGTTATTGGCGTATAATAGGGCAGTGACCATGGCCCTGGATTCCATAGCTCCTGTTCGTGTTCACCCCTCACTCTTTGCCCTCAGTTCCCTTGGTTTGATGGGTTCTTGAGGGAGTTGAGGCGAGTGGGATGAAGACTGGAATGGCACTGGTGGAAACTGGGCCTTGAGGCTGACAGATTTAGATTGATGGCCCATTATATGGACTATCATTCGGCCATCTCCCATAAGAAGGCAGAGTTCCGGTCCAGGGAGATCACCACTGCATGGAATCAACTGGCTCAGCTCTTTCAAACTGTCGACAGACTGTGCAATCCAGCCTGTCTGCAGTCTCGAGAAGCCTTTTCACAGAATAAATGTGAGGAGTTTGTTCGATTCTTCACAGATAAGGTTGATAGCATCAGGTCTGAGATCTGTACAGCACATTCCAATGGGCATGGTAGCGGTCAGTGGGAGGTTGCAAGCACCCAGTTTGTCTAGCCTGACTTTGACTGGCTGGCAATCGTGGACATCGTGAAGATCATCCTGGGTATGCGGCCGACCTACTGTAGTTTGGACCTGGGCCCAACTCACCTCCTAGTGGGGTGTGTTGAGGTTATCAGTCTGGTCCTGGCTGAGATAGTCTGGTGTTCATTAGAGACAGGAGTGTTTCCAGATACCCTGAAGGAGGCAGTAATGACACCTCTCCTTAATAAATCTTCTTTCGACCCTGACTGTCTTGCCAAATACAGGCCTGTCTCTAACCTTCCCTTTGTGGGTAAGGTTACTGAGAAGGTGGTCACACTGCAACTGAAAGATCATCTAACCATCCATGATGTCTATGATCCTCTCCAGTCTCGATTTAGGAAGAGTGACAGTAGTGAGACGGCACTGGTTCAGGTACTTAATGATCTCCTGATAGCAAGAGATTGGAAGAGACAGTCCATCTTGGTTCTTCTTGATCTCTCTGCAGCATTTGACACCATGGACAATGGAGTGCTACTGGAGCACCTGCGACTGATCTGTGGACTGTTATGAACAGCCTTCAGGTGGTTCCATTCTTTGCTCACAGGCAGGACTCAGAGAGTGGTGTTGGGGATCTATTCCTCGGCTCCACTCCCCCCTGCCCTGTGGGGTGCTTCAGGGCTCTGTGTTGTCACCCATGTTGTTCGCGGTGTATATGCTGCTGTTGGGAGACATTATAAGGCACTGCAGTCTGAGTTGTCACTGTTATTAGGATGATACTCAGCTGTACATCATGGAATTGTTGCTTGCATAAGATCTCAAATTAAGGCCCGGCCGCAACCCATCTTTATAACAAAAAGATCCTTTCGCAAATTCAGTGCAGTAAACTTCCTATCTGACCTGAGCATGATCAGATGGCAAGATCTCTACCTAGCCAAAGATGTCAACAAGGCAGCTTACATCCTTAATAACAAACTCACTACAATAATAAATAAGCATGCCCTTTCATCAAAGTAGGGTATGGAACAATTCAACCCTGGTTCACCTCGGATCTCAAGGCAGCCCTTATAGCTCGAGATAAGCTCTGGGCTAAAGCTAGACATTCCAAAGAATCTTCGGATTGGCAGGCCTTTAGAACAGCCAGGAAAAACTGTGTGAAAAAACTTCGCTCTGCTAAAGCTAACTATTATATTTCTACTCTCAAACAAGCTAAAGGTAACCCTCATAAAATATGGAGGACTATCAAAGCTATAGAAGGAAGGCCCATGGCCCCCTCTGTCCCAACAAAGATAGTTGCAAGTGGCAAGATTGTGGAAAACAAGTCCCTAATCCTGGAGGAACTTAACTCCCACTTTGCCACAGCTGGATTAGCTTTTGACTCGTCACCTCATGCTGGTGCTACAGTGAGCCAGCATACCCCTCCCGCCACATCTAGTCCTGCACCCAGCCCCTTCCAACTGCGCGAGATAACTTATAAAGAAGTAGAAGATTCTCTTCTCAACTTAGACACCAAAAAAAGCACAGGGAACGATGGCTTGGAACCCTTTTTCCTAAGGTCAGGCTATGCCCATCTCACTGCCCCAATTCTCCACATCTTCAATCTTTCCATTACATCTGCTACTGTGCCGTCCTGCTGGAAATCAGCACATATCCTCCCTCTATTTAAATCTGGTGACCCATGCGATGTAAACAACCATAGGCCTATCTCCATATTGCCTATCCTTTCTAAAGTTCTCGAAAAACTGATCCATATTCAGTTAAAATCTCACTTGGAAACCTTCTCTCTCATTAACCCAGCTCAATTCGGCTTCCGGGCTAATCATAGCACAATCATTGCACTAGCAAAAGTAACCAATGCTTGGATCTCTGCTATAGATGCTAAGAAGGTAACTGGCGCAGTCTTTTTGGACCTCAGCAAAGCTTTTGATACTGTTGATCACAAACTATTAGTCAATTGCCTTGCAAAGTTGGGTGCCACATACCATACCACCCAGTGGTTCTCTTTACCTAACTGGAAGATTCCAAAAGTAAAAGGCGGAGGCTTTTTTTCTGCCTTGCCAGTTGCAAGAGGAGTCCCCAAGGATCCATCTTAGGCCTATCTTGTTTTCTTTGTACATTAATGACTTAGATGCTAACATATCTCGTCCAATCTGCACTTTTTGCAGATGATACTGTGTTGTATACTTCTGGCTCACCGTTATCTGAAGTCAAGGGAGTGCTTCAATGGGCCGACTTTAACTTGAGCATAATCTAATAAAGGCAAAGCTTCTGCTCAATGCTAAGAAGACTAAGCGATGATATTCTCCGCAGTGCTGTCCTGAGCCCCCAATACCCTTGCCAAGACTTCATTGTCCTGCATTCTGTGAGCCTCTAGGTAGCAACCAAATTTAAATATCTGGATCGACAATAAATTATCTTTCAATGACCACGTCAAAGATGTCTCTAGAAGGTTAAAAGCAAGGTTAGGTTTCTTCTACAGAAATAGGCCCCTTTTCCCCCTTGAAACTCGAAACAAGCTTGTACAGGCCACTTTTCTCCCCCTACTCGACTATGGCGATGTAATCTATTCCTCCATCACTCTTGCAAATCTAAGTAAACTGGACATCCTTTATCACCGTGCGTTACAGTTCATTACCAACTCCCCTTACCGTTCGCACCACTGTGACTTATATGCAGCTGTTGGTTGGACATCCCTTACTACTAGGCGCCTGCTCCATGCTGGGCTATGTACTCTTAACTGCTCCTGCAGAATTGCCAAGCTATCTCTTCCTTATTAGTATCTCACAGTGCATGCACTAGTTAGAAAATCTGACTTTATTATGCTTGACACACACAAGGACGAGACCTCCTTTGGTAAGCGTGCTATTGCATATGCCCTTCCCTCCATTTGGAACCAATTACAAACCGTACTGAAACTAACTAGCACAGTTTCAATAAACTTCTACAAATTGCTAAGTTCAGCCAAAATAAAGACACCTGTAACTGTCATTAAGTCTCTTCCTTCCCCATGTGTGCCTATATTTATCCATTGGTAAGGTATAATTGCTTTGTCATATTAACTGCTTTCCCTTCCCCTTCTACTCCTGGCTTTATCTATGCTTACGCTCCATTGCTACTCTATCAAATCACTCCTCCCCCATATCAGTTGTAGTCTGTTGTTTGTTCTAGCTACCAAAATATATGTATTGCACACACCAGTCATCATGTTTCATTTATCAGTATGCAACCTGTAAGTCGCTTCCCTGTCTCATATTAATGTTTACCACCTGCAGTCACCCTATGTGGTACCCTTGTATGTATATCCAGCCTGTATCATGTAACGTGCATTTCATGTATATACTGTTATTACCTATCTATGTTTGTACTTAAAGTGTTTATGTCACAGGACCTCCTTGTGAATGAGCTTGCTCAATGGAGTTTTCCTGCAATAAACTTGAACCTGAACTTGTACATGTCCTTTGTGCCTGGACAGGGAGGAGCTCTTTCAATTTTTAATAACTGCCGTTCTGAGATCCAAGACTGGATGTGTGCCAACTGGCTGAGGTTAAACTCTGACAAGACTGAGGTGTTGCTTGTGGATCCTGGTCATCAGGTAGAGGGATTCTTGGCTGGTCAGCCTTCTGGGCTTCAGCTCAGTGGCAGCCAGCTGGTGACCTCTGACAGGGTGCGAAATCTGGGCGTTATTCTTGATGATGAGTTGACACTTAAATCTCAGGCGTCTTCAGTTGTCAACACCTCATTTTACAACCTGAGGAATATCGCTCAGATTAAACTCCTTGTCCCACCTGATGACCTTCTAACATTGGTCCACACCTTTGTGCCCTCCCGCCTTGACTACTGCAATGTCCTATGCCTAGAGCTACTGGGGTTGATATCCGCCACCTGCAGCTGGTGCAGAATGTGGCTACCAGGCTGTTGACTAGTTTACCTAGATCTTGTCATGCCACACCTGTACTCTGCAACCTTCACTGGCTGCCTGTTCAGTAGCAGATCACCTTCAAGGTTGGTTTACTGACCTATAAGGCCCTACACAAACAGGGTCCACATTATCTGCAAGATCTTCTTCATCCCTACCGCCCCCTCCACCCACCATCAAGGGATTGCTAGAGGTTCCCAGGGTCCTTCTGAAGACCATGGGTGCTCGGGCATTTGCATTTGTGGCCCCAACACTGCAGAACTCTCTACCTCGTTGGGTATGAGAGTGCCTGACCGTGGAGAGTTTTAAATCTGCATTAAAAACCCATTTATTTAAACTTGCTTTTCCTGAGTTTTGATAAAGTCTTAAGTCTACTGATATGTATTTTTAACATGTTTTCAGATGTGATTATTTTAAGTTTGTTTTATTAGATATGTACAAGTGATTTGGTCTCTGGGAATAGCACTTTTTTACAAATAAAATGTTGACTGATTATTTTTTTAACTTTTATTTTTATTGAGAACTTTTGTCTAATCATTACAGTCAATAGTGGTAATTACCACAGTACAGTGTTAGGCATCCAACACATTAGTAGTTGACACAGATAGCAATTGACAAGTGAACATTTGCCACTTGCACTGCTGTTGTACCAGGTCTTGCTTGTGCACATTTTTACTGTATATTTACCCAAGAAGGACCAGATGAGATGTACCTGATTTCCTCAGTTCCTGATCCAGCCTTGAAGAGTGTCTCTGGTCCAGACAGGATTACGACATTAAACCTCTGGTAAGTAATTAAGTAAGTAAGTAAGGAATATTGGTGTGTGGGGTGCTGGGTACTGAGTGGGGGGGTCGGGTGGAGGTAGGGTAACAGTTGTGGTTGGGGGGTGGCAGCAAAACACATCCTTGAACTATTTTCTTTTTATTTCAGGAACTGACACTCAGGATTAGGTACCCCAGTGTCAGTTAACCCTCTACAGACATGGAAAGCGATGGGGAAGTGGGAGGGGATACTTGGCAGGGGGTTGGAATAGAGGAATTAAAAAAAATTAAAAAGACTACAATAGATTGTTTTCTTTATTTCAGGTGCTAAAACTGAGGATTGGGCACCCCAGTGCTGATGTTACATTTGGCAGTACTGGGGGTGGGCTCCCCAATGTCACGCAGTAAAAATGGGTGGGGGTACTAGCCAGCACCAGGGATTGGGCACCCCAGTGTCAGAAAATTTAGAAGGATGGGGGAAGCAAGGGGAGGTGGGAGGAATGCTTGGCTGATGGTCGGAGGGATTGTTTTTATGGTGGTTGGGGAGGACCACAACAGACAGATCATGATGTTGATCAGCTCCGCTTGTTGGCTGGCATTATGCAGATCAAAGGAAACAGCCAGCCTATGATTTAGGTGGCTCTTTTCTTTGAACTTCATGAAGTTTCATCCCAGAAAGCCCAGAACAATGTCATGATCAGCCTGCTGATGAGTCATCTTAACCTGTCAAGCCCCTTGCATTCTGCCCTTCATTAGACCAACAGTGACACACCTCTCAAAATCCATTATTATAGCAATATGTTTACTTTGAGCAGGTGTAACGGTGCATATACTGTAAAATGACAGCTGGCAGGAATTTATATGATTTGTATCTGTATCTAACAGGGGACAAATTAACTTTTTTTGAAAGAAGATACATTAATGTATCTTATGCAGGTGTGCAATAGGGTTGCTTCAACAATTTCAACATTAATGTAAACAATTATTTTGCCTTTTAAAAAATGATACATAGGGTTTCTACGGTTTCTTTACCCTACATCTTTTTATCATCCAACAACATATGCCATCAAAATGCGTGTTCAGAATGTAAATGCACAGGGGCGTCTTATCTTCTCTTATCAAATTACATTCTTGATGGTAAATAAAAAAAGAAAGTTTCAATTTATCAATTTTTTTCTGAGGTCTGTAGCAATAACCAGTTTTTTTTTCTGTCATTCCTGGACTGCCATGTTCCTGCCTCAAATAAAAATAGATTCTGAGTTGATGCTGCAAAGTTAAAGATCACCTCAGCAATTATATAAAATAAAAAGCTTCCAGTACATCTGTGGTGTGGCTTCTCAGGAGCCAATTTGAATCGGCATATTTTAAAACATTCTGTTTTTGTCCTGGTTTGTGAGGTTTTCACTGTGTGGGGGGGGGGGAGAACTTACCGCCAAGTTCTTCTGGTGGTGGCGGTGCCGTTTTGGGAGAGATGGAAGCAGTCAGCGGTCTTGAGTGGTGGCGCTGCAGCGAGAGCATGCGCACAGCAAGGGAAACTGTGCACGTGTTTGCTGTTATAAACACTCCTTTATAACGGCAAATTACGCCACAGTTTCCCTATGGGAAAAAAGGGAAGCCGGTTATTATAATGGATTTATTCAACGGCTTCTGAGTCCACGCCTATTGCATAAATACAGTTATGCTGGCTGCTCTCGATGCATACCTTGTAGACAGTGTTCTTTTATGATGAATTGGTATGAACAGCTGCTTGATTCAGAGAGACATGTTGCTGCCTCCTAAATCTAAAAGTCTAAGTGCTATACTCCTCAGCTTGATACAGCAATATTAGCCCAGCTCACTAGTGTTTAGCTTATTTTTATGAACTTAAGTTTTCTTGGTCAAGTCCCTCTAATGCTTCTGGAGGGAATATGCAAACTGGTATAAAAATCTGAATTATGCTCCGCAGCTGGCACTAATTTTATTAACTGCATTACTAATTTTAATACTATCAAGTTTAATACACTTTAATTTGCACACAGAGGACAGTTAAAGGAGACGGAGAATGCGAGTGGCAGGGAGCAGCAGTACTATTTAGATTTTCTTATATTTTTGTGTAAATGCTATCTTGAGTAGTTTATGTAAAGCTGACTTTTTTTTCTGTTTTGGTCAGGTGCTGTTCCAGACTTAAATGACTAATGACCATTTTACATAGGATCTGTTATTCTGGATTTATGCTGGAAATGTAATAATAACAACCCAAAAAAAAAAAATATGTTTTCAACTTTTAACCTGATTGTGTTTAGGATTAACTTTATGCTTACAGGTTAATATTTGAAACTGCGTATTGTATGACTTCTGTGAGACCAGGTTCTTTTTCTGATCCCTGTTTTAGGGAAGCTGAAAAGTTTAAACTCAGCAAGTGTTTATTATTTTCTTTTTGTCTGGAAGTTGCTCTCCATTTTATAGCTTTAAACACCGTTATTCTGTAACTGCAGTTCTTTTCGACATTGTGATGAGAAGCAAGTGTACGGTTTTTTACCCTGTTCGGAAGGGATGCTAAGGCAGAAGACTGATAAAAAATGAATGAGGGTTGAGTGAGGGGAAGGTAACAGCAGCAGCAACAGCAACAGACGTCGATGGAATGGTTTTAAAGTTTAAGCTCAGCAAGTGTTTTTTCATTTCAACTGGAAGTTACTCTCCATGTTGTGGCTTTAAAGTAAACACCATCATTCTGTAGCTGCAGCTGATTTATCCATTGCAACGAGAACCAAATGTTAAGTGTTTTTTCCCCCATTTGGAAGGGATGCTAAGGGGGAGAACTATGATAAAAATGAATGGGTGCTAAGTGGGAGGGTCATGGCAGCAGCAACAGACATTGATGGACACTTTTCTTATGGATGCTTTTATTTTTTTAGAGGTGAGGGATAGTTTTAAAGTTTAAACTTACTAAGTGTTTATTTTTATGTTTGCTTGCATGTATGTGCAAGAAACACAGTACCAACATTCAAGTTTTCGGAGGTGTGACAACCCTCTTCCAATTCAGTCAGTGTGTTTGCAGGTGCGGCCGCAGTTCTCCAATGCCTGCTGGAGCTGTCTATGACAGCAGTCCAAAATGCAGTGGAGGATAGTTGAAAGGGGGAGCTATGCTTCAGGGAGCAGTGATTACATATTGCCTGCTCATGCGCGCTCCCCCTACACACAAACACACACACACGCATGCATACTGCGTGCTTGCCCCCCCATGCACACACTGTGTAGCCGACGGGGGTGCCCAATCCCCATCGGCTGTGCTGCACCCCCCCAAAACAGAGTTCCATATGCCACGCTGGGTGCCCACCCCAGCATGGCTACACATCGTATAGCTAACGGGGGTGCCCAATCCCCCATCGGCTCCACTGGTTCCCCCCTCAGAGTACAGGGTGCCACGCTGGTAGCCCTCCCCAGCATGGTAACAGATGCTATCACCAACGGGGGTGCCCAATCCCCCGTTGGCTCCACATCCCCCCACCAGCTGTCCTTGTGCCATGCTGGGAGCCCACCCCAGCATGGCAAATGTCCTGCGTTATTTAAAAAAAAAAACAACAACCTGAAACTGAAGAAATGGTCCCTCACTGTCTCTGCCCCCACCCGCCCACCCATTGCGCACCCCACCTCCCCACACCCTCACCCCATACTTACCTCTGGCGCACCATCTTCGTGACCGGGAACATGTCTGAACTCTTCAAAGCCGACCGTGAACTGAGGAAATGCCAGTAAGCTGTATAATGGGATAGATAGGGTTTTTTCAACTTTGCTGCATATCTCAGGCATTTTTTGGAATTTTTGCACAACATTTTCAACATGGGGTTTTTGGGACCCTTTCTCATGAATGTTCTCACTGTCATGGCTTTAATTGGGCCTGAAGGGTGATTTCGCAGTCACTGCCTGAAATCACCTTTCGGGACTGAGTAACAGAACAACACTGCCACTGTTCATAAGGTGGGCTCTCAAAAAGTGTATGTTGAAAATTTGGTGAAAAAATTCCTAAAAATGACTATTTTACGATTCTGCGTTGCGCAGTTCATATGCACGCTCGTAAGTTCGCAAATTTTCAATATTTTCACTCCAGATTTTCAACATTGCCATTTTATTACACTTCCTTATGAGCAGTACAGCTGTCATTTTTCACATCTTGTTCAGAATGTGTTTTGCACCTGTGATGCTAAATGTCGTAGTCACTGTGCATAAACAGCTTTCGGCTAACAAATTGATATTGCCACTTGTCATGAGGTGGGGGTCACAAAAAAAACATGTTGAAAATTTGGAGTGAAAATACCAACGAATGCCTGAGGTGTTAGTGTTTCCAACCATAACGCCCCACCCTGTAGAGAATGACAGGCATCAGGGGTGTGATTTGGGATTCTTGCCTGTAATGCTCATACCATTCCACCCTGCAGCCAGTGAGAGGCATCGAGGTATGCCTTGGACCCTCGGCCCCAAAGTTCACCCCATTCTCCTATACCGCACCCATCTCACCATATTTTCTGATGGAATGGGGTGCGCATAAGGGCCAAAGACCCCAAGGCACACCGTGATACTTGTCAGTGTCTGCAGGGTAGGGTGTGGTGAAATGGAGTGGCCGTTATGCCTGACGACCCAAAGGCACACCCCAATGCCTGTCCCTCTCTGCATGGTGGTGGTGGGGTTGGCTTCAGTTCAATATTTCACTGCCATTTCCATTATGCATCTCTGTAATTTCTACTCTACCAATGCCAATGCCAGCAAGCAAATATTTGGCATTGACAAATGCTTGTTTCTTTTGCAGCTTATCCAGTAGGTATGGAAATGGGCAGACTAGGTGGGCCAAGCAGTCCTTATCTGCTGTCAAAGTCTATATTTCTATGTTTCTTTCCGGATGGAAGTTGCTCTCCATTTTATGGCTTTAAAGTAAACACCACTATTCTGTAGCTGCAGTTCATTTTGACATTGTGATGAGAAGCAAGTGTACGGTTTTCTTAGCCTGTTTAGAAGGGATGCTAAGGGGGAGGACTACAATAAAAATGAATGGATGCTGAGTGGGAGGGTTGGTGGGTGGAGGGTAACAGTGATGGTGACTACAGACATCAATGGGTGGTTTTCTCTTACAGGTGAGGGACGGTTTTATTATGTTTGGCGGCACTAGGGGTGCGCTCCCCACTATCGCACAGTGAAAACAGGTGGGGTGGATTGTAGTAGCAGAAAAATTGAGAAGAAAGGGGTGGGAAGAATTGAGGGATGGTTTTCTTTATTTCAGGTTATGTTGGGGGTGAATGGGGGAGGACTACACTAGCCTGATCAGGACACTGATCAGCTCTGTCTGCTGGGCGGTGTAATGCAGATCAAAGGAAAGCACTGCCCTATGAGTGGGCCAGCTCTTTCCTTTGAACTACGCAAAGTTTCTGCCCAGCAAGACCAGAACTGCATTGGACCGACAGTGATATACCTCTCAAAACCCAGCTATCATATCAAAATGTTTGCTTTGTCCAAGTGCTAACATAGAAATTAATTCAGTATACACTTATTAGACCTGCTCATTCCCATTGCATTCCCAGTGGGGGAGACATCTCGGGGCATAAGACAGACCCAACAGAGGGTTCAGTGCTCTCAGGGTGTTACATACCTATGGCTCATCTGCAGTTTTTGAGTCAGGCCCAATATGGCGGACAAGATTATGATGTCATCAGATGAGATTTCTGTCATAACAAAGTCTAGTCTGATGACTTCGTTGATCTTGTAAGTACTACAACTATTAGCAGTAGTTGTAGTAGTGGTAATACAGTACTGGGAAGAGTGTGGGGGCACTCAAGGGGCTTTGCCCCCCAAAACTAAATGATCTGCTGTGTTGGGGGGTGGTTTTGGGGGGGCAAAGCACTCCAATTCTTTCTATTTCTGTCAGCGCATGAGACTGGTACAATGTTGACTGTTGCCTAGCAACAGTCAGATCTCATGTAGAAATCTTGTCTGCCATGCTGGATCAGCCCCAGAAACTGCAGCTGCTCCCATATCTACTTAAGATATGTGGACTGCCCAGCCTAGTCCACTCCAAGTGCTCCCTGAACTCTCCCATTCTCGTTGGTTCTATGGGGAGAAGTAGTGGAATGCTGTAAAGAGTTAAGCAGGGAATAATACCTGGTCTGTAGGTTATAATATGCATGGGCCAGCCAGCCCACCCATTCTGATGCTTTAGAAGAGTGTTTTGCAATTGGGCTGTGTATCCATTTATTTTTAACTTAAACTACTGAACCAGCTAATCACTTTGCATGTACTTAAATGCTTTCAGCTTTTTATGTTTGCTTGCACGCATGTGCAAGAAACATAGTGCCATCATCTGAGTTTTTCAGAGGTGTGTCAGCATCTTCCAATTCAGTCAGTGTGTTTGCAGGCATTGTCACAGTTCTCCAATCACTGCTGGAGCTGTCTATGACAGCAGTTAAAAATGCAGTGGCATACAGTTGAAAGAGGGAGCTACGCTTCAGTGAGCAGCTCCCCACACACACAGATCAACTGTGTTGGTTACCTGATAGATTGCTGTAGTCTTGTCTAGCTTAGAGAGACAAGCCACACATCATTACTTTAATAAACTGTTCCCTGCCACAGCAGGACCACCAAAATGTGTGGGTGCCTAACAGTCCTTACTCACACCAGCTCTCCAAAGCACACCTTCATGGACTCCATGGGTTCTAATCCTCCAGAAAAAAAATACCTCAGCATTTGATGTGAAAACTCAGACTTCGTTGTATGTGTAATTCCAAGCATTTTCTCTTACTAGACTCTGTCAATGTGAACTCCCCACTGCTAAAACCTATGCAAACGAACTTGAGCGTACTGTACTACCTGCAGCTGAAGCAAAGAACAGCCAGAATGCACAAAGGAGAACATACTGCTATGCATTTCAGCAGCAGCCAGTGGGGGAGGTTTTCATGACTGAAGCACTGTAATGCACCTTTTAGTGCTGTCATATACACACCCCTGTGTGGTAATTCACTAAACTGCACACTTAGTCTGGTAATGCAGCTTCAAAATATTTTCTTTTCTCTGAATTGCCATGAGCTGGCATTTTTATGTGACTGCAGAAACAAGATGCTGTATGTCAGCCATGTGTCTGCATTCCCACACTCATCCCCCTCACAACTCTCAAACAAAGCCAATGGTGCTTACTGAATTGAGAAGAGTTACATGGATTTCAGAAGTTGCGCCAGATACACTGCACATTGCCTCATCCACTCTCTTTGTTTCAACCCTCCACTTCTCTTGGGCAAAGCATGAAGGCTAGTTCACACTAGCACATTCAGATACTTAATAATTCACACTTCCTTTCAAATCAGGAAAGGCATGTTGTTGGTCTATTACACTATGAAAACAAGCATTTGTCAATACCGAGCAGCTACGCTTGGGGTATTTTGCAGTAGTTTAGCACTTGGACATGGCTTAAAAATCAGTGACAAAGAAGTACAAGCATTTGTCAGTGCTGAATGTTGCTTGCTTCTATGTGCTGTTTAGGTATTTGGAAGTCATTGGAGTGCAAATATTGAAAATTCACGAACTTCTGACGTCGTGGAACTACGCCAATGCACACTAAATAAAACAGTCATTTTAAGATTTTTCACCAAATTTTCAACATTGCCATTTTAAGACCTCTGCTCATGAACAGTGTCACTGTAATTTTCTTAATGTGTCCCATACATTGAGTTCGCACCAACTGCCCATTGTATGCTTCCTTGGGCGGAAACACGTTTTGGCAGGATGTGAAATATGACAGCTGTACTGCTCATAAGGAGGTGTGGTAAAATGGCAATGTTGAAAATCTGGAGTGAAAAATATTGAAAATTCGCAAACTTACAAGCGTGCGTAGGAACTGCGCAACGCAGGCTCGTAAAACAGTCATTTTAAGGAATTTTTCCACCAAATTTTCAAAATAGGCTTTATGAGAGCCCACCTTATGAAAGCTGGCACTGTTTCATTAATCAGGCCCAAAAGGTGATTTCGCGCAGTGACTGCGAAATCACCCTTCAGGCCCGAATAACGCCATGACAGTGACAGAATTCATGAGAAAGGGTCCCAAAAACCCAATGTTGAAAATTTGGTGCAAAAATTCCAAAAAATGCCTAAGATATGCAACAAAGTTGGAAAAAAAAATCTAGCCCATTATACAGCTTACCGGCATTTCCTCAGTTCGCGGTCAGCTTTGAAGAGTGCAGACATGTTCCTGGTCCAGCGATGATCATCGCGCTGAGCTCTGGAGGTAAGTATGGGGTGAGGGGGGTGGGGAGGCAGGGTGCGCAGTGGGTGGGTGCGGGTTGTGGGAGGAGGCGGGAGACTGTGTGGGACCGTTTTTAATTTGCAGGTTTTCTTTTTCTATAATTTGACGTGGGATGTTTGCCATGCTGGGTGGGCTCCCAGCATGGCAGAATGATGGGGGGCTGTGGAGCTGATGGGGATTGGGCACCCCTGTCGGCAGATGATGCAGGATGTTTGCCACACTGGGGTAGGCTCCCAGCATGACAGCAAAGATTTGGGGGGTGTGATGTGCTGCAAGCACACAGTGGTGATTTTCTTTGAAGAGAAGACCACCACTGTCATACACAGCACTGCAGCGATTGGTGCAGGACCACCACACCTGCTCAACAGAGCAGGGGATTGCACAGGGCAGGCACACCTCCAAAGTGTCCCATTCTCCCAAGGCGTTCCTTGCGCATGCGCGCAAGCGAACGTAAAAACCAAAAACAAATGATGGACTTTAGAGGACACAGTAGCAGTGCTATCACATTGATTTTGCATTTTCCTGTAACTCTAGTGCAAATGTCCCCCGGCACATTTCATTATTTCACATAGCTAGCAGAATTGCTCTGATGCCCTGAAGCAAATGATTATTTACCTTTTAATGGACCAACATAGATGTAACAACAAGAACAAAGTGCTCTAGCTTTCGGACCAACCAGTCCTTCTTCAGAAGCTCATGACAGTTGTTTAGAAAATACAATACTTATAACAGCTAGATAATGCAGAGAAAAACAGAAAAAAATTCCCATTGGTTTAAAATACTCATCTAAAAAAAAAAAACAGAAGATGATGTCAGAGAAGTTTAACGGTATTATACTGCCTTCAGCCAGAAGCAACCTTGGGTTAAACATGCTTAGTGGAACACACATACAAAAAATCCTACTGCATATAAATTTAATTGACATAAGATAACACTGCTGAAGCAGATAACTCCTAAATCAAGCTATGAGTGTCACAGTTAATATAAGGATGTGATTACTGAAAGGCAACACCCACCCAGATTATAGACAAACTAAGATTGTTATAGGGCTCATGAAGTTTCAATGTCTGCATTATAAACAAGAATTTACCAGTAAAGTTGTCTTAAATACATAAGTGCACACTGTGTGATGTGTAAAACCTAGCTGGTCCTGTCACCCAGCTGTACTCTCCAGCTAGATATAAGGCCCAAGAAACCTCAGGACTATATAAATGATAATTTAAATATAAATTGATAATATTAGTGTCAAACAAAAAACTCTAGTCGAGGAACCTCAAGGAATTAAGACCACATAGCCTGATTGTACTGATGTCAATGTACACTGAGAATGTAACAACTTGATGTACCACAAGTGTCTAAGGAATCTGAAAAGAGATAAAAATGTAATTTCTCTCTCCTCTTCATACAAACAATACACCTAACCCACCCCACATCACCATAATGTGGGTGGGAGAATCAATAGCTTTAAGGAGAGTTGTCTCTCTCTCACCCCCCCTTTTTTCCCTTCTCTTTCTCTCTCTCTCTCTCACACACGCACACGCACACACACACTCACTCTCTCCTAGTGAACCTATATTCACTTCAGTCACTGCAACTGTTCCCCAAAAGAATTCAACTTGTCATGAAATCCTGAGTAAAAGGGCTTATGTCTGATGCCCCTGTAACCAATGCAAGTCAATGGGAACAATTTCCTGTAAATGACTCCTATAGATCTGGGAGCCCTGCTGTATGTAGTCTGCCAGGGTCTTACAATATAATTCTTATTTTAATGCAGTGCATTCAAAAAATTATACTTGAAGCAAATGGTTTGCCTTTTACTGAACCAACATACATGTATGTTACAAAAGAACAAAGTGTCTAAGTGTTTGCCTAACAAGGTCTTCTTCTGAAGCTTACATGAGTAAACTTACAAGGGATGTTCTAGCCTGTGTGACAATGGTTTCAACTATGCCACTGAATTTGAAAAAACAGCAATTAAATAACTTAGGATAATGCAAGATATATAAATGAAATCAGCACGCACATGTGAAGGCATTGTTGTCATGTCAAAAGACAGCAACAGTACAGCAGCTACCTGAATTCACCTGCTTTTAATTGCTGTTTTAAAAGGGGATTTTTTTAAATATCCTGTAAATAGTTTCACAATAATTCCCTCATACCTTTTTACTAAGTGTCTGCTCTACATAATTCAATGGTTGGCAGCTCCTCCACATCACACAAATGAACAGAGACTATTTTAGTTGTCATTTTTCATATCTCGCCCAAAATGTGTTTCCGCACATGTAGCGCACAATGGCGAAGTTGGTGTGCGAAATCAATGTTTGGGACAGATTAAGAAAATCACAGTGACACTGTTCATGAGCAGAGGTCTTAAAATGACAATGTTAAAAATTTGGTGACAAAAGTTCATAAAATGACTGTATTACGAGCGAGCATTGCGCAGTTTCCACACACCCTCATAAGTTTATGAATTTGTAATATTTTCAGTCCAGATTTCCACCACTGGCATTTTTCCACATTCCCTTATGAGCAGTACAGCTGTCATTTTTCACACCATGGCCAAAATGTGTTTTCGCACTTCCAGCGAAGAAATGCGTGGTCACTGTGGGAAATCACTGTTTGGGACAGATTAAGAAAATCACCACGACACTGTTAATGAGTGGAGGCCCAAAATGCCTGTGTTGACAATCTGCTGTAAAAAATCCCCAAACTAATTACATTACGGGTGTGCGTTGTGCAGTTTCTATGCTCACTCATGACTTCACCAGTTTTTCTGATATTTTAACTCCAGATTTTCAATATTGCCATTTTTACACCCCCATGAACAGTACTGCTGTCATTTTCATCCTGTTCGAAATGTGTTTTCACAACTGTGGCCCAAATGACGAGTCACTGTGCAAAATCAGCTTCAGCTAACAAACTGATATTGCCACTGTTCATAAGGTGGGGTCACAAAAAAACAGTGTTGAAAATTTGGAGCAAAAATACCAATGAACGTTTGGGTGTTCCCTGTAGAGACTGACAGGCCTCAGGGGTGTGACTTGGGATTGTCGCCTGTAATGCTCATACCATTCCACCCCCACCCACACCCTGCAGCTAGTGAGAGGCATCAAGTTGTGCCTTGGACTCTTCGGCCTCAAAGTTCACCCCATTCTTCTATACTGCACCCATCTCACCATATTTCCTAATAGAATGGGATCAACATAAGGGCCAAAGACCCCAAGGTACACCGTGACACCTGTCGGTGTCTGCAAGGTAGGGTGTGGTGAAATGCCATAGCCGTTATGCCTGACGACCTAAAGGCACACCCCAATGCCTGTCAGTCTCTGCAGGGTGGTGGTGGGGTTGGCTTCAGTTCAATACTTCACTGCCATTCCTATTATGCAGCTCTGTAACTCCTACACTACCAGTGCCAATGCCAGCAAGCAAACATTCAGCATTGACAAATGCTTGTTATATATTAGAATACTTACTCATTTCCAACTTAAAAACTTCTTTTGACAAAAATGCTCATTCTTAATTCTTTCTTTTTAAATACAGTGGAGAAAAAAGTGCTTTCGAGATTCAAAAAAGAATACACGGAAAAGATGGAAAGGAGGTATACAGGGATAAACTAAGGGTGGCAGAAGTTCAAAGGCAGATATGGAAGAGAAGACAGCTAAAGAAGCCAAACAGGGAGACAAATGGTTCTTCATATGTATCAGTGAGAGAAGGAAAAACAAGAAAGAAATAATAAGACTTAAAAGGGAAGGGGGAGATCTCGTAGAGAGTGACTCAGAAAAAGCAGATGTGCTAAACAAATATTTCTGCTCAGTGTTAAAAGTCGAAAAGGAGGGTCATGGACCAGTACTGAAGGTGAGAGGCATTGGGGGGGGGGTTGACAATAGACTGTTTAAAGAGAGCAGGGTATGGGATAAATTAGGGAATATAAGGGTGGATAAGGCAATGGGTCCAGGTGCCCTGAATCCCAGGTTGCTCCGAGAGCTTAAGGAAGAGTTGGCAGAACCTGTTCAACATATCTTTGGACACAGGGAGGGTACCAGGAGACTGGAGAAAGGCAGATGTGGTGCCAATATACAAGAGTGGAGAAAAGGGAGAGCCAAGTAACTATCGCCCAGTCAGTCTTACGTCAGTGGTAGGAAAAATTATGTAGGCACTCATAAAGGAAAGGATAGTTGAATATCTTGTAGAAAACAGACTGCAGGATGACAGGCAGCATGAGTTCACAGAAGGAAGGTCATGCCAGACAAATCTCATTGAATTCTTTGACTGGGGGATCAGGTATGTGATCAGGGAGGGGTGGCAGATGTGGTAGCATGTGGTAATAACTAAAACAAAAATACCAAGTGTCACAACAGCAACCACAAATCACCTAAAAAAATTTCAGTGATCAGCATGTCAGCTACATAAACAAAAGGGACAGCATATCACAAAAATGAAAATAAACATATATAATTAGAACATTTATACAGGGGACCATGCCCCCGCATGCCCCTTGTGGGGGGCAAGCCCCTCCACACCCCCATTACAATATAACCAACTCCAGGGGGGTGGACACTGAGAAAAAGAGGCAAACATGGGCGGGGGCTACCTGGTGGGGTGGCAGTGTGCAAGGGGAGAATGTGAGGGAGAGCAACTTGCAGGCAGGGGTACACAGTTGGGGTATGTAACACCAACCCCTAGAAAACAAAAAAAAACCAAAAAACTCACACCAGTACCGAACCATGGACCACCATCATCACAGACCACAGCCCTACCCACCACACCAGACGGCTAGCTCGATCAGCCCTCCCAAACAAATCCCATGTAATCTTCTTCTATGTCCTCCCACGTACCTTTCCTCAATATGGCATACCTCGCTCTCTTCTCCATTCACTCTCCTTCCCCCTCGTCATTCTGTGACTGTAGCGCTTCATCCAGTCACTCAAATTGAATCGCTCAGTTTGAGTTGCCTATTTGACTGATTACCGGTGGATGTGGCCTATTTGGACTTCAGTAAGGCCTTTGACACCATCCATCACAGGTGGCTAGTGAGCAAGATGACAAGTCTAGGGGTATGGGAAAAAATAACAAATTGGATAAAAAACTGGCTTGGTGACAGGAGTCAAAAGGTGGTTGTAAATGGTGTTCATTCTGGGGAGGAAAAAGTGAGAGGTGGAGCACCCCAAGGGTCTGTACTAGGACCAATACTTTTCAACATTTACATTGGGGATATTGTGGAGGGTCTGAATAGTAAAGTGTGTCTGTTTGCAGATGATACAAAAACACAGGTTACTCACCTGTAACAGTAGTTCTAGGAGTGGCATATGTTGTTCATCCACTCTGTTTGGCAGGTCCTTCCTCTTTAATTCTCTTGCTGGAAGTCTTTAAGCTGGCTCCTCCACCCACCCACCCAAGTGGTATATGCCTTGACTCTGACTCTTGATGCCAGATCTTGCCGCTGGCAGCAGAGGTTGTCTTGTCCAGCGGGGAGGTCGGGTGGGTTCGTGTCGATGAACAACATATACCACTCCTAGAACTACTATTACAGGTGAGTAACCTGTGTTTCTAGAGATGTGGATATGTTGTTCTTATCCACACTGTTTGGCAGACTCCTAGCAGTTCTCCAGGAGGAGGGAGGCAAGACGGACACCCCCTAATTAAGGAACAGAGACTGAAGAACTGAGGCCCCAAAACCAGCATCCTGGCATGACTCTAGGTCAATGTGGTACTGGGAAATGAAGGTGTTTGCTGACTTCCAGGTAGCAGCCCTGCAGAGTTCCTGGATTGGGACATCCCTTGAAGCAGCCACCGATGCAGCAGTATGGTGGGTGGAATGAGCCCGTAGCCCTGTGGGAGGCTCCCTACCCACCAACCTATAGCAGAGATCAATGCATGATGTAATCTATCTGCCAATCGTCTGCTTGACTGCAGGTCTGTCAGGTGAGGCTTCAGAGTAAGTGACAAACAGCTGGCAAATCTCTCCCCGAACTCCAGCCGTGCACTCTTTGTAATAAGAAAACGTTCTTCTCAGGTCCAAAGTATGGAGCCTGTATTCGGCCTCCGAGGTGTGATTGGGGCAATACACTGGCAGAGTCATCACCTGGTTTGGGTGAAACTCTGACACAACCTTCGGAAGGAACTTCAGGTTGGGATGCAGGACAACCTTGTCCCAGTGGAAGACCAGATAAGGAGACTCAACAGAGAGGACCTAGAGCTCCCCAATCCTTCTGGCTGATGTGATAGCCACCAGGAAGGTGGTCTTCCATGACAGGTGTGACTTTTCACTCCTGCGCATCGGTCCAAATGGCTTGCCCATGAGCTTTGCCAGTACCAGCAGTAGAACCCACGGTGGTGGTTCACGCACTGAAGGGGAAATATGGTCGAGGCCTTTGAAGAAACACCAGACCACCTTCTTCTGTGCCACCATCTGCTGATCAGCCCGTGCCCAATAAGCAGAGGTGCCTGCCAGGTGCACCTTAAGGGTCATAGACCAAAGATCCCCTTTGGAGAGTGACCAAAGATAATCAAAAATGCTAGCCACTGGAGAGGACAACGGGTCCAGGCCCTTGTTCTGACACCAAATGGAGAATCTCTTCCTCTCTAAGGCATAGCACTTCTTGGTCGATTCCTTTCTAAATGCCTCAACTACAGTGAGGATATCTTCAGAGAGACCCAAAGCCTGGAACTCTAGCTGTTCAGGAACCAGGCTGTCAGGTGCAGGGATTGAAGGTCTGGGTGGATGACCTTCCCCTGATTTACTGAGAGCAGGTCTGGGTGTACTGGAAGATGTCTCAGGAGCCTGATGCTGAGGCTGAGGAGATCGGGGTACCAAAACTGGCAGGATCAGTCTGGAGCCACCAGGATCACCTGTGCCTTGTCCCTCCTGACCTTGAGGAGCACCTTGTGGATCAAGGGAAGTAGAGGAAAGGCATAAAAGAGGCCTGGGGTCCACGGCCTTGAGTAGTCATCTCCCTGCAGCAAGCCCTGCTGAGGGGGGTGGGCACAAAACAGCCTCAGCTTTGCGTTCTCCCTGGAGGTGAACAGATCCACCTGAGGGATGCCCCACTGAGAGAACAGGCTGTGTACTACCTCTGGATGGAGAGACCACTCGTGGGATGCCTTGCCCACATGGCTGAGGGCGTCTGCCAGCTGATTTGAGGCTCCTGCCACATGAATGGCTAGGAGATCCACCTCCAGTCGGCTCATGAGGGTCCAGATGCGGAGAGTTTCCCTGCATAGAGTCTGAGAGTGCATGCCACCCTGTTTGTTGAGACAGTACATGGTCATGGTGTTGTTTGTCTGGACCCGAACCACTTGACCCAGAAGGAATGGAGCGAATGCAGTCAGTGCCAGTTGAGCTGCTCAGCACTCCAGCAGGTTGATGTGGCATTGGAATTCCTCAGGGGTCCAGAGCCCATGGACTCTGTGGTCCCCCATGTGGGAAGCCCAGCCCATGAGAGAGGCAAAGGTCATCAAGATGACTTTTGGCTCAGGGCAGACAAATGGGATCCCCTCCTGCAGATGCTCTGGGATGGTCCACCATTGGAGAGTGTCCCACATTGTCTGGGTCACAGTGATCAGCTGGTCGAAATGACCTAGTCGCTGAGTCCACTGGCTGGCCAGCTTCTATTGAAGGGGGCACATATGCCCCCAGGCCCATCGGACCACAGAGGTGTAGGCTGCCATGTAACTCAGAAGTCACAGAAAGTCCCAGGCAGAGTGCAAGTTCCCAATCAGAAATGATCGGGCAAAGGAGGAGGCTCGGCAAGAGTTGAGCTCTGCCCCAATGAAGTAGATCACCTGCGAAGGCACGAGTTCTGATTTGGCCTCATTGACTAGAAGGCCAGGGTTGATGCAGGTCTGGAGGGCCAGATCCCTGGACCTCGCCACCTCCAGTCTGAAGGGACCCACTATAAGCCAGTCGTCCAGATACAGGTACACTCTGACACCTTGATGCTGAAGATAGACCGCCACCACTGCAATGCATTTGAAGACCCTGGGGGCGGATGACAGGCCAAATGGCATTGCTTGAAACTCGTATAGGGCTTCCTTTGCCCTGAAGCAGAGGAACCTTCAGTGTGATGGATGGACCGGGACATGTAAGAACATGTCCTGCAGATCCAGGGAGCAAAACCACATGTTCTGCTCAAGAGATGGTATGATCTGAGACAGAGTTACCACCCTGAAGGTGCGAGACCTGAGAAACTGGTTCAGGTTGTGCAGATCTAGAATGGGGCACCAGTCCCCTGTCCATTTCAGTACCTGGAAATGAACCCTGGGTTGACAGAGAGATCCACGACTCTGTCCACTACCTCCTTGTGGAGCAGTTGGGCAATGTCATCTCCGAGAGCCGACTGAGTGTGCACGGATACCTTCTCCTCCCGTGGGGTGCGGGCTCAGCTTGATGGGTACTACTAGAAATCCAGAGGCAGCCCCTGGCCGACCACTTCCAAGACCCACCTGTCTGTTGTGACAGTGGACCAGGCAGAAGGAAAGTGGTGGAGCCAGCCCTCCACGGGAGGACACAGAGTGGGTGGGATGGGCATGGGGGTGGCAGGCATGGAGGTGGATTCAGCTGAGGGACTGTTAGGACCTTTCCAGGCTTATGGGCTGCCAAAGCCCCTGACTTGGGCTGAGGGTGCCAAGACTGAGCCTGAAGTTGCTGCTGCCCTGATTGGCATTGGGGTTGCTTGGCCGCAGGGGTAGAAGGCCAAAAGGGCTTACGCTTCTGCTTTTTGGAACTCTGAGATTCCTTCTGGGCAGAAGCAATACAGTCCAAGGTGGCATTGGACTTCTCAATGCGCTGAAGGTGACCATCAACCCCTGGACTGAACAAGTTGGTACCCAGGAAGGGAACATCTGCCAGTTTGTGCTGGGTGTCTGCCATAAAGGTTAAGACCCTCAGCCAGGACCTGCGACTCATGGCGACTGCAGACACCACCGAATGGGCACAGGAATCCTCAATGTCCACAGCCATCTGGAGTTGCCGTTTTGCCACAACCCAACCCTGATCCTGGACCTGCATGATCGTAGTCTGAAGGTCCGCGGGGACATAAGGAAACACTTCATCTAGAGAGTCCAGGAAGGCATGGGAGAAGTGTGCCATGCTAACAGCTGAGCTCACCTGATGGAGACCAAGCAATGAGGCAGCACAGACTTTTCTGGCAGAGTGGTCCAGTTTTTTTGACTCTTTATCCGAAGGTCTATCAATGTCTCCTGAATTGCCTGAGCGCCGAAACACAGATTTGGTCACCAACCCCTCAGCCGAGGGGTGCTCAGTGAACCCAGAAAGGGAGCCGATGGGAACAGCATACTTGCAGGCCATCTGGGCTGATGGCACAGGGCAGGAGGCAGGGTGCTACCAAAGCTCTAGGGCTGTGCCAACAATGGCTTCGACCACTGGAAAGGCCTCTGTCAGAGAATCCCCTTTTTCCAGAATGTCTGTCAGGGGATATAGAGCTCATTTCTGAACAGGCACCAATGGCATCCCCGTGAAATTGGAGATGAGACTAAGAATGCCCATAAAGGAAGTGGGACCTTCCACCATTGAGAGATCCCCCCAAGTGAAACCTTGTTGAATGGATGAGAGTGCAAAGAGGAGTCCTCAGACTCCGAGGAGTCTGGATAGATCAGCCAACAACCTGAGTCACCTTTGACTCGCCGCGGATGAACGGGAGTGAGGGTGGGTGACAGCGTATGCGGGAGGCCCTTAGCAGGTCGAGACTCCTTGACAGGAACCCCAGAGAGAGGCTGTTTAGGTGGCGGCTCCACCACAATCAGTGAACAGGCCAGTTTGGGCTGAGCCGGGAGGGCCTTTACCAGCTTCGCAGGCAGAGGGACGGTGTTGGCCAGCTCCAAAAGAGTCGGCATTGGCCTAGAGGGCGACAGCCATTTGATGGCCGGCGTGGAAGCTGGGGTTGACTTTGGACCAGCCAACACAAACTGTTGCCACATAAGATTCTCGAAGCATCGACGCAACTTGCACTGAAGCCTCTCCTCTTCTGAGGAAGACGAGGATAAATAGCAGCGGCGCCACTACTTGGAACACCCAGAATGGTGTTTGTGAGTTCTCCTTGACCTGACAGTCGAAGCCGACCGAGACCTAGACCTCAACCATTGGGGACACTGACAGGGGTGCTCAGAAGGAGCCGGAGAGACCCGCAGCTCCTCCAGGTCAGGGACAGGGACCGTGAAGAGGTTCCCAGCAGGCTGGGTTTCCTCCGGGGTCCAGTCAGGACCAGAGTCCTGAACAAGAAATTATTGGCCTCATCCTGCGACAATGGGTCAGCAGGGTTGATAATAATTTGGATTGGGTCGTCATCCTGCATCTTAGCCAGCTGGCCTGATGGTGGCACCAAGAAGCCAGCGACCAAGTCCGCAATTTTGACTGAAGTCAAAACTGGAGATTCGTGAGAATGTGACCTCTCTCAATCCCAAGAACAATGTCAACAAGACTTCTCCTTCTCTCTTGACTCCTTGGAATCCTTTTTATGGGAACCGGAGCTGTATGAAGCCGACAGGTCCTCCCCCTTGCCCGAGAGAGACTGGCACAGCTCCTTGAAGGAGCCTGTAAAGGCAGTGCCCTGTTTGAGTTGTACAAAGACCAATGCTGAAGAGGACTTGATCAGCAGCCTGAGCCACCTCCTCCGTGAAAGCCTTCATTTACTCAAGTTGTTCAGCGAACCCTGCGACCACGGAGACCATCCAACGGGCCTCTTTAGATTTGACTGGCGGGTTCCGTTTCTCCCATCAGCTGAGCTGTAACTGTCTGAGGCGGCCATATACCATGTTCAGCTGGCACGAGTGACAAAAGTCACAATCCTGGGTATCGTGATCATGGCCCAGGCAATAGAAGCATGTGAAATGCAGGACAGTAGGAGACATCTTCTGCCCGCAGGGGCACCAGTGGAACCCAGATGAGGACTTGTCCTCCATCGCAGTCGCGATCGAAAAACAATGCAGTGCAACTCAGACTAGTTTAAGTTTTAGTAAGTAATCCAAAGATTTAAGCACTAGGGCCTACTCAACATGGGAGTGACGAGGAAGGAACCTGAATCTTCTAGCAGAAAGGAAGATCTGACATCAAGGGGCAGAGCTGAGGCATATACCACCCAGGTGGGTGGGAGGAGCCAGCTTGAAGACTGGATGAAAAGGGACTTGCCAACGTTGGAGGAATGGTCAAATGTATGGCAGCTTAGATTCAATGCAAAGAAGTGCAAAGTAATGCACCTGGGAAACAAAAACCCAGGGGAAGAGTACACAATAGGGGGTGAGCTACTGACAACAAAAATGAAAAGGGACCTGGGGGTAGTCATATCAGATGACCTAAAGGTGGACCAGCAATGAGAGACGGCAGTAAGGAGGGCTGGGGGGGATGCAAAGGGAGAGGCATCGCCAGTAGAAAACAGGAAGTTGTTGGTCCTCTGTACAGACAGTTGGTAAGACCACATCTGGAGTACTGTGTACAGTTCTGGAGACCCTATCTCCGCAAAGACATAAACAGGGTGGAGGCTGTCCATAGGAGAGCAACCAAAATGGTGCAGGGACTGCACCACAAGATATATGAAGAAAGACTAAAGGAGCTTAAGATGTATAGCCTCAAGTAAAGGAGGGAGAGGGGGGCATGATAGAAATGTTCAAATACCTCAAGGGAATGAACAAAGTCCAAGAGGGTAGCATCTTTCAGAAAAAGAGATGTGCAAGAACAAGGGGGCACAATTTGAAGATGGGGGAGGGGCGGCTCAGAGGTAATGTGAGGAAGTATTTCTTCACAGAGAGGGTTGTATTTGCATGGAATGACCTTCCTGAGGAGGTCGTAGAGTTAAAAACAGTGGGGGGAAATTCAAGAATGCATGGCACAGACATAAAGCAATTATAGTGGGGGGCAGGAGGAAGTAGGCTGTTGGTTAACTAGGATCTGCAGCTTATCCGTTAGTTAAGCAATTGGATAACCACACCTGTTCATGCAGTTGAGTCTTAAAGGGGTTATTAATCCATACATCTAGTGGGTGTAGGAAGTATGGGAATCCTCCTGGAATTACTGCAAGACCAGTGATATATTTTTCTTTCACACTTTTCTTAACTGACTCTAGTAAATGTGCTTGGATCTAGTCCCATACAAGCAATGCCTTATTCCTGAGAAGAGTACCAGGCCTTGTGTTCCACACTTTCAGCAGTCAGGCTAACATTCCATCTCTTTTTTGGGATGTGAATAACAACCCCTGAAGAAATTTTTTCCTTGTGCATTCTTTTCCACTTAAAGGAAGCCATGGGTTTTAACTTGGAACAATCTGCTATGCAGGTTAACATCAGTGTGAAGGGTCTCTTCTCTGCTATAGAAGTGTAAGGAGGGCTACTTCCCGAGTAATGGAAGTACTCTCTGCAGTTAACGATAGAAGCAAACAAGAGAACAGAGGAACCCACCCCATACAGACGGCAAATAAAATGTTGATAGGCACATATGGACCTTTTATTGCCATACAGAAGTTGTATGCTGTTTGTCTTCACTCTATTTTTCCCAGTGCAGGCAGAAGCCAAAGGATGCAAGTGAGGCTGGACAAGAAAAGGAGCCAGAGTATGTCTTCTGAGATGGAGAAATGACACCTCTTAGTGAAGTTAATTTGTGAGGATAACCTGGAGATTTTAAGTGTATGGATATATGCACCCATTAGTTCATAAGGCCTAGGGGCCAGGGAAAAATAATGTGATGGGTGGGGAAACTGGATAAAAAACAGAAGCCAGAGGGTAGTATTAAATGGAGAATTCTCAGGGGAGATGGGGGTCATGAACGGAGTACCCTAATGGTCAGTACTAGGGCTTGTACTGTTCAACATATTCATCAGGGACATAGGTGTATTGCTAGAAGGAGACATCTTTCTATTGGCAGATGACACCAAGGTTTGCAATACTATGGACATAATGGAGGGAGAGGAGGCCAGGAGGATGACCTAAAAATGCTAGAAGAATGGTCCAGAACTTGGCAGCTGGCATTCAGTTCCAAAAAGTGCAAAATTATGTATATCAGACACTAAAGCTCTATGGCCATGTACAGGATGGGACGAGAAGTCATGGCATGTATCTTTGAGGAAAGGTACCTCTGGATTATCATTACAGACAACCTGAAAAGCAGCAGCCCAGTGTTCAAGGGTGGAGGGGAGAGCAAACAGCATGATGAGCTGCGTATGGAGTAGGATAGCAAGCAGGAGGAGAGAGGTAGTACCCGCCTCTTTAATTCACAGGTTTGCACCCATCTTGAGTGCTGTGTGCTGTTCTAGAGCCTGACCTTAGAAAAGATATTGACAGGGTGAAGGCAGTGCAGAGGAAGGTAAACAAGATGATAGAAGTACATCGGGGGAAGCCCTACAAGGAAAGGCTGAAGGGCCACAATATGTACTTCTTGGAGAACAGGAGAGTCAGGGCAACATGGTTAAGATCTTTAAATACCTCTTGGGAATTTAGTCTTTTGGTAACCGAGTAAGGCCCACTAGGCACAAGTGTCTGTTTTCAGTGGTGACCTGGGGGCACTGGGCAGTTAAATGACTTGCTCAGAGTCACACAGTATGCAAGTGGAGGTTGTGAGAATCAAACTCAGGTCTGGTCTGCTGGATGTATCAGGCTTGTTCACACCTCGTTCCTCTAACCTCTAGGCTATACTGCCAGCCCAGTATATATAAACAGGGTATAGCGTGGGGGGCCTTTTAGGTTGAGCACAAACTTGGTTACAACAGGAAACACAAAGTTAGTGGGGAGAAGTTTCAAGAGGGAGGTGAGGAAGCATTTCTTCACATAAAGGGAAGTGGGTAGAAGGAATGGGTTGCCTAGGAAGGTGGTGGGGGAAGAGACAGCATTCAAGCATGCATCGGACAGGCACATAAGTATCCCTGAAAAGAGGACCTACCTGAAGAGTGTGGGGGAATCTGCGGGCCACATAGGACTCTTTGCCACTACATAGGGTACTGTAGGTAGTGTTAGAGTGGACTGGATAGGCCTTGGGGTCCTTTTCTGCAGATAAAATCTACTGTATGTTCCTACTGTTATTATAGATAACAGGTTTCATAAATTGAAGAGTGATAGAAGAAATGTGTTATGTGTACAGTGCATGTGTGTAAAGAACTGCAATAATTTTTTTTTTTTTTTTAAAGCATGTGTGTCACAAATCTTTCGCTTCATCTCTCCTTCAGGGCTGAGGAGTAATGGTAGCTAGCTGGGCTAGTAAGGGCATGCTAGCTGGAGCCCAGAGCATGTGGGTGGATTGGGCCAGTTGGAGACCATTCATGGGACATAACCCAGGGGAGAAATGACTCTGCTGCTGGGACCCAGACTAAGGTTACTTGGAAAGGGTAGCGCTGTAAGAGAGATGACCAACTGCACCTATCCTTTTGAAGGGGTGAGGGGGTGTAGAACAGATCAAGTGTACACTGGCGTGACAATCACGAGAAAGTACATTTATGCAAGAACTTACTGTAACAGTAGATCTTCAAGAGAATTTATCAGGCCACACCTATGGAACTAGAGCCATCAGGTGCCAGAACTACATGGAAACCTTTTTGCTGGCAGTCTACTGGGGCTGCTTACGATGACATAATACATTGATGTCCTCTCCATATAAACATGGGTGGCCCTGTGCCCTCCTCAGTTCCCTGCTGGAGAGCATACTTAGAGTACCTCCTCCTGGGGAACCAAGAAAGAGCTGAAGGTTCTCACTACAGGCAAGGTAAAGAACAGCAGGCAAACTGTCCTGAAGAGAGAGGAGCAAAGAAGTTCTGAATCTAAGGGAGACACAGGGTAGGACGACAAGGCCTGATGAAAGAGATTCTCTTGAAGATCTACCATTACAGTAAGTTCTTATGTAACTGTACTATCTTCTTTGAGGATCTCTCTTTCATCAGGCCACACCTATGGAACGAGTCCCAAGCAGTACTGACACAGAGACAGTCTGGGTGGCTGAAGGCTATAGACCTATGACAGGAAGCCTTGAAGCACAGCCAGACTGAAGCCTGCCCTTCTTCTAGAGGTAATGTCCAGACTGTAGTACTTAGTGAGTGTGGACAGTACTCGAAGTTGCAGCACACAAATTTCTGAAGCTGACATTCCTGAAACAGGGAACAGAAGTGGCCATGCTTCTGGCTGAATGGCCATGTGCAACACCAAGAAGTTCCTTACTGTACTTTCTATAACAAAAACCTATACAGCTGGCCAACTATTTGGACAGGCACTGTTTAGAAACTGGTATGCTCTCTTTCCCAGGGGTGAAAGAAACAAAAAGCTGCAAGGACTTCCTGCAGTCCTCCATACGATGAACATAATATTCAAGTATTCTAAATACATCTAATGTATGCAGCAATGCTTCCCCTGGACTGGCATGCTTAGGATAATAAACTGGCTGGTAGATGGTTTGATTTAAAATAAACTCAGACACCACCTTTGGAAGAAACTTAGGACTGGTATGCAAAGACACCCTGACTTTGTGGAAAATCAAATAAGGAGGCTCGCACATACAAAGTAAGAGCCTGAAGCTCAGAAATCCTGCAAACAGAAGTAATACCAACTAAAAATAACACTTTCCAAGAAAGGAAACGTAAGCCACAAGTCACGGCTGGTTCAAAAAGAGCCAAAGTAAGTTTCTCCAGCACAAAAGTCAAGTCCCAAGCCAGGACTGGATTGTGGATGGAAGGCTTCAAGTGCAGAATGCCTCTCAAGAACCTATGGTCCACATCTGGCTGTGCCACCATACAGCCATCAATAGGCACATGGAAAGCTGAAACAGCAGTCAAGTGCACTTTGACAGAAAACTACTGGGGTCCTGCATCTGACGAGAACAATAAATACTCTAGAACCTGGTTCACTGGACAAGTGAAGGGATCCAGCTGATGAGAAGTGGCCCACAAGGCAAACTGCTTCCACTGCATGAAGTAGATGGCCCCGGTGGAAGGTTTTCTGGCAGTCACCAGGACACCAACCACCTTCAGGGACACTCCAGATCTTGCAGTGGCTATGTCTTCAGGAGCCAGGCATGGAGATGGAGTGACCTGAGGTCTGCATGGAGCAGGGTGCCCTGTTCCTGTGATAACAAGCCCTTGCACAGGGGCAGGAGCAATGGGGGTTCATCTGCTAACTACTGCAGCAAGAGAAACCATATCTGACGAGGCTAGAAAGGAGCCACTAGGAGTAGGGTAGCTCCCTCCATCTGGAGCTTGCTTAGCATCCTCTGGATCAGAGGAAGGGGAGGAAGGCATAAAGGAACCTCCCTTTCCAGGACCGGGGCAATGCGTCTCACCAGAAAACTCCAGGACCTGGAGCGAGTGAGCAGAAAAGCAACAGTTTTGTGTTGAGCGGGGATGCAAAAAGGTCCAACTCTGGATAACCACACCTGTCGAACAAGTCTTCTACTACTATGAGGTGAGCAGCTCCCATTCATGCATTCAAGACTGCAACTGGCTTAGCTTGTCTGCCAGGACATTCTGGATGCCTGGAACATGGTTGGCTGACAGTTCTAGACTGTATTCTAGAGCCCAGTACTAGAAATGTATCGCTTCCCTGCACAGAGAGTATGATGGGTCCCACCTCTGCTTTTTTATGTAGTAAACTACACTTATGTTGCCTGTCTGCACCAGCAGATGTCCTGGGGACAGACAGCTCTGGAAGGCTTGCAGAGCATACAGAATGGCCCTTATCTTGAGGACGTTTATGTGGAGGGAAGTCTCCACTCTGGTCCATGTACCTCATGTCTGATGAGGCCCCAGATGTGCCCCCAGCCAGTCCCTGAAGCATCTGTGGTGAAAATCTGCTGAGGGGAGGAAATAAGGAAGGGAACCCCTTTCAGCAAACTGCTGGGTTCCACCCATCACTGGAGCACTTGTCAGGCAGAGAAATTACTAGAACCCGCTGTTCTAGATTGTTGCGCAACTTCCAATGGACTCCTAACATCCACTGAGGGATCCTCATGTGCAGCCTGTCCAGGGCACCTGTGACAATGGCTGCTGCCATCAGGCCCAACATCCTCAGGAATGTCCTGCCCATTACATACCCGCTGTTGCAAATCAGCTGAGCCTGAGCTATGAGGTGCTCCGCACTGTCATGGGGCAGGAAGGCAAAGCCCTCAGCAGTGTCCAGTACTGCCCATATGTACTGCAGGTGCTGACAAGGGGTCAAGACTGACTTGGGCAGACTGATCGTGATCCCTAGGGCATTGAACAGCTGCCTGGTATGTGCTAGGGTGTGAGACAGTTGCTCCTTGGCCTGAGCTTTGAGTAATTAGTCATCTAGATAAGGGAAGATGTACAGTCCCTCTCTTCTGAGAGCTGCTGCCATAACTGCCAAGCATTTGGTAAAGACCCATAGCACAAATGACAAACCAAAGGACAATACCCTGAACTGATAGTGTTTCCCCTGGATCAGGAACCTGAGATATCTCCTGTGGGGCAGACACATCTTGTATGCAGGTAGGTATCCTGCATATCCAGGGAGCAGATCCAGTCCCCTTTTTGCAGGAGAGGCAGCAGGCCTTGCAGAGTAACCATCCTGAACTTCTTGTACTGCATGTAGAAGTTCAGATCCCTCAGATTCAGAATGGGCCTTAAGTCCCCTATGGATTTTGGGACTAGGAAGAAATGGGAGTAGAACCCTGTGTTTCATTGTTCCCAGGGAACGGGTTCTATGGCCTAGGGTGGTAGCCTGGGTAAAACACTGGTTGAACAACAGGACACAGCGGGTAATAGTAAATGGAGTCCACAGTGAAGAAAGGAGGGTTACTAGTGGGGTACCCAGGGTTCAGTACTGAGGCTGGTCCTTTTTAATGTCTTCATAAGTGACATTGCAGAGGGACTGGAAGGGAAAGAATGTCTCTTTGCAGATGACACAAAGATCTGCAACAGGTTTGATACACAAGGTGGGGTGGAAAGGATGAAAACAGACTTGGAAAGGTTGAAGGAATGGTCAGATGTATGGTCACTTAGATTCAATGCAAAGAAGTGCAAAGTAATGCACCTGGGAAACAAAAACCCAGGGGAAGAGTACACAATGGGGTGTGAGATACTGACAACAACAAAAATAGAAATGGATCTGGGGGTAGTCATATCAGATGACCTGAAGGTGGGCCAGCAATGTGAGAAGGCAGTAAGGAGGGCTGGGAGGATACTCTGATGCATAGGGAGAGGCATCATCAGTAGAAAACAGGAAGTTGTTGGCCCTCTGTACAGACAGTTGGTAAGACCACATCTGGAGTACTGTGTACAGCTCTGGAGACCCCATCTCCGCAAAGACATAGACAGGGTGGAGGCTGTCCAGAGGAGGGCAACCAAAATGATGCAAGGTCTGCATCAGAAGACATATGAAGAAAGACTAAAGGAACTAAAGATGTATAGCCTTGAGGAAAGGAGGAAGAGGGGAACATAATAAAAACTTTCAAATACCTCAAGGGAATCAACAAAGTCCAAGAGGGTAGCATCTTTCAGAAAAAAAGATGTGCAAAAACAAGGGGGCACAATTTGAAGATAGAGGGGAGACGACTCAGAGGTAATGTGAGAAAGTATTTCTTCACAGAGAGGGTTGTGGATACATGGAACAGCCTTTCTGATGAGGTCATAGAGTCAAAAACAATGGGGGAATTCAAGAATGCATGGGACAGACATAAGGCAATTCTAGTGGGGGGTAGGAGGAAGTAGGCTATTGGTTAACTAGGATCTGCAGCTTATCCGTTAGGTAGGGAAATGGGCAGACTAGGTGGGCCAAGTGGTCCTTATCTGCCGTCAAATTCTATGTTTCTACTGAACAGCAGTGTATGCACTTCCTCTAATAGCACTGGTACATGGTCTGGAGAATATGCTGAGGGACTTGCTGGAAGGTCTGGAGGCAACTCCAGAAGTTCTAGAATGTGTCCTTGTTCTATTAACTGCAGAACCCAGGCATCTGTTGTAGCCTCTTTCCACTGGTCCAGGAGGAGGGAGAGGCCTACCCCCTAACAGGCTGCACCTGGAAACAAGCCTCGGCTCAGTGCGCCTTTCCCGGTTATCAAATGTTTAAATAAAATAAAATACTGCCTCCTCTGGATTGTATACTGGAGGGTGGGGGTCTAAGAAGGAGTCATGCTGAGGTAGATCCATCAGCCACAGCTGCATCTTCTCTAGGGGCTTTAGAGTGTGCACCTGAGGAGGAGGGTGGGGTTGTCAAAGCTGCTCTGCTTTTGCTGTGTTGTCTGTCCCTGGATCTGGGTTTATTGGTAGCCCTGCAAAAAGGGCACCCTCTGCTTACTTTTTGGTTGTGTATAGTAGAGTGAATGGACTGACCTTAGGGTCCTTCCCAAGGCTTGCAGGTCAGAAAGGATGTCCTGCACATCTTCCTCAAATAACTTGTATCTTCAGGTGTTCAGGATGGATTGCTGGACATCTGTAGCAAATCCAGACTCCCTCAACCAAGAATGCCTTCTTAGACAGATGCCAGCCACAACTGCTCTGGCTGATACATCTGAAATGTCATAGGCAGACCTTTAGAGGTATCAAATGAGCGCAAAAAGAGGGTGGCTCAATGAAAGACACCAAACTGGAGCCACGCTACAGTCACAATGGAGCGATGCCACAAAAACCACAACACAGGCTCAAAAACAGTTTGTGCAGGAAAAAAAACTCAGTCCACTTGTTTGGACACACTTACTTTAATAAACAACAGTTAAAAATGAATCGAGTTGTTACATTACAATATGAGTAGCACCCCCTACTTCCGTCAGTGTTTCACGCTGTGCTGGCGCTTTTTCAAGATGTCTTGGTCTTAGCAAATAAAGGATTTCCCGAGGGAGCCTGGTATAGCTTGTCTGATTTTCTGCGCATAGCAGAACTCAAGCTTGGCCTGTGCCAGGCAGCCAGGGTGTATCCTCCAGTGCAGCCAAAAGAGGAAGAATGATAAGCAGTGGAGAATCTGGCAGTTCCATGAACTCTACCACGTTTCTCCAAGAGATTTCTTTCTTCTCAGCATCAAACACCAATGCAGTTTGTAGCTGCTTCATCATAAAGAAGAAGGAGGGGTCTTCAGGAGGGAACCTTGGGGTATACGAACATATGAAATTTGCCAGCAGATAAAGGCCTAGAGGTCCATCAAGTCTGCTCGAATGTGCAGCTAGCAACCCTTATTCTGCAGCTGCCCCTCCCTTCCACCCTTCCCCTTCATTAACCCACCCCCTTGTCCTGTCCCATCCTCGTTTGAAGCAGTCCGCTGTTCTACTGCATATCACTTCTGCAGGTAATGCATTCCACCCAGCCACCACCCTCTCTGTAAAAAAGTGTCTCCTCATCTCCCCTCCCAAAGTACAGTCCTCAACTCCTGGAGGTAATGGTGGAGTTAGAACTGTCTGTGGGACTCCCATCCATACCTTCCTCCTCCTCCTCTTCCTCTTGTAGAATAAGGTCAGGGTTGTATTCCTGATCCTCACTGATGGGCTCTGAAGGATGCAAAGAAGGAAGCAAGGATATCAACACCCTGGAGTGTGCAGTGCGCATCAACATGACAGGTGTCAACGGGGGACTTGTCTGTGAGGCCCGTTGTAGCCGTGCCTGGAGTAGGATGTATCAGGTGCTCTACTGTCTCCACAAAGGAGGAAAGCACCATCGGTACATCGATGAAGTGTGCATCTTGTGACTTTCATGGGGTTGGCTGGAGCTTCAACATCAATGAAGCACCTTGCAAAATCGATGGGGGAGACTGGAACCTCAGCTTCGACAGGCTATCGTTGCCCATAGGAGATGCAGAGGAACTCACTACCAACTGACCTTGTGGGAACTGAGGTCTAAACGGCAGGGCTAGTGATGCTTATGGGGGTGTCAGCAGCCCTGACATCGACGAATCTTGGCCAGCCATGGGAGGTCTGGCAGAACTGTTCTATTCCCCCCTTTCGAGTACACTCCCGATAGAACTGTTACATGAGAACTTACTGTAACAGTAAATCTTCAAGAGTATCTGTCATTAGGTCACACCTATGGAACTTAGTTGTCAGGGACATAGGGTCATAATGTCGTGGACATAATCGTGCAAACAATGACGCAGACACAACAGTGTGTGCTCTAACAGTGTTGGGACAGCGCACACCATTAAAAATACACCGTCTTTCTTTTTGTGGGTGGGGGGCTCTGAACTTACAATACTCAACTCTGTGGGGTTGTGGACTTTGGGGAAAGAAGAAACCCCGGAGCAAAGAAAAATTGTTTTCAAAAGCCGCATTACAGTAGGACATGGGGAGAACCAAACCACAGCCCTAGGTCCTCAACACCACTGAAGGCAGGTGCTCTAACCACTCCACCACTGAAGTGGCTCGGCCAAGCACTGCCCCAGCAGCATTCTTCTCATTGTGTCATGGCAGCCTACAGTGCATTTTTCCATGCATGGTTTTCTCCGCACTATATTGACCTGCTACCACCATCACACATCAGGATCACACAGAAGGTTTTTCTACAGTAGTGTATTAGGGGCTGCCCAAGCAGACGTCAGGCTCTGACGTCACGTGCCGTATACAAACATGGGCAGCCCCACTCCATCCTCAGTTCTTCCCTAGCCATAGGCTATAAGAGACAGGAGTTCCACCAGGAAACCAAGGAGAGAGAAGGTGCCCAGCTAGCCGAAGACTGGATCAACAGGACTGCCAAGCTGTAGATAAAGACAGAAAGGGGGATGGAGGAAGGGTCAGCATGATGACAGAGATTCCTCTGAAGATCTATTGTTATGGTAAGTTCTTTGGGGAATCTCTGTCATCAGGTCATACCTATGGAATGAGTCCACACAGTGCTAACTGCAAGACAGTCTGAGTGGCAGGAGGCCGGAGGCCTATAAAAGAAGGCCCTGAAGCACAACTAGGACATAGTCTGCCCTCGTTCTAAAGGCAGTGTCGAGACTGTAGTGCTTGGTGAAAGTTTAGACAGTACTCCAAGTTGCAGCAGAGCAAATCTCAGCTGTTGACACATCTCTGAAACAGGCAATGGAAGTGGCCATACCTCTAGTGGAACTGCCCTTAACATACTAACATACTAAAATGCCAGCAGAATAGGCCTAACGGTCTTTCGTGTCTGCTCGTTTGGTCAGCCCCCACCCTGGGTGCTGACCTTGCTGTCCCCCTTGCCTTCTCTGGCTTCTCCCTTCCCAGTTCCGGATATTCTTGCTGCATTGGATTTTGCTTCCTGAACCCTTCCCCTGTACCTGTCCCACCCCCTCTTGAACCCCTCCACTGTCTCTGCCTCCACCAGCCCCCTAGGTAGTGCATTCCATGGCTCCACCACCCTCTCAGTGAAGTAGCACCTCCTCCTTTCTCCCCTGATTCGTCCCCCTCCAGCTTCCACCCATGCCCTCTAGTGGCCCCTTCCTCCTTCCTTCGAAGCACCCTGACTGTTCCTCCCATATTTACCCTCTTCATGTACCTGAAGACCTCTATCATGTCCCCCCGGTCCCTTCTCTCTTCCAATGTGTACATATTTAGCTCTTCGAGCCTCTCCTCATAGGTCCTGTCCCCCAAGCCCCAAATCATTTTGGTTGCCCTCCTCTGGACCCTCTCCAGGAGGTTAATGTCCCTCTTTAAGTGTGGCCTCCAAAACTGCATGCAGTACTCCAGGTGCGGCCTCACCAAGCAGTTATACAGAGGGAGTATCACTCCTCCTTCTGGAGGTGATCCCCTAGTGATGCATCCCAGCATCCTGTTGGTCTTGGCTGCTGCCTCCTACAAGTCTCAGAGTTGTTCATCTTGACATCCACCACCACCCCCAGGTCCTCTCGGCCATTGAGACTTGTGTATTCCCCCCAGGGTGTACACTTGGCCTGGGTTTCTGGCCCCAGGTGGAGTACCTTGCATTTCCCTGCATTGAACCTCAGCTTCCACTTTCTAGACCATCTTTCCAGAGCCTCCAGGTCCCCTGCAGGGCCACCCTCCCTCCTCCCCATCCACCACCGCCCCCAGTTTCGAGTCATCTGCAAGAGACTCATCTCTCCTGATTCCTGTCCTTATGTCAGATCATTGGGCGCTGAACAGAAGGGCCCATGACTGATCCTGTGGGACCCCACTAATGACCCTCCTTGGGGATGAGACTATCCCACCAACTCGACCCTCTGGGTCCGGTCCTGGAGCCAATTGCCTATCCATCTGATCATCTGGTTTCCCACCCCATTTCTCCTAGCTTATCCAACAGGCCCACGTGAGGAACAGAGTCAAATGCCTTGCTGAAGTCTAGAAAGAGACATCCACTGGTCTACCCAGGTCCAAGGCACTTGTCACCCAGTCATAGAACTCCACCAGGTTTGTCTGACATGATTTCCTGGGATGAATCCATGCTGTCTATCGTCCAGGCACCTGACTTATCCAGGTCCCCCTAGCCTCCCTTGACAATGCCCTCCATCACCTTGCCCACCACTGATGTCAGGCTGACAGGCCTGTAGTTCCCTGCCAGCTCCTTGATCCCCTTGTGATAGGCACTACATGCGCCCACCTTCCAGTCTTGGGACACCCACCCTGTCCTCAGAGATGGGAAAAGCTCTGTGGGTTTTGCAGGACATCTGCAAGTTCCTTCAGCACTCTAGGATGTAATTTATCCCGGCCCGGTGCTTTCTCCGTCTTAAGGGAGCTGAGGGCTTCCTCACTCTCTCTGCTGTGATTTCCACTTCTGGTACCTCTTCCCTGCTTAGCCCTCCCCCACCTGCCAGTGATGCCTCCCCAGACCTGCCGATCGGTAAGGGTCCCTCCTCATTATCTCTGTCTCCTCCCATGTATGATGCAGCATCCCATTTTCCTGGTGAAACTGAGGTGAAGTACTCATTTAGTACCTCAGCCTGCTCCCCTGGGTCTTGTGCCCATCTCTCCCTGATTTAATCCCGTTAATCTGCCCTTCACCCTTCGCTTTCCCAATGTATCTAAAGAACCCCTTTTCCTCTCCTAATTTCCCTGGCCAGGTTCTGCTCCTTCCTTGCCTTAGCCGCCCTCACCACTCTAGTGGCCCTTCTAGCCATCAGCTCGTACTCCCCTCAATACGTTTACTCCTTGCGCACTTGAATTTCTTATAGGCTGCTTTCTTTCCCAGCACCTCCTGGACCTCCTGGTCCTCCAACAAGGGTTTTTGGGCCCACCAGATTTCGTCTTACTCTTGCACAGGTGCTGGTAGCATCCTGCACCCTCTCTGATGATTTCCCACCTACTATCAGCTCCATGTCTGACCCAATCCTATCCAAATGCTCCTTATGGTCCTTCCCATTTCTTAAAATCTCCCCTGAAGTCAGGTTACTTCCGGCTTTGTGCAGCCTCTACCCTCCTAGTTCCAGGCAGAACCAGACCGGTGGCATGGTCACTCCTCGCCAATGGGTCCCTTACCTCCAGGCCCCAATCTGGTCACTGTCTGCCAGGACCACATGCAGTACCTGTGTTCTCCTGGTCGGTTCCCTCACCTGCTGAGTTAGGAACGTGCCTTGAAAGACATCCAACAACCTCTGTTCCTGGTCACAGAGGATGTCATAGTCTCCCAGTCTGTTCCTAGCATGTTTAAGTCCCCTAACACCACCACCTTTCCTCTGCCCAGTCTGCATTGTCTCCCAACATCTGCCACCAGACTGTCTCCTCCAGCTCCTCCGGCCAGGGCAGGGGTCTACACCACTCCTATTTTTACTCTTCTTGCCCCCTTGTTATCAAGGTGACCCAAATCGCCTCCACAGTTCCTCCGCCTCCTCTACTCCCCTATGCCATGGAAGTTTTTGACTATCATAGCTACCCCTCCTCCCCTTCCCTCCCCCCTGTCCTTCCTGAACATAGTGTAACCCTCCAGGTTCAGGTCCCAGTCATGCCTTGCAGTGGCCCAAGTCTCAGTGACCGCTGCCACATCCACTGCTCCCTCAGTTAACATCACCTGGAGCTCAGGCATTTTATTGCCCAAGCTCCTGGCATTTAGCAGGACTACCTTCCACCCTTTCCCCATAGTTCCATTTCCCCTGCTCGTGTTCCCATGGGGATTCTGTTTTCTCCTGGTCTGCACTTTGCCAGTTGGCCTTTTCCTGCAATCCTCCTGGTCCCCAGGGGGGTGGAGACAGAGTCCCTCCTTTATCGGCACCCCCTTGACAGCCTTTTCTCCCATCCCACCCCCCTTCACAAGTTTAAACCCCACTTTTCACCAATGAACTCCTATTTCAACTTAAGGATTCCTCCTCCAAATTGAGATGTAGTTCATCTCAGCATACAGCCCTCTTATCCTCCCAGGTCTCCCCAATCCCATCAACCCATACCTCTGGCCTCACACCACCCCCTGAGCCACTGGTTTATCTCCTAATTTTCCTTTTTGTTCCCCACTGGCCCTTGGCACTGGCAGGATTTCTGAGAAGGAAACTGTGCATCCTATGTCATGACAGACCCTGGCGAGCTCCCTGAATCTTGCCTGTATCTCTAGCTCGCTATTTCCTAAATGTCATTTGTACCCAGGTGGACCAGTATGTCTGGGGAACCCCCACAGTCCTTTGCCAGCTGATATACCTCATGCTTAGCCCTGTGCACCGTTAGTCCAGGGAAGCATCTTGTTCTAACTGGCCAGGCTTCTCCCTCCCTATGCCATTTGATACCCCTGATCATAGAATCCCCAGCAGGAGCACTCTGACCACTCCTTTCCTCCATTCCCCCCTTCCATGTCCCTCATCCTTTCTACCGCCCTCCACCCAGCTGGCTCTTGTTCCTCCCTATCTGGGTGCCATGCCACCCCCTCCTTACTTACCATGGCCACTCCTCCCTCCAATCCTATGCTCTCCTCCTCCTGAGTATCCTTCTGTACCTTGCATTTCCCTCACTGCTTGCAACTGGTCCTTCTCCCCATCTGCTAAACTAGCCTGACTCATCCTCCCTTCCTCCATTTAGTTCCTCCTTGCTCGTCGTGCTCCCCTGGCCTAAACCCTCAGCTCCCTTACTGAATCTCCTTGTACTTCTGGTCCTTCTCCTTTACCTTTCCTCCCAACTGGTCCTTCTCCTTGCGCTTTCCTCCTCTTCCCCTGCCCCTCCTGCTCTGATTCACTGCTCCCCATTCTCCTGCATTCCAGGTCCCCTATTCTTCCTGCTATCTGGCCCCTGCCTCCTGCCTCCCACTCCCACACCCTTTCCGTCTCTCTAACCACTTTTGTCATGGCTACATCACCCCTCATCCTTGAGCAGAAGAAGAGAATTGCTGTTACTGAGTATAAGGTCTGATCCACCCCCCACCTTGCTTCCTTCTGTCCAGCCCTGGCCATCTGCCTACTTCCCTGAGAATGTTGTCCCTCCGTCCCCTTGTGAGGGTCCCCAGTTACCTGCCTGCTTCCTTGGTAGTGTCCTTTGGACCCCCTCTGCCAGGGTCCCTATGTGACCCCTGGAGTATTCTCCTGCACTCCTTTCCCTATACCCCCACCCCCAGTGCTTGGTGCAACCCTGTGGAGATTTCCAGCCCCTTCCCCAACCATAACCTCACCCCCTTCCCAGCTTTCTCCCCTCATCCTCAAGAACCTCCTCCTGCTGTGCTAGTTGGTAGCATACTGGGCAACCACCCTAAAACTCCAAGCCCAGTCCAGTATCATGGCTGCTCCACACCCTGTGCACCCACCACCCTCCCAAAGATGCCGGCCCTAATGATGTGTGGTTCCATCCCTTCCAAATAGGGTTTCCTGGGTGAGCCACCGGGTTCCCCCTAGTCCAAGATACCCTACTGCCTAATCAGGTCACCCACTAATCTTCGAGACAGTCCACTGTACACCAGTAACTCTGTTACTAGGTGCAGTACAACACATTAAACTTATAAGGGAAATGAACAACTCCCTAAGCTCTCTCCCAGCCTTTAAATCCAACCCCAGTGGCTAGAACTACATGAGCTGCACCAGCAGCCTTTTCCTCCAATTGCAGGGCAGGTGTTCCTCTATAAATTTGCAGACTTCTGGGGAGGAGGGTGGGGAGGCGGGTCTTGGGCAGACACCTGACTCGAGAGAGAGTGTATCAGCCCTGTGTCTCCTCCAAGCCCTGCAGCTAAAGAACCAGGCCCAAGCAAATCCCACCAAATAGGTTTGAAATCAGAAGAATAGGCCTCTACTAGAGAGCCTGTTACACAGTGAAACATCCACAAAAAGAGCCCCAGTTACAGCCACCAAATCAGTTTACAAACATCCAGCATCCCCAAAAACAATACCCTGCTAGCCCCTTAGAAGTAAGAAAGAAAAGAACTAACCTACCAAGTAAAATCCACAAGAACCCTGTGAAAACAGCAGCAGCAGCTACTGTCCTGGAACACAACTGATCCTGTCCCCTTCCAGTTCTTTCAACAGCCTCAAGAAATTCCTTAACGTACTTCCTGTAGCAAAAAACAATATAGTTGGCCAACCATCTGGACAAGCACTATTTCAAAACTGGAGCACACTCTTTGCTGGGGGCGAAAGAAACAAACAACTGAGAGGATATTCTGCAGTCCTAGTACGGTGTGTATAGTACTTGAGAATTCTATTCACATGCAAAGTACGAAGCAATGCTTACCCTGGATTGGCATGCTCTGGAAAATAAACAAGCAGGTGAATGGATTGATTTAGGGTAAACTCAGAACACCACCGTAGGAAGAAACTTAGGATTAGTACACAAAGAGACCCTATTTTTGTGGAAAATCAAATAAAGGAGAAGTAATGGCAACTAAAACTAATGCTTTCTATGACAGCGTAGTTTGCAAGATGTGGCTGGCTCCAAAGGAGCCAGGGTCAGCTTCTCGAGCATGAAATGGAGGTCCCAAGCTGGAGCTGAATTATGGATAGGAGGCTTCAAATGGAGAATACATCACAGGATAGTATAGGCTACATCTAACTGGGCCACAGTAGGGCCAATCAACAGGCACATGAAATGCTGAAACAGCTGACAGATGCACCTTGATAGAGGAATATTGGAGTTCTGCATCTGATAAGAACATGGGATACTCTAGAACTTGGTTGATCAGACAAGTGAAAGAGTTGAGGTGATGGGAAGCAGCCCAGATAGCAAAATGCTTCCACTTCATCCATAAGTGGCCATGGTGGAAGGTTTCCTGGCAGTCAGCAGGACATCAGCCACGCTCTGATATACCCTGAACCGAACAATGGCTATGTCCTCAGAAGCCATGCATGCAGACGGAGGGACTTGAGGTCTGGATGGACCAGGGTCACCTGAGCCTGTGTCAACAGGATCCAGATAGGGGCAGGGGACCTGGCAGTTCCACGACCAATTGCTGCAGTACTAGAAACCATATCTGATGAGGCCAGAAAAGAGCCACCAGATTTAGGGTGGCACCCTCCATCTGCAGCTTGATGAGCACCCTCTGAATCAGAGAAAAGGGAGGGAAGGCATAAAGAAACCTCTCTTTCCAGGACAGGGATATCACATCTCTCCAGAAAACATCAGGCCCTGGATTTAATAAGCAGAAACGCAGCAGTTTTGCATAGAGTGGATGATGCAAAAAAAAGTCCAACTCTGGATGACCCCACCTGTTGAACAGGTGTTCTGTGACCGAGGTCAACAGTTCCCACTCATGACGTTTGGACAGTGACCTGCTGAGGCTGTCCGCCAAGGCGTTTTGGGCACCTGGCACATAGATGGCCGACAGATCTAGACCATGACCTACAGCCCAGAGCCAGACCCTCATTGCTTCCTGGTACAGAGGGTAGGAAAGAGTCCTCCCTTGCTTGTTGATGTAATAAACCACACTGAGATTGTCCAACTGCACCAGCAGGGTCCCAGACAGAGAGATGGTTCCAGAAGGCCTGTAAGGCATACATAACTGCCCTAATTTCTGGTATATTTATGTGGAGGTGAGCCTCCCACTGGGACCAAAGGTTCTGCATCTGATAAGGGCCTAGGTGGGGCTTCCCAAGCCATACCTAAAGCATCTGTGGTGAGGATTTGGGGTGAGGATAAGAAAGGGGACCCATTTTAAGAGAAAGGTAGGGTGTATCCACCAGTGAAGCACTCTGCAGACTGGGGAAGAGACAAGGACCAGCCAATCCAGATCACCTGAGCGCTGATCCCACTGGACCCTGAGGGGGGGGAGGAAGGTCTTGCCCTGAGTGGAGTATAGAACTGCTCCTATTTAGTACAACCGCTGGGATGGGATCAGCATGGACATGGGCCAATTGACAGTGATGCCCAATGACTGAAACCACTGCAGGGTGTGCTCTTGAGTCAACAGGGGCTCCTTGACTGGGTTTTCAGCAGCCAGTCATCCAAGAGAACACATAGAGGCCTTCACACTGGAAGGCTGCTGCTACAGCTGCTAAGCATTTGGTAAATACCCGTGGCACAGAGGATAAGCCAAAAGGCAAAAACCTGAACTGGTAATGCTCCCCCTTGAAGAGGAACAAGGGATTGTACTCACGATTCTTCCTGGTTCCCAAAAGAACAGCAGACTTGAGGCCCATTCTAGACCTCAAGGAGTTGAATCTTTTTATCCAATACAAAAAGTTTTGGATAGTCACTATGCATGGTCTTCCTCCTCTGCTCAAGCAGGGTGACTGGCTATGCTCCCTTGATATGCAGGATGCCTACCTGCATATCTTGGTTTTCCTAATTACAGGCAGCACCTGCAGTTCCTTTGATGCATGGGCACTGGTTCTATGTCCCTTTTGCACAGCAAGGTGAGCACCTCCTCCCTAAGCACCTCTGTGTGGTCTGGAGGATAAGAGGTGGGGACTGGGGGAACATCTGGAGGCTGTTCTAGAAGTTCTAGAGCATGGCCCTTTTCAATTATCTGCAGGATCCACGCATCTGTTAGTAATGATTCTGCATTGGAGCAGATGGAGGGAGAACCGACCACCACCTCCTGGCTTGGAACAAGAGGAAGGGGGGGTCCATCAAGGAGTCAAGCTGAGGCTGAACTGGTGGCTGGTACCGCACCAGAACCAGTGGTGGAGAAGGTGGCATGCAAGTCAGTGCTGGCCCTGCACCTGCTCTGGAGTTTGGTTCGAGAACCAGACTTGTGAGAGAACTTATGAAAGAAGGGCCTTGGTCTACTCCTGGGCTGGGTATGAGAAAGAGAATGAACAGAACAAATAGCTCTACCAGAGGCCTGCAGGTCACTGATGATATCCTGCACATCGGGACCAAAGAGTTTATGACCCACAAAAAGGGCATTCAACACCTTTTGCTGGACGCCAGCTGCAAAGCCAGAGACTCTAAGCCAGGAGTGCCTTCTAAGGCAAATGCTGGAGGCAGCCACCCTGGCAGTGGTATCAGCAATATCATAGTTGGCTTTGAGAAGATGCCTGCTGACATCTTCCGAGGCCTGGAGAACTTTAAAAAGTTCTTGTCTCTGGGAACCATCAGCAAAGGCCTGAGCTACAGCCTTGCCCTTCCTCCAGAGGGTATTCTAGTACTTGATAAAATGGGCCAAATAGCTGGTAATCCTAAGGCCCAAAGTGGCAGAAGCAAAAGTCCTTTTGCCCCACTGGTCAAGCCACCTGGATTCCCAGTCAGAGAGGAGGGAACTAAGGTGCTTGGGCATCTTAATCCTGTCATGTGCAGCCTTGATGATCACCAAGTCAGTTTTGGGCTGGGCTGCATAAAAGGGTAGCCCCTGAAGCACCTGGTAAAGCTCATCAGCCTTTCTGGGTATGCCAGGTACCAGGTTGGGCCTGTGCCAGGCAGTAGTGGCAGCGTCATTCAGTGCTGGAAGCAGAGGAGGGATAACCCTGGGCCGAGATTCTGGGATTGCCAAGAAATCCACCAGATTCCTCCTTGTGACATCTTCTTCCTCAGTCTGGAATCCCATAGTGGAGGAGAGCTGTTTCATAATGTTGAAGAAGGAGGGGTCCTCTGGGGTCGGACCTGGGGGGTGCTGTTTGATAGAGTCTTCACTTCTGGAGGTAACAGTAGACCTATACGTGGAGTCCACTTCAATGCCTTCCTCCTCATCCTCTTCCTCAAGGAGGATGAGATCAGGATGACATTCCTCCTCGACGTTGACCTGTTCTGTAGCAGGGACTGATGGTCAGAGCACTGATGACTCTCTTGAAGGCGTGGGGTGGGCGAGACAACTGGCATTGACACCGAGGCAGCAACTGATGGCTCGGGCGATGACGGCTCAGGCCATAGAACAAATTATTGTATAAGAGACAAGGCAATGGAGGAAAGAATAGCATTAAGGTCAATAGCAAGAAAAGGAAGCATTATTGACACAGGTATCGATGGAGAGGGTGTAGAACCCAGCTCCAATGAACCACCACTCACTATAGGAGACACGATAGGGCCCAAGTGCCTGTGGACCTCGAGATTCAAGAGATCTCAAAGGTAGGGCTGATGCCGATGGCCCCTCTGCAGCCCTGAGAAGGCTGGGGGAACAAACCTCCTTGGGAGGCCTGATAGGAGCAGAGACCTGCAAGGAGCGAGGTGCCAATAGCAAAACATTCAATGGGGTGATCCAGGAAAAGATGAGAAAGAATCCAATGGGGACCAGGATCGCCGTTGGGGTGAACTGTCTTTTGGCCGATCCTTGTCCTGAAGAGAATGTTTCCCCGAGGACTTGTCCCCAGTTTTGGTGGCCTGAGAGCCTGAAGAGGACACTGCCAAGTAGGGAGAGGCCGCAGAAGACCCTGCTCTCTGCTGGCTGCCTGTTGCTCCATGAGGAACTTCTGCAGGGCTTTCCTTGTGTTGGCGCAGGGTGGTGAGGTTGAACATCAACCAGATCTTACAGGCGAGAGCATTGTGACCAGGCCCAAGACAGCAGGCACAGAGTTTATGGTCATCAGTTGAAGAAATCTTCTATCCACAACAGCAATGTTGGACGAGAGCTTACGAAGGAATAGTTTTTGACATACGACAAAAGGAATCACTTTCAAATTCAAATACAATTACCAAAAAAAAAAATAAAAAGGTAAGCAGTTTTGGCAGCCAGACTGAGTGACGAGGCTTCTGCAGAGCCTGTGAGTAAATGATCAATGGCAGGAAAGAACTGAAGAGGGAGCAGGGCTGTCCATGCTTATATAGGGCATGTGATGTTGGAGCCTGATGTCAGCGTGGGCGGCCCATAATTGACTGCTGCAGAAAAAGCTTTTTTGAGATCCTGATGCCTGACAGCTAAGTTCTATAGGTAGACCTGATGACAGAGATATCCCTTAAGGAGATCAATCATTACTCCACTCCGTCTCCTGGTGTTTTTGCTTTCCTGAAAGACCTCTCCTCAGCCTTGAAGGAGTGTCAGCCCATGGAAGGGGCCGGCAACGTGAAAGAGATTCCTGCCCAGAGTTCCCCTCCATTCTGGCTACCTGCTGCTCAAGGAGAAAAGTCTGCAGGGCTTTCTGATGGTATTGCTGGGTAGCTTGGTTGAATTTCAGGCAGATCTCGCAGGTCTTAACGTTGTGGGCTTCTCAGAGACATCAGACACAGATGATGTGGTCATCGTCAGAGCAGATTTTTCCACCACACTCGCAGGAATGAAAGAGTTTAGTGGAATCTTTAGTTGACATACACAATGATGACAATCACTTTAGAATAATGTGATAAGTACTAGGGTGAGATAAATAATAAAACTTGGAAAAATCTGAGATTTGGCAGTTGACTGTAGAGACAATGTCGCCACAGAGTCTGACAAGTATGGTCAACAGAGGAAAAAGAACTGAGGAGGGTGTGGGGCCACCCACGTTTATATGGAGAGGATGTTGATGTATGACATAATCATGGGCGGCCCCTAGATTGCTAGCAAAAAAAAGTTCACTGTGTTCCTGGCACCTGATGGCTATAGTTCCATGGATGTGGCCTGATGAAAGAGATATCCTTGAAGATGTGTCATTGCTGAGAAAGTCTCTTGCATGTTATTAATAGGCCGGGGGTGCATTCATGCTGGAAGGGTAAAGAGTGCTGCAGAAACTGAGTGGCGCTCATCTGGATTTCAGATGTGACTGCCGGAAGCAGGCTTGAGCAATGTGGTCGGGGGTTTTAGGACATCACAGATAGCATGGCTTGGTTATTTTGTCAATTTGCATAATTTTTGGGAGGTTTCTGTCATGGGAAGAGGAAGCATCACAGGTGCTCACAGTGGTTGTTTGGTGAAGAGTGATTAGAGCAGTCCCCCTTGTGTGATGCATTGGGCAAGTGTATTGGTCAACATCTACTCTCTGAGAATTCAATGTCTTGGGTGAGGGAAGGTATAACCCCTTCTTGTTACCAGAGGGTGTGGAGTTGGCAACTAGAAAGCCAGATCCAAAGCCTAGGAGGCAGTATAACACAGTTGGTTAAGGCTCTGAGCTGCAGATATGGAGACCTGGGTTTGAATCCCACAGCCATCTAGGCGCATATTGTGTGATCCTGAGCAAGTCACTTAACTTCCTTGTGCTCTCGGGTTGCATCTGGAAACAAGCTTCAGCTTAGTGTGCTACTCCTGGTTAAACAATGTTCCTTTCCCTTTCCCCTTCCTCCCTTTTCCCCTACTCACTGGTGGTGACTCTTGGCAAGACCAGTGGGCGGAACTTAGTGACAATGTAGAAAGGTCAGTGGGGGATGCTGCAAAAGAAGGTAAAGCCATCAAAAAATGGAGAGCAATGAGTACCAATGTCCGTAGTCTGAGTAACAAGCTTCCTGAATTAGTGGCCTTGATGGAGGAGGAACATCTGGATATCATGGCAGTCACAGAAACATGGTACACACAAAACCATGACTGGGACATAAACATACCAGGATACACCATCTATAGGAGGGACAGGGAGGGTAAAAGAGGAGGAGGAGGAGTAGCTCTTTACATAAGGGAAGGAATCAAAGCAACAGAACAAAAAGGAAAACAGGGAGGAGAAGAAGCACTGTGGGTAAATTTGGAGACCCGGCAATGGCACCACAATCCAGCACAGGGGTTAGAGCATGACCCTTCTCAGGGGAGGAAATGGACAAGAAATGATAGAAAGAATACTTAGAATGGCAGAAAAAGGGGAGATATTGCTGATGGATGATCTGAATATGCCAGATGTTAACTGGAGTACAGTTGCAGCAGCCACTTCAAAGAGTGGGGTTATTCTAGATGCCCTACAGGGGGCATGCCTTAGACAACTAGTATTGGAGCCCACTCGAGAGGGAGCAATCTTAGACCTGGTTCTCTCAAATGGAGATGAAGAGAGAATCACAGATGTAGAAGTGGGTAGCAATCTGGGAACTAGTGACCACAATAAACACAGCAATAGAGTCAAGCCATACAAAGGCAAAAGTATCGGACTTTAGGAGGGCTGACTTTGCCAAAATGGGTGAGTGCCTAAGGAATGCACTAGCAAATGGGCAGGAAGGAGGGGTGGAAGAACAAAGGGGAATAATAAAAACTGCCATCAGAGGTAACAAGCCTTTGTGTGAAGCAAATAAACAAAACGAAATGATGTAAGAAACCACTATGGTTCTCAAAGGAAGTGGCAGTGAAGGTTCAAGAGAAAAAGAAAGCATTCAGGAAGTACAAGGAATCACAGAAGGAGCAGGAGAGAGAACTGTATCAGTTAAAGCAAAGGAAGCTGGGAAGGCAGTCAGAACAGCAAAGGCCCAAACCGAGGAAAGATAGCCAACTCAGTTAAAAGGGGATAAAACCCTTTATAGGTACATCAGGGAGAGGAAGACCAAGGAGGGTTAGTGAGGCTTAATAAAGGGGAGGGAGGGTGGGCAGAGGGTGACTATGAACAGGCAGAGATGCTAAACAAATATTTTTGCTTAGTATTTACAAAGGAAGAGGGGGAGGTACCTAAAACAAACAGTAGAAACACTCTGGATACAGAAGTTGATACCAGTCCATTTACAGAAGAAAGGGTTCTGAAAGAACACTTAAAACTGAAGGTGGACAAAGCAATGGGGCCTGATGGAATTCTTCCCAGAATTCTAAAAGAACTAAGGGTAGAGCTAGTGACACCACTGACTACCCTCTTTAACAAATCATGGGAGGATAGGGTTGTACCCGAGGACTGAAGGAGGGCAGATGTGATTCCCCTTCACAAAAGTTGGAGCAAGGCAGAAGCAGGAAACTACAGACCTGTTAGTTTAACCTCAGTGGTAGGGAAAATGATGGAATCACTTCTGAAGGAAATAATTGTCGAGTATCTAGAGGCCAGAGGGGCACAGGACCCAAGGCAGCATGGATTCACAGCGGGAAGGTCATGCCAGACAAATCTGATAGATTTCTTTGACTGGGTGACCAAAGTAGTAGATCAGGGAGGGGCTGTGGACATGGCCTACCTACACTTTAGCAAGGCATCTGACACAGTCCCACACAAAAGATTAATATACAAGTTAGCCAGCCTGGAAGTGGGTCCCAAGATGACAGCCTGGGTAAAGAATTGGCTGGAGAATAGGACACAGAGGGTAATAGTAAATGGAGTCCACTCTGAAGAAAGGGGGGTTACTAGTGGGGTACCACAGGGTTCAGTATTAGGACTGGTCTTTATAAGTGACATTGCAGAGGGACTGGAAGGAAAAGAATGTCTCTTTGCAGATGACACAAAGATCTTCAACAGAGTTGATGCACAAGGTGGGGTGGAAAGGATGAGAAGGGACTTGGCAAGGTTAGAGGAATGGTCAAATGTATGGCAGCTTAGATTCAATGCTAAGAAGTGCAAGGTAATGCACCTGGGAAACAAAAACCCAGGGGAAGAGTACACAATGGGGGTGAGATACTAACAACAAAAAAATGGAAAGGGACCTGGGGGTAGTCATATCAGATGACCTTAAAGTGGGCAAGCAATGTGAGAGGGCAGCAAGGAGGGCTGGGGGGATACTGGGATGCATAGGGAGAGGCACCACCAGTAGAAAACAGGTAGTTATTATCCCTCTGTACAGACAGTTGATGAGACCCCATCTGGAGTACTGCGTGCAGTTCTGGAGACCCAATCTCCGCAAAGACATAGATAGGATGGAAGCTGTCCAGAGGAGGGCAACTAAAATGGTGCAGGGTCTGCACCCGAAGACATATGAAGAGAGATTTAAGGAGCTTAATATGTATAGCCTCGAGGAAAGGAGGGAGAGGGGGGACATGACAGAAACTTTGAAATACCTCAAGGGAATCAACAAAGTCCAAGAGGGTAGCATCTTTCAAAAAAAGAGGTGTGCAAGAACAAGGGGGCACAATTTGAAGATGGGGGGCGGCTCAGAGGTAATTTAAGGAAGCATTTTTTCACAGAGAGGGTTGTGGATGCATGGAATGGCCTTCCGGAGGAGGTTGTGGAGTCAAAAACAGTGGTGGAATTCAAGCATGCATGGGACAGTCATAAGGCAATTCTAGGGGTTGGGGTAAGAAGAAGTAGGCTGCTGGTTAACTAGGATCTACAGCTTATCCATTAGGTAGGGAAATGAGCAGACTGGGTGGGCCAAGCGGTCCTTATCTGCCATTAAAATCTATGTTTCTATGTTTCTAATGTGAAAGATGCCAGGGTGTCTGGTGGTCATTAGTAGCTGTCAATGCATCCAGCCTTGAGACCAATTCACCTCAACATCCAGACACCTGGTAGTTTCCAGGGACAGACCTAAGACAGCTGTGGAGATCCTAGGGAAGGAATCTGGGGGCACTTAGTTGAGATCAGTATTAAATCCTGGGAGTATGTAGAGGTTACACTAGGGTGTGTGTGGGAACTCTAAGGGACCTCACCTTGAGGAGTTCTGGGGCAGCCTTGTGGCACATGAAGAGTCTCACATTGGAGGGGTGTTTACCTGTGTGGGGAGTTTGCAATCCTGTGCCGAAATATGCTGCCAGCTGAGCTGCTGAAAGACAGAGACCTGGTGAGAGAGACAATGCCACTGATTAAGATATGTGATATGCCTACACTCAGCTGGAATGGGTAACAGAGCTGCTGCCTCTGGCAGAGGAGTTGAGACGATCACCTGGAGTATGCACTTCCATGCTGTACCCAGCACATCTACCAGTGAGTGAGAAGAAGTGCTCCATAAAGTGTTGGACTCCCTTAAAAATTATTTAAATATAAATTGTGTGTGTTGGGGAGTGTTTTGGGGTTCTTGGATGAAAGTGAGTGTGAATGGAAGTTTGAATGTGGGATGTGTGGGAAGAGGAAGAGGTATTAATATTGTTTTAATTTGATTTGTTTTGGTTTATAGTTGTAATAGGGAAGCTAAATAGTAGTAGGATGTGTCGGTTAACAGCTCCCATGATAAGGAATTAGTCCTCCTACAGGCTCTGTGATCTCCGACCATTTGTGTCCCCCTTTAACGGCTGAAGTGTATAGGCAGTGTAGAGCGCTTGGAATAGCTTGTAGGGGGAGGAAACGGAGATTTGTTTGTTCTAAATGATTTAATGTAAAGTGCATTGAATCACCATGAGAATTGCACTGTACAAATAGAATCTGACCAATTGAAGATGCTAGTATGAGACTCACAGCACAGGGGTGACCTCTGAGTTCCGGCTGGGAGGCTAGCCTGGTATGGAGCAGCTCTCCTAGAAACATAGAATTTGTCGGCAGATAAGGACCGCTTGACCCACCTAGTCTGCCCATTTCCCTACCTGATGGATAAGCTGCAGATTCTAGTTTATCAACAGCTTACTTCCTCCTACTCCCCACTAGAATTGACACATGCCTGTCCCATGCATTCTTGAATTCTCCCACTGTTCCTTACTCCACAACCTCCTCAGGAAGGCTGTTCCATGCATCCACAACCCTCTCTGTGAAAAATACTTTCTAACATTACCTTTGAGCCGTCCCCCCTTATCTTCAAATTGTGCCCCCTTGTTCTTGCACATCTCTTCTTCTGAAAGATACTACCCTCTTGTACTTTGTTAATTCCCTTGAGATACTTGAAAGTTTCTATCATGTTCCCCCTCTTCCGCCTCTCCTCAAGGGTATACATATAAAGCTGCTTTAGTCTCTCCTTGTATGTCTTCTGGTGCAGACCCTGCACCATTTTTGTTGCCCTCCTTTGAACAGCTTTCACTCTGTCTATGTCCTTGTGTAGATGAGGTCTCCAAAACTGTACGCAGTACTCCAGATGGGGTCTCACCAACTGTCTGTACAGAGGGATAACCACTTCCCTTTTTCTACTTGTGATGCCCCTCCCTATGCATCCCAATATCCCCCTGGCTCTCCTTACTGACTTCTCACATTACTTACCCACCTTTAGGTCATCTGATATGACTACACCCAGATCACTTTCCATTATTGTTGTCGTTCGTACCTCCCCTGCTATTGTGTACTCTACTCCTGGATTTTTATTTCCCAGGTGCATTACTTAGTACTTCTTTGCATTGAAGCTAAGTTGCCATATGTCTGACCATTCTTCCAACCTTGCCAAGTCCCTTCTCATCCTTTCAACCCCCCTCTCGTGTATCAACTCTGTTACAGATCTTTGTGTCATCTGCAAAGAGGCATACCTTTCCTTCCAGACCCTCTGCAATGTCCCCTATAAAGACGTTAAAGAGGACTGGACCCAGTACTGAGCCCTGAGGTACTCCACTAGTAATCCCTCTTTCTTCAGAATGTGTTCCATTCACTATTACCTTCTGTGTCCTGTTGTGCAGCCAGTTTGCTACCCAGGCTACCACCCTGGGACCCACTCCCAGGCTGGCTAACTTGATTATTAATCTTTTGTGCGGGACTGTGTCAAATGCCTTGATAAAGTCTAGGTAGGTCATATCCACAGCCCCTCCCTGGTCTATTACTTTGGTCACCCAGTCAAAGAAATTGATTAGATTCATCTGACATGACCTTTCTGCTGTGAATCCATGCTGCTTTGGGTCCTGTGCCTGCTGGCCTCTAGGTACTGAACAATTCTTTCTTTCAGAAGTGATTCCATCATTTTCCCCACCGCTGAGGTCAAACTAACAGGTCTGTAGTTTCCTGCTTCTGCCTTGCTCCCACTTTTGTGAAGGGGAATCACATCTGCCTTCCTCCAGTCCTCAGGTACCACCCCATCTTCCCATGATTTGTTAAAAAGTGTGGTTAGCGGTATCACTAGGTCCTCCCTTAGCTCTTTTAGAATTCTAGGGTGAATCTCGTCAGGCCCCATTGCTTTGTCCACCTTGAGTTTTAGGAGTTCTTTCAGGACTCTTTCTTCTGTAAATGGACTGGCGTCAACCTCACTACCCAGAGTGCTTCTACTGTTTGGTTTAGGTAGCTTCTCCTCTTCTTCTTTTGTAAATACTGAGCAAAAGTATTCATTCAGTATCACTGCCTTTTCACTGTCTCCCTCTGCCCACCTCCCCTCTCCTTTATTAATCTTCACTATCCCTCCCTTAACCTTTCTATGCTCCCTAATGTACCTATAAAAGGTTTTATCCCCCTTCTTAACTGAGTTGGCTATCTTTGCCTCGGTTTGGGCCTTTGCTTTTCTGACTGCCTTCTCCACTTCTTTCTGCTTTAATTGATACAGTTCCCTGTCGTGTTCCTTCTGTGATTCCTTATACTTTTTGAATGCAGCCTTTTTCTCCTTAACCTTCCCTGACACCTCTTTTGAGAACCATAGTGGGTTTTTATTCCGTTTTGTTTTCTTAATTTGTTTCACACAAAGGCTTGTTGCCTCCATGATGGCAGTTTTGATTGTTCTCCATTGTTCTTCCACCCCTCCTTTCTGGCCATTTGCTAATGCATTCCTCAGGTATTCACCCATTATGCCAAAGTCAGCCCTTCTAAAGTCCAGTACCCTTGTCTTTGTATGGCTTGTCTCCATGGTTGTGTTTATTGTGAAGTACACTGCGCAGTGGTAGCTTGTTCCCAGATGTCTACTGACTTCTAAATTTGTGATCCTCTCTCCATTTGAGAGTACCAGGTCTAATATTGCTCCCTTCCGAGTGGGTTCCACCACTTGCTGTCTAAGGCATGCCCCCTGTAGGGCATCGAGAATGACCCTGCTCTTGGATGTGGCTGCAGTCCATGTCGTCCAGTTAACATCTGGCATATTCGGGTTCCCCATCAACAGTATCTCCCCTTTTTCAGCCATTTTGAGAATGCCCGCTATCATTTTCTTGTCCATTTCCTCCCCTTGAGACAGGGGTCTGTATACAACCCCTGTGTGGATTATGAAGCCATTCCCTGTCTCCAAGGTGTCACTTATAAAGACATTAAAGAGGACCGGTCTCAGTACCATACCCTGCGGTACCCTGCTAGTTACCCTCCTTTCTTAACTGTGGACTCCGTTTACTATTACCCTTTGTGTCCTGTTGTCCAGTCAGTTTTTTATCCAGGCTACCACCTTGGGACCCACTCCAAGGCTGGCTAACTTGTATAATAATCTTTTGTGTGAGACTGTGTCAAATGCCTTGATAAAATCTGGGTAGGCCATATCCACAGATTCTCCCTGGTCTACTACTTTGGTCACCCAGTCAAAGAAATCTATTAGGTTCATCTGACATGACCTTCCTGCTGTGAAACAATGCTGCCTTGGGTCCTGTGCCCCACTGGCCTCTAGGTACTCAACAATTCTTTCCTTCAGAAGTGATTCCATCATTTTCCCTATCACTGAAGTTAAACTAACTGGTCTGTAGTTTCCTGCCTCTGCCCTGCTCCCACTTTTGTGAAGTGGAATCACATTTGCCTTCCTCCAGTCCACAGGTACCACCCCATCCTCTCAAGATTTGTTAAAGAGAGTAGTCAATGGTGTTACTAGATCTACCCTTAGTTCTTTTAGAATTCTTGGGTGAATCCCATCAGGCCCCATTGCTTTGTCTGCCCTCAGTTTCAAGAGTTCTTTCAGAACCCTTTCTTCTGTGAAAGGACTAATATCAACCCCCGTATCCAGAGTGCTTCTATTGACCGGATTGGGCATTTCCCCCTGCTTTTCCATGGTGAATATTGAGCAGAAGTATCCGTTCAGTACCCCTGCTTTTTCACTGTTGTTTTCTGCCCCACCACCTTCCTCTTGTTCAGCCTCAGTATCCCTGCCGTAGTCTTTCTTTGCTCCCTGATGTACCTATAAAAGGTTTTATCCCCCTTCTTAACCGAGTTGGCTATCTTTTCCTCAGTTTGGGCCTTTGCTATTCTGACTGCCTTCCCCGCTTCCTTCTGCTTTAACTGGTACAGTTCTCTGTCCTGCTTCTTCTGATTTGCCTTATACTTCCTGAATGCTATCTTTTTCTCCCTTACCTTCCCTGCCACTTCTTTTGAGAACCATAGTGTTTTTTTCTTTCATTTTGATTTGTTTATTTGCTTCACACAAAGGCTTGCTGCTTCGGTGATGGTGGTTTTGATGTTTCCCCATTGTTGCTCTACCCCACCTTCTTGCCTGTTTGCTAGTGCTTTTCTGAGGCACTCACCCATTTTGACAAAATCAGCCCTCCTGAAGTCCAGTACCTTCACTTTTGTGTGGCTTGACTCTACAGCTAAGTTTATCATGAACCACACTGTTTTGCGGTCACTTGTTCCCAGATGGCTACCCACTTCAAGATCAGAGATCCTCTCTCCGTCCCCATTTGAGAGTACCAGGTCTAAGATTGCTCTCTCCCAAGTGTGTTCCAAAACTAGCTGTCTGAGGCATGCCCCCTGTAGGCCATCAAGAATGGCCCTGCTCTTGGATGTGGCTTCAGCAAAGGTGCTCCAGTCAATATCTGGCATATTCAGGTCCCCCATCAGCGGCCAATCGCCTGCTTCCTTCAGCCCACAGTAACCAGCTGAGCTGGGCTTCGCTCTGCCAGCGGGCGGTCAGTGGCACCTAGCCGAACTTGGGAACCATAAGGCCAGGAGGAACAGCGAGGGAGCAGTCGGGAAAGGTGCAGCCAATCGCCTGCTTCCTTCAGCCCACAGTAACCAGCTGAGCGCCGGCGCTTCGCTCCGCCAGCGGGCGGTCGGCGGCACCTAGCTGAACTTGGGAACCATAAGGCCGGGAGGAACAGCGAGGGAGCAGTCGGGAAAGGCACAGCCAATCGGTAAGCAAGCTCTCCACCAGGCACAGCAGCCGATTGGCTCTCCTGCCCCATTGACTTACACTGGCTCAGTTTGCATTTCTGAAATCTGTGTGGGACTTGAAAACGTGTTTTTCTTTTTGTCTTTTACTCTTCCCCTGGTGTTGTACTGCAAGTTTCCCAGAAGAGCTGCTTCCACTCTGGTGAGACATTTATAGAGAGCAACTGCTGTTGATTCTGTTGAATTCTGCTGGACTCTGTTAGCAGCAGTGGGCCAGACGCTGAGGCGCCACTCTCCTTTTAGTTTTATATGTGTAAATCATCAAAAAAGTGCTGTTATCCACTACTGTACTGTAAGGGGAAACTACCGTTTTACTGCTCTTTAAGGTAATTGCAGCTCCTTGTCTGAATATGTAAGGTGGGCCAGACGCTTAGGTGCCACAGGACCCCCCCACAGTCCTTTGTAGTGCAGATTTGGTCAGTGACGCTCAGAGAAAGGCTTGCTTCTGCCCTTATTAATTGCTGCACCCTCCTCTGTCTCTCTCCAGCCTGCTTCCTTCAGCCCACAGTAACCAGCTGAGCGCCGGGGCTTTGCTCCACCAGTGGGCGGTCGGCGGAACCTAGCCGAACTTGGGAACCATAAGGCCGGGAGGAACAGTGAGGGAGAAGTCGAGAAAGGCTAAAATTTTTGCCCACCCTCCCTTCCCCCCTCTTGTGTGTTAATTTATAGGCATTTTCCCACCGAAATCTCTTCCCCGCCCACAGCACTTTTCTCTAAACCAACAGAGAGTCACACCAGCTTGCTGATCCAACCAATCAGCAACTTCGCTACTCCCTATTGTCAACTATCAATATCCCCCTCAGAATTGGGAGCTTGCTACTGATACTCCTGTCACTATCAGCCATAGGGTTCCACAATGAAGATGACCCTATTATACAATCTAAAGTGGTCAACCCGCCTAGTTTCTCTGGAACATCCCCCATGGCTGACACCCATACCCTCATATATGTCTTGCCATTGCTGCATCGACTACAATGGTACAATCACCATAAAGTTACACATATCACCACATATATGTTTCAGCCAAGGCCCCACTACTGGGTATATAGATCCCCACTAAGCCTAGTCGTCAAACTGCTAATTGGTATCCCGACACACTACCTTAAATCCACAGGGAGCACCCAAAACAAAGAGTGGCAACGGAATAAAAAAAGGAGGTCCAAAGACAGCCCCCTCTCCTTATCACTGGCAGCCCTTATGAAATTACTGATCTTCCTATTGCTCTGTATTGGTAATGTAGAAATCAACCCTGGACCTCTTGAAAGCATCACTCTCCATCAGACCTATCCTCAATTAAAGGTCTCAGTTTCCTGCATATTAATGTATGCAGTCTGTTGAAAAATTTACATTGCTACAAGCCTGGGTTGCCCATACCTTGCCAGAACTTTCTTGTGATAACTGAGACATGGCTCAAGACCACCACAATGGACAGGGAAGTTAACCTAACTATCAGCTATTCAGAGCTGATCGCCAAACAAGGGAGGTGGAGTAGCCATATGTAAAAGCTGGTTTAGTTGTATCCTGTACTACTGCAACATCTATGCCCAAGGAATTTGAGTGTCTATCTCTAAAAGTCTCTCTCCCCAATACAGCAGCTTTCCATTTAATTGGATGCTACAGACCCCCCCCCTCTGCTGAACACAAGCTCTTAACCCACCTGGGAAATCTGGTCAAGTCCTGTACTGAAGAAATCATTATCATAGGGGACCAGAATTTCAACTGACTCACCCAGGCAGCTACACCTCTGGTATCATTCTGTGACACCTATGGGTTCACACAGTTAATTAATGAACCAACAAGACTAACTGCAAGGAATACTAGTAACAGTACTCTACTTGACATCATGCTAGTGAGTAAACCACATCTATTCACACATGCTGAAGTGCTCCTATGTGACATAAGTGACCACTGCCCCATCACAGGGGTAAGATCCAACAGCATTAAAACAGATCCTGCAAAATTCCTCATGAGGAGATCCAAGAAAAACATCAATATTGAAGGATATCTGCATGATCTAGCCTACTCTCCACACTGGCAAAAGTTCTATCTTGCACATTCTGTAGAAAAAGCTCAGCAGGTGCTAAATAGCATTATATTAAATGCCCTTAACTCCCATGCCCCAATCTCTAGTATCCAAATAAAAAACAAATCCTGTCGCTGGTTTTCAACTGACCTCAAAGCTGCACTGCTGGAAAGAGATAAACTTTGGAAAGTAGCAAGAAAAACTAAGAATATCATGGACTGGATGATCTCTAGGAAAGTCAGGAATAAATGCACTAGGAAAATTAGGGATGCAAAGGCTGCCTACTACCTGGCCCAGCTCGACTCCTCCTACCATAATACTGCTAGATTTTGGGCACCATCAAGGGTATGGTGGCCAGGATGTTAACAACCTCCTTCCAACCCAATTACACAGTAACTATGGCCCCATTACTGGCACATTGAAACCTGGATGCATCCAACAACCACTTCACTACAGCTGGCCTTGCCTTTGACTCCTCCCCAGCTAACCTATTAAGGGATCATTTAAGCTCCCACTATACTGGTGAACAAAGAGTTGACTCCTCCTTTAGCTTCAAACCTATACTGTTGAAACAAGTTGAGGATCTATTATGGCATCTAGATACCAAAAAAAGTGCAGAAGCAGATCATCTGGACCCATTCTTTTTCTAAAGATTGCGTGTCGTGCTTGCAGTCCCCCTAACTCACCTATTTAACCTTTCCCTAAACTCTGGCTCTATTCCCACGCTATGGAAGACAGCCCAAGTGGTCCCAATTCTAAAATCAGGGGACCCTATGGATCTTATTAATTACAGGCCCATTTCCATCCTACCTGTGTTATCCAAGATGCTGGAGAAATTAGTGAGTGTTCAGTTAAGGGAATATCTGGACAATGCTAATCTATTAAATCCAGCTCAATCTGGATTCAGGGCCAAACATAGCGCTATCACTGCATTAGCCAAGGTCACCAATGATTGGCAAACTGATCTGGATAAAAAGAACAATGTCTGTGCAGTATTCCTGGACCTGAGCAAAGCATTCGACACTGTGGACCATGAACTGCTACTCTCATCCCTACACTCCATTGGCCTAGATCCATCCTCCCTTAAGTGGTTCAGATGCTACCTCTCCGGTAGATCACAGCAGGTAAAAGCTGAAGGCGACCTCTCCCCATTAAGACCACTGTCAAGAGGAGTCCCCCAAGGCTCTATTCTGGGTCCTATCCTTTTTGCCATTTATATAAATCAAATTGATTCAACCCTTACCAAGTCCTCGGTACATCTCTTTGCTGATGACACTGTACTGTATGTCAGCAAACCTTCACCTAAAGTTGCTCATGAAATCCTACAAGCAGAATTCTCCCTGTTACAACATCAGCTACTCGAGAAAAAGCTTCTGCTAAATGCAAAGAAAACCAAAGCAATGATGTTCACAACCCAAAACTCCACCAACACATCCTCTTCAATCAGTCTCCCCCAGCTATGCACTATACTTGGAGAAAATCTGGAGTATGTTGAAAATTTCAAATACCTAGGTGTGTGGATTGACAACAGACTTGACTTAACTCAGCATCTAGAACAACTGCTGAAAAAGCTTTGCCTAAGGCTTGGCCTCCTCTACAGATTAAAACCCTTCCTTCATAGAGATTCAAAGATGTGATTAGTCGAGGCCATCTTTCTATCAGTCATTGACTATGCAGACTTCCTCTATAGTCACTGCCCCACTCCCTACCTTCAAAAGTTGGATACCTAATACCATAGAGCAATAAGGTTCATTACAGACCTGCCATATAATACTCACCATTGTTCTCTCTATGATGCAATTGGATGGGTTTCCCTTCATGTCAGGAGGAGCAGAAATGCAGCTTTATGGATCTACAGAGCTTTATCAAAAACTCCCAAGCTATATCCTGGACTGCTTCAACCTGACCACTCCCAGCTCCTATGCCCTAAGAAGCAACAATATCATCCTGCTCAAATTGCCCAAAGTCAACACCAAAATAGGGAGGCAGCAATCAGCTATTCTCTAGCCATAGCATGGAACACCCTACAAAAATCCCTAAAACTGTCCATTATCATTCCATTTACATCCTTCAAGCAGCACTGTACAGCCTTCTTCACAGAGAAATGCAGTTGCTACTGCTAGAGATAGAATAGTCATCCCACAAAACCATATTCCAATCACATATGGCATATTCCTTCCAGCCAGACACCGCCAGTATATGGCACCCAATATTCCCTTCACCATCCTTGTACTCATTATGTGAGTGACTGTCATGGCCCTCATTGTGATATATATGTACTGTACATATTGTAGATGTTAGTTTAACTTTCTCTTGCCAAGCTTTAACATGTGAATTCTCTATATTATTGTGTTATAAATAACATTTTCTTTTTTTCTGTATGTATAACTGTCTCATAAGTATGTGATGTAATTGCTGAGCATCAACTCGAACCTTGACCTTATCAGGTCCATCTTGTAAATGAGCCTTGCTCAATGATGATCGCCTGAATAAATAAAGATTTGACTGATTGATTGATTGATCTCCCCTTTCTCTGCCATCCCAAGGATGCCTTCTATCATTTCCTTGTCCATTTCCTCCCCCTGTGACAAGGGTCTGTATTCAACTCCTGTGCAGACTGTGGAGCCATTTCCGGTCTCCAGGGTGACCCACAGTGCCTTCTCTCCTCCCTGTTTACCCTTTAGTTCTGTTGCTTTGATCCCTTCCCTCATATAGAGAGCTACTCCTCCTCCTCTTCTTCCCTCCCTGCCCCTCCTGTAGATTGTGTACCCTGGTATGTTGACATCCCAGTCATGGTTCTCTGTGTACCATGTTTCTGTGACTGCCACAATATCCAGGCATTCCTCTTCCATCAAGGCCACTATTTCAGGGAGCTTTTTACCTAGATTATGGGTATTGGTACTCATTACCCTCCATTTTTTATGGCTTTATTTCTTTTTGCCCCATCCCTGTCCCTACTGCCTTTGTCTTTTTCTTCATTTAACCCTGCCCTTCTCCCTACTGATGGCTTATCTTGATGTTTACTTCACTAATTACCCCAATTTGTGGGGGGGGGCTAGGATTTCCCTTCTCATCTTCAGTGCCTCCCCCCTCTTGGCTAGTTTAAATGCTTGCCATTGAAACATTTAAACCTATCACCTAGGATCCTGGTTCCCCTCCAGGATAGATGCAGACCATCACGCTTGTATAGGTCTGCATCCCTCCAGGTGGAGCCCCAGTCCCCAATGAAGCCAAATCCCTGAGCTCTGCACCACCTTTTCAACCAGTCATTGAATCTCATGGTGCAGAGTTCCCTAGCCTCATCCATATCATAGACATGTAGCACTTCCGAGAAAGTTACCATGTGTGCTACTTGTCTAAGGCCCCTCCCCAACTCCACAAACTCCTGTTGCACTGCTCTGATCCCATTCTCAGCCAGGTCATTCGTCCCTAGGTGGATAATGACATCCAGCTCCCTCCCCCTTGCCGCTGCTCCCATGATCCTAAGGATTTATTTCCTGTCCCTACAAGTCTTGGTGCCGGGCAGGCACCTTACCTCCCTTTCCCCTCCCTCCCCTAGTTCTACCCCCTAACAACTGAGTCCCCCACCAGGAGTTGTTTCCTTCCCCTGTGGGGTCCTGGGCCACCCTCCTGTGGGTCTCCATTGTGGAGGTTCCCAGCATCCTCCTTGGTCTCCACTGCAGGTGCCTCCATAGGGAAACCATGCTTCACCAGAGTGGTGAATGAATTGTGGAGAGGCACAACAGGAGGGATGCACCTCTGTTCCAACACCCTCGCCCTCCCTGAGACCACCGTGGTCCAACCACTCCTCTTTCTTGGCAAGCTCTGAGGTAGTGGCAGTGGCCTGGGTAGTACCTGGGTGGGGGAGCAGGTTTTCTGAATCCTTGTCAGGTCAGCATGGAGACAAACAACCTCCTCCCTCAGACCAGAGAGGTGCCTGCAAATAGGGCAGCAACACAGTCTCCAGAATGTCTCCTGGAAGACTGCTGCTCCACAGCCAGCGCATTGCACCACTCCCCACATGTCTGTGCCCCTTCCAGTTACAGATGCTTTTTTGGTTTTTGTTCTTGTTTTAGTGTGTGCAGGCTTGTGAGTGTCGCTACCCCCTATTCAGTGTGCTGTGCCTTTAAGGATATGAACAGGTATATGTTAGCAGTTTTGGGGAAGTGATGTCAGAGCCCCTGCTATAAAGGAAGTTATGTGCTTGAAGCAGGTGGGAGAGGGGAAGGGTGGTGGGGTAAACCTATGCCGTCCAGAAACAATCACCTACAACTCTTACCCTCCACCCCAGGGAGTGCCTTCCTTCCTTTCAGACACCTATTTCACAAAGGCTAAGTAACAGGTCTAGTCACAACTGACTGCAAATATCTCCCAGTTACAGTTTCTCCCTGGCAAATTAAAGTTAAAACTAAGAAAAGTCCACCCCAAAAACAGAATCAATCCTAGTTACTTACACAGGTTCAAAGAGTAATAATTCAGTTCAGTGTAGCTAGAAAATAACCTCGATTCAAGGAAGCTGTGGCTGCTTTCTCACTTTCCCTGTCTCAGTCTCAGCCCTTTTCTCCCAGTTAATCCACCTCCACCACAGATACGCCTCTCCCCAAAGCACACTTCAAGTGTCTGTCAGTACACAGACTGAATGTTCTAAATTAACATTCAAAATCCACACACAAACAATAAATGCTCGATGATATGAGCACAGGAGGGTTTTTCTACAATCGATGTACTACATTTTGAGCAGATAAAATGGCTCAAAAAGGCTTTTGAACAGCTTTTAGAGGGTGTGAATCACAGAGCTCTGACAGCAAACTGTCTCCAGCTATCACTACACATACACTACACAGAAACTGAGGCTGTGCAGAACAATATAGAGCCCATGTGACCAGCAATCCTATGAATCACTGCAAAATTCACATTGGAGCTCAATAACAAGGTGAAGTGATGCGCTGTACATTGATTTCTATGTACTTCATATTAAAATTAGTGCAGAAGTTGTTAGGGGAAGGTGGAGTAACACAAAGTCATTGTTATCAATGGACTCCGCGTTCCTCATTATGATGCAAAGTACTCCGCTTCGCACTGCAGATTATTTCATGGATTCTGCATTACTCCACAAATTGCTTCATGGAGCGAATTTTGGCCACTTTGCCCACCTCTACTTAACATCAGTAGTTTCTCACATAATACAGTCCTGGATCTTAGAGCTCCTAAGACCGTTCTTATCTGCATTCAATAGCTTGTCTACAGTAGCACCTCTCTCAGGGTTGAGTCCCACTGGACTGAACTGAACTCAGTGAAGAGGTTTTATACTTTTTGGTGGGGTCACGTGACTGAGCCCTTTCTATTTACATGTCTGGACATGTTGTTTCAAAACCAAGGGTTTTTTTTTTCATTGAACTTCCTGGTTCAGTTAAAGGTACAGTGTATATCTCCACAGATACTGACTCTCTATTTCTCTGATCCACAGTGACTAAGCACTTTTATAAAGCATACCACATTTTTTGTTCAGCCTCATACACAGAATCTTATACAGTAAGAGGTTTATAGTGTAAATTTATGAAAATATCTTAAGGATTTCTTATAACTGTACTAATCATGAAATTATTGTTGTTTTATATGACTTCTGAATCCTCTTTATTTAAAAAGGCATTATTAATGTATTTATTCCTATTTAAAATAGCCTTCATGTTTTTTTGTACATAAAATGTACTTATGCACTTTACACAACACTCTCTGGGTGTTTGGCATCATTTCAGGGACTGAATGGATGGAAATGGAAAATGAATGAAAAGAGAGAACTACTAGGAAGTTTAGTAGGGATAGTAAAGAGCCGACCTAGGGTAGGGGGAAAAGAAGAAAAGCAAAGAGGAAAGCATTAACTGTTGTGTAACAAAAGCTTTGGTAGCTAGGAAATAAGGAGACAGAAAAGTGGTCCATCAGTCTACAGCCGAGGGTAAATGACATACATACATACAGTACATACATATGGACATACAAAGAAGCCAGAAGAAGAAGGCCATTTGGTCTATCAAGTCTGCTCATATTGCAGGGTCCACAGCTTGAGCTAATGTCCCTCCCTCCTCCCCCTCCTCCCATCGTTCCTACCCATGGGCCTTACCTTCCCCCAGGCCTATCCCAGCCTCTCAAAGTGGTCCACTGTCTTCAATGAGATGACCTCTTCTGGCAGCGCATTCCAAGTGTCCACCACCATCTCTGTAAAGAAGTGCTTCCTGACATCCCTCCTAAACCTCCAACCCTCCAGTTTAAGACTGTGCCTCCTCATGTTATGGCTGCCACTCAGTTTAAAGAGAGTCTCCCTATCAACCTCATTTATCCCTTTCAGGTACTTGAAGGTCCCAATCATGTCTTCTCTCTCTCTCTCTCTTCTGTCTTCCAGGGAGTACATGTTCAGTGTCCTCAATCTCTCCTCGTATGCCTTACTCTGCTGACCAGCTATCATCTTTGTAGCCCTCCTCTGGACCTTCTCCAGCAGGTTAATGTCCTTTTTGAGGTGTGGGCACCAGTACTGAACTCCATACTCTAGATGCAGCCTTACCATTGACCTGTATAAGGGCAGTATAATCTCCTCACTCCTACTACTGATCCCCCTAGATATGCATCCCAGAATCTTGTTTGCCTTTGCTGCTGCTTTCTTGCACTGCATGGAGTGCTGCAGGTCACTAGTGATCATCACTCCTAGGTCCTTCTCCTCCTCTGATACATACACTTGACCTCCACCCAGGTAGTACTCTGTCCAGGGATTCCTGGCTCCAATATGCATAACTTTGCATTTCTTGGCATTGAAGCCAAGCTGCCAGATCTTGGACCACCTCCCCAGCTTTTCCAGATCTTCCTTTATAGGTCCTGTATCCCTTCAGCTTTGTCCACTCTCCCACAGAGCTTGGTGTCATCTGTGAATAGACACATTTTGCCCTTAATGCCATCTCCAATGTCACTGATGAAGACATAGAACAACACCAGCCTCAGCACCAAGCCCTGTGGGACCCCAGTGGTTACCTCTCTGGTGCCAGATAACGCTCCCCCTACAACCACCCTCTGAGTTCTGTCCCTCAGCCAGTTTTCCACCCCTCTGGCCATTTGTTCCCCAACCCTGAGATCCACCAACTTCCTGATCAACCTTTTGTGGGGCACAGAGTCAAAGGCCTTGCTGAAATCAAGAAAGAGGATGTCTACCGCTTGGCCCCTGTCTACTGTCTTAGTGACAAAGTCAAAGAAGTCAATCAGATTTGTTTGACACGATCTCCCCCCAATGAACCCATGCTGCCTCTCATCCTGGAGAGTATACTCTTCTAGATATTCTACCAGCCTTTCCTTTAGTATGGTCTCCATGAGCTTGCCCACAATGGAGGTCAGATTGACTGGTCTGTAATTCCATAGGTCATCCTTGTGACCACATTTGTGAAGCGGCACTACATGTGCTGTTCTCCAGTCCTGTGGTACCATGCCTGACTCTAGTGAACTATTAAATAGGTCTGCCAGTAGCCCTGCCAGCTCCTCAGCCAGTTCCTTTAGTACCCTTGGATGTACTCTGTCCAGGCCTGGTGATTTGTCCACCTTCAAGGCCAGCATCCCCTCCCTCACTCTATCCTCTTCTATCATTACGTCTGTGTTCCCCTCCCCCCCACTCCTCTTCTCCCTCCTGAAGGCACTGGTTCTTCCTTCTCCCTAGTGAAGATGGAACAGAAGTATTCATTTAGTATCTCTGCTTTTCCTCCATTATCCTCTACCCACTCCACCCCTTTCTTAAGCCTAACAACCTCTTCCTTCTTGTCCCTTTTCTCACTTATATATCGAAAGAAAGACTTCTTAATTCCTTCAGCTATCTGCAGCTCCTTCTTTGATTTTGCTCCCTGGACTTCCTTACTTGCCTCACTAGCTAACCTTAGGTAATTTTCCTTATTCATCTCTCTCCTGGTCTTCTTGAATTTTCTATAGGCCAGACTCTTTTCCCTTACTGCCTGGGCAACCCCAAAACTGAACCAGTGGGTGCTTTGGCCCTTGTGTTCTTCCCCCGAGCCTAACACACTCATCTGTGGCAACCAGTATTCCTTTCTTAATTATGGACCACCTTTGGTCCACCCCCATATCTGCGGTCATGTCCACCAGATGGCTCCTTAGCACTTTGCCCATTTTCCTGAAGTCCGCCCTCCTGAAATCCAAGATTCTGGTCTTAGTCAGGATGCTTTCCCTGCCCATATCCAACTGGAGCCACACTGTGCAATTGTCACTTCCACCCAGTGGCTCCCTGATCATTATTTCCTGTACATGCTCCCCATTTGTGAGCACCAGATCAAGAATTGCCTCAGCTCTTGTTGGTTCAGTGATCCCCTGAGTCAGGAACCCACTCTGTAGTCCTTTCTAGATCACCTGACTCCTAGCACATGTTGTGGATGGTATGCTCCAGTCCACCTTGGGCAGGTTGAAGTCCCCTACAATTACCACCTCTCCTTTCCCCGCAGCTTCCAATATGTGTGAGCTCAGTTCCGTCGCACTCCTCATCCTGAGTGGTCTGAAAACCACCCCCTGCCTCACCTTTCTCCCTGTATTGGACCTTAACTGAACCTATAATGCCTCCAGTTCCCCTCCTTGGCCTCCTCCCTCATGCAAGTTCTGCCACTCCCCCCGTTCCTAACTACCCTGTCCCTCCTGTATAGTTTATAACCAGGGATCACAAGGTCCCAGCCATGGTGTGATGTTGCCCAAGTCTAGGTTACTGCTGCTATGTCCACCCTACTGTCTGCTAATAATGCCTGCAGGTCGTCCATCTTGTTTCCAAGGCTCTGCATATTCAGAGACACCACTCTCCACCTACAATCTGACCTTCCTCCTCTTCCTTCTATTCACATTTATCCCCTCTGTGTGCACCCCTCCACTTACCCTTGTTATGTGTTCCTCACCCGCTCCACCCTTTGCTAACTGTGTTCTTGCCCCTTTCACCTCCTCCCTCCAGATCTGTTCCATCACTGTGTGGGGTGGAAGGTTAACTGACTTTCTCCTCTTGGAGTCTGTGGGCCTGCACGCCTGCTGCCCCCCCCAATAGTTTAAATTAAGTATAGTGATTATGTATTCCCCTAGTTTGACCCTGAGTACCCTCAAATCATTTCAACTGAGGTGTAGCCTGTCTGGTGAAAGGAGTGCTTTGTTTGACCAGGTCTCCTCTCAGTGCCCAATACAGATGGACATCTCCTCCCTGCACCATTTCCTTAGCCAGTCATTAAAATCCTCTATTCTTCTTTTCCTGGCTGTGCTGGCCCTTGGTACTGGTATCACCTCTGAGAAAGCCAGTGAACTTCCTTCCTCCCTGCAAATCTTCCCTAACCCCCTGAACCTACTTTGCATTACCTCAACTTCCACCTCAGCTAGGTCTTTGGTTCCCAAATGTATAACTAAATTAGGTTTTCCTCCAACCTCCATATTTCCCTTATTCTTGGGCCCACCTTCCCTGCTGTCATCCCTGGCATACAAATCACCCTCCTGCTTGCATTTGGGAACCCTTTTCTTCCCCAGTGAATACCCCTAATTATGGAATCTCCCATGATTGCCACCCTTCCATCCCCTGCATCTGTGCTCCCCTTCCTTCCTTTCTCACCTTCAGTACTAGATGCTTCCCCACCTAACCACCCCCTCTGCACCCTGGCAAACTTATCTCCACATCCACAGTGTATCCCCTTAATTGTTTTTCCATCTCCCAATCTGCCCTCCCCTTCTGACTAGCTGTATCTGCTTTCAGTTTTCCCTTCCCTCTTCCTTTCCTTTTCTCTCCCCATCCTCCACTCCATTTTGCTTGCCTCCTCTTCCCTTCCCACCCTGATTAGTTCCCTCCCCTTCGCTGTACCCCTACTCTCAATCCTTACCTCCGCCATACGCCTCCCTCCTTAAGAAAAATACAGTTCTCAAAACTATACTGTTTTTTCAAGAAACCCCCCTCAGTCATAAATATTCTACCAAAACATTAGAATGGGGACTGGTTGAAACTTTCTCTCACTCACTATTAAAGCTTCACTTCAGGGTCCCTTAATTCAGCTATTTTTAATACTGTCCACCATACCAAGTTACTGCAATATGACAATACTTTCACATTATTCTGGGGCTGTCATACAGTTAAGCACAGTATCTATCTATGCTCTCAGAGGACTTCAGTCTGTAGTGACTGTCTACCCCCTAGCTATTTCACTCTGGTTACTACAATTCAGACATTTCATATGTAGTATCAGACACCCATCAATAGGCATCATTTCAGCACCCATCACTTTGCATCGTTTCAGCCCTATGTACCCACTATCATATCTTTGTCAGTATATTAAAAATGAGGAAGTAATACATGGCAGTTTTATGATGACTTCTAGCTTCCTCCATCTAGCTTTCAGGGTGGCCGTACAGGCCTATATAACAACTTTCTCTTGGGCGAGTTGTACCCAGTTCTAACCCCATTCTAACACATTGTTTCCACTAAGGGACCCAATCATAGTTTCCACCCCTTACCTAGATCCTCCAAGACCCTATTTATATCATACAGTATAGATATGTCTTTTATGTTATACATTTCTTGTAATCATTTCATTTATCCACTTCTCTTTTATATATTTTCTGGTAAACAAGGAACCTTCTCATGCTGAACATCAATCAGCCAGTTCCTCACTCCCAAAACCTTTGGGGTTTTCTTTCAACCCTTATTTGTAACATACTAGGGGTTTCCTTTCGACCCTTAGACCATTCTGATACCCTCAACTGACTGTACTCAACACCAGCCTTAAAAGCTATATTCATTTTAAACATTACATGTTTCCTACATTTCAGCCACCATGGTGTCTTCCCTGTTGCTTGTAGTCTTCACCCCGTATGCATATGTCCTGAAACAGTCTTATCTGGAGCATTCATCTTGCCATCCTCCAAGTAGCATCAGCCCAGAAAAATGGGCAACGGGATCTCAAAAGTGGCTGGCAACAAAAGTTCCATTGGGGGTCCTCCTCCTCCTCCAGAACCCATGTATCCTGATCCTCTGCCTCCACCATGAAATCCTCCAGTTGGGAACCCTCCATCAGCACCTGGCAGTGGTGCTCCACCTCTCTCTGGTGCTGGTCTGCCTCTGCGTTTCATCGAACTCCAATCCAGGCAATAGCTCCTCTCCAGTTCTTCTCACCTAGGCTCTGGTATGCACACCAGTAAGCCCCTCCTCCTTCAACAGATCCTTGGCCTCCACAGGATCCTGTAGGTATGCAATCCTGCTCTTTGCCCCATGTCTGGATACCACGGCTGGTATCTGGGTACAGGTCTCCCTCTTGTTTCTCTGGACAACCAGTACTATCCCACTTCGAACACCAAGTTTGTGGATGGGTTGTGAGATAACAGATGGACCACACCGACCTTCAGGTTCAACACAATCTTTGTGTGATGTTCATTCAAAATACAGCAGAGAACCTTCAGCAATGGCATATCCCTTCTTCAGTACATCAGTTTGCAGCAACAAACTCTGCATGTCCTTCCTCTGCACTTGGCTAGCACCTACTGACTCACTGATGTCTGATCTAACTTATCAGTTGAGATTCAGCCTCCCCTATGCAGGTCTTGTTTACTTGGGTGGTGGGAGCTCACAAAAATAACAAGCTAAAGACAAAGATCCTCAGTGCAAAAGCACTGAAACAACGGTTACCCCAAAGGGCACTGACAATAAGCAAAGTTTCAAAGAAACACAACATCATACATACTCCCAAGATGCAAAGCATCAAGGGATATATGTAAATCACCATGGAATTTTAGACTGGCTCAGTTTACAGCAATTTACATGCATTTTAAATAGCACAACTAACTTAATTTCTATAATATACAGTCACCTAGTATTTTTTTTAACCTTTATCAAAAACACCTAATGCCATGGTATTTTTAACATTTACAGGTTTCATACACATAAGGTATATATATATATATATATATATATATGTATATATATCAATGTATTTTATGACATAGTGCCATTGCATATTAAATCCAACAATGAGGAACACAGCCTGTTATTTTACATCAGCTCAGAGGTCACAACAATAACCTCCCTGTACAAGGACCTGAGAGGGAAAGGAAAATTAAAGAGGACACTATAGCATAGTCAAGAAAGGGGAAGGGTGCCCATAGGTGGCCAACCTTATGGACTAGAAATTATAAAGGATAGATTAGGCTAAGAAATAGAAGAACCATTGCAATAGATGTAGATGTAAGAAAAGGTCAGTCCTCAAGAGCAGCAGGCTCTCCCTGTCACATCCTAACAGTTCCAAAGCAATTACATTTAAAACAATATATATATATTTTGAAAGGTCTAAGTCTGGAACTGTTGAGGTAAGAAACTTAATTTTTTTTAAATGAAAGCTTGGAGTCAAGCCATTAAGAATTAGTGTTGTTGCATTCTTATTATATAACAGCAGTAATTATGTTATTGCTATAAAAATAGGCTGTTTTCTCTGTCTATCTCTTTCTACAGGTATGTATATTTACTGTACACAATGACTGAAGTGTTTTTGTTTTGTAAAATAAATGTTATTGATATAGTTTTTCCATAAAGTATATTGCTATTCTTTTTTAATATTGACATGGACAATTTCATGATGGTTTAAAAAAATATAATTTAAAAACATGTTTGCATGTTTTCTTAATTTTGGTATTAGTCCCCATAATTTAGCTGGTATCTAGAACACTGTAATACCCACATAATTAGTTAGCTGCCATATTGGTCCTTGTAAGAACACTGTAGTACTCAAACACTCATACCTTAAATTGCATTGCTAACATTTCACTCTCCTTCCAGCAGTACCAATTATTCCTTGCCTTCACCTGTGAAAGCATTGGTAGATAATAAGGTGCATACATAATTCAAAAATCTGACGTAGACCTGAACAGAGGTATAAGGGTATAACTAATTACAAAAAAAGGTGAAAATTGGAACAACCACAGTATCAATGATACCAATGCAATAGAAATTACAATAACTAGACAGGGTATATAGTTATGAAGTGGGACCCATGGGGACAGTGGGTCAGAGAAGCAGACAACTGAGAAGACTGGAACTGTTAGAATGGATCAGAGGCAACTGCAAGAGTGAGCCAAGAAGCCCCAAAGAAGGGATTTGACAGAGGAGATAGAGTAGGCAGAGTGAATATGCCTTCATTCATTCAGCATGTGAGCCCATCGTCTTTACTGCAGTCTGTGTGGGTGCATCCACTCTCTGCCCAAGTCTGATAGTGATCATTTGCTCTCCAACATTATCCATTATGGTACCACAGGGAATACCATTGATGTTTCAGCCACATTCATTATGTGATCCGCAACCGTTGTTTTCCTGATGGCATTTTATTACAAAACTCTGAAAAAGAAAGCATTATATCCTTTAAGTCACTAAGCAATTTCTGAGCAATGTGTTTTTTCCCCCATCAAGGCAAGGCTGTAACATTTCATTAACTTACTGCACAAAACAACAGATGCTTTGAAACCACTACACAGAGGAATATTTTCATTCTGGGCCAGTTTTAATGCTTTCATTTGGATGTCAAGCCTTATAATAATATAGCCACTCTGCCAAAAGGAATGGGTCCATGAACATTATCAGAATGGTTCTATTGGCACAAGGCTTGGAATCCAAAAGCAAGCATTAAAAATGACTCAGAACTTAAGTATTCCATTAGATAGTGATTTTAGAGTCTCTCTTTCATTGTAACATTGGGGGCCTTAACAAAGTGATTTGTCTTTATTTCTGGCATGCTCTCTAGTTTGTTCTTTTTCCTCCAGTCATGAACAAGTATTTTACTAACCCCAAACTTTCTGCCAGCAGCAGTTGTTACCTTCCTTTGCAGATTGCAAATATGTTTCTTTGGGATGTCATTTAAGTTAGGGTAAGTACAGTGTGACAAATTTTTCCTTAATGGTTTGGTACAGTAAGGAGTTCAGTTTTTCTACTGATGGCATAATACTATATAGTGCATGGATGAAGCTTGTTAGGCATGGATTTTCATCTTAAGTGGAAAGCTGTTTTGCCACAGTGCAAAGGTCATAGAACTGGTAGTATCCTTCTCTGGTACAACAGCGTTCTACTCAGCTGAACACAACATCTGCGAAATCAGCTCTAATGAAAGCAGAGTTGAAAAAAAAAAACCAAAAACACTGCACTCCCAACAGATATCGCAAAACAGAAGACAATGTGGACCTTTGGTAGCTTACTCTGTTTTCAACAACATTTTATAAAAATTAAATTTTTATATGGATATTAACTTACTTAATCTCATTTTTTTTAAATCACTTGTTTCTCTGTGTTAGCTGTCACTTGCAACTGACAACAGGAAAATGACCGAGAACAAAAATGGGACACAATAGTTTAACCACTTAAACAATATATTATTTTTGATCTCCATTCATTATAAAAAATACTGGTTGGGCAAAACCATGCCTAACTAGACTGTGCTGCCACTTAGAGGTTCAGATTACAACAGACCTCTCGAACTTCGCTCTTAAGGTCAGTTGTAATCTGAACCTCTCAGTGGCAGCACAGGCTGGTTATGCACAGTTGCCCAACCAGTATTGTCTATATTATCTCCACTACTGATTTAGATATTTCTTTATTTCTTGCATAGTTTTTTCACTGTTGCTTTATTTTTTAGCTTTTAAATCGTAATGGAACCTTAGTGATCCTGTTGTCTGCTCCCTTCTTAGGCTGGACAGTGGCTAAAACCAAAGGGGACACAAGAGAGGTGCCAAGGATGGCATGCCAAGAGAATTTTCGGGAAAGGCACCAACAACTGAAAATAAGCCTTGGAAAACCCCCAAATTGCACTTTTAGAGTCTTCCTCAGTACAAAATTCACAGTTTGGATGAGGATTTGGTGGACCACATGCCTTCCAGGGTCTATGGATATGATGGCTCTGAAGTTACACTAAACACAATAGTTGTTTTGTTTTTTTAAACAAACTATCTTTTTAAACTTTCTTCCCTATGATTTAAACTTTCTTCCCTATGCCTGCTCTCTTTTGAACACCCCACTCACTGGCTTGCCACTTACCCGTGTACAGTATATATAAAAATCCATCATTCACACCTCAGCCTACCCCAACAACCCCCTGCCCACCATGCAGCATCAGCAGGTAGCATCAACTTTTCACTTTTTCACTCTACCACTGATAGCAACAGCCCCCTCTCACCTCATCTAGTAGCACCACTTGACGATGGTGCAGAACTCGCCCCAATTTCTTGGTAGCCACTGGGGAAATGTGGGGAATGGTTAGTCCCAGGAGAAAGTGAGCTGGTGGGGTTGTGATGCGGCAGAGGCTAGAGAGGGGGCCAAGGGTCAGATGGGTGCAGAAACACAACAAAAAAGCATTTAAGAAGCCATTTAAGTGGTGCTCTTACTGTGCTGTGCTATTGGCTCTGTTACCGGTACCATACAGCAGTAGTTCTGTGTGCTTTCTGCAGCTATGACAAAAAAACTACAGGATAATACCATATGCTGTAGTGACTGGTAAGCAACTCAAACCCACAAAAGCCCTCAAATGATTACTGGGGCTAGTGGCTCTTGCATAGAATACTATAAATACAGTTTATTCTAACACATGCAACTGTAGGTCATAATGGCACCTAATGCATTAATAAAAGGCATGATAGTGACATACACCAGGAGTATCGGGTTTACCTAACATTTTCTTTCTTCACAGGTATTGCATTTACTGTGAAAGAAGTCAGGCACAAGTTGACCTCATGCATAGGTTTTGAAAAACAGGTTACTCACCTGTAACAGTAGTTCTAGGAGTGGTATATGTTGTTCATCCACACTTTCTGGCAATGCCTTTCCCTTTAAGACTTGGCCAGAAACGTCTTCAAGCTGGTTCTTCCCACCCACCCAGGTGGTAACTCCCTTGGCTCTGCCCCATGATGCCAAATCTTGCCCGATGGAAGCAGTGTTGTGCGCCAAAGCCATGGGAGGTTGGGTGGGTCTGTGTGGATGAACAACATATACCCCTCCTAGAACTACTGTTACAAGTAATCTTCCTGTTTTTTTCTAGGAGCGACGATATGTTCTGTCCACACTTTCTGGCAGACTCCTAGCTGTTCTCTGGGAGGAGGGAAGCAAGGTGCACACCCCCTACTTAGGGAAAAGAGATTGGAGAACTGAGGTCCCAAAACCAGCATCCCAGCATGACTCTAGGTCAATGTGGTAATGGGAAATGAAAGTGTGCACTGACCTCCAGGTAGCAGCCCTGCAGATTTCCTGGACAGGGACGTCCCTAGAAGCAGCCACCAAAGCAGTGGTATGATGGGTGGAATGAGTCCTTAGTCCTCTGACAAGCTTCCTACCCACCAATCTATAGCAGAGATCAATGCAGGATATTATCATCTGCCTGCCAATCATCCAGTTGGCTGCAGGTCTGCCAGGTGCAGCTTCAGTGCAGGTAACAAACAGCTGGTGAACCTCTCCCTGCACTCCAGCTGTGCGCTCCTTATAATAGGCTGGCGCTCACCGCAGGTCCAAAGTATGGATCCTGTGCTTGGCCTCCAAGGTGTGATTGGTGAAGTACACTGGGAGAGTAATCACCTGGTTGGTGAAACTCTGACACCATCTTCAGGAGGAACTTCGGGTTTTGGTGCAGGACAACCTTGTCCCTGTGGAAGACCAAGTAAGGAGACTCCACCGAAAGTGCCTGGAGCTCACTAATCCTTCTGGCTGACATGACAGCCACCAAGAAGGTGGTCTTCCAGAACAGGTGTGACATCTCACACCTGTGCATCAGTTTGAATGGCTTGATCATGAGCTTTTCCAAAATGCTCATGAGCTTTTCCAAAACCAGCAACAAGTCCTACGGTGGTGGCGGTTCACGCATTTGAGGGGAAATGTGGTCAAGGCCTTTGGAAAAGTGCCAGACCACCTTCTCCTGTGCTACCAACTGCTGACCTGCCCATGCAAGGCAAGCAGAAATGGCTGCCAGGTGCACCTTAAGGGTCATCAACCGAAGGCCCAACTGAGAGAGAGACCACAGGTAGTCAAGATTGCTAACCACTGGACAGGACAAAGGGTCCAACCCCTTGTCCTGACACCAAATGGAGAATCTCTTCCATTTGAAGGTATAGTACTTCCTGTTGACTCTTTCCGAGAAGCCTCCACTATGGTGAAGACAGCTTCAGAGAGACCCAAAGCCTGGAACTCAAGCCATTCAAGAGCCAGGCTGTTTGATGCAGGGATTGAAGGTCCAGATAGAACACCTTCACCCGACTGATGGAAAGCAGGTCCGGACATAGGGGAAGATGCTTTGGGAGCCTGCTGCTGAGACTTTGGTATCAGAACTGGCATGGCCAGTCTGGAACCACCAGGATAATCTGTGCCTTGTCACTCCTGGCTTTGAGCAGCACCTTGTGGATCAAGTCAAAAGGAAAGAAGGCATAGAAGAGCCCTGGGGTCCAGGGCCTTGAGAAAGCATTCCCCTGCAGTGTTCCCTGCTGAGGGGTGCGGGCACAAAATAGCCTCAGGTTTGCATTCTCCCTGGAGGTGGACAGGTTCACCTGAGGGGTTCCCCACTGGGACAACAGGCTGTGTACTACCTCTGGGTAGAGAGACCACTCATGAGACGCCTCGCGACACCTCGCGCACTCGGCTGAGAGCAAATGCCAGCTGATTGGAAGCTCCTGCCACATGGGTGGCTAGGAGATCTGCCTCCAGGCTGCATGAGGATCCACACATGGAGAGCGTCCCTGCACAAGGGTAGGGAGAGCATCCCACACTGTTTGTTGAGGTAGTACATGATTGTGGTGTTTTCCATCTGGACTTGAACCACCTACCCCCGAATGTGTGGAGTGAATGCAGCCAGTGTTAGCTGAACTGCTCAGAGCTCCAGCAGGTTGATGTGGCATCAGGACTCCTCAGGGGTGCAGAGCCCGTGGACTCTGTGTTCCCCCAGGTGGGCACCCCAGCCCATGACAGAGGCATCAGTCATCTGGACAACCGTCAGCTCTGGGCAGACAAATGTGATCCCTTTCTGCAGATGTGCTGGGGCCAACCACCTCTGGATGGTGTGTCACATCCTCTGGGTCACAGTGACCAGCTGGTTGAAGTGACCCTTGAACTGAGACCACTAACTGACCAGCTCCCACTGCAGAGTGCATTCTCCAGTGGGCCCAATGAACCACGTGGATGCAGGCCGCCATATAGCCCAGCAAGTGCAGGAAGTGCTGGGCAAGGCACATTTGCCCAACCTGAAATTATTGGGCATAGGAGGAGAAAGCCTCTGCTCTGTCCAGTGGGAGCTGGGCTCTGGCGCTGCAAGAGTCAAACTCTGCCCAATGAAGTGGATCACCTGCAAAGGTATGAGTTCTGACTTGACCTCGTTGACTAGGAGGCCAAGGGAGCTGCAGATCCAGAGGGCCAGCTCCCTGGACTGCTCCACCTCCTGCCTGGAGGGATCTGTAGGGGTAAACCCGTACCCCTTGGCACGTCAGGTAAGCAGCCACCACTGCAATGCACTTCATGAAGACCCTGAGGGCTGAGGAGAGGCCGTATGGCATGGTCTGGAACTTGTAAAGCATTCCCTCTGCCTGAAAGCGGAGGAACCTCTGATGAGACGGATGGAGTGGAACATGGAAGAATGCATCCTGAAGATTCAGGGAGCAAAACCACAAGTTTCAGTCTAGAGACGATATGATCCGAGACAGAGTTGCCATCCTGAAGGTGTGTGATCTGAGGAACTTGTTCAGGTCATGCAGATCCAGAATGGGGCACCAGCCCCCCACTGCTTTGGCACCAGAAAGTACCTGGAGACAAACCCTGGGTGTTCTGGAGGATCTGTGACAGGAACCATGACCTCTTTGCAGAGGAGCTGGGCTACATTGTCTCTGTGAGCTGACAGCATGTCTGGGGAAACCAAGTTCTCCTGTGGGGCTCGGACTCTGCAAGGAGGGTACTGTGGTGGGGAGGGGGTAAGGGGGGCTGGGGGGTTTGGGGGGACGTGGGTTAATTTTGTGTTGTGCCATGTAATCTCTATGGTTGTCATTTCTGTCATGCTGTGTAGGTTGTATTTTTTGAAAGTTAAATTTAAATTTCAAAAAAAATGGAGGGTACTGCTTGAATTCCAGTGGCAGACTCCGACCCACCACTTCTAGAACCCACCTGTCCATGGTAACAATGGACCAGGCAGAAAGGAAGTGGCGGAGCTGACCCCCCCATGGGAGGACCCAGAGGAGGTGTGACAGGCATGAGGGAGGCATGACTCAACCTGTCACTGGGCAGGCTTGGAGAAGGAGGAGGGTGGCCCAGTTGAGGAGCCACCGGAGCTTCTCCCTCCTGGCTTATGGACAACTGAGGCCACTGACTTGGGTTGAGGTCACCAGGCCTAAGCCTGCTGGCCAGCCTGTTGCTGGGCTAGTTTGGCTGCAGGAGTGGAGGTGGACTGAAAGGGCTTCGATTTCTGATACTGCTCAGAGCCCTTGGGGTACTTCTGGGTAGATGTCATAGAGTCCAAGGTGGCACTGAACTTCTCAATGCATGTGAGATGACCCTCAACTCCAGGCCTGAATAGGTCAGTGCCCAGAAAAGGGACATCTGTTAGCTTGTGCTGAGTGTCCGCCGTGAAGGTCAAGATCCTCAGCCAAGCCCTGTGGCAGGCGCATGGCCACTGAGGCCACCATGGAGTGGGCATAGCAGTCCCCAATGTCCATGGCAGTCTGGAGCTGCTGTTTGGCCACAGCCTGACCCTGGTCCTGGACCTGTACGACCATGGTCTGAATGTCCACAGGCAGATGAGGAACCACTTCATCTAAGGTGCCCAGCAAGGAATGGGAGAAGTGGGCCATGAGGAGGGCTGAGCTCACCTGGCGGAGGCCAAGCTAGGAGGTAGCACAGACCTTCTCAGCCACATGATCCCTTCTTGGACTCCTTATCAGGCAGCTTGTCAACATCCCTGGTGTTGTCGGGGTGCTGGAACACAGAGTCATCCACCAACCCCTCGGCTGAGGGGTGCTCTGTGAATCTCTAAAGGGATCCAGTGGGCACCGCATACTTGCAGGCCATCCAGGCAGAAGGTGCAGAGCAGGAAGCTGGGCACTGCCATAGCTCCATGGCAGGGCCAAGAATGGCTTCTACCACCGGGAAAGCCTCTGTCGGAGAGTCTCCCTAGTTGAGGATCTCGGTCAATGAGTAACGAGCCCATTTCTGGACGGGCTCCATCTTCATACCCATCAACTAGGAGATCAGGCGGAGGAGGCATATGAAAGAGGATGGACCTTTGTCCATCAAGAGATCCCCCACGGACTCCAAGTCAACCAGACGGAAGTGCAGGGAGGTACCCTCAGACTCAGCAAAGAGTGGTCCACTTCCCGAGTCCCCGGTGATCCTCCGCAGATGGTCATGGTGACCGACAGCTGATGGGGAAGCCCCTTGGTCGGCCAAGACTCCTTAGTTGGAGCACCAAACAATGGCTGTTTAGGCAGTGGTTCCAACATGATCGACAGAGAGGCTGGAGTCAGCTAAGTCGGGACCATTTTAATCGGTTCTGTTGGTGGAGCTGGCGTCGGCCTTTCGAGTGACAGCCAGGTGATGGCCAGCATAGAAACCAAGGTCGGTTTGGTGCCACTAAACACCAACTGTTACCACATCAAGTCCTCATAGCATTGACGCAACATGTGCCAAAGCCTCTCCTCACCTGAAGATGAGGATGAAGAATAGTGGTGATGCTGCTTCCCGTGGTGCTGATAGTGGGAGTGCTGATGTCGGCGGGACTGGTTCGACCCATGGGAGGAAGATCGAGACCTCAAACACTGAGGGGACTGGCGGAAGGGCTAGATGGGAGTCAACGAGCACTGAGGAATCTCCTGGTCAGGGCCAGGGACCAGAGGGGGTGGGTCAGTGGACTGATCTGTCCTTCCAAGGGTCTGCATCAGGACTGGAGTACTAGACAAAAACGTGTTGACCTCTTCGTATGACAATTGGACGGTTGGCTCAAGAAAAATCTTGGTCAGTGCCTCAACCAGCATCTCGACTGACAGTCCTGACAGGGTGACCGAGGAGCCTGTGGCCAAGGTCAAAGATTCGACAGTAGTCAAATCCGGAGAAGCGCAGGAAGTATAAAGCATCCAGTTGTTGGTACATGGAACACACACATATGGGTTTTAGAATGCATTTTTTGAAAATAAACGCCAGATTTTGTATGCAGTGAACTTGGAAAGTGTACAATGAAGGTCCATATTCAGTAACCTGGCACCCATCTTTACAAGTAATGAATAATCCAGGACAGGATGTGGTTTAAAGGATTTTGATGCATAGTTCAGAGGTTTTAGGTCACACAATCAAAGGCTGAATGGCCTTATGGCCTTCAAAGTGCTTTAAAATCCTTTAAACAGCAGCCTGGAGTGGCTTATTCCAGATATAAAAGGGCATTCTGAATTTGTAGTTTAATAAAATATATAGAAACATGGTTTACAGTAGTTTGTTTTGTTTTTTTGTCCGGGAAAGGAGGACTAGACAATTCTGCCTATTTTTAGCCTCATCCAGGGGGAGGAGGGATACAGATGGATGCTACTGACATTGAACCAGATTAAGCTGTTGGAGGGTTTTTCAGATAATGGAGGAAATTTGGCCAGGACACCGGGGAAATTCCCCTACTCTTTGGTAGAGGGCGCTGTGTCACACCAGTCAGCAAGATGGCTGACATCAGGGAAGAGATGGAGGAGCAGGAGCTCTGGGCTCCACTTCTGAAGCGACCTAGTTTTGTAGTTCAATGGAAATACCGAGCGATTATATTGAGGTACATGTTCCAATGGATATTACAAAGAGGATGGTGTGGGATCAGAGAATAGAGACGTCAACATAACTTGAAAGCTGGCAGCAGTTCCAGCTGTAGCAACCACTGGAGAGGAGTCAACAGATGCGGAAAGAGATGTCATAAGACAGCAGTTGCTTCAGAAACTGCAAATGGATAAGGGGAACACAGGTCAGAAGCCAAATGTGGAAACTGAGGTTCCAATGTAGCAGCCAGCGAAAGAAAACACTGACAGTTTACCAGGTACTGATTTGACCTGGTTTCCAGAGAGAGAGCCCTGTGGGCAGCAGGATGGACTTTAGCACAAGACGGTAAACTCTGGCTGCCGGGAGTTCCTGCAACAGTGGAAGACATCATACATTTAGCAGAGAAGGCACTGAACAAACAATCTAGAGAACACAAGCAAGGAGTACAGGATACTAAAAAACAAGGCATGACACAGCAAGCACAGCAGCACAGACCGGTTGTGAACAGCAAAACTGTAATGGGTTCATCACAAAATGTGGAACTGTAGGCTACATTAACATGTACTGTGCTAGACAAGCCAAATGTGGCAAATAAGCCAAATGTACTGGGATCGGATTCTGCACAAGGAGGTGGTGGTGGGCAGAAGCAGGCAGTTGATACTGATATTTCATGTGAAGACCCAGGGGAAGGAATGAGTACTGGCAGCACAAATACTACACAGTCCATTCCTCAGAAGTCCTGGGCAGAAATTATGGAGGCTTTAAATGGGGAAAAAAAGAGAAAATAATGCTTTAGCAGGCCCAGAACAGCAACAAAATGCAGCCCCCCTGGGCAAAACCAATCACCACCCCAAAATTCACGGTTCAGGATGGCTGATTTTATTTATTTATTTATTTATTTATTAAGCATCAGTTTACAACCTTTGAGCCAGAGGCTCATTTACAAAGGTACCTTGTCACAGAGAGGACAAAACAGGGATAACAAATTGGTACATAAAAACAGTGTACAGATTTTTGAGGAAAACAGGAGAACATAAGAAAGCAACAATTTTCAACAATACAGGATTGGTGAAGTTAACATTGGTCCAGAAATAACTAGAACATCGGGCAAAAAACATAGGACATCTATACAGTGCATTTTGGCAGAGTCAACAGACAGGTATCGGGACCCAAGGGTAGAGGAGGTAGGAATTTGAGCAGCCACTCGGGAAGCTTTGTCAGACAGTGAGCAACAGAGCTTTAGAAACAGCAGCAGCTGTGAGTAGTGAAAAGGTGGCTCCAGAAGGTAGTTTTAAAGCGAGAGATTGTGGGGGTGTCAGAGATACTGGCGGGGAGGGTATTGTACCAAGAAGGGGGCACGGTAGAGGAATGTCCGTTGCCCATGAGAGGTCCTTGCCCTAGGTACCTTCAACTTGGGTCTACAGGAGGACCACGTTGGAGCTAGAGAATTTACATGGTGGATAAGGGCAGACAAACCAGGTGGAGATAGCCTAAGGAGAGTTTTTTTTGTAAGGATGCAAGTTTGGTACCTAAGACGTTCGTCAAGATCGAGCAGATTTGCTTGGGAGTAAAGATGGCAGGTATGCGTAAGTCTGGGAGCACCTGAGATTAGCCTACAGGCCTTATTTAAGGTGAGGTGGATTTTGTTTAGCGAAGTCTGGTCAGTAGCCCCATAGACTGGTAAGCCATAATCTACTAGTGACAGAATAGAGGACTTAACTGCGAGTCGGAGGGCATCGGGGGAGACAGTGTTTGTGACTGTAAAGGATACCCAACCTAATATAGGTGGTAGAGGCAAGGGTGGAGATGTGGGAATGGAATGTGAGGGCAAGGTCAAAGGTTATCCTAAGGTACTTGTATTTGTAAACTTGTTCGAGTGGGAACTTAGAGCCGGTGAGGACTTGAAGTTGGAAATTACTAGCTTTGTTTTGGGGGTGGGAAAAGAGCATAGATTTGGTCTTTTAAGATTGATAACCAGTCTATGCTCTTTAAACCAGGCTTCCGTGTCTTTATAGGATAATTGCAGGGAATCTTGGAGGGTGGCGGGGTTACGGTCAGAGGCGAAGATAACAGCATCATCTGCATAAAGGAGGAGTTTATCAGTACAGGCACCTGGCAGGGTGTTGAGATAAAGGGAAAAGAGCAGGGGCCCAAGAATAGAGCCCTGTGGAACCCCAGATCGAATAGGGCAGAGGTCAGACAGAGTCCCATTGATTTTAACACGCTGAGACCGGGCAAACGGATAGCTGGAGCACCAGGTGACAGGCCCTGCAGCAAAGCCAGAGTGGCTGAGTGCATCCAGCAGGACAGGATGGGAAACAGTGTCAAAGGCTTTTGACAGGTCAATGAACACTGCCCCAGCTAGAGAGCCCGAGTCCAGGGAGGAATGAAGGAAGCTAGAAAACTCAATGAGGGCAGTATTGGTACGGTGTCCAGCATGGAAGCCGTGTTTTTCAGGGCAGAGGATACTGTATTTGGTAAGAAACTCTGAGATTTGGGAGGATACTACTTTCTCTAAGGCTTTTGAGAGTGGTGAGAGGATTGAGATAGGACAATAATTGCCAGAAAGGGCCCTATCCCCACCCTTATGTATGGGAGTGACAGTAGCAATTTTCCAGGCAGATGGAAATTGCCCTAAACAGAGTGATTTATTGAAAAGGCTTGTGATTGGGGTGATGACCTGGTCAAGTGCCTGGCTGAGGAGTCTGGGATCCAAGGAGTCGCTGGCAGTGGTATTGCTCCTTAGGGCCTTGGTCAGATACGGTCTGACTTCATTGACAGTGACCCAGTGGAAGTGGAAAAATGGATGCGAGAGAACAGGGTCAGGAGAGTGGGGGGGTCAAAGAAGTTGCTAGGAAGTACAGAGCTAAGGTCAGTAAAGGATTTATTGAGATGGTTGGCGATGAGGGAAGGATCGGTAGAGATAATGCCCTCAATGTTGATTTGGGAAGGTGGAAGAGAGCGTGTACCTCCATTTAGTTGTTTGATGTTATCCCAGAAGGTTCTGGCATTCTCCCAGGACGAGGTAAGTGAGGCCCGACAGTGATCGGCCTTAGCCTTGCGTATGGCCCAGGAACATTTATTTTGGGCAGCAGCATATGCCTACCTGTCAGCAGGATGGCCAGTTTCTGTGGCTAGGCACCACAGGTTATCTCTGTGCCTAAGAAGCTGGAGCAGGGAAGGAGTAACCCAGGGAGCATGCCATACTTTGGAACGAAGTTTGGTTAGGTGTGCGAAGATATCACATGCTTTGTTAAACATTAAGGTGAAGAAGGCCAGGGCCGTATCAAGGTTGAGGGCTGTCTCAATGGGAGACCAGTCAACTTGGGCTAGGAATTGCTTTAGAGTCTCTCAGCCCAATTCGCCCAACTGCGACGTAGGGGTGGCCTGTTCAGTGGGTTTGGGTAGGGATGTAATCCAATGGAAAAGAATAGGGGAGTGGTCACTGATTCCATCAGGAAGGAATTGTAGATTGCAAACTTGGTTAGGTCAGTTTGTGAGGACTACATCCAGAAGAGTGCTCAACCCCGTTCTGGGGTTCACTCTTGTTGGTTGGGTAACAAGTTGTGTTAGGTCAATAGAAGTAAAGGAGTCACAGGTAGAGGAGGATGAGGGGCTAAACCAATTGATATTTAGATCACCCATAAGGATATGCTCAGGGGAATGTGGTAGAGAGGTGAGATACTCTATAAGAGGGGCCAGGGCCTGAGCTTGATTTTTTCAGGGGAATATAGGCAGAGGTTAGAAAGAGGGAGCCTCTAGAGGGATCAGGGGTAAGTTTTAGGGTTAGGGCCTGGGCCCTGAGGTTAAGGACAGGGGCTGGGAGGGCTAATCCAGGAAGGGAGTCTTTGATATAAATAGCACAGCCCCCACCCCGTCTCCCTACACGGTCCTCTCGAAAAAGGGAGTAGCCAGGGAGTGAGACAAGGGAGTTGGGGGTCGAGTCAGATAGCTAGGTTTCAACTAGGGAGATGATGTCTGGTTTGTGGACAGTGACCCAACATTGGAGCGAGTCAAATTTCTTCAGGAGACTGCAGATATTCATAGAAGCGATAGGAAGCCCAGGGGATCTTGCCGAGGATTCTTTGTGGTCGGGCCAGGGTTGAGATGAATGTTCCCTGACAGGAGTCAGGGGGCTGTGGAAGGCATGTTTGCGTTGGCGATATAGTAAGAGTAGGAGCTTAGGAGACACATGGAGTGGGCAAGAGGGTCAGGATGGGCAGGCGGTACATAAGTGCCTGTGAGGTGCAAGGGGGAAGCTGGGTGGCGACTGGGGGGAGGGTACGATAGGTTAGAGTGCAAGGAGATAGTGGTGAAGGAGGGAGGAGACTCCGGGGTCCCAGAGTAGGGGACCTGTGGAGCCATGGAGACACCTAGGTTAGTCGGAGGCCACGTGAAAGAGAGGAGGGAGAGGCACAACAAGAGGAGGTGGACTGGCATCTTATGATGGGTCTGCAGATAGCAGTAATGAGACGGGTAGAAGAAGGTGAACGGTCTACCCATAAGTGTAGGTGCCACTTTGGTACAGTGGTAGAGCCCCTGCCTCTAGTGCACAGGGTACCAGGATCAAGGTTTGCCAGGGGTGATAGGAAATGTCCCAGGAAGGTGGCTATGATTGATGGTCCAGATGCGTCCCACTAGCAGTGTGCGGGCACGATACTAGGGTGCTAAGTAGCGACTCCTAGTGGCCAACAGTATAAGTAGGCTAGTGTGGGGAAAGGTAAAAATGGAAGCCCAGGACCTACTAGGCAGGGAGGGAGACAGTGGAAGGAATGGAGGGGGGCCTGGAGATATGAGATATAGGGTAGTAGGATAGGAGGGGGGAGAGAGGGGTAGGTGGATAGAGAGGCCGCAGGGATAGAGCAGGGAGAGAAACAGGAAAAGGAAGGTATTTAGAGAGGGAGAACACAGTGGCCCCTAGTGGCGAGCAGGTATAATCTGCAAATGGGAAAGTGGGGACTTAGTATTCCGGCAAATAGGACGTGATGTAATGGGGTGGGCCAATAATTGAGGGCCACCCCTGGGTAAATACTTGCCGCCGCCGAGCTAGCACCCCACAGCAGAGTTCGAGGAGAGGTAATCCTTTACCTAAGGGCTCAGGAAGGCATCCAAAATGAGATTCTGCTCCAGGAGGGAGTGAGGAAACTGCCACAATGCTGCCGTGGTTGGCAGTGAGCTTTAGCAGTGAGATTTATTTGCCAACTTAGGCAAACCTAGAGCTAGAAGAAACACAGTATGTTTAAAGTATAAAGGTGGCCTTGAGATGCAACCAGACAGAGTTTATGTGGCTAGAAAATTGCTAAAAGAAGCCATACAATTCGTAGCTTCAGATATTTCTGCACTTATCCATATATCCATTGACACCATTTTTGATGTAAGTTTTAATACACCTGTGCAACTGGAAAAATCCTGGTCTAAATATGCCTCTTTAGAGCAGTCTTCATTATGGGCACCTTTTATAGCCATCCCTTTAACTCAACCATCTGCTAAAAACTGTCACAATCCTCTTCAGGAACGAAAATGTGCATATATCAGACATTCTGTACTGGGTGAAGCAACAAGTTGACATTTTAGAAAGGCCAGCCCCCATTTTGGATAGCGAGCACATCTGGATAGGAGAGCGGAAACTAAAAGTCAAATTACACAACAGATGATGGGCCTGTACATCTCCCCAGCTGTTTTTACCTTGGTTTAGAGTACAGTTTTTGTTTCTACCAAGACCAACCAAAAATCTGTCGCATGTGTGGGTCCTTCTTACACCTTAGTAATGCCTGTGATGCATTGGTGTGCAGTATTTGCTTATAATCAGGACATGCAAGTAACTGTTGTTGAAACCCACCAAATTGTATCCTACGTGAAGAATTAGGCAATCTTTTCTTACAGTGCCCATGGGCTATGCATAACAAGGGGACATTTTGGAATCAAGATGACAGCAAACTCTCTTTTTCAGTACATATGGATGAGCTATTAAAAAAAAACTCAAGCAGAGATTGGGCCTCTTGTTCTGAATTAAGTATCTGCTAATGCAAGACGTCAAAATCAAGCTGGTTCAATCAACATTCCTACTGCTTATTGACTATGCAGACATTATTAGTCATGGCCCCAGCTCTGCATTGGCCAAACTGGACACCCTGTATCACAGGGCTATAAGGTTTTTCACTGGTGCCCCTTACAACACACATCATTGCTCCCTGTATGCCATGATGGGTTGGCATTCACTCAAATCTAGACATTTAAAAATGCAGTTATCTGGACCTACAGAGCTCTAACAAATTTTCTGATTACATTTAAAAGTTACTGACCATAGCTAGCAGGAGCATTCACTAAGAAAATACTCTTTCATCTCGATACAAATTCCTAGAATCAGAACTCGTCATGGTTCCCACCCAATAAGCCATGCTCCTCCTACATTATGGAATAACTTATAAAATTCCTGTAAATGTATTTTCTTTGTCAGTCTTATGAAATTCAAAACCCTCGTTGGGCAGTCCTTGCAGGACAATTGCACCTGCTATGCATAAGCTCTCCCACTGCTCACTGTGTGTGTTCTTTTTTTTTCCCTCTCCTTCCTTTCCCATCACCCAAATACCCATCCCTCAAACTATTGCATCTGCTATGCCTAATTCTTGCCGCTCCCCTCCTACTACTTTACCTCTCCCTTTTCTCCACACCTACAGCCTTTCAACTTAGTGCCCCATCCTTATTTATGGTGTCCCACTATTGCCAGTACCATTCCCTGCAATTTTATTTTGGTTAAACCTGATCATTTTTTGTCTTAGCACTCATTATATATGCACTGTTAATTTCATTATAGTACTCATTGTTCTAATTATATACATTGTAGTTTATCTACCTTTACATTATGTATCTCATAAGGTCATCCTGCTGTGGCAGGATTATCTGTGGTTTGCTCAAACGTCTATTTGCATTATTTGAATCTTGCAAGGACCTCCTGCTGTGTCAGGATTATCTGTATAATTTTCCATTTGTCTCTTTTGTGAACCTTCCCAGGAACACCTTGTGAATGAGTTTTACTCAATGGTGTTCCACCCGGTTAAATGAAGGCTGATAGTTCATGCTGCCCAGGAGAAGCACACAAACTGAACACCTGCTGAACACCCACAATTAATAAATGATTTACTACCGGCCCCTTAAACGGCAAACCAGGAGGATACAGAAGACACCTTGATGGATCATTCTAATAATCCCCAAGAGACAACACAAAGAGAACAAGAACAGGAGCAGGTTATTGTCAAAAATCAGGATAAAAAAAAACACACAGGAGACGCCACAGAATGCTGAAATGCCACCCCCCAACAGACAACAGACAATTTTCAGATGGTCAGGGGAAAGCGAAGTTCCTCAAGGAATACTCCCAAGTCAAAACTACCTAAAATAGACACTATAACTACCACCAATAAGTACTCTGCCAAGAATGCTGAAGATGATGAGGATTCAGAATCATCTGTTGTATCATCGCAGAAGGAAACACCAGATGTGGGAGGGGACCTAAGTGACGAGTCTAAAGTAAAAAAGAAAACAAGAAAGAAACCCTGGGAGGCTTATATAGGCTGATTTTTCTTTCTCAGGGCACATAATATGGGAGATACCTTAAACATAATTTCACCAAATGTGAATAGCATTAGGAACTGCAAAAGGAGATGTTATCACCCTTCAAGCCTTACAAGACTCTCTGGCACAAATCTGTTTATAACAAGATACGAGACTGAGATCTGAGGCAGATATTCATCAGATTCAAAAGTCCTGGCTATGGGGCCCCATATTATGGCTCCTGGGGGATGAGCTTTGCTCAGGGGTGGGAATTTTGTTTCATGGGGAGGTGGTAATTCAAAAACTCATGGACTTAGAGCTGGGTAGGGTACTTCTGTTGGATGTACAGATACAAAATCAAGATATTAGGATAGGTGTCGTACAGTATATGCACCACAAATAAAGAAACTTAGGATTGATCTCTTAAGAATATTACAGCCCTATTTATATACAAACCGGAAACTTATAATGGGGGGGGACTTCAATTGCCCACTAGATTTAAGATCAAAACAGGTTTGACAGCTAAGTTATATTGTGACACCAATGCTCTAAAGCAAATGCTGACCACTGTTTCATTAAAAGATGCCTATAGGCAGTTATATCAAAAGGGTGGACATACATATCGTAGAGGTACTCTCTCATCCAAGACTGATTACATATTTATTTCAAAACATTGGAAGGTTTGTAAGGCAGAATCAATTCCAGCTGCTACTTCTGATCACTTAGAGCTACATATCACGTTAGGCCATTTACAAAAAGAATAATATAGGAACAGTACACTGGAGAATGAATAATGATATGCTGATAGATTCTAAAATCATAAACCAGACTAATGAACATTTGAAAGCTAGGGCCACTGTGGTTTCTTGGTATGATGCTCTTGAGGAGTGGTGGTTAGATACCAAACGAATGCTTCAGGAATTATATAAAAAATTGGGAAAACAAAAAGGAAGAACAGCGTATTTTAAGTTTAAAAAAAAAAACATAAACAACTATTTAAACTAATATCACTGCAAAATATGGATTATACATCAGACATACAGAAAATTAAACAAGAAATGAGAGAATACCTCTATGATAGAGCAAGGTCTCTAAAAATGGAATAAGCGACAGGGACTCAGGCAACAAAAGGGTCTCTTGATATTTTTAAAGACTGTCAGCGTAGGGTTCAGAATAAAGAAAGGGACACTATAAGAGATCACACAGGGAAGGTCCACACAGATTTTTCTAGTATTTTAGAGGTAATTACAGAACAGTTGCATACCAATTTTAGGACACCTGCACACTCTGTAAAAGATCTTAGGGATTTTTTTTTTCAGAATTTCAAATAAAACATTCATTGGAGGAAGAAAGAGCAGGTCTAACAGCACCTACTGTATAAGTTCAGAAGAAATAAAAACAGCTATTTCTACATGAGGGCTCAACACTGCACCACGACCAGATGGCCAGAGTTCAAATTTCTTCAAAACATTCCAATAAATACTAATACCAGTATTGATAGAAGTGTTTAATGATATCTTATATAACCTTGAGATGGAAGAACAAATGGCCCAGTCCTTTTTAATCCTTCTTCATAAAAAGGAGATAGGTTGGAATTGACAAATTGGAGGCCAATTTCCTTGCTTAATGTGGATCTTAAGATTCTTTCTATTATTCTTTGCAAGAAGCTAGGCCATATGGCACAAAAACTGATCTCTACACACCAGACGTGCAATTACAGAGAGAAATTTAAGAGATAACCTGATATGCCTACGTGAAGTCTATTCGAGGGATCACGTGAGGAGAGCACAGGGATACGTACTAGCCTTAGACCAAGAAAAGGCATTTGATGCAGTTTCACATGTTATTTTATTCAAAAATATTACATTTATATGGTATCCCTGACTTGTTTATAAATTGGTTTCAGTTGCTCAGTTGTAGTGCCCCTCCACAAAAGCGGTCCCAAGGATGACCCACAGAATTACAGACCAGTCAGTCTGACCTCCATTGTGGGCAAGTTCATGGAGATCATACTAAAGGAAAGATTGGTGGAATATCTAGAGAAGCATGGTCTTCGGGATGCAAGGCAGCATGGGTTCATGGGGGGGGGATCGTATCAAACAAATCTGATTGACTTCTTTGACTGTGTCACTAAGTCAGTAGACAGGGGCCAAGTGGTAGACATCCTCTATCTTGATTTCAGCAAGGTCTTTGACTCTGTGCCCCACAAAAGGTTGATCAGGAAGTTGGTGGATCTTGGGGTTGGGGAAAAGATGGCCAGATGAGTGGAAAACTGGCTCAAGGACAGAACCCAGAGGGTGGTTGTGGAGGGAGAGTTATCTGGCATTAGAGAGGTAACCAGTGGGGTCCTGTAGGGCTCAGTGCTGGGGCTGCTGTTGTTCAATGTCTTCTGCAAGACACTGGAGATGGCATTAAGGGCAAAATGTGCCTATTCACGGATGACACCAAGCTCTGTGGAAGAGTGGACACAGCTGAAGGGATACAGGACTTACAGAAAGATCCAGAAAAGCTGGGGAAGTGGTTCAGGATCTGGCAGCTTGGTTTCAATGCCAAGAAATGCAAAGTTATGCATACTGGAGTCAAGAATCCCAGGACAGAGTACTACCTAGGTGGGGTCTGAGTATCTACATTAGAGGAGGAGAAGGACCTGGGAGTGATGATCACTAGTGACCTCAAGCACTCCATGCAGTGCAATAAAGCAGCAGCAAAGGCAAACAAGATACTGGGATGCATATCTAGGGGGATCAGTAGTAGGAGAGAGGAGATTATACTGCCCTTGCACAGGTCACTGGTAAGGCCGCGTCTAGATCATGGAGTTCAGTACTGGTGCTCATGCCTCAAAAAGGACATTAACCTGCTGGAGAAGGTCCAGAGGAGGGCTACAAATATGATAGCAGGTCAGCTGGGTAAGGCATACAAGCAGAGATTGAGGGCACTGAACATGTACTCCCTGGAAGACAGGAGAGAGAGAGAGCGAGAGAGAGAGAGAGAGAGAGGGGACATGACTGGGACCTTCAAGTACTTGAAAGGAATAAATAAGGTTGATAACGAGAGTCTGTTTAAGCTGAGTGGCAACCATAACATGAGGGGGCACAGTCTTAGGCTGGAAGGTGGGAGGTTTAGGAGTGAGGTCAAGAAGCACTTCTTCACAGAGAGGGTGGACACTTGGAATGCGCTGCCGGAAGAGATCATCTCATTGAAGATAGTGGGCAGCTTTAAGAAAGGCTGGGATAGGCACAGGGGGAAGGTAAGGATCATGGGTAGAGAGGATGGGAGGAGTGGGGAAGGAGGGCAGGGACATTAGCTCAAGCAGTGGACCCTGCAATACCAGCAGACTTGATAGACTAAATGGCCTTCTTCTGCTGGCTTCTTCGTATGTTTGTATGTTATATACAAAAGCTCATTTTTACCCTCTCATAAATGGGATAGTTGGCAGGATAATTGAAATCAAGAGCGGGGTAAGACAGGGGTGCCCGATGAGCCTCCTGTTATATACCTTCAATATAGATATTTTAATCAGAAAAATATTAATCAACAAACATGTATGGGGCATTGGCCTCCCACCAGATACTCAGTCACTTAAAATCATGGCATATGCTAATGTGTCATGTATCTTCACGGATTCTGCAGAGGAATGCAGAAAAGCATTTGAAATAATTTCTAGTTATTCCAAGATAACTAGAGCTATGATAAACTTCCATAAAAGCAAGGCACCAGCCTTAGGAAATATAGTAACACCTTTAGTAACTACAGTGAGAGATACAGTAGTGGTCGCAGAGGCAGAAATATTGGGGGTAACCTCTGGCCCCCGGGAAATAGAAAAGGTTAATTGGGAAAATAAATTAGCTTTGTGTGAGAGAAATATATGTGCATGGCAGAAATTACAAATCTTGAAACTCAAAAGAGTATATATTTCATTGAGACCTTCATAGTCCCGTTTTTACTGTTTGTTGGATTGGTTTTTGCCCCACCTGTAGATTTAGACACTAAAATCTACAGTGTCTTCTTCAGAGTTATTTGGGGCAGCTGTCTGAATCCCATAAAAAGGACAGCACTATATACCTGTAGGCCAGCTGCCCAAGGGGGTTGGACATGATTCATCCACTACTGTTTTTCCATACATTATTTGGTACTTTAATATTGTCCCTATTTTACAAAATAATATAATTTAGTGGCAGGAATGGCTTCCACAATTCTTACCAAACTGGCCCATAGATAAATGGAACTTTAAAATTTGTATAGATGGTCTGCCACTTTATATAGCAACTACCATGCAGAGCATTCGACACTGGATGGTAACCATAACCACATTACAAACATCTCCAAGACAGTTGATGTATGAACAACTTCTACTGACTGAAATCCCAGAGGAGGTAATTTTTCCTAGGGGTAATTCACAGAACTTTGCTCAATCCATAAAACAATTAACGGATAAAAGGATCCTAAAATATTTGTGGGAAACCAGTTGGCTGGCTTGTCATGGGAAACTGGGAATCAGAAACAATAATAAACATAAAAAAATTTGAGAAGTGTTACTGTCCTAGAGACATCTGTAATATGGTCCTGGAAACCTAGGAGCCATTTATTTTTTGACTGTCCTTATGTTAGTCCTTATGTTATTCCTTTCTGGAATTCTACAGCCATAAGGGTATATGATCAGCTTTTTGGAAGAATTACCTATGAGGTTTTACTATTAGGGATTTACATTGGACTTTGAGTCAAATACCCATGTAGCACATTGCAATTAATATTTAGTATTCTAAAATACCATATCTGGCAGTCTAGATGTCATTGGACTGTACAACAATAGTACATATCACAACAAGAGTTGGTTAGAATTATTATTGGGCAAGTACAGAAAATTTATGAAAATGAAAAAAGAAAGGAATCTTTACAAACTTTGAATAAGTTATGGAAGCACTGTGTGGGGTGGATTACATAACAGAAAAACAATTAAATAAAAAGCTGAGAAAAAAACACATTATATAATAATGAATAAACCAAAATACAGGGTGAAAAATTACAGGAGAGTTTTTCTATTTTAAGTTAAGGAAAATATGAATAGAACAGCAGACATAAATTTATAGGTAGGATTAAGAATGAAAGTTATTTTTTGAAAGATTTATATATAATGTCCCTAGTATTGTGTGATTTACCATAATAAAACTTCCCCTAGTCTCCAGGAGGGGGAATCTTTGACATCCTGTCACTCTGCTAAGATGGCGACCGTCGGGGAACTGGAGGAATGGATGGAGGACATGGAGCAGCTTGTGTAGAGACCACTACTAGATAAAATATTGAAACTGATATGGAAATAGTACAAGGATCACCCCACAGAAATTCTAACGCTAAGTTGCAGGTTGAAAGAGAAACGGCTACGGCAGATAGTGAATGACGACAAGAACTGGATCAGGAACACAGAGAAAAAATTATATCTAATGCACCACACTTGGTGGACAGCTCTCAGGCAACCACTTTATCCATTCAAGAAATGCTAAGACAAGAGGAACAACAATATTTAAAAAGATGACAACTTCTATAAGAAAAAGTGAAAGGTTTAAATCAGCCGTCGGATACTTCAAAGGATTTGACTGTTAAGGGCGCTCAGCTGCTGACTAGTGATGCAGCTTCGTCAAAAGCGAAGACAACCCATGAATTGTACTGTAATAGGAATGCAGAGAAAGCTCCAAGTTCAACTATGGATGACCAGACAAGGATAATGCCGGAGCAAAATAAAGCAACAAATCTGTTACACTGGTCATCGAGACAAGTCGGGAATGGCATCCACAAGTTCATCAGAACTTGGCCTAAGACAGTCTTGGTCCACAGAGGGTGTCCATACAATGGTTGGTGGAGGAAGTGTTGAAAACAGCAGGATGGGAGAGCACATCAGTGGGCTGGGTGTCTGGACCATCACCAATTCAAATGACAAGACAGACTTCATAACCACAGGTACAGCCCCGTTTTTCTCTATGAATCAGTTAGTAGTGCAACAGACTGATAAAAGTGATAATACTGCTAATGGCTTATCTGATCTCCCTCCAGAACTACAACTGACTCAGAATCCTAGCCTTATGTTTAATACAGGGCACAATAACCATACAGCTGCTACCATAGACTTACAGAATGAACCAGACATTGCTAGCTCAAACAATGTTGCATCAAATAATTTTGTAAACATTAATCCCTCTGGAGCAACATGTAGAACAACTGAACAAACTTCTTTTCCAGGACCTGCCAGACTCTATGCCTCCCTCTTCCACAGGCCTGTACTACCAGCCAGGAGGCATAATGCTGTATGCTTATGATATAATGAGGGCATAGAGGAACCCCCAGACAGACTGTTTCTGGCAAAAGTTTTGCTTAAAGAATCAATGAAATGTTTTGCCAATGAGATATAAGCCCGGATACATGTATCAAGAGAAACTAACTTCAATTACAGTTTTAAAACTGTATCTGGCCTGGAACATTTTTGGGTAAAGATTCAACACCCTGAAAAGATCTCCTCTTTGGCCCCCTTTTTCAGCCATACCCCTGACTAAACCAGCACTTAAGAATATCACAGTTCTTTTCCGAAATGAGGGTGTCACTGTTAACGATCTGGTATACTGGCTGAAACAAAAATGCACTGGGCTGGGAGAACCTGAAGCTATCCTTGATTTGGAAAGCACTTGGACAGGAGGGTGGAAAGTGAAAGTGTTACTGAAAACTGTTGACAATGGAGTTAAACATCTACCTAATAGTTTTTTTTTTTTTTTTTTTAGGTAGGGACAGGGGGGTTCTGCTTTACCAGGTCCAACCAACGGCTTGCTATAAATGCGGATCACCCATGCATTTAAGTAGCATTTGTGATAAAGTAGCTCTGAAAACCTACCTTTTTTACAAAGCTTTTAATGATAGTTAATTATTTAATTTTTATCTTGTTTAAATCTTGTTTTAAATATTTATTGTTTTATGTCATTTGTAAAGGCGCCTTGGTTTGAGAAAGGCACCTCAAATAAATAAAAATTGATTGATTGATAAGGTCCATTGCTCTCTATGCAATGAAACTGGGCACACTAGTATCTAGTGTGAAAACAGAGGCAGATGTAACCAATGTGAAGAAATAGGGCATTCTTTTTCTACTTGCAAGTGGACTGCACACATGCTGATGGGGTGGAGCAAAGGCTGTGTTACACTAGCACAAAGGACTAGAATAACTGATAAAATAAAAACTTATCACCCCCCCATCAGAACGTGTAGATGTGGGAAGCAGCTCCATGACATTCCCTCTCTTACCTACAGAAACTGACCTCCCTGAACCATCACCCCCAAGCCCCCATCCTAAGGCCCACACACCTCCGATAACGATACACACTATAACGGCAGAACACAACTCAGACACTATGGGAGAAGAAACAACTCTAATACCTGTGGAACAGGAGGAGAACTCCTCTACAGAGGTGGGAGCACATAACCAGGACAAGAAGGAGAAGAAGGGCATGAGATGCCCCACTAACCCAGTTCTTGGTAGAAGAGTAATGAGAACAAGACGGAGACAAACTGGAGGTCTCCCTAATCCTAAACTCCTCCAAACTGACAAACTTTCTTTGTGAAATAAGTTTGACATTTTGCAGAGCCCATGAGAGGATTCAGAGAATGACTCTGATACTTCCTCTTTAATGTCATTGCAACCTGAACAGACCACTGATTCTGAGGTAAAAACAGATACAGGGCTGCAGAAAAGGAAAGCTAAAGAAAAACAGAAACATACAGCACAGTCAGGAAAGGAAGGCCTAGGTGAGCTCAGCACACAAAACCTTAAATGGAGGTACCCCTAAACATCTGGACCCTAAATGTCAATAGCACAAAAAATCCAGGGAAAAGGAATGTGGTCTTTTCCTTTCTACAGCACAACCATCATAATGTTTACCTTTTGCAGGATGTTAGATTTCATTCCTTGAATGAAATTACAAGGGCACAGAAAGCTTGGTTTAGGGGTCCCTCCTCCTGTTTTTTGGCCAGGAAATGTGCTCTGGCATATGTATCCTATTTTTGGCACCAGACTTAGAATTGATAAAACTGACTGGCTTGGTCCCAGGGTGGGTTCTGATTCTGGACACAAAAATTCAAAATACACTCATGTGATTTATCAACATATACACACCGCAAACTAAAATAGAGAGGATAGAGGTATTGAAACTAATTCAACCCTGTATATTTTCATCATGCCAAGTGTATTTTTTGGGAGATTTTAATTCAAATTCAAGTTTATTGAAGGGACAGATTCTGTCGAGCAAGCTCATTTGCAAGGAAATCCCTTGCAAACAATACAACCAAGTATATAACCATACAAACACAGATTAGTAAAACAGAAATATACAGCAATAATTACAATAGCAAACAGATAAAAAGGTATTTACAATAAGCTAGATACATAATAAAATCTTTTAGTTTCAATACGTACGGGGGAGGCAACAAAATCAAGCATTCAATCAGAGGTGCAACTACTTGATTGTGTCACCTAGTATTCAGTTCAGAAGGCCCATAGCATCCAGGTAAGCATCACAGTGGCAATAAGATATTATACAACAACATAGTTACATAGGAGCTCACGAGACTAAGAAACACAACTTTCAGAAAAACAAAACAAGTACAATTGGAATACTAAAATAAAAGTGAAATACACAAAGGTAAGACAGATCCAATGAGTTTCACAAAGTAAGACAGATCCAGTGAGGCCCGATGGGAAAAAACAAGCGACAGAGTATAAGTGAAGATATCAAGAAAGCCAATCCAGATAAGGGACAAAAGAAAGAGAGAGGTATCACAGGTGACCTGGAGAGGGAGTTAGAAACATTGGCAGGATTTAGAAGTGATTTTGTTAATGATCCTTTTGAATACATTTAGTGGGATTAAGGTCTTGAGTTTTAGTGTGGATTGGAGCATATTCCAGAAGGTGGGGAAGATGTAGCTCATGGCAGCCCTGCCAAAATGGTTGCGAAAATTGGGAACTTCCAAGGAAATGTAGGCAGAATTCCTAAGGGCTTAAGCACTGTGTAAATGGTGGAGGGCAGCGGTAATGTGGGGGGGGGGGGCAGCTTGTTTAGGAGTTCTTTGTACGTCCAGATATAAAAGTGAGTGAGTCTCCTGGTTGCCAAGAAAGTCCAGTTCACCTCTTTATACAGAATACAATGGTGAGTTCTGGCTGGAGCATTGATTATGAAGCAGATAGCATGCTGGAAAAGGGTGTACAATTTGCAAAGATTTGTAGTGACACAACTGACATAAATAATATTGGCATAGTCCAAGAGAAAGTGGCCTGCACTAGCATAATTCTAGAGTCCCATGAGAACAGAGTGTTATTTCTGAAAAAGAAACCTAGTCACATTGTTAGTTTTTTTTGTCAGTGTGTCAATGTAGGAGGAAAAGTTTAAATGAGAGTTAAGAATGAATCCTAGATATTTAATTTTATCTACCACCTCGAGAGTATCTCCTAGGAGTGTCACAATAAGCATTGGTGGGCTGTTGATGGAATAAGCATAATGTAGGTTTGGAGGGTAAAAGAACATAATCTTGTTTTTTTGGTGGGGGTTCAGCAGTAATTTAGATGATAGATTATGCTGGAGTTTGTTGAAATCAGTCTGGAGAGCAGAGCAGGCTTGTTTGAAAGATGGCTTAGATATGTAGAGGATGGTATCATCTGTAAAGAGATGAATACTGGAATCCACAATGCCGTTACTCAATTTACAAACATATATCAAGAACAGCAAAGGACCCAGGATGGAACCTTGTGGGATTCCTCTTGAAAGAAGGAGTAGCGGGGAGAGGGTTTCATTGGTTTTAATTCATTGATTCCTGTTTTCCAGATAGCTGGCAAAACATTTTACAGCAGAGACATCCAATCCCAGCTTTATAAGGCTATCTAGTAGAAGTGAATGATCAACAGTGTCAAAGGCCTTACTTAGGTCCCAGAAGACAGCACCAGTGATCTTACTGTCTATAACCTCTAGCCAGTCGGAAGTAACTTTGGAGAGTGCCAAAACAGTACTATGATGCGGTCTGAAGCCAGACTGCAAAAGGCTTACTAAGAGGTGTTTTTTTCCAGAAACTCTCTAACTTGCAGACTGACCAATTTTTCAAGGATCTCTGAGAGGATCAACAGGATTGCTATCAGCCTATAGTTATTTAAATCACTAGGATCACCTGATTTGAAAAGTATTAGATGAGCTACCTTCCAGTCCTGGGTACTGTAGTAATTGCCCTCTATCCATACATGATAAAAACTGCCATGTTAAAACAGACAATTTTTTGTGACTCAAATTTTTTAAACTTCCTTGTAATTATTGCACGGTTAAAAGATGCTTATGTGACCCAGACTGGTAAACATACTCCTACTTTTCATAAAGGAAACCTGGCTATTCATATAGATTTTTTATTTATATCAAAGCAGATACAAATTTTACAATCTAATATAATTGTAGTGGAATTCACAGATCATAATGTGTTTGGTGTTCAGACAGGGCAGTCAACCTCTGCAAAACGAGGCCCCGGAACATGGAAATTGAATTCTTCACATTCAGAAAATAAAGAAATATTGGAGGTGATATAGCAACATATTGCAGCTAGGAAATCAGTTTTAATATTATATGAGGATCCAGTAACATGGTGGGAGGACACCAAACATGGTTTAAAGAAACTACAGTATTACAATCAGGGAGCAAATCCATCAATAATACACAGTATTTGCAATATACTGACAAAAGAAATCACCTACAAAAACTGTTATCACTGGCAAACAATACTATTCAGAATTACTCTAGACAAATTAGTTTGATTAAAAAGGAACTTACAATTTTCCATACTCAAAAAGCAAATAATTTACAATATCAGCAACAGTTTGGAACTCCGGGCAAACAAGATGTTATTTGTCCTTACTAAACTTGTTGTGGATGAGCATAATATAGCACATACTTCAAATACAGGAATAATGTCAATAGTGATTCATTACTCAAGAACCATGTATGAACCATTACCCACAGGTTTTACTGAAATACAAGATTTCTTTCACAATACAGAAATACTGTACCAGTTCTACCTGAAACTTCAGTACAAGCACTAGCTCAAGAAATACAGATGGATGAGATGCAACCTGTGATTTTATCCCTGAAAAAAGGTACCTCACCAGGGTTTGATGGACTCCTTGGAGAAGTACATAAACTGATTGGACAGGATATAGTAACTGAATTGACACTAGTATATAACCATATCCTAAAATCTGTTACATTATCCCTGTTTATGAATTTGGGTATTTTAATATTCCTTCACAAAAAGGGGAGACACAGTATATACAGAATTCGCGCCCTGCCCAGACGAAAATATGATGATTTTGTAATGATGTATCAAGAATGATCATTATCCAGCTATGTTCAGAGATCATGTTTAAGCTTCAAAAACTATCACTGTGATCATCATTAACAATAATTAACCATCAACGTCAAATGGCAGACAATCAAAAACTATGAAGTTATGGAGATGGTGATTATGATTAATGATGATCTTATACCATCATGATTTTTCATGTTTGCTCATGGTCAAGATTACAGAAATACATTTAGAAATTCAATTTATCATTTATACTTTTGGAATGTATCTTGTATTTGGACATCTTTACTGGAATGATCAGCTATGATATAGTTTCTCTAGAAGCCCAATGCTTTCAGTTTTGCTTACTCTGATACCTTACATCTTACTAGAGTTAGAAAGGCTCATATTGGTTTATATATTCCCATTAAGGAGTTCCTTTTATGGTTGTGGCGAGTTCCTAAAAGTACGTGGTTTGTGCTCAAAACCTTTCCTAATAGTCTGCAAACAAATACTGTCAATGCAAAATTAATTTGAAAATAGAAATTACCATTGTTTTGTTCCATAAACTGTGCTGCTGAAATATGAAAATTAGGTATGCAAATATGTATCCTATACCAGATGTTGCATGTCCTCTTCCTAACGGCATTAAAACTTGACTTCACATGATTTACATTATAATTCATAATTAATTTGTCTTTGCTGATATGACATTCATATTTTCACAACTAACAAATTAAAGTATTACTTCTGTGACATGCAGTCTTTAATACTGAACTAATATAATCATCAATGATATTCACTTGATCATCCACAGATCATCAACAATCATCATGCTGATTTAAGCTTACAAAAATAATCAATAATTACCAGTTGGTGATTTGAAAGTTCATGTTTGATGATTAAATCATGATCTAGATGATGATCTTAGACCATAATCTCCTTTGATAATCTAATGGTAGCATTTGATCAGTAACAATAATCAGTCATGACTGACATTCAAAAATCATTGCTGATGATTTACCAATTTGCCTGGGTATTCGTTGTCTGAATACAGACCTGAAAATTTTATCCAAAATAATTGCAAATAGACTCTCAAAAATTGCTCAATTTTTTATTCCTTCAGCGCAGTCCAGTTCAGTGCCAGGACGCAAAATCTCTGCTCATCTCATCCTGCTCAGAGAAATCACAGAATGAGGGAATAAAGGCACTTTAAATAGGTTTTTGTTCTCTCTTGATCAGAACAAAGCCTTTGAGTCAATAAACCATGACATTAAACCACTGCCATATTCCATCAGACCAGATACAGTAGAAAAAATGTTTTTATGCCACAGCAGCAGTAGCTCCTATGATAAATGGGTGGAAATGACCAATTATTAGTATAAAGAGGGGGGTCAGGCAGGGCTGCCCGCTTAGCCCTATTTTATATGTATTTTTTGTTAGACCCACTTTTAAGACTTTTGAACATGTTACCTCTCTTAAAGCCATTGCAGAATAATGAGGGTGTTCTCCCGTACACTGCCATGGTATATACTTAATGATATGAGCCTTATGGTACAAAATGAGGAATCAATGTATCATGCAGTAAACATCCGTAATAAATTTTGACCTATTTCTGGTGCTTCTTTAAATATAGGGAAATGTTTTGGTAGCACTATAAATAGTTCACAAGTGACAAATCAGGTTATGGCAGGAATTTCAGTACAGATGAATCCAATAATGATTCTAGGGGTCACATCTGGAGATGGGGATTTAGGAAAGCTAAACTGGAAAAAGAAACTAGAACAAGGAAAACAAAAGGCTTCACAATGGAACAAATGGAGAATGGGGAAAAAGAAAAGGGTGTACTTGATCGTCTTTTTTAATCTCTCTGTTTTTATATATTAGTTATGTATCCCCCCTCTGCATTTGGAGACCACCCTGTTAAGTGTTTTTTTTTTCAAACCTTATGGGGAGCCATTTGAACCCCATTAAGAGGAATGTTACATAACTACCTTTAAAACTAGGAGGATTGAATATGGTATATCCTGGGATTTATTTTAACAGCATCTTTTTTTATGGTAAATTTTGAAGCCCCCTTTAATTAATCAGAATAAAGGATGGGAGCCATGGGTTTTTGAAAATTGCCAGACATTGTTTCAATGGTGTACCATTAGCACAGTGAAGGAATAACAGTGACAGCTGCACAGTGATGGCAAGTGCAGTGACTGGGATTTACTGTAAGACTGACAGGCGTGTTTCCTCAATAGGTGGTATCCCCTGACAGGTGTAGCGGATGACGGGTTGCATAGGCAGGCACAAGGGTGGCTCAGCGATGTCGGTGTTTGCTCTTTGTGGGTATCTGTGCGAGAGGGTTGTTTGCCCTCTTCCCATGTGACAGTGCAACTTGGAGGATGGTATTTTTAGGACGGGGGTGCAACGTGTGGGGGGTATGGGGGCAGCCCCCCTAGATTGCTCAATGTGTCTTGCCATTTGTCGGTGTGGTGGTTTGTCACTGTGGGATCGTGCAGTTGTTTCAGTACAGATGAATCCAATAATGATTCTAGGGGTCACATCTGGAGATGGGGACGTAGGAAAGCTAAACTGGAAAAAGAAACTAAAACAAGGAAAACAAAAGGTTTCACAATGGAACAAATGCAGAATGGGGAAAAAGAAAAGGGTGTACCTGATCAAGTCCTTTTTAATCCCTCCGTTTTTACATTTTATTTATTTATTTATTTATTTATTTATTTTTGATAACCGGGTAGGTGCGCTAGACACGAAAGTGACTATTTTCAGGCACGACCTGGGAGATCACCAACATAGAGAGATAACAGTTACATAGAATACAGTGTAAGGAGATGTGCAATACATCGCAAACATAAGGTGAGGTAAAGTTAGGACAAATAAAGGTACAAGGCACGAATGGTGTAAAAATTATACAATTAGAGATAAGTGCCCAAGTGTAGATTATCATAGTAATAACACAAGATATGAGGTACAGAAAGAAGAAATATACTAGTGAAGGCATCATTATGACATACTGAAAGTGAGAGGGTGTTGATTTGGAAGGGGGCAGGAGAGGATAGATTTAAAGGAGGCTGAAGGATTAGGGTGCCATCTCACACCATAGAAGATGTTTCCAAGGGCAGCCAGGGCAGAGTAAATCTAGATCTATGGAGGGTTGAAGCAGGTACATTGGGCACAAGTAGTAAGGAGGGAGTGGTGCCTTTTCTTAAAAGTGGCATGATTAGGTGCAAGGCGGACATCTAGGGGCAGCGAGTTCCAGTAGGAGGGGACCTACATGCGAGAAACCTGATTTCCCTTTGGTAGTTCTACATCTGGGAATGCAAATCAAGGAAAGGTCAGTTGATCGGAGACCATAGAAGATGGGTTGAGGGATCAGCAGGGAGGCTAGGTAGGTGGGCATACCAGATCGAAGTACACTGTCCAGTAGGTTTCCAAGAGAGAGGAGACGTTGTGCAATAGGAGAAGGCCAATTTAGGTCGGAGTACAGCAAGCAGTGATGTTTTAGTCTAGAGGAAGCAGAGGCATAGCGGCATATATTATTGTAGGTAGTGTCCACCTATGAAGATTGGCTTTAGACGTATTTGTATAGATTATGGATCCGTAAAAGAAAGTGATGGAAGTAAGATTCCTCTAGCAATGGCAGTCCTAGCAGTGGGGGTAAGAATATAGCTTGTTTTGTAGGCTAAGCCCAGTTTGGCATTTACAGCCTTACAGGTGGAGGTAATATGGGCATCGTAGGTGAGGAATTCATCAAGTAAGATGCCCAGATATTTAAAAGAAGTTACCATCTCCAGTGGAGAGCTGTCAGCCCAGGTGACCTGGAGAGATTTACGGTGCTGTTTTAATTTAATAGAGGATCCGAAGACAATGGCCTTAATCTTTCCAACGTTTAGAACAAGCTTATTTTTGGTGATCCAGGATTGAATATTTTGTAGGTCCAAAGAGAGCTTGTGATTAATAGAGTGGATATTGTCTGAGCTAGTGTAAAGGACAAGGTCGTCGGCATAAAGTAACGATGAACAGGAGGATACCACTAGAGGAATGTTGTTAATAAAAATCGAGAAAAGCAGGGGTCTGAGGATAGAACCCTGTGGTACTCCAACATTGATGATTGCTTTTTCTGAGGTGGCCGAGTTGAATTTCACAGTTTGATACCTGTTTGATAGGTAGCTATGGAACCAGTTTACAACTTTGGGCGAGAAACCCAGGGAGTGGAGATTGGTAAGCAGAAGAGGGTGGTTAACTAGATCGAAGACTTTTGTCAGGTCTATAAAAACTGCCCCGGTTAGATGACCCTGGTCCATAGCTTGAAGAATATCATTAGTCAGCTGTAGTAGAGCAGTTTGAGTACTATGGCCTTTTCTAAAACCATGTTGGTTAGGGTGCAGGAGGTTATACTTTGTAAGGTGTTCAGAGATCTGAGCTGAGATGAGCTTCTCAAGGACTTTATTTAATGTTGACAATATTGCTATAGGTCTATAGTTGGCTATATCTTTATTGTCACCTTTTATGAATACTGGCGTGATTCTAGCTAGTTTCCATATCTCGGGCACCACGCCCTCACTTAGGGACAGGTTGAATATATAGGCCAGAGGTCCAGAGATGAAAGGTGCCACAAGCTTAAGGAGTCTAGGTTCAAGGCGGTCAGATCCGACAGCAGTACTGTCTGATATCGAATTTAGATGTTTGAGGACATCAATTTTCGATATGGCTTTAAAGTAGAAGGTGGGCATCTGTGAAGTTACTTTTGGGCAGGGGGATCCAGGTATTAGGTTAGTGGAGGAGAGAGTGTTTGTGTAGCTCGAGAGGTCAGAGAAGTAAGAGTTAAAAGCATTTGCAATTGTGCCTGAGTCATTGCAATCGACGCCTTTCAATATCATGTCGTTATTTAGTGGTCTTTGATTAGAGCCGAGGAAAGTCTTGACATGAGACCAAAATTTCTTGGGGTCGCCAGCAGCATCCAGCAGAAGGCCTTTGAGGTACTGGCTTTTAGCAAGTCTTATTTGTGTTTTGCATTTCGACCACTGTTCTCTATAGTTGTCATAATCTGCTGGGAGCCCAGATATTTTAAACTTTCTCCAGCATTTGTCCGTTTTTGAGGGCTGTCAGGAGGTCCTTGTGCAGCCATCTAGTTTGTTTACCACGAACGCGCCGAGTGACGACTGGGGTATGTTTGTCTTGAAGGAGTATGAACCTGCTCAGGAAGGCATGCAGGGCAGTTTCGGTACTAGTAGAATGGAAGATAGGGGACCAGTCAGTGTGAGACACATCATATAGGAAATTACCTTGATTTAAGTTTGCATAATTTCTGAAGCATATATAGTTTTGGTGGGATGTGGAATTTGTGGAGGTGCTCCATATGCAAAAGACAGGGGAGTGGTCACTGATATTGTCGACATCGTACTAAATTTAGCAATTCTATCCACACGATTTGTTAACACCCAGTCAATAAGGGTGCTAGAGGCAGTGTTGATTGACACCCTTGTGTAATCAGAGTGATTTGGTGCAAATTAGCACTCTGCACCAGGGATTGAAGTGTGTCCTGAGATTTGCCAAGCCAGTTTAGATTTATATTGCCTAGAATGATGAGTTCATTTTTCCCCGGGTGTGCAGCTGTTTGAGTTAGCAAATCAACTAGGCCTTGTGTTCCATTATTAGGTGGATTGTAGGCACAGACAATGTGGAGTTTCTTATCTCCTAGTCTGAGTACAGCATGGATATATTCACACGGGGAGTTTTTACTGTCTGTTATCATAGTCATATTTAGGTTGCTTTTGTAATAGACTGCAACACCCCCACCATGCTTTGGAGGTGGTCTGTCATGTCTGAGAAGGGAGTAATTTGGGAGCAGGCAAAAAGTATCTGGGATGGAGGGTTTTAGCCATGTCTCAGATAAACAGAGCACATCTGGGTGGTGGTTTGCCACCCAGGCTTCTAGATCTGCTTGATTGTGGAGAAGGATCCTAATATTAAGATGGACTATGTGAAGCCCCTTCATATCATATCCTGAGCAAATTAAGTGTGATATGCCCATTGCGGGGCCTGGGTTCAACTCGATGTCTCCAGACAGTATAAGGGCCAGTTATATGAAATACCTTAATTTATGCAGGGTGATACTGGTACAGTTCCGGCAGTAGATATGCCATCGTTTGGCGGTGGATGCTGTAGCATGGTAGATGAGTAGTTTAGGGAGGAGGGCAGGGCTCGTGTCAATGCCACATTCAGTTAGGATTAGCATATTGGAGTAGGTAAAATCATTTCGATACGCATCCTCATGCTGGATATGGTATTTGGGGTGAGGTACATTATGGATACTGAGTAGCATCAGAGACAAGATGAGAGAGGTCATAGTTAGTGGTGACCATAACATTCTATAAGCTTTAGTAATAGGCATATTTTTAAAGAAGAGCAGGGATTGAGGGATGCAGTAGAGGGCAAGAGGTGACTGCTGTGAAAGGAGCAATAGTTACTACTTGGTTAGAATGTACAGTGGCTTGCTTAGTATAGGAGTTGCATAGGACTCCAAAAGAGAGAAACGTAAGATTTATCAGAGGGGTAGGAGAGCATTAAGCTGAGAAAGACAGATTAGAGGCTGTAGGCAGGAAAGCTACAGGATGTGTGGAGAAACTGTATTAAGTTGAAAAAAAATCAGGTAGACAGTAATGAAGAGAGAAAGCAAATATATTCTAGCTGAAAGACTATTGAAGAAAAGGATCAGGGCAGACTAGAGCTTAAGAGTAGTAACAGCCTAAAAGTTATCAAAAAAAAAAAAAAAACAAGCGAGAGAGGAGAAATTAGGAAGGATTTATTTGGAGCGCCCCCCGTGGCTAGTTAATATAACGAGCCAATGAGAAAGTGGGGAGATAATAAATTTTACCTGATTGGTTCCCTTAACCTATAAGAGTAAATGCCGAGCATGGGAGGGCAAGCGGGGGTGGGCAGGAGGCGGCGGGCGCCGGGCTAGCAGCTCGGCAAGAGAGCGATTGAGCGAGCGCCAGGGAGCCCGGTTTTAAATTCTGCCCGGTGCCAAATTCTGCCTTTCCAGCCTGCTGCTAACTGCCCTGTTATGTTTTCCCTGGTTACAATTCAGTTCAGCAGGAGCAGTGAGCTGCTAAAATGTTAAAAATGCTCAGACCGAGGTCCGGGGAAGAGAAGAAATGGCGCCAAATTTAAATCTTGCAGAGAAAAGGTCCACGCTGGGCGAAGGCGCCACGGGTGCACTTCGTTACCATACCTTGCTTCTGTTATTGGCGGCAGCGTGAGTTCTGGGAGCTGCTCCAATCGGGCGGTAGCCCGGGACGACTGGCCAGCTGAGGATAGAGAAAAGATAAAAATCAGTATGAGGGAGGGGACAGAGGACAAAAGAAAAGACCAGGGACAGGTAGGATTTGCTCGTAGGAACAAAGGGTGCGAAGTTACATGTGGACGCTGAGGGCGCCAAGGTGGGGTGGAGCCCAGCGGGGGGGAGAGAGAGGCGAGTACAGGTGAGCAGATAGCTAGGCAGGAGGGGATGGGTCAAGTGTGAGGGAGAAAGAACAATTTGAGCAAGTACAAGCACAAACAAGTTTCTTTACACTGCTTATAAAAGAGCAAGCTAACAAAACTATTTGTACAGACTATAAGTTGCATCAGAATTAATATCAGCCAGCATAACAGTATTCGGTAGACAAAATAGGGTAGCAACTAACTAGAATTGGCAGAGGGCAAACAGAATAGCGAATTTATATTCAGAGCAGCAGTAATTACTATGAGGCTCCTGTCTTGGCAGCTCCGGCAAGAGAGCGAGTGAGCGAGCGCCAGGGACCCCGGTTCCAAATTTTGCCTTTGCAGCCTGCTGCTAACTGCCCTGTTGCATTTGCCCTGGTTACAATTCAGTTCAGCAGGAGCAGTGAGCTGCTAAAATGTTATAAATGCTCAGCCCGAGGTCCGGGGAAGAGAAGAAATGGCACCAAATTTAAATCTTGCCGAGAAAAGGTCCACGCTGGGCGACGGCGCCACGGGTACACTTCGTTACCGTACCTTGTTTCTGTTATCGGCGGCGGCGTGAGTTCTGGGAGCTGCTCCAATCGGGTGGTAGCCCAGGGCGACTGGCCAGCTTGCTTCTGTTATCGGCAGCGGCATGAGTTCTGGGAGCTGCTCGATCGGGCGGTAGCCGAGGCGACTAATAACAGCCTGTTGGTGGCGGCGTGAGTTCTGGGAGCTGCTCTGATCAGGTGGTAGCCTGGGGTGACTGGCCAGCTTGCTTCTGTTATCGGCGGCGGCGTGAGTTCTGGGAGCTGCTCCGATCAGGCGGTAGCCTGGGGCGACTATTAGTTATGTAGCCCCCCCCCCACCGGCATTTGGAGACCACCCTGTTAAGTATTTTTTTTTCAAACTTTATGGGGAGCCATCTGAACTCTATTAAGAGGAATGTTATATACTGTAACTACCTTTAAAACTAGGAAGATTGAATATGGTTAATCCTGTGATTTATTTTCACAGCATCTTTTTTATGGTAAATTTGAAGCCCTTTTTAATTAATCAGAATAAAGGATGGGAGCCATGGGTTTTTGAAAATTGCCAGACATTGTTCTAACGGTATACCGTTAGCACAGCGCAGGAATAACACTGACAGCTGCACAACAATGGCAAGTGCAGTGACTGGGATTTACTGTAAGACCGACAGGTGTGTTTCCTCAATAGGTGTTATCCCCTGACAGGTGTAGCGGAGGAGGGGTTGCATAGGCAGGTACAAGGGTAGCTCGGCGGTGTCTGTGTTTGCTCTTTGTGGGTATCTGTGCGAGAGGGTTGTTTGCCCTTTTCCCATGTGATAGTGCAACTCAGAGGATGGTATTTTTAGGACAGGGGTGGAGCCCCCCCGTGTGGGGGGTATGGGGGGCAGCCCCCCAGATTGCTCAATGTGTCTTGCTGTTTGTCGGTGTGGTGGCTTGTCGCTGTTGGATTGTGCAGTTGTTTGGGTGTCATTCTGGTGCTGTCGCTGTATTGATGGTCGTTGTATTTTCAGTTGCTGTGGCTTGGTGGAACCAGTTCCTATAATGAGAAATGGGACATCTTAAAATTGTTAAAAACATTCAGCTGTTGCCCATATACCTGACAATGGAACATCATAAGTCATATGATTCTCACAGTACATAGAAAAAAACTTATACATCATACTTTTAGACCAGACATGTTCAGTGACTGAAATATTTCCAAACTGTCCACATATATTTACAACATCCCTTAGAAACTTATTAAATCCAAGAATTTCTTTACATATGCGGGATGTATATTGGCTTAGTTGCCACGAAAGGCTAAATGTAAAATCTAATCACAAGCATAAGAAACTCAAAGAGTGTTACTGCAGTAGGTTGGAATGTATAGCTACGGTAGAAACTATTAGAAATGTACTTTTCCAATTCCTTCATTTCTGGATTTTGGGCCTTTGTAGCAAAGGAATGGTCTGTGCCTCTTTTTGCAAAAATCACATATGAAAATATTATGTATGTTTTTTTTTACACCTAAGTGGAGTAAGTGGAACAGAAGCACGTTGAATGCAATATTTCTCATATTCAAATGGCACATATGGAATGCCAGGTGTTTGTTTACACTCCAGTAAAAATAGTGCTCTTATTATGACAGGAACATAGAAGTTGTCGGCAGATGTAGACCTTATGATCCATCAAGTCTGCCCTTGTTTTCCTACCCATCACTTAGCTGCCAGCTTGTGTATCCCACAATGCCTGTCCCATGCCCGCTTGAATTCCTCCATATTTGCCCCCTCCACCCCATCCGGCAGGCTATTCTGCATTTAACAATGCGTTCTATGAAAAATAATTTCCTCATATTGCTCCTGAACCTACTCCCCCCTTGAGGCGAAGGTCATGCCCTCTTGTCCTGCTATAGTCTTTTACCTGAAAGAGATTCTGCTTCTGTACCATGTTGTTGCCTTCTTTTAAGGTATTTAATTGTCTCTATCATGTCTCCCCCCTCCCCACTTCCTGTGCTGCTCTAGGGAGTATAGATTGAGTTCACTGAGTCTGGCTTTGTACAGTTTCTGGTGCAAGCCCTGCAGCATCTCTAACCTATTTATGTCCCTCCTGAGGTGTGGCCTCAAGAACTGGATGCAGTATTCCAGGTAGGGTCTTACCAGGGACTGATACAGAGGCATGATCACTTCATGCCTCCTACTTCTGATGCCCTTTCTTATGCATCCCAGGATGCCATTAGATTTAGTGTTCCCTTCTCGAATTGTTTTCTGACCTTGAGGTAATCTGATATGATCACCCCCAGGTCTCGTTCTAGCCTTGTATCCACCAGCAGCTCTCCGCCCATTGAGTACAGTTTCCTGAGATTACGTTTTCCCAGGTGCATGACTTTACATTTTTTGGCGCTGAATTTCAATTGCCATATCCTTGACCATTGCTCCACCTTTCAGAGATCAGGTACCATGCTTTGTTACCCCTCTGGTGAGTCAACCCTGTTGCCGATTTTGGTGTCATCAGCAAACAGGCACACTTTTTCCTTCAGTTCATCGGCAATGTTGTTGATGAATATGTTGAAGAGGATCGGCCCTAGAACTGAGCCCTGTGGAACCCCACTAGAAACATAGAAACATAGACTTTGACGGCAGATAAGGACCACTTGGCCCACCCAGTCTTCCCATTTCCCTACCTACTGGATAAGCTGCAGATTCTAGTTAACCAACAGCCTACTTCCTGCAACCCCCAACTATAATTGCCTTGTATCTGTCCCATGCATGTTTGAATTCCCCCACTGTTTTAGACCCAACGACCTCCTCAGGAAGGCTGTTCCATGTATCCACCACTCTCTCTGTGAAAAAAAATTTCTTCACATTACCCCTGAGTCGTCCCCCCTCTATCTTTAAATTGTGCCCCTTGTTCTTACACATCTCTTTTCTGAAAGATACTACCCTCCTGGACTTTGTTGATTCCTTGAGTACTTGAACATTTCTATCATGTCCCCGTCCCTCCTTTCATCAAGAGTATACATATTAAGCTCTCTCAGTCTCTCTTCATATGGCTTCTGCTAGAGACCCTGCACCTTTTAGTTGCCTCCTCTGGACTGCTTCCATCCTGTCTATGTCCTTGCGTAGATGAGGTCTCCAAACTGCATGCACACTCCAGATGAGGTCTCACCAACTGTCTGTACAGAGGATAACCACTTCCTTTTTTCACTTGTGATGCTCCTTCCTATGCATCCCAGTATCCCCCTGGCTCTCCTTACCGACTTTTCACATTGCTTACCCACCTTTAGGTCATCTGATATGACTACCCCCAGGTCCCTTTCCATTTCTATTGTTGTTAGTACCTTCCCTGCCATTGTGAACTCTTCTCCTGGGTTTTTGTTTCCCAGGTGCATTACTTTGCACTTCTTTGTATTGAATCTAAGTTGCCACATGTCTGACCATTCCTCCAGCTAGTCACCCTTCCCTCCTCTGATAGAGTGCAATTTACTAATACCGTCTATGTTCTCCCATTTAACCAGCTCCTGACCCAGCCTGTTACCTTAAGCCCAACTCCGATGTTCTCCAGTTTACTGACTGGTCTCCTGTGCGGAACTGAGTCAAATGCCTTACTGAAGTCCAGGTAAACTGCATCCACTGCTCCACCCAGATCCACTGTTCTGGTGTCCCAGTTGAAGAAATCTACCAGGTCTGTCTGGAAGTAACTCCCTGCCATGAAACTGTGTTGCTTTGTGTCAGACTGATCACTTTCCTCCAAAAAAGCAATGATTCCTTCCTTAAGTAGGGACTACATCAGTTTTCCCACTACTGAAGTTAGACTAACTGGATGGTAGTTTACTGGCTCTTGCTTGCTTCCACTCTTGTGGAGTGGCACTACTGTTGCCCTTGTCCAATCCTCTGGAACCTCCCCAATGTCCAACGATTTGCTGAAGAGCACTGCTAAGGGGGCTGCTAGTTCCCTCCCAAGTTTCTTAAGTATTCTTGGGTGTATCCCATCTGGTCCCATAGCTTTATCCACCTTTAACATGTTGATTTCCTGTAGTACCCTTTCCCCTGTGAAGGGACTCATGTTTATACCTCCAAGTGGAATACTCATTTTGCCTGTTGTTGGACTGCTACCATCTGCTTTCTGTGTGAAGACTGAGCAGAAGTATTCATTGAGTGCCTCTGCCTTCTCTCTGTCATGTTCCATGGGCTGCTTGTCCTTTTTCACGATTCTAGCAATGTCTTTCTTAGTCTTCCTTTTTTTTCTCGTATATACCTGTAGAATGTTTTGACACCCTTTTTCACTCCCTGAGGTATCCTCAGCTTTGTCTGTGCCTTGTGATTTCTTATCAATTACCTGGTCTCTTTTAGCTTTTCTTAAGATAATATTTTGTCAGCCTCTTTCCCTGACTCCTTGTACTTTCTGAAGGCTTTGCACTTTTCCCTTGCCATGGTTGCCACCTCTATAGAAAACCATAGTGGGTTTTTCCTCTTTTCATTCTTACTGACCTGGCAGGCACACTGTGATGTGACCATGGCTACTGCATCTTTCAACCCTGTACAACACTCTTCGATGGTCCCTTCTGTTGTGTTACTAAGATTGTTCCTTGGGCAGACCTTCATTTTTGTGAAGTCTGCCCTTCTGAAGTCAAGGACCTTTAGCTTACAGTGTGTGGAGTTCTCCGTCCTGTTTACCTTGAACCACACTGTACAATGGTCACAGTTTCCCAGGTGGTTCCCCACTTTGACGCTCAAAACCATATTGCTATTAGTGAATACCTGGTCTAAGATCACGTTTCCTTTTGTGGGTGTCTTCACTAGTTGACTTAGGACTGCTTCCTGTAGTGTAACTAGAAATTCCTTGCTTTTTTCTGATGCTGCTGTGCAGGAACTCCAAACAATGTCTGGTAGATTGAAGTCCCCTAACAGCACCATGTCCCTTTTATCTAACACCTGAAGGATGGTTTCCAGTGTATCCTTGTGCCCAGTTTCCTCCTGATTTTGGGGTCTGTAGATTACTCTTACCCAGATGGGTGTCTGGCTTCTGGCCCTGATTGTAAGCAGGTAGCGAAGGGTTTACTGCACCATGTTTCGACAGTTAAAACCACAAGTCCCAAAATTACTACTGTTTGGAAGCACTCTGAGATTTTCATTTTAACACACTGGAAAAAGTTCACAAACAGGCTACCTGGCAGCTGCAACTGTATTCCACAACTCAGCAAAAAACTCAGTTCTAAAATTGCGCTGCTTTGTTTACATAACTGGCTACACCCCAACATGGTGACTGCAACTATGCATCACACTCAGTTAAAATTTGCTAGGATTCTGTCTGGATCTTTGCATTTCAACTGATATTCTCAAGCACAAGTTCATTTTAATATTTCTCAATCCATTACATTACAAGCACTTCAAGTTCAAGTTCAAGTTCATTGCAGGATAACTCCATTGAGCAAGCTCATTCACAAGGAGGTCCTGTGACATAAACACTTAAAGTACAAACACAGATAGGTAATAACAGTATATACATGAAATGCACGTTACATGATACAGGCTGGATATACATACAAGGGTACCACATAGGGTGACCGCAGGTGGTAAACATTGATATGAGACAGGGAAGCGACTTACAGGTTGCATACTGATAAATGAAACATGATGACTGGTGTGTGCAATACATATACAGTATTTTGGCAGCTAGAACAAACAGTCTACAACTGATATGGGAGAGATTGATAGAGTAGCAGTGGGCGTAAGCAAAGATAAATCCAGGAGTAGAAGGGGAAGGAAAAGCAGTTAATATGACAAATCAATTATACCTTACCAGTGGATAAATATGGCACACATGGGAAGGAAGAGACTTAATGACAGTTACAGGTGTCTTTTATTTTGGCTGAACTTAGCGATTTGTAAGTTTATTGAAACTGTGCTAGTTGGTTTCAGTACGGTTTGTAATTGTTCCAAATGGAGGGAAGGGCATATGCAATATACGTTTACCAAAGGAAGTCCGCGTCCTTGGTATGTCAAGCATAATAAAGTCAGATTTTCTTAGCAGTATGCACTATGTGAGATACTAATAAAGGAAGAGAGATAGCTTGGCAATTTCTGCAGGAGCAGTTTAAGAGTCCATAGCCCAGCATGGAGCAGGCGTCTAGTAGTAAGGGATGCCCAACCAACAGCTGCATATAAGTCACAGTGGTGCGAACGGTAAGGGGAGTTGGTAATGAACCGTAACACACGGTGATAAAGGATGTCCAGTTTACTTAGATTTGCAAGAGTGGTGGAGGAACAGATTACTTAGACCGGGGGATCGTTTGTTTTCAAGTTCACTTTCTTTGAAAACAGCACTTTCACTCCAAAGTCCAAGACTTAACAGTTTACAAACTCTGACTCTCTGTACTTTTGCTGCATTTGCTCAAGTTCTTACTCAGTTTTAAGACTGTAGCACCACAGTCAATTTCTTTTGCAAACGGTACTTATAGGCAGTGAATGGTTTGCACTGTCGATGGAATATGGCCTGTTGCTGACATGAAGAAGGCCTCTGGGTTGAAATGGGCTGGCGGTCCTGCGAATCATCGCTACGATCATCTCAATTGCTCCCCAGTTGGTTGGAATATGAGCTGAGCCTGGGTATTTGTGAAAAAAGACAGACAAATTGCTGTTGCAGAAGTGCTTTTGCTGCATGCAATTCCTCCTTCCTGCCGCACAAACTACAAACTGCTCGCACACTGCAGGCTGCTCCTCCACGAATGTACCACAAGCAGAGACTCAGGCAAGGGCGGGGCTTACATGCACTGGGACCAATCACATGACGCCATGCAAATTATCTCTCTCTCTCTCTGTGCCATACTCCTGCACGGTGATTTCGAGAAGGCAAAATTCAAACTGCCAACTGTCACTTTTTTTCTCGGCTTGAAATTTCAATGGGGTGAAGCATTTTCAGGCATTTTCACTCAGTGCTTGATGCATTTTCTGTAGCGATTCTCCCAAATTTCACTGTACACACTTGAAACTTTTTGAGCACTTAGAAAACACTGTTTTCTAAGTCCACATATACATTTATCAGGAAATTTGCAACTTTTAAACTGTTTGTTAAGCACTTTTTCCACAAGGCAAGGGCAATTATTTCTCAGTCCATAGTTTCAAAGCAAACACACAAGCAGCAAATTCTTCCTCTTTCTTTTCCACATAACTTGGGCAGCAAAAGACTTTTAGGTGGTACTGTATTTTACTTGGCACAACTTGTTTTCTGGCAAAGCGATCTTCTTTTTGGGGCATCACCACCAGACAAGATCCCGGGCATACCCTCAGCATGCCTTTCACCCCAAATTAAATATCCCAAAATGAGACCCCATTTTTTTTAACCCCCAGGCCACTTCTTTAACTAGTGTTCACTCCCCCATTGCTTGTAACGCTCACCCAAGCTAAATATCTGGAGAAACACTGCTGCCCATATACTGGCATACCAATTTACTTTGCTAAATAAGGTAGGTAACACCTGTGGCATTAGGATGTATACCTGGCTCATTTATTTATCTTTTGTTTACCAGGTAAGCACACTAGATAAACACAGATACCTATTTTCAGATGTGACCCGGGGAGGTTACAAGGGAATAAGGAAAACAAATTACAAAACAGGTTGTGCAGAGATCATGGCAAACATATATATATATATATACTCACACACACACACACACACACACACACACACACACACACACACACACATATTTCAAAATGGGGCAGAAGAGGCAAGTCAAAATTAGAATAGAGTATGTAATACACAGGAACAGTTAACTAATATCAGACATTTCAAAATGAGACAGATGAGGCAAATTAAAATATCATAGAGTACGTGCACAAGGAACATGGTGAGCAGGTATGGTTAGGAGGCCAACTAGACACAGAGCTCAGGTGGGTGCCCCTCAAGAGGACCAGGGTATCAGGTGTGATGATTGTTCAGGGGGGCCACTGGCATCTTAAGTGCAACTGCAGGCTGAGGAGGGCAGGAAGTGATCCCAGAGGGAGTTACGGAAACAGGTATGGGAGGGTATGCTATGAACATGGGCAGGAAGGGAATTCCATAATCTCAGAGCACATGAGGCAAATGCTCTGTCATCCATTAGGGTGCTGATTTTGGGAACCTGGAATATCGCAGAACCATGCGAACTTGGGGAATAAGGAGAGGGCTAGTTTGATGAGCTCTGCCAGAACAGGAGGAGTGGCAGTTCTACCCACCTTGTCAGTGAGTGAAACAACCTAGGACAAAGCTTCGAAGAGAGAGGTAGGGGTACAGAAACAAAAGAACTTGAACCTTGTGTAAATAACACAACCCAGGTCCTGGGTGGAGGCAGCCAGACACATGCTTGATCTAAACTGCTGAGGGGGCCCCAGTAAATACACACACTCAGAAGCAAATTAATCAGAATGTCCATAACAGTGACAGGGATTGTGCAGTATGGCTTTATTCAACAGATGAAAGTAAAAACTGAAGTGAACCCCCAAGGGTTGGTCAAGGCTGGACAGGTACAAATTCAAGAACTCTCCTTGCATGCAGTACAGTTCATCAACAAAACAGAAACATCTTCTTCCCAAATTCCAAAAAGGTGCATGAGTGGACACCTGGCCATGCACATGAACATCTCTCTTTTCCTAGTGATGTTATTCAGTGAATCTAAGCCACACACTCAGAACTCTTCTCTCGGACATAGGTGCAATATGTGAAACTCAGCCACACACTTCAACCTGCAGCTTGGCCCTTGCTCAGGTAAACATACTGGTGCCTTTTATGAACCAGTAAGCCCTGCCTTGTAAGCACTTAGATGGCATTCTTTCCACACTTGGCCACAACCACCAGTCTCTGCCATTCTTCAGGGTTACACCACTGAAACCCCCATTCCCCCACTGAAATTCTAGAGGTCCCACACTTTAGCTTGTCACAAACTGGAGTGACCAGAGAAAATAAATTGCACTCACTGGGGTCCACAGTTTAACTTTACTTCACTCACACTGGTGAGACTAGGGGCACTGACAGGTGCGATCCAGCCTTAACTATGGGCATACGCACCCCAGACTATTCACTCCCCTAAGAAATTGTGGAGATCTAGTCACTTGGACAGTACTCACAGGAGTTGTTCCATCCACTGGGCATGGAAGAACAAAAACAGGAAAAGGAAAGGCACTCTCCAGGGTAGCCGGTTGAAACGGTCAATTTCAGGTTCTATCCAAGGCAACTGAAAGCACCACAGAACATTCAGGGGATTGCCCCTTGAGTCCACAGAGAACAAGCAGATTCTTCCAATTTACAGGGAGTAGAAATCAAGAAATCCTGCTGTAGCCTTGTCTCCACCACTTCAACTGGAAGCTGGAAATTACTCTCCACTAGGGTGAGAAATCCTGGGCCCTCTCTCAGAGCCCACTGGCAGTCCTTCTGCCACTCTTTCCTCCTCACTCTACACAGAACTCCAACTCAAACTGAATGAGCATTCTAAGCTCCCCAGAACAGTTATCCACAGGGTGTGGCTTATGCTGCTGTGAGAGTTCTAAATGACCTAATCATTCTCCCCTCAGGCTAGCTGAGTAAACAATGATGTCATTATGTAAGAAGCCCCTAATGAACTCTCTACCAGCTGCCTTCCTAACAATACTGATAGGATTCCAGTAATCCTAGGGACTGGGTGGTTACATATAGATCCTCGGTTCCCCTGTGTCTACTGGATTTCAGTAGCACTTATGGTATGTTTAACATAAATAGCTACCCTCCCTTTTTCCCAGTCCTATCTCTCTTGCACAAGTTATACCTTAAGACAGCCATCTCCCAGTCGTGATTGTTCGTGAACCATGTTTCAGTCATGGCAACCCTGTCCAGTCCTGCCTCAGCTATTGTGGTGATGAGGTCTGGCATCCTGTTAGCCAGACTGCATGCATTGAGACATAAAGCTGTCCATTCCGATATGTATCCCCATTTGTGATACCTAACTTTTTGTTTCTCCTTTTACCTTCCATTTTTTTTTTTACCATTGCCAGTTACTGACAGGGTTGCATGCTTTCTGACTTCTGCAACTGTTATCCTGGAGTGTCCCGTAAGATTGGTGCTAGCTGGAGGGGCAGAGATGGCAGGCTCTACATGTGCTACTCCTGGAGCTGCCATCTTCTCCCCATCTGCTAGTTTAAATGCCCTGCATGGACATCAAATTTTTGGTCCAGCACCCCCTAACCCCCTCCTTAGTCAGGTGGAGGCCATCGAATTTGAAGAACTCCCTTTCCCAGAAGTTGTCCCAGTTTCCAACAAAGTTATGTCTCTTGGTGTGGCACCATTTCTTTGAGTCGTGCATTGAGCTCACCTATCTCCTTCTCTCTCTGATTTTCTGCCTGCTTTTTTCCCTTTTCCCAAACAGGCAGAACCTCTGATAAGGCAATGCTGGACAAAAGGGGAACAATGTGCTCCTTAACCTCCTCTACCAGCTGGCTAGCAAGGTCATTGGTCCCTAGGTGGACCAGGATGTTAGAGCCTATACCTTCTGTCTGAATTATGCTATTTAGTCAGTGATGCTCCTGAGCGACATCTGACCTGCACATGGAGGCAGTATAACGCAGTGGATTTAGGCTCTGAGCTGCAAACCTGGAGACCTGGTTTTGAATCCCACAGCCCCACTTGCATAGTGTGTGACCCTGAGCAAGTCACTTAACTTCCTGGTGCTTCCAGGTCACACCTGTAAATGAGCTTTTTCCTGTTGTCCTTGGAATTCCATTTATAATGGTGTTTTGTTACCCCATTGCTTTCAGCTTTCTGCTGACCCGAGGCCTCCTCTCTCCTTTCTGATGGTACAGATACAAGAGGCATGTACTGTACCTGTTTTCCATGTTTAGAGTATTTTGTCTGTTGGTGAGTTTTGCCCAGGTACTGCCTCCTTTTCTCTTAACTAGCTACCACCCCCAGGATTAGCTGTTCTTTGGGGGAGAGGCATGCTGCTTTGGTACTGGCGATGCAAAGGTGCATTCCCATAAGAAAAGTTATCCTGTATGATCTCACCCCAAGCTTCACAGAGCTGAGCTTTGAGGTGACATAACTCCCAGCATATGGGACAGTGGCCCTGCCTCCAGGCAACGTACCTGTTGAAGTGTATCCCACAGTGCTGGCAGCCAATGATATTAATGTGTGTTGCCAGTGGATGAAAAAAGACAGTGTAAAGTAAACAATTAAGATACCAGTTTCCTGTCCTGGGCCTGAGTGGATGAATGAGAACTTGTAGAGTAAAGCTAAAAAACATTTTTTTTTTCCTGAGATGTGCAGTAAGTCCCACCCCTTCCTTACTTCCAGACTAAGGATATGAGGTGGTCAGGGGCTATATTAGAGGATGAGCACGGGGTTGGAGGGAACTTCCCCTGCAGAAAATCAGTAGAGGTACCTGTAGAGAAAAACTTCTGGCAGTAGCTCCAACAAACACCATCAACCACAGCACCCTCAGAAGAAAGTAAAGGTAACCTGACCTTTCAAATCTTCCTTCTGTTGAAAGGTACTCAATCTTGTCAGCTCCGCCCCCGCCCCCATTACACTCCTAATCCCTGGAATAGCTGTGGAAGAAAAACAATTAGCTCCTTCAATGTGAGAAAGAGACTGCAAAACCTGTAAGCACAAAACAAAACCTGTAAGCACAAAACAAAACAGCAACAAAACCTCTACACACAGAACAAAATAGTAACAAGACAACTCTGCTTAGCCAAAAGAAGACTTAATGTTTCTTCTTGCTCTGTTAATGTTGCTCCTTGCTCTGTCCTTTCAAGCAAACTTAGAAGACAATATCTTTTGAATAAAGTAACAGGAGACCTTAAAAATAAATATTTAGAAGAAACAAAATATTTACATTATATGGAACTAACTGACAAATGGATTAATTTACCTTGGATTACTGACTCTGATACTTCTATTACTTGAAGATGGAGGTTTCTATATTTATAAGGGAAGAATGTACATAACAGTATTGAATAACCTAGAGCCACAGGAGTAACTTGCACAAAGGGCTTTCAAGAGTAGAATATGATTGTGTAACATTTTCTTTTAGGTTGGGGGTTTCTTAGTTAGGAACTAAGCACTTAGATTAGTAACAATGATGTCATATTTTTTTCTTTATTGTTTAATGCAAATCTTTTCTTGTTTATTTTTCTTTTCGGTGTTTTCCTTTTGGTTTATCCCAAGATGTAATTTGAGAGGTATGACTAGGATTTTCTTGGTCCTTTTTCCTTTTCAATAAAAAAATTCCCTACTATTGCTCGTGTAAGCATGATTGGATTTCTGCTTGTGGCAGCGACCAGGTTCGGAATGGACCCTGGTTGTTGGAGGGTCGGCCATGAGGAAAGGATAGAGAGTCCTATGGACTGCCTCTCTCCGGGGGAGGGGGGAGTGCCAGTCGAGATTGACCCCTGGCAGAGGCCGAGAGTCATGCAGCTACTGGTGCTAGCACGACAGGAAGTGGGGCGACGCTTGGACGCCATTGCACATCCCTGTCTCCCAGAGAAAAACTTGGAAAAGGGGGGGTAGGTCCTCTGTCTACATGAAGCTTTCCCCTGGCTTCAGTTACCCACCATCACTAGCACTCCTAACTAGTTACTGGTTCTGAGGCACTGGAATTTGGGAAACCGGTGCCACGAGGGGGAAAAGCCAGGGGTGACCGGGAGTGTGCAGGCAGCTGACGTTGGTGGGAGTCCAGGGGCCATCACCAGGGCACAGCCTGATGGAGAACCTGTCAGAAAAAGAGGGGAAAGAAAAATTCCTCTACTCTTTTCGAGAAGTGCCATGGGATCTTTAATGTCCACCTGAACCACCACCAGAACAGACAGATGGGACCTTGGTTTAATGTCTCATCCGAATGATGGCATCTCAGGAGTGCTGCACCCCCCTCATGCTGCACTACAGTGTCAGTATTGGGATTTAACCCAAGTGCCTGGTGTGAGGCTAGAACCCACAGCCTTTCTGATCTTCCAGCCTCAGAGGTGAGTGTGCAACCTGCTGAGCCACTGCTACTGGTTGTTTTTAAGCAGTCAAGAAAGTACTTTTATTTCTTAGGAACAGAATGCATTAACTCGGCCCCTTTAAGAGAAGGGCAATAGTTTCTGTTTTTTTGAGTGCTGCTGCTTAATACAGTTAAAACCCAGCTAACGTAGGTCAGCTCTATGCAAAAGGATTCAAGAGAGGGAGACAGAAAAAGAAAGGAAGGAAAGGGCCTCTGGTGCTGAATACAGCGTTGCCTCTGCTGGGTAAGCTACAGTTCTAAACAAAGGGATTCAATCAACAGACAGAAAGGTATACTGATTTGTAAGTACAGTAGGTTGTAAATACCAGGATGACTTTGCCTTGAACTTGGAAAGGAGATCTGACATCTACACTAACTGTGCATCAATAGTGTTTTAAACCATGGATAGGTGATGGCTTTTAACCACATTTTTTTCTAGATCCTCTCTTGCCATTTTATAAAGTGACTGCAAATATAATTCAAACTTTAAAAACTTGCAACAAATTGTTTGTAGATGGCAGGAAAATAATTCAGCATTGCTGAATTTACCTTCTTACTGTTGAAGTTGGTTTATGGTTGGTAATGTCAAAACACTGCTGTAAGAAAATGGAGTGTTTTAACACAGCAGATTCCCCACTGCCTGCAGGAGTAATTTTACGCTAATGAAAACACTGGAAGCCACTTTAAGGGAAAAGGGAGGATAGCTCGACTAGACAGCACAGAAAAAAATCACACCACCAAAATCCAGGTAAATACTATGGACTCAAGAATATCAGACAATTTTACCTGAAAACAAACATGAATGTGTTAGTGCACTTATTGGAAAATAAGAATGCTATAGAAAAATACAGTATTATCCAAAAATAGAAAGAACAAAAATAATTCACAAGGTTTGCATGGTTTGTGTTGCACACAGAATTTCATCCAAATGAGTCAATATACTTACACCAGATTTCAGCAGTTGAAGATATTTATTAATATATCATATTAATTAACATACATAAGCATTATTCAATATTTTTGTCAGTTTTTTTAATCATATTGTTCAATTGTAAAATAATCTATTATTTTATATAAAAACTAACAATGAGAAATGTGCAAATGTCAGTTGATTTTATAATAAAATACAGCGGCTTTCCAGGTGATTGTAAAAGCCTCAGAAGAGAAATGCTACACAAACAGAGCACATTCCAATCTTACACTCCCACATACATTATATAATCTTCACCTTCATTGATTCATATTCTGTTTCTATTATTTAAGAGGAGCGAGATGAGAATTCCAGTCACAAAGTTAATAAAACAATGAACCTCAGCACAAAAGCACTGAGACAAGGGTCACCCAAAAAGGGCACTGGAAAAAAATCCAGGTTTCAAAGAAATAAAAAAAACAGACATACCCCAAAATGCAAATCACAGACAAGGCAGACTGATGAGTCCTGTGTAAGATGAAACATGTCTGTGTCCTCTGTTCTCCTTTGCAGAATGTGCAAGATGTCCCTTGGTACCATGCATTCCTGCTTAAAGCAGAACCAGCCTAAATGGTTACGGTAATTTGCCTATATAGTCCATGATGCTCTACATTATGGGGGTACGTGTTGAGATTGTATTACATATTTAAGACTGTACAATACTGAATATTAGTGTTTATCACTTTATGGTTAACTAAGAAAAATAATTTCATAATGGCAGTAAAATTAGGCTATATGCTAAACTGATTTAAAACTCATTTTCACCTGGGCAGCCATTTTGTTTCAAGTTAAATGATGGATACTTCAGACTTCATACGGAGTTACTGGAGGTAATGGGTTAAATGCATACAAAAATATAGTAATACTGTTATTATTTCTTGATGCGCGTTGATTTACTGTAAGATTATCAGTGATGTTAACTTGACTGAAGAACCAAAGGACAGGTGACATTCTGATTATCTTTGGGTTTCCAGAGTCTGTGGTTCATATACAGGCACATTTTTCTCATGAAGAGAAGGACGCCCCCTGATTATATCAGCAGCTTTTTCAGCTATCATTATGGTAGGAGCATTGAGATTCCCACTTACAATACTTGGCATGATAGAGGCATCTACAACTCGCAGGTTTTCTACTCCAATCACTCTGGTCTCGGGGTCAACCACAGCTGCTGGGTCAGAGGGCTGGCCCATTTTACATGTGCAGGAAGGATGATAGGCACTGTCAGCTTTCTGTCTGACAAATGCATCTATGTCCTTGTCTGACTGAATATGGCTTCCAGGCTGCAACTCCGGACCTCGAAATCTGTCAAATGCTTTTTGTGCAAAAATCTCTCGGGTTAGTTTTATGCACAGACGGAATTCAAAAAAATCGGTTTCTGTAAGAAAAAGTTAAGACAATAGTCAATACACCTGGATGAATCCTACAATGCCATGTAAACACTCTGTTGCCACATTTATGCTGAACAGTTTTAAGTGCCTTGTAACTAGAATGGTTGAAAATAGAACAGGATACCAAAATCATCTATGCTGCATCACCAGTGTAACAGTAATTTACTGCTTAGTGTGTCCATCCTCTGAATCGAAAGGTTATTATTGGGTTTAATATTCGAAAGAGGATAACATGGGAGTGCACCTGTGAATAGCAAGAGGAAGGAGGTGCTGTTAGAACTATGCTATTCTATTGGGACTATACTGCCCTCCATCCCTCAGCTAGTTCTACTTTTATAGGCACAGGATTTGACTAACAACAGGAACTTTCTGTTTGGGAGCAGGATGGCAGTGATCACAGAGGCACAAAAGAATCACCATGCTAGAAGGAAAAGAGTAGCTCTCCATCACCCCCTAGCTGCTGGAGGTCTGACTTTGAGCAAGTAAGAAGGAGACTACTGAGGAATATAGGAACTTACTGTCCCAGAACAGGAAGATCAGGAGCTTTAAGGGCATGGACGCAGTATGAAAGTAAGGGAAAAATATATATAAAAACAAAAATAAAATAAACAAAGATAGGAAAGAGTAAGTATAAAAAACAACAGTTAAGGGACCACAAATAAAGACATGATGGTAGTGGTGCAGTGCAGTGGCTGTGGAGCAGCAGTTTTCCAGGAGATGTTCTGGTGAATGCGGTGTTTCATCTGTAGGCACCTCTCTGGGCTAAGGGAGGAGATTGCTCATCTCCAGACTGAGTTGACCAGGATTTGGGGGACCTCCATTCCCACCAAGGGACCACCAGGGCCACTGCCACTGCCTCAGACGTTGCCAAGTAAGAGGACCGATTGGACCACAGTGGGCTCAGGGAGGGTGAGGGTTGTGGAACAGAGGCACATTCCTCCAGCTGTAATTCTCTACAATTCATATGCCATTCAGGCAGAGTGTGGCTCCTCTATGGAGGCACCCACGGTGGAGATCAAGGAGGATGCTGGGAAGCTCAAGAAAGGAACCCCACAGGGGGGTAGCATGGGACCCCACAGGGAAAGGAAACAACTCCTGGTGGGGACTCCATTATTAGGAGGGTAGAACTGGGGAGGGAGGAGGGAGAAGGATGTAGGGTGCCTGCCTGGCACCATGGCTTAGAGGGACAGGGAGTGAATCCTCAGGATCGTGGGAGCAGCTGCACAGGGGAGGGAGATGGATGTCATTGTCCACCTAGGGACAAATGACCTAGCTGGGAAAGGGACCAGAGCAGTGCAGGAGGAGTTTGTGGAGTTGGGGAGGGCCCTTAGACAAGCAGCACGCATGGTAACCTTCTCGGAGGTGCTGCCTGTCTATAGTATGGGTGAGGCTAGGGTACTCCACACCATGGGATTCAATCAGTGGTTAAAAAACTGGTGTAGAGCTCAGGGTTTCGGCTTTATTGGGGACTGGGGCTCCACCTGGAAGGATACAGGCCTATACTGGCATGGTGGTCTGCATCTGTCCAGCAGGGGAACCAGGATCCTAGGTGATAGGTTTAAATGCTTCTTTGGCAAGCATTTAAACTAGCCAAGGGAGGAGGCACTGGAAAGGAGAAGGGGAAATCCTAGCCACCCTTCCCCCAAAATAAATCAGGGTAGTTAGTGAGGTAAACACCAAAATAGAGTAGTTGATAGGGAGAAGGGCAGGGGTAAATGGAGAAAAAGACAAAGGCAGTAAGACCAGAGATGGGGCAAAATAGGATAAGGCCATCAAAAAATGGAGGGTAATGAGTACCAATGCCCATAGTCTAGGTAACAAGCTTCCTGTACTGGTGACCTTGATGGAAGAGGGATGCCTGGATATCGTGGCAGTCACAGAATCATGGTATATAGAGAACCACAACTGGGATGTCAACATAATAGGGTACACAATCTACAGGAGGGACAGGGAGGGTAGATGAGGAGGAGGAGGAGTAGCTCTTTATGTAAGGGAAGGAAACAAAGCAATGGAACTAAAGGGTAAACAGGGAGGAAAGGAAGCACTGTGGGTCACCCTGGAGACTGGAAATGGCACCACGATCTGCACAGGGGTTGTACACAGACCCCGTCTCAGGGGGAGGAAATAGACAAGGAAATGATAGACGGCATCCTTAGGATGGCTGAGAAAGGGAAGATACTGCTGATGGGGGACCTGAATGTACCAGATGTTAACTGGAGCACCTTTGCTGCATCCACATCCAAGAGCAGGGTCATTCTCATTGCTCTACAGGTGGAATACCTCAGACAACTAGTGTTGGAACCCACTCGGGAGGGTCAGTCTTAGTCCTGGTACTCTCAAATGGGGGTGGAGAGAGGATCTCAGATCTAGAAGTGGGTAGCCATCTGGGAACAAGTGATCACCAAACAGTGCGATTTACGATAAACTTAGCTGTAGAATCAAGCCAAACAAAAGTGAAGGTACTGGACTTCAGGAGGGCTGATTTTGTCAAAATGGGAGAGTGCCTCAGAAAAGCACTAGCAAACAGGCAAGAAGGTGGGGTGGAGCAACAATGGGGAAACATCAAAACTGGCATCACAAAGGCAACAAGCCTTTGTGTGAAGCAAATAAATCAAAACGAAAGAAAAAAACACTATGGTTCCCAAAAGAAGTGGCAGGGAAGGTTAGGGAGAAAAAGACAGCATTCAGGAAGTATAAGGAAAAACAGAAGAAGCAGGACAGAGAACTGTATCAGTTAAAGCAGAAGGAAGCAGGGAAGGCAGTCAGAATAGCAAAGGCCCAAATCAAGGAAAAGATAGCCAACTTGGTTAAGAAGGGGGATAAAACCTTTTATAGGTATATTAGGGAACAAAGAAAAACTAAGGCAGGGATACTGAGGCTTAATAAAGAGAAGGGTGGTTGGGCAGTGAGGGACAGTGAAAAAGCAGGGATACTGAATGAATACTTCTACTCAGTATTTACAAAGAAAGAGGAAGGGGGTGCCTAAACCAGTCAATAGAAGCACTCTGGATTGGGGGGGGGGGGGTTGGTATCAGTCCTTTCACAGAAGAAAGGGTTCTGAATGAACTCCTAAAACTGATGGTGGATAAAGCAATGGGGCCTGAAGAGGTTCACCCCATAATTCTAAAAGAACTAAGGGGAGAACTAGTAGCACCACTGACTACTCTTTTTAACAAATCATGGGAGGATGGTGTGGTACCAGAGGATTAGAGGAGGGTGGATGTGATTCCTCTTTACAAAAGTGGGAGCAAGGGAGAGGCAGGAAACTACAGACCTGTCAGTTTGACCTCAGTGGTAGGGAAAATGATGGAATCACTTCTGAAGGAAAGAACTGTTGAGTACCTAGAGGCCAGTGAGGCACAGGACCCAAAGCAGCATGGATTCACAGAGGGAAGGTCATGCCAGATGAATCTAATTGATTTCTTTGACTGGGTGAGCAAAGTAGTAGACCAGGGAGGGTCTGTGCACATGGCCTACCTAGACTTTAGCAAGGCATGTGTCACAGTCCTACACGAAAGATTAATAAACAAATTAGCCAGCCTGGGAGTGGATCCCAGGGTGGTAGCCTGGGTTAAACATTGGCTGGAAAACAGGACACAGAGGGTAATAGTAAACGGAGTCCACTGTGAAGAAAGCGGGTTAACTAGTGGGGTACCACAGGGTTCAGTACTGGATCCGGTCCTTGTCTTTATAACTGACACTGCAGGGGGAATGGAAGGAAAAGTATGTGTCTTTGCAGACGACAAAAAGATCTGCAACAGGGCTGATACACAAGGTGGGGTAGAAAGGATGAGAAGGGACTTGGCAAGGTTGGAGGAATGGTCAAATGTATGGCAGCTTAGATTCAATGCAAAGAAGTGCAAAGTAATGCACCTGGGAAACAAAAACCCAGGGGAAGAGTACACAGTAGGGGGGGAGATACTGACAACAAAAATGGAAAGGACCTGGGGGTGCTTATATCAGATGACCTAAAGTTGGGCAAGCAGTGTGAGAAGGCAGTAGGGAGGGCTGGGGGATACTGGGATGCACAGGGAGAAGCATCACCAGTAGAAAACAGGAAGCTGTTATCCCTCTGTACAGACAGTTGGTGAGAACACATCTGGAGTACTGCGTGCAGTTCTGAAGACCCCATCTCCACAAACACATAGGCAAGGTGGAGGTTGTCCTGAGGAGGGCAACCAAAATGGTCCACGGTCTGCACCAGAAGACATATGAAGACAGACTAAAAGAGCTTAATATGTATAGCCTCGAGGAAAGGAGGGAGAGGGAGGACATGATAAAAACTTTCAAGTACCTCAAGGGACTCAACAAAGTCCAAGAGGGTAGCATCTTTCAGAAAAAAGAGATGTGCAAGAACAAGGGGGCACAATTTGAAGATAGAGGGGGATGGCCCAGAGGTAATGTGAGGAAGTACTTTTTCATGGAGAGGGTTGTAGATGCATGGAACAGCCTTCCTGAGGAGGTTGTGGAGCCAAAAACAGTGGGGGAATTCAAGAATGCATGGACAGACATAAGGCAATTCTAGTGGGGAGTAGGAGGAAGTAGGCTGTTGGTTAACTAGGATCTGCAGCGTATCCTTTATGTAGGGAAATGGGCAGACTAGGTGGGCCAAGCGGTCCTTATCTGCCATCAAATTCAATATTTCAGTATTTCAATTCTGGGTGTAGTGATTGCTGCTTGTTTCCATATTCTAGTGCTCAAAGGCCAGATTAGGGGTTTCTCCCATCTTTTGTACATTTATTGAAACAAGCAGACCCAGCTGTGGGTGCCAAAAAGTGTACTGTGGGAATAAATACTAAGAGTCTAATTCAATTAACAGGGTGAATTCAGAACTGTGTTCAGTACATAACTTACAGGATCACCGCAAAATATTTTGTGGTAAAGATAGTCATGTCAGGCAGCAGGGTGTGGTCGTTACAGCACAGGGTTTGGAAACAAAAGACCCAAGAACAAATCCTCTCAGAGTCGCTTACTTTCTGACCCTGAGCAAGTCAGTTTTTCATGATTCTGCCCTCCCGGTGTAAAACTGTGTAGAAGCAGAGCTGTACTTAAAAAAAAAAAAGGAAGAGTTATGTAAGAGCTTACCATAACAGTAGATCCTTGAGAGAATGTCCTCCATTAGGCCACACCTTTGGAACTATAAGCCATCAGCATTAGGACCACATGGAAACTTTTGCTAGCTGGGGCTGCCCACAATAATGTGCTATGTCTACATGCATATAAACATGGGTTGCCCCATCTCTCCTCAGTTCCCCATCAGAGAGTAGCCTTGAATTACACTAAGAATTGAATTACACTAGAGAGCTGCAGAATAAGGGGTGCTAGCTGCACATTCGAGCAGATTTGATAGACCTCTAAGCCTTTATCTGCTGGAAAATTTCGTATGTTCGCATGAATAACCTTCAACCATGGGAAACCAGGAGATGAGTCCAGCACCAGGCACACAAGGAGTGGCAGGAGGCTGGATACAGGATGCATTGAATCAGATGTAGGCACAGCATCGGATAGAATCCTCACTGCAAGCAAAAGGGGGAAGGAAGGAGGGAGGGATGACATGGCCCAATGGAGGAGATTCTCTCGAAGATCTACTGTTACGGTAAGTTCTTATATAACGGTTTTGTCTTCTTCAAGGATATCTCTTCCATTAGGCCACACCTTTGGAATGATTACCAAGCAGTACAAAGTACACTGGGAGGATGGTACAGTACGATATACAGTATATTCAGGGTAAAAGGGCATGCAGTACAGCAAGCCCTAAGCTAGTATATCTACGACAGTGACTGCCCAGACTGTAATGTTTAGTGAAGGTGCGGACAGTGCTCCATGTGGCTACAGAACACATGTCAGCAGCATGGACATTTTTGAAACAGGCAACAGAATTGGCCATAACCCTTGTGGAGTGACCACAAACAGCACCAGGATGTTCCTTACCTTATTTCCTATAACAGAACATAGTACAATGAGTCAGCCATCTGGATAGGCATTGTTTAGCTAGAGGAACGCCCTCCTTCCCAGGGGTGAACAAAACAAAAAGCTGAAAGGACTTTCTATAGTCCCTGATGCAAGTAAAACAGTATCACGGTATTCTATGTACACCCAAAGTATGGCGCACTGCTTCACCCTGGATACTCAGGATAATATACAGAAAAGTGTATAGTTTGATTTAGTGTAAACTCAAATACACCTTTGGCTGAAACTTATGATTCATATGCAAACAGACTCTGTCTCTGATAAAGCAAATAAGGGGGCTCACACATAAGAGCCTGAAGCTCAGAAGTCCTTCGAGCAAAAGCCATCGCAATTAAAAACAATATTTTTCATGACAGGAAACATAAGCCAAAACTCATGACAGGCTCAAAAAGAGCCATCGTCAATTTCTGAAGCACAAAATTCAAGTCCCAAGGTGTGACTGGATTACAGTTAGGAGGTTTCATATGAAGAATACACCTCTGAAACATACAGGACACCTCTAATTGGGCAACCATATGATCATCAGTAGTAGCATGTGTAACCTTGTTACCCGGGGTTACTAGAATCCCAGTAAGACCTAGTGGTAGGCAGGGAAGGCAGCTTGAGAAACCCAAGTTAAATGGATTTCACACTGTCTCACTCTGTTCTCAGTCTCAGCTGAGATTGAGGGATGACATCACCATAGAACTTTCGCAGTTGCATGAGCCACACTGGAGTACTGCAGTTGGAAGTTAGGATAGAATGTTGGGGATTTTTGAACAGAGTCTGTGTGCAGTCTTGGAGAGAGGAGCAGCACAGCAGTCTGTGTGTAGGCTCTCAAAGCCGAAGCTCTGTTTTAGAGTCACTGTAAGGGAGGTGTGTGTTTCCACCAAAAGAGGAACACAGTAAGCTGATTGTTAAGTGGTGGAGACTGCTGTTACTGGTCCATGTGCCCCATCCTTTAGGGAATGTGGGTAGAAAGGTTTGCCTGTCTTCCAGGGGCAACCCTCCTGGTTCTGGCTAAGGGAAGAAGCTGCCTTATTTCAAGTTGTGCTGCGGCACCAGAAGCTGTGGGAGAGAAATTCTAGAACGCCGGGGCACTCTGCAACTAAAGGTGAGGTCGCTCTGACACAGGGCCTATGTTTTTTCGCCGGAACTGTTGGAACGTGGGTATTGGACTACTTAATTTGTAGGAGGTCTAGTGTAATAGATATTGCCGGTTAATTCAATAGATTCAAGTCCAGCAAAAAGAGAAAAGTAAAGTGGGGATTGGACTGCTTAATCAGTGGGAGGCCTAGAGCAATGGGCTAAGCCAAGTAAAAGTATGCTCAAGTCCAGCACAATGGGAAAGCAAGACAAGTAAAGGAAATGTGACATACATTTAGCCTTAATCTACATTGCCAAGCTTTACAGAATGAGATGTTTAATGTTCAGAGAAATGGCCGGGTATGAATTGTGGAAGCGAGAGGTGGCCCCCCAATCAGCAGTAACCAAATTCACCTCTACGGATTTGCTTTGTGGCACCTTTACTTTCTATGTTACTTGGCCAGTGCCTGAAGCAATCAGATGTGGGATTAAAGGAGAACTCCTGATAGAGCTGAGGTGCTCTTAGGTGGTTGAGAGCCACCAGAAAAGGTGGCCGGCAAGGGAATCGAGCCTGGGAATCCCAGATAGTGTACAAGTTCGGGCTGTGTACCCAAAGCAGCGTGCAAGTCTGGGCTGTGAGCCTGGTGGGTTCAGAGCCTGAGGGCTGGAGTGCTGAAGAAGTGTTCCTGATTGTTTTTATCCGCATTACGAGAAGTGTAGCCCAGTGGGGGTCCGTCTACGCTTTGTTTGTTCTGCTTGGATGTGAATAAAAGCCACACTTTAGAATCCTATTCCTGGTATTGGACATTACAGTTATTGCTTCCTGTGTTCAGAATTACTTGGGTGCCCCTGAGCACAGTAGCCAAACCTAGCCCTTGTGCCGAGTAATTTATTCCTCCCTAAACCCAGTCCCCACCTGGTACTGCTGTCAGATTCAAACAGCATACCACCTGTCGTTTGCAAAAAGGCAGGGGGTGGGGGTTACACATGGAAAGCTGATACAGTAGCCAAATGCACCTTAAATGAGGAGTATTGCAGGCCAGACTCAGACAGGGAAAGCAAGTATTCCAACACACTATTCACAGGATGCATAAAAGGGTCCATATTCTTGGAAGTAACCCACAAAATGAACTGCTTCCATTTCTTTTTTTTTTTTCCATTTAAAGTTTATTGAAAGTTTTACATACATGACAGGTCCTTCAATACAAATATACAACACAAGAACGGTGTACATTAGTCTGAAAACCTGTCACACACACCCCCCACCCTCTACCCCCCCAATCCCTCCCTCCACCCTAAAAGCACAGATTCAAAATAGAACCTATTCCCTATGATTTCCACAGTGCAACATTATGGAAAACAGGAGTATCCTGAAGGGAGAGGGCCTTACACTGTAAGGTTCTGAATCAAGAATAAGGTGTATATGGGGTCCCATATCTTCTTAAATCTGTCCAACCTATTGTTAAGACTTGCGATAGCTTTTCCTCATTCTGAGATTTGCGAGAACTCCAGATAGCTATTCCCCATATTTAATTTCGGATTGATCTTTCCAGTGTCTTAAGATGACTTTCTTAAGCGACAGGGTTATCAAGGCCATGTGATACTTTTTGTTAGGAAACCCGATACTTGAAAAGTCGCCTAAGATACATATTTCGGGCTTAAATAAATCTTCTAATCCCAAAATGGGATCAAGATGATTATGTATGTTGGTCCAGAGGGGTTTTATTTTGGGACAGGACCAAAGAATATGAAATAAAGAACCATCATGATTAGCACATCTCACACAATGAGAGAAGGATATTAATCCAAATTTAAACATTCTTTGAGGGGAAGAGATATACATTATGCAAAATAAACATTTGCATCACCCTTAGTCTATCCTGTGTTATAAATTTATGGCAGCTAGACCAAAGGCCAGCCCAGTTAATGTCATAGCCCGGAAAATGAGTAGACCAGTAACGGGTTGGGCCATAATAGTCTGGGCACACACTGTCAAACAGAGTACCGTATATCTTGGAAACCGCCTTCTGTTGGCCCGCCAATTGAGCTAAATCAAGAATTAATGAAGGGCCTGTCTGTAAACATGGCTTAGGCCCCAACAATTTGATTAATAGGTGCCTGAGTTGAGTAACTCTGAAAAAATATTTAGTGGGGATCTTAAACTTTTGCATTATACTATGACCGAGTAACCCGGCATTATCATCTCCTATTAACGAGTGCAGCGGGGTATCCTTCAGTTGGGGTAACCAGTTTAAAGGAGATTTTTCTCGCTAATTTTAAATTGGGATTTCCAAACCGTGTGATTTGTATCTCTTAGGTTATCATATTTAAGAAAATGACACAGTTGAGAGTGAACATTAAGTGATAATGCAAGAAGGGTATTTTAACCTGTTGGGGAGGAGATTTCCTTTGATAAATAGCAGTGCTTCTGGTGCTAAACCGCACAAATTAATCAGGGCCTTCTCAGTCTTGAGCCAGGGCGGAGTGTAACCTGTTGATATGGGTAGAGTCCACCTCAGATATTTGTTGATGTGACTGGCCCAGAAGTAAAGCCCCAAGTGGGGTAAACGTAAACTGCCTCTCGACTTGGGTGCGGTTAGTTTGTGGAACGCTATTCTGGGAGACTTGTGAGCCCAAACAAACTCTAGAAACAAACTATTTACCTTTTTGAACCAAGACATTGGAAGCCAGATATTGAGCATTGAGAGAGGGTAGAAGAGTTGTGGGAATACGTTCATTTTGAGCAGGTTAATTCTACTCCAGATAGAAATTGAAAGGGAGGACCACCTGTTAAGATCCTGTTTGATCACTTGTATAAGGGAACCCAAATTCAATCTTACAGTATTTCCCGGGAGTCTAGATAGTTCAATACCTAGATATCTGAGGGAGTCATGTTTCCAGGCCAGTCCCATTTCTAGGATTTCTGCTTTGTATGCTTTATGATTGAGAGGGAAAACCGTAGTTTTATTTACATTTAACTTGTAGTTGGAAACTGCACTAAAAGCATTGATGATCTTTAACATTGGGGGATGGAAGAGACAGGTTAGCGACTTGGAGGAGAAGATCTGATAGTGGAGACCTTGACCTCACATGGAAAAATCGGATTCCTTGTATCTCTGGACAAGCTTGCAATCCTGGATTAATGGTTCTAAGTATATGTTGAACAATAATGGGGAGGGGGGCAGCCTTGCCTGGTACCAGAAAAAAGAGTGAATGGATCAGAGATAACTCCATTATCCGATATTCTAGCCATGGGAAAGTGATAAAGGGATTTGATCCAAGTCCGGAAGAGGTCGGGGAATTTAAAGGCACCCAGCGTCTGAAATAAATACTGCCAGCTGACTCTGTCAAAGGCCTTCTTGGCGTCCAGAGAAATCAAAGCCGCAGGACATGGGGCATCTCTGGACGCCGAGAAGACATGAGCCAGGGTCCGAAGGTGGTCCGAGGAAAATCTGCCTTTCATAAAACCTACTTGTTCGGGGCCTATAATAGAGGGGAGAATTGGGTTAAGACGGCAAGCTATTAGCTTAGCCAGTATCTTGACATCTTAGTTCAACAGGGAGATTGGACGGTAATTTGTGACTAGCTCAGCTGCCTTGCCGGGCTTAGGAATAAGCACAATTAGAGCTTCAAAAATCGAAGCATCTACTTCTGCTCCAGAAAGTATATGTTGGAATAAGGGAAGCAATAAAGGAATGAGGGATGTTTTAAACCTTTGATAAAAATAAGCTGAGAAGCCGTCCATCCCTGTGGTTTTATTTAACGATAAAGTACTTATTACATTAAATATTTCTTTACTAGTAATAGGCAAAATTAAAGCCCTTTGTTGGTCTACAGTAAGACTCGGCAAAGGGGTCTCCCTAAGATAGCTGTCTAGTTGATTCTCAGTTGGGAGATCTAACATAGGACCGTAAAGATCGGTGTAATAATCAAGGAATTCCCCAATTATGTCGTTTGGGGAAGTCTTCAGAAGTCCATCCTTTGAAGACAGAATCAAAGCAATATACCTAGAAGATTCCATTTGTTTAATTCTGCAAGCCAGGAAGCGTCCTGCTTTTCCCCCCCGGTCGGAAAAAGACGCCTGCGCTTTTAAAATGGCATATTCCGCTTTCTCGAGGAGCATCTCTAGCTAGGCTGCTCTTAATTTGATAAGTCTTTGGAAAGTACCTTCTGAAGTGGAGGAGACAGGTCTTTTCCATGGCCCTTATCCGGGACAACAGTTGGGACATTTCCTGCCCTTAGCTTTCTTCCTATTGGAGGCTAGTCCAATAACTATCCCCCTCAAATAAGCCTTAAAGGCACACCAGAGGATATCCGGTCTTCGGGTTGTATCCTGATTAAACTGAATAAACTGATCTATGTGGTTTTGTATTATACAAACCAATTTGGGATCCTTGATAAGTTGATCATTAAGTTTCCACCTTCCTCTGCCCCTACGCGGGTGTTCTAAAGTCAATTGGCAGACTACGAGGGAGTGATCTGACGGGGGACCTGACTGTATCGAGGAGTCAATGACTTGTGGGATATAGGCCCTTGAAATAAGCAAATAGTCTATTCTGGACGAGGTTCTGTGAACCGGGGAAAAGAAAGTATATTCCCTGACCCTTGGGTCCAGTACCCTCCAGATGTCGCACAATCTGGCCTGATCTATTAAACCTCTGAACGCATATTGAGCCGGAGATAAACCCTTCCCTGAATGTCCGGATTTATCTACCACCAGATCAAACACCAAGTTAAAATCTCCTCCCAGTATCATCGGGGTTGAGAGGAAGGGAAGCAAAGTGGTAATAATTCGTGAAAAAAATCAGGGGAATCCTGGTTTGGCCCATAAATGCTTCCCAAAAGTATCTCTCTCGTATAGAGGTTACCAATTACAAAAATAAATCTGCCCTTAGGATCTTTTATTGTTTGTGATGCAGTAAAGGGGAGTTTCCTGTGCACCAATATCATTGTACCACCACTATTTGTAGAGCCCTCAGCAGCGAAGATCTGTCCCACCTGCTGCCTCCTGAGTTTAGAAGCCTCTGCATCTAGTAAATGCGTTTCTTGTAACAACATGATTCCAGCATTGACCATATTTAAATGCTTTAAGATCATATATTGCTTAGTTTTATATCTGACCCCTTTAATATTCCATGTAACGACTTTCAGTGGATTGGCCATTAGCCCTTAATTGTCCAGTATAGCTTTAATATGGATACGAAAAAAAAGACCACTGGGAAAATCGTAGTGAGAACTGTGTCCACTGTACTGTGCTGTGCCCTCTCCGCCCTTCCTCTACCCGACCCACTACCCTCACCCCTTATTTTCCCCCCATCCCCCTTCCCTCCAGACCACATGACATGTTTTGTTTCGACCAACTCAAGAAACCAAATAACCCCCCCCCCTTCTATTACTCCCACTTGGTGCAGAACCACTTTTCACTACTCACCCAGTTGTTCTGCCCCATCGCCTGGCTTCAGAAAGAGTTGGTCAAGGACTACACCAAACTATTAGAAGGTGAAAGAAAAGGTAACTTCAAGGGATGACCTCCGTACACAAATAAAAAGGAGGCACTCCCAACTTGAAAACAACCTCAGGTTATTCTCTTCAAATAACAATGAGCCTAATTAAATATAGACTGTAATCTTAATTACAGTTTTGTTAATATAACAGGACCTTGTCATGAGGATAACTACAATGCGGCTCTAAAATAAACTGCCGCGCTAATTCCAACTAAGTGGTCTTAATCAATCACCCCACTGCACCCCCTGAGACAAAGCAGAAACACTCTGAAGATCAAGGGGGAGGGACTATAAATGCAGTATCCCTGAGTCCACTGGAAGTCCCACACAAAATATCAGATGGTCTCCTCTCAGTGACCATCCCTTAGAGTGTGTTCCTATGTATTCAGGACATGCAGGAACCTAACTCGGCTTTGTAATATAGAATGGCACCAAAAAAAAACAAAAAAAACCCCAGCATGCCTCAGATTAATTACAAGCCCAATTGATATCCCCTAATAACATCTGGGGGCTGAAGTTTCCATCTCAGTCCAAAACCTGCAAAAAGAAAAAGAAAAAGGAAGAAACCGGAGGAAACCCCCAGACAATAACTATTTATAAGATAAACACAAGAGTCAACATCAGAGGTCTAATAGACCACAGAACAATGCAGTAAAAGGTCCAGGTTTAAGATCGCTTTGTTTTCCTTCGAGGGGTTCACTAGGTTGGAATCAGTTCTCTGGGGACCTCTGGCAGCAGTCAGGCGTAATTGTGGACACCGTTTGTTATAGAACACTGGAAGCAAAGACACACAGCCATCGAGTCTCTCACAGTGCTGGTACCAGTCCCATCAAAGATGTACACAAACCTGGGATGCAGAGCCCCTCATCTCTGTTAAAGTCCATGAGGAGAAAGGAACGGACACACTCAATAGAAATAGAGCAATAGTATCTGAGACAAGGTAGGGGGGGCGCACTTCCAGCCATCATTACCGGGAATTCAAACTGGAGTTAAATACCCGCTTTCAGCCAGCGGAAAGCACAATTACTAGCGTTCCGAATAGATTGTCTCATCGGGTACTAAAGAGGTCAGGCAGGGACTTCTGAAGGGCCATTTTCGCCACCTCCACCTCCTCGAATGCAACCCAGGAGCCCTCCAATAATATCTGCAGCCTGGCCGGCTACCCCATCATAAACTTTATATCCGAGGCAATTAATTTGGAGACAATCGGGTGAAATTGAGTGCGGTGTTGCCTGACGGAGACAGGGAGGTCTTGTGTTACTCCGATTTTTGTACCCTCCCATCTGATTTCTTGCAAGTCTTTCACCTTTCCCAGACAATACTGCCTCTCCTGACAGTTAAGAAATCTGGCAATTAACGGGCTGGGCGAGGCTAGGGGTGGAGGCATAGGTCTGAGGGCTCTGTGCGCGCGTTCTATCATATAAGCTTTACCAAATGGAGAGGGGCCAGCTAATTTTCCAGCAACTTTTAATAAGAGCCAATAGCATGGTACCCTCTTTTTGGGAATACCGAGAATAACAACATTGTTTCTCCGGCTCCTCCCTCCAGGTCTTCTTCGCCTCCAGTTTTTAAGCTTATGACAGTTCTCTACCACCTCCTCCTTTATACTTCGTTTTTTTCTTCAGTGAGGCAGTGCATGCTTCGTCATCTGAGATCCTTGTTGTTAGGTCTTCCAACACAGTGGTCATCTGCTTGACCTCCATTGTCAGGGACTTGACGTCTTCTCTAAATGGGGAGAACTCGGCTAGGAACCGCTCGAGCGTCAGAGGGGTATCCCCAGCATCCCTCACTGGATTTGCATTGCTGGCTGTTACTTTGCTGGCTAGGCTTTGCTGGGCCTTAGGCTGTTTGCTCTGCTTTTCGGGCGATACTGGCGGGGTATGACTTGGGGGTGCCGATCGCATCTCTGCCTCCATTTTCTAGGGCCAAACTCTTCTTCTGTCGTTCACCGTGTGATTAACACCCAGCTAGTGATGTTTGTAAAAGAAAAAGATTGTAAAAAGGCTTTATAATTCGCCAGGCGACGGGAGCTGCACTGGTAAGCTGCTACTTGGCGCGCTGCATCACGTGGTTCCAAACTGTTTCCATTTCAAGGATGTCTGGTAGAAGGCTTTCAGATAAAGCACCTGGTACCACCCGATGATCTTCCGATGTTGGTCCATGCCTTGGTGACCTCGCGCCTTGATTACTGCAGTGTCCTATACCTAGCGCTATTGGGGGTGGACCTTCATCGCCTGCAGTTGGTGCAGAATGCGGCTGCCAGATTGTTGAATGGTTTATGAAGATCTGACCATGTCACACCTGTGCTCTGCGCCCTGCACTGGCTGCTGGTGCAGTGGAGGATCACCTTCAAGGTCAGATTACTGACCTATAAGGCCCTACACAGACAGGGACCTCGGTACCTAAAAGAACTCCACCAAAATCCGGTCCAAAAAGCAGAATGCACCCTGGGTTAGCCCTGCCCTTCTACAATTACTAAGAAATCGGGATAACCTCTGGCACCTTGCCACTGAAACGGGTCGGCTGTCTGATAGGCAGGCTTACAATGCAGCCCGGAATAAATGCTCTTGGGCCATCCGGAAAGCCAAGGCCGACCATTACCAGGCCACCCTTACCTCCTCCTGGAGCGCGGCCCGGACTTTCTGGGATAATATTAAAACAGCTAAATGGAAAATCACGCCCTGCCCCTTCCCAGCTCACTAGCAATGGCACTACCACCACCGAGCCTGCCACCATAGCTAACTGGCTCAACACCGCTTTCACTGATCTTAGCTCAGTCCTCCCTAGTAATTTCTTTGACCCTCCCCCCAACCAACCTCCCCCTGTCCTCCAGCACCCCAGCTTCCACCTGCACAAGATTTCCACCCGGGAAGCCAGACCCATCCTAATCAAAGCTTTGAATAGCAACAGTCCCGGCAGTGACTCACTGGACCCCAGTATCCTCAGGCTGGTGCTAGATGAAGTCCTGCCCACTCCACCAGCCCTAATTAACCGATCGCTCTGCTGGGACAATTTCCCGGCTTGGAAAACAGCCATAATCACACCAATTCATAAGGGCGACAGGTCGCCGACCAACACCTACCAGCCAATCTCCATCCCCCTCTAAAGCCCTGGAGAAAGTGGTGGCCATTCAAATCACTGATTATCTGGCTAAGCATAACATCTTATCATGAGCAACATAGCTTCCATGCTGGTCACAGTACCAGCACTGCCCTATTGAATTCTCCAACTTCCTACACTCCTCCTTGGATACCAGCTCCTAGCTGGTGCAGTTCATCGACCTCTCAAAGGCTTTCGACGCCATCTCCCATCCTCTTCTGCTGAATGCTCTCTGCCACACTGGTCTCTTGGCTGGCCCCCTAGCATGGTGCACAAGCTATCTAGCCGCCGATCACAGTGTGTTAAAATCAATGGATACTCTCTATACCCGTCCCATTCACTCTGGGTCCCCAAGGCTCCATCCTGGGCCCCTTCTTCTCACTCTATCTGAACACCCTGCCCAGTGCATGCCCTGGCAAAATTCTCCTGTATGCAGATGACGCTGTCCTTTGCCACCCACCGCAATCCCGCCTCCTTCAGGACACCCTACAGCAGTCATTCAATAATGCCGCTTGGTTTATGAGCGAGACTCGCTATCAATCTTTAAAAACCAAAGCTATGCTCTTTTCCACCCCAAAACAAAGCTAGCAACCCCACTCTATATCCTTCCTAGTACCAACAGCCACTGGAACAAGTCTGCTCCTACAAATACCTTGGAGTTACCTTCGACTCAGCCCTCACATTTCACAACCACATTGATGCCCTAACATCCGCCACTAACACACGCTTTGGCATCCTCTTCCGCCATAGAACCTGCCTTCCCCCAAATGCGCTCCGGCTTGCTGTTACGTCCTCCGTTTTGTCCCTTGTAGACTATGGTCTACCAGTCTATACTGCTGCCGACACGACTGCACTCAAAAAAATTCACTTAACCCTGAATAAAGCTGCAGATTGATTACTGGTGCCCCCAGGCCTGCCACACACACCGTCAGCTGTAAGGACGAGGCTAAACTCCTTACCCTGGATGAACGTCTGACATCAAACCTGCCTCCTCACAAAAACCCTACTGGATCTCCCCCCCGGGGTAACAGCATCCATCCACCAGATCCCACCCATTATTGCAACACGGTCATCCAACAAGACCACTCTAATGGTCCCCAGATCAAGAACCAGCCGTAGCCAGAGGTCCTTCTACTACAGAGCCCCATCCTGGTTCAACTCTCTCCCTGCCCCCATCACCAATGCCACCACCATCTCCAAGTTCAAAACCACCCTTCGGAACCAACTCTTCAACACTCGTAGCTGCTCCTGTCTCTAAAAGTAGCCTCCACCTCAACTTCTCATGACAACGCCCACAGGGCAGCTCTCCACCTAGCCATCCCCACCACCGCTTCCCGGTACACCGTACCTATGTCTAACCTGGCCAGTGCCAGCTGTTTCATTGTATACCTATTAAAGTGCTCAATTTTTGATACCAACTTGTGTAACACCTGTTCTCAATTACATGTACCCTGTAACCTAAATGTATTTTGTCTGACCTCAGTGTGACGTGGCACCTCTGTTGAACGCCTATTGTTTTGCAAACCTATGCTATGTAACCTAAAACTCTATGTATGTCTTTAATGTGACGAGGTACCTTTGGAAACGAGCCTCTGGCTCAAAGGTTGTAAATTGATTTCACAAATAAATAAATAAATGTATTGCAGTCTTTGGCAGGGAGTCATCACAGACATTGGCATATTCACTGTGACCCCAAGTCATCAAAAAACTGACATGTTCGAGACAGCATGTAATAGACCTTCCCTGGAGCTGACCTTCAGGAGCCAGTACTCCAGACAGGGGAACAGATATAGGCCTTCCCTGTTAAGGGCTACTATAACTATTGCCAAGCATTTGGTAAAGACCCATAGGGCAGAAGATAAATCAAATGGCAATACTCTGACTGATAATGTTCACCCTCCAGCACAAAGTAAAAGTATTGTCTCTGGGAGTTCATGATCTTTACTTGAAGATACACGTCCTTCATGTCTAGAGAAAAAAAAAACAGTCTCCTGTTTTTAAGAGGGGAATCGCACCTGCAAATGGAACTTTTGTTCCAGTGTGTTTACTCATTAAGCCAATAAACAAACAACAAACTAACAGCTTGAAGGATACCATCTGAAACTTTTCTATTCCAATATACAGGCTGAGATCCCTGAGATACAGCACAGGATGCAGATCCCCTGTCCATTTTGGGACTAGGAAGTATCTGGAATAGAACTCTTTGTTTCTCTCCTGAGGAGGAACTGGTTCTATGGCATGTTTTTGGAATAATGACTGAACAACTTCTTTCAGAAGGGGCAAATGGCCTGGAGGGTAAAAGGAAGGAGGCACAAGATGATCTGGAGGGATTTGCAAGAGCTCCAGAGCATGCCCCCTTGCAATTATCTCCAGAACCCACTTATCCACAGTAATCTACTGCCATTGTTTTAGATGCAGGGATATCTTATCCCCCACACTCAACCCTGAAGGTAGCAGCTGAGGTGAAGGGACAGATGGAAGACAGTCAGGTGGTACTGGTGGTGGCAGAGCCACTGGAACTAATTCTTTTGGAAGTTTCTGTATGAGAACTTGGGGAGGGGACACAGAAGGGGGGCCACCTCTTCTGCCACGGCCTTGCTCATGGTAGGCACAGTTATCTCAGGCAGCAGCCTGATGAAAAGAGCTCCTACCCTACCCTCTACCAGGAGTGAGATACAGGGACCTTACATACTTTAGAGCCATTTTTGAAGTTCGAAGGCCACACAGGGCCTCTTCAACATCATATCCAAACCATTCAGTCTCTTGAAAAGAGGCATTCAAAACTGCCTATTGCACGTCATTGGCAAAGCCAGCAACTGTAAGCCAAGAATATATTCTCACGTAAATGCCAGAAGCAGCTGCCCTGACAGAAGCATCAGAGACACCCTAAGTTGAGTGTAGTAAATGTCTGCCAACCTCAGCACTAGTAGACAATGTTTTGAGTAGATCATTCTTGGCAAAGCCTGAGATGAAGTTCGAGTAGCTTTCCACAAGCTGTTCTGATATTTTATCACGTGGGCCTTTTAGTTAGCAATCCTAAGGCCCAATGATGCAGAGGCATAAATATGCTTGCCCATCACATCTACCTTCTTAGACTCTTTATCAGAAGGCAAAGTACTTATGTGTCTAGGGGCCGTAGACCTATCACAAGCAACCATGATGACCACAGAGTCAGTTTCTGGCTGACTAGCATAATAAGACATAGCAGATGGTCAGGATGCTGCTTATCAGCCTTTCTAAGAACTGCAGGCAGTGAATTTGGCCTGTACTATACAACAAAGGTAGCATCCTCTAATGCAGACTATATAAATGGAATTATAGTGAAGGGGGAGCCAGGCACCACCAAAAATTCCATTAGATTTCTTTTTGTGGAGCCTTTCTCTTCCACAGCAAAGTCCATGGCAAGCTGCATCATGAGTTGTAAAGACAGATATTCTGGAGGAGATATCAGGGTATAAACCACAGAGTCCTCACTGCAGGATGAGAGGGTAGAACTCAAGCGAGGTGCTAGAAACAGTTCTCCCTCATATTCTTCCTCTAAATCCATTAGGTTAGGATTGTACTCCACTTCATCATTGTCAGCACGATTGATGGCGGGAGCCACAGAAGGAACCAGCAATGCCATAGGCAGCTGAGAGGGAGGAATCTGCAGCATGCTAGTGGAACCCATCGGTGAGGGCTGAGTACTGAGAGGCCCTGTTGGTGGAATAACTGCCTGCATTAGTAACCCAGGAAGAATGTGTCTTATTTCTGAAAATTGATGCCAGCACAGCTTGAAAGTTGATGGCACCTTGTAAAGGTGCTGGGAGTACTTTCATCGATGGGCCTTGGCGCAATGATGATGGCATCCTTCCATCCATCGTAGGTAGGGCAGCATTTAAGCCAAGCCTCAACCTTGGTGTCTCATTGACGGTCAAGGGACTGAAGTTCATGCTGCCAGAGAGTGCAAAGATGTAGGTTTATCTTGTCTCAACAGCATCCAAGACCTGGCCAGCAAAGCAGATTTTTCCTTTTATCTGTGTTTGTGCTTACAGCCAGATGATGAGGAGGGTCATAACAACAACCATTCCCTGTCCCAATCCTTAGACTTTGGCAGCCCCTTTTCAGCCGACAGTAAGGAAAACACAGACTTCGGGCCCTGTTCCTTCTCTATGGCTTTCAATGTCTTGAGTAGAAGTAGTTTTCTAGAGCTTTCTTACGGCATTGCCTTGTAGCCTTGTTGAAGCTCTGGCAAATCTCACAAGTCCTCACATTGTGAGACAGGCCCAGGCAGCACACACAAACTGTGAGTGCCTTCTTTGTCAATTTTACCTATGCACTTACAATACTAAAACAAAGGCTCTTTTGACTTTGGCAGCATGCGGAGACAGTGAAAGATAACGTTAATTAAAAGAATAAACAGCAACAACAAGGCTGACCCATTTCCTTCAGCAAGTCTGACAAGGATGATCGACGACAGGAAAAGAACTGGTGAGAGAGGGGGCCACCCACGTTTATATACACATAGACGCAGCATGTCACTGTGGGTGGCCCCTGGCTAGTAAAAATTCCCATGTGGTCCTAATGCTGATGGCTTATAGTTCCAAAGATGTGGCCTAATGGAGGATATATCCTCAAAGAAGATTAGATCTGTCATCTCAGTTGGGCTATCCTGGGTAAATAAAATGGAATTCTTTAATTGGCCCTAAAAATGCAACAGGACCAAATCCTTCAGTTCAAATTCTCTCTTGCTCTCACCTACTCCATACAAGGTAATTTTCTGACATTTTTATACACTTTAAATCTAATTTCAGAAATATAAATATTAGAGGCTGTTGGGGGACATATGCATGGGAAAGTGGTACTTGCTTTTTGACGTAACATCAGGCCCTGCTAGGTCACCAAGGTAAAGAATACAAGTGTAGACACATATTGACATGCCAGCTTACTTACTCATAAGGTATATGGTTAAGCAATTTAATCGTAAACGATAGTCAAAATCTTTCTTTTGTGTCAGTTGCATGGGGTACAGATTAGGGAGGCACACTGTCTCTTTCCGTTTTTAACAAGCAAACTACCTCTTTGATACAACTCTTCTTCACCACCCTAGGAAGCAAAAGAGCAGAGTTTCTTCCCAAACATGAGATTTCTGCCCTGTAGTACAAGACGCTGTTGCCAAACCTGAACTGGGACTGGCCAGAACTGGTGCTGATACAAACATTTCAAAAGGTTCTTCATGAAAGAAAATACATATGGGTTTTTATTTTATTTATTTATTGAGTTTCGGAATTAAATACCTATGAGTCAAAGGCTCTTTTACACAATCGATTGGTACACACAATGAGCAGTTAAGCATTTACAAAGGTTATAAAACAAGGAGTAGCAATAAACAAAACAAGGGATAATATAATGGTTGGCGTAGTATATGGACAAGATATAGTAGTACATTAGCTTGGTATCAACTAGTCAGACTAGAACTAGAATTGCAAAGAATGGTGCCCAGCGGACACATACAATATTATTATAGCACTGCAGCCAGAGGCCTTGTCCAGCAATGAAAACAGAAAGGGAGGCGTGAAGGGGGGCTTAGGTAGTAGTTGTCAGAGCAAGAGGACACATTCAAAATAGTTATAGGATTGCAGCCAGAGGCCTTGTCCAACAATGAAAACAGAAAGAAGGCATGGAGAAGGGGCTTAGGCAGTAGTTGGCAGAGCCAGGGACAAATAGTAGCGGACAGGATTGGGTAAGAGTTGGGGGGGTGGAAGGGAGAGGGGGAGAGTGTGAGGGGGTAGGAGAAAAGAGAGGAGGGAAGGGGAGGGTGGGTGAGAAGGAGCAAAGGCATTTGGAAGGCACAGACGTATATGTGGCCAACTCTGGGTTCAGGTGAAGCAGTCACAGGTAGCACGAGTCACAAGAAGCTGATGTAGTTTGTGTTTGAATAGGCCAAGAGTGGCAGCATTAGAGACCTAACAGGGTAAAGAGGTTACCCCGGGTTTGGGTTTGGTGAGGAATTCACAGCTATGGGCGGGGGGCTGTTAGGCACCCCCATTTGTAGCAGCAAAATGTCTCTGCAGATCTGGACAGAAATCAGAAAAGATCAAGACTGGACAGGGGAGATTGGGTGGGTTGTGTGGGTGTGAGGTGAATACCAGCAGTAAAATTGGTTACAAGTGTGTAACCTCTTCTTTCAAATGCATGAATTGAGTTTTGTCATCCACATTATGGATGACTCCCAACAGTCTTCAAAGAAGAAAGGGTAGGCACATGCCCCTTACCAAAACAGAGGCTTGAGGACTGAGGTTCCAGTAACTGCATTTCTATGACTCAGCATGCCAGTGCTATAGTGGGGCATGAAAGTGTGCACATTAGACAAGGTAGCAGGCCTGTAGATCTTGCAGCTGGAATGCTCCTAGCTTCAACAACCCAGCTGAAAATAAACAGGTTTACTCACCTGTAACTGTAGTTCTAAGAGTGGTATACAGTTCACATCCACGCATTGGCAGTTCCACCAGATATGCTGATTCATCAGACATCTTGAAGCTAAGCACCTCCCACCACTTGGGTAGTATATCCCCCAACTCTTCTCCATGACATCAGACCTTTGCATGCTGGAAGCAGGGATCCATGTGCCACTTGCCATGGGACGCCAGAAGGGTAGTGTGGATGTGAACTCTATACCAATCCTAGAACTACGGTTACCGCTGAATAAGTCAAGTCAAGTCAAGTCAAATTTATTTATAGAGCGCCTTTCGAAATCAAGGCGCTGCACAACAATAAGTAAAACAAAGACAGAAAATCCAAACATTAACAACCATAATTATAAAGAATAAGCCAAAGTAAAAAGATGTGTTTTTAAAGCAATTTTAAAACTGTCAATGGTCGGGCATTCTCTTAACCAGTGAGGTAGAGAATTCCACAGGGTTGGAGCCGAAAAGGCAAAAGCACGAGATCCCGATAACTTCAAACGGACCCTGGGAATCTCTAGCAATCCCTCACTGGCGGAGCGGAGAGGACGGAGGGGGCAATAGGGAACCAGAAGATCTTTCAGGTAACCGGTCCCTGATCACGAGGGCTTTATAGGTTAGTAAACCAACCTTAAAGATAATCCGCCATCAACAGCAGCCAGTGCAGTTCGCGCCATTAGTATGCATATGACTGGTTCTTAAAGTCCCAGTCAAAAGCCTGGCTGCAGCTGCTCTGCACCAGCTGAAGGCGGCGGATATCAACCCCTGGTAGCCCTAGGTAGAGGGAATTGCAGTAGTCCAGACGGGTGGTAACAAAGGCGTGGACTAAAGTTGAAGGTCCTCCCGGGAATCAGATGTTTCACCCGAGCATATTCCCTCAGATGGTAAAAGAGGATTTGACAACAGCTGACACTTGTGATTTTAAGGTCAGACCGTCATCAAAAATAACGCCCAGATTTCGAACCTGTGAAGAACTAGACAGCGGTACACCACCAAGTAATAAGCTCGATGGCTTTCCAACACCTAGTCCCCCCCCAGGATGACCTGAGACCACAACCAATACCTCGGTCTTATCCGGGTTAAGTTTTAACCAGCTCGAACTCATCCAAGTTCTGATCTCATCCAGGCAGTTATTAAGTACAGAGAGTGCATCACTCTGATTGTGGAGAAAGGACATATACAGCTGAGTATCATCTGCATAGCAGTGAAAACTCAAACTGTATCTCCTGATGATTTCTCCCAATGGCAGCATATACACTGCAAACAACATGGGAGCTAAAATGGAGCCCTGTGGTACCCCACATGGTAGGGAGAAAGCGTCAGAGGAATAAATTCCAGTGACAACTCTCTGAGACCTACCAGTGAGGTAAGAACGAAACCACTTGTGGACTGTACCAGACAGCCCACAAAAGACCCGCAGTCGCTCCAATAGCACCCCATGGTCTACAGTGTCAAATGCCGCGAGAAAGATCAAGAAGGACCAAGATGGTACAAGCTTTCGATCTCTGGCCATTAGAGGTCGCTCAATACCCGAACAAGGGCAGTCTCAGTACTGTGCCTTTTCCTGAAGCCAGACTGGAGAGTATCATAGACATTATGAAAGGTGAGATGATCATCCAATTGCAATGCAACTGCCTTTTCAATAACTTTACCAACAAATGGCAGGTTAGAGATAGGCCGGTAGTTAGCTAGACAGTCTGGGTCCAAGGAGGATTTTTTTAAGGAGTGGTCGAATTACCACCTCCTTAAGGGGATCAGGAAAAATCCCCATCTCCAAGGATTTCCAGACAATGTCAGCAAGGATAGGGTAGATAACTTCTACACAACCTAATAACAGCGGTGTAGGACCTGGATCCAAACTACAACTAACTGGTCGCATTGTTTGGATGATCTTCACAATGTCCATGAATTCCGTGCAGTGAAAATCCAACCAAACAGGCCGAGGATTAGATACCACCAGTCATCCACCACAATCCCCCGAAGGAGAGGCCGGACCAATACTGGACCTGATGCTGGCAACCTTATCTGCAAGAAAGCGAGCGAACTCCTCGCATCTAAGCTGAGAAAAAGCTTCTCTAGGCTGAAGACAGACTGGATTGCACAGTCTGTCCACAGTCTGGAAAAGCTGAGCCGGTCGATTCCTTGCAGCAGAAATCTCTCTGGACAGAAATTCTGCCTTCTTACGAGTGATTTCTGATTGGTAGCCTTCATAATGGGCTAGCAATCTAAGCTTGTCAGCATCAAGGCCCGATTTCCGCCAGGCTCTCTCCAGCCTTCGGCCTACTTGCCTTAATTCCTTCAAGGAGCCATCAAACCATGGGCTCCTTGGACGGATGGTGAGAGGCCGAAACACGAACAGGAGCAATTTTGTCCAGAGCATCTCTCACAGCCTTATTATAGGCAGAGACAAGATCATCTGGACTCATGCATTCACCCGACAAACTCGATAGATCCAGCACCGCCATTAGGTCATCGGGGCCGATACCCCTTAAAGGGCGGTATTGGACCATCTCCAGGGCAGACCTATTAGATGGGGCCCTGAAACTGAACCTTATGGTGTAATGATCCGACCAACTGATTGGTTCCACCCTCAAATCAGTGATCTCCATACCCAAGAGAAAGACCAGATCCAATGAATGCCCCCTATATGGGTAGAGGTGGTAACCACCTGTGTCAGGCCAGTGTATTCATCAACTGGAGGAGATTTTGACCAAATGTCGAGAGTTCATAAATCGACCCAGGCGTTGAAGTCGCCCAAGTAATCTGGGAAACCTTAAACACCAGAGTCGACAATGAAGTCTGCAATCTCCTGTAGGAATTCACCTCCGTCACCTGGTGGACGGTAGACGAGGAGAATCCCACAACCTGCACCCTAACCCAGGATATATTCAAAAGATCTGGTGTTCCCCAATGGCACATCCACAAGGCCCAGTTCAGATTTAAACATAATGGCCACACCTCCGCCCCTACGATCCAGCCTTGGACGGTGTATCACCGAGAACCCGGCTGGAGTTGCCAAGGCCAATATACGGCCAGGATTTTCATCCAGCCAGGTCTCGGTGATGCAAGTCAGATCAGATGACCCAACAAGATCAGCTATAATAGCTGTCTTGTTTTTTTATAGATCTGGCATTGCACAACACCGCCAAGGCAGGATGAGATGTCGGGGAAGACCTCGGTACCTGTCCGAAATCTTCGGGACTCTTGGGTATGGGGACAAGATAAGAGCAACCTCTATCCTGACCCCATTTCGCCCCAGGACGTCTTCTGGACCCTAGAACCCCTATCCGTCCTCCCCTCTCCTGTCCCCCACAAGGCCCAGCTTTCCACCTTCGTACTCGCCTCTTCAAAATGCCCAATGCTCGACACCTAAAATAGGTGTCGGATGACAATGGTGGGCACTCGAATGGACGTATGGACGAATAACCTATTTTTCTAGGGGTGTAGATACATTTCGTTATCCACACAGACTCCTAGCAGTTCTCCGGGAGAAGGAGACAAGGTGTGCACCCCTATATGGTGAAGGGGAGACTGGAGAACAGAGATACCAAAAGCAGCATCCCGACAAGACTCAAGGTCGATACTGTAATGAGAAATGAAGGTGTGTGCTAACGTCCTGGCGATAGCCCTGCAGATTTCCTGGCTAGCAATGTCCCTGAAAGCAGCCACGAGACTTAGCAATAAGGCATGACGCGGTGTTGGTGGTACTAGGTTTACCCCACGGTCAGGGGTGCAATGAGATACAAGGCGAAGCCAAGTGCCTTCACACCCCTGACCATGGGGTAAACCTAGTAACACCAACATCCTCAGAGTGCCTTATTGCTTATATAAAATGGGCCCATAGATAACTTTTAATAAATGAAGACACTAAAAGTTTTTAAAGCCACAAAAAAATATAATAAAATGTTGCTAAATAATGTAAAATAGTCCCACCACCGATGTAGTTCACCTGTCAGTCATCTGTCTTCCTTCACATTCAATACATTATGTGACTGTTTACCATGGAACAGAAGAATCCAATGCTTTGCAGTATTCCAGTAGTAGAATGTGCCCTCCCCCCAAACACTGCTTGGGCAGACTCGATGGACAACAGGTACCTTTCTGCTAACATTTTCTATGTTTCTATGTTACACATACACACACACACTGGTAACATGGAACACATGAATTAAAAATTCTTCAGAGTTCCACTGGCATACACACATGGACACACACACACAGGCCTCAAGTGAAGCCAGAACCTCAATATTATCTGTTGCCAGGTAAGGAATAGGGAATTCTCTGGCAAACTGGCAGGGATAGGAGGGGGAATTTTCATGGTCATCAAAGAAACGCCAACAATGGAAACTCTGAATAGTACTTGATTTTTTAAATTTGAGTATGTGTGTAGGAAGGGGCTCTTGAGTGAAAATAACGTTACCTTATTTACTTATTTAATTTATGGACTTTTATTTTTAGGGCCTAGTTGAAGTTTTTTTATGTATGAGTAAAGGTTGCAGCCATGTTTGTGATGGAAATTAGGAAGTAAGTGGCTTATGAATTTTGTAAGTTGCCCTGACTGGCTGAATCTTGTTTTTAGCAACTGGTGATACTTTTACTACAATGGCAAGAACCAAGTCTTAGCCAATCAGGACACAGGGATTTCCTTGCCAATTTTATATAATGGTATGTCTGGTGGAAAGAGCCCTAAGCCCTACAGGATCCCTAACAGCCAAATTATAGCCGAGGTTGATGCAGGATGTAATCCACCTGCCAAGTGTCCACTTTGCTGCTGGTCTGCCAGGTACGGCATCAGTGTATATAGTCTTTATCCTCTTTGGTAGGCTGGGTGGCTGTATCAGCCTTTTCCCTTATAGCTTGTGGCTGTCCCAAGTCTCCATCTGTCTCAGGAGATTGGGCAGGCTGGTGGTGCTAGCGGGGAGGGCTTCACTGAGTCCATTCTCCATTTTTCCTCCTGATTTTCTCCCTGGGGTACGGCAGTATGTGCAATGAGTGCACAAGTGCACTCGACCTCTGAGAAGGTGCTCCAGCACTCTGTACACCACCCCTTCCCCTAATGGTAAGACTTACATGTGCCAGCACCTGGCTTCCACCAGGTGACAGTAGAGCACCGAGTCACGTAACCCTACCCAAGGGAAGAGCACTGTCCTACGGACACTCAAAATTCCCTCCCCCGCTGAGCGATCCACATCCGTCCCTGAACAGGGGTCGCTGGCGTGGCAGCAGGAAGGCATGGCAGCCTTAACCCTTCATGCCATTAGCTGGCTCACCTAACTTGTCTTTTCTAAAAGTGGACCAACATGGCAAGAAGTGACTTAGCTGACCCCCAACTTGGAGCACAGACCAAGACACGATGGGTGGTGGGACAACACCCCCCCAAACCATCACTGGGTGGCTTTTGCAGGGGCACCAACTGCTGCAGCTGAAGGAGCACCACCACCCCTGCCACACCTTTCTTAAGGTCATGGTCACTGAACTTGGTTTTCAGATGCCAGGCCTGGTATTGCACCTGCTGAGGCTGTTGCTGGGGAGGCTGTGGTTGAAAGGACCTATAACTAAAAGCATGCTTCTAAGGCTTCTTCTTCTGGTCCTTCTACTTGATGCCATAGAATCATGGGAAGCACTGGACTTCTTGATATGGGCAAGATATCCTTCCATCCCAGGTCCAAAGAGGACAGAGCCAAGGAAAGAGACACTGGCCAGCTTATGCTGGGTATCCGCTGTGAAGGCAGACCCCGTGATGCAAGGAGATGGCCACCACCATGGCACAGGCACAGGAGTTGTCCATGTTCAAGGCTCTCTGCAGCTGGTGCTTAGCCAGCAATTTACCCTGGTCTCTGACTAAATTCACTGGTGGTCAGCAGGGAGGTGAAAGGATTTCATCAAGGTCGCCAATCAGGGAATGCTCAAAGTTGGCCATCATGACAGTATAGCTCACTTGACAGAGATCCAAGGATGCCGCAGCATAGACCTTTTTAGTGACGTGGTAATTCTTTCTGGACTCCTTGTCTGGAGGCTTGTCCACATTCCTGTGGCCCCTGGATTTGGTGAAAGCTGAGTTAGAAACCAGCCTTTTGTCTGAAAGGTGGCCTGAGAACCCAGAAGGGGAGCCAGTGGGGACTGCATACATCAGGCCATATGGGTGATGGGTGCCAGGCAGGATGCTGCCAAATCTCCAGGGCCGCTCTCAATATGTCCTCAGCCATAGGAAAGGCAAACCCTGGGGATTCCCCCCATACAAAATATCACTGAAATGGTACTTGCCCTCTTCTGGACAGGCTCTAGTGGGACATGCATGGACTCTGATATGACTCAGATGAGTACCCTGAATGACATCAGCCCATAGTTGGTGGTCAGTTCTTCAATCAAGCCCTGGCTGAGGAGGTGAGTACCAGAGGAGGCCAAGGACGAGAGGTTCAAATCATCCGAGGACTCCTTAAAAATTGCCCTTGACTGTTTCTCACTGCAGACCACCCTAGTGTCTTTCACTTGGGTGATCTCCCCAGACAACTGACCTGGCAAACTGGTGGCCAAACAGTTCTCCATGGTCAAAGCTCCAACTTTTGGCTGCGGTGGTGGTGGATTCACTAGTAGGGGTAGAGAAGCGACTGCAGAGAGCACCTGCGTTGTATGGATCAGCAAGGGAATGACTGGCAACTGCCAAGTGACTGAAGGTCCATGGAGTACAGCCCTATCCCTTCCTACAATGGCCCACTGTTGCTAGAGGAGCTTCTTTTAGCACCAGCACATTTTGCATCTGTGTATCTCCTCACATGAGGACAAGAACATAGAGAAGTGCTGATGGCAATGCCTCCCAGTCAAGCAGGATCAAAAGCAAGAGTACCTTGATCAAGACCTATTGGAAGACAAGGATTGCTTGCAAAAAGCACGTAGCTTCACCTGAGGTATGTTTTTTCTAGATTTGCTGGAAAGGACAGAGCAAGGAGCAACATTAACATAGCAAGGATCAACATTAAAGCTTCTTTTGGATAATCAGAGTTACTGTCTTGTTACTATTTTAGTTTGTGCCTACAGGCTTTACAGTTTGCTGCTTTGTTTTCCTCTGATTGAAATTGTTTCTGGTAGGGTATATTTTCTATTAAATTGTTACAGGTTGTGCTTACAGGTTTTGTTACTGTTTTGTGCTTACAGGTTTTATAGTTTATTGATTTATTTTTCTCAAATTGTTTTGTGCAGGGTTTATTTTCTGCTAAATTGTTACAGGCTGTGCTTTCAGGTTTTGTTACTGTTTTGTGCTTACAGGTTTTGCAGTTTGCTGCTTTATTTTTTCTCCGATTTAAATTGTTTTTGCAGGTTATATTTTCTGTTAAAATGTTACAGGTAGTGCTTACAGATTTTGTTACTGTTTTGTGCTTACAGGTTTTACAGTTTACTGTTTATTTTTCTCTGACTGTAATTTAATTTTTGCAGGTATGTTTTGTTAAATTGTTACAGGTTGTGCTCACAAGTTTTGTTTCTGCTTTGTGCTTACAGATTTTACAGTTTACTGCTTTCTGTTTCTCAGATTAAAATTTTTTTTTTTGCATGGTATATTTTCTGTTAAATTATTGTGCAGGATGTCTTGCTGAAAGGAAGGAAAGCACACACTGGGGTGGTGGGTCAGAGCTGTAGATGATTATTTCTGGAGGGCAAGGGCTTGGTGCTGCCCACAATGCCCCTCACCCCACCCACCCCATGCCTCACCCAACCCTCCCAAACTGCATCAATTTCTTTATACCAGGGGTTCTAACATCACGTCCCCAAAAAGGCAAAGGACATACACCTGTCATAAACTTAATAGCCCAGCACACTGCTTAGGGGGTAAAGGCTTGCACACACTAGCAAAAAAGAAATAAAAAGATTTAAAAATGAAGGGAGTTACATGGGGAGTGGTGTAATAGACTAGCTGTGGGGAGGCAGTCTTCCTGGAGATGTTCTGGAGGCTGCAATGCTGCCCTATTTGCATGCAGATCTCTGGTCTGAGGGAGGAGGTTGCCCATCTCCAGGCTGACCTGGCAAGGATCCAGGAAACCTCCTCCCCCACCCAAGTACCACCAGGGCCACTGCCTCAGAGGCTGCCAAGAAAGAGGAGTGGTTAGACCACGGAGGGCTCAGGGAGGGTGAGGGTGGTGAAACAGAGGTGCATCCCTCCAGCTGTACCTCCCCACTATTCATATGCCATTCTGGCAGAGTGTGGTTCCTCTATGGAGGCACCCACAGTGGAGACCAAGGAGGATTCTAGGAACCTCTACATAGGAGACCCACAGGAGGGTGGCACAGAACCCCATAGGGGAAGGAAACAACTCCTGGTGGGGGACTCAATCGTTAAGGGGTATAACTGGTGGAGGGAGATAAGGTTCTTGCCCAGCGCCACGGCTTGGAGGTATAGCAAGTGAATCCTCAGGATCGTGGGACATCGTTATCCACCTAGGGACAAATGACCTGGCTGGGAATGGGATCAGAGCAGCACAGGAGGAGTTTGTGGAGATTGGGGGGGACTTAGACAAGTAGCACACACAGCAACCTTATCGGAGGTGCTGCCTGTCTATGGAATGGGTCAGGCTAGGGTACTCTGCACCATGGGATTCAATGAATGGTTGAAAAACTAGTGTACAGCTCAGGGTTTTGGCTTCACTGGGAACTGGGGGTCCAACTAGAGGGATACAGGCCTATACTGGCATGATGGTTTGCATCTGTCCGGAAGGGGAATCAGGATCCTAGTTGATAGGTTTAAATGCTTCACTGGCAAGCATTTAAACTAGCCAAGGGGACGGCACTGAAATGAAGCATGGAAATCCCCCTCCCCAAAAAAACAGGGTAGCTAGTGAGGTAAACACCAAGGTAGAGAAGTCGATAGGGAGCAGAACTGGGGTAAATGGAGAAAAAGGCAGTAAGGACAGGGATGGGACTAAAAGGGGCAAGGCCATCAAAAATTGGGGGACAATGAGTACCAATGCCCCTAGTCTGGGCAACAAGCCCCCTGAACTAGTGGCCTTGATGGAAAAGGGATGCCTGGATATCGTAGCAGTCACAGAAACAAGGTACACAGAGAACCACGACTGGGATGTCAACATACCAGGGTACACAATCTACAGGAGGGACAGGGAGGGTAAAAGAAGAGTAGGAGTAGCTCTCTACACAAGGGAAGAGATCAAAGCAAAGAACTAAAGGGTAAACAGGGAGGTGAGGAGGCACTGTGGGTCACCCTGGAGACAGGAAATGGCACCACAATCCTCTCTGGGGTTGTATACAGACTCCCATCTCAGGGCGAGGAAATAGACAAGGAAATGACAGAAGGCATCCTTAGAATGGCAGAAAAAGGGGAGGTATTCTTGATGGAGGACCTGAATATGCCAGATGTTAACTGGAGCACCTTTGCTACAGCCACATCCAAGAGCAGGGTCATTCTTGATGCCCTACAGGGGGCATGCCTCAGACAGCTAGTGTTGGAACGCACTCTGGAAGGAGCAATCTTAGACCTGGTACTCTCGAATGGGAACAGAGAGAGGATCTCAGATTCAAAAGTGGGTAGCCATATCTGGGAACAAGAAACCACCAAACAGTGTTGTTCACAATAAACACAGTTGTAGAGTCAAGCCACACAAAAAGTCATACAAAAATGAGAGTAGTAGACTTTAGGAGGGCTGATTTGGCAAAATGGGAGAGTGTCTCAGAAAAGCACAAGCAAACGGGCAAAAAGGAGGGGTGGAGAAACAATGGGGAAAATCAGAACTGCCATCACAGAGGCAACAAGCCTTTGTGTGAAGCAAATAAGCAAAACAAAGGAAAAAAACACTATGGTTCTTGAAAGAAGTGGCAGAGAAGGGTTAGGGAGAAAAGACAGCATTCAGGAAGTAAAACGAAACACGGGAGGAGCAGGACAGAGAACTGTACCAGTTAAAGCAAAAGGAGGCATGCAAGGCAGTCAGAATAGCAAAGGCCCAAACCAAGGAAAAGATAGCCAACTCAGTTAAGAAGAGGGATAAAACCTTTTACAGGTGCATTAGGGAGTGTAGAAAGAAAGAAAGAAAGCTGAGATTTAATGCCAAAAAGTGCAGGGTCATGCACATAGGAAAGAAAAATCCAAGAAAGGAGTATTACCTGGGAGGTGAAAGACTGGCGGCCTCAAACCAGGAACGAGATCTGGGAATCATAATCTCAGATGACTTGATGGTTAGTAAGCACTGTGAGAAGGCAACACTGAAGGCCAACGGAAAGCTGGACTGCACTGGGAGGGGAATCACGAGCAGGAGAGAGGTGGTACTACCACTGTACTGATCGCTGGTCAGGCCACACCTGGAATACAGAGTCCAATTCTGGAGGCCTCACCTCAGGAAGGACATTGACCGGGTGGAAACAGTACAGAGAAAGGTGACAAAAATGATTCAAGGTCTGCAGTACATGCTCTACGAGGAGCAGAAAAGAGAGAGAGGACATGACTGAAACATTCAAGTACATAAAAGGCATTAACCAGATACAGGCACAGGAAATTTTTCACTTCAAGAAGGGCTCCAGGACCAGGGGACGTGACCTCAGGCTGCAAGGAGGAAGGTTCTTTACCACCACCAGGAAGTTTTTCTTCACAGAAAGAGTGGTGGACGACTGGAACAGCCTGCTCCAAGAGGTTGTGGGGGTCAACACTGTGGGAGGATTCAAGAATGCATGGGATAGACACAAGGGAACCTTGACTACAAAGGGCAACTTGAGTGTCAAAATAGGTCTAAAACAAATGGGCAGACTAGATGGACCTAGTGGTCTCTTTCTGCCATCAACTTCTACGTTTCTATGTTTCTAAGACAAAGGGAGGGATAGTGAGACCTAATAAAGGGAAGGGGAAGGGTAGAGGGTGACAGTGAAAAAGCAGGGATACTGAATGAATGCTTCTGCTCAGTATTCACAAAAGAAGAGGAGGGGGAGGTACCTAAACCAACCCTGGGTCGATACCAGTTCATTCTACAGAAGAAAGGGTCTGGAAAGAACTCTTGAAACTGAAGTTTTTTTTTTTCTCTCTCTAAGGTTCCTTGGGATTTTGAGATTTTATAATCTAGCTATTGTAAGTCTTTTAGGTATACCGTGCTGTTTGTATATTGTGGTGTTTGTATTGATATGTATTTAACATGGAACTTATTTGTGTGTGACTAGTTAGGAATTTACACAGGTCTGTCTTGTAAACTGGATTATGTCCAAATGACATGTATTACCTATATAAAAATAAATTTTACCTACCTAAGTTAGACCACGCAATGGGGCCCGACAGGATTCACCCCAGAATTCAAAAAGAACTAAGGGGAGAACTAGTGACACCACTGACTACCCTTTTTAACAAATCAAAGGAGGATGGTGTGGTGCCTGAGAACTGGAGGAAACATAGAAACATAGACTTTGACGGCAGATAAGGACCGCTTGGCCCACCTAGTCTGTCCATTTCCCTACCTACAGGATAAGCTGCAGATCCTATTTAACCAACAGCCTATTTCTTCCTACCCCCCCCCACAAAAATTGCCTTATGTCTGTCCCATGCGTTCTTGAATTCTCCCACAGTTTTAGACCCCACAACCTCCTCAGGAAGGCTGTTCCATGCGTTCGCCACCCTCTCTGTGAAAAAATACTTCCTCACATTGCCCCGAGACGTTCCCCCTTCTATCTTCAAATTGTGTCCCCTTGTTCTTGCACAACTCTTTCTGAAAGATGCTACCCTCTTGGACTTTGTTGATTCACTGAGGTGCTTAAAAGTTTCTATCATGTCCCTCCTCTCCCTCCTTTCCTCAAGGGTATACATATTAAGCTCCGTTAGTTTCTCCTTGTATGGCTTCTCTTACAGATCCTGCACCATTTTAACTGCCCTCCTCTGGACTGCCTCCATCCTGTCTATGTCCTTGCGGAGATGGGGTCTCCAGAACTGGACGCAGTACTCCAGATGGGGTCTCTCCAACTGTCTGTACAGAGGGATAACAACTTCCTGTTTTCTACTGGTGATGCCTCTCCCTATACATCCCAGTATCCCCCCAGCCCTCCCTACTGCCTTCTCACATTGCTTGCTTACCTTAAGGTCATCTGATATGATTACCCCCAGGTCCCTTTCCATTTTTGTTGTTGTTACTACATCCATCCCCATTGTGTAATCTTCCCCTGGGTTTTTGTTTCCCAGGTGCATTATTTTGCACTTCTTTGCATTGAATCCAAGCTGCCATACTTCTGACCATTCCTCCAACCTTGCCAAGTCCCTTCTCATCCTTTCCATGCCTACTTGTTTATCAACCCTATTACAGATCTTTGTGTCATCTGCAAAGACACATACTTTTCCTTCCAGTCCCTCTGCAATGTCACTTATAAAGACATTAAAAAGGACTGGACCCAGTACTGAACCCTGTGGTGCCCCACTAGTAACGCCTCTTTCTTCAGAGTGGACTCCATTTACAATTACCTTCTGTGTCCTGTTGTCCAGCCAATGTTTTACCCAGGCTACCACCTTGGGACCCACTCCCAGGCTGGTTAATCTGACTATAAATCTTTTGTGTGGGACTGTGTCAAATGCCTTGCTAAAGTCTAGGTAGGCCATGTCCATAGCCCCTCCCTGGTCTACTACTTTGGTCACCCAGTCAAGGAAATCAATTAGATTTGAATGACATGACCTTCCTACTGTGAATCCATGCTGCCTTGGGTCCTGTGCCCCACTGGTCTCTAGGTACTCAACAATTCTTTCCTTCAGAAGTGATTCCATCACCTTCCTTACCACAGATGTCAAACTGACAGGCCTGTAGTTTCCTGCTTCTGTCTTCTGCCTTGAGCTTAATATGTATACCCAGGGCCCCGTGTTTTCTGCAATTCTGCGGTGGCAGCAGTGGCCGCAGAACAGGGCTGACTGCAGCAATCAGTGCTTGCTGCAGAAATCAGGAAAACCAGTCACTCTGCCACAGAATTGCTAGCTATGCTATGCAATCACATAGAAACATAGAAACATAGAAGTTGACGGCAGATAAGGACCGCAAGGCCCATCCAGTCTGCCCATTTCTTTTTCTACCTTATAAATGTGCCATCGGCCTTTGCTCTGTCAGTGACCTATCTATTCATAGTCATTTGTATTGCTCCCTTATGCCTATCCCATGCCTGTTTGAAGCCCTGCACTGTATTCATAGCCACCACTTCTTGTGGTAAGCCATTCCATGCATCTACCACCCTTTCTGTGAAAAAGAATTTCCTCACATTCCCCCTTAATCGGCCTCCCTCTAATCTCATGCTGTGTCCTCTTGTCCTGCTATTTTCTTATATTTAAACATGTTAGACTCTTTCACCTTGTTTATGCCCTTAAGGTGTTTAAATGTCTCGATCATATCACCTCTCTCCCTCCTTTGCTCAAGGGTATACATATTGAGCTCCGTTAATCTGTCCTCATATGTCTTCTGATGCAGTCCCTGCACCATTTTGGTTGCCCTTCTCTGGACTGCCTCAATTTGAGTTAATATCCTTGTGAAGGTGTGGCCTCCAATACTGCACGCAGTGACTCCAGATGGGGCCTAACCAATGTCTTGTACAGAGGATTATACCTCTCTGCCACTTGTGATACTTCTACTAATACACCTCTAACACCCCCTAGCCTTACCTACTGCTTTAGAGGTCTTGTTGATGATTTTAGGTCATCAGTGATGATGATGCCCAAGTCTCTTTCTTCCTTTGTGACTGCTAGCAACTCCTCCCAGCCTATAAGTGGCTTCAGGGTTTCTCTTCCCTATGTGCATGATTTTGCACTTCTTTGCATTAAATCCAGTTGCCACTCTTCTGACCATTCTGCTAGTTTATCCAGATCTCTTCTCATTCTGCCCACACCATCTGGATCATCTACTCTGTTGCAGATCTTGGTGTCATCTGCAAAGAGACAAGCCTTACCCTCTAGTCCATCTGCGAGGTCACTAATGAAGATGTTGAATAGGACTGGCCCCAGGACTGATCCTGAGTACCCACTTGTGACTTGCATCTCTTCTGACTGTATACCATTTACTACCACTCTCTGTTTTCTGCCAGTCAACCAGTTTGCCACCCAGTTGACCAACTTCTGACCACCCGAGCCTACCTAGCTTATTTATCAATCTTCTATGTGGAACAGTGTCAAAAGCTTTGCTGAAGTCAAGGTAGGCGACATCAACTGCTCCCCCTTGGTCCACCACTCTGGTTACCCAGTCAAAGAAATCTATGAGATTAGTTTGACAGGACCTTCCTTTTGTAAACCCATGCTGTCTTGGATCCTGTGCCCCTATGGATTCCAGGTGTTGCACTATCCTTTCCTTAAGGAGTGCCTCCATAATCTTGCCCACTACTGAGGTAAGACTGACCGGTCTGTAGTTCCCCGCCTCCTCCCTGCTACCACTCTTGTGGAGTGGGATCACATGAGCCCTTCTCCAGTCTTCTGGGACCTCTCCTGTGCTCAGAGACTCACTAAACAATTCTGCTAATGGCTCTGCTAGTTCCTCCTTTAGCTCTTAAGTACCCTGGGATGTATGCCATCAGGTCCCATTGCCTTATCCACCCTGAGCTTAGCAAGCTCTTGTAGGACCCTTTCTTTTGTGAAGGGAGTAGTGCTCACTCCTCCCCCCTGTGTCCATGATGTTGAGCTGTGGGCCCTGCCTACCTTCTCTTCAGTAAACACTGAGCAAAGTATCTATTTAGGATAGATGCCTTTACAGGGTCCTCCTCCTCACATGCTCCCTTTCTCCATTAGCTTAGCAATACCCCTCTGGACTTTCTCCTTTCACTGATGTATCTATAGAAAGTCTTGTCACCTTCTTTTACTGTTCGTGCTAGTGTTTCCTCAGTTTGGGACTTTGCCTGCCTTACTGCCTTACCTGCTTCCCTTAGGGCAGTTTGGTATGCCTCCTATCTTCATCCCGCTGTGTTCCTTATATTTTCTGAAGGCCAGCCTTTGGCTCTGACCTTTTCTGCTACTGTATTTGAGAACCAAAGTGGTTTCCGTCTTCTTTTGCACTTGTTTTCTGTCTAACACAATGGGATGTTGCTTCAAGTATTGTATCCTTAATGCTTGCCCACTTTGCCTGTACCTCCTCACCTGTGTTTCTTTTTGCCAGGGCTAGCTTAACTCTGTTGGCCATCTTATCAAAGTCAGCTCCTCTGAAGTCCCATATTTTTGCCTTGGAATGGGATGATTTAGATGTAGTAGCCAAATTGAACCATACCATGTGATGGTCACTGGCCCCAGGTGACCTTCTACCTGGAGATCTGTGATCCCTTCTTTGTTAGTCAGTACTAGATCTAGGATAGCCCTGTCTCTTGTGGGTTGCTGTACCAGTTGTTTGAGGCCCTCCCCTGCAGGGAATCCACTATGAGTCTAGTTCTGGCAGATGTTCCTGCTGGTATTGACCAATCTGTATCTGGCATGTTGAAGTCTCCCATTATCAGAACCTCCCTTTAGCTGTCATGTTTTGTATATCTTCTAACAGTAATGTGTCTATGTCCTCCTCTGGTCTGGGGCCTGAGACAACCCAGTTCTTATGGCTGTCCCATTTCCTGTTTCCAGGGTGACCCACAGTTCTTCTGGCTCCTTATGTGTATTCTGAATTTCTGTAGCTTTGATATTTTCATTAACATACAGGGCCACTCCTCCCCTTTTTGCACCTCGGTCTCTTCTGAACAATACATAGCCAGGTACTGAAGTCTCCAAGTGTGGTTACTGGTAAACCACGTCTCACTAATTGCTACTATGTCCAGTTTAGCCTCTGACATTATTGCCTGCAGGTCTGGGATCTTATTTCCCAGGCTGTGAGCATTTGTGTACATGATTTTCCATTGGCCAGATTTTGAAGTGTTAGTTGTTGGGTGAAGTTTGGCATTACCCTGTGCATCGTATGGGGAGACAAACCTTTTTCTTACCTGGTGATGCAAATGAATGGCAAACACTGAATTCCTGTTTGACCACTAGCTGAGGGGAGGGGTGTTCTTCCCATTCGACGTATGGGGTGCAGCACCCTCTCCCCATTTGCTAGTTTAAATATTCTGCAAAGACGTCAAACTTCTGCCCCAATGCACTGACTCCTCTTTAGTCAGATGCAGTCCATCAAATTTAAAGAACTTTCGCTTCCCAGAACTGTTGCCAGTTCCCTACAAATCTGTGTCCTTTTTCCTGGCACCAGTCCTTGAGCCACGTGTTTAGCTCCCCTATCTCCTTCTCTGACCTTCCGTCCATCTGCTCCTTCTCCCAGACTGGCAGGATCTCAGAGAAGGAGATGCCGGACGAAATAGATGATAGTTTGTCACCCAGCCTAGTCAGGTGTTCCTTGGTCTCCACAACTGACTGGCTGGCGAGATCATTAGTCCCTATGTGTACTAGGACATCAATGTTTTCTCCTGCTTTGTGAACAATTTTAGCAATGCGGTCAGTGTCTCTCCATGCTGATGTACCTGGGAGACATCTGACCATCACCCCTGGCTGGAGATGGGTATCAACTCCCCGAATCATGGAGTCTCCTATGATCAGAAGTTTTTTGGATTTCCTTTGTGCTTGTTTAGTTTTGGTTCCTGATTTGGGTGAGTATTGTTGTGCTAGCTCCTGTGCCGCAGTGTCCTGCTCTGCAGTGTCTTCTGCCTCTTTATTTGATTTCAGAGATAGAGGCAGATACCTGTTTGTAGTGTTTATATGGTTTTGGAGGTAATGTGTTGAGGAGAGAGTGATGGGGCACCTGATTTGCTCCTCCTAACCACCTGCAACCTCCTGGACCAACTACCCTCTGCGGTCGGGTTTTTCTGTTGGATGCTGGGGAAATGGCGGGTGGTTCCTATAATGTATTTCCTCTTCAATATGAAATTTGAGGCGTGCAATCTCTGCCCATGCTGCCCGGAGCTGAGACCTAAGATCTCCAAAGGCCCAGCATGTAGGACAGTGTCCTAAATCCTGTAAGACTGTCCTTCTGAAAATTGTTCCACAGTACCTGCAGTTAATGAAATCCATTCCAAATAAGTTGCTGGGTTTGTAACCTAGTCAGAGTAATTAGAAGGAAAAAAAATGCAAGTAATGGTTTAATTGTGCTTTGTTTAACTTGTTATAACAAGTTAAATTACTAGTGCCCTGTAAATGAGATCACCTTGTGAGGCCCCACTGATCCGCCCCTTCCTGCTCTGCCACAGGAAATGTCACAACTGTGGTACCTATAAAAGGAGTGTAGCGTGGGGTGGTTGGGGATGGGGTGGTGGTCACCGTTCTGCCTAAAAAGAAGAACCACGGACGAAAGAACAAGGAGGTAAGAGCAGAAACAATCAGTCAACAACAAATGCAGTAACCCTGAAAGCTTATCCTAATGTTAGATAAAACTGTAAAACCTGTAAAGCACCACCTGTAATAATTTCAGAGAAGATATACCTGTAAGAAACACTTTGCTCCAGAGAAAAATAAAGCAGTAACAGAAGATATACCTTGCAAAGACAATTTGAATCAGAAGATTACAGCAGTAATCTGTTAGCACACCTGTAGGCACACCTTGTAATAATGCAGAAGAAGGTATACCAGCAACAAATATTTGAATCAGAGAAAAATAAAGCAATGAAATGTTAGCAACAAACAGTAGCAATCCCTGTGAGTAAAAATAAAAACACCACCACACAGTAAATCTGCTTAGCCAAACTAAGTCTTAATCCTTCTCCTTGCTCTGGTAAGTTTCTCTACTCTGCCTTTCAAGCAGTCTTAGAAGGAAAGAGCTCAGGTGAAGCTAGGTGCCTTGGCCAGCAAACCAAGTCTTCTACCTCCAAGATATCAACTAACCTGACTTTTAACCCTTCTTTCTGTTGGAAATTACTGACAGTTTGCCAGCTCCACCCCCACATACACACCTAATCCTTTGGAAGAGCTGTGGAGGAAAAGCAATTAGCTCCTTCAATGAGAAGGAGACTGAAACACCTCTGAGACAACAAACCTTTTCAACAAACAAGAATAAAATAAAACACAGTGTCAAACAGTAATTTTGCTTAGCCCAATGATAAAAAGTCACAAAATGTAAGCTCCACCTGTAATACAGTAATTTCAGAGAAGATATACCCTGTAAGAAACACTTGCTCCAGAGAAAAATAAAGCAGTAACAGAAGATATACCTTGCAAAAGACAATTTGAATCAGAAGATTACAGCAGTAATCTGTTAGCACACACCTGTAGGCACACCTTGTAATAATGCAGAAGAAGGTATACCAGCAACAACAATTTGAATCAGAGAAAAAATAAAGCAATGAAATGTTAGCAACAAACAGTAGCAATCCCTGTGAGTAAAAAATAAAAACACCACCACACAGTAAATCTGGCAAGGGCATAGCTATTGATGTGTTAAGTATGCCATGGCACACATGCTTATTAGAAGGGGCAGCAAACTGATGCTGTCCACTACAAAGCTGAAAAGCTAGTGGCTGCATGACATCTTGACTCATGCTGGCTCTTGTTACATAACTCCTTCCAGCCAGTATTGTGTGTGTGTGGGGGGGGGGGGGAGAGAGTGATGGATGCAACAGGAGCAGAGCTTGATTAGGTCCATGGCAGTTATGATTTGCTACTGTGTAGGCGTGGGTAGCTCAACCATGTTAATTTGTCATTGTGAGGTTGCTCATGGTGCATGCTGAATCCTAGGAAGATGAATTTGGAAGGAAGAACTGGAAGGCAAGCTGTAGTCAAGAAGTGAAAAGATTCAGTGGTGCCCATGGAGGTGGAACTGATCTCAGTGTGGTGACAGGTATTGTCGGAGCAGCTGACTGCAGAAACATAGGGCTGGCAGCAGACTGAGCCGAGGACTCACTCCTCACTGGTGGACATCTATCACAGTTTTGATTTGTGGGCTGCAGTTCTGTACCTGCAAGTGTGAGAGTAATTTCTTGGCAGATCTGAACCTGCAGCCTAAGTGGCGGCATCAAGCTCAATTCTTGAGGGTCAAGTTGCCCAGCTGCAGCAGAGTTGGGGACCAGGGTATACTAGAACTGGAGCAAACAGGTGTCATAGCCATTTTATCATAATTTTTAAATATACAATATAAAATATTGCCAACCTAAGTGTGCAGACAGGTTATCTTTCAAAGGTTTACTTTTCATTTTTTAGTGTGCCTACCATCATAGAGACATTCCACTGCAGCCAGTCTTTAATTTAACTTACTTTTTCCGAGTATTGCCAAAATATTTCTTATATGCTGGAAACACACAGTTTTCTTGTTGTATTTTATACTACTGTTGTAATGATCTGTATGATACTTTTATTTCTAATATGGAAAAAAAATAACATTTTAAAAAAATAGCATTTACTTTAATATAAGTAACATAGCTGGAATAAATTATTTATAAATTTTTGGTTAAAAATAGAAATTGCCATTGTTTTTGTCAATGAACTGTGCATTTCAGATATGCAAATTAGCTATGCATAAATATATAAATATATATATATATATGTAACATTTTGTTAATGCATCAGTTAGGGTTGAAGCGACAAAAGTAGGGAAATGAGGCGATAGGGTTGAGACCTAACCCCAACCCTACTACACCACCCCACTCCACCCTCACAGACCAACAGGGCATGGGGTGTGCCTTGAGGTCATCGGGCTTAACTCTCAACCCATTCCATGTGCAAGAAAATGACATGATACAGTATAGGAGAATGGGGTGAGAGCTAGGTCTGATGACCCCAAGGCACACCCATGACCTGTTGGTCTGTGAAAGGTGGGGTGGGGGTTAGGGTCTCAACCCTAATACCTCATTTCCCTACTTTCGCCGCTTCAACACTAACTGATGCATTAATAATGTTTTTGCAAAGAATTTCCTTACTTTTTGAGAAAGTGTCATCTTAACCTTACATAGTTTTAGAAGCGCTGCCCCCCCCATGGTATCAGTGTTTAGGAGCGCTGGGCCTGTCTATCCATAAGTGCACAGACACCGTAATGAGCTGTGTGGGAGCGCAGGGCCCATTATTGCATAAGGGATGGCCAAGCATTCCCATTACTGCATAAAGGTATCCATATGTGTGAGGGCCTACCTATCATTATAGAAACGTAGTGCAGGCTTAGACACATTCCAAGTAACCCCTGTGCTGCAAATGGTGCAATATCTCAGTAACCGTAGCAACCTTGGAAAAAATTCCACTGCAGTTGTAATCGTGGACTGGTAACCTGCACATGTGCTTAGTACACCTAAAGGTGTACTAACCTGCGTTTAGCGAAACATCTCAAAGTGTTTTCAAGATACTGGCACCAAAATGCACTTTGTTTGCCAAAATATTATCCTATGGGAAATTTCTCAACTTCAGAATGGCATAACAATGGAACCAATGCAAAGTTTTACACCAAACCAGCATAAGTCACATCTGTGGGACACCCCCTTTGTACCCTCCAAATTTCAAGCCAAAAGTCATGTTTCTTAGCAGTGAACTGGCAACGTTTTTAAAATCTTTGTTCATGAGCTGTCAAAATCCCTGTTCATGAGCCAAATCCCCAATTTGTGAGGTGCCAAAATTCCCATTCGTGAGCTGATCCCTGTTCGTGAGATAGGGCCATCTGGTCATCGCCTTATAAACTGGGATTTTAACAGCTCATGAATGGGGATTTTGATGGTTCATGAACAAGGATTTTTTTTTTTTATAATCCTTGTTCGTGAGCTGTCAAAATCCCTGTCTGCAAGCCGAAGCCCCATTTGTGAGGTGTCAAAAGCCTCATTCACGCGCCGATCCCTGTTCGTAAGATAGGGCCATCTGGTCGTCATCTCACGAACGGGGATTGGAAGCGAGTCAAGAACAAGGATTTTCAAACTTAAAAATTACCATTTTTTTACTAAACTAAACAAAACCAAAGCCATGGGTTTGTAGATGGCGTCACCCTGAACAAAACCCATACTTCAATCTCTACAGAAGACATCCCTGTGGCAAGTTACAATGGTTTGTTTTTGAAGAAAATTGAAAAGACGGTGGCTCGTGTACAGGGATTTATCATCTGAACAGGGATCCCTGCTCATGAGATGTTAAAATCCCCATTTGGAGCTGGCCCAGTGGCGTGGAGGGCTGAGGCACCATGTCTTACCTCCTGCCACACCAATGACCCGTGTTCGTGGTGTGAGCGGATCATCGGGGGTAGGCTGGGAGAGAGAGGATTGAGCATTCAGGGGACGGCTCTCCATTCCCAGGGAGGGTGGGGACCATGGACCAGCACTTGCTTGACACCTACCGAAAGCTAGGTGTTGGCATGCTGAGTCCCGCACGTTGGGGTGTGGAGGAGGAGTAGCCAAACAGTGTGTACCATGCGGACAGCGCGCTGCATGCCACTGTTAGCATTGCAAGCTCCGCTCCGCAAGAAAAGTGGAAAAATGGATCCCGGCCAAGCAGCATGAAACTGTCCCCCTCAGGTGCTGCCCAGAAATGGCACCTCCCTGAAGCTGGCTCTGTTTGGATGGGTTGAGTCGCTTCCCACCACCCTGCCATGAAGGGTAAGTCATGGGGGCATAAGGGGAGGGGGTCTAATGCTTGAGTGATGGGACTGAGGGGATGGTAAAGAGAGAGAGAGAGAGAGAGAGAGAGAGAGAGAGAGAGAGAGACAGCTGGGTCCATGGGGAGAAAAAGAGATACAAAAAAAACAAACAAACAAAAAAATCCCCATTTGTGAGGCCAAATCCTTGTTCACAACTGTGCAACTATCTAAAAGACTGAACTGAGCATGCTCAGAACCCGAAATGTCAAAACTGAATAACTTTGGAATGGATTAATATTTGTTCACCAAACCAATGCTGACTTGTTCTTTGGGGCTCTTTCTACCCTGAAAATTGCAGGCCAACATTTCAAACGGTGTGTGCACAGCGCAATCAGTACAAATCAGGGAAAATGGGCAGAAAAAAAGTGAAAAAAACATTTTTTTCACTATGTGCTGTGCACAATCTGCATATCCAATCGAAACAAAACTTGGTATGTCAAGAGATCTACCTCATGGGACAGAACATACCAAATGTCGTGCAAATCCATTCAACGGTTGCAAAGTTATTAAGGTGCAAAATTTGGGGTTTAATATTGAGCTGCCTACTCAACCCTATTACCATGCCACTAATATACATTATATATATTTAATATATGGATCTTGAATTTAATACATCTGTAAAGCATACAAAAAAAATTTGGTAATACCCTCAATAGTTCACTGATAATACTACTGTCAATCGTGTTTAATAGTATAGTTTCAGTGTGATAATACTGTTGTTGCACTCCTCAACGATAGTACTATCACAATCGCCTAACAGCGCAAGTGCCCACAAAGATGCCTTCTGCCACCCACGTCATCCTAAGCATGCCTCCTGATTGGCCGCTTTTCATGTGTGGGAGGGCAGAACATTTGAAGAAACATGGCAGTTTGCTTTCTCGCTTAGCGAGACTGCACTGACTGCGAACACTGCATTTCTTTTTCCCCTCACAGAAAAACAAAAAACGAAGCACAGCTAAAACAAGGAAAAAGGTAGGACTACCTACCAGTTCTTTTCATACAGCGAGCTGAGGCAGGCGAGGTATAGTGCAGCGAGGCTGAGATAAGAGCAGCAACAAGAGAACGCTAGCCAGGACATTAACTATGATAGCAAAACAGAGTTATAAAAGAAAGATAACAGCAACTCTCTAGCTGCTGTAAAACCAGGAAATGGCTTTTAGTTAAGAAAGTTATAGGTGCTAACGCAAGGGTTCTACCCATAAATTGACAGTTGGAATAAGCAAGGAAAAAGACCTAATTGCCAAATCAGAATATCTAATATTTTAATATTTAAACAACTAAGCAATATACTAAACATTGACCAATTCAATCTTGTTGGTACCTGAATAAACGGTATAGAAAAGAGGCTGGATCTATGGAGAAGTCAGGCCAGCTACAGATCAAGTAAAGCTTTTGTCACTACCACTACATCTAGTAAGAACTAACTTTGGAGGGGAAAGGAGAGAGGGATAACCAATGTCTATATGCAGTACCACTAGCAAATAATGGCACCTTCACTGACTATATTTTACTACGACATGCTGCTGCCACCATCTTCCTCATAAGAGAGCTTATTTATTTATTTATTTGTTTAGTTTTTGTTGACCAGGTAAGTACACTAGACAAATCCTGCCTATTTTCAGGCATTACCCGAGGGAGTGTGATACAGATGAATGCCAACTGACCTTGAACCAGATTAAGCTGTTGCTAAAGTCAGGAGCAAGCTAAACTAATTAGCCTCCCCCCAGCACTTTGCAGATATTGGAAATAAAAAAAGGAAAAGGGGTTAATAGTTGCAGAAATGCTCACATCTGAAGTTTGCAAGCGGAGCAGAATTTTAGACCCGTCTTGTGGAGTGCACATGCCTGAAACTTTGAACAAACAAACCAGGAAAATGACTCAGTCCTCTTCTTCTTGTGTTGCAGAAATATACTCCAGTCGAACCTGGAATTCTGCAGCAGTCTTTTTAGTCCAACGGCCAGCATCGGAAGCATCTGAAAATTGAAACTGCTTGCCATCACAGACTATTCGGAGCCGCATGGGAATCAAAAGTGAGTTGACAATTTTTAAGGAGTGTAACTTCACTCTTGCAGCGTCAAACTGCTTGCATTTATTCCTAGTGGTAAAGAATAGATGAGGATACAGTTAGATATATTTGCCTTCAGTTGTAAGCAGGTATGCCATTCTTGCAGCCAATATGTCCCTCTCTTTCATCTTGACGCTAACAATTTTAAGTAGAACAGTGCAAGGGGTGTTAGGACTGTTGTGTGTCCCCCTCATGTTGATCCAATATGCCTTTGTAAAAGCACTTACTTCAATATCCTCAGGGAGCTGCACAATACCCCATAATCAATCTGTAAGGTCCTGCAACAGATTATTGCCTTCTATCCCTTCAGGGATTCCCAACCGAAGATGTGAGGCCTGCACTTCATTTTCCGGGGCTTCCATTCTAGTATGTAATTGTGTGTTCTCTGTATTAAGTCTGGCTACTGCCGCTAAGGTCTGAGTGGAACGGGAGTCAGCTTTGGCTACCGTGGTGGCAAGGGTCATCCGTGCGTCCTGGCCTTCTAAGCATTGCATGGTATGTTCAATTTTTAAACCCATCACCCATACAGTTTCTAAGATTGTGGTCTATGGTGGCTCTGTTCCAGTGGCCTCCTGCTTCTCAGTGGCCAAACTCATTGAGGGCTCTGTCAGCGGTTGCTGCTGCTTCATGTGTCCTCCAGCCACTCCCTTCGGCTTCACCATTCTGCAACTCAGCATATAATTTTCAGTGGAAGCTATTAAGTGGTTAAAGTTCTGAAGTAAAAAACATTTTAATCTGCAGTGCTTTTTCGCTAAAATAAAAGCATTTTAGCAGAAGCCCATGTGCCGCATGTCCTGTCATGTCTCTGTAGCCCCCCCCCCCCGAAATACATCCTCTATTAGAATTTTTTGGTCCCAGGAAGAAAACAGGCAGCACCAAGGATTGGTTTAAATGAGGGAAACATCTTGGGCAGGAATTTTAAACAGGGGCGAAGGACAACCTTGCCCTTGTGGAACATGAAATGAGACTCCACTGACACCAACTGGAGCTCCCACCCCTGCACTGCAAGAGTGATGCTGAACAGAAACCCAATCTTCAATGACAAATCTGAAATAAAGTATACACTAGTTCAAATGGTTTCTTTGTGTGTTGCAGTAAAAGGTGTCTCGGCTCTTAAAATGAGGCACAAGGGGTCGTGAAGCTCATGAGGGGAGAAACCAAAGAAACAAGTAAATGGGCTACATAGTGGCAACAGAGGAGTAGCAATCCACACTGAACCGGAGAAAAGATTTCACAGTACAGGCTTTCCAGCAGACACACTTCCTTTATTTTGTGTCCCAAAGTAACAGCAGTCTTCAAATACATGACTGCAGAGGCAGTTGCTTTTTATACCATATCTGGCTTTAGGTTCCTATATCGAGTGGCAGATAGACTGACCGAATGGCATGCTAACATTTCGACATTTAAGATATCTTTGTTAAAGTGGTTTGAAGCTGTTTTTCCAGTTGTGCATTTGAAAAAGTCTGTTTCTGGAAGGCTGCTGTTACCCTGTGTGGTAGAGTGAGACCCTGCCACCTCACGTTATGAGGAACCTTTCCCCTTTAAGACTGTTGCGACAGCATCTATCTATCCTTCATCCGTCCATCATCTATGTCTGTCTATCACTCTCTTTTTTCCTAGCAGACTGGCTACCCATGAAGTTTTTTGCCCCCTCTCTTTCTCCGTTCTCGTTTTCCTCCTTTCATCTTAGTCCCTCGTAAAAGGAAACAAAAATATAAACACAGAAACTGTATACAGTGTGCAGACAGTCTGCTGAGCTAGATTGCAGCACGTCGGTGGGACAAAGTAGCCTTTCTTTTGTACGCTTTCCACTCCTGTCTTACAGGTCAGACCTTCTGTCCTGACCGACAGAGTGAATCAATATTTATTCCCCCCCCCCACAACCCCGTTGTTACAGCCGCTCTGTACTGCATGCCTGCAGTATGCTAAATGTAAACTGCATTCCTGTGGTATATTACAATAAATGATTCTAGCAGCAGCTGACTTTTATATATATACATACATAAAATCTCCCTAGTAGATTTGAAGTATTTCAAATATGGAGGGAGCAGCCATAAGTTTTCTCGCTTCTGGTTGCTCTGCTGCGCTCTGTTCCCGATGCAATTTTGTGCACACCTTAACTTTAAAATAAGAGCATTATTTTTTCCTTCCCATCCTTTCATGTCTTTCCCAATATGCTGAGGGGGGAGAGAGAGAAAGGTGTACTCTCTCCCGCCCTCCTTCCTCAGCGTATTTGAAGCCATGGATATGCACTGTGCAAAATATAAAAACTACTGGGAGACTCGAGAAAAATATTCATAGCACTACATTCTTCTAACAAAATAAACTGAAATGCATTTTTTCTATGCTGCATTACAAGAAACAAGCTTACCTGCCCACAGTAAAGTTAAGGACTCCTATAGGAGTCAGTCGGCCACCATTTCTGTAAATTTATCCTGGTTGCTAGGCTATGACCTCAAGGAGGTGGGCGGAGTTACATAGATACATAGACAGTGTCGGCAGATAAGGGCTTACGGCCCACCAAGTCTGCCTGTTTGAGCTTGTAAGTTTACTTTATATTTTCCTAGAAGTCTGTTGCCCCTTAACCCTGACCTCCAGAATTCCTTTATGTCTATCCCATGCATTCTTAAATCCCATGATTGTTTCAGCCCCCACCACTTCCTCTGGCAGGGTGTTCCACTTGTACACCACCTGTTCTGTGAAGAAATTCTTCCTCACGTTTCCTCTGAATTGTCCTCCCTGCAGCTTCACCCCATGCCCTCTAGTCCTGGAACATCTTTTTCGCTTAAAAATTGTGTCTTCCTGCACCCTGTTCCTCCCTGTAAGATACTTGTATGTCTCTATCATATCCCCTCTCTCCTCCTCTCCTCCAGGGTACATATTCAATTCCTTCAACCTGTGTCCTCATAGGACTTGTGTGCAATCCATGTACCATCTTTGTTGCCCTCCTCTGAACCTTCTCTATCCTGTCTATGTCCTTCTCGTAAGTAGGGTCTCCCAGAACTATTACACCGTGCTCCAGGTGGGCCTCTTAGTGTCTTGTATTGGAATTACTTGACCTCCCTTTTCCTGCTGGTGATGCCCCTGCCTATGCATCCCAGCATCCCTATTTGCTTTACCTCGTTGCCTTGTCACACTGTTTCCTACCTTGAGGTCATCAGGATGATAACCCCAAGATCCTGCTCTTCTTGGTGCATTCTAAATCCTCACCCCAACTGATATATTGTGCCAGGGTTTTTGTGTCCTATATGCATTATCTTGCACTTCTTTGCATTGAATTTCAACTGCCAAACCCTGACCATTCTTCAAGTTTCTGCAGGTTCCTTCTCATTCTGTCTACACCCTCTGGTGTGTCTACTCTGTTGCAGAGCTTTGTATCATCAGCAAACAGGGAAATTCTGCCTTCTAGGTCCTGCACAATGTCACTGATGAAGATGTTGAACAGGACCAGTCCCAACACTGATCCCTGTGATACCCCACTGGTCACTCTTCCCTCTGTGGACTGACAGCCATTTACCACCACACTCTGTGTCCTGCCGCCCAGCCAGTTACCTACTCACTGCACTATTGTCCTGCCCACACCCATATTCCCCAGTTTGTATAATAGTCTTCTATGTGGCACAGTGTCAAAGGCCTTGCTGAAGTCCAGACAGGCCATGTCCACTGTCCTCCCCGATCCACCTCCCAAGTCACCCAGTCAAAAAATTCAACGAGGTTGGTCTGACATGACCTCCCCCTTGTAAAACCATGCTGCCTTGGGTCCTGTAGTCCAGTGACAACCAGATGTTCCACCAATCTCTCCTTCAGTAGTGCTTTCATGATCTTCCCCACTACCGAGGTGAGGCTGCTGCTCTGTGGTTCCCGCTTCCTCTTTGTTCCCACTTCTGTATAAGGGGACTACATCTGCTGTCCTCCAGTCTTTGGGTACCTCCCCTTTTTCCAGTGATCAGCTAAACAGGATTGCCAGAGGTTCAGCCACCACTTCTCTTAGTTCTTTAAGGACCTTGGGGTGCACCCCATCTGGCCCCATTGCTTTATCGACTCTTATTACTTCCAGTTCCTTCAGGACCCTTTCTTGTGTAAAGGGACTTATGTCCATTTCTGCACCATTCCCAACCCATGTACTCCCTTCAGACCCATTGCCCTCCTCTTCCTCAGTAGAGACTGAGCAGAAATACCTGTTCAATATGTCAGCTTTACTGTTGTCATCATCCACGTGGCTCCCATCCTCCCCCTTCAGTCTCACTATCCCTCCCTTTGCCTTTCTTTTTTCCCTTATGTACCTGTAAAAGGTTTTGTCCTCTCTACCCACTGATTTTGCAATGTGCTCTTCTGTCTGAGCTTTGGCTTCCTTTACTGACCTCCCTGCCTCCCTTTGCTTCTCCTGGTACTTCTCCCTATCCCCTTCTGCCTGTGTCTTTTTGTATTGCCTGAAAGCAATCTTTCTGGCTTTCACTTTCTCCACTACCTCCCTGGAAAACCATAATGGCATCCTCTTCCTTTTCCTCTTGCTAACCTGCTTAATGCACAATTCTGTTGTTCTTGCAATCCCCATTTTAAATACTGCCCACTGTTCCTCAACCCCTGATTCCTGTCACATTCCCCTTAATGACTCTTTCAAGCACCTCCCCATTTTCCCAAAGTCTGTCCCCCTAAAATCCAGGATACATGTTTTTGTGTGGTTTGGTTCTGTACCTTCTGTGATTTCAAACCACAATGACAGGTGGTCACTGTTCCCCAGGTGCTTCCCCACTGTTACCCCATCACACTATCCCTGTTTGTGAGCACAAGGTCCAGTATTGCCTTCTGCCGAGTTGGTTCCATGACCAGTTGCTTGAAGAAGGCACCCTGAAGGGAGTCCAGGATAAATCTGCTCCTAGTTGATGCTGCTGCTAGGATGCTCCAGTCCACGTCTGGTATATTAAGGTCTCCAACCAACACTACTTCACCCTTGTCTGCCATCCCTTGGATAGCTAGCATCAGCTCCCTGTTTCTTCTTCCCTTCTAAAATAAGGATATCAATAAGATTTGTTTTCTTAGTGAATGAATATCTATGAGACCTTATTAGCTTTTTGTTATTTTTTTATTTTGACTAAGCAAGATTTGTATCTTGTATGATAATAGTTATTTTCATTGTAAAGGGGCGTAATCACACGATCAAGAAGGGTGGGTATAAAAAACCCTGTCTTGTGAAGTATGACAGATAGCTTGGTCAGAAGTGTTCTGAACTGAGTGTGGATAGGACATGTTTTCCATATCCTCCAAGCAAAGTAGTTAAAGACCACACCTTTCCAAAACTGTGCTCCACTTCTGCTGAAGTGCAGTAGTTCCTGCTGGAGAGTATCAGGTTTACTGTTGTTTTTTTTTTTTCTTGTTCAACCGACCTTCATTACGTTCGCACTGCGCGTAAAGGGACGTTTGGAAAGTAGCACGCAGGTGTGCCTCTCCTTACAATCAGTGCTCCGTGAGCAGGTGTGGCGGTCCTGCACCAATGGGTGCAGGGCTCTAGTGACAGCAGTGGTCTTCTGCTTCAAAGCTACACCGCTGTCAGGCCTGCATCATGCCGCTCCCTCCTCCGTCACGTGCTCCCCCGCGGCGTCGCTGCCCCAAAGCTTTGGTGCCCGCTGGGGCCCACCCCAGCGTGGACCGTGTTGTTTGCGGAGGTGCCCAATCCGGTCCGGCTCCACCGCCCCCCCAAGCCATCCTTCTGCCACGCTGGGAGCCCACGCCAGCGCGGCAACCTCCGCTTGTTTTGCCAGTGGGGTGCCCAATCCCCGTCGGCTCCTTGGCCCCCACGTAGTTTGCCGACAGGGGTGCCCCAATCCCCGTCGGCTCCCTCGCCCCCAGCCATCTTCTGCCATGCTGGGGCCACCCCAGTGTGGCAGAGTGTCCCACGTAGTCCGTTTTTTAAAAACACCCAAAGAAAAACGGTCCCACGTAGTCTCCCAGTCCCCCCCTCCCACAACCCGCACTCCACCCACTGCACACCCAGCCTCCCACACCTCCCCAACCTACTTACCTCCGGAGCTCGTGGAACGATCTTCCGTGAACTGGAACACGCCTGCACTCTTCAAAGCCATCGCGAACTGAGGAAATGCCGTAAGCTGTATAATGAGCTAGATAGGGGGTTTCAACTTCATTGCATATCTCAGTCATTTTTGGAATTTTGCACCAAATTTCAACATGGGTTTTGGGACCCTTCTCATGAATGATGTCACTGTCATGGCGTTATTTGGGTCCAAGGGTGATTTCGAGTCACTGCACAGTCACTGCGCTAAATCACCCTTCGGCCCTAACACCATGACAGTGACATCATTCATGAGAAGGGTCCCAAAACCCCATGTTGAAAATTTGGCAAAATTCCAAAATGACTGTTGATGCGTGGCGTTATGCAGTTCCCACGCAGAGTCAGAAACCAAGTGAATTTTCAATATTTTCACTCCAGATTTTCAACATTTGCCTATTTACCACACCTCCTTATGAGCAGTATAGCTGTCATTTTTCACATCCTGCCCAAAGCGTGAGTTTCCGCCCATGTAGCACAATGGCTCAGTCGGTGTGCGTAAATCAATGTATGGGACACATTAAGAAAATCACGGTGACACTGTTCATTAGCAGAGGTCTTAAAATGGCTATGTTGAAAATTTGGTGAAAAATTCTAAAATGACTGTTTTATAAGCGCTATGCTATGTTGTTCCTACTACCAAAGGTTTATGACTGCTTCCACTCCAGATTTTCAACATTGCCATTTTACCACACCTTCTTATGAGTAGTACAGCTGTCATTTTTCACATCTCACTCAAAACTTGTTTCGCCCATTTAGCGCACAATGGCGCAGTCGGTGTGCGAAATCAATGTATGGGACACATTAAGAAAATCACAGTGACACTGTTCATGAGCAGAGGTCTTAAAATGGCTATGTTGAAAATTTCGTGAAAAAATTCCTAAAAATGACTGTTTGCGAGCGTGCATTGCGCAGTTCCTATGCACGCTCATACGTTTGCAAATTTTTAATATTTGCACTCCAGATTTTTTACATTGCCATTTTACCACACCTCCTTATGAGCAGTACAGCTGTCATTTTTCACATCCTGCCCAAAACATGTTTACCGTAGCGCGACAATGGTGCAGTCCAGCAGAACTCAATGTATGGGACACATTAAGAAAATCACAGTGACACTGTTCATGAGCAGAGGTCTTAAAATGGCTGTGTTGAAAATTTGGTGACAAAATTCCTAAAAATGACTGTTTTATGACTGTTCATTGCGCAGTTCCTATGCATGCTCGTAAGTTTGCGAATTTTCAATATTTTCACTCCACATTTTCAACATTGCCATTTTACCACACCTCCTTATGAGCAGTGCAGCTGTCATTTTTCACATCTTGCCCAAAACGTGTTTCCGCCCATGTAGCGCACAATGGCACAGTCGCTGTGTGAACTCAGTGTATGGGACACATTAAGAAAATCAGTGTCACTGTTCATGAGCAGAGATCTTAAAAAATGGTTATGTTGAAAACTTAATGAACAAATTCCTAAAAATAACTGTTTTACAAGTGTGCGTTGTGCAGTTCCTTCGCACACTTATCAGTTTGCGAATTTTCAATACCTTCACTCCAGATTTTCAACATTGCCATTTTACCACACCTCCTTATGAGCAGTACAGCTGTCACTTTTCACATCCTGCCCAAAACATGTTTCCGCCCATGTAGTGCACAATGGCGCAGTCGGTGTGCAAAATCAATGTATGGCACACAGTAAGACAATCACAGTGACACTGTTCATTAGCAGAGGTTTTAAAATGCCAATGTTGGCAATTTGGTGAAATAATTCCTGACAATGACTGTTTTACGTGCGAGCATTGCACAGTTCTCACGCACGCTCGTAGGTTTGTGAATTTTCAATATTTCCACTCCAGATTTTCAACATTGCCATTTTACCACACTTCCTTATGAGCAGTACAGCTGTCATTTTTCACATCCTGCCCAAAACGTGTTTCCGCCTATGTAGCGCACAATGGGGGTAACAAAAAGGTCATGCTGAAAATTTATTGTGCAAATACCAGCAATTGCACAGGGCATTAGGGTAAAGCACCATACATGCCAAACACCACTGCAAATACCTGCAAGCGAACGTTCGGCATTGACAAATGCTTGTTTTTGTTTTGTTATAATAAAACTATGCTTCTAGCATGTTAAACCTCAATCCTCTGGTGCTGTCCGTCTGTTCTTCTCACACACCTCCACAAACTTGGTGTCAGTGGTGGGATTACTGGAGCATCTGGACTGGGCAGGGGGACACTTCCGGTGGATATCGCCCTGATATCCAGGGGGGCAGATGTACTAAGAGGCTCAAGAGGAAGTATTTAACAGTCAGACCTGAGGAATATTGATGAGAGCCATGGCAGAGAAGCTTGGTGAGAAGCCACTACCTGGCCTGGACCTAGGGGCCAGGAGGAAGACGAAGCCCAATCCTCTGGCCAATACCAGCATGCAGGAGATGAGAGAAGACATCTCTGAGGAACCACCAGAAGGCCAGAGTGAGTTACTGCGATAGCTGTGTGTAAAACAACTAGAGATGGATAAAAACCGAGACAGCGACAGAAGATGGCGAGCTGAGAGATGGGCCAGCACCGTAAGGGCTATACAGGCCCTAGGGACTGAACAGTCTATAAGAACCTGGGACACCCCTAAGGACATTAAATTTACAAAGCTAGCAGAAACAGATGATATCGAGGCCTTCCTTACAACCTCTGAAAGGGTGGCCTGGGCTTGTGCCTGGTCCTAAAACCAACAGGTAGTGAGACTGGCCCATTACCTATCTGGGTGGGCGCAGTTAGTGTACAGCCACATGGACAGCCATAATACAGAACATTATGACCTGGTAAAACAGGAGATTCTCAGACATTATGATATAAATACAGAGACTTATAGACACAGGTTCAGGGCTCTAAGAATGCAGCCCATGGATACACCCTGGGAAGCGCATGTGAAGCCAAAGAACTTTGTCATAAATGGATACAACCAGAGAATAAGTCCATCTACCAGATTCTAGAGATGGCTGTGATAGAACAATTCATTCAATTAATCAATTTTTTATTTATAAAAGGCACCTTTCTAAAACCAAGGCGCCTGTAGATCATAAAACAAACGTATAAAAAAATTAACATATTTCCAAATGCACAAAATTACGAACTCCTTAAAACACAGTATAACCAATGTACTTAAAAGCGGCAATGTTCTTAAAATATTCTGATTAATCAAAGTTATCTGGAAATGCCAGGCTAAAAAGGTGAGTTTTGAGCACTGTTTTAAAACTCTGGATGGTCAGGCACTCTCTTACTGATGAGGTAGAGAATTCCACAGGGTAGGGGCCGCAAATGCAAATGATTGGGCCCCAGATGTCTTCAGTCGCACCCTGGGAATCTCTAGCAATCCCTTGTCAGTGTATCGGAGTGGTCGGAAGGGGCAGTGGGGGTGAAGGAGATCTTGCAGGTAGTGTGGTCCCGGTTCATGTAGGGCTTTATAGGTCAGTAAACCGACCTTGAAGGTGATTTGCCATTGCACTGGCAGCCAGTGCAGTTCACGAAGCACAGGCATAATATGACTAGTCCTAGATGTCCCAGCCACAAGTCTGGCTGCTGCATTCTGCACCAGCTGCAGGTGGCGAATATCAACCCCAGGTAGTCCTAGGTACAGGGCATTGCAGTAGTCAAGGCAAGTGGTCACGAAGGTGTGGACCAGTGTTGAGAGGTCATCAGGAGGGACCAGATGCTTCACCCGGGTGATATTCCTCAGATGGAAAAATGAGGCCTTGACAACGGCTGACACCTGTGATCTTAGGGTCAGACTGTCATCAAGAATAACGCCCTCGTTATGCACCCAATCTCAGGTAGTCAGCTGAACACCTCCAAGCCAAAGCCCAGAGGGTTGTCCCACTGACAGACTTACCTCCCAATGATCTGGGTCCACCACCAACACCTCGTTTTTTGCTGGGTTCAACCGCAGCCAGCTAGCACTCATCCAGTCCTGGATCTCAGAGAGGCAGTTGTTAAACACTGAGAGAACGTCTCCTCGCTCGGGTATGAAGAACATGTACAGCTAAGTATCATCTGCACAGCAGTGAAAACCCAAGCCATACCACCTAATAATGTCCCCTAATGGCAGCATATACACTGCGAACAACATGGGTGACGAAATGGAGCCCTGCAGTACCCTGCAGAATAGGGGGAGAGGGTCGGAGGAATAACTTCCAGAGACCACTCTCTGAGTCCTACCCTTGAGGAAAGATCGAAACCATCTGAAAACCATACCAGTCAGTCCACAAATGAACCGTAGGTGCTTCAATACCACCTCATAGTCCACAGTGTCAAATGCTGCCAAGAGATCAAGGAGGACCAAGATGGAACAAGACCTCCAATCTCTTGCTATTAGGAGATCATTTAGCACACGAATAAGGGCCATCTCAGTGCTATGCCTCTTCCTAAATCCGGACTGGAGAGAATCATAGATGTCATGAGTAGATAATCATCCAGCTGCAGAGCAACTGCCTTCTCAATAGCCTTAACCACAAAGAGCAGGTTAGAGATAGGCCTGTAGCTGGTCAGGCAGTCCAGGTCAAGGGAGGTGTTTTTCTGGCTCTCAGACCAAAGAGTGTGGCTCTATGGAGAGACTGATTCTAGAAAGATCTGTAGATGGTATTTTTGAAAAAATGCCCCTGGGTGGCCAATTGGTAGTATGTGTCGATTTTTTTTTCTTTAACTGGTAGGGGTGGGGGCTTCTAGTTAAAAATGGAAATTCTAAAGGTTTTGTTCATTGAATAGTTAAGGTGCTGCAGCCTGGTTGGCAGAACATTTTTACTTATTTGCTATACTGTAGTAAACCAGCTGGTAAAAAAAAACTGGTTACTCACCTGTAACAGTAGTTCTAGGAGTGGTATATGATGTTCATCCACACTTCTGGCAGTGTTTCTTTCCCCATTAAGGCTTTTCTGGAACATCTTCAAGTTGGCAACTCCCACCCACCCAGCTGGTAATTCCCTCTGCACCGCCCTGTGACTTCAGATCTTGCCCGCAGGAAGCAAAATCTGTGTGCCACTTGCCAGAGGAGGTCAGGTAGGTCAGTGTGGATGAACATCATATACCACTCCTAGAACTACTGTTACAGGTGAGTAACCTGTTTTTCTAGTGACATGGATATGATGTTCAACCCACATTTCTGGCAGACTCCTAGCAGTTCTTCATCAGGAGGGAGGCAAGGTGCACAACCCCTACTTAGGGAAGAGAGATTGGAGAACTGAGACCCCAAAACTGGCATCCTGGCATGACTCAAGGTCGACGTGGTAGTGGGAAATAAAGGTGTGTGCTGACTTCCAGGTAGCAGCCCTGTAGATTTCCTGGATAGGGACATCCCTGGAAGCAGTCACTGAAGCAGCGGTATGACGGATGGAATGAGCCCATAGCCCTACAGAAAGCTCCCTACCTGCCAACCTATAGCAGAGGTCGATGCAGTATAAAATCCACCTGCTAATCATTGGCTTAACTGCTGGTCTGCAAGGCGCGGCTTCAGCGTAAGTGACAAAGAGCTGGCAAACCTCTCCCCGAACTCCAGCTGTGTGCTCCTTATAACAGACTAGCGCTTGCCGTAGGTCTAATGTATGGAGTCTGTGGTTTGATTTGATAAAAAATTATTTTTATACAAGATGCAAATTGCTGGGGTTTCATCCTCATTTACAACAATGTCCTGTGGTGTAAAAAGGTTTACAAAACACAATACACAATATGTACATACGTACAATGATTTAAGAAATTAACTAAAACACATGAACACACACATGAAGAAGCCAGCAGAAGAAAGCCACTTGATCTATCGAGTCTGCTCATATTGCAGGGTCCACAGCTTGAGTTAATGTCCCTGCCCTCCCCCCCTCCTCCCGTCCTCCCTACCCATGATCTTTACCTTCCTCCTATGCCTACCCCAGCCTCTCTTAAAGCTGCCCACTATCTACAATGAGATGACCTCTTCCAGCAGCGCATTTAAAGTGTCTACCACTTCCCTCCTAACCCTCTCACCCTCCTGCTTAAAACTGTGCCCCCTTCATGTTATGGTTGCCACTCAGCTTATGGAGACTCCTCTTATCTCCCTTATTTATCCCTTTCAAGTACTTGAAGGTCCCAATCATATCCCCTCTCTATCTCCTGTCTTCCAGGGAGTACATGTTCAGTGCCCTCAACCTCTCCTCGTATGCCTTACCCTGCTGACCAGCTATCATCTTTGTAGCCGTCCTCTGGACTTTCTCCAGTAGGTTAATGTCCTTTTTGAGGTGTGGGCACAACAACAACAACATCGACAAGTTGTGCTCAAATACTTATTCAAATGTAATTTAAAAAGTAGGCATGTTACAAATTGATTTTAACTCATGTGGGAGTTTGTTCTGGTAACAGGCCACACTATTTTGCAAAGTAAGATCACCAAATCTATTGTATATTTTTGTCAGGGGTAAATTGTGAGATGTCAATCTCAAGCTTACTGACAGCATCTAATGACTGAGTTTCTACTAAATGAGCTAAAGGATGTCCTTTACTAGAGAATATTAACTTGGGGCAAAAAGTTAACCACAGATATTCTCTTTGCTTTACAGGTTGCAGCCACCCTAACCTACTAAATACATCACAGTGATGAGTGCCATAAGCACTTTCAGTTATAAATTTCCCCAATCTATAATATGTCCTATTTAATTTATTTAACATTGTTTGAGTAGAGTGCATATATAACATGGAACCATATTCAAGAATGAAGATTAATAGTTGTTTCACTAACTTTTTTCTTACTTCCACAGTAAGAGAGCCTGATACCCTTCTGAGGGCTCCCAACCTCTGATTCACCTTCCCAATTTGCTGTTAGATGTAGTCTACATATACTAATCTTGTATCCACCTTTACTCCCAAAGAATTATAATGTGAGGCATTGTAATAATTAGACCCATTCTTTAGTCTAAGTTGTATCTCAGTTTTGTTTTTACTAGAATGGCCTAATGAAAACACCATACTTTGGGCTTTCTTGGCATTCAAGAGCAGGCCAGAGTCACCCGTCTACTTTTCCATCAACAAAGGACCATCTAGAGCCACCGTTCCAGGTCTTCCAGGCAAAATTGTGCCTTCTGCGTACAGCCTTATCCCACAGTGTTTTATTACCTTTGGCAAGTTGTTTACATATAACAACCGTGGGCAGAGTACTGAGCTCTAAGGGACTCCTCCGTTTACTTCTACCAGGTCCGAAATGGCAGCCCCACAGGAGACACATTGTTTGAGGTTAGATAGACTGGACTGAAACCATCTGAGAGGTTCCTCTTGTACCCCATCTCTTCTAACCTCTCTAATAAATTTCTATGTTGCATCAGATCAAATGCTTGGCCTCCAAGGTGTGGTTGGTGAAGCACACCAGGAGAGTAATCACCTGGTTAAGGTGAAAATCCAGTACAACCTTCGGGAGGAACTTTGGGTCAGAGAAAAGGGCAAACTTGTTCCTGTGGAAGACCAGGTAAGGAGACTCCACCAAGAGCACCTGGATTTCACTGATCCTTCTGGCTGACGTGATAGCCACCAAGAAGACGGTCTTCCACAACAGATGTGACATCTCATATCTGTGCACCAGTTCGAATGGCTTGCCTATGAGCTTTGCCAACACCAGCAACAAGTCCCAAGGTGGTGGTGGTTCATGCACTGGAGGGCAAATGTGGCCAAGGCCTTGGAAAAAGCACCAGACCACCTTTTCCTGTGCCACCGACTGCATACCAGCCCGTGCTCGGTAAGCAGAGATGGCTGCCAGGCGCACCTTAAAGGTCGTCAACTGAAGACCTGACAGAGAGGGACCAAAGGTAGTCAAGAATGCTAGCCACCATGCAAGATAAGGGGTCCAACCACATGCCCTGGCACCAGATGGAGAATCTCTTCCATTTGAAGGCATAACATTTTTGGGTTAACTCCTTCCGAGAAGCCTCGACTACAATAAGGACATCTTTGGAGAGACCCAAAGCCTGGAACTCTGGCTGCTCAGGAACCAGGCTGTAAGGTGCAGGGACTGAAGGTCTGGGTGGAGTACCTTCCCCCTTATGGATTGGGGGCCTGCTGCTGAGGCGGAGGAGATCAAAGTACCAGAACTGAGGCCAGTCTGGAGCCACCAGGATCATCCATGCCTTGTCCCTCCTGGCCTTGAGCAGCACCTTGTGGATCAAGGGGAACAGAGGGAAAGCATAGAGAAGGCCCAGGATCCACGGCCTAGAAAAGGCGACCCCCTGCAGCGTTCACTGCTGAAGGGGGCAGGCACAGTATAGCCTCAGCTTTGCATTCTCACTGGAGGCAATCAGGTCCACCAGAGGGGTGCCCCACTGGGAGAACAGGCTGTCTTCTACCTGTAGGTGGAGCGTCCACTCGTGAGACGCCTTGCCCATATGGCTGAAAGCGTCTGCCAGCTGGTTGGAGACACCAGACACATGGATGGCCAGGGGATAGGCCTCCAGGCTCCAAACATGGAGAGCTTCTCTGAACAAGGGAAGGAAGTGGGTCATGCCCTGTTTGTTGAGGTAGTACTGTACATGGTCATGGTGTTGTCCATCTGGCCCTGAATGACGTGACCCCGAACATGAAGAGCAAAGGCTGCCAGTGCCAGCTGCACCGCCCACAGTTCTAGAAGGTTGATGCCTCATTGGGGCTCCTCGGGGGTCCAGAGTCTGTGGACCCTGTGTTCCCCCAGGTAGGCACCCCAACCCACGAGAGAGGTATTAGTCGTCAGGATGGCCATCAGCTCTGGGCGGACAAACGGGATACCTTCCTGCAGATGTTCTGGGACTAGGCACCACTGGAGGGCATCACACATCACCTGGGTCACAGTCACCATCTGGCATAAGTGGCCCTTGCGCTGAGACCACTGGTGGGCCAGCTCCCAATGCATAGAGTGCATTCTCCAGCAGGCCCAACAGACCATGTTGGCGCAAGCCGCCATATATCTCAGTAGGTGCAGGAAGTTCCGAGCAGGGTGCAACTGCCCAACCTGAAATGATGGGACAAAGGAGGAGAGAGCCTCTGCCCTGTCTGCCAGGATTCGAGCCCTGGCTCTGCAAGAAGTGAGCTCTGCCCCGATGAAGTTGATCTCCTGTGACAGCACAAGTTCTGACTTGGCCTGGCTGACCAGGAGGCCAAGAAAAACGTAGTTCTGGAGGGCCATGTCTCTGGACCGCCCCACCTCCTACCTGGAAGGACCTGCAATCAGCCAGTCATCTATGTAGGGGTAAACATGGTCTGGAACTTGTAGAGGATCCCCGTCACTCAGGACTGGAGGAACCAGTGGTGGGATGGACAGACTGGGAAATGAAAGAACACATCCTGAAGGTCCAGAGAGCAGAACCACAAGTTTTGCTTGAGAGATGGTATAATCTGTGACAGAGTGACAATCCTGAAGGTACAAGGCCTGAAAAACTTGTTCAGGTCATGCAGATCTAAGATGAGGCACTACCTCCCCATCTGTTTTTGGCACCAGGAAGTACCTGTAGACAAACCCTGGGTGTTCTGGTGGGTCCGTGACAGGAGCCACAACCTCCTTGTGGAGTAACTGGGTGACATCATCCCGAAGGGTTGACAGGATATCTGTGGACACGATGCCCTCCCATGGGGCATGGGCTTGGCAAGGTGGGTACTCTTCTAATTCCCAAAGCAGACCCTGGCTGACCACTTTGAGAATCCACCTGTCCATGATGACAGCCGACCAGGCGGAAAGGAAGTAGTGGAGCCGGCACCCCATGGGAGGACCCAGGAGAGTCAGGATGGAGATAAGGGAGGCACCCCTCATTTCATCACTGGGCAGGCTTGGAGGTGGTGGAGGGACCGGCAGAGTGGCCACCGGGGCCTTGGCCTCCTGGCCTATGGACAACCATGGCTATAGACTTTGGTCAAGGTCGCCAGGCCTGAGCATGCTGACTAGCCTGAGGCTGGGCTGGTTTGGCCGCAGGAGCAGAAAGAGACTGAAAGGGCTTCTTCTTCTTCTGCTGTTAAGAGCCCTTGTGGTCTCTCTGAGCAGATGTCACCAAGTCCATGGTGGCACTGAACTTCTCAATATGAGTGAGGTGGCCCTCAACCCTGGGCCCCAACAAGTCGGTGCCCAGGAAGGGGACATCCACCAGTTTGTCCTGGAAATCTGCCATAAAGGCTGAGATCCTTAGAAAGTCTCTCCGACGCATAGCCACCGCGGCCGCCACAGGCCGAGCATAAGAGTCACTGAAGTCCATGGCAGTCTGAAGCTGTTGCTTGGCCACTGCCCTGCCTTGACCCTGGACCTGTCTGACTGTGGTCTGCAGGTCCACCGGGAGATGAGGGAGCACCTCATCAAGCGAGCCCAGGAGAGCATGAGAGCAGTGGGCCATCAAAAGGACCAAACTCGCTTGCTGAAGGCCATTTGATACAATTTCTTGAACTCCTTATTGGGTGGCTTGTCACCGTCACCCATTTTGCCACAGCACCTGAAAATGGAGTCGACCGTGAGCCCCTCAGCCGAGGGATGCTCAGTGAATCCTGAAAGGGAACAAGTAGGAACTGCATACTTGCGGGCCATCTGGGCCAATGGTGCAGGGCAAAAGGCCCGGTGTTGCCACAGCTCCAAGGCAGGGCAAATAATGGCATCTGCTACTGGGAAGGCTTCCCCAGCGGAGCCTCCCCAGTCAAGGATCTCAGTAGGCGGCTACCGAGCCCGCTTCTAAACGGGCTCCAATGGGAGACCTGTAGATTCCGAGATGAGATGAAGAAGACTCATAAAAGAGGTAGGGCACTGCTCCATCGACAGATACTTGGCTGACTCCAAGCCCACCAGACAGGAGTGCAAGGAGGAGCCCCCCTATTCCGAGGATTCATGGGAAAGAGGTCTACCACCAGAGTCCCCACTGACCCTCCGGGAAGAACAGGGGTAACGATGACTGATAGCCAATGGGGAAGACCCCAGGCCAGGTGAGCTTCCTTAATCAGAGTGACGGACTTCGACTGTTTCAGTGGCAGCTCCACCAAAATTGGCGGAGAGGCCAGGTAAGGCCGAGCCGGGACCTGATGGTTCGGCTCTTGCTAAGGAAGATTGCTGCGACCTCTGTGGAGAAAGCCAAGTGATGGCTAGGGTCAAAGCCAGAATGGGCTTTACCTCAGTGAAGAGTGGCTGCTGCCACATTAAGTCCTCACAGCGCTGATGCAACTTGCGCTACAGCCTCTCCTTGCACAAGGACAAGGAATAGCAGTGGCGCCGCTTGCCCGAGCATCGAGGTTGATGTGGGTTGCTTGCCTTGGGGCTCCAAGAGCAGGACAGCAACTTTGACCATCAGGGCCACCAATGTTCAGTCTCAGAGGGGGCCGGGGAGAGTTGGGTCTCCTCCAGGTCCAGAGGATCTAGTTCGAGAGGAGGTGGATTGGCAGACTGGTCTGTCCCTCTCTGAGTGAGTGGTACGACAGGGATCCTAGAAAGGGAGATGTCGGTCTGTTCCAGTGACAATGGGTCGACCGACTTAAGAAAAATCACAGCTGGAAGAGCGACCTGCATCTTGACCAACTGGACCGACAGGGAGACCATGGGGTCGGCGGCCTGGGCTGAAAAAACAGCTAAAGTCGGAACGTCTGGAGAAGCACAGGAATCGGAGGTCCGAGAGCACTCCCAACCCTGTGAATGTGGGCGAGACCATTTCTTGGTCTCTTTTTTAGAATTGGATTTAGACTTAGTGCCTGAGGGACCCTGCCCGTGGGTGGGAAGGGCCTGGGACAAATCTCTGAATTCCTCTGTGAAGGAGGCACCCAAGGAGAGTGGCAAAATGGCAGACTCTGAGGAAGCATGAGCTGCGGCCTGGGCCGTGGCCTCCTCAAATGCTGCAAGCTGTTTGGCAGACCCCACAGCCACGGAGACCATCTGGCAGGTGTTCTTTGATTTAATGAGCAGCTCCTTATCATCCTGATGACCCAGAAGCAGGCGGACATAGTGATCTTCCAATGTGGATGGATGGAAAGTGTGGCCCGGGGATCATGCTCATGGCCCAGGCAGTAGACGCACATGATGTGTGGGTCAGTTCAAGACATCTTCTACCCGCAGGCACATTTTCAATATCTGGGTGCCAACTTGCCGTCATCTATACCGGAGACTAGGAAGAATAGGCTGAAGACAATGTTTTTGAAGAATTACGACGTTTAATAAGCAACGGGCCTTCTCAGTGTGAGACAGGTAAGGAAGGAACCTTCTTCTTCCAGCAGAAAGGATGATCTGACATCATGTGGCGGTGACAAGGGAGCTACCACCCAGGTGGGTGGGAGGGGGCAGCTTGAAGACATTCTGGAAAGTCTTAAAGGGGAAAAAACACTGCCAGAAGTGTGGATTGAACATCATATCCACGTCCCTAGAAACTATTTTAACCAGTCAGGAAGCTCCATATTCGTTACCTATTTCAGGGGTCGAAATTAGCACTGACTGATTGGCCAAATGCTGTAGATGTTGTATCTGGATAGTAAAATGTTCCTTTAACGAGCCCTGCTGCATTGAAGTAGAGAAGATAATATTTCAATCAGTAAACCAATTGGGCTGCTGGAAATATTGGCAGGGCCAGTATTTTCCTAGAACCTGGTCCTGCTAGCTAGTGGTTGAAAAAAACAATTTCAACCCCTGCATTTTACAAACCCAATGACTCACCTGTTGCCATGTAGTTAGGGTCTATAATGGGATGATCTCTTGGATCTTCACTCTTCAGTTTCAGTGTCCCCACACTTGGGCTTCTCATAGGTCCAATGTGCACCTAAGGAAATGAAAAGGACATTTAGTATTGTCACAGTCTTCTCTACAGTAATAAGCCTGAGGCAAGAGCAAGGACTCTCGACTGACATTTATTGCAAGCTACCAGTGATGCCAGTCATGTTAAAGAACAGTTACGTAAGAACTTACTGTAACAGTGATCTTGGAAAGGATCTCGGTCATCATGTCACACCATAGGAACTTCATCATCGGTAAAGCAGGATCCACATGGAAGATTTTCCAGCAGTACAACTGGGGCCTCCCACGCCGATGTCACCTGCCGACATCATCAACCCTATAAAGGCGTGAGTGGTTCTGCTTCCTTATCAGTTCTTTCCCCCCAGAAACCAAGGGAGCAAACTCCTCTCATGGGGGACCGAAGAGACAGAGATAGGTGCCCAGGCCTAAATGAAAGGCTGGAGACACCAGACAGCCAGTCTAAAAAGAGAAACCCAAATAATCGGATGGTGGGCGGGAAGGCTGACCTGATGACTGAGACTCCCTCAAAGGTCTACTGTTATGTTCTTATGTAACTGTTCTATCTTGTTAAGGAGTATCTCAGTCATCAGTTCACACTGTAGGAATGAGTCCCAAGCAGTTACAAGCACATCAGGACAGTCTGGGAGGCAGGCAAACTGAGGCCTAAGACTGAAGGCCTTAAAGGACAGCCCATTCAAAGCCTGCATGGGCTACAAAGGCAATGTCCAGACTGTAGTGCTTGGTGAAAGTATGGACTATCCTCCAGGTGGCAGCAGCGTACATGTCAGCTGTTGAGACCCCTCTGAAACAAGCCACAGAGGTAGTCATGCACCTCATGAAGTGGGCTTTCCCTGCCCCCTCTCCCCGGCAACTCCTTGCCACGTTTGCTGTAGCAGAACATGATACAATTGGCCAACCATTTGGACAAACATTGTTTGGAAATCTGAACTCCCCTTCTTCCTTGGGTGAGAGAAAACCAAAAAGCTGCTATGACTCTCTGCAGTGCTTAGTTTGCAGCACATAATACTTCAGAATTCTGTGCACATCTGAAGTATGGAGCAGTGCTTCCCCTGGATTGGCACGCTCTGGAAAATACACAGGGAGGTGGATAGACTGGTTCAGAGTAAACTCAGACACCACCTTGAGAAGAAACTTAGGATGTATGTGCAAAGACACCCTGTCTTTGTGCAAAATCAAATAAGGCTCCTCACACCAGAGAACCTGAAGCCTGGAAATTGTTCAAGCATACGTAATAGCAACCAAAACCAATGCTTTCTGTGAAAGGAAGTGTAGTTCTCAAGTATGGCTGGCACAAACGGAGACAGGGTCAATTTTTCCAGAAGAAAATTCAAATCCCAAGCCAAAACAAGGTTATGGATTTGAGACTTCAGATGCAGGATGCCCCTGAGAAAGATACAGGTCACATCTAGCTGAGTCACAGTATGACCATCCACTAGCTCGTGGAAGTCAGAAATAGCTGAAAGGTGCACCTTGAGGGAGGAATACTGGAGGCCTAAGTCCGACAATGATATCAGGTAGTCCAGGATCTGGCTCACCGGACGGGTAAAAGGGTCCAGATGGTGCTTGGTAGTCTAGATGGTGAACCTCTCCCACTTTCTGGAGTAGGTGAACCTAGTGGAGGATTTCTAGCTGCCACCAAGATGTCAGCCACCTTCTAGGAAACCCCAATTCAGGCAATAGCTACTTCTTCAGGAGCCAGACATGCAGACGAAGGGACCTGAGGTGTGGGTGGACCAGGGTCCCCTGAGCCTGCATCAGTAGATCCCTGCAAAGAGGTAGAGTCATCAGAGGTTCTGCTGCTAACTGTTGCAGTAAAGGAAACCATATCTGCCGTGGCCAGTAAGGTCCTACCAGGATCATGTTGGCCCTCTCCACCAGCAGCTTGATTTGCACCGTCTGAATCAGAGGAAATCGAGGGAGGGCATAAAGGAAACTCCTGTTCCAAGAGAAGGACAATGTGTCTCACCACAAAACTCTAGGTCCTGGATCTAGCAAGCAGAAACTGGGCAGTTTTGCATTGAGTGGGAATGCAAAAACCTCCAACTCTGGACAATCTCACCTGTTGAACAGGCCTTCTGCGATGGAAGATGGACAACAGAAGCTCCCTATTATGCATTCTGGATTGCGTCCAGCTGAGGCTGTCTGCCAAGGTGTTCAGCACTCCTGGGACATGGACTGCAAAGAGCTCCAGGCCTCGGTCCAGTGCCCAATACCAGACCCTCACTGCTTCCCTGCAAAGAGGGTATGAATGCATCCTCCCCCCATCTGTTGATATAGTAGACCACAATGAGATTGTCCAACTGAATCTGGAAGGGATCCAGCCCAAGCTAGAGGCATCCATAGCGAGGATATGCTGGGGGGGGATCAAGAATGGGACCCCTCTTAGAAGGTTCTGGGGGTCCATCTACCACTGAAGGATTTTGTGGACTGGAGAGGAGACCAGAACCAGCTGCTCCAGGTCATCGATGTGTTGGTTCAACCGTACCCGAAGGGTCCAATGGAGCACTCACCATGTGCAGTCTGGCCATGGGGACAGTGGCAATGGCTGCAGCCATAAGGCCCAGGAGCCTCAGGTGAATCCTCGTGGAGACAAAACGGCTTTAACCCACTACCTGAGCCTGTGATATAAGGCATTCTGTTCTGTCCAGTGGTAGGAAAGCCTTGCCCTACATTGAGTTCAGAATCCCCCCTATGTACAGCAGTCTTTGAACTGGGGTCGGGATGGACTTGGGGGAGTGGAACAACTGGAGGGTCCTTTACAGAGCCCTGAGAAGCTGGTCCCTGGATGGGTCCTTGAGAAGCCAGTCATCCAGACAGGGGGAGATGTGCAGGCCTTCTTGCCAAAAGACAACAGCCACTGCTGCTAAGCATTTTTGTAAAAAACCCCGCTGTAGAGGATAAGCCAAAGGGTAAGACTCTGTACTGGTAATGTTTGCCATGAAAAAGATACCGGAGGAACCGCCTGTGCAGTGGACACACTGAAATACACAAGTAAGCATCCTGCATATTGAGGGAGCACATCGAGTCACTCCGTTTGCTCAGGTGCAACAGACCTGGCAGAGTGACCATGCAAAACTTTTTGTACTGAATGTTGAGGTTGAGGTCTTTGAGATTTAGAATAGGTCTCAAGTCTCCGGTTCTTTTGGGGACCAGAAAATAACTGGAATAAAACCCTCTGTTCTTCCGCCGCCTGGGCACTGGCTCAATCACCGTTTTCTGCAGAAGGTAATGTACCTCCTCCTGAAGGACTGCTGCATGGTCTGGAGGGTAGGTAGAGCGTACCGGAGGAGTCTCTGGGGTGGCTCCAAAAGCTCCAAAGTGTGACCCCTTTCTATAATCTGAAGAATCCAAACATCTGAGATTATGGTTCTCCACTGATTGAGATGGAGGGAAAACCAACCTCCGACCACTACCTCTTGGTAAGAGACCAGAAGAGGGTGGGTCTGGCAAGGGGTAAGGCTGAGGCGGATCCAACCGCTAGGGCTGGTCTGTTGTCTCTGGATCATTTTGTGGCAGAACCCTAGGAGGAAGAGGGGGCAGGCAAGGTGGAACTGGCCTTCCTTTTACCCTGGAGTCTGGAGCCCGCACCAGACTTGTAGGACACCTTACGAATCGCTCTGTCTGCTCCTAGGCTGGGCATGGTAGAGCGAGTGAACAGACTTCAGGGCCTTGCCAAAGGCCTTCAAATCAATGACTATGTCCTGGACATCAAACCTGAAAAGTTTTGAGTGACTGAATGAGGCATTAAGCACCTTTTGCTGGGCATCTACTGCAAAGCCAGATACCCTTAGCCAGGCGTGCTAATGAAGGCAAATACCTGTGGCAACAGCCCTGGCAACAGTGCTCGATGTATCACACAAGGCCCCGAGGAGGTGTTTACTAATCTCCTTTGTGGCCTGGAGGAACTTAAGAACCTCCTATTTCTGGGCACCCTCTGGGAGGGCCTGAGCAGCTGCCCTGCCTTTCTTCCATATGGTATTTTGGTACTTGACCATATGGGACAAGTAATTTGCAATCTGGAGTCCCAGAGTAGTGGTGGCATGAACCATCTTACCCCAGAAGTCGATTGCCCTGGATTCCGTCAGGGGGGCTGGAGCTAAGGTGTTTTGGCAGCTTGGACCCGTCATGCGCTGCTTTGATAACCACTTAATCAGTCTCAGGCTGAACAGCATAAAAGGGCAGCCCCTGGGGGCCAGAATAAAGCTTGTCTGCCCTCCGAGGCATAGCAAGGACCATGTCAGGGCGATGCAATGCCACAGTGGTGGCATTCCTCAGAGCTGGCAAAATGGTAGGAATGATCTTTTGCGGAGATTCCGAGATCTCCACAAAGTCCACCAGGTCCCTTCTGGTGGCATCCTCTTCCTCAGTGTGGAAGCCCATGGCAGTAGATAGCTGATTCATAATGTTGAAGAAGGTGGGGCCTTCCAGAGGGGACCTGGGAGTGTGCTTCACAGGGTCCTCACTCATCGAAGAGGCTGTAGATCTGTCTGAGGAAAGAGCTTTCCCCTCCTCCTCTTCCTCAGGGAGGATAAGGTCAGGGTAGTACTGCTCTTCTACGTTGGCCATCTCTAACTCTGGGTCCGATGAACAAAGGAATACTGCTTCCCTAAAGGGCGCAGCCCTATAAGGCTGAATTGGCGCTGATGATGATGGAGTGCTCAACGGCACTAGGGATACCAGTCTATGCGTGCCTAGTTGGTGCAGAACAGTCATCGTGAGCTGAGTTAAAATGGTATTAAGGTCGACAGCAGGTGAAGACTGCATAGAAGGTGGAGGGGTCGTCACAACAGGGAATGACCAAACAATCCATCGGGTCTTGACAGCCAAATGGCCCCAGCATCTGAGGGCCTGGAGAAATGTCAGGCCACGATGGAGGGGCTGGGGTCGACGACCCAAGGTTCAATGGCCGGCCTCCCTGAGAAGCGGGAGGAGGTGCTGTTGTTATGGACTTGGTAGGAGAAGAGGTCTGCACAGCAGAGGTCATCAGTGCAGCAGTATCCAATGGGGTACACCTGGATGAGGAGGAAGAAGCTGTCAGGAAACGGTCCTGGTTGTGGTCTTTCTTATGACTTTCCTCCCCGAGATTTTGTCTCTGGCCTTCAAGGCCTGGGAGCTTGATGAACCTACTGGTGATTGGGAAGGAGGGACCATGGAAGACCCCTGCTCAGAAATGGCTACCTGCTGTTCCATAAGGAATTTCTTCAAAGCCTTTTTATGATGCCTTAGGGCTGTAAGGTTGAATTTTTGGCAGAGCTCACAGGCAGAAATGTTGTGGTCAGGCCCAAGACAGTAGACAAAGAGAGTGTGGTCATCTGAAGAAGCAACCTTCTTTCTGCAGCGGCAGCGATGGAACAGAGAGGTGGAAGGAGTGACTTGACATAAACGAGATGAAAGAATCTCTTCATTTTGAGATTACAAAAGTAAAAGCTAAAGAAAAGGTGTAGGCAAACATTGTACAAACTGCTATTAAACTTCCTCAGGGACCCATGCGAGAGGAGTTGACAGCGGGAGAGAACTGAGGAGGGACCTGGGCCACTCACGCCTTTATAGGGTTGATGACGTCGGCAGATGACATCGGCATAGGCAGCACCAGTGGACCATGGGGTGTTGTTGGACAGGCTGAGGGAGTATGTGGAACTCACCAGAAAAGTCATCAGCTTTTTTGAGTCCTTTCTCTGGGGCAGGTCTCAGAGGTTGGTGTTGTGGAATTGTTCCTTGGGCCCGAGAGACCTGCCCTGTGGAGTTCCCCAAGGCTCTGTCCTCGCCCCATGTTGTTTGCAGTGTACATGCTGCCCCTGGGTGAGGTCATAAGGTGGTATGAGCTAAGTTTTCATTGTAAAGCTGATGATACCCAGCCCTACCTGTCTTTCTCACCTGGTAGACCTGATGCTGTTGATGTGCTGAATAAATTCTTGGTCAAGACCCAGTCTTGGACAGCATCGAACTAGCTGGGACTAAACCCCAAGAAGACTGAGGTCCTGGTGGTAGAGCCAGATGGGTGGGTTGGGCTTGGAGCTTCCGGTGATAGGCTGGGCCTTTTTATAGGCCCAAGTAAACTGAAAGTTTCACCAAGGGTGAAGAATCTTGGAGTTGTGTTTCACAGAGAGCTGTCATTTGATTCTCAGGTGTCGACAGTTGTCCGGACCGGATTCTATCATCTCCGCAACATTGCCCAGATCAAGCCCTTTGTCCCACTTGAAGACCTGGCCATACTGGTCTATGCTTTCGTGACTTCGAGACTCGACTACTGCAGTGCCCTCTACTTTGGGGTCGGAGGTGGTGCTCTGTGTTGCCTGCAGCTGTTGCAGAACGCAGCAGCATGGGTATTGACTGGACATTCCAAATTCAGTCACATCACCCCTGTGCTGCGCAAACTGCATTGGCTGCCGGTGCACTGGTGCATCACTTTCAAGGTAGGCCTTCTGACTTGCAAGGCCCTACATGGCTAGGGTCCGGGATACCTGAAGGATCTTCTGCATTCCTATGTCCCATCTCGCCCCCTCAGGTCAGCTACTGGTGCTCTCCTGGAGATCTCGAGTGAGGTTGAAGAGTTCTGGGGACCAAGCACTTGAGGTTGCTGCCCCAGCATTGTGGAATTCGCTGCCGGGGCACCTCTGGGAGGCACCGTCTGTCAAAATCTTTAAGCGTCAACTGAAAACAGCTTTGTTTACTCAAGCGTTTGGAGTCTGAGGGGGAACTGCTTTAAGTATTGAACGGGTTCAATTGTATTTAATCTGTATCTGAGATTTTATATGCTATGTTTTTATCTTTGATCCTGTTCTGTTATCTGTTTATGTATTTATTTGTGTTCTATTGTAAGGGTACCCATAGGCGGATTGGGGGGTAAGGGTGCTATAGCTCCCCCATTATGGAGCTCCTCTATTAGTGACACACTGTGTTGCATTCTTAATCAGTATGCACTAATGTCTCCATGAAAGCCACCTGAGCTACATGGGTCTTATCTGTCCTCCAGTGTCCTGGTAGTGCAGTAAACAACCACCCCACTCCGAAAAGCCAGTCTCTAGCATGAATTTCTTACTAACTTTCATGATGTACCACGTGATCAGGCCCCAGCACTGTGGCAGTGGCTGGTCTTGCCTTGGTGAGCCCGAGCATTTGTTCTTTACTTTTGGAGGCTTGGTGCAGCTCTTTGGTTTGTGCGTTTGTGCACTGGGCGGGGGGCTACAGCTGCAGCAAAGCGGAGTGGACCTTAACAATACTGATCTCAACCAGCTTGCCTGGTACTCACTGCTCCTGATTTGCTGTTGTGTCCAGCAGTGGACATGGCTAGCAAGGGGCACCTTCTTTGAATTCCTGGGCTGCAGAAACAAGAGTGAGCTGTAATTCCTTCACTCAGAAGATTAACGTTGGAACAAGAGAGTAGCGAGTGCACTACTGAGAAGCAGACAGAGAGGGAGCGGAGGCCACAAGTGAAGAGCAGATCCCGGGGTTTCAGGTGGCAGCAGTCCATTAATGTGGGGTCAGTGTGGCCTTAGTAAATCAGCACCAGGAGTTGGAGTGAGGTTCAGGTCATCTTCTGGTAGCTGAAGCAAGCTGTCACTGAGAGCTCTGCTCATTAGGAGTCATGGGTTCACTGTGTGCTATCTAGACAGAAAGAGTTTGGCAGCCAGGTGACTGGAGACAGTACTCAACTAGGGGCACATAGATTTCAGCCTGCTGAAAATGAATCATGTCTTCATTTAATCAAGTACTTTTTGCTATAAAAAAAAAACTTTCAGTCTTAGACTATGGTGGGAGGGAGGTGGCTGCTGGGATGGGACAGGACATACAGGTTACTCACCTGTAACAGGAGTTCTAGGAAGGGTATATGTTGTTCATCCACACTTTCTGGCAGGCATCCTTGCCGCTTTAAATCTTGCTGGAAGGTCTTCAAGCTGGCTCCTCCCACCCACCCGGGTGGTAAAGCTCTTGGCTCCGCCCCATGACGCCAGATCTGGCCCGCTGGAAGCTCAGGTTGTGCGTCGAAGCCGGGGAGGTCGGGTGGGTCGTGAGGATGAACAACATATACCATTCCTAGAACTCCTGTTACAGGTGAGTAACCTGTATTTCTAGGGACATGGATATGTTGTTCATCCACACTTTCTGGCAGACTCCTAGCAGTTCTCCGGGAGGAAGGAGGCAAGGCGCACACCCCAATACTTACTTGGGAAAAGAGACTGAGAACCTGGGCCCCAAAACCAGCATCCCGGCGTGACTCAAGGTTGATGTGGTAGTGGGTAATAAAGGTATGTGCCGACTTCCAGGTAGCAGCCCTGCAGATATCCTGGATAGGGACATCCTGGAAGCAGCTACGAAGCAGCGGTATGTGGCAGGTAGAATGAGCTCTTGTCCTCTGGGAGGCTCCATGCCCGTCAACCTATAGCAGAGCTCTATGCAGGAGGTGACCCACCTGCTTATCGTCCGCTTAGCTTGCAGGTCTTCCAGGTGCGGCTTCAGCGTAGGTGAAAACAGCTGGCGAACCTCTCCGAACTTCAGCCACCTCCTTTTAATGTTGAGTGCTTGTCTAGGGTCCAAAGTATGGAGCCTATATTCGGCCTCAAGGTGTGATTGGGTTAGAACACCGGCAGAGTCAACACCTGGTTAAGGTGAAACTCCGACACCACCTTCGGAAGGAATTTCGGGTGGGGGCGCCGGACAACCTTGTCCCTGTGGAAGACCAGATAAGGAGACTCGATGGAAGCGCCTGGAGCTCTCCCATCCTTCTGGCTGACGTGACAGCCACCAAAAAGGCGGTCTTCCATGACAGGTGTGAAATATCGCACCTGTGCATCGATTCAAATGGTTTGCCCATGAGCTTGGCAAATACCAGCAGTAGATCCCATGGAGGTGGGGGTTCTCACACCAGAGGGGAAATGTGGTCAAGGCCTTTGAAAAAGCGCCCGACCACCTTCTCCTACACCACTGACTGCTTCCGGTGCCGGTGAGCAGAGATGGCTGCCAGGTGCACCTTAAGGTCGTTAACTTGAAGCCCTTGCTAAGAAAGGGACCACAGGTAGTCCAGAATGCTTGCCAAGGGACAGGCAGAAGGGTCCAAGCCCTTCCCTGACACCAAATGGAGAATCTCTTCCATTTGAAGCGTAGCATTTCTAGTCGACTCCTTATGGGGCGTCTCAGCAGTTGAGGACCTCATCGGAAGACCCAAGGCCTGGAACTCTGGCGCTCAAGAACCAGGCCGTCAGGTTCAGGGATTAATGGTCCGATGGAATACCTTCCCTGGTTGACTGAGATCAGGTCTGGGCGGGCTGGAAGCCGCCTCGGGAGCCTGGAGCTGAGGCTGGGGAGATCTGGATACCAGAGCTGGCGGGGCCAGTCTGGTGCTACCAGAATCACCTGCTCCTTGTCCCTCTTCACCTTGAGAAGCACCTTGTGGATCAAGGGAAATGGGGGAAAGGCGTAGAAGAGGCCTGGGGTCCACGGCCTTGAGAAGGCATCCCCCTGCAGCGAGCCCTGCTGAGGGGGGCGGGCATAGAACAGACTCAGCTTTGCATTCTCCCTGAAGGCAAACAGGTCCACCTGAGGCGTGCCCCAGTGGGAGAACAGGTCTTGTACTACCTCCGGCAGGAGAGACCACTCATGAACACAGCTCCTATCCGGCTTAGGGCATCGGCCAGGGTGTTGGAGGCTCCTGCCATGTGAATGGCTAGGAGATCCGCCTCCAGGTTGCACACGAGGGACCATATGTGGAGAGCTTCCTTGCATAACAGCATGGAGTGTGTCCCGCCCTGGCAGTTCACATAGTACATGGTCGTGGTATTGTCCGTTTGGACCTAAACCACTTGACCCCGTAGAAACGGAGCGAAGGTGGTGAGAGCTAGACGGACTGCTCGGACCTCCAGCAGGTTGATATGGCATCGGGACTCCCGAGGGGACCAGAGACCGTGTGCTCGGTGTTCCCCCAGATGGGCACCCCAACCCATCAGAGATGCATCAGTTGATAGAGAGACCATCGGCTCTGGGTGGACGAACGGGATGCCCTCCTGCAGATGTGCCGGAACGATCCACCATTGGAGAGCATTCCACATCTCCTGGGTCACTGTCACGGGCTGGTCCAACGGATTGCAGCGTTGTGACCACTGGCTGGCCAGTGCCCACTGAAGGGGACGCATGTACCAACTGGCCCAACGGACCACGCTGCTGCAGGCCGCCATGAGGCCCAGGAGGTGCAGGAAGTCCCAGGCAGGGCGCAATTGCCCAACCAGAAATGATTGGGCAAAGGAGGAAAGAACCTCGGCCCTGTCTGCCAGGAGCCGTGCTCTGGCTCATAGAAAGTCGAGCTCTGCCCCGATGAAGAGTATCACCTGCATTGGCATGAGTTCCGACTTGGCCTCATTGATGAGGAGGCCAATCTGAGAGCAAACCTGGAGGGCCAGATCTCTGGACCGCTCCGCCTCCGCTCTGGAGGGGGCTGCAATCAGCCAGTCATCCAGGTAGGGGTACACCCGGACCCTCCGGCGCTGCAGGAATGCTGTCACCACTGCCATGCATTTGGTGAAGTCCCTGGGAGCTAGGGAGAGGCCGAAGGGCATGGCCCGGAACCCGTAAAGGGATCCCTCTGCTCTGAAGCGGAGGAATCTCTGATGGGATGGACGGATTGGGACGTGAAAGAACGCATCCTGGAGGTCCAGGGAACAGAACCACATGCCTCGTTCCAAGGAGGGGATTATCTGAGCTAGAGTGACCATCCTGAAGGTCCGAGACCTTAGGAACTTGTTCAGGTCATGCAGGTCGAGAATGGGGCACCAGCCCCACGTCTGTTTTGGGACCAGGAAGTACGTGGACACAAACCCCAGGTCTGGAGGAGGATCCGCCACCTTCCTGATCACCTCTTTTCAAGGAGCAGAGGCAATATCGGCTCAAGCGGGCCGACAGCCGAACTCACCGGACCCGTGGCCCCGAGGCGGCGACGGCTCGAAAGGGTGGAGCCTGCTTGAACTCCAGAGGCAGGCCTTTTCCTACCACCTCCAACACCCAGCGGTCCGTGGTGATAGCGGACCAGGTGGAAAGGAAGTGGTGCAGCCGTCCCCCCACGGGGGGAACCCAGGGGGGAGTGACGAGGCTGGGGGCGGCTCCCCTCAACCTGTCACTGGGCAGGCTTGGAGGAAGAATCGGCTGAGGGACCTCCTGGGCCTTTACTTCCTTGCTTCCTGTTGGAGAAAGCTGCCGGCTTGGGTTTGGGATGCCAAGTGCAAGCCTGCTGGCCCTGTCGAGATGCAGGGGCCGAAGAACGAAAGGACTTCTGCTGCTGACGGCGGCCTTTGTCCCTCTGGGCGGAGGTGACCGAGTCCAGGGTGGCATTGGACTTCTCGATCCGCTGGAGGTGTCCCTCCACTCCAGGGCCGAAGAGGTCAGTCCCCAAGAAGGGGACATCCGCCAACTTGTGCTGGGTATCCGCCGTGAAGGTGGATATCCTCAGCCACGCCCTGCGGTGCATGGCCACCGCGGCCGCTACTGACCTGGCACAGGAATCACCTATGTCCAGAGCAGTCTGAAGCTGCTGCTACTTCGCCACTGCCCTACCCTGGTCCCGCATCTGGTGGACCGTGGTCTGCAGGTCAGTGGGAGATGAGGAACAACCTCATCCAGGGAGCCCAGAGGGCATGGGAGGGTGTGCCGTGTACGGCTGAGCTGGCCTGTTGGAGGCCGAGGAGGGCCCTTGGCCTGCTGCGCAAAGTCCAGCTTTTTGGACTCTTTGTTGGGGGGCTTATCCACATCCCGAGCGTTACCGGAATGCCGGAAAACGATGTCGGTGACTAACCCCTCGGCAGAGGGGTGCTCCGAGAAACCGGGCAAAGAGCCAGTAGGGACCGCATACTTCCTGGCCATCCTGGCTGGGGGCGCAGGACAGGAAGCAGGCCGCTGCCAAAACTCCAAGGCTGGGCCGACAATGGCCTCAGCCACCGGAAAGACCTCCGTGGGGGAATCCCCTCGGTCCAGTATCTCCGTCAGGGGATACTTGGCCCATTTGGACACGGGCTCGAGCTGCATCCCGGTGGACTCTGAGATGAGTCGAAGAAGACCCAAGAAGGACGATGGGCTATCGTCCAATGACTGGCCCCCGGAGGACTCCAGGTCGACCTGCCTGGAGAACAGGGAGGAGTCATCGTCGGATTCTGAAGAGTCTGCGAAGAGCTGCCTCGGCCCTGAGCCACCCTTCACCTGCCGAGGACAGTCGGGAGTGAGGGTGACTGACAACCTGTGGGGCAGGCCATGACCCGACCGAGAATCCTTGGTCAGTGCCCCCGACTTTGGTTGTGGAGGCGGAGGTTCCATCACAATCGGTGGAGCAGCTGGTTTTGGCCGAGCAACTGGCCCTGGAGTGGGCAACTCGACTGAGGCGAGTGGTTGCTTGGTCATTCAGGTGACAGCCACTTGATGGCGGGGGCTGGACGAGGTCGGCTTAGGCCCAGACAACAGCAACTGCTGCCATATAAGCTCCTCATAGCGGCGTAATTTCGCGGCCTTCCCTCATCCGAGGAAGAGGACGAGGAGGAATGGTGTCGCCGCTTACCTCGGTATCGAGACCAAGACCGCCAATGTCGGGTGGAATGGCTAGACCGAAGAGGTCGAGACCGAGTCCCTCGGGGGACCAAGGGTGGTATGGAAGGGCGGGACTCCCCGCCTTCCCTCGCTCGGCACTTTAACCGGGACCGCGCCCAGAAGGCACAGGCAGATCCTCGGTATCCACCAGGGGAACCGGTGAAGGAGGGTTGTCAGCTTCTCCAGTCGACAGCCCGTCTAACAGATCGAGAAAAATCTCGACTTCGTCGACGGGAGTCTCGGCAGGCTGGCCTGACGGGGCATCTGCTTGAAGCGCCACAGCCGCAACCTCGACTGGAGTCGACGGTCGGCTGTCCGGGAGGGGACCTCTCCCGCTCCCATGAACGCCGACGGTGGGACTTACCTTTCGACTCCTTCTTCTTGGGCCAAGAAGAATGTCCCGATGGCCCCTCTCCCTTCATGGAAAGGGACTGACAAAGCTCCTTGAACGAAGCCGTATACAAGGAACTCAGAGAGAGCAGGATAAATGCTGCGGCCGAGGAGGAGGAGAAAGATGCGGCCTGGGCTGCCTCTTCCTTGAGGGCGATCATCTGCACGAGCTGCTCAGCCGAGCCAGCTGCCGCGGACACCGCCCAACGAGCCTCTTTTGATTTTACCACCGGGAAACGTTTCACAGGGCACCCGAGCTTTAATCAGGCAGTGCGATTGTCCAGGACGTTGGCTGAGAAAGAGCGGCACAACTCGCAGGCCTGCGGGTCGTTATCTAGGCCTAGGCAGTAGACGCACGTGGAGTGCGGATCCGTCCTGGACATTTTCTGACTGCAAGGGCACCTCTGAAAGCCAGGAATAGATTTGTCCATCGCAGCCACGAGGGAAGATGAAGACCGAAGTTTAGAAAACTTCAAAACCAATTTCGGACGAACCGAAGAGTTAGGATCCAGTCTAAAACGCAGAGCACTAAGGAGGGAACCTGAGCTTCCAAGCGGTAAGGAAGATCTGACGTCATGGGGCTGAGCCAAGAGTTTTACCACCCGGGTGGGTGTAAGGAGCCAGCTTGAAGACCTTCTGGAAAGATTTAAAGCGGCAAGGATACCTGCCAGAAAGTGTGGATGAACAACATATCCATGTCCCTAGAAATTGGTGTTCCATCAAACTGGGTGTATAATAAATGTAGTACTAGTGTTATTAATTTCTAGTATGGGGAACTTAAATTCATTACATTAAAATAGTTTAAGGACACTGCTGGTTTTGTCCTATATGACAAATTGATTTTGGTGTGGATTCACAGGAGAGGGAGCTGGAGGGTAGTGCTCTCTGGCAGCATGCTAGGAATGGTACAAAACTAATACTGGGGCAGGTCTGGTCTCAGCAACAGCATGAACCAGGAGAGGCAGAAACTGGTACATGAGACCTTTGAACTGAGGTAAAGATTTCAGCATGTACTGTATGTCTGATCTGTGTGGTCTTTTCAATCATGGTTGTACAGTGTGAATGAGCACAGAGGGAATTAATAGACATAGGGGTTTTGAAGGTGTTCTGCTGTATATTATGGCATGTGCAGGAGTTTGTGCATGCTTGGAGCGCAAAATTAGCAACAGAAGTCATAAGACCTTGTTTGACACATTGACACAGGCAGTTACAAAACTGGAGAAAAAAGTGATAGAATCAAATATTTAGTTTATGTAGTTATATGTGTTGAATGAGATGGGGGGTGCACGTTGTGATGTACCCAAGCAAGTGCTGTTGCTAATAAAAAAAAATGCATTTTTATATTTGTTTAAAAACTGTGCTCTGTTGTCTTCTTGGGCCTATCATAAAAATGAGATGCCTCATTCTATGGGGTTATCCCAGTAAAGGAAATTTCAAAACAATAAAAAATATTTTATTTATTTAAAAAAATATTTTCTTTGGAATACGTTGCTCCATAGAATAAAATCTGTTTTGCAAAAACAGCAAGCAAACTTGAAATTATATTTTCAGAAACTAGATAGCTAAGTGATTGTTCCCATATTTCTATAGTTATTGTATTTATTTATGAGCTAAGGTTGGGGATAGGTTAATCTGTACTGCAGGACAAACTGGGATGGGTTGGCTTTATGGTGATGTCATAATGTGCGTGAGGGAGTGACGTGTGAACTCGTTTACTTGGATTGTCATTTAATTTGTCTGCAATTTGTCTTTATCACCAAGTGTCTTTCAACTTGTCTCATTTTTATTTGTTTCGGATGTGCTGCTGCCCAGTTGCAGTCTTTTGATATTTCATTTTATTTTTGGGGTGGGAGGGTATTTTGGGCAACATACTGCCATGTGGGCTGTGGGGACTCGGGATGGTACTATGGTGCAACTCACAAAGCATGGGGAGGGAGGAAATGGGTAGAAATTGCATTAGAAATACCCTCCAAAATGCACCAGAATGCACAAAAAATGTATGGGGGCCTAGGTGGCCCACCAGAACCCCAGCCTATTATTTTTATCTGACCTGAGCTCCCCCATCTATGTGACTCCTGGATCCACCCCAAACAAATACAATCTACTACTACAGTTGTACTGCTGGAAAATCTTCCAGTGTGGATCCTGGTTCACTGATGGAAAAGTTCCCACGGTGTGACCTAATGACTGAGATACTGTACCTCCGAAAATTTCATTTTACAAAAGTAGGACTTGCAAAAATACAGTGAAACCAGCAAGTAAGAACCTATAAGTGGATACAATGGGATAATGAAGTAGTGAACCGTACTGTATGTTTAAATAGCAAGCCATTTGTCTTCCCCTAGGTGGCTGCGGGTCAGCATACTGTAACTTATGGTAAAACCAAACAAACCACCTGATTATAAATAGCTACCTATAAAGTTTTATGTAATTTGTGTAATTTATGCCTCCTGGTTGCATTTTTTTCACAGAACACAGTTTGCCTTATCAGCTACGGTATCTAGTTTCATTAATTCTGGGAAATGAGAAAGCCATAATGCCATTCCACCCCGAGTCCGATACCAGACTTGCACAATAAGACTTACAATCTCATTTTAGTTACACAGAATATGTTACTGAAAGAGATGACTGGAGTGAGACACCTTCAATAATTATGTAAATGCAGAATGAAACAGGATTTACCATCATCTTGGAGATTTGGATCTGGTTAACCTACATTCCAGCCTCAGATGAGGTCCTGTAATCCATAAAACAAATAAATACCAATAGGGGTTGGGGGGAGGTTACTCACCTGTAACCATAGTTCTAGGAGTGGTATATAGTTCACATCCACACATTGGTAGTTCCACTGTAAAGTGCTGATGCACTGAATGTCATCAAGCTAAGTTCCTCCCACTACCCGGGTGGTATATATCTCTCAGCTCTGCCCTGTGATGTCAGACCTTGCACACTGGAAGTAGGGATCCATGTGTTACTTGCCTGAGGAGGCCGAGTGGGCGGTGTCTATGTGAACTATATACTACTCCTAGAACTAGGGTTACAGGGGAATAATCAATTTTCTAGGGGCATGGATACAGCTCACTATTCCCACATTGGCAGACTTTCAGAAAGTTTCCGGTAGGAGAGGACAAGACAGGGATCCCTGTTTGGCAAACAGACAGACTATGGTACTGAGGTCTCAAAAGCAGCATCCTGGCAAGACTCTAGATCAATGCTGTAATAGGAGAGAAAGGTGTGTGTTGACTTCCAGGTGGCAGCCCTTCAGAATTCCTAGATGGGGATGTCCCTTGAAGCAGGCACTGAGACAGTGGTATGTTTGGAGGAATGAGTCCTAAGCCCTATGGTACGTTCCCTGCCAGACAACCTATAGCAGTGGTTGATGCAGGATGTTATCCACTGCCAATAATCTGTTTTGCTGCAGGTCTGCCAGGCGTGGCCTCTGTGTGTCACAAACAGCCGGCAAGCCTCAACCAGAAATCCAGTTGTGAACTCCTTATAATAAGAGAGTGCCATCTGTAACTCCAGAGTATGCAGCCTGTGGCTGGCCTTCCAAGAAAGGTTGGTAAAAACAAGACCAGGACGTGAATCACCTGATTAAGGTGGAACTCTGATACAGCCTTTGGGAGGCACTTCGGGTGGGAGTGAAGGTTGACCTTGTTCTTATGGAAGACCAGATGAGAAGACTCCACTGAAAGCACCTAAAGCTCACCAATCCTTCTGGCTGACATGATGGCCACCAAGAAGGCAGTCTTCCATGACAGATGTGACATCTCACACCTGTGCATAGGCTCAAATGGACTTGTCCATGAGCACAGGCAGCACCAGCAGTAAGTCCCATAGTGGTGGTGGTTCATGGGTTGGAGAAGACAGGTGGTCAAGGCCCTTGAAAAAGCACCCAATCACCTTCATCTAGGCCACTGTCGGCATACCAGCCTGTGACAGTGTGCAGAGATAGCTGCCAGGTACACCTTGAGGGTTGTCGCTCATGACAGCTCTGTTCCCCTTAGGATTTTGAAAATGCTAGCCACTGTGGCTAAAGCAACCAACAAAATTTTAGCCACCATGAGAGAATATGAGCCACAAAATAAGTGTTAAAAGTAAAGTCCATGCTTTAAATAGCCAAAATTACATTGGGTTTTCTTTAAGAGCTATGTATAACACTGAAAACACAACTTTAAAGGGGAACAGTCACCACCAACTATAGTGTAATCACCCACTAGTCTTGCAAGGCAGAATGCCTTTTTTTTTCCCTCTCAAGAATCCCCAAAAGCCATGCACTTGCAGTAATGTGTGGCCATATGATCTTTTTTTCCTCCCCATGGCCTCTTTGGTCTCAGTTTCAGTGTGCCATTTTTACCCTTCACTGCTAGACATCCAGCACCAGTGGCATATGGTTGTATATGTATGTATGTATATTTGAATCAGTTCAGTTTTGATCTTTTTTTAAATGATACCCACCTATGCTGTTTTACAGAAGTATAACCCGAATAGTGTCCTACCTTCTTCTCATAATTAGTGAGACCAAATCTGTTATTACTTTTTTCAGTCCCTGCTCCCAGCTGAAGTGAGGCCACAGCATAATCTTTCTATCCCCCTCCACAAAACAGCCCTCCTTTTGGATAATGGAGAGAGACAACTCCATGTCAAAAGGGTGAAGAAATAACAGCGACTGCAATAAGTGTGAAGTCAATTCGGCTATTGTTAAAACAGCGACAGCAAATTATGGCTACTGTAGTAACGGCAATAATTGTATTTATGCAGAGGGCAACCTTTACTAATATAACCAACTCTGAGGTCGTAGCACCATGGGGAGGGGGAAAATTCTATTGTCCCCTCTACTGAAGTAGCCGTAATTTACCGTCTCCTATTTAACAGTAGCCAAATTGACTTTACCCTTATTGCAGTTGCCATTATTTCTTCACCCTTTTGATGTGGTACTGGAGAGACTGATATGCCAGTCATTGGCATGTACCTTCCCGACCATCATGCGGTGCACACTCAGGAGTCAAATCTTGCCTCACTGATTAGAAGATCTCTGGAGTCAATGCACTCTCGGGAGTTAAGCGTGTCCAAGTCTCATGCTCCATGAAGTCTTGTGTTGACCTCCAAGAGCAAACATGGGACCTGTAGTTTTTTAGTGTGCAGTCTCCTCTCTGGTGAGATATGAGGACACTGGTCCCATTTTCATGATATTTGCCACTGTGGTGCGAGAAAAAGAACAGTTACATACTTACCGTAACAGTAGATCTTTGAGAGAATCTTTCATCAGGCCACACCTATAGAACTATAGCCGCCAGGCACTAGGACCACACGGAAACTTTTTGCAAGTAGTCTGCTTTGGGCCACCCAAGACAACATCCTACATCGGCACTCCCATATAAACGTGGGTGGGCCCTTCCCTCCTTAGTTCCCTGCCAGCGATCATGCTCAGAGGACCTTCTTACAGGGAACCAGGAGAGAGCTTATGGTTCTGCCTACCAGGTGAGGTTGGAAACAGCAGGTAGACCATCCTGGAGAAAGCAATAGGAGTTACAGAACTCTAAACCTTAGGGTGATGGAGAGTGGCATGGCATGGCATGGCCTGATGAAAGAGATTCTCTCAAAGAGCTACTGTTACAGTAAGTGTGTAACTAATCTTCTAGGATATCTCTTTCATCAGGCTACACCTACTGAATGAGTACTAAGCAGTACTGACAATAAAACAGTCTGGGTGGTTGGAGCCTACAGGCTAAAGAAGGAAGGCCCTGAAGCACAGCTAGGCTAAAACCTGCCTTTTTTTGAGACAGTATTCCAGGTGGCAGCTACACAGATTTCTGTAGCAGATACATTTCTGAAACAGGCAGCAGAAGTGGCCATGCCTCTGGCGGAATGACACAATGAAGTTCCTTACCGTACTTCCTACAACAAAAAGTAACACAACTGACCAAACATTTGGACAGGCACTGTTTAGAAATAGGTGTGCCCCCTTTTCTGGGGTGAAGGAGACAAAAAGCTGTGAGGACTTCCTGCATTCCTTTGTGCAGTGTATACAGTACCTGAGTATTTTATGTACAACTGAAATATGGAGCAATGCTTCCCCTGGACTGGCATGCTCAGAAAGAGGACACAAATCATGGCTGGCTCAAAAGGACCCAAAGTAAGCTTTTGTAACACAAAATTCAGCTTCAAAGCCGGGTATAGGTTGCGAATAGGAAGCTTCAAGTGCAAAGTGTCTCTCAGAAATGTATGGGCCACCTCCAACTGAGCAATCATTCGACCATCAGTAGTCACATGAAAGGCTGAAATGGCCGCCATGTGCACTTTGATAGAAGAGTATTGCAAGGCTGCATCTGACAAGGACAGCAAATACTCCAGAACCTGATTTACCAGAAAGATAAAATGATCCAGTTGATGAGAAGCGTACCACAAAGCAAACTGCTTCCACTTCATAGAATAAGTGGCCCTGGTGGAAAATTTTCTGGCAGCCACCATGACATCAGCCACATTCTGAGACACCCCAAACCTAGCAATGGCTATGTCTTCAGGAGCCATGTATGGAGATGGAGTGACTTGAGGTCCAGATGGACCAGGGCTCCCTGTTCTGTACCAGTAGACCCTTGCACAGGGGCAGAAGCACTGGTGGTTCCACCACTAATTGCTGCAGTAAGTGGAACAAGATCTGATGTGGCCAAAGGGGAGCAATGAGTATCAGCACTGTCCCCTCCATCTGGAGCTTGATTAGCACCCTCTGGATTAGAGGGAAAGGAGGAGAGTCGTAAAGGAACCTCCCCTTCCAAGACAGGGACAATGCATCTGACCAGAAAAGTCCAGGCCCTGGAAAAAGCAAGCTGAAATGCGGCAGTTTTGCATCGTGTGGGGACACAAAAAGGTCTAGCTCTGGATGACTCCACCTGTTGAACAGGTCTTCTGCTATCATGGTCAGTAGCTCCCACTCATGCATCTTGGACTGCGACCTGCTTAGCCTGTTTGCCAAGACATTCTGGACATCTGGAACATGAACTGCTGACAGTTCTAAACTGTGCTCTAGAGCCCAATATCAAACCCTCATTGCTTCCCTGCATAGGGGGTAGGGGTGAGTTCCCCCTTACTTGTTGATGTAGTGCATCACACTGATGCTGTCTGCTTGCACCAGCAGTGGTCCTGGGGATAGACGGGTCTGGAATTCTTGTAGACCACACAGAACAGCCCTCATTTATAGGACATTTATGTGGAGGGTGCTCTCCACTCTGGTCCATGTCCCCTGTGTCTGAGGCGTCTGTGGTGAGAATCTGATAAGGGGATCAAGAAAGGAAACCCCTTCATCAAATGGCTGGTCTCCATCCACCACAGAAGCACCTGCCGGACAGGAGAGGTTACTAGAACCTTCTGTTTTAGGACATTTGTGCATTGGTCCCTGTTATTGAGGCACAGGTCGGGCAGCACAGAAAGACCAGGAGCAGGTATAAAATTCACAAGTAACGTTTTATTATCAATAACAACAAAATAAAAATAAAAATTATTCAATATAACAGTTTACAAAGGCAGCACAAACAGAGAAAACAAAGTCCTTCGTCTGAGGGACTCTCCAATTCCAAGTTTCAGTTTCTCAGTCTCTCTCTAGCAAAAGTATTGCTGCTCTTTTTATAGGTCTTTGCCTGGGAACTCGTTAAGAGAACATTCTGTTTCTCAAAAATGTTCTTGTCAGTTTCCTTCCTAGCAGGTGCAACAACACAGTACATGGTGTCCCAGAACTGACCTCCTATTGATAGCTCTGCAAAAGAGCCAGCATTGCATTCCAGGTTAACCCCCTAAGTTCCAAACAGCTTTATGCAATCATTTCAACAATATAACTACATACATTTTCAAACCAAGAGATCCCAGTTTCACATAAAGATTCACTCATATTGTACAACTTCAGATATGCAAGGGGGAAGAAAAGAAACAGCAAGTGGAAGCAGAGAAAAATCTGACTGTGCAGTCAGACAAGAGACAGAAAATAAGAAGGTAGAACAGATCCTTGTGTTTTGCTCTTTCTACATAACAAATGGAACATGGTCTTATTAAACCCTGTCATAGTCCCACTGGCCTCTTAATGTCCATTTTGGAATTCTTATATGCAGCCTGCCCAGTGGTACTGTGACAAAAGTGGTTGCTGCCATCAGGCCTAATATTCTCAGGAATATCCAGGCTGTGACACACCTGTTGTCATATACCATCTGGGCCTGTGCAATCAGATATTCAGTCCTGTCCTAGGGCAGGAAGGCTTAGCCTTGGGCTGTGTCTGAGACTGCTCCTATGTACTGTAGATGCTGACAAGGAGTCAAGACCGACTTTGGCACACTGACCATAATCCCAAGAGCACTGAAAAGTTGCCTGGTGCGTGCTAGAGTCTGACAAAGCTGCTCCTTGGAGTGAACTTCGAGCAGCCAATCTTCCAGCTAGGGGAAGACTTATAGTCCTTCTCTCCTAAGGGCTACTGCCACTACTGTTACACATTTGATAAAGACCCATGGTGCAGATGATAAGCCAAAGGGCAATACCCTGAACTGGTATTGTGTTCCCTGAAAAAGGAACCTGAGATATTTCTGGGAATCTTAATATGCAGGGAAGTATCCTGCATATCCAGGGAACAAATCCAGTCCCCTATCTGAAGTAGTAGGAGAAGGCCCTGCAGAATTACCATTCTGAACTTCTTGTACTGGATGAAAAAGTTCAGCTCTCTGAGGTCTACAATGGGCCTCAGATCTCCACGCACCTTGGGACCAGAGGAAGTACCAAGAATAGAACCCCATGTTCCTTTGTTCCCAAGGAACAAGTTCTGTAGTCCTTTTCTGGATCAAAAGATTGATTTCCTCTAGTAGTCCAGGTATGCACTCTGGAGACTAGAAGGAAGGCAATGGTGGAGGGTCTGGAGGTGAGTCTCAAAGCTCTAGGGCATGGCCTTGTTCAATTATCAGCAGGACCCAAGTATCTGATGCTACCTTCCTCCACTGGTCCAGATGGAGGGAAATGTGGTCCCCCTTTAGCCACCCTTGAAGGCACTGGCGGTTGGGGGTTGAGGAATGAGTCATGCAGATCTGGATTCTGCATCTGCAGCCACACCCCCACTTCTAGGGGATTTTGAGTGAGCGCCTGAGGTGGGTCCTGGGGCATGCTAAGCTGATGCTCCTCTACTTTTACCTTACTGACTGCTGAATGATGTATGCTGTTAGCCAGATGAAAGAGCGGCCACTGCCTACTCCTTGGTTGAGTGTGGTAGAGGGAATGCATTGACTTTAGGGTTCTGCCTGAGGCCTGCAGGTTTAAGAGGATATCTTCCTTTAGATTTGACTTAGAAGGTTTACAGTTGAAACAGGATTGTATGATTATTACTCATCTTAATGTTAGAAATCTGAGGAAAAAGTTTGACGGAGTAAGGGACTGGGCAACGGAATCTAAACCTGGGATTTTGGTTTTAACTGAAAAATGGTTGGACGGTAACATTCAGGATAACTCCATAGACCTGGAGAATTTTCAGATGTTTAGGAAGAATAGGAATAGAAGAGGAGGAGGGATTGTAATTTATGCTGACTGGAATTTAACTACCCATGAAGTCCTATGTTCTTTTCCTGGTTGTGGTTTGGAAACTCTGGCCATAGAGATGGAGGCACTTTATAGAAAACCCATTTTATTACTGAGTATATACAAATCCCCTAAAGTTAACACAAAGCTTTTTCAAGCACTACAGGAATTCCTACTTGATTATAGACATTCACATGAACTATTCCTAACTGGAGATTTTAACGTTGACTGGTTAACTATTGATTTAAATCATGATTTAATTGATTTTCAGATTGATTTAGGCCTGACCCAGTTAATTCTGAATCCGACCAGAATTAACCACAGAGATCTAAAAAAATCCACTATGTTGGATTTGATCTTTACACATTTTCCCCAGTCTTATCTGAAAGCTGGAGTCCTTTTGGAATCCTTCTCAGACCATTAGATAATTTATATGGTTAGAAATAAAATAATTGAGCCTGTCCCTGAACCTAGGATCTACTGGAGATGCTTTAGACCGTTTGATTATACTGCATTTATGCTTGACGTTGAAAATATTAATTGGTCTAGGTTGGATTTGATTCCCACAACTTCAGCAGCTTGGGAGTATTTTTTAGATGAATTTTTACAAATCTGTGATAAGATGTACTACTAAAATCCAGAAAAAAAACAAACATAAAGAGAATGTTTGGTTTTCCCCAGAACTTCACAAAGCTAGGAGAGACAAAGATAAAAAATGGGCAAAGGCCAAAAAAATGTTGTTAGATCAAGAGTTGGCCTTTTATAGGAAGGTCTGTAACCTGTACACTAGAAAAGCAAGGGCAGCTAAACAACAATTTGTCTAATCCAAAATTGATAATAACCATAGGCAGAACCCAAGAAGGTTCTGGGGGATTATCTCTGACCTAAAGGGGGAAAATAAACATTCCTTGGTGAATAAGGTAGCAGATGATGGTATAATTTCTTTAGGGGAGGGACTGGTTAATGCCTTTACTGATTATTTCTCTAAGGTGGGTTCCCTGGATTTAGCTGCTGGAGCTTACCAAGATTGTAACAGTGCCCTAGAGCAGAATCTGAAGGGAATAAATCCAGAAGTTACTGGGATGGGTGGTTTTGTTTTTGATTACATTACTGCAGAGGAGGTTCACATGGAACATCTAAAATTAAATATTTTTAAAGCCACGATGAGATTCCTTCTAAACTCTTAAAGTATGTGGCTCCCTGCATAGTGTATTCCCTGGCATATATTTTAAATTTATCTTGTATTAGCGGTGAATTTCTGGAGGGATGGAAGATTGCCAAAGTGAGACCCATATTTAAATCTAGGAACAAAAGCGAGCTAGGAAATTATTGGCCCATTTCGCTGCTGCCACAGATTTCAAAAATATTTGAAAAAATAATATTACGTCAATTGAAGGTTTTCTGGAAGAGCGTAACAAATTATCCCCATTTCAGTCGGGTTTTAGGTCTCTCCACAGCACACAAACTGCTCTGATCAGGGTGGTAAGCGATCTTCAACTGAGTCTGGACAGGAGGTTAATGGTAGATGCTTTTTTTATCGATCTTTCAAAGGCCTTCAACACCCTAAACCATCGGGTGCTCCTGTCCAGACTCAATGAGATTGGCTTGTCCCTTCAGTCATTGAAATGGTTCTCTACTTATTTGACTGGGTGTAGGCAGTTAGTGGAAGTGAGCTCCTTTAAATCTGGGGTTTTGGAAATGAAGAATGGGAGTTCCCCAAAGATCAATTTTGGGGCCCTTACTGTTTAATATTTATATAAATGAACTTAAGCTTAAATCATCTGATGTGTGGTGCCATCTATATGCAGATGACACCATACTGTATGTGGAGGGGGCAACATTGGAATCAATAGGTTTAAAGCTACAGTCAGCTATCAATGAAATTCAGGACTTCTTTAAGAAGCATCATGTGTTTTTTGAATCCCCAAAAAATGCAGGCACTCCTATTTAGGAATAAACATAATAAAAAACAAGATTTTCACCTAGAGATTAATACCCTTGGTGGCACTGTTATTAAGCAAGTTGATTTATATAAATATCTCTGTATTTGGTTTAATACTCACTTGAGCTGGGATTCCCAAATAGACTCCCTTATAGGAAGTATGAATAGAAAGCTAGTTGCCTTGTATAGGTACAAAAAGTACATGTCCAGGGAGGTACACCTGAATGTAGTTAATTCCTTACTATTGCCAGTCCTTGATTATGGAGTTCTGCTATACAGGGAAGGGGGGGGGGGAGTATTGGATCACTTCTAAATAAAGTAGATCTAATATTTAATAGAATGCCTTGCTTCATCTTGGATGCACCCTATAAAACTCATCGGGTGCATATTATTTGGAGAGCTGAATTGGCTTAAACCCCCATAAGAAGAAATTTACGTTTACTCCAGTTTATGACCAAGGTGTGGAATAATGAGGTTCCCAATTACATTTCTGATTTATTTGAATTTAGGGAAGTAAGGGAGGACCTGAGGACTTCATTGAGAGCTCAATATGTGTTGAATAATTGTAATTTAAATATTGGAAGATCGTCTGTTTCATCTAGGGGAACCTTATTGTGGAATCAATCCCCTTCAAACTTAAGATGCTATGGGGCTAAAATCAATAATCCAGAATTAATAAGATGGTGTATAACCTGGTCCAACAATACCATAACCTGTAACTCTTACAATGCACTTTAACTAGATGTATCAGGTTTAACAGATGTATCAGGGTGGAAGAGGCGAGGGACCAGGCAGAGGTATTTAACGAGTACTTTGCCTCTGTGTTCACTAGGGAGGGGGATGGGATATCTACAAAGCAAGGCACAAAGGGGATAGAAGCGGCAGGGAGTGGGATCAGGGGAGCAGCAGAAATGGAGCAAAAGGGAGGGAAAGGTACCCCAGGGGTGTCACATCTGGATAAGGATAAAAAGACCAGTAAGGTGGAGGGGACGGATGATGCCATCCCCACCAAAAGGGTGTGGTTTGCCCTCAAGGCCCTAAAGAAAGACAAATCTCCTGGGCCGGATGGCATTCATCCGAGAGTACTATGGGAATTGGCGGACATACTGGCTGCACCCCTGGCAGAGCTTTTCAACAGGTCACTTGAGACAGGAGGTACCTGGAGATTGCGAGAGGCACATGTGGTACCAATCCATAAAGGGGTCAAAGGAGTACCAGGAAACTATAGACCCATCAGTTTAACCTCGTGGTGGGAAAATTAATGGAGAGTATACTAAAGGAACGATTGGGGGTTTACTTGAGGAGGTGGGAGGTCTGGATAGTCGGCAGCATGGGTTTGTGCCAGGTAGATCATGTCAAACCAACCTTGTGGAGTTCTATGAATGGGTAACATCAGAACTGGATAGGGTAAGCTGTGGATGTATTATTCTTGGACTTCAGCAAGGCGTTTGACTCTGTCCCCAATGGTCTGGTGGAGAAACTGATGGGGTTAGGAGTAGGCCCTTTGATGGTCAGATGGATTGAAAACTGGATAGCTGGACGCACTCAGAGAGTAGTGGTCTGTGGGGGAGCTCTCGAACCTACAGAGGTTGGTAGTGGGGTACCACAGGGCTCGGGTCCTGGGTCCAATCCTGTTTAATGCATACATATCAGACATCAGGGATGGTATAGGGTGTGAAATGAGTCTCTTCGGATGACTCCAAGATGAGAGCAGTAGTTGAGGGAGAAGAGGGAGGTTGGCCCTGCAAGGGACCTGGACACCCTGGAAAGCTGGGCTCACACATGGAAATTAAATTTCAATATCACCAAGTGCAAGGTGTTGCATCTTGGTCGGGAAACCCTAAACACAGGTACACCCTGGGAGGGAGGTGCTGGAAGCCTCAACAGGGAAAAAGACCTAGGGTCATGGTGGATACATGTATGAATAACACTGAGCAGTGCAGGAGAGCAGCTAGCAAGGCAAACAGGATGTTGGGATGCATCGCAAGGGGATCACCTCTAGGAGCAAGGAAGTGATTCTGCCACTGTACAATGGACTGGTTAGACCACACCTTGAGTACTGTGTACAGTACTGGAGACCACACTTGAAGAGGGACATACAGCTCCTGGAGAGGGACAGAGGAGGGCAACAAAAGATGATACGAGGGCTAGGGATTTGACTTGCGAGGACAGACTTGAGGAGCTCTGCCTGTTTTCATTGGAGGAGAGGAGAGACAGGGGACATGATTGAGGTCTTCAAGTACCTCAAAGGAATAAATAGGGTAAACATGGAGGATCTTTAGACTAAAGCAGGGAGGCATCACCAGAGGCATGGTTTGAAGTTGGAAGGTGGAAGGGTGAGGGGAAAGAGGAGGAGGTTTTTCACTGAGAGGTGGTGGACCCTTGGAATGCTCTGCCTGGTGAGCTGGTTCAGAGATCCACAGTGGAGAGCTTTAAGAGAGGGTGGGACAGACACAGAAAGTGGATGTATCAGATGATGGCCTGTCCCGGGGGGGTGGGGATGGATGATAGGGGTTTCTGGAGCACAAGGGATGGGAGGGTCTCGGCACCCAACTAAGGATCTAGGTTTGAGCAGACTTGATAGACCATAAGGCCTAATCTGCTGGCAAATAGTATGTTAGTATGTTAGTAACTACTGAATTAATGTGATGGTACTGATGCTTGTTTGTTGTTATAATGTAATTGTTTTATTATAGTGTGTATCGTATTATTGTGTACATGTGTAACTGTATGTTCTTACTTGGCCTAGAACTTCATTGAAAATTAGCTTTGCTCAATTGAATGTATTCCATTATTCTTATGAATAAAAACGATTTACTACTACTACTACTAGTTGTACGTCTGCATCGAACAAGTTATAGCCTCTAAAGGGGCAGTGAGGATGGACTGTTGAACATAACTGGCAAAGTCCACCACCCTTAACCAGGAGTGTCTCCTGCGACATAGCCACGAAGCTGCTGCCCTGGCAGAAGCATCAGAAATGTCACAGGTAGAATGTAGGAAATGCTTGCCTCACATCTAGCTCCTGCCTGTAGAATTTTTAAGAGCTCCTGTTTAGGAGTACCCTCGGGGGGGGGGGGGGCTTCCCCCAGAGGGTATTTTGGTATTTAACCATATGGGCTTGATATTTTGTAATTCTCAGGCCCAAAGTGGCAGAAGCAAAAGTACTCTTCCCCAAAACATCTAGCCTCCTGGCCTGCTCATCAGGAAGGAAGGAACTAAGGTGTTTGGGCACCTTAAATCTGTCATGGGCAGCATTTATTACTACCAAATCAGCCTCAGGTTGGCCTGCAGAAAAGGGCTTACCTGAGGGGGCCTGATGCATTTCATTTGCCTTCCCAGGTATGGCCGGTATCATGTTTGGCCTGTGCCAGGCAGCCGGGGAGGCATCCTCCAAGGCAGGTAGTAGAGGCGGAATAATGGTAGGTGGGGAATCAGGCAGTTTCAGGAATGCCACCAAATTTCCCTTGGTGATGGCCTATTCTTCTGATTCAAATCCCATGGCAGTCTGGAGTTGCTGCACAATGGAAATGAATGATGGGTCTTCAGGAGGGGACTTTGGTGTATACACTACACAGTCCTCACTTCACATACAGACAGTAGAGCTGAACCTCTCATATTAACTCTCTACATACTCTTCCTCTTGTATGATGAAGTCAGGGTTTAAAGAGGGAGCAAGAGAAGCTGTCGATGCTCAAGAAGGTAACTGGCATATCTGCCTGACAGGTGTCATCGCTGGGGTTTGCCGGAGCTGCATCATCAACACAACTCCTGTTATAGGAGGAGGAGGAGGAGGAGATAATAGGCATTGCAACATGTCTGCAAAGGACGAAAATACCACCTAAATGTTGATGCCCACATGGGTTGCAGGAATGCCGGGTGATGTCGACAGGGAAGGTACCATCCCAGTCGACGGCCATGCATCAGCCATATTGGGCCTGGTGGTACTTGCAGCCTGTCCCAACTTGAAGAGTCGACGGTCTGCAGGGCAGATGGCGGCACCGCTGAGGCGGTCGATGGCACAGAAGTGGTCACGCTGGGGTGAATGGGTGACCGTAAGTGAACATGGGGTGTTTTCTCCTTACTGTGTTATCTCTCCCAGTGCTTGTTTTTGTGCTGTCCCAAAGCTTTCTCCCATGACTTCGAGGGGTGAAAGCCCAAGGAGTGGGCCCATGATGTGGTGGAGCTCTTTTTTTGGAGCTCATTCTTCATTCTGGCTACCTGCTGTTTAAGTAGGTGGGTCTCAAGGCGCAGTCTTTGTGTCATCGGGTAGAGGTATTAAATTCAAGGCAAATCTGGCAGGCCTTCCATGTTACTGCCCATGCCGAGGCAGCATACACAGACGCTGTGCGAGTCACCTAAGTGTATCTTTTCACTGCATTCGCAGTATCTTAAGAGCTTCAATGGCTCTTTAGTCAACATATACGATATCAGGTATCACTTATGAAAAGTGATAATTAACTGGGGGGAGAAATAACTGTAAGAGCAGTTGACTATGGTGGTGGCATCCCCATGCAGGGTCTGGCGAATATGGTTGACAGCAGGAAAAGAACTGCGGAGAGAAGGGGTTGCCCACGTTTATATGGGAGTGACGATATAGGACATCATTGTGGGCAACCCCTAATGGACTGCTTGCAAAACATTTCTGTGTACTCCTAGTGCCTGGTGGCTACAGTTAGAAACACAGAAATTTGATGGCAGATAAGGTCCACTAGGCCCACCCAGTCTGCCCATTTTCCCCACCTGCTGCAAAAACTATAGATCCTACTTAATCTCCGGCTTTGTTCTTCTTTCCATCACTAGGGTTCCCCTATATGTATCCCATGCACTTCTGAATTCCCCTCCCGAGTTCGCCTCCACCACCTCCAGTAGGAGGCCATTCCATGCATCCACAACCCTCTCTGTGAAGAAATACTTCCTCACGTTGCCCCTAACTCTATCCCCCCCTTACAGCCTCTTGTCATGACCCCTTGTTCTAGGACATTTCTTTCTGAGAGATGCTATCCTCCTATACCTTATTTAAGCCCTTGAGATATTTGAAGGTCTCTATTATATCACCCCTCTCTCTCTCTCTCTCTCTCTCCTCTCCTCCAGGGTATACATATTGAGGGATATACGATGCTGGTCTGACAACTATGTTGTTGACAGACATCACAGCAAGGGATTTATGTCGACCACAAGTTGCAGTCGACATAAATCCGGCAGGAGACCCAGTCTTTTTGAACACCACATGCCACTCCCCAAATGAAAGGATTCCAACTCCAAGTCAGAGTTGGTTCGTGGAGGGGGTGCAGGACTGGGAGGCAGAGTGCTTGGGTCTCGGGAGGACCTTTACAGTGAACTGTCGATGTTGTCAGCATCGATGTGTTCGCTGTAATGGTGTCGCCGTACAGTGGGCATACCCATATTGAGCTCCCATAGTCTCTCCTCATATGACTTTTGGTGCCCTTTTCTGAAATGCCTCTACCCTGTCTATGTCCTTACAGAGATGTGACCTCCAGACCTGGACATAGTACTCCAGATGAGGTCTCAGCAATGATCTGTACAGAGGCATCACCACCTCCTTTCTTCTGCTGGTGATACCTCTACCTATGCACCCCAGTACACCACTGGCTCTCCCCACAGTCTTGGCACATTGTTTGGCCACTTTTAGATCATCTGATATGATTACACCACCAAGATATCTTTCTTTTTTAGTGGTTGCCAGTATCCCCCCCCCCCATATCATGTACGCTTCCCCTGGGTTCCTGTGTCTGAAATGCATGATTTTGCACTTCTTTGCATTGAATCTTAGCTGCTACACTTGACTTAATATTTAAGTTTACCTAGGTCCCTCCTCATTTTTTCCACCCCTCCTTGAGAGTCTACCCTGCTGCAGATCCTAGTGGCATCTGCAAAGAGGTACACCTTTCCTTCTAGACCCTTTGCAATATGACTTATGAAGACACTACATAGGACAGACCCCAGAACAGATCCCTGTGGCACCCCACTTGTCACCCTCCTTTTCTCAGATTTAGCTCCTTTCACCACCACCATCTGTGTTCTATCCCTCAACCAATCTCTAACTCAGTTTACCTCCTTGAGACCCATTCCCAGGATGCCTAGCTTGTTTACAAGCCTCTTATGTGGAATGGTGTCAAATGCCTTGATGAAATCCAAGTAGGCCCCATCCGCTACTCCCCCCATCAATTTCCCTAGTCACCCAGTCAAAGAAATCTTAGATTTGTTTGACATGACCTTCCCGCAGAGAATCTATGCTGCCTTGGATCCCGTGCTTCACTGGATTCAAGATGTTCCACAATCCTTTCTTTTAGCAGTAATTCCATTATTCTCCCCGCCACTGAGGTCAGGCTGACTGGTCTATATTTTCCAGCCTCCTCCCTGCTCCCACTTTTGTGTAAAGGGACTACATCTGCTCTCCTCAAGTCCTCTGGCACTACCCCTATCTCCAGCGATTCATTAAACAGGGCTGCCAGTGGTACTGCCAGCACCTCCCTAAGCTTGTTTAATATTGTAGGATGTATCCCATCTGGTCCCATTGCCTTGCCCACTTTCAGTTTTGCGAGGTCCTTTAGAACTCTCTCCTCCATAAATGGACTGTTGTCCACCCCACTCCCCTTATTGCTCCTGCCTCTTAATTGTGGTCCCTCCCCCTCTTCTGTGAATACTGAACATAAATACTGTATTTGTTCAGGACTGTTGCTTTCTCCAAGCCCCCTTTCGCACACTCCACTTCTTCCCCCTTAAGCCTTACAATCCCACTCCTTGTCTTTCTCCTTTCACCAATGTACTCTATAAAAAGTCTTGTCCCCTTTTTTAACTGCCTGGGCTATTTTTTCCACCATTTGCACCTTTGTACTCCTGACTGCCTTCCTTGCCTCCCTCTGCCTATCCAGATACACTGCCTGTCCTCCTTCTGGGTGTCCTTGTACTTCATGGAAGTCAACTTTTCACTCTTACTCTCCTGGCCACTTCCTTTGAGAACCACAGTAGTTTCCTTTTTCTTTTGCTTTTTTTTAGTTTGTCTAACGCAAAGGTTTGCTGCCTCCACTACAGCTCCTTTTAGATGGGCCCACTGTTCCTCACCTCCCTCCTCAGTCCTCCCTCCTAGGGCTTTCCTGAGACATACCCCCAACTTTGCAAAGTCTGCCCTCCTTAAGTTCAGGACCCTGGCTTTTGTGTGGCTTGGTTCTGTCCCTGTACTCATACTGAAACACACCGTGCGATGGTCACTGGACCCCAGGTGTCCACCCACCTTGACATCTGTAATTCTGTCACCATTGGTGAGCACGAGGTTAAAAATCGCACCCTCGTGGGTGGGCTCCAGCACTAGTTGCTTGAGGCTTGCCCCTTGCAGGGAGTCCAGTATGACTCTGCTCCTGGCTGAGGTTACACTGGGATGCTCCAATCAACATCTGGCATACTGAAGTCACCTACCAGCAGCACTTCCCCTTTAGTTGCTATCTCATGGATGGCTTTCACTAGAAGTGATGGCTGTGGGATTCAAACCCAGTTCTCCAAGTTTGCAGCTCAGTGCTCTTAACCTCTATGCTAGTGGTGGCTGTGGGATTCAAATCCAGTTCTCCAGGTTTGCAGTTCACTGCTCAGTTCCATAGGTGTGGCCTGATGAGAGAGATATCCTCGAAGATCAGCAAAATTTAAGCCACATAGATACACAGAAATTGTCAGCAGATAAGGACAACTAGGCCCATCTAGTCTGCCCGTAAGCCCTATACTTGTATGCAGTTACAGACCCTAAGTGATCAATGGCTTTTCATCACTCCCACCCCATCCACTGTTCCATTGTGCCTATCCCAGGCATGTTTAAACCCCTCCACTGTGCTTGCTCCCACCATCTCCTGTGGCAGACTGTTCCAAACGTCCACCACCTTCTCTGTGTAGAAAAGGTCTTCATGTTACCTCTTAGTCTACCCCCTCCAATTTCATATTGAGTCCCCTCATTCTGATATCTTTTCTACATTGGAAAAGATCTCCCACCTGCACCTTGTTTATGCCCATGAGGTACTTGAAAGTTTCTATCATGCCCCCCCCCCTCTCCTCTCCTCCAGTGAGTACATGTTGAGGTCTCAGTCTCTCCTCATATGTTTCGTGATGCAAGCCATGCATCATCTTTGTCTCCCTTCTCTGGATAGCCTCCACCTTGTCTATGTCCTTAAGCATGTTCGGTCTTCAGTACTGCACGCAGTACTCCAGGTAAGGCCTTACCAGTGTTTTACACAATGGCATCACCACCTCCTGTCTCCTGCTAGTAATGTCTCTGACTATGCATTCCAGCATGCCATTAGCCCCCCCCTACAGCCTTTGTGCACTGCTTTGATACCTTAAGGTCATCAGATATGATAACCCCTAGCATCCCTTTCCTCTTTGGTGACAGTCAGCACCCTCCCTCCCATCCTGTAGCTCTCCCCAGGGTTCCCTCTATCCAGGTGCATTATCTTGCACCTTTTTGCACTGAACCTCAGTTGCCACACCTCTGACCATCTTTCAAGCTTTTCCAGGTCCCTCGTCATTTTCTGAACCCCTTCTGGAGTATCCACTTTGTTGCAGATCTTGGTGTCATCTGCAAATAGGCAGACCTTTCCTTCCAGCCCCTCTGCAATGCCACTAATGAAGACATTGAACAGGACTGGCCCTAGTACTGATCCCTGTGGTACTCTGCTGGTCACCTCTCTCTCCTCCCGGATTGGATCCCATTTACCACCACCCTCTGTCTTCTATCCATCGGCCAGTTTCTAACCCAATGCACCACCTTATGCCCCATGCCCAGACTACTCATCTAGTTAACTAGCATTCTGTGTGGGATGGCATTGAAAGTTTTGCTGAAATCTAGGTAGGCGATGCCTGCCGCCCCTCTCTGATTCACTTCCCTAGTCACCCAATCAAAAAATCTATCAGATTTGTTTGACAAGACCTTCCTGCTGTGAATCCATGTCACCTCAGATCCTGGGCACCACTGGATTCCAGGTGTGCCACTATCCTTTCTTTTAGCAGTGAGTCCATGATGTTCCCCACCACTGAGGTGAGACTGACTGGTCTGTAGTTCCCTGCTTCCTCCCTACTTCCACTTTTGTGCAGTGCGACTACCTGCGCCCTCCTCCAGTCCTCTGGAACAATGCCTGTGTTGAATGACTCTGTGAACAGGGTGGCCAGAGGTGCTGCTAGTTCCCTTCTCAGCTCACCTACTATCCTCAGGTGTATATGGTCTGGACCCATGGCTTTATCCATCTTCAGTTTTGTGAGTTCCTCCAGAACTCTCTCCACTGTATATGAACTGTGTCCACTTCTCCCCCTCCATTGCCTCTGCTCCCCAACTGGGGTCATTGACCCTTTCCCTCCTTAGTGAATACTGAACAGAAATATTTGTTCAGTATTTCTGCTTTGTCTAGATCCCCCTCCTTACACTCTCCCTCTTTGATCCTCATAATCCCCCCCCCGGTGTTTCTTCTGTCGCTGATGTACCTATAGAATGTCTTGTCCCCTTTTTTCACAGTCCATGCCAAACCCTCCTCTGTCTGTGCCTTGGCTCTCCTAAAAGCTTTCCCTGCTTCCCTTAGACATTCAAGGTACACCTCTCTGTCCTCATCCCTTTGGGTTCCCTTATACTTCCTGAAACTTGCTCTTTTAGCCCCTACTTTGTCTGCTACCTCTTTAGAGAACCGTAGTGGTTTCCTTCTTCTTTTCGCTTTGGCCACCATCCTAACGCATTGGTTAGTTACCTCCACTATGGCTCCCTTTAGCTTCCCCCACTGTTCCTTCACTCCCTCCATTACCTCTCCCTTCTCCAGGGCTGCTCTGAAACATCTACCCATTTCACTGAAATCTGCCCTCCTGAAATCTAATACTTTTGCCCTTGAGTGGCTTAATTGAATCCCTGTATCAATGCCAAACCACACCATGTGGTGGTCGCTGGATACCAGCTGCCCTTCCACCTGGACTCCTTCGACTATTTCCATTGGTCCACATCAGGACCAGAATCAATTTGTCCCTGGTTAGCTCCTGCACCAGCTGCCTGAGTCCAACCCCCTGCAGGGATTCCAGGATGGCCGTACTTCTGGCTGAATCAGCTGCCTTGGTGGCCTAGTCCACATCCGGCATATTGAAATCCCCCATCAGCAGGACCTCACCTTTAGCTGCCATGTTGTGAATTTCCTCCATTAGTACACTGTCCTCTTCGTCCCTCTGTGCTGGAGGTCTGTAGATCACCCCAGTATGTATTCCTGTGCCATTCCCTGGTTCAAGGGTGGCCCACACTGCCTCGGCCTCCACGTCTTCACTGCACTTCTGTAGCTTTTATGACCTCTCTGATGTACAGGGCTACCTCCCCATCCTTTTTATTTTCCTTGTTCTTTCTGAACAGTGTATAGCCTGGTACATTACCTTTTTTGGAAGGGGGGGTTGTACTGTACTGATTATGCCATTGTTTGTACCTCCTTTCAGTGTTCTTGCCCCCGGGTTGCACCTAGAAACGAGTCTAGGCTCAGCGTGAATTAACAAATTTTAAATAAATAAATAAGACACTGACGTCCCAGCTGTCATTAGCAGAGTACCATGTTGTGGTTATTGCTGCTATGTCAAGGTCTGCATTCATCATCAAGGCTTCCAGGTCTGGAACCTTATTTCCCAGACTGCAGGTATTTGGAAACATGCCCTTCCATGTTTTACACCCTGCCCTCCCTCTGTTCTTGTTCTCTCTACCTTGCCTGTTTCCCCCACCCCAGTTTTCTTGTTCATGTGCTCCTGCCCCCTTTATCTCCCCTTATACAAGCTGTGCCTGCCTGCTCCTCACTGCCCGCTTCAGTTGTTTCTGTTGTCAGCTTGTGTTTTTGCATGCTACCATTGGGGAGTGTTCCTAAGCCACCTGTCCCTCCTGGCTCTCCCCCCTTAGCCAGTTTAAATGCTCTCTGCTGAAGCATTCCAACTTCTCACCAAGGAATGAGATCCCCTTCATGGATAGATGCAGGCCATCCTCCTGATACAAGCTCACATCTGCCCAGGTGGGGCCCCAGTCCACTATGAAGCCAAATCTTTCCCTTCCACACCAATCCTTCAACCAGGTGTTGAAGGATTGGATGTGGAATGCCCTAGCCTTCCCTGTGCCTCGGACACACAGTAGTTCTGAGAATGAGATGGAATGTGCTTCCTGTTTCAGGTCCCCCCCCCCCAAGCTTCCTGAAATCCTCCTGGACTCTGGCTAACTCACCCTTCCCCCCACCAGGTCATTGGTCCCCAGGTGGATAATGACATCCGGCTCCTCCCTCCTGGCTTTCACCCTAGAGATCCTATGAATTTGCTTCCCATCCCTCCATGTAGCACTTCTTGAGATGCACTTGACCTCCCTCTCCCCGCTTCGTGTCCCTAACTTCATATTCTGGATAATAGAGTCCCCCCGCTAAGAGAAGCTTCCCCCTCCTCCAGGGTCCCCTGTTAAAAAGATTCACTGGTGGTGACATGGTGAACGGCTAGCGGGAACGTAGAAGAGGGACCAATGGTACTCGAGGATACTAGCCACTGGGCAGGCAAGGGGATCATGCTCCTGACCCTGATACCAAATGGAGGCACAGCACTGGTGAGTTGACTCTTTTCGGAAGGCCTCCACAATGTGGAGCACAGCTTCCGAAAGACCTACAGCCTGGATCTCTAGCCACTCAGGAACCAGACTGTGAGGTGCAGGAGCGTCCCCGGTTCTCTGGTCAGCAGTTCTGGATGAAGGGGCAAGCACCAAGGAGACTTGCTGCTGTGGCTGAGGAGATCCACATTCCAGAACTGCCAAGACCAGTCTTGAGTTATAGGATCATCTGTGATTTGTCCTTCTGGGTCCTGACCCCCACCTTATGGAGCAGAGAAGGAAGAAAAGGCATACATGAAGCCTGGGGTAGAGGGCCTCATAAAGGCATCCTCATCAGTGTCCTGGACTGAAGGAGTCAGGCACAAAACAGCTGTAGTTTTGCATTCTACCGGGAGGCAAACAGATCCACCAGAGGTGTGTCCCACAAGGAGAACAGGTGGCTTACCATGTCCTGATTCAGTGACTACTTATGCAATGTCTGTCCCACCCAGCTGACAGCATCTACGTTTTGATTATCTACCCCATGTGACAGGGTAGAATAGGACCCTGTCCCAGTTGTTATGGAAAGAGTTTGAATGCAGGGATCTGTTCTATTCCTTTTCTGTCTCTTCTCTGTCTAGTTGCGCAACCAAATTTTCCTGTGAGACTTCGGATTTGATCACCTTGACAATCTCGCAATTGTTTGGCTCTCACTGTCTTTCAGTCCTCCCTTGCTGTCTTTTTCTCCCTTGCATATCTAGATCTGCTGATATAAAAGCATGTGCAAATCAATACGTGGAAATGTAACTGATGTTGGGATCTTTTTTGTTTAGTAAGTATTTCATGTTACTGTTGAATTGTATATAATTATATTTTGAGATGATTGCAGAAAACTATTGTATACTCCAGAGGTTACTTGAGTGCAAATCTTCCAGCCTTTTGCAAAAGCGGGCCTCAAGCGCAAGCACATTCTGTTCCTGACTTGGTCCTGCCTGATAGTTACAAGGACAGGATGTTTGTTTAGAATGGGGGTTGCAAGGACTTATAAGAGAGCTGAGCTGCAATTGCTAAAAAACAGAGATACACACACAGAAACTGAAGGAAAATTTTATTTTATTTCTTCTTTGTAAATAGTTACATTGAACAAGTTTATTTATTATGTTACTGATACTGTAAATAAATATTTTTGGTGAATTCTACAACTGCTCCTGGTTTTCCCTGTTTCCTGGCCTGTGCCTCGACGACAGATGGTGTCAGCCTAAGTGGGATTTATGCTGTGCATACCCTAAGACAAGAGTTTTGTGCATGGGTACTGGACCTAGTACCAGGGAAACACAGAGGAAGGTATGGATTCTGCAGCAGCAATTCCAGGAGTGGTTACCTGGAGAATGGCAGCCAAACTAGCAGAGACAGAAGTCCAGCCTGAGATTGTACAGCCAGCACAAGTTATGGAAAAAAACTGGCAGTGACAGAACCTAAAAGCCTGATGGACTTTTTCAAATGGTGGGCTATACAACAAAAAGAGACTGAGAAGCAGAGAGAAAAAGAGATGCAGCGACAGGAGCTGCAGATGAGAGAAGAGATGCAGCAACGGGAGCAGCGATGGCTAGATACCTTGGAAGCTATCAAAGGCAGACGATCCGGCACAAATCCAGAAAAGCAACAAAATGCAAGCAACTTAAAAGCCATTAAACTGACAAAATTGTGTCCCTCAGATGATATAGAGGCATACCTGACAACTTTTGAAAGAGTTGCCACAGCCTGCCAATGGCCAAAGCAGCAATGGACAATCAGACTGGTACCCTACCTGACAGGGAAAGCCCAACTTGCCTACAGCAATATGGACACTGCACATTCAGAAAACTATGACCTGGTGAAAAGCGAAATCCTGAAAAGGTAGGACATCTCCATAGAGACATACAGGCAGAGATTTCAATCTCTGAGTTACAACTCGGCCAACAATCCTCGAGAAGCCTTCACTCGACTCAGAGAACTCCTGAAACAATGGCTCCAACCAGGGAGCAAAACAGTTCCACAGATCATCGACACATTTGACATGGAGCAATTCATCAACATCTTGCCTACAGATGTGCAGCTGTGGGTAAAGGAACACCAACCAGAGAATGGGGAAAAGGCTGTTTCTTTGGCTGAGGACTACCAAATGGCCAGGCAGACGTCACAGCAGCAAGGTAACAGCCAAGCACTGGTAAGACACTCTTTTTCCCATTTAAACTCCAAGCCTGATAAGAGCTCTGGTGGGGATAACAAATCTGTGCCCAAAGACGTTATTTGCTATAACTGCAATAAGCCAGGCCATTTTACAAGAAACTGTCGTAGTAAGGAGAGTGGCACAGGAGCAGATTTAACCTTGACAAATTAGGGCAAGTACTTAACAGATGTGAAGGTGGGGAATAAGACTGTGAAGGGACTCACTGATTTGGGAAGCAGACCCTAGTGCATGTTAAAGTGCTGGGAAAACACTGCAAAGGAACCAGGTACTGGTGTCATCTGCATCCACGGGGACACTCGATACTATCCCGTCACCCAAGTGACTCTGACCATTAAGGGTGTGTCGCACCAAATGAAAGTGGGGGTAGTACCTAGGTTACCTGTACCTGTGATCATTGGAAATGACTTTCCAGGGTTTACTGAGCTGATCAAAGAGGGAGTAAATCCTGATGTTTTAGCAGCAGTGGTGACAAGAGCTCAGGCAAAGAAAATCTCAAATGGTGGGGACACTTTTTCTTTCAGTGATTTTGATTTGGACTTGTTTGAGCACAGCTCCAAGATCCAGAAATCAAAGAAAGAAAGACGAAGCCTGAATAAACTGTGGAAACAAATGACTGATAGACATGAAGGGTTAAAATATGAAACTGCTGAAACTAAATTGATAACTGATTGTGATTTTCTTTCAGAACAACTTAACAATGTTTCTCTCCAGGATTGTTTTAAGCAGTTGGGGGTGAAACCAAAACAGGGTGGATTAATGTTTAAAAAATGTAGTGGGTTACTGTACAGAGTTTGGGTTAAACCTCAGACACAGGAACAGACATAACAACTGGTTATACCACAGAAGTATAGAACAGAGTTATTATAGATAGCACATGATAGTACTATGGCTGGTCACTTAGGGAGGGATCGCACCCTTGTCAGACTGCTGTATAGATTTTACTGGCCTGGAATTCATGAAGATGTTGCTACCTATTGTAATTCCTGTGCAAGTGTCAGAAAGTAGCCCTAGTCACTAGAAAAGACAAGGTGCCTCTACCCTTGACAGATGTGCCTTTTGAGAGAATTGCAATGGATGTGGTTGGTCCTTTAGACAAGAGTAAAAAGGGTAATAGATTTATCCTGGTAGTATGTGACTATGCTACTCGATACCCAGAAGCAGTTCCAATGCATACTGTCACAGCCTCAAAAGTTGCAGCAGAGCTTGCCAACATTTTCACCAGAGTGAGCATACCTAAAGAAATTATTACTGATCAGGGTAGTAATTTTGATGCTGCATTACTTAAGGAGCTGTACATACTACTAGGTATCACCGCCATAAGAACCTCCCCCTATCACCCTCAGAAAGACAGTCTCGTTGAGCATTTTAACCAAACCCTAAAACGCATGTTAAGAAGGTTTGTTAAAAGGGGAAGGGAAAGACTGGGACTAATACTTACCTTACCTACTTTTTGCCTACAGAGAAGTGCCACAGGCATCAACAGGGTTTTCACCATCTGAAATTCTGTATGGTAGGCAGCCAAGAGGGACACTGGATGTGATAAAAGAAACGTGGGAAGACAACGCCACCCAGAAACAATCTATATCTTCTATGTGTGCCCTAAGAAAGAAGCTGGCAACATATGATGAAATTGCCCATAGTAATCAGGAAGAGGCCCAAAACCAGCAGAAGGTATATTATGACCATGGGGTAAAGGAAAAAGTTTTCGAGCCAGGTGAAAAGATTTTGCTACTGTTACCCACAGTAGAAAATAAACTGTTAATGAAGTGGCAAGGGCCTTATAAAGTTCATAGACATACTGGCACTGTTAACTACGAGACTGAGATCCCTGACAGGAAAAATCCTTCTAAGATATACCATGCTAACCTCAAGAAATGGGTTGAAAAAATGCCAAAAGCTGCTTTTCTAGTTTTACCAGAAACTGATAAGGAAGATATTGATGTAGCTTATTATAGACTGGAACAAACTGTAAATGCTGATGCTGTAAAAGTGAATGTTTCCTTAACCTCAGAGCAAACTGCAGACATTCTTAATGTGCTAAAGACATTTAACAGTACATTTATCATGGTACCAGGCCGAGCAAAAGGGGTTGAGCACATAATAGTGACAAAGAATGCTCAACCTATTACGCAAAAGTCATATAGGTTGCCAGAGAGGTTAAAAGCTGATGTGGTTAAGGAAATACAAAAAATGAAAGAATTGGGTATCATAGAGGAGTCGAGGAGTGCTTGGTCATCTCCCATGGTAATTATAAACAAAAAAGAAGGAGGTGTTAGAATCTGCCTTGATTTTAGGAAACATAATCAAGTGTCAGAATTTGACAGTTATCCTATGCCCAGAATAGATATGGTGGACAGACTGGGGAATGCAAAGTATATCAGTATCCTCGATCTCACCAAGGGTTATTGGCAAATACCATTAGCTAAAGAATCCAGAGATAAAACTGCATTTGCCATCCCTATAGGATTCTATCAGTTCACCACCATGCCCTTTGGTTTACATGGTTCACCAGCTACATTCCAACAGTACATGGATGTCATTTTATCCCCTCACATTGGTTATTGTGCTGCATACCTGGATGGTGTCATGGTGTACAGTCCAGACTGGAAAATCCACCTGGAACACCTATGAGCAGTTATCCAAGCTATCAAAAATCCATGTCTGACTATTAATCCTACTAAATGTGCATTGGGCATGCAGGAAACCAGATATTTGGGTTATGTGTTGGCAAATGGAGAAGTTAAGCTATAGGTTTCTAAAATAGAAGCTGTAGCTAATAGCCCTGTGCCTAAAACAAAAAAAAAACATGTCAGGTCATTTTAGGGCTGGCAGGTTATTATTGGAGATTTGTTCCCAGCTTTGCTGAATTAGCTACTCCACTCACTGAGCTCACAAAAAAACTGTACACAAATAATGTGAAATGGACCTCAGAGTGTGATGAAGCTTTTCAAGCCATTAAGGCTGCATTATGTTCAGTCCCTGTTTTAAGAAGCCCAAACTTTGAGAAACCATTTTTGCTACAAACAGATGCATCTGAGGTAGACCTAGGTGCAGTCCTAAGTCAAAATGTAGATGGGACAGCACATCCTATTCTGTATGTAAGTAGGATGTTGCATAACCGAGAGAAAAGGTACTCCACTATTGAAAAGGAATGTTTAGCAGCAAAGTGGGCCATGGAGTCCCTTAAGTTTTATTTATTAGGAACTGACTTTGTTCTTGTAACAGATCACAATCCTCTCTGCTGGCTTAACCAGATGAAAGATACAAATTCCAGAATCACAAGGTGGTACCTGGCGCTACAGCCATTTAAATTCACTGTGATACACAAATCTGGTAAAGAGAACAGCAATGCTGATTTTCTGTCAAGATATGGATCAGGAATTGAGGGTTCTGAAGGTTGAAAAATGTATGGGCTTGAACTTTACTGTTTGCTGTACTGTTATATAAAAACTGATAATGTACATGTGCTTACTGTAATTTCTGAAAGCAGCAATTGTTAGTAAAGAATCAATAAAACGTTTTGGAAACCTGTTTAATAAAACAGGTTCCCTCTTAAGGAGGGGGAGTATGTGACAGGGTGGAACAGGACCCTGTCCGAGTTGTTATGGAAAGAGTTTGTGTTCTATTCCTTTTCTGTCTCTTCTCTGTCTGGCTGCACAACCAAATTTTCCTGTGAAACTTCGGATTTCATCACCCTGACAATCTCACAATTCTTTGGCTCTCACTGTCTCTCAGTCTTCCCTTGCTGTCTGTCTTTTTCTCCCTTGCATATCTAGATCTGCTGATATAAAAATATGTGTAAATCAATATGTGGAAATGTAACTGATGTTGGGATCTCTTTTGTTTAGGAAATATATAGTGTTACTATTGAACTGTATATAATTATATTTTGAAATGACTGCAGAAAGCTATTGTAAACTCTAGAGGTTACTTGAGTGCAAATCTTGCAGCCTTTTGCAAAAGTTGCAAAAGCGGGCCTCAAGCTCAAGCACACTCTGTTCCTGCCTTGCTTCTGCCTGATATTTACAAGGACAGGATGTTTGTTTAGAATGGGGGTTGCAAGGACTTGTAAGAGAGCTGAGCTGCAATTGCTAAAAAACAGAGATGGACACACAGAAACTGAAGGAACATATTATTTAGTTTCTTCTTTGTAAATAGTTACACTGAACAAGTTTATTTATTATGTTACTGATACTATAAATAAATATTTTTGGTGAATTCTACTACTGCTCCTGGTTTTCCCTATGCTTCCTGACCTGTGCCTCGATGACACCCCGGCAAAACAAATCACCAGCAGATCTGCACCCAGGCTGTGCACAAGAGTGCAGGTGTGGAGGGCCTCCCGACACAATGGAAGGGAGTGCATGCTGCCCTGTCTGTTCAGGTAGAACATGGTCCTGGTATTGTCCATCTGGACTTGTACTATGTCACCCCTGATTAAAGGAGTGAATTACATCAGAACTAGATGCACTGCACAGAGCTCCAGCAGGTTGATATGGTGATGGGACTCCCTCGATGACAAGAATCCGTGGGCTCTGTGGTCCTCCAAAGTGCACTGTCCACACCACCACAGACATGTCCATCATGAGAGTGATGGTTGGCTCTGGGTGGACAAATGAGACTCCTTCCTCCAGATGTTTTTGGATCAGCCACCACTGAATGGCATCCCACATTGGCTGGATCACTGTGAGCAGCTGGTCCAAGTTTCCTAGATGATGGGACCACTGATGACCTAACTCCCACTACAGGTGCCGCATCTGCCAGAGGGCCCACCAGATCACACTGATGCAAGATGCCATGTACCCCAGCAGCTGCAGGAAGTCCTGGGCAGGCTGCAAGTGCACAACTTGAAATGAGTGGGAAAAGGTGGTAAAATCCAGTGTCAGGTCTGCAGATAGGTGGGCATTGGCCCACAAGGAGTTAAGATCTGCCCTGATGAAGTGAATTACCTGCAATGGGATCAGTTCAGACTTGGCTAGGTTGACCAATAGGCCCAAGTCTCTGCAGATCTGGAAGGCCAGATCCCTGGACTGCTCCATGGCCTTCTTGGATAGCCTGGCTATCAGCCAGTCATCCAGTTAGGGGTACACCCTGATGCTTTTGCACCGCAGGAAGGTTGCCCCCACTGCCTCACATTTGGTGAAGACCCTGGGTGCAGATGAGAGGCTGTAGGGCATGAACTGGAATTAATACAAAACCCCTTCTATACAGAACCAAAGGTACTAACAGTGGGACGGACGGACTGGGATGTGGAAGCATCCTGGAGGTCCAAGGAGCAGAAGCACATGTCCTGCTCTAGAGATGTGTGATCTGGTTCAGGGTTACCATCCAGAAATTGTGCTTCCTCATGTACTGATAGAGATCACGCAGATCCAGTATGGGGTGCCAGCCCCTGTCCGCTTCAGGACCAGGGAGTACTTGGACATATACCCCTGACTTGTAAGAGCATCTGGGACACAGGCTATAGCTCCTTTTGCAAGGAGTCGAGCCGTGTTTTCTCTTAGGATGGACAGCATGCCCTGCATCACTGTGGACTCCCTTGGAGCATGGGACTGGTAAGGTGAGAGATCATCAAAATCTAAAGGTAGCCCATTGCCTACCACCTTGAGACCAGTGTTGTCAGAAGTGATGAAGCTGGCCTCCCACAGGGAGGTGGGTCAGGGACTAGACAGGGAGGAGGTAGACCCCCCGACCCAACACTGGGCAGTTTTTGAGAGGGCACCGGCTGCTGGGGCTGAAGGGGTACTGCTTCCACTACCTCTGCCTCTTTTTGGCCCTTGGCTGGAGAACCTGGACTTGGAGTGCCAGGCTTGGTATAATCCCTGCTGGGGCTGCCACCCAGGCTACTGTAGTTGAAAGAACCAAAACTGAAAGGCCTTCTTTTTTGGTTCCTGTGCCTTAGGGTCCTTCTGGGATAAAGTCCCAGAGTCCAGGGTGGTGCTGGACTTCTCAGTCCTGGTTAGAAGGCCTTCCACCCTGGGACAAAGAGGTCAGTGTGCAAGAAAGGGACATTAGCCAGCTTATGCTAAATGTCCACTGTGAAGATACAGTGCATCAGCCAGGCCCTGGGATACATTACGATGGCCGCTGCCATGGCGTGGGCACAGGTGTTGTTCATGTCTAAGGCCATCTGGAGCTGGTGTTTAGCCAGTACTCAACCATGGTCTCTGTCAGGGGTCCAGATAATTTTTAGGACTGGGAAGTATTTAATGCTAGCTAATTTCACCTGGTAGTATTTTCATCTACAAACTAGTAATACCATGCATTGACCTGTCTCGGACCTCCAGCTCTAAAAAAGGTCACAATTCCACTGGGTGTCGGCAACTACTGATCCTCCTTCTTTGATACCAGTGAGGAGTCTTGAGATATTTTCCCACTGCTATGTAGTGCTGTGACCCTTTTTTCACATATTATGTTGCAAATGCCCTTCTTGCCATCCAGTGCACAACTCCTCAAACAATCTCCTTCATGTACGCAACTGATGGACTCTGAGATGAGGTGGAGTTGAGCCCTGAATGACACCAGTCCATTGTCGGTAGTCAGTTCCTAGACCGACACCTGGTGAAAGGTAGGCATCCTCAACAACAGCATGAGCGAGCCATCCAAGGACTCTCAAAAATGACCCTCAACTGTTTGTCACTGTGAACCACAAGAGAGTTGTCCAACAGGGAGATATCCACCAACAGCCAGACTGGAAAGCCAACTGCAGCACAGGAGTCCTTTGTCAGAGCTCCCACCGAGAGCTGCAGTGAAGGTGGCTTAACCCAAATGGGTGGCGAGACAAGTGCTGGGGACAGCTGTTGAAGATGGACTGGCATAGGCATGACCAGTGCAAGACAGTTGACCACAGGTGCTGGGGTAGAGTTCCACCACACCCCGCAATGGTCCACTGCTGCAAGAGGAGTTCCTTATAGTACCACAGCATCCAGTGGTGGAGCCTCTCCTTGCCTGAGGTCATGAAATGGTGACAGTGACACCTCCCAGTCCAACAAGAGCATGAATGGTGCCTCGAGCAAGAGCTCGACCATTAAATTGAGGGTCAACACCAAGCCACCAAGAGTTCACTGTAGAACCCATGCCAAGGTGCATTGGGAAGCACCAGCTTTGGTAGAACAACTGCTGATTGAGGCTGTTCTTGAGTGGAGCCAGTCAGGGACACTGACCGATCCACATCCTCCTGAGTGAGGACTGGGAAAACTGGGGTCTTGGAGATCGAATCCTCATCAATCCCCTACAAAAACTGGTCTACAAGGTGAAGAGAAATATCAACATCATCGGCTGGTGTTGAGGTCGACAAGCCTGAAGAGGGCACTGTGGAGCTTTCAACCTTGCCCTCAACCACAGAAGGATCAACCAGAGTCAAGCACTTGACCTGAATCATGCAGTTGGGGGAAGCTGAGGGAGCAGGAGGCCCAGAATCTTTCCCAGTCTCATGACCGACACCAGTGGCACTTGTATTTCTTACCATGGTGGGCAGGGCTCTCCCCGAAGGTCTGATACATCTCCCAGAATTCTCCGGTGAAGGATGGTCCAATGCTGACCCCAGCAGGAAGCAGCACCAAGGCTGATGAGGTGCCACTGCAGCAGTAGCCACTGCTACTTCCATGGCTGCAAGCTGGGCAGCAGACCCCACTGCAGCGAAGAATTTCTTGCAGCCTTTCAGCCTAAGCTTGAGGTCCCTACTGGCTGGCTGAGAAGAGGCCAGGCAGCGTGATCCAACTTGAAACATCATGTGCAGTCCCCAAACAGTAGAGGCAAGACACATGTGGGTCCATCTGGGAAATTTTTTGGTGGCATTGATGCAGAATTTGAAGCTGGGGGCTGGCTTTGCTTCATCGTGTTTCATCTTCCATTGATGAGGCTGGAGCCGAATCGAGGAATCCCAAAAAAACTGAAAAAATACTAGAAAAAAAGCTAGAAATCATCAATGGTGCACTTGGTAGTCTACAACGTACAGAGTTGCAAAAGAGGAGGCGGAACTCTTCCAGCAGAAAGGAAGATCTGATGTCACGAGGTGAAGCCGAGGGATATACTACCTGGGACGTGGAAGGAGCTTAGCTTGAAGATGGTCCAACAAATCAGCACTTTCCAGTGGAACTGCAAATGCATGAACAATGATCTATATCTATGCCCCTAGAAAAAAACTGCCCATGCAAGGCTGTTGCTCCTGCAGCAATTTCAATTAACATGAACTCTAATGCGTCCTGTAACTGCTAACTAGGACTACAATCAGTACTGTGTACTTATGTGTCTACTTGTACTTGACATGGGTCAAGTGATACCTGTTCACTGTAATTCTTTAACTGTTATCCCACCGTGCTGGTCTAAATGTTTAAACTCTATACTCGTAACAATCCTTTTTTCCATAATCTGAGCGTAAACTGTTATTGTAATGCCATGCTGATCATGTTTTTTTGTACTGTGTGCCATCTACTGTAGATGGCCCAGGTCGTACCCGAAAATGGTCCTTCGGACCAGTGTACTTATCTGGTTATCAAATATATACATACATAAAAAATAGAATAAGGTATGGGGTGGTGTGTGTAACGAGAAGTCTACCCTCCCCCCAAGGTGTTAGATGCTACCTAAACTCCAAAGACGAAGCTCGAGGGGTTTATTAAAGCATCGAACACTGAGGGTGTGTGAAAACTTCGAGTTTACAAACACCACCCCATATTTTATTTTATATAATTGCTGGGTTTCCATTTTTTGCCACAGCAATTATATAAAATTCCAGCTGTTCCGTTCTGGTGTGGCCTCGGTCCATTTCTGTTTTCGGCCTATCTCCACATTGTAGTTGAGCGAGATTTTAAAATGTTTGAAAATGTTTTGATATCCCTGTATATGTAGAAAATTAAAAACTCTTTTTTTTAAATACCTTCCCGCTGAGTTCCTCTGGCGATTGTGTTTTGATGAGAAGGAAGCGGCGAGCTTCGGAAAGAGATGCAGTCTTGGCAGGTGCATGCAGGTAGAAACCCGGATCGTGTTTGCCATTATAAACGCCTCCTTTATAACGGTAAATTACGGCATTGTTTCCCTATGAGAAAAAAGGGGAACCCATTAATTATTAAATAAATAAATATTTAGGCTTAGCAACAGAGAAAGTTTCACTAATTTATGTATTTTGTTGATTGCCTTAGAGAAATTTGTTAAGATTTTGTATGACTGACTCATCAGCTGAATTCATTTGTTTTTCTGGTAGTCTCCCATGTCTCTTTTTTAAGGGATTGCTCTCAAATAGTTCAAAGTGAAAGTGGGTAAACAGCTTCCTATCGTATGGTGATGTTAAAATGTCCAGATATGGTTCCCTTATGTAGCTGGTTTTATGCTTGGCGAACCAAACACAGGTTTTCTGTTTTCGAACAGCACACAGGCTTTCTGTTTCCTAACATCTGTAACCCCTGGGAGTCTACCCTGTTGCTGATCTTTCATTTCATTAGGCACAATGGTTCCAATTATGGACAAATACAGTATAACTGTAGCCCGGATCATTAACTAAAGTTGAAATTTTAGACAACCATGGGACAGCAAAACCTTGGATTGTATACATTCCCATTTTATCCAGGCATGTCTTAGATAGACTTTCATCAGGCAATCTTGACAGTTTTACCCAAAGTCACATTCTTTTGTTATTAACAGCTCTTATGCTAGGTTGCTTTCCCCATCTCTTCTCTGACCACTGAGGAGGGAGCTGAGACTGGGACTGAAAGGAGATTTTTATAAATAGTACTTGGGGAAAATTCTAGGCAAGCAGCTGCATTATATGCCCAGATTTCTGCTTCAAATAATCCATAGTGTGTGCACATTCGCCCACCACACCGCAACTACATACAGCATCCTAGGCTAACCATTGCAAGGTGAATAAACTTTTGGTCACAAAGCTATTGGATATATGCCTTATTTTACAGGCCAAATCTTTACTTGCTCATTTTTACTATTCTGATTCTTGTGCTTGGTTGGTGCATTGGGGTGGCCGGAAAGGGCATGAGGGCAGCAGGTCGAGGAGGGATCATGGCAGCCCACACTAGGATGCCTGCAAAGATATGCAGAGTTACTGTACTAAAATGTGCAACCCTATAGATAATTGGGAGCTTTAACCATGTTTCTGAATACTGCTTTACACTGCGCCTCAGATACTGGCTATTGTGGCTGGGGTAAGAGCGTGCTTTGCACTTTTGAATAGTGTGGTGGCTGTAGTAACAAGACATAAAATTGATCCAAAGTAAAGAGTGCACACATGGAAATGTGGTGCTTCAGGAACTACAAATACAAGTTATTCAAAAAGTTCCAAGCACACACCAAAACCTTTAGAAGGACGACACAGCAAGCTAGACTCAGTTAAAAAGCATATTTATTACCGCAAACATCAGACAAAGTGTCCCAGCCTGACATGTTTCAGAATTACCTCCTTCTTCAAAGGCTGGGGGACAATAGAGACACCAGCTCATATTTAGGTATAGTATCGGCATGTGACCTATGACACCCTGTGACTCACATGTGGTTAAAATCTTTAGTATTTAAAATATGACTTTTAATTCAATTATTAAAAAGCTAGTAAACTATCTACATCTCTAAAAACCTCCACAGTCTAAATGCTAGTGCTATAAATACCATATTTTCATCCTAATAGATAAAGCTAAAAAGGGAGTGGGATAGGAAGGGGAAGGAAGGGGATGAAATGGGGAAGTCGAGGGTTTGGGCAGGAAGAGGGAAGAGGAAGGGAAAGGGGTGGGAGGAAAAGGAATAGGAAGATGAAGGATAGATATAAGGGGGAACAAAAGGGGTAGGGGAAGAGAAAAAAGGGGGAGAAAGGAGCAGGGAGGGGAGGAAAGGGGGGGAAAGGAGAAATTAGAACTAGGGAAACAGAATAAGTAATATAAAATACATTTCGCAATTTAATGCGGTCCTTCAGACCTTATACATTTTTCATTATTAAGGATATCACAATCAGTTTGGTTAAATAAGCAAGGCTACATTATATACACGTACAAAAGTAAATACTTTACAATTAATGGTGCCTGTTAAAGCTCTTTATAAAATGGGCTAACAAATCCCAAGGCACTGATTGGCTACAACATCATCTGAGCCGTGTCCTTATCAGATGATATTGTAGCCAACCGGTACTACTGCCCACCAACAAGCCAAATGACCAAAAAAATTAATGAGCTCTGCCAAGCATTAACAGAAACGTTGACTGGCAGAGCTCACTGAAGCGGCAACACAACATCACTCGTGGACAGCACTGTGCATTCAATAAGATATCGTACTCCACTACATTGAAGTAAAAAACCTGGTACCTCATATTTGAGTCTCTTTGGCTTGTCTGCCCCTGCCACCATTACCAGCTTTTGAAAAGGACCGCCGACAAACGGCGAAAAAACGCAACAGTATTTTTCAAACCGCTGCAAATCCGAAAGCGAAAGCCACCTACCCGACGCACCATCGCCAAGCAGCAACGAAGCAGTGCAGCGAAGCAGTGTTCTTCAGACACTCAGCAGGCACTCGCTTTACTATTTTTAAATAAATAACGATCCAAATATTGCCAAAAAACGAAACCAGGAAACTGGAAGAAATATTGTCAGTGCTTTTCTACGGTGTCTGCTGAGGGACACGCTCGCTCCCAGTCAACAGACATGCTCCTCTGTTAACACTTCAATTCCCGAAGTAAACACAGGCAAACAAAGAAATAAAAAAAAAAAAACAATAAAAAAAAGACATACTGTAAATGTATGAGTAACTTTTTCTGTGCGGGGGGGGACACAATAAATACATTGCACAGAAACTTAATACAAGGGACTATTTTTTCACTGTTTTCACAATTTTAAACCTATTCTTATATTTCTCTATTTTTTTACATTAAAAAAAATTACTTCTAAAGGGCCCATTTTATAGCGCAATAACACCTCCGGTGTGGGTTACGTGCTGATGAACACGCCAGGGCATAAGGCACTGGGCGCAAGCGCCCCTCGTGTTTTAGTACACCCCTAGGCATGCTCTTATCAGCACGCACCCACACCTCAGAGTGTGTTATTGGCTTACATAAAGCCAAAGTGTTTCTGCAAGGGACCCTGACACTGGCCATCGTGGCTGGGCACATTTGAATAGTGTGGTGGTTGTAGTAACAAGACATAAAATTGATCACTGCCTTGTTCATACTGGAGTTACAGACCGTATTTGAGAAGGCTCTGGGGGAGGTGGGAATCACTGTGGTGGTGACTCTGTTTTGCCTGGGGGGGGGGGCGCAGGCCAGTGGAGAGAGGATCTCTTCTTCAAGGGAATTGGGGGAGGGAGTCTTCTACTGGGGTTTTACATGGCAATGGAGTAACCAACAAGATGTACTGTGCAGATCTGCTGATACTGCAATCTGAAATGAAAAGTAAATCTGCAAGCCACCTGTGTCTCATGGTACCACAACAGTTTTTTTTTTATTTAGTGTATTTAGAAGTGTCTGAAGTTCACATAATCCAAGAGTTCAGTGCAGGTGGGGTTAACCATCATTCAAATGTACAGACATACAGTACATATATATCTATATATATATACAGTATATACATATATATATATATATATATATCCAGTATGTACATTTCTGGAATCCATTAATGCCTTATCCATTAATACAAATCAGCATTAAAAGGGTGTGAAATCACTCCCATCTATTACAGAATGCTTTATAATGGTGAGGAATGCTTCCTATGATCTCCTCTGCATTCCGAGCAGATAAAAATGCTTTGTGCCACTCCACATTTGTGGGCACATCATCGTCCAACCAGTGCCTCAGGATAATTAACTTCTCCACAGTCACTATGAGTGCGATGCAGGCCTTTCCTGGGGCTGAACACCCTGTCTGTATACTGGTCTAAACTACATATTTCTGGCGTAAACATCTCCAGAAGCCCTAGCAATTGGTCAAGGTGTACTTGTATGTCTAGCCAGAAAACTCTTACTTTTTCGCAGTTCCATAGAATGTGGAAGAGAGTACCCTCTCTCCTTTGCCACATCTGGTGCATGTGACCAAATTTACTTATCTCATTCTAAATAATTTGCTGGTGTGTGGTATCTGTTCTGCGATATCTTAAACTGTTGCAGCCTAAACTGGTCTTGTTTAATGTATTTATACAGATTCTGCCACATCTTTTGCGAGCCCAACTCATTGATTTCTTGGGCAAGTTCCTTCTCCCATTAAGGGCATTTGTCAGACAGCTTGTTGTGATCTAGTTCCTGTAAGGCGGCACACAGCTTCAATACTAAGTGTGGTAGACTGACGACAGAGATAAGTTGGTCCAATTTAATTCCACCTTCTTTTGATCACAGGGTGGGGGGTCCAAAAGTTGTGCCATGCTATGAGGTAACTGTAAAAACTTGAAGGGACTGGGGTTCTGGCCTTGATGCCTGATACTAAATGACTGATATGGGATGAAAGTATCTCCCAGAATAAGGTGGTCTACAGATGGTAGCTCCATACCACTACAGAATCTATCATCCAGAATTCTGTTACTTATCTTAAGGGTGGGCTTATGAAAAACAGATTGGGAAGGGTCCTTATACCCTGAGCCTTATGACTCTGCACAACTGTTGGTGGGCTCTCATAGGCCAATAAATAGGGACTGTCTTCAGAGGTTTGGGAAGTTTGTCCGATGAGGTGAACAGCAAGGCGTTCAATCACCACCCATGAAGTCGGCCAAGCTCTTCTTGGATCTGTAACATTGTGGTCTGTATTCAGAGACACCAGGCTGTAGCTGACACTCCCACCTCAGGTATTTACTCCCTTGTAGTGCGAGATAGTAAAATAAGCCCTCAAAGCTCTTTCGGGCCTGTGAGTCTTGAGTACACCCTACGGCCCCCCTCTCCTTAACTATAGGAAGCTTGTGATGACCACGTAAATTTCTAAACCGTTTAAGGGGGAGGGGGATGTTCAGCATATCCAGTGGATACAATAACTTCTGAAAGACCTTCATTTTTATGATGTTATCTTCCACCATAGTGAAAGGGGGAGGACTGTCCATCTCTTGAGATCTTGTGATATGATTTTTACCAGTGGGTCCAGGTTCAGTGTCTTCATGTCAGTTAAAGCCTGAGAATTTTAATGCCTAGATAGGTCAGGCTTTTGGCCTCCCACTATAAACCCAAATCCAGGATATCCTGCTTGTCTGCTTGCTTACTTAGAGGAAATGCACCTCTTTTACCCAAATTCAAAAACTTGTAAACTGAAAACTTGCTAAACTGGTCTATTACTGAGAGTGCTTCTTGAATGGACTCTTTGGGATTTACCACACGTAGCAGTACATAATCTGCATAAGTGGATAGTTTGAACTCTTGCCTGACTATCTTAGTTCCTTTTATCTTTTCCTTGTCCTTGATTTTAGGGGTTCCAAACAGAGGCTGAACAGCACTGCCTTGTCCCCCTACGCAATCAAACCTGGTCCAAGAGCACTCCATTATAGTACATTCTTGCTGTGGGTGTCTGATATAACACCTAGATCCAGTCCACAAATTCCTGTGAAATGCCATAATGTTTGAGGACGGTAAACAATATCTCCAGGCTACCCTGTCAAATGTTTTCTTTGCGTCCAGGGAGACCACCACTGCCTGGTGATCGGCCATCCTGGACACAGAGATAAGGTGGTGTATTTACCTCAGATGGTCACTCTAGACCTACCAAGCCATGAAGCCCACTTGCTTTGGACCAGTCAGAGCACCACATACCTTGCTCAGTCTGGTCACCAGAATTTTAGCTATGATTTTGAAATCTACATTGATAAAGGAAACTGGCCTGGCAAACTGTCCTTGCCATCAACCTGCATTCCCCAGATTACTTTCCTCGTCTCCTGTTACCTGAGCCTCAAGGCCATCAGCTGGACTGCCATTTCCCCCTTGATTATGTAACTGACCCAGGCCCTGAAAACTGCCTGCTCTGCTTTCTCCCAGACCTGGTCCACATACTGCACCCTCAGGCTATTTAGGTGTAGCCAGATAATCTCTCTAGTGGACAGATTAAGGTTCTTTTCTATCTCCCTGCCTTCTTCGAGTAGATCCTCCAGTTTCTTTTCCTTCTCCCTTTTCCATGTTGTGGCCAGCCTAATAAACTCCCCTTGCAAGAAGCACTTCATAGCCCTCTACAGCGTGTCTAAGTTCTCTACTGATCCCCTGCTGTCTTTCATGAATAGATCAATATGCTGCTTAATTCTGTCTGTGATGGCCTTATCCTTGAGGAGCTGTGAGTTAAATTTCCAGGTCCAGTCTGCCTCCTCCCTTTTGATTAAGTCTAGCTTCAGGCAGACTGGAACATGGTCAGATAAAACTAATGCCCCCATCTTGTATAGCTGTAGCGCTGGGATAGATTCCTGGCTTAATAGGTAAAAATCTATCCTTGCGAACAAGTTTTGAGGCTTCAGATAAAAACAGTACTCTTTACCCGTTGGATGGAGCACCCTCCAAGGGTCAGTCATGCCCAGGTTATCCAACGGTGCAGGCCTGTTTTCCCCGAGGATAGACTCTGCCTCTGGTTGCCAGTCAGGTCTGACTGGCACACTGTGTTTCAGTTTCCCACCAGTAGCACTGGAAGCTGGGCAAATGGTGCCAATTCTGAGGCCAGTTTGGAGAAAAACTGGGGAGAATCTACATGTAGACATAAACCAACCCTATCAGTACCTCCCTCTAATCTAGCCTCCCATTAGAATATATCTCCCTTCTGGGTCCCAGACCTCTTTAATTAGTTGGAATGGGACCTGGCATGCAATCAAAATTATAATTCATGTTTGCTTGGTGCTTGTACCCGCCCTGAACACTTGGCCCACTCATTCCCTTCTGAAGGACGGTAACTGGTTTCTTGCAAGCAGGCTATCTGTGTTTGCAACTTCGTCAGGTGGCGCAATTTGCAGTGGTTCTTCTCTTTTGCCTGCTCCCTTCTGACATTCCAAGAAATGAAACGGTAGTCCCTACACACAACCCTCTTATACCCAAATGTTGTATCTCCCTTTGATTTCCCCACTCTGAAATCTGTCCACCCCTTTACCCACTCTTCTGCCTGGCTGCATCCCCCCAACCCCACAAGTAACATATACCCCAACTGTAAAACATAACACTGAACACATAAACATACAGCTCACCATCAAGCGTCAGTTCTGATGACCTGTCTCCTAAACCTCTGGTCCGTGACTAACCAGCCACAGCCAGTGAGTGAGCCCAAGTTCCTGAACCATTAATGCCTGAGAATACTGCCAAACCTTAGCAACAGTGAACTTCGTTCAGTGTATTCAGAAGGATTAGCCATGTGTGCCCTGAGGACTAGAGGCTTTCCAAGCTGAATGGCCTTATCTGCCTTACTAGACAGAAGTGTTGTGATGCAGGCTCAGTGTGCTGACTCAGATGCGACTATGAGATGGAGAATCACTGCCACGTGTTGCCCAGTAAGCCCCCTCACCCTCATTTAATGGCTGTTCCAGCTTCCTGCCCGGGATGCACAGCCAAACCCTCTGAGGCCCCCGAGCAGAAACAAATTTATCACATCTCTATCCTAGAAAGAAGAGAAAGAAAAAACAAACTTTTTTGGTTTTGAAATGTGAAAGGTCACAGTCTTTCACACCAAAATGGCTGGTGATGGTGGCAGGTCAGTAGCCCAAAATGTGACCAGCCCTGACCTTCAAGGGCTGTTCAAGTCTGAGTGAGTCCCAGATACAGTCCAGCTTGTTCTGTCTTGTGCAGCGTTGCATGTCAGAAAGACAGCATTTCTCTCTGTGCTGTTGAGGGGAGGGTGCTATCAGCATACCAGGGGAGTATGGGCCTAATCCATTCCCGCTAGGAGCTCTACCCTGCACATGTTCCCTCTAGGAGTTCTACCCTGCACATGTTCCTCAAGCCTCACCTTTGGAGGCTGTTGAATGGGTTGTCTCAAGGAGCAACCACCACAGTGGAAATTCTCAGAGCCCTAAAAGCTGCATGGAGCATTTGGTGCCATAACTCTCACCTGCTACGGTACTCAGTCGTGAGTCCGTGTGGTGTCTTACTCATGGAAACTCATCACAACTGATAACTGCACACCCTCTCTGCACAGAAACAAAACTGGGTACCTTCAAACTTTCTGAAACTGGAATAACCTCCAACCGTGGAAATAACACTGGAAGGAACAGTTCCTGTTCACTGAAATCTTCTCCCTCTGCGATTTCATTGAGTATCTGGTTTCACCGGCTCATGGCGCTGGTCCTTCACCTTCTGGCGCTGGTCCTCCTCCTCTGCACACTGTGCACATTAGGTTGGCTGTTAAGTCAGTAGCTCAGATTTTGCATGATCAGCAGACACAATCTATTTCTGGCCAGAGTTTGTGTAGACTAGCACTTGGCAAGACACAGCAATCTGAATTTTATGTCTGCTGCACAGAGCTTCCCCTTTATCTCCCAGCAAGTGGCTTGTTTGGTGCAGACCTGTGGACTCTAATCCTGCAACAGGAACTGCTTCCTGCCCTCCAAAAGCAGTTCTTTTGCTTTCCTCACCTTGGTGAGTATATGACTTTCTAAAGATAATTTAGCAGGCAGAAAATGATGAGTCTGTGGTCTGTCTGCTGCTGGTGGAGGGTGCAGGGCATAGTAAGCCCTTTCAATTATATAAGTGGGGCGATCTGCACATGGTTTTTGAATTAACTGGACCATGTCTGGTCCCTTGCTCCTCTCCTGTAGCCCAACCAATATGAGATTGTTTCTCCTGCTACGGCTCTCTTGATCCTTGGTTCTTACTTCCAGCCTTGAGATCTGCCACCACAGTGCCACTACTTCAGCCTCCAGGTGTTCTTGTCAGTTCTCAAGGGAGCTCACCATCGTCTCTGAGTCACTCACTCTTCCTGTCAGCTCTTTGTGCGCAGGTCAGATAGACATGACATTGCTTGCCAGGTCTAGGATGGCATCTGTGGGACCTCATGTGACCTTGGCTACTCGTCTGTCTTGAGTTGCTTCAGGCTCTGCCTTCTTTTTGCGATTGGCAGCAGTGGCAAACAGCTCACCCTACTCCCAATCTCAATCCATTTCTGCTTCCATACTTGCACAATTCAGTGTACATACTCAAGTGGAACGGTACTTTTGTGTGAAAAAAACAAGATTACTAAGATTAAGCTGTGTAAGTGACTCACTTCTGGTGGAGCTACTCACTCGTGCTGTCACTTACTCAGGTACATTACATGGCTCCTCTCCCAACAACTGGTTTCTGAAGATGGAGGATAATATTAGAGTGTTATCCTGGAATGTCAGCAGGCTGAAAAGCTGCCTTAAAAGAAGGAAGGTCCTAGACTACATCAAAAAACAAAAGCCAGACATAGTTCTACAGAAGATGCACATGGCTGCAGGGGAGCTGGTTCATATTAAATAGCACTGAGGGGGGATGGCATGTGGCTACCTTCAACTCAAAGGCTAGGGACACAGGGGTGAGACTGAGGCCAGACTTGGCTTGGAAGGTAACTCAGGCTAGCAAAGGCCCTGGGGAAAGTATACCCAAGTACAAATCGCTAACTGTGGGGGCAGAACCTGGTTGATAGGTCAGTATATGCACCGACTACAGATTCTATGGATTTTTGTCTAAAACTTTCATTAAAAATGTCAAACTGGTAGGGTAACTGGATTTCAGGAGACAGGATTTGTGAATGGGATGGAGTCCTTGACAGATTATCTCAAACTCCCCTAACACATGACAAGAGGTCTAAAACTCTCAAAAGCCTGGCCTCAGATCATGGCTTAGTAAATGCATGTAGGCACTGGGCACCCTCGGGACATGAATATACATTTTACTCCCATGCCTATGCCTTTTATGCCAGGACGGACATGTTCCTAGTGCATACTCACCTTTTAACTGGGGGGGGGGGTAAGTAAGATATGGCCTCATACTGGTATCAGACCATGCACCTATAGTATTAGACCTGGGGGAAGCAGTTTCACCCCAATTTGCAGGAACTTGGAGGCTAGCCCCCATCCTGCTAAACAGTACTGGCTACAAAGAATGTATGAGCTCTAAGATCCAAGAATCCTGGAACTCAACCACCCAAGAGATAACTCCCACGCTATGGGAAGGGAAACTCTTAAAGCTTTCATTAGTATTATACTATCTCCTATGCCAGCCACGTATGCCAACAGTCAAAGAACTGACAACCAAGGTGCAAGTGTGCGAGTAGGCACACATAGCAAACCCCCACACCCCAGGGCTATCAAGTTTGGCAGAATGTATGTTAAAGAGCTGGTGTACTGCCTGGAATTAATAGTAATTTTCAGATGTAGTCAGTTATTACTTCTTATATCTGAAATATTTTTGCTTTTCTCTTTACTAATTAGAAGATTTTTCATCTGGCAGTCCTGGGCGAATATGTGGAGCAGCACTCTGTTTGAAGGCTAAAAAGAGTCAGTACTGTTCCTCTCACTACCTCATCAGAAATATGACCAAACATATTGAGGCACCACAACCCTTGCAGCCTGAGCAGTGACTTTCACAAGTTACCAATCAAAACACAGGAAATTGCGACATCACTAGTAACCAAGAACAGCCAATCCCTGCTGCTTCATGTGAAACAAAATAATCTAGCAGTCTGGTTCTCCTTGATTACTAGTGATGTCACAGTCAGTGTGATCTCAGTGTTGATGATGATGATGTGGGAGGAAGAGAGAGAGATGACTTTTTTTAGCCTCCAGACGGGGTGCTGCTCCACACATCACCCCCTACTGCCAGGTGGGAAATCTTCTGATTAGCAAACAAAAGAGAAAAAATACTTCAGGTATAAGAAGTGATAGCTGACTACATCTGAAAGGTACTATTCATTTCAGGCAGTACACTAGCTTGTTAAATAACCCAGTTGAGCACACTCACCAGCCTGCTTGTGAGTGGAACAGAGCAGCAGTGGAACAGGTGGCTACTAACGTCTTAAGTGTCGGCAGATGTCCACAGGCAACAGCAGCCATGCAAGGGGCTATGCCAGGCTGAAAAGATAAGCTGCGGTTCCATTTTTAGCTTGCTGTTACCTGTCTAGGAAGCAACAGGAAGCGGGATAGGGAGTATCCACTGAGACAAAAATAAAGAGGTAGCTAATACAGGTGGGAATAGGGGAGACACCCTATCTATGCTAAGACGCAGTAATTGTTCAGGAAGGGAAAAGGGGGACAGTTAATTAAAAGGAAGAACTATAGAGGCAGAGGGGTACAGGGTGAGATATAACCATAGAAAGCAAGCAAGTTAAGGGGAAACCAACTACCACCCTATCTAGGGTAGGGTGATAAAGTAAATACTGATAGAGGGTATAGGTGGGATAGGAACAAACACAGGAAAAGAACAACAGGGGCAAGATACATTTAAAAGCAGTAGGTAGTGATACATGAAATCAATTTTATGGGAGTGAAGTGCAATGGATGTGGAGCTGCAGTATTCTGGGAGACATTCTGGAGACTGAGGTGCTGCCTCATCTGCACACATGTCTTTGAGTGGAGGGAGGCGGTCACTGGTCTCTGGGCCAAGCTAACTAGGATCCAGAGAATCTCTTGCCCTACACAGAAGACACCGAGTCTACTGCCATTACTCCAGAGGTTGCCTAGGAAAAGGATGGCCAGCTGGATTGTTGTGGACTCTGGGAGGGTAGGGTCAGGGGCACTTTCCTCAGCCTGTGCCACTATAAAATTCCTTCACTATTCTGGTGGGACGCAGCCTGTGCCACTATAAAATTCCTTCACTGTTCTGGTGGGACGCAGCCTGTGCCACAATAAAATTCCTTCCCCATTCTGGCAGTACGGGACTTCCAGGAGGAGGCACCCAAGGTAGTTGCAAGGGAGAATGTAGGGGTCTTCCAAAGGGAAGGCCCCATGGTGAGAGGCACAGACCCCAGCAGAGGAAAAAGCAGCTTTCGGTGGGGGATTCAACTGTTAGGTGGGTAGGAAACATGAAACAGGGGAGAGAGGGATGTTAGGTGCCTACCTGGTGCTACAGCTCAGAGGGACAGGCTGCTAGTTCAAGGATCGCTAGGATGGCAGATCATTGGGGGGGAGATGGATGTCATTGTTCATGAACCCACCGATGTGTGGTCACAGGCTGTAGGAGTTTTACTGCTGTAGTCAGCTGAAAATTGCTACCAGGATACAAAAATCTAAATGCTCACTCATGTATCACTGAGCAGTGTTTTCATTTAACAAAAATGAACTGTGTCACTACGGTGCTTCGAGGCACTTTGCCTCTTCCTCAGGGAGTCAACTGGTCAGAGGGATGGGCAGAGGATCCTAAGGATTGCTAGAGTGGCAGGGCATAGGGTGAGCTGGCTGTCACTGTAAACCAGGAGACTAATGACCTAGCAAGAGAGAGGTATGGGATTGTGCCGGGACAGTTCAGGGACTGGGGAGGGGTCTAAGGTAAGTAAAGCACAGAGTGGTATTAGCCGAAGTGGTGCCTGTCTATGGCTGAGGGAAGGATAGGGTACTCCACATCAGAAGCGTCAACTTATGGTTGAAGGAATGGTGCAGAGAGGAGGGGTTTGGCTTCACTGGGGAGTAGGAAACAACTTGGAGGGATGTGGGCCTATGGAGAGGTGATGTCCTACATCCATCTAGGAGGGGAACCGCAGGCCTCAGCAAATGGTCTACTCTTTGGTAGGGGGAGCTGCTGTCTTATTTGCAGGATGGCTGACGGTGCCAGGATAGAGGACGAGGAGGACATGCTATCACAGCGAGCTGAGGTTCGGTCCCTGACCTCAGATGACTTTTCATCAGGGGATGAAGACATAGACTTTGTTACCACCTTAGAGATGGGTGCAGGCTTGTATGAAATTTCTGAGGAAGGCCGAACAGCCGGAAAAATGGAAACAGGAGTTTCACTCCTGACGACTAGAGAAGATATGATAGTTAAAAGTGGCAAAAATCTACCTAACTCAGCAGCAAAGATTGATGTTGATGGAGGCGCTTCACTGGAAAAAAATAGAGACTTGTCTGGTGACACAAAGTTGCTGGCCCAAAGTGAGTCAGCTGAGAATAAGCCGGTCAGAGATGTCAGGCCGACATCAAAGAGCTATGCCGCTGCTGCTGACATGGGAGACAACACCACTGAGCCAGTCCGGAGAACTTTCTGTTTGCCAGAGCAAGATGCTCCTTCCTCAGATGAAGACTGGTCAGCAGAAACATCGCTCTCAAATGCAGGATGGATTCACACACCAGACGGAAGATGGATTCCAGATTCAATTTGGATGGACTTTTCACAGGAAAACAGGGTAAACAGGGGACCCCCTCAATAAACAAACTCTCACAAAATGCATCACAACAGAGCTTTATCACTCAGCAGTTGGGTGCTCCATGTAAAGAAAATCCTCAGGTGGGTCCAAATATTAACTTATATTTTACTCCTAACGAGGATGAACAAAGTCAGGGCCAGGAGCCTGAGGACTCTGCTACTCCCCCTCTTTTTTCCTCCCCCTACCCACTGTGAAAGGGGAAGCATTGGACCCATCTTCTCTGATTTATTCAGAAATAATAAGTTAGAGCAAGCAGCACGATGAAACGTTGTGCGTCTCAGACACAGAGGGTGATTACAGGAACATCCCAATAGAGTTTATGTTGCTAGAAAATTACTGAAGGAGACCATGAATTTTCAAGCCTCAGAGATATATGCATTAATAAATATATGAGGTGAAGACACTTGACATTAGTTTCAAGAACTTTTCCAGTCTGGATAAATGTTGGAGAAAATATGAGACTTTTAAAACTCTTCCTTTATGGACTCCTTTTTGGGCTATCCCACTAACCAAACCTTTGTTTAAAACAATTAATGTCATGTTTAGAAATAAGGGGGGTTAATGTGGGAGATATACAGTTTTGGCTGGAAAAACGATGCAATGTGTTGGGCCCTCCTGAGGCAATCATTGATTCAGAGGGTATATGGCGCTGGAGATTTAAAGTTTAACTATACGTTATTGGGAATGAAGTGATACATATCCCTAACAGCTTTTTTTAGGAAGGGATAGGGGAATGTGTTTCTACCCAGGACAACCTCAGGCCTGTTATAAATGTGGTAACTGCATGCACTTGAGCAGTGCCTGCAACAGACTAAGATGTGCCTTATGTGGGATTTTGACTACATTAGCTCTGTTTGCAGGAATATTTTTAAGTGTAACCTGTGCGAAGAACAAGGCATGCATATCAGCAATGTCCCTGGGCTGGTCAGACTACACAGAGAGGCCCAGCCCAAGATCATTTAATTAATCAGGCTCAGGGGAGGTGTAGGCCTCAAGGTTCAAATCCCCCTGAAAGGAGTGAGCAGGAAGCCAATGAAGCTGGGGAAAACAGAAAATGGTAGGACTGCAGAGGGAGAGAGGGAACCCGGTATCACAGAAACTTCACCGCCCTCTGAACCAGGGCAGACTGCTCAGGGACAAGAACAGGAAGAAATCCTGGGTACTTCTAGTGAGGACCACGTAGAAAACAAACTGCCCCCCTTCCCAGAATTTCAGTTTCCTAACTCTAGGAGGCCGACTAGATCGGCCATAAAAAAAAAAAAAATATTTTTAAATACTGTCCCTTTGCATAATTCTTTCCAAGCCTTACAGGATGAAGAAGGGATTTTGAATCTATTTTTCCTCAAGGTCAGAGGTCATTTCAGAAATGGAACTGGAAGAAGAAACCAATTTGGGGTACTAGAAACTAAAAAACAGAGTAGAAAGAGGGGAAAAAGGGCAAGAAAGAAATTTAAATACTAATAAATGTCTTCCCTTCAGATAGCTTCACTGAATGTCTGTAGCATTAAAAGCTTTAAGAAAATAATAGCTTTACTATCCATTTGTCAGCATACTTCTGCAGAAATAATATTTCTACAAGAAACCAGATTCAATTCATTGCATGATATTGCACGGGCAAAAAAAGGATGGGAGTGGGGACCCTCTTATTGGACTTTTGGCCCAGATGCAGCTGATGGGCTGGGGATTTTATTTAAACAACTCCAATTAAATCTTCATAGAATAGTAGATATTTTACCAGAAAGGGCCTTATTATATTGTGTATATAAAGGGTTTTCCATAAGATTAAATAATTAATATGCACCACAGAGTAAAGCAGCTAGAACAGAACTTTTTAATAAAATAAGCAACCTTACTTATTCACAGCTAGGCACATAATTTGGGGAGGTGACACAAATTGTAGTCTATACATTAAAATAAAGGATAACATACAAAAGAAAGTGTATTGTAACTCCTATGCTCCAAAAAATATAATCTCAGTAGCAGGACATAAGGATACTTGTAGAGAACTCCATATTCAATTCAATTCAATTTTCATTTTACCAGGAAAACACCATTGAGACAACTCATTTACAAGGCGGTCCTGGAAGGACAAATACAAATACCAAAAAGTGCGATACAGATAAGAAAACATATGCAAACTGCGACAATTACTCAAAATACAGGGGCAGTAGGTCTACAAAAATAATAAGGTTCTAAACAATTTCGTTGCAATGGGTGACATGGTAACATGCCCAATAGGATTACATATCAGCTAGGGGATGCATATAACTACTACAGTTGGGGGGGGAGAAATCAGGAAACAGAAGGGGAAAGGATAGTGGCTGAGTAAGTGCATCTGGGGAGTAGGAAAAAGAGTAGGGTGGAGGAGGAAGGGGAAATAATGTAGAAGGAAAAAAGAGGAAGGAGGAGGGTAGGGCAGAGGGGGTAGTAAGTGGAGAAAGAGGTAGGGAGCAAGAGGTAGCAATTATAAGTAATAACAATACTTGATGGAGGACAAGAGGAAGAGGAACACAGGGCCACTGCAGTTTCAGGCAAAGCAGTTACAATTTACCATCAGTGTTCATCTGAGCAGAGACCTGAACACACTTAGGCCAACGAGTAATTTAAGTTTAAGATTATTTTGTAGCGTGTTCCATGCAGAGAGCGAAGCATCTCTTATTGATGCTGAACCAAACCTTGTTCTTATCCGGGGAATAACAATGGTTATATAAGAGAGTTTTCTGAGGCAGTAAACACAGGAGTCACGACTGAACAATGAACAAATGTAAGGGGGAAGTTTCAAGGTTAATGCTCTATACATCCAGAGGGCGGCATTACACCCCCTCCTAGCACTGAGAGGATCAACCAATCACTTGTAAAGGGCACAGTAGGGAGCATTTGTTACAAATTTTATAGCCCTATGGTAAAGCCATAGTTAATGGCCATAGTCAAACACAAACAGACTGTAGACCCACTCATGATGAATTTAAATTTGTACCTGTTACACTGAAGTTAGTTAGGGATTATATTCTTAAAAATGACCCCTGGACCAGTGTTGGGTATGATGGAATTGATTTTAGAATTATTAGGTTAGATATAAATTTTTTTTCCTATCCTCTTACTTTGATCTTCAATTGTTCTTTAAAAGTTTGCGTTTTTCCCCAGATCTGGAAATTATCTACCATTAAACCTATTTTGAAAAACGGTAATCCACAGGTTGTATCCAACTATCGACCTATTTCTCTGTTGAACCCATTATCTAAAATCTTGGAAATAATTATTTTAGATCAAACCCTTGAATATCTCATAAAATATCAAATGTTAACTGACTGTCAGCACGGGTCTAAACCAAATCACAACACTGAGATGGCCTTGGTGAGGTTCACCAGCCACATACAGTGTGCCCTTGATAAAGGGCACTCTGTTGGGACTGTAGTTGTCGACCTCACCAAGGCCTTCGACCTAGTTGATCACACTTTACTTCTATCTATTCTCTCAAATATTCATTTTTCAGTTGATGCAATCAAATGGTATTCTGATTACCTCACAAACAGGACCTTTAGGACATTAATGGGCGATTGTTTTTCAAATTCAATAGTTATGCAGAGCAGGGTGCCCCAAGGTTCTATCCTGGGCCCCCTCATATTTTCTCTTTATCTTAATTTCGCCCTGAGAGTCTGTACAAAAACATCTATGATCTTATACGCAGATGATGCAGTTATTTATAGTGATGGAAATGACATAAACAAAATACCAAATGAAGTTCAGTTGGATTTTGATTTTTTTCAAGATTGGTTAATTCAAAATCATATGGTCTTAAATTAAAAAAAAAATAAACTTATGATATTTTCTGGTAGGCCTTATGGGAATGATGACAAATATATTACAATTAATGATGGGGGGGGGGGTTACTATTGAGTTGGTTGAAAACTTTAAATACGTGGGCATTCTATTGGATAGTAAATGATCTTTTGAATCCCATGTAAACTATCTTGGAAAGATTACACATCAAAGACTAGGTCTCTTATATCGTGCAAAAACTTTCTTAACTGCTGACTTCCGCAGGTTATTTTCACATAGTTTTCTTTTAAGTGTTTTTGACTATGGTCTATTGGTTTACTCCTCAACTATGACCACGGTTTTGAACAACCTGAGGGTTACGTATAATTCAGTATCACGGTTTATGCTTAATGCACCTTATCGTTTGCATCACTGTCAGTTATACAAATCTTCTGGTTGCTTATCTTTGGTTGATAGAAAAACTCTTCTATTTAACATAGAAACATAGACTTTGATGGCAGATAAGGACCGCTTGGCCCACCCAGTCTGCCCATTTCCCTACCTAATGGATAAGCTGCAGATCCTAGTTAACCAGCAGCCTACTTCTTCCTACCCCCAACCCCTAGAATTGCCTTATGACTGTCCCATGCATGCTTGAATTCCACCACTGTTTTTGACTCCACAACCTCCTCTGGAAGGCCGTTCCATGCATCCGCAACCCTCTCTGTGAAAAAATACTTCCTTAAATTACCTCTGAGCCGCCCCATCTTCAAATTGTGCCCCCTTGTTCTTGCACACCTCTTTGTTTTGAAAGATGCTACCCTCTTGGACTTTGTTGATTCCCTTGAGGTACTTGAAAGTTTCTATCATGTCCCCCCTCTCCCTCCTTTCCTCGAGGCTATACATATTAAGCTCCCTAAGTCTCTCTTCATTTGTCTTCCGGTGCAGACCCTGCACCATTTTAGTTGCCCTCCTCTGGACAGCTTCCATCCTGTCTATGTCTTTGCGGAGATTGGGTCTCCAGAACTGCATGCAGTACTCCAGATGGGGTTTCACCAGCTGTCTGTACAGAGGGATAATAACTTCCTGTTTTCTACTGGTGATGCCTCTCCTATGCATCCCAGTATCCCCCCAGCCCTCCTTGCTGCCCTCTCACATTGCTTGCCCACCTTTAGGTCATCTGATATGACTACCCCCAGGTCCCTTTCCATTTTTGTTGTTGTTAGTATCTCACCCCACATTGTGTACTCTTCCCCTGGGTTTTTGTTTCCCAGGTGCATTATCTTGTACTTCTTAGCATTGCATCTGAGCTGCCATACATGTGACCATTCCTCTAACCTTGCCAAGTCCCTTCTCATCCTTTCCACCCCACCTTGTGCATCAACTCTGTTGCAGATCTTTGTGTCATTTGCAAAGAGACATACTTTTCCTTCCAGTCCCTCTGCAATGTCGCTTATAAAGACATTGAAGAGGATCGGTCCTAATACTGAACCCTGCGGTACCCCACTAGTAACCCCCCTTTCTTCAGAGTGGACTCCATTTACTATTACCTCTGTGTCCTATTCTCCAGCCAATTCTTTACCCAGGCTGTCATCTTGGGACCCACTCCCAGGCTGGCTAACTTGTATATTAATCTTTTGTGTGGGACTGTGTCAAATGCCTTGCTAAAGTCTAGGTAGGCCATGTCCACAGCCCCTCCCAGATCTACTACTTTGGTCACCCAGTCGAAGAAATATATCAGATTTGTCTGGCACGACCTTCCCACTGTGAATCCATGCTGCCTTGGGTCCTGTGCCCCTCTGGCCTCTAGATACTCGACAATTCTTTCCTTCAGAAGTGATTCCATCATTTTCCCTACCACTGAGGTTAAACTAACAGGTCTGTAGTTTCCTGCTTCTGCCTTGCTCCCACTTTTGTGAGGGAATCCATCTGCCCTCCTCCAGTCCTCGGGTATCACCCATCCTCCCATGATTTGTTAAAGAGGGTAGTCAGTGGTGTCACTAGTTCTACCCTTAGTTCTTTTAGAATTCTGGGATGAATCCATCAGGCCCCATTGTTTTGTCCACCTTTAGTTTTAAGAGTTCTTTCAGAACCCTTTCTTCTGTAAATGGGCTGGTATCAACTTCTGTATCCAGAGTGTTTCTACTGTTTGTTTAGGTATCTCCCTCTTCCTTTGTAAATACTGAGCAAAAATATTTGTTTAGTATCTCTGTTCACAGTCACCTCTGCCCACCCTCCCTCCCTTTATTAAGCCTCACTAGCCCTCCCGTGGTCTTCCTTCGCTCCCTGATGTACCTATAAAAGGTTTTATCCCCCTTCTTAACTGAGTTGGCTATCCTTTCCTTGGTTTGGGCCTTTGCTGTTCTGACTGCCTTCCCAGCTTCCTTTTGCTTTAACTGATACAGTTCTCTGTCCTGCTCCTTCTGTGATTCCTTGTACTTCCTGAATGCTTTCTTTTTCTCTTGAACCTTCACTGCCACTTCCTTTGAGAACCATAGTGGTTTCTTACATTGTTTCATTTTATTTGCTTCACACATAGGCTTGCTACCTCTGTGATGGCAGTTTTTATTATTTCCCATTGTTCTTCCACCCCTCCTTCCTGCCCATTTGCTAGTGCATTCTTTAGGCACTCACCCATTTTGGCAAAGTCAGCCCTCCTAAAGTCCAGTACTTTTGCCTTTGTATGGCTTGACTCTATTGCTGTGTTTATTGTGAACCATACTGTTCGATGGTCGCTAGTTCCCAGATGGCTACCCACTTCTACATCTGTGATCCTCTTGTCATCTCCATTTGAGAGAACCAGGTCTAAGATTGCTCCCTCTCGAGTGGGCTCCAATACTAGTTGTCTAAGGCATGCTCCCTGTAGGGCATCTAGAATAACCCCACTCTTTGAAGTGGCTGCTGCAACTGCACTCCAGTTAACATCTGGCATATTCAGATCACCCATCAGCAATATCTCCCCTTTTTCTGCCATTCTAAGTATACTTTCTATCATGTCCTTGTCCATTTCCTCCCCCTGTGAAGAAGGTCTGTCTACAACCCCTGTGCGGATTGTGGTGCCATTGCCGGTCTCCAAATTTACCCACAGTGCTTCTTCTCCTCCCTGTTTTCCCTTTTGTTCTGTTGCTTTGATTCCTTCCCTTATGTAAAGAGCTACTCCTCCTCCTCTTTTACTCTCCCAGTCCCTCCTGTAGATAGTGTATCCTGGTATGTTTATGTCCCAGTCATGGTTTTGTGTGTACCATGTTTCTGTGACTGCCATGATATCCAGATGTTCCTCCTCCATCAAGGCCATTAATTCAGGAAGCTTGTTACTCAGACTATGGGCATTGGTACTCATTACTCTCCATTTTTTGATGGCTTTACCTTCTTTTGCAGCATCCCCACTGACCCTTCTACCTCGGTCTTTTCTCATTTAGTACCCTGTTTTGTAGGAGGGCTGGGATTTTCCTGCTGCTTATCAGTGCCTCCCCTTGACTAGTTTAAAAGCTTGCCAATGAAGCATTTAAACCGATTGCTCAAAAGACTTGTTCCCTTCCTGGACAGATGCAGACCATCCTGCCAGTATAGGCTGGTGTCCTCAGGTGGAACCCCAGTCCCCAATAAGCCAAACCCTGTGCTCCACACCATTTTTCAACCATTCATTAAACTGCATGGTGCAAAGTACCCTCGCCTCCTCATGCCATTGACAGGCAGCACCTCAGAAGGATACTGTGTGTGCTACTTGTCTTGAGGCCCCTCCCCAATTCTACAAAGTCCTTCTGCACTGCTCTAATCTCATGATGAGCCAAGTCATTTGTCCCTAGGTGGACAATGACGTCCAGCTCAGACTCCCGTGTAGCTGTTCTCGTGATCCTGAGGATGCGCTTCCTGTCCCTCCAAGCCATGGCACCAGGCAGGCACCTTACTTCAGTTTTCCCTGCTCCCCCCAGTTCTATCCCCCTAATAATTGAGTCCCCCACCAGGAGCTGCTTCCTTTCCTTGTGGTGTCCTCTGCCTCCTTCCTGTGGGCCTCCCTTGTGACAGTTGTCCTCAGCCTCCTTAGTCTCCTCTGTGGGTGCATCCATAGGGGAGCTATGCTCCCCCAGAATGGTGTATGGATTGTGGAGTGGAACAACTGACTGGGTGTGCCTCTGTTCCACCATCCTCACCCTCCCTGAGCCCACTGTGGTCCAACTGCTGTGCTTTCTTCACAACCTCTGAGGTATTGGTGGTGGCTCTGGTGCTCCCTGGATGGGGGAGGTTCCCTTCCTACCGTCCAGTGTGACCTGGCGGAAGGTTCCCTTACTACTGTCCAGTGTGGCCTGAAGACGGGCAACTTCCTCCCTCAGGGCAGAGAGTTGTCTGCAAATAGGGCAGCATCTCAGCCTCCAGAAAGACTCCCGGAAGACTGCTGCCCCACAGCCATTACATTGCACTACTCCCCACATGTTTATCTACTTTTTTTTGTGTGTGTGTTTGTGATTGGTTTGTTATATAGAAATATATATATTATACAATGTGTATGCTTATATTGTCAGTGCAGTGTGCTAGAGAGGCTATGGCAGTGATATGCACCTTGCACTCTTGAGGAAATGATGTCAGAACCATAGGTATAAAGGAACTATTTCCAGGGTTGGGTGGGGTGAGGGGTGGGAAGGGTTGGGCCTAAACTGTGCCCTCACAAAACAATCAGCTAAAACTCTGACCACAGCTATGATGAGTGCCTTCCTGTCAGCAAGATGCCCTACACAACAATTTGACAGAGAAAATACCCTGCTAATCAAACAGAAAAAATCCAGACATCCAAGTGAGACACAGGTAAACCTCCCCAGCCCCAAACAGCCTGGTGGTTTGTGCTCTGAAAGCAGTCAGCCCCAAAATAAGTCAGCTGTGCTTTAAACTCTTCCTGCACTGAAAATCTTAAAATTGTAACAAGCGTAAAAGCAAGATCCACCTCCCTCTGTTGCTTGAAAGCGGTCTTTCCTGATAATTCTAAGTTCCTTATTTCACCTTTCAGTTAGAAGTAGCCTCCACCTGCAGAATATCTGCTACAAACCAAAGACAATTGTAAGGTTCACCTCCCTCTGTTGTGAGCACAAAGTGCAATATAGAATTTGCAAGTGCAATACAGAATTTCTCACACAGCTCACAGCTGAATAAAGAACTAGTGTCCTTCCAGGTCAAGAAGATGTGCTTTGTGTGTCTAAATATTGCAGCCACCAGTAACTTACAGTAATCTGATCTAGTCTGGATATCTCCAGCCAGGACAATTTGTTGACAATGGTTGTGATTTAAAATTATAAGTGGGTCCCTACCTCCATCAATTATTGATTGATCTTTTCCCAAGATTCTCTCATCCTTGTAGAACTAGGTTGAGTAGATTTTCTTTTAAAATTCTGTTTTTTTTTTAAAAACAGTTGGCCATAGGTCACTTCTTCATTGAGCACCATTTTTCTATAATGGTGTTTCACTTGATTCTGCCGATTGTAAGACTGTTCGCTGTTACAGAACTCGTCTCAAGCAATGGCTATTTAATAATTTTGAATGTACTTGTTGACCACAAATCATAACTCCTGCCATATCTTAATGTTATGTTGTTTGTTGTAACTGTACAAGTTTTCCAATTTGTTCTGTTAATGTCTTTTTGTATTATTGTAACTTGTCATCTATTAAACAGGCAATTTTGCTCATCAAATTTACAAGTATAAAAAATTAAAATGAAAATGAAAAATGAAATGAAACAGCGTGTTCAAGGTGGATAGAGCTGATTTAGGGCTGTGGCTATAGAGGAAGTCTGCATAATCGATCAGCGGCATAAAGGTTGTTTGTACCAGCCTTAATTTTGTGTCATATGTGAGCAGATGCTTTAAACAGTAGACGATCCCAAGCCTTTGTCATAGTGTTTTGGCGGTTTCTTCAATGTGCGTGGTAAAGGTTAGTTTACAATCTAACCAGAATCCAAGACATTTGAATTTATTGATAGGTTCGAGAATCTCCCGAAGATGGTCCTGATTTGGTTAATGGGTATTTCTATGTTGTTAGGGGAGAGGAGCATGATTTTTTTTTTTGGCATTGAGAAGTAGCTTTAAACAGAGAAGATTTTGTTGTAGATGATCACATTTGCGTTGTCGTGCAAGATAGGCAAGGAGAAGAGAGGAACTTGCTACATATAACACAGTGTCAACTGTGAACAGGTGGACACTAGCTGTGCTAATACCGTTGTCAATGTTGTTGATATAAATGGTGAACAACAAAGGTCCAAGTATGGACCCCTGCGGTACTCCTCTCAGGAGAGGTTTTAAGGGAGAAAGAGCACCATTGACTTTCACCTGTTGGCACCTACCAGTGAGATAACACGAAAACCATTTTAATGAAATGTTATCCAGGCCAATATTATAGAACATCTCCAACAACAACTGGTGATCAATGGTATCGAAGGCCTTGCTTAGGTCTAGGAAAAGGACAGAGACATAATTGTTAGTGTCTAAGGATGTTAAACAGTCGTCTGTAAGTTTTACCAAGGCTGCCTCAGTACTATGTTTGGGTCTAAACCTGGACTGGAGAGGGTTCAGGTGGTTACCAGCTTCAAGGCAGTCTCTCAGTTGGGCACTGACTATATTTTCTAATAACTTGGACAGAATAGGCAGTAATGAAATTGGGCGATAATTATTAAGGTCACTTTGCTCTCCAGATCTGAACAACAGAATAACGTGAGCTATTTTCCAGTCCAAGGGAATAACGCCTTGGGAGAGTGATAGATTAAACAGGTGGGTAATAGGAGGGGCCAGGAAGTAGTATTCTGCTTTTAAGAAGAGCGGTTCCAATGAGTCGGCTCCAGAGCTTTTTTTAGGGTCCAAGGCCAATAGCAGATCTTCGACCAGTTTAAGGGAGACAGGACTGAAGCTTAATTGGGTAGACTGGTGGTTGGTATTTGAGGGGAGGGAAGTAGGTAGGACCTTCGGCAGGAGACTGTGAGACTAACTAACTGGCTGGGGATGAGTCAAACGCCAATCTGGCTGTGGCAAAGTGACTGTTCAGCTGATCCAGGATATCCTCATTGTTTGTAAAAGTTTGTGACCCGGCTACAATTTTAGTATGGAGGAACGAAGGTGAACTGTGTCCTTCGATTTCTCTCAGAATTTGCCAGAATTTGGAGGCGTTGCTTTTGGATGAATCCAGTGCAGTCCTATAGTAGTTAAGCCTTTTTTGTCCGGATCAGCCTTGTGCAAAGGTTCCTTGCCACTCTAAAGGCATCCCAGTCTGAGTCTGCTTTAGTGTTATGGGCTTTCATCCATAAGCAGTCTCTGTGTTGAAATGCCAATTTTAGCGTATCACAGAACCATGGACAGATTCTTTTCCTAGTTCTACTTTTTTTCATTGGTGCATGTTTGTTGACCACTTCCAAAACCAAGTTAAGAAAGTGGGTACAAGCCTCTGCTACAGAAGGTGCCAAGTAGAAGTCCTGCCACTGAATCTTACCAAAGTCCACCAAAGAATTGGCTGTATTCAATTTATGGAGGTTCCTTTTGAAAATAAATCTGGCTTGGGGATTCACTTTCGTGGGGGTACCTCACACAGGCAATGGCCCTATGTTCACTGATATCATTGTGAAATACCCTGGTGTGCGCAATTTTATGTGGCCTATTGGAAAAAATTAGGTCAAAGTGGGAGCTACGGTTATGTAAATTGGAGTGTGTAGATTTGCAGATTAATTGGGTGAGCTCAAGTGTATCACAGAGAGTTTTTAAAGGTTCGGATCATCAGGAGTACCAATCCAGGTTGAAATCACCCATACAGATACATTCGGAGGAAGTGTCTCCTAGGACCTTTTGTAGATGGATAATAATCCCAAGGCCACCAGAAAGGGGTCTGTAACACCCGGAAATAAGAAAAGCTTCATTAGTAAGAAAGGGTATTTTTAAGGTAAGGCTCTCAAATTCCTTAGCTATGGAGGTCAAGTTGAGTACAGTGACCTCATATTTGTCCTGGACATAGATTGCAACCCCCTCACCTAGCTATCCTGTCTGCTCTATATATGTTGTAAGAGGGAATATTGATAGCCTGATTTGGCGTGGAAGCTTTCAGCCAGGATTCTGAAACTACTAATATGTCTGGGGATGTATGAGATACCCAGGCTTATAGTAGGTTGAACTTCTTGAGCAGACTACAGGTGTTAATGTGGAGGAAACTGATACCCTTTAGGGAAGGAAGGTCTGTGGGAGCCAGAATTGGTGTAGGTGGACCGGGGTTTAGTTCAATATTTCCTGAGCACAACAGCAATAATATAAGGAATTTCTTGAACTCATTGAACAGTGATTTAAGTAGCAATTGGTGACTGTTATTTTGGTAGTGAAACCTGGGGGGGGGCACACAAGTACATACTAGGATGGGGGATGCTATGCAAAAGACAGCTACATGAATAGGGACACTTATAGAAGAGGAACTAGCATAGAAGGTGGCCGGGGACTGGCATAGCTTGAGCTGACTCAAGTAATAGGTGCCTAATGGATAGATTGCGATATGTGGCAGGTGTACCTTAAACAAGGGGAAGATACAAACAGGCTATAATGGCAGGGTACTGCAGGGGTTAAGGTTTGTATGCCCCTCTGGGAGTGGATGCTCTAAGATGAGAGTGACATTTTAGATAAAGAGTTCAGGGAGCTAATTAAAGCCTGAAGCAGGATGTAGGGCCAGGAGACTAAGGCACAGCTGTACAAATGGAATGCTATATTTGGGAACACAAAAGACTTATCAAGCAGCCAACATAATCCAATGAACTGTAGCCAATCAGCACCACAGAACCAGCTAGCAGCCAGTGGTAGAGTGGGTTCTTTAAGGGATGGTGCCAAGGCTTGCACTGGTGAATAAAATCTGAAGGAGGTTCTCAAAGACTAGAAGGAGATCACCAATAGAATATATGAAGGCAGAGACATGGGCCAGAAGAGAGCATTTAATAAAGGCTGGAGGTGGGGCGGGCGAAAATTTTCCCATACTGAGCTGAAGTAGCTATTTTTCAGCAGGGCTGAGCTTTTTTTAGTAGGGCTGAGCAGGCTGGGATAAAGAAAGACATTAATTTGCACCAACTCAGCTAAGGTAGCAGTTTAAAAGATTAAAAGTTACGCCAGCTAAACTAGACTTAAATTAGGCAAACATAATTAGATGGCACTGACAGGGCTACAACTGATGCATCTAGAGTAGAAATAATTTATACAGAAGGCGCCTAGCGATGAAAATCCAAAGAGAACAGCAAGGCAGTCAGTCGAAGCCAATCAAGGGCTAGCTGAAATTGCAGGCAGCCAATACAAGTTGCAGTTTTCAAGCTGCAAGGTCCTAAAGTTGCAGAAGTGTACCTGTCTTTGTGCTGGGAGCAGGGGGGTGGTCCAGAGATGTGCAGCCGGCTGAGGGAGGGGGGCTGGGCTGTGAGCCAGCAGAAGGAACCCGCTCGGGCTGGAGCCTGTCTTTGTGCCGGGAGCAGGCGGCGATCCAGAGATGTGCAACTGGCCGAGGGAGGGGGCCGGGCCACGAGCCAGCAGAGGGAACCCGCTTAGCCTGGAGCTTTTCTTTGTGCTTGCAGCAGGGGGGGCAGTCCAGAGATGTGCAGCCGGACAAGGGAGGGGGATGGGCCGTGAGCCAGTGGAGGGAACCCACTTGAGCTGGAGTCTGTCTTTGTGTTGGGAGCAGGTGGGTAATCCACAGATATGCAGCTGGTTGAGGGAGGGGGAGCTGGGCCGCAAGCCAGTGGAGGGAACCCATGTGGGCTGGAGCCTGTGGAAAAACAGACAGAGGAAAGACCCAGGATCCACCTGCAGAAGAAATACCTTCTCCACATGAACAGACTTTTTTTTTACATCAAAATTGTTTGTACCAAATAGATTTAAACTGTCCTTCTGTGAGTTTTCAGACCATCTATTATCAGTTTGTGATCTAAACCTAAAAAACGTTCCTCCTAGATTTCCAGACATCTCTTAGAGATGGAAATTAAATTCTTCTCTATTAGAGCTAGATGAGATAAAGCAGGGATTAACAGCTTTGTTTCAAGCCAGAAAATGAGTCGCCTGTATGTATGCTGACTGCTGACCCTGCGAAATTCCTTATAAGAAGGTCTAAAAAAAACCTTAACATCGAAGGATATCTCCGTGACCTATATCATTCCTTACGCTGGCAAGAATTCTATCACACAGCTTCTGTGGAATCAGCACTCAAGGTGCTAAATGACATTATCATAGGCGCCCTCAATACTCATGCACCTTTCACTAGCATTAGAATAAAAAGCAAATCCTGCAGCTGGTTTTCTGCCGATCTTAAATCTGCACTGCTTGCTGAGATAAACTCTGGAAAAGAGCTAGAAAGACCAAGGATCCGTCTGACTGGCTTCCAGTTCAGAAAAGCCAGAAACAGCTGCACCAAAATAGTAAGAAGCCAAAGCTGCCTTCTATACAGCGAGCTTGATGCCTCCTACCTTAACCCAGCCAGATTCTGGGGCACCATCAAGGGATCCTAGGGCAGGACTCAGTACTTCCCTGCCATCCCAATACACCTTAACAATGCTGTTATCACTGATAAGCGTGAAATCTTAGATGCATTCAATAATCATTTCACTACGGCTGGCCTAGCTTTTGACTCCTCCCCAGCAAATCTATTACGGTCACAACTTAAATTCCAGTCTATTGATGGTCAGAAGGCTGCCTCTTCATTCTCCTTCAAGCCCATTTTATTAAAACAAGTGGAAGACCTACTGCTACATCTAGACACCAAGAAAAGTGCAGGTGCAGACTCTCTGGACCCCTATTTCTTAAAAATTGCTCTACATGCCATTGCAGTTCCCCTAACTCATCTTTTTAATCTGTCCTTATCCACTGGTTCTGTTCCTACATTGTGGAAAACAGCACAAGTGTTTCCCTCCTCAAATCAGGGACCCCATGGATCTCAACAATTATAGACTTATATCCATCCTACCTGTGCTGTCTAAAATGTTAGAAAAGCTGGTGAGTATCCAACTAAGAGACTTCCTCGATGCTAATAACCTACTTAACCCTGCTCAATCTGGGTTTAGGACCGGACACAGTACCATTTCTGCATTAGCAAAAGTAACAAATGATTGGCAAACTGAGTTAGACAAAAAAAAAACAGCATCTGTGCTGTATTTCTAGACCTAAGTAAAGCCTTTGATACAGTGGATCATGAGCTGCTAATTTCCTCACTGCACTCCTTAGGCCTGGATTCAACCTCCCTTGGGTGGTTCAGATGTTACCTCACTGATAGAATACAGCAGGTGAAAGATGAAGGTGCCTATCCTCCTCAAAACCACTTCTAAGGGAGTACCGCAAGGATCCATCCTGGGCCCTATCCTCTTTGCTGTCTATATCAATAACATTGATTCCAACCTCACTGTTGCCAATGTCCACCTTTTTGCTGATGACACTGTCTTGTATGTCAGTAACCCTCACCATCAAAGGCCTGTGAGTTATTACAATCAGAATTCTCCTGCTGCAACATCAACTACTTGAAAAGAAACTACTATTAAATGCCAAGAAGACAAAGGCTATGTTCTTCTCCACCAATATATATTCTACCACTCTCTCATCAAACATTCTCCCCCAACTATCCACCATCCTTGGAGAAAATCTGGATTATGTGGATAAATTCAAATATCTAGGGGTATGGATTGATAATAGACTTGATTACACTCAACATGTTGAGGAACTCCTTAAAAAACTGACAGAGGCTCGGCCTATTCTTCAGAATCAAACATTCTCTAACCATAGAGTCCAAACAAAGACTAATACAGGCATCATTTCTATCTCTCATCGACTATGCAGATTTCCTTTATGGCCACTGTACTATGTCCTATTTAAGTAAATTGGATACCTTGTATCACAGAGCTCTAAGATTCATCACAGATCTTCCCTTCAACACTCATCACTGCTCTCTCTATAATGCTGTTGGCTGGACATCCTTACACCTTAGAAGGAATAAAAATGCTGCACTATGGATTTACAAAGCTCTGTCAAATAAACTTCCATCTTATATTTCTGATTGCTTTACCCTGGCTACACTAGATCACATGCCTAGAAGCAATAACCTTATCACCTTGAAGATACCTAAAGCCTGTACCCGGCATGGGAGATCTGCAATCAGCTACTTCTTAGCATCTACCTGGAATTCTCTGCAGAAGACCCTAAAGTTGAACACCTTCATCCCTATAGCATCCTTTAAAAGCTCTTTATAAGTCTCTTTTCTGAGAGATGCAACTGCTTTCACTAAGCCTAATCCTCTTACCCTTTACCCCTTTTTTCTTTCTATCACAGTTTATATACTTTTCTAAACTTAGCTACAATATACCCTAAAATCCATTGCCATTCCCTTTCTTTTTTATCCCCCCATTTCTACTTGCTTAAGTATCTACCCAATTACAACACAACCTGACCAATTCCACAATCCCAATACCTTACAGTCATCTGGGTCAAACCTGTCTGAATTATTTTGTTTTGTGGTCCAAAATCATTAGATACCTTGCTTGTATATACCTTTTTTTTATTATTGTAGCTGTTTATTTATATTGAAGTCTTTGTCTCTTTCTCTGTATTTGTTTATGTATGCTACATTACCTTATTTTGATCTTGACCTATCAGGTCCATCTTGTAAATGAGCTTCGCTCAATGATGTCCGCCTGAATAAATAAAGATTTTGATTGATTGATTGATTGACTAACGTTCATGGTGGGTGGACACAAAAACAGAAATAAAAAATGTCTTTATATAGTTCAGAAAGAATAGAGGAAATAAGGAATACTATACCTACAGTATTTAGAATACTGAAATCAATACTGTAAGTTTAGTTTATTGTTCTAGGAATTAATAAACTTATGTCCCTCCCCAACACGTCGGATAACCAGGATTAAATCACAAATAGATAACATGAAAAACCAAGATGTTCCAATTTCAATATGATCGAGCAGCATCACTAAATTCAGAAATGAGGTTTGGCACTGATAAACAACCTTTCTCAGATCCATATGCTGTATGGAAGCAGAAGTTAAACCAACAAGCATTTGTCAGTGCTGAATGTTCGGCGTGTGCACTGGTGTTATGAGAGGGGGGGGAAATGTTTGGAAATTGCTTCAGTGAAGTTGTTTGTAGCGTGGGATCCCAAAAAACATATGTTGAAAATCTGGGGCGAAAATATTTAAAAATGGCCAAGTTATACCACTAAGTTGAAAACCCTACTGAAATACATTGACACCGAAAACCCCACTGAAATACACCGAAGTGCTTACCTCAGTTCACGGTTGGGCTTTGAAGAGCAAAGATGTGCCTGCTGTCCCAAGGTAGATTACGGTGATGCACCTCCAGTGGGTAAGTATGGGGTATGGGGGGGTGTAGGGTGGTGGGTCCGGAGTGGGAGGGTAGGGGGTTGGGTAACAGCGGAACGAACAACGATGGACAGTTTTCTTTTTACAGGGAAAAATAATGAGGCGGGACAGTTTTCTTTTTTTCAGGGAGTTTGCTGAACTGATGTGGACACTGGGGGAATGGCCACCCCCAGTGTCTGTATACTGTTTGGGGGGTGTTACACAGCGGACAACATTAGACAGACAGATGACACTGGGGGGGTTGGGCACCCCCAGTGTCTGTATACTGTTTAGGGGCAGGGGGGTTACACATGTTTGGTTTTTTTTTGGATAAAAAACAAACATTTGTCAATGCCGAACATTTGATGTATTGAAAGATGTCCACCTCTGCACCTTGTTTATGCCCTTGAGGTACCTGAATATATCTATCATGTCCCCCCCACTCTCTCTCCTTTCCTCCAATGAGTAAATATTAAGGTCCTTTTAATCTCTCCTGATATGTTCTATGTTGCAAGCCATGCACAATCTTGGTTGCCTTTCTGTGGACTGCCTCTACCCTGTCAATGTCCTTGCACATTTGCGGTCTCCAGAATTGCACACAGTACAGTAGGTGAGGCCTCACTAATTCATTATACAATGGCATCACAACCTCATGCTTTCCGCTAGTGATACCTCTGCCAATGCACCCCAGCATGCCACTGGCCATCCTTGTAGCATCTGTGCTCTGCTTTGACACCTTTTGATCATCAGAACTGATAACTCCTAGCTCCCTTTTTTCCCTGGTGATCGTCAGCACCTCCACTCCATCCTGTAACTCTCCACAGGTTTCCTTCTCAGGTGCATTATTTGTGCTTCTTTGCATTGAACCTCAGTTGCCACTCCTCAGACCATTTTTCAAGCCTCTCCATGTCCCTGCTTATTTTCTCCACCCCTTCTGGAGTATTCACTGTGTTACAGATGTTGGTGTCATCTGCAAACAGGCAGAGAGACCTTTCCTTCTAGCCCTTCCACAATGTCTGTAATGAAGACATTGAACAGGACTGGTCCCAGGACTTATCCCTGATGTACCCCGCTGGTCACCTCCTCTCCCCGGATTGGATCCCATTACCACCACTCTCTGCCTTCTGTTCGTCAGTCAGTTTCTAACCCAGTTTATCAGCTTGGGCCCTATTGCCAGACTACTCATCTTGTTAATCAGCCTTCTATGTTGGATGTTGTTGAAGGCTTTGCTGAAATCAAGGTAGGTAACATCAAATGTCCCTCCCTGATTTACTTCCTTAATGAGGCATTAGGGTTTCCAACCCTAACGCCTCACCTCCACCCTGCAGAGACTGACAGGCATTGGGGACGTCCCTTTGGGTCATCAGCCATAATGCTCATGCCATTCCATTCCCTCCCTTCAGACACTGAAAAATGTTGTTTTGTTCCTTGAGGTTTTCGGCTCTAATGCTCACCCCATTCCATAACTAAATAAGCTGAGATGGGTGCAGTATATGGGAATGGGGTGAACGTCTGGGATGAAGATTCCAAGGCACACTCTGATGCCTGTCACTGGCTGCAGGGTGGGGGTGGAATGGTGTGAGCATTACAGTCGACGACCCCAAGGCACATGCCTGATGCCTGTCAGTCTCTACAGGGTGAGGGGGTGGGGCATTACAGTTGAAAGCTCTTAACGCCCCAGATGTTTTTTGGTATTTTCGCTCCAAATTTTCAACATGGATTTTTTGGGACATCACCTCATGAAAAGTGGCACTATCATTTCGTTACTCAGTTCCAAAAGGTGATTTCGCAAAGTGACTGTGCCATTCAGCACCACAGGTGCTAAAACACATTTTGGGCAGGATGTGAAAAATGACAGCTATACTGTTTATGGCAGTGTTGAAAATCTGGAGTGAAAATATGAGAAATTGGCAAAGTTACGAGCGTGCATAGAAACTGTGCAATGCATGCCTATAACGCAGTCATTTTTTGGAATTTTTTGATCAAATTTTCAACATGGGCTTTTTGGGACCTCCTCTCATGAACAGTGGCACTGTGATTTTGTTACTCCATCCCAAAAGTTGATTTCGCATACCGACCGCGCCATTCTGCACAACTGGTGCGAAAACAGATTTCAGGCATGATGTGAAGAACGACAGTTATACTTACTGTTCGTAAGGAGGTGTGAAGAAATGGCAATGTTGAAAATCTGGAGTGAAAATATTAAAAATTGGAAAAGTTACGACGATGCGTAGAAACTGTGCAATACACGCTCATAACACAGTCATTTTTTGGGAATATTTTCACCAAATTTGCAACATGGGCTTTTTGGGACCCCATCTCATGAACAGTGGCACTGTTGTTTGTTACTTGGTCCCAAAGGTGATTCCACACAGCGACCACGAAATCACCTTTCGGGACTGAGGAATGAAATGACAGTGATATGTTCATGAGGTGGGGTCCCAAGAACCCCATCTTGAAAATTTGGGGGCAAATCCTACAAATGGCTGAAATATCAACATAAGTTGAACCCCCCATTGACTCACATTATAAGGCTTACCTTTCATTCTTTCAGTTTGCCGGTCAGCTTTGAAGAGTGCAGATGTGTCCTACTCCGCAGAAGATCATGTCTGCCAACCTCAAAGGATAAGTATGGGGTAAGGGGGAGGTGGGTGTGCAGAGGGAGGGTCGGGATGGGGAGGGAGACAACAAGGGGCGGTTTCGTTTTACAAATGAAAAAAAAAAAAAAAAAAGACCACGAGGGAAGGTTTTCTTCATTAACAGGTAAAAAAAAATATATATAAATTTAGGTACACTATGGTGGGCTCCCAGTGTGCCACAATAGTGGTGGGGAGGGGGGATGCTGACGTGGGGATTTAGCACCCTGATGTCGGCTACGGATATAGATGGGTTGGGGGCGCATCCGACACCGGGAGTGGGCATTCCGGTGTTGGAAAGGAGAAATTGTTTAACTAGGAAAGACACACTAAGTGGCAGCAGGGAAAGGGGACATTGTTTAACCAGGAAAGACACACTAAGCGGCAGCAGGGAAAGGGGAAATTGTTTAACTAGGAAAGACGCACTTAGCGGCAGCAGGGAAAGGGGACATTGTTTAACTAGGAAAGACACACAGCCGCAGCTGAAGGGCTCGCATTTCAAAGGAAAGAGCCGCGCATAGCGTCGGCTCTGTCCTTTGAAATGTTTGCCGAGACGAGCCCCCTCAGCAAACCAATGTTATCAGGACACTGCTGATTTGCCAGCCACAGACTGGCCCCTGCAGCACTGCTGGCCATTGAGCTGGCACCCCACACACCTCTTTCTAGCAACTCTCATATCAACATGTTTGTCTGCGTGTAGGCTCATAACGAACATAAAATTTAATGGATGGACTATATAGTGATACTGGGTCCCTTAAAACCACAGATGCAGGGATGTTAGGGGTAGTGCATCAAACTATGACAAACTCTTAGTTCTGAGTTCACACCACAATCCACTTGGAAAGAAGATCTAATTCCTTTTGCAGCCCCAAAATTACAAGAAAACACTGCTAGGGAAATAAAATCTCCTATATCTTTGGAAGAGGTTAGCAAGGTCATTTCAGGCCTACAACCCAGGGTATCTCCATGGGAGGATGGGCTAACCAATTAATTTTTAAAACCTTTAATGAAGAACTGAGTATGGTTCTCATGAACATGTATAATGAGACGGTTCTGGATGAAACTTCTTTTAAAAATGTTGCTAAAGCTAGAGTCACTTTTTTACCCCAAAAAGGAGATAAACATATTTTGAACAATTAGAGACCAATCAGTCTTAAATGCAGAATAAAAAATATCGACAACCATTCTGTGGAAAAAACTACAAAAAGCAGCCACAGAACTACTACACCCAGCACACACCTGGTCTATACCAAATAGGAAAATAACATTGTCCTTTACTAAGGGAAATCTGGGAATTTAGTAAACAAGGAAGTTGAAAGGGTTTCTTTTGGCCCTGGATCAAGAAGGTACCTCACACATTTTTATTTCAAGTCTTGGGAAATTATGGGATTCCAAACAGATTTATTTCCTGGGTGAAAATGTTATATGAGAATGTAATGATCACCCCGTCAGTAAATGGGTTGCTGGGAAATACCATTTCTTTCAAAAGAGGAGTGAGGCAGGGCTACCCCATAAGCCCACTACTATATAACTTTGTCCTGGATCCAGTGCTGTCTCCTATACCCTCTCCCTGCAGCCTGGAATAGATTCCAGGTGGTCCTCAAGCTGACCAACACTGTCTAGATAACATTCTTCAAATCTCTAGCCAAAGAGAGCTTAAAGTAGTATGCAATTGCCACAGGACCTAGCCTCTTCTCTCATTACCTCCTATCCACCTATTCTTCCCCCCTTCCCCATTCCCACTTCCTAAACCCTCCCCCTCCCTTCCCATCTGACTCCCTTCTGCCCCTTCTACCTCTTTCCCTACTCCCTTAGCCCCTTGCCCGCAACCCCTCCCGTGCTACCCTCTTTTGCCCTAGCTCTCCCTCCCTCCCCCTACTGCAACCCTGACCCCGCTCCAAACCATCCCCCACCTCTACCCCAGTACATACACTTAACTCTTCTCTCTACTCCTTTGCTCATCCCCTCCTCTCTTTCATCCCTTTCTCTCACTCTCTCTTTCCCGCCCTCTCCTCCACCCCTGCACTCGGGTATGGTTCCCACATAAGTATCTCACATCCCCCCCCAGTCTTCCCTTCTCACACAACTGTATCTTCCCACTTACCTACTCTACCTCACAATCTCCCTCCCAAACACATAGCCTACCCCAACTTTTTTCCCTCAACTTATCCCTTCCCATAGTCCCACCCCAGCACCCCTCATCTCGGCTTACATGTAAACCACTCCCTGCCTGTGTCTCAGTCCCCCCCTCCCCCTCCTAATTCTCCCTGTCTTACCTACTAGCACTTAAGCATGCCGCACGTTTATCTGCACCATGTTAGAGTCCTCTACATACCTTCTCTGTGTAACAGTTTTTACATGATTTTGTATTGTAATTTCTCTTGCTGACTTGCTTCATGTTACACATTGGACTTCAATTACTTTCATGTAATTATCCCACATCCTGTGACTCAAATGTTTCATTATTACTAAGCGTGTTTGCTTACCACCTACCGTTGTTTCACCTACTTCCTTGACAATGTTTCCGTAACCAGGACTTCCTTGTAAATGAACCTGCTCAATGAATTTTTTTCTGCAATAAACTTGAATTTAATTGAATATTATATGGGAGAATGAGATACTAGGAATCTCCCCATCTATAAAACTAGCACCCCAGAAAATGTCTGCTTATGCAGACTATGTGTGCCTGTTTGTTCAGAATCATGCCTCAGGGGTGAAAGCATTGCAAGTTTTACAAACATTTTCTAAGCTAATGGGCGGAATTAAATTGTAACATGAGTATGGGTGTTTAGCTAGGGGCAGGGAAACCAGAAACTACTATAGGACATTTCAAAATTTCAAACACACAGATTAAAATTCTAGGTCTAAATTTCAGAGATGGAAATCTTGCCCAAATAAACTGGGAGGAGAAACTCTTGAGAGGGGAAAGAAAGGTTCAGCAGTGGAAAGCTTGGGCCTTTTCCAAAAAGAAAAGGGTACTTGAAGTTACAAAATTCTTACTTCCTATCTTTTTATATGCAAGTCTCATCTTCCCTCTTCCTGTAACTCTAGAAACAAGATTATTCAGCTGCTTCTTTCAAATAATATAGGTGTAACCCCCCCATGTTACCTGAGGTTACTAGAATCCCAGTAAGACCTAGTGGTAGGCAGGGAAGGCAGCTTGTGAAATTCCAGTTAAATGGATTTCACACTGTCTCACTCTGTTCTCAGTCTCAGCTGAGACTGAGGGATGACATCACCATAGAACTATTGCAGCTGCATGAGCCACACTGGAATCAGCAGATAGGAGTTAGGTTAGAATGTTGGGAGTTTTTGAACAGTGGAAAGCAGTTGTGTCTGAACAGTCTTGAAGAGAGGAGCACAGCAGTCTGTGCACAGGCTCTTGGAGCCTAAAGCTCTGATACAGAGCTACTTTTAGGGGAAAGGTGTGTGTTTCCACCAAAAGAGGAACACAGTAAGCTGTTCGTGAAGTGGTGGAGACAGCTGTTACTGGTCTCTGTGCCCCATCCCTGAGGGGATGGGGGGGTAAAAGGTTTGCTTGTTATTCCAAGGGCAACCCCCTGGTTCATGCTAGAGAAGAAGCTGCCTTGTTTTTTCCAAGTGTGTTGTGGTACCAGAAGCTGTCAAGATTCGCCTGTGGGGCACCTGCAACCAAAGGGTGAGTTCTGCTCTTTCCATGGGACCTATGTTTCACCTGAACTGTTGTTAAAGTGGGGATTGGACTGCTGAATCAGTGGGAGGCCTAGAGGAATAGGCTAAGCCAAAGTAAAAGTATGTTCAAGTCTAGCACAAGGGGAAAGTCAAGACATGTAGAGGAAATGTGCTATACATTTACCTTTTAATCTACACTGCCAGGCTTTTCAGAAAGAGATGTTTAAGTATATTCGAGTCTAGTACAAGGGGAAAGTCAAGACATGTAGAGGAAATGTGCTATACGTTTACCCTTTAATCTACATTGCCAAGCTTTTCAAAAAGAGTTGTCTAATGTCCAGAGAAATGGCCGGGTATGGATTGTGGAAGCTAGAGGTGGGAAGCCCCCCATATTTAGTAACCAGGTTCACCTCTACGGATTTGCTCTGTGGCCCTTTTACTTTGCCTCAGGCACTTGGCCAGTGCTGAGGGAAGTACCCAGACGTAGGATTGAAAGGAAATTTCCCTTATGGAGTAGAAGGCTCTAAGGTGGTTTAGGTAGTCACCAGAAAATGTGTCCACTGCCATATGGACAGGGTTCGAGTGGCCGGCAGGGGAGTCGGGCCAGGGAAAACCCAAATAGTGTACAAGTCGGGCTGTGTACCCAAAGCAGCATGCAAGTCCGGGCTGTGTGCCTGGTGGGTCCAGAGCCTGAGGTCTGAAGTGTTGAAGAAGTGTTCTGTTTCTCTTATCTGCCTTACCAGGAATGTAGCCCCGTGGGGGTCCGGCTATGCTTTGTTTGTTCAGTTTGGATGAGAATAAAAGCCACACTTTAGAATCCCATTCCTGGTATTGGACATTACAGTTATTGCTTCCTGTGTTCAGATTTACTTGGGTGCCCCTGTGCAGAGCAGCCAAACCTAAGCCCTTGTGCCGAGTAACCTAGTCCTCCCAGACAGTCCCCACCTGGGTACTGCTGTCAGCTTCAACAGCATGCCACCTGTCGTTAGCAAAAGGCAGGGGTGTAGGGGATTACAAAATGGAGAGCACCGCTTTGGATTTTAAATTAGGGAGGAAGGTGCTGGGCAAGGGGCTAGGCGTTTCAGTTATCTGGCAGTGTAACCCATAAAGCTGAAGCAAGTTTAACTAATTATACGCTGTGTGCTGTGGTTCATATGCTGCTGTTAAAATGCCAACTGTTTACCAAGGAGCAGTAAAGCTAAAAAAGAATATGCCCTTGTCCTGCATCAAATATTTACAGCGTTTTTGCCAGCTTTCTAAAAAAACTGTGTGTGATAAAGAAAAGTGTGGAAGACTAGGGGTAACAACAGGAAAATTGTGCCCTGGACGCTGGAAATGCTTTCTAAAGAACTGTTGTGATAAAGAAAAGTGTGGAAGACTAGGGGTAGCAACAGAAAAATTGTACCCTGGACATTGGAAATGCTTTCTAAAGAACTGTTGTGATAAAGAAAAGTGTGGAAGACGAGGGGTAGCAACAAGAAAATTGTGCCCTGGACGTTGGAAATGCTTTTTAGTAAACTGAGAGACTTGCTGTGTTAATGGGCATGCTAAATGGTTTAAATGGGCTCCCGCCGTGGAGTCAGTTCGAAGAAAAAAAAAAAAAAAGTGTTTTGCAGTTTAAATTTGCCTCCTCGACGATTGCCATGAGGAGAAGAGCACTCGCGAGGGAAAGAGGCTCATTTGCATGGCGTCGTGTGATTGGTGAGACTGCAATCAGTCCCGCCCCGGCCCCAGCCAGCTCTACAGTGACTGCCCAGCATTCGAGAGGGAGTGTGAGAGGAGTGCGTGTACTGGCTTAGTGGAGGAGCGTCGCGGTGATTAAAAAGCGCTGTAAAAGTATTAAAAATAGACTTTTCTGTTTAAAATCGGGCTCAACCCGCATCTCGATCGACTGAATTGTGAGTGTGGTAATCAGAGAAACGATCGGCAGGACTGCCCACCTGCTTCCTTTCTGAGGCCTCCAAGACTGGCTGCAGGCCGTTTTTTCCATCGCAGCAAACAGTTACTGATAACAGTGAGTACCAACTGTAATAACTGCTCAAAACAGTGATTTTCTGCCAAAAGCCAGCTGAATCTGTGTGCAGCAGTGTAGTCGCTTTGCAAATTAAGACTGTGTCAAGTTTTACCAGCTAAAGCAAGTCTGTTAAGCCATTGACTGTGAGCATAGTTATGGGTTCAGCGTCAGAATAAAGTTTCAAAGCCATGAGAGAGACTGTAAGTTGTAGCAAAATGTGCAGCACTAGTTACAGGCAATCCTGTGCTTGAAATCCTGAGGCTTTAAGGGACTGTGAGTTAAAGAAATGTTTTCAGCAAGTGAAAAGTCCGTGGCAAATCATATAAATGTGTTAGAAAAAAGAACAGTGCAAGTTTGTGCAGTTTTGAGCAAAGTTATCAGTAGTGTGTGTAAATCAGATGTGCAGTGGCTTGACCCAATTTCTGAATGTTGATGCGCAGGAGTGCTGCCACCGCCATTACAGGGTGGGATAGTAATGTAAACGCAGCAGCAGAGGAGCCATTTTGAAAGTAAAAGAAAGTGCTCAGTGAAGTGGGACTTTCAGTAACAGTGAGCATTTGTTTGTTTTCCCTGCAGTTCTGGCCTCAGGACCAGCCCGCTACCTGGATCATGCCCGGGCTATGGTAGCAGCAGAAGTAAATAAGTTAAGGGACGTTGAAAGGTGTTATTATGGAGGACAACTGCCTTCTCATGTGGCGATTCCTGGATACCCAGTGCAAGTGTGTTTAATATGCTTAAATGCTGGAAGGGAGGTCTTCATGGTACCTCACTGTTTGGGGTGCTTAGAGAAATATGGCTTGTATAAAGCGCCCAAGATTCGTTTGGCTCCCACATGGACAAAAGTTCAGGAATTTGTAGTTGGCAGCACACAGCACCAGGCAGAGCCTCTTGAAGAAGGCCCCTCAGGGGAGTGTGGCACAAAGCTAGAGGGTGCAGATTTGCAGACAGAACAGTATGCTGATGTTTCAGATGCTGGATCGCAGAAGGATAATTCAGACAGAGCATCAGTAGACCCCTGGGGGGGGGGGCTAGTCCAAGTCTCATAGGAAAAGATGAGATGAGGGAACCCATTGAATGGGAGGTATCGACCTCCACGCAGAGTGAAGAGTGGATAGTCTCAGGAGTGAGGACGACTGCTCACTCCTGGGCACAGATTCTCAGTGAGGAAGAAGAAGAGGGGGAACCTATGTGGCCTTGTGAAAAAGGAACGGGTACACAGCCTCAAGCTCTTGCCTCAGAGGAATGCAGGGAAGAGAGTGGTGATGCCACTGCCCTGGCTGTGCAAGAAGAAGTCAGGGATCCATTTTTCATCTCGTTGAGAATGCGTAGCTGGCAGTACCAGGACTGGCCGCCCCAAGCCGGGCCAGCAGTCTCAGATTGACCAAAGCTAGTAAAGAGGAGAGACTGGTTCATAGGAAGGCGAATGAAATCTATGGAATGTCCTTTCCTACCTTTCCTCGGAGAGTCTGGAAGGAGATTGAGAACAGCAGGAAATCCTGGATCTGGGCTGAAGCAATGAAATGTGTGTATCCTGGTGCAAACAACCATGTCAGGAACAGACTGTTTCATGAAAAATACACCCAGTGGAAAAGAGGCAGGACACTGTTTATGGACACTGTTCGAATAGTGGATGGAGAGGGACGTGAAACCTTTCACAGTGTGAGTTATGTGTGCCCAGATGGGGTAATAATTCAAGCTCCTGACCCTCTGTACTATTGGCCTCAATGCAAGGACCTCCCTGAAAATGTGCCCGTGCCTACCAGACGGAAAGCAGAGCAGTGGTAGTCAATGCTGCCACACCTGCCATTGCAGTGCCTTTGTTGTTCCACCAGTATGGACATCCAGGACTCAGATGCCCCACATTTATCAGTTCTACAGTGTACTGGCCTTCCAGAATCCATCGACTGGCCCACCAGATGACTTCAGATCCAGAGAGGACGCCAGCCCAGCTGTATCCTGATCCATCGCCTGGTAATCGGATGACGTTAGACCAGCTGTTTTCCTTTTTGTGCCTGTTCCAAGGTTCCATCTCCAGAGATGACATCATCCCAGCAGTTTCCAAATGTGCCCTCCTGTAGTTCCCGGAAGATGTCCGCCCAGCTGTATCGGAAGAGTGCTGCCAGGGACAGTCTTCGGCTGAGGAGCAGGTCGGTGTGTGTTATTACTTCTACAAGGGGCTGGTAAGTCCAAACTTTTCTATCCTTATGACATTGTAGTACACATCCTACACTAGCAGACTCCAGAATGTGTGAACTGTCCTCAAAGACTCTCCCCTTCGGGACTTTGGCCTGCTAGAACTGTGCTTCACTGGGCTCCGGCCCAGGAGAGACTCTTTAATGGACTAGCCTTCGGGCACTGTGGTCACTAGATGGGACTTTTAGGGCACTCCACCCCCCAAATGTGTATTGTAAATAATGTCATTGTTTTTCTACTGTTTTCTAATATATATACTGTTTTTCTACCTTTTCTAAAAAATCTTTTTGGGATTCTCCAGTGTTTTGATGGTAGAGGTTTAGATAGACTGTGTATGCAGATTAGGAGTATGTGTTGTGTTTCTTTTTTCTTGCAGGTGTTCCTGAAGAAGATAGAAGAGAAGACAAGAAGAGGAGGAGGGGCTCATCAGAGTTCCTCATTAGTACTTTAGTGTGTAGTATTTAAAGTACTGTTGTTGTTGTTACTGTAGTAACCGTTTTCCTTCCACAGGTGCAGTTGTGGGGGTAATGGGGAGTAAAGTAATAGATGGTAACAGTTTCCAGGTGTGTGGTTGCAGGGTGCTCAAGGTCGGCGAGGTCCCCGGTTTGTTTTATGTTGGGGTGTTAAGTTAGAGGCAGACAGATTTTCCCTAGAGGGCTAGGGGGGATAGACAGGTTGTGGTCCTGAATGGCCATAGGGACTGCAGTGCTGAGCTATTAGGGCTATGCTCTGGACACTTCTACCAGAGCCACTAGGCACCCATAGTTAGTGGGTAGAGTAGAGGCTGATATGTCAGCCACAGGCCTCTAGGCCCTTAGTGTTGCCTGCCTGTGCTAGCACTACGGTAGGAGGGGCCTGATCACCCCTTCCGCATGGTAGCACATAGGGTGGGATGGCCTAAGCTGGGTAAATAATGACTGCGGACAGTCATTTCCTGTGGGGCATGTGTAACCCCCCCCCCCGTTACCCGGGGTTACTAGAATCCCAGTAAGACCTAGTGGTAGGCAGGGAAGGCAGCTTGTGAAACTCCAGTTAAATGGATTTCACACTGTCTCACTCTGTTCTCAGTCTCAGCTTAGACTGAGGGATGACATCACCACAGAACTATCGCAGCTGCATGAGCCACATTGGAATCAGCAGATGGGAGTTAGGTTAGAATGTTGGGAGTTTTTGAACAGTGGAAAGCAGTTGTGTGTGAGCAGTCTTGAAGAGAGGCACAGCAGTCTGTGCACAGGCTCTTGGAGCCTAAAGCTCTGATATAGAGCTACATTTAGGGAAAAGTGTGTGTTTCCGCCAAAAGAGGAACACAGTAAGCTGTTCGTGAAGTGGTGAAGACCGCTGTTACTGGTCTCTGTGCCCAATTACTGAGGGGATGGGGGGTTAAAGGTTTGCCTGTTATTCCAGGGGCAATACCCTGGTTCCTGCTAGAGAAGAAGCTGCCTTATTTTTTTCAAGTGTGTTGTGGTACCAGAAGCTGTCAAGATTGGCTGTGGGGCACCTGCAACCAAAAGGTGAGTTCTGCTCTTTCCATGGGGCCTATGTTTCACCTGAACTGTTGTTAAAGTGGGGATTGGACTGCTGAATCAGTGGGAGGCCTAGAGGAATAGTGTAACCCCCTTGTTACCCGGGGTTACTAGAATCCCAGTAAGACCTAGTGGTAGGCAGGGAAGGCAGCTTGTGAAACTCCAGTTAAATGGGTTTCACACTGTCTCACTCTGTTCTCAGTCTCAGCTGAGACTGAGGGATGACATCACCAATAGAACTTTCGCAGCTGCATAAGCCACATTGGAATCTGCAGCAAATGGAGTTAGATAGAACATTGGGAGTTTTCAAGTCAGTGCAGCAGTTTGTCTTGTGAGTGGAGTGAGCTTGCTGTTAAGCAGCTCAGTAAAGGCTCTAGGAGCCTCAGCCCTGACAGAGGGCTACTTTTCAGTAATAGGGTGTGTGTCTCCACCTTAAAGAGAGACACAGGAAGATTACTCAAGTGGTGGAGACCGCTGTTTTGGTCTTAGTTCCCCTCCCTCAGAGGGATGAAAGATTCCCGCAGATTCCTGGGGCAATCCCTTAGTTCTGTTTGTGGAGGAGCTGCCTGTTCCTCCAGTATTTATTTTGGGAGAAAAGAAGATTTGTGAGTCGCCTGTGGGGCACCTGCAACGTGAGGGTGAGTGTCTGCTCTGGTTAAAATGGCCTATGTTTTTACCCTGGGACTTGTGTGACAATGTGGGGATTGAACTACTAAATATTGGGAAGCCTAGAGAAATGGGCTAAGCAAAGTAAAAGTAGTTTCAAGTTCCTAAATTTGTTGGGATGCAAATAATATGTAGAGGAGATGTAGATTAAGGGTTGATGTCTGTCACATTTTAAAGTTCAGTAAAGGAATTGTTCAGTTTTCCAGAGAAATGGCTGGGTATGGGCTGTTGGAGCTGGAGGTGGGTGGCCCCTCATCTTCAGTGACCAGGTCCACCTCTACGGATTTCTTCTATGGTTTTCTACTTTGCCTCAGGCACTTGGCCAGTGATGGGGGAAGTACCCAGACGTGGGATTGTAAGGAAAATTCTCTCTAGGAGTCGCAGACTCTAGTGTGGTGTGGGGAGCCATGACAGGATAATTGGTTCATTCCTCAAATGGACCGTGAACAGGATAATTGGTTCATTCCTCAAATGGACCGTGGATCAAGTGGCCGGCAGGGGAGCCGGGCCAGTGGGGAAAACGCAAGTGTGTACAAGTCGGGCTGTGTACCCAAAGCTGCGTGCAAATCTGGGCTGTGTGCCTGGTGGGTTTAGAGCCTGAGGGCTGGAAAGAGTGATAAAATGTTCTGTTGTCTCTAATCTGCATTACCAGGAAATGTAGCCCCATGGGGGTCTGTCTATGCTTTGTTTGGTCAGCTAGTATGTGAATAAAAGCCACACTGAAGAATCCCATTCCTGGATCTGGACATTACAGTTATTGCTTCCTGTGTTCGGATTTACTTGGGTGCCCCTGTACAGAGTAGCCAAACCTAAGCTCCCCTGTGCCAAGTAACCTCATCCTCCCCGGACCCAGTCCCCACCAGGTACTGCTGTCAGCTTCAACAGCATGCCACCTGTCGTTCTGGCAAAAAGGCAGGGGTGAGGATTTACAAAAATGTAACAAGGGGGTTACAATAGGCTAAGCCAAAGTAAAAGTATGTTCGAGTCTAGTACAAGGGGAAAGTCAAGACATGTAGAGGAAATGTGCTATACAGTTACCCTTTAATCTACATTGCCAAGCTTTTCAAAAAGAGTTGTCTAATGTCCAGAGAAATGGCCGGGTATGGATTGTGGAAGCTAGAGGTGGGAAGCCCCCCATCTTTAGTAACCAGGTTCACCTCTACGGATTTGCCCTGTGGCCCTTTTACTTTGCCTCAGACACTTGGCCAGTGCTGAGGGAAGTACCCAGACATGGGATTAGAAACATAGAATTTGATGGCAGATAAGGACCGCTTGGCCCACCCAGTCTGCCCATTTCCCTACCTAATGGATAAGCTGCAGATCCTAGTTAACCAGCAGCCTACTTCTTCCTACCCCCACCCCCTAGAATTGCCTTATGACTGTCCCATGCATGCTTGAATTCCACCACTGTTTTTGACTCCACAACCTCCTCCGGAAGGCCGTTCCATGCATCCACAACCCTCTCTGTGAAAAAATACTTCCTTAAATTACCTCTGAGCCCCCCCAACTATCTTCAAATTGTGCCCCTTGTTTTGCACACCTCTTTTTTGAAAGATGCTACCCTCTTGGACTTTGTTGATTTCCTTGAGGTACTTGAAAGTTTCTATCATGTGCCCCTCTCCTCCTTTCCTCGAGGCTATACATATTCAGCTCCTTAAGTCTCTCTTCATATGTCTTCCGGTGCAGACCCTGCACCATTTTGATTGCCCTCCTCTGGACAGCTTCCATCCTGTCTATATCTTTGCGGAGATTGGGTCTCCAGAACTGCATGCAGTACTCCAGATGGAGTCGCACCAACTGTCTGTACAGAGGGATAATAACTTCCTGTTTTCTACTGGTGATGCCTCTCCCTATGCATCCCAGTATCCCCCCAGCCCTCCTTGCTGCCCTCTCACATTGCTTGCCCACCTTTAGGTCATCTGATATGACTACCCCAGGTCCCTTTCCATTTTTGTTGTTGTTAGTATCTCAACCCCCACTGTACTCTCCCCTGGTTTTTGTTTCCCAGGTGCATTACCTTGCACTTCTTGGCATTGAATCTAAGCTGCCATACATTTGACCATTCCTCTAACCTTGCCAAGTCCTTCTCATCCTTTCCACCCACCTTGTGCATCAATTCTGTTGCAGATCTTTGTGTCATCTGCAAAGAGACATACTTTTCCTTCAGTCCTCTGCAATGTAACATAAAGACATTGAAGAGGACCGATCTAATATTGAACCCTGCGGTACCCCACTAGTAACCCCCCTTTCTTCAGAGTGGACTCCATTTACTATTACTCTCTGTGTCCTATTCTCCAGCCAATTCTTTACCCAGGCTGGCTAACTTGTATATTAATCTTTTGTGTGGGACTGTGTCAAATGCCTTGCTAAAGTCTAGGTAGGCCATGTCCACAGCCCCTCCCTGATCTACTACTTTGGTCACCCAGTCAAAGAAATCTATCAGATTAGTCTGGCATGACCTTCCTGCTGCGAATCCATGCTGCCTTGGGTCCTGTGCCCCTCTGGCCTCTAGATACTCGACAATTCTTTCCTTCAGAAGTGATTCCATCATTTTCACTACCACTGAGGTTAAACTAACAGGTCTGTAGTTTCCTGCTTCTGCCTTGCTCCCACTTTTGTGAAGGGAATCACATCTGCCCTCCTCCAGTCCTCGGGTACCACCCCATCCTCCCATGATTTGTTGAAGAGAGTTGAAGAAATTTCCCTTGTAGAGTCGAAGGCTCTAAGGTGGTTTAGGGAGCCACCAGAAAATGTGTCCACTGCCATATGGACAGGGTTCGAGTGGCCGGCAGGGGGAGTCAGGCCAGGGAAAACCCAAATAGTTTACAAGTCGGGCTGTGTACCCAAAGCAGCGTGCAAGTCCGGGCTGTGTGCCTGGTGGGTCCGGAGCCTGAGGGCTGAAGTGTTGAAGAAGTGTTCTATTTCTCTTATCTGCATTACCAGAAATGTAGCCCCGTGGGGGTCCGTCTATGCTTTGTTTGTTCAGTTTGGATGAGAATAAAAGCCACACTTTAGAATCCCATTCCTGGTATTGGACATTACAGTTATTGCTTCCTGTGTTCAGATTTACTTGGGGGCCCCTGTGCAGAGTAGCCAAACCTAAGCCCTTGTGCCGAGTAACCTAGTCCTCCCCGAACCCAGTCCCCCACCTGGTACTGCTGTCAGCTTCAACAGCATGCCACCTGTCGTTTGCAAAAAGGCAGGGGTGAGGGGTTACATAGGGAAGCAGATTCAATACTATTAAAAGAGATTTCACTTATTTAACTTTAAAACAAGGTGGATTGGGAATGAGTAACCCTTTATTTTGTATCACTCCTTTTTTGTAATTTCTTCCTTTCAAGAGATTAGAGGTGGGTCTTAGCACCCCTGGTTTCAGTGGACACAGGTTTTGTTTAAACCCTTATCAACAAAACGGACAGCAGAACCCCCCAAAAATTACCTTCACCCTGCAATTTCTGGATTTTGCTATCCCAGCAAAGAAAGAAACTTAGAATGTGGAAGGTGAATAGAACCTCAGTACAGTGCTCAAACAGGAAACAAATATATTCTAACATCATGGGAACGAATTTTGCGGTACAGGTAGATTTCCCAAAATGCATTCCAACAAAAGTGAGTCTGGTTTTGAAAGTTTTAAAGGGCAACTGGCACCTTCAGAACTTTCCAAAACATAAATGTTAAGACTCTGTTCTGCTTATATTTCACATTAATTCTGTAATTCTCCCCCCCATTATTTATCGCTAAGGTAATTTGCATGAAAACAGGATCGTTGCCCCGAAAGAGTTCATCTTTTTCTGCTGCTTTCTCCCTACCTGAGGTCATAATGCACTGTTTGTGATATCGCAGTTGCTCCTTTGGCAACAGACTGTGATGTAAAAACAGAAGATTGTGACTTGAGGTAGGGAGTAAGCTGTAGAGGCAGATGAACTCTATGGGATAATGATCATGTTTTCATGCAAATTTCCTCAGTAATAAATAATGAGGAGGTGAGATATGTAGAACATTTATGAAACGTAAGCAGAAATGTACCTAATTACTATGTTTTTCAAAGTTTTCTCTGAGGCATCAGCAGCTCTTTAACAGACACTAGAATTCCTGTAAATATGTGGACTGTCCAGTGGTTTAGTTGCCATGGAAAATTAGGGGTAAAAGGGAATTTACTTAAAACATAAACCCTTGCCTGAAAGACAATGTCTGAGACCAGAATGCACTGGAACAGAAGCAACTATGGAGTTTTTTTTTATTGTGTTTGTTGTTCAACTCTGGTTCAATTCAGCCACTAGGTGGCACTGGGCTCTTGCTAAACATATGAAATAGGAATGTTTGGTACTAGGGGATCATTCTGGGGTTTTAAGTATGCATCATCCACGCACATGACATGTTATATTTGCTTGTACTATATTAAATTCTACATGTGGCAAGCTAGATGCCAGTATTCTCAACAACATATCAATACCCTAAATCTGGCCACTATAAAACAAATTGAGACAGCTTTACTTCAGGTGAAAAAAACCAAAGAGTGCTCAAAATTAGACAGGAGGAAATTTCACATGTTGTGGAATAACATACATTGGATAATCTAGCTGTTGAAATAGTTTCAGTTTTTTTCAGTAGAAACTGTAATTTAGGGAATATGTGCAGGTAGAGAGGATATATAATGTGTATTATTATGTTATGTTTCTGTTATAATAATTTGTTTTTCTGTTGGGTGTATTGGATGTGGTATTACTTGTGATTGTAACATGATGTTCTGTTTCTATCAATAAAAATCCCCCTACTCTTTTGCGAAGACTGCCTTGGGTTCTTTTACTTCCACCTGGACACCCACCAGGACAACACCAGGATGGGTAGAGGGGAGCTAGTTTCTTTTAAAATCTCATCCGAAGGCTGGCACACCCCAGCAGTACAGCACCCCGTAATACTGCACTCAGGTGCCAGCATTTAGGTATGGGTCCAATACTGGTGTGGCACAAGAATCCATGACCTTTTGGCCCAGAGTTGGATGTGCTACCAACTGAATCATGCTGACACCTTTTGACATAAGGACAACCGCAGAGGCAAACCACATATGGACAAGGGTCCTGGACTTCAGAAGGGCACATTAAAAAAAAAAAAAGTGTGACTACCTCTGAGATGACCTAGTGGGAGGGGGACTGCCTCAGTGGGGTGGAGGAACAGTGCGCCATAATATGGGAAGGCATAATGAAGGCAACAAGCCTCTGCATGAAGGAAGTGAGCAAGAACATGAGGAAAAAGAGATCACTATGATTCTCAAGGGAAGTGGCTGCAAAGGTAAGGCTAAAAGCAGTGTGTCATGCCCATAGGGCCCAAGGAGGCATGTCCCCCCCCCCAAATATCTGTGAACAATCTTAAAAAAATATATATATATATTTTAAATTTTATTTTAAATAATTGACCGCTGAAAATAATCAATGCTTTTTTCGTCTTTGGTGGTGGGGTGGGGGTTGGGGTGTGGGGTCCGATCGGCTCAGCCTCAGCTCAATAATCAAGACAACTTTCCAAAAATGCATGCTTGCTGGCTGTGGTCTGTAAGAAGTGATTGGTAGGTAGTCCATGCTGACAATCAGCATAAACTCTACCAATCACTTCTCCTGTTTCTGCCTGTTTGTGTTGTCACTTGTGCAGAAAATCACCGAAGAAAGTCGTTGATCTGAATGTGATCAACAGCCAATCATAAAGTGACACAGAGTAGAGTGGGGTAGATGACGACATGCTGCATAGCAAACCTATGCATTTTCCTGCCCCATCTTGGGACGGCATCTTGTGAGAAAGCGGAGGTAAGTCTGAGCAGCCAGGAAGAACTCGCTACTTGAGTTGTGACCAGCATCGGTTGTATTCGTGTCCGTTACATTTTAATCAGCTCCCTCTGACTGAGCCTGCTTGCTCAGAAAGACAAAGAGACGCCAAGTAGGATAGTACCCCTCTTCTGGGCTGCCTGCAGCAATCCTTTTTTTTTTGTAATCTGTCTCCCTGGTGGTCGGAGCTTGTGAAGGGTGTGCTGGCTCTGGCTTTTTGCCTGGGTGGAGGGTCAGGAGGTTGGGGACTAGTCGGGTCTGTTGGCCAGCAAGCAAAAGAAGCAGAGCCACTGAGCCAGGGGGATCAGCATCGGGCCGAGGGCCAGGCTGCAGTATATTTTCTAAAACTGCAAGGTAAGGTTGTGCTTGTGCATACCATATAGCCAATATGTGGGCGAGTCTCCTTAGGTTGTAACAACTGCACTGCATGGTGTAACAAACATTATGAATTGTGACACTGTATCACCAGATCCTTGTAGTATATGTGTACGCTATACCTTGATGTTTCAATATGAGTAATGTGTAATGCAAAATTTATAAATAAAATTCAAAAAAGTTAACTGGTAGTATAGTTCACGTTTATGGCTGAATAGGGCTTTGGATAATATGAATATTTAATTTGTATAACCTCCCTGAATGAATGTAAAGCAAAAAGGATCTGGGAATACCCTCCAGTAATGTGTTAACTTATGATCTATTCTGTGTAAACAGAATCTCTGTGGATATACTTGTATAGTCTTGATACATGATCAATAAAATATAAGTTAAAATTAGAGTGCAGGCAAAGAGCTCCAGCACAGAGGTTCTTTTAATGTGAAGCTATTTCTGCCTGTGGTGGTCTGCACTGAGGGAAAGGCACAAAGGTTATTCCTGCTTCCTTTGATGTTAACAAGTTCAGTAATTTAGCCTGGTGTTGTGTGGCACAAGCACTATAGCATTACTTGTATCAGGTGAAGTTGCTTGCAGTCTTTTAGGGAGGTCCACCCCATTATATATCTGACAGTGGAGAGTGTCTCAAAGGGCAGCTAAAATTAATCTAGGGAGTCTGTTGCAAGCTACAGGTGGGTCGTGGCAGCAAATCCATGCAGAATGTCTCCATAGTATGTCAGGGGCAGTGGTAACATTTACAGTGTTCTTGCTCGTCATCTCTTTGGAGAGTGCCAGTAACAGTACCTCAGTCAGAGCCCAGCTCTGCTGATCAGCTTGTACTATAGGCACGTGCATGCAACTGCCTCTTTCACTCAATTCACTGACCGATGAGTGTGTCCGGGGGGGGGGAGCATTGACCGGGGTACTCCTGTGTCTCTGGATATCTTAATGGTTTTAGCTTGGCAGGAGCCTCTTTCAAACAACAACTCATTATACCAGTGCACCCTTTCTCTTTTAACTAGTATCTGCTGAGACAGACATTATGTGTGTTGGAAATACATGCTCAGACCCAGGATTTCCAGCCCTTGACTCTCCTTTACTGAGGCAGTTAGTATGTGGAGCACAGCAGGTAATTTATCTGGCTACACAGACCTAATCAGTTTGACATCTGTGCAGTTAATCAAACCCAGCACTGCAGCTGTGGCCTGTCTTGCTAGATCTATCCTAGACTCTCCTGGTCCCTTTTGTTCCCTGGCATAGCTAACTCTTTGGACTCTTTCTTGGTTCTCCACAGCTACTACACTGGAGTCCCGGTTTCTGAAATTCATATGGTGTCATACCTTTGTGAGTATGTTACTAATATGTACATGAAAATAGCATGCCAGAGCAAGGTGCCCAGAAACTGATCTCAGAGTAACCAGAAACTTAGCCCTCTTGGTGTAGTATCCCAACCCAGCTCCCACAGAAACTTTTTTTTTTAATTCAAAGTTTATTATTTTCATACACAACATACAGCTGAAATCGTACATAGCATACTGTAGCAATGAGTACCAGAAAACATACTGCTCCCACCCCCACTACCTCCTTAATCCCCACCCCTATCTCCCCCACAGCATCCACTCTTTATTTTATTAGCCTAAAGCACTAGGGCATGGATAATATACCAAGGTCACTCTAAACAGAGTATACGGTGTAGAACTGGGCCCATATGGCATGAAATCTGTCCCGTCTATTGTTAAGACTGGCAATCATTTTTTCTGTCCGGAGGTTGCACAGTCATTTTTGGAGCCATTTGTTATATGATATGGAGTCTCCATCTCTCCAGTACCACAAGATCAATTTTTTAACTGACATGGAGAGGAGAGCTATATAGTATTTCCAGGCAGTTATCCCATTGCCAGAGTAGTCCCCTAACATATACATATTTGGGGTTAACAGGTTCTCCAAACCAAGTAACGGATCTGCCTTATCCCTAATCAGAGACCATAATGATGCCACTTTAGGGCACTCCCAGAAAATGTGCATCAGAGTGCCTTCCATTTGGAGACACCTTATGCATTTTGGAAATATTGAGCTGTTGAATTTAGACAGTTTCACTGGAGTCAGGTACATGTTCTAAAGTATTTGTAATTGCATTAAACAGAGCATCTGTCCTTGGTAATGAATTTGTGGCAGTTTTTCCAAAGTAAAGACCAGTTTAGGACTATGTCAGGGAATTGGGAGTCCCAATATGCGACAGATCCGGTAACTGCGGTGAAGGCCTGATCATACAAGGTTCAGTATATTTCAGAGGCCACATGAGGCTCTACTGCTAAGGGTGCTATTGCCACCTGCAAATAGAACTCAGAGGTCTGAGAAGGGGGGGACCTGGAAAATTCCACCGAAGCATGACGGACCCAATATATTTTGAAAATTGACCTGGGATTGAGTTTATATTTCTGTATAATTTCCAGAGAGGTAAGCCAGGAGCCATCACTACTCTTCAAATGGGATATGACTAATTTAGTTCAACTGGACTCCCAGTGAGGAGGTATATGTCTGCCCTCTATTTTGATATTGGGATTTCCTACTACAGGCTGAGTGAGATCCAACACGTTATAATATTTTAAGAAGGCGCATAGCTGATTGTGGATTCGGACTGAGGTCTCAATCGGGGAGTTTCGAAGTGAAATGGGGAGGGTTTTTGGTTTGATGTAAAGAAGGGCAGCAAGTGATAGGTCGCACAAGTATATTAGGCTATGCTTTATTGTCAGCCACAGGGGGTACATAACTAGTGGTACTTGAGTGGTTTTCTGGTTCAACCCACCGGTAGTATTTGCTGGCTTGGTTACCCCAATAGTACAAACCTAGGTATGGGAGCCGTATGCCACTTCTAGATTTGGGGGCTGCTAATTTGTAGTATGCCTTTCTCGGGGTTTTCCCTGCCCACATGAAATCGGTAATATAGCTGTGGGTTTTCCTGAACCATTGAAGAGGCAGTCTTATATTTAGGAGATTGATTGGGTAGAAAAGGCGAGGAAGGACATTCATCTTTACAAGGTTGATTCTACCCCATAAAGTAAGTGGTAAAACACTCCAGCATTTCAGATCTTTGCTGGATGGTCTAGAGAGTGTTATGAAGTTTTAATTTCTTAAGCTTAATATCACTTCTGGGGAGGTGAGCTACCAAATATTTCAGGATCTTAGGGGACCACGAGAGGCTAAAGTGTGTAATCTCACTCTTTTGTGCTCTATAGTTCAAAGGGAGTGCTGATGTCTTCTCAAGGTTGATCTTATAATTGGATAAAGCGCTAAATTCTTTGATGATTCCTAATACTGATGGGATCGATATTTTAGGGTTGATGACATGAAGCAGAATATCACTGGCATAAGATGAAACTTTGTCCTCCTCTGTTCCCTGCTCAATCCCCCTTGATCGTCAGCAGGCCTTCAGTTTGTGAATCAGCAGCTCCAAGTATAGACTGAATAGTAGAGGGGAAAGTGGGCAGCCCTGTCTGGTATCAGAGGATAATGGAAAACAAGAGGAAAAGGCTCCATTACAGAGAATGCAGGCTGTAGGGTGGGTATATAAAGCCCAAACCATTGGATGAATTGGGGGGAGGAGCCAAAATGGGACACTGATCTGAACAAGAACTGCTGATCAACACTATCGAAAGCCTTCTCCACATCTAGGGATACCAGGACTGCCGAGGAAGGAGCATCACTAGAGGCGAAGAAGATATGTACAAGCTTTCTGAGGTGGTCCACTGATAACCTACCTCTCATGAAGCCAACTTGTTCCAGGTCAATTAATGAGGGGAGTACCCTCATTAAGACGGTCTGCCAAGAGTTTTTGCCAATATTTTAATATCCTGATTTAAAAGGGATATCAGTCTATAACTGGTGACACAATCTGCAACCTTGCCAGGCTTATGTAAAACAATAATCAGGGCCTCAAACAGAGAGTAGTCTGTCGTCCCTATGGTCAAAATATGTTGGATGAGGGAGTTGAGCTTCTCTGCGAAAACCTTATAAAAATTATGGAAGAACCCGTCTGGGCCTGGAGCTTTGTCGGAGGGAAGTCCCTTAATCACTTTAATTATTTCTAACTCTGAAATCGGTGCCATGAGGGGTGTGCTTTTGAGCCTCTGAAATGGTAGGGAGCTGAATGTCTTTTAAGAAGTTATCTACTGTATGTGCTGTGGGTAATTTTGACATGGGGCTATACAATTTTCGGTAGTAAGATTCGAATTGCTCAACAATACCCGAGGGAGTGGTTTGAAGGGAGCTATTCGTAGTTGACTGGACAGAGTTAATGAGCCTGGAGGCCTCCTGCTTTTTAACTCTAAGGGCTAAAAGGTGCCCGGCTTTCTCCCCTTGGTCGGTGTAGCTAGCTTTAGCTTTCAAGATGTCATATTCAGCCTCTTCTCTGAGGAGGTCGATGTACTGATTCCTAAGTTTAACGAGTTCCAGGTGGAATGCCTCAAAAGACTGCAGCGAGAGTAGGGATTCCATGCTCCTGAGATGGGAAAGAGTGATGTGTAACTGGCTTTTATGTTTCCTTTCGTGATCAGAAGCTAGACTAATGATAACCCCCATGAGGTATGTTTTTAGGGTGCCCCACACCATATCTGGCTTCCCAGTGGATCCTATATTGGTGGTCAAAAATTGGTTGATATGGTCAGCTAGGAGTTGGGCAGTTGCTTTTGATTTAAGAAGCTCATTATTAATTTTCCAGATCCCCCTTCTTAGGTAACAGTGGGAAAGTGGACTAACATATTACTGTTGTGTGATTGGAAGGAGTTCAAGGAGCTATTGTAGCCTCTAGAACCCGACCAATACTGGGTGGCTGACAAGAAAATAATCAATACGAGACGAAGTCCCATGTACCAGTTATTTAAAAGTAAAATCTTTATCTGCAGGGTGGAGAACTCTTCATACATTGCATAGACCTAAATGATGTGTCAGGTCATATAGGGCATGTTGCACGGGGGAAGAGTCCACTTTTGTGCCTGTCAGATCTATCAAGCTCAGGATCAAAGGGGAGATTCCAGTCTCCACCTATTAGCATAGGCAGATCCAGGAAGGGGGAAAGAGTGTTTAGGAGCTGCATGAAAAACTGGGGGGAGTCCATATTAGGACCATACACACTGCCCAGGAGAATCTCAGTGGTGTGTAGCTGACCTGTAATGAAAATATATCTCCTAGAGGATCCCGTACGATATGGGAGCAGACAAAGGGAACTGATTTAGTTATCAGAATCAGCACTCCTCAACTCTGAGTACTATCCCCTGCTGAGAATACCTGCCCTTTGTGTTGTCTTCTCAGCTTGCTTGCTTCCGCTTCAATCAAGTGGGATTCCTGTAGAAAGGCAATGTTACTTCTCAACAGCAGAAGGTGTTTGAGAATCTTATATTGTTTAATTTTATGTCTGGCCCTTCTTACATTCCATAATGTAAATGTCAGAATTCTAGCCTTTATCCCCACTGAGAGAGAGCTGAAATTTACCTGTAGCCTTGCAAGTGCTTTGCCTTCTCTGTAACTGTTCCGCATGGATGCCGTCAAATCCCCTTACCCCTCCCCAACACCTTGCTAGCCTTCCCACCAACCCCTATCCACCCTAAGCTAACTGGCCAAGTAACTGAGTAAAGTCCCAAAGCCTCATCCCCTCCCCCCGAAAAGTGCTCAATGGAACAAAAAAAAAAAAGCAATGAACATTAGAGGAATGTTCCTTGATTCCCCTTCCTCCAAACAAAATAGATTCTTGGCCCATGATCCACAAATCACAATTTCTCCTTCCCCCGCCTCAGCCACCCAGTTCCCCGTGATCAAACTTTGCTACCAAACTATATGATTAGTATTAACCTATAGACACACAAGTTAACAAATACTTCTAATACACTGAAAAAACTTCTAACATTATGTACATAGCGAAGAAACAAGTCATGCTGGTTAAGTGAACTGAGGTCAGGAAACAATGACCAGAATGACTGGAAGCCTAATCAAGCTACACACATATATGTATGTATATATATATATATATGTAATAGATAACCCACTCTTAGGTGTGCGGTCGCGCTCTGATATACGCATGCGGTGTGTCAACCACCCAAAGTGCGTATATCAGTGTGACTACACACCATAGAAATGAGTTATCTATTTTATAAAATGGCAAAATAGTTTTTAGGGGTAAAAGTGCAGGTGCGGTCGCTACTTGATATAGGCACGGTCATGTGATGGGATCAACAAATCAGCAGACATAATTTTTCCTACCCATTTTATAAATAATATTATATATATATCTAAAACGCCCCCTCATTTGAGCCCCGGGTTAATCCCAGACTCTCTCTGTTGGGCGAGTTGCGTTAAGTAAGCCAAACTTGAACACTACCCCACTGAGTCCCAAATGTCACAAGCAAGACAGAAAGTAGGGCGAGAATGACAAAGTCACTCTTTGGTGAAACCAGGAGGGGCGAATCCCAAAAAGGGGACATGTTGTTCTTGTGAAGGCGACCCTCCAATGCCTGGCAATCCCATCATATCAAGATTCACATTACACTGGGTCCCAAAATCTACTGAAGTAAAGAGAAACAACTTGCTCCCATTAATGCAATGTAGCCCCTGAACCATCTGTTGGTGAGCAGTTCCCATGTTGCCTTAAAAGGGAAGGAGCAAACCATACTCGCAGAGCTCCCTCTAGCGGTATCATAGTGTCATGTCCAATTAACAAGGGGACAGGGGTAGCTGTGCAAACTCAGGCCATGGGAAAGCCTTTACATAACATTCTCTTCACCCTCCCTTTCACAAAGTGGTCTCCATAATTGCAGGAAAGACCATCCTGTGCACCCAGAAGTCCACTGCTCACCAAGCAATGACTGGGCAAGAGGTACCAGGACATCAAGTCTAGATGGATGCTAAGGCAGGAAACCATTTAGCTTACTTCCAATGACTGCGAGGATAAATGGAGATCACTGATGGCGGGAAACTGTAGCTTATGCTGTAATTAGGACAACTAGAATGAAAACTATTTAAGCGTTTTCAGCATGGTAAATATAACTTGGGAGCGTGGAGTGCCCAGATGTGCATATTCTCCTCACTGTAGCTGGTCCTTATTCAACGGTTCTTGAAGAGGTCAGGGGGGACTGATTTAAGACCTGCAATCACCGTTTCCATATCCTCGAAGGTGGTCCAGTTACCGGACAGCAGTACCTGCAAACTCGCGGGGTACCCCATTCTAAAGCGAATGCTAGCAGCTATTAGTTTTGTTACCAGAGGGTGGAAGGATGCTCTCCTTTGTCTCACTGAGGAGGGCAAGTCCTGGGCTACTCGTATTTTACTGCCTTCCCATTTTATTTCTTGTATTACTCTTATTTTTTGAAGAAAGTGTTGTCTCTCTAGAAAATTGAGAAAGTGAAAGATGGGAGGTCGTGGAGGGGCTCCAGCCAGTGGCATGGGGCAGAGGGCATGGTGGGCCCATTCAACGGTATAGGTAGGCCCAAATGGTGAAGGACCCACCATAAATTTCTGCATAAAGCTGATAGTATCGGCATCCTCTTCCTTTTCAGGAAGCCCAATGACAACTGCATTGTTTATTTGGCTGCGGCCCTCCAGATTCTCGATTCTGGCTTCCATCCTGGAGATCTTTTGGTGGGTTGCAATGAGGTTGGGATCGAGCTTGTAGACCCTCTTCTCTAGTGATGACAGTCAGGCTTCAAATGTCTCCTGCCCTTCTGGAGAGATGCTTTAGTGCTTGAGACATATTTTTAATGTCTGCAGTAACGGTGCGCAGGTCCGCTCTGAAAGATTGAAGTTCCTCCAGAAATCTGGCGAGAGTAAGAGGTTCATGCTCCAGTGAGGAGGATGTGGAGCCCTGGCGGTCTGCTGATGTAGAGACCCTGGATTTCTTGTTGGCCTTCTCCAGCATCACTGGCGGGGTGTGTTTTGGCAGGGCATTTTTCATTTCTACCTCCACAAGAGCCGATTTTGCAGTAGAGAGATGCTCTGAAGTCTTAGGGTGTTTAGAAGATCAGCTAGGAGACATTTGTAGGCGATTAACTGGCAAAATTTAAAGTTTATTCGGTTGGGTGGCTGGAGCTGTAGAAGAAGGCAGCTAGCTGGTGTCTTGCATCATGTGACTACCCCCACAGAAACTTCTTAATGCCTCTGTAACTGACAGCACTAGCGATCAGCCAAGCTCTACATTCACTGTGGCACCTCATAGCCCACTCCTACAGGATCAGTCACTGACATGACTACAAGTGTCCCGCTTTACCTTTTCATTGTGGACCTTCCCCACGGTCTCAGAGACAGTAGCCTACCTGCATCTTGCAGGCTGTCACCTTACTGCAGTAAGATACTACAAAATAACAACATAATAAGTAGGTCATGACCACACTGTAGGTACATGGGGGGGTCCTGCGCTACATCTGGTCTCTAGCATGACCAGCAGAGGATCCAGACATTTAGATGTTTCTTGGTCACAGGATTAGAGAAGGGAGTCAAACATATGGCCCCAGTATTTAGTTGCAAATATGCAATTAAATAAACTACCAACCCAATGTGCAGCTCTGGTCTTCAGATTTGTCCATCCTTCTCTGCTTCTAGATGGTGTGGCTGCCTGGCCCATTGAAGCTGCCCCTCCCCCCAGCTATGAACTTCTCATACAAACAAAGAATTTGTTGGTACAGCTGGCCAAGTGGTGCAGAGGGCTGAGGCACTGATGCCGCACCTGCCACCATGCTGGCGACCCAGGTTTGGGAATGGACCCAGGTTATGTAGGGGTCAGCCAGAGGAGGACTGAGCATCCCACGGGATGCTGCCCTCCTCCTGGGGCAGGAAGGTTGTTGGCTCCACTGTGACACTGCCACGTGGGTGATCACAGGTGGTAGTACACACGGAAGCTGTGGCATGGGGAGAGAGGGTGCCTTGTGACTGTGATGCACATACTTGTGTGTGTACCCATCCATCATAGCTTGCCTGAGGGGACGAGTGAAAACCAGGAGGAAAAAGCCAAGGCCAAGCAGGATGGCATCACACTCCCTCACAGGCTGCACACTGTCTACTGGGCTACCCGCTGCCACTTCCTATACTAGTGTCCTCCCAGGATAAGTGGGGGTCTCTGGAGGCCCCGCCATGGGGGCAATTCGTGGTGCACTGTTCAGGAGCAGGAGTGTAAGCCTCAGAGATAATGGGTGGCGGGGGTGGGGGGAGCATCGAAGCTAATGGGGGCCAACTGAGGTGAAGGAGCAAAAAAAAAAAGAAGAAAAATTAATTTATTGGCACAAAAGGACTGTTAGGCCCACCCGGCCTGCCCAGGGGTTCCCTGTCTATCGTACATCCACAGACCCTACCTGATCTCCAGGGATCCTACTTGTTTCTGTAGCAGTATACTACTATGGTGATTGTTGCTAGGAAAGGTACTTATTTATTTTTACTAGGCTTATTCTATTGTGACAGCATGATGTTGTGTGCTCTTAAATGGAGTGTAATTTTTGAGTTTGTCGTGGCGCACAGGCGCAGACAAACTCATTGATATAAGAGGTGCTATACAGTGGTGTGAGGAGGATGTGTCCAATGGAGAGCTCAGTTCTAAGGGACAGGTCAGCAGCAGGTGAATCAGTTGGCAGGCTGCCAATGACTCACTTTCTGATGTTGGAGTAGAGTTGGCCAACTTTTCAAAGGACAGAGCCACACCAATATTGGTGCGGCTCGGTCCTTTGATGTGTAAAACCCTGCAATGTTGACTTCCCGGTTGCATGTTCACACTGCCGTAGTGCTTACAGTGTGAATGTGCTGAGCGCTGTTGGCATGCCTCCTCCCAAGTTCATATGCTGACGGGGGAGCCCAATCTCTGTCAGCATATTTATTTTAAATAAACAAACGGCGGCTATCACCATCTGCCTCTCACGGTCCCCATCAAAGCCGATGGGGGAGCCCAATCCCCCTGACACCAAGCCCCCTCCCAAGTTCATTTGCTGACAGGGGAGCCCAATCCCTGTCAGCATAATGCCCACTGCCATTTGTTGTGTGCCAGGGGGGTGCCCAATCCCCCTTGGCTCATGAGCGCCTCCCAATAAACACCCAGATGGCACGCCACACCTGTAAGGCAAAAACCATCCCACGCTGCCTTTTTTTCTTTTAATACTGGTAAAAAGAGAAAATAGTCCCTAGCTGTCTCCGGTGCCCCCTTCCACAACCTGCATCCACTCTCTGGGCACCCCACCTCCCCAACCCATACTTACCTTCAGAGCCTGGTGCAACGATCTTCGGTGGAGCGGGAACACGTCTGCACTCTTCAAAGCCGACCGCGAAGTGAAGAAATGCTGGTAAGCTGTATAATGGCATAAATGTGTGTTTTTTTTTTTTCAACTTAGGTGGCTATCTCAGCCATTTATCCGCATTTTGCAACCAAATTCTCAACATGGGGTTCTTGGGACCCCATCTCATGAATTCAGTGACTGTCATCTGGTTATTCGGTCCTGAAAGGTGATTTCGAGGCTGCTGCAAGGAATCATCTTTCGGGACTGATTAACAAAATGACAGTGTCACTGTTCATGAGGTGGGCTCCAAAAATGTCTATGTTGAAAATCTGGTGAACAAATTCCAACTCGTGCATTGCGCAGTTTCCATGCATACACGTAATTTCACGATTTGTAATACTTTTACCGCAGATTTTCAACATTGCCATTTTTTACACCACCTTATGAACAGTACAGCTGTTATTTTTCACATCCTAGCTGAAATGTGTTTTCGCACATCTGGCGCAGAATAGCGCGATCGCTGTGGGAAATCAGTTTTTGAGACAGATTACAAAAATCACAGGGACACTGTTCATGAGCAGAGGTCCCAAAATGCCTATGTTGAAAATCTGGTGACAAAAGTCCATAAACTGACTGTGTTACGAGCATGTGTTGCGCAGTTTCCACGCACACTTGTAACCCGAGAATCTGTAATATTTTCACTCAAGATTTTCAACATTGTCAATTTTGCACACCTCCTTATGAACAGTACAGCTGTCATTTTTCACATCCTGCCCGAAATGTGTTTTCGCACATCTGGTGCACAATGGCTTGGTCGCTGTGGGAAATCAATGTTCGGGACAGATTAAGAAAATCATAGTGACAGTGCTCATGAGCAGAGGTCACAAAATGCCTATGTTGAAAGTCTGGTGAAATAATTCCACTAAATGACTGTGTTCCGAGCGTGTGTTGCGCAGTTTCCTCGTATGCTCGTACATTCGAGCATTTTTAATATTTTAACTCCAGATTTTCAACACTGCCATCTCTCATCACACCTCCCTATGAATGGTACAGCTGTAATTTTTCACATCCTGCCCAAACTGTGTTTTCGCACAACTGGTGCAGAATGGCGTGTTCGCTGTGAGAAATCAACCTTTGGGACAGATTAACAAACTCACAGTGCCACTGTTCATGAGCAAAGTTCCCAAATGCTTTCATGAGGTGGGGGGTCACAAAAGGCCATGTTGAAAATATGTAGTGCAAATACCAACAAACATCCAGGGCATTAGAGTTTCTTTTTTTTTTTTTTCCCTTCTATATACATTTTTTCCTTTTTCAGTTTTTGTTCCCTACCCCCACCCCCCGGACAAAATGTACACATGCGTGGAGGCACACACACATACATGCCAGGATACGGTGGCCCCTTCCCAGACTTCTGTCACCGCCCGTACCACCTACGCAGCCAACGGACCTCCACCCAGTGGGAGTGGGACAATGGATGGGCAGGCATCCACCCCTTGGAGGGGACTGCCTTGGCTCAGTCCCGCTCCAGCCCTGCCCCCCCCCAAGCTGGCACCTTGGCAACCCGAGGTCATTCCCGAACCTGGGTCGCCGGCGTAGCACTCGGAAAGGTGCCAGTGCCTCAGCCCTCTACTCTACTGGGCTGGCGGGCGTTAGGGTTTCTAACCATAATGTCCTCCCCCAACCCATGGTGGGGCTCCAGTGTCCTCATCTTCTCTGAACCACAGACACATCTTCACTCTTTAAAGCCAGATCACAAATTGAGGAAACAGTTATGCACTTCAGTGTATTTCAACAGGAATTTGAACTTGGTGGCATAACTTGTTCTTTCTGCGGGGAACTGTAGTCCTGCCAATTAGTGTGTAATAACAGCAATTCCAATGACGAACTTCGGCATTGACAAATGCTTGTTTGGCCTTGGAGTGGGTTATCCCCTTAAGGCAGTAGTAGTTGTACTGCAAATCCTTACTATTATTATGGTTTTTATTATGCTTGCTCTGTTTGGAAAGCCTGCAATGGTGTGCTCTTCAATTTTCTCTTACTTTGATTGGGCCCTCCCCCCCCGTCGTTGGAGTACTATTAGTAATAAGTAGTATGGAGTGGACTGCTGTTGCTAACAGGCAGACCTTTCCTGCAGACCTTCAACAATGTCAGTAACCCCCCCATCCTGTAGTTCTCCCCATGGTTCTCCTGTCCTATGCGCATTATTTTGCACTTCTTTGAACTGAACTCCAGTTGTCACCACTCAGATCATTTTCAAGCTTCCCCAGGTCCATCCTCATTCTTCACTCTGTCTGGAGTATCCACACTGTTGCAGATCTTGGTGTCATCTGAAAACAGGCAGACCTATCCTGCCAGCCCAGCAACAATGTCACTATTGAAGACATTAAACAGAACTGGCCCAAGAACTGATCCCTGAGGAATATTGCTATCACCCACACTCTTACCACCACCCTCTGCGTCCTATTAGCCAGTTTCTAACCCGGTTTACCACCTTGTGCCACATGCCCAGACAACCATCTTGTTAAGCAGCCTTTAATATGGGATGGTGTCAACGGCCTTGCTTTACCATGTTTATACTGTTTACCATGCTTGCCTCACCTGCTAATCAGTTATAAACTGATGACTGATTGTTTTAACTGATGTAAGTAACACGATGAATGTCAGAAAAACCTGATAGATTTTTTCGACTGGGTGACCGGGGAAATATATCATGGAAGGGTGGTGGATATGCCCTACTTAGACTTCAGCAAGGCCTTTGACACTGTATCACACAGGAGGCTCATGATGAAAAAGAGCAGTTACGAAAGAATTTGCCATCTTCTCCACTTGCCCACACCTTTGAAACTGTAAGCTGACAGCATCAGGACCACTCAGAAACCATTTTCTAGTCAGAGGCCAACCACAATGAAGAGCAGCATCACCACCTTTATAACACGGGCAGCCCCAGCATTCGGGGAGAGGTTCGCCAGCTGTTTGTCACCTACGCTGAAGCCGCACCTGGCAGACCTGCAGCAAAGCAGACAATAGGCAGGTGGATCACCTCCTGCATACAGCTCTGCTACACTGGGCAGGCTTGGAGGAAGAACCGGCCGAGGGACCTCCCGGGCCTTTACCTCCTTGCTTCCTGTTGGAGGAAGCTGTCGGCTTGGGTTTGGGATGCCAAGCGCGAGCCTGCTGGCCCTGTTGCTGGTGCTGCTGGGCCGGTTGAGGAGCAGGGACCGAAGGACGAAAGGACTTCTGCTGCTGATGGCGGCCTTTGTCCCACTGGGTGGAGGTGACCGAGGCCAGAGTGGCATTGGACTTCTCAATCCGCTGGAGGTGTCCCTCCACTCCAGGGCCGAAGAGGTCAGTCCCCAAGAAGGGGACGTCCGCCAACTTGTGCTGGGTTTCCGCCGTGAAGGTGGATATCCTCAGCCACGCCCTCGTCAGCATAGCCACTGCGGCCGCTACTGACCTGCACAGAAATCACCTATGTCCAGAGCAGTCTGGAGCTGCTGCTTCGCCACTGCCCTACCCTGGTCCGCACCTGGCGGACAGTGGTCTACAGGTCAGGTGGGAGATGAGAACAACCTCATCCAGGAGCCCATGAGGCGTGGGAGAAGTGTGCCATCAACGGCCCGAGCTGGCCTGTCGGAGGCCGAGGAGGACACAGTGTACACCTTGCACCTGGCAAAGTCCAGGCTTTGGACTCCTTGTCGGGGGCTTGTCACATCCGGCGCTACGGGCCGAGCGCTGTCAGTGACTAACCCCTCAGCAGAGGGGTGTTCCGTGAAACCGGGCAAAGAGCCGGTAGGGACCGTATACTTCCTGGCCATCCTGGCCGAGGGCACAGGACATGAAGCAGGCCGCTGCCAAAGCTCCAAGGCTGGGCCGACAATGGCCTCAGCCACCGGAAAGGCCTCCGTGGGAGAATCCCCTCGGTCCAGAATCTCCATCAGGGGATACTTGTCCCGTTTGGACACGGGCTTGAGCTGCATCCCAGTGGACTCCGAGATGAGTCGAAGCAGACCCAAGAAGGACGATGGGCTATCATCCACTGACTGGCCCCGGAGGACTCAGATCGCACTGCCTGGAGAACAGGGAGGAATCGTTGTCGGTTCGAAGAGTCTCTGAGCTGCCTCAGCCCTGAGCCACCCTCCACCTGCCGAGAGGACGGTCGGGGTGAGGGTAACTGACAACCTGTGGGGCAGGCCATGACCCGACCGAGAATTCTTGGTCGGTGCCCCCGACTTAGGTTGTGGAGGCGGAGGTTCCACCACAATCGGTGGACCAGCTGGTTTCGGCTTAGCAACTGGCCCTGGGGCGGGCAACTCGACTGGAACGAGTGGTTGCTTCAGCCATTCCGGCGACAGCCACTTGATGGCCGGGGTCTTGGCCGAGGTCAGCTTAGGCCCAGATAACAGCAACTGCTGCCACATCAAATCCAGAGCGCCGGCGCATTACGCCGAGCCTCCTCTCACCCGAGGAGGAGGACAAGGAAGAACGGCGTCACCGCTTACTTCGGTAACGGGACCGAGACCGACAATTTTGGCAGGAACGGCTGGACTGAGAAGAGGTCCGAGACCGCCGGGGGGACCGAGGGTGGGTCTGGAAAGGGGCCGGGGATACCCGCTCTTCCCTTGGCTTGGAACTTTAACCGGGGACTGCGGTCCCGAAGGAGCAGACAGATCCTCGGTATCCACCGGGGAACTGGTGAAGTAGGGTTGTCGGCTTCTCCAGTCGACAGCCCGTCTAACGGATCGAGAAAAATCTCGACTTCATCGATGGGAGTCTCGGCAGGCTGGCCTGACGGGGGCACCGTGAGACCAGCGGCCTCAGCCGCAACCTCGACTGAAGTCGACGGTCGGCTGCCCAGGGAGGGGGACCTCTCCCGCTCCCATGAACGCTGACGATGGACTCACCTTCGATTCCCTTTCTTGGGCAGATAAGAATGTCCGAAGGCCCTCTCCTTCATGGAAAGGGACTGGCAAAGCTCCTGAATGAAGCTGTGTCGGGGAACTCAGAGGCGGGATAAATGCGGCAGCGGGAGGGAAGAAGATCGGGCCTGGGCCGCTTCCTCGAGGCGATCAACTGCTCGAGCTGCTCACCCGAGCCAGCCACCGCGGACACCACCCAGCAAGCCTCTTTGGATTTTACCGGCAGAAAACGTTTCTCGGGGCGCCCGAGCTTCAAACCGGCAGCGCGATCGTCCAGAACATTGGCCGAGAAAGAATGCCACAACTCACAAGCCTGCGGGTCGTGATCTAGGCCTAAGCAGTAGACGCACATGGAGTGCGGATCTGTCCTGGACATTTTCTGCCCACAAGGGCACCTCCGAAAGCCGGGAACAGATTTGTCCATCGCAGTCGAGAGGGAAAAAGAAGACCGAAGTTTAGAAAACTTCAAAATCAATTTCGGATGAACTGAAGAATTAGGATCCAGTCTAAAACGGAGAGCGCTAAGGAGGGAACCTGAGCTTCCAAGCGGTAAGGAAGATCTGGCGTCATGGGGCAGAGCCGAGAGTTTTACCACCCGGGTGGGTGGGAGAAGCCAGCTTGAAGACCTTCCGGCAAGAATTAAAGCGGCAAGGATACCTGCCAGACAGTGTGGATGAACAACATATCCATGTCCCAAGAAATAATGTTTTCTATGAAAGGCAAAGTAGGCCACAAGTCACAGCTGACTCAGAAGGAACCAGGGTCAAATTTTCAAGTATGAAATTCAAGTCCCAAGAGGGGACTGGATTACAGATAGGAGGTTTCATATGAAGAACACCTCTCAGAAAAGTATGGGGCACTTCTAGATGTGCAAATGTACGGTTATTAATAGGGGCAGCCAAATGCACCTTAACAGGGGAATGCTATAGGCCTGAATCAGATAATGAAAGCAAGTATTCCAGAACAGAATTCACAGAACATGTAAAAAGGTCCATATTCTGAGAAGCAGATCACAAAGTGAAACACTTCCATTTTAGGGAATACGTATGCCTGGTAGAAGGCTTTTGAGCAGCAAGCAAGATGGCGATAGTGGAGAACATTGGATCACGTACATATTTTTTTTTTTTGAGAATACGAATCCTGCAATGTAGTTGAATGCTGTAGTACAGAATGCGGGCAGCATGGCAATTGAGGAGCGCATAACCTGTGTGAACAGAGAAAAAGAAAGAACAAATGTCTCATTTGGTTGTGCTCTAACTGGAGGGCTTTGGCCCCCCCCCCATAGATTTCTAACTCACACAGATAGACTTACTTAAACTGGGCACATTTTGTTGTCTTCGTGGATGTCTTTTTTTGGGGGCTACTTGTACTGCTTTGTGCGGTGTTATATTTTATTTTTTTTGTCATCAAACACACACAGGTGGGGGGGTTGGGGTGAAGCCCCCCCAACTGAAAGAATAATAACACACACAGGAAAGGGGGATTTGGTGGGGCGAAGACCCACCCCAACTCTAAGAATACAAGTGCTACTGAACGCAAGCGTGAGAACTAGCACCAAGTTTGATTCAGGTGCCGATATCTTGCGCACGTCACATGTTCAGCTTATGCACTTTCTTGCACAAGCAGCGGTGGTCCGATGTTCTCCACTATTGACAGCAAGACATTAGCCACCTTGGGTAACACCCCATAATGTGCAATGGCTATGTTTTCAGGATCCACTATGCATGCAGATGGAGGAACTTGAGGTCCAGACATATTAGAGACCCTAGCCCTGTGACAACAGACCCCAAAACAGGGGTAGAGACACAGGATGTTCTATCGTCAGATAATGTAGGAGTGGAAGCTTTCTCTGGTGAGGCCGTAGAGGAGCCATGAGGATGAAAGCGGCACTCTCCATGCTTAGCTTGAGCAGAACCCTGTGTATGAGAGAAATGGGGGGAATGCATACAGGAATTTCCCTTTCCAAGAGATGGACAATGTTTCTTGACAAAATACTCCAGGCCCTGGAGCGAGGGAGTGAACAAAAATGCAACAGTTTTGTGTTATGTGGGGATGCAAAACAAAGTCCAACTCTGGAGAACCCCATCTAGTGAAGAGGTAATTTACTATGGAGGTCAGCAGTTCCCATCAGTGAAGCAGGGACTGAGACCTCCTTAGCCTGTCTGCCAAGATGTTTTGGAGAGCTGGAAGAAACATAGCTGACAGCTGAAGATCATGAGACATCGCCCAGTACTACACATTCCCTGCTTACCTGCACAGGGGATAGGAGTTAGTACCCTCTTATTTGTTTACGTAGTACATGACACTAACATTGTCCATCTGGATTAACATAGGTCTGGGGCACAGGTGATTCTGAAATGCCTAGAGGCAGTATAAAACAGCTCTCATTTCCAAGACTTTATCTGTAGTTTGGCCTCCACTCAGTTCCAGGACCCTGGTGTCTGGAAGAAGATGAGATGAGCACCCAAACCAGAGCACAAGGCATCCACGGTGAGGATCTGTACAGTATTTTGGTACAAGGAATGGAACGCCCTTGAGTAAGCTGCTGCAGTCCATCCAACATAGTGGTGTTTGATGAAGTGGAGACATGAAGATAACCATTTCTTCCAACTCGTCCATCAACTGATCCCATTGTACTCTCAGTGTCCACTGTGGGATTTGCATATGAAGCAGAGTAAATGGCACTGTTACTATAGCAGCAGCCGTCAGGCTTAGGAGACGTAACACTGACCTTGCAGAGATGTAGCGGTTCCCATGTGTCAAGTGTGCCTAAGCAATAAGGGTGTCTTCCCTGTCTTGCGGCAGGAAGGCACACCCCTTGTCTTTGCCCAGCACCACCCCTATCCCTGTATACTACAGGCACTGGCATGGTGTCAGCACTGACTTTGGCACACTGTTACCCATAGGGCCTCTTTATTATCTATCAGGGTACAGCTGGGGCACAAACACTGGCCACCAGGGTACATACTGTATAAATTTATGTTTAGAGACCCGTGTTTTACTTAAATAAGAATACATTCAAGGCATAAAATGAAATAACATGAAAACAAACACATGAAAAAAAGTTAAAACGTTTTTTCCTCAAAAAGCTAAATAAATGCTTGCAGCAGTTGCTTTTCAAGCTCCATTGTTACCACAGAGATGGTATACGAAGATGCAACAGCGGAACTGTCTGATTCACAAAACCTTTCAAGATCATAGTATAATGCTTCTTAATACAATGCAGTATACTGAGAATCTGATTTCTAGTGTGTATAAGGTCATTTTAAGGTATTTTATGAATTTAAATGTGATAAGAAATAAGACAACATTTTCAATGAATAAAAAGAAATAACACAAAATTTAAAAAAAATTAAAAAGATAAAAAATATAATAAATTTCATGGGGCTCTATTTATGCTGTGTGAGTACCTCTGTACCATGTGGGGCACCAACCAGGGCACAGCATTTATTAACCAGGGAATGTACCCTAGTGTGCCCTGGTGTAGAGCCACCAGTGTCACAAACGTTGACATTAAATGATCACAATAACCACTTATTGCCACTGATGACTTTGCGAACCCTTACCTTGTGGCTGCAAATGTGACCAAGTCAGAAAGGAGGTGGCAGGAGGCACCATTCAAATGGTGGTACTTATAAGCCTGCTTGCAGTGACTGTGGTCAGTGTTAAGGGCGAGGAGGAGGACAACTGGAGCAGAGAGAAATGGTAGCTCAGGCCAATAGCAGATGATTTCCATAGAACTGGACTGCTGGGGGTGGAGAAGGAGTGAGTACTGCAACACCAGGGCATCTCACAACAAACACCAAGAATAACAGCCATCAGGGCCCAAGAGGTACAGAAAGGGGTACTGGGCGTGGGTTTGGGGACCACTGGACAGGATTCCTGTTCACTGCTGGCCATGTTGCAATCCAATCTCTGCTGTATTTGCAATTTAAACTGCATATCCTTCATAGTGTGGGACAAATCAGTTTGTGAGCTGGTGGTCAGTTTGGCTGCTATATTTCAAAATTTGGTAGCCAAATCAATATTTTAGTGGCCATCATTTTAAGGGTTCAAAAATCATATGGGTTGGTAGCTAGTTTGCCTGTACCTTTCAAAATCTGTTAGCCAACCTGGCTACCTGATTTGTCCCACCCCTGGCCCTACAACAAGTGTAAAGCCTTATTTACATGCTGGAATGTGGCAACATAGCAGAGCAAGGCCAGAGAGCAGTCACCCCCACCCCAATTTGTGCCACCAACCCTAGTGACTGGAGCCTCAGATTTGCTTACTACACTGAATCATAACCATCTGTGGGTTGCATGATAAGTCGTACGAGGAGAGACTGAGGGCTCACAACATGCACACCCTGGAAGAGAGGTGATATGATAGAGACCTACAATTACCTTACAGGAGTGAACAGGAAGCAGTAGGGAAGTCTCTTTCAAATGAGAAAGAGCACCAGAACAAAGGGGCATGGGACAAAGCTGGAGGGTTGTAGTTTAAAGGAAATGTGAGGAAATATTTCTTCAGTGAAAGGGGTAGCAGATGCCTGGAACCACCTGCCAACTGAAGTGGTGGAAGCAGAAACAGTGGGGGGCCCATGCATACATGGGATAAACATGCTGTAGAGGTATATTAGAAAATAGGCAGTGATGAGGGAGGGCTGCCGGAAACTAGTAATGGTTTGCAGAGACAGATTAGTCAGGAAACATCTGGGCAGACTGGGTGGCCAAGTAGTCCTTTTCTGCTGACAAATTCTATGATTCTATGTGTCATGCAGTCAGATAAGAAAAAAGCAGTACTTCTCACTGAGTGATCTAATAAGTTGGCATGGTTTTCATAGCTCATTTACATGTAATGCAATACCAAAACCAGCTGGTATTTTCCTAGACAGATACACCCACAACTTTCTGCACATCACTGAATGATGTTCAGTGCACTTGCAAAGTCTATGGCATACAGTATTTTCTTCTCAAATGCTGCTTTCTCTCTTTCCTAACACAGGTGGTTACCTCCTCGACCCATGTAGGGGGTCATTCACTGGACCTGATCTTTCTTCTGGGTATGGAGATCGCTGATTTGGGGGTGGGACCAGTCAGCTGGTCTGACCATCACACCATAAGGTTCAGTTTCAGGGCCCCCCCTAACAGGTCTGCCTCTACAGAGATGGTTCAGCACCGCCCTTTAAGGGGTATTAACCCCAGTGACCTAACGGCGGTACTGGATCTATCGGGCTTGTCGGGTGAATGCATGAGTCCAGATGATCTCGTACTAGCCTACAACAAGGCTGTGGGAGATGCTCTGGACAAGATTGCTCCTGTTCGTGTTCAGCCTCTCACCCTTCATTCAAGGAGCCCTTGGTTTGATGGGTCCTTGAAGGAGTTAAGGTGAGTTGGCCAAAGGTTGGAGAGAGCCTGGCGGAATTCCGACCATGATGCTGACAGGCTTAGGTTGATGGCACATTATGATGGCTATCAATCAGAAATCACCCGTAAGAAGGCAGAATTCCTGTCCAGGGAGATTTCTGCTGCACAGGAATCGACCGGCTCAGCTTTTCCGGACTGTAGACAGATTGTGCAATCTAATCTGTCTCCAGCCCAGAGAAGCTTTTTCTCAGCTGAGATGCGAGGAGTTCGCTCGGTTTTTTGCAGATAAGGTTGCCAGCATCAGGTCTGGCATCGGTCCGACCTCCCCTATGAGGGATTGCAGTGGTCGACAGGAAGTGGCATGAGCTCGGTCTTTCTGGTCAGATTTTCGCCGGCTGGAGTTCACTGACATTGTGAAGATCACCCAAGCATTGCGACCAACTAGTTGTAGTTTGGATCCAGGTCCTACACCTCTTTTAGTGGGATGTGTAGAAGCCATCTGCCTGATCCTTGCTGACGTTGTCTGGAAGTCCTTGGAGAGGGGGGGTCTTTCCTGACCCCCTCAAGGAGGTGGTCATTCGACCACTCCTTAAAAAAACCCTCCTTGGATCCAGATTGTCTAGCCAACTACCAGCCTATCTCTAACTTGCCATTTGTTGGTAAGGTTATTGAAAAGGCGGTTGCGTTGCAATTGGATGATCATCTTACAACTCACAATGTCTATGATACTCTCCAGTCTGGTTTTAGGAAGAAGCATAGCACGGAGACTGCCCTTGTCTGGGTACTGAATGACATCCTAATGGCTAGAGATCGAAAGGCATGTACCATTCTGGTCCTTCTCGATCTCTCTGCTGCATTTGACACTGTAGACAGTGGTGTGCTGCTGGAGTGCCTGCGCTTTTTTTGGGGGGGCTGTCTGGTACAGTCCTCGAATGGTTTCATTCTTACCTCACAGACAGGTCTCAGAGACTTGCCATTGGAATTTATTCCTCTGGCGCTCACTCCCAGCCTTGTGGGGTACTGCAGGGTTCCATTCTAGCCCCCATGCTGTTTGCAGTGTATATGCTGCCATTGGGAGATATCATCAGGCGATACAGTTTGGGTTTTCACTGCTATGCAGATGATACTCAGCTGTATTTATCCTTTCTGCCTGGACAGGATGATGCACTCTCCGTGCTAAATAACTGCCTTGCTGAGATCAGACTTTAGATGAGTTCCAGCTGGCTGAGACTGAATCCGGATAAGACTGAGGTGCTAGTATGCTGGTAGTGGACCCAGGTCGTCCGGGGGCAGGTTTGGGAGCTGGACAACCATCAGGCTTATTACTTGGTGGTATGTCGCTCTCTACCTCCGATCAGGTGTGTAATCTGGGTGTTATTTTTGATGATGGTCTGACCCTAAAATCTCAGGTGTCAGCTGTCGTCAAATCCTCTTTTTACCATCTGAGGAATATCGCCCAGGTGAAACACCTGGTTTGTCCGGGTAATCTTCCAACATTGGTCCATGCCTTTGTCACTGCCCGTCTTGATTACTGCAGTTCCCTCTACCTAGGGCTGATATCCGCCGCCTGCAGCTGGTGCAGAATGCGGCGGCTAGGCTTTTGACTGGGACTTCTAGAACCAGTCATATTACACCTGTGCTCTGCGAACTGCACTGGCTGCCTGTTTGGTGGCGGATCACCTTTAAGGTTGGCTTACTAACCTTTAAAGCCCTACATGATCAGGGACCTGGTTACCTGAAAGATCTCCCGATACCTTACTGCCCCCTCCATCCTCTCCGTTCCACCAATGAGGGATTGCTGGAGATTCCCAGGGTTCAATTAAAGACATCAGGATCCTGTGCTTTCGCTTTTTCAGTGCCAACCCTGTGGAATTCTCTACCTCGTTGGTTGAGAGAATGCCCAACTGTCGATAGATTTAAAATGGAGTTAAAGACATATTTATTTAGTTTAGCTTTTCCTAGTACGGATGATATGTTTTAATGTTTGTTTTAAAATCTTATTTTTATGTATATGGTTTTTATGTACAGCGCCTTGGTTTTGAAAGGCGCTATAAAAATAAAGATGATTTGATTTTCCTTTTCATTGCCAAACCTACTGTATTCTCATGCTCCTAATTTCTGTTATTTTGTACAGTTATTTATAACTGGATTAGTATTTTGAAAACAACAGCAAAGCGAAAGCTGAACTGCAGTACATACATTCTCCTTTTCATCTAGAAAACTTATAGGGATACTTTTAAACTTTAAACCCATTGGGTTAACCTGAACCAGTATGTAATTGCTATGGCTGCCTATACATCAAATGGTATTTAAAATCACCAAGGAAATATTGTTTTTCAGCTGACACACTGCACAAAACAGCTGGCTAGATTGTTGTATTCTGCAGGTTTTGAGGGAATGTGTTATGAACTAGGGGTGTGCAAGTAATGAATAATATTCCCTGAATAATGCAGTGTTTGCTATTTGGATCCAAATAGTGAACTGTAGCACTATTTGTGCCTACTGATATTCAGAAAATGTAGATAACCAAAAACAAAACAAAAAAAACAGCCACTTTAAGATGTACAACCCTGTCCCCCACCCATCCATCCCCCCCCCATACACACAATAAAAAAAAATCTACTATGGGTGGCTGACACAGCCATCCCACCTCCAAGGCTGGCCTCCGTTTTTGAATGCTTATTTCTGCAAAATCCATTCATTTCCCACCCTTCAGCCAGTGTACCTCTCCTCCCTCCCTCCCTCTGCACCCAAATCTGGTGATTTATGTCCCGATGGCAAGTCAAGGTAGGAAGAAAGAAGGCGGACGGTCACACAATCCACCCTCCTCCACAGCTGCCCGTCTTCTTCTGAATGAAAGTGTTCGTGTGCTTGCTCAAAGTAAAAACAGCTGATCACATGATTAATTTGTTTCACTATGAGAAAAAGCACGAGCATGTTCATTCAGAAGAATGCATCCAGCTGTGAAGAAGGGCGGGTTACGTGACTGGTTGCCTTCTTATTCCTTTGACTTGTCATCGGCTCACCACTCTGGAGGAGAGTCAACAGGCGCTGGATGCTGGGGGTGGGGGGAGAGAGGTGCTGCCATTGGGTATGGGATGGGAAACATATTAAATTAATGAATTTCTTGCAAATAAGATCTCAAAGATGGTGGCCAGCCATGGAGACTGGTGGGTTGTGATGGCCATCCATTGGGTGATTTTTTTTTATTGTGGGTGCTGGAGGGGGAGGAGGGTAAGATGGATTCTTACAGAGGGTGGGGGACGAAGGAAGGTGTTATATATCATATGGAGTTTTTTTTTTGTACTCAAATAACGCATACCTGACTATTTGGGCCCCCCCCCCCAAATATAATATTTGGCCCGAATATTCAGGATAAGGTATTCACACACCCCTACTATGAACCTTAATATATTCTTATTAGTTGCCATAATAAAGAGACATGGAAAGGTCACAAGACAAATATCACAAAACAGAAACTTACATAACTAGGTGAGGCATTACATACATGCAAGTGCAAACTGGATGAGGATCCAGCCCACCCTTTAGATAATGAATGTTAAAAATAAAATAACAGTTTTGCTTCTGCTTTTTACAATATTGTTATACTTCCTCGGAAAGTGTCAATTTTAAATAGTGGTCATAACACAATAACTAAGCACTTACTTAGAATCAAAATTATTTACGCCAGAATAATCAGAAACAGAAGATTACTAAGAGGAACAAAAAGCAAGGGCTCTTCAAGACTTGTATGAAACCTATATGAACATACAGTACTGTATTACAGAAGAGAAACACTACAGCACATACAAAGGATATTTGGCTTCAGAATTAACAACACAATTATCTGATAAATTAGAATGCATTTCTTTTTTTCTTCTTCAAAGCAGTAAATGAGAGAGGTAGCAGCACTTGAAGACCTCTTATAGAGCACAGTGCTTTTCATTCTGCAACCTCCAAGTGACTCAGTAAATTATTTTGAATCTCTAAATTATTTCAGTAAATTTAAACCAAGACTTTGACTGCTGATCAGTACAAACAGAAACATGCTACAATACTTCTGATCATATACCCTGCCCCAGACGACCCCCCACCCCCACTCCTGCTCAATTCAGCAACGCTGGCTATTGTCTTACATTTAAAATTGCAAATGTCGGCCCAGTGGCGCTGAAGGTTAAGGCATCTAGCCTTACCTCGTGTCACGCCAGTGACCCTGGTTAGGTAACAACCTCGGGTTGCTGGGGAGACGGCTTAGGGGGTAGGATAGGAGCAGGATTGACCTCTCCTGGGGTGGATGCTGTCCCTCCTGTAGTCCCATCACCATCGGGTAGAGGTCTGGTGGTGGCGCAGGTGGAGAGGGGCAGCCAGTAGGGTGGGGCGCTCCGCTGTGCCTGGTGTGCATGTCTCCCCACACACGTACGTCCAGCGCCCCGGATGCAGGAGGGAAAAGCAGAAAAACAGGGAAAAAGTAGTTGTAAATGGAAAAAAAAAAAAAAAGAGAAAATGGCAAATGCCTGAGCACTGTAGATTACAAGCCATGATAGCTCCAGCATTTACCATTTTCTGTGACCTGGTTTCACAAGTCTTAGACCCACTGGCATTCTTCAGAAACTGGTACTCCTTGTCTATTCAAAAGACAGAATAGTTTTTTGTTTTAGAGGGGTTCATTGGTGAAAAGTGAGGTTTAAACTTGTGAAGGGGGCGGGATGGGAGAAAAGGCTGTCAAGGGGGTGCCGATAAAGGAGGGACTCTGTCTCCACCCCCCTGGGGACCAGGAGGATTGCAGGAAAAGGCCGACTGGCAAAGTGCAGACCAGGGGAAAACAGAATCCCCATGGGAACACGAGCAGGGGAAATGGAACTATAGGGAAAGGGTGGAAGGTAGTCCTGCTAAATGCCAGGAGCTTGGGCAATAAAATGCCTGAGCTCCAGGCGATGCTAACTGAGGGAGCAGTGGACGTGGCAGCGGTCACTGAGACTTGGGCCACTGCAGGACATGACTGGGACCTGAACCTGGAGGGTTACACTATGTTCAGGAAGGACAGGGGGGAAGGAAGGGGAGGAGGGGTAGCAATGATAGTCAAAAACTGCATTGGCATAGGGGGAGTAGAGGAGGCGGAGGGAACCGTGGAGGCGATTTGGGTCACCTTGATAACAAGGGGGGGCAAGAGAGTAAAAATAGGAGTGGTGTATAGACCCCTGCCTTGGTGGAGGAGCTGGAGGAAAGTCTGGTGGCAGATGTTGGGAGACACTGCAGACTGGGCAGAGGAACGATGGTGGTGTTGGGGGACTTAAACATGCCAGGAACAGACTGGGAGACTATGACATCCTCTGTGACCAGGGAACAGAGGCTGTTGGATGTCTTTCAAGACGCGTTCCTAACTCAGCAGGTGAGGGAACCAACCAGGGAGGCCCGGGTACTGGATGTGGTCCTGGCAGACAGTGACCAGATTGGGGGCCTGGAGGTAAGGGACCCATTGGCGGGGAGTGACCATGCCACGGTCTGGTTCTGCCTGGACCTAGGAGTGGTAGAAGGCTGCACAAAGATGGAAGTAACCGACTTCAGGGGGGCGGATTTTAAGGAAATGGGAAGGATCCTTAAGGAGCATTTGGATGGGATTGGGTCAGACATGGACACTGATAGTAGGTGGGAAATCATCAGGAGAGGGGTGCAGGATGCTACCAGCACCTGTGCAAGAGTAAGACGAAAATGCGGTAGGGCCCAAAAACCCTTCTGGTGGACCAGGGAGGTCCAGGAGGTGGTGCGGGGAAAGAAAGCAGCCTAGAAGCAATTCAAGTGCTCAAGGAGTGAAAGGGATCGAGGGGAGTACGAGCTGATGGCTAGAAGGGCCACTAGAGTGGTGAGGGCGGCTAAGGCAAGGAAGGAGCAGAACCTGGCTAGGGAAATTAGGATAGGGAACAAGGGTTCTTTAGATACATTGGGGAAAAATGAAGGGTGAAGGGGCAGATTAGCAGGATTAAATCAGGGGAGAGATGGGCACAAGACCCGGGGAGCAGGCTGGGTACTAAATGAGTACTTCACCTCAGTTTTCACCAAGGAAAATGGGGGTGCTGCATCATACATGGGAGAGACAGAGATACTGGGGGACCCTTACCGATCGGCGGGTCTGGGGAGAGGGAGGCATCACTGGCAGGTGGGGAGGCTAAGCAGGGAGAAGAGGTACGGAAGTGGAAATCACAGCAGAGAGGTGAGGAAGCCCTCAGCTCCCTTAAAACGGAGAAAGCACCGGGCGGATAAATTACATCCCAGAGTGCTGAAGGAACCTGCAGATGTCGTGAAACCCCTGGCGGAGCTTTCACCATCTCTCTGAGGACAGGGTGGGTGCCCCAAGACTGGAAGGTGGCGCATATAGTGCCTATCCACAAGGGAGGATCAAGGGAGGTGGCAGGGAACTGCAGGCCTGTCAGCCTGACATCGGTGGTGCGCAAGGTGATGGAGGGCATTGTCAAGGAGAGGCTGGGGGGGACCTGGATAAGTCAGGGTGCCTGGACGATAGACAGCATGGATTCATCCGGGAAATCGTGTCAGACAAACCTGGTGGAGTTCTATGACTGGGTGGCGAGTGCCTTGGACCTGGGTAGACCAGTGGATGTCCTCTTTCTAGACTTCAGCAAGGCATTTGACTCTGTTCTCACGTGGCCTGTTGGATAAGCTGGGAGAAATGGGGTGGGGACAGATGATCAGATGGATAGGCAATTGGCTCCAGGACCGGACCCAGAGGGTCGTAGCTGGTCAGGGACAGTCTCATCCCCAAGGACGGTCATTAGTGGGGTCCCAGAGGATCAGTCCTTGGGCCCTTCTGTTCAACGCCTCGTATCTGACATAAGGACAGGAATCAGGAGTGAGATGAGTCTCTTTGCAGATGACTCGAAACTGGGGCGGTGGTGGATGGGGAGGAGGGAGGTGGCCTATAGGGGGACCTGGAGGCTCTGGAAAGATGGTCTAGAAAGTGGAAGCTGAGGTTCAATGCAGAAATGCAAAGTACTCCACCTGGGGCCAGAAACCCAGGCCAAGTGTACACCCTGAGGGAAATGCTACAAGTCTCGATGGCTGAGAGGGACCTGGGGGTGGTGGTGGATGTCAAGATGAATAACTCTGAGACTTGTAGGAGGGCAGCAGCCAAGGCCAACAGGATGCTGGGATGCATCCCTGGGGATCACCTCAGAAGGAGAAGTGATACTACCTCTGTATAACTCTTGGTGAGGCCGCACCTTGAGTACTGCGTGCAGTTTGGAGCCACATAAGAGGACATTAACCTCCTGGAGAGGGTCCAGAGGAGGCAACCAAAATGATTTGGGGCTTGGGGACAGGACCTATGAGGAGGCTCGAAGAGCTAATATATACACATTGGAGAGAGAGAAGGCCGGGGACATGATAGAGGTCTTCAGGTACATGAAGAGGGTAAATAGGGAGGATCAGTCAGGGTGCTTGAAGGAGGAGGGGGGCCACTAGAGGGCATGGGTGGAACCTGGAGGGGAAGATTCAGGGGAGAAGGAGGAGGTGCTACTTCACTGAGGAGGGTGGTGGAGCCATGGAATGCACTGCCTAGGGGGCTGGTGGAGGCAGAGACAGTGGAGGGTTCAAGGGGGGTGGGACAGGTACAGGGAAGGGTTCTGGGCAAAATCCAATGCAGCAGAATATCCGGAACTGGGAAGGAGAAGCCAGAGAAGGCGGGGGACAGCAAAGTCAGCACCCAGGGTGGGGCTGACCAAGCAGCAGACACGAAGACCGTTAGGCCTATTCTGCTGGCATTTTAGTATGTTAGTATGTTTAATGTTTCACCACAACATAACCCAGACAGACCGTCTTAGGGTAGCTGGTTCATTCCACTGGGGTGTCACACAGATGAGGCACACTGATGAGTCCTGGTAGGACGAAACATGTGTCTATGTCATCTGTTAGCACCCTTTGCAAACTGTGTGAGAGGCCTTTCGGCACCATGCAATTCTGCTTAAAGTTGAACCAGCATAACATTCTGTGATGATCTGCATATCCAGTCCATGATGCTTTGCATTGTGTGGGCATGTGTGATTTTGTATCTCCTTGTCTATATTGATATGAAAATTATTAATAGTAAGTTTGCAAGGAACTAGAGTGCAACTAAGCATATATAACTATAAAAATAATAACTTTTTTTTATAAAGCGCCTTTCAAAGCCAAGGCACTGTACAAAATAAAACAGATCAAATACAACATTAATATTCCATAAAATTCAGTTAAAACATTTATCCATAATGAATTTCCAAACAGCAGCATAACATTAATGGCTAAAACTATCAGCTACCACTATCAGGGAGCGCTAGCCTAAACAGATAGGTTTTAAGGGCTGATTTGAAACTTTGGACTGTCAGGCACTCTCTCACTATAATTATAAATTCAGATGAGGAAGGTGCTTTAAGACTATTATGTGAGTTACACAAGGAGCCCTATGAGGACAGACTGAGGGAACTCAACATGCGCTCCCTGGAAGAGAGTAGAGTGAGAGGTGACATGACAGACCTACAAGTAAGCACCTTACAAGGGTGAACAGGGAGTAGTAGTGGAGACTCTTTCATATCAGAAGGAGCACCAAGACCAGGGCACACTCTTTCACAAACTTTCTTTGCCTCAGAAATCAATAAAGAGTTCCTCACATATAAAATATTTTTTTCTCAACCGGGTAAGTGTACTAGGCAGTAATATGCCTGTTGTTAATAATACATATTCAATGCGGTTCCATTTGTGGGTAGGTGGATGGTGGGGTCACGGCTCACAGAAAATGCTGTTCTTCTTAACAACAAAGGCACCTTACAAGAGTGACACAGTCAGTGCTTTACATCATCTGCAGTCTGGGGTAGATAGCTGACATAACAGTACAAATCATACACCAGTCAGTCATTTAAAATAGCAAATTAAGTTTGGTTCTGGGTGGGGAGAATATTGCATTTCACCACCAGGACACTGCTGAGCTCATTAAAAGAGGAGTTTTCCATGTGTGACTGCCAATGTTTGTTCTGTGTGTGTGTGAACGGGTGGTACTTTACAACTAATAATACAACAGTCAACAGGAATCTGAAGACGGGCACTTTGCCAATGTGAGCATCATACCAGGTAGGAAAAAATGAAATGCTTACAGGACAAGTATACCATAAATGTTATACTTCCATTATATGACAAATGCTCTTGTGTAAACATAGACCAAGTCATGCTGCATTAAGGGAGGGACAGTGAGGCTTAATAAAGGGAGGGAGGGTGGGCAGAGGGTGACTGTGAAAAGGCAGAGATACTAAACAAATATTTTTGCTCATTATTTACTAACGAAGAGGGGAGGTACCTAAAATAAACAATAGAAACACTCTGGATACAGAAGTTGATACCAGCCCATTTACAGAAGAAAGGGTTCTGAAAGAACTCTTAAAACTGAAAGTGGACAAAGCAATGGGGCCTGATGGGATTCATCCCAGAATTCTAAAAGAACTAAGGGTAGAACTAGTGACACCACTGACTTCCTCTTTAACAAATCATGGGAGGATGGGGTGGTACCTGAGGACTGGAGGAGGGCAGATGTGATTCCCCTTCACAAAAGTGGGAGCAGGGCAGAAGCAGGAAACTACAGACTTGTTAGTTTAACCTCAGTGATAGGGAAAATGATGGAATCACTTCTGAAGGAAAGAACTGCCGAGTACCTAGAGGCCAGAGGGGCACAGGACCCAAGGCAGCATGGATTCACAGCAGGAAGGTCATGCCAGATGAATCTAATAGATTTCTTTGACTGGGTGACCAAAATAGTAGATCAGGAGGGCTGTGGACATGGTCTACCTAGACTTTAGCAAGGCATTTGACTCAGTCCCACACAAAGATTAATATACAAGTTAGCCAGCCTGGGAGGGTCCCAAGATGATAGCCTGGGTAAGAATTGGCTGGAGAATAGGACACAGAGGGTAATAATAAATGGAGTCCACTCTGAAGAAAGGAGGGTTACTAGTGGGGTGTCGCAGGGTTCAGTATTAGGACCGGTCCTCTTCAATGTCTTTGTAAGCAACATTGCAGAGGGACTGGAAGGAAAAGTATGTCTCTTTGCAGATGACATAAAGGTCTGCAACAGAGTTGATGCACAAGATGTGGTGGAAAGGATGAGAAGGGACTTGGCAAGGTTAGAGGAATGGTCAAATGTATGGCAGCTTAGATTTAATGCTAAGAAGTGCAAGGTAATGCACCTGGGAAACAAAAACCCAAGGGAAGAGTACACAATGGGGGGTGAGATACTAACAACAACAAAAATGGAAAGGGACCTGGGGGTAGTCATATCAGATGACCTAAAGGTGGGCAAGCAATGTGAGAGAGCAGCAAGGAGGGCTGGGGGGATACTGGGATGCATAGGGAGAGGCATCACCAGTAGAAAACAGGAAGTTGTTATCCCTCTGTACAGACAGTTGGTGAGACCCCATCTGGAGTACTGTGTGCAGTTCTGGAGACCCAGTCTCCATAAGGACATAGACAAGATGGAAGCTGTCCAGAGGAGACAACTGAAATGGTGCAAGGTCTGCGAAAACACATATGAAGAGAGACTAAAGGAGCTTAATCGTATAGCCTCGAGGAAAGGAGGAGAGGGGGACATGATAGAAACTTTCAAGTACCTCAAGGAATCAAACAAAGTCCAAGAGGTAGCATCTTTCAAAAAAGAGGTGTGCAAGAACAAGGGGCACAATTTGAAGATAGAGGGCGGCTCAGAGGTAATGTAAGGAAGTATTTTTCACAGAGAGGGTTGTGGATGCATGGAATGGCCTTCGGAGGAAGGTTGTGGAGTCAAAAACAGTGGTTGAATTCAAGCATGCATGGGACAGTCATAAGGCAATTCTAGGGGGTGGGGGTAGGAAGAAGTAGGCTGCTGCTTAACTAGGATCTGCAGCTTATCCATTAGGTAGGGAAATGGGCAGACTGGGTGGGCCAAGTGGTCCTTATCTGCCGTCAAATTCTATGTTTCTATGCATTAAATCATTTATTACCATTATTATACTCATTTATATAGGTTTCATCAAGTGTAAAAGTTCTGCTGAAATGTAAACAAATGCTCTGAAGAGCTGAGCCACCGACCCACCACTTGGCTCACAAAAGGGCACTGATGTGTAATGCGATTACATCATCATAGTAAGTACACTCCGCTTCTTCTACTAAGAGCTATGGGCACTATTTTAAAGCTACAGATATTAGGGCTACATGTAAATACCAGCCTATGTTATCGATCATTCTGTCTGACGTCGTCGTATATCTCCCGGGACGAGCCTGAAAATAGGCAGTTTCTGTCTAGTGCACTTTCCCGGTAAACAAAAATGAAACAAATAAATAATTTGCTTGTGCAACACAGTCAGGTGCACAAGTCAAGTAAGTACAGATACATGTGCTAATATTTACAGGCAGTCCTAATATCTATAGTTTCAAAACATTGCCCATAGCTTTTAGTGCAAGAAGTGCAGTGGACTCGCTACGATGACATAATCACATCACATGTCAGTGCCATTTTGTGAGCCGAGCAGTGGCTCTGACTCTTCGGAGCATTTGCTTACATTTTGGCCGAACTTTTAAACATGACAAAGCCTACTGTATGTAAATGAGCATAATAAAGGTAACGGCTGTCATGCTGATGTATTCTATTTCCATTTTTCTCAGGCTGCTTTACCTACTGTTCATAACCAGTACTAGAAACCTTTTCAGTTCAGTCCCTTTGCATTCCATTAACTTCCCCTAGCTCCAACCAACAGCCGCAACCCACTGAATGCCAGTCATTTTGGCCTGCATTTCTGTTACTTTAGCCATCACTCAGCCAGTCTGTTTAAGTATTTTCACAACAGTCGTGACTGTACTACAGATTCCCTCCTTCCTGCTCACGGCTGTGCTCACCATGACAATGGCCTTTCATATGTGTTAATATTCTGAGTACCTTATCATTCAGTTAATTTTTATCACATCAGTCACTCTTCAGCAATCCTATTTCAGTCCAATCCAATCCATCAAATGTTTCCTTCTGCAGTCATCATTCAATTAGTCCATTTCTGCATCCAGCAGCACCTTCTGGCAGTCCCACCAGGTGGTGAGAAGGTCCAGTGCTCATGGTTCAGCTTCAGTGCAGACTCATGGTGGGAGAACCTTAGGGCGTAGTATTTAAGACTTCAGCTGCCGATGACAGCCCATTGATGCACACTAACGCTTCTGACGCAGGCGACCTGGGTTTGGGAATAAGTCCGTCTTGTCAAAAGACTGGCCAGGGATGGGAGGGCTGAGTGTTATACAGGACCCTTACCTCCCTGGGTGGGACGAAGGACCAACTACTGTTGTGCACCTGCCACTTGGGTGACCATGAGTGGCAGTGCACGCTAGAGTGTGAGCAGGGGCTGGGAAGGACACCATTCACCAAACAAACAGACGTCTTGTGTCCTGCCAGCTCTGGCGTGCACATCACAGAGGGGGGAAGGGGAGTAGGAACAGAAAACTGAAAAACACCTCAGTTAATACTGAATAACTAGTGTGCGGCAGTCTGTAGACCCAGCACCAACAATCCAGGTTAGTTCCCTGTACACAATGCTAGCCTTTCCAAGGGAACTGGGCCAGTCCGAAGACCTCCACTAGGGGAAGGGGATACAATAGGTACAAAGACAGGGAGCAAAGTAAGCCATGGGAGAAGGTGGGGTGATACGGTTTGGGCTCCAAGTGGCCCTAAGAGGGCTTGAGACAGGCTGGGCAGTAAGGGGCAAAAAGCATAAATAAATAAATAACAAAAAAAGACTTCAGCTGCCAGACAGTGGGGCCCTAAACCCAAATAGGTTACTTTAGCTGTAAAACCTCCAAGCAGAACACTGCACCAGGTTGGGGTGCTCGGACAAACAAAATGCTTTCAGAAAAGTCCAGCACTCACCGACACAATAAAAATGCTGCTCACTGATTTTCCATCTCAGGTGCAAAATTTATTAAAGTGCCAGTGATAAACACGCCTTGACTTGTTTCGGACTAACCATCCTTTATCAAAGGACATGTCTTTTGATAAAGGACGGTTAGATTTTTCAGGTCAAGTGCTTTATATAATGACTACAAGCTGTAACTTTTTGGACCATCAGGGAAGGTCCTCTTTAAACCTGCTGTTTGATGGGCAGAAGCAGTCAGCCACCCCACCCCCCCTTTCTGGGCTATATAAACCAGCTTCCTTCAGCCTTATTCAGATCCTCAGTTTCTTTGCTCCCAAAGTCCACCCCACCTCCTCCTCCACTGGCGTGTTTCTCTCCTTGGGCTCTTTCCTAAGGTATATTTAGCCTAAAGGAATTATTTTTCCTACAGCACCCCATAAACGTGGAACACTCCTCAAAAGGGGTTCCTTTCCTTTCATGGTACCACAACAGGATGGTACTTCCTCACAGAACAGAGTGGCCAACATAACTATATATGACAGTCAAACAAGTCATCATACAACTAGCCTTCACTTATAAAGACATTCCACAAGCATCACTCCACACTGTGGTTGCATACACCAATTAAACTATAACATCTTGCCCTCTAAGAAGTTAAAGGGGAACCTTTGTGAACAGTAGGCCTCATAGTTTGAAAACCCATGAAAATCTCTAAATTAAACAGCTGCTGAGGCTTCTAGGAAAACATTAAGAAACATAATATTTAGACACAATTCAGCTGGTATTTCATATAGTCTCAAGAGATTTCTCACCATGCATTATTGTATATATAATTGATATTTATTATAATTTTGATGAAGAGGTATAGACACAATAAGACAGAAAGAACTAGAGCGTTTTAGTACAACAAGACAGTTCAGTTTGTGCAATCAGAATAGGTTCATAGGTATCGGTACAAGTCAGTGGCCTCTAGAGCCATACAGACTTGCCACTGTATCAGTGATTATAATCCCATTTCCTTCTACCCATAAAACTGTCTAATCTACTTTTAAAATTTGCCAGACTCGATGCATTAACTACTTCACTGAGGAGAGCATTCCATTTGTTTACCACCCTCAACTAATCCATAGACCCCTTTTAGTAGTTCTAAATATTTCTCCTTTTAATTGATTTTATTTATTTATTTAGCTTTTGTTGACCGGGTAAGTGCACTAGACAAATCCTGCCTATTTTCAGGCACGACCCAGGGGAGGGGGGATACAGATGAATGCCAACTGACCTTGAACCAGATTAAGCTGTTGGTGGTATTTTTAGTGAATGAGGGAAATTTGGCCAGGACACCGGGGAAATTCCCCTACTCTTTTCAATAAGTGCCATGGGATCTTTAACATCCACCTGAACTACCACCAATCCAGGCAGATGGGACCTCGGTTTAACGTCTCATCCGAAAGACAGCACCTCAGAAATACAGCACCCCTCTCATGCTGCATTACAGTGTCAGTACTGGGATATTAACCCAAGTGCCAGATGTGGGAACTGAACCCACAGCCCTCTGATCTCCCAGCCTCAGAGGTGAGTGTGCTACCTACTGAGCCACTGACACTGATACTGATGAGTTCTTGTTACTCTATCTGTATCTGCTTTTTATGTTTGCTTGCATGCATGTGCAAGAAACATAGTGACATCATCCGAGTTTTCGGAGGTGTGTCACCCCCTCTTCCAATTCAGTCAGTGTGTTGGCAGGCGTGGCCCCAGTCCGCTAATGCATGCTGGAGCTGTCTATGACAGCTCCAAAATGCAGTGGCATACAGTTGAAAGGGGGAGCTAGGCTTCAGTGAGCAGCGATCAGATATCGCCTGCTCATGCGCAGCTCCCCTAAACACACACACACACACGCATACTGCGTGTGCTGCCCCCCACGCTTACACTGCGTATAGCCGACTAGGTGCCAATCCCCGCTTCGGATGTGCTGCGCCCCCCAAAGTTTTTCCACATGCCATGCTGGGTGCCCGCCCAGCGTGGCAACTCATAGTATAGCCGATGGGGTGCCCAACCCTGTCGGCTCCACTGTCCTCACCCAGTACTGGGTGCCACGCCAGGAGCCCACCCCAGTGTGGCAATAGATGCTATGGCCGACGGGGTACCCAATCCTCTGTCGGCTCCACGGCCCGCCCCAACCAAGCCGTTCTTGTGCCATGCTGAGAGCCCACCTCAGCGTGGCAAACATCCCGCGTCGTCAATTTTAAAAAAAAAAAACAACCTGTAAATTAAAAGCGGTCCCATACAGTCTCGGCCCCCCTCAACCCGCACCCACCCACTGCGCACCTCTCCCCCCACCCCCTCACCCCATACTTACCTCCGAGTCTGGCACAATGATCTTCGTGGACGGGAACAGTCTGCACTCTTCAAAGGCGACCATTGAACTGAGGAAATGGCGGTAAGCTGTATAATGGGATAGATAGGGTTTTTCAACTTTGTTGCATATCTCAGGCATTTTGGGAATTTTGCACCAAATTTTCAACATTGGGTTTTGGGACCCTTCTCATGAATGCTGTCACTGTCATGGCATTATCGGGCCGAAGGTGATTCGCAGTCACTGGCGAAATCACCTTTCAGAACCGATTAATGAAATGACACTGCCAGTGTTCATAAGGTGGGCTCTCAAGAAGCCTATTTTAAAAATTTGGTGGAAAAATTCCCATAAATGACTGTTTTATGAGCGTGCGTTGCGCAGTTCCTACGCATGCTCGTAAGTTCGCGAATTTTCAATATTTTCACTCCAGATTTTCCACATTTCCATTTACTAACGCCTTCTTATGAGCAGTACAGCTGTCATTTTTCACATCTCACCCAAAGCGTGTTTCCGCCCATATGGCGCACAATGGCGCGTCGGTTGTCTTGAAATCAATGTCTACGACACAAATTAAGAAAATCACAGTGACACTGTTCACGAGCAGAGGTCTTAAAGCGGCTATGTAAAATTTGGTGAAAAATTCTAAAGTGACTTTTCGGTGATGCGTTGCGCGGTTCTCATACGCTCATAAGTTAGCAATTTTCAATATTTTCACTCCAGATTTTCAACTATTGCCATTTTACCACACCTTCTTATGAGTAGTACAGTTGTCATTTTTCACATCTCACCCAAAAGCGTGTTTCCGCCCATGTAGCGCACAATGGTGCAGTCGGTGTGTGAAATCAATGTATGGGACAAATTAAGAAAATCACAGTGACACTGTTCATGAGCAGAGGTCTTAAAATGGCTATGTTGAAAATTTGGTGAAAAAATTCCAAAAATGACTGTTTTATGAGCGTGCGTTGTACAGTTCCTACACACGCCCGTAAGTTTGCGAATTTTCAATATTTTCACTCCAGATTTTCAACATTGCCATTTTACCACACCTTCTTATGAGTAGTACAGTTGTTATTTTACACATCTCACCCAAAATGTGTTTCCGCCCATGTAGCGTACAATGGCGCAGTCGGCGTGCGAAATCAATGTATGGGACAAATTAAGAAAATCACAGTGACACTGTTCATGAGTAGAGGTCTTAAAATGGCTATGTTGAAAATTTGGTGACAAAAGTCCATAAAATGACTGTGTTAGAGTGAGCATTGCGCGGTTCCACGCACCTCGTAAGTTCATGACTTTGTAATATTTTAAGTCCAGATTTTCACCAGTGGCATTTTCACACTTCTTTATTTACAGTACAGCTGTCATTTTCACAACATAGCAAGTGTGTTTTCACACTTTTAGCGCAGAGATGCGTGGTCGCTCTGGAAATCATTGTTCGGGACAGATAAAGAAAATCAGTGACACTGTTCATGATTGGAGGCACCAAAATGCCTGAGTTGACAATCTGCTGTAAAAATCCCAACCTAATTATATTACGGGTGTCGTTGCTAGTTTCTATGTCCGTTCATGACTTCACCATTTTTTTTTATTTTACTGCAGATTTAGCGTTGCCATTTTACACCTCCCCATGAACAGTACAGCTGTCATTTTTTACATCCTGTTCGGAATGTTTTTGCACCTGTGGTGCTAAATGCCGTAGTCGATGTGCATAAGCAGGTTTCGGCTAACAAAGTGATATTCCTCTGTTCATGAGGTGGGGTCACAAAAATAAACCATGTTGAAAATTTGGAGTGAAAATACCAACGAATGCCTGTGGTATTAGGGTTTCCAACCATAACGTCCAACCCTGTAGAGAATGACAGGCATCAGGGGTGTGACTTAGGATTCTTGCCTGTAATGCTCATACCATTCCACACCCTGCAGCCAGTGAGAGGCATCGAGGTATGCCTTGGTCTCTTCGGCCCCAAAGTTCACCCCATTCTCCTATATTGCACCCATCTCACCATGTTTTCTAATGGAATGGGCATAAGGGCCAAAGACCCCAAGGAACACCGTGACACTTGTCAGTGTCTGCAGGGTGGGGTGTGGTGAAATGGCGTGGCTGTTATGCCTGACGACCCAAAGGCACACCCCAATGCTTGTCACTCTCTGCAGGGTGGTGGTGGGGTTGGCTTCAGTTCAATACTTCACTGCCATTCCTATTACGCAGCTCTGTAACTTCTACAATGCCACTGCCAATGCCAGCAAGCAAACATTCGGCATTGACAAATGCTGTTTAAAGAGTCCTGCTGATTCCAATAGTAAACCGTCCCTAAAAGCCTTATACACAAAACACATGTCACCTCTGCCTTTGCTATATGCCATGGAGTAAAGACCCAGGTCCTGCATTCTTTCCTGGTAACGTTTATTTGTTTCCATTCTGACTTTTCTTGTCACTCTCCTCTGTACCTTTTCTACTAGCTTAATATTCCCAGCCGTTTGTGGGGTGGAAAAGGGGGATCCATACTCTAAGACAGGACTAACCAGGGACCTATAAAGTGGCACCAAAACCTCACCCCTCCTACTTTTTATATGTCTCAGGATATTCCCCAATACCCTGCTTGCTCTTTTTGTTGTTTCTTTACTAAGTATATCAAAGCTGAGTTTTTTTTTGTGATTATGACTCCCAAGTCTTTCTCATACTCTGTACTGGATATTACTTTACTGTTTATTAAATATTCTGCTTGCATATTATTATTCCCAAAATGCACTTTACATTTATTTACATTACACTGCAGTCTATGTTTATTTGCCCCAATCCTCCAGATCATTTATCTGTTTTTGTAGATTATTAATGGAGTCTATATTATTCACTACTGCTCCAACCTTTGTGTCATCTGCATATTTTCGCAGCCACGTGCCACCAGATGCCTGCATGCTTGACACAAATGTAGAAAACAAAAGCGGGCCTAAAATTGACCCTTGGGGCACCTCACTCATCACCTAACCCCAGTACGACATATATCCTCGAATATCAATTAGAATCAGTATCAATTAGATATAACAGCACCTTTCTAGAGTTGAAAGTATTCATGTCCATATAATTCTAGGACAGGCAGAGAGATCGTACAGACAGAGAATCTGACAGATCAAGACCATTCAGGGAACAAAGGTGGAGTCGAGTTCCATTTGATGGCGTACCCAGTGATGCCAGGTTTCATAAAATATGACTAATTTATTATTCAGTTTAAATGTGAATCTCTCTATAATATAAATATCATATGAAATAGTCTGGGTTAATCATAACCTTGTTATTGGTTGTTTTAAGTAGCAGTGGTAAAATGTATTTCTTTGGCACCCATTTTTGGGGGCTCTGAGTGCCTCACAACACAAACATTAGAGCAGCAAAACATAAAACATAATACAGTGCAGACTGTGCAAGATAATCAGTTAAGGAGAAGGTGCTGTCCAATATGCCTACATATAAAATGGCAGCTGAAGAGCAAAAAAAAAGAAAGATCTCAATCCTCCACATTCTTGTGAAACAAGAAGTACTTTAGGTCCCTCTTAAAAGCATCCACCAAGGGGACCTCCCACAGCGATCAAGGCAACCTGTTCCACAGAGTAGTCTGGCTATCATAAATTCTTTATCCCCAGCTGTTTTAAGTCTAACCCAGGGAACTACGAGATGACCCACTTCCGAGGTGTGGAGGGGTCGAGAGGTCCGGTAAGGAGACAGAAGGCATTTCAGGTAGTCATGTCCTAATCCATATAGACTTTATAGGTCAGTAAACTGACCCCATGATATGCCATTTCACCAGCAACCAGTGTAGTTCACATAGGACCGGGTTTATATGACAGGACCTAAAAAGGCCCATCAACAGCCTGGCCACTGGCGTTCTGCACTTTGCTGCTGTGATTAAAATCAATCGAAGCTTTAATGTCTTGCCTCTCATGTAAGCAATAAGCCATGACAGGGTGTGCGTTAGACACTTTAACACATGGCTAGGAGGCGTAGTGAGGCACGAGACCAGCGGCCGAGTGTGTCCAGCCTCCTAGCCATGTGTTAAAGTGTCTAACGCACACCCTGGAGTGGCTTATTGCACTTACGAAATGGCCATCTTTAGTGCAACTGCATTTGGTAGGTTAAATTTCCAATTTAAAGTAGGAAAAAACATGTATGTTTGTGTCATTTTTAATAAAATAATTCCTCCGTCTAAGTGTCCTGTGGATTTTTTTTTTTGCACTTAAGGAATTTTGTCCTAGAAAGGCTTCTGTACTTTAGGTCTGGTTGTCATGGCAGTATTCACCTGGCCCCCACATGTTGTGTGGAGACAAGTAAGAGAAAAAAAAAGAGTAAAATGTGTCTGGTTTGATTTTTTTAATTAAAAGTTCAAACTTCAAGAGCAGGCAGGCTGGTAGAGAGAGACACACACAGAGCGAGCAGGTGGGCAGGTACAGAGATAGAGTGAGCGGGCGGGTAGAGAGATCGCGGTTCCGTTTAAAAAAAAAAATAGATGAACGAGCAGGCAGGTTGGGAGAGACATCGCGGCTTGTACTTTACAAATAAAAATGAGAATTTCAACAGCGAGCAGGCGGGCTCAAAGAGAATTGAGAGGAGCAGGCAGGCTGGTGTACAGATTGTGACTGTTCCGTCCCCCCCCCCGAGGAACAAGTGTGTGTGCAGTTCATTTCATGCTATGTTAAAACACTGGGGCAATCTGAACAGGAGGTCAGAGGTATTTGTTTTATTTGTTAGATTTCCGCTGGCACCACTTATGGCACAAACAAGATGGCTGCTTTTTTTTTTTGTTAAGGTTCTGAGTGTCTGAGTGGGCAGCATCACCTATATCAATGCCCACTTCCCAGTGTTGGACCTTTTTCCTGTGCATCAGACTGAATATCACATCCCTAGCAACCAATTAGAGCTCCTATTTTATGATGCCCATTTCATAATTTATGTTCAGGAAGGACTGATAAAAGAACCAGGGAGGAGGGTAACCAGATTTGAGATTCCATGTACGTGGACAGGCCCTGATGGCGTTGAAGCCTGGGGCCGGGGAGTTCATCGTGCCCTAGAGGGCCAAGGCACAAAGGTGGATCCCGTAGGACCCCCTAGTGTTGGCCCTGGAGGGGGGAGTCATGTGGCGCATGAAGTCCCAGAAAGAGAACCACATAACCTGCAAGTTGATGACAGGCTGTATGGGAGCAAAGGGTGGCACCATTGGAGGAGGCTGAAGTGCCAGCGTCGGTAGTGGGGCTGGAGAGGGTGTCGGTATGGGCTGAGGACCCAGAGCCAGTTCTGCAGCCTGGGAGGACTGCATGGAAAGATCTGGGGACAACACCATGGCTGGAGGCAATGTCGAAGGGGACCTGGATCCCCTGGCTGCAGAAGAAGAAGCTGAAGGCAGCACAAGGAGATTGAGCGCAGTGCCTGCTGACATCATACTGATTCCTGTCGCAGCTGGGTCAGTGAAGCACCCTGAGGGCCTGTAGAGAAAACAGGCTGGAACAAAAGGGTCTGGAAGGTCTGCTGGGCAGAGGAAAGGCCCGATGCTGAAGAGCCCATTCCCCTCAGGGTAAGACTAGTGGGTGGGGGGGCGCAGCCACGGATACCCTGTGGAAGTTAGGGCTTGGGTGGCAGAGGGGTCACCGCTGAAGTAAAAATGATCTACTGTGGTTACTGACCAAAGTGCGCCGGGGGACTTGTCCTTGGTCCAGTCCCTGTCCTGGTACTTCCGAGCCGATTTGTCCCAGGCTTTGGAGGAAGAGGAGCCAGAGGATGGGGCCAGGGAAGCACAGGAGCCCCTGGCTTGCAGCTCTTCCTCCATGCAGGACAACATCTGCAGGAAGTTTTGACGTCTGCGCCGTGTGGCTTGGTTGAAGCTGCAGCAGATATCGCAGGCCTGTACATCGTGGTCCAGGCCTAAGCTAAAGATGCAGTTGTCATGGTTATCCTTCTCGAGGATCTTCTTCCCACAGGTGTAAAGTCAAAAAAGCTTCTCTGGATATGCTGCTTTTGGCACAGAAAAGATAAGTAATCACTTTAAAATAAAGTGATAAATGAACTAGGGAGAGAAAACAAAAAAAAAATCGAGGTAATTAAAGATTTCTGATGGTCAACTGAAGTGGCGGTAGCATCATAGGGTCCGACGTGTGCAGACTGATGGCAGGAAAAGAACTGAGGAGGGTGTGGGGGCAGCCCACATTCACTTAGGAGGTATGTCAGTGAGTGACATTGCCATAAGCAGTCCCCAGCAGACTGTTAGCTAGAAAAGTTTCCATGTAGTTCTAGTGCCTGGCCGCTACGTCCTAAAGGTGTGGCCTGCTGCATGAGATACCCTCAAAGAAGATCAGTGTAGACCACCCAGCGCAGACCAAAACAAGAATGGGCACAGACATTTTTGACTGTATGGTCAAGCTTCTTAGACTCCTTGTTGGGGGCTTGTCCACGTTCCCTTGGCCATCGAACTTCCAGAAGGCCGAGTCTACGACCAAACCTTTAGCTGAAGGGTGGTCTAAGAAAAGGACACTGTAGGGACCATATAATTGCAGACCGTAAGGGTGAAAGGTACAGGGCAGGATGCTGAATGCTGCCAAACCTCCAGTGTGAGTCCCAAAATGGCCTCAGTTATGGGAAAGGCAACCACTGGGGATTCATCCCTGTCCAAGATGTTAGTAAAGGGGTATTTAGCCCTGTTCACTAAAGGAGCTTAATATGTATAGTCTCAAGTAAAGGAGGGAGAGGGGGGACATAACAGAAACTTTCAAGTACCTCAAGGGAATCAACAAAGTTCAAGAGAGTAGCAACTTTATGAAAAAGAGATGTACAAGAACAAGGGGGCATAATTTGCAGATAGAGGGGGGGTGGCTCAGGAGCAACAAGAGCAAATACTTTTTCACAGAGAGGGTGATGGACGAATGGAACCGCCTTCTTGGGGAGGTTGTGGGGTCAAAAACAGTGGGGGAATTCAAGAATGCATGGGACAGACATAAGGCAATTTTAATGAGGGGTAGGAGGAAGTAGGGTGTTGGGTAACTGGAGACTGCAGCTTATCAGATAGGTAGGAATTGGGCAGACTAGGTGGGCCAAGCGGTCCTTATCTGCCGTCAAAGTCTAGGCTTCAAGAACACATTCATGGACTTCGACATAAGGCGGAGGCAAACCTCAAACAACAATGGCCCCTGGTCGGTGATCATCTCCTCGACCAAAGCACCACTAAATGTGTGGGTCCTCGAAGGCAACATGAATGGCCCATATGAGTCGTCTGAGGACTCCTCAAAAATGGTCCTCAACCATTTGCTGCCATGGACCACCCAAATGTCCTCAGATTGGCTGATCTCCACCAACAACTGGACTGGCAAGCTGGCTGCCACACGGGAGTCCTTAGTCAAAGTTCCCATCAAGGCCTGCAGTGGAGGTGGCTCCACCAGCAGGGATGGAGAGGCAGATGCTGGGGACATCTGTTGAGGATGGACTGGTGAAGGCATGACTGGTGACTGCCAGGTGACCAAAAGTCCAGAAGGTTGAGCCATATCCCACCCCACAATGGTCCACTGTTGCCAGAGGAGTGTGATAGGGCTGAATAAGACCCTGTCCTATTTGTTATACGGAAATAATTAAATGGAAGGATCTGTTCTGCCCTCTTCTTTGTCTGACTGTGCAATCACCTTTACTTGTGAGACCTAGGAATTTGATCACTCTGATAGTCTCGTGATCCTCCCACCTCTCTGTCTCTCTTCCTGCCTTCACTTGCTGCTTCTGACTTTTCTTCCTCCTTGCTTATCTGTGGTTACAAAAAATATGTGAATCTTTGAGTGAAACTGAGATCTCTTTGTTTGAATAAATATATATATATATATATATATAGTTATATTGATGAAATGACTGCAAAAGGCTATTTTGGAACTCGGGGGTTAAACTTCAGATGCAGTCTGATCTCCACAAACTCATCTGCAGAGTTGTCAAGAGATCAGTTCTGGGACACAATGTTCTATTTTGTTACACCTACAAAGAAATTGACAAAGTTCTGATACATTTTGTGAGAAACAGGATGTCCTTAAAAAAAACTCGGGATGCAAAGATGATTAGCCAGGCAAAGACTTCTTATAAAAATACAGCAAGCTTTTGTTGGAGAGAGAGCAAGACTGAAATTTAGAAATCAGAGATACCCTCAGAGGAAAGACTTTGTTCTATCTGAACTGCCTATGTTAAACTATTTTGCACAATTTGTTTTTTCATATTTCATTTATCCTCCTCTCAGGGGCTTGTCAGGTGGCTCTAACCCCCCCCTGGGTGGGGGTGCATGTCTATTCGGTTCCTGTTCCTGATCCCTGCTCATGTCCCGGCGGTCCCCCCATGGATTGCCTCCCGTGGCGGGGCCGGAGGAAGGAGTAACATTCCCCCCCCCAGCATAATCTAAGTGCTGGGCCAAGACTGGGATCAGGGGGACAGGCCATCACTGAGCCTGACAGCCTGCCTTTTTCCGCTGTTCTTCTCTGCCGCCCCTCCCTCTTGCAGCATATGAGTCACATGTGGAGGCACACGAATGCCACGTTTCTGTGCTACTGTGCCTCCCTTGCTCTGATGCTGCCCTCCAGCCTCCATTAGGGGGAAGCCCAGGAGTGGGATGATAACCCACCCCTCCCCAGGAGAGGACAGCAATCCGTCAAACGCTCAAACCTCTCCCTCCCCTGCTGATCCCTGGCAACCCAAAGTCGCTCCTGACCCCGGGTCGCTGGCATGACGCGAGGAATGGCATCCAGTGCCTTAACCTTCAATGCCACCAGGCAAACTTGCAGAATTTTTTTTAAACTTTTTTTTATTACTGTTACTGATGATAATAAAATGCTACTTACGAATTTTATAACTGCTCCTGGTTTTCCTATGCTTCATGACCTTTGTCTCGATGACAGACAGTTTCAGAAGTGGGATTTATGCTGTACATACTCGAAGTCAAGAGTTTTGTGTGTGGGTACTAGACATGGTATCAGGGAAGCATAGAAGAAAGGTAGGTATCCTGCAATAATGAGCTCTGGAGTGATTACCAGAAGAATGGCAGCCAAACCAGCAGATACAAATGTCTAAACTAAGACTGTGCAGCCTGAACCAATGATGAAAGAAGAACAGGCAGGGACAGAACCTGAATGCCTGTCTGCCCTCTTTAGATGGTGGGCTATACAACAAAGAGAGACAGAGAAGCAGAGAAAAGAGGAGATGCAGTGGCAGGAGCAGAAAAGAAGCGATGCAGTGATGGCTGGATGCCTTGCAAGCTATCAAAGCTGAAGGATCTGGCACAGGTCCAGCAGATCAACAAAACACAAACAGCTTCAAAGACATTAAACTTACAAAGTTGTGTCCCTCGTATGATATTGAAGCATACCTGACAACTTTTGAAGGTTGCTGCAGCCTGCCAGTGGCCAAAGCAGCAATGGGCAATCAGGCCGGTACCTTACCTGACAGGTAAAGCCCAACTTGCCTACAGCAATATGGACACTGCACAGTCAGAAAACTATGACCTTGTTAAAAGAGAACTCCTGAAGAGATATGACATCTCAGGAGGGATCTACAGGTAAAGATTCAATACAACTCAATCGACAATCCTCGAGAAGCCTTCACCTGATTCATAGAACTCCTTATTAAATGGCTCCAGCCAGAGGGAAAAACAGTCCGGCAGGTCATCAACATATTTGCAATGGAGCAATAAATCAACATCATTCCCACAGATGTGCAGTTTTAGGTAAAAGAACACTGACCAGAAAGCGGGGAAAAGGCCATTCTTTTGGTCGAAGACTATCAGATGGCCAGACAGACCACGCAGCAGCGAAGTAACGGCCAAGGACCGATAAGACCCTCTTTTCCCCTATTCAACTCCAGGTCAGATAAAAACTCTGGTGGGGTAATAAATCTGTACCCAAAGACTTTATTATGCTATAGCTGTAATAAACCAGGCCATATTGCAAGAAACTACTATAAAAATAAGGAAGGTAATACTGGAGCAGATTTGGCCATAGCAAACTGGGGCAAGTATTTAACAGATGTCAAGGTGGGAGAAAAGACTATCAAGGACTTACTGATTTGGGAAGCAAACATACCCTAGTGCATGTTGAAGTACTGGAAAAACACTGTTCAAAAGGACCAGTTACTGGTGTCATCTGCATCCACAGGGACACTTGATACTATACCACCATGCAAGTGACTCTGAACATTAATGGGGGTATCACATCAAATGAAAGTGGGGGTTGTACCTAAGTTGTCTGTACCTGTGATTATTGGAAATGACTTTCCAGGATTTAGTGAGTTAATCACAGAGGGAGCAAAACCTGCAGTTTCAGCAGCTGTGATGACAAGAGCACAGACAATGAAAATCTCAGATGGTGGGGACTCTTCCTTTCGGTGATTTTGATTCTGACTTGTCTGAGCACAGTTCCAAGATCAAGAAGTCCAGGAAAGAAAGAAGACACCTGAAGAAACAGTGGCAACAAAAGACTGATGGACATAAGGGGTTAACATACGAAAATGAAGACACTAAACTGATAACTGATTGTAATTTGTTTCTGAGCAAACTAACAATGTTTCTCGTCAAGGTTATTTTAAGCAGCTGGGGAGAAACAAAAATGGGGTGAACCTATGTTTAAAAAATGTAATGGGCTACGGTATATAGTTTGTGTTAATCCTCACAGAAACAGAGAGAACAATTGGTTATATCACAAAAGTATAGTGTTGAATTGTTACAGACAGCACATGATAGTCCTACGGCTGGTCACTCGGGGAGGGACCGCACCCTTGCCAGGTTCTTGTACAGATGTTTACTGGTCTGGAATTCATGAACATGTTGCTACCTACTGCAGTTTTTGTGCTGAAAGTCAGAAAGTAGCCCCAGTGACTAAAAAAGACAAGGTGCCCCTACCCTTGATAGATGTGTCTTTTGAGAGAATTGCAATGGATGTGGTTGGCACCTTTGATAAAAGTAATAAGGGTAATCAATTAATTTCAGTAGTATGTGACTATGCTTCATGATACCCAGAGGCAGTTCTAATGCATACTGTCACAACCCCAAAAGTGGCAGCAGAGCTTACCAAAATTTTCAGCAGTGTGGATATACCTAAAGAGGTTATTACTGATCAGGGTAGTAATTTTGGTGCTGCATTACTGATGGGGCTGTACCAACTACTAGGTATCACTGCCATAAGAAACTCCACTTATCATTCTCAGACAGATGGTCTTGTTGAGCATTTTAACCAAACTTTAAAACGCATGTTAAAGAGGTTTGTAAAAGGGGATGGGAAAGATTGGGACCAATTCTTACCTTACCTGTTTTTGCTTACAGAGAAATACCACAAGCCTCAACAGGTTTTTCACCATTTTAAATGTTGTTTGATAGACAACCTAGAGGGCCACTAGATGTAATAAAAGAAACATTGGAAGATAACCGAGAAAAAAAATCAATATGTGTCATATGTGTCCCTGAGAAGAAATTGGCAAAATAAGTTAAAATTGTCACAGTAATCAGGAGGTGGCCCAAAACCAGCAGAAGGCGTATTGTGACCATGGGGTAATTATGACCATGTGGTAAGAGAAAAAGTTTTTGTGCCTAGTGAGAAGGTCTTACTAATGTTGCCCACTATAGAAAATAAACTGTTAATGATATGGCAAGGGCGGAAAATTTAGAAACGGCAGCACTCACCGATCACTCAGCATCATTTCAGAGGAAAGGAAGCTTGAATTCAATTCAGTTCATTGACCAGTCTTTTATTTTTCAGCCAAGTATGGAACCCATAGAAAAAGACTGCAGTGAAAGCACAGTGCTTGCTTACTTGTCGCCCTCTCTACAGGGCTTCCTCTGAGCTAATTAACCATTAGTCACACGTGTGCCTAAATACAAAACTCCATTGGTCACATGTGCTAGTTAAACCAATGCTAGGTACACAGTGTCATTGAAGCAAATAATTGTGTAGACAAAAAACATGCCAGTGTAAATACATCATATTACAAAATGATATTTTTTAGAAGAGTAACTTCAGTTTTTCTCTTGCACAGAAGCTATCTTTTTACTTCTTGTTATAGCTCTTAGAAAAAAAAAACACTACTAAAAGGTTTTCATCATACATCCAGGCTTCAAGTTTGAAGATATCTTGTAACAAGAACAGAAAAGAGTCATTAGACAATCTGATTATGGCAAAAATAATGATATCAGTACAAAATACAGATACACCTTAAAGATGTAGAATTTGACTGGGCGATTAAGAGATCATATCTAAGATACTGTGTGTGTGTGTGTGTGTGTGTGTGTGTGTGTGTGTGTTTTGGGGGGAGGGGGATTGTATTTACAATTTTCACATCTCAGTATTTTATTTATTGTTTCCCCGTTAAGAGAAATAGTGAAATCTCATATTTGCCATTTAGTTCTGAATAATTTAAAGCTCCAGTTTTATAAATCAATTATTGTTCGTCGAAATTGAGATTAGCAAGGTCACCACCTCTTACATTTTTGGCAAGATATTCTATGCCTGTAATAGAGATTTTATGTAGGATATCAGACTGGCTATGAACATGTATTGCCATGACATAGGTAAAGTTTTTATTTTTAATAGCATTTACATGTTCATAGATTCTAAATCTGATTTTTCTTTTCGTTCTTCCCACATAGTAACATATGCATGAACATTGTAACAGGTAAATAACCCTTTCTGAGTTACAGCTGATCGTGCCCCTGACTTGTTCTGTGTTGCCAGTTAATGGATTTTGCAAACACTGTTTTTATGGCTGTTGAAGGAGCCTACAGCCATCTGCTGTCTGTAGCTGGAAAAAATGGAGTACTGTGGCACACATTTTGGGGCTTTTCAGTGTATCCTTCTTCAACTTGGCAGTTAAATAAAATACGCCTTTGTCTCTGTTGAGTAGACCAGTTCCAGCACTATTTTTTTCAGCTCACTGCAATGTAACTTGCTATCTTTGGAGACTAATAATTTACTGACATGATTTCCAACAGATAACAGCATCTAACTGCAGAGTAGTTTCAAATTACATTCTTGGTCATCTCCTCCAATGTGTGTGTGTGTGTGTGTGTGTAGCAATGATTTACAGTATTTCCTCTGAAGAGTTGATTTATGTTAACCCTTTCATAACCTATCTAATTAGTGGAATTGGAACTCTCATGGTTTTATGCTAGTAGGAAGGATAAATGCTAGGCAACTAATGTTTTAGCGGTTTTCAGAGGTTGCAAGGGACATCCTAGGGAATTACAAAGAAATCAGAGCGGTGTCTACTGCAGTGTTCCAAAACTGAACAAAGCATTTCCCTGTAGGGCACCTTCCTTGTCCCTGTATTGTCCATGTAAAACTGGGACAAAACTGTATATTTTCCTGTATGCTCAAATCAATACATGTATGCAACTGACTTCATTATGCCCATTAGTAAAAACAATATAACAAATGTTAAGATTGTTTTATGTGTTCTTTTTTTAAAATGGTAACTCTCACCTGCAATATACCACAGAGGCTCTGGAAAAATGTTGGAATCTGTCAAACTTTGCTCTTAATGTTCATATGCCTCCAGAACCTCTTGATGGTATTACAGCATTGTTACAATGTACTGACAGAGGATAGCCTGGTTGAGATGCAGTACCTCATATTCAGTGGGGTCATACTTTTATCCATTTTGGCAATGTAGTGACACAGGATAGCTCTGCTGAGATGTGGGATCTCATTTTCAGGGGGGTCCTAATTTTACCCATTTCTACAATGTACTGATAAATGTTAGCCTGGCTAAGATGCAGTATCTCATTTTCAATGGGGTCTTACTTTTGCCCATGTTTGACTTCCACCAGAGGATACAGCATCTAACTGCAGAGCAGCTTCCAATTACATTCTCGTCATCTCTCCCAATGTGTGTATGTGTGTAGCAATGATTTACAGTATTTCCTCTGAAGAGCTGATTTACGTTAATCCTATCAGGGTCTATCTAATTATTGGCATTGGAACTCTCATGATTTAATACTTGTAGGGAGGGCAAATTAGAGGCAGCTAATGTTTTAGGAGTTTTCAGCGGTTGCAAGGGGCATCATAGGGAATTACAAAGAAATCACAGCAGTGTCAACTGCAGTGTTCCCAGATTGAAAAAAGTATTTCCCTGTAGGGCACCCTCCTTTTCCCTGTATTTTCCATGTAAAATTGGGACAATACTCCTGTACATTTTCCTGTATGCTCAAATTAATACATGTATGCAAATGACTTCATTGTGCCTGTCAGTAACATCGCTATAACACATGTTAAGGCTGTTTTATGTGTTCTTATTTATTTTAAATGGTAACACTCACCTGCAACATATCACAGAGGCTCTGGACAAATGTTGTAATCTCTCAAGCTTTGTCCTCAAGGTTGAAGATATTATAGCCGTGTTACAAAATACTGGCACAGGATAGCCGGGCTGAGATGCAGTATCTCATATTCTGTGGGGTCATACTTTTATCCATTTTGGCAATGTACTGACAAAGGACAGCTTTGCTGAGATGAAGTAGCTCATTTTCAGGGAGGTCCCAATTCTACCCATTTTCACAATGCACTGATACAGGTTAGCCTGGCTGAGATGCAGTATCTAATTTTCAGTGAGGTCTTTCTTTAACCCATGTTTACATCTGTGTGCAAGGTACTTACACAGGTAGCTTAACTAAGATACTGATGGCAACCGTGTGCATCATGATGGTACTGACTTAAACTGTGCATATGTAGTCATGTCAGCGCTGCCATGTGAATCACAGCTGACTCCAGGGTCAACTGCACTTGTGCAAGTATCACGCATGTGCAGTTCTGTAATTGCAGCAGTATCAGGTACATCTGACCCTGGTGCGGCAAGAGCACAGCACATTCTTTTCAATGCTCTTGCTGCTCCTAAAAGCTCTCCACAGCCATATCAGCTCTGACCAGAATTTGTTCAGATATTGGCATGCTTTAGTCCTATTGGCAGGCTGATAACTATGGACCAAATGGCCACTTAGGTTTCTGCAAGCCAATAGGACACCCGTAAAGGGTAACTGACCATTCCTCTCAGTTCTGGTACACATCTCAAAGTCTCAAGATTGTGTTTAATCATGTTAACAACCTCTTTAGTGCCCCTCCCCAGTTGGTAACAAATGTGAGGGGTGGTTCCTGATTTTTCTTCCTTTTATTCTTTGGAAGTAACAGGGACTCCCTCAGTATATTGCCCACTTCTGTTTTAGCTTGAATTAAATCATATTCCCTCTCAAGGACTTTGATGCAAAGTTCATGTGGACGGTGTTCATGCTTATCACTCTGTAAGCAATTTCTCTTCAATCAGAGATACTGACCCTTAGGAAGATTCTGAATCAAGTGGGGTGAGTGGCAACTACCAGCCCGCAGCAGGCTCTTCCCGTCAGTGGGCTTTGTGAAAAGGTCTGTATCAATTGTGCCATCTGTATTTTTTGTAATGACTGCAGTCTCATCTGAGTTGACTGTGAATTTAAGATGATGATTAGAAAACACGGAAAAATTAACAAACTCTGCAAGTTCACCTTTAAACGCCCTCCATGTGAGAAATATGTCATCAGAAAAACATTTATAGATGTCTAATTTCTCGCAGTAGGAGTCATTCTGTCTGTCATAAATCATTCTATCCTCCCATTCTGACAAACATAGGCTGGCTAAGCTGAGTGCCATTGCTGCACCCATTGACATCCCTTTCACCTATTTGTACAGCTTGTCTTCAGATATGAAGATACTGTTGCTGAGCACAGTGTTAGTAGCTCTACCACCATGCTGATCCTCGATTGTGGCAGGGATGTGTATTTCAACATTGAATATTCGACTGCTTGCAAACCCCCTACTCTGGTTATATTTGTATACAGTGGCTGGGATATTCAAAAAGGTTGCGCCTGGCACGACAGAGTTGCGCTGGAGCAACCCCACATTGCACCCCAGTGGGATATTGAAAAGGTTGCCCGGCGCAGCGCAAATCTCGATGCACTGGGGTGCAATGTAATCCTATGCGGCGCAGATGCAGTGGGCATGCCTATGCATATGTGGCCCATCTCGATATTCAGCCTGGGATGTACGGCACATATGCTGCCACAGCCCCTACATGCGCTGCACACTGGTGCTCAGTGTTGAGCCATAAAATATAGGCTCAAAAGCTGGTCACCCACAGGCAGATGGCTGTATTGCAAGGCGCAACACAACAGCCACCAGGCGTCCAAAAGCACCCGGACCCCCTGGTAGTCTAGTGGACGTCCCTCCCACCCTATGACCAATCACGGGCTTCTGTAGTAAGCAACTAACCCCTGGCAGGGTTTTATTTAAGTCCAAAAATTTATTACGTTTTGCTCATAAAAGTGCTAAAACATTGTGAAAATGCAAAGCAGTTGCCTCACTGTGTTTAACAAACATAACACTTCTAGAAAACTTATATAAATGCTTTCTGTACAGTTAGCATTGTCCCAAGAAAAAAAAATGCTAATCAATTATTTAAAACCCTGCCCTGGTGGTCTAGCAGTCCCCCCGTTGCCCGATCGTGGGCTGTTGTAAATGCAGAAAGTAGCCTGGTGGTCCAGTGGTATCCCCCTTCCCACTCTCCCACGGAGGACCCCCAGCCACCAGGCACCCCGCCCAGTATCGGCGGGCAGCCGCACCCCATCCGCATACCACCTGGCCGCCCAGCGAATGACAGCGTACAGTATGATCATTTTCTTCTATTGGTCCACAGTGTAGACAATGGGCTTGCGAACCATACTGTACTACAGAACCAGATATGTGAATGAGCAGCGTTCATTTCACATATCCTGATCTAATAACTGTCTAGTCTGCAAGCCCGTAGTCCCGTATAGACCAATAAACATCTGAATCATACTATCTTCGCTTCATCGATAGTATGTAAGCGAGGCGCTACGCCTACTGATGACTGGGGGTGCTGGTGTCCTCTGTGGGAGGTGGGCGGGGGGTACCACTGGACCAACAGGCTGTTCTGCATTTACAACAGCCACGGTGATTGGCTGCTGAAAGACAGCCCGTTTCCAGAGAATATTTCATCATTACTGATGCCTGTGATCGGGCAGCAGGGGGACCGCTAGACCACCAGGTGATGTTTTTATATTACTGATGCCCACGTTCAGGCAGCAGAGGGAACCACTAGACCACCAGGTTTCAATCTATACGAACTACTGCCCGCGATCAGGCATACGGAAGGGGGGACCTAAACTAGCCCACTAGGGAGACAACCCTCGACAACAGCAGCCTGGCAGGGTGCCAGGCACATTTCGCCGGGGCGCCCAGTGCAATGCATGCAAATGGGTCCATAATGACATGCAAATGGCCCCATTTGCGCTTTATAGATTATGACCTCCATTTAGAAGCCCCCTTATTGAATATCGGTGATGCTCTAGCTTAACTGCACTTATGATCTCCTCGCAATTCTCTGTGTGGGTTTGTGCTGGTGCAGTGCCACTGCACCATGCGCAGTATGTGCACCAACTGTGCCATATTCAATGGTGCTGAGCCATGGTGCATCACTGTTGAATGAAGCCTGGTCCTGGCCCAGGCTTGTGCCACTGCTCAGCGCAGTCTGAATATCCAGCCCAGTGTATTTACATCCATGGTGACCAGCAGCAGGTCACGTACTATGTTTAAGATGTGTGTAGTGACCCAAATAGAGAAAGATATAGAAATATATCTCCTTGAACTGTTTGAAAATGGCATGACAGATACAGATGAAATGTGCTACTTTTCAGTACAACACCCTACAAAACCATTTTTTATGCACTTCTAAAGGTGCATAAAGATCCTGTGCCCCTGTAAAATGCCCGATAGTTTCAGGTATTGGTTGGCTCACTGAGCCAATCTCCAGGTTTGTTGACAGTTTTTTAAATCCTTTAGTATCACAAACAAGAAGTAATCTGAAAGACACTACACACATGTTGAACATAATCGGAGACCTGCAGCTGGAATCCAACTGGCTGCTGGTCACTATGGATGTAAATATACCCAGAGTAGGGGGTTTGCAAGCAGTCGAATATTCAGTGTTGAAATACACATCCCTGCCACAATCGAGGATCAGCATGGTGGTAGAGCTACTAACACTGTGCTCAGCAACAGTATCTTCATATCTGAAGACAAGCTGTACAAATAGGTGAAAGGGATGTCAATGGGTGCAGCAATGGCACTCAGCTTAGCCAGCCTATGTTTGGCAGAATGGGAGGATAGAATGATTTATGACAGACAGAATGACTCCTACTGTGAGAAATTAGACATCTATAAATGTTTTTTAAGATATATTTCTCGTATGGAAGGGGTCTAAAGGTGAACTTTCGGGTTTTGTTAATTTTTTTAGTGTGTTCTAATCCAAATTTTAAATTCACAGTCAGCTCAGATGAGACAGCTGTCATTACAAAAAACACAAATGGCACACTTGATACAGACCTCTTCACAAAGCCCACTGACAGGAATAGCCTGCTATGGGCTGATAGTTGCCACTCACCCCACTTGATTCGTAATCTCCCTAAGGCTCAGTATCTCTGAATGAAGAGAAACTGCTCACAGAGTGATAAGTATGAACAACGTTCACAGGAACGTTCCAACAAAATCCTTGAGAGGGAATATGATTTAATTTAAGCTAAAACAGAAGCGGACAATATACTGAGGGAGTCCCTGTTACTTCCAAAAAATAAAAGGAAGAAAAATCGGGAACCACCCCTCACATTTGTTACCAACTGGGGGGGGGGGGCACTAAAGAGGTTGTTAACATGATTAAACACAATCTTGAGACTCTGAGATGTGTACGAGAACTGAGAGAAAAGGTCACTCACCCATTACTGGTGTCTTATAGGCGTGGTAGAAACCTAAGAGACTGTTTGGTCCATAGCTATCAGCCTGAGTGTCAGTAGTACTAAACCAAACAAAGAGAAGTGGGGGAACAAACCCTGTGGTTTCTTTCAACCATGCCAATATTTGAAAAACAGACGTGTTTTCACAATCTATTAACTGGCAACACAGGACAAATCAGGGACACGATCAACTGTAACTCAGAAAGGGTTATTTACCTGTTACAATGTTCGTGTGGATGATACCATGTGGGAAGAACCAAAAGTAAAATCAGATTTAGAATCTATGAACATGTAAATACTATTAAAAATAAAAACTTTACCTATGCCATGGTAATACATGTTCATAACCAATCTGATATCCCACATAAAATCTGTATCAAAGGCATAGAAAATCTTGCTAAAAATATAAGAGGTGGTGACTGTAATAATCTTCTCAACTGCTGTGAACAAGAATGGATTTATAAAACTGGAGCTTTAAATCATCCATAACAAAACAGCAAATTTAAGATTTCACAATTTCTCTTAAGGGGGAAAAATAAAATATAAAGATGTGAAAACTGAAGCTATAACACCCCCCACCCCCACACACACACTATCTCAGATATAACCTTTTAACCCCCAGTCAAATTCTAAGACATCTTTAAGGTGTATCTGTATTTTGCACTGATATCATTAGTATTGACATAATCAAGTCGTCTAATTATTTTATTCTGTTCTTGTTACAGGATTTCCTCAAACTTGAAGCCCAGTCATATGAGTAAAACCTTTTAGTAGTAGTTTTTTCTAAGAGTATAACAAGAAATACAGGTTACTCACCTGTAACAGCAGTTCTAGGAATGGTGTATGTTGTTCATCCACACTTCTTGGCAGCTTCCTTGCCGCTTTAAATCTTGCCGGAAGGTCTTCAAGCTGGCTCCTCCCACCCACCCGGGTGATAAAACTCTTGGCTCTGCCCCATGATGCCAGATCTAGCCCGCAGCTGTGCTAGCGCTGCCGGGAGGTCGGTGGTTGTGAAGAACAACATATACCATTCCTAGAACTCCTGTTACAGGTGAGTAAGCTGTATTTCTAGGGACATGGATATGTTGTTCAATCCACACTCTTGGCAGACTCCTAGCAGTTCTCCGGGAGGAGGGAAGGCGCACACCCTATTTAGGAAACAAGGACTGGAGAACAGAGGTCCAAAAACCAGCATCCGCCGTGACTCAAGGTCAATGTGGTAATGGGTAATGAAGGTGTGTGCTGACTTCCAGGTAGCAGCCCGACAGATCTCCTGGATAGGGATGTCCCTGGAAGCAGCCACCGAAGCAGCAGTATGGCGGGTAGAATAAGCTCTTATCCCTTTGGGAGGCTCCATGCCCGCCAACTTATAGCAGAGATCTATGCAGGAGGTGACCCACCTGCCTACTGTCCACTTGGCTGCAGGTCTGCCAGGTGCGGCTTCAGCGTAGGTGACAAACAGCTGGCGAACCTCTCCCCAAACTTCAGCTGTTCGCTCCTTATAATAAGATAGCGCTCTCCTAGGGTCCAAAGTATGGGGCCTATATTCGGCCTCCGAGGTGTGACTGGGCTAGAACACTGGCAGAGTCACCACCTGGTTAAGGGGAAACTCTGACATCACCTTCGGAAGGAATTTCGGGTTGGGGCGCAGGACAACCTTGTCCCTGTGGATGACTAGATAGGGAGACTCAATGGAAAGCATCTGGAGCTCTCCCATCCTTCTGGCTGATGTGATAGCCACCAAGAAGGTGGTCTTCCACGACAGGTGAGAGATGTCACACCTGTGCATCAGTTCGAATGGCTTGCCCATGAGCTTAGCCAATACCAGCAATAGATCCCACGGAGGTGGAGGTTCTCGCACTGGAGGGGATATGTGACCAAGGCCTTAAAAAGCACCCGACCACCTTCTCCTGCGCCACCCACTGCTTCCCTACCACATGCCCGGGAAGCAGAGATGGGCCAGGGGTGCATCTTGAAGGGTCACGACCTAAACCCTAGCTGAGAAAGGGACCACAGGTAGTACAGAATGCTAGCCAAGGAACAGGAGGAAGGGTCAAACCCCTTATCCTGACACCAAATGGAGAATCTCTTCCATTTGAAGGCGTAGCATTTTCTGGTCGAGTCCTTACGGGAGATGCCTCAACGATGTTGAGGACCTTGGCGGAAAGACCCAAGGCCTGGAACTCTAGCCGCTCAGGAACCAGGCCATCAGGTGCAGAGATTGAAGGTCCGGGTGGAGAATCTTCCCCTGGTTGACCGAGATCAGGTCCGGGCAGACTGGAAGCTGCCTTGGGATCCTGGAGCTGAGGCTGAGGAGATCTGGATATGGGGCCAGTCTGGGGCTACCAGAATCACCTGCGCCTTGTCCCTCCTTGCCTTGACAAGCACCTTGTGAATCAAAGGAAATGGGGGAAAGGCGTAGAAGAGGCCCCGGGTCCATGGCCTCGAGAAGGCATCCCCCTGCAGTGAGCCCTGCTGAGGGGGGGCGGGCATAAAACAGCCTCAGTTTCGCATTCTCCCTGGAGGCAAACAAGTCCACCTGAGGTGTGCCCCAGTGGGAGAACAGATCGTGTACCACCTCCGGCAGGAGAGACCACTCATGAGATGCAGCCCCTATCCGGCTTAGAGCATCGGCCAGAGTGTTTGAGGCTCCTGCCACATGGATGGCTAGGAGATCCACCTCCAGGCTGCGCACAAGGGGCCAAGTGCGGAGAGCTTCCTTGCACAGGGGCAAGGAGCACGTCCCGCCCTGGTGGTTTAGGTAGTACATGGCCGTGGTATTGTCCATCTGGACCTGGACCACTTGACCCAGTACAAACGGAGCGAAGGCAGTGAGGGCTAGTCAGACCGCTCAAAGCTCCAGCAGGCTGATGTGGCATCGAGACTCCCGAGGGGACCAGAGGCCGTGTGCTCTGTATTCCCCCAGATAGGCACCCCAACCAATCAGAGAGGCTTTGGTCGATAGAGTGACCGTCGGCTTGGGGTGGACAAACAGGATGCCCTCCTGCAGATGAGTTGGAACGATCCACCACTGGAGAACGTTCCACATCTTCTGGATCACTGCCACCGGCTGGTCCAAAGGACCAGAGCGCTGTGACGATTGGCTGGCCAGTCCCCTCTGAAGGGGACGCATGTGCCAACGGGTCCAACGGACCACGCTGGTGCAGGCCACCATGAACCCCAGGAGGTGCAGGAAGTCCCGGGCAGGGCGCGATTGCCCAATCTGAAATGATTGGGTAAAGGAGAAAAGAACCTCAGCCCTGTCTGCCAGGAGCCGTGCTCTGGCTCAAAGAGAGTCGAGCTCTGTTCAGATGAATTGAATCACCTGTGCTGGCACGAGTTCCAATATGGCCTCGTTGATGAGGAGGCCAACCTGAGAGCAAACCTGGAGGGCCAGATCCCTGGACCGCTCCACCTCCGGTCTGGAAGGGGCCGCAATCAGTCAGTCGTCCAGGTAAGGGTACACCTGGACCCTTTGGTGCCACAGGACTGCTGTCACCACTGCCATGCATTTGGTGAAGACCCTGGGAGCTGGAGAGAGGATGAAGGGCATGGCCCAGAACTCGTGAGGGGACCCCTCCGCTCTGAAGCAGAGGAATCACTGGTGGGAAGGATGGATTGGGACGTGAAAGAATGCGTCCTGGAAGTCCAGAGAACAGAACCACATGCCTCATTCCAAGGATGGAATGATCTGAGCCAGAGTGACCATCCTGAAGGTTCGAGACCTTAGGAACCTGTTCAGGTCATGTAGGTCTAGAATGGGGTGCCAGCCCTCTGTCCGTTTTGGGACCAGGAAATACCTGGACACAAACCCTGGGTCTGGTGGAGGATCCGACACCTCCCTGATCACCTCCTTCTGGAGGAGCAGGGCAAAGTAGTCTCGGTGGGCCGACAGAGGCCATGGACCCCGTTGCCCCCATGGGGCGGCAGCTCGAGGCGGGGTCTGCTCGAATTCCAGAGGCAGACCCTTTCCTACCACTTCCAACACCCATCAGTCCGTGGTGATAGCGGACCAGGCGTAAAGAAAGTGGCAGAGCCATCCCCCCACAGGGGGAACACAGAGGGGAGTGATGAGGCTGGGGGAGACACCCCTCAACCCGTCACTGGGCAGAATTGGAGGGGGGACTGGCCGAGGGACCTCCCGGGCCTTTCCCTCCCGGCTTCCTGCTGGAGGAAGCTGCAGGCTTGACTTTGGGGTGCCAAGTGCGAGCCTGCTGGCCCTGATGCCGGTGTTGCTGGGCCGGACATGCCGCAGGGGCAGAAGGCCGAAAGAGCGTAGGCTGCTGCTGACGGCCTTTGTCCTTCTGGGCAGACATGAACGAGTCCAAGGTGGCACTGGACTTCTTGATCCTCTGCAAATGGCCCTCCACCCCGGGACCGAACAAGTTGGTACCCAGGAAGGGGACATCTGCCAGCTCTTGCTGGGTATCTGCCGTGAAGGTGGAGATCCGCAGCCAAGCTCTGCACCGCATGGCCACTGCATCCGCTACTGATCGGGCACAAGAGTCTCCAATGTCAAGAGCAGTTTGGCGCTGCTGATTTGCCACCACCCTTCCCTGATCCCGCACCTGCTTGACCGTAGTCTGGAGGTCAGCCGGGAGTTGAGGAATCACCTCATCCAGGGAGCCCATAAGGGCGTGGGAAAAGTGTGCCATCAGTAGGGCTGAACTGGCCTGACGAAGGCCTAGGGAGGACGTAGCGTATACTTTACGCCTGGCATAGTCCAGCTTCTTGGACTGTTTGTCGGGAGGCTCGTCTACGTCCCTAGGTTTCCGGAACACCGGAAAACGCTGTCGGTCACAAGCCCCTCTGCAGAGGTGTGCTACAAAAATCCAGAGAGTGAGCCGGTGGGGACCGCATACTTCCTGGCCATCCTGGCCGAAGGAGCAGGGCAAAAAGCCAGCTGCTGCCATGACTCCAGAGCTGGACCAACAATGGCTTCAGCCACCGGAAAGGCCTCCGTGGGAGAATCCCCTCGGTCCAGTATCTCCGTGAGGGGAAACTTGGCCCACTTTGACACAGGCTCGAGCTTCATCCCAGTAGATTCTGAGATGAGCCGAAGCATACCCATGAACGAGGATGGGCTCTCGTCCACTGACTGTCCCTCAGTGGACTCCAGGTCGAGGGGCCTGGAGAACAGGGAAGAGTCATCATCAGACTCTGAGGAGTCTGCAAACAGCTGCCTAGGGCCTGAGCCACCCTCCACCTGCCGAGGCCGATTGGGAGTGAGGGTGACCGACAACCGATGGGGCAACCCCTGCCCCAACCGAGAATCCTTGGTCGGAGCCCCAGATTTAGGTTGTGGAGGTGGGGGTTCCACCACAGTGGGTGGCGCAGCTGGTTTTGGATGAACAACTGGCGCCGGCTTGGACTCCTTGATAACCATGAGGGGTTGTTTCGGCCGCTGCGGTGACAGCCACTTAAGGCCGGGGAAGGCGACAGGGTCGGCTTGTTCCTGATCAGAAGGAGCTGCTGCCATATCAAGTCCTCATAGCGTCGACGCAATTTGCGCCGAAGCCTTTCCTCCGAGGAGGAAGAAGATGAGGACGAGTGGCACCGTCGCTTTCCTCGGTGCCAAGACCAAGACTGCTGATGTCGGCGGGATCGGCTGGACCGAGAAGAGGTCCGAGACCGAGACTGAGACCTTCGTGTTTCGAGGTGGGTCTGGGAGGGAGCGGGAAACCCTTCCTCCTCGCTCGGGAACCTTAACTGGGACATCGGCATAGGAGGCGAGGCAAGTCTCGGTTTCCACCGGGGGACCGTGAAGAAAGGTTGTCGGCTTCTCCAGTCGAGAGCCCGTCCGGCGGGTTGAGAAAATCTCGAGCGACGTCGGCGGGTGTCGTCCGCTGACCTGACGGGACATCAGAAGCCAGCGCCTTAGCCGCAACCTCGACCAAAGTCGAGTGTCGACTCTCCGGGGAAGGGGACCTCTCCCGCTCCCACGAATGCAACGGTGGGATTTACCCTTCGAGTCCTTCTCCTTGGACCGAGAAGAATGTCCCAATGGACCCTAACCTTTTGTAGAGAGGGACTGACAAAGCTCCTTAAAAGAAGCCATGTAGGAGGAGCCCAAGGAGAGCAGGATAAATGCAGAGACAGAGGAAGACGAAGATGCGGTCTGGGCTGCCTCCTCCTCAAGGGCGATCATCTGCTCAAGTTGCTCAGCCGAGCCCGCCGCCGTGGACACCGCCCAACAGGCCTCCTTTGGCTTCACCAGTGGAATACGTCTCTCGGGGTGCCCAAGTTGGAATCTGGCAGCATGCTCTTCGAGGACAGTGACCGAGAAGAACTTGCACAATTCGCAGGCCTGCGGATCGTGAACGAGCCCAAGGCAATAAATGCACATGGAATGCGGATCGGTCCGAGACATCTTCTGCCCACATGGGCACCGCCAAAATCCGGGAGTCGACTTATCCATCACAGCCACGAAGGAAGAAACAGACCGAAGTCTAGAAAATTTAAGAATAAGTTTCGGTTCAACCGAAGAGTTTGGATCCAGGCCTAAAACGCAGAGCGCTAAGGAGGGAACCTGAGCTTCCAAGTGGTAAGGAAGATCTGGCGTCATGGGGCGGAGCCGAGAGTTTTATCACCCAGGTGGGTGGGAGGAGCCAGCTTGAAGACCTTCCGGCAAGATTTAAAGTGGCAAGGAACCTGCCAAGAAGTGTGGATTGAACAACATATCCATGTCCCTAGAAGTAGAAATATAGCTTCTGTGCAAGAGAAAAAACTGAAGTTACATTTCTAAAAAATGTTATTTTGTATTATGATGTATTTACACTGGTAGATGTTTTTTGCCTGCACAATTATTTGCTTTAATGACACTGTGACTGTTATTATGACTGGGTAACAAGAGAACTGGATATGGGGTCATGCTGTAGATGTCCTGTACTTGGATTTCAGCAAGGCTTTCGATTCACTGATTCGTGGGAGGCTGGGGGGAGCTGACTGCTGTGGGGGTGGGGACAAAGCTGACAAACTGGATAAGGACCTGGCTGCAGGGAGGCTGCAACGTGGTGGTGGGGGGGCTCTCGACACCTAGACTGGTGACAAGCGGTGTGCCACAGGGATCAGTCAGTGCTGGGCCTGGTGCTATTTGGGCTCTTTATCTCAGATATTGTGCATGGAGTTGGAAGCAGGGTTAGTCTGTTTGCAGATGATACCAAAATGGGGGCAGTGGTGGATGAAGAGGATGGATGGGAACAACTGCAAGGGGACTTAACCAAACTGAAGGAATGGTTGGAGAAGTGGCAGCTGGGATTCAATGCGAAAAAGTGCAAGGTTATACACTTCGGAGCAAAGAACCCAAGGAGAGACTACTGGTTGGGAGAGGTGAGGCTGGGGATCACTGAGGAAGAGAAGGACCTAGGGGTGTTGGTAACAGGGAGCATGAATAACTTCGCCCAATGCAGGAAAGCAACAGCTAAGGCGAACAGGATGCTGGGCTGTGGTTTCTCGTCCAAGCATAGGGAGATGATCCTGCCCCTCTACAGATATTTGGTCAGGCCGTACTTGGAGTACTGTGTGCAGTACTGGCAGCCATATCTGAAGAGGGATATTAATTTACTGGAAGGGGTGCAATGGAGGGCAACAAAAATGTTACAGGGGATGGAGGGCAAGGCCTGTGAAGACAGGTTGCATGAGCTGAATATTTACACAGTAGAGGAGAGGACAGATAGGGGAGATATGATTGAAACGTTCAAGTATTTGAGGGGGATAAACAAAGCTAGCACTGAAGGGGTGTTTAAACTGAGGAAGGGTAGGGACACGAGTGGGCACAGACTAAGACTGGAGGGCGGGAGATTTAGTAGGGAGATGAGGAGGCACTACTTCACAGAGAGTGGGTGGTGTCTAAATGGAATGCTGTACCAGAGGGGGGTGGTATCATGTAAGACAGTAGAAAGTTTTAAGAGGGAGTGGGATAAAGCAAGAGGGAGGGTCTGGGTGGCATGGGCTGAGGCTGTCATGGGAATGACAGATGGGGAGGGGGTTGGGGCAGCTGCAATCTAGGGTGCTAGCTGCACACTCGGGCAGACACTGATAGACTGGGTGGTTTGTTTCTGCTGGCAGATTCGTATGTTCGTACTGTGCACCTAGTATTGGTTTAACTAGCACACGTGATCAATGGAGACTTGTGTTTAGGCACCTGAGTGACTAATGGCTAATTAGCTCTGAGGAAGCCCTTTGGAGAGGTTGATACACAAGTAAGCAGTGTACTTTCACTGCAGTCTTTTTTAGTGTTCCATACATAGCTGAAACATAAGACTGGTGAATGAATTGATTTGAATACAAGCCTCCTTTCTTCTGAAATGATCCTAAGTGACTGGTGAGTGCAGCTGTTTCTAAGTGTTCCACAACTGCCTGATTTCTAGCAGCACCACCACTCCAGTGCCTTGACCACACTTGTTTCGAAGTGGCAAGGGCCTTATAAGGTGCTTAGACATGTTGGCAGAGTTAACTATGAGACTGACAAACTGGCGGGGCATGACAGACTTGAACCCAAGCTTCTTTAGATGGCTGCACCAGTACTAGCTGATTCTCTGACTAAGTTCTTCAATAAGTCCCAACTCTGTGTAGAAGTCCCCAAGTCACGGAATACTGCCTGGGTTGTCCCCGTCCACAAAGGGGGTGCCAAGGATGTGCCAGTAAACTACCATCAAATCTCTATACTCGGTGCCCTGGCTAAAGTGCACAAGCAACTCATTTACAACCAGCTGGTTTCTCACCTTGAGGCCCATAGCCTGATGGCTGTTATGGCCCAGTATGGATTCAGGAAACACCACAGGACCGACACACTAGCCCTGGTGTGGCTCACCTCCGATATCCACAAAGTCACAGATGAGGGAAAAGCTACTGGAGTCATCTTCATTGATCTCAACCAAGGCCTTCAACCAGGTGAACCATGAAACACTATTCTCTCCAATCTAGAGAACCATGGCCTGGAGCACCATGCTATGAAATGGTTCAGAAGCTACCCAGTAAGTTGCAGCCAATCATTAAAGGAAAACTCCACCCTCAGATCTTCTAAATGTTATTTGTGTCCATGTCAATTGACAACTCTTTTCATGTAGCTGTTAAGGAAGTATGCAAATGTTTTAGCCTGTTTTTACAGTTCATTGTAGACTCTGTGACTACCCTGGGAGTTTCCATTTCACAGTTGTTGAAATCGCATTGTCCCTGACAGCTGCATTAGCATATGAGAACATGATGTCAGATCACCCATTTATACCATATATCTTCATGCTGAAAAAACAAATACCCTGCAAAATCTCTCTGGAAACTCATAAACTGAGGAAAGTTTAAACTGCAAAAAAATCTGCATTATAACTCAGACAGTTTACAAAGCTCACTGAAGGTAAATGTGGTATTCCACACCTTTTTGCAACTTGGTTCTTTTAAGACTAATTAAGCAGGCAGGCATACTGTGGAGTTTAAAGGGTGATTATGCATCATGTTCTCATGTGCTAATGCAGCTCTCAGGGACAACAAGATTTCAACAACCATGAAATGGAGACTCCCAGGGCAGTCACAGGCCCTAGTATGAACTGAAAAACAGACTAAAACATTTGCATACATCCTTAACAACTACATGAAAAGAGTTGTCTATTAACATGGAAACAACATTTAGAAGATATGAGGGTGGAGTTTTCCTTCAAATGGAACCCCGGTATGTCCCTGAGCAAAGCGATCACCAATGGAGTTCAGCAAGGGTCATTTCTTGGGCCATTACTCATCTCCCTACTTATAAATGATTCTCCGTGCAGCTATGGAGAAGCTAAAACAATCTTCTACACTAATGATGCTGTTCCATATAGGAGGCAAGGGCATTACTGTCATTGAACAAGAACTTACACAGGACTTTTCCCATCTATGTAAATGGCTATAATCTAATTGCCTCATACTTAACATTAAGAAAACTAAGGTCATGCTCTTTGGGTCCAGAAGACTTGGCTCCAACAGAACTTGAGCTTCTCAGGAGTATGGACACCAAAGGGAACACTTTGGAAGTAGCGGACAAAATTAAATACCTCTGAATGTGGCTAGATCAAGAGCTCATGCTACAACCACATATTGACCATAGTACCAAGACAATACATCAGAAGATAGGTCTGCTGTACAGACTAGGGGTGTATCTTACTAAAGCTTCCTGCTTAATGGTGGCAAACTCCATCCTGCTCTCCACGTTCCTATACAGAGTTCTGATACTGACATCTCTAAGGGAAACTGAGCTCTGCAGGCTATGTACACTCTGCCACAAGGTTAGCAGACTCACTGCACAAGTAGACTGCAGGGAACACCAACTGTAAAACACTTGCATCGTTAAATTGGCCCAAACTGGACAACAGGATTGTGCACCCATAGCTCTGCCTCATGTACAAAATTCTGAATAATTGTCTTCCTCAACTCCAGAATGTCATGGCACACAGGCAGCACATCTGGACTTTCTGCTCAGTGTCGCAACCTGTCCTTCTGGTACCCAGAATAGCCAAGGCTGTTGGGCAAAAGTCCTTTGCATATCGAATCACACAGTCCTGGATCAAGCTCTCCACAAGCTTACAGAACTCCCTTTTGCTCCCCACATTCAAACACTAAGAATACACACCTCCACAAAAAGTAACTGCACCTGTACCCACTAAATGGGCTTCATTCCAGAAATACCTGGAACAGTATACCAGTTCTCTCCGAACTAGGTTACTGCCACGTACCCCCAACCCGAGGGGGACACTGGTTCTGCGGCAAAGATTGCAAGCTCTTACCCTTGAACCATACATAGCACTTCCTACAAGAGTAATTATGTAGTTAGTCTCCTATTTATGTAGTTAGTCTCCTATCGATCTCATTATCGTACTATGGTAACTAATGACATGTCTCACACTGTGTAACTGTTTCTTCTGTAGTGTCTCCATAAGTAAGTTTACCTAAATGCAGATCAAACCGTTATTCTGTAGCGTCATCTCTACTAAGTTTGCCTATGTGTAGAACAAATATCTCCCTTACAACTGTAGACAAAGATTTCTGTACTGTATAATGATCTATGCAATGCACTTTCATTGATGTAAATAAATCCAGGTCACCCCTGAAAAAGGGGACCATTGGTTTCAGCGAGCTTACCCAGTCAACAAAATTCAAATAAATAAATAAAAATGAGACCCCTGATAGGAAAAGACCTGAAGAAATGGGTTGTAAAAAACACCCAAGGCTGCTTTTTAAGTTTTACCAGAAACTACTATGGAAGATATATTGACATAGCTTAGTTCTCAGGCGAACTAGCCCGGATCGGGCTCCCTGCTGCTTAGCAGCCTGGCTTTGGACCTGCTGGCTGGGTTCCTGGGCCTGCCTGCTCACCTAGCACCTAAGACGAACTAGCCCCGATCAGGCTCCCTGCCGGCCACATTCTTGGACCGACCCACCCACTCACTTAGCACCTCAGGTGAACTAGCTCTGATTGGGCTCCCTGCCACTCAGTGGCCCGGCTCTGGACCTGCCGGCTGTGTTCCTGGACTTGCCCAGCCACTCACCTGAAACCTCAGGCAAACTAGTCCTGATGGGGCTCCCTGCCACTCAGCAGCCCAGCTCTTGTCCTGCCAGCCTAGCACCTCAGGCGAATTAGCCCTGATTGGGCTCCCTGTCACTCAGCAGTCTGGCTCTGGACCTGCCAGTTGCGTTCCTGGACCCACTCACCTGCTCGCCTAGCACCTCAGGTGAGCTAGCCCTGATTGGGCTTCCTGCCACTCAGTGGCCCAACTCTGGACCTGCCAGACGCATTCCTTTACCCGCCTTCCCATTCATCTAGCACTTCAGGTGAACTAGCTCTGGTAGGGTGCCCTGCCCTGCTGCTTAGCAGCCCAGCTCTGGACCTCCTGGCTACATTCCTGGACCCGCCCACTTGCCTTGCACCTCAGGCAAACTAGCCCTGATTGGGCTCCCTGACACTCAGCAGCCCAGCTCTGGACCTGCTAGACATCTTCCTGGACCCCCCACCCACTCACCTAGCACCTCAGGTGAACTATCCCTGATCGGCCTCCCTGTGGCTCAGTGGCCTGACTCTGGTACTGCTGGTCACGTTCCTGGACATGCCCACCCTCTCGCCTAGCACCTCAGGTGAACTAGCCCTGATCAGGTTCCCTGCCGCTCAGTGGCCCAGCTCTGGACCTGGCAGCTGCATTCCTGGACTAGCCTGTCCGCTTGCCTAGGGAAACTAGCCCTGATTGGGCTCCCTGCTGGCTGCGTCTCTGGACCCGCCGGCCTGCTCACCTAGCACTTCAGGTGAACTATCCCTAACCGGGCTCCCCGCCGCTTAGCGGCCTGGCTCTGGACCTGCTGGCCATGTTTCTGGACCCGCCCGCTTGCCTAGCACCTCAGGTAGACATCGGCTCCTGTAGTAGTGTGGTTTGTATGCTGCAGTTTGGATTAGACACCAGCCCGATAAGCTGGCTCTCGATTGGCCAATACTGTTTCCTCGACCGCCTGATCACAGCGAGCACTCATTTTTATTTCAGCCGCAAACTAACTCTATATTTTGTTCAAATGTCATTGATTACTGCATTTAAGTGATTATAGTGATTGTTATAGCTTGTCTTTTTACTTGAAATTCATGTGCTGCTGCTGTGTGTCTACCTCTGTATTACAGTAACATATTTTATAGCATTGCATACTTTCAAGTTACCAGCCTCTTCCCACTTCTATCTATCTATCTTCCTATTGGAGCATTCTTATTAATGGGTTCAATGCACAGTACTGCACTCTGTTAAATCATCTGTCTCTTTCCACTATCAGTTAATTCTTTCCTACTAGAGAACCCTTGGCCTTAATAAAACACTTATGCCTTCCTTAACTCCATCTAATTCCGTTCCCTGCAACTAATCCTGTATCTCCAAGCCTAAAAGTTTTCCTTTTCTCCCATTATTGAATCTAAACCCTTCCTTCTATCCTATTTCTGTTTGGCTACAAGCCACAGCCTTGGGCGCCGAAGCACAAACACCTCCTACCTGTAATTTCTGTTGGTGCCGTAGGTCAGACATATGCCGATTGCCTGAATTTACACTCTGAGCACCTAGCTTTAAGTCCTTTGTTTCTGCCACAAGCTGCTGGCGCCATAGCTCAGACACTTTAAATTGCCAGCAATCTTTCCTGCCCTCCTCATCTCTCAGTGCCCCCTCCATGTGTAAGCAAGGCACTCCCACCGATTTAACTCTCCTTTGTGTTATTATTTAACTGCTGACCTCTGGTTCTCTTTCCCTCTCTTCCACAGGCAAACTAGCTCTGATCAGGCTCCCTGCCACTCAGCGGCCCAGCTCTGGACCTGTCAGCCACGTTCCTGGACCCGCCCGCCTAGCACCGCAGGTAGGCATCGGCTCCTGGAGTAGCATAGCTCATATGCCGCAGTTATGATTGGATACCAGCCTTATAAGCCAGCCCCCAATTGGTCAACGCTGCTTCCTCGACTGCCTAATCACAGCGAGAGCTCATTTTGATTTCAGCCCCCAACTAACTGCTAAAGTAACTATATTTTGTCCCACTCACCCTCCCCAGCCCTGACCTCTATTAAATACTCTTTCTCCCCCCACAAGGGTCCGCTCTGACCCTTTTCTAGTTCACAAGACCCAACCTTAAAGTGACAGCACTATTTTAGTACTCCCTACAATTACCTTATTGTTCCTCACTTAAAAAGTCATATCTATCTATCTATCTATCTATCTATCTATCTATCTATCTATCTATCTATCTATCTATCTATCTATCTATCTATCCCTACTGCTGACTGCTCTGATTGTTCCCTCTAAAAGTGATTACTTATTCTAGAATTCTGCCTCCCCCAAAAAGTCAGCTCTAACCACCCCTAATGCTGACTGCTCCGCCTCCTACTGTCCCTTCTTATAGTGGAAATTTCATCTTGCAACTCTGCCCTAGAAGTGCATAGTGCCTTGTGGTAGTACACCTTTAAGGTGTTCCCTAGAACTGGATATTTAGCTCTCTCTTGTCCATTCAGCAGGAATGTGTTTTTGGCTGAACACATCCTCAGCTCCTAAATTCCAATCGAAGAGTGCATAACCCCCTCCATTATATATTTACTTCTATTTTTCTGTCTTTTCACATTAGGGAACCTGCAACATATCCCTAAACCCTCTGTGTCCCCAGACAGGCCAGTATATCCAATTAACATGATACTGGCAAGTAGCATCTTCAGTAATACAGACTATGCCTCCTATAAGGATAGCCCACCCTATGCAAATGGCACCTTCCCTTGCCTAGTTAAAAGCCCACTAATCGTTTCATTACAGATGGCCATCTATTCCTCTGTGATAGGCTTTAAATCCTTGGACTGTTCCACCCCATCCACACCTCATCCACAGACAAAACAGATGAAGATAAAACTTCACTAGCTATATATCCCATAAATAGCTAATCCTCGTATTATTACTTTGTTTAGGAAATGATGAACTCAACCTTGGTCCTCCACTTCTCATCTCTACCCCCTCAGATATTCAGCACCTGAAGGGCCTAACCTTTCTGCATTTAAATGTGTGTAGCATCCTATGGAAATTAGACTTGGTCCAATCATGGGCTGCTCATATGAAACCAGATGTGATGGTTATTTCTGAAACTTGGTTGAAGAAATCCACACCTAACCACGAAATTAACATTCCCAATTACAACGTTTATCAGTCAAATAGAAAAACTAGGGGTGGGGAATGGCAATATGCCTCAAGCACAAGCTTACAGTATCTCTCATCGAGACATTATCTGTCCCAAAGGAATTTGAATGGGTCTCAGTAAGGCTTTTCCTCCCATTCACTGAATCCATCTGTATTACCTGCTGTTACTGGCCCCCCTCCGGATGTCTTTCCCTTCTGCGTCATTTATATAAACTAATTGACTCACAGTCCAATTAAGTCATTTTAATGAGACCTAAATATGGATTGGCTCTCTAACTCATTCAAACCTTTAAAAGATTTCTGTGACGAATTTGGATATACACAGCTTATAACAGAATTTACCCGCCCCAATTCGAAAACTCTTGCCAGCAGCACACTACTTGACCTCATCATAGTAAATAACTCCCATCTTTTAAGCCATGCTGGTGTACTTTTCAATGGTATCAGCAATCATAGCACTATAGTCTGTGCACATTTATTTATTTTATTTTGTTTTTGTTGACTGGGTAAGTGCACTAGACAAATCCTGCCTATTTTCAGGCACGACCCGGGGGAGGGGGATACAGATGAATGCCAACTGACCTTGAACCAGATTAAGCTGTTGGTGGTATTTTTAGTGAATGAGGGGAAATTTGGCCGGGGCACCGGGGAAATTTCCCTTACTCTTTTTGAGAAGTGCCATGGGATCTTTAACATCCACCTGAACTACCACCAAAACAGGAAGATGGGACCTCATCCGAAATATGGCACCTCAGGAGTGCAGCACCCCCCTCATGCTGCACTACAGTTTCAGTATTGGGATATTAACCCAAGTGCCGGGTGTGGGGATAGAATCCACAGCCTTCTGATCTCCCGGCTTCAGAGGCAAGTGTGCTACCTGCTGAGCCACTGACACATGCTGCACCTAAAGTTTTTTCCTCCTCCTCTGTCTATATTTTAAAAAGGAACTGTCATCATTTTGATCTTAGTAAATACATAGCAGACCTCAACAGCATTAGTTGGAAAGATTTCTACCTTGCGCCATCAGTAGACACAGCCTACGAGATTTTCCAAAACTGGTCCTGAATGTCATAGACAGCCATACACCCCATCCAAATCTCAAACCAAGAAAAGACCTTGCCCTTGGTTTTCCATTGAGCTAAAGTCTGAGTTACACAACAGAGATGCAGTATGGAAAAGGCCAGAAAATCCAAGGACCCATTAGATTGGGTCACCTTCAGAAAGATTAGGAACTATTATACAAAAATCATTAGGGCAGCCAAAACAAGTTTTCTTCAGTCAAAATTAGCCACGGCCCCCAATGACTCAGCAAAATGTAAGAAAACCCTGACGGAAATCGAAGGTCACTGCTCAGTTAACGTCCTCCCCACTAAGATAAACTCACAGAATACGAGTACCACCAACAGGCACCGCATACTTGACCTACTAAATAACCATTTGCAATGGCCGGGCTAGTGTTTGATACATCCACAGCCAGTAAGCTTTGCCAGGCCCTAGACTCTGTTTCTCTTAGTCATCCCTCCAAGGCCCCGGTCCATGAGACACATTTCTCTTTCAGCCCTGTCTCCTACAAACAGGTGGAGGACTTACTCCTGGGTTTAGACACCAGAAAAAGTGCAGGTGCAGATAACCTAGAACCTTACTTCATAAAAGTGGGTTACCATGTCTTGCATGCACCCATTGCCCATTTATTCAACATGTCATTAGCTCACGGCGAACTCCCATTGGTTTGGAATGTGACATACATTACATTATTCAAGACCGGGGACCCTAGTGACCTGAACAATTACAGACCTATATCACTATTGCCAATCCTTTTCAAATTACTGGAAAAGTAATAAACATCCAGATTAGAAATTACCTTGACTCACTCTTGTTGTTAAACCCTATTCAATCCAGCTTCAGAAAAAATCATAGCACTATATCCACTTTAGCCAAGGTAACCAATGTCTGGCACCTGGCACTCACTACTAAACATTACATCAGTGCCTTATTTCTCAACCTACGTAAAGTCATCGACATGGTCGACCACGATCTGCTATTGTCCATACTCCATGAGACTGGCTTGTATGCTATAGCTCTTAACTGGTTTACTAGCTACCTTAAGGGACAAAAGCAACAAATCAAAGTGCAAGGGAAACTGTCATTAGGACCCCTGTTATTCATGCTTTATATTAACAGTATTGATGCAGATGTCAAGCAGGCAAGTGTACACTTGTTTGCCGACAATACTGTTATTTGTGTTGACAAGCCCATTCTTGAACTTGCTTGCAGTACACTGCAACATGAATTTAACCTCCTACAGCCCAATCTTCTAAACCTAAAACTCTTGTTGAATGCAAAGAAAACAAAAGCCATGATTCTTTCACCCAAATGTATTTAGACAATCCCTTATCCCACAAATAACATCCCTCCTGAGGGAGCCCACTGAAGTAGTAGTAAAATTTTATTTATACAGAGATACAACCATTAGGGTTTAGGAAAAACCCTATTTACAAGGCATACCTGTTTGTATAAAATTCAAATGTAATTTATTTACTAGGTTGTGAGGTGGATCACTTTTGAGTACTCCCTGTACCTGATTAGCCCAAATGTCCTTTTCCCGAAGAGTAAGTGAATTCCAACCAAGATTAGGTTGTGGACAAATTCAAATATCTCGATTTTTGGATAGACATAAACTTTCCTATGTGGTCCACATTGAGGAACTGAGTAAGAAGCTGAAACAATGTTTAGGTGTGTTTTTCAGGATTAGTCACCTACTAACACAGGAAGCCAGGCTAAGACTAGTATAGTCTACATTCCTACCTCTGTTGGATTATGCAGACATTTTGTATAATCACGGCCCTTTATTAGCATTGGCAAAGCTTGACACACTATATAACAGGGCCATAAGATTCACTACCAGCACCCCCTTCAGGACTCATCACTGTGCACTTTAAGCCATATTGGGTTGGCAGTCCCTAAAGACTAGAAGACTTATAAGTATGGCTACTTGGACCTACAGAGCCCTCATCGGTAAACTGCCATCTTATATTTCTAGCCTATTTTCTTATTCCACTGGAACCTACTCTCTTCAAGCTATTCCCACCTATCCCTTGTCATCCTCAAGTAGATAATTAGCTTTGTGGCCCCTTCCTTAAGCTACACCCTGCCAGCACTTTGGAATAACCAACAGAAATCTCTGGAGCTCTAATCTCTGATTAAATTGCTCCCTTTCAAAACACTATTAAGGTAGCACTTTACTGAATCTTGCAAGGGCTACTCATAAGCCTTGTTTTTCCTCAGCACCTAGGGCCATGTTGCCAGGCCCCTCCTAAGTGCTCCCCATGGGCAAGCCTCTACCCTCTCTGACCCTTCCCAATCAAATCCTCTCACACATTTATATCACCCTCTTCCCACAGTCCCTCAATTCTACCTCCCCCTTCAAGGTCCCCGCCCTTTCTCATTTCCTGCTTATCCCTCCCCACTCTTCTTTACATAATCTTTCTGTTCATGTCACCTCATAATACTGTTTTGTAGTGTTACAACACACTTAAAGACCTTGTGAGAGTGTTGTCTGTACATTTCATTGCACAAAATTCCTAGTGTCACAGTTCCATGCAAACTGTAAATATATTTCTGTTCTTTCTACACCGCACCCATCCTGTAAATATTTCCTTCTTTCCTTGTAGTAGCCATATTAGTAGACCGTTATGTGTCATCATGTTCTTCATGTCATTATTTTTTTTCGTCTCTGTTTACCTCTGTTTGTATGATCTGTATAGTATTGCAGTCCAGGCCCACTTTGTAAATGTGTTTTTCTCAACAATGTTCCACCTGGTTAAATAAAGATTATTGACTGATTGATGGCAAACTGGAACAAATTGGAACTGCTGTTGCCGTAAAGGGGAATGTTTCCTTAATCTCCAAACAAACTGCAGAAAGTTGTAACTTGCTAAATACATTTAATAGTACCTTTACCACAGTGCCAGGCCGAGCAAAAGGGGTTGAGCATGTAATAGTGACAGGGAATGCTCACCCTATCAGACAAAATACATACAGATTACCAGAGCGGTTAAGAGCAGATGTGATTAAGAAAATACAAAAAAAAAAGTTGGGTAACATAGAAGAGTCAAGAGGTGCTTGGTCATCACTAATGGTTATTGTAAATAAGTATAAAACCCTCTCTTCTGAGAGAGGCATATACTCCCATTACAGACCCCCTTCCACCTTCTACCCCCCCCCCCGGGAACTTAGGGGTTTATTAGTGCTTTGGGTTCAATCCCTGCTGGACACCTGAAGGTGGTAGCGTGTGCAGGTTAAAGGGATATAAATAGGGTTGGAACAGAAAGTTCTGGGTTTTTACAGCCTTGGGCAGTAGGCCTGAGGCTGGAAGGGTGGCTGGAAGAGTAGGAGAGGCAGGCAAGAAGGGAGCTTGACGGTCCGGGTTGTCCCCAACCCCCCAAATAAATCAGTAGTCAAGGACGGCTGGTATGCAGCGACGTGGTGTTGGAGAACAGGGATTGGTGCTCCGATGAAGGACGGCCAACTAGCCGGTACTGTGTTGCTGGGATGGAGGAGGCCTGGAAAGTAGGGAGATCGTAGGGCATGTAGGAACCCCTCATATCCCTTGAAGGTGTGGCTTTGGCTGCCAGGACTGCAGGAGTCATGGCAGGGCTCCCACATGGGAGCGGTCGGTGTCAGAGGTCCTCTCCCATATCTGGTGTAGCAGGCAGCCCAGGCACAGAGGGGGCTCAGGAGCGTAATTTACCCACACAAGGGGCCTGCATGAAGAGACAGGTTCTGGGGCGCAGGCATTCTAAGGACGGGGCCAGCCTTAGCTCTTAGAACAGGCCTTGAGGGGCAGCTCTTAGCTATGAGCTTAATTCAAGCCCAGGATGTGTTTTGCAGGGTTACAGAGAGAAGGCTGGCCCATTCGCAGATGATCATCGAAGGGCACAGGCCAGTACAGGAGTGGATGCCCAAAAGGCCAGGAAGAGTTTGAGCTGTTTGGAGGGTATGGGTAGTGGTAGGACCCAGTTCTCTCTCGTGGCAGGGCAGCTTACAGTATGGAAGTGGGCACTAGGGCTGCAACCTGGGTATGCTGTGGGCCGGTCAGGTATTAAGGTTTGGTCAGGCCCTGGGTTCACCATTTATGAGCTGGCCTTTTAGGCCCATCAAGGGTTGCAGCACCAGTGGAAGGTAAGAGCAAGAGATCCAGGAGGCACTGCAAAGCTGGAGGGGGTCACGCGAGGAGAGTGCAGGCTCACATAGAGGTTAGCATAGCACAAGAAGAGGCTACAGGCCTGGTTTGGGAAGGACAATTCTGCCCCCCCCCCCCTTGGATTCAGGCTGGGTCTGAGGGCCAGGTAGGAGAAGCTGCTTGCTTCTCCACGTGGGAACAGGGCATGCCGACAAGTGCCAGGGAAAAGCAAAAAGAAGTCGTAATCAAGTAGACAGGTGGCTTACCACTGCCAGTGGAAAAGGAGCCTGATGATTCTTTGAGGATAAAGTGATCTGCTTAGATAAACCAACTGAGCCTCCAAACTAATAGCCTTGCATACACTGCCTGTTAACACCTTTCTTCTGCTCGGGAGTTCCAGCTGGGTGACCTTGTAAAAATGTTTATAGCTCCATGTAACTGCTTTATTGTTGTATGAGAAGGTATCCCTGTGTCCCAGGAATCATTGGGGGCAGGTGCAAATAAAGAGCTGTTCTGGGAATAGACTGACTGGTGATTCTTTTATTAAGTTAGAAGGGTAAAAGAAATGGAAGCCCTCAGTTTTATTTGTTCCTTGAGTTTGCATTTCAAGTTTCCACCAGTTTGCACCAAGATCGAGCGGCTCGGGAGCCAAGCAGCAGCTGTGATAAAAGATCCACAAAGGTACCTGGTTCCAGCGGCAGAGGATTGGGGGAAAAGTCAGTTGCTGGAAGAGAGATCACGTGTGCACTGAAGAGCTGAAGCCATCAAAAGAAAGGCAAAGTTTTCCTACTTCTTCATGCTGTGCAATGCTCAGAGATGTTTCGCTATGCTGTAGACCCTTTTCTCTGGTTCATCAGCAATTTCTTCAAGCCCCTAGACAGTTTGGGGAAGGGGTGGCTACATGTGGGGGCTAGTACGGGATGTTCCTTGTACCCCAAACCTCACTGGACTGAGTCCCCTGGGTCCAAAGTGCTGACAGATTCCCAGGCCTAAGTAAGCCCTGTGGCACATTTCAAATTAGTTAAGGGGCAGGCCTGAAAGAGTAGTAGGCCTTAGCATACCTGCAGTGGAGTGCACAGGTGACTCATTGGTCATGTGATGGTCTGGCTGCTACCGATTGATGGATGGTGCAGAAGAAGCATAAACAACTGCTCAGGGCGCACCATCTTTGCAGAACAGTCGGGAGGTGAAGGTGCAGGGAGAACCAGCCAAGAAAACGAAAGCAAGTAGCACAAAACCCATGCTGGAGCGGAAAAAGGTGGAACTTCATTTAAAGTAGGAGTGTTCCTGTTTCTGGGTGCTGCAAGGAGCAGTGGTGCAGATCCTTTAGTGTGTGGCTGCATGGACTGGCGCTGGAGGATGGCAGGCAAAGGACAGAAAGCAGAGGAGGAAGAGGTGTTCCCCCAGGAGGAACCATTTGCCATGGTTCCTGCATCACGGCTCTCCTGGCTATGGAAGTCAGGGGGAAAAGGACAGGTCAATTAGCAATGTGTGAGGTATGGATATTGAGGGAAAGGCATTGTGAGGTTGTCTGCTTGTGGAATTTGCTCCAGTTCTGCTCTGGGAGGTAATTTTGACTGTATCACACCAATTTCTATCTGGGGACTCCCCTCAGGTACCACAGAGGGCTCTTACAAGCCAGGCTCACTGACTAGTGGCGATTCAGGAACTTTCAATACTCTCTCCCTGAGGGACAGTGTCCTGGGCCAGACAACTAAAGCTAGGAGTATTTCCCCAGACATTATCATTGAGGTTGAGGAAGAGGAGAGTGCAGCAATAAAGGGAAGGTTAGGAGGTGATGGGGAGCACAGACGTCTGCCCTGCTCCTCGATGCTGGCTACTGACTATCCCTGTGGCAGAGGGAGGAGCACAGGTCTCAGAAATCCAGTGGGAGACTACCCAGGGCCTGGAGGGGGGGTGTTACCGCTTCAGCCCTTGTCCGGCGGTAGCCCACCAGCTCTGTCTACCAAAGATCTTAAAGCCCAGTGGGCTTGGCTCCATGCCATCTGCTGCACCTGCAGGGACCAGGGAAGATGCTATCGTTTGGGAAGAACTGGAGGAGCTGGATGAAGAAAGTTTTATTGGTAAACTGTTCCAGTTCCAGGGCTATCATGTATATCGAGCTATCCCGAGACATTTCCATCACTCGGTGGTCACCACAGCAGACTGCAACCTACAGTTTCCAGTTTGCATCAAAACCCTTCAGATCCATATGGATGGGTTAAACCCCAGTGACCCGCTGAATATCAAGTACAGAAGAGGTATGTGGTTATAACCAGGGCAAGCAAGGAGGACCAGTATGAAAGACCTGCCAGAGTGGGGCAAGGCCGAGAGGTGGGTCCTTAGGAAGCTGCGTGCGGATTATCCCCAGCTGGACTATCTACTGTATATGTGCCTGAAAGGATTTGGGACATCATCGAGGAGATGACAAAAGGGTAGATTTTTAAAGAACAGCTGGACAGATTAAAGAGCCGTCCTGGAAGTGGAGGTGGAGGTGTTCTGTGTCGCACAGGGACCTGGTCTGGTTTGACCTTCTTTAAGACCTTCACCTTGGTCCAGGATTTGGCTGGGACACTGACCAAATATTACACCTTAGACAGAGATTCTTTTGGGGATGTAACCACCAAACCGGACCCAGATTACTATTTTCCACCAGGAGGGGGATCTCCAACTTAAGCCTCCTGTAACAGACTCATGAACTGTGCCAGGGCAGTTGCTCCATGGAGCAGGACATGGTGGTTGTAAATAGTTTTGTCTTCTGAAAAAAAAAAAAAAATCAAAATGCAGAGACTAATAATCTGATGCAAACAAATGCTAATAATTAAATAGGTAGTGTGAATGCTGGTTAAATGAGGTTGAGAGAATGTTTGAATGAGTGTGTGAGTGTGAAACGGGGTTGTACATAAAGTAATATATTTTATATATGGAGGGCGATATAATGGGGTTTGTTAATTTTTAGAACTATCTCAATACTGTTTTGAACTATACTGTTTAGATTTTATAGTAACAACTCAATGATTGTGGTTGTTTACTGATAAAAGAATGGTTTTGGGTCTTCTAAAATGTTATGGGAACTCTCCTGGCACAGGTAAGATTTTTTTCATAAGGTAAACAAGGGTTTAAAGTGGTTAATTTAGGCAGGTGCCCTTTTTGGCCAGATATGATGCATTTTCCCTTGCCAACTGGGAAGTGTGCTCACCTAGTTTGCTGGGAGGAGGCCATCACTGGGCCCTTTGCCATCATTCCCTGCAGGGAATGATTCCTTGGGTGGGGGAAGAGTGTAAGCCACCTCTCTTCTGAGAGGGCCTTACGCTCCCATTAGGGACCCCCTTCCACCCTCTACCCCCTTCCCCAGAGCTTAGGGATCTATTAGTGCTCTGGGGGGGTTAATCCCTGCTGGACACCTGAAGGTGGCGGCAGAGAGCAGTTTTGGAACAGGAAGTTCTGGGCTTTTCCAGCCTTAGGTGATAGGCCTAAGGCTGGAGGAGTGGCTGGAAGAGTAGGAGAGGCAGCCAAGGAGGGAGCTCGATGGTCTGGGTTGGGCCAGAGGGGGACCCCCCCACCAAAAAAAGTTAGTAGTCAGGGATGGCTGGTATGCAGCAATGTGGCATCAGAGAACAGGGATAGGTGCTCCTAAGGAGGCTGGCCAACTAGCCAGTACTGCATCATTGAGATGGGGAGGTCTGGAAAGAAAGGAGATGGTAGGGCATGAAGGAACTCCTTAGACCCCTGGAAGGTATGGCTTGGCTGCCAGGGCTGCAGAAGCCGTGGCAGGGCTCTCATAGGAGTAGGGCAGATAGCAGAGATCCTCTCCCGTACCCAGTGTAGCAGGGCAGCACAGGCGTAGAGGGGGCCCAGGAGCATATTTCACACACTCAAGGGGCCTGCTTGGAGGAGCAGGTCCTGGTGTGCTGGCATTCTACAGGCTGGGTGGACTGTAGGTCTTAGGACAGGCCCTGGGTGGTGGCTCTTAGCTGGAAGCTTAATTCAAGCCCAGTATGTGTTTTGCAGGAATGCAGAGAGAAGGTTGGGCCATCTGCAGATGGCCACTGAGGGACACAGACCAGTGCAGGATTGGACGCCTGGGAAGCCAGGAAGGGTTTGAGCTGCTCAGAGGGTCTGGGTGGTGGTGGCAGGGCCCAGGTCTCTTTCGTGTCAAGGCAGTTTATGGTATGGAAGCAGGCATTGGGGGCTGTGACCTGGGTACACTGTAGGCCAGTCAGGTATTAAAGTATGAGCTTGCCTTTTAAGCCCATCAAGGGCTGCAGCACCAGTGGATGGCAGAAGCAAGAGATCCCAGAGGCATTGCAAAGCCGGAGGGGGTCGCTTGGGTGAAAGTGCAGGCTCACATAGAGGTTACAGGCCTGGTTTGGGAAGGAAAATCCTGGTACCCCCCCAGTGGGATTCAGGCTAGGCCAGGTGGGAGAAGCTGCTCATTTCTCTCTGTGGGAACAGGGCATGCTGACTAGTGCCAGGAAAAAGCAAAAATAAGTTGTAACCACGTAGACAGGTGGCTTACAAGCACCAGTGGGAAAGTAGTCTAATGACTGTTTGAGGATAAAGTGATCTGCTTAGATAAGTCAGCTGCACTTCCAAAGTAATAGCCTTGCATATACTGCCTGTTAACATCTTTCTTCTGCTGAAGAGTTCCAGATGGGTAAGCTTCTAAATATGGTTATAGCCCCATAGAGCTGCTTTATTGTTGTATGAGAAGATACCACTATGTCCCTGGAATCACTGGGGGAACAGATGCAAATAAAGAGCTGTTCTGAGAAGAGACTGGCTGGTGATTCTTTTATTAAGTCAGGGGTAATTGAAATGGAAGCCCTCAGATTTATTTGATCCTTGATACTGTATTTTCAGGTTTCCAGCAGTTTGCACTGGGGTTGAGGGGCTTGGGAGACCAGTGGGAGCTGTGGTGTCAGATCCACGAAGGTGCCTGGTTTCAATGGCAGAGGTTTAGGGCAAAGTCAGTTAATGGAAGAGAGATCAAGGGTGCACTGAAGAGCTGAAGCCTTTGAGAGACAGGCAATGTTTTCCTACTTCATCATGCTGTGCAATGCTTGGAGATGTTTTGCTATGCTGTACTAGGCCCCTTCCCCCAGTACATCAGTTTGGGGGGAAGGGGTGGCTACATAAAAAAGAAGTATGTGTATGAATCTGCCTTGATTTTAGGAAACTTAATCAAGTGTCTGAATTTGACAGTTATTCTATGCCTAGGATAGATGATCTAATGGACACATTGGGAACTTCCAAGTATATCAATACCTTCGATCTCACCAAGGGTTACTGGCAAATTCCCCTAGCTAAAGAATCAAGAGACAAAACTGCATTTGCCACTTCTATTGGATTCTGTTAGTTCACCATCACGCCGTTTGGTTTACGTGGCACACTCGTTACAGTCCAGTGGTACATGGATGTAATTTTAGCTACTCACACTGGTTATTGTGCTGCTTACTTGGATGATGTTGTGGTGTACAGTCCAGACAGGAAATGACACCTGGAACACCTACAACAAGTTATTCAATCTATCAAACAGGCAGGTCTGCTGGCTCCATGGTGCTGGGCAATAGGGGATCACCCAGCATGTTGGCAATCTGGGTTCATGTCTGAGCCCAGAAAAACAGAAGCGGAGGCCAGTGGGGAGGGCTTAGAGCATCCTTCCTCCCAGGGGTTGGTGTGAACCTGCATTGCACTGCAGCAGCTCCTGGCGGTGGGGTTGCAGTAGTGTACTTTGCGGTGTTGGTGACCACCTGCCACAGTATATCTAACCTGAACACTGTAGGTGTGCAGTCATCCCGGGAGGCGTGGGTTGCAGGAGAAAATGGAAACTGCCACATCAGCCTGCTGGATAATGGTGGCCAGGCCCCCTGCCTGTCACGCAGCCTGGAGGTATCCATGCCGATCCCCTCGAGTGTGTGCACCCCAGCAAATTCAAAATGCCTAGGGACAAATTCTCCCATCGGGGGGGGGGGGGTCTTCCCTATGAAGGGATACGATGGGCAAACCAGGACCACAAGATCAAGGGGTAATGGGATGGTGACAGGGGCGATCGGCAGGCTGAGGCGGTCATAAGTGGCCTGAAGGAATGGCCGACAGAAGCACAACTGCAATCGAGCAGTAGTCTGCTCAGCATGCCTTCCTGGTAAAACCTTTAAAGAAATAAACTGGCTCACAGACATAATGCCAGCAGGCAGACTAGAAATACTCTCACATTTTGTTTGGTTACCCACCAAGCTTCATCAGAGATACAGTATGTGGCAAACATAATAACATCTTTAAATAGTGCTACATACACATGTGCTTATCTAAATAATTGTGCATACTTAAAAACATTACACTTCTGCAATTGATTGTTTAGCAGAGGTCATTGTTACTTCATCCATATTAGAATGCCTTGTATTGGTTACCATAGTTACTAACACAGTGTATTGTCTCTAAATGGTACCACTTAAAGAGAGCTTTTTTTATTACCACTCATTAAGGCATTTGTTTCCCTCAAGTCTTTCTATACAAAGGCACGACTGGACTGCGTTATATAGACTGAAACCAGTTTTCCTTGTCTACCTGCTGACATTATATAGGTGAGCCAGTTTATATGCACTTTTGCACTTTGCTAATAAAACACCTTAATTGAGACCTGACTGGGTACTGGCCTTTTTGTTATGAAACATGGATACTGCGTATGTGCAGAACTTTAAAAAGCTATAAGTTAATATCAGAAGAGAATTAAAAGAACATTTTGGAAACCTGTTAATTACACTCAGTCCTAGGCAGCCATTTTGAATAAGGTTAAGCATAGAACACTGACTCACATGTGAGTTCCAGGATTGAAGACCCTCTTGGGGGGGTATGAGACAGGATTGAATACAACCATGACCCTTTGTTATGCAGAAAGAGTTAAAAGAAAGGATCTGCAGTTGTTTTAAAGCTTGTTTTTTTTATTGTTCTGATACAGTTAACTCAAATACTGTTTCATAACCAATGGATTGATCAGAGTCTACTCTCCAAACAATGGAATGTTATTCAGCTAGAAACTGGATTCTGTTAGACACAAACAGGATATTGCAATGGTTGTTATACATGATGATGTAACATGAGTGATATCAACTGGTGTTAATTCTGGTATAAATCATCAAGTCCATATGCAAATATATCACATTGTTGGTATGTAATGTCTTTGTAACTGTAAAAAAAAAAAAAAGAGAGAAATGACTCGATAAAATAAAGTATAAAAAAAAGCAAGGATCTGTTCTGTCCTCACCTTTTCTGTTTCTTGTCTGTCTGCACAATAAATTTTCTTGTGACACCTAGGAACTGATCACTAATGGACTCGTGATCCCCCCCCCACTATCTCTCTGCCTTTACGTGCTGTTTCTGTCTTTTCTTCCTCCTTGCTTACCTGTGGTTACAAAAATATATGTGAATCTTTCTGTAAAACTTGGATTCCTTTGTTTGAAAATGTGTATAGCTATATTTATTTACATGACTGCAAAAAGAAATTTTGGAACTCAGGAGGTTGACCTTGAGATGCAGTCTGATCTCCACAAACTCATTTGCAGAGTTGTCAGCAGCAGATCAGTTCTGGGATGCAATGTTCAATTTTGATGCACCTGCAAAGAAACTTGACAACATTCTGATACATTTTGTGAGAAACAGGCTATATCCTTAAGAAGCTTTGGATATGAAGATTAATTGCCAGGCAAAGACTTCTTATAAAAAGAAAGCAATCTTTTGTTGGAGAGAGAGAGAGAGAGAGAGAGAGAAAGCAAGACTGGCATTTAGAAATTAGAGACACCCTCAGAGGAAGGACTTTGTTCTGTTTGAACTGCCCATGTTAAACCATTCTGCACAAATTAATTTTTTTTTATTTTACTGTTATTGATAACAATAAAACACTACTTGCAAATTGTATAACTGGTTCTGGTTTTCCTATGCTTCCTGACCTTTGCCTCAACAACAAGGAGCTCCTCTTAGTGTGTCTGCATCCTGCAGTGATATTTCTTCCTGCTTGAGGATGAGGAGGTTGAGAAGCATCAACTGTGGTGCCTCCAATTTGAGCATGACTGAGCATGTGATTGGCATTTCAACCTCGACCATCATCCCTACGGCCAATGTCAAGGTAAGTGTCTGGAAGGTTATGGTAGACCACATGCTGTGTCACGTTTAACAGCACTGACTTTGGAGGCACGACCTTTGGTGGAGTCTGGGCCCGAGTGGACCCGGTGAGGGACATTGTGAAGGTGTGGGACAACAGATAAACACATCAACAGAACTGCAAGTTAACACACTTGTTTTTTGTGTGATATTTACTGATACAAAACAAAAGAAAGCAAATACTTGCAAAGAAAACAAATCAAGCATAAAGCAAATCAGCTGTAGCAAACATTTCCTTAGTTTCCACTAATCTACAGCAATAGACTCTCCTAGTTCTATGCCTGCACCAGTCAGCAGCTACCGACTCTCCTCTTTCAGAATTGAGGTAGGGCTTTTTATAAGCTCATTAGAAGTTGGAGAAATTTTCCACTGCCCTTCTGATTAACAGCAGACATAACACAACTAGCCACTAGGAGCCACTATTTCTCCTTTGAGAACAGTTACTTGGCAGCCACCTGGAGCACATTACATAACTTGTTTACAACATTGTTAAAGGTCAGAGCAGGGCCCTATTACCTCATGCTATCTGCTGCAAAATATATCTTAATGGGGGGCTGCTTACATCTAGAAAAAACAGACACAAGTTTTTGTTATTCTTATATTAAAACTGCTCTCTTAGTTTTGTTTTATGGCTAAAGACCTGAGAAAAAAACAGTATATAAGTTCAATATTCTTTGAGGGTTTTGGTTGGTTTTCTACTTAGTTTTTAGGTAAATATGCACAGAAAGCCACTGTACTTATACAGGACCTGACGACTGCATCTCTCCTCAGCTGGGGTTCTGCCTAATATCTCAGCAATTTTATACACAATACTGTGGAACAGCAGGAAAACTACGGGATACAGAAACATAAAAAGGGGGCCGCTCCATCAACCAAACATCAGGGCCCTCTGCTCTGACATATAACAGGTTTTACTTTCCTGTCCTGCTCGGAGCATTTCATTACTGGTACCAGTACATTTCTTCATAATCCCCACATAGGGAGCCACAGGGAAAATGGGTATAGAAAACAAATGGGGATACTGGGGTTGTTGGTTTCATAGCTCACAAAGATCCATCAATACTCTCTATATATTCGTATTCCTTTTTAAAGAAGCTAGCCATCTATGTATACACAGGCATATATACTGCATTTACCCACGCTACCATGTTAGGGAGGTCATCATACATTAACCTCCCTATGTCTGGACCTTTAAGAAGATATCGTATATGAAATTTAGAAGGAGATAGAAAAAGGAGAGGGAGGCGGATTCGCCCGAAGGTGGCCAACCTTCCAGAATGGAATTGTACAAGGGAGAGTGCAAACAACACACGAGAACTGTTGCAGCAGAGTTCAGAAGTCAAAAAATGGACCATTTCCATGGCAGAGAAATCCCCTGTCACAGGCACCAACAGGGTCATGTCCTCCTTGGTGAGGAACATTAGCACTGGGTTCTTGGAGATCAACTTCTCATCAATCTCTTTCAACAATGGGTTGACAGGCTTGACAAAAATCTCAACAGCCTGCTTGAACAGTGTCAAGGTCCACAAGCCCGATGGTGGTACCGAGGAGCTGTCGACCAAACCCTTGACCAAAGGCAGCTTGACCACAGTCGAGTGAGCGACTGCAGTCGAGCGCACACTGCAGTAGTGGGAGCAGGAGGATCATGATCTCTCCCAATACCATGAACTGCACCAGAAGTGCTTGTGTTTCTTGCTGTGGCAAGAAATGCTCCCCCCAAATGTCTGGACGGCCCAATACATCTCACAGAAGCATTCTGTGAAGGACCCTCCAACGTTGACCCCAACTGGAAGTGACACTGAGGTTGATGGGGTACTTACAGTAGCAGCCTCAAAAATTGCAAGTTGAGCAGTGGACCCTGCAGCCACCAAGGTTTTCTTACAGCTTTTTGGTCAGTATTTAGGATTATGATCCACTGATCAACATAGAAGTCTGGCTGTTTGATCTTCCAGTGAGGCTAGAAGCATCACCTGACAAGGGCAACAGCCCTCAACCTTCTGCTGCGCACCACACAGTAGAGGCAGGACATACAGGTCAAGTCTTTGACATTTTGTATGTTGACAGGTCACACAAAATTCAAAACTGTATGACAACTTCCCCCCTTTCATTGCCAAGATCTATGTTCATCAAGGCAGATCTGGGACAAGCAGAAGAACAAATTATAAGAATATTAGTTTTCAAGAAGAGCAGTTTTCACCAAAGCAGTAACCCTTTTGGGAGACCCTCTAATGCTGTAGAACTTTGAAGGAGGAGACCTGTGCCTTCCAGCATAAAGAAAGATCTGATGTCACAGAACAGAACTGGAGGATATACCACCCAGGTGATGAGAGGAGCTCAGTGAACTGTATCCATGCCCTTAGAAATAAAACATTTCCTGTTGCAAAACATATTAAACTCTCTGTATTTGGCTGGCCCACTGGCATAACAGTAAAGCTGTCACTTGCGATGCTGTAGACCTGGGTTTAGGAACAGGCCTGAGCCATCAAAGGGTTGGCCAGGGGGAGGTGGGCAGAATGTCCCAGAGGACGCGCTCTTCCTCCAGGGAGGGGGTGCTTCCTGCTGCTCTACCACCACCTGGGTGCACACGGGTGGTGTTGCAGCAAATCAACAACTCGTAGTCAGGCATAGGGAGTGCAGGGTTAGATTGGCTGTATCAGGAGCTTTCTGGCAGCCTATCCCTGTACGCACTCCTGGCCATGAGGTGGGCTTCCAGTAAAATCAGAAAATGGAGGCACAGGTATGGAGGATGAAGCCTCTGCCAGCCCACCACCTCCACTGACTAGGTGTGGGCAGGACAGTAGTGCAGTGGGTAGGTAATGGGCTGGGCGGCAGGACACAGAGGGTGGTGGTAAATGGCTGTCACTCCACAGAGGGAAGAGTGACCAGTGGGGTACCACAGGGATCAGTGCTGGGACTGGTCCTATTCAACATCTTCATCACTGACATTGTGCAGGACCTAGAAGGCAGAATTTCCCTGTTTGCTGATGACACAAATCTTTGTAACAGAGTAGACACACCAGAGGGTGTAGACAGAATGAGAAGGGACCTGCAGAAACTTCAAGAATGGTCAGGGGTTTGGCAGTTGAAGTTCAATGCACAGAAGTGCAAGATAATGCATATGGGGCACAAAAACCCTGGCATAATATATCAGTTGAGGGGTGAGGATATAGCATGCACCAAGCAGGAAAGGGATCTTGGGGTTATCATCACTGATGACCTCAAGGTAGGGAAACAGTGTGACAAGGCAGCAGGTAAAGCAAATAGGATGCTGGGATGCATAGGCAGGGGCATCACCAGCAGGAAAAGGGAGGTCATAATTCCACTATACAAGACACTCAGGGTGAGACCCCACCTGGAGCACAGTGTACAGTTCTGGAGACCTTACTGATGTAAGGACATAGACAGGGTAGAGAAGGTTCAGAGGAGGGCAACAAAGATGGTACATGGATTGCATCACAAGTCCTATGAGGACAGGTTGAAGGAATTGAATATGTACTCCCTGGAGGAGAGGAGGGAGAGAGGGGATATGATAGAGGCATTTAAGTATCTTACAGGGAGGAACAGGGTGCAGGAATACACTATTTTTAAGCAAAAAAGGTGTTCCAGGACTAGAGGGCATGGGAAGTTGGAGGGAGGATGATTCAGAGGAAACGTGAGGAAGAATTTCTTCACAGAACGGGTGGTGGACAAGTGGAACACCCTGCCAGAGGAAGTGGTGGGGGCTGAAACAATCATGGTATTTAAGAATGCATGGGATAGACATAAAGGAATTCTGGCAGTCAGGGTTAAGGGGTGCCAGACTTCTAAGAAAACATAAACTTACAAGCTCAAATGGGCAGACTGGGTGGGCTGTAGGCCCTTATCTGCCGACACTGTCTATGTATCTATGTATCTGTCCCGCCATCCACCAGGTGGGTGCGCCGCCAGTCTGGGTGGTTAAGTGTCTGCAGTGGGGGCCTTACCATGGCACTGAAGGTGACCCTAGCCTGGGGGGGGGGACAGCAGGCAGCCGGTAGAAGGAGGTTCCGACTTGGCCTGAAGCAAGGAGGATTAAAGATATATATAAAAAAAAACCTCTATGTATTTAATTTTACTTGGTAACTATCATTATGAAACCAGGTGATTACCTCCGTCAGGATAAGATGACCTTCCTATCCATTTACATTTATTGTTTGTATTTCTTATCTGTCCTTGTCTGTAAAAATATACATGAGCCCCTTGTTTTATTCTTTCCCTCTTTATATCTTTTCACTTGTAGTCTGATAAATCTAATAATCATCAAAATGCTAAACCCTCACAACTGTGAGGTTGCTTTTCTTCCAGTTCCTTACTTTGTTTATCTTTTCATTTATAACCTGCACTAGTCAAAGAATACACACTTTATTCTTAAACTGTTCTTTTTCTTAAAAAGTCCTCCAAATGCTCAGTGCTCACCTCTTTATATGCTCCTGCTGAACAGTGTTTGTCACTGAGTTTCAAGAACACCATCTTTTCCCTTTTAAACCCTTTTGTATACTTGTGCTGAAATGAGCAACCTGGGGATGACGTCAGACACTCAATATGCGTCATGGCGCTCTTGCATCTATTGACCTGCTATGTGGACCCCTTCCCCTGCCAGCCTGACCTGTAGTAACACAGCAACCACATACATGGTTGTCAGCACTGTACCAGTACCATTTCTGTATTCCCACGCTGACAGCATAAATCTCCATCTTCTACTGAAATGACACACTGTGTAAATAATTACCAGCATTCGTGAAAAGCAGGATCCCTCTGAAAACAAGATATTCCATTTCAGCTCGTCACTATTGTGAAAAATACACTGTAACAATGGGTAGAATTGGGACCCCACTGAAAATGACATACTGCATGTTAGTTCAGCTCTCCTGGGTAACTACATTGTAAAAATGAATAAAAGCAGCACACCAGTAAAAATTTGACATTGAATTTTGTTCTTTATGGTTTCCTGTTTAATTTTTTTGCTATTGCAGTGTAAATGTGGGACTTGTACATCACAATATTACATGTACAACTAAATTGCACATTAATTCTATATCTCTTATCACAATGCATTAGCAGCCATTGTGGCTCTGACAAGAGTTTGTTCATATGGGCCTCTGTTTTGTCTCCACAAAAGGAAGATCCTTCAAATAGGAAAAAGCTATGGACTTACTCTGAGTGTCTTGTGTCAGGGAGGATAATCTAAACCATGTAAGCCTTCTAACTGACACTGCATGTGTTGGAGCTCTTGAAGCAGTGTCATTCATATCAATTGCCATCTGAAGTTGGTATTTTGCAGCTTGTAAACCATCCTTCTTAGCATGAGCTATGTAAGTATTTTTCTGTAAGAGAACAAGGTGCTTTTACATGGCACTTGCTGGTACTGCTCGTTCCGTGACCCGCTTTTTTCTGCTTGGTCTGTTGCAGAGCAGATCTCCTTTACACTGTGGTGATCTGTATCGAACAAGCGGTACAGCTTAACTGTAACGTTACCTTCCAGTGCCGTCTACAGGTGATCCATTCCACCACAGTCAGGAGAGCACGGGATCCACTTTTGCACTGGAACAGAAATGAGTGGAAAGGTGCTAGTACATGGCTGTGCAGAATGGAACAAAACTCTGCAAACCCAGGAAAGTAGGGAACGTGGAATTGGTGAACATTCATTTCTCTTGTGAAATGGATCACCTACAGTATACACGGAAGAAAGGTATCGTTGCAGTTAATCTGTATTGTCCGTTGCAATACAGATCACTGTGTGTAAAGGCATTTGTTGGCAGGATTTTGTTCCATAATATCTGCTGGCAGTGTGCTGCATAGCTAAGATAGACTGCATATCTCAGAAGCAATGCTGAGGTGGTGTATGCGTTACAAGCCAAGTGGTCCAGATTTCCCCGAGTCCTTATCAGGGGTTGTAACTGCTAGGAAGACTTTAGCTTTCTCACACACAGCTGCTTGGACCACTCCCTCATGATCAGGGTGGGCATACATGTATTCAGAGCCCTCCCTGTTCACCTGGTACCTTTTTTCGATTTCTTTGTCGATGACTACTGCTGAAAAAGGTATGGATTTCACCTTAGCAGTAGCCTCTTTAAGGGATTTATGAATAGGAACCAACATTCTTCTCAAATAAGTCAATCTCAACATGCTCATAAATTCTGCCTCCTCTACAGCCTCTTCTGTTTCTATGGATGATAGGTTCAGCATATTAACCATTTGGTCCACAAATGCAGAGTATGGGGTAAAATCCTCACTGACAATGTGACGGGAACCAAAGTCCTGTTCAGGGGATACATCAGGGTCATTCGGTTCTGGCTCCTCCACATAATCTGGTTCCACATACTGGGTTTGGGGAGGATGACAACAGTGGGGACTCCCATAGTCTGCATGATCTGGAAGAACTGATACATTCTCCTGATGTCCTCCACAGAGGGCAGTCTTATTTCTGACCCTGAGTGTGCTGCAAGGGTTTGTAGGGGACCCAAGTGTTGCTGCACTGGTTGCTCTGACCCATTATGGGCAGAGGAACTATGCAATGTCTATTTTTTCTTTCTTTTTGCCAGACATTGATGGCAACAGCTGATCAGAAATCCTTTTATGTTTTTTGCCTTCACCTGTATCAGGGCTCCCCCGACTGAATGCCATGTGCTCTGAACAAGGATTTGAAGATGGCTTGGGAGTTTTAGCTTATCAGTCTCCTTGGGTGGGATGACTGCTTGCAGCAGTTTTCATTCCATTTGAATTTGGAGGGTTCTGTGAGGGCAGTGAACTGTCTGATGCATGCTTTCGACCATCATTGGAACCCCCCTCTGATACCTGCAACATTTTTACAGAACACTACTGTGACACTGTTGTAGAAGCTGAGTAAAACAATGACTCACATTTAGCTTCTCCCTTTTTGTTCCGGGAAAGAAAACGTTGCAGACATACAGTTTTCAAAGATCATGGTTCAGGCCCAATCAATCAAAACAAACACAGATCGGGCAGTCTGCCTTAACTAAGAATAGTCCACAAGAAAAACAGTCCTTTTCTTAGGACCATCAGTCATGCATTCAAGTGACTGAAAATTGTTGTACTTGAGGAAAAAAATACAAATGTTTTAAAAACTAAGTTAAACAGAATTAAATATTGTTTAGCCAGTTTAAACTAGGATTTCCCAAATCGAAAACCACTATAAACTGAGGTTTTCTTCAGTTCCAGGAACCACTATAAAATCCAATGAAAACTAAACTAATTCAAAGTATCAATCAACTATATGAAATGTAAGCAATAAGACACAATGGGGAGGTGATTTGTCATAGGATAATCATCCACTCAGGTGCATAGTGAGGGCCGAGGCACTTGCACCAAGAGCTTTTAGCACCTGGGAAGGTGTTCATCCCATGACAAACACTGACCCTGGAGAAGTGAAAGGCTAAGGAGGAAGTAAAACAGTGCCAGCACAAGATCCGGATGAAGAAGCTTGAGCATGAGTCAGATGGATGCTCAGTACCATAGGGCATAACCACAAACTGTGAATAATGGCATTGGGGGCTCAACCCAGGAAGTTAAAATTAATTCTAAAATGTTTCCCCAGATAACAGGAGGGGGATAATCTTGATCTGTTTTTAAGATCTTTTAAGAGAATCTATGGGCAACTGGAATTGGGCAGGCTTCTAGGATGACTCACCTGTTGCCACTGCTTATAGGCAAGGTGTAAAAAGTGGTTCTGTGTCATAACAGTGACCGTCAAAAGGCGATCGCTGTTATGGTGAAGTCACAGTGCCGAAAATCAATTTCAGCACTGACTCCCCAGCACACAGCAAAATGGCGCCAGGGACTTGCATTTTTAATGTTTTATGGGGGTGGGGGCACCACCCTACTTAAGGATTCACAACTCCAGGGAAGTGCATGCCAGGGGGTGCAAAACATTAAAAATAAAAAATTCAGCCTGGGTGCAACAAAAACATACCTGCACCCGGACCTGAACCCAGTACCCACCCTACCCAAGCCGTGAACCCATTCACCATGCCACAGGGCCATCTTGGCAGCCCACTGTGGCACCACCCCTCAAAACCCCTCCCACACCTCGCTGAGCATGCTCGCTCCCCCCCCCGCACATGCGTACGTGTAGCGACGTCCTATTGCTACATGTGCGAACCCACCCCATCCGGTTTTCCTACCTCGTTGGTAGCCCCCATGACATGCGCCGTGATTGAGTTGCCATTTTGCGGATTGCTCAGTCGCACGTGCATGTCACGGGCACCTAAAAAGCTGTTGCCCGAATTGATAATTACTGCATGGACTACAATAAAGTGAAAAATAGCTTGCTAAAGCATTCTGAGTTAACCTCCGAAGCCTACAGCCAAAAAGTTAGAGGGTTAAGAAAAGCCACAGGGGACAGCTATGCTAAAATGTATGTGCAGGTAAGTAAAAGGTAAAAAACTCGCTCTGTAGTGCAGATACATTTATTTCTTCTGGAACCGTTTTTAAAAACTGCACCTGAGGATCTGAGAATATGGTTGCTGGACAGAACTCCAGACTTTGCGAGGGAGGCAGCCGAGAGAGCTGATCAGTTCGTATCCATCCAACAATCCTCTCACTGCAATTATTCCCTAGTGCGCAGTGGTCCCCCACCCTCTGATTCCTGACCCTGTTAAGAAGAAAGCAGTCCCTGGTGTTTAGTGGTACCCACCCCCCAGCCATCCATTCCCCGGCCCTGGTAGAAATAAGACCTTCCTTGGTGTCCAGTGACATCTCCCACCCTCTGATCACTCGCCACAGTTTCGTACAAGAGGTCCCTAGTGTCTAGCAGCCCCCCCTGCACTAGGAACATCACCCTGCCTCCCCCCACTTACCATGACTGCTGGGCCGTGGGGAGCCCATACAGTGACCAGCACAGCCCTCCTCTCATCACTTCAGTTGGCCAGTGTATGCAATGATAGGGAGCAGAAGCACTGCCACCAGGGAAAAATTAATTTTTAACAGGGATCGGAGGATGGGGGGACCACTGGACATCTGGGAAGAATTCATTTTTTTCAGGGACAGGGACTGGAAGGCAGGGGGACTACTGGACACCAGGAAATAATTAATTTTTAACAGGGACAGGGATCGGAAGACGAGGGGGGCCACTGGACACCAAGGATTGTTGTGTTTGCTAAAGGGATGGGATTCGGAGGCTGGGGGGTGCCAAAAGACACTAGGAAGCAAGTGTACTCCTCAGATCACCAATGTGGTTGTTGGCTGCAGTGGGTTTTCCAGTCACTAGGGTTATCTGGAGTAAGTCGGGCTTCTTCTTGGCGATAATTGTGCAGCACAAGGCAGCCTGTTCTGTTCTTTGCACAGTGCTATCAGGCTAAATATTGCACTGTGCCCATATGCATGCCCTTCCTTTGGGCCCCATGCACTATGCCTACGTGTGCGGAAACTGGGCGCATAGTCATAGTTATGTGTGAATGCCACACTGCGGGGGTCCTGTAGACTCCTGGCAGCATTCGCTAGTGGTGCAGAAGACAAATACGCACAGGATCCCCCGGCCATGCAGATAGCTAAGTGCTGGGGGTGGGTGTGCTCACACTACACGGCATGCACTAAGCTACGTATTGCAGCACACCAGGGTGTGTAGGAGGGTGGCCTTTATGCCAGGGTGAATCCTGCCATAAGTCCCCTATGCACCCTGCCTCTGAACACACTGGACGAGGGAATGTCCCCGTGGCAGACGGGCATCCCCTACATAATGGGCCAGCCTCGTCCCCATACCCCAGAGGATGACCTTCCCACACACATGGTGCTGTCCCATCCCCCTGATGATGCAGCACCACTATGCCCATGCTGCTCCAGCCTGACACTGTGCTGGCAAGGCTCCTGGTGGGGCACAGCATACCCCCTCTCCTGGCTGCACCTGTCCCCGGTGCACCCTCTATATGGGCACCTGCCCTGGGTGGCACAGTCCCCCCCCCACACACACACAGTCACAGAAGTGTCCTATGTCCCCATCCCACACACTGCTTGCCAGTTAATCCCCCCTGCACACACCTGCATCACTGACACCCCCCTTCCGCAATGTCCATCAGTGCCACATCTTAGGATGGCTGGTGGCTCTGCCCATCACACACCTCCATGGCTGCTGGCCATTCGTCATCCACAGGGGTGCACAGCCAATGCGTGCCCGGCTGCATAAGGAATCCACTGTGGGACCCAGGATGGGCACCCGATTAGATGCCCACACGGGTTCCTAGCTCCGCCCTGAGCGACCCTGCATACCAGTGTAAAGGGGCCATGGACAGGTGGTCGTTGGTCATGCATGCTACCAGGTGTGCACCTGTCTGCAGGTGCACAGCTATGTGGGTTGGATATGCACCTCTGGTGTCTACTTCCCGCCCATTAGTGCACAGCCCCCAATGTGCACCGATCCTTGTGCACGGGCAAGCTCATTTAGCACATGCTCCTGACTCCTTTGAATATTGCGCATGGGCGCAAACCCCAAGCAAACGGTGAGAAATCATGTTGCCCACCAGGAAAACTTTTGAATATCTGGCCCCTGGTCTCAAAAGCATGAAGACAGGTGAACACAAGTGTTTTACAGTATCTACCAGAAACTGGGGCATTTGTCTTACAATTGTCCAAAAAATGAAACAAAAGCTGCAAGTGCAGCTGGAGCAGGTAGCTCAGGAAACTTCCCACAGTTAGTATCCTGTACACAGAGTGCAGTGCCCTCTAACTTCACTGCATACATGTACCATGTGTGTTAATGGGATGGCAACCCAGGGACTGAGGGACACTGGAGCTTCATTTCTTTGGTGAAGCAGGATTTGTTTCAACAGGAACAGTTTTTTGCCTGGCCAGTTTTCTAGTAGATGAACCATAGGTTTAGCGGTCTCAGCGTCACTGGCTTGGATCTTTCTAAGGTGGGAGGTGGCCAGGGGGATGCAGGAGCTGGGTGTTGTACCAGATCTGCCTGTGTATGTAATCATAAGTAGTAATTTCTTTTTTGAAAATGGTACTTTTTCCACACCTACTGCCTGTCAGCCCCGACCCTTCAGGGCATCCAAGGGGTCATCATCCTACCACCCGCTCACCGATACTTACCACCCAGTCCCCCATGTAGCATCGGCTTCCCCCAAGTGGGAAGGAGGTGGGGCACACCCCATAATTCTTTCTTTCTTCGGGTCTGGAGGTAGTCGGTGAGCAGAGGTAAATCGGGAGGCATGCTCGAAGCCCGTCATCCCGGAGCCGACAGGTGTTTTTCCGCTTTTCCTCCCCCATGCAGCGTTAGCCCCTGACGTCAAGACGCTAGACACCGATGCCTACTGCATGCCTGGGCCGCCCGTCTCCCTTATATTGGGAACTTGCAATTCCCCAGAGCCTCCGCCCGGAGTCGTACAAGTGTGGTAGGCATCAATCCTCACACCCGGCCCTCCACTGGAGACGGCAAGCTGTCATGGGATGCTCAAGCCATGCTCCCTTCAGCTGACCCACCAGCGACCCAAGTCCGCTCCCAAATCTGGGTTGTGGCGTGGAGCGAGGTGTGGCGTCCAGTGCCTCAACCCTCAGCGCCACCTGGCCGGTATCACAAGTAATAATTTTGACAGTAGGGCCAGTATTGTATGTGTCACTACCTGGAGAAAGACAAGGGAGACAGCTCTTGAAGACACAGAGGGGGTAGTGCATGAGAAAGCAAATTGTACCTCAGTAGCAGTTGTAGCTGATGAACAAGCTGGAAGCAGCAGTTGTGAGCCACAGCTACAGACTGAGGAAAGCCCATACGTGAGCAGCTCTCTCACAGTAGAATGTGGTCTGGGGATGGTCGGACATATGCTAGGGAGAGCTGACCAATCCCTACAAAAAGTAAGGGAGTTCACAACCAGTGGGGAAGGTGGCTCTCTGAGTTCTGGAAAAAGGGAAGTGTAATGGGAGAAAGGGCTCCTGTACTGTTAGTGGGTTCCTTAAGAAGATTACTTCCATCCAGGGTTACTCTGGCAGATAGTGGTCCCTAGGGACTATAGGAAGTAGCTTCTGGCCCTAGCCTACAACATACCCAATTCAGGAGACCTAAGGATCAGCCATACAAAAAAGGTGGTGGGCTAATAATTTTTACTTGCCAGGTATTTTTAAAGATGTAGCAAACTACTGCTGGATTTGTCCACAGTGCCAAAGGGTGGGAAAGGTTGAGGACAAGGCCAAAGTATTTTGATTCTCCTACCTGTTACTGAAGAGTCATTTTGGCAAGTTGCCATGGAGATTGTGGGGTCACTTAGCACCCCAAGTCACACCAGCAAGTGGTACATTTTGGTGGCTGTAGCTTACACCACAATGTACCCAGAAGCAGGGCCCTTGTCCTCCATCAAGGCTTAAAAGGTGGCCAACTGCAGAAGATATTTAGCTAGGTAGGTTTTCCCCTGGAGATTCTGCTGGACCACAGCACCAACTTCATGTCTAATCTGATGGTACTCCCTGGAAGAGGTGTGGGGTAAGGCAGTTCAGGACCTCTTATACCACCCCAGACTACGGTCTGGTCGAGCAATTCAATGGGTCCCTTAAGACAATATTAAGGCATTCACTGACCAGCATGCGAGAGAGTGGGACAAGTACCTTCCCTATCTGCTATTCACTATAAAGAAGTCCCCCAGGAGTCCAGAGGGTTCTCTCCCTTCATGCTCCTGTTTGGCCATAGGGTAAGGGGCTGTTTTGATTTGGTAAGGGATGTATGGGATGGTGAGCTTGCTCCCCAAGAGGAAACTGCTGTGGTGTATGTCCTGAATTTTGGGTCATGGTTCAGGGAACTCATGGGGCTTGCTCAGGAGCACTTAGCCGCTGCACAACAGAGACGGAAAACATGGCATGACTGTGGGGCCAGAGCCCAGAAGTACGAGGTCAGCAACTGGTAATGGTGGTCATCCCCCTCCAGCAGAACAAATTACAGGCAGCATGGGAGGGATCTTACTCAATGGTCAGGAGGGTGAATGATGTTTATTTATTTAAAAATTGATAACCAGGAAAGACACCATTGAACCGAGGCTCGTTTCCAGATGCGACCTTGGGAAAAGGGTTACATAGAGTAAAACAGAGACATATAGCAGATACAGTTAGTAGCTTAGCAGAAACGTGGACCATGGTTACAAAACCCAAACAACACTGACATGTTACACAAGAGCAAGTTGTTAATTACTTGGTGGAGCTACCCGACAGAAAGTGCAAACTGAGAGCTTACAAAATAAACATAATGAAACTCACAAAGCAAACATAATGAAACCTTACTATGACAGGGACAAGATGGTCCTGGCAATGTGAAACTCTCTGGAGGAGGGGGTTGAAGTAGACCTGCTGATAGATCTCCTGGGAGAGGTGAAGGGAGACTCCTCAGTGGATGCTGTCACCCTCTTGGAGGGGCTGACACCAGAACAAGCTGCCAAAATAAATGGGGCGCTGCACACATTTAGTGAAATGTTCATGAGGAAATCAAACTGCGGTATACCACACTGGAAAAAGCACCACTTGGATAGAGGTTTCCAAGCCCCACTGGCAAAGCCACCCTACAGAGTCCCAGAAGGTGTAAGACATGCCACTGAGAGGGAGATAAAAGAGATGATGGCTCTCAGGTTGATTCAGAAGTCCAGTAGTCCCTGGGCCTTTCCAGTGGTGCTGCTTCCCAAATGGACAGGACTATGAGGTTCTATAATGACTACTGCAAGTTCAACAGCTGCACAGAATCAGATGCATACCCATGTCCAGAACAGATAAGGTCCTAGACAGGTTAGGGGGAGCCCGTTACATGTCCATCGTAGACCTGACGAAGGTCTACTGGCAGGTACCTCTGACCTCTGAAGCCAGAGAAAGGTCAGACTTCATCACTCTGTTTGGAATATTCAAGTTCAGGGTAATGCCATTCGGGATGAATAAAAGTGCCAGCCACCTTTCATCAACTTGGGGACTGCATTCTGTAGAGGCAGGAGACTTCACTCTGGCATACATGGATGATATTGCCATCCATAGCCAGACCTGGGAGGGTCATGTCAGGCACGTGAACAAGGTGTTCTGGTGACTGCAGGCCACAGGGCAGACTGTCAAGGCAGAGAAGTACCAGACAAGAATGGCAGAAGTGTCATTCGCTGGGCACAGGATAAAGAGTGGGCACACTCAGTATGAGCCACTGAAAATTGAGGCTATCCAGGGATGGACCACAATAAGGACCAAGAGGAACGTGCGGGCCTTCCTAAGGACAGCGGGGCACTACCATAAGTTTGTGCAGATTTCAGCAGCTTGATCAAACCCATCTGATCTCACCAGAAGGAAAATGCTGGAAAGATTCAGAGGACAAAAACATGTGATACTGCGTTCCAGCAGCTGAAAGAGGCACTGTGTCAGGCACTTGTGCTCACCTGCCCGGACTACTCTCCTAGGTTAACTGTGCAGGCAGATACATCTGGTCATGGACTAGGTGCAGTTCAGAGTCAGGTTACGCACACAAGAGGGGGGCACCAAGTCACGTACCTGAACAGAAAGTTGCAGGCCAGAGAAGAGGCATACGTTACAATTGAGAAGAGATGTTTCAGTATTGTCTAGGCTTTGCAGAAGCTGCAACCTTACCTGTATGGAAGAGTTCACACTGGATACTGATCACAGCTCCCTTACCTGGTTGTATAGAACCTGTGGCCAAAATTCAAAATTACTAAGACAGAGCCTAGTGCTGCAGTCCTATAATATGGACATTAGGCACTGCAGTAGGTCACAACATGGCAATACAGACAGGCTGTCCAGACAATAGCTAGTGTCCTTGTTTTTTTTTTTTCTTACATAGGAGAAACCTAGCAAAACCTAAGGTGGGGTTCACACAAAGAGTGAACTGGGAGCATGGCAGGTGGAGTCAGCCAGTGTGCATGCGCGCGCGCGCGCGCGCACACACACACACACACTCACAACTAGTTTGTTTTTTTCCTTCCTTGCGGGAGGGGGAGTGTGCAACAATTGCCATGTATACCTCTACTATATTTCTTGTTCTTTTAACATTACTTTTCCTGCAAGAGTAGAAGTTAAAATTTAGCAGATGCTGGGAAAATGTCAAGCTTTCCTACCAATGGGTCTGACATGAAACGCACCAAATAGCCCTGCTGTAAATTTACTAGCTGGCTGTCCAGTCTCAGACCGTACTCTTATCAATTTATGTTTAGGCATAAAAATTGTCTTTGCCATCAGGAAGCAGCTAGCTAGCCCAAACATTCCTGTTAGGGACTCATGTCTTTGGACAGAATACAAAGAGGTACAGTATAATGCCAACAGGCTGGTCCAAGTCTATTTTCCTAACCCCAGCTCCAGACAAAGGATTCTGAAACCGTGATGTCAGAGTAACATCCCAGATTACATGTTACTGTGGGGAAGGGGCACGCGAATGGAGGGCTTTTTAAGTCTGGCAGGGCCTAACAGTGTCACTCAGCCTTAGGACAATGAACAAACTGCCATCTAAACGTTTGTGTCTACTCTGATTCAAAGTGTCTTGTGGTAAGCCAATCTACCTTGTTGGTTTATTCTGTGTGTAACCTGTTCTTTAAACAGTTTTCTTCCCATTTCTGTAGAATAATTATTCTCCATAACGCTGCTGTAATATCCCTTAGTATCGATGTAATATCTTGAAATATTAAAAATATCATTTTTTTTATAATGATGCTGAAGTCTCCTGTCAAGTTGATGGATGAGTCTCAGTTGCTGTGGGTCCATTGATGGGAGAACAGCCCAGTCCTGGACGTACATATACGGCCACATATGTCACACTGGGAAACTACGTGAGGTTGGCAGATGAAGTGCCTAGTGTGAAAGGTGCTTGTCAGCCAAATCTTGTAACCTCACAGCCTCAAATTCTTTTTAACCGACCTGGAAGACGTGACACCATTGTGGTCTACCGGTGGCTGAGTTTTCCCAGGTTTCAGGGTTAATATTGCAAGATTTTAAGGTGGCATTTAATGTGTCTTTTATTTTTACTGGTCTGGACTCCCTTTATTCCTGAACCTGCCCCTGACCATCGACCCACTGGCCAGGCTTGCTCCTGCCCTGGGCGGGGCTGCCAGGGAGGGGGGCTCTCCTTCCCAACAGACTCTATTGGCAAGCCCCAGCTTTCTCCCAAGGTTGAGACCATGGGAGCGGGACCCCCCAGTGGACATTGGAGGCAGTGGGCGGCAGTGCAGAGTGGATTATAATGCTGGGGGCCATCTTTTTTATGGATGTTTGCTTCCCTGGGGGCGGGGATGTGCAATGACATCCAGTGTCCGCCCTACCCTTTAATACTGCGGTAGTACCCTCAGCCTTTGCCAGGGGTCTGTAATACGACGGACGCTCTTCCCCACCCTCCCCCAGGAGGACAGTATTCTGTAGGATGCTTGATGAATTCTCCCTTCAGCTGGCCCTCCGAGTCCCGGGTCTGTTCCCAAACCCGGGTTGTTGGCATTGCAAGCTTTTAGTGTGTCTTTATAGCATTTCATCTGCTCACTTCTGTTACAATACCTGGACTGCAGTTCTCTGTAGAAGCTTTGGGAATTCTACAGTTAGACATACGAACGATGTCTCCAGACCAGCGCCACTGGCCCTTTTTGATCATGGCGTCGGTTCCAGTTATACTGAAGTACTTGAAGACATCTGCCTTAAGCACCTTGTCTTGTGACTTGATGCCAGTGATATGCCACAGCACAAGTGGAAATGGTCAAGTTGCTTAAGATGACAGTGGTAGCAGGTTCACAACTCCAATCCATACAGGAGGGTGGTGAGGACAACAGCTTGCTATATAATGACTTTTGTTTGCAGACAAACCCCTCATTCCTGCCAGTCTCCCCACTCAAGTTTGCCAAAGTCATAGCTGTGCCAGCCAATCCTGTGAGAGACAGCATCGTCAAACATGGCATTCTGCAAGAATGCTACTGAGGTAGCAGAATTTGTCTACCTCATGTTTCTGTGACTGAATCCTTTGGGGTACAGCTAACTGATTTATTGCTGACAGTAACTGTATTTCCACCACTGAGAAGGCTACCATTACCACAGTCCGTTTCTAAAGTAAGAAGTTCTCCACTGTGACAGAGAGGGGGTGGGCTGTGTGACCTTGACCAAGAAGCACTGTACTGTGTGAGCAGTGGCTCTGCAGGGATGCAGACCTGGTCGCTACTGATGTATTGTGAAAGCTTGTGACAGTGATGCAGGCCAAGTCTGGGACAGATCACTTTGCTACATTTATGTATATAATAATTACTTTACTGATGTTAATATAAGCTTATAAAACGTATATAGCCTTAGTACATGTACAGTAGGTAAATAGATATGCTACAGTGATCGTATGGCAAGCAGTGGTTGACAGAAAAGACACTGCATAGCTGATGTCCTCACAGGTGTAACGGTCTGCTCTTAGGCTGGTGAGATCACTGCTAACTATTAAATGAGTAACACAGATTACTGGAATGGCTTAATTATCATTCCTATATCCTACCGTGACACAGCAATGATACTTCCAAATGCTTCTGCTGTTAGGCTTATTTGATAATCCCATGGGATGGATACAGGCTGCAGCTGTTTAAAAGTCTGGCCCCATTCCATACTGTAGTAGTCAGATACAACTCAGCTTTTATTTTATTGATGTGCCATATTTACTGTAGTTCACTTCAGTCTTTATTATGGAAGCCATTTACATGGAAACAGAAACTATGGAGTTCATACTCCATCTAGTCTTCCTGCTTTCTTCCCACTGTAGTTATCCTGTTTGGTTTGCAAAACTCTAGACATTGTGTCCTTCACTGAAGAGAAACAAGAGAATTAAATCAATTCTTTTTTTTTTTTTTTTATATATAGGTGTTTATCTTTCCTGGCCAAGTCAACTTTGCTCCCTTTCACCCTGTCCCTGCCACCTCCCACCGTCTACCACCCTCGCAGGGACTTTCAGTCTGGAGCTTCCTTCTGGGTGTCAATGGTGGAGCATGTGAGTGATGCCGCGAAGGGCTTCATACACATCTTCCTTGCCGCCATTTTCCTCCAGTCCCCATGCTGGGGCACTCACATCAATGGCACACATGGAAGCAGGTACAATTTGCAAAGTTCTGCAGCTCCCTCCCCTTGCCCCGCACTATCCCAATACTTCCACTTTGTGCTAGTCATGCAATGGAGCTGGTGAGCCACCACCACCCCGGGAGAGGAGAAGAGAGCAGTCAGTTGAACGCTAGATCCCCACCCCCCCAGCAACCTAAGATCGCTCCTGATCCCAGGTCACCAGTGTGGTGGGCAGTAATGCTACTGCAGTGCCACTTGGCTGGTTATGGATGAGATGAATTATGACAAAAAATGATAATGTTATATTGCTAATGTCTGCAGTAATAAAGAATGAGGTCACTTGAGGTGTGTATCAGAATAGTCCCTTCAGCTAAACAAACTCTGGAAATTATTTTCAGCCGATTCTGCTTGTCTGTATGCAGATAAGAAATACCAGAGTGTGTGTCTGCGTTACAGGAATCCGAGAAGCGCCATGCTAGAAGATGCTATCCTCTGTATATAATGTAGTTTGGCTGATTTGTGAAAGTCTTAAACTATGTTTTGTCAGGACAGACCACGGTTCGTCTCAAACACAATACTGGACAAACTATTGCATCACATACAGGTTGCTTGAATACTTAAGATATTTGACATTTTCTTAATTTTTTTTTTCAAAATGTAGTGTTTATTTTTCTGAATGTGTATTTTTATATTTGATGTGGCCTGGGTTAAACTTGAAAATGGGCACCTGATGGAAATAAATCAATGACAAAATAATAAAAAAAAAAGTATTTCCCTAGCCTGACAAACTGAGTAGAATGCTGATGCCACTGTTGTTTCTCTGATACTGTTCTATGGGTTCAGTGCACTATACTGTACGTAAGTGATAACGGCAAAGACTGTTTAGTTTCAATTTCAGAAAAAAAAACACAGCCACTCTTTCCCCTTCTTATGCTCATAATACTACCCTCATACATAGGCTATAAACTAGTAACCAATGTAAAAATATCCTTCTTGCTAGTTTGCTGCATCATTAATATACCACATATGCTTCTCCATAGAAAACAGAAGGGTAAACTGAATTACTGTAAGTCACAACTTCCCTTCATAAGAAGACATGCCACTCAAGAATTAGTCTGCTTGTGTAAGAAAAACAGGAGTCTCCTTCCTTCCTGTCTTTCTTATTTGATTACCCAGGATATCACAGCTCAGATACAGCATTTAGTTTTCTTTTTCTTTTTTTTAATTTCTGTTTTTTCCCTCCTACTGCACCACAGAGCCGCTCCATCGGGAGTCGCCCATTAAGCCTGCCCCTACTAGTGCCTACCTTGCAACCCCCGGTCCCTCCATCCAGCCTCGGCAAACCTCCTGCGCGGGGTCAGGTTCAGGCAGCCCCCGAATTCTTCAAGTCTTGTCAGGGTCCTGGGGTGGCAGGTAGGCACTAGTACATCGGGACCCGGCTCAGCACTCCGTCTTCCTGGCTCTGAGGGGTATTTTCCCTGTTCTGTAAGGGATGTTGCCAGCCCCTGACGTCAAGGCGCAGGTGCTGACATCCGCAACGTCCTCCCCCCTAGATAATGCAGCCCCTAGAGGTGATTGGTCTGCGGGCCTCCGCCCGCGGCCAATCAAACCCCTGAGGCACAGATGCACTGTCATGCCCCCAGCCTCCACCAGAGGTCACTGTGTGCCCGGGTTGAATCCCCACCCTCCCCCTGGAGAAGGCAAGCCATCGTCGGACGCTCAGCCATTCTCCCCCCAGGTGACCCGCGGTTCCCCAAGTCTGCTCCTGAACCCGGGTTGCCAAAATGGTGCGAGGTGTGGCGTCCAGCTCCTCAACCCTCAGCACCACTGGGCTGGCATAGCATTTAGTTTTCAGCTGGACTCTACTCCTATCTTTTTTTTTTTGCACCTCCCACTTGCTCCAGGTCAGCCACTCCTTCAGGCTGCCTAGGTCCCCGCTGGCCCCCCTGCCCCCATGCCAGCCACCACCACCTCCTCACATTCATAGTCTACGAGTAACCTGGATGTAACCCTTTGCTGGGTGGGTCCCTTCCTGGAGGGGGACAGGTGTCGGTAGGGGCCGGCCAGTGCACACTACTTGGCCCGGGTGCACTGAGGTGGATCTGGGCTGCATCGAGGGCTCAGCGGCGATGGAAGCCGGCGACTGTCATCCGGTCGGCCATGGAGCACTTTTCCGCTTTGCTCCCCTTGGGGGTGTGATGTGCCATGACGTCAAGGTGTATGCGAATGTCTGCCACCCCCCCCCCATAGTCAGTTGGTCGTCGGACGTGCTGAACCCCTAGTCTCCACCGGGAGTCAGCATTCACCAGACTGCATCCCACCCTCCCCTGGAGAAAGTAAGCAGTCGTCGGATGCTCTAGCCTTCTTCCCCAGCCGGCTCTCCAGCAACCCAAATCCGCTTCTAAACCCAGGTCACCAGCATCACAAGCAGAAATTCAACCCCTGCGCCAACGGGTCAGCTTCCTATCCTTTTTAATGCCGCATAGAGAGAGCTCTGCTGATGATTACTAATACAGGATGAGAGGAAAAAAGGGGTCTGGAATGGCGTGACCGGATAGCGAATGCATCATGTTAGGTTTGCTCCACGCTCTGCCAAGTAGAGTTGAAGCACATACAGTGCGCATAAATCAGTGCGCTTTCTCTGTGTCTCTTCCCCTCTTCCGCTTCCTCTCTGTCTAAGGCAGCAATGTGTAAACGTGCGCTGGACCCCCCCCCCAGTATACTCAGTGGACTCTGCTAGTTCTGTATTCTGTCTCTCTCTCTCTCCTACTTATTATAAATCCTCCTTCAACAATTCAAACTACTCCAATCTATTGTAACCAACTGATTGACCAGATGTGGATTTGGCATATGGGCACATTGGCACATGCCCCCATTTCCGTACATTCATCACCTCCACCACCCCAACGTCCGGCAGTCAGCGTGCCCAATCCAGCCGCTGGTGACCTCTTGCCCAGAAAGTCTGCCTCAGTATCCCCATAACCCAAACTCTTAAGCTAAAAAAAAAACACCCCAAAAAAGTTCCCACCCTCTTTGCACCCTATCACCCACCTCCTCCCACCCAAGAATGCCTGCCTCTGTCTTTTGTAATGACTTCACGTCTCCCTCAATGTCAAATCATCAGTTTCCCTTGAAGTGCTGCTTCTCTGATGGACGACCGCATTGAAATGAATAAGGCCTATTCATTGGGACATTCACATTTACTAAAAAAATACCGCCAACAGCTTAATCTGGTTCAATGTCAGTTGGCATCCATCCATATCCCCCGCCCCTGGGATGAGGCTGAAGATAGAAAGAATTGCCTAGTCCTCCTTTCCTGGTCAACAAAAACTAAATAAAATAAAATATCCTCATGCATTTCAACGAGTTTTTTCTTTAGCAAGTAATTTTTAAAATATTTGTATGTAAATTTTATCTTATCAGTCTCCTTAGACGGGATGACTGCTTGCATCAGTTTTCATTCCCTTTGAATTTGGAGGGTGCTGTGAGGGCAGTGAACTGTCTGATGCATGCTTTCAACCTTCACTGGAACCCCCCTCTGATACCTGCAACATTTTTACAGAACACTACTGTGACACTGTTGTAGAAGCTGAGTAAGGCAATGACTCACATTTAGCTTCTCCCTTTTTGTTCTGGGAAAGAAAACGTTGCAGACATACAGTTTTCAAAAATCATGGTTCAGGCCCAATCAATCAAAAACAAACACAGATCACGGCAGTCTGCCTTAACCAAGAACAGTCCTCAAGAAAAACAGTCCTTTTCTTAGGCCCATCAGTCATGCGTTCAAGTGACTGAAAATTGTTGTACTTGAGGAAAAAAATACAAATGTTTTAAAAACTAAGCTAAACAGAATTAAATACTGTTTAGTCAGTTTAAACTAGGATTTCCCAAATCGAAAACCACTATAAACTGAGGTTTTCTTCAGTTCCAGGGACCACTATAAAATACAATGAAAACAAAACTAAACTAATGCAAAGTGTCAATCAACTATATGAAATGTAAGCAATAAGACACAATGGGGAGGTGATTTGGCATAGGATAATCATCCACTCAGGTGCATAGTGAGGGCCGAGGCGCTTGCACCAAGAGCTTTTAGCACCTGGGAAGGTGTTCATCCCATGACAAACACTGACCCCGGAGAAGTGAAAGGCTAAGGAGGAAGCAAAACAGTGCCAGCACGAGATCCGGATGAAGAAGCTCGAGCATGAGTCAGATGGATGCTCAGTACCATAGGGCATAACCACAAACTGTGAATAATGGCATTGGGGGCTCAACCCAGGAAGTTAAAATTAATTCTAAAATGTTTCCCCTGATAACAGGAGGGGGATAATCTTGATCTGTTTTTAAGATCTTTTAAGAGAATCTATGGGCAACTGGAATTGGGCAGGCTTCTAAGATGACTCACCTGTTGCCACTGCTTATAGGCAAGGCGTAAAAAGTGGTTCTGTGTCATAACAGTGACCGTCGAAAGGCGATCGCTGTTATGGTGAAGTCACAGTGCTGAAAATCAATTTCAGCACTGACTCCCCAGCACACAGCAAAATGGTGCCGGAGACTTGCATTTTTAATGTTTTATGGGGAGGGGGGGGAACCACCCAGCGAAGTGCATGCCAGGGGGTGCAAAACATTAAAAATAAAAAATTCAGCCTGGGTGCAACAAAAACGTACCTGCACCCGGACCTGAACCCAGTACCCACCCTACCCAAGCCGTGAACCCATTCACCATGCCACAGGGCCATCTTGGCAGCCCACCATGGCACCACCCCTCAAAACCCCTCCCACACCTCGCTGAGCATGCTCGCCCCCCCCCGCACAAGCGTACGTGTAGCGACGTCCTATTGCTACATGTGCGAACCCACCCCATCCGGTTTTCCTACCTCGTTGGTAGCCCCCATGACATGCGCCGTGACTGAGTTGCCATTTTGCGGATCGCTCAGTCGCATGTGCATGTCACGGGCTACCTAAAAAGCTGTTGCCCGAATTGATAATTACTGCATGGACTATAATAAAGTGAAAAATAGCTTGCTAAAGCATTCTGAGTTAACCTCCGAAGCCAACAGCCAAAAAGTTAGAGGGTTAAGAAAAGCCACGGGGGACATCTATGCTAAAATGTATGTGCAGGTAAGTAAAAGGTAAAAAACTCGCTCTGTAGAGCAGATACATTTATTTCTTCTGGAACCATTTTTAAAAACTGCACCTGAGGATCTGAGAATGTGGTTGCTGGACAGAACTCCAGACTTTGCGAGGGAGGCAGCCGAGAGGGCTGATCATTTTGTATTCATCCAATAATCCTCTCACTGCAATTATTCCCTAGTGCGCAGTGGTCCCCCAACCTCTGATTCCTGACCCTGTTAAGAAGAAAGCAGTCCCTGGTGTTTAGTGGTACCCACCCCCCAGCCATCCATTCCCCGGTCCTGGTAGAAATAAGACCTTCCTTGGTGTCCAGTGACATCTCCCACCCTCTGATCACTCACCACAGTTTCGTGCAAGAGGTCCCTAGTGTCTAGCAGCCCCCCCAGCACTAGGAACATCACCCTACCACCCCCTCTTACCATGACTGCTGGGCCGTGGGATGCCCATACAGTGACCAGCACAGCCCTCCTCTCATCACTTCAGTTGGCCAGTGTATGCAATGATAGGGAGCAGAAGTACTGCCACCAGGGAATAATTCATTTTTAACAGGGAGCGGAGGATGGGGGGACCACTGGACATCTGGGAAGAATTCATTTTTAACAGGGACAGGGATCAGAAGACGAGGGGGACCACTGGACACCAAGGATTGTTGTGTTTGTTAAAGGGATCGGATTCGGAGGCTGGGGGGAGCCAACAGACACCAGGAAGCAGGTGTACTCCTCAGATCACCAATGTGGTTGTTGGCTGCAGTGAGTCTTCTGGTCACTAGAGTTATCTGGAGTAAGTCGGGCTTCTTCTTGGCGATAATTGTGCGGCACAAGGCAGCCTGTTCTGTTCTTTGCACAGTGCTATCAGGCTAAATATTGCACTGTGCCCATATGCATGTCCCCAGCCCTTCCTTTGGGCCCCATGCATTATGCCTACGTATATGGAAACTGGGCGCATAGGCATAGTTATGTGTGAATGCCACACTGCGGGGGTCCTGTAGACTCCTGGCAGCATTCGCTAGTGGTGCAGAAGACAAATACGCACAGGATCCCCCGGCCATGCAGATAGCTAAGTGCTGGGGGTGGGTGTGCTCACACTACCATGGCCACTAAGCTCACGTGTTACGCTTTGCAGAGGTGTAGGAGGGTAGCCTTTATGCCAGGGTGAATCCTGCCATAAGTCCCCTATGCACCCTGCCTCTGAACACGCTGGACGAGGGAATGTCCCTGTGGCAGGCGGGCATCCCCCACATAATGGGCCAGCCTCGTCCCCATACCCCAGAGGATGACCTTCCCACACACATGGTGCTGCCCCATCCCCCGATGATGCAGCACCACTATGCCCATGCTGCTCCAGCCTGACACTGTTCTGGCAAGGCTCCTGGAGGGGCACAGCATAGACCCTCTCCTGGCTGCACCTGTCCCCAGTGCACCCTCCATATGGGCACCTGCCCTGGGTGGTACAGTCCCCCCCCCCACACACACACACAGTCACAGACGTGTCCTATGTCCCCATACCACACACTGCTTGCCAGTTAATCCCCCCTGCACACACCTGCATCACTGACACCCCCCTCCTGCAATGTCCATCAGTGCCATGTCTTGGGATGGCTGGTGGCACTGCCCATCACACACCTCCATGGCTGCTGGCCATTCGTTATCCACAGAGGGTGCACAGCCAATGCGTGCCTGGCTGCATAAGGAATCCACTGTGGGACGCAGGATGGGCACCCATTAGATGCCCCACCTTGGTTCCTTTAGCTTCGCTTCTGAGCCAGACCCTGCATACCAGTGTAACGGGGCCATGGACAAGTGGTCGCTGGTCATGCTGCCACCAGGTGTGCACCTGTCTGCAGGTGCATAGCCATGTGGGTGGATATGCACCTCTGGTGTCTACTTCCCGCCCATTAGTGTGACATAGCCCCAATGTGCACTGGATCCAGTGATGGCAAGCCTCATTTAGCACATGCCCTGACTCCTTTGAATATTGTGCATGGGCGCAAAACCCCAAGCAAACGGTGAGAAATCATGTTGCCCACCAGGGAAAACTTTTGAATGTCTGGCCCCTGGTCTCAAAAGCATGAAGACAGGTGAACACAAGTGTTTTACAGTATCTACCAGAAACTGGGGCATTTGTCTTACAATTGTCCAAAAATGAAACAAAAAGCTGCGAGTGCAGCTGGGCAGGTAGTTCAGGAAACTTCCCACAGTTAGTATCCTGTACACAGAGTGCAGTGCCCTCTAACTTTACTGCATACATGTACCATGTGTGTTAATGGGATGGCAGCCCAGCGACTGAGGGACACTGGGGCTTCATTTCTTTGGTGAAGCAGGATTTGTTTCAACAGGAACAGTTTTTTGCCTGGCCAGTTTTCTAGGATTAGATGAACGATGCGTTCAGCGGTCTCAGCGTCACTGGCTTGGATCTTTCTAAGCTGGGAGGTGGCCAGGGGGATGCAGGAGTTGGGTGTTGTACCAGATCTGCCTGTGTATGTAATCATAAGTAGTAATTTCTTTTTTGAAAATGGTACTTTTTCCACTCCTACTGCCTGTCAGCCCTGACCTTTCAGGGCATCCAAGGGGTCATCCTCCTATCACCTGCTCACCGATACTTACCAGCCAGTCCCCCATGTAGCTTCGGCTTCCCCCCCCCAAGTGGGAAGGAGGTGGGGCACACCCACATAATTCTTTCTTTCTTCGGGTCTGGAGGTAGTCGGTGAGCAGGGGTAAATCGGGAGGCATGCCCCGGGAAGCCCGTCATCCCAGAGCCGACAGGGTGTTTTTCCGCTTTTCTTCCCCATGCAGCGTTAGCCCCTGACGTCAAGACGCTAGACACTGATGCCTACTGTGTGCCTGGGCCGCCTGCCTCCCTTATATTGGGAACTTCAATCCCCCAGAGCCTCCGCCCGGAATCGTACAAGTCTGGTAGGCATCAACCCTCACACCCGGCCCTCCACTGGAGATGGCAAGCTGTCATGGGATGCTCAAGCCATGCTCCCCCCCAGCTGACCCACCAGCGACCCAAGTCCACTCCCGAATCCGGGTCGCGGCATGAAGCAAGGTGTGGTGTCCAGTGCCTCAACCCTCAGCGTCACCTGGCCGGTATCATAAGTAATAATTTCGACAGTAGGGCCAGTACTGTATGTGTCACTACCTGGAGAAAGACGAGAGAGACAGCTCTTGAAGACACAGAGGGGGTAGTGCATGAGGAAGCAAATCGTACCTCAGTAGCAGTTGTAGCTGATGAACAAGCTGGAAGCAGCAGTTGTGAGCCACAGCTACAGACTGAGTAAAGCCCATATGTGAGCAGCTCTCTCACAGTAGAATGTGGTCTGGGGATGGTTGGACATATGCTAGGGAGAGCTGACCCATCCCTGCAGAAATTAAGGGAGTTCACAACCAGTGGGGAAGGTGGCTCTCTGAGTTCTGGAAAAAGGGAAGTGTAATAGGAGAAAGGGCTCCTGTACTGTTAGTGGGTTCCTAAAGAAGGATTACTTCCATCCAGGGTTACTCTGGCAGATAGTGGTCCCTAGGGACTATAGGAAGTAGCTTCTGGCCTTAGCCTACAACATACCCGATTCAGGAGACCTAAGGATCAGCCATACAAAAAAGGTGGTGGGCTAATAATTTTTACTTGCCAGGTAGTTTTAAAGATGTGGCAAACTACTGCTGGATTTGTCCACAGTGCCAAAGGGTGGGAAAGGCTGAGGACAAGGCTAAAGTATTTTGATTCCCCTACCTGTTACTGAAGAGTCATTTTGGCAAGTTGCCATGGAGATTGTGGGGTCACTTAGCACCCCAAGTCGCACCAGCAAGTGGTACATTTTGGTGGCTGTAGCTTACACCACAATGTACCCAGAAGCAGGGCCCTTGTCCTCCATCAAGGCTGAAAAGGTGGCCAACTGCAGAAGATATTTAGCTAGGTAGGTTTTCCCTGGAGATTCTGCTGGACCACAGCACCAACTTCATGTCTAATCTGATGGTACTCCCTGGAAGGAAGTGTGGGGTAAGGCAGTTCAGGACCTCACCATACCACCCCCAGACTAACAGTCTGGTCGAGCAATTCAATGGGTCCCGTAAGACAATGTTAAAGGCATTCGCTGACCAGCATGCGAGAGAGTGGGACAAGTACCTTCCCTATCTGCTATTCACTATAAAGAAGTCCCCCAGGAGTCCAGAGGGTTCACTCTCTTCATGCTCCTGTTTGGCCATAGGGTAAGGGGCTGTTTTTATTTGGTAAGGGATGCATGGGATAGTGAGCTTGCTCCCCAAGAGGAAACTGCTGTGGTGTATGTCCTGAATTTCAGGTCACGGTTCAGGGAACTCATGGGGCTTGCTCAGGAGCACCTAGCTGCTGCACAACAGAGACGGAAAACATGGCATGACTGTGGGGCCAGAGCCCAGAAGTATGAGGTCAGTAACTGGTAATGGTGGTCATCCCCCTCCAGCAGAACAAATTACAGGCAGCATGGGAGGGATCTCACTCAGTGGTCAGGAGGGTGAATGATGTTTATTTTAAAATTGATAACCAGGAAAGGCACCATTGAACTGAGGCTCGTTTCCAGATGCGACCTAGGGAAAAGGGTTACATAGGGCGAAACAGAGACATGTAGCAGATACAGTTTGTAGCTTAGCAGAAATGTGGGCCGTGGCTACAAAACCCAAACAACACTGACATGTTACACAAGAGCAAGTTGTTAATTACTTTGGTGGAGCTATCCCAGACAGAAGTGCAAACTGAGAGCTTACAAAATAAACATAATGAAACTCACAAAGCAAACATAATGAAACCTTACTATGACAGGGACAAGATGGTCCTGGCAATGTGAAACTCTCTGGAGGAGGGGGGGGGGGGGTAGAAGAAGACCTGCTGGTAGATCTCCTGGGAGATGTGAAGGGAGACTCCTCAGTAGATGGTGTCACCCTCTTGGAGGGGCTGACACCAGAACAAGCTGCCAAAATAAATGGGGTGCTGCACACATTTAGTGAAATGTTCATGGGGAAATCAAACTGCGGTATACCACACTGGAAAAGCACCACTTAGATAGAGGGTCCCAAGTCCCACTGGCAAAGCCACCCTACAGAGTCCCAGAAGGTGTAAGACATGCCACTGAGAGGAAAATAAAAGAGATGATGGCTCTCAGGTTGATTCGGGAGTCCAGTAGTCCCTGGGCCTTTCCAGTGGTGCTGCTTCCCAAATGGACAGGACTATGAGGTTCTATAATGACTACTGCAAGTTCAACAGCTGCACAGAATCAGATGCATACCCCATGTCCAGAACATATATGGTCCTAGACAGGTTAGGTGGAGCCCTTTACATGTCCATCGTAGACCTGACGAAGGTCTACTGGCAGGTACCTCTGACGCCAGAGAAAGGTCAGCCTTTATTACCCTGTTTGGAATATTCAAGTTCAGGGTAATGCCATTCGGGATGAATAAAAGAGCCAGCCACCTTTCATCAACTCGGGGACTGCATTCTGTGGAGGCAGGAGACTTCACTCTGTCATACATGGATGATATTGCCATCCATAGCCAGACCTAGGAGGGTCATGTCAGGCACATGACCAAGGTGTTCTGGTGACTGCAGGCCACAGCGCAGACAGTCAAGGCAGAGGAGTACCAGACAAGAATGGCAGAAGTGTAATTCACTGGGCACAGGATAAAGAGTGGGCACACTCAGTCTGAGCCACTGAAAATTGAGGCTGTCCAGGGATGGACCACAATAAGGACCAAGAGGAACGTGCAGGCCTTCCTAAGGACAGCGGGTCACTACCGTAAGTTTGTGCCAAATTTCAGCAGCTTGATCTAACCCTTCTGATCTCACCAGGAAGAAAATGTTTGAAGGATTCAGTGGACAAAAACATGTGATACTGCGTTCCAGCAGCTGAAAGAGGCACTGTGTCAGGCACTTGTGCTCACCTGCCCGGACTACTCTCCTAGGTTAACTGTGCAGGCAGATACATCTGGTCATGGACTAGGTGCAGTTCAGAGTCAGGTTACGCACACAAGAGAGGGGCACCAAGTCACGTACCTGAACAGAAAGTTGCAGGCCAGAGAAGAGGCATACGTTACAATTGAGAAGAGATGTTTCAGTATTGTCTAGGCTTTGCAGAAGCTGCAACCTTACCTGTATGGAAGAGAGTTCACACTAGATACTGATCACAGCTCCCTTACCTGGTTGTATAGAACCTGTGGCCAAAATTCAAAATTACTAAGACAGAGCCTAATGCTGCAGTCCTATAATATGGACATTAGGCACTGCAGTAGGTCACAACATGGCAATACAGACAGGCTGTCCAGACAATAGCTAGTGTCCTTGTTTTTTTTTTCTTACATAGGAGAAACCTAGCAAAACCTAAGCTGGGGTTAACACAAAGAGTGAACTGGGGGCATGGCAGGTGGAGTCAGCCAGCATGCATGCGTGCGTGCGCACACACACAACGTTTGTTTTTTTCTTTCTTGTGGGAGGGGGAGAGTGTAACAATTGCCATGTATACCTGTACATCATTCCTTGTTTTTTTAATGTTACTTTTCCTGCAAGAGTAAAAGTTCAAATTGAGCAGATGCTGGTAAAATGTCAAGCTTTCCTACCAATGGGTCTGACATGAAAACGTACCAAATAACCCTGCTGTAAATTTACTAGCTGGCTGTCCAGTCTCAGACTGTACTCTATCAATCTATGTTTAGGCATTAAAAATTGTCTTTGCTATCAGAAAGCAGCTAGCTAACCCAAACATTCCTGTTAGGGACTCATGTCTTTGGACAGAATACAGAGAGGTACAGTATTATGCCAACAGGCTGGTCCAAGTCTATTTTCCTAACCCCAGCTCCAGACAAAGGATTCTGAATCCGTGATGTCAGAGTAACACCCCAGATTACATGTTATTGTGGGGAGGGGGGGGCACGCGAATGGAGGGCCTTTTAGGTCTGGCAGGGCCTGACAGAGTCACTCAGCCTTGGGACAATGAACAAACTGCCATCTAAACGTTTGTGTCTACTCTGATTCAAAGCATCTTGTGGTAAGCCAATCTACCTTGTTGGTTTATTCTGTGTGTAACCTGTTCTTTAAACAGTTTTCTTCCCATTTCTGTAGAATAATTATTCTCCATAACGCTGCTGTAATATCCTTTAGTATCGATGTAATATCTTGAAATATTAAAAATATTTTTTTTATAATGATGATGAAGTCTTCTGTCAAGTTGATAGATGAGTCTCAGTTGCTGTGGGTCCATTGATGGGAGAACAGCCCAGTCCTGGATGTACATATACGGCCACATATGTCACACTGGAAGCTATGTGAGGTTGGCAGATGAAGTGCCTAGTGTGAAAGGTGCTTGTCAGTCAAATCTTGCAACCTCACAGCCTCAAATTCTTTTTAACTGACCTGGAAGACGTGACACCATTGTGGTCTACGGGTGGCTGAGTTTTCCCAGGTTTCAGGGTTAATATTGCAAGATTTTAAGGTGGCTTTTAATGTGTCTTTTATTTTTACTGGTCTGGACTCCCTTTATTCCTGAACCTGCCCCTGACCGTCGACCCATTGCCCAGCCTTGCTCCTACCCTGGGCGGGGGCTGCCAGGAGGGGCTCTCCTTCCCAAAAGACACTACTGGCAAGCCCCAGCTTTCTCCCCCAGGTTGAGACCATGGGAGCGGGACTCCCCAGTGGACATTGGACGCAGTGGATGGCAGGGCGGAGTGGAACATAATGCTGGGGGCCGTCTTTTTTGTGGATGTTTGCCTACCTGGGGGCAGGGATGTGCAATGACATCCAGTATCTTCCCTACCCTTTAACACTGTGGTGGTACCCTCAGCCTTTGCCAGGGTCTGTAATACGCTGGACACTCTTCTCCACCCTTCCCCAGGAGGAGAGCAGTCCGTAGGATGCTCGATCCATTCTCCCCCCAGCTGGCCCTCCGACTCCCGGGTCTGTTCCCAAACCTGGATCGTTGGCATTGCAAGCTTTTAGTGTGTCTTTATGGCGTTTCATCTAATCACCTCTGTTGCAATACCTGGACTGCAGTTCTCTGTAGAAGAAACTTTGGGAATTCTACAGTTAGACATACGAACGATGTCTCCAGACCAGCGCCACTGGACCTTTTTGATCATGGCCTCGGTTCCAGTTATATTTCCGTACTTGAAGACATCTGCCTTAAACACCTTGTCTTGTGACTTGATGCCAGCGATCTGTCATAGCGCAAGTGGAAATGGTCAAGTTGCTTAAGGTGACAGTGGTAGCAGGTTCACGACTCCGATCCATATAGGAGGGTGGTGAGGACAACAGCTTGCTATATAGTGACTTTTGTTTCCAGGCAAACCCCTCATTCCTGCCAGTCTCCCCACTCAAGTTTGCCAAAGTCAGAGCTCTGCCAGCCAATTCTGTGAGAGATAGCATCATCAAACATGGCATTCTACGAGAGAATGCTACTGAGGTAGCCGAATTTGTCTACTTCATGTTTCTGTGACTGAATCCTTTGGGGTACAGCTAACTGATTTATTAGTGACAGTAACTGTATTTCCACCACTGAGAAGGCTACCATTACCACAGACAGTTTCTAAAGTAAGAAGTTCTCCACTGTGACAGAGAGGGGTGGGCTGTGTGACCTTGACCAAGAAGCACTGTACTGTGTGAGCAGTGGCTCTGCAGGGATGCAGACCTGGTCGCTACTGATACATAGATACATAGACAGTGTCGGCAGATAAGGGCCTATGGCCCACCTAGTCTGCCCATTTGAGCTTGTAAGTTCAGTTTGTTTTCCTAGAAGTCTATTTCCCCTTACCCCTGACCTCTAGAATTCCTTTATGTCTATCCCATGCATTCTTAAATGTTCTGATGTATTGTGAAAGCTTGTGACAGTGATGCAGGCCAAGTCTGGGACAGATCACTTTGCTACATTTATGTATATACTAATTACTTTACTGATCTTAATATAAGCTTATAAAATGTATGTAGCCTTAGTACATGTATAGTAGGTAAATAGATATGCTACAGTGATCATATGGCAAGCAGTGGTTGACAGAAAAGACACTGCATAGCTGATGTCCTCACAGGTGTAACGGTCTGCTCTTAGGCTGGTGAGATCACTGCTAACTATTAAATGAGTAACACAGATTACTGGAATGGCTTAATTATCATTCCTATATCCTACCGTGACACAGCAATGATTCTTCCAAATGCTTCTGCTGTTAGGCTTATTTGATAATCCCATGAGATGGATACAGGCTGCAGCTGTTTAAAAGTCTGGCCCCATTCCACACTGCAGCAGTCAGATACGACTCAGTTTTTATTTTATTAATGTGCTATATTTACTGTAGTTCACTTCAGTCCTTATTATGGAAGCCATTTACGTGGAAACAGAAACTTTGGAGTTCATACTCCATCTAGTCTTCCTGCTTTCTTCCCACTGTAGTTAAACTGTTTGGTTTGCAAAACTATAGACATTGTGTCCTTCGCTGAAGAGAAACAAGAGAATTAAATCAATTCTTTTTTTTTATATATATATATATATATATATATATAGGTGTTTATCTTTCCTGGCCAAGTCAACTTTGCTCCCTTTCACCCTGTCCCTGCCACCCCCCAACGTCTACCACCCTCGCAGGGAATTTCAGTCTGGAGCTTCCTTCTGGGTGTCAATGGTGAGGCATGTGAGTGATGCTGCGAAGGGCTTCATACACATCTTCCTTGCCACCATTTTCCTCCAGTCCCCCCGCCCCCCCCATGCTGGGGCACTCATATCAATGGCACACATGGAGGCAGGCACAATTTGCAGAGTCCTGCAGCTCCCTCCCCTTGCCACTGCTCCTGCCCCGCACTATCCCAAGACTTCCACTTGGTGCAAGTCATGCATTGGAGCTGGTGAGCCGCCACCACCACCCCGGGAGAGGAGAGGAGAGCAGTCAGTCGAACGCTCGACTGCCCCCTCAGCAACCTGAGATCGCTCCTGATCCCAGGTCACCAGTGTGGTGGGCAGTAATGCTACTGCGGTGCCACTTGGCTGGTTATGGATGAGATGAATTATGACAAACAATGATAATGTTATATTGCTAATGTCTGCAGTAATAAAGAATGAGGTCACTTGAGGTGTGTATCAGAATAGTCCTTTAGCTAAACAAACTCTGGAAATTATTTTTAGCTGATTCTGATTGTCTGTATGCAGATAAGAAATACCAGAGTGTGTGTCTGCGTTACAGGAATCCGAGAAGCGCCATGCTAGAAGATGCTGTCCCCTGTATATACTGTAGTTTGGCTGATTTGTGAAAGTCTTAAACTATGTTTTGTCAGGACAGACCACCGTTCTTCTCAAACACAATACTGGACAAACTATTGCATCACATACAGATTGCTTGAATACTTAAGATATTTTACATTTTCTTAATTTTGTTTTTCAAAATGTAGTGTTTATTTTTCTGAATATGTATTTTAATATTTGATGTAGCCTGGGTTAAACTTGCAAATGGGCACCTGATGCTAAAGGGGTCATCTGGAAATAAATCAATGACAAAACTGTAAAAAAAATAAAGGCAAAGAACCTCTGTGAGCAAACACTGAGGCAAGGGTTACCCCAAAGGGCATTTGGCTGGGAAGCCAAGTTTCAAGAAAATACAAAATTATATAAACATATAAAAAAATATTTCTCTAGCCTGACAAACTGAGTAGAATGCTGATGCCACTGTTGTTTCTCTGATACTGTTCTATGGGTTCAGTGCACTATACTGTACGTAAGTGATAACGGCAAAGACTGTTTAGTTTCAATTTCAGAAAAAAACCCACTCCTTCCCCTTCTTATGCTCATAATACTACCCTCATACACAGACTATAAACTAGTAACTAATGTAAAAATATCCTTCTTGCTAGTTTGCTGCATCATTAATATACCACATATTCTTCTCCATAGAAAACAGAAGGGCAAACTGAATTACTGTAAGTCACAACTTCCCTTCATAAGAAGACATGCCACTCAAGAATTAGTCTGCTCGTGTAAGAAAAACAGGAGTCTCCTTCCGTCCTTATTTGGTTACCCAGGATATCCCAGCTCAGATATAGCATTACCCAGCTTGGCTCTCCATCTTCCCGGCTCTGAGGAGTGTTTTTCCCTGTTCTGTAAGGGACGTTGCCTGCCCCTGATGTCAAGGCGCAGGCGCCAACGTCCGCAACGTCCTCCCACCCAGACAGTACAGCCCCTAGAGGTGATTGGTCTGCGGGCCTCCACCCACGACCAATCAAACCCCCGAGGCGAAGATGTGCTATCATGCCCCCAGCCTCCGCCAGAGGTCACTGTGTGCCCGGGTTGAATCCCCACCCTCCCCCTGGAGAAGGCGAGCCGTAGTCGGAAGCTCAGCCATTCTCCCCCCGGCTCCCCGAGTCCGCTCCCGAAGTCAGGTCACCGGCATGGTGCGAGGTGTGGCGTCCAGCGCCTCAACCCTCAGCACCACCGGGCCGGCATAGCATTTAGTTTTCAGCTGGACTATACTCTCCTCTCTTTTTTTTTTTTTGCACCTCCCACTTGCTCCAGGTTGGCCACTCCTTCGGGTCGCCTAGGTCCCCGCTGGCCCCCCTGCCCCCATGCCACCACCACCACCTCACATTTAATAGCCCATGAGTAACCTGGATATAACCCTTTGCCGGGTGGGTCCCCCTCCCTCGAGGGAGATAGGCGCCGGTAGGGGCCGGCCAGCACACACTACTTGGCCCGGGTGCACTGAGGTGGATCTGGGCTGCATCAGGGGCTCAGCGGCAATGGGAGCCGGTGACTGTCATCTGGTCGGCCATGGAGCACTTTCCCGCTTGGCTTCCCTTGGGGGTGTGATGTGCCATGACGTCAAGGCGTATGCCAACGACTGCCACCACCACCCCCTGTAGTCAGTTGGTCGGTAGACGTGCTGAACCCCTAGACTCCAACAGGAGTCAGCAGTCGCCAGATTGCATCCCCGCCCTCCCCCGGAGAAGGTAAGTAGTCGTCGGATGCTCTAGCCTTCTTCCCCAGCCGGCTCTCCAGCAACCCGAGTCCATTTCTGAACCCAGGTCACCGGCATCGCAAGCAGAAATCCAACCCCTACGCCAATGGGTCAGCTTCCTATCCTTTTTAGTGCTGCATAGAGAGACCTCTGCTGATGATTACTAATACAGGATGAGAGGAAAAAAGAGGTCTGGAATGGCGTGACCGAATACCGAACGCATCACGTTAGGTTTGCTCCACGCTCTGACAAGTAGAGTTGAAGCACATACAGTATGCATAAATCAGTGCGCTTTCTCTGTGTCTCTTCCCCCCTTGCACTTCCTCTCTGTCTAAGGCAGTAACACGTAAACGTGCGCTGGGACCCCCCAAGTATACTCAGTGGACTCTGCTAGTTCTGTATTCTGTCTCTCTCTCTCCTACTACTTATTATAAATCCTCCTTCAACAATTTAAACTACTCCAATCTATTGTAACCAACTGATTGACCAGATGTGGATTTGGCATGTGGGCACATTGGCACATGCCCCCATTTCCATACATTCATCACCTCCACCACCCCACAGTCCGGCAGTCAATGTGCCCAATCCAGCCGCTGGTGACCTCTTGCCCAAAATGTCTGCCTCAGTATCCCCATAACCCAAACTCTTAAACTAAAAAAAAAGCCCCAAAAAAGTTCCCACCCTCTTTGCACCCTATCACCCACCTCCTCCCACCCAATAACGCCTAACTCTGTCCTTTGTAATGACTTCACGTCTCCCTCAATGTCAAATCTTCAGTTTCTCTTGAGGTGCTACTTCTCTGATGGACGGCCGCATTTAAATGAATAGGGCCTATTCATAGGGACATTCGCATTCACTAAAAAAATACCACCAACTGCTTAATCTGGTTCGATGTCAGTTGGCATCCATCTGTATCCCCCGCCCCTGGGACGAGGCTGAAAATAGGCAAAACTGTCTAGTCCTCCTTTCCTGGTCAATGAAAACTAAATAAATAAATAGTCTCATGCATTTCAAAGAGTTTTTTCTTTAGCAGGTAATTTTTTAAATATTTGTATGTAATTTTTTCTGGCGAGGTCTTCTGCAGTTCCTATATCTGGATGACACTTAATGGGTGTCAACTTTAAAAACCTCCAAAATGAGTGTTTGTGGACTACATTGTCCTGCACCATAAACACCCATTTCAGGGGGGATTTGAACATTGACACCCCTAGTGTTCATCACAGTGAGGAAGAATAAAATCAACAGAAAAAAAGTAGGTAAAAGTACTAAAAAATAAAAAAGTAATGACTTGAAGAAATGTACCCCCCCTGAAATGAATGATAAGTGTGTGTGTGCCATTCATTTCTATGGGGGTGTTCTTTAAGAAATAACATTTTTGTTTTTTATTATTGAGTAGAGAAAGTGGACAGACTAGATGGGCCTTGTGGTCCTTATCTGCCATCAACTTCAATGTTTCCACGTTTCCAAAACGTTCTTTCTGTATAGGTCTTTTTTTAGCCCCACTCTGATGAACACTACGAGTGTCAATGTTCAAACTCCTCTCAAAATGGATGTTTATAGAGCACAAAATTGCCCACGGTAAACACCCAGTTAGGGAGGATTTGAAAGCTGACACTGAATTTGTCAGGGTGTGGCTAAAAAATATGTTGACAGAAAAAAGTATGCAAAAAAATATTAAAACACAAAAAAGTCATGAACTAAACAAAGAAACCTGCATCCCTGCCTGTGCAGGGAGTGGGTCACAGCAGGGTGTCACTTTTCATGAAATCACCAGCCTTCTAGGGCTGTGGCTGGAGTAGAGAGGGCCAATTCGACCCCAAAATTGCGGTTTGTGACTGGGCAGGGAAGCGTATAGCTGCTACTTCTAACTTCTACTCCTAGGCTAAAGCAGCACCCTAATGAAAACAAGATACATGTATCACATCTCAGGTAGGCTATCCTGGATAAAAACAGTGTAAAATGGGTAAAAGCAAGACCCTGCTGAAATTTATATATTGCCTGCCAGCTGTACTATCCTGGTTAAATATACAGCAAAAATATGTTGTTTCTTAGCAGGTGTATCTTGGGTAAATACAGTATACAAATGTCTATAAAGGACCCTACTGAAAACAAGATAATACATCTCAGCTGAGCTATGCTGGCTAAAAGCACGGTAAAAATGGGCAAAATCTAGACCCCAATAAAAGTGAGATGTAGCATCTTTGCCATGATATCCTGGATAAATACAGAGTAAAAATGTGTAAAATCAGGACCCCAGTGAGATATTGCCTGCCAGTTGACCTATTGTGGCTAAATACATTGTAAAATGGGTAAAAGCAGGACCCCAGTGAGATACTGCCTATCAACTGACCTAGTCTGGCTGAACACACTGTAAAAATGGGTAAAAGCAGGACCCCACTGAAAATGAGATATTGCATCACCACTTGCCTACCATGAGTAAATATACTGCAAAAATGTGTAAAAGCAGGACCCCATTCAAAATGAGATATTGCATCTCGGCTGATCTAGCCTGAGAAGATATACTGCAAAAATAGGTAAAAGCAGGACCCCAAAAAATTAGACATTGCATCTCCATCAGGCTGTTGCACCTAACATTGTAACAATTGGTAAATGTAAAACAAGACTACATTGAGAAGAAAAAATTAATCACAGGGATCCTTCACTGTAGTTACACTCTGAGCACCAATCTCCATGGAGACTGATGCACCCAAGACAGAACCCTAATCTAATTATCAAAATTCAGAATTTAGAACAGCGGTTTGAAAAAATCTGTAGTCACCTTCCAGCCTGGCAGGTGTCAGCTTTGTTTCAATTGTCAGAGTGCAATGGTGGCTAGTGAATCCAGCTAAAAGGGTACCAAAAGTATGCAAATGTCTACATTTTTGAAAAATATCAATCAAATTGAAGCAGACACATAAATGTAAAAAAGAAAATTAATAAAAGTAAAAACCCAGCTTACAGCTGTAGAGAAAACTTTTATTGTACTGCTCAAGCAACCTAAGTAACTAAGTAAAAGGAACGCAAATGCGTTCAACACTGTCTCCCACCCCCTTCTTCTGACCAAGCTCTACAACGCAGGGTTTTCTGTTCCGGCAACAGAATGGTTCCACTCCTATCTGGTTGGTCAGTTACAATCAGTCAGAATTGGTAGCTCAACCTCTGCCCTCTTCCCCATCACATCAGGAGTGCCACAGGGCTCAGTCCTGGGGCTGTTCCTGCTCTCTGTTTTCCTCAACGACCTACCCTCTGTCTGTCCACACACATCCATTCACATGTATGTTGATGACACAGTTCTGTGTACATCTGGCCCCTCGTCTACTGAAGTGCCGACCAGACTCCAGCAGGACTTCAACAATGTTCAGCTCTGGTTTCCCTCAAATCAGCTCCACCTAAATGCCAACAAAACAGTCTCCATGACCTTCAGCACAAGACAGAGACTTTCGAGGCTCCCCTCCACCCCTACCTTCCACACTCTCGATGGGACAACTCTGGAAGTCAGCTCCTCCATAAGGTATCTCAGGGTCTGGCTCGACCAACACCTAGACTTTTCTGTGCATATCGATGCCATCCACAAAAATTCACTCCAGACTGGGTGCCCTCTACCATAATTGTGGCTGCATCCTGCTGCCGGCTCGCTGTGCTATGGTTCAGAAAATTATTCTGCCAGTTATTGACTATGGGTATGTAGTCTACAATGCCACTCCCAAGTCCATCCTGGCCAGACTGGACTCTCTCTTCCACACCTTTTCTCACTTTGCCCTCAACTGTCCCTACTCCACCCATCACTGTGTCCTATACCAGTCGCTGGGCTTCCCCTCACTACAGGACCACCACCTTACACACTGCACTCGCTTCACAGCCAAGTTCTGGTCCCAAACCCTGCCCCCATACCTCTCCTCTGCACTATCAGCCTCTCCTTTGCCAGCGTACTTACTCAGATACAATGATATTAGACTCTTATCTATCCCACACGTCCACCACCGTACGCCAATCCGCCTTCAAATTTTGCATGCTTAAGCTGTGAAACTCCCTCCCAGTGGACATTCAGCCTGCTCCTATCTCCCAATACTGCTATGCCCACCTCATGGATCACTTCTCCTCCACCTGCACATGCGACTAAACTAAATGCTGCTTATCCTCTGCCTGCTATACTGTGACATGAATGTGCTTGCTCATGTTATTGCATGGTACTCATGCATTGTTCCTATGCATCTTGCTCCATGTACTGCACCCTAATCTCAATTGTCAAATTTGCTGATTACTGTGGGTCATTGCATTGTATTTATTGTTCTGTATTCCCATTTCCCCTCTCCCCCAGGATGCATCTGGAATCGAGTGGTACACTGCTCAGAGTGCCTTTCTGGTAAAGCTCTTAAATAAATAAATAGTGAGAACCTATTTTTTCATTCTGGAAGGTGAGTCAGGGTTGGAGAATGTAACCACAGTGAGGGATCCCCGAGAAGAAACAACACTACTATGGTAAGTAGTTTTTTTTCTTCTAACCCCAGGAACCCCTCTCTCTTAATGGTTATATGCTACACAGACTATAAAGCAGTACCTTCAGAGGCTGAGTCCAGAACCTACTTAGGAAAGAAGGTTCTGCAAGACAGCACTTCCAAAGATGTACATCCCTTCTGGACTGTATGTCCAGGCAATATTTCATTGTGAAGGAGTGCACCATTTTCAAGTATCTGATTTGCAAATGACCGTGAGTGGGATGCCCCTTGTGGTTGTCACAGATGTAGAGGTATTCCTCATGGAATCTGTCTTTAGACCTCTAGGTGGTATTTTTCCAGCTTTTCTTATCAATTTTCCAGCTTTTTCATATCAAAACTGGCTACTAGAGACTATCCAGCATGAGACAGGCCTCTTGTTTGCTGGTTTACCTTTGCGAACCTAACATACTAAAATGCCAGTAGAGGAGGCCTAACAGTCTTTCGTGTCTGCTTGATGGTCAGCACCCATAATGGGCACCGATTTCGCTGACCCCCCCTTCCCCTTGTGTTTCACTTTCCCCAGCCCAAGACGTTCCCCTTGTATTGGACTTTGTCATCTTCACCCTTCCCCTATACCTGTCCATCCCCTCTTAAACCCCTCCACAGTCTCTGCCTCTACCAGTCCCCTGGGCAGTGCATTCCATGGTTCCACCACCCTCTCAGTGAAGTAACACCTCCTCCTCTGCCCCCTGTGTCTCCATCTTCCCCAGTTTCCACCCATGTCCTCTAGTTGCCCCCTCCTTTCTTTCGGAGCACCTGACTGAGCCCCCCCTTATTAATCCCCTTTATGTACTTGAAGACCTCTATCATATCCCCCTTGTCCCTCCTCTTCTCCAGGGTGTGCATGTTGAGCTCCCTGAGTCTCTCCCTGTAGGTCCTTTCCCCCAGGCCCCAAATCATTTTGGTTGCCCTCCTTTGGACCCCCTCCAGGGATGCAATGTCCCTTTTTAAGTGCGGTCTCCAAAACCGCACACAATACTTGAGGTATGGCTTAACTAAGCAGTTATACATAGGATCACTTCCGCCCTTCTAGAGGTAATCCCTCTAGTGATGCATCCCAGTGTCCTATTTGCTTTTGCTGCTGCCCTCCTACAGGTCTCTGAATTGTTCTTTCTAACATCTACCACCACCCCCAGGTCCCTCTTACCCTTCGAGACTTGTAGTGACCCCCCCCTCCCGGTATACCCTTGGCCTGGATTTCTGGCTCCCAGGTGCAGAACCTTGCATTGAACTTCAGTTTTTACTTTCCCGACCACCTTTTCAGAGACTCCAGGTCCTCTTACAGAGCCACTCTCCCCTCTCCTCCTCATCCACCACCGCACCCAGCTATGAGTCATCTGCAAAGAGACTCATTTCACAGTTGATACCCTTCCTTATGTCTGAGACATAGGCGTTAAACAGGAGTGGCCCTAGTACCGACCCCTAGGGAACCCCACTAATGACTCTCCTTGGAGGTGAGAGTTGCCCCCCAACCACCATCCTCTGAGTATGCTCCGAGAGCCAATTACCTATCCATCTGTATCCCTACCCTCATCTTCTCCAGCTTAGCCAGCAGGCCATTGTGAGGTACCAAATCAAACACCTTGCTGAAGTCCAAAAAGAGGACGTTCTCCGGCCTACTCTGGTCCAGGGCATTCGTCACCCAGTTGTAGAACTCTACAAGGTTTGTCTGATATGATCTTCCCGGGACAAAGCCATGCTGTCTATCGTCAAGGTACCCCATTTGCTCCAGTAACCGCCAGCCTTTCCTTGACAATACCCTCCATCACCTTGCCCATCACCTACATCAGGTTAACAGGCCTGTAGTTGCCCACCTCCTCTCTTGATCCCCCCCTTGTAGATAGGCATGACATGGACCACCCTCCAGTTTTGGGGTACCCACCCCGTCTTCGGAGAGATACAGAAACGCTCCACCGGGGGGCCGCCAGGACATCTGTCAGTTCCCTCAATGCCCTGGGATGTATTTCTTCCGGCCCTGGTGCTTTCTCCATCCGAAGGGACCTGAGGGCTTCCCTCACTCTCTCTCTACTGGGATTTCAACCTCCACGTCCTCCTCCTCCTTTGCTCCCTGTACTGCCAACCCCCCCACCTGATGGTGCTGGCCCATCCCTCTCCCCAGACATGCCATGGCTCCCAGTCTCTAAGGGTCTGACCTCTTCCCCGCTTTTCCCCTCTCCCCATAGCCCCCCCATCCTCCCTGGTAAAAACTGAGGCAAAGTAGTCATTTAGAACCTCAATCTGCTGCCCTGCATCCTGTGCCCATCCCACCCCTGTCCTTATACTGCTGATCTGCCCCCTCACTTTCTTTTTTTCCCCAATTTATCTAAAGACCCCTTGTTCCCCCTCCTGATCTCTCTGGCCAAAGTCTGCTCCTTCCTTGCCTTAGCTGCTCTCACCACCCTGCTGACCCTCCTGGCCATCAGTTCATACTCCCCCGAGTCCCTGTCACTCCTTGAGTGCTTGAAGCGCTTATAGGACGCCTTCTTATCCCTCACCACCTCCTGAACCTCTCGGGTCCACCAACAGAGTTTTCTGGCTTACCACATTTGCGCTTCTCACTTGCACAGGACCTGGTAGCCTCCTGTATTCCCCTCCTAATGATCTCCCACCTACTGTCAGCATCCATGTCTGGCTTATCCCATCCAAACAACCCTTAAGGATCCTCCCATCCCCCTGAAATCCGCACCCCTGAAGTCAGTTACCACCGTCTTTGTGCAGCTCCCCCCCCCGGTCTAGGAAAAGCCAGATTGTGGCATGGTCACTCCCCGCCAATGGGTCTCTCACCTCCAGGTCCCTAATCTTGTCACTGTCCGCCAGGACTACATCCAGTGTCCAGGCCTCCCTAGCTGGCTCCTCCATCTGCTGAGACAAGAATGTATCCTAGAAGATATCCAGCAACCTCTGCTCCTTGGCCACTGGGGACGTCATAGTCCCCCAGTCTGTTCCTGGCATGTTTAGGTCTCCCATCACCACCACCTTTCCCTTCCCCAATCTACAATGCCCCACAACATTTGCCACCAAACACTCTTCCAGGGCCTCTGCCAGTGCAGGGGGTCTGTATACCACCCTGATCTGTACTCTCTTGTCCCCCTGCATCTGCAGGGTGACCCAAATCGCTCCACATTCCCCCCCTCCTCCTCCACCCCTCCAGTTCCTACCCTCCCTCTTCCTTTCTGAACATAGTGTAACCCTCCAGGTTTAGGTCCCATTTGTGCCCTTGGGTGGCCCACGTCTCAGTGACTGCCACATCCACTGCCCCCTCAACTAGCATCATCTGGAGTTCAGGCATCTTATTTCCTAAGCTCCTGGCATTTATCAGGACCACCCTCCACCCCTTTCCCCTCCTCCCATTTTCCCCTTGTGCTCCCTTTCAGCTGCAAGCCCCCACCTGTTGGCCTTTTCCTCATCCTCTAGCCCTTAGGGAGTGGAGACCGTGTCCTCTTTATCATACCCCCACATCAGCCCTTCCTCGTCCCACCCCTTCATGTTTAACCCCACCTTTCTTGCAGGAACCCAGCCAGTTTCAGCTTTTAGGATTTCCCTCTCCTCCAAATTAAGGTGAAGCCTGTTCCCAGCACACAGCCACTTATCCTCCCAGGTTGCCCTCCAGTCCACCACAAGGCCATAGCCCCTTGCCTCACCATAGGTAACAAAAACAGTGTTTTTTGGAACTGACCTCTTTTGTCCGGTCCATGTAAATACCCAGAACTCTTTTCAAGCTCTCCTAGCAGAAGTCATGGAACTCAGGAATATGGTTTTCCATGTGCCATACCTCAGGTTAGCAGTGTCCAAAGACTCAACAGGAGCCTCCATGAGCTGGATAAGGTAGACACGGAGAGCCCATGGAGGGGACAGGGTCCATTACTGGTGGGTACAAAAGGCTAAGGCCTTTAAGAAACCTTTTGAAAAATTGGTTGAGGCCTCCAACTTTCCCCAGCCTGCAAACATGTATGCTGACACTATTGCTGAGTGCACAGTTAATGGTGAAGGCCTTAGGTCTAGAGACTGTAGATGTACCACCTATTCCAAACCACAGACCACCCTGCATCTACTGGGATTTTCTAGGGCAAACCAATAAGAAAATCTCTTCCATTTAGAGGAATATGTTTCCCTGGTTGCTGGTTTCCTTGAAACTCTAAGCATCTTCAGTAATTCCTCTGACAGATTTAATCCAGAGTATTCTAACTCCTCAAGACCCATGCCCTAAGACATACTGGGCCAGATTTTCAAACGAGGGCACAGGGCTTACATCCTGCCCTGCGCCATCGGACTTTGGACTCTGTGGTGCGCCAACCCCATTTGCTACAACTGCACCCAAATTTCAAATCCTGGGTGCAGCTGCGAAGATTTCCACGATTTACGGCAGCTTGCGCCAATGCTCAGGCACAAGCTGTTAAACTGCCTCCCAGGGGTGGCGTAGACTAGACCACAAAACCATGGTCTAAGGTGCAGTGATCATCACAAAGGACTGAAAATCCTGATCGCTGACAGGGGAATGCCGCAGGCTCGCTGCGTCATTTGTTTGACACACCAGGGGCTTGCGGCATCCCCGGAGCTTTGAAAATCTGGCCCAGTGTCTTGGCGATGTCAACATGACATAATGTCAATTCAACAGCATTAGACTTAGCAGGCTCAGTAGTTTGGAAAAGGAAAGGGATTTATGGGTTCGACAAAGACAGAAGTACAAGAGCACAGGCAATTTATACCTTTTATTAGATTCTGTGCAGAGGTGAATTCATGTCTCTAGAAAAAGACAGCTAGCAGTCCATGTAAGAGAAACCAAGACCTGTGACAGGTCTGATGTGATCACATGACTGTGTTATTCCAGCACAGAAGCACAGGTCAAAAATACTTAACTTTCTGAACTTAACCATTACTTAAGTTTCTAAAATAAAAATCACAGGAACCAGTTTATAATCTTAGTAAGGCACTCCACTGTGATGCTAACTGTGTGATAACAGCACTTCACGGGTGCATTAGGCAGTGTGTTGCCTAGTACCTCACATACTGAGTTGTGCCCACACCCTTAAGCCTTACTGCTGTAATAATGCGTTGGTTATTCTATGGGGGGTGGCCTAGCCATATATTATATATAGAATAGCTTATCAGTGCCCATACAGAAAGGATGTGTTTCCATCGAGACCTCCATAGTGAAGCTCAAGAGGTCTCTATGATGTCATCTCATGCCCAAAATGGAAACACAGCCTCAGCTGTGTATGGGCACCCACAAACTGTTTTATATAGTGTATGTTTTTTTCCCAATACCTTGGTCAGTTTGTCAGTACAATACCTTCATTAATTGGTCCCACTTGCTCCAGCACCTCTTTGTGACTCCGAATGTGTTAGTCCAGAGAATCTGTCACTCCTACTCCAGACCATCTGTGGCCACAGTGTTTATTTTTAAAAGGAAAAAAGTAATAAGGTAGTTCAGTTTGGTATGGCTGTCCATGTCAAAACTGTCTCGGTCCACTGTTCCGACATTTGCTAAATGGCACCGCCATCCTCGCCCCGAGTTTTTTTCTAGGAGCCACATCTTCAACCTATCAGGTGGCACGTCAAGGTTGAAAGGTTGCTGCGGATTCGCTCTGATGTCAGAACGATACCACAACTTTTCATGACCTCTGAACTGTACCACAACAGCATTTGTGAGAGTATGGAAATCCACATAATAGAGTTTAACCGTACACTATACTAGCATACCATACCAAAAACATTTCTGTTGCACCCTTTATGTCATGAATCTCACACAGGGTATGCTATTTGGTGAGGAGTGCATGTTCCTAGTGGCATATATGTTTTATAAATACATGACCATTATTTTGTTGCATGCCAGTTATTGCTACGTATATCTAAACTTTACTTAATCGCCTTTAAAAAGGATTTCCTATCTGCCCCCGGTACCCCACAACAGGGCTTTTAAGTGATGCCCTCTTTCCATTACACTTGCTTTATTTACATTTTCTGTTCAACTGTCCTCTACCAGTCCCATTTCTGAAACCTCTCCTTCTTTCTGAATGTTCTCCCCTGCACTATTGATTTCTTCTGCTCCCTTTAAACTCACTCACTTGTGTGCTTTTCTTTACTCTCTTTCATGCTCTGTCTTTGAAGATAATAATTGACATTTATACAGTGCTTTTTTATTTATTTATTGAAATGTTTCACCAGGAGGGCATTCTGAACAACAAGTTGCTCGTCTCACGGTGCGACCTGGGGGAGGGGTTACATAGGGTTGTGAAGGATGATCAATTACAATAGTATGTGGGTAGTACAAATAATACAACATTGTAAGATTGTGCAACAGTTGGAACACAAGGTATTGTACGATAAACAGTAGAGGAACATTGGGTAACATAATACATGTCCAAAATCATACAAAAGAACATAAGAACGTACAAAACCTATAGAACCATTTATAGTGCATGAGTGTACCAGGAGCAGGCTCGACATAGTGCGCAAGTGCTGTTGGAGTAAAAAGGATAGGGTTAGGTTTTGCACACTGGTGACCCAGAAGGGCAGGTGGAGAAGAGAGGGGGGAGAGGCAAGAACTGAATATGAGGAGAAGGGGTAGCCATTTCCTGATTTCTCCTTCAGGATGTTGAGAACCCTGTCGGGGGTCATGGTAGGAAGGCAGAAACCGGGGACAGGTATTAAGGTGGGTTAAAGCAGGAACAGCTGAGAGAAACGTAATTGTGTAGGGCAGAGGTGAGGGAGTAGTTGGAGGAGGAGTGTCATATTTCAGGGGGGAAGGAGTTCCAGATTTTAGAGAAATGATGGGCGAAACCAGTCTGACCGATGAGGGTGGGGCGGCGAGGGACCGTCAAGGTGCGGGCGTCATTTGATCTGAGAGAGAGAGTGGGTGGGGGGAGGGGGAGAGGACAGAGAGGATGAAAGATAGGAGGAGAGCCCCCCAAACCAGAATTTGGAGGTTAGTTTGGCACAGTGAGAGATGCGTCTGTGAGATAGTGGAAGGAAGGTTAGAGTGCGACAGAGTTCACAGTGGTGGGAGCGGGAAGGGGATTCGATAGCAAAGGGGCAGAAGGAGTTATAGAGAGTGTCCAACTTGGTTAGGGAAGATTTGGGAGCAATTTTATACACACTGTATCCCAAAAGCTCTTTAGAAGCAATGGTAGTGCTTTACAAGCAATGGTGCCAGACTGGTAGTGAAATGACTAAATGTGTAGTGGCAGCCTTTCACACATCAACACCCACATAAAGCCTTGGACAATTGCATGAACCAGTTTTAAGGGAAGAGAAATGTTGGCCAGAACACTGGAGAATGTCTGTTACCCTTGCAAAAAGTGCCTTGGGTTCTTTTACTTCCATCTGGAAACACACCAGAACAGCACCAAAGATGGGTAGAAAGGACCTTGGTTTAACATCTAATTCGAAGGACAGCACACACTGACAGTACAGTTACCCCTATTACTGCATTCAGGCACCACTGTTTATGTATAAGACCACTCTTGGTGTGGGACAAGAATTCATGACCTTCTGGCCCAGAGGGGGGGTGCGCTACCAACTGAGTTACGCTGTCACCCTTCTTAATGGAGGGAGGGCAATGAAGCAGGCGGGGCAAAGTCTAGAGCATGTTTGACGTATCTGGCTTAGATGCCGACAAGCTTAGACTGATGGAACATTATAGACTATATCAGTCATCAATCTCCTCTAAGAAGGCAGAATTCCTGTCCAGGGAGATTGCTTCCGCACAGAACTGACCAGCTCAGCTGTTCCGAACTGTGGACAGACTGTGCAATCCAGCCTGTCTACGAGTCCGGAAAGCCTTGTCACTAGTGGAGTGAAACGAGTTTGCTCGCTTCTTTGCTGATAAGGTTGCCGACATGAGGTTGGAGATTCGCTTATTATGCCCTATGGGGGTTGCTGGTGGTCCGAGCGAGGTCATGACTCCTCCATTTTGCTGGGCCAATTTTGACCAACTGGCGATCAAGGATATCATGTGGCTTCTCCAGAGTATGTGTCCAATTTGCTGTAGTTTAGACCCGGGCCATACTTGCCTTTTAATAGTGTGTGTAGATGTGATTGGCCCAGTTCTAGTGGATTTAATCTGGTGTTCACTGGAATCGGGGGAGTTTCCCTGCTCTCTGAAGGAGGCTGTGGTTACCCCCCCTTCTCACAGAAACATAGACTTTGACGGCAGATAAGGACCGCTAGGCCCATCTAGTCTGCCCATTTCCCTACCTACAGGATAGGCCGCAGATCCTAGTTAACCAACAGCCTATTTCTTCCGACCCCACCACAAGAATTGCCTTATGTCTGTCCCATGCATTCTTGAATTCTCCCACAGTTTTAGACCCCACAACCTCCTCAGGAAGGCTGTTCCATGCATCCACTACCCTCTCTGTGAAATAATACTTTCTCACATTGCCCCTGAACTGTCCTCCTTCAATCTTTAAATTGTGTCCCCTTGTTCTTGCAAGTCTCTTTTTCTGAAAAATGCTACCCTCTTGGACTTTGTTGATTCCACTGTGGTACTTAAAAGTTTCTATCATGGCCCCCTTTCCATCCTTTCCTCTTAGGATATACATATTAATTTCTTTAGTCTATCCTAGTATGGCTTCTCTTGCAGACCCTGCATCATTTTAGTTGATCTCCTCTGGACTGCCTCTATCCTGTCTATGTCCTTGCGGAGATAGGGTCTCCAGAACTGGACACAGTACTCAGATGGGGTCTCACCAACTGTCTGTACAGAGGATAACAACTTCCTGTTTTCTGCTGCTGATGCCTCTCCTATACATCCCAGCATACCCCCAGCCCTCCCTACTGCCTTCTCACATTGCTTGCTAACCTTAAGGTCATCTAATATGATTACCCCAGGTCCCTTTCCATTTTTGTTGTTGTTACTACCTCCCACCCATTGTGTATTCTTCCCTGGTTCTGCTTCCCAGGTGCATTATTTTGCACTTCTTTGCATTGAATCTAGCTGCCATACTCTGACCATTCCTCCAACCTTGCAAGTCCCTTTTCATCCTTTCCACGCCTCCTTGTGTATCAACCCTGTTGCAGATTTTTGTGTCATCTGCAAAAAGGCATACTTTTCCTTCCAGTCCCTCTGCAATGTCACTGATGAAGACATTAAAAAGGACTGGACCCAATACTGAACCCTGCGGTACCCCACTAGTAACCCCCCTTTCTTCAGAATGGACTCCATTTACAATTACCTTCTGTGTCCTGTTGTCCAGCCAATGTTTTACCCAGGCTACCACCCTGGAACCCACTCCAGACTGGTTAATTTGATTATTAATCTTTTTCAGTTCAAGTTCAAGTTCAAGTTTATTGCAGAAAACTCCATTGAGCAAGCTCATTCACAAGGAGGTCCTGTGACATAAACATAAAGTACAAACACAGATAGGTAATAACAGTATATACATGAAATGCACGTTACATGATACAGGCTGGATATACATACAAGGGTACCACATAGGGTGACCGCAGGTGGTAAACATTGATATGAGACAGGGAAGCGACTTACAGGTTCCATACTGATAAATGAAACACGATGACTGGTGTGTGCAATACATATACAGTATTTTGGCAGCTAGAACAAACAACAGTCTACAACTGATATGGGAGGGGGGAGGAGTGATTTGATAGAGTAGCAGTGGAGTGTAAGCAAAGATAAAGCCAGGAGTAGAAGGGGAAGGGAAAGCAGTTAATATGACAAATCAATTATACCTTACCAGTGGATAAATATGGCACACATGGGGAAGGAAGAGACTTAATGACAGTTACAGGTGTCATTTATTTTGGCTGAACTTAGTGATTTGTAGAAGTTTATCGAAACTGTGCTAGTTCGTTTCAGTACGGTTTGTAAGGGCAGGCCATGTCCACAGCCCCTCCCTGGTCTACTACTTTGGTCACCCAGTCAAAGAAATCTATTAGATTAGTCTGACATGGCCCTCCCGCTGTGAACCCATGCTGCCTTGGGTCCTGTGCTCCACTGGCCTCTAGGTACTCGACTATTCTTTCCTTCAGAAGTGACTCCATCACTTTCCCTACCACAGAAGTCAGACTGACAGGTCTGTAGTTTCCTGCCTCTGTCTTGGACCCACTTTTGTGAAGGAAATCACATCCGCCTTCCTCTAGTCCTCGGTACCACACCATCCTCCCATGGTTTATTAAAAAAGTAGCCAGTGGTTTCACTAGTTCCTCCTTAATTCTTTAGAATTCTGGGGTGAATTCCATCAGGACCCATTGCTTTGTCCACCTTCAGTTTTAGGGTTCTTGCAGAACCCTTTCCTCTGTGAAAGGACTGGATCGACCCCCTATCAAGAGTGCTTCTGTTAATTGGATTAGGCACTTCCCCTCCTCTTTTGTGAATACTGAGCAGAAATATTCGTTCAGTATTCCTGCTTTTCACTGTCCCCTCTGCCACCCACTGTTCATTCTATTCAGCCTCACTATCCCTCCCTTTGTCTTTCTCCTCGCTGATGTACCTATAAAAGGTTTTATCCCTTCTTAATTGAGTTGGCTATCTTTTCCTCAGTTTGGGCCTTTGCTATTCTGACTTCCCTCCCTGCTTCCTTCTGCCTTAACTGGTACAGCTCTCTGTCCTGCTCCTTCTGTGTTTCCTTATACTTCCGAATGCTATCTTTTCTTCCTGACTTTCCAGCCACCTCTTTTGAGAACCATAGTGGCCTTTTCTTTCATTTTGATTTGTTCATTTGCTTCACACAAAGGCATGTTGCCTCTGTGATGGCAGTTCTGATAATTCCCATTGTTGCTCCACACCTCCTTCTAGCCAGTTTGCTAGTGCTTTTCCTGAGGCACTCTCCCATCTTGCCAAGTCGCCTCCTAAAGTCCAGTACCCTCACTTTTGTATGGCTTGACTCTGTAGCTGAGTTTAACGTGAACCACACTGTTTGATGGTCACTTGTCCCCAGATGGCAACCCACTTCTAGATCCGAGATCCTCTCACTGCCCCTGTTTGAGAGTATGAGGTCTAAGATTGCTCCCTCATGAGTGGGTTCCGAAACTAGCTGTCTAATGCCTGCCACCTGTAGGGCATCAAGAATGGCCCTGCTCTTGGATGTGGCTGCAGCAAATGTGCTCCAGTTAACATCTGGCATATTCAGGTCTCCCATCAACAGTATCTCCCTTTCTCGCCATTCTAAGAATGCCTTCCATCATATCCTTGTCCATTCCCTCCCTGACATGGGGTCTGTACACAACCCTGTGGGGTTGTGGTGCCTCTTTCAGTCTCAAGGTGACCCACAGTGCCTCCTCTCCCTGTTTACTCTTTTGTTCAGTTGCTTTTATCCCTTCTCTATAGAGAGCTACTCCTCCCCTTTCTCCCTGCTTGTCTCCTCCTAGGTTATGTACCCTGGTATGTTAACATCCCAGTCATGGTTCTCTGTGTACCATGTTTCTGTGACTGCTACGATATCCAGGCATCCCTCTTCCATTAAGGCCATCAGCTCAGGGAGCTTGTTGCCCAGACTACGGGCATTGGTACTCATTACCCTCCATTTCCTGATGGCCTTACTCCCTTTTGCCCCATCCTGTCCTTCTTGCCTTTATCACTTTCTCCATTTACCACTGCCCTTCTCCTATCGACACCTCTATGTTTGGTGTTTGCCGCACTTACCGTGATTATTTGGGGGCTAGGATTTTCCTGCTCCTTTCAGTGCCTCCCCTTGGCTAGTTTAAAAGCTTGCCAATGAAGCATTTAAACCTATCACCTAGGATCCTGGTTCCCTCCCGGACAGATGCAGCCCATCATGCCAGTATAGGCTTGCATCACTCCAGGTGGACCCCAGTCCCCAATGAAGCCAAATCCCTGAGCTCCACACCAGTTTTCAACCACTGATTGAATTCCATGGTGCGGAACACCCTAGCCCTCCTATGCCATAGATGGTAGCACCTCCAAGAAGGTTACCGTGCGTGCTACTTGACTAAGACCCTCCCCAATTCCACAAACTCTTCCTGCACTTCTCTAATCCCTTTCTTAGCCAGGTCATTTGTCCCTAGGTGGACAATGACATCCAGCTCCCTCCCCTGTGCAGCTGCTCTGGCAATCCTGAGGATTCGCTTCCTGTCCCTGCAAGCCATGGTGCCAGGCAGGCACCTTACCTCCCTCTCCCCTTCCTCCCCCAGTTCTACCTTGCTAACAATGGAGTCCCCCACCAGGAGCTGTTTCCTTCCCCTGCAGGGTTCCCTGCCACCTTCCTGTGGGTCTCCTTTGTGGAGGTTCCCAGCATCCTCCTTGGTCTCCACTGTGGGTACCTCCATAGAGGAACCACACTTTGCCAGAATGGCATAGGGTGTGGAGAGGTACAATGGGAGGGATGCGCCTCTGTTCCACCACCTCACCCTCCCTGAGCCCACTGTGGTCCAACCGCTCCTCTTTCTTGGCAACCTCTGAGGCAACGGCAGTGGCACTGGTGGTCCCTGGATGGAAGAGAAGTCCCACAAATCCTGGCCAACTCAGCCTGGAGATGAGCAACCTCCTCCCTCAGCCCAGAGAGGTGCCTGCAGATGGGACAACACCGCATCCTCCAGAACATCTTCCGGAAGACTGCTGCTCCACAACCACTGCACTACTCCAATCATGTCTTATTTCTGGCCCCTTAACTGTTTACAATCCTTACTCTTTCCTCTATTTTTTTCCCTCTCTCTCCTTACTTTCTGCCTGTGTGCCCTTTAAGCTCCTGATTGTCCTGTTCCGAGACAAGAATATCCTATATTTCGCAGCAGACCACTTAGTTGCTCAGAGGCAGACCTCCAGCAGCTAGAGGGGGCCGGAGAGCTACTCTTGCCCTTCTAGGATGGTGGGTCCTTGGTGGTTCTGTGATCACTCACTTCCTGCCCCTAAACAGGAAGTTCCTGTTGTCAGTCAAATTCTGTGCCTATAAAAATAGAACTAGCTTTGGTTGGGAAGGAGGGCAATATAGTCCCAGCAGAGAAGTTCAGTCACACAGCAGTCCTTTCTCCTGGTGTCTTCTGCCAAGCTATTAGCAGAAACTTTCTAAGGCAGTCTTTAAATGTAGCTTCCTTCTAGCTAAGCCACCCCTACTTACTAGATCTTTCTACAAGTAATTTAAACCTCACAGCAGTTAAGTCCTTTCAGTCACCTGATATTTACACCTAGATAACTCTTCAGATACCCATTCAGTTCAGTTAACCCAAACACACACTTTTTTTTTTGTATGTTAGTTTTTTTACCCTAAATTAAAGGTCAAATACAAAAGTTCTTCTACTTTAGTCCCAGCAGAGAAGTTCAGTCACACAGCAGTCCTTTCTCCTGGTGTCTTCTGCCAAGCTATTCTCAAGAAATCATCTCTTGACCCAGATTCTCCTGCAAACTACAGACCTATCTCTAACCTTCCCTTTATAGGGAAAGTTATTGAGAAAGTTGTTGCACAACAGTTGGAAAACCATCTTACCATCCATACTATCTATGATCCTCTCCAGTCTAGTTTCCATAAGAGACACAGTACTGAGACTGCTCTGGTTCAGGTACTCAATGATCTCCTGATGGCTAGAGACTAGAAGCGTTATTCCATCTTGGTTCTTCTGGATCTCTCTTCAGCTTTTGACACCATGGACCATGGGGTACTTCTTGATCGCCTGTAGTTCATTTGTGGCCTGTCGGGTACAGTCCTCAGATGGTTCCATTCTTTCCTCACTCTCAGGTCGCAGAGGGTATTATCAGGGTTTTTTTTTCCTCTGACACCCACTCCCTGCCTTGTGGGGTCCTGCAGGGTTCAGTGTTGTCCCCCATATTATTCGTGGCGTATATGCGTCCATTGGGAGACATTGTAAGATGGTACGGACTGAGTTTTCACTGTTATGCCGATGACACTCAGCTGTACCTTACTTTTGTGCCTGACCAGGATAGTGCTCTCTCAGTTTTTTCTAACTGTCTCACTGAAATCCAAGACTGGATGAATTCCAGTTGGTTGAAATTGAATCCTGACAAGACAGAGGTGTTAGTGGTGGACCGGGTCGCTGGGTAGAGGGGTTGGTTGCTGGGCGGCCATCCAGGCTTTGGCTTTGGGGGCTCCCAGCTCCTAACCTCTGAATGGGCATGGAATCTGGGGGTGATATTTGATGATGGGCTGACACTTCGTTCACAGATGTCAACTGTGGTCAAATCCTCTTTTTACCATCTGAGGAACATCTCCTGGATTAAGCACCTTGTTCCGTCCGACGACCTTCCAACCTTGGTCCATGCTTTTGTGACCTCACGCCTTGACTACAGCAACTCCCTGTACCTAGGGCTTCCAGGGGTTGATATCCACTGGTTGCAGCTAGTGCAAAATGCTGCGGTCAGGTTACTGTTTGGGTCAGTTCGATCCAGTCATATTTCACCTGTGCTGCGCGCTCGGCACTGGCTGCCTGTTCAGTGGCGGATCACCTTTAAAGTTGGCTTGCTGACTTTTAGAGCCCTACATGGTCTGGGTCAGAGTTACCTACAAGCGCTTCTGAACCCCTACTGCCCCCTCAGACCACTCTGCTCAACCGACTAGGGACTGCTAGAGATTCCCAGGGTGTGTTTGAAGACCTCGGGAGCTCGGGCTTTTATCTTTGCCACTCCCTGTCTGGAATTCTCTACCTCATCAGGTATGAGAGTGCCAGACAGTGGACAGCTTCAAAACTGCGTTAAAAAACACATTTGTTGCCTGTGCCTTTCCTGATTTTAGTGCGTATAAATGTATATATAATTAACGGTCTCCCCTTTTTGCCATAGGGAGACCGTAGCGTAATTTGCCGTTATAAAGGAGAGTTTATAATGGCAAACACACGCACGGTTCTCCTACCTTTGCACATGCGTCCGCTGTAGTGTTTCTCTTTCTGGCTCGCCACTGTCTGCTCAACCACAACCTAGCCGCCAAAGAATCACGGCATGGCGGAAAGTCACATTTAAAAAAAAACAGTTATTTTCTACAGGATACAAGTTTTAATTATTAAAAAAAAACACACACACGTGAAACCTCCGAAAATCTAAATGTAAGAACCGGACGAAAACCAAACTGGAGTGACCGCTTTCAAACTGCTATTTATATAATTACTGTGGCCAAAGAGCCACCAATTATATGAAATAAAATATGGGGTGGTGTGTGTGTGTAAACTGGTTACACACACCCTTGAGGTTAGATGCATGTGCAAACACCTCGAGCTTCGCTCTCAGGGTTTTTTCAGCATCTAACCCATCGGGTGTGTGTAAATTCTCGGTACACACTCCACCCCACACTTTATTGTATATTTTAAGTCTTTTTAATTGTCTTATTTATTTGTGAATGCTTGCTTTTAGAAAACTGTGCAGCGTTTTGATAGTCTCTGATATTGAGCTTCATAAATAAATTTATTATTTTATTATTAATCATGTCCCTCTTTGATGCCCTGTCCCTTACACAGCTGTTTCATTCTGCCCTTCCATCTTCTCTCTGCTCCTCACTGCCCTCTCTCTGTCCCTTTTGAATTCTCCATTCTATAGAATGATATTTAAAAGGATGCTGTCAGCTTTGTTTGAAGTTTATCAAGTATGTGTTACTCAGTTGCCTTGTTACAAGATCTGTGACTTAAACATGCCATTTTTCACTGTTGTTGAAAATGACATTTTAACGACCCGACCCTGAGGTCTGCCAGCTGATGCTCCTGTGCAGCCATGGTGCCCGAGCTGAGGATACACTTGCTTGTGAAAGAGTCTGTAGTATTTTTATACACACAAGAAAATGCAGCATATAGTACAATTGGCCTGTCTGAGTTTGACAAAGTATGTCTCAATCCAAAAAGAGCACTGCAGCTTGTTTTGCCAGTTGAAAATTGAAGCCATGGTTCTTGGTATTCACAGTACCCTGAGCAAGTCACTTAACCTCCCCAATGCTTGTGGATCACCCCTAAAAACAGGCCTTGTGCCTAGCGGGCATTAGCTGGTTACCAAAGAATATCTTGTTAATAAACACCAACTATTTATTAAAGATATAAGTGACTCATTCATTGTAAAGGGGGTATTTTTGTGGTTTACTGCAGTATCTGTCCTCATGAATCCTTATGAAGAGATGGTATCTTAGCTCAGCTGAGCTAAATAAGCATTCTTCATACTGGGAAGTAATAAGACAGGGTGGAAAATGAGTCTGAACTCCACCTGAAATTTGGGCAGTTGGCTCTGACCTGATCCAAGCTCCAAGTGTCTGGGGCTTGCCAACTATGAAAAGGAGCGGGTGCAGGTGCAGGACTGAGTTCGAGCAAATTAGGATGAAGGTCTTTGACAAGCTGGTGCAAGAAGGGTGCTAGTGTGATCGTGAACACGTGGTCTATGATAATCTTATATATGATAATCCCTTTGCTCTTCCAGCAACTCTAGGATAGGCCTACTGTATTGCCATTGTGACCGTCTCCCCACTGAAGCACTACGGTTGGCCATCTATCCTCGGTACTGCCCTCGTGAACTATGGTCTGTTTATTTATGGTGCCACTGACAACACTGCTCTGCACAAAATTAAGCTATCCCTCAATAAGGCCTACCGGCTGCTTACAAGTTCCCCACATCTTACCCATACTTGCACACTGTATTCCCTCTCTAACTTCCTTAATCTGGAGGAAAGGCTTATCTATCAATCTTGCCTCTTGACCAAAAGAAATCACTGCAGCTTTGACTCCCCCTTGGTCTGTCTTCTATCATAAGCATATCTACCCCATTCCTGTCTACCTGCAGTGCTGTCCGCTCCCTTCTGCAAGTCCCCAGAATTAGGACCTCCCTTGTATAGAAGTCATTCCATTACTGTGCCCCGTCCTGGTACAGTTCCCTGCATGTAGCTATCATCTCCTTACCAAGACTGGGGCCTTTTAAAACTGCTCTCACGAACCACCTCCTCTCCTCCTGCCGCTGTGACTGCCCTGGCTGAGTTTTCCCTGCCTTTACTCCTCTCAGTCTGCCTATTTTTGACTCTGCCCTTCATTTGACTAATCATAGCCCACATTATTGTTTATGTCTGTTTATTATTGCTAATTTACCTTGTTGTGGGGCCTTTGTAACCAGCCCTTAATTTTGACTGTTTGCTTTTATTTGAGCTCATTTACTTTGATTTCTGTTGCTTCCTATTAATGTATTTGTCTTCCTGACGAGGAGCCTTTGTAAACGAGTCACTGACTCAAAGGGTTTTAATTCTGATTACTTGTTAAAATAAATAAAAATAATCCCCGTAGTCAGCTTATGTCAACAATGAATTAGAATAACCTCTAAAAGTGCATACCTGATATGCTTCCACTGTTGGAGCTACACGACCATGATCTATCACCTGGGAGGGCAGGAAGTGGAACTGGATATCAGGATGAGGAACTCCTGGGTGACTTCTAATAAACCCACCTGATTCTAAGTGAGCGGTAGCACCATAGCCTAAAGAAAAATAGGGAGAAAGTAGTCAATATTAAAATGAAACACCCACACAGTGTTTTTGAGTCTCAGTGTTTTTGTATAAAACTCAGTCATGTGCAGTACTGCTGTTTTTCCTAATGACAAATATTATCATACAATGTAATTTGGTTTTCTGCAGTGTCTTTCATGCACAACACCTCAAAGTTTTTTTTTGCATTTAACTTTTTACATTATTAATAACATCTCAAATTCTTACATCTGATGTTTTGCTTTATACAGGACACAACTGTAAAGAAGTGTTTTGTTAACTCAATGGTTATCATCCTGAAAAAAAAAAATGAAAGTGTTCTGCAAAGAACATTGTTTTCTAGTCTGGTAGTGCTTGTAATCCAAAGTGGAGCAACCACTTTGAGAAGCTCATGTCAAGAGATTTAAAGAGACAGTACAGAAACAGATTTAAAGTGGATCTCCAGCATACATTAAACACCATCAAAGAATTAGTGGTCAACAAAACATGTGGCTCCACACAGTGGCCAGTTAAATTCACATAACTGGTGAGCAATTTCTTTCTATGGGCTGAACTAGTTGTTATTTCTTGTAATGACCAGCTGGCTATTACAAGAGACGCATGCTGCCTTGGACACTCTAAGCGACGGCCCCATTCTCACAACCACACAGCTGCTGTCACGTTCTGTTCCCACTGTGACTGTGAGAACCATCGCACTCAGTACCTTCACATCACAGAAAAATCAACAGTCTGATGAAAGACAGTGTTTTTCGGGACTTTTGAAGTTATAATCGAAATACTGGCATCACTGTCCCAAAAACAGTGTAGTTTATGGTTTGAACTCTAAAGTGTTCAAAACTGGCATGTTCAGCTGCTCATATGGACTCCCATTTGCAGTTTTGTTTTTTAAACTTTCTTTTTATTAAAAGTTTACACTAGTATGTTGTTTTAGGGGTACAAAATACATATCTTATTACAGAGTCTATCAAATTCAGCAGTTGACAATCACAATACACATAAAGAATCTTTATACTCATAAATAATTTATATATGTCACACATTGGGGTCAATAAAAAGCCAAGTTTCTCCATTCTCCTGTCAGGACTAGGTTCTGAACCATCATAGGGTCAATCCTTATTGTCACTCGTCCTCCTTTCCCCTTCTATGGGACAAACTGGGGGTCCCGCTTTGACATACAGAAACTCCATTTGCGCTTTTGTATTTCAAATTGTTTGTATCTACTGTTACACCTGGCTATAAGCCTTTCCAATCAGGAGCGTAGCAAATTCCCAGAGGGCCTGGGTGCGAGGATATGTTATAGGGCGCCCCGTTTTGAATAAACATCACAATTATGATTTGGGCCCTTCAAACCTTAGGGGCCCGGGTGCGACTGCATGCCCTGCACCCTTGTAGCTACACCCCCGTTTCCATTGAGTGCAATTCCCCCATAATGCTATGCCATTCTTGCATGCTTGGGGAATTACTCCATCTCCAGAGTTGAGTCATTGCCTTCTTGGCCACCAAAATATATGTGAGGAGAAAGGAGCCTCTTGATATTCTGAGACTCTCTGGGGGAACAGAGAGAAGCACCAACTCTGGTGTAAGAGCAGCCTCTTCTCCTACCAGTTCCACCAAGGCATCAGCCAGATCTCATTAAAACTGATCCAGAACTGGGCAAGACCAGAAGACATGCATGTGTCGAGCCCTAATTTCACCATATTATCTCCAGCAGTGTTCTACCGGGCCAGTTAGGAATTTTGCCAATTTAGCAGGTGTAATAAAAAATCTATTTTGTGCCTTCCAGGTGAATTCATGCCAATATGGTGTAAGTGACACCCCTAAGGAAGGCCTAGCATATCTAGTAGAGTTCTCTTCTGTGACTGGAATGGGCAATTCCATGTTCCATGCCTCTAAGATTCCCACAGTGGAATCCATCATAAACTCTCGTAGCCCTTTATATAACAATCCAATCATGTGTGGCTAGATTTGTCCCTCTATAGTTGTCATAAACATGCTTAAGAGTAAAGGAGGAGGATCTGGAAGTGATTCCTCAGGGATCCCTTATGTATTAGAAATGTTTGGACTTGCATATATCGAAAGTATCCCCTATTGGCTAGCCCAAAGGTTTCCTGTATTTTAATAAAGGGAATCACTCCCCGAGCATCCAAAAATTGAAATATAAAAGAGAGGCCTCTCTGGTGCTAACTTTGGAAGATAAAATCTATCCAAGAGGGAAAAAATTCAGCGTCTGACTGAAGCAGTCATAGAAAATATAATATCTGGGTCAGCCTTGGAGAGGCTCTTAGTTTATACCAAGTTTGTAAATTATGTTGAGCCCCATATACCCTTTATATGAGGGAGGGCACCCAAAGGAGCAAAAACTATACTAGCGGCATCTAATAAATTATTAAGTGTGATCTCTATAAGCTTCCAAGGTGATTTATTAACTGGATTGAGCCATCCAAGGATTCTAGTGAGAATTGCTGCATATGCATAGTGTTGTAAATTAGAAAGATTAAGTCCTCTTTTATCTTTGGGGAGTTGACCAATGGATGCGGGGTTTCTGGCTTGCCCATACAAATCTTGCTAGATTGCTATTCCAAGATATAAAATATGAGGCTGGGGGACTAACCGGGATTGTCTGAAATAGATAAAGCAATCTAGGCAAAATATTCATTCTCAGTAAATCTATTCTGGAAAAGAAAGGAAGATGAAGCTGAGACCAATAATGGAGGTCCGTTTCCAACAATTGGGTGAGGGGTTCATAATTTATGAGAGTTATATTTTGCAAATCTTGGAGCGGATAAATACCTAAATATTTTATTTCTGTATTTCTCCATTTAAAGGGTAATTGTGTCTGTAGGTCCGAGGTAGGGGAAAAATTTAGCGTCAATACTTCAGTCTTAGCTGAGTTAATCTTACAACCTGAGACCAAAGCAAATTCCTCTAAGATTTTTCATACTGTTGGAAACGACCATTCAGGATCTAATAATGTGAGCAGAATATGTTTTATTTATGTATTTATTTATTGAAATTTCGGATAACACCTTTGAGAACAAGCTAATTTCATAGGTTCCACGTCAGATGAACAATACATATTGGGAAAGTATGAGATGGAGAACAAAGAAAACAAGGAATTATACAAGACATTACAAGAGTGCATATAATGCTAATTTATAACTCTGGTCCCCCACCGCAATTCCCTGTATCTCAGTGGAACCCCTAATGGCAGTAGCTAGTGGTTCTATATAATTTGCAAAGAGGAGAAGGGAGAAAGAGCAGCCCTGGCATGTGCCCCTTTCCAGTAAGATGGGGGTCGAAACTCCATTATTTATTCTTATATAGGCCTTAGGGGAAGAGTATATATTACCTAACCAGGTTATAAATTCAGCTGGGAAACCAAATGAGTCTAAAATGTCCACCTGACCCTATCGAAGGCCTTGTAAGCATCAAGGCTCACGAATGTAGCTGGCAAAGAACTTCTTGAAACATGATCCAAAAGACAGATAATTCTCAGAGTATTGCCAACAGTCTGTCTCATTTTGGGGAAATCAGATTGGTCCACATGGATCAATGCTGGCCAGATATTTTCCAACTGGTGAGCCCATACTGCCATATATATTTTATAGTCACAATTTAAAATAGAAATTCCCATTTGCAGTTTTAGCCATATTTCAGATCCCGATGTTCCAATTATACAGAAATGTGCTTCTGCTGCATCAGGTATATTCAAACAAATGCCTTTTGAATTGCATTGCTCTGCTGACAGTCTAGTATTTTCTACTTTCTATACTACACTGCATTGTGTGTGTAAAAGGCTTAAGTTTTTACACAGCAGAAGTCATTTAATCGGGATGCGGATGATTGGGACGTCCTGCCCGGAGCCAATTAAGTGTCCATTTAGTTTAATAAGGACTGTGAAGCCTGATTATTGGGATGATTCAGTCCCAATTTTTTTATTCAATTCCCCGCTGTCACGCACTGAATCACACTGAATGGGCTGATAAGCTGAATGGGTTGATCCGTAGGTGTTAAGGAAAACTACACCTTCATATCTTGTAAATTTTGTTTCCACTTCAACAGACAACTCTTTCCATAATGCTGTTAGAGATACTGTACATGTGATTACTTTAATTTATTTTCACTGTTCATACTAGTCCCTGACATTTCCCTGGGGGTCTCCATGGTCTGGCTGTTGAAATCTCACTGTCCCCGAGATCTGTATTAGCATATGAGAGCATGATGTGTCAGCACCCTTTATATTCCACAGTATGCCTGCCTGCTTAATTACAGTTCAACAAAGCAAGTTGCAGCAAGGTGTGAAATACCACACATTTACCTTCAGGTACGGTGCTTTGCAAACTGAGTTGTAATGCAGGGTTTTCCCCTTTAAACTGCTTTCAATTTGTGTGTTTCCAGAGGGTTTTTTTCAGGATATCTGTACTTTCAGCACTGACATATATGCTATAAATGGGTGATGTGACATCATGCTGTCATACGCTAATGAAACCCTCATGGACAATGAGATTTCAACAGCCATAAAATAGAGCCAGGGGCGTGATATAGGGGTAGCAGGGGGTTGCAGTGGAGACCCCTATGATTTCTTTGCAGCCCCTATGATCTCCACTGCAACCCCTAAAATAAGATTTTCCTAGCATTTTGTTGTATAACATTTAGTGCTTGAAGGAGCTTCGAAACCCATATGATTCTACTGAAAGGAACTTTTACAACCTCCTACAATTCAGGTGAAATGACTCTACTGAATAGATATTTATGGGAGGTTAGCATGAACAATGAAAACAAACTAAAGCAAACACATACATCTCTAACAGCTACAGGAAAACGTTGTCTGTTGACATGGAAACAATCAGATTTACAAGATATGAGGGTGTAGTCTTCCTTTAAGTAAGCAATAAGACACGATGGGGTGTGCATTAGACAGTTCTACTGCACAGCTAGGGGACGTGAGGAGGCACAAGAACATAGGCCGAGTGCGCCCAGTCCCCTAGCCGTGCATTAGAACTGTCTAATGCACATCCCTGGAGTGGTTTATTGCACTTATAAAATGGGCCTGTGTATTCTAAATGAGGGTTCTAGTTTTAGCTGTGCATTAGACACATCTAATGCATGGCTAACAACTAATCAGATAGCCTGAAATCCTTTGCCCATTTTGTAACTGCCTCTTAACTCAAATATCTCACACACACACTCATCTGCCACTTTCTGAGTGATCTCATAAGATCAAGTGTCTTTTGTTTGTTTGTTTGGTTTGGTTTTGGCATTACCCAGCAACTCCAGACTGTCTTCCTAAGCCATGCTGTCTCTTCTCTCCATGCTTGTTTCAAGCCACCAGCTATTTCAGGTACGAGAGCAACGTCTTGTCTATTGGCAAAACTGTTAGTGACTAGAGGGGTGAGATTTGTTTAATTTAACCTTTTTTTTTCTGTGCTACCCTCTCAAAACATACTGTTTTTTCTCCCCAAGCTCATTCCCATGTTTGTGTCCCAACTCCTGACTTTCAGCACACTCACTGTTTACTGGACTTAAATGCAATGTGGAGCTGTTAGTGATTCAAGGGTTGAAAATACTGCACTTCTTTGCATGTTTGCTGTGTTCTGAGTGCCGACTTTTGGCACACTGTTTACCTGGCTTAAACTCAAGGCCAGTCTGAAACCGTGTTTTCAGGACTTGGCTACTGCAGAAATGAGAGCGATGTCCTGCTTACCAGCAGAGCTGTTAATGGATTTGTTTAATTTAACGTTTTTATTTCTGCGCTACCTTCCCACACCATACAGTCTCTTCTCCTTCTCCTTCTCCTCATTTCCAAACTGCCAATTAACAGGGGCACAGATCACTGTTAGTGACTTGGCTCAAGGGGTGAGACTGACACTGATGAACACTACACTTCTTATTATGTTTGCCATGTCCCGACTCTCAACTTTTGGCACACTCTCTGTCTACTGGGCTTAACAAATGCACAGAGTTACGAAGTAATGAGAGCAATGAGTTGTTTGGAGCTCAAAGCCATTACTGAGGAGTGAGAACACTGATTAACACTTAAGTGGGATGGTCGCTTAATCGGGATGAAAAGCCTGCCACCAGGGTGCCCCAATTAAATGACTTCTGTAGTTTCTGGCCGGAAAGAATTGCTACACCAGCAATTATAAAAACTAATGCATGGCTGTAGTGTATTATGAGAATTTAATACACACCCAGTAGATGAATTTTTGCTCTTTGGGTTTATGCAGTATCATACAACTTGGGAGCGTAGTACATATAGAATAATGCATGGGGTTGTGTGTTTCACGAGGTTTTACATACACCCCGAGGTGTTGGATGCTAAATAAACCCTGAGTGCGAAGCTCGAGGGGTTTATTTAAGCATCCAACACCGAGGGGTGTGTGAAAAACTCAAGTTAAACACACAACCCCATGTTTTATTTTATATAATTGCTGGGAAGCATTTCCCTGCCACGGCAATTCTATAAAATAAAACAGACAGCAGTTCCAGTTGGGATGAAACCTGTCTGTGGTCGGCAGTAAAGTAGTTGTAGAAAGCTTTTTTTTTTTTTTTTTGGTGTTTCTCCATTGCCCCACCCAGCTATTTAAACATAGGATTACCTGCTGAGGAAAAAGAAACTGCTGTGAGGCAAGATTTTCATTTTTTTTTTCCATTTACCGCTGAACGCCGACGTCGATTGATGGTGGCACTGCAGTGCTAGGTGAGGGGAGAGTGGAGGGAGGCACATGCATAGAGCGAGGAACCCCGGTGCGTGTTTGCCATTATAACCCGTGGGTTATAACGGTGAATTATAACCGGGGTTCCCCTATGGGAGAAAAGGCTCCCCAGTTATTATATTCTCATAATACACTTCAGCACATGCATTATTTTGCATCATAAAATTGTTATGAAATAGTCACATAGTATTTTAAGTTTGGAGGGGCCTCTAGGTTCACAAAGTCCATCCCAGCTTCATAAGCAAGGACTACCAAGTATGCTGTGCAAAACATTTGCTATTTTATAGGGATTCCCACGCACCCCATTCTCCCTTTACCCAGGGTACCCTGGTGTTTCCCTGGTATGCAGAAATTTGACCAGGCTTACCATGAATGCCTATACTGTCCTAATGTCCACTGACTCTGCTTGTAAACTGTTCTAAAGATTCACTTAACTCTGGGAAAAGTACCTCCTAACGTTAAAACTGAATTTACCACATCGGAGTTTCAGGGTGCATCCACATATCCTGCCAGAGCACACCGTTTCAAACATTTCCACCTCTTCCGCCTTCTCAGTACCCTTCAGTATGCAGAAGACTAAGTGCATGTCCCTCCGTCAGCCTCCTTTCCTCCAGGGCGAACATGTTAAGGGCCTCAAGTCTTTTCTCATTGCTTTTATTGAAACACAGAAACATAGAAACTAACAGCAGATAAGGACCACAAGGTCCATCCAGTCTGCTCAGATTCCCTACTTGCATCAGCGGCCACTGACCCTACTTAGTCATCGGCTTTTGCTTCTCCTTCCCAGCTCTAGTTTTCCATTATGCCTATCCCATGCTTGTTCGAATCCTTCCCCCAACTGTGCTAACTTCCACCACCACCTAGGGTAGGCTATGCCATGTAACCAACACACACAAAATTCCAGTACCACAAAGGCAGACCACAAGCTCATCAATTGAAAGCAATTTATCAAGGAAACATATCAAGGCAAAATAAAAAAAGCAAACTTCATAAAGTGCAAATGCACAGACCCAGGAACAACAGGCAGGGACCCACTGACTTCGACCGGTTTCACCCTAAGGCTTCCTCAGGAAGTGTCCCACACTCTCACATCCTCCCACATTTAAATGCAATACTTAAAGTGACAGTACACATTTGTAAACAGTGAATAATAAATGCATAATATATATCATTAACATTCAGCTACTAAGATTCTAAAAACCAATATATACAGTATACAGTGAAAAACATATACTATCCACATTTTGCAATTTATAGCAAATGTTGAAGTAAAGTAGCTCAGTGCTCCCAGATCTATGGGGATTCCCGTATTTTACGGGATTTGGGGGCTAAAAACGGGGTATGGGAAGGATTTCTTACTTTTGAACAATCTACGGGAGAAATTGGCATCGTCATAGGGAAAAGTTGCTGCTGAGTGTCCCAGACGAGATTTACACAAGCCTGCCTTCTGATTGGTTCAGAGGCCCAGTCATGCTCTGATCATGCACTGACCGTGGTCTCTGATTGGCTGTGCGCAAATTCTTTGATGCAGTGGCTGGCCCGGGAATATTTAAACTGGCTATCCAAGCTAAGCACCATTCCTTACTTTTTTCACTTTGTGCCTGATTTTGCTGCCAGAGAGAGAGGAGAGTACGAGGATCATCCCCAGCTAAGCTCGCCGTGGCCTGCCACCACGTGTTTTCGGTTCTGATCTCATCCCGAGACCGGCGACCTCACCAGCTGAATCCGATCGAGAGAGTCCAGTCGAGAGAGGAGAGGACACGACCTGACCCGCCACTGCCCGCTCCATTTCACCATCGAACTAGCACTGCAGACCAAAAGGAGACATTTTGTTCTCATCCCTGAGCTGCCTGTTTTTCACTGGAGGCCCGGTTGAATCTTTAAATAAAAGTGAAGCCAGACAAGCACCCCCCCCCCGACTGGCAGTTCCATTTCATTTGAGTCAGCCTTTAGAGCTCAGATGCCAGCATCTTGGAACGGAGCCCGATCCTCAAGTTGCCTTCTCACCAGAGAATCTGCAAAAAAGGTAACAAAAACAATTGTCTGCCTCTGGGGGTTACGCTCTTCAATTTAAATTGAAATGCAATTAAATAACTGGCTTGGGATACTGGCTGCATCTTCATCCTGATTTTGCAGTGCTTTACAGATAAATAAGCTCCAGGGACATGGGGGGGTTGGGAGTGAGGCTACTATCTAGGCTAAATTCAAATTGCTCTCCTTAATATCTTTACCCTGAGTCCTCTCTTCATCTGTGAAGAAACTTGTTTTCAAAATGCACAATTCAATCATGGTTAGCCTGGCAGAGGACATGAGCTTAAAACTACTCTGAACACTATATCAGGCCTTGGGAATAAAATCAAATGGCATGAAAAATCTTATTTCTTGTCCCTAGCCATGACTTTTTTAACTTTGTTTTTCAATGGTTTATGGTGATACTTGTAGTGTGTCCTGGTGTCATTTCTTTGCAATTTGCTTCTTGTGTGCTATACAGTATATGGCTACACTTTTAATTTTGGCTGATCTGGCACTTAAAACAATGACCAACCAGTGGTGCCAAAGTATGAAATACATGTTTGTGGTGGGTTGTCTTCAGCTGCAAGTTAGTGGTGTAGCTAAAAAAATAATATTGGTGCACTAGATCCTCATTTTCTTTGGTTCTCCCAAGCTATATTCACCTTTGGCTGCATGGGACAGAGTGCACTCAGGAAGATCATGTCTGATTTTTAATTTAATAGATTAAAAAAACTTCCTTCAGTCACCGGAGTCAGGATGGAAGATAATTCGGGTGTTTGTCCTCCCTGTCGATGGCCATTGGGACAGAGTAGATCAGTTTTAATTATTAAAATAAATAAAAACACTTAAAACAGCCAGAACATGTGTTGCAGTGATTTTATTGACAACTATAATAACACCAACTGCAAAACTAAATTGGCTTGAGAATACAGGAATTTCACCCAAGTTTTACAGGGAAAATACAGGAAAAATTAGGGTCTGCTACAGGAAAACGCTTTGACTGATCTGACAGCACTAAACTGCAGAAGCTGCGAGGGATAGCAGCTCCCAACTACCCTACAGCAAGAAGATAATTTACTGAGTACATTGAATTGAATTCTTAATTCAGGGGCCTGTAACAGTAAGTAGTAGTCAGTGTTTTGGTTCTCTGTTCTTGGGATTGTCTTTACTTACTGTACATTTAATGTGCCAGGGAGGTAATCTAGCTGGGAGAATATCTGCAGTCATTTGTGACTAGAGCTGTTACTGAAACTCTGTGAAAGAGGTGCCTGATAAGGGGAGGAGATGAAGAAGGCTTGAGGGAGTGTGGACTCTGATTGCTGCAGAAGTTGAGAGGGAGAGCAACTACCAGCTGCCTTAAACTATAAAGCTACCAACTACCAACCGTCCTGGTTTTCCCGGGACAGTCCCATTTTTAAGCTGAATGTCCCAGTGTCCCCACAGTTTAGTTAAAAATACAGAAATGTCCTGTTTTTTTTAATTTGTCCTGGTTTTGTCCCGGGTCGGACGACTTACTTGGCCATGTCGTTGTGCTGCCACTGCCGACATGTATGCTGCTCGCTATGTGCTGCTGACAGCTGACTGGAACAACCTGGACCTTTAAATGCCGAAAAATGCCCAATGAAATGCCTGTGCGAGTCGTCTCCTCTAGGCTAGTCTAGACTCCACTCTTGTGTCTGTCTGGTAGGTCAATCTGACTGGGGGATGAACTGAGACACAGAGTGTGTGACTGTCAGCCAGTCAGCAGCAGGGGAGGCAATAGTGGGAGGAGCAGAGACACTGCAGCAGTCACTGAATGGACTGCTTGAGCACGGGGCGGGTTCTACTAATCAAAGTTCACCCCCCCGACCTCCGGCCCTTCCTGACTTACTTCTTCCGACCTCTCCTCCTGCTGCCTGCTGCCTGCAGCCTGTGTCTGCCATGCTAATGCTGCTCTCTCGGCTCACAGTGCACTCACCCCCCGAACATTCGTCTTCGACCACTGATCACCAAGCGATAGCGATAAATTCCGGGGCAAATGACAGACAGCGGGGAAGGGGGGTCTCTGCTGCTGCTGCATTGATCTCATCTCTGCCTGTCTCTGTCTGCATCTAGGAGGTCTACCTACTGGGCAGGCCTGGGCATTTGTGACAGCAGGGTCGGGACGGGAACAGAAGAGCTGGAGGAGGAGGCCACCGCCAGACTGGAGATCTCAGATGCGGGAATCAACAAATCAGCTGCATCTGCAGCTATACTGTGCTGCTGCTGCAGCCGGATCGCCACGCAGGTCACAGGCCGGGTCGGGTCGACAATCAGGGAGGGTCCAGGTGGGTCGGGGGTGCCGGGGTGGGAACACTAGTGAGAAAAGCTGGAGCCTGGAGAGGAGTGGAGGACACAGGAGGCCAGAGGCAGACTGGAGAAATGGAATGGGACATCACACAGCAGCTGCATCTGAGTGCGAGTTGAGTCAAGTGGAGATTGGAGAGTCGGACTCGGTGGTCTACTGTCTTCTCGAGGTAAGTGACTATTAAGTCAAAGATTTAGTTAATTTTATTAACTTGATTGTTGTTTCTGATGCAGACTTTGTCATTTAATTTATCACAGTGCTTGCGCTTGTGCGACTTGTGAGTGAGAAGGGCCGGGGGGGGTCACTCAATTCATCCCATCTGTGATCCGACCAACCAACAATGAATACAGTCATCTGTCGTGCGATGCTGTGCTTGTTTTTTTTTTTGTTTGTGTTTGGGGTTACTGGGCTACAAAGATCCAGGAAAATCTTTGAAGTCTGTGGGAGCCTGGCTGGGTCAGATGTCACTGTGGAATTGTAATTTATTTTTGTGGCACTGACTGCTGTCTCCTCCCTCCCACCCTTGACCTAACATCCTGACCCCTGCTGACTGAGCTCAGCAACTTCCTGCTGCCTGCTGCAGCTGTTCTCCCGCGTTCTTACTAGCTCACATGGTGGATGGTGAAGCAGTCTTCTCTGGCCTGCTGCTTGCTTGCTTAGCTTGCCTGGGCTTGGCTTGCTGCTGGCAAGGTGAAAGGTCAAGTCAGTCAGTGACAGTGTGAACTGTGTGATTGTACTGAGGTAACTTACTTGGGGCCTTTTTAGAAGTCAAGTGCAGAAGAAAGCAAGGTTCACAGTTGTGTACAGTGTACAGGACAAATAGGGAAGGAAGAGAGAGAGAGAGACACTAGGTTCTGCAGCCAAGATCAGAGTAGTCTGGACTCTGGAGAGGAGGAGAGAGGTCAGAACTGGAAGACTTGCTCTGTCAATTGTTGTATGGAAAAGAATTTCAGAGAGACTAAGGGGACTCTAAGGCACTGGCTAGAAAGATTCTTCCAATCTGACTAGAGAGAAAGTAGAAAAGTGGGACACCACCGACCAGCCTCTGCAGCCCGAGGTGTAAGAAGACAGAGAGGGTCTAGAGAGAAAAGGAAGAAGAGACCGTTGTTAAGGGAGAGTGTAAGTCAGATCTGACTAGAAACAAGAAAGAAAGAAAGAAAAGAAAATGGGGAAAAGGAAGACTACTTTCAATGAAGACTTGCAAAAAAAATATCCATTTCTTCAGAAAATGTCAAAGACAGATGTATTCTGCAAGCAGTGCAACTCACAGTTCTCCATCAGTCATGGGGGGAAAACGGACATAACCTGTCACCTTAAAACATCTAAGCATCAAAAGGCTGTGGTAGCACACAGTTCCAGCTTTTCATTAACCAGGTTTTTTAAAACCGTACATGCCAGTGACAGTGACCTTGTCTTAGCAGCAAAGGAGGGCACTTGGGCCTACCACTGTGTTGTGCATTCACAAAGCTTCAAGTCGATGGATTGCACCACAAAATTGGTGAAGAGGAAGTTTGAACCAAAGTTTAGTTAGTTTTAGCCTGTACTAAAACCAAAACAATTATGACTGGTGTACTGGCTCCTTTTTCTGAGGAAGGAACCAGAGCTGAGTTGACGGAGGCAACATTCCTGAGTGCTGCCATGGACACATCTAACCACAAACACATCAAGATGGTTCCAGTTGTGGTGTGATACTTCAGTCCTGTCAGTGGCATTCAAACTAAGTTACTGGAGTTCAAAGATCTGCCAGAGGAAACAGCAGAAACACTGGTGGATTTCCTCATCACAGCACTAAGAAAGGAAAATATTGAGAAGAAGTGCATAGCCTTCTGTGCGGATAACAACAACACAAACTTTGGAGGGGCCACTCGAGGTGGAAAAGGCAGTGTTTGGTACAAGATAAAAGCAATCACAGGACGAGAGATTCATGGCATTGGTTGCACTGCTGATATAGTGCACAATGCCATGCAAACTGCTGCTGACATGTTGCCCACTGATGTGGAATGCATGGTGGTGAAAATTTACAAGTATTTTAACATATACACTGTCCGAATGCAAGAATCAAAAGAGTTTTGTAACTACGTAGAAGTTCGCTATAAGGATGTCCTGGGACATAGCAACACTCATTGGTTATCATTGCTTCCGGCTGTTGAACGCATCCTGCAAATTTACGAGGGGTTGAAGTCCTACATCATGTCACAAGAAAAGTGCCCAACAACCCTGCAGAAGTTCTTTGAGGAGCCCGTTTCTGAACTTTGACTGTGGTTTCTGCATGGTCAGCGGACACTGTTCAATTCAGTTACCAAGAGACTGGAACAACAAAACTACACAGCCATCGAGGCAGCTGAAGAACTGCTAACTCTCAAAAAGAAACTGCAAGAACGAAGACAAGAGCATTTCATTGGGCTAAAGGCGAAGGGAATGTTGAGGAAGTTATCTGACGCAGGCGTTGTGAACACCACAGAATTCCTCAACAATGTGGATGTTTTTTATGATACCTGTGTGAGGTATTTGGAGAAATGGGACTCATTGAAGCAGTATATAATTTTTTCCTGGGTCCTCTTGAAGCACACTCCAGACTGGGCATCTGTGGAGGACTGCATCCCCCTTGTCACTTCACAAACAAACTTGCCTCTTGATGATGGTGCTTTATTTGATGAAGTGTCATGTGTGAAGTCCTACGCTAATACCACTAAAGGCTTTGAGTGGAACAGAAGCAACACTGAGCCGTCGACGAGATGGTTGGATATCTTCGAGCACTTCAGAACAGAAGAAATCTCATATAAAAACATTTTACCTGTAATCGAGTTTGCATTATGCCTATCTGGAACCAACGCTCTGGTAGAGAGGGTGTTCTCTCTTGCCAACAAATTTTGGACAGAGGACAAGACAAATCTCAAAGAATCGACACTTAAAGCAATATTGATGCTTAAAGTGAATTTCAAAGACTCCTGTTCTGAATTCTCTGACAAACTACTTCACAACAAAGCTATCCTACATAAAATACATGCCTCTGAAAAATATCCTTTCAAAGAAACTTCTTCAGCTAGTACAACTGAAAGCGAGGAATCCACACCATCTACATCTCAGACTCAGTGACATGTTTATTGCCCTGTTTCAATCTGTAAATATGTTTGCATTTTGCTCAGTCTGTCATGACAGGACAGAACAATCCATGTGTTTATCATTTGACCTATTCCTTCGTTTTGGATGGACTTTTCTTGTTGGTGTTGGAGCGCAGTTACAAAAGAAATGAAACCTTCATGTTTACCAGCAAACTTTTTCCTGTTGGTGTTCTGGCACAGTTAGAAAAGAATTTAAATTATTGTGTTCTACATTTACCAGCGGATTTTTTCCTGCTGGTATTGGATAGCATAGTTACTTACACGTTACACCAAAAGAAGTCAATCAATCAATCAATCAAATCAATCAATCAAATCTTTATTTATCCAGGCGATCACCATTGAGCAAGCTCATTTACAAGGTGGACCTGCTGTTGGCAGGGAAAATTGTACAGTTACGTATAAATATACATAATACAAAGGAACAACATGTTTACAATACTGATAGGAGCAGAGTATTTACTGTACATTCCAAGTCACATGTACGAGAAAGATATACATAACACAACAAATATATATATATATATATATATATATATATATATATACACACACAGTTCCCATATATACACAGTTCCCACAGGAGCAGGATGCTTATGGATGTCATATACAAATCATAGATGAAAAAAAATATATATTTATATTCCTGTCCAGCAGAAACCGTTACAGACCTGGATGGAAATTCCTACGCTATGGAAGTGACCTTAACATGTGTAAGCCTTAGGTAAATGTGGCAGAAGGGGGTGGTGAATAAGAGGGATGCAGAGGGTGCTAAGGGCAAGTGGGGCAGAGGAGGGGGGAGTAGTAGTGGCAAGGGCTGATTTGGATAAGCAGCTGGGACTAGTGTTGAAGAAGACAGGAACAACAGTCAAGCTGCTAGGAGCGATAGAAGCAATTACAGATTTCAGCAAACGTTTTGTCATAGAGGGTCTTAAAGAAGGCAGGACTGACAGGTGAGCTAAGTCTCAACGATTTTTGTATCCTATTCCAGAGAGTAGGCAGGGCATAGCTTATGGTGGCCCTTCCAAAGCGAGTGTTGGCCCTTAGGACATTCAAAGAAATCTGCGATTGACTTCTTAAGGCATAGTTCCTAACAGGACTAAGCGGAAGACAGTCAACAACGTATTGTGGGAGTTTGTTAGTACGGGCTCAGAGTGTCCATAGGGCTGCATTTATATAACGCCTGTATTTAAGGGAGGGCCACCCTACAGCTGCGTATAAAGAGCAGTGATGTGTGGAATATGGAAGGCCAGTTATAAATCTCAGTGCTCTATGATATAATACATCCAGTTTTGCAAGATATGAGGCAGGGCAATGGCCATAAATGAAGTCAGCGTAGTCAATTAATGAAAGGAATGTAGATTGGACAAGCTGTCTTTTTGCATCTGTGGTCAAGAGGCATTTAATTCTGAAAAAAAGATCAAGTCTCTGCCTCAGTTTTTTCAGCAGTTCTTCTGTGTGTTCCACAAAAGAGTGTTTGTTGTCTAGCCAAACACCAAGGTATTTGAATTTAGTCAGAAGTATTAGAAGTGAACGTGTTGGCGCTAGATAGAAAACAAAATAAATCTTCATGTTTACGGTAAGCCACTGTCTGTGTCTAAACGTTTATATACACACTTACATGCAAACATTTATTTTTTTATTTACTTCCAAATGGCATGTCCCAGTTTTAGGCTTCAGAAAGTTGGTAACCTTATTAAACTAGAGCTGGGTTTTTGCCCTACAGTTTACAGAAGAAAGTCTTTTTTTACCTGATTGTTTTTTGTAGACACCAAGTACTAAAGGAACAACTCCCCCAACCACCCCATTCCCCAACCACCCCTGAATGCTCTACCTTTATAGTAGAAGGCCAGGCCACACCTACTTGAAGACATAGAAACAATTTGGCAGCACAGCAAAGCAATAGCCAAGCTGGTATATAGGCAGAATTACAAAGGATGCAGCTATTAACTAGGTCTCCAAGGGCACATACAACAGGAGGAGAGAGAGAAGTTGTAAGTCACTACAGAAGGCGAGAAAGACACGGACAGAAGGAAAAAAAAAGGCAGGAATATCAGCAAGGACAGGATGATGCAGAAAGTGGTGCAGTGCTCTGACTAGTTTCAAGTTTATTGCAGGAAAACTCAATTGAGCAAGCTCATTCACAAGGAGGTCCTGAAGCATTTACACAGACATGTGGACAATACATAGAAGGTATCAATGGCTATAAATATACAAAGTGCATACAAAGTTCACAAAAGGCATTTCATGTTAAGATACAACCTAGTAGAGCAAGGCCTATTAGGAGAATTTGCTTCTTTATGTTCTGCCAATACAAGGGCAAATTTGTACACATAATTCAGATAAAGGCAATAAAAATGGTTAGTGTGCAAGGACAGGAGAGAAAGAATAAGTAGGCAGGCAGGGTTGAAGATTACAAAAAAAGCAGGGTTGGCTAGGGGTTAGGAGTCTTCAGAAAAACATTCTGGTTACTGCAGTGCTCCTTCATTTGCATGCACCTCTCTGGGCTGAGCTGGCAGGAATACTGGGGATGTTTGCCCCCACCCAGAGACCACCAGGTCCCCAGCCAATGCCACAACGACCATCCAGGCAAATGGCAGGATGGACTACGTGAGGAAGTATTTTTTCATGGAGGGAGTGGTGGACACATGGAACGGCCGCCTTGAGGAGGTTGTGGGGTCAAAAACAGTGGGGGAATGCAAGAATGCATGAGACAGATATAAAATAATTCTGGTGGGGGGTAGGAAAAATTAGGCTGTTGGGTAACCAGGATCTGCAGCTTCTCCAATAAGTAGAGAAATGGGCAGACTGGGTGGGACAAGCGGTCCTTATCTGCTGTCAAAGTCTATGTTTCTATGTTACAGTAGGCTCAGAAAGGTTCTGGGAGGGGGGTAGAGCCATATCCCCCGTCCAATCCAGCTCATGAACCCCTTCACAGCGTTGGAGTGTATGCGAGGCACAGGTCAGGAAGCACAGGAAAAACTAGGAGCAGTTCTAGAATTCACAGGAAGTTTTTATTAGTACTAGCAGTAACATAAAAATATAAAATTGTTTAGAATAACTATTTACAAAGGCAGAATAAACAGAGAAGATCCATCTGAGTTTTCCTTCAATCTCTGTGTCTCTCAAAACATTGCAACACTCGCTCTTATTAAGTCTTTGCAAACCCCCTTCTTAACAAGCATCCTGTTTTTTTCTAAAATGTTCTTGTAAATTTCAGGCGGATGCAGCAAGAACACAATGTCCCAGAACTGAGGCCCCTTCTCCATGGTTTTTGAAAAACTGCTCTCAGGTTAACCCCTTGAGTTCCCAATAGCTTTTTGCAATCATCTCAAACTATAATTATATCCATTTCAACAGTCACTCTATATAATTTCTAAATAAAGGGATCCGAATATCAGTTACATTTCCACATAATGATTTGCATATATTTTAATACCAGCAGATATGCAAGGGAGGAAAAGACAGAAACAGCAAGGGAAGACCGAGAGACAGTGAGAAGCAAAGAACTGTGAGACTGATGGGGTGATCAAATCCTCGGTCTCACAGGAAAAATTGGTTGTGCAACCAGACAGACAAGAGACAGGAAAGGAAAGAACAGAACAGTTCCCTGCATTCAAACTCACCATAACAAGCAGGACAGGGTCCTATTCAACCCTGTCACATAGAGGAATAGGAGAGCCCTGCAAAGGAACCCGAGGCTGAGACCAGGGAGGAGGTGAGGGTCCTCCATCAGGGAGACACAGTGGTGGGATGAAGAGAACCCCATAGGAAGAAAAAGTAAGTCCTGTTGGGGACTCAATTGTCCAGTGGACGGATTTGGGCAAATAGTAGAGAGGAAAGGGAGGTAAAGTGCCTTCCAGGAGGCATAGCTCAGAAGGAGGGAGAGCGCATCCAGAGTGGATCACTGAAGCTTTGGCAAGGAGGGGAAGGTTGGAGGTCATTATCCAGTTGGGGACAGATAACCTATCCAAGGATAAGGCAAGCTCAGAGCAGGTAATGGAGGACTTTACAGAGTTGGGTGGCTGCCTAGGGAAGGTAGCAAGCTCCATGACATTTTCGGAGGTGCTGCCAGTCCACAGTGGGGGGGGGGAAGAGGAATCTCTGTATTAGTAACTTCAACAGATGGTTGAAAGACTGGTCAGACGGGGTATGGTTTCACTGGGGACTGGCGACCCACCCGGAGTGATGCAGCCCTGTACAGTGGGGATGGACTGCATCTGTTCAGCAAGGGGAAGGCAGCTCTCAATGGATGATTTAAATGCTTTGCTGAAAAGCATTTAAACTAGCCAGGGGGAAGGCAACAGGAGCAGGGACACTCAGGCAACCCACCCCACATAGTAGAAAAGGCAGGACAATGAAGCAGGAAGAGGAGTTGATAACAAGGTCATCAGAGTCAGGCAGAAATGGAGTAGGAAAGGAATTGGGAACACAAGAGAAAAATATCAGGGAAGATGTAGGGGACCAAAAACAGGAAGAGAGAGAGAGAGAGAGGTCAGGCAGTAAAACTTGGAAGGTCATGTTGACAAATGCACGTAGTCTGGGAAATAAAGTCCCAGACATGGAGGCTTTAATAACTGAAGGAGACCGGGACATAGTAGTAATAACTGAAACCTGGTACACAGCTAATCATGAGTGGGAAACAAATGTACCAGGATATGCTTTATCCAGGAGGGAAAGGGAGGGGGAGTAGCCCTGTATGTTAGAGAGGGTATAATGGCAACTCAAGTACAAGGTAGGCAGAGGGGAGGCTGAGGCACTGTGGGTCACCCTTCAACCTGAAAATGGCATGGCAGTACGCACAGGTGTGATATACAGGCCTCCAGGACAGGGAGATAAACTAGACAGGGAGCTAGTGGAGGAAATACATGAGATGGCAATGAAAGGTGAAATTCTACTGATCGGGGATTTCAATATGCCAGGCGTTGATTGGAACATCTGTGTACCTGCTTCAGCCAAAAGCAGAGGCATCCTTGATTCACTCCAGGAGGCTGTACTCAGGCAGTTTGTGCATGATCCCACCAGAGACAGGGCAATTCTAGATCTAGTAATGACCAACAGGGATCGAATCACAGATGTCCAGGTAGAAGGGCAACTGGGATCCAGCGATCACAACATTGTGTGGTTCAGCACAAGGACAGAGAGTCACTCAAGTCATACTAGAACAAAGGTTTTGGATTTCAAAAATGCTGACTTCTCTGAAAAGAGTAGGGGTATCAAAAAAAAACCTGGAGAGAATGGGGGGCAGGAGGGAGAGTGGAAGAACAGTGGAAGTGTCTAAAGGAAGCCTTACTGGAAGTAACAAACCAATGCATCAGAGTGGTATCCAAAGACAAGAGAAGGAGAAAGCCACTGTGGTTCTGGTGAGAGGTGGCGGTAAAGGTCAGGGTAAAAAGGAAAGGGTTCAAGAAATACAAGGAGACCCAAAGGGGGGACAACACAGAGGAGTACCTAGAGTTTCTAAGGGAAGTGGGAAAGGCAGTAAGGAGAGCAAAGGCACAGACTAATTTTAGCACAGTCAGTTAAGAAAGAGGACAAAACATTCTTCAGGTACATCAGCGAAAGGAGGAAAAACCAGGGAGGGACTGCAAGGCTCAAGGGAAAGGGTGGAGAATGCAAGGAGGTTAACATGGAAAAGGAAGAAATACTGAATAAATATTTCTGTTCAGTATTCACAGAAGAGGGGTATGGGACAGGGTCACAGCAGTACAGCAGCTGCCAAGGGGGTGAAGAGGTGGACAACAGTCCATTCACAGTGGAAAGGGTCCTGCAGGAGCTCAATAAATTGAAGGTGGACAAAGCGATGGGATCAGATGGCATATACCCAAGGACTGCAATGGGAGATAGCACATCTGGCAGCCATGTTCACTGAGTCATTCAACACAGGGGTGGTATCAGAAGATTGGAGGAGGGAACATGTGGTCCCTCTACACTTATCCGTCAGTAGGAAGGAGGCGGGAAACTATAGGCCGGTCGGCCTCACCTCAACAGTGGGGAAGATCATGGAGACATTGCTTAAAGAAAGGACAGTGGGGCATCTAGAAGCCATCGGATCCCAGGACCATAGGCAACACAGATTCACAGTGGGGAGGTCATGTCAGACAATTCTGGTTGATTTCTTCGACTGGGTGACAAAGAAAGTAAATCGGGGTGGAGCAGTGGATGTTGCTTACTTTGATTTCTGCAAAGCCTTTGACACCGTCCCACATAGGAGGCTGAAAAACAGGCTGGGCATGGGGGGCAGGGTGGCAAACTGGGTTAGAAACTGGCTAACAGACAGGAGGCAGAGGGTGGTGGTAAATGAGGTACAGTCTGGGGAGAGGGGTGTGACCAGTGGGGTGCCTCAGGGATTGGTCCTGGGGCCAGTCCTGTTCAATGTCTTCATTAGCGACATTGCAGAACAGCTGGAGGGAAAGTTCTGCCTCTTTGCAGATGATACCAAGATCTGTAACCGAGTGAATACCACAAAGATGATGGAGAAAATAAGAAGGGACCTGGGAAAGCTTGAAAAATGGTCTGAGGACTGGCAACTGAAGTTTAATTCAAAAAAGTGCAAAATTATGCACCTGGGACACAGAAACCCTTGGGAAAGCTATAGGATGGGGGAGGGGGAGTTGCTCACAGTCACAAAAGAGGAAAGGGACATGGGGGTTATTATTTCAGATGACCCAAAAATGTCAAAGCAGAGTGCTAAGGTAGCTGGGAGGGCCAGTGGCACGCTGGAGTGCATAGGCAGGTTTATCACCAGCAGGAGGAAGGCAGTGATGTCATTATATAAAACCATGGTCAGGCCTTAAATGGAGTACTGTGTGCATTTCTGGAGACCACACTTTTGTAAGGATATCAGCAGGCTCGAGACGGTTTAGAGAAAGGCAACTAAGATGGTACAGGGCTTGCAACACAAGACCTATGAGGAGAGAGATTAAGGAACTTCAATATGTACTCGCTGGAAGAGAGGAAGAAAGGAGGGGACACGATAGAAACATTCAGATACCTCAAGGGTATAAACAAGGTGTGGGGGGGGAGACATTTTACAATACAGGAGGAGCACAAGAACAAGGGGGCATGACATGAAATTGGAAGGTGGGTGGTTATTTATCTATTTATTTTATTTACTGAGTTCTAGGATTACAAGTACCTTTGAACCAGAGGATCGTTTACAAAGGTTCTGCGTTAGCATAACATTGCAAAACAAAACAGTTTAGAATATGATACAAAGATAAAATTGGCATAAAAATACAGCTACGGAAAATGTACCAGGTACAGACAAAGTGGGTCAGGGTATACATAAGTCTAGCATAAAGATGATACATATAGGAGTGTTGGATGAGGAGAGGCACAAGAAGTGAAAGGAGAAGAGGAGGAGTTAGGCAGTCAGGAAATTATGTTATCAAATGTGCTAAGCTCATCAAAGTGCTGGGGGCTGGGGGAGCAGCAGAGGGGACCTGACATGATAGAAACTTTCAAGTATCTCAAGGGAATTAACAATGTACAAGAGGGTAGTATCTTTCAGAAGAAGAGATATGCAAGAACAAGGGGGCATAATTTGAAGATAGAGGGGGACGGCCCAGAGGTAATGTTAGAAAGCATTTTTCAACAGAGAGAGAGCTGTGGATGCACAAACAGCCTTCATGAGGAGGTTGTGGAGTCAGGAACAGTGGGAGAATTCAAGAATGCATGGGACAGGCATAAGGCAATTCTAGTGGGGGCAGGAGGAAGTAAGCTGTTGATTAACTAGAATCTGCAGCTTATCCATCAGGTAGAAATGGGCAGACTGGGTGCTAGCCGGTCCTTATCTGCCATCAAATTCTATGTTTCTATGTTATGTTTCTATGAGGAGCGTGTGAGCAGGTGTGGGTTCAAGGGGGAGGAGATGGGGGAACAGGGGAGGTGCTACTGGAGTTGGAGTAAGAGAGCGAAGGAGTGGAGAAGAATATAGGACAGAAGGAGGGTGGGGATGGGGAAAAAGAAGGAGGCCTGGGGTGACAAACAAGGCATGGGGGAATGGAATGGAAGTGTGTGGGAGAGTGATGTGGGGAGAAATATTTAGGAGTGGGGGAAGGGGGACAGACACAGGAGAAGGGGAGAGGGTGGTGGGGGAAGAAAAATTAGGAGTGAAAAGGGGCCATGGGAGGGAGAGAGTGGCAGAGAACCACAACCTAAGTGGCGCAGTCACATCTATGATCAGAAAGATGCTGGCTAACTAAGGGCCCAGCTTGTTTGGATCTGTGATTTCAGGATGAAGGCTATTTATAAGCATTGGGGCCCTGATATAGAAGGCATGTTGGGTCTGGGAGGTGCCGCAGAAAGGTATGATATACAATGATCTGAGAGAACTACACGTGAAGTGTGAGTTCACTGTAGGTATCATTAGTGCATGCGCTGTTGGGCGTGTAAGGCTAAGACAAATTTTCTTTGCCAAAAGGCAGGTTTGATATGCAAGTCTACCATGAAGATTGAGCCAATTAGTGCTCTTGCAGAGATCACAGGAGTGCATATGCTTACCTGCCCCATGACAAGTTTGCAGCACTTGTTAAGGGCAGTCCTGACACATTTTAGTGTGGTATCGGCAGTGGCACCATAGAAGACTAGCCCATAGTCAATAATGAATAATATGGAGCTAGATACAGCTGTGCACAAGGCATTATTGGTCAAGCATTAACAATGGCAGTAGAGGATTCCTATTCTTGAGTTTATTGTTTTAGAGATGTGTTTAACAAGCAAGTTACAGGACAGTGTGCAGTCAAGGGTGAACCTAGGTATTTAAACTCCTGCATTTGTTCAACAGGTTGCTGTAATTTATTTTGGATAGTGAGGTTTGGGAGATCTCGATTTGCTGTGAGAGTTGTAAAACATCATGAACTTAGTTTTTTGTAATTCAGCAGCAATTTACGCTCTTCAAACCAGGACTCAGCCAGGCTGAAATTCGCCTGAAGGTCCTGGGAAAGAGGGACGGGGTCAGTGTGGATAGAAAAAAGGACTGCATCGTCAGCATACAGTATCATATTATTACTGCATGCTGTGGGATGCTTATTGATGAATAGGCTGAAAAGTAGTGGAATAAGGATGGATCCTAGGGGAACACCCATGCACACTGGGAGGTCACATGAGAGTCACCAATTTTGACCTTTTGATTCCTATCCATGAGGTAGCTTTTAAACCATTTTGTAGCATCATCAGACAGGCGAGGCAGTTCAGAAGGAGCTGGTGGTTCACAGTGTCAAAGGCCTTGGTGAGGTCAATGAACACCACACCTAGCAGGTGTCCTGTGTGAACGGCCTTGTGTATGTGGTTAGTAAAATCTAGCAGAGAAGTGGCAGTACTGTGGGCTTTGCCAAATCCATGTTATTGTGGACACTGTAGATTATATTTGCTGAGGCGAGCAGCCAGCTGATCGGCAACTACACGTTCAAGTGCCTTGGAGAGTGGAGGCAGGATAGATATGGGGCAGTAATTGGAGTGTATAGACCTGTCACCACTTTTAAGCGTGGGAGTGACAACGGCTGATTTCCAGAGCTGAGGGAACTGTCGAAGGGAGAGTGAGAGATTTAAGAGTTTAGTGAGAGGGAGTAAGATGACATCTAAGGAGAGAATAAGAAGTTTGAGGTCCAGGGTGTCGCTGCTGAATCTACCTTATGTAGGTATTTCCTAGCCTCCCCAGTGGATACTTTCCTAAAGTAGAAAGGTGGGGTATTCCTAAGGGGTGGTCTGTGCTATCAATGGGGCAAGGCAAGCTGGAGCCGTCAATGAAGTTTGGTGGAAGGACACTGCTAAGATACGTGGACGCGAGATTAAGTGTCAGCTATTACTTTGTGATCCTGAATTATAGTGCCATTTACTTTTAGCAAGGGGGGGGGGTTGCTGGGTTTTCCCGTTAGGGTCTTGATGTTTTCCCAGAAGGATTTACTGTTCCCCCAGGAGTTTGTAAGTTCCTGCTTGCAGCAGGCTTGTTTGGCGCTACATATTGCCTGGGTGCATCTGTTTCTGGCTGCTTTGTAGCACTGCACGTTGGGTTGTTGTCCACAGTATAAAGCACGATGCCAGAGATTATCCCAGTTTTTCATCAAGGCACATAGCTCTGGGGTAATCCAGGGATTCGTTGTGGCTCTTAATTTTCTCCATTTAAGGGGAACAAAGTTGTTGCAGACTTCATTAAACCGGGTGATGAAGTAATTAAGGGCAAGGTCAACGTTATTCTTGAAGTCAAGGGGTGCCCAGTCAATTACTGCTAGGGCAGCAAGGAACTAGGGAAGCTTCCCTTTTTTTAATGTTTGTCTGTAGCAGAATGCAGTTTTTGATCTAGGTGCCTTGTTTAATCATTGGCAGATAACTGGGGAGTGGTCACTAAGGGCATCAGGCAGTACTTCAGTGCTAGTGATTCTGCTAGGCTGGGTGGTGAGGATCAGATCAAGCAGGGAGTTGCTACCAGTCTTATAATTGATCCGAGTTGGGGTAGTGATCATTTGGGTGATATATATGGCAGCAATGACGTCCTTAAACAAGTCAGCTTCTGGTGCTAGCCAGTTTACATTAAGGCCACCTATTACAATTGTCTCGCCACGGTGAGGATTGTTGTCAAGGAAGCCAGTGAAAATTTGGAAGTCTGCTGCTTGGCCACATGGGGTGATATACACAGATCCAACTATGAGCGATTTACTTTGACAGCCAATAATTATTTTTACTGCCAGCAGTTGAGAGCTGTTAGCAGCGGGGATAGCAGAAGGACTTGACCTTTAAGTGTCTCTCTCAAATAGATGGCACAGCCACCACCGAGCTTACCTATTTGGCCGTGTCTGAAGAGGACATAGCAGGGAATGGATACAGCATTGCTGGGGACCTTTGGCGAGAATCAGGTTTCATTCAGGGCTAAGATATCAGGTTTATGCTTAATCACACAAACTTGGAAGGCGTCAAGCTTAGATAGCAGGCTACAGATGCTGATGGAGGCCAGCATGAGGGAGCCTTGTTTGCTACGCTGGGAGCTGGGTGCTGAGAGTGGGCCGGAGTTTGGGTAAACGTTCCCAGCAAGTAGTAACAGGAGGAGTGCAATCCTTGCAAGATAATGGGCAAGGAACTTGGTAGCCTTAAGCCGTCTCCTTCTGGATGGCTTTTTTATTGAGGTATTACTACAGGGTGTGGGAACCTGAAGGAATTGGAGGTACTCTAGCTTGGGATGATGATCTACTCAGTTTTGAACAAGGTGGCATGTGTGGGCAAGCAGTGGTGCGTTTTACTGTGAGGTAGAGTACTCCACAGGATATAACTAAGCAGGTGGTGGTTACAGAGGCACTGGAAAGCAGTGGCAATGCCTGGGCTGCTGAGTGGAGCGAGTAAGAGAAGAAGCAGAAGTGGCAAAAAAATATATAGCGACATATTGTTGCTGAGTAGGTGCCAAACCCAGAGCGACTGACCATGTGTAGACATATTAGAGGCAGTATACAGGTCAGCACAGGGTCGAGGAGAGATGATTTCAGGCACAAAGTGTGCTGGTATTTCTTTCACAGATGTTGCCTGGCTAAATCTGCAGAGGTTTAACAGGTGGAATAGGTAGGACAGAAAAGAGGGAGAGGCAAAAGCGTATTTAAAGGAGGCCGGGGGAATAAAATTAGAGACAGTGGTAATCAGAAGCATACAAGAAAAAAGCAAAAATTCAGTCCATGGTGCCCTGGAGACAGCTGGAAAGGTGCTCCAATGAGAAGAGGCCGGGCAGTCGAGCAGGCCAATCAGCAGCCGCTATCGGGACTGCCGTGCCAATTGGAGGACAGAAGAGGAGAGAAAGGTGCCTGGAGCTTCAGGCTTTAGCAGTTGTACCTCCTACGTGGGCCGGAGCCATAGCTTCAGGAGGCGGTCAGGGGAGGCAGAGGGTAGCAGGCGGTGGCCGAGGGAATGGCCTGAATTGCTCTGCCACTGAGGCCGGAGCACTCATTCCGAGCAATGGATCCTTCAATGTGGACCTGAGCCATTGCTTTAGGAGGAGATCAAGAGGTTAAGAGGGAATGCGAAGTTCTTCTTCACAGTTAGAGTGGTGGACACATGGAATGATTTGCCTCAGGAGGTGGTGGGAGCAAGCACTGTGGATGGATTCAAGCATACTTAGGACAGGCATGGGGAACCATAGAGGTACAGCAGTGGGGTATGCCGACCACACGGCAAAATTCCCCAGTGACCATCTTGACAGATTTCAAGATTGTCGCTGGGGAACCCGTGGGCAAGATTTTGCACTTTTGCTGACTTTCGCCCTCCTCCCCCTAGAGTTAACTCCAACTTGGAATTAGGAATCTTAAAGAAGGGAGGGTGCAGATTCCCCACATGGAGGGTTTGGGGGCACAGACCCTGTGACAGAAATCACACCAATGTCTGACAGATGAAATTTTGCCTGTCAATATCTGGGATCTCGCTATGTCCATCCTCGACAACAGTGTTGTCAAGTTGGCATAAGTAAACCCAGCAGTGGGTGGGTCAGAAGCAGTAATCCAATTACAAGAGAAAACCAAGAAAACCAAAGCTATGCTCTTGTCGCCTTTCAGTCATGCACAAGACCTGGTCACCCTGGAACAATCCCACCAATTATTATAATCTTATGTGAACCGTTAGATTAAGTAACAAAGTTAAAATATCTGGGAGTTTGGATTGATCAGATTCTCTTTCATTGACCAAATAGAGGAGCTGACAAAAAAACTCGGGCACAGACTCAGTCTGTTTTTTTTGGGATTAACCAACTTCTCTTAAGAGATGCCAAGTTGAGACTGGTCCAAACTACCTTCCTGTCTCTACTAGACTACGGAGACTTCCTTTATAGCCAGGGCCCTGCTGAAGCACTTACAAAACTTGACACGCTCTACCATAGAACCTTACGGTTCATTTCTGGTCTTCCCTTCTCCATGCACCATTTTTCCTTGTATGCTGCTGTGGGATGGTCATCCCCTTAATTACAGACGTCAAAGCAATGCCATACTCTGGACCCTCAGAGCCATTTCCAAGAAACTGCACCACTATATCTCTGATTGTCTACTGCTAAGTTCGATAGGCAAGTATGCATTGAGAAGTACCTCCTATATTTCCTTGAAGGCACCTAAGGTCAAATCACGTTTTGATGGGCTTCCATAAGCTACGTGCTGCCTATATTGTGGAATAAGTTGCAAAAACCCCTGAAACTTATTCACCCTATTAACTTAGCAATCAAAATACTATATGCTCGTTCTTACAAAGAATCTTGTAACTGCTTCCCTCGTTCCTGATATGCCCTAGCTATTCCAATGACCTCTCATGGCCTTGCCTGGTTCCACCTTATCTTCACTTGGTCACTCCTACTCCTCCCTTGACCTTGCCTGGTTTCACCTTATTTACACTTGGTCACTTTTATTCCCCCCACCGCAATGCACCTCAGCATCCCTACATACTTCTAGCCTTTGAACTCTATGTTAGGAATTGAAGCCTTATCAACTGTGCAACATCTCCCTATGAATACTCACCTTCTCCACTGCCTGGCTGAGCTGCACACTTTCTATTTTGGTTGAGCCATACATCCCTATTACATGTGTGCCTCTTCTCTCCTTCTCATACTGTCACCCTCCACCCCTCTCTATGCTTCCTCTCCCTCCTCCCCCTCCACTCTGTTGGCCCTGATTGGTACTCCTTACCTATACCTGGGATCCTCTTCTCTCGCTGGACTCTGCTCTGGCTTGTTGTGTATATATTGTCCCGATTCTTTGAAATACCTTAAAATCTGTATGTATATTTGTCCATGCCATTGCTGTTGCTAAGCACTTTGTACATCATATTCGTTTTTGGATCTATTTTTGTATATGGGTTATGCATTGTATATTGACTTTGTATTCTGCCTAGTTCCACCTCGAAAATGAGTCCTGCTCAACAGAGTCCGCCTGGTTAAATAAAAATTTTGATTGATTGAAGAGCTTATGGGCAGACTAGATGGGCCAGGCGGTCCTTATCTGCCGACAATTTCTATGTTTCTGTGTTTCTAGTGAAATACAGTAGTTAAACCCTGTATAGGGAAAATTAAGAGACCATAGGTCCAGATGGTCAGACACTGGAAAAAACATGTAAAATGTGCATTACCTAAACTGGAGCCGAAAACTTTTTTTTATTAACTCCAGTATATAGTCAAAGACTACTAAACAAATGTATAATTCTACTTTATATATTACTGGTTACTCATTTTTCATTTATCAAACCATTAATATCATTCTACTATTTTGTTTGTAGTCAATTTGATAGTGCTGTGTAAATTGTATTACACACAGACCATAAGGGGACCAATGTATCTGTGTACATTAACCTCATATCATGAATATGGTAGTATAAACCTTTTCATTTCTCCACATTAATATTAAAACATACCTATGCTCTCCCCCATAGAAATAGATATACAATATGCAATTCTGAATGAGACTTATTTATGTAAATATACAGATGAACATACATATGAACACATGAAGAAGCCAGCAGAAGAAGGCCACTTGGTCCATCAAGTCTGCTCGTGTTGCAGGGTTCGCAGCTTGAGCTACTGTCCCTGCCCCCTCTCCCCACACCTCTCATCCTCCCTCCCTCCCTACCCATGACCCTTACCCTTCCCCTATACCTGTTCCAGACTCTCTTAAAGCTGCCCATTGTCTTCAAGGAGATTACCACTTCTGGCAGTGCATTCTAAGTGTCCACCACCCTCTCTGTGAAGAAGTGCTTCCAGACATCCCTCCTAAACCTCCCACCCTCAGGCTTAAGACTGCGCCCCTCGCGTTATGGTTGCCACTCAGTTTAAAGAGAGTCCTTATCAACCGTATTTATTCCTTTCAAGTACTTGAAGGTCCCAAGCATGTTCTCTCTCTCTCTCTCGCCTTCTCCCCCCCCCCCCCGTCTTCCAAGGAGTACATGTTCAGTGTCCTTAACCTCTCCCCATATGCCTTACCCTGCTGACCAGCTATCATTTTTATAGCCCTCCTCTGGACCTTCTCTAGCAGGTTAATTTCCTTTTTGAGGTGTGGGCACTAGTGCAAAACTCCATATTCTAGATGCAGCATTACCAGTGACTTGTACAAGGGCAGTATAACCTCCTCTCTCCTCCTACTGATCCCCCTAGATATGCATCCCAGCATCTTGTTTGCCTTTGCTGCTGCTTTCTTGCACTGCATGGAGTGCTTCAGGTCTCTAGTGATTATCACTCCCAGGTCCTTCTCCTTTTCCTCTGATGCAGCTACTCGGACTCTACCCAGGTAGTACTCTGTCCTAGGATTCTTGACTCCAATATGCATAACTTTGCATTTCTTGGCATTGAAGCCAAGGTGCCAGATCCTAGACCACCTCCCTAGCTTTGCCAGATCTTTCTATAGGTCCTGTATCCCTTCAGCTGTGTTCACTCTCCCACAGAGCTTGGTGTCATCCGCGAATAGGCGCAATTTGCCCTTAATGCCATCTCCAATGTCATTGATGAAGACAGTGACAAAACTGGCCCCAGCGCCGAGCCCTGCAGGACCCCACTGGTTACCTATCTTGTGCCATATATAAGCTCTTCAATCAGTCAATCAAAATCTTTATTTACCTAGGCGGACACTGTTGAGCAGGACTCATTTTCGAGGTGGACCTGGGTAGAACACAAAGTTAATATACAATACATAACACAAAGTCAATATATAATACAGACAGATCAATTCCATCATTTAGACCAGGTGGGTCAAACAAACCAAGAACATAAATCTAAAATTATTCCTTTTCTGCAACAAGTGTTTTACATTCCTACCTCTTGGTCCCACAGTAGCATGGTCAGTACCACAGAATGTGAACCTATGGTTCTGTCTATCCCAGGCTAGAGGATGAGAAAAGGACTTTATGCACTCATATTATGTCACAAAAGATAGACAGAACCATAGGCTTATATTTTACAGTATTGATCATGCCTTTGTGGGACCAAGAGGTGGGATATCTATCTGGGGGGGGAGCACAGGTGTGTTATCATATCATTCCTTATACTCCTGCAGCCCGACCTGCCTACATCCAGCTGCCACCTTTATCCCTGATCAACCCGCAGGCTCACTCACATACCAATTGGCAAAATGCTGCACCCACCGGGGGGACCCCCCATGTCTCCCCGAGGCAGGCCAGGAACCAATACTGCAGTGCAATCCCACGATAGGCCTCCTGGTTGCTGAAGTGCAGCCATGAAGCTGCCTTGGTCATCCGCCATTTGCCTCCTGTATTTTTCCCCCGGGAAGTGCGGACTTGCAATGACGTCAAGGCACGATGTATCGACATCCTCTGCACTTCTTCCTACATGTATCCCCGCTCCTGTAGTGCCCCCGACTTCCATCGGGGGCTGCTGCAGCATGATGGATGCCCCAGACCCTCCCCAGGGAAAGGAGAACAGTCCTACGGATGCTCAATCCTCTCCCTTCCCGGCCAACCCCGATGGCCTGGGCCCGTTCCCGAACCTAGGTCGTCGGTGTGAAGTGAGGTGTGGCGTCCAGCACTTCAACACTCAGCACCACCAGGCCAGCCCAATAGGTGTGTTATAATATTAATATGGAGAAATGAAAAGGTTTATACTATCATATTTATGAGGTTAATGTATACGGTTACAAGCTGGTGGACGTTGGTCACCTTATGGTTTGCGTGCAATACAATTTACACAGCACTGCTGAATTGTCTACAAACAAAAATAATAGAACAATATTAATGGTTTGATAAATGAAAAATTAGTAACTAGTAATACATAATATATAACGTATAATTATACATTTGTTTAGTAGTCCATGACAGTACATACTGGAGCTGATAAAAAACGATTTCAGCTCCAATTTAGGTAATGCACATTTTACATGTTTTTAACAGTGTCTGCCATCTGGACCTATGGTCCCTTATTTTTCCCTATACATGATTTAACTATTTTATTTCACTATTACTTTGCTCCAACATTTGCTATGAATTGTAAAATGTGGATAGTAGTTAGTATACGTTTTTCACTATATACTGTATATATTAGTTTTTAGAATCTTAGTAGCTGAATGTTAATGATACATATCATGCACTTTTAACTACCGGCTTCCCCCTTTTCCCATCGGGAAACCGTGGCATAATCTGCCATAATAAAGGACTGTTTATTACGGCAAACACGCGCATAGTTTCCCTTGCCCTACACATGCGCATGCCGCAGCACTCCGCTCCTGGCCGCAAGCTGGTTGCTGCTTTCTTGGGATTGGGATTTTCTCCTAGTGGTGCGGTTTTACTGGTTATATATTCAGACTGCGTTTATCCAGTGAGTAAATGAAGTAACAGTCCTGTGGAAATATTGCGACAGTAAAATAAAGTAAAATGTAATGAAGGCACTTGGTATAGTGCTGATTTATAACCCAAGGTGCTTTAGGTAGAGTAAAGGGGAAGGGTAGTTATGGTAAGGGATGGTCAAAGGTTTGTATCCCCACCCCCTTTTTTTAGGATGAGAGAGGCAGTAAATATGAAAAAGCCTCTGTGAGGGTTGTTATGTTGCCTGTTGGTAATGAAAGCTGTTTTGCCTGCTTCTTGAGTTACTGTTCAGTGGGTTATTCTATTTCCCCTGTTTGATAGTGTGCAAGTATTTCCACTGTATAATAGTGGCTAGGTAGTGGAAATGGTAGTAAAATATAATGTATGCAGGTTTTAAAGTAATGTGGCTTTGCTGAGGTGTTTTCATGTCTGCATTTAAATGCTGCCTTTGGGAGCTTGTATATGCTCAGCAAAATGGATGCAGAAATGCCTGTTTGAGAGCCTGTATAGGCTTAGTGATAAAAATGCTGAATCCAGTGGTGTGTTTTAGAGCAAGGCAGTGTCTGTGAGTGTACTGCCAGCCCCGAAACACCTAAATTAAAAGTAAAAAATTTGTCCCTTATGGTCTTCCTTGTTCGTGCTGCCTGAGGGTTAAATGAGAGGGACAGGAGTTCTGTCTTCTCAAATAGGAAGACTCAGAATCGGCAGTAAGTAATTTAAAACGCATGGATGTCCTTATTAAAAAACAAAAAAAACAACAACTAAGCAGTCAACTGTGGGGAAAAAAGGTAGTATGCCAGACCCTGCGCCGAAACCTGACCGCGGCCGGTGACCGCACCAAAACGTTTTTATTTTTATTTTATATAACTGCTGAGGCGAAAAAGGGAAATCCAGCAATTACATAGAAGAAAATATGGGTCAGGGTGTGTAAACTCGAAGTTTACACACACCCTCGGGGTTAGATGCTATGCATAAACCCCTCGAGCTTCGCTCTTGGGGTTTATGTAACATCTAACCCCTCGGGTGTGTGTAAAATAGAGAATAAAGTACGGGGTGGTGTGTTTAACGAGTGTTTACACACACCCGAGAGGTTAGATGCTTCATAAACCCCGAGAGCGAAGCTCGAGGGGTTTGTGCAAAGCATCTAACCCCAAGGGTGTGTGTAAACCTCGAGTTTACACACACTACCCTGTATTTTATATAATTGATGGCTCTCCCCTTTTTGGCCATAGCAATTATATAAAATAAAATCACCAGTTTCGGTGTGGCTACGAGTATGCGCCACTTTATTTTTCGTTGGCCTGGATTTTCAATTTCCGTGGCTTCACTAATTTTTTTTTATCAATGTTCAAAGTCCCCCATCTGTAAAAGCATTGCTCATTTTGATTTTTTTTTAAATTACTCACCGCCGTGTTTCTTTGGCGGCTCTGTTGTAGGAAGGAAGCGCGAGCCAGAAAGGGAGACACTGGTGTAAGCACATGCGCAGAAGGAGGAGAACCGTGCATGTGTTTGCCGTTATAAACGCTCCTTTATAACGGCAAATTACGCCACGGGCTCTCAATGGCAAAAGGGGAGAGCCATTAATTATCTTCTAATTACACACCCTGACCCATGCTTTATTCGCTGTATTATTCACTATTTACAAATGTGCACTGTCACTTTATTGCATTTAAATGTGGGAGGATGTGAGTGTGTGGGACACTTCCTGAGGAAACCTTAGGACGAAACCGGTCGAAGTCAGTGGGGCCCTGCCTGTTGTTCCTGGGTCTGTGCACCAGCACTTTGAGGTTTGCACTTTTATTCTGCCTTTATATAGTGCCTTAATAAACTACTTTCAGTTGCTGAGCTTGTGGTCTGCCTTTGTGGTTGGTGGTGCTGGAATTTTGTGTGTGTTGAGTTTTTTTTTTCATGTGCACACACCCTGCTGAAAGGGCGGCTTCTTTTATGAGCCTTGAGTACTCCATGCACCCACCACCTTTTCCATGAAGAAAAACTTCCTCACATTTCCTTTTATCCTGTCTTCCTCCAATCCCATATCGTGCCCCCTCATTCTTGTACTTCTATACTGTAAGATGTCACCCACTTGCATTTTGTTTATGCCCTTGAGATACTTGAAGGTTTCTATCATATCTCCCCATTCTCGCCTCTCTTCCAGTGTATACATATTGAGGTCTTTTAATCTCTCCTCATTTTTCTGGTGCAAGTCCTGCACCATCTTAGTAGCTCTTCTTCTCCTCAATACCCTTGAACACTTTGCTGGCCCTGCATTACACCCTCCCTACTACCTCAATGTCCTTTTTGTACTGGGGAACCAGGAACTGCAGACACTTCCACTAGTCACAGTCAAAGTCCATGAGAGATTCTTACAAATGAGGCACTGTATTTGCTGGTAGGTATCAGCAGCAGTCCAGAGATACCCATGTCTAAGTCTGTCCTATAATAAATCAAAAGGGTAGCCATTTCACAGACACCCAAGACAGAAAGTGATGTCGCACAGAAAGAAGCAGCATGTTGTTAAGCACAGCTTCCCATTTGTGACATCATTGTCTATCTCAAGTTTCCATAAAATAGCCGCAGCTGTGAAACAACATGTTGACATGAATAGCTTCAGAGTGCTGGTATCTTCTAGTAAATCAATACCTTTCAGACCTTGAGGGACCTTGATTACATATGTTTTCTTATAAAATAATTAGAGCAGACTGATTTCACAGATTTAAACAAGTTTTATTTTACTACTTCAAACTGAAGCTAAGTTGAGCTTTAATCAGAGCTTTTCGGGAACACAGGTGCCTGTGTAATTTATGCACATTTTCTGCTTTAGGACATGTGACTTTTTCCCCAGGAAGTCCCTGAGATGCTCAGCATTGCAGGCCTGGGAGTTCAAGCAGGTCGGATTACCGCACATGCACGAAATGCGTGATTCATGTGTTTTTTTTTTCCCTACGCTCCCCCTTAGTTACCTGGTGTGATTTCTGCTCCATTCACACCAGGGCGGACCACCAAGGTGAAGTGGGGGTGGGGGTGATGGAACACAACAGATCCATCCAAGAAGAAGAGGAACTGGGATATCATCCCCTGGAAGGAACAGTGGTTGGCTTGTCCTGAGGAGACACTGAGAGTGGTATGGAGCTGCCATTTAGAGGGACCAGAGACAGCAGGGTTGAAAAGTCCTTTACATCAAGTTTACATAAAAAAAGTCAGATTTTACAATAAAGTTGTTCATTCACTCACCCTGGGCAAGAGTTGAAATGTCTGCTTGGCCAGGCAGGCTGCACTGAAGGCAACCAACTCACAAAACTGGAAGTAATAACACTTAATTTACTATTTCATAGAAACATAGAAAGTGACAGCAGATGGGGACCCAAGGTCCACCTAGTCTGCAAGATCCTACCCCCTTACTCAGTTACTTTTTCCCACTATCCCCTTGTGCCTATCCCAAGCTGATTTAAATCCCCATACTGTTTTGGATTCAATGACATCAGCAAATAGGCAATTCCATGAATTAACCACCCTTTCTGTGAAGAACAACTTGCGCATGTTGCCTCTGAATCCACCCCCCCCACCTCAGTTCCATGTTGTGACCTCTTGTTCTCGTGTAGCTGTTAATGAGAAAGAGCTTCTGGGTGGGGACTCTGTTTATACCCTTTAGGAACTTAAATATCTCAGTCATGTCCCCACTATCTCTGCACTGCTCCAGGGAGTACATGTTGAGCTCCCTTAATCTGTGTTTGTAAGACAACTCATGGAGAGCATGAATCATTTTACTTGCCCTCCTTTGCACTGTCTCCAGTCCAACTATGTCCTTCCTGAGGTAAGGCCTCCAGAACTGGATGCAGAACTCAAGGTGAGGCCTCACCAGGGACCTGTAAAGTGGCAGGATTACCTCCCTTCTCTTCTACTTGAGATGCCCCTACCTATGCATACTAGCAGCTTGCTGGCCCTTATTGCTGCTTTTTCGCATTGGCTGCCCACTTTTAAATCATCTGAAATGACATGTACACGTAACTCCTAGATCTTGCGCCTGCCCGGTGATTGCTAGTGCTTAGTCAGTACTCGGGTTGCTCTTACCCAGATGCATGACCTTGCATTTGTTTACACTGAATTTTAGCTGACACAGACTTGACCAGTTTTCGAGCTTGAGAAGGTCACTTCTCATTTGCTCCACCCCCTGTGCCATATCCACTCTGTTGCTGAGCTTCATGTCATCCATAAACAGACATACCTTCCTGCCCAACTCATCTATTATGTCACTGATGAACACATTGAAGAGCAAAGGTCTCAGGATGGACCCTTCGGGCACACCACTGGTCACTTCCCTAGCTTCTGATTCTGTCCCATTTACTATCACTGTTTAAGTTCGCTATTGATGCCAGCTTTCTACTCATTATATCACTTCTTTCCCTTCCCTTTTATTCTTGAGTTTATTTAGCAGCCTTCTGTGTGGGACAGAATAGAAGGCTTTACTAAAGTCTAGGTAGATGACATCCATAGTTCCCCCCCCCACCCCGGTCCACCACCCTAGTAACTAGGTCGAAGAACTCAGTCAGGTTTGTCTGGCAAGACCTTCCTGCTGTGAACCCATGCTGCTTGGCATCCTGCTGCTCAGTTTCTTCCAGAAATGCTATTATTCTTTAACTGAGCAGCGATTCCATCAACTTTTCCAACCCTGAGGTAAGACTAACTGGGTGGTAGTTCCCTGCTTCCTCTTTGCTACCACTCTTATAGATAGAAACATAGAAAATGACAGCAGATGGGGATCAAAGATCCGTCTAGTCTGCCCTGAGTGCTACTCCCCTTAGAATTTCTTAGAAACAATCCCCTTATGCCTATCCCAAGCAGATATGAATTGCCATACTGTTTTGGAATCAATGACTTCTGCAGGTAGGCTATTCCATGGAACCATCATTCTTTCCGTAAAGAAGAACTTATGCATGTTACCCCAGAACCTCCCTCCCTTTAATTTCATTTCATGACCTCTTGTCCCCTTGATCAGAAAGAGTTTCTGGGTAGGGACTCTGTTTATGCCCTTCAGGAACCTGACCATCTCTATCATGTCACCCCCATCTCTGCACTGCTCCAGTGAGTACATGTTGGGTTGCCGTAATCTGCTTTCGTATAGCAATTCATAGAGCCCTTGTACCACTTTTGTTGCCCTCCTCTGTACCATCTCTAGTCTATCCATGTCCTTCTTGAGATAAGGCCTCCAGAACTGTACACATTACTCAAGGTGGGACCTTACCAGGGACTTGTGTAGTGGCATGATCATGTTCCTCTTTCTACTTGTGATGCCCCTTCCTATGCATCTCAGGATTTTGCTGGGTTTTTGCACCACTTTTTCACATTGTCTGCCCACTTTTAAGTCATCAGAGATGATGACCCTAAGATCCTGCTCCTGTTTGGTGGGTGTTAGCTACTTCCCTCTCAGATAGTAGACTGTCCCTGAGTTGTTCCTACCCAGATGCATCACTTTGTATTTTTTTTGCATTAAATTTTAACTGCCGCATGTTGGACCATTTTTCTAGCTTGAGCAGGTCACTTTTCATTTGTTCCACTCCCTGAGCAGTGTCCACAATGTTGCAGATCTTTGTCATTTGCAAACGGACTCACCTTCCCACCCAGCACCTCAGTGATGTCACTTATGAAAATATTGAAGAGTAAAGGACCCAGGATAGACCCCTGTGGCATCCCGCTTGTCACTCCCTGTCCCCTGATGCTGCACCGTTGACCATCACCAACTGGTTCCTCTGACTAAGCCAGCTCCTAACCCATGCTGCCGTTTCCTGTCCTGCTCCTGTATGCTCAAGCTTATTTAGTAGCCTTCTGTGTGGACCAAGTCGAAGGCCTTGCTAAAGTCAAGGTAGACAACATCCACAGCTCCCCCAGTCCACTATTTTAGTGATTGAGTCAAAAAACTCCATCAGATTAGTCTGGCAGGACCTTTCTGCCATGATGGGGATCACTATTGCCTTTTTCCAGTTCTGTGGGACCATTCCTTCCCTCAGGGATCTCCTAAATAGGTCTGCTAGGGGTTCAGCCAGTTCATCATTCAGTTCCCACAGTATGCGTGGGTGGATTCCATCTGGACCCATGACTTTATCCACGTTCACTTTTTCAATTCTGCCTTTACCCTTTCTGCCATCAATGGGCTTGTGTCTACACCCCTTTCTGTTAATTTGCCCCCCTTCAGGGTGGGTCTATTACCAGACTCTTTCTTTGTAAAGACAGCGCAGAAGCACTCATTCAAGACCTCTGCCTTTTCTATGTCTTCTTTCACCTTTTTCCCATCCATGTTTAAGAGCCTGACAATACCTCCTTTTCTTTTTGTCACTTATGTACCTAAATAAGGTCTTTTTGCCTTTTTTTAACCCGCGTGTCAAGTCTTTCTCCATTTGTGCCTTTGCTGCTCTGATCACCCTATTTGCCTCCCTCAAGCTACTCCCGTATGCCTCCCTATCCTTGTCATTGTTACAGCACTTGTACTTCTTGAATGCTTGTCTCTTTTCTCTTACTGTAGTTACTACCTCTTTTGTGAACCACTGCAGATTCTTTCTTTTTTTTCATCTTACTGACCAGCCTGGAGCATTTCTCATTTACTTCTTCCAGTGCCTTCCTTATGCGTGTCCAACATTCTTCCACCCTTCCTTTTGCCTTTTTCTTGAACTTAGCTCTGAAGCAACTTCTCATCTGGGCAAAGTCTGTTTTTTTGAAATAAAGGAATCTTGTCTTAGAGTGACTTGATTCCTCTATCTTGTTGACCTTAAGTCAGACAGATTTGTGGTCACTCGATCCCAGTTCGCACCCCACTTCCACCTCCTTTACCTTGCTACTGTTAGTGAGCACCAGGTCCAGGATTGGGTTTTCTCTAGTGGGGCCGTTATGAGCTGGTTTAGACCAACCACTCTCACTACGTCTAGAAAGTTTCTGCTTCTAGCTGTGGATGCTGGGCAGGAAATCCAGTCTATGTTTGGGAGATTAAAATCACCCATTAACACGACCTCTCCCTTATCAGTCATATTTAGTATGCTTTCCAGTAGTTCTTTGTCTGCTTCTGCCCCCCAGCGAGGGAGGCCTATATGTCAGCCCTAGTCTCAGTACTGATTTATTTCCTGGTTCGAGTGTAACACAGAGGACCTCTGATTTGTCTCGGGTTCTTTGTACTTCCACGGCTTTTATGTCCTTTCTATATACAAGGCCACCCCCTCCTCTCTGTCCCTTCTTGTTCTTCCTGAACAGGTTGTAGCCTGGAATGGCAATATCCCATGTATGGTTGTCATTAAACTATGCTTCAGTCACTGCCACCCAGTCCAGTCCAGCCTCTACCATTGTGGCTGAGAGTTCTGGGATTTTGTTAGCCAGACTGCGGACATTAATCACCACTGCATTCCAGCAACTGGCATCCTTTTTACTTTTTGTTTTAGCATACCATGTTTCCCTTTTGACCCTACTGTGCTCTTTCTGTTTTTGCTTATGCGCTCAATGGGAGGAGTTCTTGCTGGGCTCTGGGGTGGTGGTGACTGGGGTTTTGTTTCTATAAATTTGTTTGGACACCACCTCCCCTCCCCCTAGTTTAAACAACTGGCGAACATGATGAGTGTTTGGCCTAGTGCCTTCACCCCTCCTTGTTGAGGTGAAGGCCATCAAATTTAAAATAAGATTTTTTCCAAAAATCATTCCGGTTGCCAATGAAGATGTGGCCCTTGTCTGAGCACCAATTGCAGAGCCATGAGTTTAGTTCCTTGATTTTGGTTTCCCTAATTTTCCCTTGGTCTTTTACCTTTTCCCATACTGGGAGAACCTCTGAGAAGGCTAGAGTGGATGAAAGAGAGGTCAGTTTATCCCCTAGATTAGAAATATGCACTTTTACTTGTTCAATGGAATAGTCGGCGATATCATTTATTCTTAGGTGAATGACGATGCCTTTGATGTTACTCACCCTACGTACAAGGTTCTCAGTGTAGCCTGTATCCCTTTTTGCTGTGGCCCCAGGGAGACACCCGACTGTTATTTCCACTTGGTAGGTATCCTGCATGTGGGAATTGACTCCTCGAATCATGGAGTCCCCCACAATGATCAGGTTCTTTTTTCCATTGGTAGAAGCATTTGTCCAGGCCTGTTTGTCCTGTGATGTGAGTGGTGCTGTGGCATCCTATCCCTTTGAGCCACATTGGTGTTTGCTTCCTCTCCTGATTTAGGCACTCTTGGGAACCTGAAGTTTTTTTTTGCAGTGCCTTTTAGGTTGGTGCCAGGCTGGTGCTGCTGCATACTACTTTCCTGGTTTGAGCAGCTGCCTGATTCCCTGCGTGTTCTTGCTAGCAGGGTGAGCCTGTTTTGCAGCTGCATGTCCTTCCCGTGACTGCTGCAAATGTGAGCCCTGCTGTGGTTGGCTCTGTCCCTTTGCACAACCTGCCAACCCCCTTGATGGACTGTCCTTTGTGGTAAGGGGACAGTATCAGGGTGATGGTGGTGCTGGGGTAGATTCCAAGCTCTTGTGACCTGCTGTAATGCATGATTTAGCTGGGAAATTGTTGTCCATGCTTCCTGGAGGTGAGCTTGGAGGTCTGTTATGGCCCAGCTCGTTGGGCAGTGCCATATGTTGTTGATCCAGGCCCTAGAAGAGTGATCTGCTTTGATTACAATGCACAATGTCCATGCTTGGTTGCAATTATTCAGATTGTGTGTGGGTGATGATGTGCGATATGGCCGCCACCACACATTCAGTCACTTCACTACCAGTCTAGCATTGCTTGTAAAGCACTTTGGGATACTGTGTATGAAAAGCACTATATAAATGCTGATTCTTTTTCTTCTTCTTTATGTAGCTTAGTGATGAGACCACAGTTGTGGTAGGTCTGTGCTGGCATCAAGCACAGGATGACTTCTGTGGATGGAAGAAAGGTGTAGGATCTATCTTTAGGGATGTGTTAGTGGATGAAATGCAAGAAAGCTGCTAGGGAAAAAAAAGGAAAAGACATTTTTTTTCCCTTCTAGGTGTGTTTGGAAGAAAGTTGCAGGATATGCCTGGCTAGGATAAGTTAGTGGATGAAAAGCAAGAAATCTACAGGAGAGAAAAAGTGACTGAAAGTGAGTGTTGTTATCACTTTAATGTACACTGGGGAGAGAGAGAGTTTGAGTAGCTGAAGATGGTTCCAGGTGCCTCCTGACAGTAATGGTCAAGTGATACGCCTCCTTCCTGGAATGAGAGGAAGTGAGGGAGTATATAAGAGCGACCCTGGATAGGGTGGGATTAGGGGAGGGAGGGTGGGTAATCAGAAGGTGCCCTGCACGCCAAAAACAATCAACAATAATAGTGAAGATCAGTGAAGCTCAGCAGACAGTAAGGGTAGGGTCTGGACTGCTCATAGCATATGCCTCCCAGGGGTGCCCTTTGTGTCTGAGCTGTTGCTTCCGGCTGAGAGCTTTCTATTAGCCGATCAACAGTACAAATGCTGATTTACATACAGCAGCCAGGAATTCTGGTAAGTGTTCCAACTGCTCCTTATGCTGAGAGAGCAGCTGCTGGCTGGGTCTGAGCAGAGCAAGCAAGGAGAGACACCGCCTTAGCAAAGAAAGGAGCCCGGACTGTGCACTCCAAGGGGGATTCACCCAGGTAGAACCGCTGTCAAGGAATCCCTGCTTCTGTACTTGTTGGAGTCTGCCTTCCCTCCATGACTGGTCTCTCTCGCAGTCAGTGAAGCTCAGCATACAGTAAGGCTAGGGGCTGGATTGCACTTGGCGTATGCCTTCTAGGGTCGTCTTTTGTGTCTGAGCAGTTTCAGCAGTTAGGGCATTGTGCCACTATTTTGGACAACGATTTAGTAAGCTTAGAGTTTACTATTTTTTTTTATTGTTTATAGGACTCATCACCTGTAGTCAGTGTAAACTGCAGAGAGTCAAGAGGGGAAGGAATGTCTCAATGAAGCCTTGCTGATTATTTTGCTGGAGGAGGTTCAGCAGTAAAGAACAAGGAAATGTCATCCTCTGAGTGTGACACTAACACATCTCAAGAGACAGTGAACGTTGAAACTGATAACGATAAGCAGTCATCTGATGGGACAGCACCTGCAGGTTCAGCTAAAAGCAGTAAGACAAGGTTGTGGAGAGACAGCTGGACAAAATTATTTCAATGGCTTGTAAAGTAGGAAGTAGAAGGAAACACTATTGGGAAGTGTAGTTGGTGAAAAAAAAAAGGGGGGGTGAGCAATCCATTTGCCACAACTGGCACAAACATACCGCAAGTGTCTGCATTTTACAGACATGAAAGAAACTGAGAACATTTGCTTGTACACACAGGAAGGAAAATGGCAGAAAAACTGTCTCTGCCAGTGTCATCTGAGAAGCAGACATTGAGTCCTGAGGATGACAGTAAAGTTGCCCAGTTATTGACAATGTACTACTTTACAAAACAAGGGCAATCCACTGAACCAGTGTAAAACAGTGACATCTTGACAGGTGAGGGAGAGGGGAATCTTGTCAGTTTTTCAGAGGGCCATGTGCTTTGCTTGTGGAATGAAAATCACTGATGGTGTTCTTTTACATTCACAGAAAGGAAATGGCTGTCCAGCATTGCAAGACAGTGGCACAATCTACTCTTGTTGGGATGCAAGCTATGACACACTGGACTCCATAAATGAAGTCATACTGGAAGAAATCAAAGCTCACTTAGTAGGTTCTCAAGTTCTTGAGGTAATAGTGGATGAAACCACTAATGTGACCTTTCACAAAAAAACTGAGCATATATGTAAAGTGCATACTCAATGCACTGTCCAAAATTCATTTCACTGACTAAATAACAATACTGTACTTGATGGGAGGGCAGAGATATTGTAGTTGAACTCTTTGATGTTTTTTCTGCTAATGCAGTTGACCCTATGAAGATCGTCACACTAGCGAGTGATGGTGCAAGCATCATGACTGGAATGCACAGTGGGGCGGGTGCAAAGTTAATACAGCAAGTAAGCCCAAGGTTGATTCAGATCCATTGTGTTGCCCACAGACTGGCACTGGCAGCAGAACAAGCATATAGGGACAACAGTGTATTCAATGAATATCAAGTAACCATACAAAATGTGTACAGATACTGCAGCAGCTCAGCAGTATGGTACAATGCCTTGCATTTCATCAAAGAAATGAAAACAATATCAGATATATGTCTCCAAAAGAACCTGCAGCACCTCTGACTGGCCTCCTACCTTGCAGACAGAAATACTTATGGGTATATATACTAATCTTAGGGCACAGGCACTTATCATATCAGCATAAGTGTCAGGATCTGAGTTCTATTGCATTGTTACTAAAAATCATAATGATTCTGCTATTATTCTAATTGTAACACTTGGGAGATGCTTCTATTTATACTATTGTATAATGATTAGTTAGGCATTACTGCCATCTTTAGTGCTAGTGCAGAACTACAATTATGTATGTAACCGCAAGTGTCCTTCAGGATATACACGACTATTGTTCTAGCCAACTGTTATTTTTGCTAGCTCAGCATGCTTTCCCAGGTTAGTAACTAGTCAGGCTATTTGCCACTGACCAATTGTAGGGATTTTATATATCTTTATACCTGTTGCCATAACGATTATCAGGGGTATAAGACCTTTTGCATTACACCTTTTTCTCTGCGAAGAAGAGACATTTTGCTGGCTATAGGTAAGAGAGAGAGAGAGAGATTGAAAGTATTCTCCCAGTGATCACACTGTTTTGGTTGTAAGCCTGCTTTATATACCAGAAATAAATCACTTCATGTGCTGGACACCGCTTGTCTGTCGTTTCTTCACGTTTGTGCAGTTCCAACAAAAACCTGAGAAAGGTAATTTTATTACCCAGTTACAATACCCTGCACTGTCACAAGCTGTAGAGCATGATGCAGCAAAGGACAAGCCGTAGACCATGATGCAGCAAAGGGCTTTCAAACAAAAGTAAAATTTATCTGCTTTATTTAATGCACGTCTTTTTTCATGGATGTCTTAGATGTGGTGAATAAACTGTCCCTAGTCATGCAGTGGGACAGTGTTGACATTTCAGTGGCCAGCAGCATGATAGAATCACTAGACTGCAACAGTTCAAACAGCAGAATGGGGTACAGCTACAGAAGACATTTCAAGACCTTGACCAATGTCCTGGCATGTGGCAGGATTAAAAAGTGAATGATAGACTAGCACTGCGTATGTGCTTCCAGATGGCATCTCAGGAATACCTGACGCAGCTCATCAAAAACATTCATTCAAGATTTGAGACAACTTTCTTTTTTTTTTTTTTTTGGTAACCGGGTAAGGCACACTAGGTACAAGTGCCTGTTTTCAAGGGCGATCTGGGAGCACTGGGGTGGTCAAGTGACTTGCTCAGAGTCACACAGTATGCAAGTAGAGGTTGTGAGAATCAAATCCAGGTCTGCTGGATGTACCAAGCTCATTCACAGCATGTTACTCTAACCTCTAGGCTATACTGTCAACCCATCATCTTTAATGGAGCTGCTACATACCTTAAATGTTCTTTTAAATTCTAAGTGTCTCCCTGATGACTCCAAGGTAATGGGCCATGGACTGCAGGAACTGAAGGATGTCTGCACTTGTTTCCAACACACAACCTTCAAAGAAGAAACACTGGACTTCCGGTGATGTCATGGACCACATTACAGCCTGAGAAATTAGCTCCACTCCCACCAAGAAATAAAACTCATCCCCTCTTCAAACCAACCAATCACAAAAGGCAACAAGCGTTTGTCAGTGCCGAAGGTTTGATGCTTTGCACCAGTATATCCTCAGATGTTACATGGGCACTTGGGCTGCGAGTACAAGGAATGTTGGATGTGGGAAACAGTTCTCTTACAGGATGCTATGGACAACACTGAGTGTGCAAGGTAACTACAGAGACTCACTAAAAGGACCGGGGGCGCTCAGTGACCACAATCAAACAAAAGCAGGCTCCAGTCTAGAGCGGGACTTTTGAGTATGAGGAAACAGTTTTGGATACACACTTTGGAGTCTTACAAAGGAAAAGGTTTGAACGAGCAAACTGAGATAAAACCATTCCTTAAAAACAGATATTAATAATAATAATAATGTGTATTTCTGTCCCATCTTTTTACAGATCTTTTTGTCTGTGCAGAGAGATTTGTCAACAAAAGGGCACCTCTCTTTCTTCCTTCTATTTAGCCAGCTGGTAGCAAGTACTGCTAATGATATAAAATGGACCTTGAACTGGTTTATTTTATTTTTAGGACCAAATGCTTGTATCACCCATGAACATACTTGCCTTTTCCTCTTATCCACTCTTTATGGCATCCCTATATACTAAGCTATAGGTTAGAAATGTTAAGCCCCCCCAACTGCCACCCCCTAGTCTCTCATTACTAGTTCTATAGCCCAGAGTCTATATTAGTTTATTAAAAGCCTGTTACTGAATTTTCCATCCTCCTTATGATCTTAAAGTTAAAGAATTCTTGTTATAAAACTCTCCAGCTGCTTTATTCCTTTTTTACCTCAAATGCAGGACTATAGGTGTTTAAATTAAAATAAAGAATGTCAAGGACAAGTGTCCTAGTTAATTAATGTATGCCTGCTATAGAGAGTGAAATATGAAAGGAATATTTTAAATAGTGCGTCTTTCGCTTTATTTTCCCACTGATTTGCTTTTTGCATTTGGATTGCACATGTTTTTTGCACTATGAAATGTGCTGTATACATACGCACTGGCACTTTAATCATGTGATTTATTTAACTGTCATGTGACTGGAATAATTTGATATATAAGGAGTAACATCAATAGGGGGCACTATCTTTGAAAAAGCCATGTTGTAGGTGAAAGCATCCACGCCCTTTTGTTCCTCCTGGAGGCCACTGTAGTCATTATGCTGTATGTCCGTCTGCACAGCAAGTGGAAAATAAATAGAACTTTTTGATACCACAAACTGGTTGTCCATTTGATATACTTTGGTTGCCTAGGGGTAAGTGCCAAGACTGGAGCCTGACTGAGTATGCAAGATTCACTTAGGGAAAAAATACATTTTTTTTTTTTTTTTTACACCTAGACATATATCAAGGGTACTGAACAGACAAAGCATTTAGGAGAATAATAACTGTCTTTAGGTTAGCAGAGAGCTGGTGCAGAGGACCACCATGGACAGAAGGCAAATACTGGGATCACTGAAGGAAGGATGGCAAGCAAAACAGTTGTGCACACGAAAAAAGAGAATACATGTAGGGATCTGCCAGTTATTCTTTTTAGTGAATTTCAATATATGTAATATCATAACCATGTTAAGATCTATGCATCACTCAGATCACTGCAGGTCTTGATATATATATGCAAAAGCTAAAAAGGGAGGGGCAAGAGTAGCATACAGGGGAGAGGCATGTATGGCTAGGGCATGGGGAGGGGAACACAAGAGTTATGGGAGATGGGGTGGTGAAAAGGAAATGGGGGGACAGGAGAGGATTGCAAAAGTTGGTGACATCCATATACCAACAGCTCTGTAAGTGTGGGTTCTCCTTTCAAATGGCATTCATGTAACAGAGACACAAAAAAGTTTAGAATGAATATGTGTCTTTGCCTAGGTTAACATTGTTTGCAATATACACTTGCTGGTGGAGAGAAACGGAGGTATATAATTATTTTTTTCTCTATACAGTATTTAAAAGTTGCCACAGTAAGGAGACTAACTTCCATACTACAGAGAGGCAGGCAAGTGTTAATTTTTCTTTAGGAGACTTGCTAGTTTAGAAAAAAAAAAACGATGTAATTTGAGACATCATGGCCAGTTACAAACTACCTACAGTCTAGGCAGAAGAAGTAGGAAAATCTTGAATAGTAATAAAATAATAAAGACTGGCACAACACAGTTCAAACTTTCTGTAGATCTCCCCTCAATTTTTTGATTTAGTCCAGTCAGCTTGTCACAGCTGCTGATTTTAATAACAGGCTGTTGGTGTTGACAGCCCATCATCTGTTTGATGAATAGCTTCATTCACATCAAAGGACCGAAGCCCTCTCATTTATTGACTTGGTTCTTTTGAAGTGCATTCAGCCGAAGAAGAGTGGTATCACAGTTAAAGTGCATGGTTATTGGTCTAGACTGCTTCACCCCAACAGTTTTTAACTGCAATAGGTTCACAGAGACACACCTCTGAAATCTCCTTCCACTCATAACAAAGGTTATTGCACATGTGCATCAAACCTAAAAATGGATAAAAGAACTCAGGGGGATAACAGATAGACCCCATCAAAAGCCAGAAGAAATAAACAAATGCAGGATGGCTTCTGATCCCAAGATTACAGTTTGGATCGCAGCCGTAGCAAGTCTCCTGCCAATTCAAGAGGCCCAAGCTATGACATAGACTGTGAAAATGAAAGGCTCACAAGAAGCAGACTTGAGCTTCTACTGAAAGAAATAAAGGCCTCTCAAAAAGAAAACAAGCAAGAATTTAAGCTATTAAAGTAGCGACTTGACAGAGTAGAGTACAGGGGCAGAGGAGTGCGTGGCGATTGTAAAAGATGGTGCCATACAACTCAGGATGGCCTTCAAAACTTTAATTCAATGTATAGAGGCGCTACAAGAAAAGTGCATTGACCTCAAAACCAGATCCAGGAGGGATAATTGGTGGTTAACAGGTCTGCCTGAAGGAACTGAAACAGGACATATATGTGATTTTTTGACACATCTTCTAAAATATTGGCACTGCCACCAGCAGTGGACATTAAAACAGAATGTGCCCACAGGGCCCTTCTCTCTAAGCCAATAGACCCGCGAGCTAGGCCAAGGTAAATTCTAATTAAATTTGCAAGTTACTCAGCAAAGAGGAGGTCCTCCAATTAACCTGGCAGAAAAAAGAAATTCGTTATAATAGTACCAGGCTGTACTTTGATCATGACTACCCACACAGACACTTTAAGGTAGTGAGTATAATACATAACAATGATTAAAGCACTCCGAGCAAAGAAAATAAAATTCCAGACCCCATACCCAGCCAAAATAAAGATCTTCTGGGAAGATGGAGTAAAAAACTTATGCTGCACCACCAGAGGCCAGAACTGCACTACAAGACCATGGAATCGAAGTAGAAGACCAAACCAGCAATGCACCTAAAGACTGGCAGTAACAGCAGAACATGAGGTGGAATTTTGTTAGAAAACAATAAATTAAAGCAGCAGGACAGCAAACTGTCTCAGAGACATCACAAGTCATGCGAAGTATACTTCATAAACTGCAGGGGAAAACAGACAGAATGCAGGAACACAGCATTAAAGTTTCAAATGCAGAGCATCAAGTATACCAACACTTTCCGCATCAATCAAATCAGAATTTGTGCAGTTTGTAAACTACATGATCAAACTACAGAGCAACATGTACCTGGCAGTCTTTTTATTAAATTGACAAAAGTGCAGTAAGTACTTATATTTCTGTGTCTTAGCAGAAGTGTGGTAAAAACTCTACCAGGTTTTCCCCTTGGAACCTATTCAGTTATCAGTAGTGAGGAGGTATCTGGAGTCACCCAAAACGTTACACTCAAGGCTTCATCCTTACATAGGCCATATGCTGGGAAGCCAAGATGGCAGTGACTCCAGTTACATCAGACCCCCCGCCCAAGAGAATACTGCACAAAATGGACACACAACCAGACTTCAAGACCTTTTAAAATTGTCACATAATTTAAAAATGGGGGATCTAGTCTAAAAGAAGACTAACCTGTTCATCGAGTTGTGGACTGTGCCTGGCTGACAATGGAGGAAGACAGAGCTGCCATGCAGTGGCCTATTGAGGAGCTAAAATGGCACCCTGAAAATGAACAAGCTAATGGGACTGCTCAGAACCAGACTCAACTTTAATTGAATCTGTTGAACTATTGGTCGGATAGGCCTGTTTAATGAACGCAGAGGGTGGGGGGAGGTACCTGTTAAAGGAGAATGGTATGTGTTGAATGGATGAAGTTGATCTAGAAGCACTGGGGAAAAGTGAATAACCTAGTGAAATATAAGAATTGGCAGGAAGGGGAGGAGAACTTATAGCCAGTGACAACGTGAAGAGAACTGGCTGGGGGATGTACAAGGGCTTCGGGGCCCATAAATGAAGCCCATAAACACGGGTAAGGTAAGATAATTCACTTCACGTATTCAAATCTCGTGCCACACTTAAGATCAAGAAAGCTTTATTTATTTTTTTATTTTTAGTTGTTTAACCAGGAGTAGCACACTAAGCTGAAAGCTTTTTTACAGGTGCATTCTGGGAGCACAGGGAAGTTAGTGACTTGCTCAGGGTCACACAGTATGTAAGTGGAAGCTGTGAGATTCAAACCCAGGTCTGGTCTGCTGGATGTCACCACATTTGCAGCTCAGAGCCTTAAACCACTGCACTATACTGCCTCCCTTTAAATACTTTAGGCTTTAGGTGCCTTTGTGGATCCCCCAGCTTGCTTGTAGTGCTTTGAGGTTAACATGTTTCCCCCAAAGAAATTAAGATTGAAAAATATAGGTACAATTTACAGGTGTGCCATGTGTCATCTTCCCCTTGTCGTGACGTGAGATGCTCTACACCACCATAGCAAACTGGAACAAGAAGAAGTGCAAAGTGATGCTTTTAGGAGGCAAGAACCCAGGACACAATTACTGGCTGGAGGGTGTCCTGTTAACAAAATCCAAGGAGTACAAGGATCTGGGAGTGCTGGTAATTGGGGAGATGAACCTCTCTGCTCAGTGCAGGAAGCAGCAGCAAAGGCAGACAGGATGCTAGGGTGCATAGTAAGGGGGATTACTTCTAGGAGTGGGGAGGTCATCTTGCCCCTGTACAGATCCCTAGTGAGACCGCACCTAAAGTACTGTGTGCAATTCTGGCACCCCTACTTGAAAGGGGACATCAAACTACTGGAGGGGGTATAGAGCAGGGCAACAAAAATGATCCTGGGGTTGGGGGACAGACCATATGAGGATAGACTGAGAGATCTCAATATGTATACCCTGGAGGAAAGAAGGGAGAGAGGGGATATGATTGAGACCTTCAAGTACCTGAAGGGTTTGAACAAGGTAGACACCAGATATATGTTCAATCTGAAAGGCAGAAGGGAAACCAGTGGAAATTCTATGAAGCTGGAAGGGGGCAGGTTCAAGGGGGAACTGAGGAGGTACTATTTCACAGAAAGAGTGGTGGCAGGGTGGAACGCTCTGCCAGAGGAAGTTGTATCATTGCAGAGTGTTGGGGCTTCAAGAGGGGGTAGGACAGATTCAAGGGGAAGGTACAAATTGGGAGGGGTGGGATTTGAGGGGCATATGAGGGAGAGGGGACAACTGCAGTTTAATGAACTGAAATGCTGCACATTCGAGCAGACTAGACCAGTGGTTCTTAAATGGTGAGGCCAGCCTCCCAAGGGAGGCCCCAAACTGTTCCAGAGGAGGCCCAGTCAAGTCTGAGAATGTATAGTATTTAAATGTTAAGCTTTGGCTGTTTTGTGTGAAAGGATGAAGCAAATAAATATGGATAACCGTAGGTGAACTTCTTTACTTATGCACAGATTTGTGACCAGGAAGGGCCCATTGAGTCAGAGCTTATTTGTAGGTGTGTATTTATATGTAAATTATGTCTGGGAAAGGCATGCTGAGTCAAGGCTTGTATCTACAGTAGGTAAATATACGTAAATTAGTGACTGGGAAAGGTACACTGAGTCAAGGTTTGTTTTCTATATTAGGTGTTTATATGTAAGTTGGTGACTGGTGAGGCACAATGAGCCAATGCATGTTGGCAGGTGTGACCTGAGGTAAGGGTACAGGAAGTTGCATAACAACAGGGTAAGAGGGGGAGACACAGAGTGGCTAGGTTAATTGTTCCAGCTGGAGAGGAAACAGAATAACGAGGGTCCAAGAGTCAGAAAAGTGGAGTGACAAGGATAACATAGGGTGCAGGATTCTGGGTGGAGAGCAATACATTGAATAAAAAGAGAATACACTCAGTCAACTTTATTTGTTTCATTTTATTCCCAATGTACTGTGCACAGTAGGATATTTTTTTTCTGTAGGGAGGCCCAAGATTGTTTCCAAATTTGAGGGAGGCTTGACATCTTTTCCATGGCTTGGGGGAGACTTATTATCACAAAGTGTGAGAACTAATGAGGGATAGACCGAATGGCCTGTATCTGCTGACAATTTTGTATGTTCAGCTGGTGAGGGGGGTGGAGTAGCAAGATGGCTGCGCTGCTGCTCTGCCTAACGTCACGCTTTTTGAGCGCTCCTACTAAGCTAAAAGATTTTCGCATTTTATTTTAGTTTTTCAGCTTTGTCTCTATAACTCATGATTTGAATGAAACTTGTGTTATTTACTAACTAGAGACAAAGGGGAGATTTTTGGAGACGGTCTTTGTGTTTAAGTAACACCGTTCGGTTGGCGTTTTGACGGACTGTCTGCTTCTCTTGCTGATTTACCAGCCGATATTAGGAGTGTAGAGCATTAAATACATAGCTCTCTTCTCCCTCGGTAAACAACATTAGTATTGCTCTCATGGAGAGCATGTTAAATAATTTAAGCGGCCTGAGTCTGTAAGCCGAAAGATTCAGTGTTCAGCGTCTAGGAAATCAGAAACCCTGGTGGAAATTATGGAGCAAGAGGGTTCTTGCCTTACTCTAGTTGATAAGAGTTGATAGAGCTGGGGCTGAAATTTTATGGATTTTTTGATGAAAACGGTGTGATTTTAATGGCAGTAACCGGCAGTTACTGACTACATGAATTAACTGAAATAAATTTTCAGAGTCCATCTATGGTGACGTGACCCGAGGGGCACTGAGAAGAGCAGAATATGGAACAGCATTTTAGGTCGATATGCCTACTTTTGGCCTGTTAGAGGTATGATAATATTACCTATGGGGGTGGATTATAATTTTCACTTTGTCTACCCCGAGGTTACTACGCTCAGTGGAGCATTTCTATTCTGTTTAATCTGCAGGTGTGGCCATGTAATGGTTAAGATGGGAGAAAGGAGACAGAGGGAGACAACGCTCCAAGTGCACGTTCGAGTGGATCCACTTAAATCCATAGATGCCGGAATAAGGAGCCAGTGTGCTACACAAGGTCAAGGAGTATTTCATTTTATTAAATACATTTCAAGGGAAAGTTCTACTGGAAGCCCTTACATCTACATGAATGGTAAGCGCGGAAATGTATTTGTGCCTACGGGCGATGAACAAGGACAACTTGCCTGGTTGGGGAGTTAACAGGTGGATTGCCTTTGACGCTTATAAATGCTTGAAGTAATGGACTGAAAACACTGAAAAATAAACCTTTGATGTTCCATATGGTCTCCTTTGTGCTGATAGCAATTTAAGATAATTATTGCCTTGACTGACCAGACTCCTAGTTTAAGGAACTGTATGGCAAAATTGGTTAAATGGCCCAGTTTCTGAATGTTTGGAAATGGCAACTGACATGTCTTTGCCCTTGAAGTGTGCTTTGCTTAAATAGTAACACTGATGTTTTTTTGTACGGCAAATGCTTTATAATGGGATGCTTGACGAGCTTCTTGATTTAAAATCTGGTAGCCCACATGAGCAGTTTTGCTAGGAGTATGAACTCCAGTATTTTAAAGGAGACATTTCTATTTTTCAAAATTTGTCACAATTCGCATAGAAAGAAAACTGCGGTGCCATGTCACATCTATTAGTATTTCATATGTGGTAGCTGGGCCTTATTGTTTGAAATGCATGTTGCCAATGTTTATAAAGGTAAAGTGAGCGAGTGAACCTGGGGATATTTGTATGGACCCTTTACCTGATATGGAAACTCATACCATATAAGATGGACTGTGGTGTAAAATAGGAGCCTCTTTTTGTCCACTGCTTGTTACTGCTTGCTGTGAATTTATGAGGTGCATACTGTTTAAGGTTGGGCTTGGTAAACTAGGGTTTTAAATTTCAGCTACTGCACATGGACAAGTAAATATGTGGACCCTTTTAGGGACAAAATGTGAACAATGTGATCCACTATGAACTCTTTAGGAGTCTCTAGCTCAAACCATTTTTAAGAATTGCAGCTTAAAATAACGAAAGATTTAAGGGCCCTATTGCACTAAATTAAGTTTTACTGATTAATATAAATAATGGTTGTGTTATTTTATCAGTGAACTGCCTGTTGCACTTAATGGTAACGTAGCTGAGTAGAATTGTTTAATTTAAAGAAAAGAAAAAAATGCTTCTGTTTTATTTTCTCCTCCAGTCTATACTGATGAACATGGATGAAAAATTATTTATGGACAAGTAGGTCAGAACTTAATAAGTAATTTTATAGAAATGCTGATTGATGCAACTGCTAACCATTTAGTGTGTTTATAGGAAAGGATGCCTGCTTTATCATTTTAACAGATATAAACTAGAGATCTAAAATATAATTTTGGTCTCTGTCTGCTGATATCTGTTTGTATATAAAATGCATGTAATTATAATATTTATTACTGACCTAAGCTGCTTATTTGTATGGCGTGTTTTGAATTTGTTTTAGTTTTAGTATATTGTAATGGCTTTATAGCCAGTCAATAAAAATGTTGATGATGATGATGATCGTATCATATGTCATTTAAAAACCAAATTAAATTGAATGCAGATGGCTTTCGGAGGTTGCAGGCCACCCAGTACGAGTGTCAAGATGGCTGCATTTTATTTGTTCGCAGACGGACTTCGGGGAGAGAATGGACCAAACCTGAGGCCCTAATAAAATAACAAAATCTCCCTCTCTGAGGTTTCTCACTTACCTAGTGTATAAGACTGGAGATTGATGACATAAGATGCACATGGATTTTCCTGATAGCCCATTGGTGATACACGCTAGATGATACAGAGTGATCTCAACATGGAACAGTCATCCCAAACTGCTTTCCCTACGAGGGTAATTCAAAAATTAAAAATAAATAAAAAAAAGCAAGAGGTTGATCAATATGGTTCATCTGTTGATCAAACTCAGCTGGAGCTTGGGAATTCTGGGAAGTGGGGGAGAGTTTACACTATTAACAAACTAGGGCCTTATTTACTATGTTCAAAGCGAATTAAACAGAGGGGGGGGGGGAATATACAAATCCAAAGAAGGAAGAGGGAATAAGATCCATAGATAAGATACTCTCGTATAATGGGGAAAAACAACAAGCTGAGACGGGGAAGGGGCAGAGAATTTATGTCCAGTTAAATTACTGGATAAATGATTTAACAAAAAACAAAACAAAAAAAAAGAGTAGGGTGGACCCAGGGGCTTTCTCACAACAGCAACACAATACCCCACCTCTCAGAGAGACTAATCAAAATGCAATATGGAGAGACACAACTTAATTTAACCCTTAGGCTGCCAGAAGATTTAGAACGTATAGGCTTTTAGGACATGTATACACACCGGCGGCACAGCAAGGGTTGAAGCAAAGAGATATAAGGGAAAATGCACACAAAACTCCCACATTATGCAGTTTCATCAATGGGGGAACAAGTTGAAATTCGAAATGAGACAAGAGAGAAAGTACTCTAGATCAGTGTAGAGGCACTAGAGAAAGAAGAGGGGATACCCTACTAAGAATAGCGAATCCACACGGGTTTTTTTTGTGTGTAATAAAAGACATCCTGACTGAAGGAGACTAGTTAGTGGGGAATAAATAGAATAAAGGGGCAAAGATCACATTCTTATGAAAGAATAATTAACCCATGGTGGGAAGGGGATATTGAAAAATGTCTCTCTGGTGATTGTTTGTTCTGTTTTATCTGGGCTATCTAGAGAAACTATCCACAACTTCCTTCCAGGTGGGGACAACCAGGAAGGAGGGTCGGGCCCATCAGAGAACCAGGGAATATAAAATTTATTTCTCACTTTGGAATCAGTTCCATTTTATATAAGTTATATGATTATATGTTGTTCATAAGAAATGGGGGTAAATCAATATAATCCAGATGGTTATAAGGACAGACGGGGCTCAAGGGATGCCACTGATAAGGGAGAAATGTATCCTATTGATAACAAAATGACATATCGGGTAGCTGAAATGCATAGAAGTCACACCACACCCAGCACCTCACAAACTGCAGAATCAATGAAGAATCACCCCTCAGTCCAGTCACCACCGACCCAGTACAGTACCACAGCTTTCAATCAATTCAGGCACAGCCTTCGTTGTACTGATTGTACAAATGTATACCCACGATGACGGACAGCCATCATCAGTCTCACACTCTCAACCCTGAACCAATACAGTCCCTCTCCCTCTGCCACTGTCTAAAGAAGGTAAGGGGTTATGGTACCAGTATAACCATGGGTAGTGGCTCAGAGTGAATTTGTGCAGCAGCAGCTAGCAGTTCTGGATCCCCTCACTCCCTCTCAGCACCCCTGGTGAAGGTTAACTGCTGCTAGCTGCTCAAAGTAACCAGGCCATACCACTGCTTACAGATTTACACACACATCATGCCAAAGAGGATAACCACATGGCCGATAGTCTATTACAACAGTGTCCACACTGACATTCTGAAATTTGGAGTAAACATTTACCTGAGTTGAAATTGAACTTCCACACACATAGCAGCACTTGCAGTCTTGCAGACTGGGTCCGCAGCCGTCCACCCCACAGTCCGGCTGTCTACACTAGGTAGTAATTATAACTCGACTAGCACACAAACAACAAAAAAAACAACTGAACTACATGGAGCAGTACACATATGGGCAGGGCATGGAGAGAAAACAGGGAAAGGGAGATATCAGCAATCACTCCTCTGTCGGTCAACACAGTTATCCATCCACCCAACTGACCTGACCACTCTGTCATGTACTCACTTAACCAGCACAGTGTCTGAGTGTGCGAGTGCACTAACATTTTTGTTACCCACCTCTGTCCGATTCCAATCCTCCTGTTCCAGTTCTTAGCCAGCCAGCCCAGTGATGATTAGGCAACACAGACAGAGCTGCTTCTTCTACCCTTCTCTTGCAGGAGGATGATGCTGCTTTATTAACAGTACCACCAGAAATAGGATTTTGCGCCTGTTGTTGTCTGGTACTCGCTTGCATAGAAGGGGCGATTCTCAAGTTTCTGACCGTCCTCCAATAATGGCAGGCACCGCTGTCTGGTCTTTCCCATGTCGTGGCATAGGTTCTCCTCCTCTAAGCCGACTGTGGCCAATGAACACACGCCACCAATGTTGCTAGCTGGCATAGACAAATCAGAGGGGCAGAACTGCTGAACTGTATACACCTGGTGAATTAGCAGCTCATTGGTGGGGGGCTTCGAGTGGTGGAGGGCGAAGCCTTGGAGTGGCAAAGGACAGGGAATAAAAAAACAAAAAATGACCTGGTGAAAAAAAAGGAAACTCCGGTTTGTAGGGGCTCCCGCCCCTGCAAACCTTACCCTCCGGTTTAGGTTTTGAAGAAAAAGTTGCATTTTTCTCCCGCAGCAAAGTTGCTTAATTTAATTTTTTAAAATCTGCTACACAGAAGTATGGCGGATGCTTAGGCAGCTCCATTTACTGTAAAGGTGCGGCTCTACACTGTGCACATCAATGTGAATGCACTGAAGTGCACGGTGCAGTGGCGCACATTTACAGTAAATGGAGCCGCCTAAGCATATGCCATACTTCCATGTAGCGAACTTTTAAAATTAAATTAAACAACTTTGCCGCAGGAGAAAAATGTTTTTTTTTCTTCTAAACCTAAACCGGAGGGTAAGGTTTCCTTTAAAACCACCTGTCCTTGGGCTGCAGTTGGCAGATCAAAGGGTCTGCTCAACAGTGATTTTATGTCAGCCTTGGACATCAGACAATGCAATTTGCAACCCCTGCACAAAGGGCTAAGAGGGTAAAAAACAATGCTTAATGAATTAGGACTAATTGACACTTGGAGACATTTACAGGGCTCCAACAAAGGATACATGTTTTTTTCTCAAGTGCACCAAATGTACTCCAAGTTAGTTCTCTCTTTGACACAAACAGAAATGCAGCACAGTTTGAGACATACATATGACCCCTGGGACAATCTGATCACTTACCTCTTTACCTGGAAGTTAAGTTGCATAATTTGAGAAAATCAACATTATGTAGACTTAATGTCCTTCTGTTACAAGAAAATGAAGTTAAGAGACCAAGTTTCAAAACTTATTCAACAAGCAGTTCAAGAGAACTCATCCCCAGACATCTCAGCAGGGATAATATGGGATACAGTGAAGACCTTAATAAGGGGGGGTGCTAATAGCTATTGCAACATTTAAGAAAAAGACAAAGGATAGAAAATAGACAACATTAGAATCCAAAATACTGTCTTTGGAAAAATTACAACAAGAAAAACTAGATAAGAGGAGGGGTAGAGGACTGATAGCTCTTAAAAAGGAATTAAATCACTGATTAGACTATAAGGTCAAACAAAACCTGATATATTTACAACAAAGATATTACGAGGGAGGTCCACAGGCTCTAAAGTTACTGGCACGTAGATTGAGACCGCAGAGGGCTAAGGCTTGCATCCCCAGAGTATTCCACACAGGTACAAAACAATATGTTATCCAAACAAAGCAGGTGGTAGATGCCTTCAAATATTATAATGAGACAATCTATAAAACAAGGCAAGAGCAGACTCCAGAGCAGATTGATAATTACTTAGCAAAACTTCACCTACCACAGGTGATGGAAGAGCAGAACACAGTGTTATGCACTCTCATATATTTAGGAGAACTAACACAGGTTATAAAGGATAGCAAACTGGGAAATGTCTGGGGTCATATGGCTTACCACTGGAACTATGCAAGAGATTTGCAGAGGACACAGCCCCCCTTCTGAGGGCAACTTATCAAGAGGTATTGACAGAGGAAGGCAAATTGCCTTCTTCATGGAATTATGCAGTAATTTCAGTAATACCCAAGCCAGGAATGGACCTCACGCAATGTCCATCATATAGACCTATCTCAATTCTAAACATTGACTACAAATTTCTAACATCCACAGCATCTAAAAGACTAGAGAAAATACTACCAAATATTATCAATATAGACCAAACGGGTTTTGTAGCAGAAAGAAATGCCTCAGATAAGCTCAGATAATGTAAGAAGAACCATAAATATAATTGGCCATGTTAACTCTCATAAAATCCCAACCGTTATCATGAGTATTGATGCTATAAAAGCATTTGATCAAGTTGACTGGAGTTTCCTCTACTAGACCTTTGCCTGGTTTGGGATTTCCACTGCCTTTATAGACCTCACACCTGTCCTATATCAAGCCTTGAAGGCCTTGGTTTGAGCTAATGACCATCTTTCCCCCAGTATCAAGTTAGGTTGTGGCACAAGACAGGGCTGCCCATTGTCCCCCATACTCTTTGCCCTATACACAGAACCCCTAGCTCAAATAATTAGACACAACCTTGAGATTAAAGGAATAATAATAGTCTCAACACAACATAAAATATCACTTTATGCTGATGACATACTTTTATAGCTTAGAGACCCTGAACACTCATTAAATAGAGCGATGACAGTTATACGGGAATTCTCAACACTTTCAGGATATACTTTAAATGAGTCAATGAAGAAAATTTTGACTATCAGCTATACCCCTTCTAGAGGAATTCAAGACAAATACCCAATGAAATTGGCACTACAAAAATTAAAATATCTCTGGGTCTTTTTGAGACTCATGAATACAATGGTATACCATAATTACTTCCCGTTGACACAAACATTGTCGGGGGACGTCTGCAGATGGTCCATCCTTCCAATCCCATTGTATTCCTGAACACAAACAATAAAAATGAATGTACTTCCTAGATATTTGTATCTCTTTCAATGTGTCACTGGCCCTTGACCAAAACATGATTTTCAGAAGAGCAGAGGAAGATATAAAAATTTATATGGGCTGCTCATCACCCAATAATTTGTAGCTCCTTACTCCTTGCGAGGAAAGAAAGAGGTGGGTGGACGCTAGAATACAATCAGGTAGTTGCCCAAATGAGGGTAGCACTGCAAAGGGAAATTAACAATAATGAATCACAGTGGGGAAAAAATAGAATGTCATATAGAGGAGAAATATCCTCTATCGGCCTTACTATCTGATTATTCCCTCCATTGCTCCAGGAACAAAACATACCTGACAACCTTGGAGCTTACTCTCGAGACATGGGACAACACAGCTCAATAGGCAAGAATAAAATAATGAGCCTGAAAGTACAGATGGCTAGCATGGGGCAGTAATTTTACACTAAATAAAATGGACCTCTAATTCAAAAGACAAAACAAAACAGAGATGCAATTCCCACAACAATGTGGTGTGAATGTCTTGAAGAGCTGAAGTCAGAATTCAAATGGCAACATAAGGATAGATTCCGCTATTTCCAAATTCGAGATTTTGTTACGCAAAGCATCAGAAGGCATGGGGGGGACTCAGACAAACCCAGGAGAGGCTTTAACACTGGAGTCAATCATGTGTAACTTTCAACAGAAAGGGGCAATACCACTTTTATATCATTTTATACTACAAGATACACGGCACACAGCAACAGTAGCAGAAAACAAATGGGAAAGGGAACTTCATGTACAACTCATACGGAGAGAATGGGAGAGAATTTGGAAAAACTCATTTAAGACACCATTGGTCCTAAGATGGCATGAATACTGGTGGAAGGTTAAAACTAGGTATTTCACAGTCCCTGCAATCACAGTGAAATGGGGCATCATCACCCCTACAGGGAAGTGCTGGAGAAGATGTGGGGAAATGGTGGGAACTCAGACACAAATCTTCTGGATCTGTGAGAAACTAAGACACTTCTGGGACAGCATTATACAAAGATTACGAGTGATTTTTGCAGTAACAGAAGATATAACAGCAGCACACTTGATACTAGGTCTCAAACCAGGAGCAATAAATGGAAAAGTATCCATCTACTTAAGGAATATTCTAATAGCAGCAGCTTTGAAAGCAACCACAAGAAAATGGTTAAAACCAACACACCAATAATCAGAGTTGGGTAGTAATGCATTACAAGTAACACATTACTGTAGTTAGATTACGTTGGCCAGTAACACGTACTTGTAACTGTTCACTTGTACAAAAATGTAATATTGTTGAGTTACTTATTACATTTTTGTACAAGTCATGTGTTACTTGTAATGCTATTTCACATATTACTTGGCTGCTTAGTTGAAAGGAGGAGCATTGAGGGGGCGGAGAAGTGAACGGAGTGATTTAATGCACACTGTTATTCTGTGTTGCATCGGGCCCCTCTCCCTTTGATACTCCCAAACTTCGAAGCAGGCTGTCAGTGCCACCCATGAGATAAAGAGTTTGAGTTCAAAATATATGACTTAAATAAAAACAAAGGAAGGAGGATTTATGGCAAACTAAACCTTGCTATCATGTCCCGAACACGCCTTTGCTAGCCTAGGTGATGATAACTGGAGACAAGAGACAGATGCAGCAAAGGAGTGATAGAGGGGCAAGAATCTTCCTTAAGCTAACTGGTCAGCAGCGTGGGAGGTGAGCACTGCTAATGGGCTTTTCAGTTGGCTTTAATAAATTACACTTTTAATGTGAGGTGCCACTGCCAGTTCTGTTTGCTGTTTAGTTCATGTTAGTTGTGTGCCCTGATCAGATCCTTCCTTTGTATTTCGATGAGCCATAGTCCAGGAGAAGGAAAAAACTTATCAGGTGCAGCCTAGATATTTGGTCACAAAGAATGTAGTTTTTAATCTTATTTTCTGGGACATTAATTCTTAGTTGGTGCAAATGTCTTTTACAAAACGGTTAGTTACTCCAACTTTTTTTGTACTACATTCTTAAGGAGTCTTTTTATCTCTTTCAAAACGAATCATATTGCTGCTTGTTTCAATGTGGGGTGTGTGTTGTTTCACTAAGGGATTACTGTGTACACCTGTTTGGGAAGCTTACATGCTTAAAACTGGTTGGGGCTTTTAGTGACATTTTGTCTCCCCATGATGTGGGCAGTACTAGGGTGACAGTTATGGTATCTGCTAGTAGACTCAGCAGTAGACTTGCTGCAGCTTCCAACCATTTCACATTACTTCTAGGAAGAACAGTGTGTGTTATGACACAATGTTGGTCTGCAGTCTCTTTTGATGAGCATACTGGTTGCTGTGACCCTGGTGACCTCCTGTTATAGAAATTATATTATATGTCCATTATTTACATATACTGTACTACGTCTGACATGCTCTCATGTTTATATGAGATATATATAAGTGATTATTGTTTATAAATATGGACATCTTATGGTGTACTTATGATTATAATGTGTTTAAGCCATTATTCATTATTGTGTCATAATAACCGGCTCTGCCTTTTTCCCATAGGGAAACCGTGGCATAATTTTGCGTTATAATGGAGCGTTTATAACAGCAAACACACGCATGGTTTTCCTCACTCAGCACATGCGCCCGCCACAGTCCACCACTTCCTGACCGCGCCGCTTGCTCTCTCGGAGAAAAGTCAATTGTCGTCCGACATAGTAACTTGGCGGTAAGTTATATTATTTTTTAAGAAGTCAGGGCAAATTCAACAGTATGGGAGACAAATGGACATCTTTTAAGATGTTAAACCCACATGCACGGTCACCAAAGGAAAACAGAGAGCGGCACCTCTCGGCCAGAACATCTGTTGTTTTATATAATTGCTGAGGCGAAAAAGGCAAACTCAACAATTATATAAAATAAAAAATGGGTTAGGGTGTATAAACTCGGAGTTTACGCACACCCTCGGGGTTAGATGCTTTTGATAAACCCCTCGAAATTTGCTCTCGGGGTTTATGTACCATCTAACCCCTCGGGAGTGAGTAAACTTCTTGTTACACACCCCGACCTATACTTTATTCTACATATTATTCCTTATCTGGCAGCTCTAGTTTAGAAGTATTGATTTATAGCATTGTAAACTCCCATTAGTGCAAAAAAAGACAGAAGTGTAGCAGCGAGAAGCCCGAGTCTGTGTGACATCAATTAAAAAATAGCAGACTCAGGCTTCTGATGTTGAGTACTATGGGGCTGTATGAATTTCAAGGGGTCAAACAGATGTGGGCATTCATGTGGATACAGACCAAGCAGCTGTTCTGCTTTTGTCACCCTCGATTGTCATAGCACGTGCCAGTGCTGTCAGCAAAACAGCTGATGGCTAACAGGACCAAAAGAAAACACACACACACACTGAATGGGAAGAAAGGGGCAAGTTCATTCTTCATCAGTTTACAGAATCAGAATATTCCATGATTATAGATCTGACGGTTCAGAATGACAGGAAAAAAAATCTAATTATTGATCTTGTGCACTTGCATTCTTCACATGATACCCTGGATTTGCTACATTTTTGTCTATTTGCTTAGCTAATCATTCAGTTTCCTAACACATGTCCTCACTTATCTCTGTAACTAAGGTTGCTGCTAAAGTATTAATAGACAAGTAAACATTTCAGTTGGCCACATGAATGACCACATCTGTTTGCTCCTTGAAATCAGCATAGCTGCACTGAGAGAGAGACACAGCATGAGTGTGAGAGTGTGTGTGTGTGTGTGCGCGCATGTGTGTGCCTAGCAGTTAAAGTAAGGAGCTGTAAATGAGCTTGTAACATGGCAGAAATGTAACAGCGATCAGCGGCAAAGCCGATAGGCGGCAATACGTCATGTGGTACAGCAGCAACACGGCATTATGAGACGATAATGCCGTGTTGCTCCCATAGTACAGAAAGTAGCCAGCAGAAGAGAAATAGCAGGGTTTGCAGCTGACAGTGTTAAAAGAAAGAGGCACAGAGGTAGGCAGTAGTGAGATAGTACCACATATAGCGAGGGGGAGAAGTAGAGGTGAGGGACAGATGGAGACAGAGATAGACATACCGAGGTAGTGTAGTGATGGACGAAATGGCAGTACTGTTCAATCTATGTGCAGCCATGGAAATCGAGGAATGGACAGATAGGGAGTTTGTACATGAAGTGGAAGTGATAGGTAGAGGAGAGGCAGATAACAGCAGAGAGAGAGAGATAGAAGCAGTCAACTGGGGCCACAAGTAGTCGGCGAGACAGGAAGCAACGCGGCAGAAGCGGGAGGTGGAGGTGGCACATCCAGAAACGCATGTAGCTGCCACACAGTTACCGTCCACGGCACCGTCAACTTTAACTACACACCAACAATGACACACGGAGACCACGGAGGAGACACGGGGTAATGGCAGAAAGGTAGGAGAAGCAGTAGTGTTGAAGGGAGAGCGAGCAGGACAGAAACAGAAAAGCGAGGCACATAATGATGACACGCGTATGCAAATGAGATAGCGGCAGGCTATGCAGAGTTTCAAAGCGAGAGCATCACAGTCATCCCAGGCAGGGGGGAGGGGTCACACAGTATGCAAGTGAGGGCTGAATCCGATGGGATTCAAACCCAGGTCTTAAGGTTTGCAGCTCAGTGCCCTTAACCACTACTGTGCTGCCTAGCCCAAATGTAATATGTTTCTACAAGATGTGGAATTGTTGTTGTTGTTTTTTTCCCCCAAGTCTGCAACTTTCAAAAAGTAAAGGAACATTGCAGATGTTTTTCTAACGTTTTGAGAAACATGTAGATGTGAACATCTGCAAGTTTGTTCACCCCCGATCATAATGAATCACTGGCAGAGTTGGGTACGTTATAATAACTGGTCCACATATGCTCTTCATCTAGAACATATAAAATAAAATAACATGCAACTCATTCAGTGTCTTTAGAATCTTATTTCATTTCTACTTTTTGTTTCTTAAGAGTTTCCTGAGCACATAAATATGTTTAATGAATGAGCATTGCCACATTACCAAAAGTAAAATAAAGTAATATGAAAAGTAATATGCATTACAGTTACGTTTACTAAATACTTTTATATGAAAGTAATAAGCAACTCTAACTGATTACATTTATTTGAGACTAACTAGTAACTGATTACGTTTTGAAAGTAACTTTTTTTTTTCATAGTCTTTGGTAACCGGGTAAGGCCCACTAAGCGTAAGTGCCTGTTTTCAGGGGTGACCTGGGAGCACTGGGTGGTTAAGTGACTTGCTCAGAGTCACACAGTATGCAAGTGGAGGTTGTGAGAATCAACTCTGCCAATAATCAAGGAATGGGAAGAAGTGGTTGATGAAACTGCAGAGTGAGAGAGAATAACATTTCAGATTCAAGATAGGGGTGAAGTATATTTTAAAAGATGGACTGTAGATGAGTAAATGGGGCAAATTTAAGACAGCTTGTAGCAGAACCAACCCATGAGGAGGCTATACTGGATTTGGTCCTGACAAATGGGGACAGGGTCACAGATGTGGAGGTGGGCAGTCCACCTGGTACCAGCGACCACAGGACAGTGTGATTTAAGGTAACCACAGTGGAGGAAGCAAGCCATACAAGGATAAAGGTCCTAGATTTCAGGAAGGCTAACTTTAAGGAGATGGGTAGAAATATCAAAAGAGCCCTAGCAGCGGAAGGTGCAGGGGGAGATGTGGGAAAAACAGTGGCCTAGACTCCAGCGAGTCATAACAAAAGTAACAGGTCACTGTGCCAAAATGCATAACAAGTGTTAAAGAAAGAAAAGGCCATTATGGTTCTCGAAGGAAGTGGCCGAGAAAGTAAGGGAAAAGAAAAGAGCCTTCAGAAGACACAAGGAAACACAAAAGGATAAGGACAGAGAACAATATTTGAAGAAGCAGACGGAATCTGGAAAAATAATTAGAAAGACTAAAGCACAGACAGAGGAAGGTATAGCCCGGGCGATTAAGAAAGGTGACAAGAACTCCTTCAGATACATTAGCGAGAGGAAAAAGACCAGAAATGAGTTTATTAGGCTGAAGACAGAAGGAGGAGAAAGGGTGGAGGATGACCTAGAAAAGGCTGAGATACTGTACAAGTACTTTTGTTCAGTACTCACTAGGGAAAGGGAAGGTGAGATACCGAGACTCAGTAAGAGAGGTATTCAGGGAAGGGAGGTAGACACCAACCCATTCATGGTGGTAAGAGTCCTAGAAGAACTCAGGGAAAATAAAAGCAAATAAGGCAATGGGGCCCAATGGGATCCACCAGAGCACTAAAGGAGCTCAGGGAAGTGCTGGTGGAACTACTGGCTGCCCATTTCAGTGCATCACCAGAGACAGGGGAGGTACCTGAGGACTTAAGGAGGGCAGATGTGGTCCCTCTTCACAAGAGTGAAAGCAGAGAGGAGGCAGGCAATTACAGGCCTGTAAGCCAGACCTCAGCAGTGGGAAACTATTAATAGTAGAGTCCTAATATAAGGAGAGGATTGTGAAGTTTCTGGAGGATAGCAGAGCATAGGATCCAACGCAGCATGGATTCTCAGCGGGAAGGTCCTATCAGACGAATCTTATAGATTTCTTTGACTGTGTAACCAGGGTGGTAGATCAGGGAGGGGTGGTGGATGTAGCCTACCTGGATTTCAGCAAGGCCTTCGACACCATCCCACACAGAAACATAAAAACATAGAATTTGATGGCAGATAAGGACCGCTTGGCCCACCCAGTCTGCCCATTTCCCTACCTAATGGATAAGTTGCGGATCCTAGTTAACCAGCAGCCTACTTCTTCCTACCCCCGCCCCCTATAATTGCCTTATGACTGTCCCATGCATGCTTGAATTCAACCACTGTTTTTGACTATACAACCTCCTCTGGAAGGCTGTTCCATGCATCCACAACCCTCTCTGTGAAAAAAATACTTCCTTACATTACCTCTGAGCTGCCCCCCCCATCTTCAAATTGTGCTCCCTTGTTCTTGCACACCTCTTTTTGAAAGATACTACCCTTTTGGACTTTGTTGATTCCCTTGAGGTACTTGAAAGTTTCTATTGTGTCTTCCCTCTCCCTCCTTTCCTCGAGGCTATACATATTAAGCTCCTTTAGTCTCTCTTCATATGTCTTCCAGTGCAGACCTTGCACCATTTTAGTTGCCCTCCTCTGGACAGCTTCCATCCTCGCGGAGATTGGGTCTCCAGAACTGCATGCTATACTCCAGATGGGGTCTCACCAGCTGTCTGTACAGAGGGATAACAACTTCCTGTTTTCTGCTGGTGATGCCTCTCCTATGCATCCTCAGTATTCCCCATCCTCCCTACTGCTCCTCACATTGACTGCCCACCTTTAAGTCATCTGATATGACTACCCCAGGTCCCTTTCCATTTTTGTTGTTGTTAGTATCTCCCCCTCATTGTGTACTCTTCCCCTGGGTTTTTGTTTCCCAGGTGCATTACCTTGCACTTCTTAGCACTGAATCTGAGCTGCCATACATCTGACCATTCCTCTAACCTTGCCAAGTGCCTTCTCATCCTTTCCACCCCACCTTGTGCATCAACTCTGTTGCAGATCTTTGTGTCATCTGCAAAGAGACATACTTTTCCTTCTAGTCCCTCTGCAATGTCACTTATAAAGACATTGAAGAGGACCGGTCCTAATACTGAACCCTGCGGTACCCCACTAGTAACCCCTCCCCTTCTTCAGAGTGGATTCCATTTACTATTACCCTCTGTGTCCTATTCTCCAGCCAATTCTTTACCCAGACTATCATCTTGGGACCCAGTCCCAGGCTGGCTAACTTGTATATTAATCTTTTGTGTGGGACTGTGTCAAATGCCTTGCTAAAGTCTCAGTAGGCCATGTTCACAGACCCTCCCTGATCTACTACTTTGGTCACCCAGTCAAAGAAATCTATTAGATTCATCTGGCATGACCTTCCTGCTGTGAATTCATGCTGCCTTGGATCCTGTGCCCCTCTGGCCTCTAGGTACTCGACAATTCTTTCCTTCAGAAGTGATTCCATCATTTTCCCTATCACTGAGGTTAAACTAACAGGTCTGTAGTTTCCTGCTTCTGCCCTGCTCCCACTTTTGTGAAAGGGAATCACATCTGCCCTCCTCCAGTCCTCAGGTACCACTCCATCCTCCCATGATTTGTTAAAGAGGGTAGTCAGCGGTGTCACTAGTTCTACCCTTAGTTCTTTTAGAATTCTGGGATGAATCCCATCAGGCCCCATTGCTTTGTCCACTTTCAGTTTTAAGAGTTCTGTCAGAACCCTTTCTTCTGTAAATGGGCTGGTATCAACTTCTGTATCCAGAGTGTTTCTATTGTTTGGTTTAGGTACCTCCCCCTCTTCATTTGTATATACTGAGCAAAAATATTTGTTTAGTATCTCTGCCTTTTCACATCACCCTCTGTCCACCCCTCCCTTTATTATGCCTCATTATCCCTCCCTTGCTCTTCCTTCACTCCTGATGTACCTAAAAGGTTTTATCCCCCTTCTTAACTGAGTTGGCTATCTTTTCCTCGGTTCGGACCTTTGCTGTTCTGACTGCCTTCCCAGCTTCCTTTTGCTTTAACTGATACAACTCTCTGTCCTGCTCCTTTTGTGATTCCTTGTACTTCCTGAATGCTTTCTTTTTCTCTTGAACCTTCACTGTCACCTCCTTTGAGAACCACAGTGGTTTCTTACCACGTTTTGTTTTCACAGGAGATTGCTAAATAAACTGGGGAGCCTGGGAGTGGGTCCTACAGTGGTAAAGTGGCTTGGGAACTGGCTAAGGGACTGGACTCATAGGGTGGTGGCAAATGGCATGAAATCTGAGGAGAGGGAGGTAACCAGCGGGGTGCTACAGGGGTCATTGCTAGGCCAGTCCTATTCAGTGTCTTCATTAGTGACATTGCAGAGCATCTGTAGGGAAAGGCATGCCTCTTCATAGATGACACGAAGATCTGCAACACAGTGGACACACTAGAGGGGGTGGAAAGAATGAGAAAGGACCTAAGCCTATTAGAGGAGTGGTTGGGTGTCTGGCAGTTGAGTTTCAATGCTAAAATATACAAGATCATGCACCTGGATCACAGGAATCCAAGGGAGGAGTACAGGATGGGTGGGGAAATTCTGGCCACCACAAGTCAGGAGAGAGGCATGGGGGATATCATATGTGACGACCTGAAAGTGACCAAACAGTGTGAAAAAATGGTGGGGACAGCAAACAGAATGTTGGAGTGCATAGAGAGGGACATAACAAGAAGGAAGAAAGAGGTGGTGATGCCACTGTACAGATCACTGGTGAGGCCTCAGCTGGAGTACTGTATCCAGTTCTGGGGACCATATCTCTAGAAGGGCACTGACAAAATAGAGGCAGTCTAGAGAAGGGTAACAAGGACAGTGCATGGACTGTACCAGAAGCCCTACAGGGAAAGACTTAAGGACCTAAATATCTATTCACTGGAGGAAAGAAGGGAGAGGGGAACTACGACAGAGACTTTCAAGTACCTTAGGGGAATAAACAGGGTACAGGTGGAAAGCATATTTCAGAGAAAACTCTGCACAACAACATGGGGGTATGATATAAGATGGAAGGCTAAGGGATAATGGTAGGAAGTACTTTTTCACCGAAAGTGTGGTGGAACCATGGAACAGTCTTCCAGCAGAAGTAGTGGGTGTGAAAACTATATGGGGGTTCAAGAATGCATGGGATAGAAATAAGGGTACCCTAGAGATGTGTAGAGCAGGAAAGTCGCAGATCAACTAGGATCTGGGGCTGCAGAAGTGAGTAGGGAAATGGTCAGACTACGTGGGCCATATGGTCCTTATCTGCCAACAGATTCTATGTTTCTATGTAGATGGACTATGTTTAAGGAAAATCAGGATATGAATGCTGAAGGAGGTAGAGGCAACCTCCCTGTGAACCGAGTAAGAAGAGGGTGAAGGTGGGAGACGTGACGTTGCATATATATGGTAGTCATGAAGTGGCGTTGCCCCCTGTAGCTTACCCAGTCTGTCCAGTTGACAACTGTACCAATTCATCTATGAGATAAAAATGGAAAGACAGAAAAATTAAAATAGATATAGAGTAAGAATACAGCCCCCATAGTTTGTTGTTGTTTGAGTTAGCTTTGACAGTTGGGTTTTTATTTATGTAACATTAAATAATTAAATAATGGAATAAAAAGGCAATGGGCCTAGACATATCTAGACAAATAGCATATAACTATAAAGAATGTGAAAAATTAGGCTGGTCTGGTGGTGCTGAGGTGCTGAACACCACACCCGCACCACACCAGTGACCCAGGTTCACGAACAAGCCTGGGCCATCAGGGGTCAGAGAAGACTGAGTGTGTGGAGGACTGCTCTCTTCTCCTGGGGTGGGCTCAGGGGAACTCCGCACTCAGCAGTGGCACCTAGCGGAGGCTGGGGGCACTCATCCAGTAGCAAGGAACAGCAGCAGGGAGGACTGGTGATGGCAGGCTGTCTGCAGGAGAGCCCATGCTGATGCCACTGCATGCTGCACCAGGGGGATGTAACGAAAAATACCCTCTCTGAGCATGATAGGCAATGTCTCCTCACAGTGCCTGACGCCACACGCCCAACACTGGGTCTCTGTCTGGATTATAGACAGAGTGCCAGTACATGGAGGCAGTCCCACCTCAGGGGGCTCAGAGCTGGGGGATTGTCTGGATTGGGTTCAGCGGAGGACAGTAATATCTTTGAGCAGCTGGACCACGGTGGGCAATAGAGCAATCCAGTGAGTTGGGGTATCCTGAGAGAGTACAGGTTCAGGGGTGAGAAACAGAGTTTGAGAAAAAAAAAAAAAAGAACATGAAAAATGATACAATTGAAAGGGTCCAGATGTATGGAATGAAATGAAATGTAATGCAAAATTCCTTACTAAAGAAAGTATTACAAAGAAGGAACACTGCCAACACTTATTGAACAAGAAAGAACTGAGAAAGATTACGGACAATTCAAACTTCTTGTGACATCTAAAAAAGGATGGACTTTGCTCAGCAGTGTCTGCCCAGACTTACACGTAACTGAGAACTATTCAGATGTATTCCCAGATTTTTTCACAATAACCAAGATTTTACTTGTGTCACCTGTCATCAGTGGCATGTGAAACAGGTCTTTCTGTACAAAACAAAATAAAAACAAAAGACAGTTCTCTAAAGGCTGACACTGTGAGCAAACTCATGCAGACTGCCCAAGAAGGAACTGAAGTTGAAGACCATGACCCTATTCCAGCACTTAAGAAATTTAAGGCCATGAGACCACACAGAAAATAATGTTTTAAAATTGTCTTAAACTATGATTTTGTTTTTTAGTTTCAGACACAGACTACTGACCCAGAGACAAAAAATGACTGTGATGGCAACTTGGACACAGTAGAGAAGAAAATAAGTATTTTGTTCCCATTTATAAAGGGGGTGGAGGGTTGGTCATCTAAGTAATAGTCACATTCTGCTCTAATCTCACAACACCATGGGTTTTTGGTAGGAGGGAGGGATAAGTCTAACAAGTACACTAATTCCATTCTGCTCTTTCCACAGTCTGTCAATGGTGAATTCTTTTCTCATCAAGACCACACAGAATTTAAGAAATGTGCAGGAGAGTTACAGGACATGTAAAGAGAAGTTATGGGCAGGAGAGCGTTAGCAGAAGTTATGCGCAGGAGGCAGAGAATTTAGGGGCAAGAGGGCATTAGGAAGAGTTATGGGCAGGAGGGCATTAGTAGAAATTATGGGCAGGAGGGCACTAAAACAATTTCTGGGCAGGAGGGCGTTAAGAGAAGTTATGGGCATGAGAGTGTTAGGAGACATTATGCCAGATCTGAATGCAGTGCCAAGATAAAAGAAGTACAAAGAAAAGCAAGTCTAGTCCACATAACCACCAGATTTAGATTGTGCCACTATCTTAACCTGACGGTGGGTGGGTGGAAGTTGTTTTAGTCAGTAAAATGTTTTATGCAAGATGTGCAGGAGAGAAGAGCGGAGAAGTACTGGGAGAGATAGACTGTGCCACTGTCTTAACCGTGATGGGGGGAGGTCTGGGGACTGTTTTTTAGTTAAATAATGCAAGACATGTGCAGGAGAGAGGAGGGAAGTACTGGGATAGCTTGTGCTGCTTAACCATTGATGGAGTGGGTGGGTGGGGAGGAATGTACTGTTTTTCAGTCAGTAAAATTATGCACGACTGTTCAGATGTGCAGGAGAGAAGACAGGAGAAGCATTTTGAGCATGACTGATAGAAATAGTTGATTGCCAGCATTGTTTATTTAGCAGGACAGACCAATGAAATGTTTTACTGAACATGTACTATAAAAATAATAATCTTTATTTATAGTGCGCCTTTCACAACATCAAGGTGCTTAACATACGGAATAAATAGTACAACAAAACAGAATACAATATGGCTAAAATCAGTTCGGTTGGCTTGGCACCACAGATCATCCTTTAGGGCCTTCTTGAAGCCCTCCATGGTCGTGCAGTCCTGTAGCTGATGGGGTAGAGGTTTTCACAGGACTGGGGACACATACATGAATGCACAGGCCCCCGATGACTTTAAAAATACCCTTGGAATCTCTAGCAACCCCTCATCAGCTGAGAAGAGCGGTCTCCTGGGGCAGTAGGGAGACAGGAGCTCTTTCAGGTAGTCCGGGCACTGTCTGTGTAGGGCTTTATAGGTCAGAAGCCCGACCTTGAAGGTGATCCACCACTGAATTTTATTAGTGATTTGCAGATAAGCTCCGACAATCTTCTTTCAAAATTTGCGGATTACACTAAGCTAGGAGGGACTGTTTACACAACACTAAATAGGGAATCTATTAGTAATAATTTAAAAACTATTGAAGTATGGGCAGACTCTAACAAGATGACACTTAATTCAGACAAGTGTCATGTATTACATTTTGGAAAGAATAACCCTAAACAAATTTATTTTTTAAATAATATTCCTCTTCATGTGTCACTAGCAGAGCGTGATCTCGGAATTATTATTAACAATAGATTGTCTTCAACTGATCACTATACCATGATAGCTAGAAAATCTAATGCATTGCTTACTCGTATCCAACGTTCCTTTGTATCAAGGACTCAGGAATGTATAATCCCATTGTTTAGAGCATATGTAAGACCTCATTTAGATTATGGGTCTCCATTTTGGAGTCCCTACTTAAGGCAAGATATCGATAGAATTGAAAAAATCTAGAGGACAGCTACTAAAATGGTTCCGTATCTATCTGAATTGGACTACTGGGGCAGACTACAGGAAACTGGGCTACATTTGCTTCAAACTAGACGAACTAGAGGTAATTTACTTCTATTACATAAAATTCAGAATTCCCAGGAACTTATGTATCATTGTGGACTGAACTTCTCTAGTAGAAGGACTACCCCACGGTTCCATAATAAACAAATTAATGTTGCAAAATCCAAAACAAACAAAAGGTCAAATTATTTTACGGCAAGAACTCCTGGAGTCTGGAATTTACTTCCTCAAGAATTATTGGGCTGTAGTTCTGATTCAGCCTTTGAAAAAGGGTTAGATAACTGGATGGAGTTTAATAACTCCAGGGTATAATTTTTCCACCATGGTGGTGGGGACAATCACGATGGGCAATAGTCTCCTTTTGTCCCTTTGGAACCAAGTAAACCAAGTGAATGGGCAGCCAGTGCAGTTCACACAGTGACTAGTACTAGTACTTTAACTTAATGGACTTGAGTTGTTTTGCAGTCAGGTTGGCACAAATCTGCTTGAGGGCAGGGGGCCGCATGATGGAATTTCCATGTTAGCTCAGGCAGAAATTAATGGAAAACTTAATACAATTTTTTGTTTCTCATTGAACTGTGAACCAAAAGCACACAGGTACAAGTGAAAATTCTATTTGGCATTTTGTGACTGTGATCATATTGCTAAGATGTATCCACGAGTGGTGCCCTGTAAATGACACTTTGCAACCAAGCTGAGAAAAAAACATTGTATGACCAAAAATATTGTCATATCTACATTCCTGACTCAGAAATTGCCTGAACAGTAGACAAAGTACATGGGGAAAATAAACGCACAGTGAAAATGCACTTATCCAGACTCGTTCCATTAATTTCAACGGGGACCCCAAAATATTTCACAGAGACTCCCAAACAGGGGCCTGGATGGGGGGGAAGGAGCCAAGGCAACTGTCCTGGGCCTGGTGGCTCAGGGGGGCCTGGCCGCAAGACGCCTGTTATCCCATATTTTGGGGTTGGCTCAGTTCCTAAGAATTATCCAAAAACAAAGACGTGGTTCAAGGGAACTTCTCAGAGCCCCACCAACAGAAAGGACTTATGCGCAACGAAAAAGGTGGCTCATGAGTGACAGGCAAAATAACCAAAGTGGTTTAAAAATGTACAAAATAATTTATTGAAAAAAGCAGGGTAGCACCCCTGTAGCAAAACACGTCAACATTTCACGCTTGCTGGCGCCTTTTCAAGATGTCCGCAGCAGTCTCAGAGTCATTTATACACACTACTAATTGGCCCCACCTGAGGCATTTAAAGAAATATACATGGAAAACACTACTTGTGCGTATGTGAATTATAAATACAGTCTAACACCATGCACTCATAATGGCCATCAAAAAAATATTTTATGAAAAAGAAAAGACAAGGGAGGGGAGAAAGAAAAACAAAAACAAAAGGAGAGGGGGAGGAAAAGAGGGAAGAGAAAGGGAAAATGGGGAAAGAGGAAAGAAAAAAATAATTTTAAAACACTACATGCAATTATTACTGCAAATATTGCACACTGCTCTAACTCATAATCTTAATACTCTCATAATATTACAATAGCATCATTACTATTCATTCTAATGATGGGCTATACTAGTTTACAATATTGTAACATCACTATAGTACTTTAACAATACTAAAAGTCTATATTATCAAAAACGTATTAATATTCTACAGTTACTAAACCCAAGTAAGTTCCTTAAAGTGAAAAACATTTTAACAATGATACATCTTATAATATATGAATCAGGAAGTAGGGGTACAGGAAGCAGGAAGGGGGGGAGGTGAAGAAATGGGAATGGGGAGGGGAGGTGAAAGAAAGGTGGGGGGGGCAGGAGGAGAAAAAAATTATGTACCCTCCTGTAAGTATACTATTTTCATTATGTATTATAGTTCTTTTTATTTTTTTAAACACTACATACAAACATTACTACAAACATTACACATTAATCCATTTTAAAGTGTAATAACACCAATTAATATAATGATGTTACAATAGCATCCTTACTACTCAGAAGGAGAAGGGTGGGGAAGGGGAGAGAAAGGAAACGAAAAGGGAGGAATGGGGAAAAGGAAGAAGGAAATGGAAGGAGAGGAGGGAAGGAAGGGGAAGGAAAGAGGAGGAGAGAGAAAGGGGAAAAGGGAAAGGGGAAGGGAAAGGTGAGAGAGGGAAAAATGACAAGTAAAATAAAATTCCCTCCAGTAATTCCACTAGTTTATGAACAAGCCACCATTATACAGAGTTATCTTTTATTTCTCAAAAAGGGGAATAATTGAAAAGTGTCATTTAATCCTGGATAAATCCCAGCATATAATTTATATTGCCAAAAGGACTCACGACGGAGCAGTTTGTTATTCAAGGCAAGGTTAGAGGAATGGTCAAATGTATGGCAGCTTAGATTCAATGCTAAGAAATGCAAGGTAATGCACCTGGGAAACAAAAACCCAGGGGAAGAGTACACAATGGGGGGTGAGATACTAACCACAACAAAAATGGAAAGGGACCTGGGGGTAGTCATATCAGATGACCTAAAGGTGGGCAAGCAATGTGAGAGGGCAGCAAGGAGAGCTGGGGGGATACTGGGATACATGCATAGATACATAGACAGTGTTGGCAGATAAGGGCCTATGGCCCACCCAGTCTGCCCATTAAATATGCATACGGAGAGGCATCACCAGTAGAAAACAGGAAGTTACTATCCCTCTGTACAGACAGTTGGTGAGACCCCATCTGGAGTACTGTGTGCAGTTCTGGAGACCCAATTGCCACAAAGACATAGACAGGATGGAAGCTGTCCAGAGGAGGGCAACTAAAATGGTGTAAGGTCTGCACCGGAAGACATATGAAGAGAGAGACTTAAGGAGCTAAATATGTATAGCCTCGAGGAAAGGAGGGAGAGGGGGGACATGATAGAAACTTTCAAGTACCTCAAGGGAATCAACAAAGTCCAAGAGGGTAGCATCTTTCAAAAAAAGAGGTGTGCAAGAACAAGGGGGCACAATTTGAAGATAGAAGGGGGGTGGCTCAGAGGTAATTTGAGGAAGTATTTTTTCACAGAGAGGGTTGTGGATGCGTGGAACGGCCTTCTGGAGGAGGTTGTGGAGTCAAAAACAGTGGTGGAATTCAAGCATGCATGGGACAGTCATAAGGCAATTCTAGGGGGTGAGGGTAGTAAGAAGTAGGCTGCTGGTTAACTAGGATCTGCAGCTTTTCCATTAGGTAGGGAAATGGGCAGACTGGGTGGGCCAAGCGGTCCTTATCTGCCATCAAAATCTATGTTTCTACGTTTCTATCTCCCCCTCTCAGTCCTGATGTCACAACTTCCAAACCCTTGAATTTAAAGGAGTGTCCACTGCCTCTTTCTTGAATATGAAATGCCAATGCATTGGTAAGTTTTCCCAAGCTCACCAAGATTTTTGCTCCAGGATCCTGTTTTTAAATTTCTGACTTGTCATTCCCATATAGAAACACCCACATAGGCATGTGGCTAAATAGAAGACTGCCGATGTAGAACATGAAACAAAATGTCTCAATTGATTTTCCTTTTGATGGCATGGAATGGGAAAACTGGATCCAACCTGTATATAATCACCGGCCTCACAATTACCATATTGAAAGTTTCCATTTGGTAAATTCACTTTTGTCCTGGGCGTCATTTCTAGTCTGCCATGTTACTTCCTCTGTTATACACAAATTTCGGACCCCATTCCACAAATTCGTTCAACTTCGGTTCTGCTTTTAAAATGTCCCAATTGGTCTTAACAATATTTTCCATCATTCTTGACTGGGCACTGTAAACAGTAACAAAGCTTACATTAGTCCCAAAAACTGGAGTTTCAGCCTTCTTGTTATCCTTCTGTGACGTATCTCTCCTATATTTTAACATTTCATTTTTATACTGCCCATGGGAACACAGGGAGCAACACGCAGGAGCCCCAGACTAGCGAGATTCACCGACGAGGTACCTGGAGGGGTACTCGAGGTAGGAGCAGAGCTAAGGCAGGGTTTTCCTCACAAAAGGGGAGGTTAGATGCAGGAATACAGCAGTTGGGGCAAAAGTCAGTACCAGAATCGGGGGAAGGACAGAGGAGGGAGCAGGTTCAATTAAAACAGAGGGAGACAATACTGAACAGTAGTCCATTTGAAGTTACACAGCTGGATTTAAGTACTGATTTGGTTATAAATCTTTCCTCTTACAATCTTACGTCAGCAGAATTATCAGTTTTAAATAAGGGGCTTTCCTTCATCCCTACGTATCAGGCTAAAGAATTCAACACAGTGGTGGATTTGCTTTGTTTTGGATGTAAACTGAATTTAAAAACCATCTTTTACAATGATGCCTTGTCTTCTAATACTTTGACTTATGAAGAACAGTCAGAAACTGCCAAAATATGGAGAAAGAAGTCCACATTTATGCCAGGAATGAATCAGACAGTAAATACCCTCTTGAAACGGTGTCAACAGGATTTGGAAGAATGTTATAAATCTTTACCAGCACCTAATTATTACAATTGTACATTGGCAGAGAGAAAAGCAATTGAGAGCTTGCAGCAGAATTCTACTATCCTCATCCGGCCTGCAGATAAAAGCGGGGCCGTGGTGGTGATGGATCAAGCAAAGTACAATTCTGCTATGCTTGAGCACCTAGGTGATGGGTCTTTTTATTGTACTTTGGATACAGATCCTACTGAGATTTCTGCTTCACAGATTGCTGTCACCCTACATCAGACAGAACTGGAAGGCCTCATCTCCTCTGACACTTATCAATTTCTTCAAGTACTGTGCCCGATTATTCCAGTAATTTATGGTTGCCTAAAGTGCATAAAGACAGAGAGAATCTTCCTATGAAACCAATAGTATCAACTATAGGATCCCTCATGGAGCCCTTGGCACAGTTTATTGATGCTTATATAAAACCGGTGGCAATGAATACTAGGGCCTACCTCAGAGATACTACACATATCTTAAATTTGTTAGAGGAGATGGAGGTGCAGGAGGATTTGTGGTTGGTTACATTAGATATAAAATCATTGTATATCAATATTCCACACTGTAAAGGCTTAACAGCAGTCTATGAATCACTCTCAGCTAATACTGCTAATACTGCACTTTGTGGTGGCTTTATTTTGTTTACTTTGGACTTGCTTGAGTTGGTGCTGACCAAAAATATTTTTCTGTACCAGAATCAATGATACCATCAGGTGAAAGGGACAGTCATGGGGGCAGCCATGGCCCCTAATTATACAACAATTTACCTTTCCGAGTGAGAAGAACAGCATATTTATGTTACTGAGGTCAACCCTTATAGAAATCAGATCAATTCTTATCGACAATTTATTGATGATATTTTGTTAATATCGACAGGGGATTTTCAGGAATTGACACAGTTTGTAGCCTATTTGGAGAGCACCAACTCAAACCTTGGTTTTAGTATGGTGGCAAGCCAGCAGCAAGTTTCATTTTTGGATTTAACCATCTAAGGATGGAGGGGATCATTTATTAAACTCTACAGGAAGGATATGGATAGAAACAGTTTGTTTTTTCAAAACAGTTGCCATCCTAGTCATGTGATGAGAAATATACCCTTAGGTCAATATATGAGACTTAAAAGGAATTGTAGTGATAAAGAAGAATATGAAATAAGTAAGGAAGATATGACATAGCGTTTCCATAAGAGGGGGTATAGTACTAAGATTTTACAACAGGCAAGAGAGATGGTAGATAATAAGGATAGAAATGAAATGTTAAAATATAGGAGAGATACTTCACAGAAAGATAACAAGGCTAAAACTTCAGTTTTTGGTACTAATGTAAGCTTTGTTACTGTTTACAGTGCCCAGTCAAGAATGGTGGAAAACAGTGTTAAGACCAATTGGGACATTTTAAAAGCAGAACCAAAGCTGAAGGAAACTGTGGAATGGGGTCTGAAATTTGAGTATAAGAGAGGAAGTAACATGGCAGACCTTGTGGTTCATCACACTAGAAATTTGACACCCATGACAAAAGTGAATTTACCAAATGAAAACTTTCAATGTGGTAATTGTGAGGTCAGTGATTATATACAGGTTGGATCCAGTTTTCCCATTCCACACCATCAAAAGGAATATCAATTGAGACATTTTATTTCGTGTTCTACAGAGGCAGTTATCTATTTAGCCACATGCCTGTGTGGGTGTTTCTATGCGGGAATGACAAGTCGGAAATTTAAAAATAGAATCCTGGAGTAAAAATCTTGGTGAGATTGGGGAAACTTACCAATGCATTGGCATTTCATATTCAAGAAAGAGGCAGTGGACACTCCTTTAAATTCAAGGGTTTGGAAGTTGTGATATTAGGATTGAGAGGGGGAGATTTGAATAACAAACTGCTCCGTCGTGAGTCCTTTTGGCAATATAAATTACATGCTGGGGTTTATCCAGGATTAAATGACACTTTTCAATTAGCCCCCTTTTTAGAAATAAAAGATAACTCTATATAATGGTGATTTGTTTATAAACTAGTGGAATTACTGGAGGGATTTTATTTTACTTTTCATTTTTCCCTCCTTCCCCTTTCCCTTCCCCTTTTCCCCTTCTCTTCCCCCTTTCCTCCCTCCCTCATTTTTTGCCCTCCCCTTTCCTCCCCTTCCCCCTCTGAGTAGTAATGATGCTAGTGTAGCATCATGATATTAATTAGTGTTATTACACTTTAAAATCATGGATTTGAGTAATGTGTAATGTTTGCAGTAATAATTGTAGGTAGTGTTTTAAAAAAAAAACTATAATACATAATGAAAATAGTATAATTATAGGAGGGTGTATTTTTTGTTTTTTTCCTCCTTCCCCGTCCCTTCCCTCCCCTCCCCTCTCTTTTCCTTTACCCCTACTTCCTGGTTCATATATTGTAAGCGGTATCATTGTTAAAATGTTGTATAAAATATTTTTCACTTTAAGGAATTTACTTGGGTTTAGTGAATGTAGAATATTAAGTTTTTGATAATAAAGACTTTTAGTCTTGTTGAAATACTATAATGATGTTACAATATTGTAAAATATTATAGTACATCATTAGAATGAATAGTAATGATGCTATTGTAATATTATGAGAGTATTAAGATTATGGGTTAGAGCAATGTGCAATATTTGCAGTAATAACTGCATGTAGTGTTTTAAAATTATTTTTTTCTTTCCTTTTTTCCCCCTTTTCCCTTGCCCTTCCCTTTTTTTCTCCCCCTTCTTTTGTTTTTTCTTTCTTTCTCCCCCCTTCTTTTTCTTTCCTTTTTCATAATATATTTTTTGGATGGGCATTATGAATGCATGGACTAGACTGTATTTATAATTCATATATGCACAAGTGGTGCTTTCCATGTATATTTCTTTAAATACCTCAGGTGGGGTCAATTAGTAGTATGACTCTGTGAGACTGCTGCTGATGGCTTGAAAAAGCACCAGCAAGCGTGAAATGTTGACATGTTTTGCTACGGGGTGCTACCCTGCTTTTTTCAATAAATGATTTTGTACATTTTTAAAACCAATGTGGTTATTCTGCCTGACACCCGTGAGCCCACTTTTTCTATTGTGCATCAGGTCCTAAGAACTCAATGTCCCACTATTCCTGGCAGTGCTCAATCAACTGCGCATGTATGAAGGACAGTGACTTGGAATCATGGCATCACGTCAGGGAGAGCGGGCTGTAGGAAACCTGGTATGAGCGAGAGCATGCCATGATGCTTGTACATTGACCCACTGCTGCAACACCAATCACCTCTTTGCTTGCTCTCTCCCCCGCCCCATGTATAATCTCTAACTACTTGGATATTGAGTCCCTTACAGCAGCTGTGCCTCTTCAACATCACCAGACTGATGGGGCAACACTTCCTGGATTCTGTGTAGCTGGCAAGTGCTTCTGACTTGTCCATCCCCAAGCCCCATCTAGAGTGCCGACCAAGCAGCAATATTTTAAATTGTGATGGTGCAGCTGGTGCTTCACTGCAACTTGGAAGAAGGATGTGACTCCAAGCACCAGTGATGCAGTGTGACTTGATCTCAGAGGCACAGAGCTGCAGAAGGCACAAGTGAGCTGCACCAGGTGATGACTGGGTGGGCTGAAGATGGGAGAGGAGCAAGTGACTGGCAGAAACACCAGCTGCATAACAAGTAAGTGGTGTGTGGTGAGAACGATACTCATTGGGTGGGGGGGGGGTTGGCTTCCATCCACTGTTCTGCAAAGCCTCCCTCTTCCATTCATGATAGAAAGAGTCAGGGCGGGAAGCAGAGACTACTAGGATGGAGCCTAATGAAGAGAGCCCAGAGAGCCTGGTTTGCTGGCTGGTTTTGGCCTGGAGGGGGAGGATTAGAGGATGGGGTCATGCCTCTCAAGTGTCCCTCATTATAGGAGAGACATGCCTTATTTTAACCTTCAAAATTGCCCTGTCCCTCATGGAAAAGGTATTGCACATAGAGGGAATGTGCTGTAAATTCAGACTTTAAAGCAGTAACAGAAATTAATAATATTCTAAGATGCTAAATAATAAAAAAAATTAACTGTACAAATAAGGCAATGGTTTCCACAGTGTTCTGAGCTTGTATCTCCATGTTTGAGGGATGTGTCCCTCATTATGAGAGTCAGTGTCCCTCACTGCCCCTCATTTTGAGTGCCCGTGTCCCTCATTTCAGTGACAAAAGGTTGAGATGTATGGATGGGGTGTTTGGTTTGGTGCAGGACTTGTACACTGTGCAGTAGAGGGGAGGGGAGGGTGAGGGGGGCCCAGTCTTAAAGGTGTGTCCCAGGCCCAGAAATTTCTATTGGCACCCCTACTCCCAAACTGTAGCTCAGGACCCCTTTTTGTTTTTCCAAAAAACATATGGGACTCCCAAACAAAAAAATCCTATCGAGAGCCCTATTTAATCCTGTCTGCCCATGATCAGATTTTCAGCAGTTTTGGTGTTAGTTATTAGAGAATTGTTTTTGCTATAAAAGGTAGAAATGCAGAGATATGTGATCTGTCATTAGAAAGGGACCGCTTGGCCCATTTAGTATGCCCAGATGGTCCCTGCCTATTCTGTCTTCACAGATACTAACTGGTCTCTAGTGACTTTCCCTCCTCCTTGCCCACTTACTAATATTCCATTGTCTATCCCCAAGTATGCTTGAAGCCCACTACAGTTTTCGTCTCCACCACTTCTGCTGGTAGTCTGTTCCAGGTGTCCACCACACTTTCAGTGAAGCAGTACTTCCTCACATCCCTCCTAACGCCCCCCCCCCCACTTCACTGCATGCCCTCTGGTCCTGGTATTCTTTCTCATTTGAAAGACATGCCAATCCTGCACCCTATTCACCCCTATGGGGTGCTTGCAGGTTGCTATCAAGACCCCTCCCATTCTCCTCTCTTCTGGAGTGTACATGTTGAGATCCCTCAGTCTCTCTTAATAGGGTTTCTGATGCAACCCCAGAACCATTTTAGAAGCCCTTCTCATGACTGCCACCTCCCTTTGTCCTTTCTGAGCTGTGGTCTCCAGAACAGAACACAATACTCTGAGGCTGGGGTATGTGTGTGTCTAATAAGTGAGCAGTACAGTAGCAACATCACCGTCTTCCTTCTGCTGGAGAGGTACCTGTCCCTCTGCAGCCCACTGCTCCATATCCATTGCTTTGTCACACTAGCTTGCCACTTTGACATCATCAGATATGATAACCCCAAGGTTCCTTTCCTGCTTAGGAGATTGAGGACTGCATTGTCGACGTGGTATTGGGATCCCCCCAGATGGTTAATTCTGGGGAATATCGATGCCTGGGTCGACGATGAACTCTCGCACTTTGGGAAGGAATTCCTCCAGCTTATGACCTTGCTGTGCCTCACACAGACTGTTTCCTCCACAACCCACATTGGTGGTCACTCATTGGACCTGGTGCTCTTCCTGGGGATAGAGATCTCTGATTTGGGGGTGAAACCAGTTGGGTGGTCTGACCATCACACCATAAGGTTCAGTTTCACAGCTTACCCAAATAGACCTGCCTCTATGGAGATGGTCCAGTACCGCTCTTTGAGGGAGGTGACCACAGATGGTCTGGCAGTGGTACTGGACCTATCGAGTGAATGCATGAGTCCAGGAGGCCTAGTGTTTGCCTATAACAAGACAGTGATGGATGCCCTGGACTCTCTTACTCCTGTTCATGTTCAGTCACTCACTCTTCGCCCAGGGTCCCCATGGTTTGACGGGACCCTGAAGAAGCTGAGGAGAGTGGGTCGAAGGCTAGAGAGAGGTCGAGAGTTTTAAAGTAGAGTTGAAAACGTTCTTATTCTCTAAAGTTTATGGCTTATGATTTTATATTACTAATATTGTATTGTCTGTTTACTGTTTGTAAAGCGCTTTGATCATTGGAAAAGCATTTTTAAATCAATTTTACTACTTACTTACGTACTTACCAGACAGAGCCTGGCGGAAGTCTGGTCTGGAGGCTGGCAAACTCAGACTGATGGATCATTATATGGTCTAGCAATTGACAATCACCCATAAGAAGGCAGAATTCATGTCCAGGGAGATTGCCTCTGTGCAGAGTTGACCGGCACAGCTCTTCCAGACTGTGGACAGATTGTGCAATCCAATCTGTCTGCAGCCTGGAAGAGCTTTTTTACAAGGAAAGTGTGATCAGTTCACTCGATTCTTCGCAGATAAGGTTGACAGCATCAAGTCCAGCATCAGCCAGGCTCCCTCTGTGGGGGCTTGTGGAGGTTGGTGGATGGTGGCGGACATCCAATTTACCTGGTCTGATTTTAGCCAACCGGTATACATGGACATAATGAGGATCATTCAGACTCTGTGACCAACCAGATGTAGTCTGGACCTGGGCCCCACGCCACTCCTTGTGGGTTGCGTGGAGACCACTGGCCCGGTCCTTGCCAAGACTGTCTTGAATTCACTGGAGAGGGGGATTTCTCCTCATCCCCAAAAGGAGGCAGTTGTTTGACCCCTCCTGAAAAAAACCTCCCTTGACCCAGACTGCCCAGCGAACTACAGGTCAGTCTCTAACCTGCCCTTTGTGGGCAAGGTTGTTGAGAAGGTGGCTGCGTTGCACCTGGATGATCATCTTTCAACCCATGATGCCTATGATTCTCTCCAGTCCAGATTTAGGAAAAGACACAGTACTGAGACTGCACTTGTACTTCCAGGTACTGAATGATCTCCGAATAGCGAGAGATCGGAGGTCCCGTTCCATCTTGGTCCTCCTTGATCTCTCTGCAGCTTCTGACACTGTGTACCATGGTGTGCTTTTGGAGAGACTGCAGCTTATTTGTGGACTGTTGGTGACAGTCCTCAAATGGTTTCAATCTTTCCTTGAGGGTAGATCTCAGAGTGGTCACCCGGAAAGTATTCCTCTGATGCTTTCTCCTTATGCTGCGGGGTGTCACAGTGCTCCATATTGTTGCCCATGTTGTTCGCAGTGTATATGCTGCCATTAGGAGATATCACTAGGTGGTACGGTTTGAGTTTTTACTGTTACACGGATGATACTCAGCTGTACATGTCCTTTGTGCCTGGATGGGATGATGCAGTCTCTGTCATTAACAACTGCCTGTCCAAGATCCAGGACTGGATGAGTGCCAGCTGGCTGAGGTTAAACCCGGATAAAACTGAGGTGTTGGTAGTGGACCCTGGTTGTAGGGAGGTGGGTCTGCCAGTTCGTCAGCCCACTGGACTCTGGCTCGGGGGGTGTCCAGCTTGCTACCTCAGACCTGGTACGAAACCTGGGCGTTATCTTTGATGTTGGTCTGACCTTGAAATCTCAGGTGTCGGCCATCATCAAGTCATCATTTTACCATCTGAGGAATATCACCCAGGTGAAGCACCTGGTTCCTTCAGATGACCTTGCAACATTGGTCCACACCTTTGTGACCTCCCACCTTGGCTACTACAATGTCCTCTACCTAGGGCTACCAGGGATTGAAATCCATCTCCTGTAGCTGGTGCAGAATGTGGTGGCCAGGCTTCTGACTGGCACTTCTAGGGCCAGTCACATTACACCTGTGCTGCGTGGACTGCATTGGGTGCCAGTGCGGTGGCAGATCACCTTTAAGGTCAGCATGCTGACCTATAAAGCCCAACATGAACAGGGACCTCGTTATCTGCAAGATCTCCTTTCTCCATACTGCCCATCCTGTCCACTCCAATCCACCGATGAGGGATTGCTAGAGATTCCCAGGGTGCGTCTGAAGACATCTGGGGCCCGTTCTTTTGGTTATGCAGCCCCTACCCTATGTAATTCTTTACCTCATCGGATAAGAGACAGCCTGACTGTCACAAGTTTTAAGACAGCGCTTAAGACCTATCTGTTCAGCGTAGCCTTTTCTGATGAAGTTAGCTGATAATCCTGCCAGTTATAATGAACCTGATTAACACTGAATTTTAAAATTTTTTTATGTATTGAATTTTAAATGCTGTTTTATGTTTATGATTGTTTTGCAGTGCCTTGATTTTGAAAGGTGCTATATAAATGTTTGATTGATTGATTGATAGTGACTGTCAGTACCTGAACCCCTATCCTATACTCAGCTCCCAAGTTCCTATACCCTAGTTGCATGATTTAGCATTTTTTGGCATTGAACACCAACTGCCATGATCGTGATCACTCATCAAATTTTCCCCACCCCCTCCTGAGTGTCCCCTCTATTACAGCTTTTGATGTTATCTGCAAAAAGGCATACCTTCCCTTCAAGTTCTTCTTCTGCAAAGTCACTTACGAAGACATTGAAGAAGACTGATCCCAGCAGCACCCCCACTGGTCACTATCCCCTCATTAGGGTGACTGCTATTAATCTCCAACCTCTATCACCTATCCAGTAACCAGTTCCTTACCCAATTCACCATTTTGGATCCCACCCCTATATTGCTCAATTTCTTTATCAGTCTCTTGTGCAACACAGTGTCAAACACCTTACTAAAGTCCAGATAGGCCACATCCACTGCCCTCCCCTGATTTGTCTCCCTGGTCAGCTAGTCAAAATCATGCAGATTCGTCTGTCATGGCCTTCCTCCATGAATACATACCACCTTTGGTCTTGCAGATTGGATTCAAGATACTCTGCCAACCTTTCCTTTAACAGGGTTTCCATTAAATTCCCCAACAATGATGTGAAGTCTGACTGGCCTATAGTCGCTAGCCTCCTCCCCACTACTAATCTTATGGAGTGGGATATCTGCTCTCCTCCAGTCCTCTGGAACCATGCCTGTTTCCAGTGAGCTGTAGAATAAGGCCATCAGTTGCGCAGCTAGCACCTCTATGAGTTCCTTTAGCACCCTTGGGTGTATCCTGTCCAGTCCTATAGTCCTGTCCACTTTCAAAGCTGCAAGTCCCTTTAGGACTATTTCTTCTGAAAACAGACTTGCATCCACCTCCCCTCCCCCTTGTTCCACCTGCTCCCTAGTGGTCTGTCCCCACTTCCCTCCACTGTAAAGACTGCACAGAAATACTAGTTCAGAAATTTTGCTTTTCCTTAATCCTTTTCTGCACAGTCTGCCCCTACAGCTTGTCTTATCTTCGCTATCCCTCCCTTGTTTTCTTCTCACTTACAGTATGTACCTGAAGAAAAAATTACTTACCATAGTATTTCTTTATTTTTATTTAAACTTTTGTTGACCAGGTAGATGTAATGAGCCAGACCCTTTTTCATACATGACCTGGGACTAATACAACAGCCAAAGATGTTACAATTTAAATAAATACATGTAAGACAAATATAGCATACTTACAGCTAAACAAAACATTTACAAATAAGTTGTGTACAGTAATGTTTCTTAAGACGCAATTTGAAAGTAGCATAACTAACACTTTCATATAAATAATTTGGTAAAGAGTTCCAGTTTCTAGCAGCACACACACTGTAAAAGCTCACTTACCCATACTACTTGAGACTCTAGCAAAAGAAACACTACTGTTGGACCTTGTAGTTCCGACATCTTTTATGAGTTCAAATAAAGTAAACAGGGAGAGTCTTTTCCCAGCCGAAGTACCTTGTCAGTTAAATAATTTAAATGATATTCACAACTAATTTTGGGTGGCAGCCACCACAAAGTTTCATGTAAAGTGCAGAGGTGAGTTTGATATGGGGACATTGACACAAACCTGCACATTGCATTAAAGGTAGTTTTTAAAAGAGATAAATCAGCTTTTGTTACTTTCGTAAACAACAGGGAATTGTAGCTCAGTGTTGACAAAAGAACACTTTTACCAAGTGCAGTCCTGGCAGGAAAGATCAACATGTTTTGTAGTTTAATATTGTTTCTTTCAGGAGATCCCTTAGTATGCTTGACTAATGCAGTTATGCCAGCTGGGTTCTGCTACCCCAGCAGTATTTATGCTAATGATGCCAAGGAATTAGTTAATCAGATTGTAGTAAAACAGTGCTGCCTGTAGGTGCTGCTGTAAATCAGTAAGATTCATTTTGTAGCCTGAGGGGCAAAATGCCCCAAATCCTAAATCTAACCTAGTAATACAGAAAAAATTAACAAAAACAAGGAAAAAAGAAATTGCCTATAGGCAAGATGCATATACCATGCTTCACCATGGAACATTACAGCTATTAAAGCTCTCCAGTAAGAAATCTGGCCTGTGGCATGGACTGCAGAACTAATTTCAGCAAGGTTATGTGAGGGGAGGATGGGAGGGAGGTCAATCATACTGAGGGATCCCCAGGAAAAAACAGTATTACTATGGTAAGTAGTTTTCTTCTCACCCCAGGAGTCCCTCAGTATTCTTGACTAATGCACACTACAAAGCAGTGCAGTTGGGAGGAGGGAACAAAACCTACTTTGAAAACAGGTTCTGCAGGACTGCAGTGCCAAATCTGGCATCTGATCTGGACTGTACATCCAAGTAGCAGTGCTTTGTGAAGGTGTGTACATTCTTCCATGTAGCGGCTTTGCAGGTGTTGAGCACTGGAAAATCTCTTGCTGCTGCCACTGAGGCTACAGTGCCCCTAGTGTAATGGGCCCTGAAGCCCTGAGGTGGCTGTCTGCCAGCCTTGCTGTAACAGAACTGGATGCAATCCAACAATAGATAGTCCTCTTAGAGGCTGGCTTACCTTTGCCCACCTCCCCATAGGTGAGGAAAAGTTGAGTGTGCAAGGATCTAAGCCGCTTTACCCAAAAGCTCTTGTCTTAATTATGCCCTCTCTTATTTTTGCTCACTGTGCCTCTACCCCTCCCTGGCAATCCCCCCCACCGAGACCATTTCTGAGGCAGTGTCCCATTTAATTAAAGTCTACACTTGAAGTCCAGGACCCTTGACCTCATGTGGTTTGCTTCGGCTATTGTCATAATGTTTAACCACACTATATGGTGATCACTGGTACCTAGGGGACTGCCCACTGTGACATCTGCAATCCGTCCCAGTTTGTAAGTACCTGGTCCAGCACTGCCCTGTCCCTACTGGATGCCTTGACTAGCTACCTGAGGGAAAAAACCTTGTAGGCAGTAAAGTATGGCCCTGCTTCTTGCCAAGTTGCAGTTGGAAGGCTCCAGTCCACATCTGGTAGATCAAAGTCCCCAATTAGCAGCTCCCCCCCCCCTTACTTACCATCCTTATGATGGCTTCCCCAAGTGCCTTATCCAACCCCTCTTACTGTGCTGTAGGCCTGCATACCACCCCTGTACAGACAGCAGCCTTAGTACCTGTCTCCAGGATGACCCACAGCACCTTTAGACTTTCTTTTTCCTCCGGGTGCCCCTGTACTTCTGTGGCCTTGATTCCCTCCCTCCCTCACATACAGTACAACCCCTCCTCTCTGCCCTGTCTCTCCTGAGCAAAGAGTAGCCTGGTATGACCATATCCCATTTGTGGCTTTCAGTGCAACAGGACTCCATTATGGCCACCAAATCCAGGCTAGCCTCTGCCACGATAGCCTCCAGGTCAGGAATTTTATTTCCCAGACTCCTTGCATTAGTGCATGTGGCTCTCCATACCTTACTCTCTCCCTGCATGCTTCCCCTCTTCTGCTTGTGCTGTTCCCTGAAGCTCCTTCTGACACCCTTCTTCACATGATACCTTTCTGTTACCTGGCTCCTTTACTCCTTTCTTCTCACTTGTGAGACAGCATTAGCTGTAATAACACTATTGCAAAATTTTCCCTTTATTTTTATTAATCAGGTGAGTGTGCTTTTGGTTATTGCCTTTCAAGTTGCACTGTGAAGTTTAATGTCCTTGCTCTCTTTCTGATCGGACGGTCTATTTATTTATTTCAGTTTTTATTAATCAGGTAAGCATACTTTTGGTCACTGCCTTTCAGACTGCAATGTGAAGTTTAACGTCCTTGTTGTCTTTCTGATCTGATGATCTACGACACAGGCCAACTGCATTTCTACTCTTTCATTGAGACTCTAAGCCTGTGTAATCGCTGACAGATCGCTGCTTGAAGGCAAAGTCCCCACTGTGTGGAAAGCTGCCTTGGTCACTCCTGTCCCTAAAGGTGGGGATATTGAGCTTGTTGAGAATTACAGACCAATATCCACCCTCTGCACTCTAAGTAAAGTGTTTGACAGGATTGTATACTAGCAGGTCCAGTAATATGTTGAATGAAACAATTTACTAACAGAACAACAATGTGGTTTTAGAAAAAATCATGGTACCAACACGGCCCTGATTAGCCTTACTGTGGAATCTTCACAGCTCTAGATGATGGTCTTCCAACTGGTGCAGTCTTTATAGACCTCACCGAGACATATGATTTGGTGAATCATCAGCAGCTTATCACTAAACTAACATCTCTTGGTCTTGATCGTCTGTCTACTCAATGGTTCACGGATTACCTTGACAGAAGATCACAAATTGTCAGATGGCATCTAGCTAAGTCCGACCAATGCCCTATCATGTACGGCATCCCCCAGGGTTCGATATTGGGACTACTCCTGTTTTCCCTATTAATGATTTTCCTCAACATTGTGGAGGGGCAAAGATGACCTTATATGCTGATGATGCCAAGCTTTATAGGTCCTCACGAGACACTGTCCAACTAAACAACCTTCTTGGTCAAGACCTCGGCCTACTTGATAATTGGTTTCTTACTAATAAATTAGTTCTAAAGAATAAAAAGACCAAAGCCATGCTATTTGGCCCTAAAAGGCTGGGTCCAACCCGTTCACATTTATTGTCACCAGCTCTTTCCAATGGCTTAAAAATTGAAGTGATCGATTGTATCAAATATCTAGGTATATACTTAGACCAAGACTGCTACTTTAAGGACCACATCGACCATCTGACCAAGAAACTCAACCAAAAGTTAGGTCTATTATATTGCCTGAGCCCTTTCCTCATTCGTGAATCCAAACTCCAGGTTTCTACTGGCACACTCCTTCCTACCTTGCTATATGGGGCCCCTTTACTACATTCTGTAAGAAGCTCTGAAATGCAAAGGCTAAAAATACTATTTCATAGGATAGAGCGCTTCACTGCAGGGGTGCCACCAAGGGAGCATCACTGCAAGGTACTATTATCTCTACGGTGGACTTCTCTTGAGGGCAGATTATCATAACCCTCACTGTGCCTTGCTTTTAAGTTCCAGCAAAATGGTGCCCCTCCTAGCCTAATTAACACATTAGCTCTCAAAAAGAATGGAGAACACCAAGATCCTCTGGCCGCCAGCTTCTCCAAGTCCCCAGTGTTAGGACTTCCCTAGGACTCCGGTCCTAAGCTGCCTTCATCTCTCCCACCTGGAATGGTCTCTCTTGCAGTTTCCAGAAAAGTACCTCCCTTGGGGGCTTCAAGAAGGGTCTTAAAGCCCACCTGTTGGAACTGAGCCTCTGCAACTACTACCGCTACGTCAGCTGACTCCCTGCTGCCAATCTAACCTTATTGGGACATCAATCTGACTGTGACTGTCTTGTGTATAATAGAAGTACTCCTGTTGATGGTGACTGTAATTAACCTGCCACTGTATCCTTGACTGGGTCAGTATGTTTATAGTGACTTAATTGTGAAATGACATGTATATAATTTGTTATGTTTATAGATGTATTTCCGGGACGCCCTTGAAAAAGGGACTGTTTCAGTCTCTGTGGGCCTACCCGGTCACCAAAATTTAAAAGTATGTTAAACTCAACATTTTGCACTTTAATAACTTCGCGACCATTCAAGCGATTTGCATGAAAATTTGCATGTGCCATCAGAGACCCAAGATCTCTTGATGTGATAAGTTTTGTTCTGGTCGAACACATGGGTGCAGAGATACAGAATGTGAAAATAAAAGTAAAAATTACCTCTTTTTTTCATTTCTTTGTCACGCTGCAGGAGCCTCTTACTGACTATAGCTGATACCGTTGCTAGTTGGAGCAAGTATAATAGAGCACGAGTGGAGCTACAGTACATACAAAGCTAGTTTTAAAGACCTGGGAGGCAGAAACAAAACAAGAGAGATGTACAGAAACAAAACAGAGAGTAAGAACGCAAGAATATGAGATGGAAGTAGGCCAAATGCCTATCATGTCCATCTCATACATCACAGGAATTATAATACTATAGTGTATGTCCCATCATGTATCGGTCAGTTTTACACTGTGATACAGTCTGCCTTAACCACCAATTCTAGCAATCTATTATGCATGCCAACCACTCAGTGCATAAAAGTACCCACCTTGCTTCCCTCTGGAATCTACCTCCTTATATCATGGAGGTAACTCCTGGTCCCCTTGACAACATCCTTCCTTCTGTTGTTTATATATAAAGTTTTGGTATCTTTTATGGTTAAATGCTGTCTTCAGTTCTGTGGGTGACAGAACTGCAAAGCAAACCATCAGTTCCTCATCTCGAAAGCCAACTATAAATTGGGAAAGCTGCAATGATTCCCTTTCTTTTTTAAAAACACTGCTAGAGGTCTACTTAAATACACTGTAGGTTTGCTTTCAGTGGAATTATTTATTTTTCCCTTGTTTATCATTATTTTGTCCTGAACCAGCAATGTTATCTTTCAGCAACACCAGAGGTCATGGCACTGAATAATGGACAGGAAAGTGACTAAACAATAACATTCACATGAGAGGAAGTGCACGCTGTAATAGGAACACCATATGGATGTAATCGGCACTAGCATCAATCAGTGCATCTCAAGCAGATTCCTAGAACTGGCCAACAGCATCATCAGTTACAGTTAACTACTATTATAGCCTAAACATGGAAACCGACTGACACATGTACTTTTTTAATTTCCTTTTCCAGATCTCCCCACAACCACCTATCTTTGAAAATCTTGAAATTTTACTGAATGTTTCTTTCAACACTTAATTTATGACAGCCCAAATGCCCAGAAGATATACTTAGGCCTATCTCCTTCCAAGTGTATCATAGAAGCAGGCCAAAACAGCATGTGCAGTCTTAGAATTCTGGCTTATAATGCTTCCTTGGCTGTTCTAACACTTCCTCGAACATGTTGTTAACACATGCTGTAACTGTAATGCTCGAGCTTCTGACACCTGCAGCCCCCTAGAAAGTTTACATTTTTGCAGTTGTTTTGGCCACATCCGCCTCTCTGTGTCTATAGTAAGATAAAAGATATTGATTTCTAACTGATATGTCTTTGTGTTCATTCTGGACCTCACTTCATCCATTTTGCTTTCTTGATTACTTGAGGTGAGGGGTTTTGAAGTTTGCTTTTAACCTATGATATGTTCACTTTCTACTAGGTTTTGGGTAAACCCCTATTTTCCACCAGTCCTCCAGGAATTCTACAAGGGGTGTAGGCACTCAGAAACAAAACTGGATGAGTTTCTTGAACCTGCCTGTAATGGGACTCCTTTAAATTAAAGGCAGACTAGTGGCCCGAGAGGTTAAACATCTCAGCTAGGCATATTTTTATTTACAAGATTAGTGAAAATTTCACTGCTGGAGTACACAAAGTTCACAGATAATGTTTGGGCTGATGTTCATTACAATATAGTGGTCTCATTTCATGCAGGATCAAGGATTTAAAGAAATACTGCAAGACTTCCTCTGGATATCTATAGCTATCCATGTAGTGGTAGTAGTAGTAAGGTGATTTATTCTATATTTCTAGAAAAGGATAGCCCATTTTTTGTTTAACTCTATTTATTCTCCTACCATTCTGGGGCATCTCTCAGGCTTCCACACTCAGCTGCACAGCACTGTACCGCCTGTCTGAACCATTTTCCCTGAACGCTACATCGGGATCAGGACTCCAGGCTCCCCTGCCTCCTTGGAGAGTCCCCAGGGGGAGAGTCAGGGATTGCGACCGAATTGGACGTGTGAGCTGGGGCTCCTGAAGGTTGCCATTGCCTCACCCAGGCGATAGGGGCTTTTTCTTGCTTTTTCTCCCCGCCCCTTCCTCCCTCTATTGGCACTCAGTCATGCAATGACATCCCTATGTCTGCCAAGTTCCACCTCTGCCATACGGTAGTGTTGCAGATTCAGTGGCTTCCCCTGACTGCCACCAGAGGTCGCTCAGGAGTGACGCTTGTCCCTATACCTTCCCCAGGAAGGGACAAGCTATGCTGTCCTTCGAACACTCAATCCCTACCCGACAGCCTGGGCTCATTCCTGAACTTGGGTCGCGGGAATGGTGCGAGGTGAGGTATCTCGTGCCTTAGCCCTCGGTGCCACCGGGCCAGCTTCAAGGATAGCCCAGTTGAGTCAAGACTCATTTACAATGGGGTCCCAAGTGCTAGGAACAGGTCCACATCTTAAGATACTGGTTACAAACATACAAATAGTACAAAAGTAATACAATAATCATAGACATGCGCTCTATTTATTCTCCTACCATTCTGGGGCATCTCTCAGGCTTCCACACTCAGCTGCACAGCACTGTACCGCCTGTCTGAACCATTTTCCCTGAACGCTACATCGGGATCAGGACTCCAGGCTCCCCTGCCTACCCTGGCCCTGGCCCCCCATTAAAAATCATCCTCCAACTAAATTATAATATAATTATATATGCCCCCAGATCCCCCTAGCTTTGTGGGGATTCTGGTCCCCCTTGTTCACTGACTCTGTGCACTCCTCTGATAATAATGGCACAATAAATTACATTATACAACTATTCACAGCACATTTTGGGCAGCTCAGCAATATTTACAATCAATGTTTTTATGGTGCTCCAGGATATAGTTCCCCTTTGGGGTCTCAGATGGCCTGGTACATTGTTCCATAATTTGGGGCCCATACAACGGAAGTCAGAATTGCCCTTTACAGTTTTCGTAGCTGGTAAAGCGAATTCAATAACCCCTGCAGTGCATAATCCTTTTTTTTTTTTTTTCTTTACATTTCTTACCCTTATATCAAGTCTAATAGATAGTCAGGTGCTTTTTGAGGCAACACTTATAAATCAGACGAACTGTGAATATTCTGACACTCTGTTAACTCAGTTCAATTTAAGGCTCTGTGGAGGGCACAGTGGTGTATGCCCCGTGGGGCATCCAGGATGTACTGTGCAAATCTGTTATAAACTGTACCCAGCCTGCACAGCACACCCCTAGACCCCCCCCAATATACCACATCCCCGTAATCAAAAAGGGGACTTACCACTGAATTTGCAATTTGCAGCCTAGCATACAATGGCACACAGTTTTTGTGTTTGTACAAAACTCCCAGCTTCGTAGTTAACTTCCTAATTATGGAATCTACTTGTATGTCCCATTTACATTGGGAATCCACCCAGATTCCCAAATATTTATAGGAATCAACATGGTTCAAAGTACAATTATCTTGGGTTTTTATGTTCAAAATTTGTTTACTAGTGCCCAGTTTATTGCAGAACAACATAACTTGTAACTTCACAGGGTTTAATACCAGCCCATGCTCATGGAAATAGATCTATTAGCCTGTTAAAATCATCCTGCAGTTTTTCCTGAATCTGGCTAACAGATCTACAGTATCATCAGTATACAAATGATGTCGGACATCCCCCAGTAAACGTCCACCATCATTTGTATATAGATTAAACAACAAAGGCCCTAACACAGACCCTTGGGGCACCCCAGTTTTGAGGGTCAAAAACTTGGATCTAAAACTGTTATTTAATGTTGCTCACTATTGTCTTCCAGTCAGAAAGCCAAGGAATCATTTTAAAACCTCCTGATTGAGGCCGACAGATTTTAATTTATTAACATATCATGATTCAAAGTATCAGATGCTTTAGATAAACTTATAAACACGGCCCAAACCATGAGGTTTCTGTCCACGGCCATCTGAATGTCCAATACCACTTTAATCAGCGCTGTGGAGGTGCTATGCCGAGTCCATGTCTAGATACAGAGTAGGGAAATAAATGCAAATGCAGATTTCAGGGATGTTTCTAGCTTCTCTCTGGTGACAGATCTTTCTCTCACACAGGGCAAGGCAAACTGAAGCATATCCTGCATACTCTCCTAGGGAAATCACACCTCTTAAATATCCATCCCAGAGTCTATGGACACTGAAGTCCCATGTCTCTCTGTCTCTAACATCATATCCAGGTAATTAGCTTTTTATAAAATGTTTATGGTTTACACAGTTAAAGTCATCCTTCTAGACAAGTTTAAAGCATTATCAAATAAATAGTTTTAGTACTTATTTCTTTATAGGGAAAGAGAAGTAAACCTAATCGCTGGAGACCTCCCTTCAAGGCTCCTACCAGGATCTGCCTCCATAAAAACCAGTAAGATGGGACCAGGCACAGCTTTTTCCAATTTTTTTCCTTTTGACATTTTGCTTAATGTAACTTTATTAGTGATGCTTTCCATTGTATTTTATTTGTTGTTAACCTTATTGTATGTTTTATTTTTTTTTTAATTAAAAAAAAAATCCTCAGCTCTTCTTCGATAAGTACCACGGAATCTTTTACTCCTACATGGGAGAGACAAGACAGGACAGAAGAGAACTCGATTTAGCGTCTCAGCTAAAGGATGACACCTCAACAGTGCAGTATCCCCCTTATACTGCATTGCAGTGTCAATTATAGGTATCACCCCCAAGAACTTGGTGTGGGACTAGATACTTGGGCACACCACTTAACTTTCCAGTGGCTCAGTTCACCCGGCTGTGGAAATGGGTCAGAGTAGGATTCCACTGAAAACTAGATGTTGCATCGCAACTAGACTTTCCTGGGTGGATAAAGTGTGAGACTGAAGAATACATCAATACTGTGTATGGAACTGCCACTAAATCCCTCTCTCTGGAGTGAGTGGACACTATTATGCTTTCTGTTATTTTGCCCTTGACTGCCCCCCCTCCCACCAATACGCAACTCTGCACCTTTTATGCGACTGTGACAGGGCTGAACGACACCCTGTTACATTTGTTATGCAGAAAGAGTTAAAAGCAAGGATCTGTTCTATCCTGTTATTTTTTCTATCTTTTGTCTGTCTGATTGGATAATCAAATTTTCTTGTGAGACCTAGGAAATGATCAGTCTGGCAGTCTCATGATTCTCCCCCTCCTGCTATCTTCCTGCCTTCACTTGCTGTTTCTATCCTTTCCCTTGCTTATCTGTTGTTATAAAACTATATGTGGATCTTTATGTGAAACTGGGTTCTCTGGCTTGAAAATGTATATACCGTAGTTACATTGTTGAAATAATTGCAGAAATCTATTTGGGACGCAGGGGTTAAACTTGAGATGCAGTCTGACCTCCAACAAGCTCATTTGCAAAGTTGTCAACAGGAGATCTGTTCTGGGATACAATGGTCAATTTTGTTGCACCTGCAAGAAAAGAAACTGGCAAAGTTTTGTGACATTGTGTAAAAATGGGACATGTATCTAAACAAGTTCAAGATGCAGAAGTTAACTGCCAGGCACAGACTTCTCGTAAAAGAGCAATCTTTTGTTGGAGGAGAGAGACAGACTGAAATTTAGAATTAGAGATACCCTTGAATGAAGGACTCTGTTTTGTTTGAACTATCTATATACAGTAAGAGCTAGCTGCACTATTTTACTATTTTTTTTTATTTTATTATTGATGATGATAAAATGCTAGTTGTGAATTTTATAACTGCCCCTGGTTTTCCTATGCTTCCTGACCTGTGCCTCAATGACAAGAACAATGACTGGGCATCACTAATGAGTTGTCACCTCAATCATTGGAAATGGAAAGTAACATAGTTTTCCAGACCAGAATTTGAGAGACAAACACACATACAGACTGACTAAGCCTTCTCCAGGGAGTGAGGTGAAGCACTGGGGTTAGGGCTGGGCGAAATTCATCTTCCACCAGCGAAACTCTGGTGAAATTCTGATTTTACTCCTCCAAAATTTCAAAGAAATTTCCACAAAATGTTGCCAAAACTGTTGTTTCAATCATTTCTAATTAATTTCAAAAGTGTCTGTCTGCACTGCACTAGATTTGGTATACTGACTACATCAAGGTACATATAGAGATCAATCAATCAATCAAACTTTATTTTTAAGAAGGCGCTTTTCTTAAAACCAAAGCGCCTGTACAATTCAATAGAACAATAAATAAACGAATCTAAAACTATTATAAATCAATAAAAGCTATGTTAAAAAGATGGGTCTTCAAGGCTCCTTTAAAACTCAGGACAGTCAGACTATTTCTCACCTGACGAGGTAGAGAATTCCACAGAGTCGGGGCCATAAAACTAAATGATCTAGCCCCTAGCGTTTTCAAGCGGACCCTGGGAATCTCCAGCAATCCTAGTCAGTGGATCGAGGCGGGAGGGACAGTAGGGGCAAAGGGCTCTTTCAGGTAAGTGGTCCCTGGTCGTAGGGCTTTATAGGTCAGCAAACCGACCTTGAAGGCGATTCGCTAATATTGGCAGCCAGTGCAGTCCATGAGCACAGGCATTATATGACTGGATCTAGAAGAACCAGTCAATAACCTGGCCGCCGCATTCTGCACTAGCTGCAGATGACGAAGCTCAACCCCCGATAGCCCTAGGTACAGGGAGTTGCAATAGTCAAGGCGAGAGGTAACGAAGACGTGGATCAATGTTGGAAGATCTTCTGGAGGAACCAGATGCTTCACCCTGGCGATATTCCTCAGATGGAAAAAGAAAGTTTTGACCACCGCTGACACCTGAGCTTTAAGTGTCAAGCGGTCATCAATTATTATGCCAAGATTCCGCACCTGATCTGAGGTCGTCAGATGAACGCCTGCAAGCCTTTAGCCTGAGTGCGATCCAGCCGGCCAACCCGCCTCACAGCGACCTTTATCCACGACCAGCACCTCAGTTTTCTCCAGGTTTAACCTCAACCAACTCCCATTCATCCAATCTTGGATTTCTGCAAGGCAGTTATTAAATACCGACAAGGCAGCATCCTGGCCGGGTATGAAAGACATATACAGCTGGGTATCATCGGCATAGCAATGGAAGCCCAGACCGTATCGTCTTATAATCGCTCCTAACGGCAGCATATACACCGCAAATAACATAGGCGCTAGAATAGAGCCCTGTGGTACCCCACAAGATAGGGAGACTGATGCCGAGGAAAAAATTCCTGACACCACCCTCTGAGTCCTACCTTCAAGGTAAGATCTAAACCACCTAAGGACCATACCAGATAATCCACAGATGGACCGCAGACGCTCTAACAGTACACCATGATCAACAGTGTCAAATGCTGCTGAGAGATCAAGAAGTACCAAAATAGAACAGGTCTTACGATCTCTCGCTATTAGGAGGTCATTTAGTACCTGAACAAGTGCTGTCTCGTACTATCCTCTTCCTAAATCCAGATTGGAAGAGTAGTAGATATTGTTGTTGGTCAAATGATCCTCCAATTGCTTCGACCACCTTCTCAATAACCTTACCCACAAAGGGTAGGTTAGAGACTGGTCTGTAATTTGCTAGACAATCTGGGTCTAAGGTGGATTTCTTTAAAAGAGGCCTAACTATAGCCTCCTTAAGGGGATCTGTAAAGATCCCCCTCTCCAAAGACTTCCAGACTGTCAAAGCCAGGACTAGGCCGATTTTATCCACATATTCCACTAAAAGGCGTGTGGGGCCAGGGTCCAAATCACAGCTGGTTGGTCACAATGCTCGGATGATCATCATAATATCATCGATTTTGGGGAGGCTGAAGTCAGACCATACCAACTGGGTGTTCGACATCTCCAGCCGACCATCACCGCTCCCATTGGAGAGGGAAGAACGGACGTCTGATCTGATTTTGGCAACCTTATCTGCAAAGAAGAGAGCAAACTCCTCACACTGTTCTGTGGAAAAGGCTCCTTCGGGCTGAAGACAGACTGGATTGCACAGTCTGTCCACAGTCCGAAAAGAGCTAAGCTGGTCTATTCTGTGCAGCCGCTATCTCCCTGGACAGGAACTCTGCCTTCTTACGAGAATTGTGGATTGATAAACCATATAATGGTCCATCGATCTAAGTCTGTCATCATCCAGACCTGACTTCCCGCAACACCTCTCCAGCCTTAGTCCAACCCTCCTCAACTCCCTCATGGTCTCATCAAACCATAGAGACCTGGGCCGAAGAGTGAGAGGGACGTAACATGAACAGGTGCAATGGAATCCAAGGCCCCGCAGAATCGCCCTGTTATAGGCCTGTACTAGGTCACAGGATCCAAGCAATCTATCGGAATGTCCGATAGGGTCCAGCACCACCATCAGGTCATCCGGGACACTCCCTTAATGGGTGATACCGACCATCTTCAAAGGGCTGACCTAATAAGGGCGGCCTCAAAATTGAACCTGATGGAGTGATGGTCAGACCATCTGACCAGCTCCACCACCAAATCAGATATCCCCATCTCCAGAAGGAACACCAGATCCAATGAGTGCCCACCAATATGGGTCGAGGAGGAAACTACCTGTGTGAAGCCCAGTGATAACATCAACTGGAGGAAGTCTTGACCAAAGCTGAGATGTACCAAGTTGCAAATTTCTGTCATTAAAGGTAACTGAGATATAAGCCTCAAATGTTCAGAAATTTAAAAATTTCATCTAGTAATTATGTAAACTGCAGAATTTTAAGCCCTTATAACTTTAAAACTAGAGAATTGAATATTACCAATTTTGTTAGGTTCACTGACCCTAAATATTAGGCCTTGAGGCCATCCCATGGCCCAGCAATACAGCGTCACACTGCCATGCTGACAACCCGGGATCGGAAGCTAGCCCAGAAAGTCCCATCAGGAGACAGACCAGCGGCAAGATAGCTGCCACTTGACCATGCATCTCGGTTAGGGAGAGTTGGCAGTACGTTCCAACAACACAGCAATTCCTGTGGCTGGGCTACAGAACTTGATCTTGCTGCAGGGGAAGTTGTGACTCTGCGAGGCCGTCAGAGACACTGTCCCCACCAGGGGAGGTGGGAAGGAACAAATGTGGGAGAAGAACCTGGTAGCCAACTGAATGATGGGTGGTTTCAGCCTAATCAGGATACATCTCCATGAAAACTGTATATCTCTGAAAGGCAAGTTGCTGGCTGGGAGAAAAACCAATATGGAAACAAAAGGTTGTGTGTGTGCCAACACTTTAATCTCTTGCTCAAAAGCTGGCCAAGTTATAAATAGCCAACGATTCCAAAATAACATCAGTAATCAAAGTTCAATTTCATGAGCTTTTGTGAATTTCTGGAATGCTGTGATTCTTTTGTTGAAGCCATGTCCATATACTTCACCGAGCTGTACACTTGAGTTGCCACTTTCGAGAAATGTAAAGATTGGGTACAGAGGCAATAAGGTAATATGCATAGGAAGGTCCATAGTAAAAGTACAGTGGTGCCAAGTGTCAGGTCACTATCTTGAATGATGAGCCATTAAGAATAGTCATTGACATCACTGTGCACTAGCCTATCTTCTTGCAAAATACCAGCAACCACTAATGCTCACTGACTTAATGATTTGTTGTAGTACATTAATGTGAGGCATCGTTTCTGTGCAGTGCCACCTGCTGACTCTTTAACAACACTGTAGATATCCATGTATATTTCTGCAGTTTGAAAACAGTGTCACTAAGTGACACCAAGCATTATAGCTTGCTGCAACACAGGACACTGTGACAGACGTTTCTGGATATCTTTAGTCATGATGGAACATGATGCCTGGCATCACTGCTGCAGGAGTGCTGGAGGAACATTACAGTGCCATAATGCTAGTGCAAGTATGATGTTTCAGTGGTAATAAGTGCTTTGTGAAAGTTAAATTCAGAGGTTAAACTGAGGCAGAATGCTGTTCCACCTCCTTAGCCTGCCAGCCCTCTCCCCACACTTAATGCAACAGCTGAACAGCAATAGTTCAAACAACATGAAGTCTTGCTATATCCTGACATTATGCAGTTAGCCCCAGCACTGAACTGCTCTGGAGAGGAAAGAGTTAACTCTATGCCAGAGCATAGAATGTTGAGCTTGAGCTCAGTTCAAACCTCAGTCTGCTGCACTCGTGCCTCACTACGTCCCCCTAGCCGTGCATTAGAACTGTCTAATGCACACCCCATTGTGTCTTATTGCTTACAGAACCACCTGCAATTTCCCCAACATCCAACTGAAGCACCTCTACCGCAGAGGGTAGTTGGTCTGGGAGGCTGGCAGGTAGTTAGGAGGGGCAATTCCGCTGCCCCATCACTCAATGCTCTCCAACGTATCACCTCCACAAACCATATAAAAACTACAAACAGGTGTCTGCCTCTGTGTCCAGAGAAGGAAATCATGAAGAGATTCTAAAGTGACTTTATAAAATTTGACACCACAGCCATCTGGTCCCAGGCTTTTATTGTTTTTAAGGGCTTTTAAATTTGCGATCAATTACTGGGAGGTTATGGGGCAACCAGGGCCAGCTGCTGCACCTCCATTTACACTGGCAAAGTTAGAGATGTTAAAAGAAGAGGTAATTACCTCCACAGGTGGGGTATCAGTTTCAGCATACAGAAAGTGACAGTATTCTTTCAAGGCATCTAATACTGCTGAAGTGGTAGTAGCTAAACATCCAGTGGTGGGGTGCTGTAGTACTTTCGTAATTCTATAAGACTTACTTTTTCTGTGAAGGTGAGATGTCAGTATTTTGCATGCCTGGAGACCCCCTTCATAAAAGGCTTGTTTAAGTCACAACAGGGCCTGTTCAGTTTTAAAATTAAGCAATAAGGCACGACAGGGTGTGGTATATCATGGGATATCGTCATGCCTCGGGTGATTGGGCACGAGGCCGCAGGCCGAGTGCGTCCAACCGTTCAAGAAGTGACGATATCCCATGATATACCACACCCTGGAGAACTTATTGCTATTATGAACTGGCTTAAAAGATTCATTAGTAAAAAAAATTAAAGAAAAGTTTTAAAACGTTTGAAAAATGACGTTTTGGGGGGTGTTGGAAGAGTACCTTTCCATAAAATAGTTCCTGAAGGGCTCTGGACAGCAGATGGTGCTGTTACAGGTGGCACTCACGGAGAAGGTGCTGCTGTGAAGTGCATCTCACCCTCTAAGTACTGGTTTAGGATGTGAACCCTGTTTTTCTGCATTTGACCCAGTCCCCCTGCTTGCTCTGGGACAGGGTGAAGCTGTGTGTGCCTTCCTATTTATTTCTGGTGCCCATACGTGTCATAGTTGGCAACAACGGTTGGTAGTAGAAGTCACCGAAACATTTGTGGGTTTTTGCTGAAGTTGTCCACAGCCCCGGTGACTGACTGAAAGTAACAGTAAGTCTCGGGACACCGGAGCCAGATTTGTGAGTACCGCTTGTTTTAAAATGTGCTGAGGGCGACTCTAGGCTTTTCTTGTTCTGTGGAGAAGTTAGGATTTTAGTTTCCCTACTGAGCGCAAGTTACGCGCGGCTGCATTTTTTTGCTGTTGTCAATGAAGAGGCTGGTGGCTGGAGGCTTTTTGGAGCCGTGATGATGTAGCCCGATATCATCACGGCTTCAAAAACCTCTCGGCCAATCAGCTTGCCGTATTTATGATCGCCAGTTCATGCTTTAAATTATACAATGGCAAAAAAGAATCTTGGACTATGATTGGTCAGTTTGGGGCTGGACCAATGGCGTTATCCCAGCATAACGCCACAGGTCTAGTCTCAGCACTGTGCACCCATTTGGACCATTAGGATGTACTCTTTTTTTGCATCTCCTCTTAAGAAACAAAATATTTTTCCACACTAATCAAAACATTCTTTAAAATTATTGTTTTATTTTATATATAACAACAAGCCACTGTATAATAGGAACAAAACATGGCAGGTAGTAAGGTAAACACTGAGGTACATAGCTCAACAGAGGGCAGGACAGGGGTAAATGTAAAAATAGACAAGGGCAATAAGAGCAGGGATGGGGGAAAAAAGGATAAAGCCAACATTAAATGGAGGGCAATGAGTACCAAAGCCCGTAGTCTGGGAAACAAGCTTTCTGAGCAAGTAGCCTTGATGGAAGATGAACAGTTGGATATTGTGGCAGTCACGGAAACATGGTACATGGAGAACCATGACTGGGATGTCAACATACCGGGGTACATAGTCTACAGAAGGGACAGGGAGGGTAAAAGAGGAGGTGGAGTAGCTCTATACATAAGGGAAGGGATCAACGCTACAGAACTAAAAAGTAAAGCGGGAGGACAAGAGGCACTCTGGATCACCTTGGAGACAAGGAATGACATCACAATCCGCACAGGGGTTGTATACAGACCCCCATCTCAAGGGGAGGAAACAGACAAGAACATGATGGAGGGCATTCTCAAAATGGCTGAAAAAGGGGAGATAATGTTGATGGGGGACCTGAATATGCCAGATGTTAACAGGATGACATGTACTGTGGCCACATCCAAGAGCAGGGTCATTCTTGATGCCCTGCAGGGGGCAGTCCTTAGACAGCTAGTGTTGGAACCCACTCGGGAGGGAGCAAATCTAGACCCGATACTCTCAAATGGAGAGAGGATCACAAATTTAGAAGTCAGTAGACATCTGGGAACAAGTGACCACTGCACAGTGTGCTTCACAATAAGCACAACCATGGAGACAAGCCATACAAAAACAAGGATACTGGACGTTAGAAGGGCTGACTTTGGCAAAATGGGTGAATACCTGAGGAATGCACTAGCAAATGGCCAAAAAGGACGGATGGAAGAACAATGGAGAAAAATCAAAATTGTTATCATACAGGCAACAAGCCTTTGTGGGAAACAAATAAAGAAAACAAAGCGGAGTAAAAAAAAACCACTATGGTTCTCAAAAGAGGTGGTAGGGAAGGTTAAGGAGAAAAAGGTTGCATTCAAAAAGTATAAGGAATCACAGAAGGAGCACGACAGGGAACTGTATCAATTAAAGCAGAAAGAAGTGGGGAAGGCAGTCAGAATAGAAAAAGGCCCAAACCGAGGAAAAAATAGCCAAATTAGTTAAGAAGGGGGATAAAACCTTTTATTGATACATTAGGGAGCATAGAAAGGTTAAGGGAGGAATAATGAAGATTAATAAAAGAGAGGGGAGGTGGGCAGAGGGAGACTTTGAAGAGGCAGAGATACTGAATGAATACTTTTGCTCAGTAATCACAAAAGAAGATGAGGAGGAGTTACCTAAACCAGACAATAGAAGCACTTTGGGTAGGGGGGGGGTTGACACCAGTCCATTTACAGAAGAAAGAGTCCTGAAAGAACTCCTAAAACTCAAGGTGGACAAAGCAATGGGGCCTGATGGGATTCACCCCAGAATCCTAAAAGAACTAAGGGAGGACCTGGTGACACCACTGACCACACTTTTTTAACAAATCATGGGAGGATGGGGTGGTACCTGAGGACTGGAGGAGGGCAGATGTGATTCCCCTTCACAAAAGCGGGAGCAAGGCAGAAGCAGGAAACTACAGACCTGTAAGTTTGACCTCAGTGGTACGGAAAATTATGGGATAATTTCTGAAAGAAAGACTTGTTGAGTACCTAGAGGCCAGTGGGGCACAGGACCTAAAGCAGCATGGATTTACAGCAGGAAGGTCATGTCAGACGAATCTAACTGATTTCTTTGACTGGGTGACCAAAGCAATAGACCAGGGAGGAGCTGTGGATATGGCCTACCTAGACTTTAGTAAGGCATCTGACACAGTCCCGCACAAAAGACTAATAATCATGTTAGCCAGCCTGGGAGTGGGTTCCAGGGTGGTAGCCTGGGTAGCAAACTGGCTGCACAACAGGACAAAGACTGTAATAGTGAATGGAACACATTCCAAAGAAAGTGGGGTTACTAGTGGAGTACCTCAGGGCTCAGTACTGGGTCCAGTCCTCTTTATAGGTGACATTGCAGAGGGTCTGGAGGGAAAGGTGTGCCTCTTTGCAGATGACACAAAGATCTGTAACAGAGTTGATACACAAGGTGGGGATAGAAAGGATGAGAAGGGACTTGTCAAGGTTGGAGGAATGGTCATATATGGCAACTTAGATTCATTGCAAAAAAGTGCAAAGTAATGCACCTGGGAAACAAAAACCCAGGAGAAGAGTACACAATAGCAGGGGAGGTACTAACAACAACAAAAATGGAAAGGAACTTGGGGGTAGTTATATCAAATGACTTAAAGGTGGGTAAGCAATGTGAGAAGTCAGTAAGGAGAGCCAAGGGGGATACTGGGATGCATAGGAAGGGGCATCACAAGTAGAAAAAGGGAAGTGGTTATCCCTCTGTACAGACAGTTGGTGAGACCCCATCTGGAATACTGTGTGCAGTTTTAGAGACCCCATCTACACAAGGACACAGACAGGATGGAAGCAGTCCAGAGGACGGCAACTAAAATGGTGCAGGGTCTGCATCAGAAACCATATGAAGAGAGACTAAGAGAGCCTAATATGTAAACCCTTGATGAAAGGAGGGACAGGGGGGACATGATAGAAACTTTCAAGTACCTCAAGGGAATCAACAAAGTCCAGGAGGGTAGCATCTTTCAGAAAAAGAGATGTGTAAGTACAAGTGGGCACAATTTAAAGATAGAGGGGGGACGGCTCAGGGGTAATGTGAGGAAATATTTTTTCATGGAGAGAGTGGTGGATGCATGGAACCACCTTCCTGGGGAGGTTGTTGGGTCTAAAACTGGGGGAATTCAAACATTCATGGGACATGACATAAGGCAATTGTAGTGGGGGGGTTGCAGGAAGTAGGCTGTTGGTTAACTAGAATCTGCAGCTTATCCAATAGGAAGGGAAATGGGCAGACTGAGTGGGCCAAGTGGTCCTTATTTGCCGTCAAAGTCTATGTTTCTATGTAATAATGCACTCCAGGGTGTGCGTCGTGCTGGGATAACGCCATGCCTGGGGCACTGGATGTACTCGGCCTGCAGCCTCGTCCCCAACCCGCTAGACATGGTGTTATCCCAGCACGACACACACCCTGTCATGCATTATTCCTTTAATACCTTGGATCTTAGTTTGAGTTATTTTAATTTGAGATAATAAGGATGTGTCAAACAGCATGTGGGCCGTCGGAAAAAAAACGTTTTTTTCTTGAAATTTTTGGAGTTTTTCCTATTGCTGTTTTTTGGGCCTGGAAGCAAAAGCAATTATTTTTCCTTGTAACAGTTTTCAGAGTATCCCATAGGGTATCCGATGAAATATCTGGGTGATCACTGTCCCTAATTATTTGCAGGGATATATCTTGAAGTAATTCCCGAAACTGTGGATTCCAAAGAAGAGAGGGACTGAATCTCCAGAGGGTAGGTTTAGGAGTTGATGGTGTGGCTGGAGACAAAGAGATAGTGCATGGTCAGATAGTAAAATATTCTCAATATGAGAGTCTATTACCCAATCTGTGTTTTCAGTGAACAAGCAGAACTAGTCCAAGTGAAAATATATGGATGGTATGTACTGTATCTACCACTTATGCCGTTTCAAGCTGCTTGTAGCTAAAGATCAATGAACTACAGCACCAAAGTCGCTGTTTGCTATGCAGTACAGCACAGGGTCCACTACAGCCCCAATAATAAAAAATAGTCCAAACTTAAGAAGCTGAGCAACTAATTATCACTTGCCCTGAGATTCATCTTGTAATCACATTAGCTAGTGGAGATTTGTAAAGTAGTTCTTAATTAAGAGGTAAGGACCACTCTTCAAAGCTATATACACTGTAAACCGTTTAGTACATACTGTTTCGTGCAGCAACTTTTTGTCCACTGAAAGCAGTGTTCGTAGTTGCTGGTAGGAGGCACCATTATATAAGAATACGCTGTACTGCAGTACACAACACTGGATATATGGAAACTGCAGACAAGCATGGAACTGTACCAGGAAGCTGAAAAGTACAGTAGTATGTTATTATTATTTATAACATGGGTTCCGAAAATACTGTCTTCTGATTTGTCCAAACGGGTCACCTGATCATTGATTAATCCCTGATGTACCCACAGTTGCATGTTCACAGGGCTTTATTTTACTATTTCTTTAGGTAAAACTCTAACATAACATTACTCATGTTATAAGAGGATTAATCCATGACAGGGTATGGGTTTACTGAGCATTACTCCATGCCTGGGGTGTAGCTGAAGACACTCGGCTTCATCTTGTGACTCCAACCCCCCCCGGCCTGTATTAATGCCCAGTAAACCCATACCCTGTCATGGGTTAATCCCTCCATAATAACTGGGTATCGCTCTTTCCCTAAGGGAAACATGGTTTGTAAGAAAAAATTACTTACCATAGTAATGTTTCTTCCAGGGGATCTCTCAGTATGCTTGACTGTTGCAGTGATGTCAGCTGGGTTCAGCTGCCCCGGAGGTGGAGTTATGGTAATGATGCCAAGGAATTAGCCATTCAGATTGTAGTAAGAGAGTGCTGCCTGTAGGTGCTGCTGCGCTACAGTCAGATTCATTTTGAAGTCTGAGGGGCAAAAGGCCCCAAACCCTAAACCTATCCCAGTACTACAGAAGAAAAAAAAGGAAAAGAACAAGGAAAAATACCAGAAAGAGAGAACTCTCCTCTATGGGAATTATGCACATCAAGTCTTCCTATGGAAAGTTACACATTGTATTGCTCTACAGAAGAAATCTGGCCTAAGGCAAGGACTGCAGAACTATTCTCAGCCAGGTTATATGAGGGGAGGCTGGGTGGGAGGTCAGGAATATTGAGGGATCCCCTGGAAGAAACAATATTACTATGGTACGTAATTTTTTCTTCTCACCCCAGGAATCTCTCACTATGACTGATTACTGCAGACTACAAAGCAGTGTAGTTGGGAGGAGAGAACAGACCCTACTTTGAAAACAGGTTCTGCAGGACTGCTGTGTCAAATTTGGCATCTGATCTGGACTGTACATCCAAGCAGTAGTACTTTGTGAAGGTATGTACAGTCTTTCAAGTAGCTGCTTTGCAGATGTTGAGCAAGGGTATGTCCATTACTGCTGCCACTGAGGCTGCAGTGCCCCTGGTAGAGTGGGCCCTGAGGACCAAGGGTGGCTGCTTGCCAACCTTGCTGTAACAGAAATGAATGCAGGAGACTACACAGTGAGAGAGAGTCCTCTTGGAGGCTGGTCTGCCTTTACCCACCTCACCACAGGTGAGGAATAGTTGAGCGTGAGAGAACCTGAGCTGCTTGGTGTACTCCAGTTAGTAGGTCAATGCCCTCTTGACATCCAGGCTGTGAAGCCTGTGCTCACCTGGAGTTGATTTGTCTGTTAAGAACACAGGAAGCGTTATAGATCGATGCAGGTGAAATTCAAACACTTCCTCAGGAAGGAATTTCCTGTTGGTCCTGAGAACTACTTTATCCCAGTGGGAAGTAATGTAGTTAGGTTCAGTGCAAAGTGCTTGCAGCTCTGAAATTCTTCTGGTTGAAGTGATTGCCACTAGGAAAACGATTTTCCAGCTGACATACTTTAAGTTTGGTGTAGCCATAGGTTTGAAAGGAGACTCCATCAGCTTGGCTATGCAGAGGTTCAAATCCCAGGGAGAACAGGTTCCCTAAGCGGGGGTTGCAGGTGCAGCAGGTCTTTAAAGAATTTTTTAAAGATGGAGTGCGAAATTAAAGATTTCTCCATACCAACAGAAATGCAGGCCGAAATGGCTACCAAGTGAACCTTCAGAGCTGAGTCTCTAAGGCCTGTTGCTTGTCGTGAATCAAATAGTCCAGTATGGAGGACAGGCTAGCCTGCAGCAGGTCAATCTGCCTGTCTTTACACCAAGAAGAAAATCTCTTGCATTTGGAGCATAAGTCCTTTTGGTACTTAGTTTCTCGGCCAGTCGAAGGATTCTCTGGACTTGTTCTGAATACTGAAAGTTGGGGAATTCTAGCCCTCTTAAGTACCACGCTTTGAGACAAAGAGACTCTATGCTGGGGTATGGTATCCCCGTCCAAGGCAGGGTCAGGAGACTGTGAGTGGGGGCAGGCGAATGGGCCATTTGACTGAGAGGGTGAGAAGCAAGGTGTACTGTGGCTGCCTCGCCCAGTCCGGAGCCACCAGAATCATGGTTGCTGGTTGGCTTCTGAGTTTTAACAGAACCTGAGAATCAGGGGAAATGGAGGGAATGAGTAAAGGCACTTCCCTGTCCAATCCAGGGACAAAGCATCCACTGGCATTGAGCCCAGAGCTGGAAGCTAGCAACAGTACAGGGGAATCTGTTAGTTGTGTTTGGAAACGAAGAGATGAATCTCTGAAGTGCCCCACCTTCTGAAGACTGTGGCCAGCACCTGTTTGTTTAGGGTCCACTCGTGGTGGGCCTGACTGATGAGGCACAGGGAGTCTACCAGCACGTTGTCCTTGCCTGGCAGGTACATGTCAGTGAGTTGCATGTCCAAGGATTAGGCCAGAGACAAGATTTTCATGGCCTCTGTGCAGAGCTTTGTGGATCTTGTACCCACCACCCCCACTTATTCACGTAGAACATGGCAGCGGTGTTGTCTATCCTGACTTGGACAGATTGATCCTTGAGCTGGGGAACAGAGGCCTTGATACCCAGGTACACGACACTGAGTTTCAGGAGATTTATGTGACACCTGGACTCTCTGGGAGACCACACCCTGCTTATGGACTAGTCTGAACGATGCACACCTCAGCCCAGGAGGGAAGCATCTGTAGTGAGCACTCTTGAGGGTTTCCTCTGATGGAAAGGAATTCCTTCCCTGAGGTTGTCCCTGTCCTTCCAGCAGTCCAGAGCTTGTAAGAGTGTCCTCATGACTGGAACGAGTATTGATAGGGAGTCTCTGTTCTGAACCAGTGGGCTCTGAGACAATACTGGATATCCCTCATCTGGAACCTAGCCCCAGGCACTACAGCTGAAGTAGATGCCATATGGTCTAGAAGTCTGAGGATGTGCCAGGCTGTTCTTAGTTGACCTAACACAAATGAGTGTGCCAGGATCTGAAAGTTTTCCGCTCTGTCCAGAGGGAGCTTTGCTTTGCTGTGTGTCCAACTCCGCTCCGATAAACTTGCGGAGTTGAACTGGCTTGAAGTGGGACTTCTCTGTATACATCAGGAAACCTAGGGGCTCCAGAGTGTGCTGTGTGAGGCTAAGACAGTCTCTGACTTTCTGGAGAGACTTGTCCACTATCAGTCAGTCATCCAGGTAGGGGAAGGCCAAAACCTCCTGTCTTCTGAGATAAGCTGCCACCACTGACAGGCACTTTGTGAAAACTCTGGGAGCTGAAGAAAGGCCCGAAGGGAAGAGCTGCAAACTGGTAATGGCTAGAGGGCAGTCCGAATCTGTGAAACTTTCTGTGAGAAGGCTCGATTGGAATGTGAAAACAGACATCTCATGTCTAGGGAGGATAGCCAGTCTCTATGTCGTAACAAGGGGATCACCACTGACAGGGTGACCATTTTGAATTTGGGATTGGACAGGTGCTTGTTTAGGTACCTGAGATCTAGAATGGGTCGCCAATTAAGGTTGCCACCTACTCGTTTTTTTGACCGAATGATTCGGTTTTCTAGGTCCAGATTCGGTTCTCCTGTTTTCACCATTGCAAATTCGGTTTTTATGTTGGGTTAAGCAGCACCTGTTAGATTCCCCACTAACTGTTTCATTTTCTTCTCATCTGACTGTAAGCAAGTGTCTGACATTTTAGTGTGATTGCTTGCTTGCAGTGCATGCTAATCAGGAAGTGCCCTCATGAGCAGGGCACTTAAAGAGCCAAATGTGTCCCTGTCTGCGCAGTTGTCACTTCTAACTTCACACCAGCAAATTGGAAGATTATTCAGGGGAAGGGTAAACAATACCACCTTAATTAACACCTTCATTTTTCTGAAACCAGACAGGCTCCACATTAGGGTAGCTTCCTGTCCCAGTATGGACTATACAATGTGTTTCAGAAACTTTACCTGCTAATCCAGTTTTATTCAGAGGTAGTACTTTTGCAGTCATTTTGAATGCTCACATACTTGTAAACAGATTCTGTTAAATCCTTCACCATTTTACTTGCATGGTCAGATTACAAACAAATTCTGATGTCATGCAGACCTTTGTTTGTATACCAGTCAGTCTGAGAGGTGCAAAGTAGGGCTATTAAGACCATTAGCAGCAAATCAAACTAATCCTTTCCAGGCTGTGTTGTGAGTATGGTCTTTGACTGCTGTGATAAGGAATTATTTTATACCTTTAAATGTTCACCATTTTTTCTTTTAGGGTCTGTCCTATATTTTAATATTTGTTACCCCTTTTGTTCTTAAATTAATAATCTAATATTTTATTCCATTTCTAGCAATACTATGCTTCTCTCTCCTCAGTAGTTATTGTTGTCAATTTTCATACTACTTGGATATTCCAGGAAGACCAATCCAGGCCTTTCAGATGAACAGCACAGAATAATGTGGCTAATGTCATGCTAAGCTACAGAAATGAGAAAAGGAAGAGAGAGAGAGCAGTAGCTGATGAGATGTCAGGAACACAATCTAGATTTGATGGCACTGCAAATGTAGGCAATTTATCAAAACTTTTTCAAAACATTATTTTTTTTTTTTTTACCAGAAGAGACACACTAAGCTAAAGCTTGTTTACAGGTGCAACCTGAGAGCACAAGGGAATTAAGTGGTTTGTGTACGGTCGCAAAGTATGCAAGTTTGGGCTGTAGGATTCAAACCCTGGTCTCCAGAATTGCAACTTAGAGCTTTAAACCACTACACTATACTGCCTCCACACTACATATCACATATCATGCTATCTATGTATGACTGACATGGAAAACAAAATAGGGTATTTAACAGCATAGAATAGTTCCTACCACTTTTAAGAACTTCTCTGACATTACAAATAACTTTAGAGTAGGAGCAATGGGAGGGACAGTAGCACATCTTAAAATGGCAGATGATATTTGTAATTACCTCTCGTCCACCATTACTGGTGTAGTTTATTTATTTATTGAAAGAGTTTTACCAGAAAAGGCCACCTGATCCAAACTAGCCAGTTGTCAGAGGTGTCCTTGTAGTCACTCGATTTGTCAGCTAAGCTGTATACACAGGATGGAAAGTCCCTGAACCCCCTCTCTAACCCCACCAAATGTTAACACACTGAAATTTAAAATATTTAAATCTAAATCAAATAAACCCGAAATACTAATCATGATAAAATTTAAAGAAGTTATACACAATGTTATATTATCAGCAATTCTGAATAAATCAAGTGAATCAGAGTCCAAGCGATGCCCTCATTAGCCATAAAAGGGGCGGGGTTAGGGGTGGAGTTTGTGGGTGTGGTTTAGTATTCGGTTTTCATCTCATCCAAAGGTGGCAACCCTATCGCCAATCCCCATTTTTCCTTTGGGTTAGGAAGTACCTAAAGTAGAGGCCTTTCCTCCATTGGGAGAGAGGGACTCTTTCTACTGCATTTGCTGCCAGAAGACTTTACCTCTAACGCTAGTAGAATTTTCTCTGTGGGAGTTAGGGGTTTTACCCCTGTGGCCCTGCTGAGTGGGACATTTTTTGGACTGCAGGGTAAGTCCTCGACCCACCACCTCCAAGACCCACTTATCTGTGATGATGTGGTGCCAGTAGTGGAGGTAGTGGGTCAGCCTTCCTCCTACTGGCAGAGGGGAGGTGACCTGGGCCTTCCAGTCAGGAGTTTTGTTTTGCTTGAGTTTTCACTGAGGGTGTGGGGTCAGTACATTTCTGAGCCCTTCTTCCTCTTCCCCTAAATAATCCTCTCATCTGAGAGTAATCCGAAGGCACTGGCATAGGGTAGAAGGCCTGGGATAGTAACTCCTACCTCTTCCCCCCCCTTTTTGGGGTATGTAAGAGGTAGAGGGTTTCTCTTTCGCTGCATTGTTCTGATAAGTGGTTTTGTAGTCCTCCATCTTCTTCATGTATGTCTTGGTTTTGTGCCCAGAAAGAGAATTATTCTCACAGGGGAAGCCCATAACTTTAGTTTGGGTGTCCTGGGAGAGATTGGTAGTCCTCAACAAAGCAGACTGTCTGAGGGAGATGGCCTGAGCCATAGCTCTAGAAGCCATGTCACTGGCATCAACAACCATAAGAAACTGATATCTTGTGGCTTCTAGGGCAGCCTTAACCATTTCTGCCAACTCCTGAGCCACTCTATCTGGGACTTGCTGGCTGATGGCCAGAACGTAGTTCCAGAGAGCCCTTTAGTACTGAGTTCTGTATGCCACGTAAGTGCAGAGGCGAAGCAGTAGTGATGCTGTGGTGTAAGATTTCTTACCCATAGTATCCAGTCTTTTCGATTCTTTTTCTGGAGGCTGGGAAGAAAGTGGCACCTTTTTTCTTTGTCACAAGCTGCAGCTTCTACTACTCCTTCATGGTCAGGATGTGTGTAAAGGTATTCAGAATTAGTTTTATCTAGCTGGAAACTGGAAATATGAAATTAAACTACTTCAAGCAAAGGTTTCAAGAGAGAGCTCAGGGGCAAACTTGTCCAGTCAGCATAGAAATGCATCTGACTGGAGTACAGCAGCACCTAAAGGCATCACTCTCTTACTACAATTTGACTGGCTAATTCCCTGGCATCATTAGCAAAACTCCACCTCTGGGGCAGCTGAACCCAGCTGGTATAACTGCACTAGTCAAGCATACTGAGGGATTCCTGGAGTGAGAATTTGCTGTTATAAACTGCAAACATGCACAGAGTTTCCCTAGTCCTGCGCATGTGCCAGCCACCACTCTTCCCTTACTTATCGCCGGACACCACGACTTACCACAGGAGAATACACTGCCACTTGTACTCAGTGGTAAGTCCATTAAAAAAAATTGTAGGGCTAAAGCTCCTTAAACTGAGCTACTTAAAAAATGGGAAAAATGAAAACGTAAACGTTTCTTTCAGCAGCTGCGTCTGACCAGGGACCCCACTGAAACCCGGTCGGACTGTGGCTGCACACAGATGTCTTGTGATTTTATATTACTGCTGTGGTAAAAAAAACAATACTTAGCAATTATATACAATAAAACATGGGATTGTGTGCAAAACTCAAATTTTACACACACCTCAGTGTGGATGCTTAAATAAATCCTTGAAACGCTCAAAGGGTTTTATGTGGCAACCAACACCTCGGGTGTGTGTAAACTTCTTGCTAAGCACACAACCCCATATATTACTTTGTATGTACTTATGATTATGTACAGTACTGTATGTCATGTGTTTCAGGCAGGGTTACAGGAGAAGTTTGTTTCATGATTGCAAGTTTTTTTTTTTTTTTTGTGTGTGTATGTGTAACATACTTAAGTGTGCTTTTGCCTGGATTCATCAAGATGCTTATGCCTGTACAGTGGGAGGGAAGGGGTGGTGGTTGAAAACAGGTTACTCACCTGTAACAGTAGTTCTAGGAGTGGTATATGATGTACATCCACACTTCTGGCCGTGTTCCTTTCCCTTTAATTCCTGTCGGAACATCTTCAAGCTGGCTCCTCCCACCAACCTGAGTAGTAAATCCCTCAGCACCGCCCCATGATGTCAGATCTTACCTGCTGGAAGCAAGATCGGTGTGCCACTTGCCAGGGGAGGTTGGGTGGGTCAGTGTGGATGTATATCATATACCACTGCTAGAACTACTGTTACAGGTGAGTAACCTGTTTTTCTAGGGTCATGGATATGACGTACGACTCCACACTTCTGGCAGACTCCTAGCAGTTCTCCAGGGAGGTAGGGGCAGGTGCAAACCCCCTACTTAGGAAACAGAGATTGGAGAACTGAGGCCCCAAAACCAGCATCCTGGCTTGACTCAAAGTCGACGTGGTTGTGGGAAATAAAGGTGTGTGCTAACTTCCAGGTAGCAGCCCTGCAGATTTCCTGGATAGGCATATCCCTAGAGGCAGGCACCGAGGCAACGGTATGATGGGTGGAATGAGCCCTAAGCCTTACGGGAGGCTCCCTACCCACCAACCTATAGCAGAGGTCGATGCAGGATACAATCTACCTGACAATCGTCCACTTAGCTGCCAGTCTGCCAGGTGCAGCTGCAGCGTACGTGATAAAGAGATGGCAAACCTCTCCCCGAAATCCAGCTGTGCACTCCTTATAATTGGTAAGTGCTCGCCTCAGGTCCAAAGTATGGAGCCTGTGCTCAGCCTCTGAGGTGTGACAGGCGAAGAACACCAGGAAATGCATCACTTGGTTTCTGTGAAACTCAAACACAACCTTCGGGAGGAACTTGGGGTTGGGGAGAAGGATAACCTTGTCCCTGTGACAGACCAAGTAAGGGGACTCCACCAAGAGTGCCTGGAGTTCACGGATCTTTCTGGCTGATGTGACAGCCACCAAGAAAGCAATCTTCCATGACAGGTGAGACATTTCACACCTGTGCATTGGTTCGAATGGCTTGTCCATGAGCTTTGCCAACACTAACAACAAGTCCCATGGTGGTAGTGGTCATGGTTCACGCACCAGAGGGAAAATGTTCTCTAGGCCTTTGAAAAAGCACCAGACCACCTTCTTCTTCACCACTGATGGCATACCAGCCAGCACCCAGTATGCCAAGATGGCTGCCAGGTGCACCTTAAGGGTCACTGACCGAAGGCCCGACTGAGACAGGGAACAAAGGAAGTCAAGAATACTAGCTACTGGGCAAGGTATGGGGTCGAGTGCCTTACCATGGCACAAAATGGAGAACCTCTTCCATTTGAAAGCATAGCATTTTTAGATCGACTCCTTCTGAGAACCCTCAACCATGGCGCAGACATATTTGGAAGGACCCAAAGCCTGGAACTCTAGCAGCTCAGAAGCCAGGCTTACAGGTGCAGGGACTGAAGGTCCGGATGGAGTACCTTCACCTGACTGCAAGATAGCAGCTCCAAGCATAGAGAAAGATGCCATGGGAGCCTGCAGCTGAGGCTGAGGAGATTGGGGTACCAGAATAGGAGAGGCCAGTCTGGAGTCACCAGGATCATCCATGCCTTGTCCCTCCTGGCCTTAAGCAGCACTGTGGATCAGTGGAAAGGGAGATGAGGCATATATGAGGCCCGGGGTTCAGGTCCTTGAGAAGGCATCCTCCTGCAGCGTTCCCTGCTGAGGAGGGGCAGGCACAAGACAGACTTAGCTTTGCGTACTCCCCGGAGATGAACAGATCCACCAGAGGGGTGCTCCACTATCTCCAGATGGAGAGACCACATGTGAGATGTCTCGCCCACCCGACTTAGGGCAACTGCCAGCTGGTTGGATACACCAACAACATGAATTGGAAGGAGATTTGTGTTCAGGCTGAGCACAAGGGTCCAGATGTGGACAGCTTCCTTTGTTGAGGTAACGCATTATTGTGGTGTTGTCCATTTGCATACATGTGATGATATAAATCTGTGCAGAAGGGAGGTTTTGTGAAGTTAGGCGGGAGATTGGATTTTTAGCAGGGAGAAAGTACCCAGCCACCCACCTCGCGAACGTGCTACATTTCTCCGCACAACCATTAACAGCTCTCCACCCACCCATCCCACAGATCTCCATTGTTCCCCACACAGGCATAGCACAGGACAGGTTGTACCACCTGCAGCAAAGCCCCCGGACCCTTCAGCCCAGTGAAGCAAAGCACAGGTTGCTGTTTAGTGCAGCACTCCCATTACTGCCCCACCGCCCCCGAACAATGCAGCGATAGGAAGACAGGGAGTGGAGCAGTAGAACACCTGAGAGACCCAGGAGAGAGAGAGGTGAAGTCAAGAGGGACGAGCAAGTGGTGTCAGGCACTGAACGGACTGCAAATACAGATTTTTTTTTTTTGTGACTGAATTGGGAGATTTGCTTTCCCGTGCGGGGGGGGGGGCTAGAGTTTGGTTAAAAAAACGGAATCTCTTGGCCAAAACGGGAGACATCACATGTATGCATCTGTACCTGAATGACCTGACCCCGAATGTGTGGAACAAATGCTGTCAGTTCCAGCTGAACTGCCTGAAGCTCCAGCAGGTTGATACGGCACTGGAACTCCTCAGGAGTCCAGAGTCCGTGGACTCTGTGCTCCCCCAAGTGTGCATCCCAGTCCATCTGGGAGGCATCGATCGTGATGGTGACAGTCGGCTCCATGCGGAAAAATGGGATTCCTTCCAGCTGATATTCCAGGACTGACCACCAGTAAAGGGGGACCAACATCAGCTGGGTCACTGTCCCCAGCTGGTTGAAACAGCCCTGGTACTGAGACCACTGACAGGCGAACTCCCACTACAGAGTGCGCATTCTCCACCGGGCCCAATGGACCACACTGGTGCATGCCACCATGAATCCCAGGAGGCGCAGGAAATCTAAAGCTGGATGCAACTGCCCAACCTAAAATGATAGGGTAAAGGAGGAATACACCTCCGCCCGGTCCACCAGGAACCAAGCTCTGGCTCTGCAAGAGATGAGCTCTGCCACGATGAAAAGCATCACCTGCGAAGGTATGAGCTCCAGCTTGGCCTCATTGACCAGGAGGCCAAAGGACAAGTAGGTCTGGAGGGCCAGGTCCCTGGACCACTCCACCTCTTTCCTGGAGGGACCTGCTATCAGCCAGTCATCCAGGTATTTATTTATTTACTTACTGTCTTAGATACAACTTTTGAGCTTGGAGCTCATTTGCAAAGGTTCCATGTCAGAACAAAGTGGAAGGAGCAACAGACAGAAAGCAAAGCAATTTACAAATGGAAGTAGACAAAGTAGAATACATGATGAAACATACATTATTTACAGAGCATTATAACAGGTTGGTAGGACTTATACAATTTGGTAAGAAAACCTTTCATTTAAATTTATTTATAAATTTTTTTTAAGTGTGTGCAGCCAGGAGTTGGCATTTGTCAAGAGGCAGCAGTGGGGAAGTGAGGGAGTACAGTAGTTTGAATAGGTGCGGTGGGTAGGGGGAGAGACAGCAAAAGAGAAGGAAGGGAGAGAGGTAGGGTATGGAAAAAATAAAGGTGTTGGAGCTCATCCAGGGTGGGGTAGAGAGAGAGAGGGCAATAGGGGGAGGAGGGAGGGTAGTAGGCAAGGAGATCAAAATGTAGGAGCCCACTCCAGATGGGGTGGAGATGGAGGGCAACGAAAGGTAAGGAGAGGAAGAGAATGGGGTTTGAGACAGAGGGGCATGGGGAGGGTGACAGGAAGAGGAGAAGTTGAGAAAGCTAGTCTGGGCAGCCACATTTGCTTAGTGTTATCAGGTATTGCTTTAGTTCTCCCTTAAAGAGCCCCAGCTTAAGGACGTTGGAAATTGCCTGGGGAGGTAGGGATACTCCTGGAGCCCTCAATGCAACAGGTAGGCTACCACCACTGCAATGCACTTGGTGAAGACTCTGGGAGTCGAGGAGAGGCTGAGGGGCATGGTCTGCAACGTGTAGAGATTCCGTTCTGCATGAAACTGCATGAACTGGTGGTGGGATGGACAGATGGGAACATGGAAGCACGCATCCCGAAAATCCAGAGAGCAGAACCACATGTTCTGTTCCAGAGATGGAATGATCTGAGACAGAGTGGCCATCCTGAAGGTGCACGACTGAAGGAATTTGTTCAGGTCATGTAGATCGAAGATGGGCGCCAGCCACCCATCCATTTCAGGACCAAGAAATACGTGGAGACAAACTTTGGGCTTGCTGGAGGGTCTGGGACTTGAGCCACTACCTCCTTCTGGAGGAGCTGGGCAATGTCTTCCCAAAGGGATGACAACATGTCTGCAGACACCATGTCCTCCCATGGAGTGTGGGCTCGGTAACGCTGGTAAGCCTCGAACTCTAGAGGCAGACCCTGGTTGACCATCTCAAGGAACCACTTGTCTGTGGGACAGCAGACCAGGCGGAAAGGTAGTGGCGGAGCCTGTCCCCCACGGGAGGACCCAGGGAGACAGGATGGGTATGGGGGAGGTGCCTCATACTGTCACTGTGCAGGCTTGGAGGAAGAGGAGTAGGGACTGGTTGAGGAAGCAGTGGGACTCCGACCACTCGGTTTGTGGACGACCAAAGCAACTGACTTCGGTCAAAGACGCCATGCCTTTGCCTGCTGCCCAGCTGGGAGCTGGGATGGCTTGGCTGCAGAGGCAGAGAGGGTCTGAAAGGGCTTCTTCCTTGAAGCTTCAAGCCCTTGGGATCTCTCTCTGGGTGGAGGTGACAGAGAGCAGGGTGGCACAGGATGTGAGGTGTCCTTCCACCCCGGACCGAACAGGTCGGTGCCCAAGAAGGGGACATCCGCCAACTTGTGCTGGATATCTGTCATAAAGGTAGAGATCTGCAGTCGAGCCTTGTGGTGCATGGCCTCCACAGCCACTATGGACCAGGTGCAGGAATCGCCGATATCTGTGGCTGTCTAGAGCTGCTGTTTTGTCACTGTTCTGTCCTGATCCAGGACTTGCTTTACCATGGTCTGTAAGTCAGCCAGGAGCTGGGGAAGCACCTCATCGAGAGTGCCGAGAAGGGCATGAGAGAAATGGGCCATTAAAAGGGCTGAACTCGCCTGCTGAAGGCCAAGCAAAGAGGCCGCATAGACCTTTTTGGCCACATGATCCAATTTCTTGGATTCTTTGTTGGGAGGCTTACCCGACATTGCTGGTACGCCAAAAGACCAAGTCAACAACCAGATCCTCAGCTGAGGGATGCTCGGTGGAACCCATACGGACTGCATACTTTTGCGTCATACTGGCCGACGGCGCAAGGCTGGAGGCAGTGTGCTGCCAAAGCTCCAAAGTGGGGCCAAGAATGGACTCAGCTGCTGGGAAGACAACCCCAGGGGAATCCCCTCAGTCAAGAATTACGGTCAAGGGATACTTGGCCTGTTTTTGGATGGGCTCCATTTGGGTCCCAGTTGACTCTGAAATCAAATTGAGCAAGTCCACAAAAGAAGTGGGACCATGCTATGTAGACAAGTCCTTCCCTGACCAACTGTCAGGAATGCAGGAGGAGTCGACCGAGTGAGTCCCTGCCGACTCTATGAGGTCTGTCAGGAGTCACAGTGACTGACAGCTGACAAGATAACCTGGGAGCGGTACAAGCATCCTTAGGAATCCATAAGCTGTTCAGGAGGCAGTTCCACCTGGATGGGCAGAGAGGCCAGAATAGGCCAAGCCGGAACCTTTCTAGGCAGTTCACACAGGCCGAGGTAAATCCTCTTGTTTCTGGTATTTACCATGCAGTTTTCAACAAATTCCAAAGTTCTCAGTTTGTTTTGGAACAAACGTAAAGGTTTTAGGCTGTGACAGCACAAGGAGCTGTCAAAATCAGATGCTTTCTCCACAGAAGCTCAGTCTCTCTCAGGGTTAAACTGTCAACCCCGGAACGTTAATTCTGAATTCACGACATCCCCATTGGCTGAAAGGAGTCTCGAACTCCACCCTGATTGGACTACTACAGCTACCAATTGGGACCCTTGCTGTCTTCAGGTAGACCGCATCCAACATTGCCTCCTCCCATACAGTTTAGTGCATCTCTGTTAAGTATTATAAAAATCAGAATGTGTTGGCAGCATCTGGCTGCTGGGTTGAGACCCTCTTTATACCACTGGGTGGTTGCTAGGGCCAGGGGACACTTTGGGGGGACAGCAGCCCCATTGGGAGCTCCATTTCTAGTGCTCCCAGAGGGAGCTGTCACTGAAAAATGGCACTCTGGCCACAGAGCATCATGGGACTTGTAGTCTTCAGCTGCCATTTTGTCCCCAGTACTACCCGACTCACTGGAGGCTTTGATTGGGTTGGGAAGCCTTTAAATATTCTATTTTGCTATGTTTAGCTCCCCCCAGCCCCCACTGGTGTCCGATGGGGCTGGGGAGATTAATGTGCAAGTTGCACTTGTGCCATGGCTTCCATCATGCACTCTGGGATGCCAAGAAACAATTGAGGCCTTCTCTGTGCTCCCCGCCCCACTGTGCAGCAGTTCTAGGGGGCGGGGAGGCAAAATGCACTGGTGGCTCACCATTTACTGGGCGCATGGAGGCACCGAAGATAGTTTGGAGCACTCCCCAGCCCTGGAAGCAGTCCAGGAAAGGGCCAAGGGAAGGAGGAGGCAAGCGGCTTGCCAGCCACATGGAAAAGGTGCAAGGAGGTGCCGCAACACAGTCAGTCTGCTCCAGAAGTGGGCTGAGGGACCAAAGAAGCTAACAGCTGGTCACAGGAGCATGGGGAAGCTGTAGTTCTGGAGCATCAGGTAAGCTCCTGACTTGGGAGGAGGGCTACACAGGTTTACAACTTCAAGCAACACTTAATAACATCAATAATGTACAGTGAACTCACAAGTCTGGTCTGTTACTGCAGTTTGAAAACTCAATGACAAATCCACGTTTTTCTCAAGTTGGCTTCTGCTACATGGTAGAAGGCCACCCCACTGACTGTTTTTAAGGCATGGCCAGTTTCACTTTTGAGAAGTTCAGTGAGTTGCTAGAACTAACTGCTATGAGTACATGTGATACACTTACCACTACACCACAGGCTAACTTAAACGGGGTCACCTAGATAGGGTGAGACTGTGGTACAACACAAGCAAACTTAACAGGCACACTCACAATACAAGACAGCTTTACAGGGACTGACCCGAGGAAGACTAGTGAGGAGTCAAAACACTGGGTGGTTAGTTGATGTGCCAGCACCGTGTCTTTTTATTTATGAATTTAAAAAGTTTACGTTTATTGCACTGTCTCAGTTACGTCTGTTATTGACAGTATGCTTCCCGGTCTCGAGTGACGCTATCTTTGGTGTGTGTGTCAAATAGGGTTGGCTGCCATTTAACGTGTGCCGGTCTGCAGGCAAGTCGTGGCTTTACTTTCGTTTTGCTCCTTTACAGGGATCCCCTGACAGAATGAAGCTACAGTACAACACAAGCAAACCTAACAAGCACACTTAACAATACAGACGGAAGAGCACGCAACGCTCTAACCCAGATGGCAGGCTGAATGAGAGCTAAAGCTTCGGTCATTTTATTTCAACATTTATTTACGTCTAAAAATTTAAAAACAAATGGCATACCTTCCAAATCTAATCCTACATCGATCGAGTACCAAAATATCGCGGTTTCATGAATTGTCATTAATAATTTTTCCTTGTAAATGATTGAAATACACAGAAGCTTACCAACGACCGCAATGTCATTTTCAATGACCGGTAAATCAGTGGAGAGAAAAAAAAGGAAAACAGGATCACAGGCCACGCTTCAACATCAGACTGCAACAGATCCAGCTCGTAAAGGTGACATTCAAGAACTGAAACAAATGTTCTCAGACTTCCTAATTGACATAGGCAATGTCAAAACAGTGTCTAAAAAGATATAGAAAGAAAACTGTATGCTAGTAGACAGGATTAATGCCTCAGAAGAACAAATGTCCAAACTTAAATCTACAGTACAAGACCTACATGACTTAGCTGCACATCAAACTAAGCAAATTGACTATTTACCAAACAAAGTTCATGACTCAGAAAACACAGGGCGTAGGAATAATCCATTATTCTAGGTGTGCCAGAAGGTTGGGAGGGGAATAATATGATTACATTTCTACAAAGGTTTCTCCCTGATTTGCTGGGCTATCAATGGCCATGGCTTCTTGAAAGTGAGCGAGCCCATAGGGTGATTGGCCCTAAAACACCAAGCAAATCCAAATCTCATCCTATTGTGGCCTTTTTCCTATCATTCTCTATCAAAGAGGAAATTTTACGTGTAGCGAGAAAAAATACATTTTTACAGTATAATGGGGAGAAGATTTTGTTGTATCAAGACTTTTCTGGAGCACTTGTTGAAAAGCGAAGAGGCTCTTTTGAAGTGAAACAAGAATTACAAAGGCAGAATATTCAATACCACTTTAAATACCCTGCAATATTGATCTTAAGGGATGCCACCCGGTAGCACTGTATCCTGTAAATCAGCAGATGATGTGTGGGGATATGTACATATGTTAGCTGAATACAGTACTAACATCAGGAAAAAGCGCTCTCTAAGAGAAAAGACTAGTATGTTTCGAATAGATGACATGAATCTTTCAAAACAGGCTTCCCTGAGCACAGCTCATGCACTTCAACGCACAGCATAGCTCGAGCAGTCAACTCAGCACCCACAAATCGGAAGGCCTCAGATAATCCCACTGTATCAACTCCCCATTTCTACTCCCAAGTTGTCCAAAGCCCTGAACAGTATTCAAGCAATAGTAATATCATCAGGAAACCCAAGTCTACGCAGAATACTCTACCTCATCCCAGACAGATCTCAGTTTGGGGCAAGAAAAAATCCAAAGAAGCGCAGCAGAAGTAAAGACAATTTAAATATATTTCCTAGATCCTCTTCTCGATGTTCAATGGAACCGGAAAGTGCACCCAAAGCAAGTCCCCCTGATACTTCATCATCGGATCGAGCTACTGAAATGGACACTGCATATAAATTGGAAGTTGTCGCTTCTCATGGGACTTCCAATAATGAGGGACAAGATAAAGGTTATAGGGCACAGTCACTGAGTCAAACACAACGTAGTGATAAACAAATATCTATCTGCATATCGTCGTTATGTCCGAATCGACAGGTAGCGATTTTGCAGTTGATTACTATCTGGTACTAACAATGTGGTTATGAGAAACAGGAACTTTAGTTTGCAAAGGATTTATAAACACTACCTTAAATATTATTGCTACATTAATACTGGTTGCATAAGATTTTACAGAAATGTTGTGCGTTACTCTAGAAGAGTTTAGTTTAATCTAATTTACTGCTGAGGGAACAAAGAAGGAGTATGGAAGGTGAAACTGGACAAATGTTATATTTTACAATGTGTGGCATATTACTGCCTGGGTAGTAACGTGGAGAGACCAGGACCATTATATCTCTTATAACACTGAGCAATTTGCTACTGGCGAAGGAAGCGACTAGGTATGGGATGGACTTAGGAAATGTGCAGGTTGCAGGGTCAGCTAAAAACTGCCAATGATGATTATTTGAACCCACAGGTCTCGTGCGGTGATATAATTAGTCATCTAATATAGTAGAGAAGGGAAATATGCTGAAAATGCCTTGATAGCTGGGTACTTTCAGTAGATCCTATATCCTATGTGCTGCTAATTAAAGAAAGATAATGGGAAGAGGGCCAGATGGATCCAGGTAGCATGATTTATTCTGACTGATCCCATGATCTCATATCCTCGTTGTCATGACCTGGAGTGCCTGATGCAGATTTAAAGGAGGCAATACTGTGGCAAGATGGCGCACTCTTGTTTTTCATTTAAGGTAAGGCATACCTGATCTGCTGCCCATTGTCCTATTATCCCTAATTATAGTGCTGACTCACGAAGCTTATGTGACTGAGCTGTTGGCAATAGGTGGAAGGCACCTGGGAATCTACATCTCACACAGCCAATATACCCTTTAATAAAGGAATATCTACAGACAGGGTTATTTTAAGTACATACATGCTCCTTCTTAAACCTTCAAACCGATATAAGCACTTCCTTATATTTTTTTGTAAAAAAAATGACTTGGAGTATATAGGACTATTTAGTTTCTTTTAATACAGTGGCACCATTCATGATACTAGTATTATTAGTAAAAAAACTTATTTTATCTGTAGATAGGACTGAAACTGATCCATCTTCAGTTGTATCATTTTGATAAACTCTAGCCTTATTGCCTTGGACTTTTGGTCTTGCAGAATATAAGCTGATAGGTACTGTAGACAACAACGTACAGTACCTAGTCTTGGTTACTGAAGGATTATTGTGAACTTGGTTTATTGCTTGAGACTTTCTAACATTATTCTCTTAAATTTATTTTAGACAGACTATTTACTGCAATATTTAGAGAAGTATTTCATATTTAAGCTGTAGAAGTCAACTGCTATAACTTTTACTCTTATATCTAGTGGATATATCAAAGGATTGTTTTTATATTAATTAGTAATGGTTTTATTGTTTATCTGATTTGTTGAATATGGTTATCCCTACTACTGCATCCTGGAATGTAAAGGGGTTAGGGTCTCCCATTAAGAGAAAGAAAGTGCTGGCTTTCCTGACTAAGTCTAAGGTTGAGGTAGCATTTATTCAAGAAACTCATTTACTACATGGGGAAGCTATTAAATTGCAGAGAAGCTGGTAGGCCGGAAAAGCATACCTGCTTCTCTACTAAACAGAGAGGTATCTCCAGTCTTATAAGAAAAGGAATACATTTTGAGAAACATGGATGTGTTTCAGTTCAGGAAGGCAGATACCAGATCCTAGTAGGGACCCTTGACAGGAAAAAAGTAGCACTCTGTAATGTCTATGCTCCAAACAACAATTAAGACAGTTTTTTTTAATACACTTACTCTTAACTTAACCAAATATACTATGAAATCATAATGGGAGGGGACTTTAAATATAGTTTTAGATCCTGTATTAGATAGATCTTCACAAAAGGTCATCCAAACTAGCACCAGGCCTAGAACTGCATTCAGAAAATTTACTGAAGACTTTAAAATTACTGACAGCTGGAGACTGGTCCACTCTTGAGAGAAATATTTTACCTTCTTTTCAAATAGGAATCAATCATATAGTAGGATTTATTACATTTTCTTTTCTAACAACATTACCAGCACAAACACCAGCTGCCTACACTCCACTGCACACAGGCTACAGTGTGGACCAAAAGGTGCATAATAGGCTCTCAGGACTGCTATCCCCAGCACAAACACCAGCTGCCTACACTCCACGACACACAAGGGGACAGCGTGGACCGAAGGGCGTGTAATAGATAATTTACAACAGCCTCCCTGCACTGCTTGCCTTAGGGGTGTTTGCCCGTCAATGCTATGCATGGACTGCCACACCCGCCCCAGCCACCCTCCCACCCAGGGGCATCCCTTAATTTAAGGACCACTCCAGTCATGTGACCTAGTCATATGACCTCATCAATTTTTTCTAAGTATTCATTTCACCCCAACAGGTTATCACCTGCTGCCACTAGATGGTAGCATTTCCTGCATTCCTTCCACTCACTTCCGCTCTCACTGACCCTCTTCCAACTCCTCTTGCTCATCTCTGCCTCTCTTCTCCTCCTTACTCCCTTATTTTTACTGCTCTCTTTCACCTCTAGGAGTTGCTACTATGGCCTCATCACTACCTCTCCGACCCCCCCCATCAACACCTCACCCTGCTCTCTGCCCTGTCTCTGGTCCCTCCCTCCCCCATTCTTTCCCCCATTTTTGCTCACCCTGGATCTGAACCTCATACCTCACTGCTGGTGTCCGTGACCTACCACTGGATCATTCCTGACAGCCTCACTTCAGGAGTCTTTAATACCCCTTATAGCCCTTGTGTAATATTGTTCAGGTACCCCAGCCATGACCCTTCTTGGCCCTGCCCGCTGCACGCCTCTGCCCCCTGGCACTTTTCTCCATCTGCTGTACCCCCATGCCCCTGACTCCACCTCCCTTCATCCTCACACCCAATCACCTCACCCCTTCCCATATATCCCCACTTCACCTGTACACCTCCATCATTATCACCATCCTCCTCACCGGCCACCCCCAGTGCCTCTCCCCTCCCATAATTCTCCCCAGTCTCCCCTCTACCTGGCATTCCCCACCCTTTGCAGTCTTCCCATTCCTGTTTACATTTTTCGGACAATCATGCCCCATTGCCTCCCCCTCACCTGGCCCTCCTCAAAATGATATCATTTCTCCTTTTAATGTCTGGTAACATCCACCCCAACCCTGGTCCCGTCCCTGCCCACTCCCCCCCACCTAGGATTCGTATTGCCACAATGAACATCTGCAACCTCCTAAAAAAATCTGACAGGCTCTCCCAACACCAATGTGATGTCCTGGCTATCTTTGAGACCTGGCCATCTAAATCCACTCCTGACTCCTTTGTCACCCTCCCTGGATATACCCTGTTTTGGGAAGACAACACTGGTAAATGGGGGGGTGGTGGTGCCATTTACCTTAGTGACTCCCTCCACACCCATGCCCTCCCTACAACACAATATGCCCATGGGGCCCAAGCCCTAACTGGCAAAGTCCTTCCTGGCTCCTCCAGAGCACTGTTACTCATCACAGCCACCTACATTCCCCCATGCAATTAGAAATTTGCCCTCCAATCCTTACTTGATCACCTCTTCCAGCTCCACGCAAAATCCGAACAAATTATGCTGGGTGACCTCAACATTGATTGACTCTCCAGTGCTGCCTCCCAGCCCAAAGATGCCCTAGATCTCACCCAACTAGTTACCCACCCCACCTGGATCAACCCTTCCAATGGCTCCACCTCCCTTCTGGATGTTATCCTTATCCTATCAAACCACCCACATAACATTTCTGACACCACAGTCCTTTCCAATGCCCTTAGCGATCACTCCCCCATAATCTTGGCAGTTGAAATTCAATGCAAAGAAGTGCAAGATAATGCATATGGGGCACAACAACCCTGGCACAATATATCAGTTGGGGGGTGAGGATAAAACATGCACCAAGCAGGAAAGGAATCTTGGGGTTATCATACCTGATGACCTCAAGGTAGGGAACCAGTGTGACAAGGCAGCAGGTAAAGCAAATATGATGCTGAGTTGCACAGGCAGGGGCATCACCAGCAGGAAAAGGGAGGTTATAATTCCACTATACAAGACATTAGTGAGGCCCCACCTGGAGTACAGTGTACAGTTCTGGAGACCTTACCTATGTAAGGACATAGACAGGGTAGAGAAGATTCAGAGGAGGGCAACAAAGATGGTACATGGATTGTATCACAAGTCCTATGAGGACAGGTTGAAGGAATTGAATATGTACTCCCTGGAGGAGGGGAGGGAGAGAGGGGAGATGATAGAGACATACAAGTATCTTACAGGGAGGAACAGGGTGCAAGAATACACTATTTTTAAGCAAAAAAAATGTTCCAGGACTAGAGGGCATGGGATGAAGTTGGAAGGAAGACGATTCAGAGGAAATGTGAGGAAGAATTTCTTCACAGAGTGAGTGGTGGACAAGTGGAACACCTTGCCAGAGGAAGTGGTGGGGTCTGAAACAATCACGGGATTTAAGAATGCATGGGATAGACACAAAGGAATTGTGGAAGTCAGGGGTAAGGGGCAACAGAGTTCTAGGAAAACATAAACTGAAGTTACAAACTCAAATGGGCAGACTAGGTGGACCATAGGCCCTTATCTGCCGACACTATCTACGTATCTGCTCCTGGACTGGCACAGCACATAAGCCACCCTCCAAAACCACCTACCGGCAACACCTTAAACCGGGTAAACTGGAGCAGCTAAACTCCTACCTGGCTCACTGGGACTGGTCTCCAATCAACGAAGCACCTGATATCGACACAGCTCTCACTTACTTTATCCAGTCTTTTAACACTGCCTATGACCAGATCGCTCTCCTCTCACCAAACATACTGTTATAAACACTAACACCCCCTAGGTTACTCAATCCCTTGTTAAAGGGAAAATGCCCATCTAGGATTAAATTAATCAACATCATTACCAATGGAAATCTGCTTTATGTAAGATATTGACCAAATGTTTAACACTTTTAGGGCCAGAATTATACCCTCATTACACTTATCCCCAAAAATGACAAAGATCCACTAGAATGTTCTAGTTACAGGTCAATATCTCTCGTAAACACAGATTATAAAATAATTACAACAATGTAGGCAAAAAGAGTACAAACAATAATTACAAAATTATTAGGAAAAGAGCAAGTGGGGTTTGTTCAAAATAGATCAAGTGCAGACTGCCTCCACTGCCTACTTAACTTAATATGGTGGTCCAATAAAACAAATAAACCATTTGTCCTACTATCATTGGATATACTCAAAGCATTTGACTCTTAGGTGGGATTATCTCTTTAAGATCCTAGAGATATTCAGTTTTGGTGAAAGTTTTGTGCCTTGGGTACGCATGATTTATGGTATTCCATCAGCTCAAATTATTACAGATAGAACTGTATCACCCCCATTTAAGCTTTACTGTGGATCAAGATAGAGTTGCCCTTTATCTCCTTATCTCTTCATCTTAGACTTTGAACCCTTAATTCAAGCTATCAATTATCTTGAAGACATACAGGGTGTTAGAATTGGTAAACTTACTCATAAGGCTCTGGCCTTTGCGGATGATCTGCTTCTAACACTTACAAATCCGGTTACATCTTGTAAAAAAGTGAGAGAGACTCTAGACAACTTTGCAGAACTATCTGGATTGGTAGTGAATTGGGAAAAGACACAAGCAATGGGTAATTATATCTCTGGTCCCACTGAAGGTACACTTGATAAGATTCTTAACCAGAGATGGTATAAGGAATACATTACATACTTAGCTGTCAAAATCACTACTGACTTTTCTGAAATTAAGAAAATTAATTATAACCCTTTTCTAGAGAGATTGGAACTAGACCTGTCACACTGGACAAAACTCAATTTATCACTATAGAGTAAGGTCAATTCCACTAAAATTATGGTTGCTCCTAAAAGCTTTTACTTTTTTCAAAATATACCAATAGCTCTTGATATGTTAGAAAACATCATTAAAAAATTCATATGGGATGGAAAACCCTCAAGATTAAGTCTAAATAAGTTAAGAGCACCTAAAGAGGTAGGTGGTTTTGAATTACCCTGGTGGAAAAGATACTATTTAGCTTTCACACTCAGACAAACTTTAGTACAGATACAGGATTCTTCTGAGCTACCCTCCACTAAACCACTTTAGTTAGACCTAGAAAACTACCTCCTTGCACCTTATACCTAAATGGATGTTTTGTATATGCACATTCCCACAAATTGAAAAGATAGTCCTTGTCTGCTAACAGCTCTGAAAAAGGCAAATAGCATCATAAACCAGAATAAAACTATACTTGCAGTCATGCCTTTCTGGTCAAATCCGATGTTAAAATATGAGGAGAATGTTTAATAACCTCACATGGTTGAAAGCAGGAATTTGTAGGATTAAAGGTGTCATTGAGCAAAGTACAGGAGTGTTATTATCCTTTTCAGATGTTCAAAAACAATTTTACATAAGTAGACTAAACTTTTACCAATATCTACAGCTAAGAGAAGGACTTTCAAAAGGGATTCTAACCACAAATATCAGCATGCCTAACTCCGATGGGTCGGATCCAGTCCTTAAAATTGGATTGGTAAGGAACAGAGTCAGTCTGCTTTATGAAGTATTAACATAATGTGTCCCATCTATAGCACTTACTATGGGACCCAAGAAATACTGGGATATTGAGCTTCTTACCACCATCTTAGACTTGGACTGGGAAAGTACTTGGAAAACTGTACCATCCTTAGAGAAACACAAGTTAAGCTTATACAGGTTGAAATCATGCGTGGCTTATATAGGTCCCCAGATAAACTGTACAAAATGGGCTATACTACAGACCAAAGTTGTTGGCATTGTGGTGTGCAACAGGCAGGATTAGCACATAGGGTATACTCAGAAGCTGTCCACTTTTAGAAGACATTTGGAAAAAGACACAAAAGATCTGCATCAGAGTCTGTAATCAAGATTTCACTTTCTCTCCATTGGTATATTTATTAGGTATTCTTCCAGAAGGGCACACTCTCAGCATTAACGAGAATAGTTGGCTCAATTTAGCTTCGATATGTTTAAAAAGAATCATTCTGAGAAACTGGAAAACTAATCACATTCCCTCTACAGAGGAGTGGATTACCCGGATGAGTATATTAGCAAACAATGAGAGTATATGTTATGTTGTTATGGATAGGCTGACAGTATTTCACAAAAGTTGGGACCCGTTTTTCAATTTTTACCTGAACTCATGTAATTGATACATACTGTATGGTGTAGCATTTGAAAGTAAGGATAACAGATACTTTACTAAAATATGAATATGTTGTATTTAGAAGAAATTAATGATTTTTTTTGACACCATAACTTAGACATGCTGTTCCAGTTAATAGATGTATATAGCTCTAAAATGTTCAGAACTGATGTATCAAAATGCATAGCATTCAATGTGTATAACCTATGGTTAATCTTTGATTCATGTTACTTAATGCACTTTCTTTTGGAAATCAAATAAAATTTATAATGAAAAAAAAAAAACGAACACAGACTAACTATAAAGAGGTCCCTAGATAGCATAAGGATAAGTACAAGTGAACTTATTCAGCTTTAGTGGTGCAAGAGTGGAGGACATTACACTAATGGTCAATAATATTGTTGATAAAAAGGATATGTCACCTCTTGTAATAGTGCACGCTGGAGCTAACAATGTATTCCATAATTCTGTCACTGAGATTAAACAGGACTTGGTAGCTCTTACAACCAAACTAACATACCTATGTTGCATAATTGCCCAGTCACAAATTCTTCCAATACCTAAGGCTTCAGAATATGGTAATAGTAAAATCAAGTGCATCAATCAGTGGCTGCATAAATGGTGTTGTATGCTAGGAATAAAAATGTATCACACTTTGGGAGGAATTTGTTAACCATCCAGAATTGTATTGTGGAGATGACCTGTATTTGAGCAGAAGAGTGTGCACTATTCTTGGGAAACAAATCAACTCATTTATAACTATCACCTTAAACTAAACACTTTGGGGGAGAAGCAGGCTGTCTCTGCATCTCTTAACAGTTCTCAACAAATTCATATGAATATGATAGAACCACATTTAAATTGTCATGAGATAAATACTCTACTGATTAATGCAAGAAGTCTGACTAACAAAATTGAGGAGCATAAATATATCCTAAAAGATCAAGACATAGCCATATGAGGAATTACATAAACTTGGTTCAAGGAAGGAGACTGGGGCATGGACATCCCAGACTATACAAGATACTCTAAAAACAGAAACATAAAAATGGAGGTGGTATAGACTTATAGATATCTGAAAAATATAAATCCCATATGTTGGATTCCACACCAGCTTTGTGCACAAAAACAGAAATTTTATGGGCTCAAATAAATTTACCTGAAAAGCATTTAACAGTTGATCTAGCCTATCGAGCACCCAACCTGGCTAGTAATGAAAATGAGAAATCTGTGACTCTTTTGGAAAATATGGAAGTACCATCTAAAAAATATCTTGATGGATGACTTTAATTTCCCCAATATTAACTGGACCACACTAAATACCTTTGGGTCAGTGGATAATAAATTCCTTGACTTTACAATTAATCAGAACCTAGAACAGATAGTCCTGCAAAATACTAGAGGAAATAACTAATTAGATCTGGTCTTAACAAACACTGAAGAGGATATTACCACTCCATGGGCCAGATAGTCAAAACATTGCACCAGGCAAAAAATGTTTGCACAGATTTAGCACAGGATTAGCGCAGGTCTGCTATATTCAAAAGGCCAAATAGCATGGGAAAACTGCATTAGCACCGGGCAAAATTATAATGTATGCAAGGGGCAAACTGACATGAATACAGGCGCAATGCTATATTCAGCAACTAGCGCCACACTAAGTGGTTTTGTGCGACTTAGCTCGATACTTAGTGCAGTGCACATTACCGCCCAGGAAAAGCTTGTCTTAACCCCGGGGCAATCAGCTTTGCACGGCACTATGACTTTCCGCGGGTTTTGCGCGACCCTAACAAATAAATATGACACATAGATAAAGTCAAACATAGAGGAAGCAAGCTGCTAACTGATGGCATCACAATGAGGCCATCACCTGCCACCAGTCCCAGCCATGCCAGGCAGTAAGTGGTGACCCTGCCGCCAGTGGACAGCATGGCAGTGTGGCCATACAGCACAGACCTGCGGACCACACTTCTGTGGACACCAACAGATGCCAGCACACACATACAGCACTGTGGCCATGGAGGACGTTGAGAGGAGCGTGTATGGGTGGCGAGGCTGTGCCACAGACCAGGTGTGGCCACAAGGCTGGGACACATCATGCAGTGCACATGGGCCAGTATTGGGAATACCCCAACACCAGTGTGCCTTTTGGATAATATATGCCCCCCCCCAGCCACAGACTGCACAGCTGTACAACTGCCACAGCACACAAAGCCAGAAATGTACATGTCACTGTGAGCATCCCATGCCACAGTTGCAGCATCTGTGGGTCACACAACAGCATAACAGTAATGTTCACTGTCAGTAAACACCTGCAGGCTGGGCCTCTCACTGTGTATAGTGCAGTCAACATCATTGCCCTACACACCATAGGCATTGCTGTGTCCACACACTACTGGCCCCCTTGTTACTGTAGTTTCTGCTGTGCACTGTAGCATGACCTACAATGTGACAGTTGCATGCAGCACCACCACCATCTGTGCCTATGCTGTGTTGTCCCAGTACAGCTGCAGGCAGCAGCACATGTGGAAGTAGTGTTCAAAGCTGTATAATATTCCCCAAGCTGTTTGCGCAGCGCTAACACATTTGTGCAGGTTTAGCGCAGGGTTAAACAGTTAGCCTGGTGCAAACTGCATGCAAATCAGGGTATAATGAGATGCTAATCTGGATGTTTGCCCACAGACTACGTAAGTAGGCTCATTTGCATGTCACTTTTGAATATGGCAAAGTTTAGCACCGGGCAAACGTGTTTGCGCCGGGCTAATGGTTTAGCCCTGCGCTAAACCAGCGCAAACGTGTTAGCGCTGCGCTAACAGTTTGGAGAATATTTTACAGTTTTGCACACTGTACAGTACTTTCACATACGTTGCTGCCTACAGCTGTACAGGGTCCACGCATTTGCTGGCACACACATTGGCCACATAGTTCATCTCTACCTACCTTCACATCGCTGTGCACTGTGTTGCTGCTGTGCACTGTGTTGCTGTTGTGGTTTGCTCTTCCTGGCTGCTATATTCAGAGCTGTCTTATTCCAGGGCTAAGTTTGCCCTGCACTTCCAGCCCAGTTTGACTGGCCTCATTCCCATGCTATATTCAGAAGCTGTTTGCCCCAGGCTATTCCTTTTGAATATGGCTTGTTTTCTGCTCCAGGCTAAGTTTGCCTGCCGAGCAGTGCTAATTTAGCCCCTGGGCAAAGTTTTGAATATCTGACCCCATGTGTCTTAGAGCCATTAGGTAGCAGTGACCATAACATGGTCAAATTTAGCATTATTACATCACTTCAACAAGTTAGAGGGGTTTCCTTATTAAAAGATTTTAATAAAACCAACTACAGAAAAATGAAGTACTTCCTTGCTGGCTGGGATTGGGAAAAAGAACTGAGCAATAATAACTTGACTACAGTGTGGCACATAATTTTGGACAAATTGCAGTTCTGCATAAATAAATGGGTACCCACCAGAACAAAATATAAAAACAAACATAGGGTACCTGCATGGTGGAATAGTAAAGTTAATAGAGCCATCAAAAGGAAAAAGAAATGCTACATAAAATATAAAAGGCAATAATCAGATACAAATTGAAATTTATATAAAAAAAGTGCCAATAAAGCAAAAAATATCATAAGGAAAACTAAACAAAACATAGAAATGCAATTGGTTACAAAGTCTAGGGACAATAAAAAAAAGTTTCCACAACTATGTGGGCTCACTGCATGGCAATAAAGCTAAAATTGGTCCGTTTGAAATCGATGCAGAAATAATCTGTGATGAAACTGAAACGGCAACTCAATTCAAGAAACAATTTATTACTATATTCACTCCTAAGGAAACATTACCTGTTCTACCAGTTTGCAGTAGCCTACAATGGATATCCTTTACTGAAATCGAGATAAAGGAAGCATTTCATCACCTAAAAGGTAATGGCTCACCAGGTCCTGATGGGATACACGCCAACCTAATAAAGGAGTTATCTCTTGAATTAATAAGGCCCTTCACCATTCTTTTTAATACCTCCTTGAAAGAAGGAAAAACCATTTCAAATTGGAATAATGCTATAGTAATCCCTATTTACAAAGCTGGTAATAAGAAAGATGCTAACAATTGTATGCCCATAAGCCTTACATCCGTTATTTGTAAAATGTTAGAAAGACTTATACAGAAACATATAGAATCACATATTAATCAGACTAACTTAACAGATGTTTATCAGCATGGTTTCCAACCTGGTAGATCTTGCTTAACAAATCTGATTAACTTTTTTGAATCTGTGAGCATGGCCCTTGATGAAGGTTTGCCTGTGGATGTCATAAATCTTGACTATTCAAAAGCATTTGACCCAGCTTCACATGAAGTTTTAATTGAGCAACTTATTAAAGTCAAGTTTCAAAATATTATTATTAATCGGATCGCCTCATGGCTTGCCCACCGGAGACAGAGAGTGGCTTTAAAAGGACACCTCTCAGGATGGGGACCTGTCTCAAGTGGTATACCCCAGGGCTCGGTTCTGGGGCCGACACTATTTAAGATTTTGATCTCATCCATGCAAATTACGGGTGAGACCTGGTCAGTCAAGTACGCAGATGATTGTAAACTGGGATGCACAGTGAATAATACACAATCTGCTGCTGACCTGCAAAATAACATAAATCATCTTGTACAGTGGGCACAGAACAACAGAATGAGCTTTAATATAAACAAATGCAAGGTTATGCATCTAGGGCACAATAATACTAAAAATATTTATAAAATAAACAATATACCCTACAAGAAACAAATAATGAAAAAGACCTAGGAGTAGTAATGAACACTAAATTAGCCTTTGCGATGCATAATAAAACAGTTGTTAAAAAATGCCTGGGTATTATCAACTGCATCCTAAAAAATATTAAAAGCAGAGACCCACAGGTTATAATACCTCTCTACTCAACCTTAGTACGTCCACATCTTGATTATTGTGCTCTACTGTGTGCACCAACAACAATAAGAAATAAAAAATTAGTGGAGGGGGTACAAAGAAGAATCACTAAACAAATTAAGACCGTGCAAAATTTAAGCTGTGGCCAAAGACTTGAACAACTAGGACTATACTTGCTACAATATAGACAAATTATGGGATATCTTTGCTTCACTTATAAAGCCATAAAATATAACTACTTAATGGAAACTCAAGGATTGGTAAGATATACCAGTACCTTTGTCACAAGATACCATAATTTAAAACTAAAAGGGAATATTAATAGGACAAACAGACGCAGTGACTGGTATGGCCAGATAATTATTCCAGTCTGGAATGCATTACCATCTGACGTAGTTAATAGTGAAAGCATGTTAATCTTTAAAAACAAGCTTGATTGTTTTGTGGGCAAAATAAGATATTATTCAACAGATAAATCTGCATTTCTTCCACCTACATATAGGTGGCGAGTTTCTTATGGACTTATGGTCCTCTTAACTCGTAACATCCTATGATCCTGTTAACAAGCACACCTACCCACACAGGTTAGCTATACGTGGATCACATAACAGTGTGAGGCTATGGTACAGTGCAAGCAAGTCCAACACAGCTGCACCAAATTAGCAACCCAGGTCAGTTATGAAGAAATGTCTCCCTCTCTTCCCCACTCAGGCTAGCTATGCATTTGATTATAAGAAAAGCTAAAATACTGAATATATAGTAGACTTACCCTAGCTAGACAGGTTATCAGATCATAAAGAACACCTTGGTCTGCTAGTCCTCCTGCAGCGTAACCTGCAGACTACAATTGCTGCAGTTGCAAGTGTCCTGCAACTGGAAAAGCAAACACTGAAAAAGTGTAATTAGTTAACTACAGTGTACGTTAGAACGCTATAATCTCCAAAAATCTAACATTTACCAGTTTTGTTGTACCATCGATGTGACGTTATTTAGCTTTTGTACAATTGTGGGTACATCACATTGATGGTACAACAATTTGGAACATCCTTGCACATGCACGTTAGGAAATGCTCAGCGCCTGTGGAAATGGCCGCGGCAGTCAGATCTATTCTGATCAGGATGCGGAAATGGTCATAGTGGTGAGATCTCTGCTGAAAGACATCAGCGCTGCTAAAAGGTGCGTGTTGCTGCATTTTATTTAAAAAAGCTTGTCTGTGAGAGGGGGAACATGGATCGAGTGGGGCTTCTTCTTGTTGGGAGGGGGGGACATAAGCAGCACCACAGCGTTCATTAACTTTGTGAGATATTTACAGCGGTGCTCAAGAAACGTTCAGTGTTGTTTAGTTGATGCCCATACACTATACAAGACATGGATGGGCATCGGTTAAACAAACAACACTGTATTCACTTCTCGAGGTTACCAGACAACTGTAAACCTCTCGAGCTTCGCTCTCGAGGTTTACTTTGTTGTCATGGTAACCTCTCGAAATGAATACAACGTTGCTGTTAACTGATGCCCATCCATTATCCTCTATGTTTTCAACAGCCATGATGCACTGATCATCCTATTAAAATGTTCAAAAAATTTCAATTAACTGTATGTGCAAGTGTAAAAATTACATTGTACCCCAGCAGGTTGCAATGCAAGACACAAACGTCTATCACACTTTGTGTGGAATGTCATACTGGGTGCACACATGTATGCTGACGTAGTGACATTAACATGCTTATCAATGGATAGCTGCTCTTTCTTCATACCTTCCCAGAAAGAAGAACTGAAGAAGTTTTCGCCATGATTATGTAGCTTCAAGGGTAAATGGTTAGTAACTCCACCTTACTTCCTGGTACTGTACATATATATAGAGAGGACCACAAATGTTAGCTGTGCTGTACTGTACTGTATCTATGTTATCCATGAATTCATCAAGCAAAAGGAAACAAAACAAGCTCATCTGATATCATGAACACAGCCAAGAAGCCATATTCCACAAAATGTTTTGTGCATAGTCCCCCATAGTCTTATGTAGACAAAAGCAGGTCCTAAATTTGGCCTGCTGTAACATTCTGTTAGGTTCCTTCAACTCTGCAAGCAAGTATGGGGCCACTCTGAAAACTGAATTTTTCATAACCTCCCCATCCATGGAATGTTTACCTCTACAAACAACTGCAGGGCTCATCAGAAATTGGTAACATGCAGGCCGTAGGGTCAAAGCAATGTTTTCTTTACCCAGTTGTTGTTTTTTTTCCCCCCCAAGTGCAGGAAAGGCTTTTACATGTTCCCTACATTCATATTAGTTGTCATACAATATGTACAATGTTTGTGACATGCCACTGAAATCAGACTTTTTATTTTTTGCAGAGTCTTTCCTGAAACATAGAATTTGACAGCAGATAAGGACCGCTTGGCCCACCCAGTCTGCCCATTTCCCTACCTGATGGATAAGCTGCAGATCCTAGTTAACCAGCAGCCTACTTCTTCCTACCCCCCCCCTAGAATTGCCTTATGACTGTCCCATGCATGCTTGAATTCCACCACTGTTTTTGACTCCACAACCTCCTCTGGAAGGCTGTTCCATGTATCTACGACCCTCTCTGTGAAAAAATACTTCCTTAAATTACCTCTGAGTCGCCCCCCTTCTATCTTCAAATTGTGCCCCCTTGTTCTTGCACACCTCTTTTTTTGAAAGATGCTACCCTCTTGGACTTTGTTGATTCCCTTGAGGTACTTGAAAGTTTCTATCATGTCCCCCCTCTCCCTCCTTTCCTCGAGGCTATACATATTAAGCTCCTTAAGTCTCACTTCATATGTCTTCGGTGCAGACCCTGCACCATTTTAGTTGCCCTCCTCTGGACAGCTTCCATCCTGTCAATGTCTTTGCGGAGATTGGGTCTCCAGAACTGCACGCAGTACTCCAGATGTGGTCTCACCAGCTGTCTGTACAGAGGGATAATAACTTGTTTTCTGCTGATGATGCTCTCCTATGCATCCCAGTATCCCCCAGCCCTCCTTGCTGCCCTCTCACATTGCTTGCCCACCTTTAGGTCATCTGATATGACTACCCCCAGGTCCCTTTCCATTTTTGTTGTTGTTAGTATCTCACCCCCCATTGTGTACTCTTCCCCTGGGTTTTTGTTTCCCAGGTGCATTACCTTGCATTTCTTAGCACTGAATCTAAGCTGCCATACATTTGACCATTCCTCTAACCTTGCCAAGTCCCTTCTCATCCTTTCCACCCCACCTTGTGCATCAACTCTGTTGCAGATCTTTGTGTCATCTGCAAAGAGACATACTTTTCCTTCCAGTCCTCTGCAATGTCACTTATAAAGACGTTGAAGAGGACCGTCCTAATACTGAACCCTGTGGTACCCCACTGCTAACCCCCTTTTTCAGAGTGGACCCATTTACTATTACTCTCTGTGTCCTATTCTCCAGCCAATTCTTTACCCAGGCTGTCATCTTGGGACCCTACCCCAGGCTGGCTAACTTGTATATTAATCTTTGTGTGGGACTGTGTCAAATGCCTTGCTAAAGTCTAGGTAGGCCATGTCCACAGCCCTCCCTGATCTCCTACTTTGGTCACCCAGTCAAAGAAATCTATCAGATTTGTCTGGCATGACCTTCCCGCTGTGAATCCATGCTGCCTTGGGTCCTGTGCCCCTCTGGCCTCTAGATACTCAACAATTCTTTCCTTCAGCAGTGATTCCATCATTTTCCCTACCACTGAGGTTAAACTAACAGGTCTGTAGTTTCCCTGCTTCTGCCTTGCTCCCACTTTTGTGAAGGGGAATCACATCTGCCCTCCTCCAGTCCTCAGGTACCACCCCATCCTCCCATGATTTGTTAAAGAGGGTAGTCAGTGGTGTCACTAGTTCTATGCTTAGTTCTTTTAGAATTCTGGGATGAATTCCATCAGGCCCCATTGCTTTGTCCACCTTCAATTTTAAGAGCTCTTTCAGAACTCTTTCTTCTGTAAATGGGCTGGTATCAACTTCTGTATCCAGAGTGTTTCTACTGTTTGTTTTAGGTACCCCCCTCTTCCTTTGTAAATACTGAGCAAAATATTTGTTTAGTATCTCTGTCACAGTCACCTCTGCCCACCCTCCCTCCCTTTATTAAGCCTCACTATCCCTCCCTTGGTCTTCTCCTTTGCTCCCTGATGTACCTAAAAAGGTTTTATCCCCTTCTTAACTGAGTTGGCTATCTTTTCCTCGGTTTGGGCCTTTGCTGTTCTGACTGCCTTTCCAGCTTCCTTTTGCTTTAACTGATACAGTTCTCTGTCCTGTTCCTTCTGTGATTCCTTGTACTTCCTGAATGCTTTCTTTTTCTCTTGAACCTTCACTGCCACTTCCTTTGAGAACCATAGTGGTTTCTTACCTTGTTTCATTTTGTTTATTTGCTTTACACAAAGGCTTGTTACCTCTGTGATGGCAGTTTTATTATTCCCATTGTTCTTCCACCCCTCCTTCCTGCCCATTTGCGAGTGCATTCCTTAGGCACTCACCCATTTTGGCAAAGTCAGCCCTCCTAAAATCCAGTACCTTTGTCTTTGTATGGCTTGACTCTACTGCTGTGTTTATTGTGAATCATACTGTTCGATGGTCGCTAGTTCCCAGATGGCTACCCACTTCTACATCTTTGATCCTCTCTTCATCTCCATTTGAGAGAACCAGGTCTAAGATTGCTCCCTCTTGAGTGGGCTCCAATACTAGTTGTCTAAGACATGCCCCCTGTAGGGCATCCAGAATAACCCCACTCTTAGAAGTGGCTGCTGCAACTGCACTCCTGTTAACATCTGGCATATTCAGATCATCCATCAGCAATATCTCCCCTTTATCTGCCATTCTAAGTATACTTTCTATCATTTCCTTGTCCATTTCCTCCCCCTGAGAGGGGGGTCTGTATACAACCCCTGTGCGGATTGTGGTGCCATTGCCTGCCTCCAAATTGACCCACAGTGCTTCTTCTCCTCCCTGTTTACCCTTTTGTTCTGTTGCTTTGATTTCTTCTCTTATGTAGAGAGCTACTCCTCCTCCTCTTTTACCCTCCCTGTCCCTCCTGTAGATAGTGTATCCCGGTATGTTTATGTCCCAGTCATGGTTCTGTGTGTACCATGTTTCTGTGACTGCCACAATATCCAGATCTTCCTCCTCCATCAAGGCCACTAATTCAGGAAGCTTGTTACCCAGACTACGGGCATTGGTACTCATTGCTCTCCATTTTTTGATGGCTTTACCTTCTGTAGCGGCAACCCCCACTGACCTTTCTACCTTGGTCTTTTTCTCATTTAGTACCCTGTTTTGTAGGGGGAGGCTGGGATTTTCCTTCTGCTTATCAGTGCCTCCCCCCTTGACTAGTTTAAAGGCTTGCCAATGAAGCATTTAAACCTATTGCCCAAAAGACTCGTTCCCTTCCTGGACAGATGCAGACCATCCTGCCAGTATAGGCCGGTGTCCCTCCAGGTGGAACCCCAGTCCCCAATGAAGCCAAACCCCTGTGCTCCACACCATTTTTTTAACCATTTGTTAAACTGTATGGTGCAAGTACACGCCTCACTCATGCCACTGACAGGCAGCACCTCTGAGAAGGATACTGTGTGTGCTACTTGTCTTAAGCCCCTCCCCAACTCTACAAAGTCCTTTTGCACTTCTCTAATCTCATGATGAGCCAAGTCATTTGTCCCTAGGTGGACAATGATGTCCAGCTCAGACTCCCGTGCAACTGTTCTCGTGATCCTAAGCATGCGCTTCCTGTCCCTCCAAGCCATGGCACCAGGCAGGCACCTTACTTCAGTTTTCCCTGCTCCCCCCAGTTCTATCCCCCTAATAATTGAGTCCCCCACCAGGAGCTGCTTTCCTCATGTGCCCTCTGCCTCCTTCTTGAGGGCCTCCCTTGTGACAGTTGTCAGCACCCTCCTTAGTCTCCTCTGCGGGTGCATCCATGGGGAACTATGCTCCCCAGAATGGTGTATGGATTGTGGAGTGTAACAACTGACTGGGTGTGCCTCTGTTCCACCACCCTTACCCTCCTTGAGCCCACTGTGGTCCAACTGCTGTGCTTTCTTCGCAACCTCTGAGGTAGTGGTGGTGGCTGTGGTGCTCCCTGGATGGGGGAGGTTCCCTTGCCACTGTCCAGTGCGGCCTGAAGATGGGCAACTTCCTCCCTCAGGGCAGATAGTTGTCTGCAAACAGGGCAGCATCTCAGCCTCCAGAAAGACTCCCGGAAGACTGCAAATCAGATGGCACATAACTCCATTCCTGTTGATGGTGGTCTGATCTTCTAGAAATGTTATGCTCTCATCTGTTTTTCTCTCTGTTGGCTGTGATATTTTATCATAAAATGTATGACCCTTTCACTGGCACCAGTGCCACCTTAAGAATATGGTGCAGGCTTTTTTAATAGTTCCTATTTCATGCAGTTTTATTGCCTTGCATGCACTGACAGGGTTTACCTTCCATCACCAATGCCTTTTATCCCACTTAAGATGGCATCCAGATGTTTTTTTTAGTGCAGTATTAACCACTACTAAGCAATTTGAAATCACAAGTTCAAATTCCAGTAGGTCACATTATTTCTTTCTCACTACAATTTGTAATCACACCTAAGGAAACATGGTCACCCCCTCACACCCCAACTTGTGCACAGCATCATGATGTAAGTAATTTTACACACACACACACACACACACACACACACACACACACACGGAGACAAGTGTGTGGGGCTAGAGCCCAGGCAAGTATACAACGTGCTCAGCATCTGTTAATGGATGAAGGGAATAACAAAAGAATTGGCTGAAATGTCCTGGTAGATGTGATGGAGGGTAAGGCCAGCCAATTTGGATGCATTTTCCTACCTTTGTTCTGATGCTGTCTCTCCCACTTGGAGCATAAATGTCTTAGCAAGGATGGGTAAGAGCATGCCTTTCCACCAGACCAAGCATGATATGATCTACATAAGCAAACATAATTCTGTCTGGATGTCTGATGCCTCTGCATCAGATTCAGGCATCACAAGCCTTGCTGACATCTGGAAACATGCCATAAGTTGCAGATCCATGTTACAAATGATCCCTCCCCCAACAAAACAGGGTACTACATGAGGGAAAGACCAAGGTACAAAGGTCAGTAGGGAGCAGGACAGGAGTGAATGGAGAAAGCAAAATCAATGAGGACAGGGATAGTGCTACAAGAGGTAAGGCCATCAAAATATGGAGAGCAATGAGTACTATGCCCATAGTCTGGGTAACAAGCTTCCTGAATTAGTGGCCTTAATGGAGGAGGAACATCTGGATATCGGGACAGTCACAGAAAATGATACACACACAACCAAGTCTAGGATGTAAACATACCAGGATACACTATCTACAGGAGGGACAGGGAGGGTAAACGAGGAGGAGGAGCAGCTCTATACATAAGGGAAGGAATCAAAGCTACAGAACAAATGGGTAAACAGGGAGGAGAGGAAGCACTGTGGGTCAATTTGGAGACAGGCAATGGCACCACAATCCGCACAGGGGTTGTATACAGACCCCCATCTCAGGGGGAGGACATGGACAAGGAAATGATAGGAAGTATCCTTAGAATGGCAGAAAAAGGGGAGATATTGCTGATGGGGGATCTGAATATGCCAGATGTTAACTGGAGTACATTTGCAGCAGCCACTTCTAAGAGTGGGGTCATTCTAGATGTCCTACAGGAGGCATGCCTTAGACAACTAGTATTGGAACCCACTCGAGAGGGAGCAATCTTAGACCTGTTACTCTCAAATGGAGATGGCGAGAGGTTCACAGATTCAGAAGTAGGTAGCCATCTGGGAACTAGTGAACATTGAACAGTATGGTTCACAAAAAATACAGAAGTAGGGTCAAGCCATACAAAGGAAAAGGTACTGGACTTCAGGAGGGCTGACTTTGCCAAAATGGGTGAGTGTCTAAGGAATGCACTAGCAAATAGGCAGGAAGGAGGGGGTGGGAGAACAATGGGGAATAATCAAAGCTGTCATCCCAGAGGCAACAAGCCTTTGTGTGAAGCAAATAAACAAAACAAAACGAGGTAAGAACCACTATGGTTCTCAAAGGAGGTGGCAGGGAAGGTTAGGGAGAAAAAAAAGCATTCAGGAAGTACAAGGAATCATAGAAGGAGCAGGACAGAAAATTGTATCAGTTAAAGCAAAAGGAAGCTGGGAAGGCAGTCAGAACAGCAAAGGCCCAAACTGAGGAAAAGATAGCCAACACAGTTAAGAAGGGGATAAAACCTTTATAGGTATATCAGGAGCGAAAGAAGACCAAAGGAGACATAGTGAGGTTTAATAAAGGGGGTGGGCAGAGGGTGACGGTGATAAGGCAGAGATACTAAACAAAATCTTTGCTCAGTATTCACAAATGAAGAGGGGGAGGTACCTAAACCAAACAATGGAAACACTCTGGATATAGAAGTTGATACCAGCCCATTTACAGAAGAAAGGGCTTTGAAAGAACTCTTAAAACTGAAGGTGGACAAAGCAATAGGGCCTGATGGGATTCATCCCAGAATTCTAAAAGAACTAAGGGTAGAACTAGTGACACCACTGACTACCCTCTTTAACAAATCATGGGAGGATGGGGTGGTACCCAAAGACTGGAGGAGGGCAGATGTGATTCCACTTCACAAAAGTGAGGAGCTGGGCAGAAGCAGGCAACTATAGACCTGTTAATTTAACCTCAGTGATAGGGAAATGATGGAATCACTTCTGAAGGAAATAATTGTCAAGTAGCTAGAGGCCAGAGGGGCACAGGACCCAAGGCAGCATGGATTTACAGCGGGAAGGTCATGCCAGACGAATCTAATAGATTTCTTTGACTGGGTGACCAAAGTAGTAGATCAGGGAGAGGCTATGGACATGGCCTACCTAGACTTTAGCAAAGCATTTGACACAGTCCCACACAAAAGATTAATATACAAGTTAGCCAGCCTGGGAGTGGATCCCAAGATGGTAGCCTGGGTAAAGAATTGGCAGGAAAACAGGACACAGAGGGTAACAGTAAATGGAGTCCATGCTAAAGAAAGGGTGGTTACTAGTGGGGTACCGCTGGGTTCAGTACTAGGAGCGGTCCTCTTCAATGTCTTTATAAGTGACATTGCAGAGGGACTGGAAGGAAAAGTATGTCTCTTTGCAGACGACATAAAGATCTGCAACAAAGTTGATACACAAAGTGGGGTGGAAAGGATGAGAAGGGACTTGGCAAGGTTAGAGGAATGGTCAAATGTATGGCAGCTTAGATTCAATGCTAAGAAGTGCAAGGTAATGCACCTGGGAAACAAAAACCAGGGAAGAGTACACAATGGGGGTGAGATACTAACAACAACAAAATGGAAAGGGACCTGGGGTAGTCATATCAGATGACCTAAAGGTGGGCAAGCAATGTGAGAGGGCAGTAAGAAGGCTTGGGGTTACTGGGATGCATAGGGAGGCATCACCAGTAGAAAATAGGAAGTTATTATCCCTCTGTACAGACAGCTGGTGAGACCCCATCTGAGTACTGCATGCAGTTCTGGAGACCCAGTCTCCGCAAAGACATAAACAGGATGGAGGCAGTCCAGAGGAGGGCAACTAAAATGGTGCTGGGTCTGCACCGGAAGACATATGAAGAAAGACTTAAGGAGCTTAATATGTATAACCTCGAGGAAAGTAGGGGTGGGGGGGGACATGATAAAAACTTTCAAGTACCTGAAGGGAATCAACAAAGTCAAAGCATTTTTCAGAAAAACAGGTGTGCAAGAACAAGGGGGGACAATTTGAAGATAGAGGGTGGGCGGCTCAGAGATAATGTAAGGAAGTATTTTTTCACAGAGAGGGTTGTGGATGCATGGAACGGCCTTCCGGAGGACAGTGGTGGAACTCAAGCATGTATGGGACAGTCATAAGGAAATTCGAGAGGGTGGGAGTAGGAAGAAGTAGGCTGTTGGTTAACTAGGATCTGCAGCTTATCCATTAGGTAGAGAAATGGGCAGGCTGGGTGGGCCAAGCGATCCTTGTCTGCTGTCAAATTCTATGTTTCTGTGTTTCTCCCACTGGGCTACCAAGAAGCACCTCTGCAAAGTCAGGACCCGTATCCAAAGTGGATTCTTATCACTGATTTTGTCACTTGGCAGGGAACATCCCAGGCTTTAGCATCAACCTGCATAACAGACTTAGTAAACATCAACACTTACTTTGCTGACTCTCCTCCCACTGGTTAAGGTCTACAACACAGTTGGTGATATTGTAGAGCAGTAGGGGTATCACAAGCCATAAGAGGGAGGTAATAATCCCTCTTTACAAGACACTGGTTAGGCCCCATCTGGAGTACTGAGTGCAATACTGGAGTCCTCACCTGCACAAGGGCATTAACAAAACAGAGGCAGTCCAGAGAAGAGCAACCAAAATGGTGCAGGGACTGCATCCGAAAACATATGAGGACAATTTAATGGAGCTCAATATGTATACCCTAGAGCAAAAGAGGAAGAGAGGTGATATGATCAAAACATTCAAACATCTTAAGGGCATTAACAAGGTGAAAGAGTCTAACATGTTTCAATATAAGAAAAATAGCAGGACAAGAGGACACAGCATGAGACTAGAGGAAGGCTGATTAAGGGGTAATGTGAGGAAGTTATTTTTCCCAGAAAGGGTGGTGGATGCATGGAACAACCGACCTCAGGAAGTGGTGAATACGAATACAGTGCAGGGCTTCAAACAGGCATGGGATAGGCATAAGGGATCAATACAGAGGAGTATGAATAAATAGGCCATTGACAGAGTAAAGGCCTATGACACATTCATAAGGTAGAAAAAATTGGCAGACTGGATGGGCCTTGCTGTCCTTATCTGCCATCGAATTCTATATTTCTGTGTTTTTAATGTTATCAGCATAAAACATGGGGCTCGCTGTAGTACTAGTGACCAAACTTAAGTAACCATGCTTGAACTCTTTAATTTTTCCAGCACCATGGACATCAGAGTGTATGGGATACTGCAAGCATGTGACCTCTGAAAGATGGCACCACACAGAAGAAATACCAAAAAGCCAGCATTCCATATTCCAAATCCCCTCATTATGGCACACAGCACCAGTGATACTGAGAAGTATAAATTCAGGAGCTTTTAAGCTACATGAACACAAGGAAAGGACCACGTACAGATTTCAAGCCATATGTTGCAGACATTTGCTATAGTAGATGTTTAAGCTCTGAGGGGTGGAGCAAACATACTTTTTTTTTCCAGGTCCAAGGGGTGGGCTGTTTACTCTGCTGGAGGAGCAGGCATTTCAAAATGCACAGAGCCTTTTCTGTCCCACTCCATTCCCTCCTACTGCTAGCAAAGCAGACAGGGAGATAAGCTTAGAAATAACAAAAATAGTAAAGAAAATAACATTAAAACCATTCTGTCCCCTGCTCCCTCTTAAATATTTTTTTTTATTTGAGGAAAATGGGAATTACAACCCTTTGAGTCACAGACTCTTTTACAAAGGTTCCATGTCACTGTGAAAAACAAACAGGCAAACTATACAGTATATAGTAAAGACAGATAATATACAGGTGATACTATAAACATTCAGGGACTAGGTTACAAAAGCCCCATGCCAGTGCGAAAAAAGTACTACAAGTAGCCAAATAGTAGGCAAGAACACGTAGAAATTATAAACAAGTAGCAATATAAATCATATGAAAGGACTGGTACGTATCAGGGGAATTTCAGCCATGGCAATTGCAGTGACACAAGTTAAGGAGGTACTTCTTGAGGGCCGTTTTGAAAGGCCCAAGTCTTTGCACTGAAGTGACTGTCACAGGGAGGGAATTATACCAAGAAGGAGCACGGTAGCAGAAAGATATCTGTGCCAGGAGGTCCTAACTCTGGGTACATGCAGGGAGGGACGGACTGAGCTATGGGTGGAGAGGGATGGGAGGGATCGGCAAGCCTGAGACAATTTTTCTGGCAAGGAGGCACAACTGGTAGATGCGCCTCTCCTCAAGATTGAGGAGGTTAGAGAGGGAGTACAGGGTGCACGTGTGAGTAAGGCAGCCGGAGCCAGTGAGTAGCAGGCAACAAGGAGACAACAGTAGCAGCTTTATTATAATTTTTCCACTATCAGGAAACATTTGCAAGCTCTTTCCTTGTTCCCCCTATAAATTAGCTATTTTTTTTATTGTAAACTGCAACCTTTCTGGGCTGAGGGCTATTACAAACCCTTGTGCCTGTTTTAACAAGTAAGGCAGCACTGAAGACAGCAGTACCAAAGGAAGACAGAACAGGTAAGTATGGGGGGTGGCAAGCAGGAAATATTTTACGTGGTACAGCATTGCAAAAACTAAATAATTTTCATTATCTGCTAGACACAATTGTTTGAACTGTACAGCAATCACTTGTAACAAATCTGAATTCACCCAAAAGCAGCTGTACAGCTGCTTTAGACAAGGTTACCAGCAAAATGCTACTCATATTCTTCCTACTGCCACTCAAACTAAATTTTGTTAACACTGAAATTGCTACGCAAGCATTATTTTTAATAAAATGTTCCCTAGTGGGAAGGTGGGCATTTTCATGGCAGTCCCACATACCACCAACTACCTCCATGCCATTTCTTGTAATGGAGGCATCCTTATCCTGCCTCAAGGTCACAGAGGATGTACTGGTCAGGGTTTCTGATTACGGGTAAAGCTGCAAGTGTGGCAAGATTATGTCTATGGTCAGTGGTGACTGTTTTGAGCAGCTTAGTGTTGGTTCAATACTGATGGAGAAAGGTTCATTTTTGCAGTATATTGTACCCCCACCCATGGTTAGTGCAGTCAATGATTTGGTTAGTAATTTAAGCATGGGAAAGGGAAATAAAAATACTTTCTCCTGTCAGCTCAGTAAAATTTTCAGTTACAAAGAAAACCTACTGATTCTCAGTTTTCATCATTCTGGACAGTATACAGCAGAGAGGTGTTCAAAAGAAGAAATTCTATCAGACTTGATCAGCTATCAGGATGCTGAAAGATGACTCCTGAGTATCCTTCCACACGCACACACCCTACACTGTAGTGGCCTAGTTCAGCTCCCCTTGACCATGGCCCGAACAATGAAAGCTGCTTACTCTCTCATGGCAGTAGGTAGACCACCCAGCAGAAAAATGAAGGGAGAAAGGAAGAAAAGAAAGGACCATCTCCACTCTGAGATCACCCTCTAAGACCACCAAGGACCACCACAAGCAACAAAAGGTAAGTTTTTATATCATTGATATATTTATATCATTTGAGAAAGGACCCTGCTCAGCACTAGTGCTACCCCCTAAGCCACAAGAGTGGAATTAGAAGGGAAGATACAGGGAACCACAGACATATCATTTTAACATCTATAGTAAGGAAGATGCTAGAAGTCCTAATAATGAGATGCTGGTGGATTTCCTGGAGGTAAATGGACTTAAGATGTTAGACAGCATGGGTTGACAGGAAGATGTTATGCCTGACAAACCTCATAGATTTTTTTAATTGGGTGACAAAGGTGGTGGACAAGAGACAGGTGGTGTACATTGCCGTACCTTGATTTCTGTGTAATCTTTGATGTTGTCGCACATGGACGGCTTGGTAAAAAGCTTGGGGAACCTGAAAGTAGGGAGTAAAATGACAAGGTGAGTGAAGCACTGACTAAATACCAGAAACTAAAGAGTTATCAAAAATGGGAAATGAGTAATATTGGGAAGTTAAAGCGAGGTGACAGTAGCAACTGCAACATCAGCGAGTACAAATCGCTGAATACAACAGCAATCCGTACTACAGAGGTTCAAAAAACAACAGTGAGCCACACCATTGAAACCATACCCAGTATTAACTAATTTTTATGCTTTTGCCCCCACATACCCACCATCTAAATATAACCAACTCTGAGGGGAGTCCTGCCACTGAGGTACAGGGGAAAATTCAGGCGGGGGGGTGGAAACCTATGACGGGGGAAGTGCATATCACAAAACTGGATGACCAGAAATGCTAACAAATCTTTTTAAGTATCCAAACACAGTAAAACACAAAATACTCACGCCCCTACCTGGCTCGAACCTGAATCCTCATACAATGAAGGCATTTACTACAACCACAAAACCAATAGACCAGCTGGAAACCACCTGGCTAAACTACCTCCTATATCTTCTTTGACTACAGCTCCCTCCTTCATTCACTCTATTCTTTTGTCATGGTTCTTGTCCCCTCGTCTTCGCTATAACCACATTTGCTATCATTTCATACTCGCTTTTCTCACAGGCACTCAAACTGAGTCACCTGTATCATGGGATACCTTACTGGGAGGTCACCAATGCAGTGTGCAGGGATCGGTCCTGGGACCAACACTTTTGTGAACACTTTTGTCATACTGGATGCAAGGGAAGAGCTGCCTTCTTGCAGACGATACAAAGATCTGTGAAAGGGGAGACAGTGAGGAGGAAGTATAAAAGGTGAAAGAATATCTACAAAATCTGGTAGTCAAGGGTTTGGCAGTTAAAATTCTATTACAAGAACTTCATGGTAATGTGCACAGGGACAATAAATCCAAGGAGTGAATAAAGATGGGGGCTGTTTACTGCAGGGAGTACGACAGAGAAAAGAGACCTGGGGGTAATAAAATCAGACACTCTAAAGACAACAACACAGTGACACAGGGCAGTGTGGAGGTGAACAGAATGCTGGGATACATAGGAACAGGAGATTAGCAGCCAAATAATCTAAGTGACTCTGCCAATATTAGCCTCTGGATCGTCCTCACCTGAAGTACTGTGTGCAACTCTGGGAGCCACAGTTAAAGAAAGATAGGGACAGAGTGGAAACACTGTAGAGGAAGGTAACCAGAATAATCCAGTACCAGCAGGATAAGATTTGCATAACATGGAGACGTCACTGAACCTCAGCACGTGTACACTAGAGGCATGAAGAGAGAGGGAGACATGATAAAGACAAACAAATACCTCCATGGGTTAAACAATAGATAGTCAAGAGCTGTTCACTCTGAGTGGAAGCACCAACACCAGAGGGAAGCTGATCAAACTGCTGAGGGACTGGATTTAAAAAGTATGCCAGGAAACACTTTTTCACTGAAAGGGTTGTTCATTGTGGAATAGGCTCCCAAAGGAGGTAGTCTGTGCAAAAGCTATGGGGAGATTCAAGCTTTTAATCAAAAATTCTATCTATCTATCTATCTATCTATCTATCTATCTATCTATCTATCTATCTATCTATCTATCTATCTGTAACCTCCCCACCAATTTGGGGGTTTACCTTAATGTCCATCCATGTTCACTGCCAGGAAGATGGCCTTCCTAGATAGTAAATCGGAGGTTGTTTGTTTGGTCTCATTGATTTACATGAGAGTGCCATACTGCGCCTCTGCGTCTGTCCCTTTAAGACTTTAACCTGTATGTGCATAGTAAATGGTCTGGGCTGGGTCAGAGTGCATCAAAGCTTGCAACCAGCCAGGCACTGCTTTAATCTGCTCCGCACTGCTGTCGATAGTAAAGCAGGAGCTTGAATTAGTACCGTAATTATTTACTGCTAACTTGCTGTCATACCTGAATTAAAGTGTTTGTTCTAATCTGCCTTCTTGCAGTTTTGCTTATCAGAATGGAAGCCACCCTGTTTGGTATGGGATTTCCAGGATTTGGACCAATAGGACACAGGAGGCCATGAAGGGTCCTTAGCTTAAGTGCCTCGTGGGAAAGAAAACTAGTTTTTAGGTTAGTGCCTAAACTGAACTGATGGGAGCATCCAAACTGTGACTGACCATCAACCAACTAGAACTCAGGAAAACCTAGGAAATCCCAGAACTGTCACGAGACAGTGGTTCAGTTGGAGTTGGAGTTTGGAGAATGAGCAGCTTGCGCTATCAAGAAGCTGCTCCTGGTAAGGAGCCTAGGAGATTCAATGAGGAAAGGCCTGCCTTGCCTCCCAGCTACTGCTCTCCTGCTTGGGAGTGCCTGATTGCAGCAATCAGAATAATGTGAAAAGGAACCTTTACTTGCGGCAGAAAGCTCCAAGACAGAAGGTACAGCCTGAGATCTGGACCGAGAGGAAGCTCCTGTGAAGCGTTTGGCCCAGAGGTTGAGCGAGACTGATTTAATGACCGAGAGGTTTGCTTGGTGAATCTACTGCAATAGCAGCCGGCCTGAATACTGCATTGATAGAGAAGTTAATGTTGTTCCTTTTAAATGTGCTGAATGTTTATCGTGAATTGTGCCGTTTTGCCAGTGACTGAATGGTGTTGCCAGCTGGAGATCTCAACAAGCCAACAAACTGAACTTTGCCAGAATTGTTTATTCAGCACTGGGTCTATGCCAATCTTGGCCCAAGCCGACCACTCCTGCACCAGAGGCTGTTCTTTTGCGAGAGATTGGCTTTGGGGATCCAGCCCCTATGCAGAAACAACTCGCAGGTTGCACCACCTGGAGGGAAAGGCTGTTAAGTGGAGGTGTGTTGTGTCGGCCCTGCTTCCCCATGCTCTTCGGTGATCTACATGAGGTCTCCATATCACCAGACTCATCATAGCCATCTGGTAGCGTGAGTAAATCCAGGGTAGCTCCCTGCAACAAATCATTTATCTGTGGTACCATCTAATTGCTTCAGTAATTTTCTGGGTTACAAGAGACTGGGCCAACTGGCCAGGATTACAAATAGTCAAAGCTCTGTTTGTGCATGCTAACTGCCTTTTCTTTCCATCCAGGGCCCAAATAACAGCTGTAACGCCGGCCACCCCAGGCAACGCCTCTAGCTAGCCAGTATAACATCCTGGGTATCCAGTGTTGTAAGACTGATCATTTGGGACTGAAAGTGCATGCCAAGTAACCTGAAATCTAATCAGTATAGTAATCATTCATCTAAATTCACGCCCCTTCCTTGTTCACGACCTCCTTAATAAATCTGATTGTTTTTTCACATTTAATCTGACTTATGAGCATATTATTAGTTGGGTTACTGCATTGAAAGTGAATACCTGCTTTGCTAACCTTGCCTTTACATGGGTCCAGGGAATTTGCTGAAGGCCAGACCCTGGTGGTAAGTGTAAAGGGTGTGTGCATATTATTACTGTAAATTGCTAACTCTGTTTTAGCTGTTGATAGAAGTATCAGGTCACTAGATGAGTTTGTGGGTGGTTATAGCTACCCAGAGGGCTATAACAGGCTAGATAGAGACCCCCACTATTGTTGCTTTGGGTGGAAGTACCTTAATTTCACATCCAGGTCCCTCAACCTGTGGTTAGAAATACAGGCAAGAGTTGTAACTCTAGGGAATAGCACCACCTAGGGGTTAACATATCTAAACACTTTTGACTATTTAATAATAATCCACTCCAGGTGTGCGCCGATGCTGTAATAACCACACTTCCAAAGTGGTTGTTCAATTATTACAATATTACCGCACACCTGACCCCTTTATTCTCTACATATACAGTAGCATTGGGAAGCTGACACCTTGAGCTTCATGCTAACAACTGTTGACATCAGGGAACACTACGTCACTGGTCTGTGAAGTTTCCCAAGTGTTCAAGTTTATCTTACACACACTTCTTCACTTTAATTCAGCAGTGCAATGGAACTGGGCAAAAAACATTTTACCTTACTGTTTTTTTCACTTTAAAAGACTCCAGGCATCTTCCAGTTACATTTTGGTTGCAAAATTCCTCCAAAATGTGAGCATTTTATAAATGTTTTAATTAGTTTTTTCTCAAGAAAAACAGATGAGCACTACATTTGGCATACAAATAGCATTGTAGACCTGGCAAGGGTTAGGATGAAGAAAATAAAAACAAGTCACAGTGCATTCAACCCTAGTGCTTGACGCCTGCCAAACTAAGTAGTTTGCTTACTCCGATTACCCTCCTGACAGTCATGTTCCTGTAGACCAAGGCCTGACTTACCACCATGCTGGCATTTCTGCTATACCTGTCCAGCCATGCTCTGCTTGTAGATTCCTTTGCAAGCCATGTGGTAACACTAGATCAACAGTTCTCTATCCTCCTAACCAGGGTGTCATGCTGTATACATGCTGCTGCAAGTCTACAATTAGGAAGGTCACCAAACATATAAAATATGTTTTAGAGGCTGCCTATGTATTGGCTGTCAGCCTCCAACACCTGCACCACCATGTGCTCCATTACTGACATGCACCATCTGATCTGTCCCTTCTCGCTTTACATTGCTGCTGCCCTTCTAGTTGTAAAGCAAGCCCTTATGAAAAAGATTTATTGCAGAGTGGCAGCAGCATGTATACAACAAGATACCCTGATTAAGAGAATAGAGGACTGGTGATCTAGTGCTGTTATCAAAGGAGTCCCCTAGCACAGCATGGCTGGGCAGATACTGCCAAACCGCCAGCGCAGTTGAGGTCAGGCCATGGCCTGGAACAATGCAACCTTCAGAAGGGTGATCAGAGCAAGCAAACGACTTAGTCTGACAGGCAGCAAGTGTAAGGGTTGAATGTAGGGACTAGGCAATATTTTAATATGTATATATTTAAACTGGCAGAGAAATACATTTTACAGACTGCATATGCATTTACTGCCAGCTCCTAACTGCATCACCATGTGCTCTGTTACTAACATTGCACCATTTGCTCTATGGGATTGTGTCCCTTTCTTTGCCTGCCATTTTTGTTGTTGTTGTTGTTGTGAGGGGAGCCTGGACTCGAGAGCCAGGTGGCAAGGCAGGCTTGAGCATTGAGGGTGATTGGTTGAGTCCAGTGAGGGCCACCAAGGTCAGTAGCAGACTCTCAATGGAGGCTACAAACTGCAGCCCAAGGCTGCCTGGACTTCTGGGAGAGTACAGAAGTGGACATCAAGAGGAGAACAATCATGATGGATCAGAGGATGACCCATGTTGCAGTGAGCTGAGCGTGAGACACAGGCAGCTCATAGTCACAGACACAATGACACTGTCACAGCAACAGTTTCATGTAAGGGAGAGAGGAGCCTGAAAGCTTCAGGGAAGTTGAACCCAAACTGCCAGACAATATCCGAGTAGTTGTGACCAAGATCCAAGCTGCAACACAGCAGCAACTGGGCCTGTCTTGGAGGACTCGGGAGGGACAGAAAGACTCGTTCCTTATGATGAGGTGGAAGCGGGACAAGTGGGAGGGTAAATTGGATTCTGGTGGTCAATTGTCCAATTGTCTACTGTAGGCAGCCTGGCAGAGGCACTAGTCTATGACTGTGTGTCTAGTGGGGAAAGGTTTACCACATGGAGTGAAGAAGGGTAGTCGCCAGAAACGAGATGACTCAAGGGGCTCAGACCAGGTCTCTAATTTGAGGAGTGGAGCCAAGAGGAGTTAGACAGACAGGTCAGGCCTGCACACAGCAGCAGACACCAACAAGAAGAAGACTATGGTGCAGTGGGGCCATGAAGCCAGATACTACATAAAACCCAGTCGAGGGAACAAAGGTAAGAAGACAAGTAATGACACCCAGAATGAATAGCGATTATGATGGAGTTAATCAGGAACATTGACAGCAAAATGTGATAAAACAAAATTTGTGTAGTCTTCTTTACCATTAGCTCAATAACTGCTTATCAGTGTATTGCGATACAGTATATCTGTAATTTTCCTGGCCAGTGTTGTCCAATGGATGTACCCAGTACAGGGATGTACTCTGGTCAGGCCAGGGATACTACCTAACCCCCATCACTCACCTTATATGTCTGCCATCACCCACAGCTTGCCTTACACCCCACCCCATGCAAAAGGTCCCAGTAGCAGGCAGATGGTACTTGGCTCAGAGGCCACCATCCTGATAGCACTGGGGGTTTTCTAATCCTGTAGACATCCTCCTTCCTCCAGTAGCACCATGTTACCTCTGTAGGCCTCATGCACTGCAGCACACACTAAGTGCATGCCACTGTTTGCAGAGCAGCAAGTTCCCTGACTCACCATAAGGGGCTGATGCTGCGCTGGAACAGGCTGCTTCCCTCCCTTGGCTGGCCTGTGCTATGCTTAGAAGCACTCTCCAGCCCCGGGTTGCACATGATCCCAGCTCTCAAACTTGCTCCAGAACTCAGGTCACTGGTGTTGGAAACAGAAATGTAGAAGTTGTCAGCAAATACGGACCTCTTGTCCCACCTAGTCTGCCCTATATTTTCTACCTACTATGCTACCACAGACCCTACTAGAACTCTGGTCTTATTGCCCCCTTGCCTTACTTCTAAGGTCCCCTTGTATCTATTCCACGCACGCTTGAATCCTGTTGCCATTTTAGCACCCAGCCACCACCTCTGCTGGGAGGCTGTTCCTGATGTCCACCACCAACTCCACGAAGAAGTATTTCCCCACATCTCCTCCGAGCCCCCCCCCAGCCTTATAGCATGGCCCCGTGTTCTGCAGCATCTTTTTCTATGCAAAATGCTTCCTTCATATACCTTATTAATACCTGTGAAGTATTAGAATGTTTCTATCATATTCCCCCCTTTCCCTCCTTTCCTCTAGAGAGTACATATTTTGTTCCTCGTGTCTTTTCCTTGTTGGGCTTTTAATGCAGGTCCTGCACCATTCTGGTAGCCCTCCTTTGTACCGCCTCCACCCTAACTATATCCTTCGGGAGGCGAGGCCGCCAGAACTGGACTCAGTACTCGAGGTGTGGTCTTACCAGTGATTTATACAGGGGTAATACTACCTCCCTCCTTCTTCTGGTGATGCCCCTCCCTATGCAGCCGAGCATCCTGCCAGACCTTCCTACTACTTTATCACACTTCTTGGCTACTTTCATGTCACCAGAAATTATTACCCCAGGTCCCATTCCCATTTTGTGGTTGCTAATACCTCCCTGCTTAATTGGTATAGTGTCCATGGGTTTCTGTGCCCCAAGTGCATGATTCTGCACTTTTTTGCACTGAAACCCAGTTGCCACTTCCTTGACCAATCTTTCAGCTTTTTCAGATCATCCCTCATTCTTTTCACCCATCCCTCACCCCTGGTATGTTCAGTCTGTTGCAGATTTTTGTGTCATCCACGAACAAGCATACTTTCCTCTCCAGCCCTTCTGCAATGTAGCTAATAAAGACATTGAAGAAGACCGGGCATAATACTGACCCCTGTGGTACCCAAATTGTCACCTTGCCTTCTCCAGAGTGGTCCGCATTTACCACCACCCTCTAACTCCTATTGCGCAGCCAACTTCTTACTCATTTTACTACTTCTGGACCTACTGCTAGGTTACCCAGCTTGCTCACCACTCTTCTGTGTAGAATGATGTCAAAGACCTTACTGAAATCCAGGTTGGCCACATCAAGTGCTCCTCTCTGATCCTCTTTCCTGGTCACCCAGTCAAAGAACTTGATCAGGCTTGTCTGACAAGACCGCTCCCCTGTGAACCCATGTTGCCTTGGAGCCTGTAATCCACTGATTGCAAGGTATTCCCCAGTCCTTTCCTTCAGTAGTGATTCCATTACTTTATCTACTACCAAAGTCAGACTGACAGGTCTGTGATTTCCTGCCTCCTCCCTGTTTCTACGTTTTTGTAGTGGCACCACATCTACCATCATCCAGTCCCCTGGAACCTCCCCTGTTAGGTTGAACAGAGCTTTCAGAGGTGTACCCAGCACCTCCTTGAGCTCCCTCAGTATCCTAGGGTACACCCCGTCCGGTCCCATTGCCTTGTCTAGTTTTAACTGCACTGGCTCTTTGAGGACTCTCTCCTCTGTAAAAGGACAAGTGTCCATCTCCCTTCTAAGCCCTTGTCTCTTTATCTTTGGCCGTCACCTACCATTTCCTCCGAAAATACTAACAAAAGTAATTGTTCAACGTTTGCTTTTTTTTGGTCCTTTTTCTTTCAACCCCACCCCCCCTTTTCCCTTTTTAGCCTTACTAAAAGTCAATGTAGCCTTTCTGGAGTCTACAATCAAAAGCAAATCTTAATAAAACTCATCATTTTTCCTATACTTCTATGTTTTCTAACAGTTTTAGTCCAGCTACTCCTTGCATTTACAAATACATTGAAAACCCTTAAATCCCCATAATTTTTCAAGCACCTAAGTCACACAGTTATAACCCAGACATAAAAACATATCAGCCAGACACCCAAACTCCTTTTCAATGTCAGCAAAAAATGCCAAGCCCCAAAAAACATAAAGTACTATTTATTTATTTATTGAATTTTGTTGACCGGGTAAACTTGAACTGACTACTATTATAGGTAAGTTTTGAAGTGCTGTGCAGTCCTCATTCATGTGTCTGCTGCCTGTGCTTTCCTCAGTTTCTGTTCCTGTGTCACTCCCAGGTGAAACGAAATTCAGCAGTTGATGAACCACAATGGACATTCATGAACAGTTCATGAACTCCCATTATAGTACATCAGATGTTCTTCAACCAAGTGCGTGAACTGAGTTCATGAACCTGTTTATCAAATTCCTTTAAGGAACTTTGATGAACTCTTGCATGTTATGAATGTTAAGGAACCATGCTGAACCCCTGCTGTCTATTTTCTATGCAATTAATATAGTGTAACATTTACATATAAAAGTAAAACAATGTTACATTGATCATAAAGCTTTATTCCCAATTATTCACCAAAAATGGAAATTATTTACTTTTTGTTTTCCACTGGACACAGCACTTTCCTAGCATGCAAAGGTTGGGGTGTGTGAGGGGGAAGATTGAAAAGCCAAAAGTAAATGTATAATTTAAAGCATCAAATTCTTGCAGTAGCCTCAGACTCAGACAGAGAACCCTGTCCCCCAGGGAAGGAAGCCCCCTCCACCTTCTTGTTGAATTGCAGCCATACCCTTTTTTTGAAACCCCACTTCATTGTGGCACCCCTTCCTGTTTATTTGCAGATCCTTTTTTGAAAGCGCTTCCCTCTTCCTCAGTATCAATTGCCATACTGTACCCCCCATTTTCTCAGAAGTTCCTCTCCATAGAAGCCACTTCCTGTTTCTTTGTAGCCTCCCATTTCACAGTACACCCTCTTCCCGTTCCACACCCCCACTTTCTTTGCAGGACTCTCCTCCCCTAAGACTCCATAGTGCCATTTCACAGGCTTGCCTATGAAAATGCATGCATAAAAACATTTGAGTCCCCCACCCAGTCAGTTTGTACCCTTTGACCCTCCCAAGTACAGTCATCTTGACAACTGAAAAGTTGATTATATCACAATAACACTACCACTTCTAGCACCAATTCAAAACAAACACAACATGTTCTCTATATGGCTAGATAGATTGGCACACTTCTGTGTTCTATTCCTGATTCACATAGCCCTCCATCAGGTGAGGGAAGGCACTCAACTACTTTTTATGCCTCTCCAAGGAGTTGAGAATACAGGTGTCTGCCTTGGTTATTTGTAACAAAACTGCTCAACTGTTAGCCAAAAGGGGGAGTGGTTTGCATGGCTTGGGTTGAAATCTGTACACCTGACCCCTTAGGCAAACCCAGCCCACACCTGCCTGGGCTCTGGGAATTGTAATCTCCTGAGGGACACTGGCCCTGCTATCATGCCACCAGACAGACATGTGTGCTTTAAACACTCAACGTCAATCTCTGATGTCACTGGTGGCACCAGCAAAAGTTGTGCTGCAATCAATTATGTAACTGAAATTAAAAAAATATATAGCGAAACTGACGCAGAGCATAAATGCAAATCACATCACTCATTCAAAATCCAGAATCACATATATATATCCTCTGCCAAAAATATAAGTGTAATGTGCACACAGGTAAGCAGCTTCCTGGCAAACGCCCCAGTATGTAGTGTGTGCACCATGCACTCTGTCTGTAGTTTTTGGCCCAGGTTATTTAATATTTGTGATTCTAGATTCTGAATGAGTGATTTTAATTAAATGTGATTTGCAATAATGCTCTGCCTCAATTTCACTATTTATGATTCCCAGTGGAGACCAGTACAACTCTGTTCCTGTGTTGTGTTTTTGCCTGAGACAGCCGCCACAGTGCTGCACCCCTTCCCTACAGTGAGCACATAATCTTACCCTCTATTTTTAGCTCCAGCTGCAGCATTCCATGAAACAGTACCTACAACCCTTTCTGACTAGCTGCCTGCCAGTTCTGGCTGCTTCATATCATTCTTTCTAAGCAGTGCATGTGAGTGGCAATGCTGACACCTTGACAGTACTTCAGTTCGCACACAACAGAGCCACTGGAAACAAACCTGAAGCAGCCAGCACTGGGGACATGCTGCTGCTGGTGACTGTGTGCAGTGTATTATCGGCATCTCTGTTTCAGTGTGTTTGGAAGAAGAGGACAGGTAGGGGCGGACAGTGGTGCAGAGAGGATCGTGATCACAAATGCTTGCAGGAGAGCTTGTGAAGGAGAGTGAAGGCTTAAGGGAGAAGGGGGACTATGAAGAAATGGGGTAAAAAGGAACCAAAAAAGATATGAAGATATGCATTTATAGGGATGGATGATGATGTGTCTTGTGTTTTGTATATTCTGTATTAAATTATTGTTGAAACACACGTTGTGGATTTTGAAGTACGTGGTTAGCACTTTATTGGTCTATACATATCATGTGACTAATTTAAACTGGTATTTAAACAATGTTCATAAAGGGGCACTATCTTCGTTAAAGACCAAGATTGATTGAAACGTTAGAAGCTGTGTTGGAATTTCTCCTGGCCTGTACACTGGTGTGGTGGCGAATAAAACTTTAAATACTGGTTAAGTACTGGACTTTATGCCTTATTTTATTACTATGTGTAGGTGTGCCATGACTCTGGTTACACTATATGTTACGATTGCTCACATTCTGTAGAGACTGGTGATGTAGTTGGTAGTTTGATTTTGATTCCTTTTCAAAAGTAAAAAACAGACTCACTACCATACTGGTGTTACCACACAAAACCATGCTTGTTTACATTCTTTGATCAACTTACACCACATCTTTCCTGGACTTGGAAATGCCCTAATGAAAACTAGCCACTCATGATGCTATAGGAGAGAGACTATTACATCATGAGATCAATTTATCTTATAACAGCTGGTTATTCAGCTTCCAGGTAGTGTCCTTATCTGGGGGAAAATTTGACAGCTATGGAGTCCATGAAGGAGGGACTGGCTAAGCAGGAAATGAGGGTTACTCACCTGTAACCATAGATCTAGGAGTGGTATTTGGTGCACATCCATACTGCGGCAGTCTTCCTTTCCCCTTTAATTCATCTGAAATGTCTTCAAACTGAGCTCTATTAGCCCACCTGGGTGGTATGCTCCTTGGCTCCACCCCATGATGTCATATCTTGCATGCTGGAAGCAGGAATCCATGTGCCACTTGCCAGGGGAGATCAGGTGGGTCATGCGGATGTGCACCATAAACTACTCCTGGAACTACGGTTACAGGCAAGTAACCCTAATTTCCATGGATGTGAATATGGTGCACTTATCCACACTGTGGCAGAGTAAAGTGGCAGTTCTCTGGGAGGAGGGGGCAAGGTACACACCCCCTATTTTGGAAACAGGGAGCGGAGAAGTGAGGCCTCAAAAGCAGCATCCCAGCATGAGTCAAGGTGAGTATGGTAGTGGGAAATAAAGGTATGTGCTGACTGCCAGGTAGCAGCCCTACAGACTTCCTGGATAGGGATATCCCTGGAGGCAGCCAACGAGGCAGTGGTACATCTGGTGGAATGAGCCCTAAATGAGGCTCCCTACCAGCCAACCTATAGCAGAGATCAATACAGGTTACAAGCCACCTGCCAATCGTCTGCTTAGCTGCCTGTTTGCCAGGTGCAGCTTCAGCATAGGTGACAATGAGCTGGCAAACCTCTCCCTGAACTCCAGCCATGTGCTCCATGTAGTAAGCAAGTGCTTGCCGCATATCCAATGTGTGGAGCCTGTGCTAAGCCGCTGAGGTTGAACTGGTGAAATATATTGGGAGACTGATCACCTGGTTAAGGTGAAATTCCAAAACAACATTTGAAAGGAACTTTTATTTATTTATTTATGATTTTGATAACCAGGTAAGTGCACTGATCCCAGGGACCGTTTTCAGGCATGACCCAGGTCATGGCAATGGCACAGGAGGTACAGTAAAACAAAATACAATATACAATAGCAAATACAGTAAACAAATAAGCAAAATATAGAACACAAATGCAAAACAGAAAACACTTGAGCATAAAGGACAAGTCAAATGCAATGATGCCTGGCAAATGCAAGTGAATACAGATCTTCAGATTGTGTGGGGACAACTTAGTTACTGTGTAACACCAAGTAAGGAGACTCCATCGAGAATGCCTGGGGCTCTCTGATCCTTCTGGCAAAAGTGATAGCCACCAATAAGGCGGTCTTCCATGACACGTGAGAAATGTCAAACCTATGCATCCGTTCGAATGATTTGCCCATGAGTATTGCTAGTACCAGCAGCAAGTCCAAGGTGGTGGTGGTGGTTCATGCACTGGCAGGGACAAGAGGTCAAGGCCCTTAAAGAAGCACCCAACAAACTTTTCCTGTGCCACAGTCAGTATACCAGCCTGCAGAGACGGCTGTCAGGTGCACCTTGAGGGTCATCTCCCTCAGGCACGACAGAGAGGGACCACAGGTAGTCCAGGATGCTAGCCACGGGGCAGGACTGGGGGTCTAGCTCCCTGCCCTGGTACCATTTGGAAAACACTTCCATTTGAAGGCATAGCACTGGAAAGTTGACTCTTTCCGAGAGGCTTCTACAACATGGAGAGTCCCAAAGTCTGAAACTCCAGTCATTCAGGAACCAGGCTGTCAGGTGCAGGGATTGAAGGTCTGGGTGCAAGACCTTCCCCTGGAGGCAAGAGAGCAGATCCTGGCATAGAAGTAAGCATCATGGAAGCCTGTTGCTGAGGCTGAGGAGATCTGGGTACCAGACTTGGTGTGGCCAGTCTAGGGCTACCCAGATCATCAGCGCCTTGTCCCTCCACACTTTAACTAATACTGTGTGGATCAGGGGAAAGGGAGGGAAGGCGTAAAGGAGATCAGGGGTCTAGGGCCATGCAAAGGCATCCCCCATCAGTGTCCTGCAGTGTCGGGAGCAAGCACAGAACAGCCTGAGCATTTTGTTCTCCCAGGAGGTAAACTGGTTGAGGACAGGAGTGCCCCACCAGGAGAACAGGTGATCCACCACCTCCTGACGAAGAGACCACTCATGAGATGCCTCACACACTTGGCTGATGGCATCTGCCAGCTGATTGGAGGCATCAGCCACATGAATCACCAAGATATTGGCACACAAGCTGTGCACAAGAGTCTAGGTGTGAAGGTCTTACCGATACAGCCAGAGGAAATGTGTCCCGCCCTGCTTGTTTAGGTAGTAAACGCTCGCAGTGTTGTCGGTCTGGTCCTGTGGTCCCCCAAGTGGGCTCCCCCACCAGAGAGGTGTCCATCATGAGAGAGACCATTGGCTCTGGGCAGACTAACAGGACTCCCTCCTCTAGGTGTTCCAAGATGAGCCACCATTGAATGGTATCCCACATCAGCTGCATGACCGGCTGGTTCAGGTGACCAAGGCACTGAGACCACTGGTGTGCTAGCTCCCACTGCAGAGGGTGCATCCACCAGCAGGCCCACCGAACCACACTGGTGCAGGATGTCATGTACTCCTGCCTCTGCAAAAGTCCCAGGCAGGGTGCGAGCGCCCAACCTGAAATGAAGGGGCAAAGAAGGTAAGATCCATTGCAGCGCCGTGCCCGAAGGGAATTGAGCCCTGCCATAATGAAGTGGATGACCTGCAAGGGGTGGAGTTCCAACTTGGCTGGATTGATAAGAAGACTTAAGGACAAGCAAGTTCGGAGGGCCGGTCCTGAGACCGCTCCACTTCTTCCCAGGACAAGCCGTCAATCAGACATTCATCCAGGTATGGGTACATCCCTAGCCCTCAGTACTGCAAGAATGCTGCCACCACTGAAATGTGCTTGGTGAAGACCCTGGGGGCCAGAAGTAATTGAAAGGCATGACACTGAACTCATAGGGCACACCGTCTGCATAAAAAGTGCAGTTACGTAAGAACTTACCTTAACATCAGATCTTTGAGAGAAGCTCCTGTAGCAAGCCACACCAGTAGGACTATGCCATTAGGTACTAGGACCACACAGAAAACTTTTAGTTTGCAATCTACCAAGTTGAACAGCCCCCGCTGACCTCAGTCATCTGACGTCAGTATAGGCTATATAGGAGAGCGGTCCTCAACACCACCTCAGTTCTCCCACCACACAGTCTGCACAGCCACCTGATGGAGAACCGAGGAGGTTATTCTACGAGTGAAAGAAAAAGCAGAAGCAGATGCGATAGAAAATGAGGAGCAGGAAGGAGGGAGAGAAAGAAGGGCCTGCTGCAAGAGCTTCTCTTGAAGATCTGCTATTACAGTAAGTTCTTATGAATCTGTACTATCTTACTTCGAGGAAGACTCTTGCAGCAGGCCACACTGGTAGGACCGAGTCCCAAGCAGGATAATATCACCAAAAAGGACCAGACAGCAGTCAATAGTTCATGAAATAAGGCCCTGAAGAACTGCAGGCTGAAATTGGCTTTATGCCTAGAGGTGATATCCAGACTATAATGTTTGGTGAAAGTGTGGACAGAACTCCAGGTGGCAGCTGCACAGATGTCAGCAGCAGACACATTTCTGAAGCAAGCTGTGGAGGCAGCCATACTCCTGGTAGCGTGACCCTTTACAACCCTCGGAGGGGACTTGATGTACTTGCGGTAGCACTGGCAATAAACAATGCATTCTGCATAGACATTACTTCCCCCTCTCAATCTGGCGTGCTTCACATCCTTGGTGACCTCAATTTAAATTGGTTGTCCCCAACAATATTTACCACAAGAAATGCTATCAATGTCCTCAACCTCACACAACTAATTACAGAACTCGCCCGCCCTAATCACGAGACCCAAAACGACTCCCTACTTGATTGGGCCTTAACTTCCCACCCCCACAGAATCATCGCCTCCGGCATCTTTCCAGATGTTGTCAGTGACCACAACCTGGTTTTCCTGGTCAGAAAAGTTCATAGCCCTAAAGCCCCACATAAAATCCTACAAATATGGACCTATAAATCCCTAGAATTGGAACTTCTCCTGCATAGCCTTGCCCTCTCAGACTGGTCCCCTCTAGCAAGCACCTCCTCAGTCGATAAAGCCCTAATCTATTTTAAAGACCTCTTCCTGGCTAATTGGAATGCCTTTGCACCCCTAAAACAAACTAGGGTTGAGGTCATCACCTCCTCTGGATTACCCCTGAATTACTAGCCTGCCAGAGAGCAGGCCTGGAAACGGCACAAAGTCTCTCCAGCTTCCAAATGACCTTCTTTTTTATTTATTTTTATTTATTTAGGTCTAGGATTACAAATACTTTTGAGCCAAGGCTCTTTTGCAAAGGTTCCATGTCGTGAGTTACAGCAAGACAGAACATAACAGGCAAAAGAATATATGGATGTACATACAATAGCATTAGAGGTACATAGCTTGATGTGTCTTTATAAAAAGAAAAAGGGGTTGGGAGGAGGAAGGGGAGGCAGCAAGTGAAATACGAGGGGCAGGGGAAATGGTAGGGAAAGGTGGGTAAGGGGGTCCGGAGGGGTGGGTGGGAGAGGATGAAGGAGGGGGATGCAGCCTGGAGGCTTTGTCAGAGAACATGAGAAGTGCAAGAGCTGGGCAGGGTGGTGGCAGAAAGTGCTAAGAGGCTGTGGTCCTCATAGATGTAACAGAACAAGGGGAGCCTTGGAGTAGGGATCTGTTCATAAATCCGGGAGTCCAGACTGTGGTGTTCCATTGTTAGACATTGCAGTCACAGGAGCTGGAGGAAATAAGTGAGTGGCAGAACCTGGTTTTGAAAGCACCGAGCGTGGAAGCAGTGGTGACACCACTAGAGAGTCCATTTAGCCAGCTTGCGGCCTGATAGGTAAATGCTCTTTGACCTTAGGTTGTGCGGCAGCAGGGGATTTGGAACTGCTGCAGTTTGGACCCCCTGGTGCTCTGGCTGCTTTTTTTAGGTTGTAGAAGAGTAGCGACACCGGGTGGGACGAGGCCCATCAGTATTTTCTTTGCCACTATGCAGGTTTGGTATTTTATACCCTTGTCAAGTTGCAGCCAGCTGGTTTGGGAGTAGAGGTCACAGGTGTGTGTACGACGTTGCGCGCCAGTAATGAGCCAACAAGCCTTGTTGAGGGAGGTGGTTACCCGCTTGAATGCGGTAACAGTAGCAGAGCCATAGATGATGAGGCCATAGTCAATGGTGGCAACAATGGAGCACTGGATGGCAGCAGCCAGGGCTGCAGGGAAAAGGTGTCTCCTGTGGCGGAACAGCAGGCCTAGTCTGGAGTTGGCAGCTCTGGCGACGTTATTTATGTGGTCAGCGTAGGAGAGGTGAGAGTCTAGGGTGATCCCAAGGTATTTAAAAGTTTGGACCTGTTCCAGTAGGTCGCTGTAACTGATTTAAATGGAGAGGCGGTGGTGTTTGTGTTTATTGTGGGAGCTGCTGAAGATTATGGTCTTGGTTTTCTTCTGGTTGAGGATCAGTTTGTGCTGAGTGAACCAGTTCTCAACAGTGGAGAAACAATGCTGGAAGTTGCCTTGCAGCTGGTTTGGATCCTGGTATGAGGTTAGGATTACCGCATCATCGGTGTAGAGTACGATTTGTTCAGAGCAGGAGTCTGGCAGTGTGTTTAGGAACAGGCTGAAGAGGAGTTTTCCAAGGATGGAGTCCTGTGGGACACCGGTGCAAACAGGTTTAGCTTCTGAGAGCACTTCCGCAATTTTAACACATTGTGACCTGTTCGCAAGGTAGCTTTTGAACCAAGAAATAGAATTTGGGGAGAGCCCAGCCTTTTGAAGCTGGGTAAGTAGGAAGCAGTGGTGGACAGTATCGAAGGCCTTGGTTAGGTCAATGTAGATAGCGCCAGTGAGTTGCCCTTTCTCCAGGGAGCTGTAGATTGCCCCGGTGACTTCAAGTAATGCGGTAGCAGTGCTATGACCTTTCCTAAAACCATGTTGTTGCCTGCAGAGGATATCGTGTTTGTCCAGGTATTCGGAAAGCTGGTCCGATACTATGCGTTCCAGGGCCTTTGAGAGGGGTGGCAGGATTGAGATCGGGCAGTACTTTCCCTGGTCAGTCTTGTCACCACTTTTGTGGATTGGGGTAACAGTAGCTGACTTCCATTTTTCTGGGAATTGGTTGAGTGTAAGGAAGAGGTTAAACATCTTGGTAAGAGGCCCCAGCATCTCTTCTAGGGTGAGGGACAGCAGCTTGAGGTCGAGTGTATCATTGCTAGATCTGGATTTGCTGATGACTTTGGTGACGTACTTACGGACAACGTTCTTATGTACTACTTTAAAGTAGAAGGGAGGGTGACTGTCGGGAGTTGTGGAGTTGGGGGTTGTGGATGCATCATCATCACTGAAGAAATTTGGGGGAAGAACACTGCTGAGGTCAGTGAAAGCGGTGTTGAAAGTATCAGCAATGATTTTTGGGTCAAGTGTGGTGTTCCCATTCACCGTTAGCATGGTCGGCGTGGATTTGGATTGCTTCCCGGTGATTTCTTTTAGATTGTTCCAGAAATCTCTCCCATTTCCCCAGGAGTCAGTGAGTGCTTTCTTGTAGTAGTCAGATTTGTGTGTCCGAATGGTTTTTGTGCAGTCATTTCGTGCTCGTTTTAATTGTGGATGTCACCTTGTTTCCCGGTGGATCTAGCCAGTTCCCATAGCTGGTCCCTGGATTTTAGCTTTTTTAGGAGGTCACCAGTTAGCCAAGGGTTGCAGAGAGTTTTAACTTTGTGTTTTTTTAAGGGCACAAATAGGTTACAGGCTTTATTAAAGATTTGGATGAAGTGGTCCAAGGCTGAGTTTGTAACTAATGCCAGGAAGATAGGAGACCAGTCTTGTTGGAGGAGGTGGGATCTGAGGTGAGTTAACTGGCCACGAGGAAGGACTCTTCTGTAGATGATTTTAGGGGGTGGTTTGTGGAATTTGTTAGACCAGGTACAGCTGATGGGGGAATAGTAACTGAGTGAGTCAGGAAGGACAGCGGAGTATGAGATCCGGGAGGGGTGTCTAGTCAGGATCCAGTCAAGCAGGGTGCTGGTCCCTGTTTTATAGTTCTTTCTGGTTGGGGAGTCCAGCATCTGTGTTAGGTTGGCCGATAGGACAGAGTCCTTAAAAGCACCCACCTTGGCCGAGAGCCAGTTAATACTGAAGTCTCCAAGAAGGATGGTTTCAGAGTCAGGTGGTTGCGATCTGACAAGGTCCAAAACGGTGGTTAGACCCATTTATTTATTAGCTTTTGGTAACCGGGTAAGTGCACTAGGCAACAATCCTGCCTATTTTCAGGCACGACCTGGGAGAGTACAAAATTGAGAATACAGATATGAACAGTTGAACAATATGCCAAAAGAGACAGCAAATCCAAATACAAGATAAAATCATAATGGTAAAAGTTGAGCTACATCAGGTGGTTGCTAATGCAGGCAAGTCATACACACGCAAAAATGGTAAAGCAAAATAAGTGTTTTGGCATTGGGAGGAGCACGCTCTTAATGGTCCTAAGTCAAACTTAACAAAGCACACAAAATTAATACCATGAGGAGTGATTCTGCTTACAAGCAGTTACAGTTACCTAGGGCATAGAGGTGAGAGAACAGAGAACGCTTAAGAGAGGTAGGAAGTGGAGTTTTTAACCTGAGGGGGGAACGAATTCCAGAGTTTGGGAGTAAAATATGAGAATGCCTGTTCACCCATTTTGGTAACACAGGGCCGTACTGAGAGCATTGGGACGGAAGAGGACCTAAGGTTGTGGGAGTGGGAGACCGGGGTAATCAAGTCAGCCAAAGAGGCCGGGCACGGTGGTCTAGTAAGGGAGTCCACAAGACACCCAAGTGTATAAGTCCAGAGATCTTTAGGAGACCACCAGTTTAGTCCAGAGTAGAGTAGGCAGTGGTGGGTAAAGCGCGGGGCTGATAAGGTGAACCTACAGATATTATTGTAGGAGGTGTCCCACTTACAGAGCACACTGACATTGGCGGGGTAAAGAACAGGGAGGGCATAAAGGAGTTGATGGAGTAGTACTCCTCTAGCTACTGATAGCCTTGCTGTTGGGGTGAGTGAGTGGCACACCTGATAGGCAGCTCCTATTTTAGAATTGACAGTATGACAAACCTCATTGACATGCGCCGAAAAATCAAGAGCAGGGTCAAGCGTGACCCCTAGGTATCTGAAGGTAGAGGTGTTTGTGACTGTAGTGCCATCACCGCAGTGGATGAGGAGCTTAGGCGCCTCAGATGGCACCTTTTTAGGGGATCCAAAGAGCATAGCCTGGGTTTTACCTATGTTTAGGATTTGACGGTTATCCGAGAGCCAAGATTGAAGGGCTTGAAAGTCATGTGAGAGTTTACAGTTTATGTTGTCCATAGATTTGGATGAATAATAGAGCACAAGGTCATCAGCATACATGAAAATGTTACTGTGATGAGAAGCACTGGGAATTCCATTAAGGAACAGGGAAAAGAGTAGTGGACCGAGTATGGAACCCTGAGGAACACCGCGGGTGACAGGGATGGGGGATGAGAGAGTCTTATGGAAAGCTACTACCTGAGTGCGGTTTTCAAGGTAACTACCAAAACTGGGATAGGGTAGGGACAGAGACTCCTAGGACTTGCAGCTTAGTCAGCATAAGCTGGTGGTGGACCATGTCGACTGCTTTAGAAAGGTCGATGAACACTGCTCCTGTGAGTTGGCCCTTGTCCATGTTACCTTTGATATCACTGATAAGTTGGGTCAGTGCAGTGGTAGTGCTGTGCCCAGCCCTAAAGCCATGTTGACAAGGAGACTGAAGATTATACTTAAGAAGGTGCTCAGAGACCTGTCGATGGACTAGCTTTTCAAGAAGCTTGCTAAGCGTGGGAGCAGTGAGATGGGGCAGTAGTTGGACAGTTATTTATCGTCTCCCTTTTTAAAAAAGGGAATAGTTCTGGCTGTTTTCCAGACCGAGGGGACAGTGGCCGTGCAGACAGAAGGGTTGAAAAGCCTGGTAATGGGCTCTGCTAGCCAGGCACCAAACTGCTTTAGTATCCCAGGATGAATACCATCTGGGCCTGGGCTACCACTAGCCGGAATAGTATTGTGTAGATTTAGGACTTCATGATATGTGACTGGGGCCAGTTCAAGGGCAGGGTGAATGAGGGCACTGGTGGAGGCTACAGGCCTGGCTTTATGGTGCCAGGAGGGGGTAGGATTAGGTAGAGAGGAGAAGAGGGAGTTGAAAGCATTAGCGATGGTGAGAGGGTGGTTACAGTGGGCATCATTTAGATACATAGCAGGGGGTGTCTGCAGCTTGTTATTCCCAAGTATTTCCTTGATTTGGGACCAAATTCCTTTTGGGGTTAGAGGCAGATGAAATTAGGAAATTCCTGTAATAAGAACTTTTTGCCAGGTGAATCTCCTTTTTGCATGTATTCCGTAAAGCTCTGTAGGCTTCAAAGTCAGTACATAGATGGGAGTCCTTCCACACAGACCATAGTTTATCAGAAGGTGGAGCAGGGGGCGCTTGAACCATTTGATAACCTTCCCATGTACCCTCCTTGTGGTGACTAGGATGTGTCCATTTTGCAGTGAGAGTAGGGTAGAGTTGAAGTAGGCTGTAGCAATGTTTATGTCGTCAGTATGATAGAGGGGAGACCAGTCAACTTGGTCAAGATCGTGAGTGAAAGCCTCTGTATTTAGGTTAGAGAGATTGTAAAAAGTTAGCACTTTTGATGGGAGGGAGGGGACGGAGGTATCCCAGATACAGTAGATAGGTGAGTGATCACTTATGGAGTCAGGGAGAATGCCGGCCGAGGTAATAAACTCCTTACTATTTGTCAGGATCCAGTCTAATAGAGTGGCACAGCTGCATCCATAGGAGATTCTAGTGGGTTCCTGTGTTAGTTGAGCTAGATTGACCTTGCTTATCATGGAGGATAGAAGTGAGGAGCTAGGTCCTGCCCAATCTAGGTTAAAGTCCCCGAGACATATTTTGTCATTCTTACCGAACACAGATAGCAAACATTCCATGAATTCCCCAAGCCCCAGCTTTGAGTTTCTGGGTGGTATATATACACAGAAAATACCTTGCTCCTTGGGAGAAATATATACAGTAATGACTGTGACAGCCTTATTTTGGGCACCTAGTAGGATTCTGATGGGGAGAATCTGTGCAGGGCAGGTCGCAAGGGCAGTTCTAATTGATGGCCCAGAATACCGAAAACTACGTAATGCCTGCACCGGGGTTACCAGGCTAGCCAAAACAGAGTACTTCAAATCTACCTTTACGACAAACATCAACTCCCCCTCCAAGTTCTGGAGAGTGGCCCACACTCTTTTTAGCTCCCCATCCTGTCCAGCCACCCCTATACTTAAGATAAATGCCACTCTCATTGCTGATCCAGTTGCAGCAGATACTGAATTCAACTCCTATTACACCATTTGTGCTGATCAGCTACTCCAATCCCTCCCAAACTATCCCCCTTCCTCTCCCTCTTCCTGTTGACTATGAACAACTCCCCCTCCGATTCCCCCTTCTGCTTCACTACTGTTTCCCCAAATGACACCCTAAATGTCCTGCTAGTGATCAACCCTTCAAAAGGCTCCTCCCTGGGTGGCCTTGACCTTAAACTACTATCCTTCTCAGCCCCAGCCATTGCCCAACCACTCTATTATCCTAAAACTCTCAGTGCCTTCCCCATGGAAACATGCAGTGGTCCTTCCCCTCCCCAAAGGCAGAGACCCATTCTCCCCTGGCAACTACCACCCCATCTCTCTTCTCCCTACTCTTGCCAAATTTCAGGAACACCCAGCCCTCTTGCAGCTCATCGCTTACCTCAATGACTCCACCTTCTTCACTCCTTATCAATCTGGCTTCAGGAAAAATCACTCCACCACCACCTTCCTTCTTCAGCTCACTGATTCTATCATCACGGGAATGGACAATGGCCAAATCACCTCAGCCATTTTTGTTGATCTGGCCAAAGCCTTAGACACAGTCGCCCACTCCTTTCTCCTTGACATCCTATCAACAGCTGGGCTATCCCTCTTAGCCACAGACTGGTTCAAGACATACCTCATTGGCAGAACCCAATCAGTCAAGATCTCTGACACAATTTCCCCACCCTGCCCGATAAGAACTGACGTCCCCCAGGGATCAGTGTTAGGCCCCATACTATTGTCTATTTTTCTAAACAATCTCCCATCCACTTGCTCTCTATTCTCCTCCATTCACATGCACACTGATGGTACAGTCTTGTATGCATCTGGCTCCTGCCCCACCAAGGTTGCATCCAACTTGCAGCATGACTTTGACAAAGTTCAATGTTGGTTTGCAAACCACCAGCTATCTCTCAACACCAAAAAAAGTCTCCATGACCTTTGGCACCAGGCAGAGACTTACCAGGTTTCCCTCTCTATCCTCCTTCCACAACCTTGATGGGACTTTACTTGAGGACACATCCTCCTTCAGGTATTTAGGTGTCTGGCTGGACCAACACCTGAACTTCTCTGGTCATATCAATGCCATTGCAAAAGAACAAGTTACTCACCTGTAACAGTAGTTCTAGGAGTGGTATATGTTGTTCATCCACACTCATTGGCATTGTTCCTTTCCTCTTTAAATCTGCCGGAAGTCTTCAAGCTGGCTCCTCTCACCCACAGGGGTGGTATGTGCCTCAGCTCCACCCCATGACGCCAGATCTTAGCCCGCTGGAAGCCAGGTTGTGTGCATCTACATCCGGGGAAGTCGGGTGGGTCCATGCGGATGAACAACATATACCACTCCTAGAACTACTGTTAAAGGTGAGTAACCTGTTCTTCTAGGAGCATGGATATGTTGTTAATCCACACTCATTGGCAGAATCCTATCAGTTCTCCAGGAGGAGGCAAGGCGCACACCCCCTACTTAGGGAACAGAGACTGGAGAACTGAGGTCCCAAAACCAGCATCCCGGCCTGACTCAAGGTCAGTGTGGTAGTGCGTAATGAAGGTGTTTGCTGACTTCCAGGTAGCAGCCCGACAGATTTCCTGGATAGGGATGTCCCTAGAAGCAGCAGTATGGCAGGTAGAATGAGCTCTTATCCCTCTGGGAGGCTCCATGCCCACCAACTCATAACACAGACCTTTGCACGATGTAATCCATCTCGCTATGGTCCATTTGGCTGCAGGTCTGCCAGAAGCAGCTTCAGCGTAGGTGGCAAACAGCTGGCGAACCTCTCCACGAATTTCTGCTGTCCTCTCCTTGTAGTAAGAGAGAGCATGTCTCAGGTCCAAAGTATGGACCCTGTACTTGGTGTCCGAGGTGTCATTAGGGTAGTATACTGGCAAAGTCAACACCAGGTTAAGGTGAAACTCTGACACCACCTTTGGAAGGAATTTCAGGTGGGGGCGCAGGACAACTCTGTCCCTCTGAAAGACCAGATAAGGGGAGTTCACCGAAAGCACCTAGAGCTCCCCTGTCCTTCTGGCTGACATGATAGCCACCAGGTAGGCCGTCTTCCATGACAAGTGTGACAGCTCACACTTGTGCATGGGTTCAGATGGCTTGCCAGTACCAGCAGTAGATCCCACGGAGGTGGAGGTTCACAAACCGGAGGGGATATGTGATCCAGGCCTTTGAAAAAGTGCCCGACTACTGTCTCCTGCACCAATGTCAGCTGACCGTCCTGTGCCCGGTAAGCAGAAATGGCTGCCAGGTGCACCCTAAGGGTCAATGACCGTAGACCCCCTTTGGAGAGAGAGACCAAAGGTAGTCGAGAATGTTAGCTACAGAACAGGATAAGGGGTCCAGACCCTTACCCTGACACCAAATGGAAAATCTTTTCCATTGAAGGCATAACATTTCCTGGTCGATTCCTTTCTAGCTGCCACCACCACGGTGTAGACATCTTCGGAAAGACCCAAAGCCTGGAACTCTAGCCGCTCAGGTACCAGGCTGTGAGGTGCAGGGATTGAAGGTCCGGATGGAAGACCTTCCCCTGGTTGAGAGATAGCAGGTCTGGACGTGTGCAAAGCCACTCTGGGGTCCTGCAGTTGAGGCTGAAGAGATCTGGATACCAGAACTGGCACAGCCAGTCTGGGGCTACCACAATCACCTTCATTTTGTCCTTCCTCACCTTGAGTAACACCTTGTGGATCAAGGAAAATGGACGGAAAGCATAGAAGGAGGCCTGGGGTCCACCGCCTCAAGAAGGCATCCCCTGCAGTGAGCCCTGCTGAGGGGGCGGGCATGATACAGCCTCAGTTTGGTGTTGTTCCTGGAGGCAAACAGGTCCACCATCGGTTTGCCCCAATGGGAGAACCGGCTGTATGCTACCTCTGGATGAAGAGACCACTCATGGGATGTCTGGCCTATATGGCTGAGAGCATCTGCCAGCTGGTTCGAGGCTCCCGCCACACGGATGGCTAGGAGATCTGCCTCCAACTGGCTCACGAGGGTCCAGATGCAGATTGTCTCCTTGCACAGCAGACAGAGTGCATGCTGCCCTGTTTGTTGCAGTAGTACATGGTCGTGGTATTGTCCGTCTGGACTTGGACCACTTGACCCTGGAGCTGAGGAGCGAAAGCTGACAGTGCCAGTCTGACTGCTCTGAGCTTTAACGGGTTGATGTGGCATCGGGACTCCTCGGGGGTCCAGAACCCATGGGCCCTGTTGTTCCCCATGTGGGCTCCCCAGCCCATGAGAGAGGCATCGGTCGTGAGGATGACTGTCGGCTCAGGGCGAACAAACTGGATCCCTTCCTGCAACCGGTCTTGGGCTGTCCACCATTGGAGAGTGTCCCACATCCTCTGGATTACAGTGATCAGCTGGTCAAAATGACCATATCGCTGAGTCCACTGGGTGGCCGGCTCCCATTGGAGGGGGCGCATGTGCAACCAGGACCAATGGACCACTGAGGTGCATCCCGCCATGTAACCCAGAAGGCGCAGAAAGTCCCGGGCAAGTGCCCAACCAGAAATGATTGGACAAAAGAGGAGAGAACCTCCGTCCTGTCCACTGGGAGGCCGAGCTCTGGCTTGACAAGAGTCGAGCTCTGCCCCGATGAAGCCCATCACCTGGAAAGGCAAGAGTTCCGACTTGGCCTCGTTGATCAGGAGGCCAAGTTGGGAGCAGGTCTGGAGGGTCAGATCCCTGGACCTCTCCACCTCCTGCTGGGTGGAACCTGCCAGGAGTCAATCATCGAGGTAGGGGTAGATTCTGACCATCTGACGCCGGAGATGGGCCACCACCACTGCAATGCATTTGGTAAAGACCCATGGGGCCGATGACTGGCCGAATGGCATGGCTCGGAACTTGTACAGGGTCCCTTTGACCCTGAAGCGGAGGAACCACTGATGGGACGGATGGATTGGGATGTGAAAGAACGCGTCCTGCAGATCCAGTGAACAGAACCTCATGTTTCGCTCCAAGGATGGTATGATCTGGGACAGAGTGACCATCTGAAAGGTGCGAGACCAGAGAAACTGATTCAGGTCGTGGAGATCTAGAATGGGGCGCCAATCCCTCATCCACTTGGGCACCAGAAAGTACCTGGAGACAAAGCCTGGGCCTGCAGACAGATCCGCCATGAAAGCTACTGCTTCCTTGTGGAGGAGCTGAGCAATGTCGTCTCGAAGAGCTGACTGGGTGCATGCGGAAATCCGTTCTTCCAGAGGGGCGTGGGCTCAGCTGGGAGGGTACTGCTCGAACTCTAGAGGCAGTCCCTAACCGACCACTTCGAGAACCCACCCGTCCAAAGTGATAGCGGACCAGGTGGAAAGGAAGTGGCGGAGCCGACCCCTCACCGGAGGGCCCAGAGCTTGTGTGATGGAGATGAGGGTGGCAACCCCATCCCATCACTGGGCAGGCTTAGAGGAGGACGAGGCTCCAGGACCTGAGCTTCGGCCTCCATTGTGGGGCTGTTGGGGTCCAGCCTTGGGCCAAGGGTGCCAAGCTTGAGCCTGCTGCTGATGCTGATGTTGCTGTCCTCCTTGGTAGGAGGACTACTGAACCGCAGGGGAACAGTGCCAAAAAAGCTTCTTCTTTTTCTTCTGCTGTTTCTTGCCCAAAGAACCCTTAGCAGAAGTGGTATACAATGTAGCCCTGGATGGCTCTATGCGCAGTAGGTGACTGGACACTCCTGGGCTGAACAAGTTGGTCCCAAGGAGAAGGCACATCAGCTAACTTATGATGAGTATCCGCTGGGAAGGAGGAGAGCCTCAGCCAAGCCCTGTGGCAAGCGGGCACAAGAATCCCTGATGTCCAGGGTTGTCTGGAGCTGCTGTTTGGCAACAGCACGGCCCTGGTCCCGAACCTGCTTGACCATGGTCTGCATGTCTGCGGGGAGATGAGGGAGAACTTCACCTAATGACCTGAGAAGGTCAAGAGAGAAGTGCGCCATGATGACAGCCAAACTGGCCTGACGAAGGCCCAAGGAGGAAGCTGCATAGACCTTCTGAGCTGAGTGGTCCAAATTCTTGGACTCTTTGTCGGGAGGTCGGTCAGTGTTGGCAGAACTACAAGTGTGCCTGAACACAGAGGTGGTCACCAGGCTCTCAGCTGAAGGGTGCTCTGTGAACCCTGCAAGGGACCCCATGGGCACTGCGTTCTTGCAGGCCATGCGGGCAGACAGCACTGGACATGAGACAGGGCACTGCCAAAGTTCAAGGGCCGAGCCAACAATGACTTTGGCCACAGGAAAGGCCTCCGTCAGGGTATCCCCTCTTTTCAGGATATCTGTGAGAGGGTACTCTGCCTTTTTCTGGATAGGTTCCAGGGGCATTCCTGTAGAGTCGGAAATGAGATGGAGAATCTCTTAGAAAGAGGAAGGGCCTTCCTCCAGTCCTGTGCCAGTGGATGACTCATCATCTCAGGATGAGAGTGGAGCCCAGTGACATCTGAGTCCAAGAAGTCAGGGTACAGCGGCCTACTGCCTAAATCACCCTTGACCCACCGAGGGTGGTCTGGGGTGACTGTGACCGACAGACATCGGGGAAGTCCGGTGTAGTGTCGGTCCTCCTTCGTGGGAGCCACTCCCGCAGGCTGTTTAGGCAGTGATTCCACCTGAACAGGTGAAGAGACTGGAATTAGGCCAAACCGGAGGAGAGCCCAGCTCCACGAGCAGAGGAACCAAAGTCTTTGGTTCTGAGGGGGTTGGCTTCGTCCTGGGAGGCGAGAGCCAAGTAATGGCAGGGGCGGGGGGCGGAGCAAGCTTCTGCCTGGTCAGAATCAGCTGTTGCCACATAAGATCCTCATAGCACCAATGGAGTTTCCGCCGGAAACCTCTCCTCATCCAAGGAGGATGAGGGCGACATGTGGCATTGCCTCTTCTCAGAGCGTTTATGGCTCTTCCTCTGTCATTCGGCCAAGAGGGTTCAGGACCTCGACTGGGATCGGGCAGTCCAACTCAGTCGATCGGGAGACACCGGGGGGATCAGTGAAACCCAAGTGTCAGGAACCGAATCCTTGATGGGGGTGCCAGCGGGCTAGGTCTCCTCATCAGGAAACACAAGGACCAGAGTCTTTTCCAAAGAGTCGTCAACCACGGTCGGCAACAGAGGGTCGATCGGGTCAAGAATGATCTCGACCTGATCGGCCACTTTCTCGGTCGTCTGGCCAGATGGAAGATACATGAAGCCTGTGGCCGAGGAGGTGATCTCGACCGAGGTCAAGACCACGTGCTCCTGGGACCTCTCTCAGTCCCAAGAGTGCCTTCATTTAGCCGAAGACGAATTGGGTTCTTTGCCCCACCCTTCTGAGAGATGGAGGAGTGCAAGCCCGTGGGTGCCTCACCCTGGGTGGGAAGAGACTGGCACAACTCCTTGAAAGAACCTGTAAAGGTGGAGCCTAGGTTGAGAGGAACAAAGAAGCTTCGATTCGCCGAAGCGCGGGCAGCTTCTTCTTGAACACCTGCATATGTTTCAGCTGCCGCTGGAGTCCACGTCATGAAAACTGCCCACCTAGCCTCCTTTGGACTTCAACGAAGGATTCCTTTTCCGTCTCCCCACCCCAAGCATGCCATGTAGCTCCAGGATGTTGGGATGGAAGGCAAAGCAGTAACTGCAGGACGAGGTGTCATGGCCGACACCTAGGCAGTAGACGCACGTGAGATGGGGATCAGTGCACGACAATTTCTGGCTGCAAGGACACCGGCGAAATCCTAGGGAAGATTTCTCTTCCATGATCAAAGACACAAAGGCGCGATCGCTAACTCGAACGAGTTTTAATTTTGGTAAAACCGAAGATTTGAAAGTCAAGGCCTACGAAATGCGAGAGCACAAGGGAGGCAACCTATATCTTCCTGCGGAAAGAAAGATCGGTCGTCATGAGGCGGAGCCGAGGCATATACCACCCTGGTGGGTGGGAGGAGCCAGCTTGAAGACTTCTGGCAGATTTATAGGGGAAAGTGACAATACCAATGAGTGTAAATGAACAACATATCCACGCTCTTAGAAAAACTGCGTCCCAAGCTCGGTGCCTTATTCAGGAACCATGCCTGCCTCCTACCCATGGCTAGGTGTGAGATTGCCCAGAAGATGATCCTACCTATCTTTGACTACTGTGACGTAGTCTACAGTGCTGCTCCTAAGTGCTCCCTGGCAGATACCCTCTTCAACTCCTTTTGTCGTTTTGCCCTTGACGCCCCACTCTGCACTCACCATTGTGATCACTACCATGCCCTATCCTTCCCTTCCCTGACAAACCGATGTCTCTCTCACTGCATAAAATTCACCTCCAAGCACTGGCTGGGTGAACTTCCCTCCTATCTTTACTCTGCCTTTACAACCACCCCCCCCTTCCCACTCCCTAAGATCTACTGACTAACGAACCTTGGTGGTCCCATGCCGCTCCACCCTTATTGGCCAATCAAGTTATTCTTATTGCCTACCAAAAATCTGGAATTCACTTCCCTCTCAAAATTTGCCACTCATCCTCTTGCTACTCCACTAACTCTGCCCTCAAGAACTTCCTTGCACCTTCCTGTGCCTGCCATGACCCTCCCTAATCCCCCTGCCATCTCTCCAAAGCCCATATTGCCATATGCCTACTCCCCACCACTCCTATTTTCCTCTTATCATGCTCCTCCTTGTTCCCTACTCTCCCTCCTCCTAAAGTGTTCCTCCCCTTTCTTTCTCTACCCTTAATCTAGCTCCCTCCTGTGAGCTACATCACTGCTTTGTACAGGCAGGATCAATAGCGCACAGTGGGCAACAACTTTATCTCCTTTCCCTTATTTCTCACCCCTTCAGTCACTACTAGATCACTGCCTTGTGCAGGCAGGTTCATCCAGCACACTGGTGGGGTACTAACTCCCTACTATAGTTGACCTCTGCTCAGGCTCATATGCCTACTCCCCACCACTCCTATTTCCCTCTGATAGTGCTCCTCCTTGTCCCCTACTCTCCCTCCACCTCCTAAAGTCTTCCTCCCCCTTCTTTCTCTACCCTTAATCTATCTTCCTCCTGACAGCTCAATCATTGCCTTGTGCAGGCAGGATCCATAGCGCATGGTGGGCAACAACCTTACCCCCCTTTCCACTATTTCTCCTTTTACTGCACCCCCTCAGTCACTGCTAGATCACTACCTTGTGCAGGCAGGTTCACCCAGCACTCTGGTGGAGTACTATCCCCTTCCACAATATCCCTCCACCAACCCCCCCCTCACATCACTATATATAAAAAACTCTCATCACCTATAAATAGTAGGGCCGTCCACTGCTCTGCTCAAAGGACACTGCTGAATTTCAACTCCGCCCCCCTTTCCCCCTTGGATACCCCCACCTACAATACCTCTCTCATGCACCCTGCCACACTCTACCTCTCCTCTCCTCCTACCCCCCCTTTCTGGTTAACGTACCCTAACACTGGCCTACCCCTACACTCAATTAAGCACTTATAACCTACCCCTATACCCCTCTTACATGCACTTTGGTCCACCCTGTCATCTCTATTTGCCTCGAAAATAGTGGTCTATCTGCGTCTCTCCATAAATTTCCTTTCCTTCTTCCATTCTACCCCCCCTCAATTTTTCATTCCCTCCTTCCATTCTTCCTCTCTTTACTCCAATCACTGTACAGTAAATCTTGAATATTTATGTTACGCTAATGGCTACCGATTACTATTGGGTCACCTTACCATCTAGTGCTACATACTGTTGCCAAGTTATTATATGTGTTCCAGTGTTACCAACTTTTGCCAATTTGCTATATGTGTCTTCATATCTACTATACTTAACTGTTGTATTCCTAGCCAATGTTATCCACCTGTAATCCCTCCTGCTCTCGTTGTATGCAAGTAAGCAAACTGTATTCAACATTGTAACATTTCTCTGTACTATATCCCATTGTTCTCTACCCCCAAGTCGTACCAGGAAAGTGGATGGATTGATTTAAAGTAAACCCAGACACCACCTTTGGTAAAAGTGGGATTAGTATGCAAAGACACCCTGCCTTCATGAAAAAACAAATAAGGCTCCTTGCACATTTAATTTCATTTTTTATTTTACACTGGAAAGGCATGTGAACAAAATGTCTGTTTTCACAAGCGTCCAGTTGGAGAAAACAGAACAGTGGGAATATATAGCGCAATAATATATACAGAAGTGCAATAATACATGGGTGGGAATATGTACAAGAAAAATTTGCAAAACACATTGGGGCCTAGGCGCTGGAACAATTTTTATAGTGGGGGTGCTAAAAGCCATTGAACAAAACTGTATAGGAAGCTACAAGGAACTGTACTTCAAGCAAGGGGGTGCTGCCGCACCCCCAGCACCCCTAGTTCCAGCACCTATGCATTGGGGAGGTACACTTTTACATGGGTGGATGTATGCACACAATTACAGAGAAACAACTCTTACAGTAGTACGCTTCATCCTTGGGGGAGGGGGGATGTACAAATATTACACATAGAGGAACACTAGAATACAAATGTGCAAACAGTGGAATATTGGAAGTGCGAGGAACAAGTAGGGCAGGTATCAGGATCCAGTACAAACATGACAAATAATGAGTAAGTGCTCAACTGGCTATAGATGTAGCAGCCCGGGGATAAAGAGAAAAGAAATAATAAGGAGGCAGGGGGAAGGTGGGGAGGAGAGTTATTCAGGGAAGGGGACAACACCTTGCAGCACTTAGGTGTAGTAATAGTAGCACCAGACTCAGGGGCGGATCCAGGAGTCCTATAGATGGGGGAGCTGAAGTCAGGTTAAAAAGGAAAATAATAGGCCGGGAGTCTGGTGGGCCACTTAGTCCCCCAGAAATGTTTTTACATTTTGGTGCATTTTGGAGGGTATTTCTAATGCAATTTCTACTCATTTCCTCCCTCCCCATGCTTTGTTAGTTGCACCTCAGCACCATCCCCAGAGTCCCCACAGTCCACATGACAGTATGTTATCCAAAATACCCTCCCACCCCCCAGAAATACACAAAATACCAAAAGACTGCAGCTGGGCAGCAGCACATCCGAAACACATAAAAATGAGAAAAGTTTAAAGAGATTTGGTGATAAAGACAAATTGCAGACAAATTAATGACAATCCAAGTAAACAAGTTCACAAATATCACTCACTCAAGCACATTATGACATTTTCATAAAGCCAACCCATCCCAGTTTGTCCTGAAGTAGAGATTAACGTATCCCCCAACCTTATCTCAGTAAAAAAAAAAAAAAAATACAACTACTATAGAAATACGGGAACAAAGTCACTTTGCTATCTAGTTTCTGAAAATATAATTTCAAGTCTGCTTGCTATTTTTGCAAAACATATTTTGTTCTATAGAACAATTTATTCCAAAGAAAATACATCTGTAAATAAAATGTTTTTTATTGTTTTAAAATGTCCTTTACTGGGATAACCCCGTGGTATGAGGCGTCTCATTTTTATGATAGGCCAAAGAAGTCAGTAAGCAGACAGAAACAGTTTTTAAACAAATATAAAAATGCATTTTTTTTTATTAGCAACAGCACCACTTGTGTACATCACAACTTGCCCCCCCCCCCATTCAACACACAGAACTACATAAACTAAATATTTGATTCTAACACTTTTTTTTTTGGTTTTGTAATTGCCTGTGTCAATGAGCCAAACAAGGTCTTATGACTTCTGTTGACAATTTTATTTCATAATTCGGATTTACAACCTTTGAGTCAAAAGGCCCTTTTACACACACGCTGCTGTGCCGAAACAAGCGTTACCTGTGTAGTGCTGATACAGCGTGTTCCGCTCCACGTTATGATTCCATGAGTTCTATTTTTCGCCACAAAGTGTCCTGCCGTCCGTACCGGTGCAGTACTCCTTGCTAGAGCTACAGTTGTTTGCTCCGGATTGGGCGCTTCACACTGCACGCTGCAACGGCACATTTGGGACAAACCACCTACACCACGGAGTGCATTTCAGGCGACTGTTCATTTTTACAACTGAACAAATAGCGTTTACACAGCATTGGATGGAACGGTAGGGTCCTTCCATAATGCTTATTCCATTGCAAGACTGCCAGTGTAAAAGCACTTAAAGACTCATTTACAAAGGCACCTCCTCACAGGGAGGGTAGACAACAATTGGTGGTGGAGTACACAACGGAGAACATTACAGGTGAGATACAATAAAAGAACACACAGCAATTCCAGTAATACAAAGGTGTACAAAGGCTTCAATTAGTTATAATTAGTTTAGTATATAAATAATAAGGTACCGCTAGGTGTTCTAGGGAGTGTTACCTGAGGGGGAAGGGGTGGCTGCTGGGGGAGAAAGCAATCCGGAAGGACACTGTATGTAAATTGGGCCAGGTGGAGCTCTAGGTATGGGTCAGTCAGGGGCATTTTGCTCTCCAAGCATGCAGAAACTTCTGCACGTCATAATATACAGCAGAATACCTTCAAAGTCCTTATGTCTGTTAATTCCCTCTGTGCTCATTCACACTTTACAGCCACAACTGAAAAGACAACACAGATTAGACATACAGTACATGCTGAAGTTTTTACCTCAGTTCAAAGGTCTCATGTACTAGTTTCTGCCTTTCTTGGTTCATGCCGTCACTGAGACCAGACCTGCCCCAGCATTAGTTTTGTGCCATTCCTAGCATGGCACAAGAGGGCACTACTCTCCAACTCCCTCTCCTGCAAATCCACACCAAAATCAAATTGCCATATAGGACAAAACTAGCAGTGACTTAAACAGTTTTAATGTCATGAATTTAAGCTCCCCATACTAGAAATTAATAACACTAGTACTGTACTACATTTATTACACACCCAGTTTGATGGAACACTAATGTCCTGTCCAATCCCAGCAGCTGACCGCTGCTAGTTTAACCAGCATCGTTTAATTAGTGCCATTGACTGCACTGAATTATTTGACTTAACATACTAACATACTAATTGCTAGCAGATTAGGCTTTACGGTCTATCGAGTCTGCTCGAACCTCAGATCCCTAGCTGGGTGCCGAGGCCCTCCCCCCCTTGTGTTCCAGAAACCTCTTCACCACTGGAAATGAATCTGACTGAGCCTGGAGCAAGAATTTAAGTAAGTACGGTACTACTACCATATTCATTTCTGTAAGGACAGGGACATCATCACTGGACACTCACACCTCTGATACTCTGATTTGCAAACAAGTTAAACAACTTAACTTTTCTGGAGGTGTGAGTGGGAGAGAATAGAGAGGATTATCCTGGGACACCAGTAAGGTTGCCACGTGCCACCTGTCAGTTATTTTACCTGGCGATCAGGTTTTCAGGGTCCCCATCAGGAAATCCGGTTTTGTTCTGTGCTGGTCAGGTTTTTAAACCATTTTGAGTGCTCACATACTTTTGAAACATATTTTGCCATATCATTCATTATTTCACCTACATGTCCAGGTTACAAACAAGTTCTCTTGTCAATATAGCCCTTTGTTTGTGAAAGCAGTCAACCTGATAGGTGTAAAGTATGGCCAATAACACCATTAGCACTTACTTAACTTAACCTTTTCCACTGCAGCAAAGCTGCCCCCACGTTTTGTAACAGTAACAGAGCCAGTTGTCTTCCACTTTCATTTGCTGGTAAACATTTTCATCTCTAACAACATTTAGGCATTTTTAAATGTTTTAATTTTTTTTTTCCTCAAGAAAAAAGCATGGCCCCCAAGGTGCAGGGGCACAGTTTGCACCTCGCTAAGGCCAGCTGTGCTGGAGGACAGATGAGACCTGTGTGGCTCAGGCAGCTTTCATGGAGGCATTAGTGCATACTGATAAAGAATACAGCACAGTGTGTTACTAACAGAGGAGCTCCATGATGGGGGAGCTATAGCACCCGTGGCAGAGCTAGAAGGGGGGCTGGGGGGGGCGGTCGCCCCTCCTGGCTACCCCAGTGTGAGTAGTGGTGCCCCATCACCTTCATTAGTCAATGTTTATTTATTTAGTTTTTGTTAACCGGGTAGGTGCACTAGCCATAAAATGACTATTTTCAGGCACGACCCGGGAGAGTACAACAAAAGGAGAACAATTGAACAACAGCAACATGGGTACAATAGTACAAATAGAGGAACAGTACAGCAGTGCTACAAAAATACAATGGGTACAGACAACAAAAAATAATGGCAAGCATTATACAGATAATGGCAGTTAATGCCTACTGTGGAGCCCATGACTGACTGAATGCCCCCGGCTCCCAAATGCTCCCAAACCTGGCTCCGCTACTGTATAGCACCCTTAGCCCCCCTCTAAATCTGCCTATGAGACAAAAAGGATGAGATGAGCGAGATGAAAGCAAAAATAGAGTGGGGGGAGTGGTAGGTTGTAAGAGGGTGGGAGAGTGGTAATTCAGAAAGTTACAAGGGGTTTTGTTGAGTAAGTGCTTTTTCAAGTTGATGTTAAAGGAGTTGGTGGAAGGGCATACTGCTAGATTTAGCAGTAAGGTGTTGAAGAGTTTGGGGCCCTTGAAAGAGAGTGATCTCTGTCCTAGGGAGGTGCTGCAGAAAGGGACCTTAAAGAGGGTGAAGGAAACACTCCTGGTGTGGCAGGCCAGATCTGATTTTGGGAAGAGGGAAGTGACACTGGGTGGAAGATAGTTGTTAAGAATTTTGTGCATGAACATGAGTGTCTTCCAGGCGAATCTGTCTTCAAGGGAGACATATTTTAGGGATTCACAGAGAGTACAATTGTGTGTGCAATGGGGAGGCCGGAGATGAATCTGAGAACATAGTTATAAGCAGCTTTAACCTTGGTGAGAAAGGTGGAGGTTAGTGCTGGCAAAAAAAATGAGAGACCCATAGTCAGATAGGGGGAGAAGTATGCTGGATACAAGTCAGGTTCTAGTCTTGGTGATGAGGAATTGCCGGATCCTATAAAGGAGTCCAAATCTCTGATAAATTTTGCTGATAAGCTGGGTTGTGTGTGGTCCGAAAGAGAAGTGCTCACTGAGGGTCAGGCAGGGGTGTTTAAATTCACAGACTTGCTCGATTGGGATGCCATCGTTGTCCAGGAGCGAGAAATCAAAGTTCGAGGGTATATGGATGCCCAAGAAAATCATGCATTTTTTTTTTTTTATATTTAATATCATTCCCCGGGAAAAGAACCAGGGGTGGAGACTACAGAAATCCTTCTGTAGTTTGGCTAGAAGGGTGGTGAGGTTGCCACTGTTACAGAACAGGACATCATCATCCACTTAGAGGATGATTTTGGTGTGGGAACATACTGAGAGGATATTTTAATGCATAAAGAGAACAGGATTGATCCCTGTGGAACCCCATTTTTTTTGTTTTTTTGTAGCTCCTCCCCTGCTCCTCTGACCGGCCACTTCTTCAGGCAACCATGGATCATGCTGGTACTCACCCTGCCATCAGCCTCCACCTCAGATCGCAACCCTCCCCGGTTAACCCGTCGTAACTTTTTGCTGGATGGGTCCCCCCCCCAAGGGGGAAGGCACCAGCGGGGGTGGCCAGCGCACTCTCAATTGGCCCGAGGTGCTGCTAAGGTGGTCTGGCTGTCTGGGGCTTTCTGTGGCGGTGGGAGCCAGCGACCGTCATTCAGTCAGTTGGGGAGCATGTTTTCTGCTTTTCTCCCCATGGAAGCATGATGTCCCACCGACATCAGGGCATACACCGACGTCCGTCACGCTCCCTAGGCAATGTGGCCCCATCGCATTGCTGTTCTGCCATCCTCCGCCAGGAGTCAGCAAGTGCTGGACCACAGACCCCCCCCCAGGAGAAGGTGAGTAGTCATCGGACACTCAGGCCTTCTCCCTCTGGCCAACTCTCTGACATCCAAGTCTGTTTCCAAACCCAAGTCGCCGGTGCCGCAGCAGTGACTCTTTCTGTTGCACCGGTGGGCCGGCTGGAACCCCATGTTTGAGGAGTCAGTTTTGGAGGACTGGCCTTCAATAACAATTTTGTGAAATCTGGGATGGAGGAAATTCCCGATCCAGTTTACCATGTTCGTGGAGAAGTTCATGTGGGAGAGGTACTCTAAAAGCAGGTTGTGGTCCACCAAGTCAACCAGTGTAAAGTCCATCATCCATGGCCTTGAAGAAGTCATTGGTGAACTTTATGAGGGTGGTTTTGGTGTTGTGTTTAGCCCTGAAGCCATGCTGAGCCTCTGCTAGGATTGCGTATTTGTTTAGGTGCTTAGAGATTTGTTCATGGACAATCTTCTCCAAGATCTTGGATAGTGGGGGTAGACGGGAGGTGGGTCTGTAGTTGCTGATTTCCTGTATGGAACCATCCTTGTGTAGTGGCCTGATGGAGGCAATTTTCCAGGAAGATAGAAAGGTACCAGAACAAAGCATGAAATTCAGGATTTTGGCGAGGGGGACAGCGATGTCCTTAATAACTAATTTGAGGATGTGGTAGTCTAGGCCTTCTGGGCCAATGCTGGGTTTAGGGTTATCCTTGTTGATGTGTTTGATTGTGTCAGAGGGGGAGAGAGCTTTGAAGTAGAAAGTGGGAGCTGTCTATAACAGGGGTGTGGGTGTGGGTGTGGTGGGGGGCTGGGCTGGGATCGAGGAGGGATCTTGTATCTTTCAAGATCACCAAAGGAGTTAAACATGGTTGCCACACAGTTTGGGTCATTAGATGATTTTACTATCTGACAGGAGGATTATCTGCTCAGATTTCTTGTCTTTGCCTAGTATGGAGTTAAGCGTACCCCAGAGTTGTCTGGAGTTTGTATTATTGTACAGTTGGCTGTTCCTGAAGTGGTTCACCTTAGTGGATTGGACAGCGGACTTACAACTATTGCAGAGGGTTTTGTGCTCATGAAGGAGTATGGGAGAGTTTGATTTCATGTACTTGGACCAGGCCTTGTCCCTACTACGCATGACACGTAGGAGCTCTGGAGTGACCCACTCATTTGGGTTTCCTCACACTTAGATCTTTTTATTGGGGATAAAGGCATCACATCAGAGCCCGCAGCTCGGAAATCCTTCAAGCAGAAGTAACTGCAACTAAAAAGAGCGCTTTCCATGACAGAAAGTGCAGCTCACAACTCTCATGGGGTTCAAAGGGAGGTAAAGTGAGTTTCTCCAACATAAAATTAAGGTCCCATGGGGAGGTTTGGTCCTGAATGGGAGGTTTCAGATGTAGAATGCCCCGCAGAAAAGTGCTGGACGGCACCATGTGATAACAGCTACTGCTAAATAGCTAGTAGCACAAGAGCAACTACAGATCGCCGAAAAACAGAACTGTGATCAAAACTACAGCATCTCACACAAACACTGACCAGCACTCACTGTATCAATGGGGAATACTATTAAATTACTTTTTACAGCCCACCACACCCCCCACATCCCTTGATTATTAAATAATCAACTCCTGGGGGGGGGGGGTTGACAGTGGGGGGAAAAAAAACAAATCTAACCCATGGAATCAGTAAAAAATCTGAAGCCCATTTCAAACCCAGAACCACCACACTCACAGCCAGTGCTTCTACCCTCAATGCCACGCTGCTGGTTCAATTCAGCTCCTACAATTTCCTGCCTACATATTACACTTCCACAGTCCCTACCTTGCAATGTATCGCTCTTATTAACCATCATCATTTAGTGCACCTTGCTCAGTACCGATTCACTGTAAATGTGTCACTCATATTTCCTAGTTTTATTGACTCTCTGTTATCACGGGTCACTGTGCTGGACACCTCAAGTTGGGCAACAGCTTTGCCCTTAATAGGTACATGGTACGCTGAGACAGCGGCAAGGTGCGCCTTATTAGATGAGTACCCCAGGTCTGAATCCGAAAGGAAAAGAAGGTACTTCAACACCTGACTAATTGGGCAGGCGACTGGATCCACATGGCAAGCAGTGTCCCAAATGGAAAAGTGCTTCCATTTCATAGCATAAGTGGCCCTGGTGGAGGGCTTCCTGGCTGCCACCAGGATGTCCATGACCCTAGAGGAAACCCCAAAGCGGGAAATAGCTAGGTCCACAGGAGCCACGCACGAAGATGCAGGGACTTGAGGTCCAGATGGACCAGGGTGTCCTGGTCCAGGAAGAGCGAGCCTGTGCACAGAGGTAAAGGCACCAGCTGCTGCAGCAGAGGAAACCAAATCCTCTGTACTGCAAGGTACTAGCCCTGACTTTTGGATTTGTTACCAGTGGAAGCTGATTTCCAAGTGGCCCACACTATCTCCTGCTGAACACACCTCTAACTACTGTATCTCCCTCTGTGTCTTTAGTGGAATTTATGAGCTAGGGTTTAATAATTTGTTTAATCCTTACAGTCATTTTAAGTTCTGAGTTGATATTAGAAGTGAATTTAGAGCTCTTTTTTTTTCCATTAGCAGATTATATCCTCTCACCACTAGAGGGCTATATCTCTATCTCTTTATCTAGTACGTAAGCATTGTGGGCTCTCTCTGCCTTTCTCTCGCCTCTCCTCCTCCTCCTTGCCCTGGCCCCCCTCTTCTCTCTCTCCCTGGTCCTAGCCACCCCCAACCCCGCCACCCTCTACTCTGGTTTCCACTGCTACTCCAAGGGAACTCTCCACTTCCGCCCAAGACTTGTGCTTGGTGCACCATTTGGATATTCCTGGTTACTTAACCCGACCACTACTCTTAACAAGTGTGGCCACCTCTCTACACTGTACCACCTTGCAGTCCATATGGGACACCACCTGGAACCTTGCAACTTCTACTCCAGGAAACAACAATCAAAACTATCTCTCAAAGAGCTGCGACTCTGCCCCTTAAAACTCCTACTCCTCCTCCTTCTCATCTCAGGCAGCGTCCATCCCAATCCTGGCCCTAGAGCTCAGGCCACACAAACTCAGGTGCCCTTATCCTTGCAACCATTAATATCTGCAGCCTACTACCAAAGCTGGATGCACTCCAAGCCTTCATATGCCAACACAACCCTGACATCCTTGCAGTGGTGGAAACTTGGCTGGCACCTAAAGTTCCTGACTCAGCAGTAACAGTACAGGGCTACAATGTTCACAGGCTGGACCGGATATCCAAAAAAGGCGGTGGTTGCACAATCTATATCAAAGACTCCCTGTCTTGGCACCCTGTAGCAACTCCATCACTTTCTGCCTCAGCCCAGATTCTGCCAATAAAAATCATCCTAGGTCCCAATCATAAAGCTCTGACTATTGTCTCCGTATACAACCCACCCAAGGACCCTAAACATGGATTCAACGATGTCCTAAACTTTATCAACTCACATCCTCCCGAAGCTGAACTTATTCTACTAGGGGATTTCAACATAAACTGGTTAGCATCGAGTGCCAGTGCCTATAAAGACTCCATCTCAGCTGCTAACCTCATGCAAATGGTAAACTCCCCTACTAGGATTAACTACAAGACTGGCACCAGTACCTTCTTGGATTGGATCCTCACCACTCACCCCACAAGGATTTCTCGTACGACCATTCTCCCAGACTCACTCAGTGACCACTCCCCAGTCATGTGTGCATGGTCTAACAAATTCCTTAAGCCCCCTCCCAAAATTATCGCTACCAGAGTCCTTCCTCATGGAAAACTTCCACATCTCAAACAACACCTGCTTCTACAAGACTGGCTACCCATCTATGAAGCAACAGATGTTAACTTGGCTCTTGATCACTTCATCTCAATTCTCAACAAAGCCTGCAACCTCTTTGCCCCTGCTAAAAGATGCAAAACAAAATCTCTCTCTAACCCATGGTCACCGCGGCTCTTCTCTCACAGCTGAAACTAAGGGATCACCTCTGGGCAGTTGCCAGGGCCACTGGCAAACAACTGGACATCCAAAATTACAAACAAGCATGAAATGCCTGCACAAAAGCCATACAGCTAATGAAATCCACCTATTACAAAGATGCTCTCACCAATACATGGGGAAATGGTCGTGCTTTCTGGGACAATATCAAGCATGTCACAGGGAAGCAGCCAAAAACCTCTCTGGCCATGTTAATGGTTGATGGATCCTCAACCCTTGACCCCAAGGTGATCGCAAACATCTTTAACATGGCTTTTTCAGACCTTAGTGCTGTTCTACCCCATGACTTTTTCGAAAACAGGGCCTACTCCCCAAATACCTCAGCCCCCCAGTCTAACCATCCCCTCTTCTACTTCAGGAAGGTAAGGCTGAATGAAGCTCACTGCTATATTACTGCAGCTATCTCTAAATCTAGATCCAGTAGCGACACCCTGGACCTTAAGCTTGTTGCTCACCCTCATGAGGTAATTCATCCATTAACAAAATCCTAAACCTCTCTCTCAGCTGTGGAAAATTCCAGACCTATGGAAAACAGCCACCGTGACACCCATCCATAAAAGTGGGGACAAGACGATTCACTCAAATTATCACCCTATCTCCATACTGCCCCACTCTCTAAGGCACTTGAGCGCATCGTGGCTGATCAACTTACCGACCACTTGGATAACTACAATATACCTTGTCCACAACAACATGGCTTCCGGAAAGGTCACAGCACCACCACAGTCCTTCTTGAGTTCACTGGAGCTTTGCACAAATCCCTTGACAACAGCCTTCTCACAGGGGTCGTTTTCGTCGACCTCTCCAAGGCCTTCGACACAGTACACCATGGACTATTAATACACCAACTACTGAATGCTGGGCTATCACCGGACTCTTCTTTCTGGTTTAAAAGCTACTTAGAAAACCGGTCACAGAGAGTAAAATTTGCGGATGCTCTTTCTAACACCCTGCCTGTTCGCTTGAGTGTCCCACAGGGATCCATACTGGGACCCCTCCTTTTTAGCCTTTTCTTAAACTCCCTCCCTTACCACTGCTCTGAGCAGATCATACTATATGCCGATGATGCTGTTGTATTCTCCACTCACAAAGATCCTGCAACTCTTCAACACAACCTTCAACTTGGTTTCAGTTCTGTAGAGACATGGTTTCTTAATCATAAACTGGTCCTCAATGACAAGAAAACCAAATCTATGCTCTTATGCAGCTCTCATAACCCACACAAGCTACAGCACTTAGCTATCTCCACCACCCAGGGGAACACTCTGGATCAGGTGGGGTCCTTCAAATACTTAGGGATACAGCTTGATCCTACTCTCTTCTATGGACTTCACGTAGATAATGTAGCTAGAGCTGCTAATACACGGCTTGGTCTCCTCTACAAACACAGACCACACCTCACGCCAGAAGCTTTGAAGGTTGCAGTCCTGAGCTCTGTGATCTCTGTAATAGACTATGGTCTCATCAGTTATGGCTCGGCCACAACCACAATCCTTAGATGCCTCTCAACTACCGTAAATAAAGCATGTTGGCTCATCACTGGTGCTCACCGTCTCACCCACACATGTGACCTGTATGCTCAGACCGGCTGGCTCCAACTATCAAACCGCATAAAGTTTCTCACCTGCTCCATGGTGAAAAAAATCTACCTTGGCCTTGCACCTTCTGGGGTCTTAACTCTGTTACAACACCGAATTAACAAATGGTGCCTTAGGAGATCCACGCTACAGCTACTGAAAGTCCCCCACTGTCACACTTCACAGGGACAATGCTCTTTTGCTTATTGAGCGCCACTCTGGTTCAATGGCCTCAGCCCAACCGTCTCCTCTGCCCCAACTATTGGTATGTTTAAAACTAGGCTCCGGGACTATCTCACTACCAACAGCTCCAGTGACTGTCCAACTTAACCTTGTTTCTCCACTTCCCTTTCTGCTCTAGTTGCCCCCCCCCCACTGGATTCTACCCTCACATCTTGGTATACTCTATGCTGCACTTTTCACCCTCCTGCCACCCTTCCTACATTCCTTCTCCCCAGCTACCCTCTTCCCTCTCCCTATGACTCTGGCACTTCTTATCTGTTGTCTGTTTTCTCTGAAAAATGCAGCTGGCTGCCTTGTTACAATGCTACCCTTGAACTGTATTAATCTGTACTCTGTTTGCAATGTCCACATTGTTGTAATTCCCGTCTTGATGTTCCCCATAATTTGTATTTCTCTGATGTGGAACCTTAGTAAAAGAGCCATGGCTCAAAGGTATTTGTAATCCTAGACTTGATAAATAAATAAATAAAATAAATAAATCTGGCCTGACCAGAAGGGAGTTATGAGAATCATCTCTGCTCCCTCCAACTGAAGCTTGAGCAGGAGCAGGAAGGGAGGGAGGGTATGCATACAGAAACCTTCCTTTCCAAGAGAGGGACAATGCATATTTCAAGAAGACTCCAGGCTTGGGATCGACTGAGCAAAACAGTGGCAGTTTTGTGTTGAGTGGAGATGCAAAGAGGTCCAACTCTAGGTGACCCCACCTGTCAAAGAGGTCTTCGACTACTAAGGATATGAGCTCCTACTCATGAGCCTGAGACCTGGAGCGGCTGAGACTGTCAGCCAACACATTTGGATGCCTGGGACATTAACGACTGAGAGCTCCAGACTGTGCTCGATGGCCCAATACCAGACTCTCAACATCTCCTGACAAGGGGTAAGAGTGAGTTCCTCCCTGCTTGCTGATGTAGTAGGCAATGCACATGTTGTCCATCTGAACCAGTAATAGGCCCGGGAGGACATGGATCTGAAAGACCTGCAGGGCATATAGAATCGCCTGCATCTCCAGAACATTGATATGAAGAGCTTGGACAATGCCTGACCAGGTACCCGGAGTCTGATGGTTGGCCAGATGGGAACCCAACCCCATGCCGGAGGCAGCCAACATTAGAACCTGCCAGGGAGTTGAGATGTGAAAAGGAATACCCCCTCCTGCAGCAGATTGGCCACATCCTTCCACCAGGCCAGAACCCTCCAGACCGGGTCAGAGACCAGGGCCACCTGGTCGTGGTCATCTGTACGTTGATCCCACTGGACCCATAGGGTCCACTGTGGTACCTGAAATGAGATGGGCCAAGGGAACTGTGGCAACTGATGCCGCCATATGGCCCAAGAGATGCAGGAAGACTCTGACAGGAACCTGATGGCTTGTGGAAACTACAAGGGCCTGCACCATCAGATGGGCCATCCTGTCCTCAGGCAGAAAGGCCTTGCCTTGGCGGGTGTCTAAGATTGCCCCTATATAACACAGGCAATGGCAAGGGGAGAGGCCGGACTTCGGTAGATTTACTGTGACTCCCAGGTCCTGGAAATAATGAGAGGTGCATTCCAGGGTCTGAACCTAATGCTCCCTGGAAGGAGCTACTAGCAGCCAGTCGTCCAGGTAGGGAAAAACATAAAAGCCCTGTCTCCTCAATGCCACTGCCACCACTGCCTGGCATTTGGCAAATACTGGGGGGCCAAAGAAAGTCCAAATGGGAGGGCCCTGAACTGGAAGTGAGCACCCTGAAAATGGAAGCGGAGGAAACGACAGTGAGCAGGAAATACCTGGATGTGCAGGTAAGCATCCTGCATGTCAAGTAAGTAGAGCCAGTCACCTTAGTGCAACAAGGGCAGCAACCCCTTAACGGTCACCATCCTGAAACATTTGTACTCTATGTAGAGATTCAGATTGCTCATGTCTAGGATGGGCCGAAGATCCACGGTCTTTCTGGGGATGAGGAAGAAGTGAGAGTAAAAGTTCTTTCCCTACGGAGCCCGAGAGCCAGGTTCTATGGCTCTTTTGTGTAGAAGTACCTGTATTTCCTCTAAAACCAGAGGCAGGTGTGCAGGAGGGTAGGTAGAGTAAACAGGAAGGGTCCCAGGAGGCCACTTCAGGAATTCCACAGTGTGACCTTGAGCTATGGGCTGAACCACCCAGTTGTCTAAGGTTACTGTTCGCCATCCTGCCAGTTAGAAACATAGAATTTGACGGCAGATAAGGACCGCTTGGCCCACCCAGTCTGCCCATTTCCCTACCTACTGGATAAGCTGCAGATCCTAGTTAACCAGCAGCCTACTTCTTCCTACCCCCAACCCCCAGAATTGCCTTATGACTATCCTATGCATGCTTGAATTCCACCACTGATTTTGACTCACAACTTCCTCGGAAGGCCGCTCCATGCATCCCACAACCTCTCTGTGAAAAATATACTTTAAATTACCTCTGAGCCGCCTCCTCCTCTATCTTCAAATTGTGCCCTCTTGTTCTTGCACACCTCTTTTTTGAAAGATGCTACCTCTTGGACTTTGTTGATTCCCCTGAGGTACTTGAACGTTCTATCATGTCCCCCTCTCCTCCTTTCCTCGAGGCTATACATATTAAGCTCCTTAAGTCTCTTCATATGTCTTCCGCACAGACCCTGCACCATTTTAGTTGCCTCCTCTGACAGCTTCCATCCTGTCTATGTCTTTGCAGAGACTGGGTCTCCAGAACTGCACACAGTACTCCAGATGGGTCTCACCAGCTGTCTGTACAGAGGATAATAACTTCCTGTTTTCTACTGGTGATGCCTCCCTATGCATCCCAGTATCCCCCCAGCCCTCCTTGCTGCCCTCTCATGTTGCTTGCCCATCTTTAGGTAATCTGATATGACTACCCCAGGTCCCTTTCCATTTCTTGTTGTTAGTAGTATCTCACCCCCATTGTGTACTCTTCCCTGGTTTTGTTTCCCAGGTGCATTACCTGCACTTCTTGCATTGAATCTAAGCTGCCATACATTTGACCATTCTTCTAACCTTGCCAAGTCCCTTCTCATCCTTTCCACCCCACCCTGTGCATCAACTCTGTTGCAGATCTTAGCGCCATCTGCAAAGAGACATACTTTTCCTTCCAGTCCTTCTGCAATGTCGCTCATAAAGACATTGAAGAGGACCGTCCTAATACTGAACCTCATGCGGTACCCCACTAGTAACCCTCCTTTCTTCTGAGGACTCCATTTACTATTACCTCTGTGTCCTATTCTCCAGCCATCTTTACCCAGGCTGTCATCTTGGGACCCACTCCCAGGCTGGCTAACTTGTATATTAATCTTTGTGTGGGACTGTGTCAAATGCCTTGCTAAAGTCTAGGTAGGCCATGTCCACAGCCCCTCCCTGATCTACTACTTTGGTCACCCAGTCAAAGAAATCTATCAGATTCTGCCTGGCATGACCTTCCGCTGTGAATCCATGCTGCCTAGGGTCCTGTGCCCTCTGGCCTCTAGATACTTGACAATTCTTTCCTTTAGAAGTGATTCCATCATTTTCCTATCACTGAGGTTAAACTAACAGGTCTATAGTTTCCTGCTTCTGCCTTGCTCCCACTTTTGTGAAGGGAATCACATCTGCCCTCCTCCAGTCCTCGGGTACCACCCCATCCTCCCATGATTTCTTAAAAGGGTAGTCAGTGGTGTCACTAGTTCTACCCTTAGTTCTTTTAGAATTCTGGGATGAATCCCATCAGGCCCCATTGCTTTGTCCACCTTCAGTTTTAAGAGTTCTTTCAGAACCCTTTCTTCTGTAAATGGGCGGTATCAACTTCTGTATCCAGAGTGTTACTACTGTTTGTTTTATGTACCCCTCTTCCTTTGTAAATACTGAGCAAAAATATTTGTTTAATATCTCTGCCTTTTCACAGTTTCCTCTGCCCACCCTCCTCCCTTTATTAAGCCTCACTATTCCTCCCTTGGTCTTCCTTCGCCTCCTGATGTACCTATAAAAGGTTTTATCCCTCTTAACTGAGTTGGCTATCTTTTCTCGGTTTGGGCCTTTGCTGTTCTGACTGCCTTCCCAGCCACCTTTGCTTTAGCTGATACAGTTCTCTGTCCTGCTCCTTCTCTGCGATTCCTTGTACTTCCTGAATGCTTTCTTTTCTCTTGAACCTTCACTGCCACTTCCTTTGAGAACCATAGTGGTTTCTTACATCGTCTTGTTTTGTTTATTTGCTTCACACAAAGGCTTGTTACCTCTGTGATGGCAGTTTTATTCTCCCCATTGTTCTTCCACCCCTCCTTCCTGCCCATTTGCTAGTGCGTTCCTTAGGCACTCCCATTTTGGCAAAAGTCAGCCCTCCTAAAGTCCAGTACTTTTGTCTTTGTATGGCTTGACTCTATTGTTGTGTTTATTGTGAACTATACTGTTCTGATGGTCGCTAGTTCCTCAGATGGCTACCCACTTCTACATCTGTGATCCTCTCTCCATCTCCATTTGAGAGTATCAAGTCTAATATTGCTCCTCTTGAGGGCTCCAGTACTAGTTGTCTAAGGCATGCCCCTGTAGGGCATCTAGAATAACTGCACTCTTCAGGCAGCTGCAACTGCACTCCAGTTAACATCTGGCATATTCAGATCACCCATCAGCAATATCTCCCCTTTTTCTGCCATTCTAAGTATACTTTCTATCATTTCCTTGTCCATTTCCTGGCCCTGAGAAGGGGGTCTGTATACAACCCCTGTGCGGATTGTGGTGCCATTGCCTGTCTCCAAATTTACCCACAGTGCTTCTTCTCCTCCCTGTTTACCCTTTTGTTCTGTTGCTTTTATTCCTTCCCTTATGTAAAGAACTACTCCTCCTCCTCTTTTACCCTCCCTGTCCCTCCTGAAGATAGTGTATCCTGGTATGTTTACGTCCCAGTCATGGTTTTGTGTGTACTATGTTTCTGTGACAGCACATATCCAGATGTTCCTCCTCCATCAAGGCCACTAATTCAGGAAGCTTGTTACCTAGACTACGGGCATTGGTACTCATTGCTCTCCATTTTTGATGGCTTTACCTTCTGTTGCAGCATCCTCACTGACCGCTCTCTACCTTGGTCTTTTTCTCATTTAGTACCCTGTTTTGTAGGAGAGGCTGGGATTTTTCTGCTGCTTGTCAGTGCCTCCCCCTTTGACTAGTTTAAAAGCTTGCCAATGAAGCATTTAAACCGATTGCTCAAAAGACTTGTTCCCTTCCTGGACAGATGCAGACCATCCTGCCAGTATAGGCTGGTGTCCCTCCAGGTGGAACTCCAGTCCCCAATGAAGCCAAACCCCTGTTAGAGTTGGAGAGAGAATCAACCCCCGACTGCCTCCTATGGACCCTTGGTTGGGGGGGGCAGGTAAGGAGTCTGGAGGTGGGAGCTGGAGCGAGCAGGCAGGCCATGGGACCCCTTGGGGATTGAGTGGCAGCATCTGCGGGAGCAGTGGTGGCCTTTCAGCATTGATGGCTCTTGGCGGATTGGCCTTGAGCCTGCTTGCAGGAGGACTGACGAAAGGATTGGCACTGGTTCGCTCTAGACTGGGTATGGTAGAGCGAATGGACCAATTTAGGGTCTTTGCGTGACTTCTGCAGATTAGAAATTAGGTCCTGAGCATCACCTCCAAAAAGGACCAAGCCCCTGAAGGGAGCATCCAGAATGCTGGCCTGAATATCCAGGATAAAACCTGAGACCTGGAGCCAAGAGTGGCGTTGGAGGCAAATGCCAGCAGCAGCCCCATGCTCGGAGGCATCAATGGCATCATAAGATGCCCAGAGCACATGGCTGCCCATATGCACACCTGACTTTGTGAGTTGGGCAAGCTGTGTCTTCATGGGGTCCTCTGGCAGGGTCTGAACAAAATGCCTGGCCTGGTCCCAGATGGCATTTTGGTATTGTACCATATGGATCAGATAATTAATGGTCCTTATAGCCAAAGTAGCAGAGGTAAAGACCCGTTTGACAATCTGGTCCAGCTGCTGGGATTCATGATCTTGGTGGGGGGGGGGGGAGTACTAAGGTGCTTGGGCTTCTTGGATATGTCATGGACAGCATTTATGACTACAGAATCCACCTTGGGGTTACTCCTCAGAAAGGGCTTGCCAGCCAGGGCATGATAAAGGCAATCCGCCTTTTTAAGGAGAGGCGGAATAGTGGAGGGGTGAGCCTAAGCTGCCTTGGTGACATCTTCATATGAGTCTCTCAAGGGTGGCACCACCACTGGCAAAGGCATCCTTCTGCCTAAGGAAAATGACTAGGCGACGTCTCTCCAGATCTTGCTTCTCTGTCTACCATCCCATTATAGACTAAATGCGATGCATAACTTCCTTGAAGGACAGATTTTCGGGGGGGAGTGGAGACTTAGGTACCTCCTTAGGCAAGTCCCTGCCCCCCAAATACTTCCCTGGGGAAAAGGAAGAATCTGAGGATTCAGAATCATCCTTAGAGGACTCTTTGTTTGGTACCAGTGACAGAGGCTGGCATTCGTCCCGCCTGGCACCTGTCCCAACATCAGGTCAGGCCCTGGAGAACCTCCGACATATTGGGGTCAGACGGCCCAGCCCTGCCTGTATTCTAGGGCTAGAGATCCTGGGGAGGAGGAAGGGGAGAAGGTGGAGATGGGCCCTTTGTAGTCCACCTGTGGAGCAATATTATACACAGATGGAAATGGCAATCCAGGCACCGGTTAGAGAATGAGGGCTACAGGGCCAGCGACGGGTAACCCAGGGCAGATCCAGATGGTGCTGGCAAATTTTTACCAATTATTATTACCAATTATTTTACCAGGTGAGACACACTAAGCTGAAAGCTTGCTTGCAGGTGCAACCTGGGAGCACGAGGAAGTTAAGTGACTTGCTCAGGGTCACACAGTATGCAAGTGGGGACTGTAGGATTCAAACCCAGGTCTCCAGATTTGCAACTCAGAGCCTTAAACCACTGCGCCATATTGCCTTCTACTGCCCAGCTTATCCAGTGATGGCCCAGCCAGCGTCAGCTGAGGTGAGTACTGCGGTAGGGGTGATGCTGATGCTTGGCCCACCAGCTAGTAGCACTGGTGGGCAATGGCCTAGAGCGCACAGCCGAAGGGTTCACCAATACCAGTTCCACAGGAGAAGCCAGCACCTGAGGGGAGGGAGATCCCCTGGGCAAGTGCAGAGGTGACATCAGAGAAAAACAGACAGCGACAGCCTGCTGCAGGTGCTGCCTACCAGAGATGGCATTGGTCCCAGAGGTGGGGGACGATAAAAGCAGAGCTGTAACCGGGAGGGTGACAGGTGCAGAGCTGCCACCCGAAATACCAGGATTGGCCAGGCCCCTGGCTGAGAGCCCGAGGATAAGATGGGCCTGAGCTGGGGAGCAGGAGAAGAAGTCCCCTGCCCCAAAGAGTCACTGCCCAAAATGGAGATGAGGGCAGATGGTGGAGCCACCAGGAGCCCCAAAGAAATAAGGGCTGGCGGGGCTGGAGGCGCTGACCCACAATGGCAGGATGATGCCGTCGTGGTCAAGGATTTAAGGGGCAACTAGGAAGCTGACCGGGCCTGCTGTCGTTGTTTTTCCCAGTGTCTATGCTTCTCTGACTTCTCCCCTGTGGGAGGAAGAAGAGGCCCCAGAGGACTGTGCCAGCAAGGCTGAAGAGCTCTTGGCCTGCAGCTCCACTTCCATGGCAAACAGCTTCCGTTTAAGAAGATGTCTCTCCAGCATTTTCAATCGACATGTCCAAGTGGCCTGGTTGAATTACTGGCAGGTTTTAGTGTCGTCGCTGGGGCCTAGGCAGATCAGGCACAAAGAGTAACCATCCTCAGGAATCTGTTTACTGCAAGCACATTTTGTGGAGCGGTTGGAAGACGAGGTTTGTGTAGAAGATAAACTCATCAGAAAAGCATTGAAAATTCGATGTTTTACAAAAGGAAAATAAAAACATACAGTAAATATGGGAAATGATGGTTGACTGTAGCTGCGACGTTCACTGAAGTCCGATGTGCACGGGTTGGTGGCGGTAAAAGTACTGAGGTGGTGTGGGGGACCACCCTCCTATATAGCCTGTACTGATGTCAGATGACTGACATCGGTGAGGGGGAGGTCCCCCATAGTAGACTGCTAGCTAGAAGTTTTCCATGTGGTCCTATAATGCCTGTTGGCATAGTCCTACTGGTGTGGCCTGCTGCAAGAGCCTTCCTTAAAGTACGACTCAAAGGTACCGTCAGTGGGACAGCCAGACTGGAATGTGAAAGAAGGCATCTTGGAGGTCCAGGGAGCAGAATCACATGCCCTGCTCCAGAGATGGAATTATCTGATTCAGCGTGACCATCAATAACTTGCTTCTCCTCAAGAACTGATTCAGATGGTGAAGATTCAGTATGAGGCACCAATCCCCTGTCTGTCTGGGGACCAGTAAATAGCTGGAAACAAAGCCATGGCCAACTGTGTCATCCAGGAAAAAGGCTACAGCTCCTTTTTCTAGGAGCTGAGTGATGTCCTCCCCGAGGGCAGACAGCATGTCCCAAGATACCACAGACTCCTGTGGGGCATGGGTTTGGTAGGGCAGGAAAACCTCAAACTCAAGAGACAGATCCCAGCCCACCATGTCTAGCACCCATTTGTCCATAGTGATGACGGACCAAATGTGCCAGAAATGGTGAAGCCGATCCCCTAAGGGAAGCTGAGGCAGGGACACAATGGGTGGGATGGAGGCACCCCCCGACATGTCACTGGGCAGATTTGGCGGAGGCTCTGACACCGGCTGCCAGAGGAGTGTCACCATCTTGGCCTCCGAGATTCTTGGAGCCTGAAGTGGAGGGCTCAGATTTAGGCTGCCAAACACGAGACTGCCCTGACTGGGGTTGCTGCGGCTTGGACTTCTGGCGCGGAAAGAGACAAAACTGAAAGGGCTTCTTCTTATGAGGCAGTATAGTGTAGTGATTTAAGGCTCTGAGCTGCAAATCTGGAGACCTGGGTTTAAATCCCACAGCCCCTACTTGCATACTGTGTGACCCTGAGCAAGTCACTTAACTTTCTTGTGCTCCCAGATCACACCTGAAATCAAGCTTTGGCTCAGTGTGCCTCTCCTGGTTAAACAATTTCCCCTTTCCCTTTCCTTTTGGCTTCTGGCCTCTGAGTACTTTCTGAGAGGATGTAAAGGAATCCAGGCTGACATTAGACTTCTCAGTCATGGTGAGGTGTCCATCCACTCCCAGCGCAAATAGATCGATACCCAAGAAGGAACATCTGCCCGCTTTATATTGGGTATCCGCCATAAAGGTGAAAATTATTAACCAAGCTCTATGCCGCATAGTGACTGCTACAGCCACTGATTGGGCACAGGAGTCACTGATCTCCATGGCTGTCTGAAGCCGACACCTGGTAACAGAACGTCCCTCATCTCGGACCATCCTGACTACTAACTGTAATTCCACATAGAGGTGGGGAAAGACATGGTCCAGAACCCCAATGAGGGCACAACCAAAATTAGCCATCATGACAACAGAGCTCGCTTGCAGGAGACCCAGGGAGGAAGCAGCGTAAACCTTTTTAGCTACATGGTCCAGCTTCTTGGACTCCTTGTCTGGAGGCTTGTCAACATACCCGACATTGCCCATCCTGAGGAAGACAGAATCTGCTACCAGCCCCTTGGCTGAGGGGGTCATCGGAGAACCCAGGAAGAGACCACATGGGTACCAGGGACTTTTGGATCCTATGGGCCAAAAGCAACAAGCATAAAACAGGATGCTGCCAAAGATCTAGGGTGGGATCAAGAAAGGTTTCTGCTACCAGAAAGGCAACCCCTGGGAGTGTCTTGGTCAAGGATCTTACTGAGGGGGTATTTGGTCCGCTTCTGGACTGGCTCCAGGGGAATCTCCAGGAATTTGTAGATGAGATGGAGCAAGGCTCTGAAGGAGACCAGCCCATGCTCGGTGGTGAGCTCTTTGGTTGACTCGTAATTGAAGCCCGAGTCCTAGAGGAATGCATGGAGGACCCCTTGGAGTCCGATGACTCCTCGAACACCGCAATTGACCCTTGTACCCTGTGGAACATCATGGACTCCTCCGAGTGGGTGATCTGAATGGACAGCCATCTGGGGAGACCAGTGGCAAGGCGAGCAGCCCTGGATAGGGCCCTGTGAAAGGGCTGCTTAGGCGGAGGTTCCATCAGGATTGGCAGGGAGGCTGGTGCTGGCTCAGCCAGTCAGGGCAGGATGAGATGGAGACCAAGGGAGTGCTGGGGTCTGAGGCATAGGTCGACCATGCCCGAAGATCCACTACTGCCACATCAGCTCTTCGTAGTGCCACTGCAACTTGTGCTGGAACCTCTCACAGTCTGAAGATGAGAAGAAAAATGAGCATTGACAGTGTTTCCTAGTCAAAGGCCAAGAGCGGGAATTACGAGACTCCTGAGACTGCGATCTCAAGTGGGATCGCGTCCTCGACCTGGACCTCTACTGATGATGAGTGTGTTGCTGGTGAGGAGACATGGGGAAAAAGCCATTTACCTAGCACAGGCCGGTTTCCACCGTGGAACCCTGGAACGGTTGACCTCCCAGGGTGAGATGGCCTGGTAGGCTGGTATACCTGGCCCCTTTTGGGATAGAGCCAAAAGGACTGGAATCCAAGACAGCAAGTCATCCTTGATCTGTTCCGACAACAGGTTAGCCAGGTCAAGAAAAATCTCGATCGGCTGGTCAGCCCACGCCTTGGCCAACAAGCCCAATGGGGGCACTGTGGAGGTAGTGGCCCTGTCCTGGGAGCCAAGAAGGATCAGCTGAAGCTGACTGCTTGATAGCTATTGAGCCGGCAATAGAATTACTGGAGTCAATCAATTAATCAATCAATCAAGCAAGCAACCAATCAAGCAATCAATCAAATCTTTATTTTACTAGGCAGAACACCATTGAGATAAACTCATTTTTAGGATGGACCTGGAAGGGGTTCACAAAAGGCAATATCATACATTCACAGAGCTTCACTGGCAAACAGCATACAGATATATACAATGAGTACAGGGCATGGAAGGTATCCATGTCAGCATACACGTTTCTACACTATACAGACAGCTCAGAATTACAAAACAGTCAGGTGTAATATATAAGAAAATACACAGAGTATGCACAGTATATATGCAGGATCTACACTATGTGCAGAAAATACTTTTGAAGAGATAAGAAGGAAAGAAGGCCAGGGAATGTTAAGAACATCAATTACTGGGCAGTAAGTTAACACATGACAGACAGAGGTGAGTCCTGATGCAAAATTTAGGGACGGGACCGGGGATTTACAGGTGTGAATGAGGAGATGACGGGGATAAGCAGGGCCAGAAGAGTAGGGAGTCACTGGAGGAAGCAGTCACATATCTCTTTGAAAGACTGCAAAAATATGTTTTTGAGAGGTATGGTGACACCGGAAAAGTGAGCAGAAATGTTTTTTGTGCATTATTCCAAAGAACAGGGAGGGTGTGGCTTATTGCCGCTCTGCTGGAAGTTAGAAGAGCGAGCCTATTCCCTGTCCTACGACCTGCGTTGGGTCCACTTCGATTTTTTACATTTATCTCTTCAGGAAGCGTCCTCCCAGAGAGTCTGAAGGGGCTGACACATGTCCCAGAAAGCACCAGGGCACCAGGCCCTGATGGTGGCACCCACATGTAACAACGTAGGCGCCAAGGAGGAGACCACTATGGCCTGGGCTACCTCCTCTTACAGCACAGCAAACTGTGATGCAGAGCCCTCTGCTGCTGCAACTACCTGTGGGCATCCTTGGAATGGGCTGGTGGATCCCGTTTGTCCGGGCAACCTAGTACAACACATGCATAATGGTCCTCAAGAGCCGAGGGTTGAAGTGACTGGCACAGGCTGCAAGCCTGCAGACTGTGCTGAGCCCCCAAATAATACATGCACAAGAAGTCCAGGTCAGTACACAACATTTTCTGGTTGCAAGCAGTGTACTACTTGAACCCAGGCCCAGTTTTCAGGTCATCGAGCTCCATACCTGAACAAAACAGTGAACACTGAAAAGAAAATTGTTTGAAAAAAATTGCCAGTAGATTTAGGCCTACACCATGCGCAGGAGCTGCAAAGGAGGACACTTGAATCTTCCAGCAGAAGAAAGAACAGACATCATGAGGTGGAGCCAAGGAGGATACCAACTAGGTGGGTGGGAGGAGCTTAACACAAAGACACTCCAGTTAAATGAAAGAGGAAAGGAAGACTGCCACAGCATGGATAAGTGCACCATATCCATGTCCCTAGTAATCATTTTGGTGCAAAGAACTATGAAGCACTGAAAAAGTACATGTCAATGGGTATTAATGACTTGGGCAGGTAGTCACTCCTAGCTATCCAAAATGAGTTTATTAAGTTAGGGTCAAAATTAAAGGAAAAAGACTGAAATCCTGTTTTCTGAAATACTCCTGGAGCCTAGGGCATGAGTATATAAACAGAAGAAAATCTATTTAGCAAATGCCTGGTTAAGAAAGTGAACACAGGAGAGAGAATATCACCTTATTAAACACTGGGCTTCATTCCATAAAAAACAGAATCTATATTGCAAGGATGGACTTCATCTGAGTTGCAGAGGTAGTAGAATACTGGGGGTACGAATCAAAAATGAGATAGATGTTTAAACGAAGCAGACGGGGAACGAGGGGTAACAGAGTAGGAACAAGACCAGTTAACATTACACAAACTGACAACAGGATCACCAAGAAAAAGAACAGTGCTGAAGTGTTATTCTGTAATGTCAGGAGTTTAAATAAAGACAAACTTGCCGAGTTGGTTATCAAAGCAAGTGAGGAAAACTTGGACATTACAGGGGTATTTAAACCTTGGTGGAATCAAGAAATAAACTGGAATATACAGACACATGACTATAGTCTAATTCAGAATGGCAGGATAGTTTGAAAGGGAGAAGTCGCCACCTTGTATATTAAAAATGATATGGAGTGCCTCTATAATAGTACATGCAATTGTGATGATATTGAGGTCATCTGGGTAGATATGGTAGGACTTGCAAGCAAGAAAATCAAGTTGGTCACCCTTTACAGACCACCTGATACCCTGGTCAGCGACACAGAATATTTCACTGACTATGTTACCACGGTAGCTGAGGAATCAGACATCCTAGCAATGGGAGATTTAAATATTCCTAGCATAGACTGAGGTCTCAGCTAATAATAATTCACTAGCAGCTACGGTGCAGAATGATTTATTAGCTTCAGGGGTAGAACAATGTATTAAAGAACCAACTAGAGGGGAAAAGACTCTAGACATTATACTAACACACGTACCAGATGACATTTTTAACATCAGGACTACCCCTACATTAGGCACGAGTGACCATGACTCCATTACCTTCCTAATTAACAGGATCAGTAAAACTATTAACGGGAGAGTGATACACAAAATGTACAACAAGGCTAACTACTCAGTAATGAGAAAGGAATTTGCAAAAATCAAGTGGGACCTATTGCTGGAAGGCTTGTCCACTAATGAATGCTGGGCCCCGCTGGTAGGGAATTATTAATAAGTTGGAGACTAAATATACTGTATTCCCACAAGAACAATGTATAATAATAGGGGGAAAACCTATATGCTTAAATGAATGGATTACCAAGTTGATCAAAAGGAAACAAGTGCATTACCGAAAGATGAAAAGAACACAGTCCTGTGAGAATATAAGTATAAGAAAGCCGTACAGTCACTCGAAGGTGAAATAAGGAAAGATAAGAAACAGGTGGAGTTAAAACTAACAACAACTAAAATTGATATGAAGGGATTTTATGCCTATGTCAACAATAAGAGAGGAACAATTAGAAATATTGGATCATTAAACATTGATGGTGCAATAATTTCAAAACCAGAGGATAAGGCTAAAGAATTTAATACCACCTTTAGTAAAGCTTTCCAGATGGATGACCCCAGCATGAAAAGTAATATGACTGTCATAGAGAATTCCCTATCAGTAGGGTACATTACTGAGAAGAAAGTGTATAGTAAAATCCAGGCTCTTAAAGTTGATAAGTCAGCAGGACCCAATGGCCTTCATCCACGACTAGTTAAAGAACTAGACAGGGAGCTAGTGCCAGTCATAACACAGATTGGCGCTAGATCTTTGGAAGAGGGTTGTGTGCCCAAGGACTGGAGGACAGCTATGGTGGTGCACATTTTTAAGAAGGGTAAGAGGGAGGAGCCAGCAAATTACTGACCAGTGAGTTTGACATCAGTGGTTGGCAAATTGATTGAGGGGATCATCTCTGATGAGATTAAAAGCCATCTGGCAGACAGGAATCTAGCTGATAAGTAGCAACATGGGTTTACAAAGAACAGATCATGTAACACTAACATAAGCTTCTATAACTATGTTGGTAGCTATTTGGATCGAGGGACAGTGGTGGATGTGGTGATGTTGGATTTCAGTCGCACCTTTGATACTGTGTCTCATGGGTTGCTGATGACTAAGTTGGTAAAGTTGGGCTTCATAATTAAATGGATCGACCAATGGTTGACAGAGAGGACACAATCAGTGAGGGTACAGGGTCAGATATTGGGTGAGGTGAGGAAGACCAGTGGTGTCCTGCAGGGGTCGGTGTTAGGACTCCTGTTTAATATTTTCATAGGTAACTTGAATATCAATAGTGGGAACAAGATCAGGGTTTTAAATAACTGATTAGCAGTTTTTTTCTTGGACACTATACTAACTGTACAGAAAGTATTTATATAGATTGCCTAGAAGTGCTGTGTTTGTTAAGCACAGTGCGGCAAGAGCTATGCATTTTCACGAAGATTTAGCACTTTTATGAGCAAAACGCTTATCAATTTTTAGAGTTAAATAAATCTGTGAAGCTGGTCAAGTTTGTTGATGATATAAAACTTGGGGGAGTGGTGGATACTTTTGATGACAGATTAACCCTGGGCAAGGCATAACAACCATTAATGAATGGGCAATGATTAATAAAATGAACTTCAGTTTATACAAATGTACAGTGATGCACATGGGAAGGAATAAGACTCACCAGGATTACTACTTACAGGGAGCAAGACTAAGAGATTCAGGGTGTGAGAAGGATTTGGAGATATTCATTGGGAACGATTGTAGAAGTGGGGTACATAGTTCATATTTATCTAACAAAGCAATGTATTTTATAAACTGTATTCGAAGAACATTCTTTTCTAGAAATGAATGTATTCTATTATCCGTGTTTAAAACATACATAAGGCCACATTTGGACTACTGCTCACCTGGCCGGAGTCCATTTAAAAAAAAAAAAAAGACCACAAAGGTAAGTAACTAAATTATTAACAGGGTTGCACGAAATACCCTATGAAGCAAGGTTAAATAAACTGGGCTTATGGACACTACAACTGAGTCGAGCAAGAAGGGATTTGTTATTATTATATAAGATTCTCAAACAGGAGGAATTAAAAACTGATATGGAAGTTAAATATAGGGGGTCACACTATTTTTTAAGAGGGAACTCTTAGCAACTAGTTGAGGATCAATGTAGAATTGACATTTGGAGACATAGTTTTAAATCTAGAACAGGTCCACCTGAGGGTAGCTCCAATGGGAGAACAGATCTTGTACTACCTCTGGCAGGAGAGACCACTCGTGAGATGCAGCGCCTATCTGGCTGAGGGCAGCGGCTAGACTGTTGGAGGCTCCTGCCACATGGATGGCTAGGAAATCCGCCTCCAGGCTGATCACGAGAGACTAAATGTGGAGATCCTCCTTGCACAGAGACAAGGAGTGCGTTCCGCCCTGTCGGTTGAGATAGTACATGGTCGTGGTGTTGTCTGTCAGGACATGAACCACCTGACCCTGTACAAATGGAGCGAAGGCAGTGAGGGCTACTCACACCACTCAAAGCTCCAGCAGGCTGATGTGGCATGGAGACTCCTGAGGGGACCAGAGGCCATGGGCTCTGAGCTCCCCCAGATGGGCACCCCAATCCATCAGAGGTGCATCGGTCGTTAGAGTGACTGTCGGCTCGGGGCGGATGAACGGGATACCCTCCTGCAGATGAGCTGAGATGAGCCACCACTGCAGACCATTCCACATCTCCTGAGTCACTGTCACCGGCTGGTCCAGAGGACCGGAGCACTGTGACCACTGGCTGGCCAGCCCCCATTGCAGGGGACACATATGTCAGAGGGCCCAAAGGACCACACTGGTGCAGGCCGCCATGAGGACCAGAAGGCACAGGAAGTCCCAGAAATGATTGGGCAAAGGAGGAAAGGACCTCGGCCCTGTCCGCCGGGAGCCAGGCTCTGGCTCGAAGAGAATCGAGCTCTGCCTCGATGAACTGAATCACCTGCAATGGCATGAGTTCCAATTTTGCCTTGTTGATGAGGAGGCCAATCTGAGAGCAGACCTGGAGGGCCAGATCCCTGGACTATTCCACCTCCAACCTGGAAGGGGCTGCAATCAGCGAGCTGTCCAGGTAAGGGTACATCTGGATCTCTTGGCACCACAGGAATGCTGTCATCACTGCCATGCATTTGGTGAAGACTCTGGGAGCTGGAGAGAGGCCAAAGGGCATGGCCCGGAATTCATAAAGAGATCCCTCTGCTCTGAAGTGGAGGAATCGCTGATGAGGCGGATGGATTGGGACATGAAAGAATGCATCCTGAAGGTCCAGAGAACAAAACCACATGCCTAGTTCCAAGGAAGCAATGATCTGAGCCAGAGTGACCATGCTGAAGTATCTGAACACAAACCCTGGGTCTGGAGGAGAGTCCGCCACCTCGCTGATCACCTCCTTCTGGAGGAGCAAGGCAATGTCGGCTCGATGAGCCGACAGAGAGGCTGCGGAACCCATAGCCCCCCTGCCCGTGGGGCGACGGTTCGATAGGGAGGGAACTGCTCGAATTCCAGAGGCAGACCCCTGCTGACCACTTCCAACACCCAGCGGTCCGTGGTGATGGTGGACCAGGTGAAAAAGAAGTGGCAGAGCCGTCCCCCCACGGGGGGAACCCGGGGAGGAGTGATGAGGCTGGGGGCGACACCCCTCAACCCGTCACTGGGGAGGCTTGGAGGAAGGGCCCGCTACTAGAGGAAGTGGCAGACTTGGCCTTAGGGCACCAAGTGTGAGCCTGCCGGCCCTGATGCCTGTGTTGCTGGTCCAGACGTGCTGCAGGAGCAGAAGGGCAAAAGGGCTTACGCTGTTGCAGGTGGCCTTTGTCCTTCTGGGCAGACATGACAGAGTCCAAGGTGGCATTGGACTTCTTGATCCTCTGGAGATGGCCTTCCACTCTGGGCCTGAACAAGTTGGTGCCCAGGAAGGGAACGTCTGCCAGCTTGTGCTGGGTGTCCGCCGTGAAGGTGGAGACCCGCAGCCAAGCTCTGCGGCACAAGGCCACTGCAGCCGCTACTTACCGGGCACAAGAGTCACCAATGTCCAATGAAGTTTGGAGCTGTTGTTTAGCCACCGCTCTTCCCTGATCCCACACCTGCTTGACCTTCATCTGAAGGTCAGCTGGGAGATGAGGAATCACCTCATCCAGGGAGCCCATAAGGGCATGTAAGAAATGTGCCATCAGAACTGCCAAGCTAGCCATGATGAAGGCCTAGGGAGGAAGCAGCATAAACCTTCTGCTCTGAGTAATCCAACTTTTTGGATTCCTTATCGGGCGGTTTGTCCATGTCCCGAGTGTTTCTGGAATGCCGGAAAACGCTATCGGTCACTAACCCCTCCGCAGAGGGGTGCTCTGAGAAACCGGAGAGTGAACCAGTGGGGACCGTGTACTTTCGAGCCATCCTGGCTGAAGGCGCGGGACAAGATGCTGGCCACTGCCACAATTCCAGGGCCTGACCAACAATGGCTTCGGCCACCGGAAAGGCCTCCATAGTGGAATCCCCTCGGTTCAGTATCTCTGTAAGGGGATACTTGGCCCATTTTTGAACGGGTTCGAGCTGCATCCCTACAGACTCTGAGATGAGTCAAAGCATACCCAAAAACGAGGATGGGCTCTCTTCCACCGACTGGCCCCCTGCAGACTCCAGGTCAATCGGCCTGGAGAACAGGGAGGAGTTGTCATCAGACTCTGAGGAGTCTGCAAACAACTGCCAAGTGCCTGAGCTACCCTCCACCTGCTGAGGTCAATCTGGAGTGAGGGTGACCGACAACCTATGAGGCAAGCCCTGACCAAACCAAGATTTCATGGTTGGGGTCCCAGTCTTCGGTTGTGGAGGCAGAGGTTCCACGGAGCACCCGCTTTCGGCCGAACAACCAGCACCGGGGGGGGGGGCTCCTCGACTACCACGAGGGGTTGTTTCAGCTGCTCTGCTGACAGCCACTTAATGGCCGGAGAAGGCGACGGAGTCGGCTTGTTACCAGTCAGTAAAAGTTGCTGCCACATCAAGTCCTTGTAGCGCCGATGCAACTTGCGCCGGAGATTATCCTCCAAAGAGGACGAGCGGTGATGCCGTTTTCCATGGTGCCGAGACCGCCGACATCGGCAGGACCTGCTGGACCTAGCAGAGGACCGAGACCTTCCGGGATTCCGAGGGCTGGTCAAAGAGGGAACGGGGGAAACCCGCCACTCCTTTGGTGCAGGGACCTTAACTGGGGACTTTATTTTTATTTTATTTTATTTAGTTTTTGTTGACCGGGTAAGTGCACTAGACAAATCCTGCCTATTTTCAGGCACGACCCAGGGGAGAGGGATACAGATGAATGCCAACTGACCTTCAACCAGATTAAGCTTTGGCACAGGAGGCACAGGCAAGTCCTCGGTAACCACCGGGGGAACTGGTGAAGAAGGGTTGTCAGCTTCTCCAGTCGACAAACCATCTGACAGGTCGAGAAAAATCTTGACCACGTCAACAGATGTCTCAGCCGGCTGACCTGACGGAGACACCGTGAAGCCAGCGGCAGCAGCCTCGACCGAAGTCGAGCGTTGACAGGTCCAGTGAAGGGGATCTCTCCCGCTCCCACGAACGTCGACGGTGGGACTTACCTTTAGAGTCCTTCTTTCTGGACCAAATGGAATGTCCCGATGGCCCTTTTACCTTAGTGGAGAGGGACTGACAAAGCTCCTTAAAAGAAGCCATGTAGGAGGAGCCCAAGGAGAGCGGGATAAATGCCATGGCCGAGGATGAAGAAGAAGTGGCTTGGGCCGCTTCCTCCTCGAGGGCGATCATCTGCTCCAACTGCTCCGCGGAGCCCGCCGCCGCAGACACCGCCCAATGTGCCTCCTCAGACTTGACCGACGGATACCGTTTTTCGGGGCGCCCAAGAAGCAGTCTGACAGTGCAGTCCTCCAAGACCAAAGCCGAGAAAGACCTGCATAGTTTGCAAGCCTGCGAATCATGACCAAGCCCCAGGCAGTAGACACACGTGGAGTGCGGATCGGTCCGGGACATCATCTGCCCACAAGGGCACCGATGGAAGCCGGGAGTTGATTTGTCCATCGCAGCCATGAGGAAAGCCGAAGACTTCAGTCTTGTAAATTTTAAAATAAGTTTCAGGAAATCTGAAGAGTGTAGATCCAGGCCTAAAACGCAGAGCACTAAGGAGAGAACCTGAGCTACCAAGCGGTAAGGAAGATCTGGCGTCATGGGGTGGAGCCGAGGGTTTTATCACCCGGGTGGGTGGGAGGAGTCAGCTTGAAGACCTTCTGGCAAGATTTAAAGCGGCAAGGAACCTGCCATACAGTGTAGATTGAACAACATATCCACGTCCCTAGAAACATTTATTCCATTATACAGCTTACCGGCATTTCTTCAGTTTCTCGGTTGGCTTTGAGGAGTTCAGACGTGTTGCTGGTCCACCGAAGATCACCGCGCTGGGCTCTGGAGTTAAGTACAGGGTGAGGGTGTGTGTGGGGAGGTGGAGTACACAGAGGGTAAGCGCGGGTTGGGGGAGGGAACACCGGAATTGAGGGTCCGTTTTCTAGTTTACAGGTTTATTTAAAAAAAAAAAAAAACTCACAGGAAGGCTTTCTTTTTTGCAGGAACATTTAATTTTGGTATGCTGGGGTGGGCTCCTAGCGTGCCACCTGTGTGTTTGGGGGAGGGGGCTGTAGCCAACGGATTGGCACCCCGTCAGCACATAACAGTGCTGGGGTGGGAACAAGAGCCGAGGGGATTGGAACACCCCCTCAGCACACAAGAAATTGGGAGGGGAGCATTATGCAGACAGGGAGTGGGCCCCTCGCTGGCAAAATTACCAGGAAGGGGCATGCTTACAGGGGAATTGGGCACCTCGCACACAACAAATTTGGGAGGGGGACATTATGCCGATGGGGAGTGGGGCCTCTGTCGCAAACTGAACTAGAAGGGGCATGCCACAGGGGATTGGGCACCCGCCTGACTTTTTTTTTTTTTATTGAACGTTTCACCGGAATGCACACTGAATGGTGTGCCGTGGCTCCGCTTGGCTTCCTAGGGACTATGGGAGGCCGGCACGGAGTAGCTATCACCATAAGGACACTTAATCAGCTGTTTTGAGTTTGTAATGTACCAAACAGCTGATTGCGGGTGACGTGTCTGAATATCTTGACGATTGAAGCATTCTCCTAACTGCTGAGCAATGTGTTTTCATGCATGCGCAAGCAACACAAAATGATTGATGTACTGTAGCTACAAAATTTCTCTCTTTTAATGTTAACAGACTTACCAATCCTATAAAGAGAAGTAAAATACTTCCTTATATTAAAAAATCAAAGGCAGATTTCTGTTGCTTACAAGAGACCTATCTTTCTAAAATGGAACACGAAAAGCTGGTCAAATTAGATTTTACACGTTATCACCTCATCGTTCAAAGGGGGTGCCTCAGAGGCAGCCTGATACTTGCACCAAAGCAGGTTGTATTTGAACTAACAGAAACGATGATTGGCCCAGAAGGCTGCTATGCTCTAGCTAAGGGGTGTTACAATGGGCAGATGATTACCACTGCCTCTATATATGCCCACCAGCATCCGACTATAAATATCACAGAACCTTGATAATGAAAATAAATGCCTGGATGGAGGGCCCTTTGATCTTAGGAGATGACTTCAACCTAGCATTTAACGACCACTTTGATACAACATTGGGAACCCCCAGAACTAATCACAGAGTGGCCACGAAGGTGGGAAGGCTGTTAGGGGAACTGGGATATGTAGACTCTTGGAGACAAATACATGGCCAGGAGAAAGATTTCACTTTTCTGCAGTATATAAAAATTATTACAGAATAGATTTTTTTTTTTTGTCTTGAAGGAATTTGCTTCTCAATTAGAAAAGACTGACATAGGGCAAATGTTCCTTTCCGACCATGCCCCTCTCTTATTACAACTCCACCTAGGGTAGGCAAGAAAACACACCTTATGGCGCCTCAATCTCTCGCTTATACAGTGAAAAGAGGTACAGGAGGCGGTGAAACAATCGATCCTGGAAACACGGGAGTATAATACTGCTCCTGAAACTCCCCCTACGATATTGTGGGATACGGTTAAAACCGTTACTAGAGGCAAATTCATTTCTTTAGTGATGCACAATAAAAAAGAGAGAGAGGCAAAGAAAAATAAGCTTCTAGCCCAGGTTAAGGAATTAGAAACAACTCAAAAAATGTGTAGCTTGGTCCACTCAAACAAAAGACTATAGAAACATAGAAACATATAAGTTGACAGCAGATGAGGACCGCAAGGCCCATCCAGTCTGCCCATTTCTTTTTCTACCTTATAAATGTGCCATCGCCCTTTGCTCTGTCAGTGACCTATCTATTCATAGTCATTTGTATTGTTCCCTTATGCCTATCCCATGCCTGTTTGAAGCCCTGCACTGTATTCATAGCCACCACTTCTTGTGGTAAGCCATTCCATGCATCTACCACCCTTTCTGTGAAAAATAATTCTCACATTCCCCTTAATCGGCCTCCTCTAATCTCATGCTGTGTCCTCTTGTCCTGCTATTTTTCTTATATTTAAACATGTTAGACTCTTTCACCTTGTTTATGCCCTTAAGGTGTTTAAATGTCTCGATCATATCACCTCTCTCCTCCTTTGCTCAAGGGTATACATATTGAGTCCGTTAATCTGTCCTCATATGTCTTCTGGATGCAGTCCCTGCACCATTTTGGTTGCCCTTCTCTGGACTGCCTCAATTTGGTTAATGTCCTTGTGAAGGTGTGGCCTCCAATACTGCACGCAGTACTCCAGATGGGGCCTAACCAATGTCTTGATAGAGGGATTATTACCTCCTCTTACGACTTGTGATACCCTACTAATACACCCTAACACCCCTAGCCTTACCTACTGCTTTAGAGGTCTGCTTGGATGATTTTAGGTCATCAGTGATGATGATGCCCAAGTCTCTTTCTTCCTTTGTGACTGCTAGCAACTCCCTCCCAGCCTATAAGTGGCTTCAGGGTTTCTCTTCCCTATGTGCATGATTTTGCACTTCTTTGCATTAAATCCCAGTTGCCACTCTTCTGACCATTCTGCTAGTTTATCCAGATCTCTTCTCATTCTGCCCACCCCATCTGGATCATCTACTCTGTTGCAGATCTTGGTGTCATCTGCAAACAGACAAGCCTTACCCTCTAGTCCATCTGCGAGGTCACTAATGAAGATGTTGAATAGGACTGGCCCCAGGACTGATCCCTGAGGTACCCCACTTAGACCTGCATCTCTTCTGACTGTATACCATTTACTACCACTCTCGTTTTCTGCCAGTCAACCAGTTTGCCACCCAGTTGACCAACTTCTGACCCACCCCGAGCCTACCTAGCTTATTTATCAATCTTCTATGTGGAACAGTGTCAAAAGCTTTGCTGAAGTCAAGGTAGGCGACATCAACTGCTCCCCTTGGTCCACCACTCTGGTTACCCAGTCAAAGAAATCTATGAGATTAGTTTGACAGGACCTTCCTTTGTAAACCCATGCTGTCTTGGATCCTGTGCCCCTATGGATTCCAGGTGTTGTACTATCCTTTCCTTAAGGAGTGCCTCCATAATCTTGCCCACTACTGAGGTAAGACTGACCGGTCTGTAGTTCCCCTCTCTCCCTGCTACCACTCTTGTGGAGCGGGATCACATAGATTCTCCAGTCTTCTGGGACCCTCCTGTGCTCAGAGACTCACTAAACAATTCTGCTAATGGCTCTGCTAGTTCCTCCTTTAGCTCCTTAAGTACCCTGGGATGTATGCCATCAGGTCCCATTGCCTTATCCACCCTGAGCTTAGCAAGCTCTTGTAGGACCTTTCTTTTGTGAAGGGAGTAGTGCTCACTCCCTCCCCTGTGTCCATGATGCTGAGCTGTGGGCCCTGCCCTACCTTCTCTTCAGTAAATACTGAGCAAAAGTATCTATTTAGGATAGATGCCTTTACAGGGTCCTCCTCCTCACATGCTCCCTTTTCTCCATTAAGCTTAGCAATACCCCCTCTGGACTTTCTCCTTTCACTAATGTATCTATAGAAAGTCTTGTCACCTTCTTTTACTGTTCGTGCTAGTGTTTCCTCAGTTTGGGACTTTGCCTGCCTTACTGCCTTACCTGCTTCCCTTAGGGCAGTTTGGTATGCCTCCCTATCTTCATCCCGCTGTGTTCCCTTATATTTTCTGAAGGCCAGCCTTTTGGCTCTGACCTTTTCTGCTACTGTATTTGAGAACCAAAGTGGTTTCCTTCTTCTTTTGCACTTCCTTTTCTGTCTAACACAATGGGATGTTGCTTCAAGTATTGTATCCTTAATGCTTGCCCACTTTGCCTGTACCTCCTCACCTGTGTTTCTTTTTGCCAGGGCTAGCTTAACTCTGTTGGCCATCTTAGCAGTGTAGGAAGGAGCTCAACTCCATTTTAGATTACCAGGTCAAACAAAACGTAATATACCTGAGGTAGAGATACTTTGAGGGTGGCCCCAAGGCCCTCCGACTTCTGGCTAGCAGATTAAGACAGAAAGAGCAAATGCAATAATACATAAAGTCTCCCACCCAATACAAAAAAAGAAACTGATTTCCACTCTAGATATAGCAGAAGCCTTTACAAGATATTACAAAGACCTATATCAGGTAGATTCGCCCCCAGACCTAGGGAAAATAAAACACTTTATGTAAAGTGTATGTCTCCCTAAACTTAAGCAAGAAGATGTAATTACAGTAAGCTCATGGCCCCCATATGAAAACCAGAGATAGAGGTAGGAATTAGCCATTTAAAAACTGGGAAATGCCCAGGACTTGAGAGGTACCCGAGTGAATTTTACAAGAAATTATGGAAGCTAATAGTACCCTTGCTAGAACAAGTGTACAACTTCTCTCTGGCAAAAGATGGGGTGGGCCCCCTCTTGGACTCAGGCGGTAATTGCTGTGATTCCCAAGCCGGCCAAGGAACAATGCTATGTTCATCATACAGGCCAGTATCCATCCTAAACATAGATTATAAAATCTTGACAGGCATCATCACCAGGCACTTGGAGACTACTATCTCACAGCTAATCCATATAGATCAAACAGGCTTTGTTCCATGCCGGCAGGCACAGGACAATGTCCGCAGAGCTGTCAATATTATAGAACATCTAAATAACAAGAAGGTCCCAGCTCTGGCGATGAGCCTGGATGCTGAAAAGGCCTTTGATAAGGTCCTATGGCCTTTCCTTCAGGCTTCCCTGGCCGGCTTTGGCTTTCCAGATTCATTTGGCAGATGGGTCTCGTGACTCTATACTAACCCAAAAGGATCATTTCGATTAAATGGATATGTAGGGGACCCCTTTCTTCTCCAAAGAGGTACAAGGCAGGGCTATCCCCTCCCTCCCAGTTATTTGCCTTGTTTATAGAGCCTCTGGCACAGGCCATAAGGCTTAACATGAGAATCAAAGGAATAAAAATAGGAAACACAGAACATAAGTTAGGTCTATACACAGATGATATATTATTGTTTCTTTCAGACCCTGAATCCTCTCTCATGGACATTTTTAAACAGATCAGACTCTTTTCAGAAATATCTGGTTATTCATTAAACACTGTGAACATGGAGGTACTTGCTTTTTCCTATTCAGTCCCCCAGTCGTTACAAAGAAAATATCAGATGAGATGGGATATGCCCAAGCTGAAATATTTGGGAATAAACTTGGCGAAAACCCCAAACACCCTCTACCAAGACAACTGTATTGGGCTGGTGAAAGATATAACACATGATTTTAATAGATGTACTCTTCTTCCACTCCCACTCCATTCCAGAGCCCAGGCCACAAAAAGGAATATACTACCCAGATTCCTCTACCTCTTCCAATGTGTTCCTACATCAATAACACACCAGACATTTAAGACACTGGCAGAGGCAACTGATGTCATATATCTGGGGCCCGATTAAACCACGAGTAAAGAGACAAATACTACACCTACCCAAAAAGAAGGGAGGTCTTGCTGTCCCTTTCTTGCCTGGATACTGGATCACCTCCCATATGAAAACTGTCCTTATGTAGCAGAAATACAGGTTACTCACCTGTAACAGGAGTTCTAGGAATGGTATATGTTGTTCATCCACACTGTCTGGCAGTATCCTTGCCGCTTTAAATCTTGCCGGAAGGTCTTCAAGCTGGCTCCTCCCACCCACCCGGGTGGTAAAACTCTCGGCTCTGCCCCATGACGCCAGATCTGGCCCGCTGGAAGCTCAGGTTGTGCGTCGAAGCCGGGGAGGTCGGGTGGGTCATGTGGATGAACAACATATACCATTCCTAGAACTCCGTTACAGGTGAGTAACCTATATTTCTAGGGACATGGATATGTTGTTCATCCACACTGCCTGGCAGACTCTCTAGCAGTTCTCCGGGAGGAGGGAGGAAGCGCACCCCGATACTTACTTGGGAAAGAGAGACTGGAGAACCGAGGCCCCAAAACCAGCATCCCGGCATGACTCAAGGTCGATGTGGTAATGGGTGATGAAGGTGTGTGTGACTTCCAGGTAGCAGCCCTGCAGATTTCCTGGATAGGGACATCCTGGAAGCAGCCACCCATGCAGCAGTATGGGGGTAGAATGAGCTCTTATCCTCTGAGAGGCTCCATGCCCGCCAACTTATAGCAGAGATCTATGCAGGAGGTGACCCATCTGCTTATCGTCCGCTTGGCTGCAGGTCTGCCAGGTGTGGCTTCAGCGTAGGTGACAAACAGCTAGCTTAACCTCTCCCTCACTTCAGCCGCACTCCTTATAGTAAGTGAGCCTCTAGGGTCCAGAGTATGGAGCCTATATTCGGCCTCCAAGGTGTGACTGGGGTAAAACACCGGCAGAGTCAACACCTGGTTAAGGTGAAACTCCGACACCACCTTCGGAAGGAATTTCGGGTTGGGGCACAGTACAACCTTGTCCCTGTGGAACACCAGGTAAGGAGACTCGATGCAGAGCGCCTGGAGCTCTCCATCCTTCTCGCTGACGTGACAGCCACCAATAAGGTGGTCTTCCACGACAGGTGAGAGAGTTCACACCTGTGCATTGGTTTGAATGGCTTGCCCATGAGCTTTGCCAGTACCAGCAGTAGATCCCACGGAGGTGGAAGTTCTCGCACCAGAGGGGAAATGTGATCAAGGCCTTTGAAAAAGCACCAGACCACTTTCTCCTGCACCACTGACTGCTTCCCGGCCCACGCCCGGTAAGCAGAGATGGCTGCCAGGTGCACCTTAAGGGTCGCCGACCTAAGCCTGCAGAGAAAGGACCACAGGTAGTCCAATATGCTCGCCAAGGAACAGGAGGAAGGGTCCAGGCCCTTCTCGACACCAAATGGAAAACCTTTCCATTTGAAGGCGAATTTTCTGGTCGACTTTATAGGACGCCTCAACTATGTTGAGGACCTCGCCGAAAGACCCAAGGCCTGGAACTCTAGCAGCCAGGAACCAGGCCGCAGGTGCAGGGATTGAAGGTCCGGATGGAATACCTTCTCCTGATTGACTGAGAGCAGGGCCGGCGAGCTGGAAGCTGCCTCGGAAGCCTGGAGCTGAGGTTGAGGAGATCTGGTACCAGCATGGCGGGCCAGTCTGGGGCTATCAGAATCACCTGTTCTTGTCCCTCCTTGCTTTGCAGCACCTTGTGCATCAAGGGAATGGGGGAAAGGCGTAGAAGAGGCCCGGGGTCCACGGCCTCGAGAAGGCATCCCCCTGCAGAGAGCCCTCCTGCTGAGGGGGGGGCATGGAATAGCCTCAACTTCGCATTCTCCCTGGAGGTAAACAGGTCCACCTGAGGTGTGCCCCAATGGGAGAATAGATCTCGTACTACCTCCGGCAGGAGAGACCACTCGTGGGAGGCAGCCCCTATCCAGCTTAGGGCATCGGCCAGGGTATTGGAGGCTTCTGCCACATGAATGGCTAGGAGATCCGCCTCCAGGCTGCGCACGAGTGACCAGATGCGGAGAGCTTCCTTGCATAGGAGCATGGAGCACGTTCCGCCCTGGCGGTTTAGATAGTACATGGTCGTGGTATTGTCCATCTGGACCCGGACCACTTGACCCAAGAAACGGAGCAAAGGCGGTGAGAGCTAGGTGGACCACTCGAGCTCCAGCAGGTTGATGTGGCATCGACTTCCATGGGACCAGAGGCCGTGTCGCCGGTGTTCCCAGATGGGCACCCCAACCCATCAGAGAGGCATCGGTCGATAGAGAGACCGTCGGCTCGGGCGGACAAACGGGATGCCCTCCTGCAGATGAACTGGAACGGTCCACCACTGGAGAGCTGCCCACATCCCCTGGGTCACCGCCACTAGCTGGTCCAATGGATCGCAGCGTGGGACCACTGGCTGGCCAGCCCTCAATGAAGGGGGCAACATGTTCCAGCAGGCCCAACGGACCACGCTGGTACAGGCTGCCATGAGACCCAGGAGGTGCAGGAAGTCCCAGGCAGGGCGCAATTGCCCAACCAGAGATGATTGGGCAAAGGAGGAAAGAACCTCGGCCCTGTCCGCCGGGAGCCGTGCTCTGGCTCGAAGATAGTCGAGCTCTGCCCCGATAAAAAAAATCACCTGCTTCGGCTCGAGTTCCGACTTGGCCTCGTTGATGAGGAGGCCGACCTGGAGAGCAAACCTGAGGGCCAGATCTCTGGACCGCCTCCACCTCCTGTCTGAGGGCTGCTATCAGCCAATCGCCCAGGTAAGGTAAACCCGGAACCCTCGGCGCTGCAGGAATGCTGTCACCACCGCAATGCATTTGGTGAAGACCTTGGGAGCTGGAGATAAGCCGAAGGGTATGGCTTGGAACTCGGAAAGGGAACCTTCCGCTCGAAAGCGAAGGAACCTTTGATGGGACGGACGGATAGGGACGTGAAAGAACGCGTTCTGTAGGTCCAGAGAGCAGAAACATACGCCGTGTTCCGAGGATGGTATTATCTGACCCAGAGTGACCATCCTGAAGATTCGAGACCGTAGGAACTTGTTCAGGTTGTGTAGGTCGAGAATGGGGTGCCAGCCCCCCGTCCGTTTCGGAACCAGGAAGTACCTGGACACGAACCCTGGGTTTGAGGGAGGGTCCGCCACCTCTCTTATCACCTCCTTCTGAGGAGGAGAGCGATGTCGGCTCGGCGAGCTGACAGCGAGGCTTCCGACCCCGAGGCCCCCCAAGGTGCGACGGCTCTGAAGGGTGGGGCCTGCTCGAACTCCAGAGGCAGGCCCTTTCCTACCACCTTCAACACCCACCTGTCTGTGGTAATAGCAGACCAGGTGGAAAGGAAGTACCGGAGCTGTCCCCCCACGGGGGGAACCTGTGGTAAGGTGACAAGGTTGGGGGCGACACCCCTCAACCCATCACTGTGCACGCTTGGAGGAGGGACCGGCTGAGGGACCGCCTGGGACTTTACCTCCTTGCTTCCTGGAGAAGGAAGCCGCAGGCTTGGGTTTGGGACGCCAAGCGCGAGCCTGCTGGCCCTGGTGTTGCTGGGCCGGGCGTGCCGGGGGCGCAGACGGACGAAAGGGCTTGGGTTGAGGTCTCGGCCCTTGTCCCTCTGAGCGGATGATACCGAGTCCAAGGTGGCATTGGACTTTTCGATCCTCTGGAGGTGGCCTTCCACCCAGGGTCGAAGAGGTCAGTCCCAAGAAGGGACATCCGCCAATTTGTGCTGGGTATCCGCTGTGAAGGTGGATATCCTCAGCCATGCCCGACGGCGATAGCCACTCGCAGCTGCTACTGACCTGGCGATGAATCACCGGATGTCCAAAGCAGTCTGAAGTTGCTGCTTGGCCACTGCCCTGCCCTGGTCCCGACCTGCTTAACAGTGGTCTGCAGGTCAGCCGGAGATGAGGGACCACCTCGTCCAGGGAGTCCAACAGGGCGTGAGAAAAATGTGCCATCAGTATGGCCGAGCTGGCCTGATGAAGGCCAAGGGAGGATGCAGCATAGACTTTTCGCCCGGCATAGTCCAATTTCTTGGACTCCTTGTCGGGAGGTTTGTCCACGACCCTAGCATTTCCGGGAAGCCGGAAAACGCTGTCGGTAACTAACCCCTCGGCCGAGGGATGTTCCGAGAAACCAGACAGGGAACTGGTAGGGACCACATACTTCCTGGCCATCCTGGCCGAAGGCGCAGGGCAGGAAGCAGGATGCTGCCATAGCTCCAAGGCTGGGCCCACAATGGCCTCAGCCACAGGGAAGGCCTCCGAGGGGAATCCCTCGTCCAATATCTTCATGAGGGATACTCGGCCCGCTTGGATACGGGCTCGAGCTGCATCCCAGTGGATTCCGGAGATGAGTCTGAGCAACCCCAGGAAGGACGCAGGGCTGTCGCCCAGTGACTGACCTCCAGAGGACTCCAAGTCCACCCGCTGGGAGAAAAAGGAGGAATTGTCGCTGGACCCAGAAGAGTCCGCAAAGAGCCGCCTGGCCTAAGCCACTCTCCACCTGCCGAGGGCACCGGGAGTGAGGGTGACCGACAGCCTATGGGGGCAGACCCTGGGCCGACTGAGAATTCTGGTCGGCGTTCCAAACCGCGGCTGTGGAGGCGGAGGTTCCACCGAATTGGTGGAGCAGCTGGTTTTGGCCGAACAACCGCCTGACAACAGGCTCCTCGGTAAAATGGGGTTGTTTCGCCGCCCGTGACAGCTACTTAATGCCGGGAGCATATGCCGGGCTTATTCTCGGTCAGAAGGAGCTGCTGCCACATTAGGTTCTCACACGCCGACGCATCTTGCGTCAAGCTTCCTCATCTGAGGAGGAGGAGAAGAGGACGAAGCGCGCGCAGAGCTTATCAGCTGGGCGGAGACCGAGATCGCCATGATGGCGGGATCGGGCTGGACTCGAAGAAGTCCGAGACCGAGAACCTCGGCTTTCCCGAGGACGGTGCGGAGAGGGGATGGGTGGAACCGGCTCCTCCCTCGGCTTGGAAGGAACACCCAAGGGCTCCGGAACAGGAGGCACTGGCAAGCCCACAGGATCCTCAACTCCCACCGGGGGAACCGGGGAGAGGGGATTTTCAGCTTCGCCAGTCGACAACCCATCCAACGGGTCAAGAAAGATCTCGACTGCGTCGTCGGGAGTCTCGGTCAACTGACCTGACGGGGACACCGTGAGACCAGTGGTCGAGCCGAATGATCAATCAAGTCGTATGGCTGACAACTCGGGGAGAGGGACCTTTCCCGCTCCCAAGAGCGTCAACGAAGAGACTTACCCTTGTCTTTCTTCTTGGACCGAGAAGAAGGTCCAGCAGACGTTGGTCCCTCTCCCCTAGTGGAGAGGGACAGACAAAGCTCCTTAAAAGAAGCTGTGTAAGAGGAACCCAGGGAAAGCGGAATAAAAGCTGCAGTCGAGGAAGATGCGGCCCGCGCCGCCTCCTCTTCGAGGGCAATCATCTGCTCTAGCTGATCCGCCGAGCCTCGCCGCCACGGAAACCGCCGACCGGGCCTCTTTTGACTTAACCGGAGGAAAACGTTTCGCGGGGCGCCCTAGTTGTAAACGGGCAGCACGGTCTTCGAGGACGTAGGCTGAGAAGGAAGAGCACAGGTCGCAAGCCTGCGGGACGTGGCTCGAGGCTCAAACAGTACACACACGCGGAGTGCGGATCCATCCGAGACATCTTCTGCCCATAAGGGCACTGCGCAAAACCGGAGTCAATTTGTCCATTGCAGCCGTGAGGATAGAAGACCAAGTCTTTAAGCAAAACTTTTAAATTCGGAAACCAAGAATTAGGAACCAGTCTTATACGCAGAGCGCTAAGGAGGGAACCTGAGCTTCCAAGCCGTAAGGAAGATCTGGCGTCATGGGGCGGAGCCGAGAGTTTTACCACCCGGGTGGGTGGGAGGAGCCAGCTTGAAGACCTTCCGGCAAGATTTAAAGTGGCAAGGATACTGCCAGACAGTGTGGATGAACAACATATCCATGTCCCTAGAATCCACAATTCACCTCCCATTGGAAGATGATGAAGCTCACACTGGCCCATACATCTCCTCTTCATGCTCACCTTTTCCTTCCCTTGCTCCCCAAAAAACAGGATAAGATGGATCTTCCCACAGGGGTGACAGCTGCTTTGGAGGGTTGGCAGCAAGGCACTAATAGGGACTTCTCCTCACAGAATCTATGGAAATCATCACCATCATCAAATCTTTATTTATTCAGGCGAACATCATTGAGCAAGGCTCATTTACAAGATGGACCTGATAAGGTCAAGGTTCAATAGTTGATACACAACAGATACATCATACACTTATATAAGACAGTTATACATACAGAGGAAAATAACGTTTATAAACACAGTGATGTACAGTAAATTCACATGATAAAAAACGGTTACAGGAAGTTAAGCTAATATTTACAGTATGTACAGTATATACATATCCCTGGAAGTGGCAGACACTCAACATAATGTAATACTAGGATGGTAAAGGTATTACTGGGTGCCATAAGATGGGGTGTCTGTCTGGAAGGAATATGCCATATATGGTTTGGAAGGGAGATTTGTGAGATGACGATGCTAGCTCTAGTGGTAGCAATTGCATTTCTCTTTGAAGAAGACTGTACAGTGCTGTTAAAGGATGCAAATGGAATGATATTGGACAGTTTTAGGATTTTTGTAGGGTGTTCCATGCTATAGCTAGAGAATAGCTGATTGCTGCCTCCTAGCCTGGTGTTGAATTTGGGCAATTTGAGCAGGATGATGTTGTTGTTTCTAGGCATAGGAGCTAGGAGAGGTCTGGGTGAAGCAGTCCAGGATATAGTTTGAGGTTTTTTTGACAACGCTCTGTAAATCCATAGTGCTGCATTTCTGTTCCTTCTGAGATGAAGGGAAACCCACCCAACTGCAGCATAAAGAGAGCAATGATGAGTATTAGATGGCAGATCTGTAATGAACCTTATTGCTCTATGATATAAGGTATCCAACTTGTGATGGTAGGAGATGGGGCAGTGACTATAAAGGAAGTCTGCATAGTCAACAACTGATAGAAAAATGGCCTGGACTAACTTCATCTCTGAGTCTCTGTTTAGGAAGGGTTTTAATCTATAGAGAAGGCAAAGCCTTTGGCGAAGCTTTTTTAACAGTTCTTCTAAATGATGAGTGAAGTCAAATCTGTTGTCAATCCACACACCTAGGTATTTGAAGTTTTCTACATACTCCAGATTTTCTCCAAGTATAGTGCATAGCTGGGGGAGAATGATTGGAGAGGATGTGCTGGTAGAGCTCTGAATTACCTGGAAATATACCTGGTGGGCTGGGGATGGGCACTTCCACCCAGCTCTGGAAGATCCCTGGTTCTGACAACAAGCCGCTCTGGGCCTTTACACCCCCAGCAGATAATACAAGGAGGCACCCGATAATATTCGAAGCAGCAGCCTTAAAGTATAACCTTAAGCCCTTAAATTTAGATACTATCAAATTAAAAACTACATAAATACTAATCTAAATAAACCATCAACACTAAAAGCACTAGATTCCTCTCCACTCCCATTTGAGAAAATGTGGGCCTCCCCCACAGGGAAGGGAGCCATCTCTCTCTTATACATTCACTATATTCAGGATCAGGAATATGACACAAACTCTATTAGATCCTGATGGGAGAAAGAATTGCAAGTACCTCTAGACCCGGTGGCCTGGGGACGTTCCTGGGCTTCCACTTGGTCCTCCACCTCCTCGCCAAACTGGCGAGAATTCCTTTGGAAAATCAAAAACAGATAATTTTTAGTACATAAAGTACAGTCCAAATTTACCTGCAAAGGCAGCTCAAGGTGCTGGAGAAGATGTGGTGAAGATATTGCTGATCAGGCACATATATTCTGGGAATGTCCTCACATAAAGGCCTTTTGGTCAGAGATAATTTAGAAGTTACAAACAATCTTTACAGCACTGGAGGATATTAGGCCGGAGCATATACTACTGGGGTTGGAGGTTAAGGGAGTACAGGAACTTGAGGCGAAATATCTATGGAAAGTGCTTTTAGCGGCAGCTTTGATTCAATCACAAGACGCTGGCTACAGGCAGACTCCCCTGTAATGGAAGAATGGTTTAATATTGTCTCTCACATACAGGAAATGGAATGAATAATGTTCGCTGTACAACACCGTATCCCACAATACATAAATAGATGGGCCAGATGGGAACTGCAGGTCCTTCCAGCTGCCAATTCAGCTGAAATCTAGCAAAAATCCCTCTCCAAGCCCACAGGGAAGTAGCCACTAACCCAATATATTAGAACAACAGTCACTATCATACAGAAAAATCAGTGATATGAACTGATCAATGAGACAAATAGAAATATTTATGTTTTACTTAATTCCCAAGGCACCACACCTTTATAAAATAAACATAGGTATCTTACAAATAGATAGGCTTCATAAATGAAGTAATGTACGTAAAATGTTACAAAGAAAAGGGGGTGAGGAGAACCACAGCTTAGATTAGTTTGTTGGTTTCAACTGACTCAATGTTTATTCTTAGTTTATGTTTATTTTTTCTTTTCTTTATCAGAACCTGGAAAACATACTTTAGTCTAAGATGTCTTAAAAGAGGACATTTCAAGATCAATTTCTTTTTAATATGGTATTAAAGAAATCAACAATGGACTTGATTATAAGTTGAATGTGAATTGTAGAAAATACATTCTAACAAAGTTGAAGGAATATATAACAACAAACTGTTGGAAAAGAAAATAAAGACGAGTTAAAAAAAAAGGTCCTGTGATGCCATCAGATCACTCTTGCTGCCTGTAACTAACCTGCAGCCATAGTCATTTCCTATCTCAGCTCTCCCTGAAAAGTGACTGAGCCTCAGATAATCGGGTTGACTCACTGAAAGACACATAACCCAGTCTTGGGCAAGAACATCACAGCACAGCAGGAATAGCATTTTTTTGTACTCTATTTATGCTCCTCGCTGGTTGCCCACGAACAGAAGGGCAACGCAGCCCCATGTCACCGATGTCCACCTGGACTTACCGCCAACCTTTCTGTTCCCAGGGCTTGCCCCCCATCCCTGGTGGGGTTGCTGGGCAGAGGCTCTCTACCTCCACCATACACATGATCCGGTACGAGCTGGCAAGCCCTGCTGGTCGGGAAGCAGGGCCTGTGAGTGCCCACCTTCATCCAACTGCCGGTATTTTCCTTCCATGTTTCTTTCCCCAACACAGCGGGGGGCATGCAAGTATGCCAAAGACATAGCCACGCATGCACCTGTATGCGGCACACCAGGCGTCTGCCCCACCTCTTTACTGCCACGATGTGTCAGCCCTTAGCCTCTGCTTAGGGACCAGGCTAACAGTGACCACTGTTCCCCTCCCTCCCTGGAGAAGAGCTGTCCTGGGGATGCTTGATCCCCCTCCTCCTCCCTGGCCAACCCCTGGTGACCAACTGGCACAGTAAACACGGGTTGCCAATGTGGCAGGAGTTAAGGCACAGATGCTTCAGCACTCCACGCCACCGGACCAGCACAGGGACAGCATTTTAATTCTCCCCACACCCTAGCCATCTGTTTTAGGTCTGACTTGAACTTCTCTGTGCACCCAGTGGAATGTACTTCATCTTTTGAACGTGTGGCAGTGCATGGGGGTCCAGGTGCAGAATTCTCCTTGTGTAGCATCCCCCAGGATGCAAAGGGGATTTCCTGCAGGAGGTCGCGGACTTTGTCGCTGACAGGGTGTTGGAGTCACCCAGATGGTTGATTCTGGGGAACTTCAGTGCTTGGATCGACAATGAACTCTCGCATTTTGAAATTACTTCCTCCAGCTGATGACATCTCTGGGCCTCACACAAGCAGTTGCTTCTATAACTCATCACCACGGCCACATCTTGGACTTAGTATTCGTACTGGGGCTTGAGATCATGAATCTCAAGATTGATCCAGTCTCCTGGTCGATCACTGCACTGTGGAGTTCTTGTTCGGGGCCCCCCACCCCCATTAGTTCCTCCACTGTCAAGATGGTCCGTTATTGCCCTTTGAGGGGACTGTCCCAGAGGGATGGATGGCTGTAGCACATTTTTGTGGTGTGAGTGATGCATGTGCAGTGGGACTAGACGAGGCAGTGATGGCATATAAAAATGCTGTCTCAAAGGCACTCAGCAACGTCCCACCGATCTGTATATGACTCATGTCTTCTCACTTGAGACCCCCACGGTTTGATGGGGCTCTCAAGGAGATGAAGACAAATGGTCAGAAGTTGAAGCATTGCTGGAGAAAATCTGGGTCCTTGGATGACAAACTGGATTTGAGAACTCATTACGGCGCGTATCAAAGGGCAATCAATTGTAAGAAGGTGGAGTTGCTGTCCAGGGAGATTGCTGCAGGAAGGAACAGACTGGCTATGCTCTTTTGGACTGCAGACAGGTTATTATATCCAGTCTGTCTGCAGCTGAAAAGAGCAGTTTCAATTGCTCGGTGCGAGGAGTTCGTTCAGTTCTTTTCTGACAGTGTCCTCCATTAGTTCCGGGATCTCTCCAGTGGGACACATACAATCCCGTAGTATAGAGTCTGTTACTTACATGGACACTCTGTTTGTATGGGAAGAGTTTAGGCCAGTGGGGGTGGCTGAGGTCATTGAGGCATTCTCAAAGCAGCAACCCACTTTTTGTGAATTGGACCCGAGCCTGACATGTCTCCTAGCGGGATGTGTTGAGTCCGTTGGTCCAGTGTTCACCAAGATTGTCCAGTACTTATTCTCAGAAGGGCTATTCCCCCGATGCCTTGAAGGAGGCGTTGGTGAGGCCCATTTTGAAGAAACCATCACTTGACCCAGACATCTTGGCGAATTATCGACCTGTCTCCAGCCTCCCATTCTTGGAGAAGGTTGTGGAGAAAGTGGTGGCTTCGCAGTTTACGGCTCACCTGATGACCTTTGACATCTATGAGCCACTCCAGTGAGGATTTAGGGGAAAGCATAGCACCGAAACAGCGATAGTGAGGGTGCAAAATAATCTCCTCAGGGTGAGGGACAGAAGAGAATGGTCAATTCTTGTTCTCCTATAGCTTTTGACACCGTAGGCCACATGGTGCTACTTGATCACCTTCAGGGACTCCGGGGACTCACTGGCAAAGTCATCAGCTGGTTTGAGTCGTTTCTGACAGGGAGGAAGCAATGGGTAGTGTTCGAAAATTTCTCATCATGCCCAAAGTTTCTGACCTGCAGAGTTCCCCAGGGTTCAGTCTTGTCACCCATGTTGTTTGAGGTGTACAAGCTACGACTGGGTAACATCATTAGGCATTACGGCTTGGGTTTTCACTGCTATGCAGATAACACCCAGCTGTATATGTCCTTGCCCAGTGGAGCATCAAACACTGCAGAAGTGCTAAACAAGTGCCTTTCAGAGATCCAGGACTGGATGTCCTCTAAACTGACTGAGGCTCAACCTGGACAAGACAGAGGTGCTAGTGATAGAGCCAGGTTGTCAACGGGGACATGATCACCACTGGGACAGGGACAGGGTTGTTCCTGGATATCACCCCACTAGCGGCGCCCAATAAGGTGTGAAATTTGGGCATAATTTTTGACGACGGATTGACAATGGAGGCCCAGGTGTCTTCCTTCATCTAAAATAGTTTTTTACCATCTGAGAAATGTCATCCGGATTGAGCCCTTAATCCCACCTGATGACCTGCCTGCACTAGTACATGCTTTTGTAACATCCAGACTTGATTACTGCAATGCCCTATACTTTGGGATCATTGGAGGTAACCTCCTCTGCAGGCTGCAGGTGGTGCAGAACGCTGCAGCAAGACTGTTAACAGGCCTTCCCATGTCCATTCACATAATTCCAGTTCTGTGTGAAATACACTGGCTGCCGGTCAGGTGGAGGATTACCTTCAAGGTGGGCTTGCTCCCCTATAAGGCCCTATATGGATCGGATCCTGGTTATCTGTCAGACCTTCTGACACCTGCCCACCTGGTGCGCTCGCTCACTCCACTCTTTCACAGAGGGCTTCCTTGTGGTTCCTAGGGCACGGCTCAAGACATCTGGTGACTGTGCTTTTGAGGTTGCCGGGCCAGTCCTATGGAACTCTTTGCCACAATCTCTATGGGAAGCGCCCTCTGTGGAAAGCTTTAAACGTGGCCTTAAAGCACACCTGTTCAAGCAAGTTTTTAATCTTGAATAAGCTTTTAAATATGGGGGTCTTAGAGTTTGTATTATTTATTGTATTTTACTATAACTAACTCGGACTTAATTTACTGTATATATCAAAATGTTTTGTTTTAAATGCTGCACCTTATGTAAAGCACCAGACCCTCCAGGATTGGGCAGTGGATAAATAGTTTTACTTACTTACTAGCATGAGTGTCGCAAGCAGAACAGGATTCAGCAGATGGTTAAAAACTTGTAGGGATTCAATGGAAATCTGCTCATTCCTATAAGTAGACCCCTTGGCCCTTGAACATCTGGTACCCAACCTGTTTTCCTCAGTGTGTATATGATACCTGCAGTTTCGATGCTTCTGAATTAACTCTATCATCCTGTGCAGTACTGCTTCCAATGTGTACATTCACTTACTGATTCATGTGCACCTGAGCCTCTGCTCTGTTCCCTGCTGCCTGCTTTGTGTTTCTATTTGATTGCTCTGCTGCAGCAGTAGCAGCTTCAGTGTTTCCAATTGTAATTTACTGTGTCTACTGCACACCCGCTAATCTAGTGTGTTAGCTGTTTATCACTTATAATAATAAACTTTCTTTCTCTAGCGCAATTCAGAATATCAAAGCGCTTTACAAAAATGAACAAGATTAAAATAAGTAAAAAAAAAGTTAAAACAGACAATAATACAAAAAAAATCCTGATTAGTTCCTCAGTTACAGAAGGCAAGGTTAAATATGTATTTTTCAGTGTTGCTTTACAGCTCTCCACCACCAGGCACTCCCACAAGAGCAGCAAGATCTTGAGTAGTCATGGCATAAGGACATTAAATTATTCACTCATATGCTGCACTATGATTTTCTGCTAACTTGTTTTTAAAGGTATATCATCTGTAGTAGTAAAATACTTTTATACAGGAATAGAAAACATTGTCATTAGGGTTATTTACCCTGTTTACAAGACAAGTCAAGATGTCCTTATTACTCTAAAAGTTTCTTTACATGTACAGTACAAATACAATAAAAAGCATACAACATTTACAAAGCAAGCAACTATACACAGCTACAATTAAGTATAAAGCATTCTTTGAGAGCTTTAATAAAGGTAGGATGGGAAGACATTGTGCGTAGTTCAAAAGGAAGATCATTCCATACCAAGGCAGCTTGATACTGTAATGTTTTGTCTCCATATTTTGTATTTGTTTTTGCCAATTGAATTTTGTTAATGTATACTGATCTCTTCAGTACTCGGGCCGAATTTGTACAGTATCTCTACCAAATACTGTATGTGAGATACAATGAGCAGTACTGCTTATTTAATACTTATGTAATAATTTTAGCCATGTTTTTACAGTTCTGGCAGTTAGTGTCGACCAATTCAACCGTGAGAACATTATACAGTGTTGTGTATTAAAGTTACATCTTAAATCTTGTACCTAGCAATCTTATGATGTCTTATGTCAAGTTTACCCAATAAAGTTTTGTTTGCGGTGCAATATATTAAGTTGCCATACTCCAATGTTGGCATTATCAACCATTCTGCTACTTTCTTTCTAGCTTCCATGTTTAAGCATTTGGTGGTAAGTCTTAAAGCTCCTATTTGTGCTGCACTGTGTTTGACTGGTTTCTCACTCGTACTGCTAATATCATCCCATGACATCTGTCTGCAGGGTTCTGTTTTCACTTCGTACTGTCAGTGGCTCAGTGTGTTGCACACTTGCCTCTGAGGCCTGATGATCACAAAATTGTGGGTCTATGCCCAGAACCAGGAACTTGGAGTGAATCCCATTACAGACACTGTAGTGCAGCATGGGGGTGCACTCCTGAGATGCCGTCTTTCAGATGAGATGTTAAACTGAGGTCCAATCTGCGTATTCTGGTGGCTGTTCAAATGGACATTTAAGATTCAATTGCCTTTCTCAAAAAGAGAAGGGGAATTTTTTTATTGAAAATATCTCATAAAGAAACAACTATTTACAGTTCTTTCATTGAAAAGAGAAAAGAAATAAATGAACAAAAGTATTATAAACCAAGGTCCAACAGAAACAGAAAAACAAACAAAAAATACAACAGAAAAGACTAAAAGGAAAACAATAAAACTGGGAATGAACCTAGACATCCAGGTCAGGATATTCAAACTGCACCTGGAAAGGGCGCAAGTGGTTGCTCTGGAGCAGAAAAGTGATATATTCAAACAAGATGCGCAATTGCATATCTCGCCTGAATATACAAAAAAAATGTGAGTGGTGCAAATAGTGGCCGCCAAGGATGTGTCGGCGCATCCCCCTGGTCGGTCTGAATACCTGGAATGGGGATGTGTGGGACATCTTTGGGATGTGCCGAGTGTAAAGTCTAGATATTAAGACCGAAACATGCAAATGGAGCAATTAGGCATGCAAGGTACAAATTTGCATGTCATTATGGCCCCATTTGCATTTCCTGTGCAGGGATGCGCCTGGCGACCTGCAAGCGAAACCCAATCGTGCAAATGAAACAGTTTCCCTGGTAGTCTGTTGGTCCCCCTTCCTTCCCTGATCGTATAATAAAATGTACCATCCCCTCCTTCCCAGATAGTCTAGTGGACCCCACCTGTCCCTGAGCATATAGTAAAAGAAATCATCCCTCCTTCCCTGGTAGTCTAGTGGACCCCCCGCCTGTTACCGACCCCGATGTTACAAAACATATCCTTGTCAGAAAGTCCCTGGTAGTCTAGTGGCCTCCCACCCACTCAACACCCACATCCCACCTGTTCCGCCCATCCCAGCAGTGTCAAGGAGTTGTAGGCAGCACAACCCATTTACACGTTACCACGGCTAAGCTTCGTCGACTGAATTGTTCCATGACGATGACAGGATTGTGTTTACTACTATCCTATTGGTCGATATTGTCGATTATTGGCTTGCAGTGTGTAATTATAAGCTGTCATTCACAACTTTCAAAGTTGTGAATGACAACTGACAGTACACACTGCAAGCCCACTGGTCGACAGTGTCGACCAATAGGATTGTAGTAGGTACAGTACACTGTCATTCATGACAGTTCAGTTGGCGGGCAGCCATGTTGGCGAGCATATGGGCTGTGCTGTCTGCCAAGTCCCTGACAATGCTGGTTCGGGGAGAGTGGGGTCAGATGTGGGTGCTGAATGGGTGGGGGGCGGAGTCCACTAGACTACCAGGGAAGGAGGGGTGATTTATTTTATTATACGTTCAGGGTTTGCGGGGGGGTCCAACAGACTACCAGGGAAGGAGGGATGATTTCTTTTATTATATGCTTAGGGCTGGGAAGAGGGTCACTAGACCACCAGGGAAGGAGGGGATGGTTCATTTTAGTATATGATTGGAGATGGGGGGGCACTAGACTACCAGGAAAGAGGGGATGGTACATTTTATTATAAAATTGGGGCTGGGAGGGGTAGTCACCCAGGGGCCCCAATCTTTATGGTGCTTTCAGACACTGTAGTGCCAAGCTTGTTCAAAGTGATCTAAACCTGACAGTGGAAAAGGTAAAGGCTAAAAGGGCAGCATTCAAAAGGTACAAGGAAACGAAGAGGGAGGGGGACAGAGAGGTGTATTGGGGAAATAGAAGGAAGCAGGGAAAGCAATATGCAGCACGAAGGCACAAACTGAAGCGTGACTAGCCCAGGTGGTAATAGAAAGTACAGTCACGTAAGAACTTACCATAACAGTAGATCTTTAAGAGGATCTCTTGCAGCAGGCCACACCAATGGAATTATAGCCACCAGGCACTAGGACCACATGGAAACTCTAGCTAGCAGTCTACCAGGGGGCTGTCCACTTTGACGTTGACCTATCCTATGAGAGTGGGTGGCCCCAGGATGAGAACATTTCCAAGACTAACAAATCCGAATGTTTCTTTTACATAAAGGCCTCAGTGAAACACACCTACTGACCCCTACTCCATTGCTCCTTAAGCTAATGATTAACGCTATCCAGGGACACCCAGGCCAACATTTGCTAATTTCTAAAAAGGCCTTCAAGAATTTGTTGGGGATACCACAAAATCTGTACTAGCTGCCTGGAACAAAGAGCTGAATAAACCTATCTCTTATCCCTTCTGGTTGAAATATACACTTCCCTCAACAGAAGCACTGGCTGCTAGATACTGGAGAGACTTTGCATGAAAATGCTGTATTCCTTATTTTTGGACACCAGCAATGCTATCTCGATTCCCACCAGACTCATATGGTCATTGCTGGAGAAAGTGCAGACGGCAATGGGCTCATCATACTTATGTTCTGGTCCTGTCCGGTATTGTTGACATTTTGGCAGGACATAGTAGAATAGATGAACAGATTATCCATAGATGAGGAGCTGCTATCTCCAACTATGGTTCTTCTCCTTATACTTCCACCAGGCAATTCAGTCACCCCTTGCTCAATGATATATATATATATCTTTTGGCAGCTAAAAAGGCTATTACTCGCTCCTGGAGACTGCAGGACCCTACTGCTTTGGAGATCTGGCAACAAATACTGAAGGAGATCTATTTAATGGAACACATAACAGCATCTATTTGGGGCCGTTCTACGCAATTTGAGATTAGATGGCATAATTGGGTCTTCTATATGTCATCTGTAGATGATTCATTTGTACCATAAACTCCCTGATTGAAATAAATCAGGGGCCTGCAATGTATGATGTAATCTAAATATGAAAAAGGCTTCAATTCACGGAGGTGCTTTATTTACCATTGTAAATAGTCCCTGTATTGCTGTACAGAAGAACACACCAATATCAGATTCCTCTGTTACATATTGTATTACTCTCACCTACTGTGTAATGTACCTGTTACTTGTTGCTGTAACCAGTATTGGCGAAGTTTCACTAAACATGAAAATACATATATAAAAAAAAAAAAGAGTGGGTGGCCCCCGCGCCTTCCTCAGTTCTCATAAGTCACTTAGCCCCAGCTGAAGGAACTGAGGAGGAACCAAAGGTTCCCACCAAGGAGAAAACAATGGAGAAAGAGGTACAGACACAGAAGGGACTTCCAGACCCAAAGGGTAAGGAGGGAGGGACGGCATGGCCAGCTACAAGAGATCCTCTTGAAGATCTACTTTATGGTAAGTGCTTATTAACTGTACTATCTTACTTCAAGGGTATCTGTTGTAGCAGGCAACACCTATGAAATGAGTCCCAAGCAATTCCATCAACAAACAGCACAGTTTGGGTGGAGGAAACCTCGAAGCTAAGAAAGTAAGCACTGGAGGACAGATTTGCCAAAGTTGGCCCTACACCTAGAGGCAATGTCCAGACTGTAGTGCTTGGCAAAGGTGTGGACAGACCTCCAAGTAGCAGCAGCACAGATCTCTGCAGTTGACACATTCCTGAAACGGGCAACACAAGTGGCCATGCCTCTGGTGGAGTGGCCACTAACAATGCCAGGAAGATCCTAGCCATACTTCCTGTAGCAATAAGTCATACAGTTGGCCAACCATTTGGACAAGCACTATTTTGAAACAGGGACACCTTCTTTCCCAGGTGCAAAAGAAACAACTTTTTGGACTTCCTACAGCCCTTCATTTGGTGTGAATAGTAAGGCAGAATTCTATGCACATCTACAGTGTGGAGCAATGCTTCCCTTGGACTATCATGCTCTGGAAATAAACAAGCAGGTGAATGGATTGGTTTAAAGTAAACTCAGACACCACCTTAGTAAGAAAGTTAAGAGGTAGTACTCAAAGACACCTTGTCTTTGTGGAAAATCAGATAAGGCTGCTTGCACATGAGTGCCTGAAGCTCTGAAATTCTTTGAGCAGAAGTAATAGCAACTGAAAATAACACTTTCCATGACAGAAAGTGTAGTCGCATGTCATGGCCAGTTCAAAAGGAGCCAAAGACAGTTTTTCTAATACAAAATTCAAGTCCCAAGGTGGGACTGGACTGCAGATAGGAGGCTTCAGGTGAAGAATGCCTCAGAAAGTACAGGACACCTCCAATTGCACCACCGTACGTCCATTAACATGCACATGGGAGGCAGAGATGGCAGACATGTGCACCTTGAGAGAGGAGTACTTCAGGCCAGAAACTGAGAGGGGCAGCAAGTACTCCAGAATCTGATTCACTGGACAAGTGAAGGGATCCACATGATGAGAAGCAGCCCACAGTGCAAAGCATTTCCACTTCATAGAATAAGTGGCCCTAGTTGATGGCGTCCTAGCCACCACCAGAACATCAGTCACCTTGGGTGACATCCTGAACCGAGCTATGGCTACGTCTTCAGGAGCCCTGCGTGAAGATGCAGGAATTTGAGGTCTGGATGGACCAAGGTACCCCAGTTCTGGGACAGCAAGCCGGTGCATAGAAGAATGGGTAGTGGAGGTTACACTGTCAGCTGTTACAGTAAAGAGAACCCGATCTGACAAGGCCTGAAGGAGGTGATGAGGATCATTGTGGTCCCTTCCATCTGGAGCTTGATAAGAACCCTCTGATGCAGGGGGAAGAGAGGGAAATGAGTATAGAAACCTCCCTTTCCAGGAGAGGGACAACATGTCTCACAAGAAAACTCCAGGCCCTGGATTGGGTGATCAAAAAAGCATCAGTTTTGCGTTGAGTGGGGAAGCAAAAGGGTCCAACTCTGAATGACTCCACCTGTCAAACAGGTCCTCTACTACAGAGGTCATTAGCTCCCACTAGTGCATTCTGGACTGTGATCTGCTTAGCTTGTCTGTCAGGCCGTTTTGGATGCCTGGAACATGGATGGCCAACAGTTTGAGACCATGAGCCAGAGCCCAATACCAGGCTGTCAGTGCTTACCAACAGAGAGGGTACGAGTGAGTGCCCCCCTGCTTGTTGATGTAGTGGACTACACTGATGTCCATCTGTACTAGAAGAACCCAGGAAAGCTGAGTCTGGAAGGCCTGCAGGGCGTAGAGTATGGCCCGCATCTCCGGGACATTGATGTGAAGTCAGGATTCCAGCTGGGACCACGTCCTTTGGGACTGCTGAGGCTCCAGGTGCACTCCCTATCCCAACCCCAAAGCATCTGTTGTGAGGATCTGCTGAGGGGAGAAAATGAGGAATGAAACACGTCAAAACAGGTTGCCTGGGTACATCCACCAAAGCAGAACCCATTTCATAGGAGAGACCAGGACTGGCTGTTCCAGGTCATCAGTAGGCTGGTCCCACTGGACCTACAGTGTCCACTGGGGAATCCTCATGTGCAACCCGACTAGAGGCACAGTGACTATAGTTGCCACCAAATGTTCTGGCTGAGATACAACAGCTGTTGTACAGCAGGCAGGCTTGAACTACAAGGCGATCTTCACGATCCTGGGGCAGGAAGGCCATGCCCTGAGAGGTATCCAGAACTGCCCCTATGTACTGAAGGTGTTCACTTGGGGCCAGAACTGACTTGGGCAGTTTGACCATGATGCCCAGATCCTGGAATAAGCGGATGGTATGTTCCAGGGTCTCTAACAGGTGCTCCCTGATTGGGCCTTGAGAAGCCAGTCATCCAGGTAAGGAAAGACATACAGTCCCTGCTGCCTGAGAACAGCTGCTACCACTGCCAGTCATTTGATAAATACCAGTGGGGCTGAGGACAAGCCAAAGGACAAGCTCTGGAACTGTGCCCCTAGAAATGGAGCCTTAGGTGCCTGGATATGCATGTAGGCATCCTTCATATCAAGGGAGCAAATCCAGTCTCCCCGGTGCAGAAGGGGCAGCAGACCCAGATTTTTTTTGTATTGAATGAACAGATTTAGCTCCCCAAAGTCTAGGATAGGCCTGAGATCCTTTGTGCATTTGGGAACCAGAAAGAAATGAGAGTATCACCCTCTACCCTGTTGGGTCTGTGGGACAGGTTCTGTGGCCATTTTGCTTAGCAGGGGTCGATTTCTTCCCAGATCACTGGGATGTGGTCTGGAGAATAAGAGGCGATAGAGCTGGTGGTTCTTTTAGAGGGTGCTCTAGAAGTTTCAGAGTGTGGCCACTTTCTATTAGCTGCATTACCCAGGCATCTCTTGTAATTTCCATCCACTTGTCCAAGTGCAGGGAGAAATGACCCCCTATAACCTCCTTCTGCCTAATGGGGGGGGCAAGGAGTCAGGCCGAACTGGCAGAGTCGACCAGGTCTGTGCCATCTCCTCTTGGGGGGAGGTTCCCATGGTGGAGGATGGGGTGGGCAAGGCAGGGGCAGTCCAGTGCTTACCCTGAAGCTTGTTAGAGGGGCTTGGGTCTATGGGTAGACTGCCAAAGCGGCACTTGTTGACCACTTTTGGGCTGGTTGGTGTGGTAGAGATAACTGAGTGCAAGGTGTAGCCATAGGCTTGAAGCTGAGACAGTATGTCATGTACATCTGCCCCAAACAGTTTGAAGCCTATAAAAAGGGCATTCAGGAGGGACAACTGAACATCCTGGGCAAAGCAAGACACCATCAGCGAAGAGTATATACAGAGGCAAATGCCCACTGCGGCGACCCTGGCCGAGTCTTCTACAGCATCATAGGCAGCCCTAAGAAGTTGTGTGTCGATGTTGAAGCCCACTCTGAGAGACTGCAGCAACTGCTGTTTTAGCGGGTCCTCTGGGGGAGACTGGGCAGTTTCAAGGGTCTGGTCCCAGAGCTGGTTTTGATACTAGACCATATGGGCGATATACTTCAACACCCTGATAGTCAGTGTGGTGGATGCAAAGGTTCTCTTGCCAATGTAATCCAGCCTCCAGGACTCCTTATCCAGGGGCAAGAAACTGAGATATTCTGGCCTCTTGTTGTGGATGTGGTCGGCACTGATGTGAGGCTTGTCAGCGAAGAAAGGGCTTCCTGCTGGAGCCTGGTATAATTTGTCTGCCTTCCTTGGAACAGCTGGAATCAAATTTGGCCAGTGCCAGGCGGTCATGGTGGTATCCTCGAAGGGTTCAAATCAAGGGAGGAATTACCAGAGGAGGGGTGTCTGGCAAATGCACATAAGTGGCCAGTCGACACTGAGCAGGATCTTGCTCCATGGTGTTTTAGCCCATGGCCAACTGTAACTGTCTCATAACCGAGAAAAAAGAGGGGTCATGCAGGGGGGACCATGGGCTATACCTTGGGGTCTCCTTGCCGAACGAGACCATGGAGGGGGAGTTGTGAGGAGTGGCTCTTCTTTTGTTGTCATCCTCATCAGGAGGAATGTGGTCCAGGAGACAACCGTCCCCCCCCCCGAGTGGGCAGTGAGGGCCCTGGGCCCTGAGGGGTGGGCTGCAGCCCTACTGGAGGAGCAGGGGGCTGCTGCAGGGATGGACCTTAGGGAGGAGTATGCTTAGCTTGCATAAAGTCCCATAAGGCAGTTAGCATGGAGTGAAAGTCCATCGCAATCAGTGTTGGACCCACTGGATGAGAAAACACCAAGGTCAGCACCGGGAAGAGTGGCTGAACAGGCTAGGGCCTGTAGGGGAGTTCTTCAGCATGGGTTAGTGTCGGGGAAGGTGATGGTGACCAAGGCTCGGGCCAGGGGGAGACTCAGGAGAGGGTACAGACTCTGTGCCCAAGACAATGGCCAAGGTCGGAAGTGGGGGGTTAGGCTGTGCCTTAACAACCGCCGATGCTGATATCGTCGATGACAAGCCAATCAAGCCACCTGACTATGTGCCCACTGAGAACAAGGCCCTGAACAGCAGGGGCTGAGAAGTCAGTGGGGGGCCAGAGCCCCTGGAACCAACGCCTGTCACCAAAAGATTGGTAGGGGGAGCTGCCAATGGTATCCCTGCAAGAGAAAGGGTGTGAGAGGCAGAAGGGATCACCCCCAACGACGAGGATGGCCCTGCCACAGTCAACGCATGGAGCGGTGATCGGGATCGAGACATGAAGAACTGGGTTTTCTCCTAAGGACGGTCCTTGCCTTGATGCCCGTGCTTCCCCAAAGACTTGTCCTCGGCCTTCGATGGTCGCAAGCCTTAGGACATCACGGGGAAAGTGGAGGAACTTTGACCCTGAAGCTCCTTCTCCAACTGGGTGACCTTCTGCTTCAGCAGAAAAGTTTCAAGGGTCTGCACTCGGTGCTTCCTGATGGCCTGGTTGAAAGTGCAGCAGATTAAGCAAGTCTGGGTGTCATGTTGGGGGCCTGGGCAGCAGATGCAAGCCTCGTGGTCATCCTTCTCAGGGATCTTCTGCCTGCAGGCACAATTTCTGAAGAGCTTCCCAGAGACAGAGCTTGGCATAAACACTGAGGAAAAAATCACTTTATCACTAAAATGATACACACTAGGGAGAGAAAATAAAAAAGTAAAAGTTTGATGAAATTACTCAGTGAAATGGAGGTTAACTGATGCTGTCAGATCTCTGTGAAGTCCAATGTGCAATGGTCGATGGCGGGAAAAGAACTGAGGAGAGTGCAGGGCCACCCACTCCTACAGGATAGGTCGATGCCGGCATATAATGTCGCAGTGGGTGAACCCCTGGTATACTGCTAGCTAGAAAGGTTTCCGTGTGGTTCTAGTGCCTGGCGGCTATAGTTCCACTGGTGTGGCCTGCTGCAAGAGATACCCTTGAAGATTGGGACATTTTTTTAGATGTGTAAGTGAAAAAAGAAGACCAGGGGAGGGATTGTAAGGTTAAGAAGGGAGGGGAAGGGACTGTGCAGAGGGGGACCAGAAAAAGGCAGACATCCTGAATAAATACTTCTGCTCTGTGTTCACAGAGGAAGGAGACAAGGAGGCACCACAAATAAGTAACAGAAGCCATGGGGGAGGTGGACACTAGTTTTTTTCCAGAGGAGAAAGTTCTAAAGGGACTCACTAATCAGAAAGTGGACAAGCCAACAGAACCAGATGAAATGCATCCTAGGGTACTGAGGATCTCAGAGAGGTAGTGGCTGCACCTCTGACGGTCATATTTAACAACTTGCTAATAGAGAGGAAGCTGGCAATTATAGGCCAGTCAGCCTGATATCAATGGTGGAAGAGTTAATGGAAACACTGTTGAAGGAAAGGATTGTGGAATATCCAGAATCCAACCAGCTACGAGACCCGAGGCAGCACAAACTCATTGGAGGAGGTCATGCCAAACAAGTCTGATAGATTCCTTTGACTGAGTGACCAAGGAATTAGATAAGGGTGGAGTGGTGGACATGGCCTACCAAGGTTTTAACACTGATCCACAAAGGAGACTAGCGAGCAAGCTGGGTAGCTTAGGAGTGGTTCCAAAGCTGGTAAACTGGGTAAGAAATTGGTTTATTTATTTATTTAAACATCAGTTTAACAACCTTTGAGCCAGGGGCTCATTTACAAAGGTACCTCGTCACATAGAGGACAACAGACAGTAGCACAAGAGACAACAGATAATACAGGTTCAAGATAGTTATTCAAGGTTACAGTAGGTTCCAATACACATGAAGAATAATTAAATAGGCTAAAAATTAGGGTTGGGAGGGTGAGGGTAAGAGAGGATGGCGGGTAAGAGGGGAGTAGGACTGGGAAGCAGAAGAAGGGGAAAGGCCAGGGGTGAAGGTGGGTGGGGAGGGAGGAGAGTAGGAAGGGGGTGCAGCTTGGTGAGCATTGTCGGGAGGATTTTTGTTTTAGCGGCAGCGGCATCTGCGTGAGATGAGCAGGTGGTTTCTGAGGCTGAGTTTAAAGCATGCCAGCGAGGGAGAGTCAGAGATAGCAGCAGGGACGGGAGTTATACCAGGTGGGTGCTCTGTAAGGGAACGCCCTTTGGCCTTGCGAGGTCCTAGCTCTTGGTATGACCAGTGTTGTTTTGGATGAGCTGCGGGTGTTCACAGTCGGCGTAGCTCGGTGGATTGAGTCTGACAGGCCAGAGGGAGATAGGCCATGGAGGGCTTTAAAGGTGAGCTGGCAGGTTTGATACATGAGCCGCTCATCCAGGCTGAGTAGGGTGGCCAAGGAGTACAACAGACACGTGTGGGTAAGTCTGGGTGCACTGGTTATAAGTCTGCAGGCTTTGTTAAGTGTTAGGCGAACCTTGCTCAGGGCCATCTGATCTGCAGCCGCATAGACCGGAAGGCCATAGTCAATGAGAGATATGACAGAGGAGGTGACAGCCAGGTGGAGGGCATCTGAGGGGAGGCATTTTTTGTGCCGGTAAAGAATGCCCAGCCGCGTGTTGGCGGCAGAGTTCAAGGTGGAGATATGGCCATGGAAGGAGAGGGCAGGGTCAAAGATTATTCCAAGATATTTATAGGACTGCACATGTTCGATGGCGATATTGAGGTTGGAGTGGACAGTGAGGGGAAAATTGCTGTACTTATTTTGGGGGTGGGAGAAGAGCATTGTTTTTGTTTTCTTTAGGTTGATTATGAGTCGGTGCTCAGTGAACCAGGTTTCAGCGGAATTGTAGGCTAGTTGGAGAGAATTCTGGAACGAAGTAGGGTTACTATCAGAGGCAATGAGTACTGCATCATCAGCGTAGAGTAGGATCTTACCCGCACATTTGCTAGGTAGCGAGTTGAGGAAGAGGGAGAAGAGTAGGGTCTAAGAATAGAGCCCTGGGGGACTCCAGAGCGGATAGGGCAGGTGCTGGAGAGAGTTCCACTAACTTTCACACATTGAGAGCGGGCTGAGAGATAGCTAGCGCACCAGGAGACTGGTCCAGTGGCAAAGCCTACGTGGTCGAGGGTGGTTAACAGGAGCAGATGCGATACGGTATCAAAGGCTTTAGACAGGTCAATGAATACCGCACCAGCCAGGGAGCCAGAGTCCAAGGAGGTGTGGAGGAAGTTGGCGAACTCCAGGAGTGCTGTATTGGTACTATGACCAGCTCTGAACCCATGTTGCTCAGGGCAGAGAACATTGTACTTAGAGAGGTAGTTAGAGACATGAGTGTCCACAATTTTCTCCTAGGCCTTGGGGGAGATGATTGAGATAGGCCGGTAATTACCTGGAAGAGTCCTGTCGCCACCTTTGTGGATAGGGGTAACTGTAGTAACCCTCCAGACAGCAGGAAATTGTCCGAGGCAGAGGGATTTGTTAAAGATGCATGTGATAGGTGAGATGACCTGGTCCAGGACCCGACATAGGAGGCAGGGATCTAGGGAGTCGTTACCAATGGAGTTACCTTTTAAGGCTTTAAGCAGGTATGGCCTGACTTCTTGTGTGGTGACACAACGCAGGTGGAACAAGGGGCATGTGATGGGAGGTGCAGACCTAGGGGGTGGAGGACTGAAGAAATTGCCAGGGAGCACTGGGCTAAGATCAGTAAAGGAGTTATTGAGGTGAGTGGCAATGAAAGCAGGATCAGAGGAGACAGTACCATTGATGTTAAGAAGTGAGGGGGGGGGACTGGGAGTGACCATTCAGCTGTTTGACGTTGTCCCAGAAGGACCTGGGGTTCCCCCAAGAGGAAGTAAGGGAGGTTTGATAGTACTCTGCCTTTGCTTTGCGGATAGCCCAGGTGCACCAGTTCCGAGCCGCAGCATAGGTCTGTCTGTCTGCTGGACGGCCAGTTGCAACAGCAAGGTGCCACAGGTTGTCCCGCTGCTTAAAAAGCAGCCACAGGGCAGGGGTGATCCAAGGGGCATGTCTTACTTTAGACCTACGAGCAGTTATAGGTGCGAAGATGTCACAGGCAAAGTTGAAGGTGTTGACAAAGAAGGCCAGAGCTATGTCAATGTTAGTTGTGTTTAGCAATGGAGACCAGTCTGTATGGGCAAGGTAATGCTTAGGTCTTTCAATCCCCCAGGTCTAAGCCACCTCCGAAAGGTGGTTTGGACAGGGGGCATGGGCACAGAGGTTACCCAGTTGAAGAGAACAGGGGAGTGGTCACTAAGGCAGTCAGGGAGGATTTGAATATTGTGGAGCGGCTTGGTCTGTTAGTGAGGACCACATCCAGGAGTGTGCTAGAGCCCCTTCTGGGGTTAATTCTAGTAGGCTGGGAGACTAGTTGGGTTAGATCAATTGCAGCAAAGGCCTCACGGGAGGAAGAGGATGAGGGGCAAAGCCAATTAATGTTCAAGTCACCCACCAGAATTTGGTCAGAGGGGTTGGGTAAGGAGGTAAAGTAGTCAATTAGTGGGCCCAGTGCCTGAGATTGGTTCTTGGGAGGTATGTAAGCTGTAGTCAGGAAGATAGGACCCCTAGAAGGGTCAGGAGATAGTTTTAGTGTTAGGGCCTGGGCCTTATGGTCAAGGTCAGGGGGAGGGAGGGCTAGTCCGATGAGAGGGTCCTTTACATAGAAGGCACATCCCCCACCTCTCCTACCAACCCGGTCCAGCCGGTGGAGGGTGTAGTCAGGGAGAGAGACCTGGGAGTTAGAGGTGGAGTCAGACAGCCAGGTTTCAACCAAGGCAACCACATCTGGTTTATGAACCATCACCCAGCAGTGTAGCGAGTCCAGTTTTTTAAGGAGGCTACAAATGTTCATAGATGCAATACGAAGTCCAGAGGATTTCAAGGGGGGGCCAGTGTTGCCAGGCCCAGGATTGGGATGGATGTTGCCAGACAGGAGCAGGAGGAGGAGTGCTGCTCTTGGGAGTAAGTGGCAGAAGGAAAGTTTACGACGACTGGGGTAGGGGGGATGGGGAGGTGTAGTGGTACAGGGGATAGGAAGGGTAGCACAGACAGGGAATGCAAGTGTGATGAGATGCATGAGGGGACAGGGGTGGTGAGTGAGAGGGTGCCCATACGAACGGTGATAAATAGAGGGGCAGGCTGGGTGAGTGAAGGCCGCGGGGGGAGGAGGGGATGGGGGTGGATTGCAGGCAGATAATTGGGGGCATACAAACAGCTTGCCAATGGGCATATAGCACCCCTAGGGGAGGTAAAGACTATTAGAAGGAGGGAAGGGAGGGGGAGCGAGACGGAGAGTGATGGACATGAGTGGCGAGGGTTGAGAGTTTTTTAGGAAGAAACTATCAGGGGCTAGGAGAGTCAGGTGGGTAGCAGTGATAGCTGGAGGAGGTGAAGTAGAGAGATAGAACCTAGATGGGATCAGGGAGGGTGGTACAGCAGCAGGATTGCTAGATGGAGAACAGTGCCCACTGGTGGCCAGCAGGTATAACTTGCTAATGGGAAAGTGGGGACCTTCCCCAATGAGCACAAACTCATTGGGGAGGTCATGCCAAACAAATCTCATAGATTCCTTTGACTGAGTGACCAAGGAATTAGATAAGGGTGGAGTGGTGGACATGGCCTACCAAGGTTTTAACACTGATCCACAAAGGAGACTAGCGAGCAAGCTGGGTAGCTTAGGAGTGGTTCCAAAGCTGGTAAACTGGGTAAGAAATTTTTTAAGGGATAGATGACAGCGATAAACAGAGTTCACTCTGAGGAAGGAAGGGTGGCCAGCAGGGTGCCTCAGAGATTAGTGCTGGAACTGGTCCTCCTTAAAGTCTTCATAAGTGACACTACAGAGGAGCTGTAGGGGAAGGTCTGCCTTTTCATAGGTGACACCACAATCTGCAACAGGGTGGACACACCCACCAGGAGGGGTGGAAAGGATGAGTAGAGAAACGAGAAAACTCGAGGAGTGGCTAAAGGAATGGCAGCTAGGTTTCAAATTGAAAAAGTACAAAATAATTCACTAAGGGCACAGAAACCCAGGGGCGGAGTACAAAATGGGTGGAGTGGTACTGATGACCACCAAGCAGGAAGGAGTACTGGGGGTAATCATATCAGAAGACTTACAGTAAAGGTGGCCAGGCAGTGTGACAAGGCTGTTAGGAGAGCTAGTGGAATGCTGAAAGGCAAAGACAGTGGTGGTGTTTAAGAATGCATAGGATATGAATAAAATATCTTAGTGGAAAGCACGAGAGGGAGGGAGAAAAAGCTGGAGACCAATTAGGGTCTGCAGTAATACTGTAGGCAGGGAAAAAATAGGCAGACTGGGTGGGCCAAGCGGTCCTTATCTGCCATTAAATTATATGTTTCAGCCAAACCAAACTTTTTCCACAATTCCCCAAATAGATTATCATCAGATGACAACTGCACTTGTCTATTAAAATTTGTACATCTCTCATATTCTAGCGTATGGAGCGATTCAAAGTGTGAACAGTCTCTTTGTTGTAGTGAAAAAGAGACACCTGCTTTACCAGATACCCTAGTGAAAACCTGTGAAAATAAACACCAGTGTACTCAAGTGCCATTTGACTCAGGCTCCCCAATAATGACCTGTGTTCAAGACATCAAATGTGAGATACTTAAATTACAGTTCCCTCAATTAGTTTGCCACAAAAGACCAGAACCCAGCAATGTATGAAGAATCAAAATATAGCTGATATATACTTTGTTCTTGTTGAATAAACTGTGGTACAGTGCTGCACCTATATTGTAGTCACTTGTGTTTTTGATATGCCTTTACATTCAGTTTAGAATAACAAAAAGCCGAAGTATGCCCTACATTTTCCCCGGTATGCTCCTATCTCTTAACTGTCTCAACAAAAATGATTTATTCAAAAGGGTGCGCTTCTCAAATACTTGAGGTATTGCAAAGTGTGTCCCTAATACAGATAAGTACAGTTATCTCCTGGTCCACAGTGAGTCCCCACAGGCTATAATTCCAACAAAACTCATACACATACAGTAGGCAGGAACTGCCACTGATTTTTTGATCACCCACTGCCTCCCCAGTTCCTGCTGTAGCCATAACCGGGAACAGCTAGCACAAGACCACCCAACCCATGGTTTTCCCACCAGTGTCAGTAAAGGCTTCAGATTACAAGATATAAATACACAGTAATAAATAAAACCAATAGGGTTTACCTTGGATAACCCTACCTTAATTCAGGGCAGGTTACTTTATTTATTTATTTGGTTCTAGGATTACAAACACCTTTGAGCCAAGGCTCTTTTACAAAGGTTCCACATCAGCTGAAGTACAATACAGGGGATACAACAGAAATAACAACATTGCAGGTAAACAGTACATTATACAGTTATTAATTAAGGGAGGTGCAACACATTAGAGAGCTCAGTACATAGAATGGTGGGGAGCAGCATCAACTAGGAGAGGGGTAAAGAATAATGGAGGAGGACAGGATGGCAAGATGGGAGTAGTAGCAGCTGGAGGCATTGTCAAACATCACCGGAGAAGTGCTGGAGAGGGGTGGGTAGGGAAGGGGAGGTGGGAAGGGGAGGGGTCATGGGAGCAGAGATAAAATAGGAGATAAGTGCTATGGTGGGGGTGGCAAGGCAAGGTTGTTGGTGGTGGCAAGTATTTCTGATTAGATGAGACAATCATAGGAGCTGGAGGCAGTAAGATGGAGTCGGAGCTTGGTTTTAAACATGCCAAGTTTGGGAGCGGCGGAGATGGTGGTGCTGAGTCCATTCAGCCACGAGGGAGCTCTATGGGCGAAAGATCATTGACCCTGGGTAGTGCGACAACGAGGAACTTGCAAGAGCTATGATTTGGATCTCCTGGAGCTTCGAGGATTGGTGCTAGGGTGCAGTACAGCTTGGACACCAGGAGGGGCGAGGCCCAGGATAATTTTTTGCCATGGTGTAGGTCAGATACTTAATATGGTTGGAGAGTTGGAGCCATCCAGATTGAGTGTAAAGATCACAGGTATGAGTGAGATGGTGGACTCTGGTGATAAGCCTACAGGCCTTGTTGAGGGATGTTGATATGCGTCTGAGGGTAGTTGCCGTGGTTGAGCCATAAATTCTTCATCTCCTGTGCTCTCCCAAACTCTCCCCTCCCTCCAATTTAGCGGATCCTTTATCCTCATCCTCCGGCTTCCTCTTTCCATCCTTCACACAGCTGTAATCGTACAAAGCTCTTTCCTCCCTCAGCATTACCAAATCCATCCCCAATGGTATTCATCCCAAACTACTCCGAATCTCTGCCTCCACTATAGTGGCCCCCCTGACTCACATACTAAATCTCTCTTTATACACAGCCACTGTCCCAAAAGCCTGGAAACTGGCCAAAATCATCCCTCTGTACAAAGGTGGTGATCCCTCCCTCCCGGGAAACTACAGGCCTATTTTGCTCCTCCTCGCCCTCGCCCAAGTCCAGGAATCACTCATATTGTCCAAACTATCAGTCTTTCTCTCTTCCAACAGCTCCCTCTCCCCTTTACAGTCCGGTTTTAGAAAACACCACTCCATCATCACCACCCTTCTAAGCGGAACCAACTCCATCCTCTCTGCCATGGACAACAGTCAAACCACCGCCACCATATTCATTGCCCTGGCCAAAGCCTTCGACTCTGTCTCCCACCCGCTGCTTCTCCATAAACTCAGTTCTTTTGGCATTGCCCAACCTGCCATCGCCTGGTTCCACTCATATCTCCATAACCGACAAAAATCTGTTCAAATAGGCGATACCATCTCCACTCCAAGACTCCATACTTGGTCCCATCCTCTTCTCTCTCTCTTCATTAATGACCTTCCCTCCACCTGTCTCTCCTCCAATCTGCACCTATACGCCGATGACACTATCATCTTTGCCTCTGGCCCTTCCTACGACTGCATCCTCCCCAAACTCCAAGATGACTTCAATAGAGTCCAATCATGGTTTCTTCATAACCTGCTTACACTCAACGCAGAACAAAAACTGTCACCATCGTCTTTGGGTCCAGGCAAAAGCTTGCAACACTCCCTGCCCCCAGTGATCACCACCCTGTATGGCTCTTCTCTGAGTTAGTCCCAACTTTCAAGTACCTGGGTGTTTGGCTGGACAACCACCTTAACTTCCCACCCATGTTGAGGCCATCTTCCAAACTTTGGCCTAAATTCGCTATCCTCTGCTGCCATAAAGACAGCCTGCCTATCCCCACCCATTGCGAGCTAGTACGTAAAACAATCTTACCCATCATAGAATATGCTGACATTGTCTACGGAATAGCCCCAGCATCCTCTCTCTCCAAATTGGATATCCTTCTCAACTCCTTCTGCCGCTTCGCCACTACCTCCCCCGCACTCATTCACCACTGCTTACTGTACACCGCACTCGCCCTTGCTCCACCCTCCCAGAGGACAGCCATCCACAGAACCTCCTTCATAGCTAAATTTTGGTTTGATTCCCTTCCCCCCACCTCACTTCCCTCCACACACCAGCTACCTCTGTAAACTACCCACTTCTCCACAGGGACCCTCGCACTTTTCACCTGCCCCGACCACACACTCTCACCAGCCAAGCTGCCTTTTCTCACCATCTCCCCCTTCTCTGGAACAATCTTCCCTCCAAACTCTGCCTGGCCCCTTCTTGTTCTGCCTTCTCTCAACTCCTCAGGCTCCTACCCTCCCCACATTGCCCTAAATGCACCAATGATCCCAACTCGCTCCTGAGACCACTTACAGACACTACTCATGTACCCTAGCCCCTGACAATAACCTTGCCCTATCTTTCCCATTTTACCCTGTACGCTCACAAATTTGTGTATTATGGTTAATGTACTACATTACTTTTAGTAAAACTGTTTGTAAAAACTGTTTGTATTCTGTATTTTTCACCATGTGTTACTCTTTTCTCCTAACTGTACACTCTAAACCCGGGTCGCACCTGGAAACGAGCCTCGGCTCAGTGTGCCTTTCCCAGTCATCAAAATTTTAAATAAATAAATAAATGATTAGACCGTAATCAATGATGGAGATCACGGAATTCTGGACAGCGATCTTCAAGGCTTCCGAGGTGAGATATTGCCTGTGCTTGAACAATAAGCCCAGTCGCATATTAGCAGCTTTTGATGTGCTGTCAATATGGGCCCCGTAGGATAGGTTGAAGTCAAGCAGAATCCCTAGATATTTCAAAGATTGGACCCGTTCAAGGGTATTCCCCTGGCTGGTGGAGATAGTCAGGGGGTGTAGCCTGTGCTGGTTGTGAGAGCTGCTAAAAAGTATAGACTTTGTTTTTTTGTGATTAAGGACAAGTTTATGATCAGTAAACCAATTTTCAACAGAGGTGAAACCATGTTGTAGATTGAGTAGTAGTGGTGTAGGGTCTTTGTATGAAGAGAGAACAACTGCATCGTCAGCATACAGGATGATTTGTTCCAAGCAGGATTGTGGAAGGGAATTTAGAAAAAGGCTAAAAAGAAGTGGACCCAGTATGGATCCCTGGGGGACACCAGAGCGAACTGGTCGAGTATCAGAGAGTACGTCTGCAATTTTTACTCTTTGCGAATGATTTTCAAGATAGCTTTTAAACCACACTGTACTGTCATGAGAGAGCCCAGTGTTCAGCAGCTGGTCTATTAGCAGCCAATGGTGGACAGTATCAAATGCCTTGGTCAAGTCAATAAAGACTGCCCCAGTTAGGTGGCCACTGTCTAGAGTGCTATGCAGTGCTCCAGTGAACACCAGGAGGGCAGAGGTGGTGCTGTGACCTTTTCTGAAACTGTGTTGCTGTGCACACAGAATATTATATATGTCTAGGTAGTCAGTGAGCTGGTCCGCAACTATAAGCTCGAGGGCCTTAGAGAGTGGGGGCAATATGGAGATCGGCCGATAGTTCGTATGATTGGTCTTGTCACCACTTTCATGGACCGGGGTAACAATGGCAGATTTCCATCTGTCAGTGAACTGACTGTGGCTAAGGAAGAGGTTAAGAATACTGGTTAATGGACGTAGTACCTCTTCAAGGGTGAGAGACAGCACCTTAAGGTCCAAGGAGTCACCACTAGTTCTGGACTTGGAGATTGCTTTGGTAATGTAATTGCGGGCTTCATTCAATTTGACCTCTTTGAAGTAGAAAGGAGGATGTTTAGACAGGGTGGTGGGGTTTGTGATTGAGGGAGAGTCGTTTACTGCAAAAAAGTCAGGAGGAAGAACGGAACTGAGGTCGGTGAAGGTGGCATTGAAGGTACTGGCAATGACCGTAGGGTCTAGATTAGTGGTCCCATCAGCATTTTAACATAGACGGGGAAGTTTTTGGTTGCTTCCCTGTTACTTCTTTAATATTGTCCCAGAAAGCTCTCCCATTTCCCCAGGTACTGGTGAGAGCATTCCTGTAATATGTACTTTTCATTAGCCGGATAGAGTTTGTGCAGCTGTTTCGGGCATGCTTGTATTTTTGTATGTCGGATTGCCTGCCAGTAGCTTTTGCCAGTGCCCAAAGGTGGTCCTTTGATTTGAGCTGAGCAAGGAGCTCTGCTGTGAGCCATGGGTTAAAGAGAGCCTTGGCCTTGCATTTTTTTGAATGGAGCGAAGCAGTCACAGGCCACATTGAAGGTAGTGATGAAGTAGTCAAGAGCCACGTTAACATCCGTCACCTTATAAATGGGTAGCCAGTCTTGCAGACTCAGATAGTATTTAAGATGGATAAAATGCTCACGGGGGAGGACTTTGCTGGTGATGGTTTTAGGGGGGGCCTGAAAAATTTGTTGGACCATTCACAGATGACAGGGGAGTGGTCACTGAGTGAATCCGGGAGGACGGTGGTGCAGGAGAGACGGGAAGGGTGGCTGGCTGGTTACCATTACCTTTACATGCTGCCTAGGGGGCTGGTGGAGGCAGAGACGGTGAAGGGGTTCAAGAGGGGGTGGGACAGGTACAGGGGAAGGATTCTGGAAGCAAAATCCAATGCAGCGAGAATATCCAGAACTGTGAAGGGAGAAGCAAGAGAAGGCGAGGTGGGCAGCAAGGTCAGCTCCCAGGGTGGGGGCTGACCAGACGAGCAGACGCGAAAAACCGTTACGTCTATTCTGCTGGCATTTTAGCATGTTAGTATGTTACACAGAGTAAAACGAGACATTTTTAGTGATCTGTGAGGATTTTCAAGCTTTAACACAAGAAAAGTCCTTTATATACCAGAAGTTATATTATACCGTCCATGCAGTCTTATGTCTAACATCACATATTCTGTTCTGGCACCGAGCAAAATAATTTTATTGCAAATCCCACCCCACCCCTTCCCCATCAATTCCAATCATCTACCACAGTTATGTTGATCAAGAGAAAGGGTGATTGAACTAGTCTAGAAATATTGATATATCCCCCTGCAATCTGATTTTTATAGAAACAACTTATGGGTTTAGTGAGATTAGAAAACAAAACAGAAAGTACAGTTACGCAAGAACTTACCGTTACAGTAGTTCTTTGAGAGAGGCTCTTGCAGTAGGTATTCACATATAGGACATAGCCACCAGGCATCAGAACCCAACAGAAAAATTTCTAGCAAACAGTCTCTGGTGGGGGACTGCCCCCATGTCAGGTGACCGGTGTCATACGACGTCGGTATAAAGGGGCGGTCCCCCACGCCCGCCTTCCAGTTCTTTCCCACCAAAGTCCAAAAGAGGCAAGATGAGAGAGAAGAGGATATTTCCCCCCATGGAAATGAAGCAAAGAAACTTAGGGGGACAGAGGGCGGGAAGACAATTCCTACTGCAAGAGCCTCTCTCGAAGATCTACTGTTATGGTAAGTTCTTACATAACTGTACTATCTTACTTCAAGAGGGCTCTTGCAGTAGGTATTCACATATAGGAGTGAGTCCCAAGCAGTCTGGAACAAGGAAAACACTCAGGAGGAGGATTGTTATCCATAGTATGGAACCTTAGGGCTGAATGGGTCTCATGAAAGGAGACCTTGTAGGACAGTCAACCCGAAGCCTGCTCTACAGCGAGAGGAAATGTCCAAACTGTTGTGTTTCGTGAAGGTATGGACAGAAGTTCAAGTTGTGGCTGCACAGATGTCTGCCGCAAGGGTGTAGACAGGCATACTCACTCTACACATTTGTGTAGTTTTGTTGAGTGCCTGTCACAAACCATAAGCCACTCTGTTAATATTATAATTCTAATCTGTGGTATTTGCATTAGTGTAGGCCACTGAGAAGTGTCCAATACATGTATAACCTCTTTAGAGAGTAGAGGAGTCATCTGACAACAATCTGACTTATTTGGAAAGGATGTATACATTTTTTAATTGGGGGGTGTAACTGTTGGAGATTGTGTACAAAATGGGAATTTCTGGCTACACTCCTGGTCTGCCGCTGACACATTCTTGAAACAAGCTGCAGAGACAGCTACTCCTCTGGTGGAGTGACCTCTGACTTGACCCAGAAGGGTCTTGTTGTACTTGTCGTAATAGAAAGTGATACAATGTGCCAACCATTTTGATAGGCATTGCTTAGAAACAGCATTGCCTTCTCTTTTGTGAGCAAAAGAGACAAAAAGCTGATCAGTCTTCCTGAGATTCTTAGTCCGATTGGTGTAGTATCTCAGGATTCTGGGAACATCTAAAGTATGCAAGAGGTACTCCCCTTGACTGGAATGTTGCGTAAATAAAGCCGGTAGCTCAATAGATTGATTCAGTGTAGACTCAGTCACCACCTTAGGAATAAACTTACGGTTGGTGCGTAGAGCCACACGTTTTATCATGGAAAATCGAGTATGGGAATTTACACATCAAGGCCTGAAACTCGGAAATGTGCTTAGCAGAAGTGATGGCCATTAGGAAGTGTGTCTTCCAAGAAAGGAATTTCAAATCAGCTGATGCTGCTGGCTCGAAGGGAGGCAGTGTAAGCTTCTCCAGGATGAAATTCAGGTCCCATGGAGGGGCAGGAGTGTGGATGGGGGGTCTCAAATGGAGAACCCCTCTGAGGAACGTCTTAGAGACTTCTAACTGATCAAAAGTCCGGTCTCCAAAGAGAATATGGTAGGCTAAGATAGCTGCCATGTGGACTTTCAACGAGGAATGGCTGAGACCCAGATTGAAGGTGATGCATGTAGTCCAGGACTTTATTGACAGGGCACAAGAAAGGCTCGCAGTGTTTCGAGTTTGCCCAAACAGAAAACCATTTCCACTTCATGGCGTAGGGGGATCTGGTGGAAGGCTTCCTGGCCTCCACTAAAATGTCCTCTACTAGAGGAGAGACTCCAAAGCGGGCTTTAGCTACATCTGCAGGAGCCACGCATGGAGATGAAGGGATTTGAGACCTGGATCAACAAGGGTCCCCTGATCCTGGGTCAACAATTGCTGCAAAAGAGGATGAGGAAGTGGAGGTTCCTCTGAAAACTGTTGCAAAACAAAGAACCAAACTTGCCTGGGCCAGAAGGGAGTAATGAGAATCATTCGAGCTCCCTCCGATCTGAGTTTGTTCAGGACCCTCGGAATTAAAGGAATGGGAGGGAATTCATAAACAGATCTGTCCCTCCAACCAAGAGACAGAGCGTCCTGCCAAAAAATCTCTCGCCCTGGAGTGAGCGAGCAGAAGGTGGGAAGTTTTGCATTTTGGGGAGAGGCGAAGAGGTCTATCTGAGGTGCTCCCCATCACTGAAAGATTCATTTACGACTTGTTGATTTAACTCCCATTTGTGGGACCTGGCTGAGGACTGACTGAGTTCGTCTGCCAGTGTGTTTTCCACTCCCAGAACATGAACTGCAGTCAATAGAAGGTGATGTTGGGCTGCCCAATGCCAGACTCTCATCGCTTCCCAGCACAGAGGGTAGGAACGTGTTCCTCCCTGTTTGTTGAGGTACCAGACTACACACATGTTGTCTGATTGTTTGAGAAGATGACCGGGGAGGATGAAGGAGAGTAGAGCTTGAAGGGCATAAAGGACTGCTCTCAGTTCGAGGACATTTATGTGCAGGTTTTGTTCGAACTTGGACCAGCTGCCCTGAGTTCTGTGAGACCCTAGATGGGCACCCCCAGCCTTCTCCTGATGCATCTGTTGTCAACGTCTGGGGGGGGGGGGTCGATGCAGAACTGAACTCCAAGGCACAGGTTCTCCTGAACCATTCACTATTGCAAGTCCCTGATCATGGGATCTGATACTAGTACCTCTTGGTCTAGATTGTCCCTGGTCTGGTCCCATTGCGACTGAAGTGTCCATTGAGAGATCCTCATGTGCAGCCGAGTGAACAGGACTGTTGGAATGGCAGCTACCATTAGTCCGAGGAGGCAGAGGACTGACCTGGCTCCGACCCTCCTGCTGTCGGACAGAAGATGAGCCTGATTCTGAAGGGTGTCTACACTGTCCGAAGGCAAGAAGGCTTTGCCGGTGGTCGTGTCAAGGATCACCCCCACAAATTCGGAGGCGTTGGCAAGGGACCAAGTGGGACTTGGCCTGGTTAATGGTGATAGCCAGGCTGGTAAAACCTGCAGGGTAAGGGAAAGGAGTGCAGGAGTTCCCCTGATGAGGCCACCAGGATCCAATCATCCAGGTAGGAATACCACTACTGGCACGCAGGTGGGCCGCTACCATAGACAGGCATTTGCAAACACTTGGGAAGAAAGCCCAAATGGAAAGACCATGAATTGGTAGTGGTCTCCTGAAAACAAAATCGAAGGAATTTGATGTGGAAGGGCATATGGAGATATGCAGGTAGGCATCCTGCATGTCCAGGATGCATAGCCACTGTCCCAGCTAAAGCAGTGGTAGAAGGCTCTGCAAAGAGAGCATTCTGAAGCATCTGTACTCCACGAACATGTTCAGGGAGCTGAGGTCTAGGATGGGCCTCAGATCTCCCATCTTTTTTGGAACTAGGAAAAAATGGGAATAGTAACCTGTCTCCCAAAGATGAGTGGGGATTGGCGCTATTGCCGCCTTCCAGAGAAGGGAGATGATTTCCTGTAGGACCAGAGGAAGATGCTGCTGGGAGTAGGACAACTGAGGGGTTAGTCTTCAGGGCAGTTTCTGCAGAAACTCTACTGAGTGTCCTGCCGATACCAGCTGGAGCACCCAAGCATCTGATGTCATCCTCTCCCAACCCAGCAGATGGGAGGGGAATCTCCCTCCTACCGGTTCCTCTGGAACCTCCAGAGGCCGTGGGAGAGGCAGGGAGTCAGGAGGCATGGGGCAGCGCAGCAGCTGAGCCTCACGCGGCCTTTTTGCTGGGGGTAGTCTTGGTTGCTGGAGGGGCCCCATGTTTGTTGGCGCGTTTGCCCTGTGGCTTTTGTCTTTGTCAGTTTTGGAGATGAAAAGGACGCTGCTGCCCCTGAGGGGGCCTTACATAGTCTGAACAGACCTGAGTGCAATACCCTTCTCTTGCAGTTCGGTAATGATGTCCTTGACATCACCCCTGAACAGCACTGAACCCCTGAAGGGAGCATCCTGTATAGTGGATTGTACCTCAGGGACCAAATCTGACATGCAAAGCCAACCATGACACCGTAGGCCTACAGCGAAGGTCGAGCTCCTTCCAGCTGTGTCCACTGCATCGTAAGTGGCATGTAGCATGTGCCGACAGGCCAAGCGGGTGGAACGGACAAGGTTGCCCACCTCATGGTTAGTCTGTGACTCAGGAAGAGATTCCAATTTAGATTCCACCTGGCTAAGGATGGTCTTCTGGAAATCCCCCTTATGTGCAACATAGTTAAGGGCCCTGATGCCTAGGGTAGAAGAGGAATAGAGCTTCTTCCCGTACTGGTCCAGAAGCCGGGATTCCTTATCAGGTGGAGATGAGCTGAGGTGTTTAGGATTGGCAGAGCAGCCATGAGCGGCGCTGATGACAACCAAACCCACCTTGGGGTGAAGGCTAAGAAAGTCTACACCCTCAGAAGCCTGGTATAGCCTATCTGTCTTTCTCGGAAGGAGGGCTAATGCAGAAGGTTGTTTTCAAATGGTGGAAACAAGATCTGCGTGAGGCTCTATCCAGGATGGGATCAGCGTAAGAGCAGTCTCGGGCAGATCCAGATGGGTAGTGAGTTTTTTACACTATGGGTCTGGCTCCACTGATTGCCACCGATGTACTTCCTGGATTTTCCTCAATAACTCCAGAAAAGAAGGGTCCTCTGGAGGGGACTTCAGAGGATCCCTCGGTATGGGGCATTCCAGAGTGTAGGGCTTGCCTTCGGGGTCAGAGTGGCAGAGTGACTCTGAGTCCGAGTCAGTCTGACGAAGAGGAAGAAGACTTCTCCCTAGGAGGGGGAGGGATGATCCCTCTGGGGAGTTCCCGGGGGGCGCGTATCCTCCCTGCCTCAGGCACTGGAGGGCTCTCCTCTGGTGTCAGGCGGGAGAAGGGAGTCTCCCGCTCCCGTCACAGGGGATCCAGTATCGGGAGATGACTCCGGACCTCCCAGGTGAGCTGAGCCTTGGCCTCAGCCCACCAAGAGGCCAAGGTTTCCTTCAGATCGCAGCGGCTGAGGAGTGGGCGGCGGAGGTGGAGGGGGATACGGGTATTGAGGGTACCTACAGAAGGAGTATCCATAACCTGAAGGTGGGTAGACCGGCACTGGGTACTGCGGTGCTGGATATTGCTGCGCTGGGTACTGCAGTGCTGGATACTGCAGCACCGGTTATGGCGGTGTCGGGTACCCAGGTGCCAGGGGCTCTGACAGAGCAGAGGGACCTGGCAGAGGCCCTGCTGGTGGGCCAGATGGTGGAAACGTTGGCCCCACAGGTGTCTGGCCCAGAGTGGGTATACTGCCGAGTGGGTCCAATGGTCCTGATGTAGGAATAGGTCTTCCATCAGGCAAAGGGATGCCGGATGGTGTTGGGTCAGCAGGCGTCTGAGGATCCGGTGTCAGGGGGTCCGGCGTAGGAGAAGGGAGCCCTGATGGCAGCATCTCGATGTCCTCTGTGACAACCGGCGAGGGAGAGTTAAAATCCCCAGGAGCCAGTCGATGCGGATGCGGGGACCTCAGTGGGCAACGTGGTGAGACGTTGCGGAGAGCCTGGGGTGTCAGACTGATCGAAAGGGTCTGGCGGAGGATTTTTTCCCGGGCAGTCATTGGTGGAACCAGCGTCTGACTTATCGGCAGTGTCTGGGCAGATGTTGGAGGAGCCAGCGTCCGACTTAGCGGAGTCCCTACCCGAGGGAGGTTGCAAAGGAGAGGTGGCATTGTCAGAAGGGGTTTTGGCTGGGTGATCACCTGAAGAGGTACACGGCTTAGCAGCCTTGTCTGGGCGTGCATCGACGGAACCGACGTCCGACTTACCAGATCCACTCTGACTGGAAGGCCGCGAGAGAGGAGTGGCCTTAACAGGAGCGGAGGCTCCTTTGCCCCAGAGGCTCCAGAAGGGCCTGAGCCCAAGCCAGACGGGAGGGGCGATGCCTTCTTGGTAACCAAGACGGCCGTCGTGGAGCAATCTCCCAGAGGGGATGTTACTTTGAGGACCGCGACTCCAAATGAAGTCGCGGTTGCTGTAGAAAGCCGTTTCCCACTCCCGGTGCTTCTCCTTGTCATGCTTTTTCTTATGACCTTCAAGGGAAGTAGACGCCTGCCTAAGCTTCTTTAACTCTTTTTCCATGGAGGTAATTTTCGAGGATATGGGCTTCCAGGGACTGCTGCCTTCTCTTGCTGGTAGCGGAGTTGAACTTCTGGCAGTGCTGGCACATCTCCATGGGGTGGTCTGGGCCCAGACAGAAGAGGCACAAGGAGTGGCCGACGTTGTGTGGAAGTAGGGAGCCACACGAGTCTCACTTGTTTTTATGCGATTCAGAGGGCGTCGGGGATTGCATACACAGCAATTGTTTGAAGAAAAGTCATAAAATAGAGAAATAGGTCAAAAAAGTTCAAAAACTTGAAGACCAACGAATGACTGATGAGCGCTGTTCTACCGCGAGGAACTTTCACAAGCCGATGGCGGAAAGAACTGGAAGGCAGGCGTTGGGGATCACCCCTTTATAACGACGTCGTATGACGCCAGTCATCTGATGTGGGGTGCTTCCCCCACCAGAGACTGCTAGCTGGAAATCTTTCCGTGGGGTCCTGATGCTTGGCGGCTAAGTCCCATATGTGAATACCTACTGCACGAGCCCTCTCGAAGTAAGATCTCCTGTGATAGACAGGTCCAGCCCAGTAAAATTTAATCGAGTCTCACAAGTGTGTATGTATCACCAAATTACAGGATATTGCTAATTTGCTGGCAGTATACTCTAGTGCTTAGAGTAACGAGCTCTGAATGACCTTGGTACATCCAGCAGATCACACCTGGGTTTGATTCTCACAACCTCCAGTTGCATACTGTGCGACTCTGAGCAAGTCACTTAACCACCCTGTGCTCCCAGGTTGCCCGTGAAAACAAGCACTTGTGCCTAGTGGGCTTTACCTGATTACCAAAGACTAAAATAAAATAAATATAAAAAAGAAGACGCCATACTTTGCAAACTATATATTTTTGCCGGTGTCACATTTTACATCACTTTTGACCCAACTTGCATAAAAAAAGTGACACGTCACTTTCTTGATACAAGCTGCTGTAAAGCATGGGAAACAGAAATGCATTAAACATTTTGAAAAAGCATGTATTCCTGTGCCTGTGATGATACCCCCACTGTGTTGAAAGACACTTGGTATAATAATTAAAACCAAATCCAAATCCATTTTCTTTCTTTACTAAAAAGACAAAACTACATTTTCCTTTAAAAATGAATGAGTGAACATAAGCCACTTATGTTCCCCCATTCATGGGACAAGTACCACTTTGGACCAAAAATGAAAGCTAGTGAAAGGCTCTTGCTCTTCTTTGCCTCATTAGTACATGCAGTTAACAGATACACTTTAGTGAGACTGCAGTTATACATTTTTAAATTACAAAAATATGACAAGACTTTTATTTATTTATTGAATTTTGTTGACCGGGTAGGCCCACTAAGACTAGAAGTCCCTTTTTCAGCCAAATCTTTAATTTTCAGGTGGATATTAAAGATCCCATGGCACTTCTCGTAAAGAGTAGAGGAATTTCCTTCCCCGGAGTGTCCTGGCCAAATTTTCCCCATTCACTAAAAAAATGCCACCAACAGCTTAATCTGGTTCAATTTTTTTTTTTTTACCAGGAGAGACACACTAAGCTGAAAGCTTGTTTACAGGTGTGATCTGGGAGCACAAGGAGTTAAGTGACTTGCTCAGGGTCACACAGTATGCAAGTGGGGGCTATGGGATTCAAGCCCAGGTCACCAGGTTTGTAGCTCAGAGCCTTAGACCACTGCGCTATAGTGTCTCCTCAGTTTTAATTTGTTACCATCTGTATCCCCCTCCCCAGGTCGCTCCTGAAAAAGGTACTTCTAGTCTCAGTGGGCCTACTTGGTGAACAAAATTCAATAAATAAATAAAAGTCATGGCATTTCTTTGTAGTTTACAAATGTTTATAAAATGGCAATAAAAAATCTAGAAATCTCATTGGCCGAGAGATATCAGCTGACCATACATTAACTCTCTATATATGCACAGTCATCCTGGTCCTAAACCACATTACACAATGAGCAAATCAGTCCTCCTACAACCAGAACTAGCCTCCATCAGTCCCCCTGCAACCAGAACTGATCTTCCATCACAAACATGGCTGCTACCTTCACACTTTTAAATAAAAATCATAGCATTTCTTTGTAATTTAAAAATGTATAACTGCAGTTTCACTAAAGCGTATATGTAAACTTTCATTTCCAGAATAGTGATGCTGTTGAGGTCTTTGAGAATTAACCTAAATAAGGTGTTTCAAAGGGTACAGTGCATATTTTGACTTAACATTAAACATCAGGATGAAAAACATTTCCCCATATCATTTCCTTTACATTATCCTGATCTTGAACTTAAATACTTCAAACTCACACTTTCATGTTTTCCTACATGGCATCCACTGGGAGAAAATGAAACCTTAATCATTCCAAGCATTCTTTGCAGCAGCCTTCATAACCAGCTCAGTTCATATTTGCACAGCATCACTTCTTAAATGCAAGTTACACACACAAATGCTATCATATGGATGGTATAAAGGTTTAGAGGTTTTCAATTGGCTCTTACATGCTCTAACATACTTACAGCATCACCCGGGTCGTTCTCTCATGAACTTGTTTGGTCAAGCATGTTTTATTTACAAATCATTATCCCTAAAGTGTTTCAGAAAAAAAGTCACACCAATTATCTGATATTTGTAATAAACTAAAATTCAACTACTAACCCCTGGGAAAGAGACAGAGAGCGTGTGTGTGTGTGTGTGTGTGTGCGAGCGACACTCTAAGGGTTAATATGTGATTCACCATGCCCCTGTGTATGTCACTTGCATGTCTCAATCTGGGGATCCATATGCATCTATCCTGGGCTCTGTGCCTGTTTGTCCCAGGGTCTACATTTGTTTGTCCAGCTGTCTGTGAGCATCAGTTGGGGGGAGGGGGAAGCATGTGTGTGTGTCTGACCAACAGTCCATGTTTGTCCAGCCAGCTGTCCATGGCACTCCAGGGCTCTTGCTAACTTTTAGTACCAGGGTTGGGACTTCTAACCTGAACATTAGTGTCAGCAAAACATACAGATAATAAAACAGGAAATATGTGTCAATCCCATATTTATCTGCATTGCTTATTTATTGGATCACATGGTGACTGCAGGGCCAGTTACTGGTGGCATCAACTAGCTATGGATTTGTCAATTTATAAAATAAAAACAGCCAATATTTCTTCTCCACTATTCACATAGCCCAGTACTGTCACATGATTGAGAACAAGCTGTGTCATGCATTGATTTAGCGTCACTGTACACCTTGTCATGGATAAATACTTATTGCAATAACCCAATATTATAGCATTGTGTTATTACTGTTTTTTTAAACACCTTTAATAACTACAACAGCTGGTGATTTCAGTTTTCTCAAGTATAAAAATTAAGACTATTTTGTATTTCTGCTCTCACTTTACAGAACATCACTAACAGGCTTAGAATACTTTCATTCCAGTTTCTGGAGAAGAAGTGCTTAGTTACACACACACACACCCACCCACACATACGCACACTTCTTTGGTATTTGAGATAATCTGGCATAGGTAAAATGAATCAGGGAGAGACTGCTAGACAAAGGATAGTTGTTTAGGTTCTCATTTCAACACTGGAAAACATTTAAATCAGGTTTTAAGTTGCCAGACTATGTTCCTTGGCCTCTATTACTGTACCTTTCTTTGAAACACTCTGTGGAAAGGGGGTTGGGGGTCACTCCTTCTCTCCTGCAGATACAACATGAGGATAAAAAGGTCAAAATAGTGAGTAGCTTTAAGCCCATGTCACTGGTTTAAAACCTTTGTTTTAACTGGGGTCCTGCCTAGGGCTCCTGCCTTCATGATGTTATCCTAGTGCCCCTTGGCTGTGTCTTGTCTGGGTCAGGACTTTTGGCAGGGTTTCCCCACTGCATTGCAAGTGCCATTCATGCTCTTCCATCCAGGTGGCCATTGTTTGATGTATGGCGTGGGGCTGCTTCCACTTGCAGGCATGGAGCACCACAGAAATCAACAGTCCCTTTCTTAGCAGCAGCTCTTCACTGGTCCCTATCCTCAACCAAAATAAAATCCACATTATTGAGGCTGGGATGGACAGACTAGGTCACTTCTGAAAACAACAGGCAGGCACTTGTGCCTCATGGACCTCATAACCTAGTTAACAAAAAGACTACTATTACATTTATAATACATATTATTGTACTGTAATATATAATTCTGCAGCTGTAGTTTACCTTTTTCATATGGGATGTAATCAAAAAAGGCTTTGACTCAATGGCTTGTGGAACCTCCCAACAACCTAAATGTTGTTGGGCTGTCATGGGTCAATTCATTGTTGAAATGCAAATTGCTCTGTCAGCCAGCATGGTGGTACAAAATAATTGAATAAAAAATTGTAAATACCTGTGTTGGCAAATAGTAGTAGTAGCAGGAGCAAAGCAGATGAGCACCAGTCTACAGCAGAATGGATTTCTCAATTTTCTTCTGTTCTTCGTGATGTGTCCTGTCCCATCCTGACCTCCCATGACCTGTTCAGGTCCAAGTCCAATGGTCTAGTGATTTCCATGGTAAAGCGCTACTGCAAGGAGACTACAGACCATGACCAACCTAGAGTCCCTCACACATATAGTCAACGGACTTCTGGGCAAGCAAGTGAAGCCAGAGCGCTTGGCTGGCAGGTGGCAGGGCGGGTAACTGCAGTTAAATAAGGTCCGGGACCGTCTGACTGTCTATGGCAGCAAGTGCAACAGTAGCACTCACTGGGGGAAACTGTTTTTTCTTAGTTTCACCAAAATGAAATAAAATCAAAAGTTAGCTTACATCAGCGCGCTGTCAGGCATATGATCATGGAGCAGATGGACGACGGAGTCAATCAGCGGAGTAGTGCACTCACAGCAAGTAACCACAACAAAGCTAGGTTAGCAAGGAAGGAGTCAGTCAGGAGAAATGGTGTGTGTGTGAGTGTGTCACTGGCTAGTACATTTATACCTCCCTGTCCCTAGTCTTGGCAGCCTGGCTTCTCCAATTCGTCTCGGAACTTGGTCGGGAACTGCGGGAAATTCAAAATAATTTATTTACACAAATCAAAGTGCTACTGCAGACCTGAAGGAACCAGCATGGCAGGACGACCTATGTGTTTAAATCATGACTCTGTCAACCCCAAGAATCAAAGTACAAAGAGATGTTAAGGACAAGGCTGATGGACTGCTGAAATAAACAGGGACTCGGGAGAGGAGAGCTGGAATTCCAGAGGAGTTGTAAAGCAGAGCCATTACCTTATGCAGAGAGCAACAGTGTAGTAATTTAACATAAGTAACAACTCCACTTTACAACTTTTCTGGGAGACAAATGCTTGTTTTGGCCTGAACAGCGATTCTCCAGACGGATGTGAGAGTGCCTGTATTCAGTAAAATTTAACCTGTCAATCAACGACTGAGTGCTTTTTTTCACATTTAGTCACTCTGGTCATAGATTTTAACACAAAATTCTCTCATTCATTTTGAGCCGAAACCAGTAGGTCTCGGCAACTGGTGTCTCGAGCCGTGACATCACTCAAGTCATGATGTCGTTGTTGAAGTTTGTAACAGCGTCAAAACTGACCCACGCAGATTTGGCAACTCTGATCTGCAGTTTCACTAAAGTGTAAGATTTGACTGAGAAACTGGCATTTGTCTTTTACTTTTTTTTTTTTTTTTCATTTTGAATCAGTAATTTGTACTTTTGGGCCATAACCCAGCCGACTGTCCAAAAGCATTCCATTTTGCAATTCCGCAAAGTAAAATATGTTTTTTTTTTTATCACATAAAGCACAGTAGCAGATCACTTGCTAACATTTTGTCTGATATAGCATTCTATCACTTTATAAATGCACATGTCCCTTTTGTTTGTTTGCTTCCTGCTCATGTCGTGTGCCTTTCATTTTTTATCACATTTTTTTAAACGATTAGAAATTAAATTAGAAATGTCTTGTCCAAACAGCAATTTGAATTCTCATCATCGACAATGATCCTATAGCTCCACTCTGCTCATTGCTTCTGCTACGCGACATCACACAGCAGAAGCATACCCTAACTGCTGTGCCAGAATGATGCCAGCGTGTAACAGACACCACCTTATCAACGCATGGCGGCTGAGTTTACTACTGATTTTTCTCATTTCCTGATACTAAAAACAGTAATCTCAATTATGTCACACTTACCAGTTTGGTTATGGTGTGGTACGGTGCATTCACGGCATTCATGCACATATTCTGTATCAGACAGTTTAGACATTAGAACTTTCTCCTAAGGTCAGAGGCAATCTTTCCATCTACAATAGCCCTGCACTGCTCCTGGCCAAGTAAACGAAGGATTATTGTACAGAATGTGTGCCATCATTCACTGCAGGAGACATCCACACCGCTTGGCCATGCGTTACCTGCACGACTTGTGTCCTCCTTGTCTACAGAATCCCAGAGGCACACATTGTAATCTCTACCTAGACAGCATTCATATCGGCAGGATCCCATCACCTTATATGGACACCATTCTACTATTCCCAAAACCTGGATATGCATCTCACTAGACTACTCAATACTGCAACAACTGTTGTCATATTCCTTTGTTTGACAAAATAACCCTTCACTCTGCTGGTGACATTTTTGTTTTTGTAAATTTATTATTTCACAATTAAGACCTGATACCAGTGGGAATGTTTAGCTCTATGTAAGCACCGCCGTGGCTTTATGAGGCTTGGTCCTGATAATGGCAGGAAACAAAAATATCAGCAGAAGAGCATTGAGGACTAGAAGTTTTCAGTTCTGCAGATACAGTAAGTGTGGTTTCTAATGGCAAATACAAGATCTCAAGAGATACTCACAATGTTTATATAACACAAAATAATTTGTAAAAAGGTATGGTCTGATATGTCACAGTATCAGTTCGGAGGGGATATGATTTTCAATTATTTACCATCTATAGTGTGTTCGAGCCCAGGGGACTTCAATTGTAATTAAAATTGTCTATCCCTGTTAGTCCTTGATTGCTTTGGTATTGTTAAAATCCCAATTCTCAGTTGAGCTCTTCTTTGTTGATTGTCCCAGCATGTGGCGCTGGAGGGGGGTGGGAGCAGTTTACTCTATCCGCATGCCATCCAATACAGGGAAAAATAAGAAAGAGACTCACAATGTATAATCAAAACTTATTCACGATCTACAACTTTTAGAGAAATCACAACTGAGGTTATTAACTCAAAACTTTATGTGGACATGGAAGAGTTACCATTCCTCGGACAGTTTTGATCTATGATATCAACCATTATAAGTGTTCTAAAAGTTGTGGATTCTGAATTAATTTTTGTTATGCGGACATTGCACAGATTTCCTTTTGCCTGGTATTTGCCAGAAGAAGCATCGGTTAACTGCAGCCCTGAAACATTCATAGGGCTTGCTGATCCTTTTGTTTCTCATCAACAGAGGGAACGAGAGCTGGAAAAGCCATGGGGTGGCTTACACAGAGTTCAACATTCCCAATTTAATGTGTGTCTACACAGGAGGGTATTATTAATGTGAAAATATGCAGAGTGTCCTTATTAAATATATTAACCCCCCCCCCAAAAATGCCAGTTTAGCCAGAAGTCAGCTATTTTTTTTTTTTCTGCCTGTACCACGTTTGAGCCCCTGTGAGCCCTGTAGGCTTCAATTAAAATGAAAATCCCTGCTTCTGGCTGGGTTCAGTAATAGAGGATATTATTATGAAATCCCTGCTCTCAGCTGGGCTCTGCTCAGCTGAGGATCTCAGCATTGGGGGGGGGGGTGGTAGTGAAAGCATTGTACTCTGTTAGGGTGCCCGCCATTACTTGAAAACAAGAAGTATGCAAAATTTCTGTATAAGCAAAACTAATTTAGGATTCACAAAATTTTGAAAAATCATAACAGAGTTTAATAGATCAAAACTGGAAATGTTTCCATTCCTCAGTCAGTTTTGAGCTAATATAAACTCCAATATGAGTTTTCTAAACAACTTGGTTGGCTAATTAGAGAATGTGCTTCTTTCTTGTTTCCCGGGATTGTGCAGAGGAAGTGCTAAAACATGCTAAGGGCTTGCCACCCAAGTCCAAACTAGAACGTGAAGACCAGTCCGGCTCATCCATCCCCGGAACCAGTAGCTGTCGTCCAACTTTGACTGACTCCCTGTTCCATTGCATGAGAGGAGACAGAGTAACTGAGTCCTGAGTTTCCTGACAGCAAGTTAGCAATATTAGCAAGCAACACTTAACCGAAGCACAGACAGAGGGAGAGGTCGCTGATGGTCACACCTGAACAGTCGGGTTAGTTGGTCACACAGATGTTCCAGAGATGTCATGCTTTTTCTTTCTGTGCTGGGGGTGGGGGGAATTGTGCTATAGAAGTGGCAGCTTTAGGGAGTCATCTGCCACTCGATCAATTAGCCAGTTTCAGCCACGATCCATGGACCACGGCTCTCACTGCTGGCTGGGGGGGTGGCATGGTTGCCCATGGACTGCAGTGGACACATGGTACACTGCAACGAAAATGGGTTAAAATTTGACCCCACCTTTTTCTTTTCTTAATCGATGCCAGATGTCTTCCAGTTTATTTTGGTGGTAACATTTTTAGTTTTTATTATCATTTAAGAATTTAATGAAAGTTCTAAAATAATTATTTCTCAAGAAAAAAGATGGCCACCTCATTTTTGCATAGAAATAATATTGAGGACCCAAGGAGGGTAAGAGTCCAGACAAAAATTCAGCTGTACAGTACACAGCACAGGAAGCATCCAGAAAACCCAAATAAACAGTTCTGCCATTATTTTTCATAACTATAGCAGAAAATTAGCTTTTTGGAATAACTTTTTTTTGTTGCACTGCTGCTTTAAGCTGCAGCCTGCAGAATAAAATAGGCTGGAATTTGGATGGATGTTGCCTTGGACTGGGAGGGATGGGAGTGGAGATGAAGACAGGATGGGACACGGCCGGGAGTTTGGAATTTGCAAATGCCAGGAATAGCTACAGAATGCCTAACAGATCAACACACTGTCTACTGAACTCATTAATTTTATTTTTTTTTAAATGAAATGAAACTTGATCGTAGGAGTGCAAAACCAATATATAAATTAAACACCTAGCAAGTATGTATTACCGATTCAAACTGAAAAAATCAAGAAAGTGAAAGACAAATGCCGGTTTATCTTTCAGATCTTATATTAGGCAAATCAGAGCTGCCAAATCCACGTGGGTAAAGCTACCAACGTTCCAAGGCCTAAAACTGGGATGGTCTATCCTGACCATGACCCCCCCCCCACACCCACCGTGTGTCACTCTCACAGGCACTGCCACAGGCAACACTGTTCACAATCAATTACATTTTGCTGCTTGCTCTGGCCATGCCGCCCCACAGTAACACCAGTAGCAAACATTCAGATTAAAACATTACATCATTCTGCTGCAGCAAGTTCCAAATCAAGATGTACAAAAAAGTCCATTAGAAGCAAACCTGCGTTAAATTGTGATCAGACATTCGAGCTGCATGTATTGCTCCTCCTGACAGTCCCATCCAACCCGCATACACTCATCTCATTTACTGAGCAAACTTCACTTCAGTGACTCCCACCACCACACCAGATTGTTTTCACACACTCCCCTACAGCTCATCAGGTTCGGGTACCTTAGTTCCCTGCTGCGGTCTCTTCTCTGTCTGGAGTCCCTCTCAGCTGCTGGCAGGCAGACGTCCACATGTGTTTGTTTGCACTACTACCCATTCTGATCTAACAGGCAGGAACATGCTTTACTGTGCTCCCACTGACATGCTTGCAGTGCAATACAGGCGCAGGGGTTGAAGTTGCAAACTGCTGTCCAGCCTGAACAGCGCCACAGTAGTGCTGAGATAACTGTCACTCACAGATTAGCAGTCAGCAAAAAAAGGGGGACAAAACTGGGACAAGTAAGTAAAAAAAAGGACAAAAGTGACATTTTGCAAAACCTGTGGGACACTGGGACATGCTACCTAAAATAGGTACCGTCCTGGGGAAAATAGGGACTGTTGATAGGTTTACATGTGGGTCAATTTTGGCACAGTTACAAACTTCATCACTGATGTCATGCCTTGAGTGATGTCACACCTCAAGACACCAGCTGCTGAGACCTAAAACAAGCGAGAGAATTTTGTGTTAAAATCTATAACCAAAGTGACTAAATGTGAAAAAAAGCACTCAGATGTTGATAGACAGGTTCAACTTTATTGAATACAGGCATTCTCACATCAGTTTGGAGAATCACGGTTCACGCTAAAACAAGCAACTGCCACTGATCTTTAACAGTTCACTGACACTGAGCAAGCAACTTGTTTTCTTTAATTATTTCTTTAGTGTGGAGGGGTGGGACTTGGAGCATGGCGGCAGCTTCAAGGAGCAAGCAAGGCACTGTCACACAGTGACACTGATCATCTGCTGCAGCTCTGTATGAAGAGGGAGAGATTTTGTTTGTGGCTGGTCTGACAGAGAAGGTTGACATCAATATGCTAAATACACACACATTATCACCGCTGATTGCAGCGGTGATTTTCTTTGAACTAAGGACCACTGCAGCTGAACTGCTGTCACAGATGGCTCGCACATCCATTGGTACGGTATGGTAGCGCCTGCTACACGGAGCACTGCATTGAACAGGAGGGTCACACACCTCCAAAAACTTGTGCTGTCCCAAAACGTTCCTTTAGGATGCGTGCAAGTGAATGTAAAAAGGGAATAAAAATCAAACTTTGCTGACTTCACTAGCTGCAAAGTTTAGTGCATAGTGGAGGAAGGGTGCCAATGGTCACCAGGGGCCTCAGCTACCTGATTGTTTCTGGAAGACACGGGCTGGTCCCACTTTCCCTGCCCTTCACCCCACCCACCCCAGGTCTGTGATTTCCTTTATACCAGGGGTTCTGACATCACTTCCCCAAAAGGGAAAGGGACATGCACCTGTCATAGCAGAAGCAGACATCCAGGAAAGGAACAGCAGTGAGTGAAGAGGTGACTGCTATCTCAAGTGGAAGGGAAGTAACTGCAAAACAAGGAGTTTTCATTGTTACTTCTTTGCAGTGCTATTTGCATTGTGGAAAGTAGGAGTAGGAGTTTGAAGAAGGTTGTGCAATAGTTACTTAAAGTCTCTTTTTGGGTGTGGACAGGAATGATAGGAATGAAAAAAGCAGTTGCTCAATCTATCTAGATGTGTACGACAAAGGGGTGAGGGAAATTAAGAAAAGAAGAATGTTTTGCACCAATGGGGGGGAGAGGGGAAACTTGGGGGAGTGTTTGATATCCTTCATCTGGAAGGATGGGGTCGCCAGGCCACAGAACAATGGGTAGGGTGGTAGGCTGCAACAACTGCGGTGCACCAGTTTTTCTAAAATTTGCCTGGAGGGTGGGGGGATGTTTAATGTGCAACCACACAGAGAAACTTAGAAAGGAGATTGAGGGTCTGCAGGAGGAACTAAGACAGGCAAGGTAGACTGGAGACAGGTTTAGCCCAAAACTGGAGGGAGGGAAGAGGGGAGATGAGGGAGGGCAATTTCAGCCAACAGTGGTAAGGAGAGGGTCAGAAGAAGGGGAAACAGAGACAAAGGGGCCCAGGTCAGGAAGAAAAATTGCCAGGGAAACCAGGTCAGGAGACAAAAGACAAATGGAAGGAGGAGACAGGGACTTGCGAGGGAAGGAGAAGAAGTGGCAACAGTCATGGAGTGGAAAGGCGGGAATGGGTTACTATGAAGAGAGAGGGAGCGAGCATTTGTGAAGGGTCTTCAGAAAATAGTTGTGCACTGCTAGAGGGGAAGAAGGAGGAGGGAGATGATGCAGTTGGAGGAGTAATTGATAAATGCCTGGACTGAACTGGAGCAGGGGGGAAGTTCTGCTGGGAGAATTGCAACAGGGGGGGAAATAATGTGCAGGAGAAGGAAGAAGAGGAGCCAGGAATGAGAGATGGAGATAAATGGAAGTAAGCAGGGAGTAAGAGGGGTGGAATCTTAGTGCTGGGGACTCAATACTAAGAGGAGTCAGGTGGGGTAGCAAGGGGGAGAGGCATAGTCGCATTTGGGTGGAGGCCGTGTCAGGAATGACAGCGGAAAGGGTGGGACAATCTGTTCTGAAATATGCTAGAAGGGGTAGGGACAAGCCTCATTTAATTATACATCTTGGGACGAACGACCTGGCTAAGAAGACAGCAGATATAGTCCAGAGGAGGTTTCAGGAACTAGGACAATTATGTGAGGGGGTAGGAAGATCAGTAACTTTTTCAGAGATACTTCCAGTGCCCAAGGCAAGCACAACAAGAATGCTGAGAATAGAGGAATTTAATGGATGGCTAAGAACCTGGTGTCATGCTAAAGGGTATGGGCTGTTGGGGGGTGGGAAGGGACCTGGGAGGACAGTAGTCTCGATGCCAAGGACAGACTACACTTGAATGAGGAGAGAAAGAAAGTGTTGAAACAGGGGATGAAGGAGTACATAGAGAAAGTTGGGAATTTAAACTAGGAGCGGGGGGTGGCAAGTGGGCAAGAGACATGCAGAGACCACAGGTTGGGAAACCATATGAGCTTACCCCCCATAACTGTGACAAATGACAAATGGCAAGTACTATTGGTGATACTAGTAAAGGAGGGCAGGATTGGGGGGAAGGGTGGGAGGTGGGTACCCTTAATGCTAGGAGCCTTAGGAGGAAAACTGCAGTTACAGGTGCTCATGGCAGAGGGAGAGGTGGACATTGCAGCCATCACAGAAACATGGGCCACCCAATACAGTGACTGGGACCTGTCTGTACCAGGGTACAGATTATTTCATAGGGACAGGGTGATTGGGAAAGAAGGGGGGGTGGCACTATATGTGAAGGAAGGACTTAAGACTGTAAGGGAGGAAGGGGAGGAGGGTAGTACGGAGTCACTTTGGATGCAAATCCAGGATTCCAAGAATAGGATTCTCAGAAAGGGAGTGGTGTACTGGCCGCCCTCTCAGACGGAGGAGTTAGACAGGGAACTAGCGGGACAGATCAGGAGGACCTGTGAGAAGGGTAGTGTGGTGATTGTGGGGGACTTCAACATGCCAGGAGTGGACTGGAGTACCCCAACAACCAGGAATAGAAGGGAGCAGGTACTGATGGATGCCTTCTAGGACAGCTTCCTGCTGCAAATGGTCAGTGAACCAACCAGGTTAGGGAATACCCTTGATGTTGTGCTGGCAAATAGGGAGTTTGTGAGAAAACTTACGGTGGAAGAACTGCTGTCAGGGAGTGACCATCACTCAGTATGGCTCACATTGGATATGGGCAAGGAAGGAGTGGAATCTGGCACAAGAGTGCTGGACTTCAGAAGAGCCGACTTTGGGAGGATGGGGGAAATGGTGAAAGGGTACCTGGCTAGAATACAACCTAGTATGGGCATTAACCAGAGGTGGGAGTGCATAAAGCTAGGGATAGTGGAGGCAACCAAAACCTGCTGCAAGGCCCAGAGAAAGAAGGCTAGGGCTAAGAAACCGAGCTGGTTGAGCAAGGAGGTCATGGAAAAGGTGAGGAGGAAAAGAGCTGCCTTTAGGAGGTACAAGAAAACAGGAGGGGGGAGGACAGAGAGGAGTACCAGACAGAATCGAAGGAGGTGACACGGGCAGTAAGAGCAGCTCAGGCATCTACGGAGCTCAGGCTGGCACAAGGCATTAAGAAGGGAGAGAAGGACTTCTTTAGGTACATCAGGGAGAAAAGGAGCTGTAAGGACCACATAGCAAGGATTAGGAAGGAGGGGGGCTGGGTGGAAGCAGGGTGCGATAAGGCAGAAGTGCTAAATGATTACTTCTGCTCGGTATTTACCAAGGAGAAGAGAGGGGTGATACCCAAGGGGGAAGAACGGCAGAAACGGGGGGGAAGGGGTGACAGATGTGGAAATCATGAAGGCAGAGTTCAGGAGGGTTTGAAGGCACAGAGGGTGGACAAGGCACCAGGCCTAGATGGCATCCACCCCAGGGTACTGAAGGAACTGGCAGAGCTCCTTGCGGGACCTTTGGCAGACCTATTTAATGCCTCACTTCACTCAGGGTGTGTACCTCAGGACTGGAGGATGGCTCATGTGGTGCCCCTCCACAAGAGTGGCTCCAAGGATGAAACAGGGAACTGCAGACCAGTGAGCCTCACATCCATCGTGGGTAAGCTGATGGAGACTATCCTGAAGGAGAGGCTGGTGGTCCTCCTAGAGGCCAAAGGATTACAGGACAGCAGAGAGCATGGCTTCATATGGGGAAGATCCTGCCAAACCAACCTGGTGGAGTTCTATGACTGGGTAACAAGGCAACTGGACAAGGGCCATGAAGTGGATGTCCCGTATCTGGACTTCAGTAAGGCATTCAACTCAGTGCCACAAGGGAGGCTGGGAAGTAAGTTAGAAGGCACAGGGGCAGGTGCAAAGCTGGTGAGATGGGAAGGGAACTGGCTTCAGAGAAGGCAACAGAGGGTGGTGGTGGGTGGGGAGCTCTCACACCCAAGGGTAGTGACGAGCAGTGTTCCACAGGGCTCAGTGTTGGGACCAGTGTTGTTTGGGATATTCATTGCAGACATATCATTGGACATCAAGAGCAAGATAAGTTTATCTGCTGATGATACCAAGATGGGAGTGGTGGTGGACAACCTAGGGGGATGGCAGGGTTTGCAGGATGATCTGCAAAGCATGAAACCTGGTCAGATACCTGGCAACTGGGGTTTAATGCCAAAAAGTGCAAGGTACTGCATTTTGGGGTGAAGAACCCAAGGAGGAGTTACCAGCTCAGGGCGGGGGGAGCTAGCCCAGACAGAGGAGGTGAAGGATCTGGGGATGCTCATTACAGGGTCAATGAACAACTCGCACAATGTAGGAAGGCAGTTGCAAAGGCCAACAAAATGCTGGGTTGCATTGCAAGGGGTATATCCTCGAGGAGGGAGGAGGTGATTCTGCCACTGTATAGGTCATTAGTTAGACCATACCTGGAGTACTGTGTGCAGTACTGGCGCCCGTAACTGAAGAGGGACATTAAGTTACTGGAGGGGGTGCAGCGCAGGGTGACAAAGATGATCAAGGGTCTGGAGGACTTATCATATGAGAGGAGGCTGAGGGAGTTGAACATGTACTCGTTGGAGGAGAGGAGGGACGGGGGAACATGATTGAAACCTTTAAGTACATGAAAGGAATAAATAAGACAGGTACAGAGGGGCTGTTCAAAGTAAGGGAGGGGAGGAGAGGGACACCAGGGGCAATGATATGAGACTGGAGGGAGGAAGGTTCAGGAGGGAGATGAGGAGACACTTTTTTTACAGAGAGGGTGGTAGCTGGATGAAATGCAGTACCTGCAGAAGTGGTATCCAATAGAACAGTGGACTGCTTCAAAAGGGGATGGGACAGGACAAGGGGGAGGGTCAATGGAGGGGAAGGGTGGAAGGGAGGGAGGGGCAGCTGCAGAATAAGGGGTGCTAGCTGCACATTCGAGCAGACCTGATAGACCTCTAGGCCTTTATCTGCTGTCAAATTTCGTATGTTCGTATGGACTGCCCTATCAGCTTTACATATGTAAGATCATGGAAAAGATACTGAAACAAAAAATAGAACATGAACTGGAAAGAAAAGAACTTATTGACAAAACACAACATGGTTTTCGAAAAAAGGCAGATCATGCACTACAAATTTGGTTGCGTCTTATGAGAACATTAGTAACAGTACTGATAAGAACTGCCCAGTGGATATCATCTATCTGGACTTTAAAAAAGTATTTGACAAGGTATCTCATAGTTTACTAATCAAAAAATGTTACAACTAGAACTAAACTGCTATACATTTAAGTGGGTTGAAGGATGGTTAAATGATAGCTCCCACAATGTTAGGATAGTTGATTCAACCTCAAGCAGTATATAAGTCAATAGTGGTGTACCACAAGGTTCTGTACTAGCACCAACATTATTTTCGGTTGGACCACAGTGGGCACTGGGAGGGTAAAGGTGGTGGAACAGAGGTGAATCCCTCCAGCTGTACCTCTCCACAACGCATATGCCATTCTGTCAGAGCAAAGGTCCTCTATGATGGCACCCTCAGTGGAGACCAAGAAGGATGGTGGGAACCTCCACAAGGGAGACCCACAGGAAGGTGGCAAGGGGCGCCACAAGGGAAGGAAACAGCGCCTGGTGGGGGACTCAACTGATAGAGGGGTAGCACTGGGGAAGGGAGGTATGGTGCTTGCCTGGTGCCATGGCTTGGAGGGACAGGATGCAAATCCTCAGGATTGCAGGAGCAGCATCAAGGGAGAGAGAACTAGATATCATTTTCCATCTTCGGAAAAATGACCTGGCTGAGCATGAGATCTGTGGAGTTGGGGAGGGGCCTCAGACAGGTAGCATGCACAGTAACCTTCTCAGAGGTGCTGCCTGTCTATGGCATGGGTGAGGCTAGGGTACTCCGCACCATGCAGTTCAATGAATGGTTGCAAAACTGGTCCAGAGCACAAGGTTTTGGCTTCATTGGGAACTGGGGGTCCACCTGGAGAGATGTGGGTCTATACTGGCACAATGGTCTACATTTGTCCAGGAAGGGAACCAAGCTCCTAGGTGATAGGTTTAAATGCTTCATTGGCAAGCTTTTAAAATAGCCAAGGGTGGGAGGTACTTATAGGAAGCAGGAAATTTCAAGCCTCCCCCCACAAAATATGGCAGTTAGTAAGATAAATACTGAGGTACAGAGTTTGACAGAGGGCAGGACAGGGGTAAATGGAAAAATAAACCAAGCCAATAAGGGCAGGGATGGGGAAAAAAGGGTAATGCCAACATTAAATGGAGGGCAATAAGTATCAATGCCCATAGTCTGAGAAACAAGCTTCCTGAGCTAGTGGCCCTGATGGAAGAAAGACACCTGGATATTGTGGCAGTCACGGAAACATGGTACAACGTGAACCATGACTGGGATCTGAACATACCAGGGTACACAATCTACAGAAGGAACAGGGAGGAAAAAAGAGGAGAAGAAGTAGCTCTCTACGTAAGGAAGGGATCAAAGCTACACAACTAAAGGGTAAAGGGGGAGGACAGGAGGCACTGTGGCTCACCTTGGAGACAAGGAGTGGTGCTACAATCCGCACAGGGGTTGTATACAAACCCCCATCTCGGGGGGAGGAAATGGGCAAGGAAATGATAGAAGGCATTCTTAGAATGGCTGAGAAAGGGGAGTTACTGTAGATGGGGGACCTGAACATGCCAAATGTTAACTGGAATACATTTACTGCAGCCACATCCAACAGCAGGGTAATTCTCAATGCCCTACAGGGAACATGCCTTAGACAGCTAGTGTTGGAACTCACTCGGGAGGGAGGGAGCAATCTTAGACCTGGTACTCTTAAATGGAGAGAGGATCACAGATTTTGAAGTGGGTAGCCATCTGGGAACAAGTGATCACCACACAGTGTGGTTCACGATAAGCACAACTATGGAGACAAGCCATACAAAAATTAGGATATTGGACTTTAGAAGGGCTGACTTTGGCAAAATGGGTAAATAACTAAGGAATGCACTAGCAAAAGGCCAGAAAGGAGGGGTGGAAGAACAATGGAGAAAAATCAAAACTGCCATCATGGAGGCAACAAGCCTTTGTGTGAAAGAAATAAAAATATCAGAACAGAGTAAAAAAACACCATGGCTCTCAAAAGAGGTGGCAGGGAAGGTTAGGGAGAAAAAAGATAGCATTCGGGAAGTATAAGGAATCACAGAAAGAGCAGGTTAGGGAATTGTGTCAGTTAAAGTAGAAGGAAGCAGGAAAGGCAGTCAGAATAGCAAAGGCCCAAACCGAGGAAAAGATACCCAACTCAGTTAAGAAGGGGGATAAAATCTTTTATAGGTACATTAGGGAGCAAAGAAAGATCAATAGAGGGATAGTGAAGCTTAATAAAGGGGAAGGGAGGTGGGAAGAGGGAGAGAGTGAAAAGGCAGAGTTACTGAATGAATACGTTTGCTCAGTATTCACAAAAGAAGAAGAGAAGGAGTTACCTAAACCAAATAATAGAAGCACTCTGGGCAGGTGGGTCAACACCAGTCCATTCACAGAAGAAAATGTCCTAAAAGAAATCTTAAAACTCAAGGTGGACAAAGCGATGGGGCCTGAAGGGATTCACCCCAGAATTCTAAAAGAAGTAAGGGGGGACCTAGTGACACCACTGACCACCCTTTTTAATAAATCATGGGAGGATGAGGTGGTACCTAAGGACTGGAGGAGGGCGGATGTGATTCCTCTTCACAAAAGTGGGAGCAAGGCAGAAACAGGAAACTACAGACCTGTTAGTTTGACCTCAGTGGTACGGAAAATGATGGAATCACTTCTGAAAGAAAGAACTGTTGAGTACCTAGAGGCCAGCGGGGCACAGGACCCAAGGCAGCATGGATTCACAGCAGGAAGGTCATGTCAGATGAATCTAAATCAATTTCTTTGACTGTGTGACCAAAGTAGTAGACCAGGGAGGGGCTATGCTTATGGCCTACCCAGACTTTAGCAAGGCATTTGACACAGTCCCACACAAAAGATTAATAATTAAGTTAGCCAGCCTGGGAGTAGGTCCCAGGGTGGTAGCCTGGGTAACAAAATGGCTGCACAACAGGACACAGAGGGTAATAGTAAATGGAACTCACTCTGAAGAAAGGGGGGTTACTAGTGGGGTATCGCAAGGTTCAGTACTGGGTCCAGTCCTCTTTAATGTCTTTATAGGAGACATTGCAGAGGGTCTGGAAGGAAAAGTATGCCTCTTTGCAGATGACACAAAGATCTGCAACAGAGTTGATACACAGAGGGGTAGGGTGGAAAGAATGAGAAGGGATTTGGCAAGGTTGCAGGAATGGTCAGATGTATAGCAGCTTAGATTCAATGCTCAGAAGTACAAAGTAATGCACATGGGAAACAAAAACCCAGGGGAAGAGTACACAGTGGGGGTGGGGAGGTACTAACAACAACAAAAATGGAAAAGGACCTGGGGATAATCATATCAGATGACCTTAAGGTAGGCAAGCAATGTGAGATGGCAGTAAGGAGAGCTGGGGGGGATACTAGGATGCATGGGGAGAGGCATCACAAGTAGAAAACAGGAAGTGGTTATCCCTCTGTACAGACAGTTTGGTGAGGCCCCATCTGGAGTACCGTGTGCAGTTTTGGAGACCCCATCTCCGCAAGGACATAGACAGGATGGAGGCAGTCCAGAGGAGGGCAACAAAAATGGTGCAGGGTCTGCAGCAGAAACCATATGAAAAGAGACCAAGAGAGCTTAATATGTATACCCTTGAGGAAAGGTGGGAGAGGGTTGACATAATAGAAACTTTCAAGTACCTCAAGGGAATCAACAAAGTCCAGGAAGGTAGCATCTCTCAGAAAAAGAGATGTGCATGAACAAGGAGGCACAATTCAAAGATGAGGGGTTGGGGGTCAGCTCAGGGGCAATGTGAGGAAGTATTTTTTCACGGAGAGAGTGGTGGATGCATGGAACCGCCTTCCTGAGGAGGTTGTGGGGTCAAACACAGTGGGGGAATTCAAGACTGAATGGGACAGTCATAAGACAATTATAGTGAGGGGTTGAAGGAAGTAGGCTGTTGGTTAACTAGAATCTGCAGCTTATCCAATAGGTAGGGAAATGGGCAGACTGGGTGGGCCAAGCGGTCATCTGCTGCCATAGTCTATGTTTCTATGGAATCTTTATTCGAGATCTGCATCATGGTGTAAACAGTCAGACTGATACATTTGCTGATGACACTAAAATATCGTCTGAAGTAGATAACAGAAGAAAAAAATCAGAAAGTTTAAACAGGACCTTATGAAAATTGAGCACTGGGCACGTATGAATGAAATTATTTTCAATATAGATAGTGTACAGTTATACATCTGGGGACAAAAAACCCAAACACTAATTATTCATTATATGACTCGATTATTAAAACTGACAACTCTGAAAAAGATCTAGGAGTCGTTGTAAACAATCATTTTACGTGGAGTAATCAGTGCGGTACAGTAGCCCAGGTGGGGAACCATATTTTATTTGCCATCAAAAGATAATTCATAACTAGAAATATACATTGAATCATCCAACTGTACTAATCATTGCAAACTACCTTAACACATCCTTTATGGACCTTAGCTCTGTCCTCCCCAGTAATTTCTTTGACCCGCCACCCTCCCTACCGGCCCCAGTCCTCCAACGCCCTAGCTTTTACCTACATAGGGTAACCGCCCAGGAAGCCAGACCCCACCTGGTCAGAGCATTAAAGAGCAATAGTCCCGGCAATGATTCCCTGGATCCCAGCATTCTCGGTCTGGTACTGGATCAGGTCCTAGCCCCACTCACCAGCCTTCTCAACAAATCCCTCTGCCTGGGGCAATTCCCAACTGCTTGGAAAACCACCATTGTTACTCCCATTCATAAAGGTGGTGACAGGAACTCTGTCGGGAACTACCATCCTATCTCCATACTCACACCCCTCTCCAAAGCCCTAGAAAAGCTGATTGCCACACAAATTACTGAATATCTGACCAAACAAAACATCCTCTGCCCTGAACAGCACGGTTTCCGCTCAGGACACGGTACCGGCACTGCACTAGTTGAATTTTCAACTTTCCTCCACTCCTCTCTGGACTCTGGCTCCCTTGCCGGAGCAGTGTTCGTTGACCTCTCAAAGGCTTTCAACACTGTCTCCCACCCCCTCCTGCTTGATGCCCTCTGCCACACTGGCTTCTCTACTAGGCCTCTCACCTGGTGCACCAGCTACCTATTTGCCCGCTCCCAATGTGTCAGAATTAATGGGACACTTTCCAAAACTTGTCCCATCCGCTCAGGGGTTCCTCAGGGCTCAATCCTGGGACCCCTACTCTTCTCACTCTACCTTAACACCCTGCCCAGTGCATGCAATGGAAAAATTCTGCTGTTTGCAGATGACGCCGTCATTTTTGCCACCCACTGTAACCCTATCTCCCTCCAGGACTCCCTACAGCTATCCTATAATGATGCCGAAACCTGGTTTAAAGAGCACAGACTGGTCATTAATCTCAAAAACAAAACAATGCTCTTTGGCCACCCCGAAACAAAGCCAGCAACTTCCCGCCCATATCCTCCCCTGCTCCAAACAACCACTAGAGCAAGTCCACTCGTACAAGTACCTCGGGGTCTCCTTTGACTCAGCCCTCACCTGCCACACCCACATTGATGCACTTGCTTCAGCCACTAATGTGCAGCTAGGTATCTTATACCACCATAAAAACTGTCTCCCCCCGCTGCCCTCCATTTAGAGGTTACATCCTCTATATTATCCTTTGTTGACTATGGTCTACCAGTATATGGTGCTGCTGACACGACCGCCCTCAATAAAATTCACCTCATCCTAAATAAGGCATGCAGACTAATCACTGGGCCCCCCAGGCTCACGCATTCGTGCCAGCTTTATGACATGGCAATACTGCTGAATCTAGACGAACGTCTAGGATACCAAACCTGCCTGATAACAAAAAAAACCCTTCTCGGGCTATCCCCACCCGGGCTGACAGCCTCCCTCCGCCAAGCCCAACCTTTGGTCTGTACATGGACCTACTGCAAGGCCACTTTCTGGTCCCCAGATCCAAAACCTCCCTTGGACAGAGGTCCTTCTGCTATAGAGCTTCATCCTGGTATAACTCGCTCCCTGCCTCCATCTCGGATGTCCCCACAATCTCCAAATTCAAAACCGCACTTCGTAGCCAACTATTCAATACACGTAGCTGCACCTGTCTATAACTGAGGTATAGCTCTCTGTGCCTTGACAATGCCTGCTAGGCGGCATCCACACCACACCTCTTTTAATCCTCACCCATTGCCGACTGAACTGCTATTATCCCGCTGCTTGCGCCTACCATCATGCAAGAATGTGCCATTGTAACTAAACTGGCTTATCTGTTCAACTGTTGTAATCACATATGCTTGCTAACTATGTAACCCATATGCTGTAACCTAAAGTCTGTTAAGTATTTGTCCTCAATGTGACGAGGTACTTTTGGAAATGAGCCTCTGGCTCAAAGGTTGTAAACCGATGTGCAAATAAATAAATAAATAAAATAATCTTTTATCAGACCACACACTGACTATGCAGTCTCCTTCTGGTCCCCCATCTGGGAAAAGACAAGAGAATCATAGAAAGTGTGCAGAGAAGAGCTACAAAACTAATACCATGAGTTAGAAATTTATCATATCAAGATAGGTTAACTTCCTTGGGACTGTATGATTTGCAGTTAAGGAGAGACTGAGGGGACCTATTGTTATTATTTAATATTTTAAATGACAGCATGTTAATGAACAACTGTAACTTTAAATTTGCTGACAACCAGATAGCTTAAGGTGTAAAAATAAGCAAATTCAAAAACCAAGAGTATTTACAAATAAACAAAAATACTTTTTTACTGTTATGGCAATTAAATTATGGAATTCCCTTTCTCAACATATTGTGGAATTGACATCCTTTCAGAAGTATAAAACCGTACTTGACAGATTCCTCTTGGGAAAAAAATATTGAATTCACCCCACAAATGTGGGGAAAGTGGTCTCGATGGGCCCAGTACCTACTTCCACTTTTGCCATACCGAGTAATTCCACTTTATGAATTATTAAAAGGTTATCTTGAATGCCCCAACCTAGGATCAAACAAGCACAAGCTGCGGCAACCAGATGCTGTGCTGCTTTCATACTGTAAGTCTAATCATTAATACTTCTGAAAACATATTTAGATCAGCACTAAATAAATGAGCCTCCAATTAGAGGTGTCATCTGGGTCCTCCTTTTTATGCAAAAAGATCAAAATCCCAGGTGCCTTGCTTGGGGTCACAGAGCATGCAAGTGGCAGCTGTGGCCTTCATACACAGGTCTACTGGGTCTTCAGGGTCACAGGTCTCTAGCTTATACTGCCTCCAAACATGGAGTGATGATTGATTCAAATGGATTCCTGATTTCACTAATTTTGCTACGTAATGAGTTTATGTTCAATAACATGGCAAAGCAATGCAACATTCATTGTTGCGTAATCACATTATTAGTCTCCCATACAACAAAAAAGGTAAAGGGGGCATATGGAGGGAAACAAATCGGGGGATAAGACTTCCTTAAAAGAGGTGATAAGGTCTCCTTCAATAACTACATGTCCACTTCTATTCTCCCCTGTCTTGTCCACATTAGTTAAAGAAAACTCGTGAACAAACAGCTCCGAGAGTACCTTGATAATTTCAATATTATTACTCCATCTAAATCAGGCTTTAGCTCTCAGCACAGTACTTCACCTGCTCTGGTTGAAGTTTATAATGCCTGGCTGACAGCCCTTGACCATAAACTTACTAATGTAGTAATATTCCTAGATCTTGGCAAAACGTTCAATGCAGCTGTCCATAATATCCTACTGAGTCAGCCTGGAAATATACAGTACATTTTAGCCCTTCTTTTGTGTCCTGGTCTTGGGATCATCTTTCTGGGCGACAGTGGCAAATAAAGTTGGAAAACTACTCATTCTCCTTTTTCTATTTGTAAAGGAGTGCCACAAGGACCTATATTAGGGCTGCTCTTATTTATTACTCATAATAATGATCTAAGGACAGATACAGTAAACAAGCTGCACTTTTATGTTGACAGTATTGTTCTGTATGTAGCCAGACCAACCTTGGCTGCAACAGTGAATGATTTGCAAACTGTCTGATCAGCTACAGAACAATCTGTACCATTAAACAACCCCTAAATGTTTCAAAAACAAAGTATAGCTTTTTTTCCCCAGTAGTAAGCACAGTATAAATGCCCCCACTTTTAGCATCACCACCCTGCTGGGTGACAAAATGGACCTTGTAGAGACCTTCAGATACCTTGGCCTCTAACTGGACAGCAAGCTATCTTTTAACATGTGTATCAGTAGTCTTTGTAAGAAGCTGTGCTCCAGGATAGGCTTCTGCTTTAGTAAAATTCTGCCTTACCACGGAGGCAAGAAAAAGATTAGTACAGACAACTTTTTTTTACCTCTGCTAGACTATGGTGACATACTGTATTCTATGGAAGTGATAGGATTCAAGTATGCAGAGGACAGATACAAGGGGACCTTGATAGTAAGGCAAGGGGAGGAGACAACTGGAGATCAAGTAGGCTCTGGGGTAGCACAGTAGGCACGGAAAACTGGGCAGATTAGGTGGGACAAGAGATTCTTATCTGCCAGCAACTTCCAGGTTTCTGTGTAAGTGCCTGTGTTACATGACTAGCCAAATTAGATGTGCCTTACCATAGACTACTCTTGTTTTATTACCAGCCTGCCATCTAGAATACATCATTGTACCCTTTATTCAGCTGTTCACTGGCCTTCGTTTGCTATCAAAAGGCTAGGAAACTTACATATTTTTATTTGATTTTTATTTATTTGAAAATTGGTAACCAGGACAGGCATACTCAGCCAAGGCTCGTTTCTAGGTGCGACCCAGGGGAAGGGAACAGTGGAAGAACAGCAGCAAAATACATAGTGGCAAAAACAGAGCAACATTCAGTAAAAATAATTAGTACAAAATTAGAATAAAAGTAGTATGTGCAGAGAATAAAGTGTGGTACAGCCTAATAGGAATGCCTAGCAAGTACAGATTCCGAAGTGGCAGCAATACTTGGTGAGTACGAACAATGCTGACAACTGGCAACTCTGAGGGGCAAGTTATTTCTCAAACTCGTAAAGGAGGGAGAAAACTGTAGTGATTTGGGAGTTAACCCAAGGCAGGAGCCGGTACCCAGCAAGATGCTTACCAGGATGGTTAAGGCACAGCCTTGGAGATATCAAGAAGAAGGATAACACAAAAAGGTAGGGAAGGGCTGACATTTTAACTGGCACTTGATGGAGCCAGGGGATGGGGAGAGGCAGAGGGAGAAGAGGAAGGAGTTGGTTCCAGAGTGAGGGAAGTTGATAGGAAAACGCAGGCTGCCAAGCAGAGCAGCAGGGGGCTGAGGAGTGGCAAAAGGGCGATGGTCCCTGCAACAGCGGGAACTGGAGGCAGGGGGCTGTTGGGAGCAGGGAGTGGAGAGGTAAGAGGGAAATGAAACAAACCAGCATTTGAATACGAAGGAGGTACAGTGAGCCTGTCAATGAGAGGGCAGAGGGAGGATGGATAGGGATGAATATAGTAAACAATAGTGGGTGCAAGGGGGTGGAGTGTATAGCAAAATTGCAGAAGGAGTTGCAGAGGGTGTATCTATGAGTTAATGCAGCAATAAAGCTATTTTCGTTACCACAAACTGTGTCTACCTTCATTTTGGAATTTATAGCATTCTCATTTGTGCAGGACGTCCTGCTAGTTTTCTCGGAGTTGCAGAGGGTGTCCAGTCTGGTAAGGAAAGTGAAAGTGGTGGTACCATAGACCACCTCCATGTAGCCAAAGACAGGGAGCACCATTTTAATACAAAAAGCATTGCTTGGCCCTCCTTGGATGACAGGCTAAAATACCCATCTGTCTGCTTAGTGTACAAGCCAAGGCAGCCAAGTGCACCCCCCCCAGTCTAGCTAATCTCCTAGTACCCAAGCACAGTGGCCGCCTCTAGGGTCCTCTACTAGGCAGCTCCTATCAACTCCCAGGACCTTATCAGCACATGGGTCTAGGGCCTTCCGTAATAACCCCCACCGAATGTACTTCCATCCACCCTCCAGGAATGTACCTCCCTAGGTGGCTTCAAAAATGGCCTAAAGGCCTACCTGCTGGAACTCTGCCAGTGCAACTGTTACTGCTGCTACCACTGAAATTGCACTCCTTGTGTCAATTAATCTCTTACCAGTGAAGTATGTGCAATAATGCTGTTCCCTCCGATATGTAAAACACTGTAAATTATGTAGAATACTGTATACAATGAGTTTGTCTATTTAACTGATTGTCAATTCTTGTATCTAACATTGGATTGTTAAGACTGTTACTTGTAACTCTGCAAATCCTACTCTATGTAATTCGCAATTTATCTGTACACTGTAATCTGTGACTTCTTTATATGTAACTAAACCCAGGTCACTCCTGAAAAAGGGACCTGTATTGATTCAGTGGGCCTACCCTGTCAACAACATTAAATAAATAAAAATAAATAAAATAAGGAGTCTTTGTTGTGGTACAGGGCAATGAGCGTGAGATGGGCTTTTGTACGGATGGCATCGATGTGGACTAAGAAGAAAAGCTTACTGTCTCACCATACTCCAAGGTACTTGAAGAAACATAGACTTTGTCAGCAGGTAAGGACCACTTGGCTCACCCAGTCTGTCCATTTCCCTATCTATTGGATAAGCTACAGATTCTAGTTTACCAACAGCCTACTTCCTTCTACCCCCCCCACAAGACTTGCCTTATATCTGTCCCATGCATTCTTGAATTCCCCCACTGTTTTTGACCCCACAACCTCCTCAGGAAGGTGGTTCATGCATACACCACTCTCTCCATAAAAAAGTATTTCCTCATGTTGCCCCGAGCCATCCCCACCTCAATCTTTGAATTGTGCCCCCTTGTTCTTGCACATCTCTTTTTCTGAAAGATGCTACCTTCTTGGACTTTGTTGATTCCCTTGAGGTACTTGAAAGTTTCTATCATGCCCCCCCTTCCTCCTTTCCTCAAGGGTATGCATATTAAGATCTCTTAGACTCTCTTCGTATGTCTTCTGGTGCAGACCCTGCACCATTTTAGTTGCCCTCCTCTTGATCGCCTCCATCCTGTCTATGTCCTTGCAGAGATGAGGTCTCCAAAACCGCACGCAGTACTCCAGATGGGATCTCACCAACTGTCTGTACAGAGGGATAACTTCCTGTTCTGTACTTGTGTTGCTTCTCCCTATACATCCCAGTATTCCCCCAACTCTCCTTACTGCCTTCTCACATTGCTTGCCAACCTTAAGGTCATCTGATATGATTATCCCAGGTCCTTTTCCATTTTCGTTGTTGTTAGTACCCCCCCCCCCATTGTGTACTCTTCCCCTGGGTTTTTGTTTCCCAGGTGCATTACTTTGCACTGAATCTAAGCTACCATACATCTGACCATTCCTCCAACCTTGCCGAGTCCCTTCTCATTCATTCCACACCCCCGTGTATCAACTCTACTGCAGATCTTTGTGTCATCTGCAAAGAGGCATACTTTTCTTTCCAGACCCTCTGCAATGTCTCCTATAAAGACATTAAAGAGGACTGGTCCAAGTAATGAACCCTGCAGTACCCCACTAGTAACCCCCCTTTCTTTGGAGTGAGTTCCATTTACTATTACCCTCCGCATCCTGTTGTGCAGTCAATTTGTTACCCAGGACACCTAGCACCCTGGGACCCACTCCCAGGCTGGCAAACTTGTTTATTAATCTTTTGTGTGGAACCGTGTCAGATGCCTTGCTAAAGTCTAGGTAGGCCACATCCACAGCCCCTCTCTGTCTACTACTTTGATCACCCAGTCAAAGAAGTCAATTAGATTTGTCTGACATGACCTTCCTGCTGTGAATCCATGCTGCCTTGGGTCCTGTGCCCCACAGGCCTCTAGGTACTCAACAATTCTTTCTTTCAGAAGTGATTCCATCATTTTCCCTACCACTGAGGTTAAACTAACATGTCTGTAGTTTCCTGCTTTTGCCCTGCTCCCACTTTTGTGAAGGGGAATCACATCTGCCCTCCTCCAGTCTTCAGGTACCACTCCATCCTACCATGATTTGTTAAAAAGGGTAGTCAGTGGTGTCACTAGGACATACAAAATCACACATACCCTCATAATGCAAAGCATCATGGGATATATATGCAAATCATCACTAAATATTATGCTGGATCAACTTTAAGCAGAAATGCATGGTGCCGAAAGGCCTCTCACACAGTCTGTAATGGGTGCCAACAGAAGACACAGACACGTGTTTCGACCTACTAGGACTCATCAGTATGCCTCGTCTGTATGATACCCCAGTGGAATGAACCCGCTACCCTAAGTTGGTCTATCTGGGTTGAGTTGTGGTGAGCCCACTAGGTATCCTATTAGTTCTTTTAGCATTCTGGGGCTAATCCCATCAGGCCCCATTGCTTTGTCAACCTTGAATTTTAGGAGTCCTTTCAGGACCCTTTCTTCTGTGAATGGACTGGTGTCAAGCCCCCTGCCCAGAGTGCTTCTATTGTTTGGTTTAGCTAACTCCTCTTTTTCTTTTGTGAAGACTGAGCAAAAGCATTCATTCAGTATCTCTGCCTTTTCATTGTCTCCCTCTTCCCACCTCCCCTCCACTTAATGAAGGTTCACTATTCCTCCCTTGACCTTTCTTTGCTCCCTAATGTACCTATAAAAGGTTTTATTCCCCTTCTTAACTGAGTTGGGTATCTTTTCCTTGGTTTGGGCCTTTGCTATTCTGACTTCCTTCCCCGCTTCCTTTTGCTCTGACTGATACAGTTCTCTGTCCTGCTCTTTCTGTGATCCCTTATACTTCCCGAATGCAATTTTTTTCTCCCTAACCTTACTACCACCTCTTTTGAGAACCATGGTGTTTTTTTACTCTGTTTTGATATCTTTATTTCTTTCACACAAAGGCTTGTTGCCTCCATGATGGCAGTTTTGATTTTTTTCCATTGTTCTTCCACCCCTCCTTTCTGCCCATTTGCTAGTGCATTCCTTAGGTACTCACCCATTTTGCCAAAGTCATCCCTTCTAAAGTTCAGTATGCTCATTTTTGTATGGCTTGTCTCCATGATTGTGTTTATCATGAACCACACTGTGTGGTGGTCGCTTGTTTCCAGATGGCTACCCACTTCTAAATCTGTGATCCTCTCTCCATTTGAGAGTACCAGGTCTAAGATTGCTCCCTCCCTCCCAAGTTGGTTCCAACACTAGCTGTTGCATGCCCCCTGTAGGGCATCGAGAATTGCCCTGCTCTTGGATGCAGCTCCAGTAAAGGTGTTCCAGTTAACATCTGGCATATTCAGGTCCCCCATCAACAATACCTCCCCTTATTCAGCCATTCTGAGAATGCCTTCTATCATTTCCTTGTCCATTTACTCCCCCTGAGATGGGGGTCTGTATACAACCCATGTGCAGATTGTGGTGCCACTCCCTGTCTCCAAGGTGACCCACAGTGCCTCCTGTCCTCCCCATTTATCCACTAATTCTGTAGCTATGATCCCTTCCCTTATGTAGAGAGCTATTCCTCCTCTTTTACCCTCCCTGTCCCTTCTATAGATTGTGTACCCTGGTATATTGACATAACAGTCATGTTTCTCATTGTACCATGTTTCCATGACTGCCACCATATCCAGGTGTCCCTCTTCCATCAGGGCCACTAGCTCTGGAAGCTTGTTACCCAGTCAACGGGCATTAGTACTCATTGTCCTCCATTTAATGTTGGCATTACCTTCCCCCCCATCCCTGCCCTTATTGCCTTTGTCTATTTTTCCATTTACCCCTGTCCTGCCCTCTGTCGAACTCTGTACCTCTGTGTTTACCTTACTAACTGCCATGTTTTGTGGGGGGAGGCTTGGAATCTCCTGCTTCCTAACAGCACCTCCCCCTTGGCTAGTTTAAAAGCTTGCCGATGAAGCATTTAAACCTATCACCTAGCAGCTTGGTTCCCTTCCAGGACAGATGCAGACAATCACACCAGTATAGACCCACATCTCTCCAGGTGGACCCCTTGGAGGACTTGGAAGGACTGAACTCCTTCAAAAGGCATGCAATCCAGAGTGGTGAAAATAAAGGGGGGGGGGGGGCAATGAGTTTGGCCAGTTTCTGATGACTTCCAAAGGTCATGGACACCATTTTTTTTAGTGTTGACTCTGACTTGGTTGGATTGGAACCACTGCAGAACACTGCTGGAGTAGGTCTTCTACAGCTGCCATGGAGGGACCGGAGGTAAAGATAACTGTGTCATCTGCATACATGTCGGTATGCGAGTTAGCACAGGCAGAGGGAAGATCATTCAGGAAGATGCAGAAAAGGATGGGACCCAAGATAGAGCCCTATGGCACCCCAGCCTGGATGGGAAGGGGAAGTCACATGGCACCTCCAACCTGTACCAACAGTTATCAGCCAGTTAGATAGGAACAAAACCAAGCAAGAGCCGAGAGGCCAGCCGAACTCAGCTTGTCCAGGAGTGGCCATAATGTGGCCATCCTGGAGAAAATAGAGTCCTGTCCAAAATGTGATTTAAATTGCTTAGTTGTGGCTAATACTGCACCCAAAAAAAAATCTAATTATTGTAAACTGTATTTCTAAGTTGCTAGAAAAATTAGTGCGTGCCCAACTAACACATTTTACAACAGTTCAGAATCTTATTAATACTAATCAATCAGATTTTAGAAAGCACCAGCACAGTTACAACTCTTATCAAAGTCACCAATGACCTGCAAATTTCCATTAAGAGCTTGTGCTCGGTGCTATTTTTATCAATGTATTGAAAATGCTCGAGCCTCTCAATCACTCTATAGTGTTAAAAAAAAAACTGGCTTATGTGGGTTTTGCTAGATCTTTTTTAAATTGGTCCTTTTCAAATATTCTTTATACTCCCATCTCATCAACACATCTCATTCCTGTGGCTTACACCACCCCATTCACGAGCCTCATCCAGGGCTTAACCCATCCTCAGGTCCCCATGGATTATCCATTATGAAAGGGCTTTTGGGGGTTGACGAAGCCCCTGTGGAACCCAGATTCATTTGAAAAAAGCATCTCAGTCAATGGTGCGGGGTCTGCAGGGTGCGAGCATCATCTTTTTTTTGTTGTTGTTGCTGTTATTCTTTAGTATACAGGTAGGGGCCACTGTGACACAAGGCCCATTTACAGGGTGACCCGGTAGCACTGGGGAGGTTAAGTGACTGGCTCAGAGTCATACAGTATGCAAGTAGAGGTAGCGGGAATCAAACTCAGGTCTACTGGATTTATCATGCTCGTTCACAGCTCGCTACTCTAATCTCAAAGTTATACTGCCAGCCTGCCCTACCAGGGAGTTGTTCCTTTTTTTCTCCCATCCCATTCCTTCCCAATACCATCAATGAGTACGTACAGGCACAAACAGGCATGCAGAATGTGCCGCCATATGGCATTAGCCAGCTTCTCCCCTCCCCATGGCATACCTGTCTGCAGTTCTATCCGTGGTCACCCAGGTGGTGCTGCCACAGCAACACTCATCCTCCCTGCCTCAGAGGACAGGGTCCTTGATATGCTCAACCGTCCTTCCCCTTGCCGGCTCTCAACAGCCCAGAGTTGGTCCTGAACCTGAGCCACCTGGAATGCAACTGCCAGCACTACCATTGGGTTGACAGACTGGCCTTCTTCACATTCGTTCAGACTGGAATAAACTGCTTTCCTTAAAATGGGTTGGTTCCCAGCTTTTGCCTATCATTAAAGGGGTGCCCCAAGGGTCACATTACTTTGACGACATGGACGCCCAAGTAAGAGGGTGTACGTAGATGTCAATATTTTATAACATTTTTTTTGGACTTACAAATCAAGTTGCCATCAAATTTTGCCTTGTTACAACAGTAATGTATTCAAAATCACTTGGTTCTTAATGCTGAAAACATCAAACAGGGCTTGCATTAGCACTAGTAAAATGGGAGTCAGTTTGACTCACTGCTTCAAATGTTGGGGGTCAGACCAGAAAATCCTGGAGTGAGAAATTTCTGGAGTGCCTTGGTACAACATTATCCAATACTTTTTCTACTAATAATATTGGTGCAAATCTTTCTTATTTATTTTTTTTAATCTATTGTTTATCGGCTTTTTGTCCCGTCTTTTTCCCCCACCCCAGTCTTGGCCGTGCATGCATGTGTGGAGGCACATGCATGCCGTGGTTCTGAGGCACCTCTCTCTGCTTACCGCAAGCCTGCCAATGCTGCTCTCAGACCTCCACCCGGAGGCAGTGGAACTACGGTGGGTGGCACGGTTCCTCCCTGGGAGAGTAGAGCTACATTCTGGCTGCTCAGTCCTGCTCTCCCCTCCCTCCCTCCTCCCCCATTGCCAGCTTTCCAATGACCCTGACTCATTCCTTAAACCGTGTCATCGGCGTGATGTGAGGCAAGGCATCCAGTGCCTCGGTCCTCAACACCAGTGGGCCAGCCTGATGCAAATCTTTCAACATACAGGGTTAGTGCTGAAGCACTACTTTTATTTTTCTGCTTCAAAATCCTCAAAAATTCCAGTTGGGGACTTCAGTAGGGGGTTAACACAAGCCCTGACCAAATGTATGCTTTTTGATTCCAAATGCCACCTAAATCCTACCATGAATCGGAATCAGAAAATTTTTCCAAACTGAATGGGGAGGATAGGGATAACTTGTGACTAACTAAATCGGCAGAACTTCCTTCTCTTGAGCCCATTTTGGATGATACTCACAAGATGGATGATTCATTAATGGTAGAGGATGTCAGCTTACTATCTTGGAACATCAAGGGTTTTGGAACAAAATTAGCAGACCCCAACCGGAATTAATTCATTCAGAAATTCGAAATATTATTATTCCAAAAAACATGGGCAATAGAACAGATTTATTTATTTTTTTTCATTTATACTTTTAGGGTTTTTCTTGTTTACTCCCACTCGGGCCACAGTGTACACATGGGTGTATGTTTGTGGAGCTGCACGTACATGCCAGGATCCGGTGGCCCCTTCGACCCTTCCCTTGACTTCTGTCACCGCCTGTTGCCGCCTACACACCCACCGGACCTCCACCCGGTAGGAGCGGGACTACAGACGGGCAGATATCCACCCAATTAGAGAGGAAAGCCATGGCTTAATCCCATTCCAGCCCCCCCAAGCCACCCCCCCCCCGGAGACCTGAGGTCATTCCCAAACCTGGGTCACCGGCGTAGCACGAGGTAAGGCACCAGCACCTCAGCCCTCTGCGCCACTGGGCTAGAAAATATTTTTTTAAATGGATATGAATCTTACTATGTCCCAACTGAAAAGCATTATGGTAGACCAAAAGGTGGACTGATAATATCTGTTAAGATACAGAAAGGTTTATAGGTTATAGACCATATTTCTCCTACTAAGGAATTATTGTTGAGTGTAATTAAATGGGACAGTCTTAAGTTTCTTATGGTAAATGTGCATATTCCCCTGAATTCCCAGACTATCTTACAATATGACATATGGTCTAAACTATAGAAATAGATTCTCTTCTTATCAAACATCAGATAGACATAGTATTTTTTTTTGGGGGGGTGACTTCAATGCCTGTATAGCCAAATTTGATAATTTACCTATGTTATAATTATTAATATACTTGGGGGATCTAATAGTAAGACATTCAACGGACAATATTACCAATAATACCGGTAACAATCTTACTGATTTCATTGCTAATAATAATATTTTGATTCTAAATGGCAGAGTGAATGGAGATCAGGAGGGCTCTTGTACTTACTTTTTCTCAATGGGCAAAAGTGTCATAGACTATCTCCTAATCTCCCCAGATAGCTTTTTTTATTTTCAAAAACTCAGTATAATCATGAGACCTGAAAGTGATCACACTGTTGTAATGGTGAAACTTGATACACTGAGAGACAGTAAATTGATAGAAGAGAGAGAATGTCATCCAATACCACTAGTATTGAGTGGCAGATATAAATTAACACAATCCAAGAAACAAGAAGAAGGTTTCTGATGTACTGTCATTCATTCATTGAGCGCATATATACAGTACGCGCTCCTATGGAGCTCAGTCGGCAGCTGGCCGGGGTGGTGAGAGGTGGCTGTGCCAGTCACCGTTGGGGATGGGTCGGGGTGCAGGTGGACTGGCACTGCTTGGGGTGGGTGGGGACCACTAGACCACCAGGGATTTTTGAGAGTTTTTATTGTTGTACACTATGCAGCGCTGCAGGGACCTGGGCAACAGGGTTGGTGGGGGACAGAGCTGCAAGGGCTATTACTAGCATGGGGATTGAGGTTGGGGAGTGCACAGCCCTGCAGAGCCAGTACTGTGAGGGATCAGGGGCTGGAGGGGTGAGGGATGCCCTGTGGGCAATACAATGGGGTTTGGGGCTGGGGACACTGCTGGCTCTGCAGGGCATATACCGGTGTTCTGGGCATGGGGAGGGACATGTATTGGGAGCTGGCCCAGTGGCAGATCTGCACAACCCCAGAGGGTGTAACAGGTTACTCACCTGTAACAGGAGTTCTAGGAATGGTATATGTTGTTCATCCACACTTATTGGCAGGTTCCTTGCCGCTTTAAATCTTGCGGAAGGTCTTCAAGCTGGCTCCTCCCACCCCACCGGGTGGTAAAACTCTCGGCTCCGCCCCATGACGCCAGATCTGGCCGCTGGAAGCTCAGGTTGTGCTGAAGCCGGGAGGTCAGGGTGGTCGTAGGGATGAACAACATATACCATTCCTAGAACTCCTGTTACAGGTGAGTAACCTGTATTTAGGGACATGGATATGTTGTTCATCCACACTTATTGGCAGACTCTAGCAGTTCTCCGGGAGGAGGGAGGCAGACACCCCTACTTGGGAAATAAAGACTGGAGAACCGGAGGCTCCAAAACCAACATCCCGGCGTGACTCAAGGTCGATGTGGTAATGGGTAATAAGGTGTGTGCTGACTTCCGGGTAGCAGCCCTGCAGATTTCCTGGATAGGGGCATCCCTGGAAGCAGCCACCGATGCAGCAGTATGACGGGTAGAATGAGCTCTTATCCCTCTGGGAGGCACATGCCCGCCAACTTGTAGCAGAGATCTATGCAGGAGGTGACCCACCTGCTTATCGTCCGCTTGGCTGCAGGTCTGCCAGGTGCTTCAGCGTAGGTGACAAACAGCTGGTGAACCTCTCCGACTTCAGCTATGCGCCTCCTTATAATAAGCGAGCGCCTTCTAGGGTCCAAAGTATGGAGCCTGTATTCGGCCCTCCGAGGTGATTGGGGTAGAACACCGCAGAGTCAACACCTGGTTAAGGTAACTCCACACCACCTTCGAAGGAATTTTGGGTGGAGGCTACAGGACAACCTTGTCCCTGTGGAAGACCAGGTAAGGAGACTCAATGCAGAGCGCCTGGAGTTCTCCCATCCTTCTGGCTGACGGATAGCAACCAAGAAGGTGGTTCTTTCACGACAGGTGAGAGAGTTCACACCTGTGCATTGGTTCGAATGGCTTGCCCATGAGCTTTGCCAGTACCAGCAGTAAATCCCACGGAGGTGGAGGTTCTCGCACGAGGGGAATGTGATCAAGGCCTTGAAAAAGCGCCAGACCACCTTTTCCTGCGCCACTCGACTGCTCCTCGCCCGCTACTGTAAGCAGAGATGGCTGCCAGGTGCACCTTTAGGTCAGCCAAACTAAGCCCTTGACTAGAAAGGGACCATAAATAGTCCAAAATGCTTGCCAAAGAACAGGAGGAAGGGTCCAAGCCCTGTTCTGACACCAAATGGAAAACCTCTTCCATTTGAAGGCATAGCATTTCCTGGTCGACTCTACGGGACGCCCAACAACATTGAGGACCTCGTTGGAAAGACCCAAGGCCTGGAACTCTAGCCGCTCAGGAACCAGGCCGTCAGGTGCAGGGATTGAAGGTCCGGATGGAACACCTTCCCTGATTGACTGAGAGCAGGTCAGGCGAGCTGGAAGCTGCCTCGGAGCCTGGAGCTGAGGCTGAGGAGATCTGGGTACCAGAACTGGCGGGGCCAGTCTGGGGCTATCAGAATCACCTGTGCCTTGTCCCTCCTTGCCTTGAGAAGCACCTTGTGAATCAAGGGAAATGGGGGAAAGGCGTAGAAGAGGCCCGGGGTCCACAGCCTCGAGAAGGCATCCCCATGCAGCGAGCCCTGCTGAGGGGGGCATGAAACAGTCTCAGCCGCATTCTCCCTGGAGGCAAACAGGTCCACCTGAGGTGTGCCCCAGTGGGAGAACAGATCTTGTACTACCTCCGGCAGGAGAGACCACTGTGAGATGCAGCCCCTATCCGGCTCAGGGCATCGGCCAGGGTGTTGGAGGCTCCTGCCACATGAATGGCTAGGAGATCCGCCTCCAGGCTGCGCACGAGTGACCAAATGCGGAGAGCTTCCTTGCATAGAAGCATGGAGCGCGTCCCGCCCTGGCGGTTTAGGTAGTACATGGTCGTGGTATTGTCCGTCTGGACTCGGACCACTTGACCCCGGAGAAACGGAGCAAAGGCGGTGAGAGCTAGGCGGACCACTCGGAGCTCCAGCAGGTTGATGTGGCATCGGGACTCCCGCGGGGACCAGAGGCCGTGCACTCGGTGTTCCCCCAGATGGGCACCCCAACCCATCAGAGAGGTATCGGTCGATAAAGAAACCGTCGGTTCGGGGCGGACAAACGGGATGCCCTCCTGCAGATGAGATGGAACGGTCCACCACTGGAGAGCGTTCCACATCTCCTGGGTCACCATCACTAGCTGGTCCAATGGATCGCAGCATTGTGACCACTGGCTGGCCAGTCCCCACTGAAGGGGGCGCATGTGCCAGCGTGCCCAACGGACTACGCTGGTACAGGCCGCCATGAGACCCAGGAGGCGCAGGAAGTCCCGGGCAGGGCGCGATTGCCCAACCAGAAATGATTGGGCAAAGGAGGTAAGAACCTCGGCCCTGTCCGCCAGGAGCCGTGCTCTGGCTCGAAGAGAGTCGAGCTCTGCCCCGATAAACAGAATCACCTGCTTCGGCTCGAGTTCCGACTTGGCCTCGTTGATGAGAAGGCCGACTTGAGAGCAAACCTGGAGGGCCAGATCTCTGGACCGCTCCACCTCCTGTCTGGAGGGGGCTGCTATCAGCCAATCGTCCAGGTAAGAAGGTTACACGCGACCCGGGCGCCATGGGAAAGCTGTCACCACTGCAATGCATTTGGTGAAGACCCTGGGAGCTGGAGACAGGCCGAAGGGCATGGCTCGGAACTCGAAGAGGGATCCCTCCGCTCGAAAGCGAAGGAATCTCCGATGTGACGGACGGATAGGGACGTGAAAGAACGCGTCCTGCAGGTCCAGAGAGCAGAACCACACGCCGTGTTCCAGACGTGGTATTATCTGCACCAGAGTGACCATCCTGAAGGTTCGAGACCTTAAGAACTTGTTCAGGTCGTGTAGGTCGAGAATGGGGCGCCAGCCCCCCGTCCGTTTCGGAACCAGGAAGTACCTGGACACGAACCCGGGTCTGAAGGGGTCTTCTACCTCCTGATCACCTCCTTTGGAGGAGGAGGCGATGTCGGCTCGGCGAGCGACAGTGAGGCTGCAGACCCCGAGGCCCCCGAGGTGCGACGGCTCTGAAGGGCGGGGCCTGCTCGAATTCCAGAGGCAGGCCTTTTCCCACCACCTCCAGTACCCACCTGTCCATGGTAATAGCGGACCAGGCGGAAAGGAAGTGTCGGAGACGTCCCCCCACGGGGGGAACCAGGGGCGAGGTGACGGGGATGGGGGCGACACTCCTCAGCCCGTCACTGGGCAGACTTGGAGGACGGACCGGCCGAAGGACCTCCTGGGCCTTTGCCTCCCTGCTTCCTGTTGGAGGAAGCCGACGGCTTGGGTTTGGGATGCCAAGCCCGAGCCTGCTGGCCCTGACGTTGCTGGGCCGGGCGTGCCGCAGGAGCAGAAGGACTAAAGGGCTTAGGCTGTGGCTTACGGCCTTTGTCCTTCTGAGCGGAAGAGACCGAGTCCAAGGTAGCATTGGACTTCTCGATCCTCTGCAGGTGATCTTCCACCCCAGGGCCGAAGAGGTCAGTCCCCAAAAAGGGAACATCCGCCAACTTGTGCTGGGTATCCGAGGTAAAGGTGGATATCCTCAGCCAAGCCCGACGACGCATGGCCACTGCGGCCGCCACAGACCTGGCACATGAGTCTCCGATGTCTAAAGCAGTCTGGAGCTGCTGTTTGGCCACTGCCCTGCCCTGGTCCCACACCTGCCTGACCATAGTCTGCAGATCCACGGGAAGATGAGAGATGACCTCATCCAGGGAGCCCAACAGGGCATGAGAAAAATGTGCCATGAGGACGGCCGAACTGGCCTGACGAAGGCCGAGAGAGGACGCAGCATAGACTTTTCGCCCGGCATAATCCAATTTCTTGGATTCCTTGTCGGGAGGTTTGTCCACATCCCTGGCGTTCCCGGCGCGCCGGAAAACGCTGTCGGTAACCAACCCCTCAGCAGAGGGGTGTTCCGAAAAACCGGACAGGGAACCGGTAGGGACCGCATACTTCCTGGCCATCCTGGCCGAAGGCGCAGGGCAGGAAGCAGGGCGCTGCCAAAGCTCCAAGGCCGGACCCACTATGGCCTCGGCCACGGAAAGGCCTCGGAGGATCCCCTCGGTCCAGAATTCCATGAGGGATACCTGTCCCATTTAGAAACGGGTTCGAGCTTCATCCCGGTGGACTCCGAGATGAGCCGAAGCAACCCTAGGAAGGACAAAGGGCTATCGTCCACTGACTGTCCTCCTGAGGACTCCAAGTCCATTCGCTTGGAGAAAAGGGAGGAATCATCCTCGGACTCGGAAGAGTCCTCAAAGAGCTGCCTCGGGCCTGAGCCACCCTCCACCTGCCGAGGTCTATCGGGAGTGAGGGTGACAGACAGCCTATGGGGCAAACCCCGAGCCAACCGAGAACTTTTGGTTGGCGCCCCAACTAACGGCTGTGGAGGCGGAGGTTCCACCAGAATCAGTGGGGCAGCTGGATTTGGCCGAACAACCGGCCTGGGAACAGGCTCCTCGGCTACAACGAGGGGTTGTTTCGGCCGCTCCGGTGACAGCCACTTAGTGGCCGGGGAAGACGACTGGGTCGGCTTATTCCCGGTCAGAAGGAGCTGTTGCCACATGAGTTCCTCATACTTCTGACGCAACTTGCGCGAAGATCCCTCGTCCGAGGAGGAGGAAGAGGAACCAGCCTGCCGCGGTGCGCGACCGAGACTGCCTATGATGGCGGACCGGCTGGACATGAATGTCCGGACCGACCGAGAATCTCGGCAGGGCCGAGGCGGTCGCGGAGGTGTCAGGAACCTGCACCCCTCGGTTCGGACGATTCCACCGGGCTCCAGAACCGGAGGCCAGGACGAGCCGCCGGATCCTCAACTCCCACCGGGGAACCGGGAGAGGGGTTCTCAGCTTCTCCAGCCGACAACCCGCCTAACGGGTCGAAAATCTCGACCGCTGGCCGACGAGTCTCGGTCAACTGGCCTGACGGGACACCGTGAAGCCAGTGGCGAAGCTGATGGGTCGACCAGTCGGCCTGTCGACCAGGGAGGAGGATCTTTCCGCCCCAAGAGCGTCGACGGTGAGACTTACTTTTGCTCTTTTTGGACCGAGAAAAAGGTCCAGAAGAAGTTGGACCCTCACCTTTCGTCGAGAGGGTCAGACAGAGCTCCTTAAAGGAAGCCGAATACGAGGCACCGAGAGAAAGCGGGAGAAATGCTGCAGTTGAGGTAGAAGCGGCCCGCGCCGCCTCCTCTTCGAGGGCGATCATCTGCTCAAGCTGATCCGCCGAGCCCGCCGCCGCGGACACCGCCAACCGGGCCCCTTTAGATTTAACCGGAGGAAATCTTTTCTCGCGACACCCCAGCTATAAACGGGCAGCACGGTCTTCGAGGACATAGGCTGAAAAAGAAGAGCACAGGTCGCAAGCCTGCGGGTCGTGCTCAAGGCCCAAGCAGTAAACGCATGTGGAGTGTGGATCCGTCTGAGACATCTTCTGCCCGCAAGGGCATCTCCGGAAACCGGGAGTCGATTTATCCATCGCAGCCGCGAGGGAGAGAAGACCAAAGTCTTTTTAGCAAAAGAACTTTGATTTCGAAAATTTGAAGAATTAGGAACCAGTCTTATACGCAGAGCGTTAAGGAGGGAACCTGAGCTTCCAAGCGGTAAGGAAGATCTGGCGTCATGGGGCGGAGCCGAGAGTTTTACCACCCGGGTGGGTGGGAGGAGCCAGCTTGAAGACCTTCCGGCAAGATTTAAAGCGGCCAGGAACCTGCCAATAAGTGTGGATGAACAACATATCCATGTCCCTATAAGTACACTTACACCAGCTAAATGCTGGTGTAACTGTACTTTGAGGGAATGTCTTCCGAGGGTTGTTCAAGAATAATGCCATTGGGGACGTTGTTGCTGCCCTTCCAGAACAGGGCGCAATAGACACCGTAAACCCCCTAGCACCATGTCACAGGGGGTTTAGGGTGTAACTGGTGGCATAAGTCCACTTCGGTGCAAGCAGCCTGCGGCATGTCACAGGCTGCTTTGCAGAATACCAAATGTCGCAACTGCTGGAGTAACTTGCTACTTGCCCCATTGTTTTGGGCCCAAGTCAAGTTACGCCAGGCATATCCCCACTAGAATCAGGCCCAGTGTGAGTATTGCCCCCGTTTATTTATCCAGTGTGGCATTCAAGCAATGGTACCCCTCATCGGCTGAAGTGGTGGGTGCGAAAACAGTCAGGGGATTCAGGCAGGGCTGGGACACAATGAAGGGAATAGTGGTTACCAGGGGTGATGACAGGACCAAGGAGGAGAATGGAGAGAGGGCAGGGAGGGTTCAGTACCCTGGAGACACAGTAGGTTCCAGGGATTATAGGGAACTTGGGCAGACTGGATGAACCTCTGTTCTTTTTTTACCATCATTGTCTATGTTTTTCTGTTTCTTTCAAAAGTTTGAAAAATGGTCCTTAGAACAGCTAACTATTCATGAAATATGTTGCCTCAATTCCTAGTCAATCTTGTGCCAACTAATTATTCAGCCTAGTGAAGGTTACTAATGTTTTGTAGTGCTGTGAAAATATTTACAAAGTGTATTCTATTTGTGATATTTTATACTTAGATGTGTATGTTTATTACCTAGATGTGTACTTTATCGTTTAATGAACTTTATTGTAAGGACACTGCTGAAAATGAGCCCATGACTCAATGATTATTGCCTTAATAAAACATATTTAATAAAACATATTTACTACTACTTAATAGACAACCAACAAGACACAGAAGGGACAGCAAAAGGGGAGGAGTAGTAGAGCTTATATCAGGCAGTAGTGTGGATGAGCAAGTACAGTTTTGGCTGATAAATACATGGTCTGGATTCTAAGTTAAAACATGCACGAAGCTAAGATAAACAGTCAGCAGTACTTATAGCATATCTTCTGCGAAGGGCCAGTATGAGCCAGTGTAAAATATGAAATATTAGTAAATGAACAGAATACCGTAACACAGATTTGAAGGGTGCAGAAGTACCCTGAGGGGTTGCATATGCAGGGAGCTTGCTGAGGCAATGGCCCTAGGGACTCCCACTTTAATGGTATATATAGAACAAATATTTGGGGGGGGGGTTAGAGTTCAGAACAACTTTATGCTATGGAATAAAGGAGTGTTATGCCATGAATCAGGAGTGAGGGAGGATTATTGAATTCTTAGGTAATTTAAAATCGTAAGGTACTCTAGGTCCATCTGGTCCCCCCCACTTCATAACGAGGGACCAACAAGTACCTCATGCAATGAAAACATGTACTAATTTATAAGGATTCAACATCCACCCTACAACCAAGGGCATCCTTTGATTCCCTTGCTAAGCAGAAATTTGCCAGGCTTACTTTGAAAGTACTGTCTTCATACCCATTGTCATCACTGGTAAGATGTCCCATAGGTTCAGGAGAAGAAGCTCCTAACCTAACCCCAAAAATTGCCAGCTCTAAATAAGGAATAACAACACAGAAGCTGGTCATTTCCAAGGGATTAACGACCGGTTGGGGGATGGGTGGCCTGCAGCACAGTCAAAGGTCACCTCCTTCCAGCTGGTCGTTAACCGAAGGAAATGACTAACTTCTCGGTTGCTATTGTGATTATAAGTCTAACCACAATAACAATTTTCTTTTTTCCCCAGTTATTTTTTAACTTAATTGAGGTTTTAAGCAGAGTAGCGAGAGCCGGCCATGCAGCACAGTGTCAGCTGGCAGCTGGATCGGTAACTTCTAAGATGTTAATGACTGATCCAGTAGCCAATACGGACCCTTGCTAGGCTCATGAAGAATTAATCTGATTTATAATCTTCAAAACAAGCCGCAGAATCCTGCTGGAGCTCACCAGATCAAACGTCTCTGTCTGACCTTGCGGATACCTTTGAGTATGCAGAAGCCTGAGACTGCAACACTTCTTGAGGGCCTCCTGTTTTTAGGATGAAAATGTTAAGGGTCTCCAGTCTCTCCATGTAGCTTTTGTCCTCCACACTCCTGATCTCTTCTGTGGCCCTGCATTGTACCATCTCAACTCCCTCAATGTCCATTTGTACTGAGGGCCCAAAACTTCATGCAGTGCCCCAGACAGGGCCTTGTAAATGGGCAAGATCCCCCCCCCCCTTTCTGTGTTGGTCATTAGCTAACCTCCCAGCTTTTGTATTTTGCATCCCTTATCAGTTTGGTGACCTTGTGTTGTACCCTCCTGACTTCCTCTGTGTAATTTTGGGAAACCTGTAAATGGGCAAGATTAGCTCCCCTACTCTGTTGGTTACTCCCACCCTCCCACCGCATTCTGGGCTGCTGGCATTTCTTCTACTGAGCAATTCCATTTTGGGGTGGCATTGGGCAGTGGTCAGAGCAAAGGTTTGGGAACCAGGAAACTCCAGTTCAAATCCCAAAAAGCCACTTACAGGCCATGTGATTGTCAGCAAAACACTTACCCTCTCAATGCCTCAGTCCAGGCAGCTGTAAAGATGGGTAAATGCTGGGCCTTACAGAAAATGAGATGCTGTATCTCAGCTGGGCTATTCTGGATTAATAAATTGTTAAAAATATGTATAAGCATAAAAAACTGAAGTACACTAGAAGCCAAACCAAAGATAGCAATGGAGGGGAAAAAAAGGAAAGGTACAGGGACAGGTTCCAACCTGAGTGCACACTGAAGTCAGTGCCATGTATTATTAAATGTGCTGACATGTTAATGCTTTATCACTATTTACAACCCACGTTCATGCTGAAGTCGACATCCCGTGTTATTAAATGTGCTGACATGTTAATGTACTATATTATGATTTGAAACCCGAGTTCATGTTGAGGTCAACATCCTACGTTATTAAATGTGCTGACATGCTAATGCACTGTATTACGGTTTGAAACCCAAGTTCATGTTGCAGTCAACATCCTGCGTTATTAAATGTGCTGACATGTTAATGCACTGTATTACAGTTTGAAACCCAAGTTCATGTTGCGGTCAACATCCTGCATTATTAAATGTGCTGACATGTTACTGCTTGCTTATCACTATTTACAGTTGTACAGTACTGTATTTTAAGTCTGCACAGCATCCATCTCCTTTTTGTGATAAAACAGACGCAAGTAGTTGTAAGCTCATCCAGTACGTGGTCATGAAACACAAGTGATTTACCATTGTTTTGGGAGGAAGGTGAATACAAGTACAGTCAGCACCGTGGTCCTTAATCCTAAACCAAGGGCCTGGCTACCTTAAAATAAACATAATGAAATGTCAAGGAATTAAACTTGCTGTTCATAAAGACAATATCATTAAGAAACTGAATATGTAATATAAACATGATACAAAAAACTATTTAACAGAAATGGTACACATAAGTAAAAAATGAGATTAGGTGGATGGAAGCTGCCTCACACTTACTATAAATCACTAGGAAGCCCTCACTCAATTAGTGCTTAGAAAATGGGATCTTCAAAAGCTCAATCTTGATTGGCTGAAACATCCTTGCATCCATACTGTTAATTTTTAACAACGCCCAGCAAATAACAAGTGCCTCCTGGCAGCACCCATCACCACCTGGTATCCCTGTGCCCACCCGGAAGACAACAGCCGACAATTTTTTCAGCTCGTTTAGCAAGGCAGTGATCCAGAGGCCCCCACCCAGCTTAGTCCTCAGAACAGTCCCTACAACTGCTATTACAGTACTATATTAAAAAAAAAAATTTTTTTTTTTTTAATTTTACTAACATGGGTGCAACACCAGTGCTGCAACCACTCCCATCCTCCAATCGGCAGCCTGCTCTCGCAACTGATGTTAGCCGGCAGCGTGACTCCATATCCGGGACTGATTTGAGGAAAGTCCCGCTCCTGCCCGTGCCTCAACCATACTGAAATGCCGAACAGCATTGATGCGAAAAACAAAAAACTGTCACCTGGTCACAGACAAATCATCCCCATGCCGAGAATTTTCACACTTTTCAAGTAAATCAAAATACTTTTTTTTTTTACTAGCAGAGTGCAGAGTTTATCAGCCGAGCCGAGTTCTGTGTTACCTGAGCAATCATGCCTAACAGGGCTGAACACCATTCTCACTCCACCACTGCCACTTGCTTTATGCTCACAGTCCGGAGACAAAACCATTTTTTTTTCCCTATACAGAACAATCTGTAACGGTAGTGCAATCCGAAAACTCATGCAGGGGTACTGAAAAGTAACAATAATAAAACACTGCACTGCAAACTAATACAAAAAAAGGGATTCTCATCATCAGCAGCAGCACCCTCCCGTGGCTCTAAAGGGATTATTTTGCAGAACCTGCCATTCTGTTCATTTTTGAGTTTGAGCATGCGCTGGAACTCCTTGGGATAGTGACTTTTGAGAAGTGTGACACTGTCCAATGCAGAGTGCTATATAAGGGGCTCGACAGTACCACATCAATCATCAGTAGGCTGGTCCTGACACTGTTTGGCCTGAAGTGGTCTGCTCTTGAAAAGAAAAAGCCGCAACGCTCCAACCTTCGACCTAGTCTCTGCAGCTCCCTCAAAGACCCAACAATCCAGGGAGATCGAGGGCAAAGGGGGAGAGGCTGAACGCGGACAGGGGCAATAGAATCCAAAGCTGTCGAGACAGCCAAATTATAGGCCGTCACGAGAGTCTCCAGATCGCTGCTGGCAAACGAGGAAGATGATAGGTCAAGCACCGCCATTAGGCCCTGAGTTCTTACATCTCGTAAAGGGCGGTATCTGACCATTTCCGTAGGGGTAGACCTACCAGAGGGGAATAAAAACTAAACCCCACAGTGCAGTGATGGGACAACCCGACTGGATCCACCTCCAAATCAGAAGCTTCAATCCCTAGGAGGAAGACCAAGTCAAGGGAGTGGCCATGTCTATGAGTAGCAGAGGTAACCATCTGTGTCAGGCCCAGAAAGACATCAGCTGGAGGAAGTGTTGTCCAAATTGCGAGAGTTCATTGTCGACCCAGGCACTGAAGTTGCCAAGAACCATCAGTCTTGGCGACTCCAATGCCATGTCAACGATGAAGTCCGCCACTTCCTGAAGGAAGTGTCTCTCGTCACTGGGAGAGTGGGTGTTATGGGATATAACAGACCTTCCAGGGGCTATAAGGCCCTCTGCTCATTATGCCCCTGGGTGATCCATTATATCCCAATAATGCCCACCTTGTCGGGTATTACTGCATACACATGCACTGTCATGTAGCAGCTACAGACACCTCATCAAATGTATTAGTCAAAGTAAAATGTCATTGGTCAAAATTAGTCAGGTGACCATGCATTAATCCCCAACCATGTACGGTCATCCTCGTACCTGACCAGATCACAAATCAATACATAAGACAACATTCTAAAAAAACAACAACTTTGGCAGCCATTTTTTCCTGTCCGTAAAACTGAGATAATAGTACTATGTATACCAATCTCATTTTGGCCCTCAATTAGAATTCACATTATTGTAACATGTAAACACCTCCCATCACTTTGTTTTTAAAATCCCATTCTTTACCTTGTTTAATCTTGTCCTAGTAACTACCACAGCACACTATGGATCATCATCCCACTAACTACCAGCATGGACTGCAACGCCACTCTCAGTTGCAGTTTCACAGCGCCTGAACAAGTCCAGTCACGTAAAAGTGAACCGCAGTAAACTATGAGGCTGCGGTAGTTAACATCAGCTCGACAGCACCACATTGACAGCACCGAGTCATTCTGAGTCAACCCTCACTTTACGCTGAGCCATTTTGCATCAATCCTCTGACAGCCCCAAGCCATTCCAAGTCAACCCTCTTTTGATACCGAGTTTCAATCCTCTGTTCTGTGACCCGCCGCTCTGTGCCACCGAACCATTCCTCTTTAAACCTGTAATCCAAACTGGCACCCAAACTGCAAGCTCTCTCTTACATGTACTTTGAGCAATCGCTACATTTACCTCCCAGTTATAAATGGGTTTTGTGTGTGTACACGTGAGGGGGGAGGTATGGGGAAAAAACAGCATAAAAACTACAGTCCATTAACAGCAAGCAGAGGACAAATGTCCTAAGTCAAACGCAAAATAGCATCAAGTTCAAACAGGTGGAATAACTATTTTACAATCTTTTAAAATGAATTTGTATAAGTTCAATCATAGAAACACAGACAATCATGGCAGAAGAAGAGCAGAGGTCCAGCCAGTCTGCCCAAGTTCCCTATAATCCCAGGAACAGTACAGTTACATAAGAACTTACCGTAACAGTAGATCTTTGAGGGAGGCGCTTGCAGTAAGTACTAACCAGTAGGACTAAGCTGGCAGGCATCAGGACCCCACAGAAAATCTTCTAGCTAGCAGTTCCTGGCGGGGACTGCCCCCCCCCGTCATCAGGTGACCGACATCAGCGGACATCAGATAAAAGGGTCGGTCCCATGCCCGCCCTCCAGTTCTCCCACCAGAGGCAGCATATGGCAGGAGACAGAATCATGTCCCCTAAGGAAAAGGAGAAAGAGAAACTCAGGGGGATGGAGGGAGGGAATGCAGCACCTACTGCAAGAGCCTCTCTTGAAGATCTACTGTTACAGTAAGTTCTTGCGTAACTGTACTATCTTACTTCGAGAGGGCTCTTGCAGTAGGTACTAACCAGTAGGACTGAGTCCCAAGCAGTTCTGAATAAAGACGCCAGGGAGGAGGACAAGCAGTAAACTGTCCACAGAATGTCTGACAGGGAAATCAGGACAAAATACCCTGCAAGACAGCAAGGCCGAAACCCGCTCTGCGTTGGGAGGACACGTCCAGACTGTTGTGTTTGGTAAAGGTATGGACAGAGGTACAAGCAGCAGTGGCACAGATTTCTGCAGCTGAAATGCCTCTGAAGAATGCGTCCGAGGCTGCCATGCCTCTAGTAGAATGCCCTTTCACCTGGCCTGGAAGGGGCTTGTTATATTTGTTGTAACAGAAGGTAATACAATTAGCCAACCATTTGGACAGACATTGCTTAGAAACAGGGCAACCCTCCTTCTTGGGAGCAAAGAAAACGAACAACTAGTCCATTTAGCGCAGTGGTCTAAAGGCTCTGAGCTGCAAATCTGGTGACATCCAGCAGACCAGACCTGGGTTTGAATCCCACAGCTTCCACTTGCATACTGTGTGACCCTGAGCAAGTCACTTAACCTCCTTGTGCTCCCAGGTCGCTCCTGTAAAAAAGCTTTCAGCTTAGTGTGCTATACCTGGTTAAACAACAACTAAAAATTTGTCTGAGGTCCTTCATACAGTTGGTGTAATAACTTGAGATACGGTTCACGTCCAAGGTATGGACGAGGTGCTCTGCTCCCACCGATTAGAATAGTCCGGGACAAAAGTAGGAAGCTCAACTGACTGGTTGACAGTGGACTCCGCCAAAACCTTCGGTAGAAATCTGGGGTTAGTTCTCGTGGCCACTCTGTCCCTATGAAAGATCAAACAGGGTAGTTGGCACATCAAAGTCTGAAGCTCAGAAATCCTCCAAGCATAAGTGATAGCCACCAGAAATAAGATCTTCCAAGACAAAAAGCACATATCTGCCTCCGCTGCAGGCTCAAAGGAAGGCAGCGTGAGCTTATCCAGGATGAAATTAAGATCCCAAGGGGGAGCTGGATTGCAGATGGGAGGTCTTAAGTGCAGCACTCCTTTTAAAAAGGTCTTGGAGATTTGCAGTTGGGCTATCGACTTGTCTCCCAGAGGAAGATGGTAGGCAGAGATGGCTGAAAGGTGAACCTTGAGGGAAGAGTAGCTGAGACCTAAATCAAAAAAGGTATTTCAAGTAGTCCAGAATCTTGACCACAGGACAAGAAAAGGGCTCCAAAGACTAGGCTTCCGCCCACATGGAGAAGCACTTCCATTTCATGGCATAGATGGACCAAGTGGAAGGCTTTTTGGCTTCCACTAGGATACAGGCCACGTCTGGTGACACCCCAAAGTGGAAAGTCACTATGTCTGCAGGAGCCATGCATGCAGATGGAGGGGCTGAAGACCTGGATGAACCAGGGTCCCTTGGTCCTGGGTCAGCAGATCCTGGGACAGGGGAAGAGGAAGAGGTGGTTGAACTGAAAGCTGGTGCAAGATACTGAACCAGGCTTGTCTCGGCCAAAGAGGGACGATGAGGATCTCTCCCCTGAGTTTGAAAAGAACTCTGGGGATCAATGGAATCGGTGGAAAGGCATAAACGAATCTGCCTTTCCAGAACAGAGACAGCGCATTCAGACAAAAAACACCTTGCCCTGGAACGAGCGCGCAAAAGACGGGAAGCTTGGCGTTGGATGGGGATGTGAACAGATCCATCTGAGGAGTTTTCCAGCAGGAGAAGAGATCATCTACCACGTCTTGCCTTGGCTCCCACTCATGTGCACTCACCGGAGACCAGCTGAGAGCATCTGCCAAGGATTTCTGAATTCCTGGAACATGGAGCGCTGTCAGATGCAAGCCAGGGAGAGTCGCCTGTTCCCAGACCCGCATGGCCTCCCGACACAGCGGGTAGGACTGGGTCCCTCCCCCCGTTTGTTTAGGTACCAGACCACACACACATGTTGTCTGAATGTACCATCAGGGGGCCCAGAGGGAGGAGGGTCTGAAAGGCCCGAATGGCATACAGAACCGCCCTCATCTCGAGCACATTGATGTGAAGCCGAGACTCCTCCAGGGCTCAAATCTCTCGGGACTTGTGGGACCCGAAGTGGGCTCCCCAACCGGTTCCCAATGCGTCGGTCATCAGGGAGTGGGGGGGAGCTCTGGGCAGAATGTTGTTCCCAGACACAGATTCTCTGGTAGTAACCACCACTGGAGATCCCTGACCATGGGGTATGAAACAAGGACTTCCTGATCTGGGTCGCCACTGCCTGATCCCACCGAGCTTTGAGTGTCCATTGGTGGATTCTCATATGTAACCTGGCAAGGGGAACCATGGGTATGGCCGCCGCCATGAGCCCAATAAGTCTGAGGACTGAGAGGGCAGGGACGCATCTCCGAGAAGACAGAGACCGAGCTTGCGAGCGCAGAGTCTCAGTTCGATCTGGGGGAAGAAAGGCTTTGCTCAAATGGGTATCCAACACTGCCCCAATAAATGGTAAATGCTGCGTGGGAACCAAGTGAGACTTGGCCATGTTGACAGTTATCCCCAGCCTGGAGAAAGTCTCTACAGTGAGGGCTAGGGAGTGCTGCAGGTCATCCTAAGAGGGAACTGCAATCAGTCAGTCATCCAGGTAAGGGTACACCTGAACTCCCCAGGGTGTGCAGGTGGGCTGCCACCACTGCTAAAAACTTGGTGAACACCCAGGGAACAGAGGACAGGTGGAAAGGCGGGGCCCGGAACTGAAAATGCTCCCCCTGAAAGCAGAACTGGAGGAATCTGCGATGGGCAGGATAGATGATGATGTGAAGATAAGCGTCCTGCATGTCTAGGGTGCAAAGCCACAGACCCTCTCTGAGAAGTGACAGAAGGCTCAGAAGGAAGAGCATCCTGAACCTCTTGTATGACATGAACAGGTTCAGCGAGCTGAGGTGCAAGATGGGCCTCAGATCGCCTGTCTTCTTGAGGACCAAGAAGAAATTGGAGTAGTAACCTGCCCCTTGAAACTGAGGAGGAACGGGTTCCGGCGCTTCTTTTAGAAGAATGATGCAGATCTCCTCCTGAACCAGAGTGATGTAACTGGGAGGATAAGAAGAGGGGGGGGGTCTGTACGGAGGGTTTGGGGGAAACTCTATTGAGTGCCCCCAGCAATCAGTTGGAGCACCCAAGAGTCTGTCGTGATCCCTCCCATTCCAGCAGGTGGCAAGAGAAACAACCGCCCATTGGCTCCACTGGGGGCTCCAGACGAAGAAGGAGAGGGAGAGGCAACGTGTCAGGAGGTTGCAGTTTGAATGGCTGCACAGGCTCCCGCGGCGTTACAGGTTTTGGCAGGGGGAGCACTGGCAGCTGTGGATGCTCTTTATTTATTCTGGCGACAGGGCTCCCACTGTCTTTGTTACCAACAGGCTTGCTTACGAAATGACGGTTTCTGACCCTGAGGTTTAAGGTACACCACTTTAACCGACCTCAGAGCCTGGCCCTTGTCCTGCAGGTCAGTGAGTATATCTTTTGTATCACCCCCGAACAGGACCAACCCTCTGAAGAGGGCATCCATAATGGCAGTCTGGACTTCTTGGGCAAGGCCCGAGAACCAGAGCCAAGAGTGCCTGTGCAGGCCTATGGCAAAGGTGGAGGAATGACCGTCAAATCCGTTGCATCATAGTTGGCCCTCAACATATGATGGCAGGAGGAACGGGCCGACCAGACCAACTCACCTAGCTCCTGCTTGATGGAGGAGTCGGGAAGTGCGTCAAGCTCAGAAATGAGTTGCTCTAAAACTGCTTTCTGATAGTCCCCCATGTGCCCAACATAACTGATGGCATGCAATCCCAGTGTGGAGGAGGAATAAATCTTCCTACCATACTGGTCCATAGTTTTGGATTCCTTGTCTGGGGAAATGGAACTGAGATGCTTGGGGTTGGTCGATCTATCGAACGCAGCGCTGATCACAACAGAATCAGCCTTAGGCTGAATGCTCAAGAAATCCCTGCCTTCAGGGGACTGGTATAACCTATCCGCCTTGCGCGCCGAGGCAGCCAAAGAGGAAGGCTGCTTCCAAATAGTGGTCACCAAGTCCTTGTAAAGTCCCAGCCATGGGGGGGATAAGGGTGGGAGGGGCCTCTTCAAGGTCCAGGTGCTCTGCCAAGCACTGATTTTGCACGTCCTGATCGACCGACTTCCAGCCGTAAAAGGCTTGGCTCTTCTGGAGCAGCTCTAAAAACGAAGGGTCCTCTGGAAGAGACTTCGAGGAGTCCTTTGGCTTGGGAGCCTCCAGGGTATGAGGCTCATTGTCAGGTCCCGATGGGTAGCCGTCATCAGACTCAGAAGAATCTGAGACGCTAGAAGAGGCCCCACTAGGCAAAGGAAGATCTACCCACCGGGAAAGATCTACCGGGTGGGTGTATTCCCTTGGAGCCCGCCCAACCGGGGTAATCAGAATAGGGATGGGTTCCGAAGCAGGAAGCCCTTGGGGAAGACTACCTAGGTCCGGCATCAGAGCTGGTGTTGGATGACGTTGGTCTAGTTCAGACGTCAGTTGAGACCTGGCTTCAGCCCACCAGGAGGACAAAGCCTCTTTAAGATCCACCTGGGGGGGGCAGCGGGGGTGGTGGAGGGTAGCCCGAATATCCATAAAATGGGTACCCATAACCCATGGAGGAAAACCCGGGCTGGGATAGGCCGGTGTCAGGTAGTGCGATATCAGGTATTGAGACACCGGGCAATGCGGCATCGGGGACCCTGGCGTCAGACAGCCCAGTGTCAGATACCCAGATGGCCCCACCGGAGGCCCTGAGGGAGGGGCTGACAGGTCAGGCATCAGCTCCGAGGGAGAAGGGGCACGAAAGGACGGCCCCGGAAGAGGAACCATATCTGCTGCCCCCAACCGCCTGTGCAGAAGGCCCGAAGGCCAGTCACCGGGCGTCGGACTGCCGAGAGGCAGCGACAGATCAACCGGCATCAGGTCTGGTGTCAGAGGCTCTAGCGATGGAGTAGGGACCTCTAGTGGTGGGGGAGACCCTGGAACATCGCCCGCCCCTGCGGGGGGAAGGTGGAGGAGCCTCCAATGGCAGGGGTCTGGAAAGCCCCTGCGGCAAACCCAGGGTGTCGGGTGAGACATCAGGGCCCGACGGGGGAATGCCGGCTGGGTGCACGTTGGGGCCCAATGTGCGTCTTACCAGCCTCGTCTGGCTGGGAAACGGCAGAGCCAGAGCCCAGCTTATTGAACGCGCCAACGCCGCTAGGCTGTAAATAACCTTGTGGGGGAGACAGCCTCCTTTGCCCTGGAGAAAACCCATCGGACCCACGCGTGAGTCCGACAGGGGGACTGACACATGCCTGGACACCACCAAGGCGACCACTGGAGAGGAGTCCCCTGGAGGGGAGGTAACAGTGAGGACCGTGACCCTGGCTGGGACCTGAGGGGCTATGGAAGGAGCATCCTTGTCCCTGTGCTTCTCCTTCTTCATTCTCTTGTGATGGTGCCTTCGGGAGAGTCTGACGTCTGCCTTAATTTCTTTAACTCCTTCTCCATAGAGGCCATCTTCTGCTTCAAAGTGTGGGCTTCCAGGGCTTGCTGCTTTCTCTTCTGAGTGGCGGAGTTAAATGTTCGGCAATGATTGCACTCTTCCACACGGTGGTCTGGGCCGAGACAAAAGAGGCACAGAGAATGGCCATCCTTGTACAGGAGTTGAGACCCGAAGAAATTGCACTTGTTCTTATGCAACTCGGATGGAGTAGGGGACGACATACACAGCCGATTTAGTTAATTTGGAAAACAGAACAAATAGGAACTATTTCAAGAGAAAAATGCAAAAAAACCACTAAACCGAGCGATGATAGAGCACAGATCTTCCACGAGGTGACTGAGTAGGAGCCGACGGTGGGAAAGAACTGGATGGTGGGCACGGGACTGCCCCTTTTATCTGATATCTGCTGACGTCAGTCACCCGATGCTGGGGGACGGTCCCCACCAGGAACTGCTAGCTAGAAGATTTTCCGTGGGGTCCTGATGCCTGCCAGCTTAGTCCTACTGGTTAGTACCTACTGCAAGAGTCCTCTTGAAGTAAGATCTAATATTGGTCCAGGGTACTAAGCTCCCCCCCCCCGTTCTTTATTCTCCTCCTTGGTCCTGTTGCCACCGGTAACCGCTACTCCCTTCATTATGTCCCAGCCCTGCTTGAATCCCTTGTTTTCGCACCCACCACTTCAGCCGACAGACTGTTCCAAGGTTCCATCACCCTTTCCGTAAAGTAGTACTTCCTCACATCTCTTCTGAACCTACCTCCTGTTAATTTCCATTCATGTCCACTTGACCACAAATTGGTATTCAGGCTAAATAGTTCCCGGCAGTTCACTTTGTCAATTCCTTTAAGGAACTTGAAGGTCTCTATCATACTGTATCTCCCCTCTCCCTTCTGGTTTCCACTGAGTACATATTCAGTGACTTGAGGTGCTCCTCATAGGATCTGCCCTGCTGGCCCTGAATAATTTTTGTTATTCTGCGCTGCACTGTCTCCAACCTATCTTTATCCTTTCTGAGGTGAGGATTCCAGAACTGGGCACAGTACTCTAGGTGAGGCCTCACTAGGAATCTGTAGAGGGGAAGTATTACCTCTTTCCTTCTGCTATCAGTACCCCTCTCGATGCATCCCAGCATCCTGTTAGCCTTGCTATAGGCCTTGTTGCACTGACTTGATTGCTTAAGTGAGCTGCTAATGATAAATAACAGTTATGTAAGAACTTACCGTAACAGTAGATGTTCGAGAGAATCTCAGTCATCAGGTAATACCTTAGGAACCTTCGCCGTCAGTGAGGGGGAATCCACATAGACATCAATGTCTACAACCCCATACAGGTGTGAGCAGACCCACTTCTTCCTGAGTTCTTTCCACGAAAACTACGGGAGCAAGGCTCTTGCAATGGAGGACCGGGGGGAGAGGTGCCCAGACATAAATGAAAGGCTGGATACACCAGACAGCCATTTCCTAGACAGGAGCCCCAAGAAGGGGGATGGTGGGCAGGAAATCATACCTCATGACTGAGATCCTCTTGAAGATCTACTGTTATGCCAAGTTCTTATGTAACTGTTCTATCTTCTTCAGTGGTATCTCAGTCATCCGGTAACACTACAGGAATGAGTCCCAAGCAGTTGCAACATGTGCACAACAGACAGTCTGGGAGGAGGGCTCTCCATAAGCTTAAAAGAGGAACCCCCATAACACAGCCCTGCCAAAACTTGCATGGGCTCTTGAAGCAATGTCCAGACTGTAGTACTTGGTTAAAGTATGGACTGTGCTCCAGGTGTCAGCTACACAAATGTCAACAGCTGAGATCCCATGGAAACAAGCCACTGAGGTTGCCATTCATCTGGTGGAATGAGCTTCGACAGTACCAGGCAATTTTTTGCTGTACTTGTAACAGAACACAAAGCAATTAGCCAACCATCTGGATAAACATTGCTTAGAAACTGAAAAACCCGCTCTACCTGGAGCGAAAGAAATAAACAACTGCTTTGACTTTCTAGACTCCTTGGTCCTAAGCAGGTAGTACTTTAAGGTTCTGTGCATATCTAACGTATGGAACAGTGCTTCCCCTGGATTGGCATGTTCCGGGAAATAAACAGAAAGATGGATAGACTTACTGTGTGTAAACTCAGAAGCCACCTTAAGGAGAAACTCAGGATTTGTGTGCAAATTTGTCTTTGTGAAAAATCAAGTAAGGTGCCTACTGGTTCTTCAAGCTCCCAGGCCTCCAAGGCCCGAGACAAGTTCTCGGGGAAAAGCCACAAAACACACCGAGATTGTGACTGCCCCCCGACATCAATCTCATTCCCTCCTTGCCCTTCATAGCACAGATCACACTTTGAGCATGAGACTAATGTATGGACTAAACCAACAGCACACATTACTGTGGAGAGGGATGCAAAGGATGCAATTTTAATTATTTTTATTTTTTACTATTTTTGCTATTCAAATTGCATTAAAAACATTATTCTGTTAAAAATCCTTGTGACTGGGTGATGGAGAGCCCAATAAAGATGGCTGCATCCCCTATGAGCTCTGCATGGTGGGGTCACGATATTTTTTATAAAAACCTATGATTTAACCAAAAGTGATCTGCATACTCAACAGGTTAGAATTGTAATCCGGTTGATGGATATTTTGTTGAAACCGCAGAGAAATCAGGCCAGGGACCAGCAGAAAGAAGCAATCAATCTCTAGCTTCAAACAAACTACAAGAAAATCCGACCATGTGACTGCCTCGCAGCCAGATGAAAAAAGCTGCACTCGTTGGGCAGCCAGCTTCACCAACTCATCTAGTCAGTTGCTGTGATTAACAAAGTAAGTTGGACACTATTACCGGTCACCTCAGAACGACAGAGACATTGGCTGCTGCTGTACAAACCAAGTCGGAAGACACCATATGAGACTGGCAGAGTCAGCAAAGCAGGCCACAGCAGTAGTCACTAAAGAGACAAGGTACCACCGCTTCAGACTAGAAATACTGGAGAACCACGTCCAGAGCTCAAAAATAGGAAAAGAACTCAAATGGGACCACCTACTTCTAATTTTGAAAGAATGGCTGACAAAATTCCTGGGGCTCAAAGAGGACATGGCTTTCCACTAGATACAAAAGGCCTATAGAGTAAGCCAGAGTGGACAGCGACCAGACTTGCACCCTGAGAACCATCCGGCTTGTGACAGCAGGTTTGGGGAGAGAGACTGTATACTGGCACTATCTATAGAAAAGCAAGATTCTGTTCAAGGGGGAACCAGTCTCTTTTTGCCACCCCCTCAAAAAAAAAATATCTGTTTAGTCACCTGCAAGTAGCAAAAGAAATTTGAGGTGGTGTGCAACATACTGTAAGAATCTAGAGTACCAAATACTGTTGTCTCTCTCTATGGCAAAACTTTGAGTTATGCATTGGGGATGGTATACATTTACATAGACCTGCAGATGCTGGATGATTAGCACAAAAATTTGTTAAAGGAGAGAGAGAGAGAGAGAGAGGAGGGAGGGAGGGGAGGGAGGAGGGAGCGAGAGAGAGAGAGAGAGAGATAGAGAGAGAGAGAGAACGCAGACTCAGCAGAAGAGGACAAAGGAGGCTGATTAACAGATTTACTGAGCATCTTTACAGGCCAATCTGGTGTATGAGAATCTTCTGCCCCCCTCCACACACACAATTTTGGACAAATATGGGTATGTTACTGGGTTTGAATCTAGAACACGATCGGGTATATGTGATCAAATATAAACAGAGAGACAGAAGATATCAGGACAGTCTTCCTATCAATGTCTGGAAGGACTGGGGCTGACACGATGCTTACAGCATTTCAGTTCATTCTGATTGACATTTAATAAACTATTTACTACTGCTGTATTAAAGGTTTGTTTTTTTCAGGGGGGGTTAAATGTCAAATCTGTAACTTATCAGAAGCAGGAGTATTTGCTGGTAAAATGTATTCATGTTGCATAGTGTTTGCTATTCAAAATGGGTGCCTTTGCTGGCTCAGTGATGCAGAGGGCTGAGGCGCTGGACACCTTACCTCATGCCACTCCGGCGACCCGGGTTCGGGAATTACCTTCGGTCATCAGGGAGCCGGCGAGGGGGGAAGGAGGGAGGAGGGAGTGGGATTAAGCAGCCAAAAGGCAGCTCTCCTCTCCCGGACTGGTTGTCCGCTCCTCTGTAGTGCCGCTTCCATTGGGTGGAGGTTCGATGGGAAGTGTAGCCGGGAGGGGGTAGGGTGGAAGAGGCCAAGCTGGTACACAATGTGTGTGTTAGCCTCCATGCACACACACACACACACACACACACACACACACACACACACACACACACACACACACATGTCTGTTGGGGTCCCAGGTCTGGGGAGAAAATGAGGAAAAACACAAAAAGTACTAATAATAAAAAACAAGGGGTTTGTTTTAGATTATGGCGCAGCTGACATTACAGGCCAGAAGAGGGAAGTAATACGAAGTTCGGGGAGTATGTTATAGGAAGCTGTGCTGGCAATGCCTGTTAGATTACCAAATCACTATGCCGATGTTATTTGTGTAATGTGAGCAGTGAGGAGCAACCCTCATTTGAGGGACAGCACAAAGAGATTTAAAACTTATTACAAGAATCTTGCTGTGTAAGGAGATAGGGAGATGAAGAAACTACGCAATCAGCTACAGGCTGTTGATTCAGGGTACACCATCTACTACCTTTAAATGACGGGTCAGCTTACTGCATAACCCACTACCTGGCAGCTGAAGGGAATCCTGGCCTGGCAACGTTATCAGGGAAGACGACTGGCAAGACACGTCTTCAGTACAGAAACCTGGTAACTGGGCAGCTATCCAGCCTTTGTTAACAAATAACTGTGCTACTGGAATCTTTCAGTTAGCAACTAAACTACTTGTTTACATACACCAGTAACTAATTCAGGAACCAGGTAACGCTTTAGTTACTGGTGTACTGTACAACATGTAAATGCACTGTATGACAATCATACTCCTATATGAGGATGGGGCAAGTAAGAGCTTTTTTTCTTTCAACAACAACCATGAATTGTACTTTGTCTTGTGCCTTGGGCTGGTCACCCCTGCATATCTTCTTTGAGGATATCTCATTCATCAGGCCACACCTATGGAACTTATGGCCACCAGGCACTAGTGCCACATGGAAAACATTTGCAAGCAGTCCACTAGGGGCCACCCATGACAACATCATACATTAGCTACTACACAAACATGAGCGTCCCATTCTCTCCTCAATTCTTTTCCCGCCGTTGACCATACTCATCGGACTGTACAAAGAAATTATGCTGCTACAATCACCGCTTTCTTATCTACTCACCATAGTTAAGCAATCACTTTTATAAGTGATTTCTGATGGCGTGTATGTTGTCTAAGGAACCGATGAAACTGTTCTGTTATTGTGAATGCAGCAAAAAGATTTTCAATGGCGAGTTGCATGACATCTCCATGTGTTTCCTGCACATTGATCATAACATGTAGGCTTGCCTGACTTACAAAGGGTTCAGTACAGCCACCCGGCAATGTCAAAAAGGCGCTTTGGAGAAGCACCTTTTAAAATAGCAAGTAGCCCAACTGGAGGTGCTCCAAAAAAAGAGTTCCACTGCATCACCAGCTCACTTCTTGGGGTCCAGGTCATCAAAATCCTGGGAGAAATTGTCCAGGACCAACAAGCATAAACACTGGGAGAGGGAAAGAGAAGGAGAAAACCTCCCTGGTGCACTCTGGTCACCCCTTCATACAGGTATGACCACTACAGTGTCATAGACTGCTCCGACAGCCCGCCACCCAACCATCGACCTGACTTCCTGGTTCAGGCAGGCTATAAGGGCCACTAGGCCTAGCATGGTCAGTGCACTGCCGTCGACTTCAGAAGCCCTGCCTCCTCCATCAACTTCCACCAGTGCCAATATCCAGGCGGTGCTATTCTCTTTCCCAGACATGCTTAGGCACCTGTTACCTCTTCCCCCTGTACCAGGAGGTCTGCTAATGGGGTCTGAAATTCAGACCTCCACAACAATGCATCCTAAGGCTGTGTCTCAGCTGCCTCAAGCACCGACAGCCTTGCCAGTGCACTCCCTCCGACCCATCGACCAGACCGACGACTGTGAGTACAATCCTAATCTCATCATGCAGGATGATGGGGAGGAGGCTAAAGACTATGTGGAAAGTCCTTATGAAAGGACTAGTTTCACTGTTTCTACCTGCAGTGAGGACTTGGTGGTTTATGCTCCAAGGTCCCCCCCAGAGGACCCATCTTTTAGTACCGTGCTGCAGCAATTACAGGCTGCACTGGGGCTTGATTTGGAGGAACAGGATACTACCAAGAAAAACCTTGCTGATTTCTTGGATTTACCAGATGCCCCTTCTATAGTAACACCACCTCTTCCTCTCTGCCCTGGAGGATACCACTTTTGCTGCCTGGTATAGGCAGATTGAAAATTTCTGCCATAACAAGATAGGCAGATAAGACATATATGACTCCCTCAGGTAAACCATTTTTCTCTTGGTCAACCTGAGGCAGACTCTGTAGTAATAAATTATGCACATGATAGCTCCAGGTCACAAAAACACCTTAGCTCACTTCCTCCTGATAAGGAATCCAGGAGGTTAGACGTGCTGGGTAAGAGAACTTGTGCCTCAGCCTCCCAGGGTCTTAGAATTGAAAACTATCAGGCCCATATGGTCGAGCAGCAGTATACACTCTAGAGAAAGTCTATAGCAGCTGATCAAGTCTTGCCAGAAGGTATATCCAAACAGGAGCATCTCAAAGCTCTCAAAGTTGGTGCTGATGCAGGAAAAACACCTACTACGTACAGCCTATGATAGCTGGGGCCCAATATTCAAAGAGGTGCAATGCGCAGAGGAAATATTTGTGCTGCGTAGTGCACATGCCCAGGGGCCTAAAGGCACTGGGTCCAAAGAGTGCCGACAAGAACAGCGTCGGCTAGGAGCATGCAGGAAAAACGGCACTGATTCTTCTTTTGTGGGGGGGCTCTGAGCCCACTTCCCCAGACTAAAGGATTCTAACTCCAGGAGGAGCAGATCACGGGAAAAGTTAAAAATCATGGGGCCGTGGAATACTGTTTCCACGGCCCCATGTAAATGAATGTAAATCCAGAGTGCACTAAAATTGTTGGAGACCAGGATTAGAACTCCGATCTCCAATAGTGCTGGCCGATCTGCTAGATGCCCCAGCCCCCAAGCCATAGGAGCAGCTCTGCCAGCCTCCTGGATCCCGGTGCTTGTCTCTTCCCTCAGCACCACAGACAGCAACCTGGGGAGCACGTACTGTAAATCCCCCCTTGCTGTCTGTGGTAGCGCTTACCAGACTAGCGCTGTGAAGCCGGCCTGGTGGTGCTGAGGGTTGAGGCGCTGGATGCCACACCTCACACCACGCCAGCGACCTGTGTTCAGGAACAGACTCGGGTCGTTCAGGGGTCGGCGAGGGAGGTAAGGATTGAGTGTCCAGAGAACTGCTCTTCTTCCTCAGGGTGGGGGAAGGGTTGTGCTGAATGCATCAGCACAAGAGGGGTTCACCCCACACCCAGGCAGCTTAGCTGCCTCCGTGGAGGTGGAGACAGTTGCTGCGCCATTGCATGGGTGAGGGCATGGGGGAGAAAATGGAGGAAAAATATTGGGACCCAGCAGGACTCATGATGGCCTCAATGGGCCGGAGGACGTACCCCTTCGGGGGGGTCATAGCCCATGCCAGGTCCACGGAAGTGGCACAAATAATATCATGATAAGAAAAAAAGACTAACATTGTGAATTATGGTGCTATTCTGGTAGTGCTCTTCTGACCAGGTACTGGGCCTAAAAATGCTATATTCAGTGGAATAGAAACATAGACTTTGACGGCAGATAAGGACCGCTTGGCCCATCTAGTCTGCCCATTTCCCTACCTACAGGATAGGCCGCAGATCCTAGTTAACCAACAGCCTATTTCTTCCTACCCCCCACAAGAATTGCCTTATGTCTGTCCCATGCATTCTTGAATTCTCCCACAGTTTTAGAACCCACAACCTCCACGGGAAGGCTGTTCCATGCATCCACTACCCTCTCTGTGAAATAATACTTCCTCACATTGCCCCTGAACTGCCCCACTTCTATCTTTAAATTGTGTCCCCTCGTTCTTGTACGTCTCTTTTTCTGAAAGATGCTACCCTCTTGGACTTTGTTGATTCCACTGAGGTACTTAAAAGTTTCTATCATGTCCCCCCTCTCCCTTCTTTTCTCAAGGGTATACACATTGAGCTCCTTTAGTCTCTCCTCATACGGCTTCTCTTGCAGACCCTGCACCATTTTAGTTGCCCTCCTCTGGACTGCCTCTATCCTGTCTATGTCCTTGTGGAGATGGGGTCTCCAGAACTGGATGCAGTACTCCAGATGGGGTCTCACCAACTGTCTGTACAGAGGGATAACAACTTCCTGTTTTCTGCTGCTGATGCCTCTCCCTATGCATCCCAGTATACCCCCAGCCCTCCCTATTGCCTTCTCACATTGCTTGCTAACCTTAAGGTCATCTGATATGATTACCCCCAGGTCCCTTTCCTTTTTGTTGTTGTTACTATCTCCCCTGGGTTCTTGTCTCCCAGGTGCATTATTTTGCACTTCTTTGCACTGAATCTAGCTGCTATACTTTGACCATTCCTCCAACCTTGCCAAGACCTTCTCATTCTTTCCACGTCTGTGTATCAACCCTGTTGCAGATCTTTGTGTCATCTGCAAAGGCATACTTTCCTTCAGTCCCTCTGCAATGTCACTGATGAAGATATTAAAAGGACTGGACCCAATACTGAACCCTGCAGTACCCACTAGTAACCTTTCTTTCTTCAGAGTGGACTCCATTTACAATTACCTTCTGTGTCCTGTTGTGCAGCCAATGTTTTACCAGGCTACCGCCCTGGGACCCACTCCCAGGCTGGTTAATTTGACTATTAATCTTTGTGGGGACTGTGCCAAATGCCTTCTAAAGTCTAGGTAGGCCATGTCCACAGCTCCTCCCTAGTCTACTACTTTGGTCACCCAGTCAAAGAAATCTATTAGATTAGTCTGACATGACCTTCCGCTGTGAACCCATGCTGCCTTGGGTCCTGTAGCCCCACTGGCCTCTAGGTACTCAACTATTCTTCCTTCAGAAGTGACTCCATCACTTTCCCTACCACAAAGGTCAGACTGACAGGTCTGTAGTTTTCTGCCTCTGTCTTGGTCCCACTTTGTGAAGGGAATCACATCCGCCTTCCTCCAGTCCTCCGGTACCACACCATCCTCCCATGATTTATTAAAAGAGTAGCCAGTGGTTTCACTAGTTCCTCCCTTAATTCTTTTAGAATTCGGGGTGAATTCCATCAGGACCCATTGCCTTTGCCACCTTCAGTTTTAGGAGTTCTTGCAGAACCCTTTCTTCTGTGAAAGGACTGGGATCGACCCCTATCAAGAGTGCTTCTGTTAATTGGATTAGGCACTTCCCTCCTCTTTTGTGAATACTGAGCAGAAATATTTGTTCAGTATTGCTGCTTTTCACTGTCCCCTCTGCCCACCCACTGTTCATTCTATTCAGCCTCACTATCCCTCCTTTGTCTTTCTGCTCACTGATGTACCTATAAAAGGTTTTATCCCTTCTTAACTGAGTTGGCTATCTTTTTCTCAGTTTGGGCCTTTGCTCTTCTGACTTCCCTCCCTGCTTCCTTCTGCCTTAACCGGTACAGCTCTCTGTCCTGCTCCTTCTGTGTTTCCTTATACTTCCGGAATGTTGTTATCTTTTTCTTCCTGACTTTCACAGCCACCTCTTTTGAGAACCATAGTGGCTTTTTCTTTCATTTTGATTTGTTTATTTACATCACACAAAGGCTTGTTGCCTCTGTGATGGCAGTTTTGATGATTCCCCATTGTTGAGCCACCCCTCCTTCTAGTCTGTTTGCTAGTGCTTTTCTGAGGCACTCTCCCATCTTACCAAAGTCAGCCTCCCTAAAGTCCAGTACCTCACTTTTGTATGACTTGACTCTGTAGCTGAGTTTAACTTGAACCACACTGTTTGATGGTCACTTGTTCCCAGATGGCAACCCACTTCTAGATCCGAGATCCTCTCACTGCCCCTGTTTGAGAGTATGAGGTCTAAGATTGCTCCCTCTCAGAGTGGGTTGAGAAACTAGCTGTCTGAGGCCTGCCACCTGTGGGCATCAAGAATGGCCCTGCTCTTGGATGTGGCTGCAGCAAATGTACTCAGTTAACATCTGGCATATTCAGGTCTCCCATCAACAGTATCTCCCTTCTCTGCCATTCTAAGAATGCTTTCTATCATATCCTTGTCCATTTCCTCCCCTGACATGGGGTCTGCACACAACCCTGTGCGGATTGTGGTGCCCTTTCAGTCTCAAGGTGACCCACAATGCCTCCTCTACTCCTGTTTACTCTTTTGTTCAGTTGCTTTTATCCCTTCCTTTACATGAGAGCTACTCCTCCCCCTCTTCTCCCCTGCCTGTCTCTTCTGTAGGTTATGTACCCTGGTATGTTAACATCCCAGTCATGGTTCTCTGTGTACCATGTTTCTGTGACTGCTACGATATCCAGGCATCCCTCTTCCATCAAAGCCACCAGCTCAGGGAGCTTGTTGCCCAGACTACAGGCACTGGTACTAGTGGCACTATTCAACTGACTATAAGGCCATGATGGCCCAGTGCAAAGCCACTTCCCTGGTGCTAGTGGTCGTTTCCCCCCACCCCCCGCCGATCGCCAGGTCGATGTTATAAATATACTGTCCCTGGTGCTAGTGGCCCAGCCCCTTACGGGCCTGATGTTGAAAATAAATCATTCCTTACAGTCCAGTGGTCCATACCCCCACCTGATGTATTGCCGATAGTATATTTAAATTTCCATGGTGTCCAGTGGTCCCTCCCCCACCCGCACTCATGCCCAATGTATAAGTAAACATTCCTTGGTGTCTAGTGGTCCCCCCCATCCTGATCCCCTGTATAATAGAGTAACACCATTCCCTGGTATCTATCAGACCTCCTCCCTATCCATAATCCCCTGCATAATATAGTAAAGCCATTCCCTGGTGTCTAGCAACCCCCCCACAAGGTGGTGCCTTCCACCCAGCTCCCCCTATCTCCAACTCCTGAGCTGGCAACCAGTACAGCCCCTGCTCTACCATTGCCAGCCACCGTTAAGCGGTCAGTGAGCACGTACTACACAATCAGCTGTTATAGTACATGCTTATTAACAGCTCAGTTGGCGGCTGGTCGTGGTGGAGAGTGGAGGGTTGTGCTGGTAACCAGCTTGGGGTCAGGATAGAAGGGAAGCAGGGTGGTGGGGCATGACCTGTCAGGGTAAGGTCCACCCTCATCAGTCAGACTGGTTTCGCCCATCATTTCCCTTAAATCTGGAATTCCCTTCCCCCGAAATACGACACTCCTCCTCCAAGTACTCCCTTACCTCTGCCCTACACAATTACCTTTCCCTCAACTGTACCTGCATTATCCCACCTTAATACCTATCCCCAGTTTCTGCATTCCTACCATGACCTCCCCTGCAGGGTTCTCAACATCCTGAAGGGGGAAATCAGGAAATGGCTACCCCTTCTCCTCATATTCAGTTCTTGCCTCTCCCCCTCTCTTCTCCACCTGCCCTTCTGGCTCACCAGTGTGCACAACCTAACCCCATCCTTTTTACTCCAACAGTACTTGCATACTACCCCGAGCCTGCTCCTAGTACACTCATGCACTATAAATGGTTCTATCGCATTATTACTGTTTTGTACGTTTGTGTTCTTTTGTATGATTTTGGACATGTACTGTAATTTACCTAATGTTTCACTACTGTTCATTGTACAATACCTTGTGTTCCAACTGTTGCACAACCTTACAATGTTGTATTGTTTGTACTACCCACATACTATTGTAACCGATCGTCCTTCACAACCCTATGTAACCCCTCCCCTAGGTCGCACCATGAGACAAGCAACTTGTTGTTCAGTGTGCCCTCCTGGTGAAACATTTCAATAAATAAATAAATAAATAAGGGGTCCACTAGAGATCAGGAAATGGCTTTACTATGTTATACAGGTGATTGGGGAAGGGGAAGGGGTCCGCTAGACACCAGGGAATGGTGTTACTCTATTATACAGGGGATCAGGATGGGCGGGCCATTGGACACCAGGGAATGTTCACTTACACATCAGGCATGGGTGCGGGTGGGGGGAAGAGACCAGAGGACACTAAGGGAATTTAAATATACTATCAGGCGGACATCGGGTGGGGGGGCCACTGGGCACCAGAGAAATTTACATATACTATCAGGCGGACATCGGGTGGGAGGAGGGACCAGTGGACACCAGAGACATGCTATGTAATATACAGGAATGGAAAGAGAGTAAGGGGGTACCACTAGACATCAGGGACATGCTATGTAATACAGGGGAGTTGGATCAGAGTGAAGCGGACACCACTAGACACCAGGGACTACTGTGTTGGGAGTCAGGTGGCTAGATACTTCCTCCGCCAACCACTGGGGTTACGGAGGAGTAAGTTGTGTTTTAGGTTGGCGGTATCAGCACTGTGCAAGGGGACCACGCAAAATGGCCCTGTGCAGCACACATACTCCTAATATTGGACTGCACCAATATTCACGCCCCCGCCATTTCATTTGCATTGAATTTTCCTCTAAATATTGCTTGGGCGCAAACTCTATTTGCCCGCGCTAACTGGGTTTTTGACTATGGGACATCCACGAAAAGCCAGGTTTGTGCATGCAAACTAGGCTGTGACCCTGGGCAAACGCTTGAATATCTGGCCCCAATGCTTCAGCCAGAGCAGCTGCCTCACAAATATGCCTAAGGAGGTACACGGACTCCTTGCTCAGGGTGGCAGGCTTTGCAAATGATGTACTACAGTCCATTCTGAATGCCCCCTTTAGAAGATACAAGTTATTTGGCTCAGATGTACAAGATATCCTCTGAAAACTCCAGGCTTCAGGTAGGACCCTGAAGTCAGTATACTCCCTCTATCACACCCAACAAAGGGGTAGACAGAGAATACTTTTTTGTCTGGCCAGTACGAGACACCATACCACTTCCAGACAACAAGGTAAGGACAAGGGAGCAGGAGCTTTGCCCACTCCTGGTGCCCATTCAAAAGCCCCTAGAAGTGGTGGAGAACCAGGAGCTGCCACAACTGGCTCTACCCGACTCCTTCCATACCACCCAACCACCACTACCTCCAGGTGAGGTTGTTGGGGGATGTCTCTCCTCCACCTAATTTAGTGGAAGGAGGTGACCTCAGAAGCCTAGGTCCTGGAAATCGCAGCATTAAGGCCATGCTCTCAAACTTCTAGAACTACATCCAGATCACCCACCAGTGCCTACGTACTATCCTCCAGAACATTCCTCTGCTCCTAGAGGAAGTTCAAGCCTTGTTTCAGAAGACAGCCATAGAACCTGTGCCTTTGGAACAGAGAAACACAGGGTTCTACTCTTGTTATTTCCTAGTCCTCAAATGGACAGGAGACCTGTGGCCTATTCTGGATCTCAGGAAACCTGAACTTTTTTATAGAATACAAAAAATTCAGGATGGTCACCCTACAGGGCCTGCTTCCACTACTACAAGTAGGGGATTAGATCTGTTCCCTCAACATAATGGATGCCTACCTTCATATCAAAATCTGCAAACCTCACAGAAAATATTTGAGGTTCCTGTTTCAGGGGGAACACTGTCAATTAAGAGTACTGTCCTCTGACTTGTCATCTGCACCACAGGTCTTTACCAAATGCCTGGCAGTGGTGGCAGCAGCCCTCTGCAGGCAAGGCCTCTGTGTGTTTCCTTACCTGGATGACTGGATATGGAAAGCTCACTCCAAGGAGCAGCTCCGGCACACCCTAGCTTGAACAAGGCAGATGTTCGATATCCTAAGGGTTACTGTCAATGTATCCAAGTCTGTCCTAACACCTTATCAGCACTCACAGTACACAGGGACAGTTTTGGACACAGCCCAAGGCTCAGCCTTCCTACCTCTGGACAGGGCTGAATGTCTGACAGCACAGACCCAAATGGTCCACAACAGCCAGTATGTTAAGCCAGGGCATTCTTTCGACTCCTGGGTCTGATGGCAGTGGTCACTGTCACAGTACGTCTGGCCAGACTGCGCATGAAGATCCCTCAGTGGTCCCTAAGAGTCCAGCGGGGCCAACTCATAGATGATCTAGAACAGAGCACTCCATGCAAACTCATCCCATTTAAGCATAATTTAGCTCAAATTGTTTATTTTTCTGTGATCGGTGACTGCCAAACAACAAGTCAACCAAAATATACCAAAATACAATCTCTAACGTTTCAAGAATCGAGATGTCTTATTTCTGACAGCCGCTAACAGTCTCGTCTGAAATTGACTAACCTTGCCGGTCGGAATGCCCTGATCTCCTTGATCACCCCATCTTCACTATCTGATACTTAATCCTGAAGGAGCCTTTAAAAACAGTATGTATTCAGATTATGCTAACAAGGATGACATTGCGTAACTGAAAGATATGCTCTCTGCTCTAAAACTTGACATTACAGATGTTAAAATGTCAGCAACAACCTTGTCAGAAGAGAATGAAGAAATTACCTCATATATTGGAACTAATAGTGCTAAAATAACCAAACTGACTTCTATAGTGGGTTATCTGGAACAATTTGAACCACAACAGTCCAAACAAATTTGATGGAAAAAGTAGATGATTTGGAGAACAGGGGCAGGTAAAACAATATAAGGAATTTAGGGGTACCAGAAGACATTTAGGGAAATAACATGGTGTCCTTTCTACAAAACTTCATTTCAGATTTGTTGGGTTATCAATGGTCCTGCCCCTTTGAAACTGAGAGGGCACACAGATTGTTGGGCCCTAAGGGGGAAAAAAATCAAAGACCCAGACTAATAATGGCCTACTTCCCTAAAGTTCTCTATCAAGGAAGAAATCTTACATTTAGGAAGGGAGAGAAGGTCTTTAATCTGGAGAGGAGAACGCATACTTATTTTTCAGGACTTTTCAACAGAGCTGGTAGGCAGAAGGAAGGAATTTAATGAAGTCAAGCAGCATCTTAAACATGACTGTATGCAATATTTCTTTTAGTACCCAGCCACCTTGTTTATTCAAGACCTAAAAGGGAAAACTGCTAAATGTAACTCAGTGAAGGAAGTATTACATTTTGTTTATAACTACAGGAATATCTCAAACAGTTGCTCAAATGCAGTACAGGCAAACCATCATAATTTGAACCCTGCACGAGGCCAGCCAAGCTCAGAATGTTCAAATGCTGGCCCACGCACTGACTCTGCCAGAATTCGCCCAGTTGTTGTTCAGCATTGAGCCTGAGATCAGGCCCCTCTAACTCATCTGCTGCAATCTAAAGCTTCCACTCCTCACCACTACTCAACAGTAATCCACCTGGTAGAACAGCGATCTTGGACTATGAAAATTCAAAGAAAAGCCAGGCATCCAGGGAGCCCTCCAGCATTCCTCGGCCATCCCAACAATTAAATCCATGGAAAAAGGAGCGCAGTAGAGAGAGCTACCATACCTCCTCCCCTGTCGCAAACTTGCCTAAACCGGAAGTATCTCTAGATATGGACACCATGCCTTCAGAACTTGAAGTCCCTCCTACACTGCCAGCAACTGAACGCACCAAAGGAACTACATCAAAGAAGTTATTCGTTTCCACTACACCACTTCCTCTAGAGTTGCAACCCCTCTGCAATGCTACACTTCCAATCTAGTGCCAAAACAATAACCTCAACATGCAAGCATCAGTCTAAAGAATACCTAAATGGATTACGGTCAGAAATCTCTGTATGGTGGTAACTATTTATTTACTGAATTTCCATGACTAAACTGACTATGCTATGCTGACTACAAAAATTAGGTAGGATCATTTCCCCTTCAACTACCTTATGAGCTTTGCCAAGGAATGCTGAGAATGTCTGCACGTATAATGCCACCCAATCAGAAACACAGCTTTATCATTCTACTATTCTGTGGGTGAAAGAAAGTCTCTTTCAATGGTATTTACTGGATTTTTTTAACTCAAGTTGATAATAAATGCAAAATACTGTTGTTGAATGTCCTTACTGTCAATTGACTGCATGGGTAAGAAATATACGAGGTAAGAGGTATAACCTAGATATGACTTCACTGGTTCAACACTAGGGTGTTATATGCAGTGGGATGGAGGTGTTATTCTGGGGGTGCCGTGTGTGTAATGTATGTCTCACTCTGTCCTATGTCACTTATCCTACCTGACTGAGCTGTGTATATTTCCTTCTCCCTGTCTCTAACTGTACTGATGTAACTCGTGTTGTGGAGGTGAAGACCAATCTTATGCCACAGTAATTTCCCCCTAAATGCTGCAGATTATGGGCATCAGTGTACAGAAAGGGGTAAGTATGTCCGAATATGGACCCTAGAATCTTAGCCTCAAATGATGTGAACAATGGACACCTGTATGTGCCGAAGGGTAAGTATGCCAGACTACTGGTCCAAAAGTGGCTGCTTACTGAAATAGATAATCATTCTGGGAAGCAGCTTTTAAGCAGCTGCCACATTACTTCTGCAGGCTAACTACTTACTTCTGTCCACTACGGATGTGGTCAAGGATTATACTGAGCTACTCTGGTCTTCTGCAATTATGAGAACATAAGACCTCCCACAACTGGCTACTGTTTCTGCTACTTTTGCAGTTATGTCTGGAGCTTGTGATATGATGGGATATACTGTATATAGTCTATGTACTGCTGATATGAGTGATATGTCTCCATGGTGACACCTGTGTTTTGCTGCTGAGCACCCTATATCTGAACACCTAACTGTCTCACTCATTATTGTTACCTATCCTATATTGTTGTGATAGCTCAAATTTCACATTAAAAGCAAGTTTATAGATCTGGCAGGGATGGGTATATAGCTGCCATGCTCACTCGGTTGTCACCAATCCAGTCACCTGTGCCAACACCACCTTGGACCCTTGTTCGGTGGACTCTTATTGATACAGTAGCTTACATCCTACTGGTCTCGTGTTTCTTTTCATTGTCTGAATACTTGATTGTCCTTTGCAGTTGCTTTGAGTATATTGCCGACAGCATTCCACTGATATTGTTCTGTGTTTCAGTTTATTTGACTAGGTATCGATACACTTCTGCTATTCTTTACAGGTTACTTACTTTATCTTAAAGGGACAGTAAACATTGCAGGAGTCACTTAAATTGTGAAAGCCCATGAAAAGATATTTCAAATGAGGTACTGGACGTCCTTGTAGGTGTTAGGAGTCCTGAGATACGACTTTCTAATTAATCTGTAAATCAAAACATGGCAGCAGCCATTTTACAACAGGAAGTGATGTCACTGAGGGGGCAAGCTGCATGTTGTTAATTACAACTTGCCCCTCAGTGACATCACTGTTGGGCTCATGATTCAATGAAATGGCTGCTGCCTTGTTTTGATTTACAGATGATGTAGGTATTCATAACTCAGGACTCCTGACACCTACAGGTAAGCCCCATACCTCATTTGAAAGATCTTTTTATAGGCCTTCATAATTTGAGTGACCCCGGGAGTGTTTACTGTCTCCTTAAGTCATATTATAATTTTAAAAGAATATTAGCTATAGTTAAGTGTCCTAAACCTTTAGTTGTTTGCCTAAAATACCCTGAAGCAGGTATCTACTGAAATACTATTTTAAGTGTTAGCTCACTTGTTGAACTGCCCCTTATTTAAATATGCACCCTTATAAAATCGTATCCTCGAATGTTTTTTTCTTTGTTGTTATAAGTTTTTATTTTCAGAAAACATGCATTACTACAAATACAAGGGTGTGAACAAACACACCACACCCCAGGTAAGATACAGAGTATATCTGGAAGCAGCATAAGGGCATGCTCTTTTCCCCCACGTATCAGGCTTACAACATTCGCCTTGTTATTACAGACTGTCATAGTACTTAGGCTAGTCGGAGTAAACAGTGGTCTGTATTAGGAGGCCTACCTGATGTGTCCTAGAGTACCAGCTCTAAGAGGTGATTCTCGGGGAACAGTTAAAGGAGATGGAGGAAGAAGCCCACCAAGAAGTATGCCTGCATCCTACAAATTAAAACACCATAAAATACACACAGAGCATCATGAAGGAGACATGACTGGTCATCCATTGCTAATAACTGCTAGCATGTACATTATCTAACTGGTGTATTCAGCTCCATTCTTTGGGCCCTGTGTCCTCTCCGGAAACTATGCATTTGTTGGGGGGGGGGAGGTGGAACAAGATGGAACTGAGTCAGCTAATCCCTTCGCTGGGCTTCAGGAAGGTCAGGAATGATTGCCAGAAAGCCTAGTACCTGGGGAGAGTGTTAGCCACCACATCGGATATCCATGCCATGTTGGCTAGCTGTGCTGGGAGTTAAGCACCTCGGTTGCAGAGGGGACCTCCTGAGTTCTCCATTTGCAAAGGATAGGTTGCTTAGCTTGCATGCTGAGGATGGCCGTTCAGTACCATTCCTTGAATGTAAAATGTGGGGTGTTGGCCAGGTTGCCTAGGAGCATTGCCTCCGGTGTGAGACGGATTGCCATCTAGAGTATCTGAGAGCCTAACATCCCTATCTGATGCCACAGTGGCTTAATGCTGTTTCAATCCCAGAGAATGTGAAGCAGATTTTTCCTGTGGGCTTGACACCTTCAGCAGAGGTCATTCTGTACCAACCTGGCCTTGTATAGAACCACTGGAGTTCTGTATCATGACTGCAGGATCTTGTTTTATATTTGGGCACGTCTGGGTTCTGGGTATGCTTTGTGGGCTAGCCTCCAACAGAACCTCCAGGCCTGGTCAGTTATTTGGATCTTTAGGGAGGTTTCCAATTTGGCCTTAGCCAGCGAGGATTGGAAATGGATTTGGGCCCTGAGTGCAGCATATATGGCACTAGCTTGGCCTCTCTTTAGTGCCAGCCATTGTGTAGCAGGAAACGGAGGGCAGTCCCATTGTGCTTTTAAGGGTGTAGTACCCGATCACACTTCTGAGCTGGAGGTACCTCCATAAAGTCCTTGGTAGGAATATCCCAGGTATCCCGCAGGCCCTGAAGAGAGTCCAGGACGTTAGTGCCTGTTGCAAATGTATCATGAAGGATTTACAGGCCTGCTTCAGCCCATTTGGGCCAGAGAATTGGTTTATTACCTACTGTAATGTTTTTGTTCCCCCACAGCAGGGCTAGGCATGAGGGTCTGGAATACTGTTTAGCCTCCTGTGCAATTTCTGCCAATAGAATATTGAGGGAGCAATCGTGGTGTGGGTGAACAATTCTCTGGGGGGGGGTGTTATAGAGTAAGAGAGAAAGATGTGCCATGTTACTGTGCACCCCTTCCATGCCTATCTATTGAGGGGTTTCTAGTGAGAGGACTGTGAACCATTTGAGTGTTTCAGATGCCTGGAAGGCCCACTTGTACCCCTCAAACCATGGCAAGCACCATCCCCCCTCAGACCAATGGGCGCTCAGCTTGTTCTGACTGTATCTCGGCCTTTTCCCCTCCAAAAGAAAGCCTCCTATAATGGAGTCCATTTTGTTATACCACTGGGAAGGGAGCAATAATGGGATGTGGGAAAGAAGGTACGTGATCTTGGGGGCCATAACTATTTTAATGGCAGATATTTTATCGGCTAGGGTGAGTTGAAGGGATATCCATCTGTCCAACTCTGTCTGGACAGCGACTAAGAGAGGTGCTAGGTTGGCCTCCCATATTTTATCCATATGCATGGTGGTGCGTATCTCAAGGTAAATAAAGTCATCCAGTGCACATTTCAGATTGTGCCAAGTGGCCATATTGGGGGTGCATTTTCTGCTGAGTGGGAGGACCTCTGTCTTGGTCTGATTGAGACGCAATCCAGAGTAGGTGGTAAATTTGGAAAGGGTATCCAGGAGGGGAGGAGTGGAAATTTCAATGTCTGCCAATGGAATCAGGAGGTTGTCGGCATACATAAGGGTAGAGCACTCTGCTCTTCCTATGGTTATTCCTTTGATGGAAGGATGTTGCCAAATGGCTGCTGTGAGGGGTTCCACGGCAAGAACAAAAAGCAGGAGTGATAAGGGGCAGCCCTGTCAGGTGCCTCTACCAAGGCTTACTGGGGGGACAACATGGGGTTTGTTAGCACCCTGGCCGAGGGGGAATTATAGATGGTTCTGACCCAGGCCTGAAACCCGTCTCTGAAGCCCATTGTTTGGAGGATTACTCAGATGAATTCCCACTCCAGGTAGTCAAACGCCTTTTCGAAATCAACTGCTACCGCTGCAGCCAGGGTGGAGAGAGTCTTTGCCCTGTGTATCAGACTAAACAGCGACCTGATGTGATCTGAGCTGTATTGACCCTTCATGAATCCCACCTGCGAGGGGTGTATGAGTCTGGGGAGAAGAAGGTTGCGTCTGGTGGCAAGTATTTTGGCCAACACCTTATTATCCGCATTCAGTAGTGAGATAGGCCTATAACTGGAGGCTTTCTGGGGGACCTTCCCCTTTTTCGGGAGGATGGTTAGTACCACCTCTCAGAAAAAAGAGTGAGGGCACCTCCCTCAAGGCTGTAGTGTAGACCTATCAGAGGATAGGGGAAATTGTTTGTTGTAGCAATTGCGTAATTTCAAGTGGAAAACCATCTCCACCCGGGGTCTTCCCTGTTTTAAGGGATTTCAAAGTAGCTGCCACTTTCTCGGTTGTGAGGGGGGCGTCAAGAAGTTGGGCTTGGTTGGGGGTGAGTGTAGGGAGATTCAGATTTTGCAAAAAGAGGAAGATCCCTTCAGGGTTGGGATTTCTAGAGGAGGCGTAGGGCTTGGAATAAAAATCGGCCACTATTCTGTTAATGCGCTCTGTACTTGTTTGGATCATTTGCTTGTCATCAACCAGCCTAGCAATATGCCTTTCAGCTTGCTGCTTTCTTAGGTGGCAGGTGAGGACCTTACCTCCTTTTCCCCCCTCCCTCCCAGTATTTGTGTTTGAGACAGGGGATGGAGACGTCTGCCTTTCTGGACAGGAGTTTGTTGACTTCCATCCTGAGGGATGCTACAGTACGGCCTTCCTGGGATTGAAAGATGGGGTTAAGCGGGGCCTTAAAGTAAGCTTCTGCATCCTTCAGCTGCCTCTCTAAGTCAGCTAGTCACTGCTCCCACTTCTTCCTCCACCTGTGAGCGATGCCCATTGTGGCACCCTATAACGTGGTTTTGAAATCTTCCCATGTAGTGCCAACTGAGGTGTCTGAAATGGGGATCTCTTTGAAAGAACGTGCTGGCCTCTTGCTGTAACCAGGTGGCTAACTCTGGGTTCCTTAACAAAAGAGGATCCAGCAACAGGGAGGGGGAGAAGAAGGAGGGTGGACCCCACGTAAAGGATAGCTGGACAGGTGTGTGATCTGAGATCATTATAGGGTGGATTATGGCTGCAATTGTGGCCTTCATGATGTCTGGGGAGGTGAGCCAGAAATCAAGCTGGCTGTAGGAGTTGTGGACTGGAGAATGGAATGTATAGTCCTGGTCTCTGGGGTGAAAGGTCCTCCATATATCCATCAGGGCCAGGTCTTGTTTGAGTTGCTCAAGCACTCTGGCAGCCCTGGTATGAGGCTAAATGTTAGAAGGAGTTCTGTCTATGAAGGAGTCCCCTGTGAAGTTAAAATCCCTCCCCCCCATAAGCAACGGGACATTGTCCTCAGCTAATACTCCCAGATTGTGGGCCAGTGTGTGGAAAAAGGTTGGGGAGTCCTCGTTGGGGCCATATATGTTCCCCAGAAGAAGGGGGCACTCCTGAGTGTTATCAGTGGCAGCACCCACCTTCTTTCTGTGTCTTCCACTGTTTTGTAAACTGACCAGTGAAGGTTTGTTTTTGATGAGGATTGCCATCCTTCTTTTTCTGGTTGGGGCTGAGACAGAGACAACCTGCCCTACCCACTCCCTGCACAACCGGTCATGATCCCTCGGCTTAAGTTTGGTTTCCTGAAGAAAGGCCAAGCCAGCTCGCAGCATCTTAAAGTGGGAAAGTACCTGTTTTCTTTTAGCTGGGGTGTTTAGCCCCCGCACATTCAAAGTAACTGCAGTTATAGCCCCCACTGTAATTCGTCAGGAACACCATGTATATTCAGAGCTTTAGGGTAGGGGCAGAGGCAGCGAACCGGTTGGTGCCTCTCCAGGAACACCTATGATATGTCGGTCGTCCGGCAAGGTTTGAGGACAGTAAGCATCACATCCAGGGACTTAAACCTAGCAGTAGCAAATTTATAGATAAGCATCAGTGTGTATAAACCAACAATTGCTAGCTTCTTAACATTATAACTATATACATGTGCACTGTTGCAGACAAAGATGGGGTGTAGAGGAGAGGTAAGGGCCACAGCAACAGACTGAAGGCCCACCTCTACCCACAGGGTACATGTGTAATGTGCATTCACAGGGTTTGTAAGTGAGCCCTCCCATCCCCGAGGCTCCTATCTGCATAAGTGACAAGCTCTTTTGGGACTGAGGTTCTTTGCCAGTGCCGTTGAGGGGGGGAGAAACAGTTGCTTAAGCTGTGCAAAGTGGCAGGTGCTTACCTGGTCACTCTGTATACTCGGGGGGACACAAAGGGAGGTGCCTCCTGCACAGTTATGTGGATCCATTTTATATTATCACAGTGCCCACCTTATGTGACTGCGGGCAGTCAAAAGGGGAAGGAGGAATAACAAGGTGACAAGCTAAGCTTTCGGAAGGCACATAGTACTTCAATGGCATTGGTCAAGTTTACCGGTCATATCCATGAAGCACTTAACCAAGGGATCTTGGTGGGGGCCACTTTCATCGATCTCACCAAGGCCTTTGACACGGTCAACCACGACTTGCTTCTCACACTACTCTCTAACATTGGTATATCCTCTGTCTCTCTAGACTGGTTCCAGAGTTACCTCTCTAACAGGACCCAGCAGGTCAAGATTCTTGATGTTCTATCCGACCATCGGCATGTCAACACAAGGGTGCTCCAACATTCCATTTTGGGCCCCCTGCTGTTCAGCCTGTTTCTAAATGAACTCCCCAAAGTCTGCCAGAATAAGATCCTTCTATATGCAGATAATGCTGTTCTCTACACGTCACTCCGCTCTGGAAAAGCTGGAAAAAGGCATGCAAGACGACTTTACTGCTGTGGAAAAATGGTTCCTTCAGTCTAAGCTCTTGCTCAACTACACTAAGACTAAAACAACGTTGTTTGCCTCCCACCAAAACTGTCATAAGTCACATCACCTCAATATCTACAATAACAGGTATGATACACTCGAAATGGTCACCACCTTTAAGTACCTTGGTGTCTACCTTGACAGGTCTCTCTCCTACAGCCAACACATACTGTAGACCATGTTGCTAAGGCAGCTAGTACCAGACTAGGTCAGCTCTACCGGCATAGGCAGTGCCTCACCAAAAGTGCCATCACGCTTGCAGTTAACAGCTCCGTGCTCTCTATCATAGATTATGGACTGGCTGTCTATGGAGATGGTACCGATACAATACTTAGGCGAATCAAGATTATCTTAAACAAAGACTAGTCCTGGGTGTGGACCGTTTAACTCACACTTGTGAACTATACTCAAACACTGGTTAGTTAAACTTAAACTTGAATAGCAGAATTCAATACCAAGTCTGTCTATTACCTAAAAAATCCACCCTAGGTCTTGTTCCTCCTGGAGTGACGTAACTGCTAAGAAACTCCACTTCCTCCAGACTAACTAGGGGGTCGAGTAAAGCTGCCTTCATTATCCCATTAAACCGGACCTCACTAGGGCAACAGTCCTTAGAATACAGGGCCCCTTGCTGGCTAAATTCCCTTAACTCTGAGCTGATTGAGGAAACAAAACTATGCCCATTTAAGGCTAAGCTGCTGCAGTACATGACCACTCTTAGTAAATGTGACTGTGTCACCTGTGCCTAATCCTACTGTTATTGATAGCTTATCTGCTAGCATAGCACCCATTTCCCCCCCAATTCCTCCCCCGCCTGGTGTGACCCCACTGAGCACTTACCCCCACGTCCCCTTTTTATTCCCCCGCCTTCCTGCTTTCTCTTCACAAATATTAATCCCCCAATATTCACCCCCTCCCCCAGTTTCCCTTCACCTCACCCCCACCGCTTTAAAACCCTTTCCTTATCCCCCCATTACCCAGCCCTGCCCTATCACCTACCTACATAAGCCTGGATAGATTCCTATCCAATCCCACCCCTCTGACTCCTCAACCCCTTATTCTGTCACCCCTTTGTCTCTGTCCTCCACCCTCCCCCTGCTCTCATCTATTTTGTCCTCCCCATCCTTTGGTCACCACCACTTCTGACCCTCCATAACTCTACCTGCCTGCTCTAAAGCTCAGCTACCACTATAAATTGCTTGTCCACCTTAGGTATGCTCTTAGTACTGTTGCAATAAAGTTGACCACTCCTACCAGATGTATTTTAACTGTATTTGCTTGTATCTGTACGTACCATAATTTACTTGCCTGCTGTATACCCTCCTATCTGTTTTGTAATGTCTATGTACCTTGTCTATTGCCTTACGACATGGAACCTTTGTAAGCGAGCTTTTAGCTCAAAGGTGTAATCCGAGATTCCAATAAATAAATAAATAAATAAATAAATAAGCATGGGAGGGGGGTTGTACAGCTCTGGCCCAGCTTATTTAATCAGAGCATTTTCGGGGGTGCTCTGTTGAGGGTGATCCCTGGAAACTGGAGACATTGATGGATGTGTAAAGTCAGAGCATTAAGTCACACCCTGGGCATTTGCTGACAGAGGTTGAGCCAGGTGAGAACATAAGCAGGGGAGACTACATAGCAGCCGCACTGCCTCCCAAGGCATACTAGGCCCACGCCGAGCTCACTCCGGCAACTGAGTCAGGCGTTAGAAGTTCCTTGTGACTGCTATGTTTCGGATAGGTTCATCAGTTCTGTAACAGAGTAGACACACCAGAAGGTGTAGACAGAATGAGAAGGGACTTGCAGAAACGTGAAGAATGGTCAGGGGTTTGACAGTTGAAATTCAATGCAAAGAAGTGCACAATAATGCATATGGGGCACAAAAACCCTGGCACAATATATCAATTGGGGGGGTGAGGATATAGCATGCACCAAGCAGGAAAGGGATCTTGGGGTTATCATCTCTGATGACCTCAAGGTAGGGAAACAGTGTGACAAGGCAGCAGGTAAAGCAAATAGGATGCTGGGATACATAGGCAGGCTCATCCCCAGCAGGAAAAGGGAGGTCATAATTCCACTATACAAGACACTAGTGAGGCCCCACCTGGAGTACAGTGTACAGTTCTGGAGACCTTACCTACGTAAGGACACAGACAGGGTAGAGAAGGTTCAGAGGAGGGCAACAAAGATGGTACATGGATTGCATCACAAGTCCTATGAGGACAGGTTGAAGGAATTGAATATGTACTCCCTGGAGGAGAGGAGGGAGAGAGGGGACATGATAGAGACATACAAGTATCTTACAGGGAGGAACAGGGTGCAGGAATATGCTATTTTTAAGCAAAAAAGATGTTCCAGGACTAGGGGACATGGGATGAAGTTGGAGGGAGGATGATTCAGAGGAAATGTAAGGAAAAATTTCTTCACAGAATGGGTGGTGGACAACTGGAACACCCTGCCAGAGGAAGTGGTGGGGGCTGAAACAATCACAGGATTTAAGAATGCATGGGATAGACATAAAGGAATTCTGGAGGTCAGGGGTAAAGGGCAACAGACTTCTAGGAAAACATAAAGTGAACTTACAAGCTCAAATGGGCAGACTGGGTGGGCCATAGGCCCTTATCTGCCGACACTGTCTATGTATCTATGTATCATGCGGGGCGTGGAGGTGCCCTTTTAAACAGGTGCAGTCTTACATCTAGGAGCCTGAAGCTCACCCCACCTCTGAAGGAATCAATTGGGTTGGTTGCTGCTGGGAGGGGGGTCTCTGAAATCTTCGTGGCGCAGACGCTGGCTGCAGATGACCCCCTCCCAACAGGCCGTAGCTCAAAACAAAGCACAGCGGTTGCAGTGTTGGCCCTGTTTCTTCCCTCCCTGTACAGGAGTGGGGACCAGCAAGCAGCATGGATCTATTGGCTAGGATGGTCTCAGGAGGTGTGGGGTGTGTGGGGGAGCTCTGCAGCATGGAAGCAGAGAGGCCTAGTACAGGCCGAAGAAAACAAGGGATGCCTCGGTCCCAATGCAGTCCATGGCAAAATTCCCCCTTTGCTTTACCCCATGGTACCTCCTGGGCCAATCAACCACAGTATCTAGGGAAAGACATGAAAAAAGGGACCAGAAAGGGGGGGTACTTATCAGACTTAATCCTGAAATAGATCACTGTGGTAGGCATCAGACAGGGTCCGCAGAGCATAGATGAGGGCTGTGGCAGCCACACCGTGGTCCAGATGCTGGAGTCTTTTCCCTGGGTGATCGCGGTGGAGAACCACTAGGACTCTTGTGCTAGGACGCCCATGATTCCACCAGAGGTGGAGATCATATCCGTTGTCCCTGGATGGAGATGTCCTGGTGTTGCCCCCCAGAGGTTTTTGACTGCTGCTCTGGGGAGCTGGTGCAGAGGGCCTCAATGCGGTTGACTGTGGGGACATTACAGGCGTTGTCACTGCTGGTGCACTCCATGTGCCGTTCTTCTGAACTACCTCCTCAAGACATTTTGGTTGAGTGATTCCTCTTTCTATGGAGCCGGGAGGCATGCTGTTTCCTGTTGTGCCACAGCAGAACCTCCTATGTATCATTGGGAGTGGTCAACCAGTCATCCCCCTTTGAGGAGCGCACAGGGGACTGCCTGCTGAAATCTAGGCCAACTGGTCTCAGGGCTCCATGCTGCAGTGCAGGGTTTCTGAACTTGCTGGGCCAAGTATGTCTCAGAAAATCCATCAGTGCTTCAGGGGTGGCAAAGAACAGCAGGACGCCATTATGATCGACCCGCATTGTAGATGGATATCTCAAAGAGAAGGTGAGTCCCACTCTATGCATAATATGGCGGGCCTCTGTGTAGACCCTGCGCCTATCAGACAGGTTCTTGGACTAGTATGGGTAGATGTTGATTTTGTGTGGGTGCCATACCAATTGCTGAATTTCTCGGGACTTGGTCATCACCATCTCCTTGTCCCTGAAGTCCATGAATCTAGCAATGATCGGCTGGGGTTTCTCTTTTGTTTTGGGCATGGGGAAAGGGAGCAGTGGGCTCACTCCATCTGGAGCTGCTTGAGAGGGTCCAGCTTTAATATTTCTGCCAGGGCCTGTTGTAGAAACTGTTCTGTATTCCGCCCCTCGGCCTGCTCCAGGAACCCTATGAATTGGAGGTTGTTCTGCCTCCCACAGTTCTCCAGATCATCTATTTTATCCTGTAGTTTTTGTATGATTTGGAGATGTTCTTGAAATGTAGCTGTGTTGTCCTGCACATTAAGCTCAGTGGCTGCTGCCCAACGCTCACTCTGAAAGATCCTTGCCTCCAGGGATTGCAGGACTTGTGTTGTGTGATTTGTGGCCAAGGTGACTTGGGCCATTTGGGATAAAAGCTGCCTGAACATCCCCTCCACTGATGAACTGTCCCATCCCACAGGCTGAGGAGGCTGGGCCATACTGCTTGATAAGGGCCCCACTAACCTCAGTACGAGTTCCTCTCTGCATTGCCTGCTAATCCTTTGTAGAAAGTTGGAAAGTTTGATATTACTAGGATCCTTGCATTCTGCTGCACAGCTTGTGATGTTTGGAATAGTGACGTTCGTTAGGATGCTGTCAGATATATTAGGATTTTCCCCTCAATGCTTGAGAGCTACACTGCCATTTTAGCTAGTGCTCCTAGTGGCAGTCATATCCTAGGAATGTTAATGGGTTGAGGACCCCCATAAAAAGAAAAAAAGATTTTAACATATCTCAACAAAAAGAATGCAGATATTGCATTTTTACAAGAGACCCATCTGGATGACAATGAATCTGCTAAACTTTGGAGGTCCTGAGTCTCTCAGGTAGAGTTCAGCTCATTTAACTGTGGCTGGCAAATATAGCCTAAAGGTTAAAGTAATAAGCTGTGAATGAGCTTGGTACATCCAGCAGACCAGACCTGGGTTTGATTCTCACAACCTCCACTTGCATACTGTGTGATTCTGAGCAAGTCACTTAACCGCCCAGTGCTCCCAGGTCGCCCCTGAAAACAGGCACTTGTACCTAGTGGGCCTTACCCGGTTACCAAAGACTAAAATAAAAAGTAAATAAATAACTGCAAACAAAGAGGAACTGCAATACTACTAAGAAAAGGTGTTAACTTCACAAAAAACACCCAGGTTCCTGATCCGGAAGGTCAATATCAAATTCTCTCAGGGACTTTGGATGACCTAAATATTGTATTATGTAATATCTATGCCCCTAACTCTGGCCAGTATACGTTCTTCGACCTGATCATGACCCAACTTGCTAATTACGCAGAACGTTAGTTAATCATGAGTGGGGATTTTCATGAGGTTGTGGATCCCCTTTTAGATAGGAAACCCTCCAAATTGTCCCTCTTTATAACTAAAGCCCACCCCTCCCTACATAATCTAGCTAGGGTACTGTCTCTAACTGACATTTGGAGACGTGTTAATGCGCAAGAGGACTATACATTGTTCTCTAACAGGCAGTTAACATATGGTCAGGGCCCCTAGTGCTCTGTGGCAGAATTTTCTGATTTCTGCGGCAGGGCTCCTAAGCTTCTGCGGTAGCATTTTCTGATTTCTGCAGCATGATTTATTTATTTATTTCTGTGGCAGAATACAGTCCTGCCATTGGCTACAATATGATGTGAAGTCATTTATGACATCACCTGCCAAGCATAGATGAGTGGCTTCAGGATAAACAAGATGGGTACGGGAGCCTGGCACTATGGAAAAAACTGTATATCTGAATGAAAATTCACCAAAGACAATGAATTCTGCAGCATGGTGCAAATTCTGTGGAAAATTCCGCAACTGCAGAATCACAGAATTCCTGGGGCCTTGCATATAGTGAGGTAGATTACTTGTTTACCTCGTCTGACCTGGTTAACTCTGTACTAGATGTTAGAACTGACTCCATCATGTTATCAGATCACACCCTAGTTGACCTAAGTATAATCATGGGGGAAGGCAGACCTAAGGAACTTAGATGGAGGTTCAACACCTCATTACTGAAGGAAAAGAAATTTCCTGAAAGGGTAGCTAATGAAACTGATGAAGAATTTAAGAACAGTGATGATGGGGAAGCTTCTGATATGTGTCTTTGGGAGGCTTATAAAGCCTTTATTAGGGGAAGAATACTCAGTTTTTCAGCACCCCAAAAGAAAGAAAAAGCTAAGGTTCTGACAGAGAAACAACTCAGCCTGGCTGCCTTGGAAGCACAGATAAAGAACTCTGGGGCCCCCATATTCAAAAGTCCCCTGCAAACACGCGAAAGTGCCTGTGCAGTACATCTGAAATGCCTCTACTCAAAGTAATGAGCTATTCAGAAGATGCACCATGAGATGTGCTCATGCATGTCCGGGTGAATATCCCGAAGATGCGCTGTGGAAGAGTATGGCCAACAAGTGACCTGAGTCCCATGCGGATCATGGGGAAATGCGCAATGCAAAGCCACTTGAGCAGTGCGCAAAGTTGCAATATTCGCCTGACTATACAAATGACCTCACTGCACATTCCAAGACCCAGCTCCCATATGTGCAGCTCATTACTGGAATGTATTCAACCCATTTGCATACCTCGGGCATGCCTAGTTCCAGCTCTGCAGGGCTGCCCCACCACTCCACAAGGGTGAACAGGAGGTACTGCAGCCTATCAGGCAGGTGTGATGGACTGTGTGTGTGGACTGCATTGTCCTTGGTATACTGCTATTACCCATAGCCATGTACAGAGTCAGACTGGGGTACAGGGGGCCAACATGGACAGTGGCCACAGGGGCCCACCTGGACCTGCAACAGGGGAGGGCACAGGGTGGTACAGTCTGGTCGGTATACCACATGCATGCGATACACCAGCTCCAAATGCAGTGTACAGTCACCTGCAGTGCCCTACCCCCACATATGAGTGGAACATGGTGATGACTGCAAGGAATGGCAGTGTGCAGAGGGTGACCAGGTACACTAGTGGGTGGGTCTCACTTGTGTGCACCTACGGTGTACCACTGTGGGTGTGTGCCACAGGTCAATCCCTGGCATGTGCCAGGCTGCCACCCATCCACCGGGCTACCTGGGTACCATTGCCCTAGACAGCACCCTGGATGCATGCCGCGTGGGTGCAGGCCATGGCCCCCCCTTACATCTACTGACATGTGGCTGTCCGCTCTGCTGGTGTGTCCGAGGGGCACCCCACAGCACTGGCATACAGCTGCTGGGTGTCTACATCCAGGGTGCGGTGTGGGGGCTGCTCCCTGGACGGTGCCAGTGGTGACATGGCACCTGTGGCAAAGGGTTCATCCATCCTGGCATGACTGCTGTGTATGGGTGCCTGGAGCATGTCCTGGTGCAACTCCAAGGGCTGTCTTTGGATGGACCGCCTGCAGTTCTGTGGCCTGCCTGTGGCATGCTTTTTCAATGCCTAACTTTGGGCAGCTCACCTCTAGATGTGCAGCAGATGTGTCGCAGAGTTTGGCTGAATATAGGGATGCATGGCACATTCATAAGGACGTCCCCTCAACATGCACCACATACATTATAGATGCGTGACTGATCTCTCCCTTTTGAATATCGCAGTTCTGCTCATTTTCTGAGATGTGTGGTGCATCTCCACTTTGCGCCGTGCATCACCTTTGAAAATGTGGGCCTAAATTTCTAGATTATAATCTTCTTCATAAGCTTACACTACTCGAATCTGATATAAATATTGTAATTTCAGAGCAAGCAGAGTATGCCCTTTTCCATACAAAGCAGAGTTACTGGGAATCAGGTGAAAAAGCTGGGAAATTACTTGCCCACAGGTTAAAGAAACTACAAGATCAAAATATCATCACAGGTATCCAGAAAGCAGCAGGGAAAGTGCTAAGGAAAAAAATAAAGATATTAATAATGCTTTCAAAGAGTTCTATACACAGATATATGCTCACAAGTCTGTAGATGCACACGAAATAATTTTCTTTCTAAGCTCCATTCCATTGGCTAAGGTGCCCCAAGACCATCTAGGACAACTCAGCCAGGACCTAACCATTGATGAGATCTCATCAGTTATTAACTTATTACCTAGTGTAAAAAACCCAGGGTTTACTTGGTTCCAAAGGACAAAAGGAGGCTATTGCCCAATGAGATTGTCCCCCACCACCATGGTGGGATAAATTATACCCTGGAGTTATTGAACTCCATTCAGTAATCTAACCCTTTTTTAAAAAGCTGAAATATAACTACTGTCCACCAATTCTTGAGGAAGTAAATTCCAGACTCTAGGAGTTCTCACCGTGAAATAATTTAACCTTTTATTTGTTTTAGATTTTGCAACATTGATTTGTTTATTATGGGACCGTGGGGTAGTCCTTCTACCGGAGAAGTTTAGACCACAATGATGCATAAGAACCTGAGAATTCTGAATTTTATATGAGTAAATCACCTCTAGTATGTCTTGTTTGAAGCAAATAGAGCCCTGTTTCCTGTAGTCTACCCCAGTAGTCCAATTTGGATAGATATGGAACCATTTTAGTAGCTCTCCTCTGGATTTAGATGGGTTAGATGGGCTTCCTGGAGAATTTTTTAAACTTTTGAGCCCAAAGATTTCCCCTCACTTGCTTAACATGTATAGAGAATCTTGGGACAATAACATCCTCCCACCCACCCTTACACAAGCTCTGGTCACCCTAATCTATAAAAAAATGAAGATCACTTATCTTGTGCTAGCTATCGCCCCATCTCCCTGATGAACTCAGACTATAAGATCTTGACCAAAGTATTAGCTATTTGAATACAAAAGATAATATATAACTTGACTGGTAAAGAACAAGTCGGGTTCATTCAAGGAAGATCTGGGCTGATTGTGTACAGAGGATTTGCACGTGCTATGGCATGCCAATAAAACTAAAGAGTCCTACTTAGTATTTTCGTTAGAGCTATTTAAAGCCTCTGATTCCCTGTCTTGGGATTATATGTTTATGGCTCTAGAACACTTTGGATGTGAGAGTAATTTCAGCAGCTGGGTTTCCCTCTTATATAAGAAATCATCTGCACAAATCCTTACTAACGGACTGATCTCCAGACCCATCTCATTAGCGTGTGGCACTAGACAAGGCCACCAACTATCCCCTTACCTGTTTATTCTCGCTAGTGAGCCACTAACCAGAACCATTGCTAATATCCAAGCATATCAGGGCTTAAAGTCAGCTCTGATGAACATAAAACATTTGCATTTGCTGATGACCTTCTTTTGACCCTTTCTATTCCAGTGCAGTCCTATGAGGCGTTTAAACAGTTATTCTCCCACTCTGGTTCCCTTTTGGGCCTGCAGGTGAACTGGGACAAATCCCACGCACTATGCCCTAACCTGACACCTTTTATTTTGCTAAATCTTTCAGAAATATTTGATAATCATTGGGTAAAAGATCAACTAATATATTTGGGCCTACAAATTTCTACAAATCTGGAGTCACTAGTGAACATTAATTATCTGCCTCTATTATGGGACACAGAGCTGGAACTTAAACACTGGGGTAACCTTAATCTCTCACTTTGGGGGAAAGTTAACTCAATAAAAATGATTATGGGTTCCAAAATCTTTTACCTTTTTCAGAACATACCAATACTACTTAAAACGAGCATACATTGCAAACTAGACTCGCTGTTTCGGAATTTTCTCTGGAACAATAGTATCCAAGGCTGAGCATAAATAAAATCCAGGCACCCCATAAGCTGGGCGGACTAGTACTTCCACATTGGGAATGGTACCAGTGGGCATTTATGCTTAAACAAGTATCTGCTCACATGCAACTTAGGCCAGATAACTCACCATTTGACCCTTTATGGGTACAACTAGAAAAAAAATCCTAAAACCCAACCAACTTACTGATTTCTTTTATCTACCCACCCCAAAAACCAAAAGGTAACCCATGCATAGATGATTCCTTCAAGATACTTAAAAAAATAAACAAGGACATTAATCCTACTCGTCTTCCCTTAAAACTAATCCCACTTTGGTCTAACCCTCACATTATAAAGGATGATACCGTGTTGACAAACAAAACCTGGTCTCGGGTTGGTATTATTAAAATCAGTGACGTACTTTCCAAGGAGTCATCCATGTTAATGTCCTTTTCAGAAATTAAGTAAAAGTACCAGAGTATCTACCCTGGTTTCATTTCCATTATTATCTACAGCTTTAAACGAAACATAAAGACCATATTCTTCTAGTGAGCTTCTCTCTCCCCAGTAATCAGGGGTGGGAACAAATGATTAAAATAGGGCCTCTGAAAAGAAGGAGCTAGCTCTCTATATAAGATTCTTACAAATTATCTTACATCTTCATTTCTGACTTCCTCAGCGAGGCAGAAATGGGAAGCTGAGTTGGGCACCCCCCATAACTGAGCAGGAGTTCAGCATGGGAACACGCTTGCTATGGAAATAGATACCCAAGGTAAGCTAGTTCAGTATAAAATACTTCATCAGTTTTACATGTCTCCCATGAAGCTTTATAAGCTAGGCCTATCACCCAATGCTGACTGCTGGAGATGTCAGGAAGCTGGTGCTACTATCTCACACATGTTGTGGGGCTGCCCCTCTCTGAGTATATTCTGGGATGAAGTACAAAAGGTATGTAAGGCATCATTATTGACTGCTTTGCTCCCTTCCCTGCTAATCTAGATCCTTGAACTCTTCCCAGTAGACACTACCCTTGCCTATCAACAGAGACTGTGGCTCTCTGTATGTGCAAAACATTTGATACTCAAACACTAGAAAGTCACCTACATTAGCTGAATGGTACAATATGATGAGTTTTACAGTGAACAATGAGAGAACGGTGCTGGGTCCAGTCCTCTTCAACATATTCATCAGTGACATTGCTGATAGTCTTAAGAGTAAAATCTGCCTGTTCGCAGATGATACAAAACCATGTAATTGGGTGGACAATCACGAGGGAGACTCAAGTATGAAGGAGGATCTCAAGAAACTTGAACAGCGGTCCAATGATTGGCAACTTAGATTTAATGCTAATAAATGCAAAGTGATGCATTTGGGAAACCAGAACCCAAGAACTCAATAATTCCTAAATGGGCATCAACTTGAAGAGACCATACTGAACGGGACTTGGGTGTAATGATATTGGAGAACCTTAAAGCAGGGAATCAATGTGAAACAGCGGCATGAAAAGCAAGCAGCATCTTCAGATGCATAGGCAGGGGAATAACTAGCAGGAAACAAGAAGTGATCATTCCACTCTATAGATCCCTGATGAGGCCACACCTGGAGTACTGCGTCCAGTTCTGCAGGCCCCACCTGAAGAAGGACATAGAGCACTTGGAATCAATTCAGAGAACGGCTGCAAAGATGGTGCAGGGCCTCCATCACAAGTCATATCAGTCTAGAGTCCAAGACCTATACTTGTACTCCCTGGAACACAGAAGTGACAGAGGGGATATGAGAGAAATGTTCAAATTCATCAAGGTTATAAACACTGTTCAGGTTGACAAACTTCCATGCAAACAGAGAGGCGCATACAAGAGGGCACAAACTATGCCTGAAAGGGGGAAGGCTCAGAGGCAATATCAGGAAGTACTTTTTACGGAGAGGGTCACAGACACATGGAACAGCCTGCGCCTAGAGGTGGCTGTAGCAAAGATGGTGAATGCATTTAAAAATGCATGGGACCAGCACAACGAATAAATGAAAATTGCAAAATATAGGGGAGAGGGGGTTAGGTTCATGGGCAGACTAGATGGGTCACTTGGTCCCTATCTGCCGTCAAATTCTTATGTTCTTAGAACTTCCTACATGCTTATAGATAGACTGGAAAAGTTCCTAAATATATGGGGCCTCTTTTTACAACTGACTACTATTTAAAGATTCTATTTCACACACCTTGACTCTGGAGACTTGGTATTGTCATGTGGCTACATGTTTAGGGGAAGTCCTTTGTATGAGTAATTCATGATGGTGATATATGTAGTAAAGGCCTTATCTCTTAATATTAATGGGCTTAACAGCCAGATTAAGAGAGCCAGACTTTTTCAATACTTTAAAAAACATCCCAGTGATGTTATATACTATATGTTCAGGAAATGCATTTAATGGATAAAAAGCACTCTAAATTAACTTGGGGAGGACGATACCAGACGTATGCATCTTCATATCTAAAGGGAAAGTGCCGCGGAGTGGCAATTTTAATCCCCCGGACTTCTCCTTTTCACTTGGCTTCACAGTATGCTGACCCACTGGGATTGTTTGTAATTTTAAGAAGGACATTTTATGGGAAACAGGTTACATTGGTAAATGTGTATTTCCCTCCCTTGATGACCACTGCGGATTTAAAAATATTTTTTTGTCAAACTTCTAGATAATATGCAGGGATGTTTATTAATGGGATGAGACATTAATTTAACTTTGACCCCATATCTAAACTTGTCTACCCCATTTAAGCACCGGATTTCATCTGCCCAGAAATTATTTTGCTCCCAGTTGGAGGCACTAGGGTTAGCTGATGTCTGGAGTCATCTTTACCCCACTTCAAGGAGATATACCTTCTACTCCCCTGGACATAATTCCCACTCCAGATTAAACATAGAAACATAGACTTTGACGGCAGATAAGGACCGCTTGGCCCATCTAGTCTGCCCATTTCCCTACCTACAGGATAGGCCGCAGATCCTAGTTAACCAACAGCCTATTACTTCCTACCCCCCACAAGAATTGCCTTGTGTCTGTCCCATGCATTCTTGAATTCTCCCACAGTTTTAGACACCACAACCTCCTCAGGAAGGCTGTTCCATGCATCCTCTACCCTCTCTGTGAAATAATACTTCCTGACATTGCCCTGACCCCCCGTCTTTAAATTGTGTCCCCTTGTTCTTGCATGTCTCTTTTCTGAAAGATTCTACCCTCTTGGACTTTGTTGATTCCACTGAGGTACTTAAAAGTTTCTATCATGTTCACCCCTCCCTTCTTTCCCCAAGGGTATACATATTAAGCTCCTTTTGTGTCTCCTCATATGGCTTCTCTTGCAGACCCTGTACCATTTTAGTTGCTCTCCTCTGGACTGCCTCTATCCTGTCTATGTCCTTGCGGAGATGGGGTCTCCAGAACTGGATGCAGTACTCCAAATGGGGTCTCACCAACTGTCTGTACAGAGGGATAACAACTTCCTGTTTTCTGCTGCTGTTGCCTCTCCCTATGCATCCCAGTATACCCCCAGCCCTCCCTACTGCCTTCTCACATTGCTTGCTAACCTTAAGGTCATCTGATATGATTACCCCCAGGTCCCTTTCCTTTTTTGTTGTTGTTACTACCCCCTCCCCATTGTGTATTCTTCCCCTGGGTTCTTGTTTCCCAGGTGCATTATTTTGCACTTCTTTGCATTGAATCCTAGCTGCCATACTTCTGACTATTCCTCCAACCTTGCCAAGTTCTCATCCTTTCCACGCCTCCTTGTGTATCAACCCTGTTGCAAATCTTTGTGTCATCTGCAAAGAGGCATACTTTTCCTTCCAGTCCCTCTGCAATGTCACTTATGAAGACATTAAAAAGGACTGGACCCAGTACTGAACCCTGCAGTACCCCACTAGTAACCTCTCTTTCTTCAGAGTGGACTCCATTTACAATTACCGTCTGTGTCATGTTGTCCAGCCAATGTTTTACCCAGGCTACCATCCTGGGACCCACTCCCAGGCTGGTTAATTTGACTATTAATCTTTTGTGTGGGACTGTGTCAGATGCCTTGCTAAAGTCTAGGTAGGCCATGTCCACAGCCCCTCCCTGGTCTACTACTTTAGTCACCCAGTCAAAGAAATCTGTTACATTAGGTCTGACCTGACCTTCCGCTGTGAACCTATGCTGCCTTGGGTCCTGTGCCCCACTGGCCTCTAGGTACTCAACTATTCTTTCCTTCAGAGTGACTCCATCACTTTCCCTACACAGAGGTCAAACTGACAGGTCTGTAGTTTCCTGCCTCTGTCTTGGTCCCACTTTGTGAAGGAATCACATCCACCTTCCTCCAGTCCTCCGGTACCACACCATCCTCCATGATTTATTAAAAGAGTAGCCAGTGGTTTCACTAGTTCCTCCCTTAATTCTTTTAGAATTCTGAGGTGAATTCCATCAGGCCCCATTGCTTTGTCCATATTCAATTTTAGGAGTTCTTGCAGAACCCTGTCTTCTGTGAAAGGACTGGGATCGACACCCCCCCCCCCATCAAGAGTGCTTCTGTTATTTGAATTAGGCACTTCCCCCTCCTCTTTTGTCAATACTGAGCAGAAATATTTGTTCAGTATCCCTGCTTTTTCACTGTCCCCCTCTGCCCACCCACCGTTCATTCTATGCAACCTCACTATACCTCCCTTTGTCTTTCTACGCTCGCTGATGTACCTATAAAAGGTTTTATCCCCCTTCTTAACCGAGTTGGCTATCTTTTCCACAGTTTGGGCCTTTGCTATTCTGACTTCCCTCCCTGCTTCCTTCTGCCTTTAGATTATTTTTTTACTTCCAAAGAACATATGGATTATTTGCAAGATTTGACCATTGGCCCCAGATTTCTTTTGGACCACTCACCTCATTTTTTACAGTTAGATTTTTAAAATACCCAAGAAAACCACTGGGTAGCGCTTGTACACCACATTCCTTAAGGACAAAGCTTTTAGGTACAGATTTAGTGCTAAAATTTCCCAGGTTATAACTGATAATTCCTCGTCAGAGGTATCTTCCTCTATTGTATGGGACACAGCCAAGGCGTTGATTCATGGAGAGATCATCGCCTACGCTGCACTTAAGAAAAAACAATGGGAGCAGCAATATGTTAAGCTCCATGAAGAATTAAGGGAACTACAACAGGCTCATACCTTGGTTACCGCTGAGGTTAGGACACAGATCAATCAGAAAAAAAGCAATTTTGCAGAAGATCGTAGATGAGAAAATGCAACAGGCGTTGTTCTACCTTAAATCCTATAGATATGAAGGGGGCCCCAAGGGGGCAATTAACTTAGCCCAGAGACTTAGAGGCCATAGGACAGCCACATATATCACACACCTTGTGGACCCTTCACATCATCTCAGAGCCACGAATACAGTGCAGACAATGGAGATCTTTTGGAAATATTATGCAGTTATATGGGACACCATTATCTCCGGACCCCTCTAAACTGGAGGATTTTTTCCATCCTCTTTCTTTACCAAAACTTCCTCTAGACATGGAGAGACTGAAAGTACCAGTCAAAATGGAGGAACTTAAAAGAGTAGTGGCAGATAGCAAAACACTGAAAACCCCAGGCCCTGATGAACTGCCTGCTGAATGGTATGAGTCCTTTTTCAGGCAGCTGGCCCCACCATTGGTGAAAACTTTTTATGAGATACAGGAGGGTGGAACCACCCCACCTTCATGGGATTATACTAATATTTCACCTATATTAAAACAAGGAAAGCCCTCCAAATTAGCCTCATCCTATAGGCCGATATCCATTTTAAATATGTATCATACATAGATACATAGACAGTGTCAGCAGTTAAGGGCCTATGGTCCACCCAGTCTGCCCATTTGAGCTTGCAAGTTCAGTTTATGTTTTCCAAGAAGTCTGTTGCCCCTTACCCCTGACCTCCAGAATTCCTTTATGTCTATCCCATGCATTCTTAAATCCTGTGATTGTTTCAGCTCCCACCACTTCCTCTGGCAGGGTATTCCACTTGTCCACCACCCGTTCTGTGAAGAAATTCTTCCTCAAGTTTCCTCTGAATCATCCTCCCTCCAACTTCATTCCATGCCCTCTGGTCCTGGAACATCTTTTTCACTTAAAGATAGTGTATTCCTGCACCCTGTTCCTCCCTGTAAGATATTTGTATGTCTCTATCATATCCCCTCTCTCCCTCCTCTCCTCCAGGGAGTACATGTTCAGTTCCTTCAAACTGCCCTCCCAGGACTTGTGATGCAATCCATGCACCATCTTTGTTGCCCTCCTCTGAACCTTCTCTACCCTGTCTATGTCCTTACGTAGGTAAGTTATAAGTTATAAGTTATTTATGTCCATCTGGGCCCATAGGATTGAAGGGATGATGCCATATCTGGTGTATTCAGATCAGTCTGGGTTTATTCACTCCCGACAAACTTCTGACAATATTCGTAGAACAATACATTTGTTGGACCATATTAATCAGAGGCGAATACCGGTGGTCTTTGTCAGCCTAGACACTGACATGGCCTTTGATTGGGTAATCTGGCATTTCCTTTGGAAAACACTGACAGAGTTAGGAATTCGTTACCTTCCTCCAGCGGGTGTACGCCTTCCCCAAGGCACATATTAAGGTGAATGGACAGCTCTAGTCTAGGATCCCTCTAGGCAGGGGGGAGAGACAGGCCTGCCCTCTATCACCACTTCTTTTTGCCCTGTATATAGAACCCTTGGCAGAAGCTATAAGACAATACCCAGATATTCAGGGTATACCACTGGGTGGGAGGGAGTTTATTCTCTCTTTATATGCGGATGACATACTATTAACCTTATTAGATCCAGAAAAGACTATCCCAGCAACTTTGGAGGTGATTGGGGCATTTTCAGACATTGCAGGATATAAAATCAATATCCAAAAGACTGAGATTTTGCTTTTGAATTCCTCCCCCTCACAAACCCTGAGAATAAAGCTACCTTCGAGATGGAGAAATAACAGAGTTAAATATTTGGGAATCTTTATTCCTCAAAATTTGGAGTACTTAGAATGTCTCAATTTGGAACCCTTGATTCTGGAAATAGAAAAGTTACTTGGGACATGGATGTACCTCTCCCTTCCTTTTTGCCAGCGAATACAGTCTATATGGATGACAGTTTTTCCCAAGATACTGTACTTATTTCAGACCTTACCTTTTACCCCATCCAGATTTTATTTTTGTTCATAGGACAGAATATTTTCCAGATGTGTTTGGGCTGGGAAACATCCAGGGGTTAGGTGGTCACTGCTGCAGTTACTCATTGCTAAGGGGGATTTGAATCTTCCAAACTTGAGGGAGTATCATAGGGCAGTAGTTTGTAAGATAGTCTTGATTTGGCTTAATCGACAAATAATGACGCCATGGAAATATATTGAGTTTATTCTAAATGACCTTTTTGATGTCCTTCTGATTATAATTACCCCACTGGATTCTGTGGCAAATCTTGGGGACTTCACATTTGGGTCCGGCAATACTCTAAAAATTTTTATGAAGTAAGGGCACTTCTGGGACTAGAAGAGGCCTTTTATTATTTTCAACTCTTGGTGAAAGAGAGAGACTTCCCAACAGCCTGACTTGACCATGTCTATGGGGAGTGGTACAGGAATGGCTTATAAATGATATACCAATTTCTGGACAGACATGGTGTGGTGCCCTTTGCTACATTAAAATCTAAGTTTCACCTCCCCAGGACACATCATCATCAATACTTGCAGGTCAGGACATTTTTGCTGGAAGGCAACCCTACCCGAAATGCTTTTCCAAACCCTATGACCCCATTAATGAGCTTGCTTTTTGAAGCTACTGAAGAGCGGGAGCATACACACTTGATCGGCTTGATTTATAGGTCCCTTAGAGAATACTGGCAAGAATCGACTAAGGATATTTTAGCTAGATGGAATAAGGAATTAAACACCCAAATAACCTATGAAAAATTGTTAGAACCAATTCTGTATTCAATGAAATTTTCACAAGCCCCATACTGGCTCGAATATATATGGAAAGTGTCGCATGCGGTTTTTTATTACCCCAGATAAACTAGTTAAATTCTTATCTGTAAGGCATGGTGTATGCTGGAGGGAGTGTGGGGAAACATTGGCGAATATCTACCATATTTTCTTTACCTGACTGAAAGTAACTCAATACTGGCAGGATATCATAAGAAGCCTTCAACTCTTAATGATTCTATTTGATAACGGCGAACACCTAAAGGTGATTACCATTATCGCACAGTCTGAGTGTCGAAAACATTTTCGCCACTCTGACAACCCCGGCGCACCGGACAATGGCACCAGGAGATTTTTTTAATGCTTTTTGTAGGTGGGGCTGCTTCCCCCCCCCGCACCCCCCGACTTAGGGATTCTCAACTCCGGGGGGGTACATGTCGGGGGGTGAAAGCATTAAAAAAAATAAAGGTTTGGGCAGGGCGCAATAAAATTGCACCAGTGCCTGGACCTGAACCCGGTACCTGACCCACCCCAACCACTAGCCAACCTCCGACGCCATGACACAGCTCAGCCATCCACCGCGCCACCTCCTACAGCTCCTCCACCTCCTCCCAGCCCACGCTCGCCATGCTCGCTCCCCCCGTGCACACGTACACATTGCGACATCCTGTCACCCAGTTTGCCCACCCCCTCATCCGGTCGCCCTACCTTCCCATTGCCGTGAGGGATTGCGCCGGGAAGGAGTCGCCCTTACAGACGGTGCCCTTCCCCATGCGCCCACCTCACGCAATACCACTCTTAACTGATCTGGATTTGAATTTAACAAACCAAATGATTCTTCTCTATATAGGGGAGGATGGCATGGTTCCTCCCAATAAGAGTAAGTTATACCTTTATTTGGCAGCAGCTAAAAAGGCTATAACACATCTTTGGCAGACTGCCACTGTACCCACACTGTCCCACTGGCATACTATTATGTCTGAAATCTACTACCTGGGACGATCTATAGCAACCAGGTTAGAAACATAGAATTTAATGGCAGATAAGGACTGCTTGGCCCACCTAGTCTGCCCATTTCCCCTACCTAATGGACAAGCTGCAGATCCTAGTTAACTAATAGCTTACTTCCTCCTACCCCCCCACTACAATTGCCTTATGTCTGTTCCATACATTCTTGAATTCCCCCACTGTTTTTGACTCTACGACCGCCTCAGAAAGGCTGTTCAATGCATCCACAACCCTCTCTGTGAAGAAATACTTCCTCACATTACCTCTGAGCCTTCCCCCTCTATCTTCAAATTGTGCCCCCTTGTTTTTGCACATCTCTTTTTCTGAAAGATGCTACCTTCTTGGACTTTGTTGATTTCCTTGAGGTATTTGAAAGTTTCTATCATATCCCCCCTCCTTCCTTTCCTCGAGGCTATACATCTTAAGCTCCTTTAGTCTTTCTTCATATGTCTTCTGGTGCAGACCCTGCACCATTTTGGTTGCCCTCCTCTGGACAGCCTCCACCATGTCTATGTCTTTGCGGAGATGGGGTCTCCAGAACTGTACACAGTACTCCAGATGTGGTCTTACCAACTGTCTGTACAGATGGCCAACAACTTCCTGTTTTCTACTGGTGATGCCTCTCCCTATGCATGCCAGTATCCACCCAGCCCTCCTTATTGCCTTCTCACATTGCTGGCCCACCTTTAGGTCATCTAATATGACTACCCCCAGGTCCCTTTCCATTTTTGTTGTCAGTATCTCACTCCCCCCCCCCCCACTGTGTACTCTTCCCCAGGGTTTTTGTTTCCCAGGTGCATTACTTTGCACTTCTTTGAGTTGAATCTAAGCTGCCATACATTTGACCATTCCTCCAACCTTACCAAGTCCCTTTTCATCCTTTCCACCCCACCTTGCGTATCAACCCTGGTGCAGATCTTTGTGTAATTTGCAAAGAGACATATTTTCCCTTTCAGTTCCTCTGCAATGTCACTTATAAAGACATAATTATAAAAAGGACTGGCCCCAGTACTGAACCCGCGGTACCCCACTAGTAACCCTCCTTTCTTCACTGTGGACTCCATTTACTATTACCCGCTGTGTCCTGTTGTCCAACCAGTGTTTTACCCAGTCTACCACCCTGGGACCCACTCCCAGGCTGGCTAATTTGTTTATTAATCTTTTGTTCGGGACTGTGTCAAATGCCTTGCTAAAGTCTAGGTAGTCCATGTCCACAGCCTCTCCCTGGTCTACTCCTTTGGTCACCCAGTCAAAGAAATAAATTAGATTTGTCTGACATGACCTTCCCGCTGTGAATCCATGCTGCCTTGCATCCTGTGCCCCACTGCCCTCTAGGTACTCAACAATTCTTTCCTTCAGAAGTGATTCCATCATTTTCCCTACCACTGAGGTTAAACTGACAGGTCTGTAGTTTCCTGCCTCTGCCTTGCTTCCACTTTTGTGAAGAGGAATCACATCCACCCTCCTCCAGTCCTCAGGTACCATACCATCCTCCCATGATTTATTAAAAAGGGTAGTCAGTGGTGTTACTAGTTCTTCTCTTTGTTCTAATAGAATTCTGGGGTTAATCCCATCAGGCCCCATTGCTTCATCCACCTTCAGTTTCAAGAGTTCTTTCAGAACCCCTTCTTCAGTGAAAGAACTAATATCAACCCCCTATCCAGAGTGCTTCTATTGATTGGATTAGGTATCTACCCCTGCTTTTCCACTGTGAATACTGAGCACAAGTATTCATTCAGTATCCCTGCTTTTTCACTGTCACTCTCTGCCCAACCACCTTCCTCTTTATTCAGCCTCAGTATCCCTGCCTTAGTCTTTCTTTGCTCCCTAATGTACCTATAAAAGATTTTATCCCCCTTCTTAACCGAGTTGGCTATCTTTTCCTTGGTTTGGGCCTTTGCTATTCTGACTGTCTTCCCCCATCCTTCTACTTTAACTGGTAAAGTTCTCTGTCCTGCTCCTTCTGTGTTTCCTTATACTTCCTGAATGCTATCTTTTTCTCCCTTACCTTCCCCGCCACTTCTTTTGAGAACCATAGTGTTTTTTTTCTTTTATTTTGATTTGTTTATTTGCTTCACACAAAGGCTTGTTGCCTCTGTGATGGCGGTTTTGATGTTTCCTCATTGTTGCTCCACCCCACCTTCTTGCCTGTTTGCTAGTGCTTTTCTGAGGCACTTTCACATTTTGACAAAATCAGCCCTCCTGAAGTCCAGTACCTTCACTTTTGGGTGGCTTGACTCCACAGCTAGGTTTATCGTGAACCACACTGTTTGGTGGTCGCTTGTTCCCAGATGGCTACCCACTTCAAGATCAGAGATCCTCTCTCCGTCCCCATTTGAAAGTACCAGGTCTAAGACTGCTCCCTCCCGAGTGGGTTCCAAAACTAGCTGTCTGAAGCATGCCCCTTGAAGGGCATCGAGAATGGCCGTGCTCTTGGATGTGGCTGCAGCAAAGGTGCTCCAATTAACATCTGGCATATTCAGGTCCCCCATCAGCAATATCTCCCCTTTCTCTGCCATCCCAAGGATGACTTCTATCATTTCCTTGTCCATTTCCTCCCCCTGAGATGGGGGTCTGTACACAACCCACGTGTGGATTGTGGTGCCATTTCCAGTCTCCAGGGTGACCCACAGTGCTCCTCTCCTCCCTGTTTACCCTTTAGTTCTGTTGCTTTGATCCCTTCCCTTGCATTGAGAGCTACTCCTCCTCCTCTTCTTCCCTCCCTGCCCCTCCTGTAGAGTGTGTCCCCGGGTATGTTGACATCCTAGTCATGGTTCTCTGTGTATCATATTTCTGTGACTGCCACAATGTCCAGGCATCCCTCTTCCATCAAGGCAACCATTTCAGGGAGCTTTTTACCTAGACTATGGGCACTGGTACTCATTACCCTCCACATTTTTAAGACTTTATTTCTTTTTGCCCCATCCCTGTCCTTACTGCCTTTGTCTTTTTCTCCATTTACCCATGCACTTCTCCCTGTCGACTGCTCTATCTTGGTGTTTACCTCATTAATTGCCCAGATTTTTTGGGGGGAGGGCTAGGATTTCCCTTCTCCTTTTCAGTGCCTCCCCCCTTGGCTAGTTTAAATGCTTGCCACTGAAGCATTGAAACCTATCACCTAGGATCCTGGTTCCCCTCCTGGATAGGTACAGACCATTGTGCCTGTATAGTCCTGTATCCCTCCAGGTGGAACCCCAGTCCCCAGTGAAGCCAAATCCCTGAGCTCTGCACAAGTTTTTCAACCAGTCATTAAATCTTATGGTGCGGAGTATCCTAGCCTCATCCATGCCATAGACAGGCAGCACTTCGACGAAAGTTACCATGAATGCTACTTGTCTAAGGTCCCTCCCCAACTCCACATACTCCTGTTGCATTGCTCTGATCCCATTCTCAGCCAGGTCATTCATCCCTAGGTGGATAATGACATCCAGCTCCCTTCCCCTTGCAGCTGCTCCCACGATCCTGAGGATTCGCTTCCTGTCCCTCCAAGCCATGACGCCAGGCAGGCACCTTACCTCCCTTTCCCCTTCCTTCCCCAGTTCTACCCCCCTAACAACTGAGTCCCCCACCAGGAGTTGTTTCCTTCCCCTTTGGGGTCCTGTGCCACCCTCATGTGGGTGTCCACTGTGGAGGTTCCAGTCATCCTCCTTGGTCTCCACTGCGGGTGCCTCCATAGAGGAACCATGCTCCGCCAGAGTGGCGAATGAATTGTGGAGAGGCACAACTGGAGGGATGCGCCTCTGTTTCACCACCATCACCCTCCCTGAGCCCACCGTGGTCCAACCACTCCTCTTTTTTGGCAACCTCTGAGATAGTGGCAGTGGTCTGGGTGGTCCCTGGGTGGGGGAGCAGGTTTTCAGAATCCTTGCCAGATCAGTATGAACAACCTCCTCCCTCAGACTAGAGGGGTGCCTGCAAAAAGGGCAGCAACAAAGTCTCCAGAGGTTAAGTAACAGGTCTAGTCACAAATTACTGCAAATATCTCCCAGCTACAGTTCCTCCCTGGCAAATTAAAGTTAAAACTAAGAAAAGTCAACCCCAAAAACAGAATCAATACTAGTTACTTACAGAGGTCCAAGCAAGCAATAATACCTGACAGGGTGAGCGGTACTGGGCAATAACAGACCGCCCAGGGGTGTAATGTGGTGGAGGGCCTTATGGCCCCTGGAAGGTCCAGTACTGCCCATACCACCCACTCTGGAGGGTATTGTCACGCTTAGAAAATGGGCAACTATATTTTAAAAATAATTTTCATGTTAAAAAGTTAAATATATAAGAGTTTTATTTATTGTTTTTAAAAATAGTTCTACTGCCTGCTGCTTTATTTTTTGGATACAGGGAGTTGTCATGTGTAACCCCCTCCCCCCCCAAATAGACACTCATGCAGGTCTAACAAATCTTAAAACAATCTAGAACCAGCAGAACAGAGTCTTTTCCACTGATTCATTTTATTTTTATTTTCCGTTTTAAACAGACTGTGGGTTGATAGTGAGCAGGTGGCTAAGCGGGGAGGGCACAAGAGCAGAAAAAGTATCTGCCAGACTTGCGCAACCAAAAGGAATAGACCTCAGGAAAATGTTTAATTGTTTTTTTTTTGGAATGGGTAGTAACTTCAGTTGGTCGACTGCAGCTCAGTGTTAACTTGTTAAGCAGCAAGCGAGGGGTCAGCGTGTGGAGAATTGGCTCAAGACAAGGGTGAGGAGAGTGCCACATTTTAACATAAGTGCGGTTTGGGAAAATGCTCGTTTTTGTTCCTGCTCTTGTTTTATCCACTATCTCCCATTTTATTAGTGCCTCTGTTATACATATGACCAGTTTATAGTTGAATGCCGATCGGTCAGCAGAGGAGCTCCAAGCTTGTGAGAGCTGCTCAAACGGCATGAGAAGTAGTGCTGGTGGATAGTGGCGAAGTTCAGTTCGAAAGCTGGCATATTTAGAAACATTTTGTTGTTCTTAATTTGAATTAAATAACAGTGTAGCTCAGTGAGTGTTATTTTATTCATGGTGGTGGCAGTGCTGGGGGGGAGTGACGGCGACCTAAGCTGCTCGCTAACTGTTTAAAAAAATGGCAGCTGTTTAAATTGTGTGCCCAGCACGTCAGCCAATGAGGAAGCAGGGTATTGAGCACACATATACTTTGCTGGCTATTAGGCAGGTTTGGGCTGGGGCTTTTTATTTGGTGGGCATCTACTGTCTGATAGATGCCCACCTAAATAAGTGTCTCAGCCAATCAGAAGAGAGAATTGTCTTTGCCCATTTTCTAAAAAGTAATAATTCAGTACAGTGTAGTCTAGAAAATAACCTCCTTGATTCAAGGAAGCTGTGGCTGCTTTCTCACTCTCTCTGTCTCAGTCGGGAGGGATGCACCTCTGTTCCACCACCCTCACCCTCAGGACGGGTGCCCCTATTCGAGCTTACATGGAGACCCTGGGTTTTCTATATAACACCTCTGGATGACTCCTTTATCCCATGATTTGATTCAGGAGCCAGCTCATAGTGTATACAATGAGGACATTTGCTAATACCTATCTATATGAGCTGAGATAATGAAACTTAACATCTCTGTCTGTATAAAGACTAATTATAGAATAATTAATGGCTATGATTTTTTTGCATTAGAAACCCATGGCATAATTTGTCATTATAAAGGAGCATTTATAATGGCAAACACACACCGGGGTTTCCCTACCATTGCACATGTGCCAGGTGCCGCTCTGCTCTTTCTGGTAGCCCAAGACTGTGGCTTACCGTCGGAGACCACACCATAACTCTGACTGGGTGGTAAGTCCAAAGAATAAATACAACTCAGGGCTAAAAGTAGGCTACCGTTTACGGAAAAAAAAAGGTATGTGTCTTCAGCAGCTGTTTGCGATTGCGAACCGAATCGGGACTGGGGCGCAGCTGTACAGGGACATTTTATTTTATATAATTGCCCTGACAATTATATAAAATAAAACATGGGGTGGTGTGTAAACTCAAAGTTTACACACACCATCAGGGTCAGATGCTGACATAAACCCCTTGGCTGTGTATAAACTTCTTGTTACACACACCACCCCATACTTTATTCTATATGTATTACACTCAATGTTTTAACTGTACAAGTGTATTCCTGCTGTAATGAACTGGAAAAAAAGAAAGAATAATTAAAAAAAAAGATTCTATTTCAGATGCCTAAACCTGTTATAAGTATGCTGATATCCATAAGTATAAGTTTAGTGTTGTAATCTTATTACCAGTGTTATAGTATCTATAGCTCTAATCTCAGGTATCTAAACCAATCACTTAATTTGATATTTGCTTGAATATTAATCATTATTTGAATGTTGTTGATGAAAATCTTTGTTTTTATTTTAACTGTTTTTACACAGACTATCTTACAGTTACTCTTCTGTACACAATGCTGTTGCTTTATTGACTGTTGTTAAAAGTCTCATTTCAAATAACATTTATTATGGTTAAAAAAAAAAAACAAGCAAGTGGGAACTCACTAATACCCCATGGTCAGGGAAGCAATGACAGTCTGGTATTGGGCTCCAGAACAGTCTGTAACTGTCAACGCTACATGTTCCAGGTGCACAAAATGACTTGGCAGACAAGATAAGCAGGTCACAGTCCAGAATGCACGAATGGGAACTGTTGACCTCAGTGGTAGAAGATCGGTCGACAGATGGGGTCATCCAGAGCTGGACTTTTTTGTGTCCCCACACAGTGCAAAACTGCTGCTTTTCTGCTCGTTCGTTCCAGAGACTGGAGTTTTCTGGCAAGAAGCACTGTCCTGCTCCTGTAAGGGTAGGTTCCTGTATGCCTTCCCTTCCTTCTCTCTCATTCAATGGGTGCTACTCAAGCTCCAGATGGAGGGGACAATGCTAATACTCGTTGCTCCCCTACGGCTTGACAGATCTGGTTCCCTTTACTGCAACAGCTGGCAGTAGGACCACCAGTACCACTGTCCTTATGCCAGGGACTTATGACACAGGAACAGGGAACCCTAGTCCATCTGGACATCAAATCGCTTCACCTCCCATGCATGTCTCCTGAAAACATAGCCACTGCTAGATCTAGATGGCTGATGTCCTAGTGACTGCCAGAAAGCCTTCCATCAGGGTCACTGGTTCCATGAAGTGGAAGCAGTTTGCTTTGGGGGCCGCTTCTCATCACTTAGATCTGTTTACCTGTCAAGTAAATTAGGTTCCAGAGTATCTGCTGTCCTTGTCAGATGCAGGACTGCAGTATTCCTCTATCAAAGTGCACCTGGCTGCCATTTCAGCTTTCCATGTGCCTGTTGAGGGTTGTACAGTTGCACAGCTAGAGGTGGCCCAAACGTTCTTGGGAGGCATTCTGCACTTAAAGCTTCTTATCCATAGATCCAGTCCCAGCTTAGAACCTGAATTTTGTGTTGTAAAAGCTTACTTTAGCTCCTTGTTGGGTTACCTTTGTTAATCCAACCCTAGGGTCCACTGGACCACCAGGGATGCAATTATTTATACTAAGTCCGCGATCGGGCTGGGTAGCAGGTCCACTAGACCACCAGGGATAAGTTTATGATATATACGCCCGCGATCAGGCGGGGGAGATAGAACACCAGGGCATGGGGTTCTTTATTCAAACCCGCGATCGGGCATTGGGGCGTGTTGCCGCTGAGAGGCAGGGGGTGTTGGTCCCCGACGGCTGCAGCCTGGCAGGGCGCCAGGTGCAAGTCGCCATGGATCAGCACACCTGCACGCAAATGGAGCCATAATGACATGCAAAGATCCAAGAGGGTAGCATCTTTCAAAAAAAGAGATGTACAAGAACAAGGGGACACAATTTGAAGATAGAGGGGGGATGGCTCAGGGGCAATGTGAGGAAGTATTTTTTCACAGAGAGGGTGGTGGACGCATGTAACAGCCTTCCTGAGGAGGTTGTGGGGTCTAAAACTGTGGGAGAATTCAAGAATGCATGGGACAGACATGAGGCAATTTTTGTGGGGGGTAGGAAGAAATAGGCTGTTGGTTAAATAGGATCTGTAGCTTATCCTCTAGGTAGGGAAATAGGCAGACTAGGTGGGCCAAGCGGTCCTTATCTGCCATCAAAGTCTATGTTTCTATGCAAATGGCCCCATTTGCACCTGGCATGCATTATGTCTCCATTTGCATATTCAGCGCTGAATATTGCGGTTGCACCTGCACTTGCGCTGGCGCATCCCCCTGCTCCTCTCTAACCACTTGTGCTGGCGCAGTCCCACTGTGCCATGTGCAATGCGGGCAGCCACAGTGCCACATTCAACAGTGCTGAGCCATGGTGCAGCACCGTTGAATATCGCATGGACCATGCCTGGCGCATCCCAGTTGCGCTGTGCCCAGGCTTGTGCCCCTGCCTGGCGCAGTCTGAATATCCGGCCCAAAACATTGACATACACATAGAAAACCTTTATAAACATGGGATTCTACTGCAAAATATGCCCCGACACATACTTTTTATGTCGTTTAATCTTCTTCTTTTAATTGTTTGTTTATCCCCATATTGTATGCTCTTTATTCTCTGTTCTTTACCTTAACAGTCAGGGTCACAAGGTTGCACCTTCTTACCACCAGCAGATACATGACTCTTGGATCCACAGAGTAGGTCAGTACAAGGGTACCTGAACCCTACTGCATGATAAACAGATATCAGGCCACTTGGGCCACAGGCCAACCCTTAATCAAAACATTACATATTAGATAAGTTTATATTTCCTTGTCTTTGAAGAACAAATACACAATTTTTCCATATTTTTAATAAAAGCTTGAATTCAAGTCCCTTTGTCATAATTAGTGTTTCCTGAAACTATCATGCTGTTTGGTTTTGCGGTTTTCTTTAAATCAGCATCTGTTAATGTGCTCTGCAGTAACTGAAAATAGTGAAGATGTTTCTGTCCCTATTAGTGAGCGATTACATCATATTTGTCTAGCCTGCTGCTTCTGTAATTAAGTCCCTGAGTGACTGAAGAAGCTGTTGCAGTTCCCAGTCAGAGCAGTCTGTAGAGCTAATTGTTGTCACTCAAAGTTTGTTACTAACCCATCTGGTTTGTGTTTAAACAGATTAGCTCAAAATCAGTCATTCTGTTCTCATAAATAGTTGATCATTTGAGTTTCAGTGCTGAACGGAATGACGGAATGTCTGAGAAATTACCTTGTCTGTATCACAGCTATAAGTTCTTTCTCATCAAAACACTGCATTGTTTTCTGGCTATATAACAGAGGGTTGTTTAATGGATATAAAATAAATCTAAAGTTTAATTCATAGAATCAGTGTGTTTTTGATGTAGCCTCCATAAATAGGCTCATGTGAGAACAATTTTGTTTTTATGTCAGAGCGACAAACAGGTGTCTGTCACACTCTGCTATTTCAGGAACATGTACTGTATTAACTCATAAAATTCAGTTCTTTGATAGTTTCTGTGTGAAAATGCATCATGTATGTGTATAACTAGAAATACTATATGGCATCCTGCTGCCTCCTGCACAAACAGTTGATGCTGCTGCACCCTGCTTCCCTCTGTCCCCAACCCCAACAGTCAGGGCCAATGCACCCTGTTGCTCCCAGTTGTTGTCTCCACAGACACGGCTGTTGTGCTCTGCTACACTCTAGAGTCCCAGGGCATCTGCCTCCACAGTTGGGGGCTGCTACACTATGCTGCCACAGGCCACCAAAGGTAGGGCTTTTGCTGCACACTGCTGTCCACTTCCATTGCCCCAAATGAGCACGCCCGCTGCACCATGTGCACCCTATCTCACAGTCAGGGCTGCTGTACCCTGATGCCCCACTGTTTCCTGCACCAACCACAGTCAACGCTTCTTCACCATGCTGTTCTCTGTCCCCTGGCACCACCACTGTGCCCTGCTGCACCATAGAGCCTCTTGCCTCCACAGTTAGGGATGTTGCACCATGCTGCTCCCTGCCACCAGAGTCAGATCCTTTGGTACCCTGCCCAAACAGCTCAAAAGAAAAAAAAATACTTTAATCTTGTGTTACAGAGTGGGGGACAGAGGGTAGCAGGGTACAGCAGCCCTGACTGTTCTGTCAGGAGCCAGGTGAGGCAACAAGGTACAGCAGCTCAAACTGTGAGACAGGGTGCAACAGACACACCTGTTTGGGTGAGCAGCAGGAAGTAGCAAAGGATCTGACTCTGGTGGCAGGTGGAAACAGGGAGAAACTGCTCCAACTGTGGTGGCAGGGAACAGGGTGCAGCACATGCTCTGCCCTGTCTTAAGACAAGTAGCTGCAGCCCTAACTGTGGAGGCACAGGGCTCTAGGGTACAGCAGCCTTGACTGTGTAGACAGGTGCAGGGTGCAGCAACCTTGGATGTGGTAGTAGAGAGAGAACAGCATGGTGCAGATGCCTTGACCGAGTGTCAGGACACAGGAACAGTGCATATGCATATGGTGCAGCAGCCATGCCCAGCTGGGGCAATGGAAGTGGGTAGCAGGTGCAGCAAATACTCCATCTCTAGTTGCCTGGGGCAGCATTGTGCAACAGCACCAACTGTGAAGGCAGAGGACCTGGGACTCTAGGGCTTCGCAGTGCATAGCAGCCCTGACTGTGGAGACAGGAACAGAGAGCAACTGGGTGCACTGGCCCTGACTGTGGGGGTGGGGACAGAGAGAAACAGGGTGCAGCAGCCTCAACTGTTTGTGCAGGAGGTAGCAGGGTGCAGCAGCCCTGACTGTGTGGAGAAGATGGAGAGCAGCGGTGCAGCAGCCTTAAAAGGGGCAGGAGACAGGGGGCTTGTGGGGCAGGGGAAAGGGGGCAGCAGAGTGCTGCTGCCTCAACTGTGCAGGAGACAGGAGCATCAGGATGCCATATAGTATTTCTAATTATACACATACATGATGTATTTTCACACAGAAAGCCTCAAAGAACTGAATTAATGAGTTCATACAGTACATGTTCCTGAAATAGCAGAGTGTGGCAGACACCTGTTTGTCAATCTGACATAAAAACAAAACTATTCTCACATGAACCTATTTATGGAGGCTACATCTAAAACACACTGCTTTTTTAAATTAACATACTTTAGATTTATTTTATATCCATTAAACAACTCTGTGTTATATAGACAGAAAACAATGCAGAATTTTAATGAGAATGAACTGACAGCTGTAATACAGACAAGGTAATTTCTCACAGACATTCATTCATACTACTACAGTTCAGCACTGAAACTCAAATGGTCAACATTTTATGAGAACAGAATGATAGATTTTAAGCTACGCTATCTAAACACAAACCAGATGGGTTAGTAACAAACTCTGAATGACAACAATTAGCTCTACTGACTGTTATGACTGGGAACTGTAACAGCTTCTTCAGTCAATCAGGGACTTAATTGCTAAAGCAGCATGCTAGACGACATCGCTCACTGATAGGGACAGAAAAATCTTCACTAATTTAAGTTACTGCAGATCACATTACCAGATGCTGATTTAGAGAAAACCACAAAATCAAGCAGCATGATATTTTCAGGACTAAACAGGACACAGGGACTTGAATTCAAGTGAATTCAAGCTTTACTTAAACATGTGCATTTGATCTTTAAAACCCAAAGTCCCCACATGGTTTTCTAAATCTGAGTGAAAAATAGAATTTCTTGTTTTGGAGGCCCTTAAACAGATGAAAGACTCTTTGGTGTTACCTGTAAATCTCCAAAACCATTCTAGGCCAATCCCAATCATCCGGAGTGGCTGCTGTGCTCTGTACAAAGTAATCGGCTCAGTGCATTGGTGTTGCACATACATTTCAAGATGATCCTGAAGGTTCTGCCCCACACCTAGAAATAATTCAAAAGACATTAGTGTTCAGAATTCATAGTTGGATTAGGTTTGCATCACCTGTACCCTACACCATTAATAGTGTAACATCATTCACTTTTACTCATATAGCAAACACTACATTTCCATCACTTGAGTCGTTCCTGAAAATAGGCATAATACTTGTCTAGTGTACTTACCCGGTCAACAAAAGCTAAATAAATAATGGCCTTTCTTCATCTCCTTCAGTCATGGTTGTATAAGTCTAATAGGGCAGCATCAGCTCTGGTTTTGTATAAAAAAAACTTTAGCATAGACAGGAGAAGGCAAGCTGCCCCCCCCCCCCAAGACATCATTAGGAGGCAAGACCAGGAGTTTAGAGGCCCCCATTTTCTTTTTAAGTTAGTGACTAGTCCCATACCTACCTACTGTATTTTGGATTTTTTGAGGGAGGCATCTACACCGGGCCCACCTCAATAGTCAAACACTTACTGATTATAAGCCATGATTAGCTTTTCGATGTAGTGTAGTCAGCAGCAGTAAGAAAGGACCAAAGGGCACGCAACCACTGAGCCATGCTGCTGCACACCATCACTGGATGGACTTAATCACTTTGAGTGCAACATGCCGTGCTGTGCATGATGAGTGGGACTTAGAGTAGGCTCCACTTTGGATAGAAAGGGATTCCTCAACTAGCTGAAGAATGTGATGCTAGCTTGCCTCTTTGTTGTCTTGCTCAGCCAACCCTGCCATATCTGCCAGTGTCTCTCCCTCAAATGAAGTCATGCTCACGTCAGCATCAGCGATCAGGCAAGTCCAATGGTCAGAAGTTGAGCAGCCACCTCAGTGTTGTGAGTGAGAACAATGCTGCGGGCAGACAGGAGCCCTGATTGATAAAATGTACTGAAGAGCTAGAAGCATGAGGGTGCTCGGCTGACTACTGGAGATCATGATGGTTCAAGCCACTTGAGGGCTTGAGGTTACTGGGTAACTAAGCAAACAAAAGCTCAAACTAAACGCATCATGGCAGGGCAATTTTATTTCTTAGGCACAGGGGAAGTATAAAAGGCACCACCTCTAATGTGTACCTGCATCTTCATGTCCCTGCAAGTGAAACAGCAAAGGAGAGGAACAGGTGTAAGACTGGAATTTTCAGTGTCAGCAGCCATCCACAGCTGAAAGCAGACATGCAGGGAACTCTGCCAGTCCAGTAAGGTAAGGCAGACTGCCTGTGTACAGGTTGCTCCCTGTTTAAAAGGGTGTACTGTCAGTGGAATAGGGGGAAACAATGGTGCAGGGTAGGAAGGGTAAAACCTACAAAGGTTAAGCTAAGGGCAATTGAAACACACAGTAAGGCAAGAATAGAGGCAACACTCTATCTAGGGTAGGGGAGAAAGTGAGTATAGGAAGCTAATTATCCTAGGTCATCAAGGAACCCAAAAAGGGAAAACCCTATTGAAGGTAAGGAGTCAAACACAGACTCAGTAGGGGAAAGGGAGTGGAATTAATGATAAGGGAAGCCTAAAGGCAAAGGAAAGCAAAAGGCAGGAAAGCAAAACGTCAGGTGGGTAAAGCAAATCATCAGGCATGAGCATGGTGCTGTGTAATGGGTGCAGTGACACAATCTTCAGGGATACATTCTGGAGACTGAGATGTGGCCCCATATGCTGGCAGATCTCTGGGTTGACAGAGGTTGAGGGCCTCCAGGCAGAACTGGCATGAGCACAGCACATCATTTGTCTCACCCAGCAGCCACCTAGTTTGCCACTGCTCCCTCAACTACTTCAAAGGATGCCTGCAAGGAGGCAGCGTGGCTGAACCTTGGTGGGCTCTGGGAGGATGGGGAGAGGAAGGAAGGAGGGAGAGCAACCATTAGACCTTACCTCTGCACAATTCCTTTTCTATTTTAGTGGGATGGAGAAGCCAAAAGGAGGCACCTGAGGTAGGAATACGAGAGGAGGAGGTGGGAATCTTCAAGGGAGCAGGTCACAAGGAGGATGGGAGAATCCCCAACCAAGGAGGAGGCAGTTACTGATGGGGGACATCGCAGTCAGAGGGACTGAGTTGGGGGCATGGAAAGGGATGGACAGGGTAGTACAGCACATTCCAGGAACTTGGGAGGACTAGAAGTCAAATCTTGGAGATCACCAGGGAAGAAGGGGTAGGGAGGGAGCTGGATGTTGCTGTCCACCTTGGGATGAACAATCTGCCTAAGGAAGTTGCATGGGTAATGCAGGATAGGATTAGGGAGCTGGGGAGGGGCCTGAATCAGGTAGACAGCACAGTGGCCTTCAATGAGGTGCTACCAGCGCATGGTCGGAGGAAGGCTATGAAAATCTGTACCAGGCCTTTCAATGAGTGATTTGAGGCATGGTGCAGGAAGGAGGGCTTTGGCTAAATCAGGGACTAGAGTCACACCTAGGGGCATGGAGACCTGTACAAGGGAGATGGCCCCCATCCATCCAAGAGGGGAGCGGCAATCCTGGGTTGAAGTCTTAAATGCTACACTGACAAGCATTTGGACTAGCCAAGGGAGAGGCAGAAAGACAGAGAGGTAGAGACTGACCCACCAGACACTAGTGCAACAGTGAATGTTAACCCAGAGGAAAAGAAATTTCCCAGAGGTTGAGAGAAGCAAAGAGAAGGGCAGGACTGGGAAGTCTGGAGGAGGAACTTCAGCCGGAAGGGAGGGAGCAGGAAAATAATGTAACATGGGAGGGCAGAACTGGGGTAAGAGATGGGGCAAAAGGGTGGCAGGACAGGGAGGCGGGTTACAGGAAGAGTGGGACAAAGAGAAAAGAGAGCCATGTGTGCCAGTGCAAGGAGTCTAGGAAACAAAATTCCTGAGGCAATCACTGCAGAAGCAGACCTGAATCTGGTGGCCATAGTGGAATCATGGTGCATGGACAACCACTGCAGGGAAGTGGCCATCTCAGACTACACCATATTCCAGAAGGACAGGTCAGGGAGGAAAGGCAGAGGGGTTGTTTTATATGTGAAGGAGGGTATGAGGGCAACAGGGGGACAATAAAGGGCTAGAGGTACTATGAGTCAGCCTAGAGGCAGAGTCAGAGGTCATTATTTGTATGTGGCAGTACACAGGCCTCTGACACAGGGGGAGGATTTAGACAGAGCCCAGGGCGACGCCATTAGCAAAATGGACAGCAAGAGGAAAGTTTTGATTATGGGGGACTTTAATCTGCCGGATGCAGACTGGGGCATTCTGGACTCAGCTACATCAACAGGCAGGGCCATCCGTGACTCCTTACATGGGGCATTTCTCTGGCAGCTGGTTTTGGAACCTGCTAGGGATGGGGCAGTGCTGGACCTGGTATTTACAAACAGAGACAGCACTGCTGACGTCACAGTGGGTACTCTCCCCTGAGTGCAAGTGACCACTGTACTTTGTGGTTTGACATACAGAAAAGACGGTGGGGGGGGAGGCACACTAAGACTAGGGTCCTGAACTTCAGGAGGGTAGATTTTGAAAGAAATGGGAAACTGACTCAGAGGATGCCTCAAAGTGGAGGAAGGCAGAGGGAGAGTGGAGGCTCAATGGAGAAAGATTAAGGAGGTACATCCCAGGCAATGGCATGCTGCTTGAAGTAAGTCAGCAAGGGAAAGAGGAGGAAAAGGCCACTATGATTCTCTAAGGTGGTCGCAAAGGCAGTGAAGTTGAAGAAAAGAAGTTATGTAAGAACTTACCGTAACAGTAGATATTCGAGAGAATCTCCTTCATCAGACCACACCTTTGAAACTATAACCGAGTCAACACTAGGCCCACACAGACTTTTGCAAGCAGTCAACCGGGGCCACCTATGACAACATCATGTGTCAGCATATACATAAATGTGGGTGGCCCCTCCTCTCTTCAGTTCCCCACCACAGATCAGGCTCCAAGGACCTCTCTGTAGAGAACCAGGAGAGACCCCAGTACTCAACATACCAAGTGAGACAGAGTGCTGGAAAAATAGTAATGGAAACAGCAGTGCAGGAATGCTTTGTTGCAACCCGAAAAGGGGGAAGGAGGGTGGTATGTCATGGCCGGTTGAACCCCATCTGCTTGGACCCTCCAGCCCAGTCACCCCGACATCCGTCAGAACTTACTGCCAGCCAATACCCCCAGGGCTTGCCCCCCCCTCCCCAGCGAGGTCCCCCAGTCTGCTGCTGTGAAACTGTATCCTGTAGTTGGACCTGTGAGCCCAGCTAGTCAGATGTGGGACCTGTGAGGCTCCAGTCACCACCCTGATGCTGAGGATTTTCCACTTTTCATCCTGCGTGGGGCACGGCATGCAATGATGCCATGACATGCAGCCCACGCACCCGCATGCCATGTGACGGTGTCTGACCACCCCTCCTGCTCGTTCTGTGGCAGTCCTGGGTGCCTTTCCCCCAGCTTAATGGTATAGGTCAGGTGTGCGCCCTGCAATCCCACCCCCAAAGGAGGAGAGCAGTCTTCTGGTCACTCAATCCTCCTCCCCCTGGTTGGCCCTCCAAAGCTCCGAGCTTGCTACTGAACTGGGGTCGCCAGTGTCATGACAGGTAGCGCTACTGCTGTGCCGATGGACCATTATGGTAAGTTCTTATGCAACTGTTCTATCTTCTTCGCAGATACCTCTTTCATCAGGCCACACCTTAAGAATGAGTCCCAGGCAGTACCAAAAGCTAACAGTCTGGGTGGCTGGAGCCTACAGGCCTATGACAGACGATGTTCAGACTGTAGTGCCCAGTAAAGGTGTGGACAGTACTCTATGTGGAACTACACAGATCTCTACAGCAGAAACATTCAGAAGACAGGCTACAGAAGTGGCCGTGCCCCTTGTGGAATGACCACGAACCACCGTATGAAGTTCCCTACTATACTTTCTGTAACAGATTGTAATACAATGTGCTAGGGGAGAATGGAAAAAAAAAACTGAGGACTTTCTACAGACCTTTGTACGGTGTGTATAGTACCCAGGTATTCTATGCATATCTAAGGTATGGAGCAATGCTTCCCCTGGATCGGCGTCCTATGGATAATACACTGGCAGGTGGATAATTTGATTTAGAGTAAACTCAGACACCACCTTTTTTTTGTGTGTAATCTTTTTTCCCCTCCATCGCGCACTGGGACCTGCTCCTCCTTCAAGCCACCTAGTACCACCAGCGTCCCCTTCCTGCAATTCCCCAGAGCTGCCTACCTCATATTTGCAGCCTTCCTTCAGGTTAGCCTAGCATGACCCTTTGCCGGGAGGGTCCCCCTCCTTTGAGAGGGAAGGCACCGGCCGGGGGTACTCCAGCACACTATTTTCTTTCTTGCCTGGGTGCTGCTGAGGTGGATGTTACTCTGCCGGGATTGCTGGAGGGCATGGTCGGGGACGGCTGCCGTCATCCAGCCGATCCCAGTTCAGTTTCTGCTTTTCTGTGGTGTTCCCCTTAGTGCGATCCCTCTGCTGTGCTCCTGGTCTCGACCGGGGGCCACTGCAGAGCAACCATGCATCCCCAACCCACCCCAGGGGAGTAGAGCAGTCGCACGGATGCTCAATCCTACCCCTTCCCCTGCCGACCCCCGGCACCCAAGTCCATTCCCGAACCCGGGTCGCTGGTGTGGTTCAAGGTGTGGCGTCCAGTGCCTCAGCCCTCTGTGCCACTGGGCTGGCCAGACACCACCTTTGGTAGAAACTTGGGATTAGTACACAAAGACACCCTGTCTTTGTAAAAAAAAATCAAATAAGGAGAGTCATACATTAGAGCCTGTGGCTCTGAAATCCTCTGAGCAAAAGTGATTACAACTAAAGAAACAACACTTTCCAAGAAAGAAAGGGTAGGCCACAAGTCTTGCCTTGCTCTAAAGGAGCCACATTCAGCGTTTCCAATATAAATGTCAGGCCCCAAGCTGGGACTTGAATTTCCAACAGGAGGCTTTAAGTGTAAAATGCCTGTAAGAAACATACAGGTCACCTCCTGCTAAGCAACTGCACAGCCAACCACCGGAACACGTAAAGCCACTACAGCAGCCATGTGCACTTTGACTGAGAAATACTGCAGGCTTGAATCTGATAAGGACAGCTGGAACTCTAGAACCTGATTGACTGGGTAGGTAAAGCAATCCAGGTTATGTGAAGTGCCCATAAAGCAAACCATTTTCGTTTCATGGAGTAAATATGTCTGGTGGATGGTTTACTAGCAGCCACCAGAACATTTGCCACTTTCTGTGACGCCCCTAAGTGAGCTATGGCTATATCTTCAGAAGCCATGCCTGCAGATGTAGGTACTTTAAGTCCAGAGGGACTAGGGTTCCCTGTTCCTGTGACAGTAGACCCTTGCACAGGGGCAGAGATACTGGGGGTTCCACTGCCAGCTGCTGCAGTAGGGGATACCATATATACCAAGGCCATAGGGGAACAATGAGTATTAGAGTTGCCATCCCCCCATCTTCAGCTTGAGTAGTACTCTCCAAATTAGTGGGAAGGGAAGGAAGGCATACAGAAACCTCCCTTTCCATGAGAGGGACAATGCATCTCGCCAAAAAAAACTCCAGGCCCTGGAGCGAGCGAGCAGAAACATGGCAGTTTTGTGTTATGTGGAGATGCAAAAAAGGTCCAACTCTGAATAACCCCATCTTTCCAATATGTCGATCACCAAAGTCAGCAGTTCCCACTCATGCATCCTGGACTGTGACCTGCTTAGTTTGTCTGCCAAGATGTTTTGTGGTACATGGAACATGTAGTACTGATAGTTCCAGACCGTGTTGCAGAGCCCAATACCAAACTCTCACTGCTTCCCTGCATAGTGGGTTACAACGAGTTTCCCCTTGTTTGTTGATGTAATGCATCACACTGACATTGTCCATCTGCATTAACAGAAGGCCTGGGTACATGTGTTTCTGGAAGGCCTGAAGTTCATACAGGACCACTCTCATGCCTAGAATATTTATGTGCAAAGGACTGGGAAGCCGTAGAGCAATGTGGGTAGTAGGATAGTGTTGGCTATATGTCTATGTGTCTCCCTAGTGAGGTAGGGGCTTAGATGATACAGAAAACCTATTTTTTGATGTAGCAGTTTAGTGAGGTGTTCAATATTCATATGTAGTGTGGGGGGGGGGTGAGGGCGGGCACAGCCCCCCGCATAAATAACATAAAAACACTCGCTGGGAGTGTACATCGCCGTTTTGGTTTTTTGTCTATGTACACTCACTGTAATGGTGATCCATATTTGGCAATCGCCGTTATGACATGGAACCCCTAGGTGCCCTGAACATATCATGGGCAGCTGTGATCACCACTGAATCAGTCACAGGCTGGTTAGCATAAAAGAGCTTTCCAGAAGGGACAGAATACATTTTGCCTGCCTTTCTGGGGACAGTTGGTATACTGTTTGGCCTATACCAGGTTGAGTAAGTGGCACCCTCCACGGCTGGAAATAATGGGAGAACCACAGCAGAGGGAGATTCTGGCATCTCCAGAACCTCTAATAGGTTCTTTCTGGTAGAATCCTGCTCCTATAAAGTGAAGCCCATGGCAGCTTGCATTTGCTGCACCATGTTGAAAAATGAGGGATCCCCTGGAGGTGAGCTTGGTGTGTTCAAAACAGAGTCCTGACTACAGGAGGAGACTGTGGAGCTGGCACCATGTTTGCAGACGCTTTCAGCATAGTCTTCCTCCCAGGGGTACAGATAACTTTTAGGACTGGGAAGTATTTACTGATAATACTCCCAGGTGGAAGAAGCTTTCATCTAAATGGTAGTAATACCATCCACTGACCTGTCTTGGATTTCCCACCTTTATACCAAGTCTCAAGCCCACTGGATACCTGCAGCCAATTACTCTCTTTGTCTGATATTGCTGTGAAGTTTTGAGATACTTTACCCCTGCTATGCAGTGCTATAGCCCTATTTTAAACATTCTGCAATGCTATAACTGCCTTTCTAGTCAGCCAGTGAGCAACTCCTGACACTTGATTCCTACACTATACACATCTGCTACTGGTGCAGTTTTCTGTAACCACCTCTACTGGTTTCACTCTTAGTGTGTGGATCCATGGCTGGTAGCTACTAATTTTGTACATATAGTGCTTGCAATAGAAAAGTTTAACAGTAACGAGGTACACCACTCGGTACCGTCTGCTGTGGTGTGTTAGCGATTGTAGCAGTGCATTAGATAGATGGTACTCGGCACCGCAGTGTTGGAAGTCTCATTTTATTAGCTGTTGAAATGCAGTTCCTCCCTTATCCACCAGATGGCTTCCCAAGCCATCACAGAAATATTTGATGCCTGAAATTTAAAAAGATTATCCCGGTAGAGTTAACCTGCAGGTGGCACGGGGCTGCACAGAGGACACGGCGATCAAATTACTTAATCACACCCCACTGTTAAAAACACTGAATTGCCAATCGGCATTTAAATCAGCCCTGCTAATAAGAATTAATAATTAACTCCCCCAGTCATTGTCTGCACTCCAAGTTACAGTTCCTCACACTTTCTGTCATGCCCACAGTCGTTATTCACAATCACACATATACACAGAGACTTTGCTAATTCTGTAATTCACTCTGAGAATTAGCAGCTAATGGCAGACATGTTGACAGTTAAGACAGGCAGCATGAGACAGTGGCTATTGGACCAAATGGAACAGCAGGATCGCAGGTTGAGCTCGCACCACTGCCACTTACTGACTGTGTGACCCTGAATAAGTACTTAAAGATCAATGGCAATGATGACTTTTTAGTTCCTTGAAAACAATCTGTTTACGTGGTTGTTTAACTAATAAAGATCAGTCTGAAATGCCCCGGTGTGTTTTTCAGCCCAAAGCTAACGCTTGTACCTGCTCTTCATTTATACACAGTAACACTGAACACTGAAATACATTTTAAAAAAAATAAATCAGGCTTCAGTAACAATACTTGGTCTGACAGCTGCACAGTGCCATGCTGAAGCCTATGGTTGGTTCTGTGCTATGTGAAGTTTTCTGTGTTTTAAACAGCTGCCACTTCCACATTCAATTTCACAACCATTTCATTGTTGTGTAGTGTGTGATTTATTTAGGATTTGTTTTCCATGTTAGAGTTCATCACTGATTAGTACAACACATATTATTGTGTTTTTAGACAGCAAGATACTGTCTTCCTGTAACCTGGGCATAAAGCTTGAGGCTTTCAGACCAATGACACAGTTAAGATGCTATTGATTCTATGCAGTTTTTCCCCTTTTTCCTTTTTTGGTTTAGTACATTCAACATTCTGTGTTCTGCATGCATCCATATTTGCAGTTGTACTGGTTACGAGGTCCAGTATGCCCAGAATTTTTTTTCTTTTCCCCCTGCAGCTTACACTCAGTGACAGCCAGCTGTGCTGTTCGTTATAACGCCTTCTGAAGATGTTGAGTACCATGGGATTGCAGTGTTCCCGTTAGAGACTGTGCCTTGTGCTTTTGAACCCACTGTACAGGAGGAAGTTAATAATGAAACAATTCAAGAAGTGTAGTATGTGGAGATTCACAGACCAGCAGAAGAAGAAGAACGGTGTGTTCAAACGATTTTTATTTATTTACTTGAAAATATACACCAGCAGATTCATTGAATGCCATTTCACAGATACATACAGTACATACATAGACAGTGTCGGCAGATAATGGCCTATGGCCCACCCAGTCTGCCCATTTGAGCTTGTAAGTTCAGTTTATGTTTTCCAAGAAGTCTGTTGCCCCTTAGCTATGACCTCTAGAATTCCTTTATGTCTATCCCATGCATTCTTAAATCCCGTGGTTGTTTCAGCCCCCACCACTTCCTCTGGCAGGGTGTTCCACTTGTCCACCACCCGTTCTGTGAGGAAATTCTCCCTCACGTTTCCTCTGAATCGTCCTCCCTCCAACTTCATCCCATGCCCTCTAGTCCTGGAACATCTTTTTCGCTTAAAAATAGTGTATTCCTGCAACCTGTTCCTCCCTGTAAGATACTTGTATGTCTCTATCATATCCCCTCTCTCCCTCCTTTCCTCCAGGGAGTACATGTTCAGTTCCTTCAACCTGTCCTCATAGGACTTGTGATGCAACCCATGCACCATCTTTGTTGCCCTCCTCTGAACCTTCTCTATCCTGTCTATGGCCTTACGTAGGTAAGGTCTCCAGAACTGTACAGTGTACTCCAGGTGGGGCCTCACTATTTTTATTTCAAATGTTTAAATTCAGAGCTGAATAAGACTCACTGTTTTAAATTATTTTTTTTATTCTCTGTGCATTGTTTTGTTTTCTAATTTCATAATGTGCCCTGATCACTTAAATATAAAACACAAGCAAAAAGCCAGAGCAACAAATGTAAATGAAATAGTGAAATGAGTGTGTTGATCTTGCAAACCCACCATTGCCATTCCAGGTGGACACCAATACCATTATCTAACCATGTCTAGGGAGGCTCACACTGGAACCAAACTTCTACTGTAGCATTGTGCAGAGGTTCTTTGACATATACAGTAGCTGCATTTTAGACGGGATACTCTCAGTGGCAAAAGAATTACAGCTTACATCAGTGGGATTCCATTACATGACATTCCAAATATTTGGAAATATTAAAACTTTCTTTTGTAACACTTAATCTACAGTTGGTGGTGTAATGGTGTTACATGATGTCCCTTCTAAATGGACAGAGAATGGTGCATATGTGAGTAATTCTGCCTCACCTATTACTGGAAAATATAAATATATATTTTTTTTTGCACCTCCCCTTCCTCCTGGCTGCCCACTCCTTCGGGTCTCTATTGCCCCTCCCGACTGCCTGCCCCGACTCCCACACTGGCTGCCAACCTCATATAGGCAGTCCTCGGTAGCCCGGCGATCCCTTCGCTGGGCGGGTCCCCTCCTCTGAGGGGAAGGCACCGTGGGGCAGCCAGCACACTACTACCATTCGCCCGGGTACTGCTGAGGTGCGCCGTCCTGGGATCGGCGGCAGTGGAGGGAGAGACCATCCGCCAGCCAGGAAATATTTTCCTGGTTTTCTGTGGGGAGTGACGTCCTGACATCAAGGCATACGCCAATGTCTGTCACTCACCCTTAAGCAATGAACCCGGACGTTACAGTTGTGCTCCCAGCCTCCACTAGGAGTCAGCATGCGCCGGTGCGCATTCCCACCCACCCTCCCGGAGAAGGAGAGCTGTCCCCAGATGCTCCATCCTTCTCCCCAGCCGCCCTCCAGCGACCTGGAGTCCGCCTCGAACCCGGTCGCCGACGCCGCAGACGGAAATCCAACCGCGCTGATGGGCCAGCCCCAGAAACTATTTTTAATAAAAAGAGTGATAAGGCCCAATGCTCAGAGTTTCTGTGAACATACATAAATTGGAAAAAAGGTAGATGATACGCCCCAATATATCAAGGGGATGCATGATAGGCAGATATGTAATAGCTGAAATATCAGCACTCGTGGCAAGTGAGCTCAGGGTTATCATGAGGGCCCGCCAGAGCAGAGCCACGAGTGATGTAACCCTGAGCTCAGTTGCCACGAGTGCTGATATTTCAGCTATCACATAGCTGCCCAGCACGAATCCATTTTATACAATATGAGTGTGTTTTGTGCTGTTTTTTTTTTTTTTTCGATGGAGTTATCACACTGTGCTGATGTAATCAGAGTGTGATAACCTGGAGTCATCACACTTTGCTGATGCAATCACATTGTGATAACTGGAGTTGTCACACTGCAGTGAGACTACCTGTTTTGTAATGGGTTATCTGCTCACTCTTATTGTATAAAAAATAATTCAAGTGACTCCGACACAAATATGCCACAAGAAAAATATATTCACCATAGTAATAGTCTTTCTTCCAAAGTGTCCTTTAGCATCAGTAACTTCAAGCAGTTAGCTGACTAGGTAGTACTGCCCCAGAGGTGTGGTTTATGCTAATTAATTAGCATCAGCCAATCAGGAGAGACTTTTGGTGGGGGTGCTAAGTAGAGACTGCCTGAAAAGGCACCAGAATTTTTTCGAAGATAAATGGGCACATGCCCAAAAGTATGAACCAACAGGAATTAAAAATCATGCAAAAAGCATGTTTAACAATAAACCACAGAAACCTTTCCTTAACATTAAGTTCCAAGCAGAAACACTGCAAATTTGGGAGAATACAAAGGCAGAGACCTCTGTAGTCAGCTTGTCTGGGAAGGAAGGGTGGGAGCTTACTGATGCTAAAGGATACCCTGGAAGAAAGATGACTATGGTGAGTAATTTTTTCTTCTTACCCCGGGGTCCTTTAGCATCAGTAACTTTAAGCAGACTATAAGTAGTGTAGTTGGGAGGAGGGCAGAGAAGCTACTTAGGAAAGAGGCCATGCAGCACCACCATTCCAAATTAGGCATCATATCTAGACTGTACATCTAGGCAGCAGGGACACTGGTTTACCGGGATTGAGAAAGGGCAAATTCCATTTTGCACATTGTAAAAAACGGTACTGTCACCGGTGTCTGCTAAGCCAAAATCCGGTTTTACCGGTGTTTGGTTTTGTGTACTTTATTTAACAATTTTAACTCTACTAACACGCATTTTAGCAGCTTTGACCTCCACTATTGCACATCCTTCCATTCTTGTACCAATTTAAAGTTATTTTAGGTACAAAATATGATGGCAGCAACAGCACTACGGCCCCCATCCCTGAGGTGTGATGGAAACAGCAGCAAGGCTCCCATCCCTATGGTGCAATGGCAGCACCAACAACACTACAGACCCATCCCTCTGGTGTGATGGCAGCAGCAACAACACTGTGTCCCCCCTTCCTCTGGTGTGATGGCAGCAGCAGCAACATTGTGGTCCCTATCCATTAGGTGTGATGGCAGCAGTACCACTTTCCGCATTCCTCAGTTGTGATGGCAGTATCAGCACTATGGCTCCCATCCCTCAGGTGGGACAGCAGCAGTACAACAGTTCCCATCCACTAGTGGTTATGGCAGAAGCACTACAGCCCCTGCCTCTTGGGTGTGATGGCAGTATCAACACTATGGCTCCCCTCCCTCTGGTGGACAGCAGCAGTACAACAGTTCCCATCCACCAGTGGTTATGGCAGAAGCACTACGGCCCCCCGCCTCTCAGGTGTGATGGCAGTAGCAACAATGCTATCCACATCCCTCAGGGATGATGGCAGTAGTGACAGCACTATGATCCCCTTTCTTCAACACCCACACCCCACATGCACAAGTTACAAATCACTTAGTCTCTTTGCTTGTTAGAACTCAGATGCTAATTAATCTGAACCACCACCACTACTAAGGTGGACCACATTTGTTTTTTTCCTATCATTTAACTAACTGAATTGGATTTCTGCCTGTGACACCACCGACCAGGGTTTGGGAACAGGTTTGGGTGTTGGAGGACTGGCCAGGGGGGTGAAGGCTTGAGAGTCCAACGACCACCCGCCTTCTCCTGGGAGCGAGGGTATATTCACAGCTCAACATTTGCTGGCCCTAGGTGGAGGCTGGAGGCATGGCAACACATTGGCCCTCATTACAGAAGAGAGCGTGATGGACATCAGCTTGTGCCTTGACATCATGTGGCCTGTCACGCTCTCACAAAAATAGAAAAACACCTGCTGGCCACACCGAGGATGGTTTCTGGTCCCTCCATAAGCATGAAGCCCCACACACACATGTATCTGTTCTGACCCCTGTTAGCCTCCCACAGGGGTAGAGGCCCACCGATAAAGGGTTACTTTGGGTTACCTGGTAGCATGGCCATAAGGGGCAGTGGATGATGGTGGTGGGGACTCAGCAGCAGTGGTAGGGGGACTTGGCAGGCCTGAAGGAATGGATGGCCAGGGGGTAGGAGGAACAAAAAAACACTGCCTGAATTTGCTTCTTTGAAATAGTCTCTTCACCTAAAAAAAAAATTCACAATTGATTAGTGGAGGACCTTCTAATGCATCTCACAAACATGTGGATTTCTTTTTTGTCCTTCGTCTCCATGAAAAGGGTGTCTCTCAGTTTTCATATTTTGAGCTCAGATGTGAATTGAGCACCACTCTACCCACCAGCATCATACAGCCCCTGGGGTCTTACCTTCCGTGTGTCACTGAATATGCTTTCCATTCCACTGGCCAAGCATAAGTACACTTAAATGCGTAACATTTGCTTTTTATTAAAGCAGTCTGTCAGAAAACTTTTTGTTGTCACAGAGACCGACACAACAGGTGGGAGAGAAGGTGCAAATGATGAAATGGGCAGACTAGGTGGGCCGTGAAAGTCTATGTTTCTATCCCATTCACCTAAATAAGTAGTAAGGCAGCTTGTGCCTTGTGAACATACTTTCATTTAGACTAATTTTCAGTCGAACAACTGAGGTTTTTGGATGGCCCTGCTGATTATAGACTTGAATAAACTAGTTGGTAACAGTGATCCTGTGCTTAGCAATCTATATCCTAGATGTTCATATGCAAAAAATACAATAAAAACCTGACTAAAGTCTAAAAACAAGCTTATAAAATGCAAAATGTATCTGAACATTTATGTTTACCTATACAAAATCATTGCAGCCCGAGTAAAACTCAAGTAAATTACATGGTACCCTGACTACTGTATGATGTAGTAAACATATATTGGTATTTGTTTTATATTTTTTGTAAACCAGGTAAGCCCACTAGGCAGAACCGCCTGTTTTCAGAGGTGACCCAGGAGCATTGCAGAGGTTAAGTGACTTGCTTGGAGTCACACAGTATGCAAGTGGAGGTTGTGGGAATCAAACCCAAGTCTTCTAAATGTACTCAGTTTGATCACTGCTTGTTACTCTAACCACTAGGCTATACTGCCAGCCATAACACCCATATATAATGTTTTAATATATGATTTCAATAATAGTGCACAGTACCTACAGTGCAAATTATGAACATTGAACACTTTGCAACATTTTACTAAAACTGAATTGTTTCCCTCTCCATCTGCTAATGTTTTCTTACACCAAAGTGTGTGTATAGTTGACAGAGCACTGTAAATAGCCTGAGGTTGCACTACTGCTTGCAATGCCAGGGACTCGGGATCTGAGGTGAATTCCCATTGCTAGAGGTCTGGCCAGGGGAGTTGGATCGAGCACCTGGGGGGGTTGCTCTTCTTCTCTAGGAACGGTGGCCTGCAGGTCCTGCTGCTTTACTGCCACTTGGGTGACCACAGGTGGTGATGCAATGAGACTGCAGAGCAATTGGGAAGAGAAGAAGCTAGCCAGGATCTGGAGTAGCGGCATGTCTCTATTTGCCCTACTTCCTTGGATCCCCTCGAGTGTTGGTGCCCTCAGGCACAGAGGCCAGAAAACCAGTAACAATCAACCCACATCGGCTGCTGGTAGAAGGGACCTAGCTGCCCCAGACTTCATAACCAGTTTCCATGAGGGACCCACTGGGCTGCCCGACACACATTAAGGGACTGTGGAGGGGTGACCTGGGGTCCTCTCCCTTCCCACCTGGGGGGTACAACCTAGGCAGGATGGGGGCAGGCTCACAGGAGCTCCTGAGCATTACCTGGGGTGAAGCTAGGGGATACCCAGCCTAGGGATCTCTGAAAAGTGGAGGCTGATGCTGTGAGAAGGGGGCAAAGAAAGAGAAAATAAAAACATTTAAAAATATGCTGAAATCTTAGGGATTCTGTGCAGAGAAATGCAATTTCCGTGAGGCACCGGTACAAGAATTCAAAATCCGCAAACCAAGCAGGATTCCGAGATTTTTACCGGTGTTACCGGTAAAAACGGAAAACCATTGTCCCTGCTAGGCAGTAGTGCTTAGTGAAAGTGTGCACAGTCTTCCAAGTGGCTGCGTTACAGACATCCAGAAAAGGGATGCCCCTAGCAGCTGCCACTGAGGCAGCCGTTTCCCTGGTAGAGTGGGCTCTGAGACCCACGGGAGGCTGTTTGCCAGCTTTGTCATAGCAGAAATGAATGGAAGAGACTATCCAATGAGAAATAGTTCTCTTGGTGGCTGGTCTACATAGAAATATAGAATCTGATGGCAGAGAAGGACCGCTTGGCCCACCTAGTCTGCCCATTTCCCTACCTAACGGATAAGCTGCAGATACTAGTTAACCAAAGACTACTTCCTCCTACCCCCACTAGAACGGCCTTATGTCTGTCCCATGCATTTTTGAATTCCCCCACTGTTTTTGACTCTATGACCTCCTAAGGAAGGCTGTTCCATGCATCTACAACCCTCTCTATGAAGAAATACTTCCTCACATTACCTCTGAGCCGTTCCCCCCTCTAACTTCAAATTATGCCCCCTTGTTCTTGCACATCTCTTTTTCGGAAAGATGCTACCCTCTTGGACTTTGTTGATTCCCTTGAGGTATTTGAAAGTTTCTATCATGTCCCCCCTCTCCCTCCTTTCCTCGAGGCTATATATCTTAAGCTCCTTTAGTCTTTCTTCATTATGTCTTCTGGTGCAGACCCTGCACCATTTTGGTTGCCCTCCTCTGGACAGCCTCCACCCTGTCTATGGCTTTGCGGAGATGGAGCCTCCAGAACTGAACAAAGTACTCCAGATGTGGTCTTACCAACTGTCTGTACAGAGGGACAACTTCCCGTTTTCTACTGGTGATGCCTCTCCCTATGCATCCCAGTATCCCCCCAGCCCTCCTTACTGCCTTCTCACATTGCTTGCCCACCTTTAGGTCATCTGATATGACTACCCCAGGTCCCTTTCCATTTCTGTTGTTGCCAGTATCTCACCCCCATTGTGTACTCTTCCCCTGGGTTTTTGTTTCCCAGGTGCATTACTTTGCACTTCTTTGCATTGAATCTAAGCTGCCATACATTTGACCATTCCTTCAGCCTTGCCAAGTCTCTTTTCATCTTTTCCACCCTCTATCCACTTCCCCATAGGTAAGGAATAGTTGGGTGGAGGAACCCCTCAGCTGCTTGGTGTGTTCCAAATAGTGGAACAGGGCTCTCTTGACATCCAGACTATGGGGTTTCTGTTCTCCATGAGTGGATCTTTTAGTAAAGAACATTGATAGGGTAATGGATTAGTTAAGGTGGAACTCAGATACCACTTTGGGCAAAAACTTTCTGTTTGTCCTGAGCTCAGCCTTATCCCTGTGGGGAATAATATAGTTGGGCTCAGTACATACAGCTTGCAATTCTGAAATCCTCCTAGCAGATGTGATGGCTACCAGGAAGACAGTCTTCCAAGTAACATACTTGAGGTGGGCCGTAGCCATGGGCTTAAAGGGAGACTCCATGAGCTTGGCTATACACACACTAAGGCACCAAGGGGGAGCAGGTTACTTAACAGGAGGCTGAAGATGTGAAAGGCCTTTAAAAAACTGTTTGAACACAGGCTGGGAGTAAACAGATTTAGGCTTCCCTACTGAGAGACAGACCAAAATAGCAGCCAAATGTAGTGAAGAGGACCTCAAGCCTGAGGCCTGGAATTGAACCAAATAGTCCACCAGAGTGGTGTCAGAGGCTGAAAAGCAACTAATCTTCTTGCCGTTACACCAGATGGAGAATCTCTTCCATTTGGCTGCATAGGTCTTTTTTGTGTGAATTTTTTTTGCCATTCTTAGGATCTTAAGGACCTGTTCTGAGTACTGAGAAGCAGAAAACTAACTCCTCAAGAGCCAAACTTTGAGGTGAAGAGACTACAGGTCTGGGTAAGTCACCCCTTAGTGGGGAAGGGTCAGGAGTGAGTGGATGAGGGGAAGGCGAATGGACCTGTTGTGCGAAGGTATTAAGAGCAGGAGATACCAGACTTGCCGTGGCCAGTCTGGAGCCACCAGAATTATTAGTGCTGGTTGGAGCCTGAGTTTCAGCAAAACCTTGAAAATGAGATGAAATGGAGGGATGGCATAAAGGAACTTCCCTGACCCATCCAACACCAGGGCATTTGTAAGGAGAGTTCCCAGGACTGGTGGCCTTCAGGAAAAGAGAGGGAGCTGGTGATTGAGGGGGAGGCAAACAGATCTATTTCTGACGTCCCCCATCTCCTGAACACTGTGGCTAGCACCTGCTTGTTGAAGCACCACTCACTGTGCCCTTGACTTATGCAGCTGAGAGCATCCGCCAGGGTGTTGTCTTTGCCTGGAAGGTGAACTGCTGATAGATTCACCTCGTGGGAATATGCTAAGGTCTAAATCTTCATGGCCTCTGTGCAGAGGACTCCTGACCTTGTGCCACCCTGTTTATGTAGAACACGGTAGTGGTGTTGTCCATCTGGTCCTCCGCCGAGTGGCCTTTGATGTAAGGAGCAAAGGATTTTAGTGCCAGATAAATGACCCTGAGTTCCAGAAGACTGATCTGTGACCTTGACTCCATTGGGGTCAAAGTGACACTGACAGAGGAACTGTCCAGATGTGATCCCCATCCCAGCAGGGAAGCAGCTGTAGTGATGATTTTTGTAGGAGCAGAGATCTGAAAAGGAACAACTACAGACAGGTTGGCATTGTCCTTCCACCAGCATAGAGCTTGAAGAAGATTCTATGTTACTGGTATAAGTAGTGTAAGTGATACTGTAGGTCCCTCATTCTGTACCTGACTCCTGGGAGTACAGCAGCCTTGAATGCCATGTGTCCCAGGAGTTTTAGGAAGTGTCTGGCTGGCCTTGGTTGGCCCAGGGCAAAAGAGTTTGCCACTGCTAGGAAATTCTGAATTCTTTCTGGTGGCAAGAAGGTCCTGCTCTGCTTTGTGTCCAACTGTGCCCCTATGAATGTTAGGAGCTGGGTTGGCTCTAAGTGAGATTTCATTAGGTTTATGAGTAAACCTAAGGAGAGCAGAGTGCTTTTTGTGATCGGCAAGAACTCCTGGACCTGGCTAGGGGATTTTCCTACTATCAGCCAATCATCCAGGTACAGATACATTGAAACTCCTTGTTTTCTGAGATGTGCTGCCATGACAGCCAGACATTTGATGAATACCCTTGGTGCAGATGTTAGGTCAAAGGGCATAGCTGTGAATTGGTAATGCTCTGAAGGAAACCTGAACCTCAGGAATTTTCTGTGGGACTACCTTATAGGGATGTGAAAATAGACATCTCTGAGATCCAGTGAGACTAGCCAGTCTCCCTGTTGCAGAGACTGAATAACTATTTTTAGAGTCACTACCCTGAATTTTGGTTTCAGGAGGTGTCCGTTGAGATACCCGAGGTCTAGGATAGCTCGCCACTCCCCAGTTTTTTTGGGGTGAAAAAGTACCTGGAGTAAAGGCCTTTGTTTTTCTGTAAGGCTGGTACTTTTTCCACCCCCCTTGATGCCAGAAGATTCTTGACCTCCAACTCCAGCAGGAGTTTTTCTGATAGGGTTAGGGGTTTTGAAAACAGAGAACCCCTTAAGGCTGGCATCCTTTTGAAGTGAAAAGGCAGGCCCTTTTCCATTACCTCTAGGACCCACTTGTCTGAGATTATGTGGGTTCAAGTTTGGAGGTAGTGGGAGAGCCTGTCCCCTACTAGTGGAGGGGAAGCAACCAAAGCATTTAAGTCAGGGCTTAGATTGAGATGCAGGGGCCTGGGAAGTGGCCGTTTTTCTCTGGCCTCTCCTGATCCTTCCCCTATAGTACCCTCTTGTCTGAGAGTAGTCATACTGAGGGGGAGGATAGGGGTAATAGGGCTTGGGAAAATAACCCCTTCCTCTACCTGCCTTGGGCTGAGACTTTTGGGTGGAAGCCCTTTGTTTAGCCGTATTGCTCTGGCAAGTGGACTTGTATTCATATGCCTTTTTCATGTACTTTTCTGTCCTGGAATCGAACAGAAGATTTCTGCCACAGGGGAAGTCCAGAGCTTTAGACTGGGTATCCTGTGTCAAGTTGGTGGTCCTCAGCCAGGCAAATCTTCTTAGAGAAATGGCCTGAGCCATAACTCTGGATGCAGCATCATTGTTATCGTTTGCCATATGGAACTGGTACTTATCTGCTTCTAAGGCAGTCTCAGCAGTTTCTATTTTGTCCTGGACCATAGACTCTGATTCTGAATGAGCCATGGCCAGTACAGAGTTCCACAAGGCATTTTGGTACTTAGCTGTATAGGCCAAATAGGAAGAAAGTCGAAGAAGCAAAGAAGCAGATGTGTAAGTTTTCTTTGCAATGCAATCTATCTTTCTGGAATCTTTGTCCAGAGGTAAAGAAGACAGAGGCACTCCACCTTTATCACAGGCAGCCTGCTGCACAACTCCCTCATGCCCAGGATGGACAGATGAAAAGTCAGTGTCTGCCCTGGAGAGTTGGTATTTTTTATGAATTCTTTTGTCAACCCCAGGTAAAGAAGATGGGATCTGTAAAAGCATCATGGTATTTCTCCTGAAGGCTTTGTAAATAGGGAGCACCATCTTTTTAGGAAGAGGGAGACCTTTCATTTCCCTGTAGTCATCATCCTCCTCTTCTTCCTGGTTGGACTCTTGGCAGAGTATGTACAGAGTGTCTACCAGGTGCTGGAGAAAGGTTAGCATAGAGGAATTTTCCTCCTGAACTGAAGGTGAAGCACCAACATGAGGATCAGGGGAAATGCCAAGCTCCAGGGGGCTAATAACTGAAAGGTTGTCTGAAGCATAAAAATAATCATCCTCATCCTCACCCCCAAAGCCCCCTGCATCAAATGGGGCTGCAGAGAGGTATTTGCTTGACAGAGCAGAAAAAATAGACCCCATATCTTGTAAGATCTGGAAAACGTGCCAAGCTTTTGCCACATCTTCAGCCGAGGTCAGCTCCTTCTGAAAATCAGGGAGACTGTCAGGCTGTGTGTGCTCAGACTTCTCTTTATATTAAGGATCATACTAAGGAATTGAAAGGAGCATAAAGGCATATTACCTATGATAGCTCATTTTATTACATTTAGTAAATCACATTTTTATTTGATAGTAAGAAGTTATCTAATCTGTTCTAAAACATGGTTTTGTTATTACTGATTTAATCTATTCCAGGGGTCAACAACTCTGAGAAAAATAGAATGCTCTCTTTCTGGTTCTTGCTCTTGTCTTACTAGCTGAAGTGGGTGCCCTCTTGTGGTAATTGTTATTTGTTTACAATCTAGACTACAGTCCATTGCAACGGACTGGTCGTTGAAAATATCCCATGTAAATAAAAGGTCACCCCTCAGTCCACAAAGTTCTAATGACTTAAACTTGTATTTGGAAAGTCTTGCCTCATATGACAGGGATTTATCTGGGCAAATAGATCTTGTAACTTTTCTCTGGAACCTTTCAATTCTATTTACTTCTTTCCGCAGATATGAACTCTACAACCGAGCTGCATAATCCAAGTGAGACCTCAAGTAGGCTCAACAAAGGGGTAATATGTTTGACTCTTTAGATTTTATGTCATGTTTAATGGTCCACCAAGTTTTATTAGCCTTGTTCAGAGTATTAGAGATGTGTGAATTGAAATTAAGATCTGAATCAATGATAATACAAAGGTCTCGTTCAGAAAATTTGCTGATCAATGTTTTGTTGTTTAAAAATACTGTGTTCTAGGGTTCTGCTTCTCAAAATGAAGAACACAACACTTTGATATATTAAACAATAGTCCCCACTTGATAGATCAAACCCCTAAGGAATCAAGGTCCTTCTGTAACAATTTTGTGTCCTTAATATTGCTACAGGGGTTGCTCATTTTGCAATCATCTGCGTATTTGATTATGTTACAGCTTAGGTGATTAGACAGATCTGAAATAAAAATTTGGAAAATCACTGGTGCCAGGACAGAGCCCTGTGGTACACTGCTACTTACTGGAAGCCAAAGTGATTCATGGCCGTATATCACTACCCTTTGTAGTCTATTATGTTTCTTGCCTCCTGCTTGATCATCCTTGCCATTACTGGGAGGAACAGGGTGCAATTTTTCTTCATACACTTTTTTTGGTGCAACTTCATCAGTGGCAGAATCTGGCTTTCTTTTAGATCTAGGCACTTCATCAGTGCCCCTACTATTTTTATTTTTTGCAGGACCTTCATCGGCCCCTTTGGAAGTTCTTGGTTTCAAAGGCACTTCATTAGCACCTGATTTATTATTCTTTTCTCTTGAAGACAATTTATCAGTACTTCTTTTGAGCTTAGAACTAGTGGATGCTTTGAAGGCCCCTCACTGGTAAGCCTAGGTCTTTTTGGAACTGAAGATGACCCTTCCGCAGCCATCATTCAAAGCCTCTTAGCTCTGTTTCTCAAGGTTTGGGAACAAAATTTAGAGCAAAATGGACAGTAATGGTCTGTACCCAAACACTTTAAGCATAGATTGTGGGTATCAGCTTTGGCCACAATCCTGTGACAATTTAGGCAATTCTTAAAACATGTGGGTCCAGTCCTCTTTTTAGGGATTTCTGACATGCCAATTAACAGAAACCATTTTAAATAGAAAGATTACACTGCTGTTACTAATGTAATGCGATTGGTTCCCTCGTGGTAAAGAACCACTATTTCTGAAGTAAAAAAAAAACAACTTAAAATTGTGGTTCCTGAAGAAAAAGAGGAACCATGATAAAAGGTTTAAAAGGAACTATCGAAATACACAAACGCAGTTAAAATAAATGAAAAGAAATATAGGAGGGAACTATGGAACCGACCGAAAAACGCGGTTCCCGGGAACTGAGGGGAACCGCGATAAAACAGCTAAATAATACTTAACACAGTAAAATAAAAGTAAACTGAAAATATTTCACCACAAAAGTTTAAGAAAAATTGTTTTCTTTGTCAACTGAGTGGAACACCTCAGAGACAGTGTTGTCCAGTCAGCGGAGAAAAAAATTCTGGTGCCTTCTCAGGCAGCTACAGATTGGTCAATACTAGCTGGAACATCTGCCAGAACTAGGCACATAGTGGATTTCCTGAAGGGGGAGGGCCTCAAACAACAGGTACAACAACCCATAAGAGACAAGACTATCCTGGATCTAGTACTGACTAACAGGGAAAGGATCACAGATCCCCAGGTAGAAGGTCACCTAGGGGCCAGTGACCATCACATGGTATGGTTCAATTTGGCCACTAGAACTAAATCATCCCATTCCAAGGCAAAACTATGGGACTTCAGAGAAGCTGACTTTGATAAAATGGCCAACAGAGTTAAGCTAGCCCTGGCAAGAAGAAATACAGGTGAGGGGGTACAGGCAAAGTGGGCAAGCATTAAGAATGCAATATTTGAAGCAACATCCCATTGTGTTAGGGAGAAAAGAAAGAGCAAAAGGAGGAGGAGGAAACCATTTTGGTTCTCAAAAACAGTTGCAGAAAAGGTCAGAGCCAAAAGGTTGGCCTTCAGGAAATATAAGGAATGCAGCAGGGCGAAGACAGGGAGGCATACCAAACTTCCCTAAGGGAAGCAGGGAAGGCAGTAAGGCAGACAAAGGCTTAAACCAAGGAAACACTAGCACGAACAGTAAAACAAGGGGACAATACTTTCTATAGATGCATTAGCGAAAGGAGAAAGTCCAGAAGGGGTATTGCTAAGATCAAAGGGGATAAGGGGGAGTGAGTGAAGGAGAACCAAGGAAAAGCATCTATTCTAAATAAATACTTCTGCTCAGTATTTACTGAGGAGGTAGGGCAGGGCCCATAGCTCAGCACCATGGACACAGGGGGGAGGGAGGTGTGCACAAGTCCCTTCAGTAAAGGAAGGGTCCTACAAGAGCTCGCTAAGCTCAGAGTGGACAAGACAATGGGACCTAATGACATACATCCCAGGGTACTAAAGGAGCTAAGGGTGGAACTAGCAGAGCCATTAGCAGAACTGTTTGGTGAGCCTCTTAGCACAGGAGAGGATCCAGAAGACTGGAGAAGGGCTGATGTGATCCCGCTTCACAAGAGTGGTAGCAGGCAGGAGGCAGGGAACTACAGACCAGTCAGTCTTACCTCAGTAGTGGGCAAGATTATGGAGGCACTGCTTAAGGAAAGGATAGTGCAACACCTGGAATCCATATGAGCACAGGATCTAAGACAGGATGGGTTTACAACAGGACAGGACAGGTCCTGTCAAACTAATCTCATAGACTTCTTTAACTGGGTAACCAGAGTGATGGACCAAGGGGGTGCATTTGATGTCACCTAGCTTGACTTCAGCAAAGCTTTCGATATTGTTCCACATAGAAGGTTGATTAATAAGCTAGATAAACTCGGGGTGGGCCAGAAGTTGATCAACTGGGTGGCAAACTGGTTGGCGGGCAGAAAACAGAGTGGTGGTAAATGGTATACAGTTAGAAGAGATGCAAGTCACAAGTGGGGTACCTCAGGGATCAGTCCTTGGGTCAGTCCTCTTCAATATCTTCATCAGTGACATTACAGATGGACTGGAGTGCAAGGTTTGCCTGCTTGCAGATGACACCAAGATCTGCAACAGAGTAAATGATCCAGATGGGATGGGCAGAATGATAAGAGATCTGGACAAACTGGCAAAATGGTCTGAAGAGTGGAAACTGGGGTTTAATACAAAGAAGTGCAAGATCATTCACACAGGGAAGAGAAACCCTGAAGCTACCTATAGGTTGGGAGGGGAGTTGCTGGCAATCACAAGGGAAGAAAGAGAGGCCAAGGAACACCTGACCAGGCATCTCCTTCTCTGAGATCCTGCCAGTCTGGGAGAGGGGGGAGCAGATGGACGGAAGGTCAGAGAAGGGGAGATAGGGGAGCTAAACATGTGGCTCAAGGGCTGGTGCCAGGAAAAAGGACACAGATTTGTAGGGAGTGAAAGTTCTTTAAATTTGATAGACACAGAAACATAGACATAGAAATATAGACTTTGACGGCAGATAAGGACCGCTAGACCCATCTAGTCTGCCCATTTCCCTACCTACAGGATAGGCCGCAGATCCTAGTTAACCAACAGCCTATTTCTTCCTACCCCCCACAAGAATTGCCTTATGTCTGTCCCATGCATTCTTGAATTCTCCCACAGTTTTAGACCCCACAACCTCCTCAGGAAGGCTGTTCCATGCATCCACTACCCTCTCTGTGAAATAATACTTCCTCACATTGCCCCTGAACCGCACTCCTTCTATCTTTCAATTGTGTCCCTTGTTCTGCAAGTCTCTTTTCTGAAAAATGCTACCCTCTTGGACTTTGTTGATTCCACTGAGGTACTTAAAAGTTACTATCATGTCCCCTCTCCTTCTTTCCTCAGGGTATACATATTAAGCTCCTTAGTCTCTCCTCAAACGGCTTCTCTTGCAGACCCTGCACCATTTTAGCTGCCCTCCCTCTGACTGCCTCTATCCTGTCTATGTCCTTGCGGAGATGGGGTCTCCAGAACTGGACACAGTACTCCGGATGGGGTCTCACCAACTGTCTGTACAGAGGGATAACAACTTCCTGTTTTCTGCTGCTGATGCCTCTCCCTATACATCCCAGTATACCCCCAGCCCTCCCTACTGCCTTCTCACATTGCTTGCTAACCTTAAGGTCATCTGATATGATTACCCCCCAGGTCTCTTTCCTTTTTTGTTGTTGTTACTACCTCCCACCCATTGTGTATTCTTCCCCTGGGTTCTTGTTTCCCAGGTGCATTATTTTGCACTTCTTTGCATTGAATCCTAGCTGCCATACTTCTGACCATTCCTCAACCTTGCCAAGTCCCTTTTCATCCTTTCCACGCTCCTTGTGTATCAACCCTGTTGCAGATTTTTGTGTCATCTGCAAAGGTATACTTTCCTTCCAGTCCCTCTGCAATGTCACTGATGAAGACATTAAAAGGACTGGACCCAATACTGAACCCTGTGGTACCCCACTAGTAACCCCCTTTCTTCAGAATGGACTCCATTTACAATTACCTTCTGTGTCCTGTTGTCCAGCCAATGTTTTACTAGGCTACCACCCTGGGACCCACTCCCAGGCTGGTTAATTTGACTATTAATCTTTTGTGTGGGACTGTGTCGAATGCCTTGCTAAAGTCTAGGTAGGCCATGTCCACAGCCCTCCCTGGTCTACTACTTTGGTCACCCAGTCAAAGAAATCTATTAGATCTGCCTGACATGACCTTCCCTGCTAGAACCCATGCTGCCTTGGGTCCTGTGCTCCACTGGCCTCTAGGTACTCGACTATTCTTTCCTTCAGAAGTGACTCCATCACTTTCCCTACCACAGAGGTCAGACTGACAGGTCTGTAGTTTCCTGCCTCTGTCTTGGACCCACTTTTGTGAAGGGGAATCACATCCTGGACTGCATCTGACTAAGGAGGGAGTCAGTGCATTGGGGCAGAAGTTTGATGTCTTTGCAGAATATTTAAACTAGCAAATGGGGAGAGGGGTGCAGCACCCCATACGTCAAATGGGAAGAACACCCCTCCCCCCTCAGCTAGCGGTCAAACAGGGATTCAGCATGTTTGCAGTTCATTTGCATCACTAGGTAAGAAAAGGTTTGTCTCCCCATACGACTTACAGGTGTAATGCCAAATCTCACCCAACAACTAACACACCAAAAATCTGGCCAATGGAAAATCATGTACAAATGCTCACAGCCTGGGAAATAAGATCCCAGACCTGCAGGCAATAATGTCAGAGGCTAAACTGGACATAGCAGCAATTAGTGAGACGTGGTTTACCAGTAACCACACTTGGGAGACTTCAGTACCTGGCTATGTATTGCTCAGAAGAGACCGAGGTGCAAAAAGGGGGGGAGGGCCTCCGTATGTCAATGAAAATATCAAGGCTACAGAAATTCAGAATACACATAAGGAGCCAGAAGAACTGTGGTCACCCTAGAAACAGGAAATGGACAGCCATAAGAACTGGGGTTGTCTACAGGCCCCAGACCAGGGAAGGACAGACACATTACTGTTAGAAGATATACAAAACATGACAGCTAAAGGGAGGTTCTGATAATGGGAGACTTCAACATGCCAGATACAGATTGGTCAACCAGCAGGAACATCTGCCAGAACTAGACACATAGTGGATTCCCTGCAGGGGGAGGGCCTCAAACAACTGGTACAGCAACTCACGAGAGACAGGGCTTTCCTAGATCTAGTACTGACTAACATGGAAGGGATCACAGATCTCCAGGTAGAAGGTCACCCGTGGGCCAGCGACCATCACATGGTATGGTTCAATTTGGCTACTACATCTAAATCATCCCATTCCAAGGCAAAAATATGGGACTTCAGAGGAGCTGACTTTGATAAGATGGCCAACAGAGTTAAGCTAGCCCTGGCAAAAAGAAACACAGGTGAGGGGGTACAGGCAAAGTGGGCAAGCATTAAGGATGCAATACTTGAAGCAACATCCCATTGTGTTAGACATAAAAGGAAGTGCAAAAGAAGAAGGAAACCACTTTGGTTCTCAAATACAGTAGCAGAAAAGGTCAGAGCCAAAAGGCTGGCCTTCAGGAAATATAAGGGAACACAACGGGATGAAGACTGGGAGGCATACCAAACTACCCTAAGGGAAGCAGGGAAGGCAGTAAGGCAGGCAAAGTCCCAAACTGAGGAAAAACTAACACGGACCGTAAAAGAAGGTGACAAGACTTTCTATAGATACATTAGTGAAAGGAGAAAGTCCAGAGGGGTATTGCTAAGCTTAATGGAGAAAAGGGAGCATGTGGAGGAGGAGGATCCCGTAAAGGCATCTCTCCTAAATAGATACTTTGCTCAGTATTTACTGAAGAGAAGGTAGGCAGGGGCCCACAGCCTCAGCATCATGGACACAGGGGGAGGGAGTGAGCACTACTCCCTTCACAAAAGAAAGGGTCCTACAAGAGCTTGCTAAGATCAGGGTGATAAGGCAATGGGACCTGATGACATACATCCCAGGGTACTTAAGGAGCTAAAGGTGGAACTAGCAGAGCCATTAGCAGAACTGTTTAGTGAGTCTCTGAGCACAGGAGAGGTCCCAGAAGACTGGAGAAGGGTTCATGTGATCCCGGCTCACAAGAGTGGTAGCAGGAGGAGGTGGGGAACTACAGACCAGTCAGTCTTATCTCAGTAGTGGGCAAGACTATGGAGGCACTCCTTAAGGAAAGGATAGTACAACACCTGGAATCCATAGGGCACAGGATCCAAGACAGCATGGGTTTACAAAGGAAGGTCCTGTCAAACTAATCTCATAGATTTCTTTGACTGGGTAACCAGAGTGGTGGACCAAGGGGAGCAGTTGATGTCGCCACCTTGACTTCAGCAAAGCTTTTGACACTGTTCCACATAGAAGATTGATAAATAAGTTGAAGGCCTGGGTGGGTCAGAAGTTGGTCAACTGGGTGGCAAACTGGTTGACGGGCAGAAAACAGAGAGTGGTGGTAAATGGTATACAGTCAGAAGAGATGCAAGTCACAAGTGGGGTACCTCAGGGATCAGTCCTGGGGCCAGTCCTCTTCAACATCTTCATTAGTGACCTTGCAGATGGACTAGAGGGTAAGGCTTGTCTGTTTGCAGATGACACCAAGATCTGCAACAGAGTAAATGATCCAGATGGGGTGGGCAGAATGAGAAGAGATCTGGATAAACTAGCAAAATGGTCAGAAGAGTGGCAACTGGGATTTAATGCAAAGAAGTGCAAGATCATGCACATAGGGAAGAGAAACCCTGAAGCCACCTATAGGCTGGGAGGGAGTTGCTAGCAGTCACAAAGGAAGAAAGAGACTTGGGCATCATCATCACTGATGACCTGAAATCATCCAAGAAGACCCCTAAAGCAGTAGGTAAGGCTAGGGGGTGTTAGGGTGTATTAGTAGGGTATTAAGGTCAAGAGGGAGTATAATCCCTCTTTACAAGACACTGGTTAGGCCCCATCTGAGTACTGCAGTATTGAGGCCACACCTTCACAAGGACATTAACCAAATTGAGGCAGTCCAGAGAAGGGCAACCAAAATGGCAGGGACTGCATCAAAGACATATGAGGACAGATTAACAGAGCTCAATATGTATACCCTTGAGCAAAGGAGGAGAGAGGTGATATGATCGAGGCATCTAAAACACCTTAAGGGCATTAACAAGGTGAAAGAGTCTAACATGTTTAAATATAAGAAAATAGCAGGACAAGAGGACACAGCATGAGATTAGAGGGAGGCCGATTAAGGGGGAATGTGAGGAATTCTTTTCACAGAAAGGGTGGTGGATGCATGGAATGGCTTACCACAAGAACTGGTGGCTATGAATACAGTGCAGGGCTTCAAACAGGCATGGGATAGGCATAGGGAGCAATACAAATGACTATGAATAGATAGGCCACTGACAGAGCAAAGGCCGATGGCACATTTATAAGGTAGAAAAAAGAAATGGACAGACTGGCTGGGCCTTGCGGTCCTTATCTGCCCTCAACTTCTATGTTTCTATGTTTCTATTTGCCAAAGAGAAAGTCAGTTGGATTAAAACACAATTTCAGCATGTTAAAGTAAACAAAATGAACAGAACCATAGCCTAACATGAATACTGATCTACATAATGCACATGGTTTTGACCATTTTGGTGACAGAATTCTATACAAATGGAAAAAAGAACTAGTTAGTACAACGGAGAGCCATATAGCTCTCTGACTTTGGCTCTGATGATGTCATCACTCAACACATTTGGCGGCCATTTTAAGAAGCAGGTAAGGCAGTTTTTTTGAAATTAGAAGGCTGATTTTACATTTTTCAAATGCTTTGGAACACCATTTTTAGGAAATTTATATAAATGTAGTTTAAGCATTAATGAATTCAGCAGACTTTCCTTTAGTCCCATTTGAGGTCAGATTTTTGAATAGTTTGTTGTCAAAATGTTGTTTAGGTATCCTTTAAGTGTGAATGGAGGACAAAAGGAATAATAATAAAAAAAAAATAAAATAAAAAAGGGAGAACCAATATGCATTTCCACTTTCAGTAATAATCATGATGGCAGAGTGATTCTGTGAAGTTGGAATATTGATTAATAAAAACACAAATGTGGCAGATACATAATTAATAATTTTTTTTGCTTTCCCCAGAGTAAAAATCACACTCTGATAGAGGAAGCAAATCAGCACTGTGCATTTCATAGATTACTGAATGCAGATTTAACTGTAAAAGATAAACAGACAAGCTGACAAAGGATAGTGACTATGCACATATTGACAATGAAGCATTTTGGAAGATACAGACTGGTCTAGCCATTGCGCATTAAACAAATGTATGCAGTTTTTTCTTTTTTGCAGTTAACCATTTTATTGTGTAGGTTTCACATTTTTATACAGGTGCAGAAAACACAATGGTGAGCCAGTGTATAGTTATCATTAAGGAGGGAAACAAACAGTTGTTAGAGCAACAGAGAGCAATACGGCAAGACACATACAGACATTAGGTGGAAACAACATGGGACAATTCAGTAACTTTGAGACATACTGTGCCACATGCATTAATGGCTCTTAAGCATCAAGGGCAGGTCAAACTTACACTTCTTACGTGGTAACCAAGAGAGAAGAAAAATAAGGAGATTGTATAACTTTTATTCATATTCCTTGGAGCACTTACAGAGATGAATCCCTCTCTGAGTTCCTCGTGGGTGTGGGGAAAGTCATGGGGCCTAAGTAGATCTTAGAAGTATTTCCTCACGTCCAATGAACTATTGGCTCCAATATGTTCAAGGCAGGGGGTCCAGGCAACTTGAAACTTTTGCATATATCTATTATTATAGCTGGAGAGTCTAGTAAGAAATGCCTGGGAGGGACTCCAGAGCTGTTAACCATTCTCTATAGGTTGGTACAATAGTTGTTCTCCAGCGATTCAGAATCAGCCATTTGGCTTCCACCGAAGCCTGAATGAGCCATAGTCTTTGAGGCTTGCTGAGTTTAAGGGCAACTGGGAAAATTCACAGTACCCAGAGTAAGGGATCCAGGGGGGTGTGGGAGGGTGCTTGCACTAAACACAGAGATCCAATTGTCAGTGTCAGTGGCTCAGTAGGTAGCACACTCGCCTCTGAGACCGGGAGATCAGAGGGCTGTGGGTTCAGTTCCCACATCTGGCACTTGGGTTAACATCCCAGTACTAACACTGTAGTGCAGCATGAGAGGGGTGCTGCACTTCTGAGGTGCCGTCTTTCGGATGAGACGTTAAACCGAGGTCCCATCTGCCTGGCTTGGTGGTAGTTCAGGTGGATGTTAAAGATCCCATGGCACTTATCGAAAAAGAGTAGGGGAATTTCCCCGGTGTCCTGGCCAAATTTCCCTCCTTCACTAAAAATACCACCAACAGCTTAATCTGGTTCAATTTCAATTGCTTACCATCTGTAACCCCCTTCCCCCCGGTTGCCCCTGAAAAAGGGACTTCTAGGCCCAGTGGGCTTACCGGGTCAACAAAATTCAACAAAACAAACAAAACAAGCCCAAAAGGGTTATAAGGGAGCACATTCCCACAGGATGTGCAACAGATCTGCTTTTTGTGCTGAGCATCTCCAGCAGTTGTCTTGGGTTATATACCATATTGCTCTTAGTTGTGTAGGGGTTCGATACCAAAGATGTAGACAATATTTTATTTTGGATCAGAAGGCTCCTTTGATCCCCACATGCTTGGTGTGCCCTAATGCACCCCTGTGTCCACTGGTGATCATGGTGTCCAGTTGATAGATAGGTTGGTTTTATTGTTCAGCAAAAGAGCCATTACAATATTAACACACAATCAAATACAATAAGGCTATAGTACTGCACATAACAATATTAAATATCACATTTAAAATGTACTTATACATAGAGCAGCACTTCATAAACACTCTAACCTATCCGAAACATGCAGATAACAGTATGGGCTGATATTTCTTATATATCACAGATTTACCACCCCAATACGTCATGAAATATTAAATAACCATGGTTTGTCAGACTATAAAACAATACCTTAATACATTTACTACCAGCCAACAGAGTTTGATTTAACACTCCTAAGAGGGCCAATCATGACATCCACCAATACTCCCTATTAAGGGACTATCTCCTGTCCTCAGTCAGGCCTAACACTTTTTTTTTTTATTTAGTTGTTTAACCAGGTATAGCACACTGAGCTGAAAGGTTTTTAATAGGAGCGACCTGGGAGCACAAGGAGGTTAAGTGACTTGCTCAGGGTCACAGAGTATGCAAGTGGAAGCTGTGGGATTCAAACTCTGGTCTGGTCTGCTGGATGTCACCAGATTTGCAGCTCAGAACCTTAGACCACTGCGCTATACTGCCTCCTACTTAACCAACATGTCTGGATCCATCGCAAACAGAACTATACTCTCAGGAGTATTATGTAGGAAAATGATCCAAGGATGCCCACTCTCCAGATCCAAGTTTTGGGAAAGAGACTGCCAGTAGCACCCATCTGATTGGGGTGCTATTAAAAAGCATCCCACCGCGCATGCGGTCCCATGCTCCTCCTGCAACCCGGTATAATGGGAATTATGTACCAGCTAATCCTTTAACCGGTTCTGGATCTTAGGAGACTTAGGCTTTCCTCAAAAAGTCCTCACAGTTCCTTCCACTTTCAAGTACCTTGGGACTAACACCTGGCATTCCCGGCTAGGTCAGGCCAACTAAAAGAATATGGAAGTTCCCCCAGAGACAAAGTGGAAATCCACTAGCTGATTCCCATAGCTATCTATTACTATTGTTTCAGTAAAACCAATACAATATAGTCATATATCACACATATATCCCCTCAATATATCATATTATAAATGATAAAAATAAGAATTTAAAATAACCATAATAAACCAGTTATGAACACAATTGCAGGGGAATCTCCTAACCTCCATAAGGGCTAACTACAGCCAACATGTCTGATCCAGTCACAAACTGAACTCTATTATTAGAGGTACTATGAAGGAAAATCATCCAAGGATGCCCACTCAATACGTCCAAGTCAGGAAAAAGTCTGCCAGTAACACCCATCCAGTTGGGGTGCTATTAAAGAGCATCTATGTAAGGGAAGGGATAAAAGCAACAAAACTAAAGGGTAGACAGGGAGGAGAGGAGGCACTGTGGGTCACCCAGGAGACTGGAAATGGCTTCACAATCCGCACAGGGGTTGTATAGAGACCCCCGTCTCAGGGGGAGGAAATGGACAATGAAATGATAGAAGGCATCCTTGGGATGGCAGAGAAAGGGGAGATAGTGCTGATGGGGGACCTGAATATGCCAGATGTTGACTGGAGCACCTTTGCTGCAGCCACATCCAAGAGCAGGGCCATTCTCGATGCCCTACAGGGGGCATGTCTCAGACAGCTAGTTTTGGAACCCACTCGGGAGAGAGCAATCTTAGACCTGGTACTCTCAAATGGGGATGGAGAGAGGATCTCTGATCTTGAAGTGGGTAGCCATCTGGGAACAAGCGACCACCAAACAGTGTGGTTCACGATAAACTTAGCTGTAGAGTCAAGCCACACAAATGTGAAGGTACTGGACTTCATGAGGGCTGATTATGTCAAAATGGGAGAGTGCCTCAGAAAAGCACTAGCAAACAGGCAAGAAGGTGGGGTACAGCAACAATGGGAAAACATCAAAACCAACATCACAGAGGCAACAAGCCTTTGTGTGAAGCAAATAAATCAAAACGAAAGAAAAAACCACTATGGTTCTCAAAAGAAGTGGCGGGGAAGGTAAGGGAGAAAAAGACAGCATTCAGGAAGTATAGTTGGCACCGCTTATAACGGGCACATTTGGTAAACGCCATTATGCCCGTTATATGCACTGGTCGGTTTATCGAACTGAAGAAAAAATACAAGCCTGTCAGGCATTGTTGCAGAGAATATGCTATTTAATGTGCAGCAATTAAGTACAGTATTGTAAACACATTACAGTCATGTGAGAGCAATTGCAATTGGTTAAGAAGTATAGAAACATAGAAACATAGAATTTGACGGCAGATAAGGACCGCTTGGCCCACCCAGTCTGCCCATTTCCCTACCTACTGGATAAGCTGCAGATCCTAGTTTACCTGCAGCCTTACTTCTTCCTACCCCCACCCCCCAGAATTGCCTTATGACTATCCCATGCATGCTTGAATTCCACCACTGATTTTGACTCCACAACTTCCTCCGAAGGCAATTCCCATGCATCTACAACCCTCTGTGAAAAAATACTTCTTTAAATTACCTCTGAGCCCCTCTATCTTCAAATTGTGCCTCTTGTTCTTGCATACCTTTTTGAAAGATGCTACCTCTTGGACTTTGTTGATTCCCTTGAGGTACTTGAAAGTTTCTATCATGTCCCCTCTCCTCCTTTCCTCGAGAGGCTATACATATTAAGCTCCTTAAGTCTCTCTTCATATGTCCTCCGTGCAGACCCTGCACCATTTTAGTTGCCCCCCTCTGGACAGCTTCCATCCTGTCTATGTCTTTGCGGAGATTGGGTCTCCAGAACTGCACACAGTACTCCAGATGGGGCCTCACCAGCTGTCTGTACAGAGGGATAACATGAGTGCTTACATCAGCAGCAATGGCATCGGCACAAAGAAACAAAGTACATTACGTGAGGTAGCCGGTGATTTTTGTTTGCACGACAGATATCCTAGCGTAAGGCCCCCACACCTTTTCAGCCACTGATAACGCTGACCAGTTAGGCGTGACGGATGGATGATGCTCCATGGCCCCGCGTAATGTCATTAGTGCTGCTTTCACATTCAAAGGTGTAACTTTACTGTCTTCCTCAGTGTCAGCACTCTCAACCTCCTCATCCTCCTCTTCCGTTTCTTCTGGTCGCAGTTGGCTAACCACCTGACAGATGTCATCCAGTGGTGCCCCTGCTTCTTCCTCGTCACCTAGGCGACATAGATCTTCCAACTTTTCCTCTGTCAAGCCCGGTGGAACTTGAATTTCTTCACCTAACAATGGATCTTCATTGAAAATAGGAGGTGAGTTAGATGCTGAGGTTCCCTCACCAGGGTCAGTGCCAGGAGCAAATCCTGCTTTGACAAAACAACAGGCTATGGTGTGTTCTGAGACAGCATCCCATGCCTGTTTCAGCATTTGCATGGCATCTAACAATGAGATCTTTTTTGTGCAAACTGTGGAGGTTACTTCAGTGTCTGAATCAAGCTCATCTATGACCCTCTGTCTCATTGCTCTCACGTAGTGCTGTTTCGTGGCATAGATGATTCCTTGATCCAGAGGCTGAATAACACAAGTTGTACTGGGTGGCAAAATATAAGCTTTATATTTCTGAGACATTGATTTGTGGATGTCCAGAAAATTGTCGAGCAACAATGCAATTTTTCGATAAAGACCCTATCCAACCGCGCCGCCCACTTCAGAAGATTTCACTGTCATCCAGGCGGATCTGTTGGCACAGTAGAGGATAGGAAGATGATTGATGCCTCTGAAGCATTGGGGGGTCACCGATTTCCCAACAACTAGGAGATCTGTTTTTTCAGATCCGTCCATATTGCAGCATGCAAGGATGGATATTCTCTCCTTTGCCTTTTTGTGCCCAAGCAACGGCTCGTTTTTGAATGCCAGAGTCCCGAAACCCACACAATGGAAAAACAGTCCCGTTTCATCACAGTTAAAGATGCTGTTTGGTGGGTAGCCAACGAGTAAGCCAGGAAGAACTTCAGTTAACCACTGCTGTGCAGACTGCATGTCTGCGTTCCCCTTCTCCCCATGGACACGTCTGAACCCAATGTTGTGTCTCCGTTTCCTTCGCTGGAGTCATCCCTCGGATGGATTAAAATCGGGTTGACCAAGTGCCTCGGCTAATTTCTTAGCTTTTTCAGCGAGCAATGGTCCGCTGATCAGGGCATCAGGACTACAGGCATTATGGAACCAACAAAGGAGAGTATCCTCAACTTCTAAATCTTTCCCTTCCTGCTTTCTTTTCCACTCATGATTAGTGTTTTCATGCCACTGTGTCAGAATTGAATCTCACTGATGCTGCAGGTCAGCAACAGATGATTTTGGCATGTTCAGCTGCATTACTAACTCTCTCTGGATGAGTTTTTAGTAGATCATCCATGCATTTAAGCATTTCTACCTTCTCAGCAAGAGTTAACGCTTTCCGCTTTGGAGCCATACTGTATTGTTAATGTACTTATCCCACACAGTTCGAATCAAACTAACTGACTGAGTGCAAGTAATAAAGACTACGTATAGCTGTGTTCAATTAGGTAATTAAGTAATTCACTCGAGCAAGTAGACTCAAGACAGCAATTAGAGGAGCAGTTAAAGGGTGATTATCGGCTACTTGGCCAACAGATTTTGCCCATAATAGGCAGCTGCTTTAGATCGCAACAAGTGGCAGCATTTCCAAATGCAGTATAGGAAGTGGCAAATGGTTTTAAATCTCTGCCCATTATATCAGACTGCCCGCATTAAACGAGGGTAATATAAGAGGTATTGACTGTATAAGGAACCATAGAAGGAGCAGGACAGAGAAGTGTACCAGTTAAAGCAGAAGGAAGTGGGGAAGGCAGTCAGAATTACAAAGGCCCAAACTGAGGAAAAGACAGCTAACTCGGTTAAGATGGGGAATAAAACCTTTTATAGGTACATTAAGGAGCAAAGAAAGACTAAGGCAGGGATACTGAGGCTGAACAAAGAGGAAGGTGGTTGGGCAGACAGCGACAGTGAAAAAGCAGGGATACCTAATGAATACTTCTGCTCAGTATTCACAATGGAAAAGCAGGGGGAAATACCTAATCCAGTCAATAGAAGCACTCTGGATAGTGGGATTGATATTAGTCCTTTCACAGAAGAAAGAGTTCTGAAAGAACTCTTAAAACTGAAGGTTGATAAAGCAATGGGGCCTGATGGGATTCACCTCAGAATTCTAAAAGAACTAAGGGGAGAACTAGTAACACCACTGACTACCCTTTTTAATAAATCATGGAAGGATGGGGTGGTACCTGAGTACTGGAGAGGGCAGATGTGATTCCCCTTCACAAAAGTAGGAGCAAGACAGATGCAGGAAACTACAGATCTGTCAGTTTGATCTCAGTGGTAGGGGAAAATGATGGAATCACTTCTGAAGGAAATGACTGTTGAGTACCTAGAGGCCAGTGGGGCACAGGACCCAAGGCAGCATGAATTCACAGCGGGAAGGTCATGTCAGAAAAATCTAATTGATTTCTTTGACTGGGTGACCAAAGCAGTAGACCAGGGAGGGGCTGTGGACATGGCCTACCTATACTTCAGAAAGGCATTTGACACAGTCCCACACAAAAGATTAATAAACAAATTAGTCAGCCTGGGAGTGGGTCCCAGGGTGGTAGCCTGGGTAAAACACTGGTTGGACAACAGGACACAGCGGGTAATAGTAAATGGAGTCCACAGTGAAGAAAGGAGGGTTACTAGTGGGGTACCGCAGGGTTCAGTACTGGGGCCGGTCCTTTTTAATGTCTTTATAAGTGACATTGCGGAGGGACCGAAAGGAAAACTGTGTCTCTTTGCAGATGACACAAAGATCTGCAACAAGGTTGATACACAAGGTGGGGTGGAAAGGATGAAAAGGGACTCGGCAAGGTTTGAGGAATGGTCAAATGTATGGCAGCTTAGATTCAATGCAAAGAAGTGCAGAGTAATGCACCTGGGAAACAAAAACCCAGGGGAAGAGTACACAATGGGGGGTGAGATACTGACAACAACAGAAATAGAAAGGGACCTGGGGGTAGTCATAACAGATGACCTAAAGGTGGGCCAGCAATGTGAGAAGGCAGTAAGGAGGGCTGGGGGGATACTGGGATGCATAGGGAGAGGCATCACCAGTAGAAAACAGGAAGTTGGTGGCCTTCTGTATAGACAGTTGGTAAGACCACATCTGGAGTACTGTGTACAGTTCTGGAGACCCCATCTCCACAAAGACATAGACAGGGTGGAGGCTGTCCAGAGGAGGGCAACCAAAATGATGCAGGGTCTGCATCAGAAGACATATGAAGAAAGACTAAAGGAACTAAAGATGTATAGTCTCCAGAAAAGGAGGGAGAGGGGGGACATAATAGAAACTTTCAAATACCTCAAGGGAATCAACAAAGTCCAAGAGGGCAGCATCTTTCAGAAAAAAGAGATGTGCAAAGACAAGGGGGCACAATTTGAAGATAGAGGGGGGACGGCTCAGAGGTAATGTGAGGAAGTATTTCTTCACAGAGAGGGTTGTGGATACATGGAACAGCCTTCCTGAGGAGGTCACAGAGTCAAACACAGTGGGGAATTCAAGAATAAATGGGACAGACATAAGGCGATTCTAGTGGGGGGTAGGTGGAAGTAGGCTGTTGGTTAACTAGGATCTGCAGCTTATATGTTAGGTAGGGGAATGGGCAGACTAGGTGGGCCAAGTGGTCCTTATCTGCCGTCAAATTCTATGTGTCTATGTTTCTATCCCACCGCGCATGCGGTGCCATGCTCCAACTACACCTCTATAAAACAGGAATTAGATACCGGCTGCTACTTAACCAGTTCTGGATCTTAGGAGAGTTAGGCTTTCCCCCAGAAAAAATCCTCAGCTCTCCTCCACTTTCAAGTCCTATACTTTGAAACTGACTCCTGACTTTACAGGCCAAGTCAGTCCAACTAGAAGGTATGCAAACATTCCCCAGAAAATAAGTTGGAAATCCACTAGCTAATTCCCATAACTATCTACTAATTATTGTTTAAAATGCAGTACAGTACATGGCATTTCATTAAACATTTATCATTTTATGTTATATCAAGTCATTTAAAATAACATTTTAACAGAACACCTGCCATTTTTATGTTTGCTTGTACGCATGTGCAAGAAACATAGTGCCATCATCCGAGTTTTCGGAGGTGTGTCACCCCCTCTTCCAATTCAGTCAGTGTGTTGGCAGGCGCGGCCCCAGTCCGCCAATGCATGCTGGAGCTGTCTATGACATCTCCAAAATGCAGTGGCGTACAGTTGAAAGGGGGAGCTACACTTCAGTGAGCAGCGATCAGATATTGCCTGCCGCGCGCAGCTCCCCACACACACGCACGCACGCATACCGCGGCTGCCCCACACACTGTACAGCCGGAGTGCCCTAATCCCCAGTCGGCTGTATGCCCCCAAAAGTTTTTCACATGCCACGCTGGGTGCCCACCCCAGCGTGGCAAATCATCGATAGCCGACGGGAGTGCCCAACTCGCCGGCTCCACCCCCGGTAGCTGGGTGCCACGCTGGGAGCCCACCCCAGCGTGGCAACTGATGCTGGCGGCCGACGGGTGCCCAACCTCGCCGGCTCCACGCCCTGCAAGTAGTTCTCGTGCCACGCTGGAGCCCACCCAGCGTGGCAAACGCCCCAAGGCCGTCGTAATAAAAAACTGTAAAGAAAAACGGTCCCACGCAGTCTCCCTGCCCCCACAACCCGCACCCACCCACCGCGCACCCTGCCTCCCCACACCCCCACCCCACCCCATACTTACTCCAGAGTTTGGCGCAATGATCTTCGTGGACCGGGAACACGTCTGCACTCTTCAAAGCCAACCGCGAACTAAGGAAATGCCGGTAAGCTGTATAATGGGATAGATAGGAGTTTATAAACTTTGTTGCATATCTCAGGCATTTTTTGGAATTTTTGCACCAAATTTTCAACATGGGTTTTTGGGGACCCCTTCTCATGAATGATGTCACTGTCATGGCGTTATTCGGGCCCGAAGGGTGATTTTGCAGTCACTGCGCGAAATCACCCTTTGGGCCTGATTAACGAAACGACACTGCCAGCGTTCATAAGGTGGGCTCTCAAGAAGCCTATTTTGAAAAGTTGGTGGAAAAATTCCAAAAAATGACTATTTTACAAGCGTGCGTTGCGCAGTTCCTACGCAGGCTTGTAAGTTTGTGAATATTCAATATTTTCACTCCAGATTTTCAACATTGCCATTTTACCACACCTTCTTATGAGCAGTACAGCTGTCATTTTTCACATCTCACTCAAAATGTGCTTGCGCACAATGGCAGTCGGTGTAAGTAATCAATGTCTGGAACAAATTAAGAAAATCACAGTGACACTGTTCATGAGCAGAGGTCTTAAAATGGCTATGTTGAAAATTTGGTGAAAAAAATCCTAAAATGACTGTTTTACGAGCGTGCATTGCGCAGTTCCTACGCACACTCGTAAGTTCGCGATTTTCAATATTTTCACTACAGATTTTCAACATTGCCATTTTACCACACCTCCTTATGAGCAGTGTAGCTGTCATTTTTCACATCTTGCCCAAAATGTGTTTCCGCCCATATAGCACACAATGGCGCAGTCGGGGTGCGGAAATCAATGTATAGGACACATTAAGAAAATCACAGTGACACTGTTCACGAGCAGAGGTCTTAAAATGGCTATGTTGAAAATTTGGTGAAAAAATCCCTAAAAATGACTTTTATGAGCGTGCGTTGCGCACTTCCTACCCACGCTTGAAAGTTCGCGAATTTTCAATATTTTCACTCCAGATTTTCAACATTGCCATTTTATTACACCTCCTTATGAGCAGTACAGCTATCATTTGTCACATCTTGCCCAAAACATGTTTCCGACCATGTAGCGCACAAAGGCGCAGTTGGTGTGCGAAATCAATGTATGGGACACATTAAGAAAAATCACAGTGTCACTGTTCATGAGCAGAGGTCTTAAAATGGCTATGTTGAAAATTTGGTGAAAAAATTCCTAAAAATGACTGTTTTACGAGCGTCCATTGTGCGGTTCCTACACATGCTCGTAAGTTTGCGAATTTTCAATGTTTTCATTCCAGATTTTCAACATTGCCATTTTATAACACTTCCTTATGAACAGTACAGCTGTCATTTTTCACATGTTGCCCAAAATGTGTTTTCGAACATGTAGCGCACAATGGTGCAGTCGGTGTGCGAAAACAATGTTTGGGATGGATTAAGAAAATCACAGTTACACTTTTCATGAGCAGTGGTCTTAAAATTGCTATGTTGAAAATTTGGTGACAAAAGTCCATAAAATGACTGTGTTACGAGTGAGCATTGCGCAGTTTCCACGCACCCTCATAATTTCATGACTTTGTAATATTTTCAGTCCAGATTTTCACCAGTGGCATTTTTCCACACTTCCTTATGAACAGTACAGCTGTCATTTTTCACAGCATGGATGAAATGTTTTTTCACACTTTCAGCGCAGAGATGCATGGTCACTGTGGGAAATCATTGTTCGGGACAGATAAAGAAAATCACAGTGACACTGTTCATTATCGGAGGTCCCAAAATGCCTCTGTTGACAATCTGCTGTAAAAAATCCCCAAACTAATTACATTACGGATGTGTGTTGCACAGTTTCTATGCACGCTCGTGACTTCACCAGTTTTTTTAATATTTTCACTACAGATTTGCAACATTGCCATTTTTTACACCTCCCCATGAACAGTACAGCTGTCATTTTTTACATCCTGTTCGGAATGTGTTTGCACCTGTGGTGCTAAATGCCATAGTCAGCATAAGCAGCTTTGCCAACAAACTGATATTGCCACTGTTCATGAGGTGGTCACAAAAAACATGTTGAAAATCTGGAGGAAAATACCAATGAATGCCTGAGGTATTACGGTTTCCAACCATAACGCCCAACCCTGTAGAGAATGACAGGCATCAGGAATGTGACTTGGGATTCTTGCCTGCAATGCTCATACCATTCCACACCCTGCAGCCAGTGAGAGGCATTGAGGTATGCCTTGGACTCTTTGGCCCCAAAGTTCACCCCCATTCTCCTATACCGCACCCATCTCACCATATTTCCTGATGGAATGGGTGCGATAAGGGCCAAAGACCCTAGCACACCGTGGACACTCTACCAGTGTCTGCAGGGTGGGTGGTGAAATGGCGTGGCCATTATGCCTGACAACCCAAAGGCACACCCCAATGCCTGTCACTCTCTGCAGGGTGGTGGTGGGGTTGGCTTCAGTTCAATACTTCACTGCCATTCCTATTACGCAGCTCTGTAACTTCTACACTACCACTGCCAATGCCAGCAAGCAAACATTCGGCATTGACAAATGCTTGTTTAAAATTCCCATCACTCAAGGCTCAGAGCAGCATTTCCAACATTCATACTTAAAAATACTTGCAGAATACTGGTGTCACTTATCACACTGGCTGCACTTTACTAAAGTCATTGTTTCAATTACCAGGCATCTGCAACTGTTTAATTTCAGAGGTGACCAACCAACAAAAATATTCTAGGCCTGCTTCAATCATATACCCAAGCAGTCAAATGATTGTAATAAGAGAGTACCTTTTGATACAGCTTCAAAATTAGTTTACCCTGTAACCGGGAGCAAGCCGGCGACTTCCCAACATAAAAATACCTCTATAGGCATAACTTCATACTTCTGAGCAAGCTGCCTGCAGTTTTCAAAGTCTACACTTTCCAGCAGTCTACAGCAGACTTGTTTCCATTAAAATTCCTGATACCAGCAGTCTCCTGGAAATTTCAATGCAGCAGGCTCACAAGTCATTCCAGGTACTTTCACCAAGGAGACCATTACACGACCACTAGTTCAGGCGTTTCCGACCAACTTTTCCAGAGTTCAACTCCTCCAGCATTCTTCTCTCTCCAACTCAGGGAACATACGAGTATGCCTACTTGCAAAATAAAAGAGAAGAGAAGTGCTCTAGTAAGCGCAGTAAATTCAGAGTTCAAGATATAACCCCTGAAAACTCCCAACCCCTAGGCAACACTGGCGTACCTTTTAAAAAGGCTTAATAAGCCTATCAGCAACCACAGTGCTGCTGCAGTGAAATATCAGCAATCCTTCCCATACACAACGTCCTTCCTCCTGCACTGAATCACCAGCCGGAGCTCGATAAACAGATCCTTCCCCAGAACACAAAACCATGAACTCCAGGTCACCAGTTCAGGGCTCACCAGGCATGTAACTTCAGGCTGAGCATGACCAAACCATGAAAGTTAAATTCTCTGGTGCTCCAGAGTCATATTCTTCCCTTCAACTGACAAAGCTTTCTTGTAGCGCCAACACCAGTAATCCAAAACGTAGCCCAGACACAAAACAAAAGTGTCCCCAAACACTATAAGAACTCAGCAGCTGATAACTCAACCGCACTTTAGCTGTACTTGTTCAACAAAATGCTGCAGCTAACAGGAGGTTCAGGCCAAACGAATACCTACAGGGGCTCTACAGCTCACCCAACCAACTACAGCGGCGTTCTGTATAACACAACAATACATAGACCATGAAGATATGTCAAAACTAAGTCATGTTTCATTCATAATCTGGCATGAAATCTACAAAGGCTAAAAAAAAAAAAAGAAGCTTAATGAGGAGCAGTCTCCTAGTGTGGTGCACGGCCAGGTGTCCAGTTTATGTTGCCACTTGATTAAGGCAGGTAGTTACAAGTCCGGGCTACTATCCCTCATTAGCCTTTGAATAACCCCTGCCTGACCTTTTGGTTTTGAGATCCAGCAATGGATCGGGACCCTCTCCTGAGGCTTGGATTTAGCCTTGTCACATGTAGAGCAGCTGCAGTGTTTTTTTGTGGCACTGCGTGTAAAGGCTTCTAATTTACCGATATCTCCAAAAATCACACTGGGGAGCACATACCTGTCTTTTATTGATTGTAAATAGTCCATAGTCCCCCACCCCCCAAGCAGTCTCTAAGTCACAAAATGAGGCGATATCTTTGTTTTCCCACCATTTCCAGATTATTGGTTCATGGTCAATACACGGATTTGGATTATTCCATATCAGGACATCTGGGCCTGGATTTAAACACAGGTTTGCTTTCTGACCCATCATATGCCAGGCTCGATGTGTGGCCTGTATTGTAATCATAGTGGAACTTCTTAGGGAGCGAGAAGCCTAGAATAGCTGACATGAGGCTCCCTGGAGGAGGGATTGTTCTATCCCCAGCCAGGCTTGGGGGGGGGGGCCTTATCGTGTTTCCCATACCACTTGAGAATTTTGGCTGAGATAAAGACATATGAGTAGCAGCTGAAGTCAGGAAAGTTCCACCCCAACCCCCATCCAGGGTGCCTTCAATTTTGTTCTGCTGCATCGGGGGGGAGGGGGGGGGGACAGTCCCCAAAAGAATTTGCTCATAAGGGCGTGCAATTTATGGGTCCATTTCGTTGGAATTATAATTGGCAGATGGGAAAGTATAAAGTAAACCTTAGGAACCACCATTATCTTGATGACAGCGATTTTCCTGGCCATAAAGAGGGAGAGCTGTTCCCATCTCTCTATATCCTGTTGTAACTTAGCCAAAAGTGGGTTGAAGTTTTCATCAGCCAGGACATTTAGATTGGGAGTAAACTTGATTCCTAAGTGTTTTATCCCTGCCAGAGCCCAAGGGAGTCCTAACGTGCCCAAGGCAGCTGGTGAGGTATGGCTGCTTAAAGGGAGAATCTCCGATTTGGAAACTTTTATTTTGAGGCCTGAGAATACCCCAAATGTGTCCAAAGTACATAGGGTATGAGGTAGGCTCTGCGTTATGTCGCTTGTTAGTATCAACCAATCATCGGCATACAGTTTCGTGTGGAATTGAGCCTCATCAACTCTTATTCCCGCAATCCCCAAGTGGGCCCTAATTGCAGCAGCCAGGGGGTTCCACTGCAAGCATGAACAGCAGGGGGGGGGGAGAGCAGGCAGCCCTTTCTCATTCCTCCATATAGAGGAAAGGCGTCAGAGATAGTACCGATCGTAAGAACCCTAGCACTAGGCCTATTGTACATAGTACTTATCCTGGTAGTGAAGTATGGACCAAAGTTATAGCTGTTTACGACTGCATGCAGGTATCCCCACTCCACCGAGTCAAAAGCTTTTTCAAACTCGATAGTCACTGCTACTGCTACAGCTGGAGTGTTGATAGCTGCAGTGGATTGCATTACCGAAACTAGGGCATGAAGATGGTCCAAGCTGGCTCTCCCCTTAACAAAGCCAACCTGTAATGGATGGATGATTTGTGGGAGGATTTTTTCAAGTCTCATAGCCAGTACTTTGACTAGGACCTTGGCATCCACATTTATTAATGAGCTAGGTCTGTAATTAGCTGGAAGGGATGGGTCCTTGCCATCTTTCGGAAGTACAGTTATTATGACTTCTTGTAGCATGCTTGAGAGCTCTCCAATCATATGGGCTGTCTGTAGCATATGGGTAAGTGAGGGGGTTGATTAATCGTCTTGTTAATTTATAGAGGTCGACTGGGAAACCATCCCCTCCTAGTGCTTTATGAGGTGCCATTAGTTGGATGGCAGTGGAGACCTCACTTTCTGAGACCAGGGCTTCCAGCTCTTCTCTTACTTTGGGAGAAAGCTTGGGGAGTGGGAGGTTGGCTGTAAATGTATTATATCTGTCAGGGTCCCATTTAGCCTGGGAAGAGTAAAGATCCTTGTAGAACTCTGCCATTATCCTGTTAATTTCTTTCTGATTAGAGATGGGGCTCCCTGTTTTGCTTTTAGGCGGGGAATGTGCCTTTCTGGCTGCTTTTGCTTTAACCGGTATGCTAGAAATTTGCTGGTCTTTTCCCCCGCTGCCCAGTTTGTGTGCCGAGTTCGCAGGATTTGGAGTTCATCTTTCCTAGTAGTTAAAGTGTTGAGCTGAAGTCTCAGAGCCATTATTTCTGCTAGCTTAGCCAAACTGTCCAGGACCTGGGGGTCTTTTTTATATTGTTCTTCTAATTAGTCAAGCTGTCTAATCAAATGACTTCCATCTTATGCTGTTTGCATCTGTGGGTGGCATAACTTATAATCCCCCCCCATAGTGACTTTATAAGCCTCCCATACCCTGAATGCTGAGGCGGACCCCCTAGGGGTCTCCTGGAAGTGAAGCTCCAATTCATATTGAATCCACTTAGTGAACTCAGTGTCCTGTAGTAGGATAGGGACCCACCTCCATAGCAGAGATCTGTGTTTCCAAGGTACTGTGATGAGGCTTAGAACCAGGGGGAGTGGTCCAACATATATAAGGGGCCAATTGAGACATCAACAGTAGCAGAAGTTACAGAAGATGAAGTGAACCAATGGTCCAGCCGGCTAGCCATCGCTTTGGATTCAGAGAAAAAGGTGTAGTCACGATCAGTAGGGTTGGTGAGCCTCCAAATGTCTGAGAGTTGGTGTAAGGAAAGTAAGTTTTTCAGGGTGCGGATGGCCTGAGTGTGAGGCTCTGGCTTTGCATTAGACCTAAAATAAAATCAATTGTAAGACTGAAATCACCCCCTATAATAAGTTCCGGGTTGTCATAGGATAAGTCTAAACGCCGTTGAGAGTTTATATTAATAAAATTCAGGTGAGTCTATGTTGGGGGCATAGATATTTGCTAGTAGGACAGGTCCCAAGAGGGAGTCAGCCCTCACTAGTACCCAGTGACCTTACTTATCTGTTTGTACCTCCTTTGGTTGCCACTACAGATTTTTATGAAACAGGATTGATCCCCCCCCCCACCGCTTGGCTGACCCAGAGACACTATGGGCTTCCCACCCTAGCCAGTCATTTTCAATTTCTGGGCTTCCATCTTACTTAAGTTAGTCTCCTGGAGGAATGCTATTTGGGTTTTTAATTTTTCTAGTCGAGCCAAAAATGTTTTCCATTTAATGGGGGAATTTAGGCCCTTGACATTCAAGAACGTAGCTACCACATCTGGAGTATTAGCCATGATTAAGGGAGTACAAAATCACACATGCCCACACAATGCAAAGCATCATGGGCTGCATATGCAAATCACCACAGAATGTTATGCTGGTTCAACTTTAAGCAGAATTGCATGGTGCCGAAAGGCCTCTCACACACTTTGCAAAGGGTGCTAACAGATGACATAGACACATGTTTCGTCCTACCAGGACTCGACAGTATGTCTTGTCTGTTTGACACCCCAGTGGAATGAACCAGCTACCCTAAGACAGTGTGTCTTGGTTATGTTGTGGTGAACCCATTAAAATAAAAAACTATTTAAAAGACAAGGAACCTCTGTGTGCAAACACTGAGGCAAGGGTTACCCCAAAGGGCATTTGGCTGGGAAGCCAGGTTTCAAGAAAATACAAACTCACACATGCCCACACAATGCAAAGCATCATGGGCTGCATATGCAAATCACCACAGAATGTTATGCTGGTTCAACTTTAAGCAGAATTGCATGGTGCCGATGATTAAGGGAGGTCCAGTAAGTGAGTAGATAATGGGGTATTAGGGAGACAGATACCATGACCCATCCCCTGAGGAGCAATGCAACCACATTCATTATTTGCAAGTATGTCTGCACTGTATGAATCCACCACAGAAACTTAAACATACCTTTGAAACAATTGCATAGCTACATTCTGCCACTGTTACATTAATGAAGTGTGAAACCACTCTATTTCTATGTGCCATATACTTACCACCTACTATATTTAAGGAACTTACAAAAATTGCACATCATTTTGCATGAACAATTATAACTATAAACAACAATGCTATAAACAACAGAAGAACCATTAGAGTATGAGTTATCTGGTAAGGCCTGGGAAGCTGATTGTCCATCAGCTAACCACTAGCCAGAAAACTCCACTCCGGGAGTTAGGGTCTTCTTTAAGACTGGGCTGCTCTCAGTAGCCATATCACCAAGTACCTACTGGGGTTACATCCAGCAGGCAAGGAGCCCATGCTACGAGAAGAGGTGAGCAATTTAAATACACGTGGGCATCACATATGCCTACCAACTCCAGGTGCTATCCCTGAAAGTGTGATATAGTTAAGGTGAAGCTGGAGGGGAAAGGGGGAACAAGGATGGCTTCTTTATTTAAGGAAGGTCTTCCGAAAGACTGAGGAGTGGAACTAAGGGATGGAGTGGAGCAATGCCGCCCCCCCCCCCCCACCAGCCATCACTTGAGCCATATTTTGAAACAATCTGGTGCTTATATAGGGATGGCTGAGAGCTATTCAGTAGTTGTGTAGCGCCTTATCAAAATCAGGTGGCAACCTCCCACCACATGACTGATGTGAGGGGAGCCAAATACATAAAATCAAACCTTAAAGCCCCCTCCCGTCCTATTGCCACCATGATTGCAAAGAAGACTGTAGTAATGTAAACAAAGAAGACCCTATTCGAAACTTATTACAACATCTAAGCTCCGAGAAGGGATCATAGAGCGCTATGCCAGAAGTGCAGTCCTGTGCCACACGGCTGTTATAGTGATGCATTACCCGACAGCGCTTCAAACTAATGTCAAGTAGACCAGGGAGACATACTGAAGGGGGACCTAGTATTCGAAGTACCCCCACACATTAAGCTCTGCATTATTGTTGGCCCATCATTACCATTCAGGGTCTCCACTTAATACAAGTGGATGCGATCTGAGTATGCATCAGTCCACCGTTGCAGCTGAGAAGCACAGCATCACAATATAGCACAACCTTCCTGGACAGAGGGCACTTATTTTGTCATTCCCTAACCCTTATGTAGGGACTGCCAGGGGACCATGAAGAGGGACAGAATGGCTTACTGTGGGAGGGAGGGAGAGATGCTCCCTTTGCACTAACCTGCGCAGTATACATAGACAGAAACAGATGTTCCCTGGACGGTGACTGGGAGCCCTCCATGTATTGCACAGCACACTATCCGGTCCGGTAGTTAGCTGCTGGCTGTGTGTTGGGAGCAGCATGTGGAGCTGGGTTCAACTGCCGCTGGTGCTGTGGAGAGATTTTGGTTGCTGGAGGCCTGGGGTTCTGGCGGCTGCTTGTGTGCTTGAGGGGAACGCTGGATCGTGAGGAGAAACGCTTTGTGGTGGAGTGTTGGTTCCCATTCGAGGAAGGATTATTGCCAAACCAGGAAGAGGAAGTAATTGGTAACAGACTGTGAATGGACTTGCTGTAAGGAGGAAGCGTCTGGGACAGTGGAAATTGTGGATTATCTCGAATTAAATTGTCCAGATTCCCTGGTCCTGACAGGGTAGCGGGTTTCTCTGCCTCTGGAGGGTGGTGGGGTTAGCTTTGCTTTCTTACTGAGAGAGGGGTACCATCGGAGGGTGGTTCAGCCTGTCTCATTGCTGTGAGGGTCAGGTTGAGTCTGGACTTTTGGTCGATGCTTTCTCTGGATGCCTGCAGGATTTTACTGAAGTCGGATTTGTGTGGACTGTGGTGTGGATTGCTACTTTGGTGATGTATACCTGGACTTTCGTTATTCTCAATTCATGATATTTTGGGATACGACTGGGAGGACCAAAATCTGAGTTATTTAGTCTAGTCTGGTGAGAGAAGACTGTCTAAAGTTTTTTGGGCCATACTAGTGGTGAGAGCACAAAAAGTGTGGATATCAAGAAGAAAAGACCTTGAACTCTTGTTTTGGGTTTCCTTTAGTATTGTGGAAAATTGAAATTCTGGGCCAAATTTTAAGGGTTTTTGTGTAGGTGGAAAAATCCTTTTCTGCAGTGGTGAGATCACTGTGGGAAGGGGTAGATGGACAAGTACTTCTGATACATTTATGTGTAAGCTCGAACACACTGTTATGAAATGTTTTATGCCTGATACTGGAATAAAATGTTTAGTTTTTTAGAGTATTTTGTTAGGGTATAATTTTAGTTAGTTTTGTTTTGCTTAGTTATAATAGTTATATTTTGTTATTTGTATGTTGTATTTTAAATTCTGTTATTTATATATTTTGGTGGGGTTTTGTATTAGTTGTGTTATTATGTGTTGGAATGAAAATAGGACAGTCGGCTATTATTCCCCCTCCAGGCTCAGGGATCTCCATCCCTTCTCCTGTCCCCCCGAGTCTGTAGAAGGTGTAGGGCTCTGGGGGATTGTGAGGGGGAGGAGGAGGGTTGGGGCTGGGCCTGGGGGGGGGATGGAAAGGAGCGGGCGGATAGGGATCATGAGGTCAAGGAGACGCCCTGGGGCGAAATGGGCTCAGGAGAGGGGTTTTCCCTGTCTTGTGCCCATACCCAAGGGTTCTGGTTACCAGCAGGTAACGCGGTCATCGTCGGAGGCCCATCCTGCATGAGCGGTGTTCTGCAATGCTAGGTCTATTAAAAACAAGATGGCTATTATAGCCGATCTTGTTGGGTCAACTGACCTGGCTTGCATCACCGAGACCTGGCTGGATGAAAATGCTGGGCCAGTATTAGCCGCAGTAGTTCTGGCCGGATACTCGGTGATACACCGCTCGAGGCAGGATCGTAGGGGCGGGGGTGTTGCCATTTGTTTAAAATCAGAATTGGGCCAGGTGGAGGTACCAGTGGGAGTCACCAGATCCTTTGAGTGTGTCTTAGTCGAGGGTGTGGGGTGCAGGATACTTCTCGTATACCGTCCACCAGGTGACAGGAATGTTTTCCTGCAGGAAGTCGCAGACTTCATTGTTGACCTGACATTGGGGTCCCCAGATGGTTGGTTCTGGGGACTTCAATGCCTGGGTCGACAATGAACTCTCAATGCTTTGTCAAGACTTCTCCAGTTGATGTTATCACTGGCTTCACAGGTAGTTTCCTCCTCGACCCATTGGTGGGCACTCATTGGATCTGGTGTTCCTTCTGGGGATGGGGATATCTGATTTGGTGGTGGAACCACTGATGGTCTGACCATCACTCCATTAGGTTCAATTTTGAGGCCGCCTATTAGGTCAGCCCTTCGAAATGGTCCGCACCGCCCATTGAGGGATGTGTCCCCAGATGACCTGATGGCGGTGCTGGACCCATCGGACCTTCCGATAGATTGCTTGGATCCAGGTGACCTAGTACAGGCCTATAATAGGGCGGTTACAGGGGCCCTGGATTCTATTGCACCTGTTCATGTTCGTCCACTCACTCTTCGCCTCAGGTCTCCGTGGTTTGATGAGACCATGAGAGAGTTGAGGAGGGTAGGACTAAGGCTGGAGAGGCAAGTATGGAAGTCCAGTCTGGATGATGACAGACTTAGTTTGATGGACCATTATACGCCTATCAATCCGCAATCCTCGTGAAGAAGGCAGAGTTCCTGTCCAGGGAGATAGCGGCTGCACAGAATAGACCAGCCCAGCTCTTTCGGACTGTGGACAGACTGTGCAATCCAGTCTGTCTTCAGCCCGGGAGGGCCTTTTCCACAGAACGGTGTGAGGAGTTTGCTCTTTTCTTTGCAGATAAGGTTGCCAAAATCAGATCGGACATCTGCTCTTCCCTCTCCAATGGGGGTAGTGATGGTCAGCCGGAGATGTCAAACACCCAGTTTGCATGGTCTGACTTCAGCCTCCCCAAAATCGAGGATATTGTGATGGTCATCCGAGCTCTACGACCAACCAGCTGTGATTTGGACCCTGGCCCCACATGTCTCCTAGTGGATTGTGTGGATAAAATCGGCCTAGTCCTGGCTTTGATAGTCTGGAAGTCTTTGGAGAGGGGAATCTTTCCTGAACCCCTTAAAAAGGCTATAGTTAGGCCTCTTTTCAAGAAGCCCAGATTGTCTAGCAAATTACAGACCAGTCTCTAACCTACCCTTTGTGGGTAAGGTTATTGAGAAGGTGGTCGCACTGCAATTGGAGGATCATCTGACCAACAACAATATCTACGATGTTCTCCAATCTGGATTTAGGAAAAGGCACAGTACCGAGACAGCACTTGTTCGTGTACTAAATGACCTCCTAATAGTGAGAGATCGTAGGACCCGTTCTATCTTGGTACTTCTTGATCTCTCTGCAGCATTTGACACTGTTGATCATGGGGTGCTGTTGGAGCATCTGCGGTCCATCTGTGGATTATCTGGTATGGTCCTCAGGTGGTTTAGATCTTACCTCGAAGGTAGGACTCAGAGGGTGGTGTCAGGAATTTTTTCATTGGCATCAGTCTCCCTGCCTTGTGGGGTACCGCAGGGCTCTATTCTAGCGTCTATGTTATTCGCGGTGTATATGCTGCCTTTGGGAGCAATTATAAGATGACACGGACTGGGTTTTCATTGCTATGCCGATGATACCCAGCTGTATATGTCTTTTGTGCCCGGCCAGGATGCTGCCTTGTCGGTATTTAATAACTGCCTTGCAGAAATCCAAGATTGGATGAATGGGAGTTGGTTGAGGTTAAACCCCAAGAAAACTGATGTGTTAGTTGTGGATAAAGGTCGCTGTGAGGCGGGTTTGCCAGCTGGATCGCACTCTGGCTTATGGCTTGCAGGCGTTCCACTGACAACCTCAGATCAGGTGCGGAATCTTGGTGTAATAATTGATGACCACTTGACGCTTAAAGCTCAGGTGTCAATGGTGGTCAAAACTTCCTTTTTCCATCTGAGGAATATCGCCAGGGTGAAGCACCTGGTTCCTCCAGAAGATCTTCCAACATTGATCCACGCCTTTGTTACCTCCCGCCTTGACTACTGCAACTCCCTGTACCTAGGGCTATCGGGGGTTGAGCTTCGCCATCTGCAGCTAGTGCAGAATGCAGCGGCCAGGTTGTTGACTGGTTCTTCTAGATCCAGTCATATAATGCCTGTGCTCCGTGGACTGCACTGGCTGCCAGTATTTTCGCGAATCACCTTCAAGGTCGGTTTGCTGACCTATAAAGCTCTACATGACCAGGGACCAACTTACCTGAAAGAGCTCCTTTGCCCCTACTGTCCCTCCTGCCCCCTCCGATCCACTGACGAGGGATTGCTGGAGATTCCTAGGGTCCATTTGAAATCTTCAGGGGCTAGGTCATTTAGCTTTATGGCCCCGACACTGTGGAATTCTCTACCTCGACAGGTGCGAAATAGTCCGACTGTCCGGAGCTTTAAAGGAGCCTTGAAGACCCACCTTTTTAGTATAGCTTTTAATGATTTATAATAGTTTTAAACTCTGTTTATTTATTGTTTTATGATATTGTGCAGGCGCTTTGGATTGGAGAAAAGCGCCTTTTATAAATAAAAATTGATTGATTGATTGATTGACTATCAGTCTTGGTCATCAGCCACAGATACCAGATTTATGTGAGAGTGTGTGTGTGTGTGTGTGTGTGTGGAGGGGGGATAGAAGTATAATTATCAAATGTATGCAGTTTTTAATTAATAAATGTACATCACAACAGTGTTGGAAAAAATAAAAAAGGGAAAAAAGCATTGCCGCTGTCTGGATGGCACCAAAACAAAAAGGTAGAGTGAAGGCAGTACACAGCATCTGCATATGACACTGTCAATGCCTCTGAACCTGTATGAACAATGATCTGGTGATCTGATGTTCGCTACATGAAAAGCAGTAAAAAAAAAAAAAATTAAGAAAGGAAACAAGTAGATCATTGGAGATAAACTAAGTTACTGGCTCTGACACAGAGCAGAGGTGGAAGACTAGGTTTGTTGGCCAAGGCACCTAGCTTCACCTGAGCTCTTTTCTTCTAGGTTGCTTGAAAGGACAGAGCAAAGAACCTTACCAGAGCAAGGAAAAGGGTTAAGTCTTCTTTTGGCTAGGTAGAGTTACTGTGTGTTGTTATTTTTATTTTGTACTCACAGGGATTAACATAGAAACATAGAATTTGACGGCAGATAAGGACCGCTTGGCCCACCCAGTCTGCCCATTTCCCTTCCTACTGGATAAGCTGCACATCCTAGTTAACCAGCAGCCTACTTCTTCCTACCCCCACCCCCTAGAATTGCCTTATGACTGTCCCATGCATGCTTGAATTCCACCACTGTTTTTGACTCCACAACCTCCTCCGGAAGGCCGTTCCATGCATCCACAACCCTCTCTGTGAAAAAATACTTCCTTAAATTACCTCTGAGCCACCCCCCCTCTATCTTCAAATTGTGCCCCCTTGTTCTTGCACACCTCTTTTTTTGAAAGATGCTACCCTCTTGGACTTTGTTGATTCCCTTGAGGTACTTGAAAGTTTCTATCATGTCCCCCCTCTCCCTCCTTTCCTCGAGGCTATACATATTAAGCTCCTTAAGTCTCTCTTCATATGTCTTCCGGTGCAGACCCTGCACCATTTTAGTTGCCCTCCTCTGGACAGCTTCCATCCTGTCTATGTCTTTGTGAAGACTGGGTCTCCAGAACTGCACACAGTACTCCAGATGGGTCTGACCAGCTGTCTGTACAGAGGGATAACAACTTCTGTTTTCTACTGGTGATGCCTCTCCTATGCACCAGTATCCCCCAACCCTCCTTGCTGCCCTCTCACATTGCTTGCCCACCTTTAGGTCATCTGATATGACTACTCCCAGGTCCCTTTACATTTTTGTTGTTGTTAGTATCTCACCCCCATTGTGTACTCTTCCCTGGGTTTTGTTTCCCAGGTGCATTACCTTGCACTTCTTAGCATTGAATCTAAGCTGCCATACATTTGACCATTCATCTAACCTTGCCAAGTCCTTTTCATCCTTTCCACCCCACCTTGTGCATCAACTCTGTTGCAGATCTTTGTGTCATCTGCAAAGAGACATACTTTCCTTCCAGTCCCTCTGCAATGTCACTAATAAGACATTGAAGAGGACCGATCAATACTGAACCTACGGTACCCACTAGTAACCCCTCTTTCTTCAGAGTGGACTCCATTTACTATTACTCTCTGTGTCCTATTATCCAGCCAATTTTACAGGCTGTCATCTTGGGACCCACTCCCAGGCTAGCTAACTTGTATATTAATCTTTGCGTGGGACTGTGTCAAATGCCTTGCTAAAGTCTATGTAGGCCATGTCCACAGCCCCTCCCTGATCTACTACTTTGGTCACCCAGTCAAAGAAATCTATCAGATTTGTCTGGCATGACCTTCCTGCTGCAATCCATGTGCCTTGGGTCCGGTGCCCCTCTGGCCTCTAGATACTCGACAATTCTTTCCTTCAAAGTGATTCCATCATTTTCCTACCACTGAGGTTAAACTAACAGGTCTGTAGTTTTCTGCTTCTGCCTTGCTCCCACTTTTGTGAAGGGAATCACATCTGCCCTCCTCCAGTCCGGGTACCACCCCATCCTCCCATGATTTGTTAAACAGGGTAGTCAGTGGTGTCACTAATTCCACCCTTAGTTCTTTTAAATTCTGGGATGAATCCCATCAGGCCCCATTGCTTTGTCCACCTTCAGTTTTAAGAGTTCTTTCAGAACCCTTTGTTCTGTAAATGGGCTGGTATCAACTTCTGTATCCAGAGTGTTTCTACTGTTTGTTTAGGTACCTCCCCTCTTCCTTTGTAAATACTGAGCAAAAATATTTGTTTAGCATCTCTGCCTTTTCACAGTCACCTCTGCCCACCCTCCTCCCCCTTTATTAAGCCTCACTATCCCTCCTTGGTCTTCCTTTGCTCCCTGATGTACCTATAAAGGTTTTATCCCCTTCTTAACTGAGTTGGCAATCTTTTCCTCGGTTTGGGCCTTTGCTGTTCTGACTGCCTTCTCAGCTTCCTTTTGCTTTAACTGATACAGTTCTCTGTCCTGCTCCTTCTGTGATTCCTTGTACTTCCTAAAGCTTTCTTTTCTCTTGAACCTTCGCTGCCACTTCCTTTGAGAACCATAGTGGTTTCTTACATCGTTTAGTTTTGTTTATTTGCTTCACACAAAGGCTTGTTACCTCTGTGATGGCAGTTTTTATTATTCCCCATTGTTCTTTGCTAGTGCATTCCTTAGGCACTCACCCATTTTGACAAAGTCAGCCCTCCTAAAGTCCAGTACCTTTACCTTTGTTTGGCTTGACTCTATTGCTGTGTTTATTGTGAACCATACTGTTCGATGGTCGCTAGTTCCCAGATGGCTACCCACTTCTACATCTGTGATCCTCTCTTCATCTCCATTTGAGAGAACCAGGTCTAAGATTGCTCCCTCTCGAGTGGGCTCCAATACTAGTTGTCCAAGGCATGCTTCTGTAGGGCATCTAGAATAACCCCACTCTTCAAGTGGCTGCTGCAACTGCACCCAGTTAACATCTGGTATATTCAGATCGCCCATCAGCAATATCTCCCTTTTCTGCCATACTAAGTATACTTTCTATCATTTCCTTGTCCATTTCCTCCCGAGAAGAGTCTGTATCTAACCCCTGCTGGATTGTGGTGCCATTGCCAGTCTCCAAATTTACCCACAGTGCTTCTTCTCCTCCCTGTTTTTCCCTTTTTGTTCTGTTGCCTTGATTCCTTCCCATATGTAAAGAAGCTACTCCTCCTCCCTTTTACCTCTCTGTCCCTCCTGTAGATAGTGTATCCTGGTATGTTTACGTCCCAGTCATGTTTTTGTGGTGAACCATGTTTCGTGACTGCCACGATATCCAGATGTTCCTCCTCCATCAAGGCCACTAATTCAGGAAGCTTGTTACTCAGACTACGGGCATTGGTACTCATTGCTTTCCATTTTTGATGGCTTTACCTTCTGTTGCAGCATCCCCCACGGACCTTTCTACCTCAGTCTTTTTCTCATTTAATGCCCTATTTTGTGAGAGAGGCTAGGATTTTCCTGCCTTATCATGCCCCATGACTAGTTTAAAAGCTTGCCAATGAAGCATTTAAACCGATTGCTCAAAAGACTTGTTCCTTCCTGGACAGATGCAGACCATCCTGCCAGTATAGGCTGGTGTCCTCCAGGTGGAACCCCAGTCCCCAATGAAGCCAAACCTCTGTTCTCCACACCATTTTTTCAACCATTCATTAAACTGCATGGTGCGAAGTACCCTTGCCTCACTCATGCCATTGACAGGCAGCATCTCTGAGAAGGATACTGTGTGTGCTACTTGTCTTAGGCCCCTCCCCAGTTCTACAAAGTCCTTCTGCACTGCTCTAATCTCATGTTGAGCCAAGTCATTTGTCCCTAGGTGGACAATGACGTCCAGCACAGACTCCCGTGCAGCTGTTCTCGTGATCCTGAGGTTGTGCTTCCTGTCCCTCCCCACAGTTCTATCTCCCTAATAATTGATTCCCCCACCAGGAGCTTCTTCCTTTCCTTGTGGTGTCCTCTGCCTCCTTCCTGTGGGCCTCCCTTGTGACAGGTGTCCTCAGCTTCCTTAATCTCCTCTGTGGGTGCATCTATAGGGGAGCTGTGCTCCCACAGAATGGTGTATGGATTGTGGAGTGGAACAACTGACACGGTGTGCCTCTGTTCCACCATCCTCACCCTCCCTGAGGCCCAACTGCTGTGCTTTCTTTGCAACCTCTGGAGGTAGTGGTGGTGGCTCTGGTGCTCCCTGGATGGGGGAGGTTCCCTTCCTACCATCCAGTCTGGCCTGGGGGAAGGTTCCCTTACTGCTGTCCAGTGTGGCCTGAAGACGGGCAAATTCCTCCCTCAGGGCAGAGAGTTGTCTGCAAATAGGGCAGCATCTCAGCCTCCAGAAAGACTCCCAGAAGACTGCTGCCCCACAGCCATTACATTGCACTATTCTCCACATGATTATGTACTTTTTTTGTGTGTGTGTGTTTGTGTGTGTGATTGGTTTGTTATATAGAAATATATATATTATATAATGTGTATGCTCATATTTTCAGTGCTGTGTGCTAGAGAGGCTATGACATTGATATGCACCTTGCACTCTTGAGGAAATTATGTCAGAACCCCAGGTATAAAGGAACTATTTCCAGGGGTGGGTGGGGTGAGGAGTGGGAAGGGGTTGTGCCTAAACTGTGCCCTCACAAAACAATCAGCTAAGAGCTCTGACCCACCGCTGCGATGAGTGCCTTCCTGTCAGCAAGATACCATACACAACAATTTGACAGAGAAAATCCCCTGCTAATCAAACAGAGAAAAATCCAGACATCCAAGTCAGACACAGGTAAACCTCCCCAGCCCCAAAACAGCCTGGTGGTTTATGCTCTTAAAGCAGTCAGCCCCAAAATAAGTCAGCTGTGCTTTAAACTCTTCGTGCACTGAAAATCTTAAGCATTGTAACAAGACTGTCTTTTCCTGATAATTCTAAGTTCCTTATTTCACCTTTCAGCTAGAAGTAGCCTCCACCTGCAGAATATCTGCTACAAACTAAAGACAATTGTAAGATTCACCTCCCTCTGTTGTGAGCACAACTTGCTTTCTTGCAAATCCTATGTTCAGTATTGCAGCTCCCAGCAAGAGGTAGTTTGACTTGAAAAATATTAGCTGTTAGATGTTACTGTTTGTTGCTAACATTTTATTGCTTTATTTTTCTCTGATTCAAATTGCTGTTGCTGGGTATACCTTCTGCTGCATTACTACAGGGTGTGCCTACAGGTGTGTGCTTACAGATTACTGCTGTAATCTTCTGATTCAAATTGTCTTTTGCAAGGTATATCTTCTGTTACTGCTTTACTTTTCTCTGTAGCAAAGTGTTTCTTACAGGGTATATCTTCTGTGAAATTATTACAGGTGGTGCTTTACAGGTTTTACAGTTTTATTTTTCATTAGGATAAGCTTTCAGGGCTACTGCATTTGTTGCTGGCTGATTGTTTCTGCTCTTACCTCCTTGTTTCTTTCATCTGTGGTTCTTCTTTTTTGGCAGGGGAAGGGCCCAGCCACCCACCCCCATCCCCAACCACCCCACACTACACTCCTTTTACAGGTTAGCACAGTCATGACATTTCCTGTAGCAAAGAAGGAATGGGCGGATCAGAGGGGTATCCACAAAGTGACCTCATTTATAGGGGCACTAGGAATTTAACTTGATATAACAAGTTATACAAAAACAAACAAACAAAACACAAAATCAAACCTTTGCTTTCATTTTCTTCCTTCTAATTACTCTGACCAGGATATAAACCCAGCAACTTATCTGGAATGGATATCATTAACTGCAGATACTGCGGAACACTTTTCAGAAGGGTAGTTTTGCAGGATTTAAGACACTGTTCTACATTGAGTTGAATTTAGTGTAGTTTAGTTTAGTTTATTGGTCTAGGAATTAATACCTTTGAGCCAAGGCTATTTTACAAAAGTTCCACGTCACATAGAACATAAACAAAAACAAGACATGTAATACAAAAATGTTACATAAAAAATTTGTTCAGCAATTTACATGCTGGGTCATTGGAGATCTAAGGGCTCAGCTTGAGGCAGCATGGGCAGAGATTGCGTGCCTCAAATTGCATATTCAAGAGGAAATATATTATAAGAACTGCCCGCCATTTCCCCAATATCCAACAGAAGCGCCTCGACTGCAGAGGGCAGTTGATCCAGGAGGTTGGCAGGTGGTTAGGAGGGGCAAATCGGGTGCCCCATCACTCAGTGCTCTCCAACACATTACCTCCACAAACCATATAAAAACTACAAACAGATATCTGCCTCTCTCTCTGAAATCAAACAAAAGGGCAGAGGACACTGCAGAGCAGGACACTGCAGCACAGAAGCTAGCACAACAAAACTCGCCCAAAACAGGAAACAAAACAAAAAAAGCAAAAAGGAAATCCAAACAAACTTCTGATCGTATAAGACTCCATGATTCGGGGAGATGATACCTATCTCCAGCCAGGGGTAATGGTCAGATGTCTCCCAGTTATATCAGCGTGGAGAGACACTGACCGCATTGCTAAAACGTTCAGGAAGCAGGAGAAAACACTGACATCCTGATGCACATAGGGACTAACGATCTCCCTAGCTGGTCAGTTGTGGAGAACAAGGAACACCTGACCAGGCTGGGTGAAAAACTATCATCCATTTCGTCTGGCATCTCTTTCTCTAGATCCTGCCAGTCTGGGAGAGGGGGCAGATGGATGGAAGGTCAAAGAAGGGGAGACAGGACAGCTAAACATGTGGCTCAAGGGCTAGTGCCAGGAAAAAATACACAAATCTGTAGGGAACTCGCAACAGTTTTGGGAGCAAAAGTTCTTTAAATTTGATGGACTGCATTTGACTAAAGAGAGAGAGAGTCCATGCATTGGGGCAGAAGTCTGATGTCTTTGCAGAATATTTAAACTAGCAAATGGGGAGAGGGGTGCAGCACCCCATACGTTGAATGGGAAGAACACCCCTCCCCCCTTAGCTAGTGGTCAAACAGGAGTTTAGCATGTTTATAGTTCATTTGCATCACCAGGTAAAGAAAAAGGTCTGGCTTCCCATACAATGCACAGGGGAAATGCCAGACCTCGCCCAGCAACTAACACACCAAAATATGGCCAATGGAAAATCATGTACACAAATGCTTGCAGTCTGGGAAACAAGATCCCAGACCTGCAGCAATAATGTGGAGGCTAAACTAGACATAGTAGCCATTAGCAAGACATGGTTTACCAGTAACCACACTAGGAGACTTCAGTACCTGGCTATGAACTGTTCAGAAGAGACCGAGGTGCAAAAAGGGGGTGGCCCTTTATGTCAATGAAAATATCAAAGCTACAGAAATTCAGAATACACATAAGGAGCCAGAAGAACTGTGGGTCACCCTGGAAACAGGAAATGGGACAGCCATATGAACTGGGGTTGTGTACAGGCTTCCAGACCAGGGGGAGGACATACACACATTACTGTTAGAAGATATACAAAACATGGCAGCTAAAGGGGAGGTTCTGATGATGGGAGACTTCAACATGCCAGATATAGATTGGTCAATAACAGCAGGAACATCTGCCAGAACTAGACACATGGTGGATTCCCTGCAGGGGGAGGGCCTCAAACAACTGTTACAACAACCCCCAAGAGACAGGGCTATCCTAGATCTAGTACTGACTAACAGGGAAAGGATCACAGATCTCCATGTAGAAGGTCACCTGAGGGCCAGTGACCATCACATGGTATGGTTCAATTTGGCCACTAGAGCTAAATCATCCCATTCCAAGGCAAAGATATGGGACTTTGAGGAGCTGACTTTGATAAGATGGCCAACAGAATTAAGCTAGCCCTGGCAAAAAGAAATACAGCTGAAGAGGTACAGGCAAGTGGGCAAGCATTAAGGATGCAATAACTTAACTTAATACTTACTTAAAGCAACATCCCATTGTGCTATAGAGAAAAGGAAGTGCAAAAGCTGGTTCTCAAAAGCAGCAGCACAAAAGGCTGGCCTGCAGGAAATGTTAGGGAACGCAGCAGGCTGAAGATAGGGAGGCATACTAAACTTCCTTAAGGGAAGCAGGGAAGGCAGTAAGGCAGGCAAAGTCCCAAACCAAGGAAACACTAGCACAAACAGTAAAAGAAGATGACAAGACTTTCTATAGCAACATTAGTGAAAAGAGAAAATCCAGAGGGGGTATTGCTAAGATCAAAGGGGATAAAGGGGCATGTGAGGAGGAGGAGGACCATGTAAAAGCATCTATCCTAAATAGATACTTCTGCTCAGTATTTACTGAAGAGAAGGTAGGGCAGAGTCCACAGCTCAACACCATGGACACAGGGGGAGAGAGATGTGCACTAGTCCCTTCACAAAAGAAAGGGTCCTACAAGAGCTCGATAAGCTCAGGATGGACACAGCAATAGGACCTGTTGGCATACATCCTAGGGTACTAAAGGAGCTAAGGGTGGAGCTAGCAGAGCCATTATCAAAACTGTTTGGTGAGTCTCTGAGCACAGGAGAGGTCCCAGAAGACTGGAGAAGGGCTCATGTGAGCCCGCTCCACAAGAATGGTAGGAGGGAGGAGGCAGGGAACTACAGACCAGCCAGTCTTACCTCAGTAGTGGGCAAGATTATGGAGGTACTCCTTAAGGAAAGGATAGTGCAACATCTGGAATCTATAGAAGCACAGAATCCAAGAGAGCATGGGTTTACAAAAGGAAGGTTCTGTCAAACTAATCTCATAGATTTCTTTGACTGGATAACCAGAGTGGTGGACCAAGGGGGAGCAGCTGATGTCATCTACCTTGACTTCAGCAAAGCTTTCGATACAGTTCCAGATAGAAGATTGATTAATAAGCTGGGTAGGCTCGGGGTGGGTCAGAAGTTGGTCAACTGGATGGCAAACTGGTTGACGGGCAGAAAACAGAGAGTGGTGGTAAACAATATAACTCAGAAGGATGCAAGTCACAAGTGGGGTACCTCAGGGATCAGTCCTGGGGTCAGTCCTTCTTAATATCTTCATCAGTGACATTGCAGATGGACTGGAGGGTAAGGTTTGTCTGTTTGCAGATGACACCAAAATCTGCAACAGAGGGGTGGGCAGAATGAGAAGAGATCTGGATAAACTAGCAAAATGGTCAGAAGAGTGGCAACTGGGGTTTAACGCAAGGAAGTGCAAGATCATGCACATAGGGAAAAGAAACCCTGAAGCCACCTATAGGCTTGGAGGGGAGTTGCTGGCAGTCACAGGGGAAGAAAAGAGACTTGGGCATCATCATCACCGATCACCTGAAATTATCCAAGAAGACCTCTAAAGCAGTAGGGATGCCTAGGAGGATGTTGGGGTGTATTAATAGGTGTATCACAGGTCAGAAGAGGGAGATAATAATCCCCCTTTACAAGACACTGGTTAGGCCCCATCTGGAGCAATGTGTGCAGTACTGGAGGCCACACCTTCACAAGGACATTAACCAAATTGAGGCAGTCCAGAGAAGGGCAACCAAAATGGTGCAGGGACTGCATCAGAAAACATGTGAGGACAGATTAACGGAACTCAATATGTATACCCTAGAGCAAAGAACGGAGAGAAGTGATATGATCGAAACATTCAAACACCTTAAGGGCATTAACAAGGTGAAAGAGTCTGACATGTTTCAATATAAAAAAATAGCAGGACAAGAGGACACAGCATGAGATTAGTGGGAGGCCGATTAAGGGGTAATGTGAGGAAGTTCTTTTTCACGGAAAGGGTGGTGGATGCATGGAACAGCCTACCTCAAGAAGTAGTGGATATGAATAAAGTGCAGGGCTTCAGACAGGCATGGGATAGGCATACGGGAGCAATACAGATGAATATGACTAGATAGACCATTGCCAGAGCAAAGGCCGATGGCACATTCATAAGGTAGAAAAAGAAATGGGCAGACTGGATGGGCCTTGTGGTCCTTATCTGCTGTCAACTTCTATGTTACTGTGTTTCAAAGCAGATCACTTTGAAATTAATAGTTTAATAAATTGTTATGAGTGAGTGAATCTGTAACTTCCCTGAACTTAACTGCCCTATTCCCTCTCATCATCATATTTCTGTGCATCTTTTGCTACTAGAAGCATCATGATTGTCTCATATCTCTCCAACAAAGAAAAGGGATCTGGACACAAAATGAATGAAATACAATAAATAAAACCCTGATATTTACTCTACTGTACTGTTTGATCGAGGTTCCATAGAACAATTTATTAGCACTCTGCACATTTTAAAACTCATCCTTGATTTTTTTCCTCAGAATTTAGTGAGCCAATTTTGTATTCTGTTTATTTTCCACAATACATTATTTGTAGCAATGAAATGCAACAATTTCATTTTAATAATAATACCTCAGGTAGGGGGGTGGGGGGCAAGAGATGGGTGTTCATCTCGATTAAATACCTCTGCAAATATTGAATTCCACATCTGTCATGGTATGACTCACATTTAATGATAAATTCTGAACATTTGAGCCATCAACTTAATTATGGGGTGGCAGAAGGGGTTAGCGATTACACCATTCATATTTATTAGGATAAACTAAATGCTCCATACCGACACAAAATTCAGCGCTCGCTGGAGAACGGACAAAAACAGGACTGATTTCATCCACCTACATGCCATCAAGATCTGTTTCAACAAAGAAACAGGCTCAAAATGAACGAGAAAAACACACAGGGGTATTTCAGACTGGTCTTTGTTAGTTAAACAACCACACAGAAGACAGATAGTTTTTCCAGGAAATAATCATAATTGCCAGTGATTATTAATCTTTAAACAATTTTCAATGCATCTGTCCTCCCAGCCATAAAAAAAAGAGGTAACAGCAGCACCCAAATGAAAACTAAATGTTGCTATTTTAGTTTGGTTATCATGGAAAATAAATTATTTCATGAGTCTCAAGGATGTTATTTTTCCCTGAAGTCACACAACATTATCCTCTCCATGTATGGCAGTGTACGACTGATCATAATTCAGGTCTCAGCCACAATCAGGCAGGCATATAGCACATTTGCTATATGCAGATCAGCTGTTTCATTAGTTTCCAGCAGCACAAAGCACATCTTACTTAGCACTGAAACAGAACAGAGGGATGGAGAGCAGAATTGCAGGGGAGGTATGGGTAGATGCCTAATTGGAGTGGTTCAAATGCCGACCTGTCCTCTGTGAGCAGCCGATTAAAATGTGATTGCACTGAATTCCAAATGGGGAGAAGGGGTTGCAGAATGAAATTTTTTCCATAGGTTCTACAAACAAAAACAGACAGAAAAGAACAACCAAGAGGGAATCACTAAAGGAGGTGGACCCCAAAAGACAGTTCCAGTATTGAACACTGATCCGCAAATTCCACAAAACATTATCGTTACTAACACTTAGCAATATTACCATTAATTGGAATAATTTATATTACAAATACTAATAACAGTTAAGGCTAATACTTAATAATAGCAGGTAATGAAATTACTAATAATACCTGTTAATATTACTGACTGTAGTGACCTTCAATAATTGAAAAATCATTAGTGGTAACAGTTAATAATACAATTACCACTAGTGTGCTGTGGTAACAAATCAGATGCTAAAAGTTCAAATATACAATGAGAAAACATGAAACGGGGAAAGGATAAAAAGCATGAACAAAGTGAAACCATACGTCGATCCATGTTGATCCACATTTTGTATAGTTAATTTCTAAAGATAAATACAAGACAGAATAAGGTGCGAATGGAATGAACAGTAATCTGTTTTAAATGGTCGCAGCCAAATGTGTAATTCTGTGTTCTTCTTTTGAAAGTACATACACCTATACGGTTTAATTCTGTTTTTAACACCACCAATGTAAATGCATTTTTATAATCCTAAATTTGTTGTCTTTAAGCCTGTACAAAGTGAGGTGTCTGATGCTGAAAGATGCAGTTGACATCCTTAGTTAAATCCCTTCATTTTGAAATTGTTTGCACAGACATTCAGATTGCCCTAACGTAAAGTAAATAGTTCATTTTTTACATTTTGTCAGATTTTTATTGCATTGTTTCTCGGATGTGAGTTGACCGTACCTGCTGCCTGATCACAGATATTGAGGAATTAAATTGGCGCATTTATCTGTATGAAATGTCGTCTTCGAATTCTGGTTAGTTTTCCTGGCGTGATTCTGAGAAGAACAGAGGCGAGAACTGGGGGGTGAGGGGGTGACATTTTTCTAAAGGAAGCAGCTGACAAACACATTGAAAAAATAATCCAGCAAACAAAATTTCACACAAAGAAGACAGTTCTGACTTGGTTAAAAATATGATTAATGCACATAGGAACAAAAAGAATGAGATGAATGAGAATGGTAACTGGGGTCAGTTAATGCAACAGTGGATAAGAGTCTGTGTATTATAGCCATATTAATAACTAAGAGGACTGTAGCACAGCAAATAATTGGATGGGGTGGTGTGCAGCAAAAGCAAGTGAGGGATGAATATCCACAAACTTAACATAGTGATCTTATTCTCTTCTTTGTGGGGCCTGTCCAAAAATATTGGCCATGACATCTTTCCACGTCATGGCTACATAGGGCAGTTTACTTCTGATAAGAATTCAGGTCTGAACCACAAACAGGCAGGCATACAGTATGCATGATTTCTGCTTAGCTGGCTTAGGTGGAACAGCCAGTTCAATATTGTGCTGCATCACGGAGCATAGCAATAAATAACAGTGGGATGGTGGGAAGGACTGCAGCCAAGGGGATCAGCTCCTAACTGGATGGTTCAAATGCCAACTTGTCCTCTGTGAGCAGCTGATTACAATGTGGTTGCACCGAATAGCATACAGTGATAAAGAAATAAAGCAAACAACAATGTAAACATAAGACCGTTCATATCTGAGTTATGGCATTGATTACACTACCTTGTTTGTTATAATACCTGTTGCAAAATAATGTGTGAGTTTATTCAAAAGCAAATTTTATTTAGAAGTATGCAAAGGATAGGTTACATCTAAACCTGGAGGGGGAAGGAGATCTTGAAACTAAAACTTGCTGGATTTATAGGCGAGAGGTGGGGTTTAAACTTGTAAAGTGGGGAGGGTCAAATAAAAGAAAGGCCCCTTGGGAGCTGATTGAGGGTTCAGGTCTAAGGCACGAGAGGAGTAGAGGGGACTGCGTTGCAAATCTAAGGAAAACTGGGCAGAAAAGGGACTGTGCTGGGTTGGAGGTACTAGGGAGGGGAAGGGAGAGGAGATGGGTTGGGGTGGAGGATAGTCCTGATCAATGCCGGGAGCATGGGCAATAAAATGCCTGAGCTCCAGGCCATGTTGGCTGAAGGATTAGGGGATGTGGCCGCAATTACAGACATGGGCCACCCAGAGGAATGGTTGAGACCTAAATTTAGAGGGCTACAAGATATTCAGGAAAGATAGGGAAGTGGGAAGAGGGGGAGGGGTGGCGCTGATAGTCAGAAATGACATAGTAGTTAGTGGAGTTGAGGAGGCTGGAGGGGGTGTGGAGGTGATTTGGGTAACCCTGCAAACGAGGAGAGGGAAGAAATTGAAAATAGGGGTGGTTTACAGGACCCCCGCAATAGAGGAGGCTCTGGAGGATTAACTGGTTGAGAACATCAAGGAGCACTGTGACCTTGGAAAGGGTAAGGTGGTGGTCATGGGTGATCTTAATATGCCGGGGGCAGTCTGGGACACCATGACATCCTCTGTAAACAGGGAACAGCGACTGATGGATGCCTTTCAGGATGCCTTTCTGGTCCAACAAGTGGGGAAACTACTAGAGAGGGGTGGATATTGGATGTTGTCCTAGCGGTCAGTGACCAGATAAGGGGCCTGGAAGTATGCAATCCACTGGGGGTGGTGACCACACCATGGTCTGGTTTCTGTTGTATCTGGGGGGGAAGAAAACTGCACTCATACAGTGGTGGTAGATTTCAGGGGAGCGGATTTTGTGGGTATAGGTAGGATTCTATGGGACAGGCTAGATGAGATTAGGCCGGACATGGATGCTGGAAGCTTGTGGGAGACCATTAAAAATGGGGTGCAAGAGGCTACTAGGTCCTGTACTAAAGTAAGGCAAAAGCATGGTAGAACCAGCAAGCCATGCTGGTGGACCAGGGAGATGCAGGAGGTGGTGAGGGAAAAAAAGGCTGCCTATGCACATTTGAAATGCTCAAGTGGGGATAAGGAGCGAGAAGAGTGTGAACTGTTGGCCAGAAAGGTCACCAAAGTGGTAAGAGTAGCCAAGGCAGGGATGGAGCAAAATCTGGCTAGGGATATCCAGCGGGGGAGGGATTCTATAGATATATAAGAGAGAAGAGAAAAAAGAGGATGCAGATCAATAGGATAAAGATTATGGGGGATGAACTCAGGAAGCAGAGGATCAGGCAGAGGTGCTAAATGAGTACTTCACCTCAATCTTTGCAGAGGAAGATAGGGGATCCCTACAGCCTGATGGGAAGGAGAAGGAGCCAGCAAAAGCAAGAGGTCAGACTGAGACCAGAGGATAGGAACAGGCTAGGGTACAGGCTGGGCCAGACCCAGAAGGGGTAGAAAGATGGCAGGAGGGAGAGGTTTGGGGGAGAGAAAGAACAGTGGATAGGGTGAGGGAGGCCCTTTGAAAGCTAAAAACTGATAAAGTGCCGGGGCTGGATAGGATACATCCGAGGATTTTGAAGGAATTGGTGGAGGAGCTGGCAACTCCACTGGCTGTACTCTTTAACACCTCTCTGCAGACAGGATGGGTACCACAAGACTGGAGGGTGGCTTATGCAGTGCCTATACATAAAGGGGGGTCTAGGGAGGAGATGGGGAATTATCGGCCTGTCAGTCTAACATCTGTGGTAGGCAAAGTAATGGAGGGCTTTATCAAGGAGAGGCTTGGGAGGCAGTTTCTAAGGTTAGGGCACTAGGATGATAAACAGAATGGCTTCATCCCGGGGAGATCATGTCAGCCCAACCTTGTAGAATTTTATGACTGGGTGACGGGGGCCTTGGACAGGCACAGGTGGGTGGACATCCTATACCTAGATTTCAGCAAGGCGTTTGATTCAGTGTCTCATAGTGGGCTGATAGCAAAGCTGGGGGAGATGGGGGTGGGAGGACAGGAGCTCAAGTGGGTTGAAAATTGGCTTTAAGGGCGAATACAGAGGGTAATGTTTGGTGGGATAGTGGGGTTCCCCAGGGTTCAGTATTGGGGCCACTCTTGTTCAATGCCTATGTCTCGGATCTAGGGAGAGGGGTTAGGAGCAGACTGAGTCTCTTTGCAGACAATTCAAAACTGGGAGCACTGGTGGATTGGGAAGAAGCAAGGAAGGCAGTCCAGGGAGATCTGGATACCCTGGAGGGGTGGTCAAAGAGGTGGGCATTGAAATTTAATGTAAGGTACTTCATTTGGGGGTCAAAAACCCAGGCCATGTTTACACCGGGGGTGAGGGTCACATTGCAAACCACATTGGGAGAGTGGGATCTAGGGGTGATGGTAGATGCCAAATTGAATAACTCTGAAAATTGTAGAAGAGTTGCAGCCAAAGCAAACAGGACATTTGGATACATAGCTAGGGGAATTACGTCCAGGAGGTGGGAGGTGATTCTCCCTCTTTATAATGCTTTGGTCAGGCCGCAACTTGAGTATTGTTTACAGTTCTGGAGACCTCCTCTGAAGAAGGACATAGAGCTACTGGAGAGAGTCCAGAGGAGAGTGACTAGGATGATTCAGAGCATGGAGGGGAGGACTTATGAGGAGAGACTGGAAGAGCTTGGGCTGTACACACTGGAGGAGAGGAGGGACAGGGTAGACATGATATGGGTCTTCAAGTATGTAAAAGGAATAACTGAGAGCAGAACCAAGGAGTTGTTTAGGCTAAAGAAGGGGGGAACAACCAGGGGCATGAGTGGAATGTGGAGAATTACATGGGAAGCATAGGAAGCATTACTTCACTGAGAGGGTGGTGGAGACATGGAATGTGCTGCCCGGGAGGCTGGTGGAGGAGAGCACAGTGGAGGGCTTCAAGAAGGGGTGGGACAGGTACAAGGGGAAACTGAAGTTAGTGAAGACCCTCTCGGGGGCTAGGAGGGCGGGGGGGCGAGCAACCACTAGGATGCTGGCTATCGAGCAGACATAGCAGATCACTGGGCCTATTCTGCTGGCTTTTAGTATGTTAGTATGTTAAATGCATGTTTTTGTTATTCCACACATTTTAAAATCTATTATCCCAGCACAATCTTTTATGCATGCTGCTTTTTAATGAATGCTGTAGAAAAGAGTATATATAGTATAAGACTGTTTGTATGGATTTTATGTACTCATAATGTAGAGGAAAAAAATTAACTGATTGGTACTACCCCCCCCCCCACACACACACACGTGATTAAATGAAGTTGATGGGAGAAATGTCTCTATTGCAGTTTATGCAATCAAGTGAAGAGAAAAACAATCAAACTAAACTATACTTTGTTTGAAAATAATTTTTCCTTAAATGTTTATCACAATGTGTCAGACAAGTTCAAGTACAGCTTGCACCCGGTGCCACAATTGTTGATTTGTGCTGTATCCATGTCAGCATTCAATCTGAATTTGTATCACTGGCTAACAAATAAATTTGTAAAATCTGCAGTGGTCACACTGGTAATTTGGACAGTAGCGCAACTTACTAATTACTTGCTGGTGATCAGAAGATGTAATGGGGAAGAGGGCTGGGTCCACAATTCACTACTGAATACATTTGTTTAAATGAACTGATGGTGATCACTGGGAGGGCGTTACACTCGACCCCTTTGAAATCTGCATCCATACATGTTGGTGGGGGACCCAGTCTATGCACAATAATGGCAGTGGTTGTTTGTTCCTTTTGCTCAGCCATGAAGCACTGTAGGGTAGCTTTTAAAATATATGTAATGCATTATCAACCGACACTAAGTAATGTTTATTTATAATACTTGCTTACCTCTGTTTAGTTTTAGCTGTTTTATTTTTTTGTTCCCACCAAACTTTCTAGTCATTTTTATTTTGTTCTTAAGATGAATGGCAGAAATCTCACTAGTTAGTTCCTCACGTTGGCCTGTTGGATAAGCTGGGAGAAATGGGGGTGGGGAACCAGATGATCAGATGGATAGGCAATTGGCTCCAGGACCGGACCCAGAGGGTCGTAGTTGGTGGGATAGTCTCATCCCCAAAGAGGGTCATTAGTGGAGTCCCACAGGGATCAGTCCTTGGGCCCCTCCTGTTCAACGCCTACGTCTCTGACATAAGGACAGGAATCAGGAGTGAGATGAGTCTCTTTGCGGATGACTCAAAACTGGGGGCGGTGGTGGATAGAGAGATGGGGAGGGTGGTCCTACAGGGGGACCTGGAGGCTCTGGAAAGATGGTCTAGAAAGTGGAAGCTGAGGTTCAATGCAGGGAAATGCAAGGTACTCCACCTGGGGGCCAGAAACCCGGGCCAAGTGTACACCCTGGGGGGGGAATGCTACAAGTCTCGATGGCTGAGAGGGACCGGGGGGTGGTGGTGGATGTCAAAATGAACAACTCGGAGACTTGTAGGAGGGCAGCAGCCAAGGCCAACAGGATGCTGGGATGCATCGCTAGGGGGATCACCTCCAGAAGGAGGGAAGTGATGCTCCCTCTGTATAACTGCTTGGTGAGGCCACACCTTGAGTACTGCATGCAGTTTTGGAGGCCACACTTAAAGAGGGACATTAAACTCCCGAAGAGGGTCCAGAGGAGGGCAACCAAAATGATTTGGGGCTTGGGGGACAGGACCTATGAGGAGAGGCTCGAAGAGCTAAATATGTACACATTGGAAGAGAGAAGGGACCGGGGGGACATGATAGAGGTCTTCAAGTACATGAAGAGGGTAAATAGGGAGGAACAGTCAGGGTGCTTGAAGGAAGGGAGGGGGCCACTAGAGGGCATGGGTGGAAGCTGGAGGGAGGAAGATTCAGGGAGAAAGGAGGAGGTGCTACTTCACTGAGATGGTGGTGGAGCCATGGAATGCACTGCCTAGGGGCTGGTGCAGGCAGAGATGGTGGAGGGGTTCAAGAGGGGCTGGGACAGGTACAGGGGAAGGGTTCTGGAAGTAAAATCCAATGCAGCAAGAATATCCGAACTGGGAAGGGAGAAACCAGAGAAGGCGAGGGGGGCAGCAAGGTCAGCACCCAGGGTGGGGGCTGACCAATTGAGCAGACTCGAAAGACCGTTAGGCCTATTCTGCTGGCATTTTAGTATGTTAGTTGCATATGTTAAATTATTACCCCATGAATGTAAATTATGCTACTTTGTATTGTGATTAGAAATTCTGTACAGGATGAATCCTAAGTTCTCTATTGGAACCCCAATGAATTGGGTGTTTCATATATCAAATTTGAATTTCCTGTTTCCAACAAGAACAACAAAAAACTAAGAGCATACGTACAGAAGATGCAGCCCATCAGACAGGAATAAACTGTTTGCCATAGTGTATAACAATATCATGTGCACTGTATTCACCAGACCATGTGAGTTGCTTTACAGATAAGATTTTATTTTTGCTGCGTTTACCAATCTTCCATGACACTGAATTTTTTGTAGGGTTCTGATTCATCTTTTTTTGATAAGTCCTGATACCAATGACTAGAATGCAAACATGGCCAAGGTTCAAATCGGGAAACATGCTGATATCAGTAGCAAGCAATGGTAGCTGGCCACAGTGCAAAATGACTTAATCAAGTGGGTGACCTTCAACATGATTTTTCTTTCATTTTTATTTTATACTCTGGTAACCAGGCATGACACTCTAGTGTCAGGTGCCTGTTTTCAGTTGCAATTCTGAAACAGACAGGTTGCTACTGGGATTAGGTCAAAACAGTACAGAATGAAGGCGCAAGACTAGTTCTACAAACAGATATATTAAAAAAATCTCGTGGAGTGTTGTACCATTCATGACAGAATTTGTTTTTGTAATTTATTTACTAACAGACTCTGCTGAATTCACAACATAATGCACCACAGTAGACTTTCTTCATTACTTAGTGTTAAATACACCAGACGACAAGGCTGCTCACTCACAACTTTGCACACAACATAAATTGATTGTTAAACACCATCTGGGAGAGGTGTGGGGTAGTTATTTGTAAACAGTTTGTGTACGTAAAACAGACATTTTGGGCATCCAGAATGACACTTACTGTACAGTGGTTGTTACAGAGAAGTTTTCCAATACTGCAGCATACCGTGGTAGGAGCGATAGCATTAGGGGTGCGTCATTAAAGCAGTTGCAGTATGCGCTATGCAGTGTGCAGTATATGGTAGTTCTATCTTAACTGATTTGACAAGTCATTCACAAAAGCTGGAATGTGCCAGGTGGTGCTTTTTCTGTTCCAATGTGCCTGTTACCTTTCACTTTTCTTGCAGGTGTCACCATAGACCATTATCTCTTCCCTCCCTCCCTTTACCTTACAACCGTACAAAGGTTACTGTCCCACTGTGATTTTATGTTTTTTATAGTATTGGTGTGGTCACTGATCCCGATTGCATATTTGGCAGCCTCTCAGCAGCTTGTATTTCTTTTCTTGTAAGGTTTATGCAATTATTATTTTTTTAAGTCTAATTAGTGAGTAGTTGATGGTGAAAATATAATGCAACCCTAATAATGCCACCTCCATTTTGATGAAAGAACATATTAAAAAGCTGCTGAACTGCTTATATGAGGTCTCACATTTCAAAAAAAAAGGAAAGGATTAGTTCTGAGGGAAACAAAGGGAAAATTAGATCATTTCACTTTTTTGACTTTGCATCATGAAATTTAATCATTTCAGCCAACAGAATATGGTAGTTGGCAAACTCTGCAGATGCTGCAAACTAATTGGTTGCTGCTTCCCTTTGAACAAGTTCCTCTTTGACTTTTTGCTCTACCTCCTTGGTGTCTTCTAAAATCAACTGTATTAATCCAGCAGATGAGGTTAAAAGAAAGTCCATCTATTTATTCAGAAAATTTGCTGACATGTCCAAAGGTAGGGAAGAACTAGGTTAAACGTTGCCTTCTCTGTATGTAGACCACCTGTAAATACAGTATACTTATAATCTCACTCGTTCCCAATATAAGTGTCTCCCTCACTGAAAAAAATGGGAATTGACAAATTCTGATGCTGGCAACATACTGGGTGGTGGAACATGGGGTGATTACAGTCAGCAGCTAGTTGATGCTTAAGAATGAATGTACAACAACCATTGTAAGAAACAGTTACTGGTATTGTGATTTAACCATCAAATTTATTCTTTCACGCTCCCAGTGGCTTCCATTGGCACAGTGGTTAAATTAGTGTGGACTGCTTTAAATAAAAAGAAGAAATGGGTGCAACTATGTTACTGCTATTTAACAATTTAATTTGAACTGCTTATATGGCACAACTTGCACGATAGTTTGACAAGAAATAGAAGTCTTGCAAAATTAGTCTACAGTGATCAAGTTAGCTAATTTGGCTCCTTTATGTATATTAACTTTTTACGTATTTGAATGGGTGAGATGTCCTATTTGCTCTACGTGTTTTTTTTTTATTCCCAAAAACTATGCTTTCGAATCAATGCGCTCATTTCTTGTTAAATAGCACTAGCATACAGTAGCAGCCACAGACACTGCCAGATATTTCTCAAATTTCTGTGATGTTTCCAAAAATATCTCCTGCTTTCTGCATTTCCACAGTAGGGGCAGCAGACAGAAACTCTTCAGAAATGTCACGAAATATCTTGAAATAGCTGGCAATGTTTCTGGCTACTACTGTACTTGTGCCTATCTCTCCTTCTTTTAAAGCAATCTATAATAATTTAAGTAAAGATTACTGCAACAATGGAAGCTACTGGGTGAGTGAAAGACTAAATCTGATGGTTAAATCACAATGCTGGAAACTTGCTTATAATAGTTATTGAGCACTCATTCTTAAGCATCAAATAGCTAAAAAGAATAAGTGGAACAAAACCAAAACAACTAATTTTTCCCTTTCTTTGCCCTCTGAACTAACAAATCCCTTCCTTTTTTGAAACTCAAGACCTCATAAAAGCAGTTCAGCAGCTTTTTAATATATTCCTTGATTAGAACAGAGGCAGCCTTATTAGGGTTGCATTACCTTTTTGAGATCAACTACTTGCTAATCTGAGGTAAAAAAAAAATAATAATTGCATAAACCTTACAAAATAAGAATCTCATTATTTATTGCCCTTTGCTATATAGTAGTAGTAATCTTTATTGTTTGACTGAAAAGTTGTACACAATTTTAAAAACAGTATAATTACAACATTAATAAACAATAAATAGAATAAAGTGTTTAAAAATACAAAAAGCACAATCATAGATTCATGATTAGAGATTGCTCACTTTCAAAATTCATATTACAGTGGAATCAATGCCTTTGATTTTGTATCTTTTAATTTTACTAATTTAATAGAAAAAGCTTATTAGCCTGATTATAGTATAATCATCTTCTGTATTAAACAGTACTGATATAAGATACAACTTACCCATAGTGCTCCAGGTATCAATTATTGGCCTAAGCCAATGTGCTATAGCATTAATATACCACTCACATTCCCATAAAACGGGGAATAAGTCCTCTTTCTCACCTAAAGTGCAACAGCATTCCTGTGCAACTTGTGTAAGTTTTTTTAAATCTCGCTACATTCACATTATCAAAATATTCAAACTTGTATTTGGTATATGCTTTTCTTAATTCTGCATCAGTTAGAATATCTAAATAGTATTTAAAACCACGGTCTCCTTGAAATGAAACAAACCAAGGAGAATATCTTGAGGAGTCTATATAATCCAAATCAGTTTTGAACCGTTTTGAATTTTCTTCCTAATGTATTTAACATGTTTCCAACTTAGCACAATATTCCTGTCACAATAGCCTTTAAGTTTCAATAAATTGTACTTCTTTAAGAGGCTTAGAATTTTGTCATACCAACTACTGATATTAACCCATAGACTGCCAACACAATGAGAACGTATTGGAGTTCTGGACAGATATACCAGTCCGTGGCCCTGTAATGGTTAAGTTTGTTCTTATTTCCTCGTTCCTGACAGCCATCTTTAATACATGGTATGAGAATGGATTCTCTGACCATTGTTTCCTAGATGCTCTCATTACTCTTATCCCCAAACCAGGTCAAGACTTTCATTACCCAGTGAACTACTGTCCCATCTCGTTACTTAATGTTGACATAAAAATACTGGCCAAGGTACTAGCCAACTGGCTGGGACCTCTGATGGGTTGACTCATTAGTAGTGAATAAGTTGGTTTTATGTCAGGTAGATCCTCTAGTGACCATATGTGTCAATTATTATACCTTCTTTCTCTAACCAAGAACTCGGATGTCCCAGCTGCCCTCATGGCATTAGATGCGGAGAAAGCTTTTGACAGAGTTTCTTGGGATTTTCTTTTCGTTGCCCTATCACACTTTGGTCTCCCACAAGAGTTTATTAAATGGGTCAGGTTATTATATGTTTCCCCAACAGCCCATGTCTGGTGCAACAGTGTCCTCTCTTAATTCATTTCCGTTGTACCATGGCACCAGGCAAGGTTGCCCTCTCTCCCCCTCCCCCTTTTTAAACTCTACCTGGAACCCCTTATTCGGAGATTAATCTCCTCCCGGAACCTTCACGGAATTACTGTGGAGAAGCAACAACACCTCTTATCAGCTTATGCTGATGATTTGCTGCTACATATGGAAGACCCTGTGGCAGGTATACCTGTTATAAGAAATTGACTCCTTTTCAAAGGTCTCCTACTATAAACTTAACCTTTCAAAAACTAGTATTTTTCCTTTGAATGGGAGACTGTTACCAACTGACACAGAGGAATATGGTTTAACATGGGAATTGAAGTCCTTGACTTATCTGGGTATTAAGGTTTCTAGGGAGATTTCTGCAATGGTAAGAGAAAATTTTTCTAATCTATTAATCACAATGAAAACAGACCTTGAAAGATGGGGAGGCATTACCAATTTCTCTATGGGGTAGGATCAGCACTGTCAAAATGAACGTGCTACCCCGGATCCTCTACCCCTTGAGTATGCTGGGTTTATTCTTCCCTAAATCTTGGTTTGGTAACCTTCAAAAGTTGTTAAATCACTATATCTGGAAGGGGAAGGGAGTCAGAAGGTCCTACTCCAAACTCACAGCACCAAAATTACATGGTGATCTCTCCCTTCCTTCCTTTTTCACATACTATGGGGTGATTCACATCAGAAAATTGGCACACTGGGTTCGTACACTGGGCTCAAGAGGCATGGGGTCATATCTCGCTCTTTGGTTGGATACTGAGAAGGCTTTGGCCCTTAAAACTTCCTGCACCCTTTTAGCTTTGATTTATTCTTCCCCGAGGTCTATCCCCAAAGAAAAATCCAATAGGGTGGTCCCTAAAAGCTCTACACCAGATGTAGCAACACCTGAATCTTGATTGGCATAAATCCCTGGAACAGACATTGCTTGGTAACCCCCACTTTCAAATCCAGAATCGGACCATTTCTTCTACATACCGGACTCCTGTGGTGGGGCTCCGGCTTGAGGACATAGTTCCTTATGGCAGAGTGCTTCCTTATCTCCAATTTCAACAATGTTCTCACTGTCCAATCGGAAGCCCCTTTAAATACTAGCAGGTTAAGCATGCAGTGGTTTCCTTTATGAAAATTCATCAGGATTTGTCCCTCCTGAAGTTGAACCATCCTCCCTCCTACAGACAGCTGATCAGCCACATTCGGTTTCCAGGATTTATAAGGAGTTGCAGTCCCTAGATCCTCAATTGCCCCAGGGTACTTGCTATTATTGGGTTCACAAATTATCCCTTAAGAAAGATACTGACTCTTGGCAGCAAATGTGGTGTAATCAGTACAGGTTCATTAAGCAGGACCGACTTCGTTTAGTGCAGTATAATATTATGCACAACCTATATTAAACCCTTGTAAGGTTACATAAGATTGAAAGGCTTCCCTCCTCGCAGTGTCACCGGTGTTTAGGTGCAAATGAGGATCTATACCATACGTTATGGACTTGTCCAAAGGTTTGTGCGTTCTGGCAAGGCATTAAAAACTCACTAGATCCACTGCTGGGACTGAAACCATTGTTCTTGCCTGAAACCTGCCTGCTTAATTGCTTCCCTCTAGGGATAATCAGGATGAGGAAAGCTTTTATGGCCTTAATATCTGCTGTGGCTAAATTAACAATCATGAGACATTGGGAGGAAGACTCCTTGCCTTCTGTGTTAGAATGGCACGGAGAACTATTACTTGCTCTTCAGTTAGAAAAACACATAGCTATGATGAATAATAGACTGCAGACCTATTTAGGTAAGTGGGGTACTCTTGATGCTTTACAAGTAGCATGGAAACCTTAGAATTGTACATAATCTATCTAAATGCCAATGCTTTCTTAACTATGGACTCCTACACTTGGTAGTAATGGGGGGGGTGGGTAAGATTACTGATTTCTTTTTAACATTGTTTAATATGTCTGAAGAATGCAGTCTCATAGATTTGTATTGTAATCTGTTTCTGTAACTAAGACTGCTTTATGAATCTTTCTCTGTATCATGAAGAAAACTTGAATAAAGTATACGGAAACATACAGTTTGACGGCAGATAAGGACCGCTTGGCCCACCCAGTCTGCCCATTTCCCTACCTAATGGATAAGCTGCAAATCCTAGTTAACCAGCAGCCTACTTCTTTCTACCCCCACCCCCTAGAATTGCCTCATGACTGTCCCATGCATGCTTGAATTCAACCACTGTTTTTGACTCCACAACCTCCTCCGGAAGGCCATTCCATGCATTCACAACCCTCTCTGTGAAAAAATACTTCCTTACATTACCTCTGAGCTGACACCCCTCTATCTTCAAATTGTGCCCCCTTGTTCTTGCACACCTTTTTTTTTGAAAGATGCTACCCTCTTGGACTTTGTTGATTCCCTTGAGGTACTTGAAAGTTTCTATCATGTCCCCCCCCTCCTTTCCTCAAGGCTATACATATTAAGCTCCTTTAGTCTCTCTTCATATGTCTTCCGGTGCAGACCCTGCACCATTTTAGTTGCCCTCCTCAGGAAAGCTTCCATCCTGTCTATGTCCTTGCGGAGAATGGGTCTCTAGAACATAACATATAGAATAAAAAAAAAGGTTGTTCTTATGCCACTCTACTTTTTCTATAAGGCATTTACAGAACAACCTTTCTTTAGGCATTCTGGTTAATTTTATCCACTAATTTACTTTCCTTATATCCACCACTGCTTTAACATCAATTAATTCCAATTTGCTCCTTATATAAGCAGAGGGACAGCTACACCTTACTCCTAAAATAGCTCTCAGTATTGTATATATATATTGGAACAGTTAACTTACCCAAATTTTTGTGCTCCCAAACCTCGGTGCCATATAAAATTTGGCCAAACAGTTTAGTCCTAATCGCTGTGAGAAAAGGCCCAATAGAGTTACCTCCATATGAATAATTAAATTTGTTTAAACCATTAGCAGTTTTTGCTGTCTGCTGTGAGAGATGACTAAGTTGTGTCAGCCAAGAGAGATTCGAAGAATAGGTGAGGCCCAAATAAGTATAATTGTTTGTATTGGGAGGTTTGTCTTTACCAAGAAACCAATCCTTTGTTATGAGTGGATTAATGCATGCTGCACATACAGCTGTAGAGCACCAGTGAAACTTGAAACAATCATTTCTCACTTTCATTCACACTACTCATTATTGGTAAATGGCTGTCAAACTGTAAATGAATCTCTATGGTCAAGAGTTTTCCGAGCACTGTCTTTATTATTTTTAATTTTTCTAATTTTCCCAGTAACTTGGCCAGGAAAGAATCCACCTCGGTCATAGCCAGTAGGACCCAGATATATATTCTGAACTGAACAACTTCAGAGACATGCAATACACACACACACACACACACACACACACACACACACACGAGTATCATCGGTGTTAGTCACACACTGTTTGAGCCCAGTTTGTTTAAAAATTTCAAACAAAATAAAAATAAGACCTACTGCTCCAAAGTAAAGTAATAACTATGAAAGGATGCAGTCATTGGGGAAAGAATGAAACTCAGGCTTCATAACTGTAGCTTAATTTCCACGATACTTGTTTAGCTGACTTCAGTGTTATATTGTATATTATAGTCTGTATGTACTTAAATACTTAAAATTGGGCTTGCAGTATAAATGAGCAGCACTGTGCCTGTCAGCTTATACACAATTTATTTAACAGGAAAATATAAATAATTAAAAAAAAAGTAACAAAATTAAAAAAACATCATGACACCGTCAATTGCATTACAGTATTGGGTATTAGCCCAAGTGCCAGGTAAGGGATATGAACTCATGGCTTTCTGATCTTCCTATTAGGGTGTGAAGATCTTCATTTATTTATTTATTTATGAGATTAGGTAGGGCGACATATCCCTAGGATGAGGCAGCATAAAAAACTAGCAAAGGGAGAACAGCAGTGTGGTAACAGAGATAGATAATGAAGAGCCAATGATCACTCATCAAGGGCTAAATTTCTTTCAGAGGCATCCTGCATCCACCCAATTCTAAAGCTGGGATGGGCAGAGAGAAAAAATAATTGGCTTTGTTTTTATATAAGGTTGAATTATTAGCACAATGTTGTAGTTTGTTATCAGATCTTCATGTCCCATATGCCATGGTTATCCACTATACAGTATGTATGATTTTGTATGAAAAAAGGCTCACTTTTTTTTTTTAAAGTTCATGTTACACTTTCCCAAAGTCCATCGATAGCATCAATGATTGGTGGTATCTGGATATTCAGTTTTTTATTGATGTTTATTTTTTTGTTTCTATACACTTTCAGCATTCTCCTATGCTCTCCCTCTAAAGTTACCTGTCATATCATTGGAAAGCAGAGAGACACCAGTTTCTATCCAGTGGATTTTTTTGCGAAGATGTAGTCAATTAACAACCGTATCTAAGAATGCAGTTACCATTGGTATCATGGACATGTCCTGAAAAGCATTGCCTTGGTTTTAGGAAACTTAACATTTGTATCCAATAGTCAGACTGAACATTTGCATTACATCAATTCCGCAAGTGCATAAAGTTAAAGGAGATGCCACAAATTCAGAATATCTGCTTTTAATTAAACCCCCAAACCAAAAAAAATGAAGCATGGATTTTTAGTCTATCCCCTGCTTAGTTCGTATTCTGGTGGTTTTGTACTACATGGCTGTCACCTGTCCAAGTTTTGATTCCCCTCCATCTACGTAGGTTCTCTGACCTGACAGTGGGGAAAAATCACTAGTGAGCCAATTTCAAACTTATTTTGGCTTTCTCCAGAGCAGGTACTGAATAATGCTGAGTAGCTAAGTAACAAAAATTAAAACAGACATCTCCTTCCGCAATGTGATCTCTGTTTACTACAATCCCCTGATGCCCATCACTCAACCAATACCTTACATGGATTACCTCTATTGTGCCCATTGACAGGCAGACCAGCTTTAATCTGGTATGTGGTAATGTGTGCTATCATTAGTGCCTGCCTAATTTCAGTTCTGCTTTTGGCTTTTAATTTCCTATTTTAAAATACTCAGCAGGATAAAAAAAAAATGTACACCCCAAGAACAAAAATGATTCATTTAAACAAATAAATGTCAGATTGGGTAAAATCATAACGATATGCACAGATGTCATTATCCAGCTGATTAAACAATCAGCAAAGAAATAAGGCAGGCTTGTCTATATGCAAATGTATCTGTGGTGGGGGGTCTGATTGTGAAAACTGAAAGCAAAGGAAAATGTAACAGATTGAGATGTATTATCTTCAGGTCAGTGGGTTCCAACATCTATCTATAATGACTGCAATAACAACCTGTATCTCTAGAAAACTTAAAATAAGAGGGCAGCATAGAATACTGTTTAGCGGTACATAGCAGTATCACCGGTGTTAAAATGCTGTATGTACTGACAGCAGCACACCAGTGAGCCGGTCTCATATTCAAGTTTTAAATGTTTACTATAGTTTTGATTAACACCTTCCAGGTGCTCATGTTGTGCAAGCATTAAGAATTTGATCTAAATATATTCAAGTCTTTGTAAACGTGAGAGAATGGATACACAGGAAAAAATGTTAAACTACAGTACTATCCAGTTTTAGTTTGACTGGACTGGCATAATATAACTGATTAAACCATTAGGACAGTATTACAGTATTTATTAATAGATAGGTGGATAGCTACCAGCTAGCTCGCTTGATAAAATTAATTTTATATTACTAGTGGTCGACGAATAGAGTTTGCATGTACCAGAGACTAACCGATCAAGTACAACACTAATTACATACACATCTTCCTCTCAATGAGTTTGTGTGTTTGTTTGGGGTGGGGGAGAAGAGGCACACTAGCATGCACTGGTGTACATACTGAGGTGCCTCTCCACACATATGCACTATTACTCATGATCACATTGCCTCTGGATTCAACCATGGGCACCATTTGCGTCCAGGTCACTTGTGATTTAGTGACTTTTTGAACCTGCTGCAACCCTAATCCAGCGAGCTCTGGTCTCAAACCTGCAGCCACCACCACAAGCTGTGAGCATGGCTTTCAAGCCTACAGCCCCCCACCCAGTTGATGAACTCTGGAACCTGCGCTCCTGTCACCCTTCCTTCCCTGCAGTTGTCTGCACAATGTCTCAGGTGCCGGTTCTGCTATGGTTTGCCACTGCTTAGGGGTGCCGGATGAGATGTGTGGTGCTGGGCCAAGCTAGGCAGTGAGGGATATGTGCTTCTGGGCAAGCTGTGTGGGTAGGTGAAATTGACTGACCAGCTGCTGCGGGTTTGATCTCACTGTTCTCACCACCGATTATGGGATGAATTCCTGGGTTACCGACTGCAATGAGCACAGCTACCGGCAGAAAGTTAGGTGGACTGGCTCCGAGAGTGCTGACTAATTCTCAATGAGCACATGAGCGCAGCAGCACAGTAAACTTCACAGGAAGAGAGTCACTATTAAGACACAGAAAGAGCTTAGTCACATACGCACATATCTTCCAATGAACATAGATTACAGTAGCTGGAAAACCTGTGATTTGGTGTCCAATCCGTGATGACCAGTAAAACCAGGAACAGTTGAGCAGCATTACGTCAGGCAGGAGTGTGCATAGGATCAGCACTCAGACATTGATACATACTGCTAACTCGCTTATTGTACTGTGGCTGGGGCTGTCAATCAACCTCTAAATACAGAAGGGAAACATGAGGAGATGTACATTTTTTCTCTATGGGGAATGGTTCCATTTTACTGAAGTGCACAATTGATGAGTGGCCTTAAAGGAGCACTTAAGAAACATGTACACATGAACAGATTGATGACAGTTCTCTGGGATTTAATGGTTTGTTTCCTCAGCTTGCTACCAGAGAGTTTTTGTAAGGCACTTTTGCTGTCTGTGAGTGTCCCACCTGGGTAGCTTCTGATGCAGGAAATGCACCCACTGTAATAATACCATTTACAGCACCATTTCCCCACATCCAAGGAGTGGAAAACAGTAAACATGTGAATTTGAATGATTTCTTAAATTGTGTTACAGAAGGAGCAACCAAAAAGAGTAACTAAAGAGAAGACGGGTGTGGGGAGGGGACTTGTATTGAATACCAGCCAGCCACCTTCCCCTCCTCAACAAACATAGTCACAGGACTGCTGCATCTTAAGTAGATAGAACTCTCTAATCACTTCAGTCACTGAAGGGCACTCCCTCAGTAACAAATTAAGATGCAGTAATCAAGTGAGTGGGTTTGTCAGTACAAGCTCCCTCCCCCCCTTAAAGGGAAAGTGCCATGCCTGTGGTTCCAGGGTCCCAGCTTTATACCCCCATTAAGACAGCTTCTTTTCCAATTAATCTTCACGTGCCCAGAAAAAAACATTTTAAAAGTATACTGCGTTTTCATTTTCTCTCATTTGCCATGTTTTCCCATACTGTCCATGCTACTCAGAGATCTGTTTCTCTGGTGACGTCAAGAGGCGAGAGGCATGGAAGTCACATAGAGAAAGAGATGGTAATGTGCATGTTTTTTTGTATGTAGAGTGACGCTCGCATTTCTTCACTGTTCTGGTCTACAAATGGATTAATGTGGGGGGTTTCTTCTGATGGAAATACAGTCACGGTGCGTGGGATCACAGATCCACAACAGCTGGAGCGGTGAGGCATTAACTATCCGTTTAACATTATACTTGGGAATAGATGTGAGGAAGTTTGCTTTGGCCACCATGCATTCCCATTAGTTTTGACCTTTGCCATGCAGGAGAGAAGCATGCTGAGGCCAATAATTAAAATATCTATTTGCTACTGCTGCTAGCTTTGTGATTTGTATTTGTCCCCTTTACTGTCTTTTTGGGGAGGTTGACATATATTGTCGATTTTTTTTTTATGTTTCCCCTTTACTGTGTTGCTATAGTTGTAAGTTTGGTAACTGACTAGAAATACATGGGGGCGCTATCAGAGACAGTCATGAAGCAGTAAAGCACTGGAAATGCAAACATCTCTCACAGTGTCCCCATGTATTTCTGAAGTCTAATTTTAGGGTATTCTGTTTCCCAAAGAGAAGCAGTGTGCAGTTGCTGATACAAAAAACAGATCTATTACTTATATTTGCAGTCGCTTGCCTCTGAAGTTTAACTGTCCATTCAGCAGTGTTTCTTCCGGTCGGCACAATTGCTGCGTGTTTGTTTACCTGATGTTCACTCTCACATTGCAGAGTTCAACTTTGGAGGCAAGCAACTGCAAAAATAAGTGATGGATCCATTTTTCAGCTCAGCGACTGCATACTGCTTGTCCTTGGCAAGCAGAACACCCAAAAATTTGACTTTGGAAGTGCTTGGGAACACTCTGACACACATCTGTATTTTGCATTCAACAGCATCCCACTAACTTGCATATCCTGTGCTGACAGCCAGTTGTCCTGGCTGCCTGAGCGCTCGCTATACCCTGACTTGCCTCTTCACATCACCCGGAGAATAGAACTCTGAGCAGTATGGGCATTATGGGCAAAAATGACACAAGCACAAAAAAAAAACAGGAGTTTGATATTAAATAGTTATGTCTACTGAGGAGGTTACTATTATGCAAAAATTAAGATATTTGTGACGCTAGACCCACAGAGATGACACCTCTCCTTTAACTTCTTTTGGTCTGTAATAAAGCCTTTCATTAACATCCAATGTGTTTGTGTGCTTATTTATGATCTGCAATGTGTAAAAATATGTTGCATATCTACATAACCATCACCTTGTACTTTCTTACTAATTTTTTGCTAACTCTTTTTCCTCCGGTCACTTGGGCATCTCTCCAGCTAGGGCTCAGGCATACTACCTCTACCGTCCACCATGCTCTTCACCCAGTAGAGGAATCGGATGCTGGGTCCTCCCTTCCTCACAGCCCAAACGGGGAGGCAGGACCACAGAGAGTCAAGCCGGGATCCAGGCCGGCACTGGACTTGTGGACTCAACCTTCAACCTGCCGACACCTCCCAAGCAGCCGGGGTATTTCCACCTTGGTGTTTCTGCCCCTCAGAGCTAGGTCGTGGAATGGCATCTGGGCACGGAGTGATGACATCCTACGCAGTTCCACCCCTGCTTGCGTGAGCACTGCTGCATTGGGGTGCCTCCGGCTACTGCCAGAGGCCACCCTTGCAAGGCGCATCCCCCAGATCCCTCCCAGGGAAGAGAGAGCAGTTCTCCAGATGCTCGATCTCTTCCCTTCCCTGCCAACCCCTGGCAGCCCAAGTCCATCTCTGAACCCAGGCTGCCAGTATGGCGCGAGGTGTGGCGTCCAGCGCCTCAGTCCTCAGCACCACCAGGCCGGCACCTTGTACTTTCTGATGAAATACACATTTATTTATTTTTATTTACTATTTTTGCTAGTCATGCTTGTGTGTTGGCTGGTGTGGTTGTGAACCAGGATTTGTGGAAAAAGAAAGAATTCATCTGTTCACAGTGATAGTTATTCTTTTCCACAGCATCAAATTACTGTTTGTAAATATTTAACATACCCACATGGTAAAAAGGAAAAAAGTCAGTTAAATCACAACTGAAAAGGATGTGTCTGGTGTATATAATAACACACTGTGCATCTCTGTATTGGCTATAAAGCCCTTGATCTGATTTACCTGGTAAAATAATTTCAATGAATACACAGGGCAGACCTCTGTGTAGCCTTTAAAATTATATAGGCACCATTTGAGTACATCTTTTAAAAACTAACTCTGTTGAGGAAAATCATAAAAGAGCTAATCTGCATCCCAATAATTTAGACTAATACGGAAACTAAATTATGTGCAGAAAAACAAAACTAAGGTTCTCTGGTTCAAACAAATAAAAAAACCACAGTGACAAAACAGCACAGCATCAAAAGTGCAAAGTTGCTTTCTAAGGATGATTTGTCCAAAATATATAGGTGACAGAACCTAGCAATAACACATACTGGTAGCACTAAATTTAATACAGGTAAATACTAACAGAAAGACAAGAACTGCTGACATTTTACTACTGTTCTGTGTGCTAGTTAACAGAAAACCCTAACCTCACCATTCAAAGGCAACCACTATAGTTAATGCTTCATTTAGTTGAATAGGGCAGTAAGCACCTTTTCTCACACCTATTGTTTCAGTCTCTGGCAGCAAATAATGCATCACAGTACAACTTCTGCATACCATCGGACTCCTGCTATACAGACATGAACTACTTTTCTCATGTGTCAGGTGCTGTAGGACTTTTAGGGAAAACCTTCCCCCGGCAAAAACCCAAAAACTTCTGCATTCAACTCTCATACTTCTCGAGTGTTAGCTAGGATAATTGGGCCTTGGAAGTTCAGTTGTGTACTACTGGTTAACAAGCAATGCTAACAGTTTTGTCCTTTAAAATTGAGTCACAGTGCATTCATAGTATGGGATATACATACTATATGTTACATTTTATTTAATATAGTAACATAGCAATCACAACATAAAATAAAATTAGTTTTTTTGCATTTGGTTCAAATCTATTGTATTCATTGAAAGGACATTTTACAATTAACTGATGCTATTTGAGCTATGAATTTTAAGGTTTTTTGGCCAATGCCTGATTATCATTTAAATATGCTGCATATGTTATTCATCTAGTCAGCAGATGTCAGTCAAGCTCCTGAGAACAATTGTCCTGAATGCCAGGACAAATGATTTGTCTACCAGTTAAATGACAAAATTGCAATGATGTTGCACCTGTGAATTTGTTTACACAGACTGCAGGTTTTGGTCTACGGAAAATATGAGCCAGACAGCTGTACAATTTTAACCTGCTGAATGACAAATATTTACAGTTTGAAGACAGAGGAGATTTTTCTTTGCCTTTCAACATGAATGAAATTATCATACTGACATGTTGCAGGTAGTTAGAACTGAAATATTTTGTGATTGAAAGAATACTCTTGCGGCTGGCAGCAGCCCTACTTTTCTTAAGCATGTAATTGTACAGTACTGTAGGTGAACAGTAATACTTGCAAAATGGAAAAATTCAGTTTAGAAAGTTATTATTAGGAAGCATGTGCCAGCCTAAATATTAGAATTAGAAATCAACAAATAAGGGAAGCTCAAAATGATAGACTAGCAGCACTGCTGCCACCACTCAGGCTCAATAAGGAATTAGATTGCTAATTATTTGCCATCTACTGTAACTATCTATATATATATATATATATATATATATATTTGTGTTACTTTTTTCTCCCTGGGGTCCCGCTGGCGATCTCTCTGAAGTCCCCCCCTCGCCACCCCCAAGCATCAGAGCCCCTCCCATGTCACCCCCATGACTTACGTTTCGTGGCTGGGGGTGGGGAGCTACTCGACCCACCAACATGGATCCAGCTTGGGAGGTGTCTTCTAAGGGCGGTGCTGCGGGGATAATCGTCATTCTTACTGCGGCAGGAGCCCTTTTTCTGATTTTTCTTGTGTGACTGAGAGCGTGCAATGCCACCAATGATGCCCAGTACACGCATCCACTTGCTGTGCGTCGGGCAGCTGCTCCACCTCTGCCCCCACATTATGGGACCTGGCATGCTGGCCTTCCCAGCCGCTACTAGGGGTCAGGCATATGCTGGTCTGTGTCCCCACCCTTCTCCAGGAGAGGAGAGCCATCCTCCACATGCTTAATCCTCTCCAACCCCAGACAATCTCCGGTGACCCGCTCGCACCGTGAACACGCGTCACCGGCGTGGCAGGAGGTAAGGAAGTGATGCCTCAGCCCTCCATGCCACTGGGCCAGCATTGCTGTAACCATATTTGAAAAATGTCATGATTATGCCAGTGGGCAAGTGTGTAAAGCCTACATCATGGGTCTAAAGTAACAGAACATCATACACTTTGGGTTCACATACTGTAACTATATTTTTGCAACTTTCACATCAGATCTGTCCCATCCAATACAAGTTAAAGAGATGCAGCATCTAGCCACAGATTGTAGTATATCTTATCACCCCCCCCCACACACACACACTCAAAAAAAAGGCTCCTTTGATTTTATCTTCCCTACATTGACCTTAAAAAATGTATCCCTTTGATTTAAATGTATTGTGGTCGGCCAGACAGACTCCTGACTATACACAAATTTGGTGGTACTTCCTTTGTTGCCATCAATTGAAACAAGTCCACACCACCAACCCCCCCCCCCCATTCCCCAATGCAGATGCTAAGAACCTGTTGCATATTAATGTGCCTTTGCTGATCAGAAATGAGAAAGAACTGAATAAAACTAGGGAGTGGCAAGTAACACTTGCATTACTTTGCTGTTACATTTAAACACAGAAACACGAACCATTAGGGCACAAGAAGACCACATGTTCATCTAGTGTGCCCATAATCCAGATAATGCATTGAAACTACCATGGCATCTCTTGTTTCTCCTGGTTCTTATCACTGCCAGTCCTATTCCCATTCCTACTGCTTTTCCTTCCCTTTCATTTTATATTTTGGTTTTCACTCCTCAATTTTATGAAAAAATGTTTCTATGTTCATGAGCAGTGCTCATTTATACAGAGGTCCTGGTTAGCATAGTCAGTGGTAGAGCAAAAAAATCCAGTTCTTGCCATTTGCCACTCTTAGGATCAGATCAAGTATCAGAAAGAGAATTTATGTTCAGCCAGTGCAGTTACAGTCCCATACTGTACATAAACAATCAGATGGGGTACAAGAAGCAAAAACATGCTCACAGATGCCCTGAAGGTGCTTCTCTTGGCTGAGAAAAATGTTCAGTGTCTTTTAGATATTCATCTAGTAGGAGAACTAGACCTTCAGGCAGACCAATTCGGTTGCCAAGCTCTGCATCTGGGAGGATAATCTCTACAACCGATATGTTTCTTGGATCAGCAACATACAGTATGTCTTTACCGAGTGCTAAGCACTCATAGCAGCACATATTAGTAAAAAGGGAATGCACAGTTTCCCAAACAGCCTGTAAGTATCAGAAAGAGATGGCAGGGGGCACGGGGTAACAATATCTGACATCCACAGCAGTCATGAGAAATCTCTAGAACATGCTGTAGTTGTTTGTCTCACTCAAAAGCTGCAGTATATCTGTGCAGTCCTGGATTCTACTAAAGCAAGGTACTGCCTGCTAGAGGGCAGTGTGGTATCAATAATCTACACAAAGAGGTAGGAGGGCATAGCCTTGCCAGGAACTGAGGTGGACTCTTATTCCGAGAGCTCTGTGGACATCAGTTCAAAATCAAACCCATCCTTCATTAAAATCAATACTGCGCCTTCTGTAGTATTATCAGCATATGACTATATAACAGTAGACTGATATACTTCCGTGTGCATAAGGGGAGTCAGTGAAACAGTACAAAGCATTTTTATAGGCATGTCACATTAGAAAATCCAATTCATTCATGCAGATGGATTTCAGAAATGGGCATATTCAAAGGCAATTTTGTCTAAAATGTTAATATATCATTAATCTTTCTTTACAAGATGGATACCGATATTGAACTCACTACAAAACCTGGAAATGTACTCTACAGATTTAAATAGTTTACCCAGACAGAAATAAATAATCTCTTCTGTGAGGAATTTTTATTTCATATGGAAATAAATTTGCTTCTATTTCTTCTATAGTTGGGAATCAATAGCTAGTTATTTCACAATACAGAACTACACAATACATATGTATTTTAATAGCATGAGTTCTTATTTTGAAAGTATATGCTTAGTTTACATAGATTTGTAATTAAAAAACAACGGCTCTTATACACACAACAATGCAACTCTAATACTACAGGAAGGATGGGAAAGAATTAGAGGAGTTTGCCTTCAGGAGGGGTGGAGGTTATGACTGTTTTCTTGGTTTGGTGATTTGATATTTGCAAATGAAAAGCATGTTTAAGAAGTCCTTTCAAATCCAAATCTGGAATCTTGCTGTTGCATTCTAACATATGCACAGTCAGGGTTTTAAATAATTGATTAGCAGTTTTTTTCTTGGCACGATACTAACTGTACAGAAAGTATTTATATAGATTTTCTAGAAGTGCTGTGTTTGTTAAACACAGTGAAGCAAGAGCTATACATTTTCACAAAGATTTAGCACTTTTATGAGCAAAACGCTAATCAATTTTTAGAGTTAAATAAAACCCTGGCACTGCTACCAAGACTGGAGGGAATAGATGTGCAGAGATGAAGGTTTCTCTAGCACCAGTCCCAACTCCAGTAATTAGACACACTTTGAGTGATATCTTGTAGTGTGCCAAGTTGGATAGTGACCAGTTAATCATAGGCACCACAGAGCACCCAACCCAAAACTAGCAGTTTTCAAAGTTACTTAAATTTTTGTTAGTAATTCCAAATAGTTTAAAACTTTTTAATAAGGTAACATACTGTACCCTGCACTCACAATACAGTAAACATGATTTACACTGACTTATATCTCTGTTTCTACAGCGGAGACCAGAACATTTTATATATTTAACGCCCCTTCGGGCTTAGCGACCATATCCTGCGATGGGGATAAAATCCAGCATCATCAGGGATAAATCCCAGCATCAAGTGGTAAAAAACATTTTTGTCACTATCCTGTTTAACTTGCAAGGCATAGTTTCATGATGCGCCCCCCCCCCCCATCTGCACCACCAATAAAAATAGTCACTGATTAATCACAGGATGATACTGATATCGCACAGGTATCGCAAAGCATAGTACACCAGTCTGTAATCTACAAAATGAAAGTTGTTTATTAAATACTTGTCAAGCATTAGCACACTACAATAGCTGTTTGACTGCAGTTCCTGCAGCTGATCACCTTTTGAGACAGCCTTAATGATCAAACAAAAGTGGCCCAATGAATCTGGCAACTCCCTTGAATACTCCACTTCAGGCTGAGTCAGTCACTTCATTACAGACCTATAATTCCTTTTACTTCACATTGCCCCTTTTCATTTAGGATCACTGTTTCTCTTTGTTTACTTCCTGTCTTTCTGAGTAAAGCCTTAATGAGGAGTACTCAGGTGAATTGAGGCATTTCCCCATTTTGTCTGAAAAAGCGGAACTGCAGACTACTTGACATGGCTTGTTTTTAAGTTGTTCCTTCAGCAGGTGAGATGGCATGGCTTACTCTTCACCTCTGACGGTGAGACACCAGACACATCAATTCTGTAACCCCACCTACCAGTTTTCAAAAATGCTTATTAACTGCATTTTTGTTGGGGAGGGGGGTGGTATCCAGGGGCTGTTAACCTTTGCTGTGCCGCAGATGTGTATACACATCCTAAAAAACTATATATTCTAAATATTCTGGCAGCCTAAGGGTTAATGCAGTAGGAGCTCTGTCTTCATGTCATCGATTCTGGAACCTCCAAAGGTCTGAAGTTCTGGGTCATGTGCAAAATCAAAATTTGCTCATTATATATAAAGAATGGCTATACACATTCACTATATCAGATTGCCATAGAAACTGCAAAGTAATGTTTAATAACTGTGTTACACAAATTGTATTACACAAATGTACTGTGCATGTTAGTAGAACACACAAGATCAAGCCACTGACTCGTATGAAGTTTTCGAGTTCTGCATAGAATTACAGAATTCTGAGAGCTGGAGCACTCCGGAAATAGCTGATCCTCTTACCAGTGCGCACATCAATAAAAGGTATGCAAGTGAAATAAACTAAAAAGACGCAAACATGCACGATAACACACACATGCACAAAGGACAATGAATGCAGTACTGAACAAGAGTTTGAAAAGCCAATCGCTGCATTTATGAGTTCTAGTGTGTCATTTCTCGTCATTGAGAATGGAAGTGTGAAAGACATTAAACTGATTACCTGGAGTTTCACACCTGCAAACTCAGAAACACACAAGCCTATTTTGGAGTTCTCTCCTGTAGATGAAGAGCCACATTTCTTCCTAGATGATTACAAATATTGTGCACATTTCAACAAGGCAAACTTTTCCATTAGTAAAACAGATTTAATTCTCAGTGATAATGGATATTTATACACGGACAATTCGCTCTGAAAGTATTCACATGGTAAAGATACCACGTGCTGTTCTGGACTTTGAAGGTATCAAACAAGAGTTCGAAAAGCCAATCACTGCATTTGTGAACACTTTACAATGGTTTAGTGGCAAAACCTGCTGCTTGGTCAGGGGGTCCATGGTAATCAGATCAGCTATAGATGCGCTATGAGTTTTTTGGTTTGTTTTCATATTGCCAGCACATAGTCAGTCTTGACATAACTTATAAAACCAGCCTAGTGTTGTACTTTCTGTTTTCTAAATGGAGTATCCTCGTGGAGCATAATTACCCTGTGAACTAAATGTAACACACAGAATTTGTAATGCTTTATTCTGTAACCAGTCCGCATTTAAAATGCTTCTACACAGGTTAAATCCACTTTGCCACAGTATTGACAAGCAATGCATGCCATTGTAAATTATCCAATTTCAGTTAGCGGTAGTCCACAATTCTGCCTGCTTTATCTCCCTAACGCCACTATAGTCCAGGATGGGAAGCAATTAATAACTTTGAAGCACCGCAGTGTGCTAATGCTAAAAAAATCAATGCCAAATGTTTCTAGTCTAGGCTAATGGTATCGGATTCAGCAGTTTCTGCCAGTCTTTATAATGGACCGAGCATTTCCAGGAAAAAAAATCATACATGTTTATGTTCCTTGTGAAGTTTTGTTCCCAGTAAACAAACAAATAGGCTTTTCCAATCTTGTAAAGAAGTAAAAGCATGCTCCATTCAGTTATAGTTCTGCGATTAATCATTTTTTTTATTTTATCATATTTATATATTTTTCTTGGGCTGGTATTATTCAGGTTGAGAAGAGGATGTTAACGGCAGCTATCCTTATGATGTGTTTGATGCTGTCTGACATGATTTGCTTGGGAATGAAGTCAACGAAATTACGCATTGGTTAGAATCGCACGGCCGGCCCGGTGGCACTGAGGGTTGAGGCGCTGGGCGGCCTCATCACGCAGCAACTCGGTTCGGGAACGAGCCCGGGTGCTGGGGTCGGTGGGGAGGTAGTAGGATTGAGCGTTCGGAGGACAGATCTCCTCTCCCTGAGGTGGGATCTGGGGGCATCCCAGTGCAGTAGTGGCCTCTAGCGGTGACCGAAGGTACCACTGATGCTGGGAGCATGTTGGGGATGCGCGCGATGGACGTCCACATTCGGCATGTTGACATCATTGCACGATTGCGCGTAGGGGTAGAAAAAGGAAAAAAATACCTAGATGGGCTGTATGATGGCTGGCTGGCTGTGTGGTGCCACCCGACTCCTTCCCTGGATGCTCCTTGGATTGGGACCCCCCCGGATCCTGCGGTGGTGGCTCTGGTGTGTGCCCGCCGTGGTAAAGATCACTGTGTAAGTACTGAAAAGGTAGAGCTTGGGGTGTGGGTGGAGCAAGGGGCTGTGTGGCTGGACTGGATTTGGGGAGGAACCATTGGTAACACCTCCCCAGCCGTAGGGGAATGAGAAAATTTATGTAAAAAAAAAAAGAATTGCAGGAATTGGCATTCTGGATTCAAAAGGTTTTTGACAGCTAAGGCATTTTTTATGTAGTCCTGACTGTAAAATTCATTTGATAATATGCACAGGCTTTTACCGGGAAACAAAACTTCACAAGGAACATAAACATGTATGATTTTATTTTTCCTGGAAACACTCGGTTCATATTAAAAAAAACTAGTGAAAACAGCTGAATCCGATACCATCGGTCTGCTTCTGCTGGCACATTCATATGTTCGTAAAACAGAAACATTTGTCATTGTTCTTTAACAAGTATTTAATGAACAAAGCTGAGCCGTTACGGCATCCCAAAAAAAAAAAAAAAAAAAAGTAAAAATTAGCGGACGCTGTATAAACAGTGGAGGGCTTCAGTGAGTTGCTGTCACCACCAAGTGGATTACAGCTGTATTACACTATAAGGCTAACTATACTGCACCAAAGAATTACAACAATGCCGCACCAAGTGGTATACCGAGCGGTACAGTGCCACAGTATACAGCAGTACCAGGAAACTTCTGAATAACAACCACTGCATGTATAGAATGGCAACTACAGTAGCGCTGTCCATCACAGAATAGGCAAAGGGAATCTTTTTACAGCACCATACTTATTCTCTGCATGAATAATGATTATCAAATAATGTTAAATGTTTTGGGGGTCATGAATAATTAGTGATTTTTTTTAACAACAAAAAAAAACATTTACACATCTGCACTAAATGAAAACTTAGGGTGAAACACAACCTGACTCTTCCCACAAGATCCACCATACAGTTATTAAAGCAATTATAGTCTATTCGATTTTAGACAGTCCCTGCAGCCTTGAACCTTTTACATCAGCAGCGTTTGCAGAAAACAAAAAAAAAAAAAAAAAGGCAAGCCCTTCAAAGCGAAAACTGAAGAGCGAATCAACAGCAATAAAAGAAGAAGAGAAATATGTGGAGGAAGGGGCAGAAGGAACAAGAAAACTGTGTAGGATACTAAGAGGGAAATCCTATACTGCAGTTCTGCACTTTTTAATTTAATTCTCTCATTATGCAACCCAATATTCACAATATGTAAGTAGCCATGATTGCTGATTTTATTAAGGCACTAACAGTTTTTTTGGTGTGTGTATTTTAGAAGTTGGAATGCACCGTCTGTATCTCGCCAACCTCCTCACCCCCACCCCAGATTTCTATAAAACATAAATACTGTATGATCATGGTATGCGGTGCCTTCTGCAGCAATCGGTCCCACCCATCCACACCACATTGATCCCCCATCAATTTTCTTTTCATAATGTAATTAAAGAGCTACCCCGTTTTCCATGCTTGAATGGAGGTGTGAATTGTTTAGCATTGGAATGTTCTCCCCATGTGAACTAGCCTTCATGGTTTGCCCAAGAGCAGTCCGTGAGGCTGGGGGGAAGGGAGAAATGAAGTGAGTGAATGAGGCAATGTATTTTGCTCTATATATTACATTACTCAACACTACTAGATCCTTGGCATATGTTTTAATAGTGTGTTTGGTAGAATTTTTACCTCTCCCCCAAGCCTTAAAAGGGACTCCTGCAGGCTGTAACGTAAGCTACAAGGATTTCAATATAAAATGTGTTTACACAGTTTATGTTTTTAATTTTGATGTAAAAATTATGCTTCTTATTAAAAAAATCACAAATAAACAGATGTTTGCTTTACAATATATTTATTTATTGAGTCCCACACACACACACCAAAAAAAAAGGGACCACATATCTGACAGTCTCCCTTTGAAAAGATGAGCGCTGAATCTGGTAACTAGTATTCAACTAATGTTGAATTGACTTTCACTTTTATCATACTGCGCATTCACACATTTGCAACAGATCATGCCATACAGCGAATGGGATCCAGATTTGGAAGGAGATGCATAATAAATGTTAATTTTAAAATGTTACCAAAAAAAAAAAACATGCATGTGCCCCTTTTCTGTAATTTGCTCCCTGCCATCTCAACAGGTGAGAATGTGTTCCATGACATCCAATGCTGCACAAAATAAATTGCATGACTAAGTTAACTTTTGTATTTACTTGTGTTGTCCTTATTTAATATAGCCTCTTTGTTTTACTGTCCCATTTTATGTTATATTTAGTACTGTGTAGTCCACTGGTCCTATCTGCTTGACTAAGATGCTTATTCTCTGTTCTGTGAGCCCTGCATAGTCACTGATTGCTATGTATTAACATACACAAGTTAAAAATTAATTACAGTATTTTGTTTAGCTTTTCTTAACTAGGTACTATAGATACACTAGATAAAGTATATGTGCCTATTTTCAGGCATGACCCGGGACAAAGAGAAATTTAAAATTGATTTATTAAGAACATGTATATATGGTTTACGTCATCTACTGCGTATCTATGAAACCTGCTCTTGGCACTAGGCAGGGGGAGTGGTGAACCTGAATATACAAGCTTCTTCAGTATGGAGGGTTGTACAGAAATAGAACAAATGGGGGACAGGAGTAAATATTTGAAAAATAAGAATGATTGGGGTTAAGGGATGCACCTGGACTGTAAACGGAATACATTCCCCTATCAAAAGAACTACAATTCTGTCTAGGACAAATCTGAAATCCGATGTCTCCGTGATGCAAGAAATTTTTCTCAATGAGAAAGAAACAGAAAAATTAAACAAACTCTGGCCAGAACCAAAAGGCCTGCATGTGTTGGGGGGTGTTAGAGAGGAGGGTTGGGTAGGGATATCTATAATTTAAAAATAAAATCAGCAGTGGTCTGATCATGACACTGGGGGATTGGTCACAAGATAGAGTGAATAGGTTGTACTTCATTGGTAGGCTGATTAGAATCCTGCTGGACAGGATCAGGAGAACACTGAGTACCATGTCTGCCTAGCCCATTCCGGGATCATCAGGATCATTGTGACTGGCTCTCTCCTGAGCGTTATGAGCACTGTCTGAACGGGTGGGAATGGTGGGATGTCATGCAAGAATCTTCCTGTCCAGTCCAGGACCAGGGCATTCTCAGGGACTGTACCATTTACTGGTAGTCTGCAACACCACCTGGACACCCACTGGGAAAGCAGTTGGGATGAGCAGAAAGGACCTCAGTCAACATCTCATCCAAAGGATGACACACCCCGATATTTCAGCATCTCCCTAATACTGCATCTGGGTGCCAGCATTTAAGGTATGAGCCAAAGTCCCAGTATGGGACTAGAACACGTGACCTTTTGATCCAGAGCTGCATGTGCTAACAACTGAGTCATACTTACATGTTGAAAGGAAAGGAGTTGGGTTTTATATAGGCAATTTCATACACACCGTATTCCAAAGCACTTTACAAGCCACAAACTGATGCAGCAGCCATTAGGAACAAAGTGAGGTTAAAGAGCCCCTGGCCCCATGTGACAACTTTAGAAAAATGTAATATTTAAACATAGTCCATTTTATAGTTCATGCCTCTTTCTGTAATTCTCACCTTTATTTCTTCATTACTAAGGACATTTGCATGGTAACAGGATTTGTGCCGTATCTACTGTGGCCTTTACCTGACATCACAGTTCTGTTTATGACATCACAGTCTGTTGCTGTAGTGATAATTATGATGTCATAAACTGGGATTATGATGTCAGGTGCACACAAATTGCCAAGAGCAGATGAAGTCTAGAGGACAGTGATCCTGTTTTCATGAAACTGTCTTCAGTAATAATGGAAGGGGGAGAGGTAATTGCAGAAAATATAAATATTACATTTTTAAAGTTATTCCAATAGTGTCAGGGGCTCCTTAAATAAGATCTGAGGAAGAATAAACACTGAGAGGTTCAGTGAGATGGACAGAGGTTAAAAAAAGCTAATGGGGAGAAAAACAGAGACTTAAAGTCTGTGTATGTGTGGGGGGTGATAAAGCTGGAGATCAAGGAGGTTCTGTGGTATGACAGTAGGTAGGAAAAATAGGCAGACTAGGTGGGTCGAGCAGTCCTTATCTGCCATCAGTTTCTATGTTTCTATAGAGATTTGAATGACTTGCTCAATGTCAACAGTGAGTAAGTGGTGATGGTGAGATTCAAAGTCAAATGTGGGACTCTAGGCTAACAGCTGCACAAATTTACTTTCTTGAACTAAGCACCATAATATGCTCATGTATAGTTAGGATACACAAGGATTACAAACCACTTTTTTTTCCAAAAATTTTCAATAAAGAATTTACTAAAGGGCTACCTGCTGGCTGGCATGCTTCGGTACCGGCTAGCCAGGGTTGAGGGAGGACGTAGGAGCTGGTTTTGTGGTGGATGTGGTAGCTAGGTTTAGGGGTGGACATGGGAGCCAGTTCGGTGGTGGATGTGGGAGCCGGTTCAGGGGTGGACATGGGAGCTGGTTCAGGGGTGGGCACGGGAGCTGGTTTGGGGGTAAGTGTGGTGGCCAGTTTGGGGGTGGGTGTGGGAGCCAGTTCTGGGGTGGACACGGGAGGCGGTTTGGGGGTAAATGTGGGAGCCAGTTTGGGGGTGGATGTGGGAACCAGTTCTGGGGTGGTCGTGGGAGCCAGTTCAAGGGTGAACATAGGAGCCAGTTCAGGGGTGGATATGGGAGCCGGTTTGGGGGTGGGCTGGGGTGCTTCACTGCTGGTGGGCCAGGTTTGGGGGTGGACGTGGGAGCCAGTTCAGGGGTAGACGTGGAAGCCGGTTCAGGGGTGGATGTGGGAGCCGGTTCAGGGGTGGATGTGGGAGTCGGTTCGGAAGTGAATGTGGGAGCTAGTTCGCAGGTGGACCCAGTAATCTGTTTTGGGGTGGTTTGGTGTGGGTGGGCCAGCACACCCTATACAAGACATGCAACAGGGCTTTTCACAGGTACTGTTTATACAGTTTTTATTTTCTTTAGTTCAAACCACAAGCTTGTAGTTTGCTCAAAATTCCTCGAGCTGGCCAGGGGAACAAGAGAATGGGGGCACACTCCTCTTTCCTCTTCTCTTGCCAGCTCAGGAATCCTTCCATAAACAAATATTTTCTTTTTCTTTCTCAACCTGTATTTGTTTTTTTTTTTTCCTTTTCCACTACACCATAATGCACAGTTCTGCCTTTTGTTGGAGCACTACTGCTGTGCTGCTCACCATTCCCATACAATAGATCTTCTCTGGGCAGTCTGCACACAAAACAAACTGGCCAGAGCAAAAACATCTGCTGGATTTGACCTGATAAGTAATAAATTTAGTGTGAGGCTTAATTGTTGTGGGATCCGAAAAAAAAAAAAAAGAAAATTAGTAGTTCTTGTGATTGTTGACTCGTGTTAAGTGCCATGTTCTGTAATTTATCTCACCTTACAATGTGTACACAGCATTCAATATTAGTACCTACTTTGGTAATCTGCTGTACCTTTTTAGGTGAAAGTATAAATTGTATGTGCTTCATGAACCTGTTGCCACAAGCAGAAAGCACATGGTACTGCGCTGGTACTTTAAATAAAGGAAGGCTGTCCACATACATATGTGTATGTCTGTGTCTGAAGTGAAACAATATTTTCTATAGAAGTGTGCCATGGATAAAATGAAATGATCACAAACATAGCACTTGATCAATATTTTCTAAGGGATAGATACACATTGAGATTTCCACCCTCCCCATTTTCCTCGTGAGGCCACTGTCCTACTCCCTCCAGCCCCAGTACCGCTGCACAATCTGCAACTTTCCACATCTCAGTGTACCATTGTCTCTTTAATCAACAAAACATGTTCAAGGACACCTTTTCCTTTGTCAGTTTGTTTGACTTGGGCAGCTCCATAAAAATGGAATACCTTTCCCTCTCATGTACCACATGAACCTTCCTCCAAGCCAGCCATAGGCCATGCCTCTACTGTACTTATTCCTACAACAGCCAAAGCATGACTCAGTGATCACACTGGCGTATCTTTAAGATACTGGAAGTTGTCCTTCAGCCCCCCCCTTCCCCATCATTAAGAGACTACATGTGAAGGCTACTGAGCAGCTCCTCCTGTAGGTGTTGCCCTGTAGCCTTTTCTCTAAATAGTTTCCAGCAATTTGATATTCATAATCAAATAAGATACTAATACTACATACTGAAGTCTCACACACACACACACACACCCTCCCTTCACCCACAGTCTGCACACAATGCAATACGGTGCCAAGCCCTGACTGTACGAGACTCCAGATGCCCTACTCCGGTCCAGTAATCTTTGTGCTGCTCCTCCTCCAGTCTGACCTGGGTACTCGAACCCCTGACAGTGTTTTCCCCTTCCCAGCCATGGAATTTCCCACAACTACTGCTTTTCACATGGTACCTCATCTTACATGGTCAAAAACACTAAATGGGAAGTACCATAAAGTCAAGGACCCTGTCCTACAGGCTGCCATGGATATGAGGGCAGCCTTGTGGCAAGCTAGTGTCCAGTTTTGGGAGGGGGCACATTTGGAGCCTCCGGGATTTTACATTTTATGTGATGCATTTATGATTGTTATTGAAAATTAAAAACACTTTTGTTAACCTCAAACCCCCAAAAAATATTAAACTGTGGCATTCTTGTACCCACATTCTTTAGCTGCAGCAGAATTGGTGGGCTAGTGGGGGTCTTTTGGTCTGTTTCCCAGAAAATTTTTTAGAATTAATTTAAGGATTTTTCTGGCGAGGACACCCAGACCCCCTCCCCACCAAATACGGCAGTACCAGACATCCCAGTCTTTGAATCCTTCCACTTAAGCTTACAATGTCCCCCCTCGTCACTTGACTCATTGTGCTTGCTATACTGAGCACTGATTCCCACTTAAATGTACTAATTCTTGGCAAGCAATAACGCCACCCCTTCCCCACCACCACCACCACCACCACTCCAACCAGGCAGCATTTTTGCAGGAAACTGCAAGCCTAAATGCTTTATTAGTAAAATTACACAATCAAATGTGTTGATGCAGAACAAACTGCTGACCACTACTGCTGTTGCTCTGATTTATTAAATCTTAGAAGTGTGTTGGCGAGTCTCCATGAGTGCAATTTACCTTTTCTTTCTGGTTTCCACCGTCATGCTGGCAGCCTGTTGTTACTGCATCAGCCCCGCACCAGAGTTTGCAGTCTTTCTAATTACATAAAAAAAAGGAGATGGTAAAGTACAGTACAAAAAAGAGACACTGAGTTCACCTCATCTGTTCTGTCATTCCTGTATTGATTTACGCTGCCTGTTCAGAGCTTTTGAGTTGCTGTTGTGTGCTGCTGTCAAGGGAGATGCTGTGAGGTAAGGGGAGCAGCTAGGAAGGAATTTGGGAGGGTTATCTGAATGCGCTGGTGGAGGTTCAAAACATTCATTGAGAGAGAAAACAGCTGCTCTCAGTGCTGTAGTTTCATTTCTGGTCCAGTGTGCTGCTTCCAGTTTTGGTGGGTACTTGACTTTTTAAATCTTTCATGGACCTGGCTACGAAATGAAATATAGTACTGTAAAATACATGTAATGTATACACCAGTGAATAAAAGTTGGAGCCACGCAAACTCTGCAGTGAACAGGAGCCACCCACAGGTCTGCAAGATCATCGTTTATTTTCTTTACTGATTCCAAGTGCTGCTGATCACAGCAGAGTTATTAGCACTTTGTCACTAAGGCACAGAAGAGGACTCGCACTGCTTGTCAATTAAAGATTAGACTTGAAATGGTGCTGGATGCCAGTAAGAACCCCATCGCATAGCTATGGACAACCTATGGGGCAGGAAGATGCACCTATCCTCTCTGCATGACTGCTCTTAGCTTCTGTGGCTAGTGGTGCTCCAAAATGCCATGCCACAGTCCAGAAAGGACTGGAAGTTTGGCAAGTCAAGAGTAAGATGAGCCCAAAATCAAGAAGATGGCAAGGCAAGTCGAGCAGTCTGCAACAACAGATTAGCACCTCAGATGACTAATACGATGGTTGAAAAACTTTTACTGGTGAGAGGTATGGAGATGTGCAATCGGGGCTCGGTCACTGAGGAGAAAAATTTCCAGGTATACCACCAGCAGGGAGCATTGCCACAGGCTCCACCCAACTGCAGCTATAAAAAGAAGTGCAGTGGTGCAGTAGAGAAGATGGTACAGTGGGGATATGGTGGAGGGCTTCTATTGGTGGCGGTATCATGCTTAAAAGTTTATTGCTGTTGTTTGTGCGGTTCCAGATCCAGTGAGTGTTTTTCTGAAGCAAAACATCTGCAGGCTCCACCCCTGCAGATGTAGAAAGGGAACTCTTGGCATGCATTGTGCCAGAAATTGATAGTGTAATTTTAACAGAAGCTCATCCAAAGCCGATCCATCCCAGTCCTGCTAATATATATGTATTTTTTGCAAGATGGCCCCTCCTGACCCCAAGCCTTGACTTCAGGGGAAAGGGACACTACTCTTAAAATCCAGGCTAACCCAGCTACCCCCATCCTGCAAGCACACAACCCCTTTCACCGCAGTAGATTCAAGGTTTGTTTTTGTTGATTGACAAGTCTTTACAAAAAGGATAAAACAGAGAGAAAAGACACTGATACAGTACAGAATAATAAGAAACATTACATCAGAATAATACCTTACTAGAAATACTTGCTGTGAGAATGAGAAGTCTTTATAAGACCTTGCTAGGCTTATTGTAAGCTAGTCTTAGCTAATTTGTGCAAGCCATTTGCTGAAATATGAACAGAGCACCATGGAGTTTGGGCCTGGTTACCTACAGTGGTGCCAGCTAGGATGCAATGCGGTATCTTGCATTATTTCTGCAAAATGCTGCAGTATGTGGCAACTAGCAGTGTAATTCAATGACCAGTAAGCCCTTTTTTTCACACAGTATTTTGTGATATTTCATTTGCTGGGCTGCACTGCAGCCTGTCTGGCTCCACTGAACATTCCTCATAATGTTTTGTAACCTCTAATTCCAGATCTCAAAAAGTGAACCAGGAAGTCAATTAAATGGCAATTAAAAAAAACACTATAATTGGCGGGCATGGCCTAACCTCTGCAAGATGGCTAACTTTTCAGTGCGATCCTTCTTGAGGGATATATCCTACATAATCCATCACTAACTGCTTAACTGAGGCAGAAATATACACACAAAAAGACTACTATGCTTTCACTGAACTTAGCAATTACCTTTTTTTCTCAAAAAGAAATGAACTTGGGCTGCTTTTATCGAAGAACTTACCAGGACCAGCAGACAGTGTATCAAGCATGACGGGCTCCCTCAGTCATGATCTGGGACCCAGTGGTGACTCAGAATATGTTCGCCCAACTGAATGCCCAAATGGAGAATGTAATGATCACTTCCAAATACACCAGACTTGCAATTCAAAATCTGGAAGGACGAATCCAGTAAAGTGAGCACACAGTCAGCACTCAACAAACCACGATCAATGAGCTCAGTAACACAGTAAGGTAGCAAAACTAAGCCCTCCACATTTTAATGGACAAAGTGCATGACCTAGAGAACCAGAGCATGTGATCAACCTCTGGTTCCTAGGCATCCCAGAGGGAGTGGAGATGACGGACACAAGTGGATTCCTGCAACACGTTCTGGCTGGAATCCGTAAATGGAACCTTCCACCTCCACTCAACATCAAGCAGGCACATCAGTCCCTGGCCCCACACCACCTAAGGCCTGGGACAAACCCAGACCAATATTAGCTTGACTCCTCAACTTCAAAACGAAAGAAGTGCACCAAATTGACATATAGCAAGACTATTCCAAGGACTGCCGCCATAAACAAAAGTGCAGTGGTGCGGTAGGGAAGATGACACAGTGGGTTATGGCGGAGGGCTTAATTTGGCGGAGATATCATGCTTAAAAGTTTATTGCTGTTGTTTGCGTGGTTCCGGATCCGGTGCATGCTTTTCTGAAGCAAAACGTCTGCAGGCTCCACACCTGCAGACGTAAAAAAAGACATAGAGCGAGTAAGCTTGAAACGTTGATGGTGTAGGTGTGGACTGGTAGAGTGCTACTATTAGTAATATAAATAATAAAAAATTTTTGGAAGCAACCCAGCATGGGTGTTGTCTTCTTTACCGTGAGGAGCCGAACATGATGTGGGATAAGCAAAAAATGAGTACTGTATCTCATGCGTAGGTGCCTTGGAAACAGCCACATTTAGTGGAGGTTTTTTTTTTAATATTATCGATTGTGGCAACCACTAATACTTTAATACAGCCACCAAATGCACTCTTAGTGTTGGATTCTTAGGGTACCAGAACCACTCACCTTTGGTTTATTGTTCTTATACTCTAAAAAGGCAAGTGGGACCACTCTTAAAACACTAAGCAGGGCGGTTGGGCAGCATCTGCACCCAGGAACAGAGACCTACTTGAAGGCTGCAGGGCTTGTCGGGGATGGGAGAGTTTCAGTGGCTCAGTAGGTAACACACGCGCCTCTGGGGCTGGGAGACCAGAGGGCTGTGGGTTCAGTTCCCACATCTGGCACTTGGGTTAATATCCCAGTACTGACACTGTAGTGCAGCATGAGAGGGGTGCTGCACTTCTGAGGTGCCGTCTTTCGGATGAGATGTTAAACTGAGATACCATCTGCTTGGATGGGTGGTAGTTCAGGTGGATGTTAAAGATCCCATGGCACTTATCGAACAGAGTAGGGGATATTTTTATTCAAAACTCAAAAGAAAAATTATACACAATGGTATTACATCATACACATCATAAAAAAACAGACATGAGTTATACAACATACTGAAAACCCTAAAAAAAACAAAACAAACACCCCATTCCCCACCAAAATGAGCAGGGGAATGCGTTGGATTCAAAATACATAAAAAAGAAGAAAAGCAAACATGCACGTCCTGAATATCCAACAACATAATAAGGAAAAGTAAAACCCACTCACTCCCCTCCAAAAAGAAAAACAATGGTTAATGTACAGAAAGGAAATCATACAACAATAGTATTACAGCATACTAATGCAACAGAAATGGGTGGAGCAAGAACACGAGGGATCATAACAATATGACATAAACCTATCAAGGACATAACAGAAAACATAATAACAGATAACATAATACACAAACCATAAGAAAGGACATATCATGCTCAACGGCAGCGTAGCAGACTGATAAAATGAGACCAAAATCCCGTGCAGGCAGGCACGTATCCCTCACCTCTCATGAAATCAGAGGGGAAATTGTAATGATCAGTACAGAAATAAAATCCATAAAAAAAGGTGGGACCATAAAAAATAAAAATAAATCCCATCCGTAAGGGGAATATCAGCACCCAGGATCACCGCTAGGGAGATCAAAGCACCACAGCAAGGGAAATCCGAAATACAAGTAAAGTGACAGGTCTTGACAAAATAAAACTTCACCCCGTACCTAACCAAGTCATCTTCCTCCACCACAGTTTAAACAATTCAGGATGCACTGTCCGTTCCTCCTGAGATCTCCAATGATGTATAAAGGATTTAAGAGTGAAAATAATCTGGGATTCAGAAAGTAGTTTCTGCCTAAATGTTAGATTACACCGGGCATGCCACAACTGAAAACCTATATAACCGATCAACAGGCGTATAGTGATATTATCAAATCCAAGCCATGAGCCTGGCAAAACCCTTCTACCCAAAGCTGAGAGAAACACCCCAGAAGGGATTCAAGGGCCACCTCATGAAAGTGAGACCAGAAAGAAACAACAAAGGACACTCCACAAAAAATGTTCCATCATTTCAACCACCCCATGTAAGTCTCTACCACGGACCAAAACCTCTCAGAGAGATCCTTATGTTTCATGTTACCCTTCACCCCTAGCTTTTTATGGAGACACAGCCATAAGAAATCCCACATGTATGTAGGCACCCTCTTGCTGACCAAAACTTTCAACCTAGATTGCTGCTCTGAAACAGACAAATCATGAAACCAAGGTTCAATAAAAAAACTGTCACATAAAATGGAATGGTAGAATTGCTGCCTGGAGTGTAGGGTCAGAAAATTCTTGACTACGTGCCAGGCTTTCAATTTTTGGAACATTACGCGAAAATGACCATCAAAGCCACAAAGCTGAACCTGCTGAGCTAAACCAGAATCTTTATCCCAATGCTGCAGAAAGGGACCGATGCTGTCAGCCACCCAAGGAGACCAAATCTTCACCACCCCTTTAAGTAATGGGACTAAATTATAATAAACAAAAATACTATATAAAAAGACAATCAGGTTAAGCATACCTAAACCCCGCTCCCCAATGGGCAAATATGTGATACCTCTCCGAACCGGGTTCAATCTACTGCCCAAAAGGCAAAGAAAAAATAGATTGTAAAGCAAAGTCTCCAAAGAGAGGGGTGGGGTGGGGGGAAAACTGCAGCTAGGAACAAAAAATATGGTAACAAAAAAGTTTTAATTAAATAAATACGTTTAGCCTTAGACATTCGGCTCTTATTCCACTTCTGCTGCTCCCAATTATACTTCTGAACATCCAGACCTCCAAAATACACTCCAAGTACCTTCCTATAACTGGATTCAATAGGCATATCCCAGAATAAAGCCACATCAGTTGCCTCATACCGCAAGGGCAAAATCCCACTTTTTAGCCTGTTGATAGAGGACCCTGACATAACCGAAAATAAATGCAATAATGATTTAGCTGCAGCAGCAGAATTTCAATCTGAGAGGACAAGGACCAAGTCATCTGCATAGGCAATTGAAACTACTGATGGGTCCACACTGCCAATGGAAAGACCAATGATATCATCTGTCCAAGACAGGGCATGTAAAAGGAGATCTAAAGAGAGCATATAAAGTAGTGGGCTAAGTGAGCACCCCTGCCGAACGCCTCTATGCACATCAACAGCTTTACCCAACCAACCATTAACACTAGGTAACAAAGTAATTCCCCCATAACAAGTCTGCAACCAGCTAATGAATTGTGAGGAAAACCCATACCACCTCAAACAGGCCCAAAGATAATTATATTCCAGTTGATCAAAAACTTTAGATTGATCAAGACACACCAAATGCCCAAACATCTCTCCGGCTGCCCCTTTAGAAATGAGCTCCCGAAGCAGGATCAGTGCATCCTGGATCTTCCTACTAGGCACCCCACTAAACTGTGATGGATGTAATAGAGAGCTTAAAACACCCCGTAACCGGACACAGAGAATTTTCATTAAAATCTTATAATCCGTATTCAAAAGAGACAACAGCCTCCAATTAGTCAAATCTCCTCTATCCCCCAAATTTTTGTATAGTAAGAGTAAAACCCCCTGCAACATACTGTGTGGCAGCGCCTCCTTCTGCAACCCCTCATTCAAGACTTGACAAAAATCCGATCCTATGACTTCCCATAAGGGTTTGTAAATTTCGTGAGATAACCCATCAAAACCAGGAGTGACGCTAGGCTTTAAAGACCAAATTACAGACTTCAGCTCTTTAACCGTGATTGGTTATACCAAAGTGAGTTGTTCCACAGGAGTCAAACCCGGAACCGATCTACTAAGAAACCAGTTATGGATGGGAACATCAGAGAGGAATTGACTTTGAAAGGTAGTAGAAACATGAGTATGTATCATATCCAGCATACCAACATTAGCTGAAACCCACCCACCCCCTTCAGCATTTAAATATTGCGTAACTCTAGAATGTTGTAAAAACCGCAGATGCTCAAAGGGCAAGGTGTCTCTTTTTTTCCCAGAAACCTCAAAGGAATGTTTCTTCTCCATCTCCTGCAATACCTTAGCCTGTAAGTCGGCCAGCTCCCCCTTAACCAGTTTAATCTGCTCCATACAATCAGGCCCCAAAAACTGACGAAAAGAAGACAAAAAATGCAACCGTTCTCTAAGGGAGCGTAGTCTATCATGCGTTAGTCGACCATTCAATCTACCAATGTGTTTAAAGAAAATTCGGATCTCACATTTTGTGTCTTCCCACCAAACATTCAGATCATCATATAAAAACACAGACCGTCTGGCCAAAAGCAGGGAACGCAACCCCTCAGCAACACAAGGAATGTCCAACAGGACCGTATTAAATTTCCAATACCCCGGCCCTCTGCGAGTGGCAGGCAAATCACATACCACCAACTTAAGCAATCTGTGATCTGAAGAAGCGACCTCCTGTAAAACTTGAGACCGGGCAACAACCCCCGGGGGAAATAAAAAAAATAGTCTACCCTGGACACCCTGGAGCCACAAAAATAAGTATACCCAAAACCAGAAGTCGAAGGCCCAAAAGCATCCACCAGTCCTGAGGTCTGAAGCAGTGTAGACAAACAAGCTATGTCACAATACACCTTTCTTTTCTTGTTCCCAGGATCAGGCGAGGAAGGGAGGGAACAATTAAAGTTCCCTCCAAGAACAACAAAAGAAGAGGTGCATAAAAAAGGGTACAACGCTTTAAAAAGGGACACCCAGGCAAATTTAGATTGAGGTGCATAAATGTTGATCAATCTGAAAGGCAGAGAATCCCACCTAATATCTAAAACCAAAGCTCTACCAGGCAGGATCTCTTGCTGGTGTATCACTGTAACATAAGAATTAAAAAAACAAATCCCAACCCCGCTACATAACTCACTTCCCAAGGACCAAAAACTATCACCCCATAACCAGCCAGCAGTGGCAGCAGCCACCTCCTCAGAGGAATGCAAACGAGTATCCTGAAAAAAAAACACAATCCAAATTCCCAGATAGGAAATGAGAATAAGTGGTCTTACGTTTTACAGGGGATTTAATACTGTTAGCATTTAAAGTTGCCACGCGAAAGGAAAAAGAAACCATAAAAAAGGTCAGGGAAAAAGTCACTTAACTTTGCTAGATGCCCTAGTGATCCATCCAGTTTTACCATCTGGAGGCCTCAGCCTCCCTGTCCGACCACAGTGTCCTGACACACCGGCCTAGTAGGAGAAGAAGGAGGCCCAGGCATCTTGGATAGAACCTCTGGACCCTCTGCCAGAACAGTAAAATTGTTAGGATCAACAAATGAAACATCTGAAACAGCCAATGCCGATTTTTTTACCTAACTTCCCCCTCCCTTTAGCCACCTTACCCTTCTTTCCACCAACCACTGAAAAACCAGCCAGCAAGGAATCCTCCCCTCCCACAGAGTCAGTCCGGAGAAGAGCCTCACCTGACCCCGTCCCAGGCCCGTCTGTAGTCTCAAATGTTGGGAGCACCGGGTCACCTGGATCCAGATTAGGAGCCGTGATCCTACAGGACTCAGACAAGGGAGGAACCACCACAGAAGTGTTGGGCACCAACCTGCCCCCAGCAGGTAGGCCAAGGTGAACTGCCTCCCTAATATAACGATTTTGAATCCCAAAATCAGCCTCAGCCGTATTTTTTGCAGCCAAAGGACAAAGTTCAAAAGTGTGACCCACCTGCTCGCAAAGGTGACATTTAGCAGCCTGAAAGTAGTGGGCACTGGGATGGCCGGTTTCCCCACCATAAGAACAGTTAAGTACCTCGCAGTTTGTGCTGATGTGAGTTCGAGACCCACATTTAAAGCAAACCCGAGGTTGACCAGGATAAAAAAGAAACCCTTTATCCCTCCCCCCAAAAAAACAATTGGGCAAATGAATCAAATCTGAATCAGTGGAATGAAGTTTGACTCGAAACTTCCAACCCCCATTCCAAAAGCCCTCAGCACCTAATATGGGAACAGGGTTCCCCTGAACATCACATCTCTTAGACAGCCAATGCACTAGATCAACAATGTTCACCCCTTCATTGCGAAACATAATCGTGATGACCCTAGAAGCTTGTTTAGAAAGAGGTAAAACAATAAAGTCTGACCAAAATGGGTTTGTCTTTAGAGTCAAATATCGGCTCCAAAGGAGTTCCAAAAGGGCAGGGGTACGGAAACTAATGTCAAAGGTAAACTCTCCTGGAACATGAATCAGGGCATAGACTTCAGATGGAGAGAAACCCATGCTTTGTTTCAATAACGATTTCCCAATGTAAAACCTGTCAGGGGGGTTGTCTCTAGGACCCACATACCGCAACCTGACAGCATTCCATCTTTTAGCAAGCTCCAAAGGTTGTCTGAAATGACTGGCATAAGTGGGCTTAGGCACAGAATCCAAAACTGGCCCCTTCAGGACTGAGGAGGAATCTGTAGTGTCAGCAGAGCCCACCAAAAGTTCCCCCAAGGGTGCAATAGGCTGAAGACAAGCCTGAATGGGAAGAGATGCCTGCAAAACTGAACCCTGAGAAACAACAACAACAGGATCAGGGGCAGCCCCAGTACTTATCTGAACTTCCTCCAAAGGGACCACGGATCCATCGGCTGGTTTCCACTCAGCCCCCGAAATCTGAATCCAGCCCGCTCCCCGCAGCGCTCGTTCAGGAGACCACGACTCTTCTGCCAGCTCTCCCCAGTCTCGAGGGACCGCGTTTTCACCAGGCGGAGACCTGGGCACAGCAGAAAGCAGCTTACTAGGCCCCACAGCCTCCGTCACACTCGGGGAGCTCTCCGAACGCTTCCGTTTCCTGTTGTCCTCTGTAATAACGGTCCGACACTCCTGAGCTAGGAGCTCACTAACTCGCAACAGTTCCTTCTCCAAACAACATTGTTTTTCCAGTAAACTAAGATCAGAATCGTCAGACAACTCCAACAGACCGCTAGAACTGGCAATGTGCTGGCCACCTTGTGGCAAGGTGCATTCCAGCTGCCACTTCAGCGGATCCAGACTGGGAAACATCGCAGGATACAACAAGGTTTTGGGCAATCTCAGCCCTAGGCAAAGCTCCTTCCTCCTCCATGGCAGAGAGTGGAATGACCTCCTCCAACAGCGGCAGGGCCCCCTACTGGCAAACAGTTTGGGAATTTCCCCGGTGTCCTGGCCAAATTTCCCTCATTCACTGAGAATACCACCAACAGCTTAATCTGGTTCAAGGTCAGCTGGCATTCATCTGTATTCCCCCTCCCCCCGGGTCATGCCTGAAAATAGGTAGGGTTTGTCTAGTGCACTTACCCGGTCAACAAAAAAAATTAAAAAAAAATACTGCATAATCAGCCTGTTACTGATGTTTATGTTTTACTTGCAACATCCTAGGTTGTGGCTAAAAACTGGCAACTCCTTGTATAATGCACATACCCAGGGGGACGCTCTAGACCTAAAGAGCAGGGGGCTTATTTCATAAAGACGTCAGTCAAGTACAATAGCCTAATTTATTTAAAAACAAAACAAACAAAAAAAAAGAATTTGAGGGCGGCTTCAGCACCCCCCCAATCCGAGAAGATGTCTTTGTTCTTATCTAGTAAACAAAAACCTGCAGACCAGTGAAAAAAAAATTAAGAATGGCATAGGTAGTGGTACTAACATAAAACAGAAAGCCAGAAACATCCATCAACCTCATTGCCAGTAACCACACTTAAACTCACTACTACAGCACATAGCATTCTAGGTGGCCAAATGATCTGTAGCACTTGGATGTCTCAAAAATACCCATTCTTAGGTAAGACCCTACAACTGAGGAAGCCAGTGTAGTGTAGTGATTTATGCACTTGGGCTGGGTTTCCACAAGCTTCCAGGCCTTGCATCCAAGTTTTAAAAACTGAACCTAAATTCTACAGTATTAGTACTTGAAAATAACTGCATCTAGACAATCTTAATTATATCAGCCAACTTTACTTATATTTATGAAAAATGTTTACACTTATGTGCAGCACCCAATTAATGGATTTTGCACACATAGTTGATACCTTTATGAGCTGGGCGGAGGTTAGTGTCTTGTTAAGGAAGAATCTTAAACTTAAAGAACAGCTAATGCCTCATGGGAAACCTTGTAAATACATGGGCTCAGTTCTCAAAGATCGGAGTAAGCCATGCCAACGACAGCTTGCGTCAATCACCAGTGCACCAGGGACCCTGCACCCAATTCACTACTGGGTAGGGTCCTGGTGTTAAAGTTCTACAACTTATGGCAAAAAGATAGCACACCTGAGAGGTTTGCTGCAAGCTGTAGGGCAGTTGGGCAGCATCTGCACCCAGGAACAGAGACCTACTTGAAGGCTGCAGGGTTTGTGGGAGATGGGGAAGTGCATGGGGAGGGCTGTTGCGACATAGAGGGGTGATGGAAGCGGTGGCACTGCATCCTGGTGGGCAACTTAGGGGCCACTACTGTGCCAGTGAGTTGGAGCACCTGCATGCTGGGTATCATGAGGGGGCTGCTGAAGGCACTGCACCACAATGGGCACCGGATGTATTTGGGTATGTAGTTTATGTTCACTGGGTTGGTGTACTAGACAATACAATCCCAATGCACACAAAAATAATGTCACAGTTATGTAGGAGACCATGGGTGGTCAGTGGAACATGTTCCCTCCCACCCAGGGCTCTAGGGGTGGCACATGGCTCATTAGCCCAGCCCTGGTGGTGTAACAGTCCTGGACCATGTGTCCTCTGGGAGGTTTTCCTGAATCTCAATGTTAGGGATATGGCAGCTTGCAACTGCTGTAAGCCCCCTAGTGGCCTGGTGCACCCATCAACCTGGGCCAGGGCCAGTCTGGTGCACAGAGTCCTAGTTTTGCACAGGGGAGGGTCCTTCTGAATCAGGATTTCTGTAAGTTTTGATGCAAGGTGCCCCTTACTTCACCTCTATGTGACACAGGCACCTTGCAACAACTCTGGAGTTTCAAGAATCAAGCCCATAATACTTTGACAGAATCCAGCTTGCATTTAATGCATCTGTTTTTAGATTTCTCAACCCCTTTATTAATGAGGACATTTTCAGAAAAACAGGATCGTTATCCTTTTCAAATCATTAGTCCCAGCAGGTTATTCCTCTCTTGAAGTCATAGTTCTCTTTTGTAACATCACAATCTATTGTCGAGGAAAAAGCTGTGATATCACAAGAATGGTAATATGGCTTTAGGTGCGGACTAAATGAGCAAATGGAACAGGTGCACTCTTAAAGAACTAATAACCATTTTTTTCTGCACATGACCTAAATAATGAAAGTAGGGGATTCAGAATCAGAACTAATGTGAAATATTAATAGAATTCTGTTCAAATGTTATAGTTTTCAAAGCCATGGTGATGTGTCGACTGTGCTATCAGGACTGCTTGGAAAGTACTGTGCAAGATCTAAGCCATTTTCAGAATCTAGCCCATGAACTGTGAAATGGAAGACCATGGGCCCAATTATAAAGTGCCTTTAATCATGCAAGCCCCTGAAAATGCAGTAGTTTTCAGATTACAGTGGGAGGCCACTATCAATACCACTCATCTGTCCCACATTAAGAGGAACATCTTACCCTTTAGAATTGCTCCATGCAGCTTGGAAAATGTGCTGTACACATTGTGATCTCAGGCATTAAATTAGAAATGTATAATAAATATTGCTAAATCAATTTGCAAATATAAAAGCAAGTTTTCTGGGACCCCTCAGTGCTCTGAACTTCTATCACCATATTTGAGGATGTGCCCCACATTTTGTGGGCTAGTCTCTAACACTTTGCTTGTTAGTGTGTCATGTTTCAGTGACAAAAAGAATTGGTATGGTGCCATATGCACCTTGGATGCCTGGTGGTAAATAAATCCCACAAGTCCACAAGTAACCATAAATTAGGCAGTATTACAAACTGGCCCAGGCAACTGAAATCGCTGGGGGGGGGTATTGTTTCCCATTGTAAAATGCCAGCCTCACAGCTGTGGGATTATTGTGTGATATACAAGTCAGATGTCCTCTCTGTGCTTTAGTTCTCCATCTGATTTGAGGAGAAGAAGGCTGGTACTGAACAGAGGTGGTGTTGCATTTTAGTTGGATTGGCCTGGCTAAATGAAGACCACTGTTGCCCAACAAATACTTTAAGATGATGGCTAATTGTTAAAGCAAATGACCCTAGAATGTATTTAAGAAGCAGCTAGGAGGTGCTGTTTCAGTGGATCCCCCATACTATTAACCCTTTTGTTTATGTACCCTAGCTCACCTGGCTTGAGATACAGCATCCCGTTTTACTAGTGTCCTTCTTTAATCCTGTTTTATAGCTTAGAGGAGGTACGCATGGGGCGGTCAAATGGTCTGCTCAAGGTCACATGAGCATGGTTGCTGCAGGTTTCAAACCTGTAGTCTCTCATTTTCAGACCACTGATCTAAAGATCTGACCACTGGAGTGCACTGCCTGCTACATGCAAATACCACTCTACTGCTACTTCAGATAGGGTACCTTAACCACTGTAGTGGAGTAGTAAATAGACAACTCATTAACTCCCCTAAGGTAAGAATGCAATGCAATTACAAATCTCTAATCATTGTCCAGTGAGCAATGACAAATGGTCTGCATTTTTTAATGCTCCTGGCTGTTGCCCCATTGGTAAGCTAAGCTTCCATTGTTTTAGCAAAAATAAGTAGTTTATCTCTTTTACTAATTCTTATGGGGGAGGTTTACATTCTGCCTCTGTCACTTATTCGGCATACACCAACCTATTCAATAACGTAGGTTTAGCTGATATTAATCTAGGCTCGTCTTTGTTTGTTCTGGGCTGCATCCAGTAGTATCCCAGTAGTGGCTCTCTCATTGCAGACCTCATGTGATTCCTGAACAATAATGTAACTGGAAAAGACTGCAGGACCAAGCGGTGCACCCGTCCCAGCTCTGTCCCAAACAGTACAGCAGCCTGTAGAGATCACTAATAGGTACTGTACTTCTACAAGATCTCTAGGACGCAGCCCCACCCACCTTCGACAAACTAGACTGACCATCTCAGCGCAAACACCTGCCTGAGCCTGTGATGGAAGTACCTTGGCTATATATTACCAAATACAGCTTCTTCATTGTGATTCCGGAAAACACTAAATATGGTTAAAAAATACAAATAAAAGAGTGTTGTATTTCCTTCTTAAAATACGTTCATACCCCAGATATTCTATTTGGCCTACTTATGTCCGGAGTAACTATTTCATTCATTTAAATTACCGCTCTGAACATTACTAGCCCCACCCACCCCACCCTGAAGGCACTGCATAAAACATATGTACAAACCTGTATATATTTCATAGTAAGCTAAATTTAATTTTGTATCATATTAAATAAGAAAAACAAATGTGTTTAAAACCCAAGTGTAAGGATGCTTCTTGTATTTGGTAAGCATATTGCGAGGGGGCTAACTTCTTAGAAACCAAGCTACCGCCCCATAAAAAGGAGGGTGGGCAGCTTTAATAGAATGTTGTGTTCACAACAGAGATCTTATTCAATCAAACATGATCTCTGTTCTCTAAGTTAGTGTCAGAGGCTCCGGGGATTACCTTCTACAAATCAAGATGCAAGGCAGTGTGGGGACTATGGAAATCCCCTTGAACTTCTTGCTATGGTTTATAATTGTCAGAATTGTGATATCAGTTTTTGTGATCAGTGATGGCAGGAATGACTTGCATCCACATCAGAGCCATGAAACATCTGTGCGCAAATTTACTTTGCTCTGTTTGTTGCTGCTATTCCTGATCTTGCACCGCTAGATGGGCACTTGGGTGCATAGGCAAGATGTACACAAAAATCAATTCCACATTGATTACATGGAGATTCAAAGGCTAAGGGACGCACATTCTAAACCACTGTACATGTTAGACTGATTAAAATGTCACACTTTTTGACTATATTATTTGGTAATGATAAAAACAGTGCATATTAAGCAAAATACAATTTTTTTTATAATGCAATCTTAATTGTGATTTGAAGCATACCACTCAATATCTTGCCTCACAAATCAGAAACAGGGATAAAAAAATTAGGAACAAAGACTCACAATCAGAAACTCTCAAAATCAGGTAATATTCACTCAGAAACCTGATAGAATAAGGAATTAGTGTAAAATGCATTTTCTGAAGAACAGGTCTGTAACTTTAATGTTTGAGATTATGTTATGCTTACAATTCCCACTATTAAGTAAAAAAAAAAAAACAATTTTAAGGAGGGACAGACAAAGATTTTCAGGCATAATCAGGGTAATCTCTGAAACTTAGGGACAGTTGACAGGTAAAATTTGAAGTCATTTCAATGATTCAAGAGTCCCCCCCCCACACACACACACGGTATGCTTTATGGAGGAAAATAAAATCTACCATTAAATCCAGATGAATATATAAAACCAAAACTGGAAAATCCATAAAAGAAAATGGCTCTCTACAAAGTGCCTATGGTGATCAGTGACACAGCAAGCAGCTCTACAGCAAATGCGGAAATCAGTGTGTCTCCACAGGGATGGGGAGTCAAAATCTTCTACCACTTGGCCAATTAAACTAGAGTTGCATCACCCCCTTCCCAACACTTGAGAGCCCCCTGAAGAAACAAAAAACACTAGACTCAAGAGTTCTTTCTGTATTGATAGGCTAATTATAAAAAAAAATCTAAGTATACCCACCTAAAATAAATACTGCTGAAAGGAGAACAGAATTGAATCTGTAAGTCATTTCTTTTTCAGTTGAAACCATCTCATCTTTATTTGCTCATCACTTAAGTCAGCAACTATTTCTAATTCCCACCCTGTTTATGTTGAGTACCATCGTATAACTGTACTTTGCAGTCGATGTCCGTTTCAGTCAGAATTCTATAGTAGAATGATGAGGCACTGTGGCAAGAATGTAAGAGCTTTACCACAATCATGCAGTTCTAAGCGGCCCTAACCAACAACATATAAATCTGAAACACGCACCACAATTTCTAAATGACGTATAGTAAAGCTGGAAAGATGACAGAATGCAAACCATTATAGCATTTGACACATGTCATCTAGATGAAACCATACCTCTCAAACTCCTGCCTAATTTAAATTTAAATTAATTATTTAATCAGGGACATAGCTTAAGCAATCAGAGACAAAGGACTAAAACTAGGGAGTGGGGCAGATCTTAAATATGTGTGATGTCCACTCAGGAAACTGGCAGAATAAAGGGCATAGTGTAAAACGCATTTTCTGAAGAACAAGTCTATAAATCTACTACTTGACATTATTTTGTGCTTACACAATCCCAGACTCTACTATTGAATCACAGAAACAGAACCTCTAGGAGGGATAGAGGAAAATGTTGAGGCAAAATCAGGGACAGCTGAGAGGAATGGAGGAAACAGGTTTACAGGCTCGAATCAGTTCTCCCCTTTAACTCACTTCCTGAGCAGGACATTTAGCTGTGGTGCAGGGCCCGGGAACAGATCAGAGACATGCAGTGTTGTGACTCTGCATTTAGAAACCAGCTCATATCTGTGCATTTGTCCTCATTTAGTCCCTGTCTGGGCTCACAGAAAATGTTCTATTTGTGCACAGAAAAAGGGACAGGCCAAACCATATGCTCATTTACACAGAGCTTTTCATCTAGTAAACACAATACATATAGCTCACACTGGATGCCCACCTTCTTCGGTTTAAATGGTATACCATCTCTAATCACAGCTTCTGTGCTGGCGGTAAGATGGTGTTTGGCCTTTTGGAAAATGCCAATCTATGATTAAAAAAAAATATATATTGCTGGTCTTTCATTATACTTAAAATAGTTAACAAATTTAATAGTGTGATGACTTGTATAAACAGAGCTTGTTTGGGAGGAGCTACTGCAGCACTAAAAACATGGTTGATAAGGGACACCAGGGAGGGGAGAGACTGGTGATGAGCTGAGAAAGGGCAGGGAGGAGCTGTTTGGATAGCAGTAGAGCACAGGCACCAGAGAGGGGGCGGGGTTGTGATGGGCGGAGAGAATCTGTTTTTTTTCTTAATTAGGGAAAAAATTCAGAGTCCTCACTCTGTGATCGTTAAAGGACTGCAGGGCTCCGCCCCCTGCAGCCCACAAAAAAGATGGAGGGGGAGCATATTTTCCTCTCTAGGTGTAAGTAAAGAGTGTTGGTGTTACTATTTTGATCAGTAACAATTTAAAGGGAAAATGTTGGATTCAGCAATCGATAAAAATGGCAGAATAGTATTGGTTAACACTGAAATTGATTACAGGAATGTCATTTTTAGTTCAGTTTATGCTCCTTTCCAAGGTTTTGGGAATTGTTTAGCTGAACTGAATACAATGATACTTACATGGGGAGGGGGCATTATATTTTGGTAGAAGACTTCAATTGCCCTCTGAACAGTTCACTAGAAAAAACTTCAAGTAGTAGTAAGTGGGACAGATATAAAGCCAGGGTCTTAAAAATTTTTTAGATCCCAATAACTTAGTAGGCGGGTGGATAACCCTAAATGGGAATTCTAAAGACTATACCTATTTTTCTGCAAGACATAACATGCATTCTAGATTGGACTATGTATTTATTTCAGAGGATTTGCTGGTGGACTGCCCAGGGTGCAATGGGAGTACAGAAACCAGACTAATATCAGATCATAGTCTGGTTTCCTTTTATGTCCCCTTTTCCTTTGGGTTCCCTAAAGGAAGGGGCCCATGGAGATTCAATAATAAATTATTAGAAAGTAAAAACTTCCATAATACAATTAGTAAAGTTATAGAGAACTTCATGGTGGACAAGATCTCAGATTTAAATGTGGTTGAATGCTGGGATGCATTTAAGGCGATTCTGGGGGGGGGATAATTTCTGAGGCATCATGGTTGAACAAGCTAAAAACGAAACTGCAACTGGAGGTGGAAAATAAATTAACAACCTTAGAATTAGCAGTCAGAAGGGGGAACTCCACCAAGCAACAAGAATTTACGGATTAAAAAAATGGTGGAATCAACAGAATTTTTTGAAATAAAGAGATGGGCAAGGAATGCAAAAAATTGGAAGATGAATAGTGAAATTGTGGGGAAATTACTGTTTAAGAGAGTGTAAGATCTAGAAAAATAAAAGACAGAAATAGTGATGATTCAGGGACAAGAAGGCCACATGTTAACAGTTCAGAGATCGGTTCTGGCTGAATTTGCATCTTTTTATTCATCCTTGTATGCCTCAGAGTGCTCTCCTTCTCTGGAAGAGCTGGAACATTTTGGGTCTTTGCTATATCAGAAGATGCTTCCCACTAACTCACAAAAAATGATATCTCCCATCAGCATCCAAGAACTCTCAGACACGATGCATCAGATGTCTAAATCAAAAGCACCTGGCCTGGATGGCCTTACATTAGAATTTTACCTGTCCTTTGAACAACAAATAGTACCATATTTACATTAGTTATTTAATAATATTCTCAGATCCTTTAAGATCCTAGACACTCTTTACCAGGCATATATGTCAGTAATTCCAAAACCAAGTAAAGACACAAAAAGATTAGGAAATTATAGACCAATTGCAATACTAAACATAGACTATAAGATCTTTACTAAGATTTTAAATAATAGAATTTTGCCTACCTTAAAAAACTTGATACATGGCAATCAATCAGGCTTTGTACTAGGAAGCATAATACAAACTGGCCTATTAAAAGTTCAGTTCTCGGTGGAATACCTTGAAACAAAGGGGGAGCAGACAGCCTTGGTGGCTCCTGATGCCACCAATACATTCAATATGCTAGAATGGAAATATATTTTTCACATTCTCGAGGCATATGGCTATCCAAAAGAACATTCAAAATTTGAAAGTCTTATACAATAAACCAGTGGCACAGGTAAAAATAATTTGGAACTTTTCTGAGACCATAATATTACAAAGGGGTGTTCGAAAAGGCTGCCCCCTTTCATCATCATTATTCATACTGGGGTTGGAGCCCCTAATAAATGAAATATGGGGGAATAACAATGTAAAAGGGAGGGGAAAAAACAAAAATAAATGCATTCGCAGATTATGTGCTTTAAATACTTCAGGACCCAATAGAAAGTATCAGAGAAGTTATGGCTATTACTGCTAAATTTTCAAAAAGCAGCAGGATACAAGATCAATGAAAACAGACTTAGTACTTTTTCACCAAATAGACCATACACAAATATAAGAGGTCTTAAAGGCAAATATCAGTGAAGAGGGAATAAAATAGTTATGCATCTTTTTACACAGCAAACTGCATTCCTTTTATGATCTGAATTTCAAATCCCTATTGGATATACTCCAGGACAGACTGAAGTTAAGGGGAAAGATTCTGATGTCCCTATGGGGAAAGATTCAGTTAGTAAAAATGTTGGTGATTCCCCTTCCAGCCTACAAGCCTCAGAGAGTAATGGTTCCCATTCCAGACTCTTGATTTCCTAAATTAAAAAAGCAATTTAAAAAAATAATTTGGAACAATAAGCCCCCGAGAATTGCCTGGACTAAGTTATGTCTCCCACCAGAGAATGGTGGATTGGCTTGTCCAGAACCAGAAAACATTTATCTGCCATATATTATGAAAAGGGTAATCAAATGGGCATATCAAGAAGAGTTAGAGCCTAATATAAGACATATAAATAGCTTGCTTTCATCTAGCTTCTCCAAGACTATAGATTTATCACAACTGTTATATATAGACAAAAATACCAAAATGCTAAGAGTGTAATATTGAAAATCATAGCTTGTGGCCAGGGCTCCAGATAAGGTGTGTACTGGCCTATTTTACTCATCTCATCTTAGTAAAATATTCTTCAGACATTTTTTTAATGAGTACTAGTACTCACCCAACATTTGTAAATACTTCACACGCCAAAGGACAGTGCTTCATAACATAACTGGTGATTCAAAAGGAACAGTTTTTTGCCAGATTTACAGCACTTGTATGCATCCCACTTTTGTTTTACTCACTATGTTTTAAAACTGGTGAGTAAATTCCTACCTGCCCACATTATTTGGAGCATTGTTGGCACCTGAAATTCTTATCTAGAAAAAAAACTACATTTTTTTAATAAATGTACTCCTCAGTCCACTCTAGCAAGATACATTTGTACACATCTGAATTTCGTTTTACTCACCTCACTTTCAAAATGAGGAGTACAGGTACTCATCCCAAAAAAATGTTATCTAGAACCCTGCTTGTGGCGTTGCAAAATACACCAATAAGGCCAAATGGGATGTACATTGCTCACCACGGAACAAAATATGGAATAATCCAAATTTCAAAATGGGGGGGGGGTCTAAAAAAATAAAGTGTGGCAGAGAAAGGGGATTTCCAGATGGCTAGACCTCTTGGATAATGGAGTCAAAACTTCCTGGTTTACTTTTAAAAATAAATTTCTTATGCAAGAGAACCAGTTTCTCTACTTTAATGAGCTCATGAGTCTATTCTCTAAAGATTACAAAAGGTGGGACAGGACACCAAATAGCAGAGGTTTGGAACAAGATCTACATGGGATTATGGAAAGAAACCTGAAAAACTAATTTGCCTGGCTGACCAAGAATATGAATGAAACTTTTATAAAAAATTACAAGACAACCTTTGCAAAATGGGATAACAAACTGGGACAGCATACCTCAGAACAACAATGGTTGCAGGCTGGCAGTGCAATAGCTCATTATAGCCTTACTAGAGACCATGTAATACAATACAAGATCCTGAATATGGCATATTATACCCCTTATAGTCTTTCTAAAATGTATATGTAACCCACCACCCAGCCACTTATTTAACCAGAAGGCACATCTCTCACAGTTATCAGTAAAAGAGAAGGGGTAGGGTTACAAAGTGCCACCTTAAACAATGTGGAATGGTTCCATGTGATAATGGTGAAAGCCTAAAGGTGATCGCCGTTATCGCGAAGTCACAGGGCCAAAAATCAATTTTGGCACTCTAACTCCTGGGTACACAGCAAAATGGTGCTGGGGACTTGCTTTTTAATGTTTTATGATGGGGGCTGCACCCCACCAATTAAGGATTTTCAACTCCGGGGCGTAAAAAAAAATTTAAAAAAAAGTTTGGGCCAGGCGCAACAAAAATGCACCAGTGCCCAGACCTGAACCCAGTACCCTGCCCACCGATGCCACCAACCCTCCCACCACACCATAGGGCTAGCTCGGCTACCCACCATGACACCACCCTCACAATCCCTCCCTCCTCTCACTGTGCGTGCTCACTCCCCCCCACATGCGTGTAGGTATAGCGACATCCCATCACTATATTCGCCGACCCCCCCAATCCAGTTGCCCTACCCTATGCCTAACCCTGATGACGTGCGCCAGAGATTGGGTCACCATTATTGTAGGTGCCCAACTGCCGACGCCCATGTCACAGACTACCGGTGGGATATGCAGATGGTGTAGACATTATAGAAACAAAACCAAATGTGGCTACTAGGCACACACCTGGTGGGACCAATGCATGAACAAGACCTAAGTCCTGGGATGGAAATGTTTGCCCAGGGCTATGCTAGGTTTACACTTCTGGACAGGGGTACCCAAGTAACTCCACACAGAAGCAATAACATAAATGTCCATACCAGGTTGGGATTCTAGAGTGTGGCTTTATTCTGTAACAAAATAGGAACACACAAAGCAAAGATAGATGCCCAAGGGTTTACACACACGGTAAATGCAGAACATCTGAGGTACAGAACTCCAAACTTCACATTTAGCATATGATGACTGTAAAAAATGTGGCACACTGACCATGTCGGAGCACTAAAGGCTCAACTAGAGGAAAAACCCACTCACTGGGATAGAAGTTTCTTCAGGCATTGGCCACATGCACTGACAGAAAAACACATGTGCCCCTCAGAACCCGGAGTGCTAAACTGGTCACTCCAGATGGGGGGACTCCCACCTTTTGTTTCCAAGTTCATACTCGGCCATCCCTCTGGAAAATACACCTCACATTATACCAAAAGTTACTGTTGATGCTTTCTAGAAATGTATTTCACTCTTAACATCAGCAAAACACCTCAGAGTGTCCAAGGTAAAAGTGCTGCTCACATGGACGGTCACAGACTGGACTCCACTGTGGTCAGCCAACTTTTAAACTTTCTAGATGACAGGGTCCCTTTGTCAGGGAAACTCACCTTAAAATAAAAATCAGGTACTCCTGGGCAAACTCATAAACAACAGTTACTCACAGATTGTTGACACAAAAGGCAGCTTCACAAAGTTCTGGCAGGATCAGGGGATTGCCCCTGACATCCTGGCAGCCTGCTCCATACCACCTGGGATGAAGAACAGGAAATCCCTGGAGACAGTTTCCACCACTTAGGCAAAGCTGGAAAATGCAGTACTCCACTAGGGTGAGAAAAACTGGAACACTGCAGCTCTCTCTCAGAGCTACTGCTATAGACTACTGCGCAAACTGAGCTCCTACACTGAACTGAGTACAGAATTCTAAATTCCTCACTCACAACAACTGCTGTGTGACTTATGCTGCTGCAAGAGTTCTAAGGTGACATCACCACTCCAGCTCCCAGCTGAGACCAGCAGCAGAGAGAGACAGAGTGAAATCCATTTACTGGCAAATCACTAGCTGCCTTCCCTGCCTACCACTAACTCTAATTGGATTCTAGTCTGCTGGCATTGTCATGCAGCTCAGGTGGACATATTACACATGTTTCGGGGTGCAGTTTAAGTAAGAAGTGGTGGGAAACTGTCCTGGATATTCTTCGTCAGGCAAGAAATGGTTAGACCCAAGATATGCTATTTTGGAAATGTCTAGTTTCTGGGGAATGAAACAAACCCTCCCTCCCTCCCCTCCACCCAAAGCTAGTTCTACTTTTATAGGCACAGGATTTGACTGACAACAGGAACTTCCTATTTGGGAGCACGAAGTGAGTGATCACAGAGCCAACAAAGACACACCATCCTAGAAGGGCAACAGTAGCTCTCCAGACCCCTCTAGCTGTTGGAGGTCTGCCTCTGAGCAAGTAAGGGGTCTACTGAGAAATATAGGATCTTCTTGTCTCAGAACAGGACAATCAGGAACTTGAAAGGCACAGTAACAGTAAGTAAGTAGAGAGAGAAGGAAGGAAGAAACAAAACAAAAAAAAAGGCAGAGGAAAGAGTAAGGATTCCAAACAATAGTGAAGGGGCCAGAAATAAGACATGATGGGAGTGATGCAGTGCAGTGGCTGTGGAGCAGCAGTCTTCCGGGAGACATTCTGGAGGATGCAGTGTTGTCCCATCTGCAGGCACCTCTCTGGGCTGAGAGGGGGAAGTTGCTCATCTCCAGGCTGATTTGGCCAGGATTTGTGGGACCTCCTCTTCCATCCAGGGACAACCAGGGCCACTGCCACTGCCTCAGAGGTTGCCAAGAAAGAGGAGCAGTTGGACCACAGTGGGCTCAGGGAAGGTGAGGGTGGTGGAACAGAGGCACATCCCTCCAGTTGTACCTCTCCACAATTCCTATGCCATTCTGACAAAGTATGGTTCCTCTATGGAGGCACCCACAGTGGAGACCAAGGAGGATGCCAGGAACCTCCACAAAGGAGACCCACAGGAGGGTGGTATGGGACCTCACAGGGGAAGGAAACAACTCCTGGTGGGGGGACTCCATTGTTAGAAAGGTAGAACTGGGGAGGAAGGGGAGAGGGAGGTAAAGTGCCTGCCTGGTGCCTTGGCTTGGAGGGACAGGGAGCGAATCCTCAGGATTGCTGGAGCAGCTGCACAGGGAAGGGTGCTGGATGTCATTGTCCACCTAGGGACAAATGACCTGGCTAAGAAAGGGATCACAGCAGTGCAGAAGGAGTTTGGAAATTGGGGAGGGGCCCTAGACAAGTAGCACGCACGGTAACCTTCTCGCGGGTGCTGCCTGTCTATGGCGTAGGAGAGGCTAGGGTGCTCCACACCATGAGATTCAGTCAGTGGTTGAAAAACTGGTGAAGAGCTCAGGGATTTGGCTTCACTGGTGACTGGGGGTCCACCTGGAATGACGCAAGCCTATACTAGCATGATGGACTGCATCTGTCCAGCAGGGGAACCAGGATCCTAGGTGATAGGTTTAAATGCTTCATTGGCAAGCATTTAAACTAGCCAAGTGGGGAGGTACTGAAAAGGAGCAGGGAAATCCTAGCCCCCCCCCAAAAAAAAGTCACGGTAGTAAGTGCGGTAAACTCCAACATAGAAATGTTTATAGGGAGAAGGGAAGGGGTAAATGGAGAAAGTGACAAAGGCAAGAAGGACAGGGATGGAGCAAAAAGGAGTAAGGTCATCAGGAAATGGAGGGTAATGAGTACCAATGCCCATAGTCTGGGCAACAAGCTCCCTGAACTGGTGGCCTTGATGGAAGAGGGATGCCTGGATATCGTAGCAGTCACAGAAACATGGTACACAGGGAACCATGACTGGGATGTTAACATACCAGGGTACATAACCTACAGGAGAGACAGGCAGGGGAGATGAGGGGGAGGAGTAGCTCTTTATGTAAAGGAAGGGATAAAAGCAACTGAACAAAAGAGTAAACAGGGAGGAAAGGAGGCACTGTGGGTCACCTTGGAGACTGGAAATGGCACCACAATCTGCACAGGGGTTGTGTACAAACCCCCATGTCAGGGGGAAGGAATGGACAAGGATATGATAGAAGGCATTCTTATGATGGCACAGAAAGGAGAGATACTGTTGATGGGAGACCTGAATATGCCAGATGTTAACTGGAGCACATTTGCTGCAGCGACATCAAAGAGCAAGGCCATTCTTGATGCCCTGCAGGTGGCATGCCTCAGACAGCTAGTTTCGGAACCCACTCATGAGAGAGCAATCTTAGACCTCATACTCTCAAATGGGGACAGAGGAAGGATCTCAGATCTAGAAGTGGGTTGCCATCTGGGAACAAGTGACCATCAGACAATTCATGTTAAACTCAGCTACAGAGTCAAGCCATACAAAAGTGAGGGTACTGGACTTCAGGAGGGCTGACTCTGGCAAGATGGGAGAGTGCCTCAGAAAAGCACTAGCCAACCAGCTAGAAGTAGGGGTGCAGCAACAATGGGGAATCATCAAAACTGCCATCACAGAGGCAACAAGCCTTTGTGCAGAGCAAATAAACAAATCAAAATGAAAGAAAAAGCCACTATGGTTCTCAAAAGAAGTGGCAAGGAAAGTCAGGGAGAAAAAGATAGCATTCAGGAAGTATAAGGAAACACAGAGGGAGCAGGACAGAGATGTACCAGTTAAGCCAGAGGGAAGTCAGAATAGCAAAGGCCCAAACTGAGGAAAAGATTAAGAGGGGGGATAAAACCTTTTATAGGTACATCAGGGATCGTAGAAAAACAAAGGGAGGGATTGTGAGGCTGAATAGAATGAATGGTGGGTGGGCAGAGTGGGACAGTGAAAAAGCAGGGCTACTGAACAAATATTTCTGCTCAGTATTCACAAAAGAGGAGGGGGGGGAGGTGCCAAATCCAATTAACAGAAGCACTCCTGATAGGTGGGTCGATCCCAGTCCTTTCACAAAAGAAAGGGTTCTGAAAGAACTCCTAAAACTGTAGGCGGGCAAAGCTATGGGGCCTGATGGAATTCACCCCAGAATTCTAAAAGAATTAAGGGGAGAACTAGTGAAACCACTGACTACCCTTTTTAACAAATCAAGGGAGGATGGTGTGGTACCCGAGGACTGGAGGAAGGCGGATGTGATTCCCCTTCACAAAAGTGGGACCAAGACACAGGCAGGAAACTACAGACCTTTCAGTTTGATCTCTGTGGTAGGGAAAGTGATGGAATCACTTCTGAAGGAAAGAATTGTTGAGTACCGAGAGGCCAGTGGGGCACAGGACCCAAGGCAGCATGGGTTCACAGCGGGAAGGTCATGTCAGACGAATCTAATTGATTTCTTTGACTGGGTGACCAAAGTAGTAGACCAGGGAGGGGCTGTGGACAGGCCTACCTAGACTCTAGCAAGGCATTTGACACAGTCCCACACAAAAGATTAATAGTCAAATTAACCAGCCTGGGAGTGAGTCCCAGGGTGGTAGCCTGGGTAAAACATTGGCTGGACAACAGGACACAGAAGGTAATTGTAAATGGAGTCTACTCTGAAGAAGAGGGGTTGCTAGTGGGGTACCGCAGAGTTCAGTACTGGGTCCAGTCCTTTTAATGTCATTATAAGTGACATTGCAGAGGGACTGGAAGGAAAAGTATGCCTCTTTGCAGATGACACAAAGATCTACAACAGGGTTGATAAACAAGGAGGCGTGGAAAGGATGAGAAGGGACTTGGCAAGGTTTGAGGAATGGTCGGAAGTATGGCAGCTAGGATACAATGCAAAAAAGTGCAAAATAATGCACCTGGCAAACAAAAACCCGGGGAAGACTACACAGTGTAGGGGGACATAGTAACAACAACAAAAAAGGAAAGGGACCTGCTGGTAATTTAAACATTTGTATGTTTTTAGTAGGCAGTGAGAGTGCCTGTGTACCCTTGCCCACCGGTGGTGAGAGGACCGAGGTTGGAAGGGTCTGTTTTGTTTTGTAATTTATTGATTTAATTTGTTAGTTTTAGGTAGTTAGTGAGGTTTTTTGTTTCGGAAAATTTTGGTGGGGGTTTATTTTTATTTTTATTGTTTAATCTGGGTAGCAGCATCATGTGCTGGCCTTCCTCCTCCACGGTGGTGCGTTACTCCCCCTCCTCTCTTCGTGCCCTCCGCCCCTTTTGTACTCCTCCCTTGCAGTTCGAGATGTATCAGCTTTGTAGGGCATTGAGGATTGCCCGACCGGAGGGTGAGGGGGGGGGTGTGAACAGGGGTGGGGGCATGGAGGGAGTCACCGTGTTGGGGTTATTAAGTCTAGAAGGCGCCCTGGGGCAAAATGGAATCCAGATCGGGGTCCGCCCTGTCTGGTTTCCATACCCAAGAGCACTACTGATTACAGTAGGCAGATAGGCCTGACAACCTCCGAGGTTTGTCCAACTCGGGCGGTGTTATGCAATGCCAGATCTGTTAGGAATAAAACTGCTATTATTGCCAACCTTATTGGTATGGCTGATCTGACTTGCATCACCGAGACCTGGCTGGATGAAAATTCTGGCCCTATAGTGAAGGCCATGACTCCGGCTGGGTACTCGGTGTTACACCGACCGAGATTGGACCGTAGGGGTTGGGGGGTTGCAGTCTGTTTCAAGACTGAATTGGGCCTCTCGAATGTGGTAGTGGGTGAGGCCGAGTCCTTTGAGTGCACAGTTGTAGCAGGTGTAGGCGTTCAAATCGTTCTCATCTACCATCCACCCGGAGATGGGAAACGTTTCTTACACGAAGTGGCAGACTTCCTCGTCGACATGTCATTTGAGGTGCCCAGATTGATGGTGCAGGGTGACTAACGCCTGGGTCGACGATGAACTCTCACAATTTGGTAAACACTTCCTCCAACTAATGTCTTCTTTGGGCCACACACAGGTAGTTTCCACTGCTACACATAAATCTGGACACTCTCTCGACTTGGTCTTCCTCCTTGGGATTGATGCATCCGATATGGGGGTGGAATCAGTCATTTGGTCTGACCACCACATCGTGAGGTTCAATTTTTGCGCCCCTCTGAGAAGGCCAGCCCCTATGGAGATGGTCAGGTACTGCCCATTACGGAACATTACCCTACAAGGCCTGATGGCGGTGCTTGACCTATCATCCCTCGTATTGGTAGGCAGTAGTCCAGAGGCGCTCGTACGGGCTTATAATGAGGCCATTGTGGTTGCCCTGGATTCTATCGCTCCTGTTCGTGAGCGCCCTCTTTCCCGTCACCCTGGGGACCCTTGGTTTGATGGGACTCTGAGGGAGATGCGGAGACAGATGGCGGTTAGAGATATGCTGCGCAAGTCCGCCTGATGACCACCGCCTTAGATTGATCGAACATTATACTAGCTATCAATCTGCAATCACCCATAAGAAGGCAGAATTCCTGTGCAGGGAGATTGCAGTTGCTCAGAATCAACAGCTCAGCTGTTCGAACTGTAGACAGACTGTGCAACCCAGCCTGTCTGCAACGTCGGAAAGCCTTTTCGCAAAATGAGTGCGATGAGCTTGCTCTATACTTTGCAACTAAGGTGGCTGACATCAGGGCGGACTTGCGTCCAGCATCCTCTAAGGGTGTTGTGGTGGGAGTGTGCGAGAGCACAAGACCTCACTTCTGGAGTTCCTTTTGTCGACCTGAGTTCGTGGATATTATGAGGATCATCCACAGTGTGCGCCCCACAAGCTGCAGCTTGGATCCTGGACCTACTACCCTAATTTTGGGTTGTGTAGACATCATAGGTCAAGTATTAGCACAAATTGTCTGGTGCTCCTTGGAGTCGGGTGAGTTTCCTAGCTCCCTGAAAGAGGCGGTGGTGACACCTCTCTTGAAGAAAGCTTCCTTGGACCCAGATTGTTTTTCCAGCTACCGACCCATCTCTAACCTACCCTTTATTGGGAAGGTTATTGAAAAGGTCGTGGCTGCTCAACTGGATGACCATTTAACCATCCATAATATCTACGAATCCTTCCAGTCTGGTTTCCGTAAAAGACACAGTACCGAGACAGTGCTGGTTTGGGTGCTAAATGATCTTCTGAGGGCGAGAGATCTAAGGAGACGTTCTATCCTGGTTCTCCTTGATCTCTCTTCAGCTTTTGACACTGTGGATCACATGGTGTTGCTAATGCGCCTAGGGGCAATTTGTGGAATGTCTGGAACCGTTCTTAAATGGTTCAAGTCATTCCTCACTGGGAGATCACAAAGAGTTGTGTCGGGGATTTTCCTCCGGCCCAGTCTCTTTGTTGTGTGGAGTGCCACAGTTGCATTGTCGCCCATGTTATTTGCAGTGCACATGCTGCCCCTTGGAAACATTATAAGATGGTATGGGCTGAGGTTTCACTGCTATGCAGATGATACTCAGCTATACCTGTCTTTTGCACCCGACCAGGATGGAGCTCTCGGTATTTAATAACTGTCTGGGGGCGATCCAAGACTGGATGGATTCTAGTTGACTAAAGTTGAACTCGGAGAAAACTGAGGTTTTGATTGTGGACCCGGGTGGTCAGATTGAGAGGTCATGTGCTGGCGCGCCGTCTGGAATTTTTCTTGGCAGTGTGTCGCTTCCGGCCTCTGAACGGGTGCGTAACCTTGGGGTGATTCTTGACGATAGGCTGACTTTTCAATCTCAGGTGTCAGCAGTTGTCAAGAATTCCTTTTACCATCTTAGGAATATTGCCCGGGTCTGACTCTCTGCCAACTTTGGTCCACGCTTTTGTGTCCTCGCGCCTCGATTACTGCAGCGCCCTTTACTTTGGCCTTTCTGGGGTTGAAATCTGCCACCTACAGCTCGTGCAGAACGTGGCAGCCCCGGTTTTGACTGGGACAAGTAGGTCCTGTCACATTACCCCGGTGTTGTGCGAGCTGCACTGGCTCCCAATATGGTGGCAGATCACCTTTAAAGTCATTTTATTGACTTTCAAAGCCCTTCACGATCAGTGTCCGGCCTATCTGAAAGACCTTCTGGTGTCTTACTGCCCTAGCAGATCACTCCGCTCGGCCGACATGGGGTATGGGGTTGTTAGAGATTCCAAGAGTGAGTTTGAAATCTTCTGGCAGTAGAGCATTTTCTTATGCCGCACCCACTCTTTGGAATTCTCTACCTTGCCAGTTACGGGAATCCTCCTCCGTGGAGATTTTCAAGAAGGAATTGAAAACCTATCTTTGGAGAACGGCCTTTCTTGAAAGTTAAATGCACTTTTTAGTGTGTGAAATTTTACTGTAATTTATTATGCTTTTAGAATATATTTTATAATTGTTATGGTTTGTTGTTTGTATTGTGTGTAGATGCTTTTATTGATCTGTTCAGCGCCTTGATATTGTGAAAGGCGCTATATAAATAAAATTATTATTATTATTATTTATTATTATGGTAATCATATCAGATGAACTTAAGGTTAGCAAGCAATGTGAGAAGGCAGTAGGGAGGGCTGGGGGTATACTGGGATGCATAGGGAGAAGCATCACCAGCAGAAAACAGGAAGTTGTTATCCCTCTGTACAGACAGCTGGTGAGACTCCCATCTGGAGTACTGTGTCCAGTTCTGGAGACCACATCTCCGTAAGGACATAGACAGGAAAGAGGCAGTCCAGATAAGGGCAACTAAAATGGTGCAATGTCTGCAAGAGAAGCCATACGAGGAGAGACTAAAGGAGCTTAATATGTATACCCTTGAGGAAGTGGGGGGGGGGGACATGATAGAAACTTTTAAGTACCTCAGTGGAATCAACAGCGTCCAAGAGGGTAGCATCTTTCAGAAAAAGAGACAAGCAAGAACAAGGGGACACAATTTAAAGATAGAGGGGGCAGTTCAGGGGCAATGTGAGGAAGTTTTTTTTCCACAGAGAGGGTAGCGGATGCATGGAACAGCCTTCCTGAGGAGGCTGTGGGGTCTAAAACTGTGGGAGAATTCAAGATTGCATGGGACAGACATAAGGCAATTCTTGTGGGGGTTAGGAAGAAATAGGCTGTTGGTTAACTAGGATCTGCGGCTTATCCAGTAGGTAGGGAAATGGGCAGACTAGGTGGGCCGGGCGGTCCTTATCTGCCATCAAAGTCTATGTTTCTATACACAATACACACACACACACACATATATATCACCCCCCAAATAAACACCCTCAAACAACCAAAATAATTTCACCTACCCAAGAAAACCCAATAACAGATTTAAGCAACAAATATAATAAACAAAGTTGTGGAGTAGACTGAGTTCAGTAGACAGTCAGTTTCAAATCAGTCACAGGTTGCCACGGTCCAAATAAGGAGTGCCAAATCTTTAGCAGAACAACAGTAAGGGTTTTCAGGAGCTCTCACCTCCTTCAACCAAATCAAACAACGATGATTCTGTGGCACTCTCACTAACACAAACCTTAACCAGATAAAGTGAAGACAGCCGAAAAGAGTTTATGGTGTTCCACTCCTGAAGAGAGTTCACATATAATCAGTAAAAAATATAAGAGCACATGCTGCCCTCACTCACACAGCACTATAACCAAACCTGCAGAGGTTAATCTCCGAGTCTATTGGGTCCTCTTTATCTGAAGATGTTAAGCACCATCTCCAATCCTCCGACCACTGTCAAAAATTCCACCAGTTAGGTCCACCGAACGGAGAGCACTTCACCGCACTACAGTGGCCGCCACAAAAACATGGCAGTCCTTAGTCAGAGGTGTGAGAGGGAGCTCCTGTCACGCTTGAGGACCAACCTTTTCTTAAGCCTCTTGCAACAGTTCTTCTATTTCTAAGCCTAATCTATCGTTTATTATTTCTAGTCCATAAGGTTTGCCACCTATGGGCACCCCCCTCCCTTTTCTCGACTATGCTATTGGTGTCCTCTTTAATTTTCCCTTTCCCTCTCAGGTCCTCATACTGGGAGGTTATTGTGGTGACCTCCAAGTGTATGTAAAACAGGTTGTATTTATTGCTGTTGGATTTAGTATGTAACAGCACTAAGTCATAAAACACCTTGATGTATATACCTTACGTTTATGAAACCTGTAAATGTTGAACATACCATGGCACTAGGTGTTTTTGATAATGGTAAAAAGTACTAGGTGACTATTACAGAAAATAAGTTAGTTGTGCTGTTTAAAATGCATGTAAAATTGCTGTAAACTGAACAAGTCTAAATGTCATGGTGATCTGCATATATCCCTTGATGTTTTGCATTATGGAAGTATGTATGATGTTGTATTTCTTTGAAACTTGATTTGTTGTCAATGCCCTTTGGGGTAACCTTTCTTTCAGTGATTCTGCATTGAGGTTCTTTGTCTATAGCTTGTTTTGTTTTTCTTTTTGGGTTCCCACTACCCAAGCAAACTGGGTCAGCACGGGGTGGAGGTTGCATCTCATCTGGTAAGTTAGATCAGAGGTCAGTAGGTGCGGGCTAAGTGCAGAGAAAGGACCTACATAGTCTATTGCTGCAAGCTGATGTACTGAAGAAGGAATATGGCATTTCAGAAGCTTATTTCCTGTATTTTGAATAAACATCACACAGAGATTGTGTGTTGAACTTGAAGTTCGGTGTCTGGTCCATCTGTTATCCCACAACCCCTCCACAAGAGGTAAGGGAATCTAATAACCTGTCACCATCAGCAGCACTTCAGACATAGCAAAATTCTGTACCAAGTGCTGGAATCACATACGACCTCTGGCAGGCAGTTCCAGACACCAGTTTAGGTATATGGGGCGACAACCCGCCAGTTGACACTACCAAACACCAACAGAGGACCAAGTCAAGGAGCCCTCATTGGGGCGAGCAGTCCAACCCTGAAACCCTAGCAGAAATGGCAGTTGGATCAAAGTCTGCAGGCAGTCAGAAAAATCCAGGATACAAGACTCCCTCAACCATACAGGTGGTAACACACCAGATACCCTCAGGTCTCACGGTCTTCTATGGATCCAGAGAACACTGCAAGCTAACATCCGGCATCTGTAATGATCAGTAACACAGCAAAAGTAGGTAAGAGAACTGCTGTGCAGATGTAATGAGGGCAGCAACCAGTCCTAAAAAGATGCCCCCAGTCTTGTGTAACAAACGTAAAAATAGAAACCGCTGCCAATATAATTACAAGCTGCGGCTACAATAAGATTCAGCAATTAACTGTGGTAATTCATGCAGACCGCCTACTACCTTGACAATCCATATAAGTGGATTAGAACAAACCGTGTTCAACTAGCAGTCCCAACAATGCATAACAAACTACCTGACTCACTCAGCTCCCTAACTACTCTAAAACCTAATAAGAAAACACAAAATAAACGTAGTAAATATAAAAGAAAACCAAAAAACATTGCACTCTGCACCCTGTGGGCAATGGTCGGCCCAGCGTGATCACCATCTTGGATAAATGCTGTGGATGTTTAACTTCAGAAGTGTTTTTTAAACACAAAGAGAAAAGCACGGGAACCACTATGAGGGGAGAAACTGTGGTTCCAGGGAACCGAAAGAAACTATGGAAACACTCAAAAATACAATAAAAATAAAGAAAAACACTAAAGGCAGCACAAACTCAAATAAATTACTGACTTATGAAGAAATGGACTGCTACAAGTGAAGATGTGAAGAGAGTGCTCCAGGGCAGACTTGTCCAGTCAACAGAGAAATGAATCTGACTGACTCACAGCTCCAGCTACAGGCAGCACTCTCTTACTGCAACCTGATAGCTAATTCTCCTGGCATCATTAGTATAAACACCACCTCCGGGGCAGCTGAACCCATCTCCCAGGGGAGCCCTGGCTCTTATAGTCTACACCCATCCTTGCTTAAGCTCGTAGCCCCTGCTATCTCCCAACCTCTGATGTCCATTTTTAACCTCGCCTTGGCCTCATCTGCTCTGCCTGCACCTTGGAAGATTGCCAAAGTGGTCCCAATTTTTAAAGCTGGGGACCCCCCTCCTCTGACAATTACCGGCCAATCTCCATTCTCCCCCACCTTAGCAAACTTCTGGAAAAGGTAGTTCACCGTCAACTCTCTGACCATATTGATAAGTATAACCTCTTGCGTTATCATCAGCATGGGTTCAGAAAGAATCACAGCACCTTCATTGCCCTTGCCCTATTTACCGATCACGTCCTCAGGAATATGGATCGGGCTAACGCCACTGGTGCTGTGTTTGTGGACTTGACTAAGGCTTTTGACCTAGTCAGCCACCCCCTCTTCCTTACCAAACTCCACCAGTTTGGCCATTCCCTTGAGACTCGCAATGGTTCTACAGTTACCTGACTGGCCACTCTCAATCGGTGACTATTGGTACTGCCACCTCCCCAGGTCTGACCATCTCTATGGGTGGCCCACGGGGCTCCATCCTGAACCACTGCTTTTCTTCCTATTCATTAATTCCCTACCTGCCGCAGCCTAAACTGCCCTGCGCGTCTGTACGCTTATGACTTGGTCCTCTACCATAGTGACAAATCCATCCAAAACATATCCTCTGTGCTGTCCCAAAATTATGGCCACGCCTACAACTGGTTCATATCTAACATGCTCATGGTGAACAAGAAGAAAACCAAGGCAATGCTCCTTGGATCCAAGCCCTACCTTGTTAATGCTGCTAAATCCAACTCTTCCCTTTCAGTGCTCTCTACGTCTAGACCTCCACTACAGGTAGTCTCTGATTTCAAATACCACAGTACACAGAATCAACCAAAAATTTGAGGCCACGTATTGCATAAAGAACTATCTTACCCCCTCTGCACAACTTGTCATTACCTGTGGAAACCTGCTCCCCATCTTTGACTGTTGCTCTCCGATTTACTCCTCCTCACTGTCTGCTACCCTTCACCTTAGATGTAACTCCATCTATAATAGCATCTGCCATTTTGCACTGATGGCCCCATTCTCCACCCATCACTAAGACCTATACAAATCTCTTGGTTGGTCCTCGCTCAAACGTTGTTTCGACTATGCCCTTGGTAGTATCATTGATGGCACACTACGTGATGGTATCATGTCCCCGTATGCTTCTCTCCTTAAGGCACGTACTGTCCCTATGTGTTTGTGTAATACTTTGGTTCCCCCCATTGGAAGTCCCTACAGTCTCCACTGTTATGGGAAGAAAAGCTCTATTGGTTGCTGCACAACCTCTATGGAATAACCTCCCTCCAGTTATCCATATGGCCGCCTAGCTCCACTCCTTCAAATCCAATCTCAGAAAATGGTTACTTCTGGAATCCAGCTGCCCATGCTCCCTAGAGTGACCTTCCCACTCTAGGGTGCAGTTACCTCTACCCTCTCCCTCACTCCAGCCCCACCCTTTTTTTTTTGGTCCTTTTGTCTGTCCCTTCCCTCCCCCCTTGCCTTGCCTTGGTTTTCTTCTTGTTCACCAGGAGGCAGTATAGCGCAATGGGTTGAGGCTCTGAGATGCAGATGTGGAGACCTGGGTTTGAATCCCATAGCTGCCTAATTGAGAACTGTGTGATCCTGAGCAAGTCACTTAGCTTCCTTGTGCTCCCAGGTCACATCTGGAAACAAGCTTCGGCTTAGTGTGCCACTCCTGGTTAAACAATGTTCCCTTTCCTTTCCTTTATGTACTTGCTCTGTCACCCCTTCCCCTGCTAATTTATGTCCCCTTTTCCCTACATGTCCTGCCTTGTCTTCCTACTCTCTTTCCCTCCCCCTCTCCCTATTACCTAGTTACTTAGCAACCTGGTGTGTGCCTATGACTCCACTGGCACTTAATTTCACTACTTTCCCTTCCTCCCCTACTATAGAACCCTCCTAGGAATCTCACCTTGTCACTCACCTCAGTAACTAGTGCATTCTGTGGATGACTCTGAACTGGCTCTATTGTTCCCTACCTGCACTCATCATCCCTGCTTCTCCTCATTTCACCTCCACCTAGGTATTGTTCTGCTTGCAAATTGTTTACCCTTCTAGGTTTTGTTTGCCATGTCTCAATTTAGTATTTACTGCTGGTACCACATTTTTTGACTACTCTGTTTTGAAACTTGTTCATGCATTATCTCTCTCCACCATTGCTTACTCTGTCATGCACTGTTTCCTCATGATTTATCTGTATTTCCTGTAACCTGCTACTACTATTTGGCTTGTATAATATCTCAAATCGTTTGTTCTGTGCCATTGTTTGTGGCCAGGATCATGCCTGAAAATGGCCCTTGGATCCGTGCACTTATCAGCTAAACAAAGACTTAAATAAATTAAAATAAATAAACAAAATCTGACATCACTGCATTAATCAAGCATACTGAGGGATTCCCGGGGAGAAACACATCTTTTTCTTTTCAAGCCTATATTGCTTAAATAAATACCAACTGAATAACTGAACTTCCTTTTGCATTAAATGATTTACACTACCCCGCTGTCTCATATTCTGTTCTTGTCCAACAAAACTCACAATATTGTGGGATTTATGAGAGTTCCCATAAACTGGGATTAAGATTTGCACATGAACTATTGCAAAATAAAACAGGCTGCCTTCTTTATATTTGGCTTTCAAATTATGTTAGGGGTTATGCAAACCACATCATTCTGCTCACACCATCCACTGCTACCGACTGTTTACTAGTTATATAAGCCAAATGGCTGTCCACTATCTTTTATTTTATTTATTGAGTTTTGGTAACCGGGTAAGTCCACTGAGACAATTACAGTCCCTTTTCTAGGGTCAACCCAGGAATGCAGCAACAAACAATACAATACAGTGCAAAAACAATGACGGAATTCTATTACAATAATAACAAAATTAACATACAGCAGGTAGGGGATAAATCATAAAACATACAGAAATATAAAGTTACAGTTTATAAGAGCTAACAAAATAGATATAAACACTTTGGTAATAACATATTGCAGGTCAGTTTCAGAATGAACATAATCAGTGAAAACCGAATATAACAGCTAACAAAAAAATATTTACAGTTTGGTAATTTCATATTGCAAGTCAGTTTCAGGATGACCAGAATCAGCGAAATCTGAAGGCAGATAAGTAGTATTGGTATAGGGGAAGGCGAAGAGATGGCAAGAATACCATGAGATAAGGATGGGAGGGAAAGAGAGAGGCCTGGCAAGGGGTCAGTCAGATGAGGAGAAGGATGTAGAGCAGTATAAGAGAAGATCAGTTATCAACAAGCTTACTTTTTGCATTCCTTAGTGAACTACTTTTTACATAAGGCTTCCATGCACCATCATGTCAAAGGTCTTCCTGAAGTAAGCAATACGACATGATGGGGTGTGCATAGAACAGATTTTACTGCATGCCCGGGGCAAAGTGAGGCGTGGAGTCACAGGCCAAGTGCCTTCAGCCCTTGGAAGTGTGGTAAAATCTGTTCCATGTACACCTATGAGTGTCTTACTGCACTTATAAAATGGATTTCTTCTTTTGAAATATTTTTCTCACCCTGAAAAACTTACTGAACTAAAAAAACTGAAATTATTATGTTAATTTGAGATAAAATAGTCCTTCCGCCTACCAGGTGATGATGTCATTGGCTCTTGACACAATGTCATTGGCTCTTGACATATAGCATTTGTTCTGTTGTGGCATCCATATTTTATTTATTTTTTTACTATAGGCTATATGCCAGACCCCCCCCAACACACATCGTACATTGTTCCGAGCATGCGATGGTCGACAGAACAATGCAGCTGATCTGTGTGGTTAGAAGGAGAGGTTTGTGCCATTTTAAAAGAATAAATAAAAGAAATAAAGGTGCTGAAGAGACTTTTTATTTTACTATAGGAACAGGCCAGTAACTCCTTCACTCTCGTAACAGTCCGAGCAACAGAAACAAGCGAGCAGACGTAGCAAGTTCTCCCTGACAGGTTGCACCAGTATCAAAATAAAATAAAAAAACAATGGATTCAGATTTGTTTTTTTAATTAAATGTAATGGGACGGGAGCACAATTTGGTATGAAACATAGTGGAGGTGGCATGGTGGGGGATTGTGAATCGTGACCACGGTAACGGATTTTCTGCCAGGGACAGCAGGAGCAGGTATGCTTGGAATGCGATTTTCTGTGTGCATATATATGTACTGAGCAAGAGAAGTGATGAATGGAGGACCGGTACCACGGTTTGAAACAGTATGAACAGGGCAGACAACAGGAGTACTCTGAACATAGTATTTTAATTGATTAGAGCACACATTTGAGCCACATTAGTTGGGGAAAAGGAAATGGCGACTTTTAAAACATCAATGTTCTAATGGCTCTGTGATTTTCCTTACTTACAATGCGGTCCTGCTTTTCTTAACATGTTATTACCTGTGCATGTAACAGATTTCAAACACAGGCAATAATTAATCAGAAAGCAGGATTTTCTGTCTCCATATTATAAGTCCAGATAAACAACACCTACTGACAGGCCCTATCCACTTCCCTAGCTATCTCCACAAGAAAAAGGTAATTAGATTGGTTTGGCATGATCTTCTTTATGTGCAGACATGTCCACTGGAGAACAGCCCTTCTCTCAATTTGCCAACCCACCACATCTTTTATGCTATACTCTTAACATGTAGACAAGTACTGTGCCAAGTCTCACAAATCTGTAGTTACATGAGGTCTGGCATCACCCCTTCTAGACTAGGGAAGATGACATTGGAATTTACCTGTTATCTGGCACCACTCATATCTGTAATTATAAAGTCCTGAAAGATATCAGCGAAGGGCTCCAAAAGAATCACTTTCACCTCTGCTATTACCCTCTGGGATACCATCTGGATGCTGGGATTTCTTAAGATTCACATAGTTTAAATACTTAATGTACATGTTTATTCTGGCAGGATCAGCATTGCCTTCTGTTAGACCTTCATACCTCCCATAACATCTATCCAGCGAACTACCTCCCAGAATTCCTAGCAGAATACTGACAGAGAGCTGGCCCAGCGGTAGAACTGCCGCCTGTGTTGCCAGCAACCAAGTTTCAGGAACAAGCCCAGGACACTGGGAGCTAGCTGGCAGGAGGAATGAGTGTTCCAGGGGATGTTCTCCTCCAGGGTCTGAGATCAGCAGGCTCTGCAGCAACACTGCCACCTTGGGGGACAAAGCATGTAGTGCAGCTGGAGCCACAAGTGAGTAGGAGGACACGGCTGCTGCCATGTGCAGCCAGGCAACTGAGTGCACATGCACACATGGTGCCATCGATGCCAGTATCCAGTGGAGATGGAACAAGCAAAAGTGCCCCAGAATGAGCAGGATGTTGCCACCTCCCCAGTCCAGACCTATCTACTGGCAGGTCCTCATCCCACACTTCACGGACCAGAGGGAAGATGCCTCCTACCCACAGTGGAATCCCCCATAGAACCAGCACCTTTGTATTATAGGGACACTCTGGATGCGGACATAAGCACCAGAGCTAGTGAGGATGGGGCTGGAATGGCCGGTAAATAGATGGATGCAGCAATGGATATGAAGGATGAGCAGAATAAAAAAGGATACTGAGACAAAGCAGTTGTTCAGCACATCTGCTATGCCTCTTGCCTCGTGCAACATCACCCACATCCATCCCAATGATCAGGGGCTCCACCATATTCCTGAATCTCAAAATACAGAAAAAAATGAATAAAGTAAACAAATATGGTAGTGTACAAGATGCAGCAGAACAGTGAAGTAATCATCACCTCCATAAAACAAGGAGGTGGTAGAGTATGTTCATAAGTACTATATGCATAAGACAAGTCTAGAAAGGAGGCATGTGTAGCATGGGGGATGAGGCATGTAGTGAAGAGAGCAGAAAAACAGGTAGGCAGGAGGTATACAAGCTGGGACAGGAAAGTCAGATGCAGTGACAGGTGGGGTTCCTTTTTCCACTCTAAATGGACTAATCTTACCTAAATACATGTGAAAGCAATTATAAATGAAATTCATTAATAAAAATAGAAAAAATTCCATTGCAGTCCTGCCGGCCCGGTGGCACAGAGGGCTGAGGTGCTGGATGCCTTACCTCGTGCCACACTGGCAACCTGGGTTCGGGAACTGACTCAGGTTGTCGGGGAGCCAGCACGAGGGGGGGAGCAGGGTTGAGCAGCAAGAAGGCAGCTCTCCTCTTCTGTGGTGGTTGCTGCTCCCCCATAGCCCCGCTGCCACAAGGTGGAGGTCCACTGGTCAGCATAGGTGGAGGGAGCGACACGTAGTGGGAGGACACCTCGAGACGCAGCATGTGCGTGTCTCCACATACGCAAGCAAGCCAAGGTACGGGGATGGGTTACAAGGAGAAAATGGGAAAAACACTCCAAAATATAGATGGAAAAAAAAGAAATCCATTGTTCTATAAGGCTTTGTCATAAACATTTAGTGCTTTTTAATAAACAGTATCTGAAAATAAGATATTAAATTAAGACAGCAGGGACCCAGTATTCAAATGTTAGCACTAGTGCTATCATGGTTTGCTCCTGCGCTACCCGGGTTTGCACTTATGCTCAGGGGCAGAGCCATATTCAGAAGCCCACTTAGCAGTCCTCAAACCTGGCAGCACCCAGGTGCTAAAATACCATTGCACCCATGCAAATGAGGGGGTCCCCTCATGCATACAGATGCAGCTGCATTTTCAAAGTTTTTTGGTGGCTGTAAACAGCCCCCAAAGTGGTGCTATTTACTGCCTCTGAAAATCATGTCGCAACTGGGCTTTAAGTCCATCATACATTCTAAAATACAGTTCCTGGTGTCTAGTAGCATCCCCCACTCCTGAATGCCCATGATACAGTCTAAAATGTAGCCTCTGGTATCTAGTGGCACCCCCTCACCCCTTGATCATCCATCATATGTTCCCAGAATGCAGTCCCTGGTGTCTAGTGGTATCCCCCCCCACATCACCTGTTCTTTATTATGTAGTATTATCCCCGGTGTGCAGTGGTTCCGACAATCTAAAACTAAGAAACATTTTGAAAAAGCAGTAATTGTGGTGTGAAACATTGTGGAGGGGGTTTGGGGTGCACGCGGCCACTTTTAAACCTTTTATTCTATTTTTTTGTAATAAAGTTTACTTCTTTGAAAGTCTAGTGTCTTCCAGTAGAAACACATTTTTTACTGGTGGTGCCTGAACATAAAACTGGACATAGTTTTACTAGTGCTCAGCCATACTGAGAGCAGCTCCTTGTGTTTCTAGTATGTCCAGTGGTTCCTCCCACCCCCCGATCGCCCATCATGCATTGTAAAATGCAGTCTGTGGTGTCTAGTAGCAACCCACTGATCACCCATTCCTTAGTACATAGCCTTATCCCTGGTGTCCAGTGGTTCCTCCCATCACCCACTGACATAAGTACATGTAATTATTGGCAGTCCTGTGTTCCCCCACCCATCTCACCCGCTTACAAACCACCACCCATCACATCCCACCTTTCAGGGCCCTTGAGAGAGTGGAGGAGCTGGGGATAATTCCCGGGGCCCAGCAACAAAGAGAGGCCAGGCTGCCTGGCATGCTACTGTATGTAGCTGCATAGAGGCCCCAAGAGTCTAAACTCTTCCCAGGGTCCAGAATTCCTCTCAAGGGGCCTGCCCTCTTATCAGTGTGACTAGCAACATCCAGTGGATCCTGATACAGTGACCAGCATAGCTCTCCTCTCATCTATTCGGCCAGCTGCTGTATGAGCTATCAGTGGTGCATGCACTGTATACTGTAAATACTGTATGCGCATACTGTATGCACACCACTGACAGCTCATACGGTGGCTGGCCAAGGAGGTGTGAGGAGGACTATGTTGCTTACTGTATCAGGATCCACTGGACATCTCCTGCCACAGCGGTAGATGGCTGGTGGTTTGTGAGCAGGTGGGGCAGGTGAGTGGGACACTGGACTGCCAATGATTCTGTATACTTATGTCAACATGCAATCAGAGAGGGGGGTGGGGGGAACTACTGGACACCAGGGATAACACTACATACTAAGGAATAGGTGATTGGTGGATGGGGGGTGCCACTAGATACCAGGGACTGCATTCTATACTATGTGATGGATGATTGGGGGGTACCACTAGACACTAGGGAATGTGTCAGATACCCTCAAGATGGGTGCTAATGGACTGCTGCACACCATGCAAATGAGCCCATAGTGGAGATGTAAATAGCCCCTTAGCGCCTTGCATGCCCAATGGGCTCATTTGTATGCTGTGGCAAAATATAGACCGAAGGGGGTCTTGGTGCTACCCATTCTAGGTAGCGCTATTCCCCGTGGGCTATATACAGGCCACGTCTAAGTCAGGACAGTGCAGTTTCACTTGGCACTGCATTAACATGGTCCAGTATTCAGTCAGACTGCGCTGGTCTGTTATCCAACTAAATATAGCAGACACCAGGTCTGCCGCTAGTGCAAGCGCTGCATAGTTATTTGTGCTGTGCTTGCAATCCTTTTCAATATCAGGGCCTTTACTTACTTAATATCTTAAAATACGATTTCATACCTTGAAAGAAGATTTAATATAGCATCAAGACCTTACAGTATTCTTATTCTGATTTATGGACTTATTTTTAAGATAATCAAATTCTGAAAACAAGAATTATTTTCCTATTTTAAAAATATTAAGATAATTATAATATGTAGATTCATCCTGGCTTTGTCCCACTGAAATGTACCACTGCATAATGTACAATGAACTTGGTGCTCCCCTGCCCCCCAAAAAAGAGGTACTAGGCAGCAAAACGCCCCAGCTACCTCTAGAGTCTCTTCACAGCAGCCACAAATTGTGCATACTCCTTCAAATCTGAGGATGGCTACCATTTTCCGATATCACAGTACAGGAGAGACCCAAGGCAAGCCTCAATCACTTACAGGCTATCCTGTGTGTGGAATAACTTGCCTGTCACAATTACAAAAGCTTATCATGCCTCCCAGACCTCATGCCCCAGCTACCCCAGTAACCTCTCCCCTAGTAATTACCATCAGAGGTCTGACACTACATAGAGGGACCACAGGGACCACTCTTCCCTCTGCTACCTAGGCTTACTTGGCCCACAGACTATCGAAAGCTTAATTTAGTAACGGTCTCTGGAGAAATGAGTCGCTCTACTGTACTGACTTTGAATGTGCCTGCCAAATTTGTGCATTGTATGCACCTGTATTGCCTCCTACGCTATGAACTGCTGCCGTTTTCTACAAGGTCCTATGTGGAAAACTGTACTCCAGTATTTATGTAATTTTTGTCTGTACTTATGATACTCAGGGCCCTTTCCGGCAAATGGATTACTCCTATAACCCCACCCCCAGGTTGCAACTGGAAACAATCCTCCATAGGCTCTGTTTGCTAACCTGGTAAACTACATTTAAATAAATAAATAACCCACTGGCAAATAATTTAGCTAATTTTAAAGATAAAGAAACAGCAAAGCTGCTTAGTACAGACTGCTCGTGCACGGTAGCAGCCATAATTACAAGCATAAACAAGCATTTGTCAATGCCGAATGTTTGCTTGCTGGCATTGGTAGTGTAGGAGTTACAGAGCTGCATAATTGGAATGGCAGTGAAGTACTGAACTGAAGCCAACCCCATCACCGCTCTGCAGATACCGACAGGCATTGGGGTGTGCCTTTGGGTCATCAGGCATAACAGCCACGCCATTTCACCACACCCTACCGTGCAGACACTGACAAGTGTCACAGTGTGCCTTGGGGTCTTTGGCCCTTATGTTCACCCCATTCCATCAGGAAATACAGTGAGATGGGTGCTGTATAGGAGAATGGTGTGAACTCTGGGGCCGAAGAGTCCAAGTCACACCTCGATGCCTCTCACTGGCTGCAGGGTGGGGGTGGGGGTGGAATGGTATGAGCATTATAGGCGACAATCCCAAGTCACACCCTTGATGCCTATCAGTCTCTACAGAGTGGGACGTTATGGTCAGAAACCCTAATGCCTCAGAAGTCTGTTGGTATTGTCACTCCAAATTTTCAACATGTTTTTTTGTGACCCTCACCTCATGAACAGTGGCAATTTCAGTTTGTTAGCCGTAAGCTGATTTTGCACAGCGACTATGCCATTTGGCACCACAGGTACAAAAACACATTTCAAACAGGATGTGAAAAATGACAGCTGTACTGTTCATGGGGAGGTGTAAAAAAATGGCAATGTTGAAAATCTGCAGTGAAAATATGAAAAAATGGTGAAGTCACGTAGTGTAGAAACTGTGCAACGCAAACTGTAATGCAATTAGTTTGGGGATTTTTTACAGCAGATTGTCAACACAGGCATTTTGGGACCTCCACTCATGAACAGTGTCACTATGATTTTCTGAATCTGTCCCGAACAGTGATTTCCCACAGCAACCACGTATTTCTGCACTGGAAGTGCGAAAACGCATTTTGGCCATGGTGTGAAAAATGACAGTTGTACTGTTCATAAGGAAGTGTGGAAAAATGCCAGTGGTGAAAATCTGGACTGAAAATATTACAAATTCATGAACTTACGAGGGTGCATGGAAACTGCGCAATGCTCGTTCATAACACAGTCATTTTATGGACTTTTGTCACCAAATTTTTAACATAGCCATTTTAAGATCTCTGCTCATGAACAGTGTTACCATCATTTTCTTAATCCCGAACACTGATTTCGCACACCGACTGCGCCATTGAGCGCTACATGTGCAGAAACACATTTTCAGCGAGATGTGAAAAATGACAGCTGTACTGCTCATAAGGAGGTGTGGTAAAATGGCAATGTTGAGAATCTGGAGTGAAAATATAAAATATTTGCGAACTTACGAGCGTGTGTAGGAACTGTGCAATGCACGCTCGTAAATTAGTCATTTTTGGAAATTTTTTCACCAGATTTTCAGCATAGGGTTTTTGGGGGCCTACCTCATGAACTGTGACACTGTCATTTTGTAAATCAGACCTGAAAGGTGGTTCCATGTAGTGACTGCAAAATCACCTTTCCGAGCTGATTAATGCCATGACAGTGACATAATTCATGAGGAGGGGTCCCAAAAACCCCACGTTGAAAATTTGATGCCAAAATTCCAAAAAATGCCTGAGATATGCATCAAAGTTGGAAAAAAACAATTTATTCTATTATACAGCTTACCGGCATTTCCTCAGTTTGCAGTCGGCTTTGAAGAGTGCAGACGTGTTCCTGGTCCACCGAAGATCATCACGCCAGACTCCGGAGGTAAGTATGGGCTGAGGTGGGGGTGTGGGGAGGCAGGGTACGCAGAGGGTGGGTGCGGTGGGGGGGGGCAAGACAAGCAACGAAGGACGTTTTGTTTTTAGGTCTTTTTTTATTTTAGGAAGACGACACGGGACTTTTGCCACACTGGCGTGGGCTCCCAGCGTGGCAGCTGGAACTTTTGTTTTTGGGGGTGCAGTGGAGCCGATGGGGGATTGGGCATCCCCTGTCGGCCATACAGAGGTTTGCCACGTGGCACCTGGAAGTGTGTTTGGGGGGGCAGCAGACAAACGTTTGCCCCAGCGTGGCACCTGGAAGTGTGTTTGGGGGGGCCAGCAGATGGACGTTTGCCACACTGGGGTGGGCTCCCAGTGTGGCATCTGGAAGTGTGTTGGTGGGGCAGTGAGCCGACGGTGGATTCGGCACCCTTATCGGCTATAGTTCACTTTAGACTTAATTTATGTTCCAGAAAGAGAAAGCAGAGACGTATACAAGCACGATTGCCGGCAATATGCTAATCAACACTATCTTATCGCTGCTCACTGAAGAGGTCTCTCCCTTTCAACTGTACGCCACTGCATTTTCAACTGCTGTCATAGACAGCTGCAGAATTCATTGGTGAACTGTGGCCTCGCCTGCAAACACACTGGCTGAATTGGAAGACAGGGTACCACACCTACAAAACCTCGGATGATGACACTATGTTTCTTGCACATGCGTGCAAGCAAACAAAAAATTGCACCAAACATTAAGATATGCTGAAAGCAACTACTTTATTAAAGTTCTAAAGTGTGCTTATAAGTGCAATATAATGTGCAACAAATGCAAAGGCAGTAATCACATACCAGACGGTGGCTGTCAAAAAGGAAGTGCCGAGACGGCAACTCAAGTGTAATACAGTTGGAGATGTTTTTTCTGTTTGTTATTTTAAAGATAAAATGCATAATTTTTAAATTTCCCTTCCCCATTTTGAAAGGTTCATGTTTGCAGTACGGATAAATGTGAGAGAAGCTGAGTCATAGAATACTTTGATTCCATTTGAGTTGGGGCCCACAAATTAGTTCGGGCTTTGAGAATCTGTCTAAACTGTATCAGCTCTCAATATAGTAATTGACATGGGGAAAAGCAGACTGCAAATAAAGGGTAAAAAGCCTAGAGATCAGCAGATCATATAAATTACTGCAGCTTATCCCCCCCCGGCCCGGACTTTATATGAAATAAAAACAATGCCTCCCCTGGCTGCTTTACCTCCTGCTAAATTAGTTTATTAAACTCACAGCACTCACCATGTACCTTGGGCTGTACTAACTGCAATATGCTGTACCTCTGTATGAGACATTTTACAATTGTAAATAGTCAGACCAATTGCTATTATTTCTTGTATCTTTTTATCTCTGTATTTGTGCACCTATACTCTGCAACTACCTTTCTGAGTTGTCCTCCTGTCAAGATGTGCAACCTTGGAAAAAGAGCATTTTGCTCAAAGGTTACGTCCAAATGATGAAATAAATAAAATAAATTATTGTGGCAGGTGGTGTTGGCATACATTTTATTTATTTAAAGTCTCAGTGTGGTTAAATTGGAAATGTTTAAGAGGTGTAACTAACCTTTAAATTTGTAGGGGTGGAACTGTCATCCTTAGGAGGTGGAACTCTCCAAAAGTATTCAATGGAGAAAGCTGTCGGAGGAGGTGGAACTGAGTTCCAGTCAGATCCTGCCCAATTTAACCTCTGCATTTGAGCTAAAAGCTCTTTTACAGAGGTTCCACGTTAGTGAGTTAAACTAACAGATTAACACCGATAATAACGCTAGCAAAGTAACTGACAACTATGCAAGTTATAAATGCGCTAGTATACTGTTCATCACACACACCAAACAAACATACAAGTAGTGGAATATAGCCAAACAGCATTGTCATAACAGGGTGGACACAAGGGTATACACAAGGGAAGGGGTGGGAGGGATGGGTAAAACAGGAAGAAGAAGACGAAAAATAGGTGGAAAGGGGAGTGGTGGGAGGGTCAAAATGGTAGATGAGCTGTGGAGGAGGTAAGTGTGGGGGAGGGAGACAGTGAGTAAAGAGCAAGATGGAGCAGCTATTGCAAATGCTAAGGGACACTGCTAGGGGGAGGCTTAGTGCAAGCAGTCACAGCTCCTTTCAGCAGTGAGGTGATGTCAAACCTTTGTTTTAAAAAGGCCAAGCTTGAATTCTGAAGAGATGTCACTGGGGAGAGAATTGACCCACAGTGAGGCTCTGTAGGTGAAGGACATTTGTCTTTGGGTAGTTCGGCAGCGTGACACCTGGAGAAGTTGAAGTTCTAAGCCACGAGTGCATTGTGGATTATGGAAAGAGCTTAGCAGATCCTGTACCCCTGGTGATAGAAGACCAAGGGTTATTTTCTTGGCCAGAAGGCAGGATTGGTATTGTATCCTCCCATTTAATTGCAACCAACCGGTTTGGGCATAGAGTTCACACGTATGAGTAAGGCAGGGTGCCAGATATAAGCCTACACACTTTATTAAGAGCAGTAGAGATTTGCCGAAGGGCAGTGTCTGTGGCAGAGCCATAAATGGGAAGGCCACAGTCAATGAGAGAAATCATTGAACTCTGAACAACCAAACTTAAGGCTTCTGGGGTTAGGCAGTTCTTGTGTCTGTAGAGTAGACCAATATGTGTATTCACTGCTTTGGCGATGCTGTCAATGTGCAATCCATACGATAATGTGCTGTTGATGGTTATCCCGAGCGAGGTATTTGAAGTGAGGTACTTGTTACAGAGCAATTCCAAGGCAGCTACTAATGATCAATGGGCGGTGTTTGTGTTTATTATGGGAGCAACTGAAGGATCACGCCACCACACGCAAATACTGGGCCTGTGTCTCTGATCCCCCTGTCCCTCCGCCTCCTTGGTCGGCACACTGGATTACAGATAGAGTGCCAGGAGTGGAGACGGCCCTACTACAGGAGGCTCAGAGCTGGGAGGTCTGCCGACTTGAGGTAAGTGAAGGGCGGCTAACTCTGAGGAGGCAGGGCTTTAGGTGGACAGTAATAGTGACGTTAGGTGAGTAGGGGCAGCCAGAGAGAGTTCCGGGACTAAAGTAGAAAAAGAACTTACAAAAAAAAAAAAAGAAGAGACTGAATAGGAGTGGGCCCAGTATTGAACCTTGTGGGACACCTGAGCAGACAAGCTTTGAGTCGGACAGGACATTTGAAATTTTCACTCACTGTGTATGATTTCCCAAGTAACTTTTAAACCAGGCAGTGGCATCCTTAGAGAGTCCCACGTTGGCCAGTTGATCAAGGAGTAGGGGGTGATGCACCATGTTGAAAGCTTTTGTTAAATTAATAAAGGCAGCTCACACCAGTTGACCTTGGTCCGGAGAATTGTGGATAGAACTGCTGAATTCCATTAGGGCAGAGGTAGTGCTGTATACATCTGCTGTGGATTACTGTTTGTGGTGTTGCGACAGTCTGCAAAACCCACTAAGACTGCCATGGCCTGTGTGAGCTACATAAATAGCTACTATACACTGCAGACCTCACGGCGTGTAACTACCATGTAGTTTCTGGTTTACCTCTGTGTCAATTACTATATTCTGTCTGACCCCATTGATTTTCATAAGTCCAACGGGTTGCACTCCAACACAAATAACCACAATAAGCTCAAATATTATCTTAGCAAAGTCTTTATTAAGACATACAGCTTTTATAAATCATCTTCGTGTCAAATACCCCTGCACTTCACCTATCAAAGAGGCTTCCTAAGGATGACATGAAAATGATTTATAAAAGCTGTATGTCTTAACAAAGGCTTTGCAAAGCTAATATCCGAGCTGAGTTTGTTTGTAATTACTGTATTTTGTACTCTCCCGGGTCTTGTCTGAAAATAGGCAGGGCTATTGCCTAATGCACTTAACCGGTCATCAAAAGCTAATAAATAAATATTGTGGTGATTCATGTTGGAGTGCAATCCTTTGGACTTATGAGTTTTTGGGTGAGTCACCCTTTGTTGCACCACCTGGGTATACACGGGAGCGCATATTCTGTTGTGGATCACTCTGAGGAGCTTAAGTTTGCGTGACTGTGCAGATGTACCCACACCTGTCCCAGTGTAAGAATCACAGACACATTAATGCACCTATTGTAGTGGTTTGGAGCTAGACTGAAGCAGCTTTCTATTTTTATTGTGGTGTCTTTCTATGTGGAGTCCATATACAGAGCTAAAGTACTTTGAAATTCTAATTACTGAGTTTCATTTAATTTCATTTCTATTTTATACTGGAAAAGGCATGTAGGCAAAAATGTCCATTTTCACAAGCGTCCAGTTTTAGGGTTTTTACAGGGTAGCCAGTGATGATAGTGATAATAAATGAGCAACTGCAGAAACAGTGACTCATTTATAGCGCTATCATGAAGGGCTATCCTGCTAGGGTAGCAACCCTATAGCGAGCAGACCGACCAGAAGGGGAGGGATAGGGAGGTGGATAGGAGGGATAGGAGGGAGGGTTGGTATGGGTGGTGGGATCCTGCTGCAGCAGAGCCAGCCCTGTGGTGTGGTGGTGAGGGTGGTTGGCTACGGTGCAGCAGGAACTGGGTTCAGGACCTGCTGAGAGCGGTTGTTTTGCCGCTATTTGCGGCTGTTTTTTTTTTTTAAGTACATGTTCCCCCACCCCAACATGCACCCCCGGAGTTAACCATCATTTATCATATTCAGGGGGTGCAGGGCAGCTCCCCACGGGGTGCATGTGTGGGCACAGCCCCGCCCCCCGCAAAAACAGTTGGAAAAAGAAAAGTCGGGTCGCTTGTGTTTGTATATTGCCAAAATGCTTCTTGGTGATATACAGTACATTCGCTTTGATAGCAAGTGCTGTTTTGCGATCACTACCATGACATGGAACCTTTTTACAGTGGTGGATATATACACTCTATACAGACACATCGTTCAAAATTACAAAGACAAAAACGTATACAGGAATTTCAGTTACATACAATACGGCTTATGTACAGCAGCTACAGTATTAACAGCAAGTCTAAACAAAATGTACAAATATGCCTGAAAAGGTGGGAAATACTCTAAAAGAGCTCAGAAGGGGAAAAAGAGGCATGGAACCAGTGAGGTGGATGAGAGAAGGGTTAAGAGAAAAGAGAGAGAAACATTCTAACCAAAAATTGAGCAAGTGACCTAGGGATTTCTCAGGTCAGTGGAAGGGAAATTAAGATATACTACCTATGGCAGTTGCAAGGTGGTTTATTGCGTAGATGCTCCTTTAGTTTGACCTTAAACGTGCCAAGGGAGGGGCTGCTAACAAGGTTGGGGGGGAGAGTGTTAAAAAGCTTGGTACTCTCAGGTGTTTATCTCTGCCCCAAGGAGGTGTTGCAGAAGGGGACCCAAAAAGGGGGTGAGGCAGTGTTCCTAGTAAGATGGGTGGGGCAAACCTTCTTGAACAGAGAGGAACACTGTGGAAAGGAGATTGTTAAGGATTTTGTAGATGAACGTGGAAGCCTTCCATGTGAAACTGTCCTCTAGGGAGAACCGATGTACTTTCTCATAGAGGACGCAGCTGTGGTTATGATGGGAAAGCCCAGTCACAAATCTCATAATGTTACTGAATGCCATTTTGAGCTTATTGAATATGACAGAATTGCTCTAAGGAAAGTAAATGATGGAACCATAGTCAAGGTGTGGTAGCAGTAAGCTGGAAGCCAGCCTGCTTCTTGAATCCAGATTGAGGAATTGCATAATCCTGTAGAGGCGCTCAAGTCTCAGGTGGATTTTGTTAAGTAACTGGGTTATGTGTTGGCAGAAAAAGAGGTGCTGGTTAAGTGTAAGGTCAAGGTATTTAAATTCGCTAACCTGCTCAATGACCACGCATCACTATCTAGGAGGTTGAAACTGAAAGTAGAAGGTTTACGAGTGCTGGAGAAAACCATGCATTTATTTTTTTTGGAGTTTAGGATCATACCCGGAGTGGAGAACCAGGAATGGAGACTGAAAATCTGCTGGAAGTTTGCAGAGAAGGATGGAGGGGTTTGCGCCCTTGCAGTATGTAACCCCTCACCCCTGCCTTTTTAGCAAAACGACAGGTGGCATGCTGTTGAAGCTGACAGCAGTACCTGGTGGGGACTGGGTATGGGGAGGATGAGGTTACTCGGCACAGGGAAGCCTAGGTTTGACTACTCTGCACAGGGGGCACCCAAGTAAATCCAAACACAGGAAGCAATAACTGTAATGTCCAGGACCAGAAATGGGATTCTACGGTGTGGCTTTTATTCACATACAAGCTAACCAAACAAAGCATAGATGGACCCCCACAGGGCTATATTTCCTGGTAATGCAGATTAGAGACAACAGAACACTTTATCACTATTTCCAGCCCTCAGGCTCCAAACCCACCAGGCACACAGCCCGGGACTTGCACGCAGCTTTGGGTACACAGCCCGACTTGTACACTACTTGGGTTTTCCCCACTGGCCCGGCTCCCCCGCCGGCCACTTGATCCACGGTCCATTTGAGGAATGAACCAATTATCCTGTTGTGGCTCCCCAAACCACACTACAGTTTTCGACTCCTAGAGAGAATTTTCCTTACAATCCCACGTCTGCGTACTTCCCTCATCACTGGCCAAGTGCCTGAGGCAAAGTAGAACTACAGAAGAAACCGTAGAGGTGGACCTGGTCACTAAAGATGGGGGGCCACCCACCTCCAGCTCCCAAAGCCCATACCCGTCCATTTCTCTGGAAACTGAACAATTCCTTTACTGAACTTTCAAATGTAGATTCTGGGTAGACATCTGTCACATCTCCTCTACTTATCATTTGCATCCCAACAAGCTCTGGACTTGAACCTACTTTTACTTTGCTTAGCCCATTACTCTAGGCTTCCCAATATTTAGTAGTTCAATCCCCATATTGACACAAAAGTCCCAGGGTGAAAACCATAGGCCTTTTTAGCAAGAGCAGACAGTCACCCTCACATTGCAGGTGCCCCACAGGCGACTCACAATCTTCTTGTTCTCCCAAATAAACACTGGAACACACAGGCAGCTTTTCCTTCACAAGCAGAACTAAGGGGTTGTCCCAGGAATCTGCAGAGAAACCTTTCCTGCCCTCCGCCAACGGAAGGGGGCACTGAGACCCAAAAACAGCAGTCTCCACCACTTCAGTTATCTTCTGTGTCTCTCTTTAAGGTGGAGACACACACCCTTCTACTTAAAAGTAGCCCTCTGTCAGGGCTGAGGCTCCTAGAGCCTTCACTGAGCTGCTTTCCCAGCAAGCTCCCATCTTCACACTCACTGACTGAAGGCTGACTTCAAAACCTCCCAACGTTCTATCTAACTCCCTTTGCTGCAGATTCCAATGTGGCTCATGCAGCTGCGATAGTTCTATTGGTGATGCCATCCCTCAGTCTCAGCTGAGACTGAGAACAGAGTGAGACAGTGTGAAACCCACTTAACTGGAGTTTCACAAGCTGCCTTCCCTGCCTACCACTAGATCTTACTGGGATTCTAGTAACCCCGGGTAAAAAGGGGGTTACACAGTATAAGGAGGCATCATCCACATACAGCATAATATTGGTATGAGAACAGATGGAAGGTATGTTATTTATGAACAGAGAAAAAAGGAGGGGCCCAAGTATAGATTCTTGAGGAACTCCATACTTGATAAGGCATTCAGACGAATGATGTCCCTTAATGACTGTTTTGTGGAACCTAGTGTTGAGATAGTTACCAAACCAGATAACGACATCTGTGGAGAAATTAATAAGGGCAAGTGTAGCTAGGAGAAGGTTGTGTTCAACCAAGTCAAAAGCCTTGGTAAGGTCCACTAAAACCACAACCATGTAAAGACCATGATCGATGGCCTTGAAAATGTCCTGTGTGAATCTAACAAGAGCAGTTTCTGTGTTGGGTTTAGCCCTAAAACCGTGTTGAGCCTTGGTAAGGATGTCATATATGTACAGGTGTTCAGTAATTTGCGAATGAACTACTGTATATCAGGAAATATTTGTGTTCCTTTTATTTTTGCTATGTTCTCGGTTTTTAGAAATACGCGAAAATAAAGGAAACGCTAATATTTCCATCAAAAGCTATGTTCATAGTTCACTGTGGGGGGGGGTTCGCAAACAGAATCGGAGTGCTATTGACATGTAAATCAACTATTCATTTATTTCCAAGTGAGCTCATTGAGCATATCATAATAAAATTAACCAAGGCAATATCTGCTGACAGTTTGATTTGACAATGCCGATAGCTAATGCGTGCACCATCCTTGTATTGATTACCGCTCCTTCAGCCCTCAGGTTTTTAATCACAACTTTTAATTTCTCTTCAATGTCCTCAATAAGCAGAGTAGTTCTACCTCTGGGCTTTGTTGGTAGTGAGGGTGGAAGTGCATTTGTTTTCTGGGTCTGCATTGGTCTTCTGCGGTAATCTGTTTTAAAATTTCAGACTGTTGATTCATTAATGGCGCCGTTGTACTTTGCATGGTAGTACCTAACAGCTGCCATAACACCATTTTCACTGGCATATCTACGGATTTCAAAACGAACCTTACTTGAGTATGAGGTGTATGTAGAGGGGTGGCTTTTTATTTTCTGCAGTGGTTCACAAGCGAGTAGTTCTATAGCAACGCTGGCAGCTGTATCAGGGTCCGAGCCCGAGCGTGTTAGCTACTCACTAGAAACATCATCGAAATAGACAGGATGTTCCCTCTTGGTAGCTTTGTTGGAGCTAAGCCATTTTAATATCGACATGACAGAGCTCAGCGAACAACCTGATAAAGTGCAACACAAAAGCGCTTTGACTCAGAACCAATCGAGGTAGGGCAGTGTGATTTATACAGCTGGTTAGTAAAGGAGCTCAATTAACAGCTCTGGTAAATTCAATTAAAGGTGAAGCTATGCTAAGTGCGAGTAACCTATTGATGAAGTACTAGTGAGGCCCGATTGTGAAAATTAATGGCGCGAATAAGTACTGCCAGCTGTGACCGCCAATAATACAGGGTGAGAATATATTCTGTTATATAGTATTTTTTCCATGACTTTGGATAGAGAGGGAAGAAGTGAGATGGGCCTGTAATTGCTTACTTCCTGTTTAGAGCCAGTTTTATGCAGAGGCCTGATGGATGCAATTTTCCAGACCGAGGGGAGGGTACCACAACAGAGGGAGAAATTAAGGCTACTGGTGAGAGCTGCAGCAATGTAATTAATTATGAGTTTAAGGATGTGAAAATCTAGTCCATCCAGACCGGTGGAGGGTCTAGGGTTGTTTTTTTCTTATAAGTTTTATGGGATCAGTGGGTGAGAGTGCTTTGAAGTAGAAAGTGAGGTAGAAAGCTTTCAGGGAAGGGGTAGGATTATGGGGCTGCTTGGGAGTGTCTGAGGAGAGGAAGGTCTTGTACTTGTCCAGAAGAAGGAATTAAACAAGTTGGCCACGCATGTTGGGTTGTTTTTTAATCTCCCTTCCGACTGGAATGAAATTCGCTCACATTTTTTTTTCTTTAACCAAGAGGGAGTTCAAAGTCCCCTACAGTTGCTTAGAGTTAGCTCTGGTGTGGAGTTGGTTACTCTTAAATTAGCTAATTTTTGCAGTTCGAACCGCTGACCTGCACTTATTTTGAAGTGTTTTACATTGTTGGAGGAGAGCGGGAGAGGGTAATTTCCTGTACCTAGTCCAAACCTTGTCTCTACAGTGCATTAAGTTTGAGGTGGTCTAGAGAAATCCACTTGCTAGATTGCCCAATAACTCTGATCTTCTTTTTGGGGATGAAGGTGTCACAGATGTCACTGAATGTTTTTGTAAAATCATTCAGGGCGTGGTCAATGATTTTTATATCAGCCGTGAAGGATCAGTCAGCTAATTTAAATACAAGAGAAAGTTCTTCTAAATTAGCTTTTTTTTAATTGTCTTGTGAGGATGTAGTTAGTAGTAGATTTAGGGGCACTGGCTGACCAGCGACAGAAGAAAGCACAGTGGCCACTGAGGGAGTCAGGTAGGACACCTGCGGCTGTCACTCTGGAGGGATTCAAGGCAATGATCCAGTCAACAGTAGAGTTGTTTCCCATTTATAATTTATTTTGGTGGGGGTGGATATTATTTGGTGCAGTCCTGAGATGGCTAGCAGCCGTTTTGCACATTCACACTGGCTACTGTCTCAGCTTAGGTTAAAGTCTCCTAAAATGATCAATTCCCTGTTACTTGGAAAGGATGATTTGCTTGAGATGAGCGATTCAAGTTCAGAAACCGGTGTTCCGGGGGTAAGCAGACAGAAGTGATAATTAAAATTTTGCTTTTGCCTGTGATTAGATTTATGGAGAGGGATTCAAGCATAGAAGTATCAGTGTCTAGGTGTAGCTCAGAGTGGGAGAGCCTATCTTTCCTAATTAGGGAATAACCTTTGAGGGTGATTTCGTGCAAAGGAATTTTCAGGGTTAGCCTGGTCTAAGATAGAGTGATGATGTCAACATTGTTGAACTTGACCCAGGCTTCAAAGGGAATTTTTTTAGCTAGGAGTTTACTGTGGAGAATGTCGAGGGATGAAACAGCACCATTTACAGGGGCGTAGCCAGGATTTGGTGGTGGGGGGTTTCCCAAACAATTCTAGGTCTGGGGGAGTGCCTCAGAAATACCTTTGGAAATGTAGGTGTTAAATGGTGCATTTTCGCGCATTTTAGGCAATAATTGTTGAGTCACAAATGTTCAAAATCAATCATCATTCTCATCCATCCCTGCAATCTCAAGTATTTCAGCCAGGTGCTCCTTCTAAACTTTTTTGGGGAGTAATTTTCATTTCCCCAAATTTAATTTATTTGTTCAACTATTGCCTTGCCCTTTATGTTCCACCTTTCCCACTGCATGTATTCCCTTTTAAAACTGTCCGCTGTTTGTATGGTTGCTGTTAATTGTTTTCTCCTTTGCCTCTTTTATGCATGACTCCCACTCTTAAGGAAAATAAATAATACTCAGGTACTTTTTATTTTTAAATGTTTATTGTTTGTGTGCAGCTCACATATTAAACAGTAATGCATTAAAAATATTTAAAACATATATAAAGTGCCTGTCTATAATGTACGCCGCATATTGATACACATGGGATACACAGCTTTTCCCTTCAAAGTAGTATGCAACCAGTGAATGACACATTTGACAACTGGGTGTTAAGAGAGTTTTTAAATGTTAACTACAAACATTACATTAACTACTTTTCACATCAAACACATATAGTTATTTTCCTAGAACTCGTTTGTTTATCAGGTTATCTTCTGTACTCATGTTGAGTTTTTTTCAGTCTGTGAATGACACAAAATAAGGAGTCCCAGCTTCAAAATAACAACATGTAGTATGGAAATAAACAGAAAAATCATGCTGGGTTGGAAGAAATTAGTGGATCACAGCTTTCTTACTCTAGTTCTAATTTTGTTACTGCCACCACAGAACCACCACTGCCCTGGATGTTTTGTTGCAAACCTTTCAACTTCCTCAATTTACACTTTTTGCACATGAATGTGCATTAAGACAAAGGCTGGCTTTCTGTAATTATCAATGTGATTAAAATTATCAAACCAGTAGAACAGATACAGATGGTAGATTGAATTATTTGACAACTGGGTGTCATCAGAGTGTAAGAATAACAAGTAACATGCACACTACAACTATAACCCACAACTTCACATAGTTATTTGCCAGGCTCTCTTGTTTCTTTATCAGATTTATCTTCTCTAATCTAGTTCTGTATTTAAAGTCTGGATTGATGCAAATAAGGATTCCAGCTTCAAAATGGCAAATATACTAAAGTATTTTAAGATGCCTGGTAGGAAGAAATTACTTAAATGGACCCCCTGCTTTCTTACTCTAGTTCTCATTTTGTTGCTGTGACATCACATTCACAAGCAACAGCCGTCTTGGATGTTTTGCTGCAAACCTTTCAATCACTTTATCAGTGTCTACTTTAGCTCCATAATGAATCTGCATTAAGGCAAGGCCAGACATTCTCTTATTTCCCATTGTGCTTCTCACATAAGTTTTGAGCCTGCGAAGAGCACTGAAAGAGCGCTCACATTGTGCACTACTGACTGGAATTACGCAGAGTATCTTGAGTAAAGTGTATATATTTGGGAAAAGGATGCATCACAGGCTCTGAATGCTTCTACAGCAGTATCAGGTGGGTTTGATTGTTTTGCCATTTAGTTTTCCATGTTAGCAGTTCCACATCCATAACCTGAGGAGAAGAATATCTTTTTATAGAAACTGATAACTTCATCTAGGTTGATGTTTCCACCATTGCATTTAATCACTGATGGAATAAGGCCCATTAGCTTAGCCACAACTTCTGTGTCCTTGAAAATTTCACAGCCAGTGCCTCAAGGAGATAATCAAGCATTGAATTGCAATCACCCTCCTGTAATACTCTTCAGGATCACTTGCAGGAGTATTGCTTGTGAGTCTGTCTCCCAACAGTGCGTGGTATTTCAGGTTGAATGTTGACCTTTCGGAAACACTACATGCCTCAGTGTACCAGCTGTGGAAGAGAGTCTCAATTTCTTGACGAGCTACCCTTATACTGTCCTCTACTGTGGTAATCATGTTGTAAGCATTAATTATATCAATTGCATTGTTTTGCAGTTTTACACTCAGTGGTTGCACAAACTTCAGTACCTTCATGACTGTGATGAAGCAAATAATGTAACGGAAATTCTCCATAGAATAAAGGATCCCATTTGCTAATGTCTTAGTCTTAGCATCCCAATTCCATTCTCCATACTCATCAGCATATTGCTGTCCATTACTGATGACATATAGTGCAATGAGAATACATGAAAAAAGATCATAAAATATCTCATATGCTGTATGCCTCATTGCCCATCTTGTTCTGCAAAGAGATTGCAATGTCACTCGTTTAGCTTCAGGATAATTACGCCTACTACTTTCAACAGAAGCTCATTTCTTTTGGGTGAGAAATTGAAGAAGTTACAACACTGGTTAAGCCATCATGCATGTTCCGGATTTCAGGGTGTTGACAAGAGTTCACTATGCACAAATTGAGGCAATGCGATTACAGTGCACGTAAACAGCGGATTCATTCTGTTGGCAAATTAAACCTGTGTGCCTCGAACGCTTGAGGACATGTTTGAGGCCCCATCATATCCTTGGCCTCGCATGCTTGAATGTCAAGACCCAATGTACCAATTTATGTAATATGTTCTTTGCAAGTGCCTCACCAGTTATTCTCTCACAAGGTACAAAGTCTAGGAAGTCCTTCTATATTTTGAGTTTTGTCAATATATCGCAGTACCAGAGACAAAACTTCTCTGTTACTTCATCTGTAACTTCATCACCAAGAATAGAGTAGTACTCAGCATCTTTTATGTCTTTAATTATATTGTCTCAATCTGATCCCAATAATCTCTATCAACTCATTTTGAATATCTGGCAAGTGATATTGTGCATTTCTCCCGAACTGTAAATGTTCAGCTAAACTTGTATCTCCAGCATTTACCCTGAATTTTAACAGGAGATAAAGTTTCCTGGATTGTGGGTATCATCATCTATTTTCTCAATATGGACACGTAAGCTATATTCTGGCGACCACAGACAAGTATAGTTTCTATTATTGATCCTAATATTTTCCTGTTTTGTTCAATTCTTGCAGCACACCTAGCATCAAGTTTGCTCCTCACTGATTTTCTGGGGTTTCCATAGTTATTTTAAAATTCTGAGCCTTTTCCAATGCATTCATGTGATATTGCTTCTTGCAGTGTTCTTTTAGAATCTCCTTTGCTTTTGTCCAGTTAGTTAATGGTTTAGTGACAAGAGTGCCCAAGCTATCACTGTAGCCAAACAAGCTACAAAACTTACACAAGCCACCCCTCAACGATTCACTGTAAACTAGCCAAGGGTATTCAATACACCATTTGTGTTGGAAGGATCGTTGTTTAGCATGCATCACTGTCTTTGGAAACATATAAGTAGCTGATGGACTGAAGTGCTGAGTGAGGTATTTATACTTCTCAGAATCATTGAGTGAGGTGCCAATGATTCTACCAATATCATAAGGCCCTCCTCTGGCATACTGCTACTCTCATTTGCACATTTTGCACTAGTATACTATTACTGCTGTTTTCATTGGAGAAGCTTTCTTGAACAGTACTCTGTTGTCACTGCTGCTGCAATGCCTGAATCTAAAAATACAAAGGCATTGTTAGGTTCTTCATGCATATGGGAAAATGAAAGCAGAGATGAGACAAGTGTTTTTTATGTGTTGCTCAAATGCTGTTTCCCAAATAACAGTATTGCAAAACTGCGGGGATTGAGACAATGGGGACATGCAAACGGTGAAGTAGGTGGTAATGGGAATATTTTAGTGAGATAGATCATATGACCAGCAGGATTAAGTCTGTGCAGAAACTACATGAACCTTTCATTTCCTGCCATGAAATAATTGTAGCAATAAGTGCATTCGATGCTTGAATGTATTTATTGCTCAGACTAATGTCATTAATGACAAGTGCAAACTACCTATGATAATATGAAAACATGGAGTGGTGGGAGGCACAATACAAGATAGAAAGACAATCATTCTTATGCAAATAAGAATCATGACTCTGTTTTCTGACTATAATTCAGTTGTTTTAGAAAAGACTGATAATAAAGATTAGACAGTGCGTTTCCAATATACAAGAGACACACCTTGAGAGCTCCCACTTTCTGATGGGCTTAATGGTCGTTTTGTTCCAAATCCAAATGAAGAAAGAGTTGCCTGATTAGTAAATCCTCGCTCTAGTAGTTGCCATCTCAGAGACTGATCCAAGTCAATGTCCCTTTTTGAAATGGAGGAGCAGAGTTTTACTTAATGCATGGTTTCAATATCAATCACATTACTTTAAATGTATTTGCCTTGCAAACAGAGCAAACGTCACAATATTAACTGTAACCCCTGCCAAAAGGCCCCAGCCAAGTCCAATCATCTGTGCCTGTCAACTGATTGCAAGACAAGATAAGAACTTAAGTAAGAAAGCAGGTTGTTGTAATATAGTTAAAGACATCCGTAACCTAACATCTTACAGGGATTTTCTCTGTATTTATTCATGTGCTGAGTAACTGACAGCAATATGTTGATAAGCATGGAGACAACTGGATGCTGAGACTAAGGCAATGGGAAAGGTAAGGAGACCTGGGGGATCTTGAGATAGTCAGTGTCTTCACCAATAAAAAATAGGAAGTTGTTATCCATGTACAGAAAGCTGGTGAGACCCATCCTGAGTACTGCGTGCAGTTTTGGGGATCTCTCTGCAAAGACATAAAGACAGGATGGAGGCAGCCCAGAGGGCAACTAACATGGTGCATGGTTTGCAGCAAAATATGAAGAGACAGAGACTTTAGGACCTGAATATAACCTCTAGGTGTGAGAAGCCTGACTGGGAAACATGAGATAAACTTTCATGCCTAAAAGGAACAAAGTCCAACACGGTAGCATCTTTCTGAACAAAATGTGAAAAAGGTCACAATTTGAGATAGAGGAGGGTGACTGAGGCAACATGAGGAAGTTTTTTTCATAGGGAGTGGTGGATGCATGGAATGGCCTTCCTGAGGTCAGGTGTGAAAATGAATATAGGGACACAGGCGCAAGACAGTTCCAGTACGGAGGGGTTAGAAGTGTATGCTGTTAGAACTGATCTGCCAGCTTAGCCACTGGGAAATGGTGGGCGGACCAAGTGGTCTTTATCTGCCAGAATAAAGTATTGTGAAATTTATAATCTTTGTGTGCTATTTTTACTACCTCATTGTCACCCAGCATGTTGTGGAATAATTTAATTCAAATCACCATTAATCTTACGGGCCTGTGTAATTTTAATTAGTACTCCATGAATGAGATGGATTACACAGGCAGCTCACAGATCAGCCCACCACCCTGACTGTATTTTAATATACAGTCTCATGAGAAGTAATACACACAGCTCACAGATAGAACCCTTTATGTTTTTGACTTGTGTGTGATGTGGTCAGCAGATATAAGTAACCTCATTGGGTTCTGTGTCCAGTTAGCTGTGCTAATTCATAAGCCAGCCACACTTTTATTTCCTATTCACCCAGTCCCTCAATCACAGACATTGCAGATGGACTGGTGGGCAAAGTTTGTCCGTTTGCAGATGACACCCAAGATCTGCAACACAGTATGATCCAGATGGGGTTGGAAGAATGAACAGAGATATGGATAAACTAGTAAAATGGTTTGAAGAGTGGCAACTGGGGTTTAATGCAAAGAAGTGCAAGATCATGCACATAGGGAAGAGAAACCCTGAAGCCACCTATAGGCTGGGAGGGGAGTTGCTAGCAGTCACAAAGGAAGAAAGAGACTTGGGCATCATCATCACTGATGACCTGAAATCATCCAAGCAGTCCACTAAATCAGTAGGTAAGGCTAGGGGGTGTTAGGGTGTATCAGTAGGGGTATCACAAGTCGGAAGAGGGAGGTAATAATCCCTCTTTACAAGACACTGGTCCATCTGGAGTACTGCAGCTCATACCTTCACAAGGACATTAACCAAATTGAGGCAGTCCAGAGAAAGGCAACCAAAATGGTGTAGGGTCGTCTGCATCAGAAAACATATGAGGGGGCAGATTACCCTACAGCAAAGGAGAGGAGAGAGGTGACATGATTGAAACATTCAAACACCTAAAGGGTATTAACAAGGTGAAAGAGTGTAACATGTTTCAATATAAGAAAATTGCAGGACAGGACACAGCATGAGATTAGATGGAGGCCATTAAGGGTAATGTGATGAAGTTCTTTTTCACAGAAAGGGTGGCGGATGCATGGAACAGCCTACCACATTTCACCTCAGTCACAGAGTTGGACATGCTACCTGAAATATCCACCTTAATTCCTACGTCAGTCTTTCCGTAAGTTTTCCCCTGAATCCATTATTTACCCCATTTCTCCTCACTCACGAAACTGCTTGAGGGGCATGAAATATCTCTCTGGCTGAGGTTACCTTATTTCCTAGCTATTTAATTCTCCTGTTTAATATTTGCTCCATTTTCACCTCAGTAATGGAGCTGCAGTCATGGAAATACCCTCCCTGGCTGAGGTATTTTTTTTTTCTTAATTCCTAGCCATGTCAGTTTATATGCCTTCTGAATCTGTTTGTCCCACCCCATTTCACCTCACAGGACCTGCAGCACTGCCATGATGTTACATCAGAAAATCCTCCTGAGGTAATTATTTTACCTTAATTCCAATCATAGCCATGACAGAGTCACTTATTTTAAATTCAGGATGGAAATAAGTTACTCTGTACTTTCCCAGCCACTTAGTGATCAGCTGAGCACTAGAGTGCATGTTACCTGAACCATGCTAGTAACAGTGACTTATAATCCCTCCTGAGTTTTACCCCATACCATTTCAAATTCACCTGGACTCACAGCAGCTGCTGCAGACCTGAATAATCTTTAGAGTTCAGATGATGAAAATAATTACCACAGTCTGTGGTAATTATTTTTTCATCATCATCCAGACCTTGACCCTTAACTTCCCATTGATATTTTGCCCAGAGTTGCAGCAAACATATTTTCAATTTATTATTTGTCCTCCCTGACTTCACTGCGCACCTCCTGGTCCTTTCAGGCGTAGTCTGCGCCCCTCCGCGATGCTAACAAGGCCTAAGCAACTCCAAAGTATTAATTTACTGAAAATCCTCCTCCGAAAGATCCCCCAGTGCCCAAGTCAAGTTAAACAAGTTCACAGTATATCTGTCGTGGCGGGACTTCAGTGTTTGTGTCTGATTAATTTAAATCTTAGGCACACGCTGCTGGGCAAGCTGCCTCCTCACAATACGGTCTCCTGCCCTAATGAGCTCAAGTCGCGCTCTTTGGCGCTTTGCGGTGGCTCTGCATCATGTGACTGCCAAGCTGCACTCATACGTGATGCAGAGCCGAGGCGTGGCCGAGGTCTGACGCCATAAGCCGAGCGTCCGACTGGGAGGGTGCCCGATTTCCGCATGCCTTGCGCCAGTCCAACGGTGGGCTTTAACTGTTTGCCTGCAAGTAGGATTAAGCAGGCACCGCATGGCTCAGAGAGACACCTGAGGTCCGAGTCCGACGTCGCTCGCCTGGAATAGTGGATGCCGGTGAGTGTCAGTGACTCAGGTCTCTTAAATGGATTGTGGGGGCTGGCGGGTAGGAGGAACAAGAAGATGAAGACGATCGGCTGCTGGTAAAGAAGGGGGGGCGCCGGGTTGCACAGTCGGGAAGCGGGGTAGGGTTGCACGGTCAGCAGGGGGGGGGTTCTGAGCACCCAGGAAACCCCCCTAGCTACGCCCCTGGACTGGGAGGGTGCCCGACTTCCCCACATGCCTTGCGCCAGTCCAACAAGGGGCTTTAACTGTTTGCCTGCCAGTAGGATTAAGCAGGCGCCGCATGGCTCAGAGAGACACCTGAGGTCCGAGTCCGACGTCGCTCGCCTGGAATAGTGGATGCCGGTGAGTGTCAGTGACTCAGGTCTCTTAAATGGATTGGGGGCCGGGTAGGAGGAACAAGAAGATGAAGACGATCGGCTGATGGCAAAGAAGGGGGGGCGCCGGGTTGCACAGTCGGGAAGCGGGGTAGGGTTGCACGGTCAGCAGGGGGGGTTCTGAGCACCCAGGAAACCCCCCTAGCTACGCCCCTGATTTATTAATACAGATTCAAATGGTTTCAATTTAGAGACATGGTTTACTCTGAATCAGAGGAGGCAAAAAAACACACCAACAACTCACAGGTGCAAAAAAGGGCTCCCTTAGGAAACTTCATTGATAGACGAAGTGCTGGGGTATTTGCCACAAAGGTGATTTATAAAAGCTATATGTCTTAATAAAGACTTTGCAAAGCTAGTATCTGAGCTTATTGTGGTGATTTGTGTTGGAGGGCATCCCTTTGGACTTGTGCGTTTTTGGGTGAGTCGCCCTTGTTGCACTCCCTGGGTATAAACAGGAGCATGCATTCTGTTGTGGATCAGCCCATTGATTTTCAAATGATATAATAATATCCCCCGATTAAAAAACAGGGAAAATTTGCACCAAAAAACAAAACAATAGAACATAATGAAAATACATTAAATGAAGAGCAGTACATTGCCTTTCAAAATATTTTCCATCCATAAAGATATTTTTTTTTTATTTTGTTTCTTTTTTATATTTTAATTTTCTTTTGTTTTCTACTTTTATTGAACTAAGTCTGAACACAGACACTGCCCAGTGGCAGCCAAAGCTGTAAAAAATTTCTGACTACAAACGCTCAGACTGGAGAACTGTTCATGTCTGTGTGCAGCTGGCCTGGTTCCTCATGTACTGTATATGCACATGGTTTCTATCATCAATGCATCCACAGGGAATGAACATGTCTTTAAACAGTATCTGGGCTCCAGTATTGCTGCCATCCCTAATTGTGTGTGTTGTGATATAATGAAAACACAATTGCACATACTCCAATAATGAAAAGCATCATGGGAAACATATGCAAATCCCCATGACAGAATTTGTACTGGCTCAACTTTAAGCAGAACTGCTTGGTGTCAGAAGACCTCACAGTGAAATCAGCAAAGGCTAAGAACAGCAGACACATACACATGTTTCATCCTCATTTGGGCTTATCAGTGTGCCATATCTGTGTCTTAGCCCAGGTAGGGGGAGCCAGCCACCCCTTAAGGTGATGTTATTTGTTTGGGTCATGGGGAGCCCAAAATAGAGAAGGAAAAGAACTGCAAGAGAACCCCAGAGCAAATGCTGTGAGGCATGGGTTATCCTGAAGGATATTGGCCGTATAGCCAAATTTCAAAGAAAACAAAATTGTACATATGCCAATAATGCAAAGCATCATGGTAAACATATGCAAATCCCCATGAGAAAATTTGGACTGGCTCAACCTTAAACAAAATTGCAAGGTGCCGGAGGGCCTCACAATGCAATCAGCAAAGGCTAAAACAGCAGGCACATACACACGTTACTCCTTATTTGGACTCATCAGCATGCCATATTTGTGTCTTAGCAGGGCTAAGACACAGATACGGCACACTGATGAGCCCAAATAAGGACGAAACACATGTAAGACATTGATATGGCACACTGATGAGTCCAAATGAGGACGAAAAATGTGTATGTGTCTGCTGTTCTTAGCCTTTGTTGATTGCACTATGAGGCCTTCTGGCACCATGCAATTCTGCTTAAAGTTGAGCCAGTCCAAATTCTCTCATGAGGATTTGCATATGTTTCCCATGATGCTTTGAACTGTTGGAATATGTGCAATTGTGTTTTCTTTAAAATTTGGCTGTATGGCCAATATCCACCAGGATAACCCATGCCTCAGAGCATTTGCTCTGGGGTTCTTTTGTGATCTAATGCTGTCAAACCTGTTGGCAGGCTGTGTCAGAAACACCTCTTGCATCTTTACTATCTGGAGTGTTTTTGAAGTCTGAGCTTTCCACTGCTTACCATGAAACAAAATAGCCACCCAGACATTACTGAGTTAGTGAGTATTGCATCCTGCTACGACTACTGTTTCTGCAGCGATGACTAAGGTAAAAAAAAACAAGTTACATACTTGCCGTAACAGTAGGTCTTTGAAAGAATCTCTTTCATCAGGCCACACCTATGGAACTATAAGCTGTCAGGTGCTAGGACCACATGGAATCTTTTGCAAGCAATCCACCAGGGACCACCCACAATGATGTCAGACATCGGCTGCTACATAAACGTGGGTGGCCCTTCATTAGGTCAAACCTATGGAACGAGTGTCAAGCAGTACTGACCATAAACAGTCTGGGTAGCTGGAGTCTACAGGCCTAAGAAAGCAGGCCCTGAAGCACAGCTAGGCCAAAGTCAGCCCTTTTACAAGAGGCAATGTTCAAACTACAGTGTTGAGTGAAAGTGTAGACAGTACACTGGGTAGCAGCTGCACAGATGTCTGCAGCAGACACATTTTTTGAAACAGGTAACAGATGTGGCCATACCTCTGGTTAAATGACCAAGAACAGCCCCAGGAAGTTCCTTCATACTTCCTGTAACAGAAAGTAATACAGTTTGTTAACCATTTAGACAGGAACTGCTTAGAAACCTGAGTGCCCTCTTTCTCAGGGGTGAATAAAATAAAAAAACGGAAGACTTTCTGAGGTCATTCGTCCAGTATATATAGTACCTGAGTATTCTATGTACACCTAAAGTATAGAGCAATGCTTCTCCTGGACTGGTGAGCTCAGGAAAATAAACTGGCAGTTGAATGGTTTGATGTAAAGTAAGCTGAGACACCACATTTGGTAAGAACTTAGGACTGGTATACAAAGACACCCTGAATGAGGCTCACACTTTAGAGCCTGTATCTCCGAGATCCTTCAGGCAGAAGTGATTGCAACTAAAAACAATGCTTTCCAAGAAGGAAAGTGTAAACCACAAGTCCCAGCTAATTCAAAAGGTACCAAAGTATGTTTTCACAAAACAAAATTCAGATCCCAAGCTGGGACTGGATTATGAATGGAAGGCTTCAGATGTACTGTAGTATGCATCCCAAGAACATACAGGCCACCTCCAGGTGGGAACAATACAACCTTCAATAGGCAAATGGAAAGCTGAAATGATAGCCAAGTGCACTTTGATTGAGGAATACTGCAGGCCTGCATCCAATAAGGGTAGCAAATGTTCCAGAACCTGGTTAACTGGACAGGTAAACAAGTCCAAATAATGAGAAGCGTCCCACAGAGCAAACAGCTTCCACTTCATGGAATAAGTGGATGTGGTGGAAGTCTTTTTGGCAGCCACCAGAACAACAGCCACTTTTTGGGAAACCTCAAACCTGGCAATGGCTATGCTTTCAGAAGCCATGCATAAAAATGAAGAGACCTGATGTCCGAATGGACCAAGGTTCCCTGTTGCTGTGATAGCAGGCACTTGCACAGGGTCAGAGACACTTGTGGTTCCACTGTCAGCTGCTATAGGAGAGAGAACCAAATCTGCCGAGGCCATGAGAGAGCAGTGAGGATCAGAGTTGCCCCCTCCATCTGGAGCTTAAGTAGCACTCTGAATTAAGAGGAATTAAGTGGAAGGAAAACAGGAACCTCCCTTTCTAAGAGAGGGACAATGCATCTCACCAGAAAACTCCAGGCCCTGCAGCAAGGGAGCAGAAAATCAGCAGTTTTGCTTTGTGTGGGGATGCAAAAAAGTCCAACTTTTGATGACCCCATTTGTCGAAGAGATCCTCAACAAGAGAGATCAGCAGTTCCCACTCATGCATTCTGGATTGCAGCCTGCTTAGCTTGTCTGTCAAGATGTTTTGGACAGCTGGAACTTGTACTGTGGATAGTTATAAACCATTTTCCAGAGCCCACCAGACTCTCATAGCTTCCCTAAATGGGGGTAAGAGTGAATCTCCCCTTTGCTTGTTGATGTAATGCATCACACTGACATAGTCAGTACTAGCAGAGGACCCAGGGACAGAGGAGTCTGGAAAGCTTGTAGCCCGTACAGAACAGCCTACATTTCTAGAACATTTGTGAGCAAGATGCTCTCCACTGGGGTCCATGTACCCTGCATCTGATGGGGACATAGGTGTGCATCCAGCCCATCCCTGAGGCATATGTTAAAATCTGGTGAGGGGAAGGACTCAGGAAGGGAACTCCTTTTAACAGATTACTGTGTTCCATCTACCACTTGAGCACTTTGCATACAGGAGAACTGACTAGAACTCTTTGTTGTAGATCATCTGTGAGCTGGTCCCATTGGACTCTTAGGGTCCACTGAGGGATCTTCATGTGCAGCCTGGCCAAAGGTACTTTGATAACAGCTGCTGCCATGAGGCCCAGGAGCCGAAGGAATCATCTGGCTGAGACATACTGGCTGTTGTGTACCAGCTGGGCCTGGGCAATCAGGTGTTCGGCCCTGTCCAGGGGAGGAAGATTGAGCCTTGAGCTGTGTCCAAGACTGCTCTTATGTACTGCAGATATTGACAAGGTGTCAACACAGACTTGGGTATGTAGATAGTAACCCACAGAACATCTGCCTTATTCAAGCTATGGTGTACAGGAGCTGATCATTGGAGTGGGCTTTCAATAGCCAGTCATCCAGGTAAGGAAAGACATAGAGACCTTCCCTGTGAAGGGCTGCAGCCACCACTGCCAAGCATTTGGTAAAGACCCATGGTGCAGAAGACAAGTCAAAGATAAAAAGACACGGAATTGGTAGTGTGCCCCCTGGAACATTACCCTCAAATAATTTATGTGAGGTTCACGAATTTTGATAAAGCAGACTTACTTCACATTGAGGAAACAGATCCAATCCCCTGCTTGCAGCAGTGAAAGTAGGCCTTGCAGGGTGACCGTTCTGAACTTTTTGTACTCTATGAAGTTGTTCAGTTCCCGGAGATCTAGAATACGCTGCAGGTCCCCTGTCCATTTCGGGACGAGAAAGTACCAAGAGGAGAACCCTGTGTTTCTTTGTTTGAACAGCACAGGCTCTATGACCTTCTTTTGCAGCAACGTCTGAACTTCCTCCAAGAGCAGAAGAAGGAGGTCTGGAGGACAGTGAGTTGGCAGTGGTGGATGATCTGGGGGTGTGTCCAAAAGTTCCAGAGCATGTCCATGTTCTATGATTTTCATAACCTAGGCATCTGTTGTCATCTCCTTCCACTGCGTTAAGTGAATGGAGAGACAACCCCCTAAAACCACCCCTGAAAGAAAGGTGGTTGCGAGGTGCACAAGGAGTCAGGCAGAGCTGGTTGTGGCAGCTCCTCCTGCACCACCACCTCTAGGGGCTTCTGAATGGGCACATGAGGTGGGCAAGGCTCCTGCTGCCTTGCCCTTACCTTGCTGTCTGGTGGCTGGATGGTGTTTAGTACCAGCTGGACAAAGAAGTACCCTTTGCCTACCACTTGGTTGGGTATGGCAGAGGGAGTGCCCGGACTTTAGGGTCTTGCCTGAGGGTTAGAAAGAAGGTCTTGGACATCAGAATCAAATAGTTTATGTCCTCTAAAGGAGGCATTGAGAATAGACTATTGCATAAGGTTGCCAACATTGTATTTCAAAAATAAGGGACAGTTTTCTTAGAGCCCCCCCCCCCTTCCTAGGCCAAAATCATGGAAAGGTATTGATTTTTCGGGTATGGCAACCCAAATAATAATTTATTTCTTAGTAAATTTTAAAACGTACACAATTTGAGGATTCCAAATAGTACAACTACATTGGTGGTTTAGTTAATGAGAAGATAACGAACAAATAGACAGGCAAAGCAACACTGAACATTATTATCATCACTTATTTATTTATTGAAATGTTTCACCAGGAAGGCACACTGAACAACAAGTTGCTCATCTCCCGGTGCGACCGGTGGGGGTACAACTGAATGAAGAATTAGACATACAGTTTAACATTTAACATATCCAAGAAGTTAAACATTTAATTACATTTGTAACAAGACATACAGTTAAAAAATATCATAAATATTCATACAGTCGCATTTGTGACATAACACAGTTAAATATATCATACCTGTGGAATATGCATTTAATTACAAGTGGCATATCTGAGGAACATAGTACATAGTGGTGAAGGGAGAGGAGAGCATACTGAGAAGCAGGCTCGGGGAGGTGGAAGGTTTAATAGATGATGTGAGTCATGGAGAGGAGCAGAGGCATAGGAGGACAGTTAAGGAGGGTTAAAGCAAGAGCAGTTAGATGAGACAAAGTTATGTAAGGCAGAGGCAAGGGAGTAGTAGTAGGAGGAGTGCTATATTTGGGGGGGAGGGAGTTCCAGATTTGTGGGAAACTATGGGTAAAGCCTAACTAACCAATGAGAGTGGTTAGACAGCGGACCAATAAAGTGCGAGTGTCAGAGGATCTGAGGGAGTGGGAGGGGAAGGGGTGAAGAGAGTGTGCATGAGAGGTAGCAGGGAAGTTCTCCTAACCAAAATTTAGAAGTGAGTTTGGCACAATGAGTGAGGCTCCTGTTGGCAAGTGGGGGAAGGGACATGGTGTGGCACAGGTCACAGTGATGAGTGTGCGATGGAGCATCAAGGGCATATCAACAGAAGGAGTTAAAGAGAGTGTCCAATCTGGTTAGGGAGGATTTAGGAGCAGTACCATAGACTACATCAAAGTAGTTGAAAATGAGGAGGATCATCTTCTGGACTTATTCACGACGCACTGTATGAGGGATGCAACTACTGTTCCTGAATAAGGCACCAAACTTGGGGTGCATTTTTTTCAGGATGGCGTCGATGTGGCCAGAGAAGTTGATGTGTTGGTCCAACCAAACCCCAAGGTATCTGAATGAGGAGGTGTCCTCTAGGATTGTCCCATCAAGGGTATGGAAAGATGGAAAAGGGTGGAGCCTAGAAAGTCTCTGCCTAGTGCCAAAGGTCATGGAGACAGTCTTTTTGGCATTTAAGAATAGCTGATGTGAGGCAAACCATCATGGAACCTGGTGGAAGTCAAGCTGAAGGGTGGTTGCTACATCAGCATGGCATTTGCCAGAGGGGAACAGGATGGTGTCATCGGCATACATATGGATAGAGGAGGAGGGGGAGCATACTGAGGGCAAATCATTTAGGAAGATGGAAAAGAGAATGGGTCCAATCACCGAGTCCTGTGAGACTCCTGTTGAAATAGAGAGGGGAGAGATTGTATCCTGGATCTTGACTGATTGTGTTCTGCCTGAGAGGTAAGCTTTAAACCAGTTTTGGGTAGAAGCAGACAACTCAGCAACTGTAAGGGAGCTAAGAAGTAGGGCATGGGAAACTGTTTCGAATGCCGAGGTCGACAAAGATGGCAGAGGTAATGAGGCCATTATCCATCCCAGTGAGGATGGAGTCAGTGAGCCTGAGTAGGGAGGTGGTAGTGGAGTAGTTCTTCTGAAAACAAGATTGGAATGGGGTTAAAAAGGAAACGTCCTCAAGAAAGGAGTTTAGTTGAGAGAGGACCGGGTGTTCTTGGAGTTTAGCAAGGGCACGGAGGAGGGAGACTGGGTGAAAATTTGCAGGGAGGAAGGGTCACCACCCTTTGGGAGAGGGAGGACCACCGCATGTTTCCAGGATGAAGGGACAGATGAGGACGAGAAGGAAAGATTTAGGATTAAGGAGAGAGGGTAAGCTACAGCAGAAGCTGAAAGGTAGAGAAGTTTAGGGTCAAGGTCATCCGGCCATGAACCTTTGTAAGGATTAAGAGAGAGAAGGGCTGTTAGTGTTTCTTCTGGGGAGACCGCAGAAATGGAGAATGAAGGGTGGGCATGAAGAGGCTGAGTGCTGGGTGTGGGAGGATGAGGAGGGGGGAGGTTAGAGGGAAGTGACTTTAGAAGTGCTGTGGTGCAGGAGATATATAGGAGTTAAACTCTTGAGCCACTGCGCACGATTTGAAGACCAATGAGTTGTTTATTTTAAGCACAGGGGGAGGTGGATGTGAAGAGGGGGGGAATAGGGCATGGACCACTTTCCAGACTTTGAAGGGTGAAATTGATGTTTTGGAAAAAAGATGATTTAAAATATTCAGACTTGGCAAGTCTGGTAGCTTTTGTGCAGGCATGTTTTAACATGCGATACCTGGCATGGTCTGGGGGAAGCTGGGACGCCTTATGTGTCCTCTAAGCTTTGTCGCACTCCCTGAGACAGGTCAGTAACTCAGGAGAGACCCAGGGATGATGGTTGCCATGAACTCTAGTGCATTTGAATGGCGCGTAGGAGTTCCATGTAGTTACAAATTTATCTTTAAAATAAGAGAGGGCTTGGTCAATGGAAGTGGAAAAGGCAATAGGGGACCAGTCAGAGCTGGCCAGTTCATTAAGAAGGGGATTAAGGTTTAAGGAGCTGAAGGAGCAGAGTTGCAGAATTTTGTGAGGAGGTTTACGTCTATGGACTTTACTGACTACGAAGATTGAGAGATGATCACTGAGGGCATCCGGGAGGATGCCTGATTTAATGACTCGATGGGGGTGAGAGGTGAGAGCCCAGTCTATCAGGAAGCAGTTACAAGTTTTATGATTTAGGTGGGTGTGTTCCAGGATGTGTTGGGAGAGACTGAGGGCTGTGATGTAATTTTGTGTCTTCGCAGTTGTTGGTGATAGCCAGTTTTGGTTAACATCACCCAAGATGTATAGCTCACCTTTATGTAAGAGGGAGATTATGGAGGTAAAGAGATCCAAAGTATTGGATGCCTTGGAGCCAGGTCGACGGTAGATGCCGGCTATGAAGACAGGGGAGGAAAAAGGCAAGGTAATATTTACTACAAGTGCTTCATAGATGGGGGATAATGAGGATGATAGAACGGTTGAGAACTGAAGTGAGGACAGGATATACATGGCTACTCCACCACCCCTGCCAGTCCTATCCTGCTTGATTATGGAATAACCTGGGATATAAATGGCGACATCGGGTATTTTAGCGTTTAATCAAGTTTCTGTTAAAATGAGTATATCATGTGTGAGGGAGATCATCATAGGGTGTAAAAGGTCAATTTTTGACATGAGACTGTGGATGTTTAAGTGAAGGATTTTCAGACCCTTGGGGAGGGCAGAGGGGGTGGGGGACATTAGTACATTAGTGGAAGGATTGCAACTGGCAGAGGTGTGTGTAGTGGGACCAGGATTGGGATGAACATTTCCGGATGCGAGTAAGAGGAGTGCTATTTTGAGTGAGTAGTGTTTAGGGCATTTCTGACAGGCTGAGGAATTTTTAAGTATTTGGGCAGTGGGGGCTAGGTGAGGAGAAAATAAGGCGGTGAAGGAAAGCTAGGTAGCACGGGGCTGAGAATACAGTAGCAAGGGGGAGGCGAGGGAAGTGAGACCAGAGTATTTGAGGGGGTATAGGAGTTATGGCAAGGATAAAGGTAGGGGATAGGAGAGCAGAGGGGAAAGGTGAGTAAGGTTTATTGGACTGAGGAGAATGTGAAGCTGATGTAGATAAAATTGATAGAAGAATTAGAAAGATGGGGAGTGGTGAAGGAAGGGTGGGCATATTGTATGGATCGGGGAGCAAGAACAGATCAGGAAATTCTAATCAGCAGTAGGGAGTAGATAAGTGGCAGTGACAGAAGTAAACCGGCTGTGAGATGAGGTTGACAGTGACAGCTGCCAGCAGTAGCAAGTTAATTCAGTTGTTGTCTTCTAGTGGCTGTGCAATATAATTTGCAAATGGAAGCAGACATGGGGGGGAAGGAACAGATGCTAAAGCAGGCTGTCCTCATCATCATCATCGTTAAGCAGTACTCACCTAGATTTGCAGGGGTATTTCTTGCTGCTTTTTGCAACACTCAGCAACTCCTGATGCTGTTGTACAGAGATGAAGAATTATTTGCAGGACAACTGGAAGTTTATGCATATCTGGAGTTCACGTTTAATTTAACCAATGCTGTACCTGTTCCATTCCTCAGACCACTTATTCCCCAGTAAGGAAAACATCCTCTCTACAAATGCATTTGATCCTGGCACACTAAGTATAAACAACACAGTTTGGAACAAGTTTTTCAGATTGTCCTTTCCACACTTCTGAAACACATCCATCCACTTTTCACCAACAGATTTGGGAAATGTCATTTCTTGATGCTTCAATCATATTGTGACTGGTACAGAATTCCTCAAACAGCTGATCCCTGTTTATGATGTCCTTCATTGTGAGTGTTTCCGTTACATTCTCAAGGTCTAAGAAACTAAGCTTCTCATTCTCATAGAGACCAATGGGTTTCAGCTTCATCATGACATTGTCAGAAGAGAAATTGAACCAAGTATCAATGTACTGAACTACAGAGTCATAGAACTTATTGAAGACTTGCTTTATTCTTCACTTTTTGTTCTGGTAGCAATTGTTCCATCAGTTGTTTAGTTTGGAAACCAAAAAAAACAGTCCTCTTTCCGGCTTGGCATTTTCAGCCTAAAATGGTTCATCTCTGTGTACACATCAGTAATGCATAGTTTTGAGTCCTCTAACTTCCTGACAAGTTTGTCAAAGACACAGGCCACACTGTAGAAAAAACACATGCATATTTCCACAATGCGGGTATTCTTGTCATCCTCTGTGAAAACGTTCTTTAAAGCTACTGGGCAATAGTCTACTGACTTGAAGTAGGCTGCAACTGCTGGCCAGGTTCTCAGAAGTCGGTTGACTGCTGGGTTAAGGGATAGCAATCTAGTACTCACATGTCACAGTACCTCTTTCCATTCAATTTCAACAAACTCAAAAAAATTTCTGAGCTCCTCTCTGCACTCTGTGAACATAGAAAAATGGTTGTAAATGTTCAACACAATTGTTTCTACAGTATGTCAACTCACAGTTGATCACTTGCATGTTTGCACGAACTGTGGGCTATGTATGCACGCAAGTTAGCTTTCAGAATCTGATCATTTTCAGCACATAACTTATACACAGACCTGTGTTTACCACAGTTTACATTTGCATTATCAACAGAGTAGGCAATAATGCAATATAAGTTCAGCTGATGTTTGTCTAGGCAGTTCTTCACAGCACAATGAATGCCACTTGCAGATTTATCACTGTCTTCATAAAAATTGAGCAGCTTCCACTGAACGCACTCTGATATGGTGAAATATCACAAGCAAATCAGAAACATATTTCTGTTCCCTTTATTTGAGGCATCAGTCACTACTAAGAAATACAGGGACTGTTCTGGTGACAATGGTAGTAAATCCCATAAACAATCCCTTATAGACCTTGGAGCCAAAACATTGGTCACTATTAGCTTTGCCTTGGTTATTCTGCAAGAGAGTTTCTTAGCAACATTTGAATCATGAAACATTTCACTTGCAAGCTTATTGCCACAATCCATGCTGTTGTAACCAAGGCTGTGTTTAATTGTGTGGTAAACGGTTGCAATTGTGCATGCTGCAATTCTGTCAGTTTAAGTGGTTGAAGAGACAAAGTATTTGCTAATATCTCTACCACTGTCACTTTGGCCCATGTGCTTCTCTTATATCCATTGGTTACAGCGTGCTGCGTTAGGTCACTGTGACAGGGTTGAATAAGGCCCTGTCCCATCTGTTACGCAGAAAGAGTTAAATGCAAACATCCGTTCTAGCCTCTCCTTTTCTATCTCTTGTTTGTCTGGTTGCGCAACCAAATTTTCTTGTAAGGCCTAGGAACTGATGATCATTTTGATGGTTTCATGATTCTCCACCTCTTGTTATCTTTCTGCCTTCACTTGCTGCCTCTGTATTTTCTTTCCCCTTGTGTATCTGCAGTTATAAAAATATATGTAAATCTTTATGTGGAACTGAGATCCATTGGTTTGAAATGTATATAGTTATACAGTTGAAATGATTGCAAAAAGCTATTTGGAATGTGAGGGGTTAACCTGATATGACATTTGAGTTTCTCTCAGGCTTATTTGTAAACTCTTTTGCAAAGCTGCCAGCAGGAGGTCAGCTCTGGGACACCTTGTTCTATTTTGTTGCACCTACAAGGAAACAGACAACATTTTAATATATGAGAAACAGGATGTCTCCTTAACAAGCTCAGCTTGTAGAAATTAATTGCTATGCTAAAACTTGTTTATAAAAAGAGCAGCAATATTTTTCCTAGAGAGACTGAAACTTGGAATTAGAGATACCCTTACATGAAGGACTCAGTTTTCTCTGTTTGTACTGCCTTTGTAAATAGTTATACCGCACAATCTTTATTTTTTAATTTACTGTTACTGATAATAATAAAATGGTACTTGCGAATTTTACAACTGCTCCTGGTTTTCTTATGCTTCCTGACCTATGCCTCGATGACACGTTTGCCTCCATGCCCAATAGTGAATTCACACCGGCACAAAGTACAAAAGGCTTTACCAGGTTTGCCACTGACAGGTTTTACCCAGCTGTAGTTTTCTTCCCACTGACATTTATAGCTACACAGTATTTTCAATGTTTTCTGTTTAGGCCCAAGACTGTCTGAAGTGCCTCTTGTTTCACTCATACTGAAGTTACTCTCCTCTAATTTGCTTTTCCAAATTACCCCTCAGTACTGTAGCCTAGACTGCATTTTAACAGACCTTTATGTGTGATTGTGACAACAATCTCAACCTGACTGGTGAACCTTATCTTCCTCACTTAGAAAATTTCAATAAAATTAAAAGCTACTGAATTTCTAAATCTAGAAAATCACAGTGCTGTTCTCATGAACTTTTCAGACCTTTCTACTTTGTACACAGTCATGACCAGTAAGTTTCTAAGAAGAATTTATAGTGCAGCTTTTACATGCCAGCTGTTGACCTGCTCCAAACAGTAAAGTAACTTGTTCCCAAATAAATGCCCAATCCCATTCTAATGTGACCTGGTCAAGAAAGCAACAGCTCACCCCTAGATGTAGTTAAAATTCAGGGGGCAGCACAATAAAACACATCCAATTCTGGCTTCTATTTACTCAAAAGGCACTTTTACATACAGTGGTCTGTATGTGGAACGACTGATAACATACACACTGTAACGGTGCCTTTTCGGTATGTACAAGCATTCACACACAAAAGTGAGCGCTTCTCTGAAACATGTTCCTTCCTCCTCCTCCTGGGTTCTCCAGCTTGTTCTGTTCTCCCTCACATGTGAATCGGCATTCCGCTCATTTAGATGAACTCGTGTTTCAAAGTAAACCCAACATTCTGTACATTTGACCACAGTAACAATATAAAATGATAGGGTTTAGTACAGAATTTGTTTAAGAATGATTTTCACTAATGAATTCTGCTGAAAACATTTACAAAACTCATCCATTTAGGTGTAGTAATTTGGAGGCTTATACAGTGGTAACTTTGGACGACTTTTGTGATGTTTTCACCAGAATTCGTTAGGGAAACTGCCCTAAATGAATTCTGCCATGCAGTTACACTTTATTTTGGTTTAGTAAGGCCAAACAGCTGCCCAAAGTACACTTGCCTTGCTAAGATGCCACTGAGCCCCCTGATGGCAGGAAACACCGCCGTAACACTGGAAGATGGAATCTTCTGAAACCTTGCTTGTGTGTACAAACGGCATGCAAACGCAATGGGAATAGAGCAACTAGACAGGGGCAAAAATGAGCAGGACAAGTAAGTGCTGTGTAAAAGTGACTAAAGTTCACATCAATTCAGTGCAGCACTGCAGTGCTGACTCTGGTATGAATGGGAAATACATTTCAGATTCAGAGCAAACTCAGAGGAGACCAAAAAAGTACTTTCAGGACTCTCAGGAGGTTTTTATTTCATTTTTTTTTCCTTTTAGGTTACATTCACTCACTGCCATACACAGTGATTCACAATAGGAAGCAACCACACTTGCATGGGGTTATTATGCAGGTGGGACTTTCTTGCAGGAGGAGGGGACTCAAACAACTGAAACACTTTACTGCTTTAAAATGCAAAGTCCATAAAGTTAACTACGTTGTGACTAGTGAATCAAGGAAGTTAGTAAACTGACGGACTTTTGGAGAGGGATTTTTTTTCTTGTTTTTTGTCCCTTTAGGTCACATTCACTCACTGTCACATTTGGGGTTGGGGATTCAGATAGCAAGCAGTCATACGAGATTATTATGCAGGTCTTATAGCAGGAAAATATCAGATTCAAGTTCAGCTTGTCTTAGACTTTATACTGCTCCAAAGCTTTCAATATGCAAAGTCTGTAAAGTTCACTTGTGACTAGTGAATCAGCGACGTAAAATAACAGGCGTGGGGAGATTTTTTCTTTTGTTGTTTCCCTTTAGGTTAGTCATTCACGCCGTGTCACACTCATGGTTTCACATAGCAAGCAGTCAAATGCAGGTTTATTTTTGATGCAGGTCTTGCAGTGACATGACACTGGAGGAGGACTAGTGAATGAGAATCTGAAAGAAAATGCATTAGCACTTTATATTTCAGTGTACCTGATGCATTTAGTGCTACTACTGCAGACAATAAATAGTGAAGGTAATATGAACTACTGCTGTTTATAGCCTGGCTCTTAGAAACTGTGAAGTACACTTAAGCATGAGGCTTAATGCCAGCTGCCGCCCCTTTAAGAACTCTAAACAAATGTTGCTATTTTTACTGTGTTACCAGGGGCTCTTAGGAAACCCTTTAGGTTCTCTGTGGGTCAGTCAGGCTGAGCCTGAATCTCATAGGATTCACAGTGTTCTTGCTGCACAAATAAATTACATTTATGCACTATTTTTGGCACCCATCTCAGTCAGTTTGCACGGTTCATGGTGGCGTTCACCAGGGAGGCGCAGCACCAGAGATTGGTATGGCAGTAATGAAGAGAAGGTAAGGGTCCTTGTGGCAGACCAACACCAAAACGCCACACATGGTGGAGAATGCAGCATCTTCTTCTGCCCAGACGCTATCTCACCTGTCTGCACTGAATCCCTACCGCTATGTGTGTTGCTGGTGACACAGAGACCATCCCATGTCCTGTAACTAAATGATCTGGATCTGCACTTGTATTACAGCCCTGGCTGCACATAAAAATGACTGTCTGCTGCCTTATCAGCAGTCCTCCTACTATATTGAGGTGCTGAAAGAAAATAATGTGCAACATTGCTGGCATAGACAAATAACTGACTTTTTCCTCAGAAAAACTGCAAACACTCCCTCCAGCAGCTCTCACATAGTGGAAAGCCCAAGCCTGCATGGGATGAGCAGTTTGCAAGCAACCTTCCCCCAGCAGAGCACACCTCGTGGCAACTATGGCCTGCATTGGATCCTTGCTGCAACAGCAATATTCCTGGGACTCCCCCACTCAATAACCAAAACCCTCTTTGCAACCGCTGTTCTTCAGCTGCCTTGCAGTCTTCCATACTGCTGCTCCACACCCCACCATAGGGGGACAGAAAATACAAATAAAATAAAAATATTACACAGTCCCTCTGCCGTGCAGCCGGCAGCTACAACTGATGGCCACTCCATTACCTCCAGCTGCTCAATGTCAACACAGCTCAGCAAACTCCTGTGCCTTCCTTCAAGCAGCAATGAACAACAGCTCGGCTCCTGAAGAGCTGCAGCTTTCTTCTAGATACTGCAGCTGCTCGGAGCAATCTTTTCCGCGCTTAGCCATGCAAGCAAACAGCCCAACAACAAATTAATAAATACATAAGAGAAGGGAAAAGCAGAATTGCAACGGAGCAATCCATTCCCAGACTCCACTCACACAAAGCCACATGGAGCCTCTGCCTTTTTTATTTTAGTCTTTGGTAACCGGGTAAGGTCCACTAGGCACAAGTGCCTGTTTTCAGGGGTGACCCGGGAGCACTGGGCGGTTAAGTGACTTGCTCAGAGTCACACAGTATGCAAGTGGAGGTTGTGAGAATCAAACTCAGGTCTGGTCTGCTGGATGTACCAAGCCCGTCCACACCTCGTTCCTCTAACCTCTAGGCTATACTGCCAGCCCACTGGCCACGCTCCAACTATGGGTACATTACACAAACCGGGGCAAAATAAGAATAAATCAGGACTGCAGCATGCAGGAATTCTAAGCAAGGCACAGCAAATAAATAAAATAGGAGGCATGACCCTAAATGGCCACGGTAGGACTGTAACTAAAATGGAAGCTGAACCACAGTAAATAAAATACAGAGAGACAGCTTGTGAGCAAAAAAAAAAAAAGCAAAGCAGCACAGTACACAAAAGCAGCTGGGCACAGACAAGAAAATGTAATATTGCCCCCTGCCAACTCTGTCACTCACCAATTTCGGGGCCTGCCATTTTTCCCTGACAGCTCGGGAAGAAGGACAGCAGCCACAGGAATCGCCATCTTAGCCATTGTAGAAGCAGCACAGCTGCCTCATGGCAAAAAGCAGACATCTTTGTTTACAAAAAAAGGCAAGAAAGGACGTGACACTTCACCCCGTCGGCGGCCATCTTTCTACAGTCACAATACAGGAACTGTATGTTAAGCTCAGCAGCCATGTTGTGAGGAGCACCAGTTTGTTCAAAATTACCTTGCTCCGTAAAACCCAATGGCAGCCACGTTTCTGAGGGGCAACCTATTGAAATGAATAGACACTGAAATAAATAGCTGATTTTGAAAAGGAATAATCTTTTTTAAATAACAGACAACACAGATCGAGTTGGAATTGTTTATTAAAAACATAATTTGATGGACTTTACTTATAAATAATTGTAGTTGTTTACAAAAATATTTTCTCCACGGCACTCCAGCTGCTCCACGACATCCTGTCTCCTGCATGATGTCAACTCCTTCTCATCCTTACAACCTCACTCGGTGAAACAAAGCTCGCCTCCAACCACAATGTCCGAAGAAGACACAGATATAAATGCCGGAGCATCCAGAGTTTTATCTTCACCCACCTCAAGGGCATGGAGCTACAAAATAGAAACCATCCTGCAAGTCATCCAGTCTTTCCTCTCAGCTCAAGGAGCACCAGCTATGCAAGCCATTCAAGATGACCTTGCCTACATTGGAACTATTTCAGCTCAGTCCATGTCCATACCAGCCTACAGCCAGCACCCTTCTCAGCCTTGCCTCAAGAAGATGCTGTCGACAATCTTCAGCAATTGAAAGCCTAGACTGCCTTCAAAGGTTGGACTGATTCTTTATGTATTTCCAACACCTTGCACTTGCTTCTGAAAGGGACTGCCATTTCCTGGTTTAATACACTTCCAGAACAAGTCAAAGGAGATACTACCACTTTGTATACAACTTTCACAGACCATTTTATCCAAGCACACCCTCCTTGGTTACTGGAACAACAGCTGTGGGAATGCACCATGCAACCCTCTGAATCCATGGAAGCCTTCTTAGTCGTCACTGAGTCACACTGCAAATGTCTGCAGAAAACGGAGAAAGATCAAATCACGACTTTTGTCTGGGGACTGCTTCCTCGATTCTGTACTTCTGTAATTCAACAGAAGCCAACAACCTGGATGGACACAATCCAAGTTGCACGACTTACACAGGAATCAATATCAAAGGGGAACACTTCAACTAATTGCTCCTCTGACTCTCACAATACACGCAACCAGCATCCTCCAATTGCCAGCTCTGGCACCCTCTCGCTTCCAGGGGCAAATGTACCTGTCATCAGATCACCACTCTTAGCCAATTATGTGATTGTAGGTATCGTAGATAGTCCACAAATGCCTTGGTCAACTCCTGGGTTGCTTTTGATCATACACCATCCTGTCAAGAACTGGTTCAAGCTACGCATACCACCATCCCCACTGACCGTAAAAGTCGACAGAAGTCTTGAACTTTTGTGTAACCGGACTCAGTATTTCTGAATTATTGATTTATTGAACATTTCAGGTTTATACCCTTTGAGTCAGAGACTCATTTCCAAAGGCACCATGTCATTAGACAAATATACAACAGGTAGGTCAGCATAGGTGTATTCTCTATGTTAATAGTTCCTGCAGTAAATGTTTTCTTGGACCTCATTTCATTGCATCTGTTGCTCATGGTACTGCATGCACAGCATTAACCCTTTTCTTTGCAGGAACATCTCTTCAAATGGAACGTTCCATGTATATTTTATTTTTCTGCAATGGTTTAACGTTATACTCATATCTTGTGTTCTGGGTATTCTTCAGCTGCTACCCCCTCCCTCTCTTCCCTTCTCCCTTCCCTGCACTGTGGCACTTGTCACCCTGACCAAACTTAAAGTTGCTATGGTGGTTCCCCTTCCCCTGGTACTACTCTGACTGGTCACCACTGTAGTCCTTTCTTCCCCCTCCCCCTCAGTGGAGTACTGTTGAGTAAAATGTTGTCATGCCATGCTTTAAATTTTTCTATAAACTTTCTTGCCATATTGCATAACGTTTGCTTGTTCAAGTGCTACTCGCATTCACTGCCCTGCTGGTGATGTGGAGTACACTTAAGTATGGGGCTTAATGCCAGCTGCCGTCCCTTTAAGAGCTCTGAACAAATGCTGCTATTTTACTGTGTTAGCAGAGGCTCTTAGGAAACCCCTTCGATCCAGAGCCGGCCTGGTGGCACTCAGGGTTGAGGTGCTGGATGCCATACCTCATGCCATGACAGCAACCCAGGTTCGGGAATGAGCCCGGGCCATCAGGGAATCGGCAGGGGTGAGGGAGACAGGATCGAGCATCCGGAGGACAGCTCTCCTCTCTCGGGGGGTCCAAGGTTCAGCCTGGCACTGCAGTGGCCCCGGGTGGAGACCAGAGGTACTGCACCGCTCCAAGCTCTAGAAGTGGGGGCGCAGAGTCGCGGCGGATGTCCCTGGTGTCACTGCACGTCCGGGCTCTGCCTGGGATGGGAGGGGGAGTGGGCGTAACCTACCAAAGGAAAAAACTGCCTCCTGATAGATGAAGAAGGGTCCAGGGGTGTCAGGTTCACCACGCCCAATGTAGGGCTCTGCCTCTCGCTTCTACTACTCTCCGCATCCTTGTGGTCAGACTGAATTCTAAATAGTGCCAGGAGGAGTGATCTGGCGGTCCTACCTCGAGGGACTCAGAGCCGCGGGACAGGGTGGCCAGCGGGGAGTTGATGGAGGGACCCTGTACAGAGGAGAATGAGAGGAGGGGCTTCAGGTGGGCGGGGACAAGGACAGACACTGAGTGACCACTCTGGAAGGAGTTCAGACAGGTAGGGTGATAAACAAAGTGTAAAAAAAAAAAAAAAAAAAAAAAGGAAAGAAACCCCTTAGATTCTCTGTGGGTCACTCAGATTCTCTGTGTGTCAGTCAGGCTGAGTCTGAACCTCATGTGATGAACAGTGTAACAGTGTTCTTGCTGCACAAATAAAATACGTTCATGCACTATTTATGGCATCCATCTCAGTCAATTTGCACGGTCCAGGGTGGTGTTCTCCAGGGATTCGCAGCACCAGGGAAAGACCAGAGATCGGTATAACAGTAATGAAGAGAAGGTAAGGGTCCTTGTGGCAGGCCAACACCAAAATGCCACAAAACTATAATGACTTCTAGGGGAAGGGAGAAAAAAAAAAAATTCTGGCCTGGTCCCTCCAGGCAGAGTTTGATCTGCTAATTTCAAAAAGGACACAAATAAATGCTTTTTCTTCCAAATGTGTAAAGTGTTTTTAGTGTATGCAGCAGATAACTGTAAAACTTACTAACCCATACCAAAGCACACACACACACGTAAAGGAATTTAAACAAATAAAACAATCCAACCACACCAAAAATAATATTATTTGCAAACAAAAATAATCTTCAGAAAATGTCACATATAGGGTGGTTCAAGTCATTCTTTCAACAGCATGCAAAGAGTGCAGCACACAAGGAACCTATTCTTTTAGGAAGGCAAATAACCTAGGCATATGTGGCACTGGCCCAACACTACCCTTTCCTGGTGCACAGCAGCATCCCTCCCCTTATCAGTTACTCCAGATTTTTCCATAAAGACAAAGATAAATTGAAACACAGACAAAAGAACAGGTTTCTGGATGGCTGACTTATCTGACCTGAAACAGAAGTAAATCATGCTGTCAAATGTGCCTTGCTTTAACCATTTGAGATGCTGTTGCGAATGCTCAGTGCCGACTGAAAAGTTTTGGAGATGCAGATGTTTGCTAGTAGCTGCCCTGGTTACAAATGTAAAAACTTCAGCCTACAAGCTTAACAACATTCATCCCCTTTCCTGGCAACGGGCAGTGGTGTACCTCCAGTCCGGGGCTTGCTTGCTTGACTTGAGTAATTTAGTTCCATTCGCAATTGCATGCTGCAACATCTCATGCAACAGTATCACGTTACTTGCTACTTCAAGTTGGAGGAGGTAGTAGTGTTGCTGTAAACCTCGCTCTCTCTTTCTGCTCCCTACAGACTGGGGATGGTGATGACAGTTTTCCACAAAGCTTTCATTCATCTACCCAAATCATACCAGTACAAGACGGAGGAGGTTAAATCTAGGGATTGTTCGAAAATTTTAATTATTTTTTTGTATTCATCATCATCACCTAATCTGGATTCTCCTCCTCCAGCCCCATGAACTGAACAGCTCACTCTGTATTCTGCCACCCCAGCCCCCCATGGAGAATGCTCGCATCGCAGCTGCTGGCTGGCATGTTTGCAAATGAAAAAGGAACTAAGTATATAAATAATAAATATTAATAATGCGCATCATCCATACAGTGCTGCACCAGAACCTGAGATGATCTAACTTTGCACTGGAGTTTGGACTTTCTAAAAGCTGAGGACGGGTCAGGGAGATTAAATCGCACCTGGCCATGTTCTTTCTTACTCCTTCAGTTCTTAACAACAACCCACTCCCCTTGCTGATAAAGTCAACATGGAGGGAAGACGGTGCACAAAACAGTACAGAAATGGCACCCGTGCTCTCTGTCCCTCGGTCTTCTTCTGCAAGCAATTCAGCGCTGTCAGCTCACTCTCTGCTGCTCCACGACGACGCTTATAGATAATTTCCACTTTAAGCTACGTCCCCATCATCCTGACATGTGTACTGGTGCTGTGGCTCATAATGTTAGCTGCTGGAAGTGAGAAACTGATTCTGAATCTGTGCTTTATGGTTGGGGCAAGTTAGCAAACCCGAAATATGGGACAAAAGGCATCCTGTATGTATTTAAAATAGGATAGGCAATTCTTATTAAAATATGGACTGTCCCTTAAAATACAGGACTGTTAGCAACCCTATGGAATGACTCCTTCAGGAGTCTGCTGCTAAGTCAGGCCTCCCATTTTGGCCAGTCTGCATTTTAATATGTTAAATTAATATGTTTTGTATTTAAATTATTGCGTTTTAATTGCTCTTAATGTTTTTTTGATTGTATGGCACCCAGAGCCTCCGGGATTGGACACCTAAAAAATAAAATTTGCCTTGCCTTGCCTATGGTGTGGCACGTCATTCACAAACCATGCCACCCTGAGCCAGGAATACCTCCTTAATACAGATGCTAAGGCAGCAGCCCTGGCAGAAACATCTGAAACATACCCAGTGCGAAGCAAATGCTTTCCCACATCAGCTCTAGCTGTAACAGCCTTAAGGAGCTCTTGTTTGAGGTGCTCTCTGGTAAGGCTTGTGCTGCTGCCTTGACCTTTCTTCAGAGTGTTCTGGTACTTATTTTATTTTTATTTATTTAGTTTGTGTTGACTGGGAAGGCAGACTTGACAATTTTTGCCTATTTTCAGCCTCGTCCGGGGGCGGTAGAGATGGGTGGCAACTGAAACTGAACCAGATTTTTAAGCTGTTGGTGGTATTTTTAGTGAATGGGGAAAATCTGACCAGGACACAGGGGGAATTCCCCTACTCTTTTCATCTTAATCATGTGGGCCTGATAGTTAGCAATCCTATGGCCCAGGGAAACTAAGGCAAAAGTCATCTTGCCTAGCACATCACCAACCTCCTGGACTCTTTCTCAGGAGGGAAGGAGCTCAGGTGTTTAGGTGCCCATGACCTATCATGGGCAGCATTAATAACCACAGAGTTTGCCTCAGCCTGGGTAGCAAAAAAGATCTTCCCAGAAGGAGCCATCTACATTTTGTCTGCCTTCTTTAGTACGGCTGGGATGACAGTTAGCCTGTACCAGGCAGCAAAGGTAGCAAGCATCCTCTAGTGCAGAGAGGAGAGGTGGTACTACAATAGGGGGAGAATCAGGTAACTCTAAGAAATCTATTAAATATTTTTGGTGGCATCCTGCTCCTCTTGATCAAAACCTATGGCAACCTGTAACTGCTGCATCATGGTGAAGAAAGTTGGGTCCTCTAGTGAGGACCTTGGAGTGTGAACTACCGAGTCCTCACTACAGGTGGACATGGAAGAGCTGGTGCCCCTCTAATGAGGACTTTCAGCATAGTCCTCAGGTTCCTCCTCCTCATCCTTCATTATTAAATCAGAATCATATTCGAAATCATCGACAGCCTGATCATCAGGTAGCAGGGAACACACCGGTGAGGTCAGCGATGCCCCAGCAGGTGGCTGAGGCACAGCTCTAATGTGCATCACTGCAGGGAGGGGGGCTTAGAAGAAAGCCCTGCCAACTGACCCCTAGAACAGGAGGAGGAGGTAGCAAGCATCTGAGCATGTCTGTGAAGAAAGACAGAATCGCTTGGATGTTGGTGCTCGTGTGGTCAACAGGTGCGCCGGTAGGAGTCAATGGGGAGGCAGAGCCCAGACATCAACAGCGAAGTACCAGTTGTACTAGGCCTGGTATCACCAGTGTCATGTCCTGGCCTGGGAGCTGTGTCAACCATCAGGGGGGAGTGGCGTCGCCACCATATCGGTCAATAGTGCAGAGAAGGTCATACCTGCTATGCAGAGGGGCAACTTGGAACGCACCGGGGAGGCTTTCTCCTTCTCTTTCTCCCAGTGTTTGTGCTAACAGCTCCCAAATGACTTTTCCCGGGGTTATGAGGACGTGGATCTGGAAGAGTGGTCCAGCAGCACGGCATTGCTCTTCTACTGGAGCACATGCTCTATGTGGGCTACCTGTTGCTTCAATAGGTGCCTCTCTAAGACCCCTTTTCGGTGGTATTGGCTGGCAAAATTGAAACCCCTGCAGATCATGCAGGATTTCACATTGTGGTCCGGGCCTAGGCAACAGACGCAGATGTCATGAGACTCGTAGGAGATTTTGACAATTCCTTCGACAACATACTAGTCATCAAAAATCACCTGTAAAAGTGATTACTGCACAATAAAGAAAAAAATTAAGCAGTGGCAATTGCAGCAGCATTTCCGTCAGCGGTCCAACAAGTATGGTCTCATCAGGCAGGCTTTCACGTTGTGGTCCAGGCTTAGGCAAATGACCTAAGACTACTCGAGGAATGGTCAAGGGTTTGGCAGTTGGGTTCAATGCTAAGAAGTGAAAGATAATGCACCTGGGACACAGAAACTCAAGAGAGGAATACAGGATAGGGGGCAGGTTCTAGCCACCACAAGTCAGGAAAGAGACCTGGAGGTTATTATATCTGATGACCTGAAGTCAGCCGAACAATGTGAAAAAGCAGTGGGAAAGCAAACAGAATGCTGGGGTGCATAGAAAGGGGCATAACCAGTAGGAGGAGTGAAGTGGTGATGCCACTGAATAGATCACTGGTGAGGCCTCATCTGGAATACTGTGTCCAATTCTGGAGACCGCATTTCAGGAAGGACATACACAGAATGGAAGCAGTCCAGAGAAGAGCAACAAAAATGATACATGGACTGCACCACAAGCCTTATGAGGAAAGACTCAAGGAACTAAACATCTATTCACTGGAAGAGAGAAGAGATATAATAGAAACTTTCAAATACCTTAGAGGAATAAACAGGGTACAGGAGAAGAGCATATTTCAGAGAAGAAAGTGTACAAGGACAAGGGGACATAACATGAGGCTGGGGAAGGGAGGCTTACGGGGAATGCTAGGAAGTATTTTTTCACAGAGAGGGTGTTGGATACGTGGAACAGCCTACCAGCAGAGGTGGTGGAAATGAAAACAATACAGGGATTCAAAAGTGCATGGGATGAGCATAAAGACACCCTGCTGTACAGTGGAGCAGGGGAAAGGCAGTCAAGATAGGAGTACGAATTGCCAAACCAAGTAGGGAAATGGGCAGACTAGGTGAGCTGTATGGTCCTTATCTGCCAACAGTTTCTATATTTCTATGGTCAACGGTGGGAAAAGAACTGAAGAGGTAAAGGGAACACTGTTTAACCAGGAGTAGCACACTAAGCCGAAACTTATTTCCAGATGTAACCTGGGAGCACAAGGAAGTTAAATGACTTGCTAAGGATCACATCGTATGTTCCTAGGTGGCTGTGGGATTCAAACCCAGGTCTCCAGATCTGTAGCTCAGAGCTTTAACCCACTATGCTATACTGCCTCCTTAAAGGGAAGGGGCCACCCACGTTTACGTAGCAGCTGACGTCTGACATCATTGTGGGCTGCCCCTGCTGGACTATTTGCAAATGTTTCCATGTGGTCCTAGCACCTGGCAGGTTACAGTACCATAGGTGTGGACTAATGAAAGAGATATCTTTGAAGATCTAATGTTTCACCAGTCATTCCTCCCCTAACATCACTGTTCTCATTCTCACTCCTGCCACCAGTTCTGCCATTGCTGCCACTATCACCAGCAGTCTTGCTTTACTGGGTTGCTGTAGAAGACTGTAAATAATGGTGCTTGGACATTTATTTATTTATTTGAATTTTTGTAACTGGGTAAAACCACTGAGACAACTGCAGTCCCTTTTTCAGTGTCAGCACAGTGCAAGAGAAAAAATACAGTACAGCAGTTCAATGTAGATAGAAAAATAATGGCATGAATACAGGACATGGATGAAGCAGAGCCAATAATAAAAAGCAGGAGTGTCATTAACATTGTTCGATGACCTGTTATAAAACAATATTACAGTTCCTGTTAATTACTGAGCAATATATGGCAAATAATAAGATAAAAGTAGACACTAACTAGGTTAGTATGCAAGCAAGGGAAGGTTGAGTGTTTCTATTAGAATCTAAGCATTTGGGGGGGGGGGGAAGAGTACAGTAGGGCAGGGAGAGAGAGGGATGGGGGCCGGTATAGGGATGCGGAGAGAGTGCAGGAGAATCAATGGCAGCAGGTACAGATTGCTGAGTTGGAGAGGGAGGTAAATAGAGCATGTTGGAACAGGGGAAGAGTGGAGCAGGACAGGACAATATGGAAGGGGTTAGGGAGTTCCAGTCAGTCACTGCTTCATAAAAGGACTTATGCACAACAGTGAGTCATAGATTGGGTCTTAACAGAAGAGGGAGAGATGCTAATCTGAGGGCTCGTGGGGCTTGCCTATGGCAGACAATGTCATAGAGGCAAGGGGGTGTAAACTTGTGGACAGGCTTGTGCATGAAACACAGGGTAGAGTATCTCAATTTAGAATCATAGAGCAGCCATCCCGAGGATGAGAGGACATCACAATGGTGGTGATGGATGTTGATCCCTAAGGCGAACATCCCCACTCTGTGGTAAGCCTGAGTAAGGAGTGACATGTTAGACGCATTGATTGGAAGCAGCAGAGGAGCACCATAAGTGAGAAGTGAAAGGAGTGATAAGGAAGCAATCTTGAGGCAAGAGGCAGATGTGAGGAAAGGGCAGATACTGTACAGGAGACCCAATTTTTGGTTCAGCGTCTTAGTTAAGGAGGAGACATGTGCATTGAGGGAGAGTGAGGTATCTAAGGTGACACCCAGATACTTGAAGGAATGGACAAACCCAAGAGTATCGCCATTGAGGGACTTAATGCCCAGAGTAGAAATGGGAGGGGGGGGCCAGTGAGAAAAGAGCAAACATTTAGTTTTTTTTGTATTGAGGACTAGTTGGTTCTGCTGGAACCAGCTCTCAAGACTGGCAAAGTCCGAAGCAAGTTCACTGTTGATCACAGTGACATCAGGGGAAGAGCAGTAGACAACAGTGTAGTCCACACTGAGGTGCACAGTGGCTCCATCTCAGTATGTTGGCAAACCATTGACAAAAACGGAGAATAACATTGGGCCCAATATAGATCCCTCTGGAACCCCATGTGTTATATGCTTGCAGCCAGAGAATGAACCAGCCCACTTGACTCTTTGGGAGCGGCAGGAGAGGTAGCTTTGGGTCCAACAAAAGGCTGAGGAACCCATTCCAATAACTTGGAGCTGCTGAAGTAGGAGACTGTGATTCACCAAGTCAAATGCTTTTGTAAGGTCGATGAAGATGGCACCAGTGGCAGAACCATGGTCCATGGCCTGGTAGACATCAGAGGTTGCCTTTAACAAGGCTGTGAGGGTACTGTGTTTATTTTTTTTTGGAAACCATGTTGATAAGGGGATAGCAGATTGTGGTGCTCTAGATCATTCTGGAGGTGGTTATAAACAATACGCTCCTGAATTTTGGCCGGTGAGCACAGAATGGATATTGGCCTGAAATTCTCAACAATGGTGCTAGGCTCCCTTCTTTGTGTACCAGAACAACCACAGCAACCTTCTACTTGTCTGGTATGGTACAGGATAGAAAGGAGCAGTTGATTAAATCCCAAACAGGGTGAACAAGGGCAGGAGCACCGAGATTTAAAAATCTAGACTCCAGGGTGTCATGGCCAGAAGAGCTCTCAGCTTTTAGGTTCACAAGAAGTCTTAGGACCTCATTATGGGTGGCCAGCTTCAAATGGAAGGTAGAATGGGTTCCAGAGATGTCACCAAGAGTTGGGGCAAGGGGGGGGGGGACAGGAGTATTATGAAATAGTGAGATGTATTTATTTAGATCAATGAAGAATTCATTAAACTTAGAGGCAATAGACAAGGGGTCAGTAAGAGTAACACCCTGGACAATAAGGGAGCTAGGAAGTTCAGTTGCTTTCCCTTTAACCAGCGAGTTAACCTGCCTCCAGAATTCTTTTGCATTACATAGGTGTTCCATTTGTAGCAATTTGTAATGATGGCGTTTGGCTTTATGAAGGGTGCTCTTACACAGATTTCAACATTCAAGCAGACTCATCACCATCTTAAGGGTAGCTGATTAAGCACTGAAATATTTTGTGGCCTGTTCATATGATCACAGGCTTTCACAGAACAGACCATTGTACCTGTGAGAGATGTCCCTCATAAGCCACACAATTGAATTCCATTGCCTTTAAAGCAGGGTTTTATTCAGCAAGCCTCTCTATCATATAATAGACAAAGTTCCACCTTGTGGAAATGTCTTTAATGAATCAGTGCTGAGGAAAACTGCTTCTGTTGGTAATGGTGGAGGAGCTTGGCACATTTGGAGCAGTGAAGGAAATATCTAATGATGTCCCGTACAATACTTGAGCGTTTCTTTTAACTGTGCGTGTTTGTCTAGCATGTGAATCACCATCAGATTTGGTAGGTGTTCAAAACAAAATATTGTACATGACTGAAATCCCCATAATTTATCCCCTTCAGCATGTTACTACCACTATCCATCATGAAGATTACCACACTCAGATCGTGAGGGTATATCTAACAGTGATTGGTTGAACCACAGAATGTTTTCCCCACTGTGTTTCCACTCTATAACTGACACATTATGTATGACACTTCCTGTAATGGCGTATCTCTGTGAAGCTGTCTGCTTCATTACAACTCCTAAAGGAGCTACTGGTGGTAGACAAGGGGTAGGAATAGTAATGGAACTTGATTTGGACACAACCCCATGGGCAGTGAGACTAAGGCAGCTTTGTTAGCACTACTGCTCGAGATATTACTAATAAAATGCAAACAATCTCTTTCTCTCTGTCTTGTTCAGAAGTGTCACTATCTGTGAGCATACTGCCTCACACATAAGGGGGAGAATATGCCTGGAAAATATGAAGCATGATAGAATGTTGTATTTGGGCTTCACTTTGTGCAACAGTCTTCAAAAGCAGGCATCTTCTACTGATGGAGAATGGCTAATGTATGAAGCCTGGTTTCAAAGATTGCTAAAATTGAACTTGAACAGATAACTGATTGTTATAAGCTGGATGTTGTAGCACTCTAGGAAACATGGTTGAAACCCATGGTTCTTGACAGTGCATGCAATACATCCGGATTGAAACTCATTTGTGCTGATAGGAAGGGTAGGAAAAAGGGTGGGGGGTGTATTGGTATATTTTACAGAGCATTTACAAATTAATATTCTTGGGTCAAGTTCGGCTATAGCTTGTGCAACTGACTGGCTACTGTCACAGTTTGTTCTAGGTGGTGGGAAATTCCTTAACATGGGTTGTTTATATACCTCGATATAAATTTGAATTGGTTATCCTTGGAAAATAAGGGTTTGGAATCTTTATTACTATCATATGATTCAGTTCAGTGTATTAACGGGCCTACTCATTTAAATCCACTGACCTTAAATCATTCTATTCTGGATTGGATGATGGTAATAATAAGAAAAACATAGTTGCCTCAGGTGTTCTGACAGATTCTACAAGTGATCATATGGCAATATTTAGTGTATTGAAATTTAAATGTTCTAAGCCCCCCACCCCATTTGATTCAGACCCGATTATGTAGAAATGTCAATTTTGAAAAGTTGAATGCCCACTTATCCTCCACAGATTAGTCTTTTTTGGAATGCATCCCTGATGTTGATTCTGCATTAGATTTTTTTATAAGCAACTTCTCCCAATTCAAGATACCTTCTTTCCCTTACACACCTCAAGATGTAGAGGAACACCTAATGGTTGGTTTTCTCCTACCATTAGGAGACTGATCAAGGACAGAAATTCAGGCTGGGCTAAATTCAAAAGCCAACTCTGTATCTCGCTTATAAATTTTAACGAACCTGGTATCAAACACTGCGAGGAAAGCAAAAAAGGATTTCTTTAGGGAACGGTTTAAATCTAATTGGACTAATCCCAAGACATTTTGAGATAATAAAAATACATTATTGTCTCCCAAGTCCAAGAATGGTATTTCCAAGGTCATTGTTAATGAACAAGACATTACTGATCCACTTGAAATTGTTAATTTATTAAACAACAAATGTTCTGATTTGTCTCAGTTTCGGCATAATGTATCACAGTCTGGAACTGTTGATGTGAGAGGTTTGGTTACACCGGCCAACAGACCTTTGTTTCTGTTTAAAGAAATTACCAAATTTGAAGTTCTAAAATTATTGGAAACTATTCCTGATAGGTTTTCAGATCATGGGGGTGGGACTGACGGACGTTTTCTTAAGTTAGCTATTCAATTTATTGTTGATCCAATGTCTTATATACAGTATTTAATTTGCCCTTGGTTACATGTTAGTTCCCCGTGGATTGGAAACAAACTAGAGTTGTCCCTATTCCCAAAAAAGCTAATGCAATTCTGTTAGATGACTTCCGACCGATATCCATTTTGAATCCCCTTAGTAAAATGCTAGAGAAGGTGGTGTCTTGACAGATGAATGATTATCTGGCTTTACATGGAGTGCTTGCTGACCAACAACATGGGTTCCATCAATATTATGGAACAGGGACTTCACTGGTTGGGTTCACGGACACTGTCCTACAAGTGTTTGAGAAGGATTTGATGACTGGGATGGTGTTTGTGGACCTGACCAAGGCATTTGATTTGATTGAACATAATCTTACCTGTGTTAAATTGAGGAATCTTGGATTTTCTGAGGCTGTTGTATTATAGATTGAGAATTATCTGTCAAATCAATCTCAATTAATGCGAATTGGACCTGTGGTTTTGGATGTGTCATTAATACATTGTGGTATCCCACAGGGATCAATTTTGGGCCCATTATTGTTTCCTTTATTTATTAAAGGAGGCAGTATATCGCAGTGAGTTAAGGCTCTAAGCTGTAGATCTGGAGACCTGGGTTTGATTCCCACAGCTGCCTAGCTACATACTGTGTGATCCTGAGCAAGTCACTTAACTTCCTTGTGCTCTCAGGTCGCATCCAGAACCAAGCTTCAGCTTAGTGTGCTACTCTTGGTAAAACAATGTTCCCTTTCCCTAATCAGTTACCTCAGTTATGTCATTTTAGTAATTCCATTTTATATGCCAATGATCTGATTATTTTTTCTCAATCCAAATTGCTATCTGAATTGTCATCAGCCTTAGAAAAAGATTTTGGGGAAGTTTATTCTTGGTTTGCTCATACCTCCTTGGTGTTGAATTAAAAAAAAACTGAAACAATGCTATTTGAAATGCCATCTATGTTAAGGGACAATTCTGACTTAGTTCTGTTTGATCATCAGGGGATCTTGATTGAACAGGTAAAACAATTTAGATATTTAGGGGTCTTGTTGGATTCAGGGATAACCTTCTTTCTTCAAACACAATCTGTTGTTAAAACCATTAATCAGAAACTTGGTCTTTTGTTTAAATTTAAATCCTATTTTACAGTGGAAACTAGAAAAGCTGTTACAACTGGCTCACTGCTTCCATATTTTGATTATGTGTCTCATTTATATTTCAATACAGGGAAGAAGGAACTGCACTCCTTAACTGTAGCATATAACAGCATTTGCAGATTTGTTCTTGCAGTTCCAGTTCATACTCATCGTTACAGTCTGTATCTATCTTTAGGTTGGATGTCTCCTATCTCCAGGATTGAATATTCTTTAGGATGTATTATTTTTAAATGTCATTTTTTATAAATCTTTATTTCCATTGCATGGCTTAATTTCGATTAGGCCTGTTACCTAGATTATAGTCAGCAAATTACATTTTACTCAATGAAGTTAAATCTAAGCTTAAAATAGGATCTTGTGCATGTTTAGCAGTCGCTCCTACTTATTGGAATCAGTTACCTATGTCTATTCACCAGTCAACTTCTACTGCAAATTTTAAGATGAAATTGAAACAGTATTTACTACATAATTCTGTATGTAAATGTTTAATGTAATGTTGTTTGTTATTTGTATTCTCTTTGTGAATTTTTGCATTTGTGTTTTTTTGTCCAGGTTGGGCCTGAAAAAGGACAATTGGTCCGGTGCTCTTACCCGATTAACAAAGAATAAATGAAAGTGAAAATAAAGATCAAAGGCCACAATCATTTCATTGAGTTTTGCTGCCAGTGAAAGGCAGCAGTCTTGTGGGAAGCCTCCAGTTGAGACCTGCAGGCTGACAGTGGGGGTAACCAGTTAAGAACTGGCATCTTTTAAAATAGAAACATGGAAAACAGTGCGACACAGACTGTTCTGAGGGTGCAAGGAAAGTGCAACCAGCCCCAGCACATAGACAAAGAACTTAGAATCCTGTGCTCTGGATCACTGTGATGAAAACACCCGTAGCCAAGCTGTATAGCCAAAGGAGAATCCTTTATTAAAGCACTGCTCAAGACAAGTAAGGAGGCTAGCGATCCTCATTACTTGTCTCAAGACATGCTTTAATAAAAGATTCTCCTTTGGCTATACAGCTTGGCTACTTGGCTATCACAGTGATTCAGAGTGCAGGATTCTATGTTTTTCATCTTTTAATGGAGCCTGATCTTGTGATCAGCTGTTCAGGTTGATTAAGCAAAGTTTTCAACTGCACTGACTGCCTGAGTGAAACTGCAAGAGAGACTTATGTTATCAGGCTCCCTGGATTACAAGTTGAACTGTTTCTGCCAGCCAGAGAAAAGCAGGTGCTCATGGGAAGCCTCCAGTCAGAAGATGCAGGCTGAGAGTGGGTGTGGCCAGACCCCGTTTTAAACTGTAACATTTCAAGCCACTCTCCATGCAGCAGACCATAGAACAAGGGTTGTAAAACAAGGCCATTATACTTGGGGGAAGGGGGTTCAGATGGCAGGAGATGCTGCACTCCAAGTGTGACACTTACATTTTTATGGTTAAATTCTAATGTTTAGTTGTTTAAAGTGTTTATATTGTAATGTCCTAATGTCCTATGTAGAAAATGGGCCGGATATTCAGACTGCGCTGGGCAGTGGCAGAAGCCTGGGCGCAGCGCAACTGGGCTGCGCTGGAGCCAGAACCAGGCGATATTTAACGGTGATGCGCCATGGCTCAGCACCGTTGAATATGGCATGAAGGGTACACATACTGTGCATAGCGTAGTGGCACTGTGCCAGTGCAAGACACAGAGAGGGAGCACAGGGATGCACCAGCGCAAGTGCAGTTGCACAATGCGCATCACCTGCAATATTCTGCCGATGCATGCAAATGAGGCCATAATATATGCAAGGCACAAATGGGGCTATTTGCATGTCATTATGTTTCCAATTGCATGTAATGCACTGGGTCCTGGTGAAGTGCACCTGGCACCCTGCCAAGCTGCTGCCGTCGGGGGTCGGAAACCTGGTGGGCTATTGCAACTCCTCTCCCCGCTCCCATACACTCGATCGCAGGCATCTGATTAAATAAACATAACCCTGGTGGTCTAGTGGTCCCCCCATGCCCGATCACAGGCATCTGATTGAAGAAACATAACCCTGGTGGTCTAGCGGTCTCCCTGCAGCCCGATCATAGGCATCTGATTAATAAATATAACCCTGGTGGTCCAGCGGACCCCCTGCAGCCCAATCATGGGCAACTGCCACTTACATAGATGTACCTAGTAGTCCAGTGGTACCCCCTCCCACCCCTCCCACAGAGGACCCCAGCCACCTGGCACCCTCCGGCGGGCAGCAGCACCCCTCCCACATACCACCCGGCCACCTGCCGAATGACAGGTATAGTATGCTCTGTAAGCCTACTGGTCCTTAGGTTGGACCAATGGGCTTGCAGACCAAACTGTACTACACAGGGCCAGACATGTGAATAAATGCAACTGCCTGCAGTTGGGCTGCAGGGGGACTGCTGGACTACCAGGGTTACTTTTACTCATTCAGATGCCCGCAATTGGGCATGGGGGCCGCTAGACCACCATGGTTACTTTTACAGTTCAGCTGCCAGCAGTCGGGCTTACGGGTGGGTGGGGGGTCCACTGACCACCGGGGGTATGTGTGCTTGGCAACAGTGTTCTGGGTGGGCAAGTGGCCACCCACGGCTGGCAGCTGCTGTGTTGCGCCTTGCAATACAACAGCCCGCCTGTGGGTGGCCAGGACATGCTCCTGCTTTCCCAGGGCTCAACTCTGAGCTCCCCTGTGTGGCGCAATGCAGGGTTGTGCTGGCATATGCGCCGCACATCCCAGACTGAATATTGGGATGTGTCGCATATGCATGGGTGTGCCCCCTGCATCTGCACCACATAGGATTACATTCCGCCCCAGCGCATCGGAAATTGTGCTGCACCTGGCAACCTTTTGAATATCCCACTTGGGCGCAATGCGGGGTTGCGCCAGCGCAACTCAGTTGTGCCAGGCGCAACCCCTTTGAATATCCCAGGCACTGTATACAGGGCCTAGGAAAAAAAGCAATCGGAGGTGGTGATGTGTACTTGTTTGTTGTAAAGAGGGACTGACTGTTCCCTGGAAAGAGAGACTAGTACAGTACCTGGAGACACGTGGGCTGTAGGAGCACTGGCAGCATGGCTTCATGTTGGGGGTTGGGGTTATGTCAAGCAAATCTCATAGATTTCTTTGACTGTATGATGAGGTAGTGCATTGGGGAGGGCACTGAATGTGGTCTATTTGGACATCAGTAAGGCCTTTGACACTGTTCCATACTGGAGGCTGATAAGGAAACTTAGTAGCTTGGGGGTTGGGGAGAAGGAAGTGTGCTGGGTATCAAACTGGTTGAAAGACAGAAGGCAGAGGATGGTGGCAAACAGCAGTCGCTCGGAGGATGGGAGACTGACCAGTGGCATGTCACAGGGATCGGTACTGGATCCTGTCCTCTTCAATGCCTTCATGTGTGATATTGTGGAGGAACCGGAGGGGAAGATATGTCTCTTCACAGATGACACAAAAATCTGCAACAGGGTGGACACCCAGGAGGGGCTGAGAAAACACAGAGAGATCTGGGGAAACTAAAGGTGTAGTCTAGGGATTGGCAGTTGGGTTTCAATACCAAAAAGTGGAAAGTCATGCACCTAGGGCATGGACGCCTGAAGACTGTGTATAAGATGGTGCAGGTACTTAAAGTTAACAAGCAGGATACTGATTGGGAGAAAGCAGTCCAGAGGAGGACTACTAAAATGGTGTGGTGGCTGCATGAGAAACCATATGAGGAGAGGCAGTGGGAGCTCAATTTGTACTCCCAAGAGGAGAGGAGAGCAAGACAGGGCAGGGTTGCTTCATGGTGCAGGAGGAGAGTCTCTTAAATAGGAGGAAGAGCACCAGAACAAGGGGACATATCATGAAGTTTGGGGGGGGAAGAGTTTCAAGGGATGTGAGGAAATACTTCTTCACAGAAATGGTGGTGGACACCTGGAACAGCCTGCCAGAGAAGGTGGTGGCGGTGATGACAGTGGGGAGCTTCAAGCATGCATGGGACAGTACAGGAATATAATAAAAAGAGATAAGGGAGGGGGGAGGGAGGGACACCTGTGACCAAGCAGAGTCCAGGGTGTAGTGTCAAGCAGGGAAACATAGGGCAGGCTCAATGGGCCTACTGGACCTTTTCTGCCGACACATTCTATGTTTCTATTACTATGCTGGATATTTGGGAAAACTTAACAAAAACCCTATCTGGTTTACAGATTTAAATCCAAAGATTGTTACAAAACACGCGAGCGGTAAGGAGGGAACCTGTATCTTCCAGCAGAAAGGAAGATCTGGCATCAAGGGGAGGAGCCGAGGCATATACCAAATGGCTGGGTGGGAGAAGCCAGCTTAAAGACCTTCTGGCAAGATTTTTAAAGGAAAAGGACATGCCAAACAGTGTTACTAGAACAACATAGCCACAATCCTAGAACAATTACTTTTTCCAGGGCATATTGGAAGCAGTCACAGCACCATATGGTTTAGCGTAATCCTCAGGACCTGGTGTACAAGGACCAAGATGCTTGTGCCAATCTTCAGTAGGGTAATTTTAAAAGGACAGAGTTATTACTGCAGGTTTTGCTCAAGGTGCAGGGCAACTTGATGAGCAGAAGGAATATGGGAGGTCACTAAAAGTGTACTGTACTACTGGAGGTTTCTGAATGTCGTATAAAAACAGTGGGGAAAGTCAAAAATCATAAGAAAATCATAAGAAACCTATATGGTTCTACAAGGAGGTGAGGCTGTACGAGCTAAGAGGGCAGCCTTCAAAAATTAAAAATGATATCAGTTACAGGATAGAGGGCGGTTCAGGGGCAATGTGAGGAAGTATTTTTTTCACAGAGAGGGTAGTGGATGCATGGAACAGCCTTCCTGAGGAGGTTGTGAGGTCTAAAACTGTGGGAGAATTCAAGAATGCATGGGACAGACATAAGGCAATTCTTGTGGGGGGGGGCGTAGGAAGAAATAGGCTGTTGGTTAACTAGGATCTACGGCCTATACTGTAGGTAGGGAAATGGGCAGACTAGGTGGGCCAAGCGGTCCTTATCTGCCGTCAAAGTCTACGTTTCTGTGTTTCTAAGAGAGTAAGAAAGTTTACCAGAACAGGCTGAGAGCATTGGACCAGTGGTAAATAAGGCCATAGCTGAGGAGCAGCTAAGGATAGCAGCGGAGGGATGAGAATACGGCCTTCTATAGGTGCAGTATATTAGAAAAAAGAGGAAGACTAAAGAGGATATAGAAAGCCTACAGAAAGGAGAAAAGTGGATGGTCGAATATGAGGGGACGTGAACCTGCTTAATGATCACTTCGCCCTCCGTATTCACAGTTTGGGAAGCGGGTTCTTTTTCAAAGTGCACAACAAAGCAGAGGGAAGAATTTAAGTATATGTTGTAAATAGGGTTAATTACAGCAGGCAGAGTACTCAAAGGACTGAGAAGGTTGAAGGCAAACAATGCACCGGGGCCAGATGAGCTCCACTCCGTGGCACTGAGAGAACTTGGGGCTGCACTGTTCTGTTTAACTGCTTTCTGGTGAGAGGGTAGTCCCAGAAGACTGGAGAGCTGCAGATGTAGCACCTTTTCACAAGGGAAGGGCAAGGGGGATCCTGGAAACCACAGGTCAGTTAGTCTGACCTCTATGGTGAGGAAGTTGCTCAAGTCTATCATCAAGGAACAGATAGTGGAAGTCCTTGAAGCTAACAGCCTGCATGATAAAACAGCAGCATGGCTTTGTTAAAGGGAGGTCATGCCAGACGAACCTCACTGACTTTGTTTACTTAGTGTTACAGGCAGTTGACAAGGAACAGGCTGTGAACATCCTCTATTTTGACTTTAGTAAGGCCTTCAACTTGGTGCCGAACAGGAGAATTATGAAGAAGATGAGGAACCTGTATTGGGAGAGAACTTATCCAACAGGATGAGCAACTGGCTGAGAGAGAGCACACAGAAAGTGGTGCTAAATGGAAAACACTTAGGGGTCAAGAAGGTGACGAGCAGGATGCCCCAGGGTTTGGGACCAATCCATCTTTATTTATAATGCACTCATCTAAAAAGCTCTCAGCACTATACAATTAAAAATCATCATGCATTTCATCCCAATCAGTCAGTCTTTTCACATACTGTATATACAGTGAGTTGCACTGTGTTTTTTAGTTAAATGGGATGTCTCCAGTTCGGTGAGTAATACTATTAAAGAGCTATTGCTTGCAGTTAATGATTTTTGGGGCCAAGGGGCAGCTCTTTGATTACTACTGAACTGACCAATTGTTGCCTTTTTGGGATGCTCTACTTGGTTTTCTGGACCACAGAGACCCCTCGTAATTCTTGCTCCTTCATTATACTGTTTTCCTGGGTGGGGGTTGGGGTTAAATACCTGTTTATCACACTGTATAATCATAAACTCTCATATTTGGGGGTACTGCAGCCCTAGTTTCATTAGTTTTCTGTTTATTCCGAGTTTACTGATACAGACCCTGTACTCAGTTAATCTGTGCCATTTTACTACATTAGCTTTAAGCATGGCACCATGCTCTTTATTTAAAGGGCAGCTTTTTGGTACAAGCAGCAGGACTATTGCATTCCTTTAGTAATTAGCCATGCACTCATGGGCTGATATTCCATGGTACACTTGATAAGACTGTCCTTTGCTTCCCAACTGGGAAAGTGATGTTTTCTTTTGATAACTGAATAAAATATAAATAAAAAAATCATCATGCATATGTATTATATAAAGACTAAGTACAAAACAGTTGTATACATGAAGCTAAATACATTTATGCTCATCATAATTAAGGAAACAAGATTAGTACTCCAGTATGTTTATTTGTGACATAGGAGAAGGTATACAAGGAAAAGATTAATTTATTCACAGATAACAGAAAAATATGTAGCAGGGTGGAAATGGATGAAGGGATTAAGGGCACTGAAAAGGTACCTGCAGAAGTTGGAAAAAATGTTTCAGTGTTTGGCTTCTCAAATTCACTGTGAAAAAATGCAAAGTTATGCATATGCAAAATTGAACTCAAAACAGATACTTGGATAGGAGGTATCAGACTGGGCCAGACAATGAAGGAAAGGGACATTGGGGTAATCATTAACAAGAACTTCAAGACATCAGCCCAGTGCATAAGGGCATATGCTAAAGTCAATGGGATCCTGGGCTCACTGGCAGAAGCTTCACCAGCTGGAATCAGGAGGTGATACTACCCCCCTCTGTAGGTTCCAGCTAAGGCCACACCTAGAGTACTGTGTGCAGTTCTGGAGTCCTCATATTAAGAAAGACAAGTGATCACCTGGAAAAGTACAGAGGAGAGCCACCAAAATGACACCAGATATGTGGGGAAGGCCTTACCAGGCAAAGTTAAGCAAGTACAAGATGTGTTCACTTACAGTAAGGCCAAAAAAGAAAGGGAAGATAAGATAGAAACATTGAAGTACCTTGAGGTTATCAACAGGATAGGTTATAACAAATTGTTTAAGCGTAGTGAAGGGACTTATCCCTAGGAGGCATGAATGCAAGTTGGTTGCAGGTAAGTTCAGGAGAGATGTGAGGAAGTACTTTTCACTGAGTTGATGGTGGACATGTGTAACAGCTTGCAAAGGGAAGCAGTCTAGGCAAAGATGATGCACAGAGTCAAGACAGGATAAGACAGACATACAGTGTTGACAGTGGGAGCCGAGGAGGTAAAAGGAGGTAAAGTTACTAGTAAACTGAGCTGCTAATAAGGGGCTCAGCCTAAGCCAACCAAGTAAAACTTGCCAAACTCTCCTTTCTCTCCTCCTTTTCTACCCTGGACAGTACCAGTCTTGAAGTTGTCCCCACTTTCAAATATCTTGGTGTTTGGCTGGACAGCTGACTTGACTTCTCACCACACATAGACTATATCAACTCCAAACTTCGTCCCAAGCTAGGAGCCATGTACAGGAATAAAGACTCCCTCTCCCCTGTTGTCCACTGAGAGCTGCTTACCAAAATGATCCTCCCTGCTTTTGATTATTCAGGTGTGTTTTTTTGAGTACACCCCTGCCTTGTCCCTCTGTAGACCAGACACACTAATGCTTTTTGCTGCTTTGCCTCCAATGCTTCCACCCTCCCCTGCACTCACCACTGTACCCTCTGTGACACGTGCACAGCCAGTTCTGAGTACACTATGATTTTTTTGTAATATAAAAATGTGTTATGGACTGTGTCTCATTAGAGATGCTGAGACAGCATGTAAAATGACACACACACACACAGGGTTTAGATACAAGGTGTTACCTGGAAGGCCAGAAGCTAATTACAGACTAGGACAGACCTTAATCAAGGATCTCCTATCTATTCTAACTTAAATATAGCTTTACTTCTAGGAGGGAAATCAGCATCCATTTTATGATGTTTCGAGGAGGAAACCAGGTTTGGCACACTGGTGTGAAATCATAAATGCTTTGATGTCTCTGTGAGAAGGGATACTGCTCATAGATGTAAGGAAATTTACAGACTTGATTGGGGGAAGTCAAATAGGGAAAGGAATTTCTGCTGATGTAACCTTAAATAACTTTCCTTCTAATATAAAAGATAAAACACCCTGGATGTATGATTTTTAATAAACAGAGGAGGAGCTAAGTGACCTCACACAAAGGGTTTGGCGAAGACAGTTTTTTTAAAGAGTATTCTGTTTTCCTGCAGAGACACTATCTACACTCTGACAAAGAAACATCTTTGAGCACTTTAAGCAAGTATACAGGTAGAGAGAGACAAAATCTAAGTACTGTAGTAGGAATTGCACTGTTAAAACCTTGTTCTTTTAAAAGATTGTATGGTTCTTGTGATATATAGTTCTGTATTTTGTTTTACATACTTTTATCTATTTTAGAAAAACTCTATTTTTGGAGCCTACTTGGTCTGTCTTTGAATTTATTTTATTTAACAAGTGGAGTATATTTGGTTAAAGCAGACACTGTGCATAAGCTTGAATGGTGATACCAAACTGGAAAAAGGTAAGAGTAATCTTTAGTCTTTATTAGAGTTTTTAAGGGTTCATTTTGTACACCTGGTTAGGTGCCCGTAGGCAAAGATATCTGACCCCCGGAGACGGAATTATCTGAGCCTGTGTACTGAGTACACTAGCAAGAGGTTCACAGTTTGAATCCCTCCAGAACTGAGACCAAAGGTTGATTAGAATCCACAAAACAGACAGGAGGGTTATTCTGTTTCTGTTAACTGTTCACAAGACTGCGCTCAGAGGTTGGCACTTTGGGAGTAGAGGGCTGACCTGCTGAGTGGGTTTGTGACACCCTCTACTCTTTCCTTTCCCTTCCCATATCCTGCCAGATCCATGCCACCACCCTCACTTCCAAATTCTGGTTTGGATCTCTCCGCTCTTACCTCTCCTTTCTCCTCTCATCCTCATTCCCCTCCTCTTATCAGTTTTACTTCAGAGACTCCATACCTTCTCTCTCCCTTGTCCTCACTACAGATCGGAGCAGGCAGTCTTCTGTTACCATCTCCCCTCCTCCAGCTGGAATTCTCTTCCAAGCTCTTGTCCATCTACATCTCAGCACAGTTTAAAATGCACTCTTTCCCAATCCCTCCCTTCCTCTTGCTCCTGTCCTTCCTCCTCCTGACTGTCATCATTATGCTCTACTCTCTCCACCCCTACCCAATCTATTCCCCTTTGCAGTTTACTTTTTCTCCCTCCTCTGATTCCTACTGCACACTGCAATCCTCTGCCACACTCTCCCATGATTTTTCCCCTTCCCTCAGCCTACCACACCTATTTTCTTATAGTTTCCTGGCTACACTAATCTGTTACGTAAATATCCCATATTATACCAACTCCATTGTTACGTGTTACTTTTCACTACTTGTATGTCATACTTGTATTGTAATTCAGCCTAACTTTTATTCATCTCCCTTCTCCTTCTCTCCCGGATCGCACCTGGAAATGAGCTTCGGCTCAGTGTGCCTTTCCTGGTTACCAAATGTTTAATAAATAAATAAAATAGGCTGATCAGAAGCAGGTAGGACCACAGCAGTCTGCATGGATCTTTGCTTTTGTTTGACTTCAATAATTTCTATGTTTCTAAGCTGTGTCATTCAGACAGAACATGGGTGAATAGGTGGCAGTTTACTGCTGGCATGTAATGAGTTGGGCAGTGTAGCCTGTTTTGTTGCAACAAATTTAGGAAACATGCTGGCAGGGCATACACTGGGTCTCACTCTTGCTGCAAGTGGTTGGAGTGATGCGTCTGAAGTAACACCAGTACTTGGGGATATAGCAGTTGGCTGATGTGGTTGCTATAGTGGCTGCATTATTTGAACACATCATTGAATCCAATATCTTCCCACAGTCAACTGTTGCTGATACTGCTGGCCTGTCTGACCAGAGTGAGGAATGGGAATAGAAGTGGCTACTAAGAAGATGTTATGTTCATGTTTTAAATGGTCAACCAGAACACTGGTTACCAGAGCAGTTTGAGTGGCTCAGCAGGTTGCACTCTAGCCTCTGAGACGAGAAGATCAAAAGGTTGTGGGTTCTAGCCCCACACCAGGCACTTGGGATAAATCCCAATACTGACATTGTAGTGCATCATGAGGGGGATGCTGCACTCCTGAGGTGCTGTCTTTCAGATGAGACATTAAACCAAGGTCCCACCTGTCTGTTCTGGTGATTGTTCAGGTGGACATTAAAGATTCCATGGCACTCCTCAAAAAGAGTAGGGGAAGTTTTTATTAAGGAAAAGCAGATAAGGGGAAAAACTAATATGCAAAACTGGGGTAGAACATACAGTACCTTCCAGTAAAGAAGTTGCTGTACATAGACTGGAAATAGTATCAAAATAAATCCCACAAAAAATAAAAAATGTGAAAAATCAGCACCTGCAATATGGGAAAAGGGGGAAGAAAGAAAAAATCCCAGGACTGCTGACAGAAAGGTAAGCAACAAATGAATTAAAAAAGAAAACTGAATACAGCATTACGGTACAACATTTCTGACCTAAACAAGATAAAAAAGGGGGGCCAAAGGGAAAATAGAAGGGCAAGACAAACAATATGGCAAATAAAACAAATACGCTGCAGGCAAGGCAAGAAACTCCAATATACTATAAGACCTGGCGAAAGTACTAAAGTAAAACACAGCAAGTTCCAGGAGTCAACAAAGAAACAAACAAAAATAAAAACTAGAAAGGAAAACCAGAAACAGGCACATCGCCATGAGTCAACAACAGATGGCATAACTGTCGCCTATAACAGAACAGGCAGAGAACACCAAGAAAAAGGAGCTGCTCTTATAACTGTACTTCTCTACTGGGACTAAAGAACTAGAACTCTACTACTGGGACCTTCAAGTTAGGGTAAAAACAAAACAAAAAGTTAAGTGTGTTTGTCTGAGCTGGCTAAAGTGAATTATCTGTGCAGTTATCTAGGTGTTTGTCTCAGGTGGCTGAAGGGAATTCTTATCTGCGCAATTAACTAAGTGTAGAAAGAGTCGTGAAGTAGGGGGAGTGGTTTAGCTAGAAGGAAGCCAGGTTAAAGCCAGATTTAAAAACTGCCCTAGATAGCTCCTGCCAGAGAACACCAAGAAGAAGGAACTGCTGTTATAACTATACTTCTCTAATGGGACTATATTGCACCCCCCCCCCCCACCACCACCACCAGTTCTACTTTTATAGGTTGGGTGCAGGCAGTGACTGATCACAGAGCCACAAGACTCACCATCCTAGAAAGAAAAGAGTAGCTTTCCATCCCCCACCCCAACTGCTGGAGGCCTGACTCTGAGCAAGTAAGGAGACTACTGAGAAATATAGGAACTTCTTGTCTCAGAACAGGAAGATCAGGAGCTTAAAAGGCACAGAGGCAGTAAGTAAGTAGGGAGAAAAAAAAATAAATCGAGGAAAGAGTAAGTATTCCAAACAACAGTTAAGGGGCCAGAAATAAGACATGATGGGAATGGTGCAGTGCGGTGGCTGTGGAGCAGCAGTCTTCCGGGAGACATTCTGGATGATGCGGTGCTGTCCCATCTGCAGACACCTCTCTGGGCAGAGGGAGGAGGTTACTCATCTCCAGGTTGAGTTGGCCAGGATTTGGGGGACCTCCTCTCCCACCCAAGGACCACCAGGGCCACTGCCGTTGCCTCAGAGGTTGCCAAGAAAGAGAAGCGGTAGGACCACAGTGGGCTGAGGGAGGGTGAAGATGGTGGAACAGAGGCACATCCCTCCAGTTGCACCTCTCCACAATTCACATGCCATTCTGGCAAAGTGTGGTTCCTCTATGGAGGCTCCCGCAGTGGAGACCAAGGAGGATGCTGGGAACATTAACAAAGGAGACCAATAGGAGGGTGGCATGGGACCCCCTAAGGGAAGGAAACAACTCCTGGTGGGGGACTCCATTGTTAGGGGGCAGAACTGTGGGAGGAAGGGGAGCGGGAGGTAAGGTGCCTGCCTGGCGTGGCTTGGAGGGACAGGGAGCAAATCCTCAGGATCGCTGGAGTAGCTGCACGGAGGAGGGAGCCTGATGTCATTGTCCACTTAGGGACAAATGACCTGGCTGAGAAAATGATCAGAGCAGTGCAGGAAGAGTTTCTGGAGTTGGGGAGGGGCCTTAGACAAGTAGCACGAACGGTAACCTTCTCGGAGGTGTTGCCTGTCTATGGCATGGATGAGGCTAGGATGCACTACACCAAAGGATTCAATCAGAGGTTGAAAAACTGGTGCAGAGCTCAGGGATTTGGCTTCACTCGGGACTGGTGGTCCACCTGGAGTGATGCAGGTCTATACTGGCGTGATGGTCTGCATCTGTCCAGGAGGGGAACCAGGATCCTAGGTGATAAGTTTAAATGTTTCATTGGCAAGCATTTAAACTAGCCAAGAGGGGAGGCACTGGAAAGGAGCAGGTAAATCCTAGCCCACTAAAAAAAATCAGGGTAGTAAGTGAGGTAAACACCAGGATAGAGATGTCAATAGGGAGAAGGGCAGGGGTAAATGGAGAAAATGACAAAGGCGATAAGGACAGGGAAGGGGCAAAAAGGGGTAAGGCTATCAAGAAATGGAGGGTAATGAGTACCAATGGTCATAGTCTAGGCAACAAGCTCCCTGAACTGGTGGACTTGATGGAAGAGGGATGCCTGGATATCGTAGCAATCACAGAAACATGGTACACAGAGAACCATGACTGGGGTGTTAACATACCAGGGTACACAACCAACAGGAAGGGTAGACGAGGGGGAGGAGTAGCTCTCTATGTAATGGAAGGGATGAAAGCAACTGAACAAAAGAGTAACAGGGAGGACAGGAGGCACTGTGGGTCACCTTAGAGACTGGAAATGGCACCACAATCTGCACAGGGGTTGTATACACACCCCCATTGTCAGGGGGAGGGAATGGACAATGATATGATAGAAGGCATCCTTAGGATGGCAGAGAAAGGGAAGATACTGTTGATGGGGGACCTGAATATGCCAGATGTTAACTGGAGCACCTTTGCTGCAGCCACATCCAAGAGCAGGCCATTCTCGATGCCCTACAGGTGGTATGCCTTAGACAGCTAGTTTTGGAACCCATTCCTGAGGGAGCAATCTTAGACCTAGTACTCTCAAATGGGGACAGTGAGAGGATCTCAGATCTAGAAGTGGGTAGCCATCTGGAAACAAGTGACCACCAAACAGTGTGGTTCACGATAAACTCAGCTACAGAGTCAAGCCATACAAAAGTGTGGGTACTGGACTTCAGGAAGGCTGACTTTGACAAGATGGGAAAGTGCCTTAGAAAAGCACTAGCAAACAGGCTAGAAGGAGGGGGTGGAGCAACAATAGGAAACATCAAAACTGCCATCACAGAAGCAACAAGCCTTTGTGTGAAGCAAATAAATCAAAATGAAAGAAAAAAGCCACTATGGTTCTCAAAAGAGGTGGTAGGGAAGGTTAGGGAGAAAAAGATAGCATTTAGGAAGTATAAGGAAACACAGAAGGAGCAGGACAGAGAGCTGTACCAGTTAAGGCAGAAGGAAGCAGGGAGGGAAGTCAGAATAGCAAAGGCCCAAACTCAGGAAAAGATAGCCAACTCGGTTAAGAAGGGGGATAAAACCTTTTATACTGAAGGTACATCAGGGAGCGTAGAAAGACAAAGGGGACAGTGAGGCTGAATATGGGTGGGCAGAAAGGAACAGTGAAAAAGCAGGGATACTGAATGAATACTTCTGCTCAGTATTCACAAAAGAGGGGTAGGTGCATAATCCAATTAACGAAAGCACTTTGGATGGGGGGGGTCGATCCCAGTCCTTTCACAGAAGAAAGGGTTCTGAAAGAACTCTTAAAACTGAAGGTGAACAAAGCAATGGGGTCTGACTGAATTCACCTCAGAATTCTAAAAGAATTAAGGGGAGAACTAGTGATACCACTGGCTACCCTTTTAAACAAATCATGGGAGGATGGTGTGGTACCTGAGGACTAGAGGAAGGCGGATGTGATTCCCCTTCACAAAAGTGGGAGCAAGACAGAGGCAGGAAACTACAGACCTGTCGGTTTGACCTCTGTGTTAGGGAAAGTGAAGGTCATGTCAGATGAATCTAACTGATTTCTTTGACTGGGTGACCAAAGTAGTAGACCAGGGAGGGGCTGTGGACATGGCCTACCTAGACTTTAGCAAGGCATTTGACATAGTCCCACACAAAATATTAATAATCAAATTAACCAGCCTGGGAGTGGGTCCCAGGGTGATAGCCTGGGTAAAACATTGGCTGAACAACAGGACACAGAAGGTAATTGGAGTCCACTCTGAAGAAAGAGGGGTTACTAGTGGGGTACCGCAGGGTTCAGTACTGGGTCCAGTCCTTTTTAATGTCTTTATAAGTGACATTGTGAGGGACTGGAATGAAAAGTATGCCTCTTTGCAGATGACACAAAGATCTGCAACAGGGTTGATACACAAGGAGGCGTGGAAAGGATGAGGAAGGACTTGGCAAGGTTGGAGTAATATTCAGAAGTATGGCAGCTTGGATTCAATGCAAAGAAGTGCAAAATAATGCACCTGGGAAACAAAAACCCAGGGGAAGATTACACAATGGGGGGTAGTAACAACAACAAAAATGGAAAGGGACCTGGGGGTAATTATATAAGATGACCTTAAGGTTAGCAAGCCATGTGAGAAGGCAGTAGGGAGGGCTGGGGGGATACTGGGATGTATAGGGAGAGGCATCACCAGCAGAAAACAAGAAGTTGTTATTCCTCTGTGCAGACAGTTGGTGAGATCCCATCTGGAGTACTGCGTCCAGTTCTGGAGACCCCATCTCCGCAAGGACATAGGCAGGATGGAGGCAGTCCAGAGGAGAGCAACTAAAATGGTGCAGGGTCTGCAAGAGAAGCCGTATGAGGAGAGAGACTAAAGGAGCTTAATATGTATACCCTTGAGGAAAGGAGGGAGAGGGGGGGATATGAAAGAAACATTTTAATACCTCAGTGGAATCAACAAAGTCCAAGATGGTAGCATCTTTCAGAAAAAGAGATGTGCAAGAACAAGGCGACACAATTTGAAGATAGAGGGAGGATGGCTCAGGGGCAACATGAGGAAGTATTTTTTCACAGAGAGTATGGTGGATGCATGGAACAGCCTTCCTGAGGAGGTTGCCGGGTCTAAAACTGTGGGAGAATTCAAGAATGCATGGGACAGACATAAGGCAATTCTTGTGGGGGGTGGGAAGAAACAGGCTGTTGGTTAACTAGGATCTGCAGCTTATCCTGTAGGTTGGGAAATGGGCAGACTAGGTGGGCCAAGCAGTTCTTATTTACCGTCAAAGTCTATGCTTCTGTGTGGACATACTGCTACCAGGGACGGAGGATCGCCTGGGTAAGGTGACCCTTATTGTCCAAGCACACCATGTACAACTCTGTTTCCACCAATTTAAGCAGTACTGGTTGGAGGATTGTTTGCTGCTGAAACAAAAAGGCACAGTGAGAATGCCAAAGATAATATTTCAAAACAATTAAAAGTAAGCGGTGGGTACCAACATTACAGGTGAACAATGTGGGGGCCATACCCAAAATAACATCGGAATAATTGAGGCGAGCCCAAGCTGGGTCGCCCCAAGCAGTAGCCATGTGAGACCAGAAAGCTGGAGCACAGGAGCAGGCCAGAAGAAAATGCTGCATTAACTCCAGCTCAACGGCACAACCCGGCGGAGGGCAAAAGCACTCATCCACACTCTTGTGATTGGCATTTGCTTTAATGCTCAGTCTGCCATGGTAACTAAGCCACAGCACATCCCACATCTTGAGCAAGGTTTGGGTATCCAAAAGGACCACCCAAACATCATCATGGTCCACAGCAGTGATGCCCAGGTAGAAAGGCACTTCCAGAAAGTGCTTGGACATGATAGAGTCGTACAACTGTCATAAAGAAACAGTACCCAGTTGAGAAAGATCAAGCGACTATCTCTTGATTTTTATCAACAATGGTACGGACATTTGGGAGGGGATGCTGTGTAAGAGACCTAGAGGGAGACAAGTGCCCCCAAATCTAATAAGAGCGGGCAACCAAAGGTTCACCCAAGAGGTCCAGGGTTTCTGCACCACATGTAGGTGGGGACCCACCGTTCAAGAAAGAAAATAGCAAAAGGTGAACACCAATGGGTTTATTACCCAAAGGCCACTGTGGGTAATCAGGAGATGAAGGATATTCATTTTAATCGGGTTCATCTGACTACCCCAAACCAATTGAAAAAAGAAACTAGTTTCTAAAGCCTTAGGAAAGGGATATACCATGCTGGGGTGGGCGAAAAGAAGCAACACAAAGGATTTCAATATCACCACCTTTTTCTTCTTAGTCTGATGCCACTGCTTCAACAGCTGTATTTTGGCATTACACATAGTAAGTTTGTCGTCCCAATTCACATGAGCCATATCCCCTGCCCCAAAAGTGATCCCCAAGATCCGCAGGGTTGGGGAGGTCACTGGGATCCCTCCAACAGTAGGAATCGGTGGGTCCGGTACACCCACTGTCAGGCCGTGACATTTGCCAAGGTTGAGAGCTGAATCTGAGATGGGGGAAAAGGTCTGAAAAAGATCCAAGGCCAAACACCCTTAGTGACGATCCCGGACAAGCAGGGTGATGTCATCAGCACAGACTGCCACCTTCACCCCCAAAACTCCACTCCCACAGGAAATACCAAAGATCTGGTCATGGAACTGTATCTTATGAAGAATTGGGTCAATACAGAAAGTATACAAGAGGGGGCTCAAGGTGCAACCCTGACACATCCCCCTGAAGAAACATTACCCTTTGCTCCACATGTCCACTGATGAGGGGCATCACAGATGCCACATCGTAAATGGATCATAGCCAAAGACAAAACTGGCTTGGTACCCTATACCTTGACAGGACAGAGAACAAGTAAGAATGGGATACCCTGTCAAAGGCCTTTTCTTGGTCTAACGACAGGATGTACCCCGAGGAAGATCCAATTGTCCCATCCCCAGTAACTCAAGCAGGAGAATGATATTGTCAGCTTTGTGTCTACTAGGAATCGCACATGTTTGCAAAGAGAAAATTACATATACAGAGAGGAGAGCCAGGCATTTAGTCAAAATTATCATAAGAATTTTCAAGTCTGTGTTGAGGAGACACAAAGGCCTCCAGTTTGTCAAGTCAGTATCCAAACCTTTCTTATAAAGAAAAACTTGTGTGGCTTCTGTCATGGCAGTGGTCGGGTGACTACCCTGCAGGACATTAGTAAATACTACTATAAGTATGTCAACCCGTAGTTCCCAAAAGCATTTAAAAAAAACTCTGATGTAAGGCCATCTGATCCAGGTGCCGTAATACAGTTCAACATAATAATTGCCTGATCAATCTCCAGTGAGGAGAAAGGACTGGTCAGACCAGTCATGACATGATCGGTTACCGTCGGGAGATGCAAAGTGGAAAGAAATGCATTGGGGGGTCCTGACTGATCAGGAGTACCAAATGTGGCACGCAGGTAGGCCTGGACCTGTGCCATGATACCGGGAGTGTCCAACGTGACAATGCCATCCGGAGAGACAAGGGTAAAAATGTGCCTGCAGCAGATTCTAGCCTTACAGCTCTCAAATGCATCACCCGTGCATCAAGTCCCAAGAGCCCCAGCCTGATGCTCCATAAGAAGGGATCGGCTGCAATCGTATTGCAGGCAACGCATCCGGACTTTCAAGTACATGATCACTGAACTGTAGTCACCCAGACCCTGGTTGGAGAGGGAGACAATCCTCGTCACTTGCAAGTGGAGCAAGAGATACTCTATGTACTCACACTTCCACCTGCAGCTGAAGAAGCCCTTCAGCCGAAAGTGGAGATCACATTTTGTGGAATCTCACTATTCCCCAATATAATTTGACATAAAAGTCAGGGATTGGTGAGCATGTAGGAGGTCAAAAACCTGCCCTTGTGCCTGGTCATCCATCAACAGAGAGTTATTCAGCCTCCAGAAACCTCTTTGCATCCGGGAAATGGGAGCAGTACCAAAAGCATCCCTCAGGAGCATGTAGTCTGAGGTTTCAATCAGAGTAAGGGCCGAATGATGTGGCTACAACTGGGGGTAGACAAGTAGGTAATCAATTCTAGTAGCCAACTGGGACCTGTAATACATCATTCCCTCCTCCCCGTCCTGCATCCGGTGTGCATCAAGTGAGATAACATCCTTAATGAGCTTAGCCAAGTCAGAGGAATCAAAATATGTTTTGGCTGAAACCCAGCCCATGTCCAGGCTACAATTAAAATCACCCCTGAGAATAACTGGGCGGGAGGTGTGTAAATAAGGATGTATGGACTTAAAGAGGTCCAACTGAGCCTTCTTTGTCTAGGGAGTGTAAACATTAATCAAACGGACAAGGGCCCCATGATACAAAACATCCAACAGTAAGGCCCCACCTAGGTCAATATCAACCAAACATCGCAAATTAGTGGTGCAACCCCAAAAGAAAATCCCACCCCATCACATTTATCCTCCCCAATGGATCAATAGGACGGTCCCCAGCACCACTGTGAACTCGCTGAAGAGTTCTCACGGGTACTGGACAAATGACACACTTGCAGGAAAATAACATCCAGCACCAAGTCTTCCAAAAGCAGAAAAAGCAAAGTACGATGGGACTGTTCTTGAGACTGTTCGAATTAAGGGTTGCCAATGATAGAGGGTGATCCATTGGGAAGGAAGAAGGAGAGAAGATACAGAACTCAAATCAGCCCTCGGTCACAGCTTAACTTGACCATTTCTGGTGTTTACACAAGTTTCCTTTGGGTTTTCATAGAAGAGATATGGGCCAGAAGATCCAATTCCTCCTCAGTGTCAGTGGAAACCAAAAGAGTCATCAACGGGCAGGAAGAACCATCCAATTCTGACCCAGCTTCAGTGTCCATGGGCAGGGAGGCCAGGGCATCAAACTTGTTCTCCGAAAGAAGGAGCGGGCCAGCCCCAGAAATCAGGGGCATCTTATTTCCCAGCTTGTGAGAGCGGAGAGAATGCTTTTGGCTCAACACCGCCAAATCCAGAGGGAGGCATGTCGGGTGCCAGCACCGGAAGGGCAAGCACTGAAGCTGAAACAGGGTTTGCCAGCTGCGAGTGAGGAAATGTCCATAGAGTCACACTCCACTGTAGGAACAATGGAGGGTGGGGGTAACAGGTGTGAAAGGCAGGACCTCTGGGGAGGTTCAGGGGCTGGGCAGTTGCATCTTTCGGATCTTCCTGTTGGGCGATCTCCACTGCCAAGACCTTGCTTTGGTGCTGTTGTTGTTGCCTCTGCACTTTGTCCAATAAGGTGTCCTGTGTGTTATCCTCATCCCAGTTATGTGTTGCCCACTTGCACGTGCGGTAAGAATGTCCCACTTCTTCACACAAGTTACAGCACAACACACTGGAACAATGTGCACTGACATGATCCAAAGTCAAAAAAAGATTACAACGCTGTGTACCGTAGGCATTGCTGAGTTGAGAGTCAGACCCACAATGAAAACATGTATTCAGCTGGCCAGGATAAAAACACTGGGTGTGATCTCAACCCAGAAAAAACAAACTGGGAGTGTGCTGTATACCAGATGTCATATGGCGAAGCTTAATCTTGAATTTCCAATGACCTGTCCAAAAACCTTTTGAATCCAAAATGGGTTCAGGATCTCCCAGGACGTCGCAACGCTGAGTCAACCAAAATCATATGTCCTGGATCTTCACCCCCTCATTTTTCAGGAGAATACTCAAAATGTGAACCACGGGCTTAGTAAGTGGAATAGCCTGGAAAGGCAACCACAAAGGCGTGGTCTTTAAAATCTTGTATGTTGCCCAGAATCTGTCCAAGACCATCAAAATATGAAAACTTAGGTAAAAAAACACCATCATTGGGGGAGTGCAAAAGTGTGTACAGTTCATTCGGTGTCACCAGTAGGGAGTCTTTCAGCAGAAAACATCCCACATAGGCCCTATCAGGGGCTCCTCCAGGTCTCCTCTATACAGAAGCCGGACTATGTTCCGCCGTTGAACTGGGTCTGGAGCATTATGGAATGCATCTCATAGAAACATAGACTTTGATGGCAGATAAGGACCGCTGAGCCCATCTAGTCTGCCCATTTCCCTACCTACAGGATAGGCCGCTGATCCTAGTTAACCAACTGCCTATTTCTTCCTACCCCCCACAAGAATTGCCTTATGTCTGTCCCATGCATTCTTGAATTCTATCACAGTTTTAGACCCCACAACCTCGTCAGGAAGGCTGTTCCATGCATCTACTACCCTCTCTGTCAAATTATACTTCCTCACATTGCCCCTGAACCCCCCATCTTTAAATTGTGTCCCCTTGTTCTTGCACGTCTCTTTTTCTGAAAGATGCTACCCTCTTGGACTTTGTTGATTCCACTGAGGTACTTAAAAGTTTCTATCATGTCCCCCTCTCCCTTCTTTCCTCAAGGGTATACATATTAAGCTCCTTTAGTCTCTCCTCATACGGCTTCTCTTGCAGACCCTGCACCATTTTAGTTGCCCTCCTCTGGACTGCCTCTATCCTGTCTATATCCTTGCGGAGATGGGGTCTCCAGAACTGGACACAGTACTCCAGATGGGGTCTCACCAACTGTCTGTACAGAGGGATAACAACTTCCTGTTTTCTGCTGCTGATGCCTCTCCCTATGCATCCCAGTATACCCCAAGCCCTCCCTACTGCCTTCTCACATTGCTTGCTAACCTTAAGGTCATCTGATATGATTACCCCCAGGTCCCTTTCCTTTTTTGTTGTTGTTACTACCTCCCCTTCCATTGTGTATTCTTCCCCTGGGTTCTTGTTTCCCAGGTGCATTATTTTGCACTTCTTTGCATTGAATCCTAGCTGCCATACTTCTGACCATTCCTCCAACCTTGCCAAGTCCCTTCTCATCCTTTCCACGCCTCCTTGTGCATCAACCCTGTTGCAGATCTTTGTGTCATCTGCAAAGAGGCATACTTTTCCTTCCAGTCCCTCTGCAATGTCACTTATGAAGACATTAAAAAGGACTGGAACCAATACTGAACCCTGCGGTACTCCACTAGTAACCCCTCTTTCTTCAGAGTGGACTCCATTTACAATTACCTGCTGTGTCCTGTTGTCCAGCCAATGTTTTACCCAGGTTACCACTCTGGGACCCACTCCCAGGCTGGTTAATTTAACTATTAATCTTTTGTATGGCACTGTGTCAAATGCCTTGCTAAAGTCTAGGTAGGCCATGTCCACTGCCCCTCCTTGGTCTACTACTTTGGTCACCCAGTCAAAGAAATCTATTAGATTCGTCTGACATGACCTTCCCGTTGTGAACCCATGCTGCCTTGGGTCCTGTGCCCCACTGGCCTCTAGGTACTCAACTATTCTTTCCTTCAGAAGTGACTCCATCACTTTCCCTGCCACAGAGGTCAGACTGACAGGTCTGTAGTTTCCTGCCTCTGTCTCGGTCCCACTTTTGTGAAGGGGAATCACATCCGCCTTCCTCCAGTCCTCAGGTACCACACCATCCTCCCATGATTTATTAAAAAGAGTAGCCAGTGGTTTCACTAGTTCCCCCCTCAATTCTTTTAGAATTCTGGGGTGAATTCCATCAGGCCCCATTTCTTTGTCCACCTTCAGTTTTAGGAGTTCTTGCAGAACCCTTTCTTCTGTGAAAGGACTAGGATTGACCCCTGTATCAAGAGTGCTTCTGTTAATTAGATTAGGCACTTCCCCCTCCTCTTTTGTGAATACTGAGCAGAAATATTCGTTCAGTATCCCTGCTTTTTCACTGTCCCCCTCTGCCCACCCACCATTCATTCTATTCAGCCTCACTATCCCTCCCTTTGTCTTTCTATGCTCGCTGATGTACCTATAAAAGGTTTTATCCCCCTTCTTAACGAGGTTGGCTATCTTTTCCTCAGTTTGGGCCTTTGCTATTCTGACTTCCCTCCTGCTTCCTTCTGCCTTAACTGGTACAGCTCTTGTACTGCTCCTTCTGTGTTTCCTTATACTTCCGGAATGCTATTCTTTTCTTACTGACTTTCACAGCCACCTCTTTTGAGAACCATAGTGGCTTTTCTTTCATTTTGATTTGTTTATTTGCTTCACACAAAGGCTTGTTGCCTCTGTGATGGCAGTTTTGATGATTCCCCATTGTTGCTCCACACCTCCTTCTAGCCTGTTTGCTACTGCTTTTCTGAGGCACTCTCCCATCTTGCCAAAGTCAGCCCTCCTAAAGTCCAGTACCCTCACTTTTGTATAGCTGAGTTTAACGTGAACCACACTGTTTGATGGTCACTTGTTCCCAGATGGCAACCCACTTCTAGATCTGAGATCCTCTCACTGCCCCCGTTTGAGAGTATGAGGTCTAAGATTGCTTCCTCATGAGTGGGTTCCAAAACTAGCTGTCTGAGGCCTGCCACCTGTAGGGCATCAAGAATGGCCCTGCTCTTGGATGTGGCTGCAGCAAATGTGCTCCAGTTAACATATGGCATATTCAGGTCTCCCATCAACAGCATCTCCCCTTTCTGTGCCATTCTAAGAATGCCTTCTATCATGTCCTTGTCCATTCCCTCCCCCTGACATTGGGGTCTATATACAACCCCTGAGCGGATTGTGGTGCCATTTCCAGTCTCCAAGGTGACCCACAGTGCCTCCTCTCCTCCCTGTTTACTCTTTTGTTCAGTTGCTTTTATCCCTTCCTTTACATAGAGAGCTACTCCTCCCCCTCTTCTCCCCTGCCTGTCGCTCCTGTAAGGTATGTACCCTGATATGTTAACATGCCAGTCATGGTTCTCTGTGTACCATGTTTCTGTGACTGCTACGATATCCAGGCATCCCTCTTCCACCAAGGCCACCAGCTCAGGGAGCTTATTGCCCAGACTACGGGCATTGGTACTCATTACCTTCCATTTCCTGATGACCTTACTCCTTTTTGCCCCATCCCCATCCTTCTTGCCTTTGTCACTTTCTCCATTTACCCCTGCCCTTCTCCCTATCGACACCTCTATGTTGGTGTTTACCGCACTTACTACCTAGATTTTTTTTGGGGGGGGGGCTAGGATTTACCTGCTCCTTTCCAGTGCCTCCCCCCTAGGCTAGTTTAAATGCTTGCTAATGAAGCATTTAAACCTATCACCTAGGATCCTGGTTCCCCTCCTGGACAGATGCAGTCCATCATGCCAGTATAGGCTTGCATCACTCCAGGTGGACCCCGAGTCCCCAATGAAGCCAAATCCCTGAGCTCCACACCAGTTTTTCAACCACTGATTGAATCCCATGATGCGGAACACCCTAGCCTTTCCTACGCCATATATGGGCAGCACCTCCAAGAAGGTTACCGTGTGTGCTACTTGTCTAAGGTCCATCCCCAATTCCACAAACTCTTCCTGCACTTCTCTAATTCCTTTCTTAGCCAGGTCATTTGTCCCTAGGTGGACAATGACATCCAGCTCCCTCCCCTATGCAGCTGCTCCGGCAATCCTGAGGATTACGCTCCCTGTCCCTCAAGCCATGGCGCCAGGCAGGCACCTTACCTCCTCTCCCTTCCTCCCCAGTTCTACCTTCCTAACAATGGAGTCCCCCACCAGGAGTTATTTCCTCTCTGCGGGTCCCCTGCCACCCTCCTGTGGGTCTCCTTTGTGGAGGTTCCCAGCATCATCCTTGGTCTCCACTCCGGGTGCCTCCATAGAGGAACCACACTTTGCCAGAATGGCACAGGAATTGTGGAGAGGTACAAGTGGAGGGATGGACCTCTGTTCCACCACCCTCACCCTCCCTGAGCCCACTGTGGTCCAACCGCTCCTCTTTCTTGGCAACCTCTGAGGCAACAGCAGTGGCACTGGTGGTCCCTGGATGGAAGAGGAGGTTCCACAAATCCTGGCCAACTCAGCCTGAAGATGAGCAACCTCCTCCCTCAGCTCAGAGAGGTGCCTGCAGATGGGACAACACCGCATCCTCCAGAACATCTCCCGGAAGACTGCTGTTCCACTGCCACTGCACTGCACCACTCCCATCATGTCTTATTTCTGGCCCCTTAACTGTTTGCAATCCTTACTCTTTCCTCTGTTTTCTTTTTCTCTCTCTCTCTCTCTCTCCTTACTTTCTGCCTGTGTGCCCTTTAAGCTCCTGATTGTCCTGTTCTGAGACAAGAATATCCGATATTTCTCAGTAGACCCCTTACTTGCTCAGAGGCAGGCCTCCAGCAGCTAGAAGGGGCTGTAGAGCTACTCTTTCCCTTCTAGGATGGTGGGTCTTTGGTGGCTCTGTGAGCGCTCACTTCCTGCTCCCAAACAGGAAGTTCCTGTTGTCAGTCAAATTCTGTGCCTATAAAAGTAGAACTAGCTTTGGGTGGAGGGGACATAGGAGGGCAATATAGTCCCAGTAGAAAAGTCCAGTCACACAGCAGTCCTTTCTCCTGGTGTCTTCTGCCAAACTACTAGCAACATCTTTCTAAGACAGTCTTTAAATGTAGCTTCCTTCTAGCTAAGCCACTCCCCCTACTTACTAGATCTATCTACAAGTAATTTACACCTCACAGCTATCAAGTCCTTTCAATCATCTGAGATTTACACCTAGATAACTGTTTAGATAACCATTCAGTTCAGTTAACTCAGACAAACGCACACTTTTTTCTGTTAGGTTTTTTTTTTACCCTAAATTAAAGTTCCAAGTACAAGAGTTCTACTTCTTTAGTCCCAGCAGAGAAGTCCAGTCACACAGCAGTCCTTCCTCCTGGTGTCTTCTACCAAGCTACTAGCAAAATATTTCTAAGGCAGTCTTTAAATGTAGCTTCCTTCTAACTAAGCCACTCCCCCTACTTACTAGATCTTTCTACAAGTAATTTAAACCTCACAGCTATCAAGTCCTTTCAATCACCTGATATTTACACCTAGATAACTGTTCAGATAACCATTCAGTTCAGTTAACTCAGACAAATGCACACTTTTTGTTTTATTTGTTAGTTTTTTTTACCCTAAATTAAAGCTCCAAGTACAAGAGTTCTACTTCTTTAGTCCCAGCAGAGAAGTCCAGTCACACAGCAGTCCTTTCTCCTGGTGTCTTCTGCCAAGCTACTAGCAAAATCTTTCTATGGCAGTCTTTAAATGTAGCTTCCTTCTAGCTAAGCCACTCCCTACTTTCTCGCTGTTGAAAGTTCACCCAGCATTGGGCCATGGACGGGGCAGTAGTTGGGTCAGGTACCTGGGCAGAAGAATGGGGTGGGGGCCGGTCAGACAGCCCAATCCTGTCAGCCCATGAGAGTCAGGACAAAACCAACTGTCATGCAGTATCAAAAGGTTGTGCAGTCTGGGACCCAGGTTCATCATGGGTAGACCGCCCAAGGAAGTCGCCCGCCTCTGCAGCCAGCATGGGGAGGGGGGGAGGATCCACAGCTAAAGGGTTAGAAGAAACAGCTGGCAGCCCAGGAACCACTTCAGGCAGTGTCAAAAGAGGGGAAAATACAGAGTATAATGCAGGGGCCAAAATCAAGACCCCCCGCAGGAGAAGTAACAGTATGGGGCACCAGTCCATCAGTGGATAAAACAGGGGATTCAACCCCTTCCATAGTCTGGGGCACTGCAATAGGAGGGTCCAGGATAAAAACAATACTTGTGGTTTCAGTTGGCCTATCCATATGCCATTAGCCAATTTCATCCTGAAAGCAGCACGCTCCGTGAAGTGCATGCACAGGGGACCAGTTAGCCAGAGGGTAAGTCTCCTGGAGTATGCACCTGTCAGGAGTCACTCCCCAGTCTGCACAGCGAGAGTACAGTAAGGTGGCCGGTGTGACAGTTCCTACCCCAAAGGAATCACTGTAGATCGGTCTTCTGAAGCACCTTACTCTGTGAGTGCAGCTCAGCATCACATGACTTAGTGTGGCCCGGTAGCAAGACATGGGCCACCACCAGGGGCAAAGTCGGGGAGTCAGAGGCAAAGGAGGTCTCCCACGGGGTTGTAGAAGTGACGGCGGGGGGCCTTAGTGGTAAGAGCTGGCATCACTCGGATGAGAGGGTCAGCTCGACATGGGAGAGCTCCTCCAGGAGCCACAGAAGGAGGCGTACTGGGCTGTATAACTGCTGTGGGTAAAGATCCATCCACCAAGGTACTGAAGCCCGTCCAAGCAGCAAACAGCCATTCCCTGTCCCAGAGGTAGGATGCCTCCTCCTCCTCCGCCAACAGTCCAAGCAGGTGTCTTCTTCAATTTCAGAGCATCCTGAAGGTGTTGATCCACCTCCCTGAATTGTTCCGTGTCAGTTGTAGGGCCAGCAGCATCCCATAAGAGAAGGTCAGCATTTCAGCCTCCAGGCTCACGTAGTAATGAAGTTGAGTCTTCGGCCCCAGTCAGCACATCAGAGGAAGCACAGGCCAGATCTCCCTCCTTATGCACAGACATCAGCACAGTGAGCTGCGAGGCAGCCATCTGAGGCATAGGACAGTAGTAGCTCCTACACAGAGTATGGGATTTTCTCTGGTGTCCTGGCCAAATGTCCCCCATTCACTACAAATACCACCAACAGATTAATCTGGTTCCCTGTTCATTGATGACACGAAGCTCTGTAACAGAGTGGACACGCCAGAGGATGTAGACAGAATAAGGAAGGACCTGCAGAAGCCTGAAGAATGGTCAAGGGTTTAGCAGTTGAAATTCAATGTAAAGTGGCCCAGTGGCCTGGAGGGCTGAGGCATCCATGCCTTACCTCCTGCTATGCTGGCAACCCATGTTGGTGGTGCAAGCGGGCTGCCAGGGGTCGGCCAGTGAGGGAGAGGATACAGCATCCAGAGGACTGCTATCCTCTCCCAAGGAGGGGTGGGGATGGAGTCTGCTGCATGACTGGCCCCTGGCAGTGGCTAGAGGCTGGCACAATGGACCCATAACATAGGGGCAGATGTGCGGCAGATATCTGGTGTGCCACATGCAGAAGCGTGCGTGGCTCGGCCATTGGCATCATTGCATGCCTTCTCGCCACACTTGGGGTTGGGGGAAAGCAAATCCAAGGAAATCCTGACTAGCGGGATGATGCCAACCCCCCACAGACACTTCACCTGGCCAGCCACCACCTTGTGGAGCAGAGGTGAGTCCGGTGGATGCCGGGATGACAGGACTGGGGGGGCCAGCAGAAGGGTGCTGGTCAGAAGGAGAGAGAAACAGATTAACAAAAAAAAGTGCAAGATAATGCATATAGGGCACAAAAACCCTGGAACAACATATCAGCTCGGGGGTGAGGATATAGCATGCACCAAGCAGGAAATGGACCTTCTGGTTATCATCTCTGATGACCTCAAGGTAGGGAAACAGTGTGACAAGGCAGCGGGTAAAGCAAATAAGATGCTGGGATGCATAGGCAGGGGCATCCCCAGCAGGAAAAGGGAGGTCATAATTCCACTATACAAGACACTAGTGAGGCCCCACCTGGAGTACAGTACGCAGTTCTGGAGACCTTACCTATGTAAGGACATAGACAGGGTGGAGAAGGAGGAGATCACATGATACTTTTCCCTTAACAGATGCACAGTACCCAAGTTCCTGCTTCAAAGACCTAATTTTTGATACAAATCCTAACATAACTGGTCCCACTCATCTTGTTAACAGAACCTACCCTTGAAAAAGACTAGGGGCACCTTCCGGAGTATAATTTGCTTCTGCAGTCTCTTCAATTTTGCCTAAACGGAAGAAGAAATGTGGCAGGCCCTTCTGCCGCACACCCCGCCTCACACGCCGGACAAGAATGCCAAGCAGCCCAAGAATCAGAGTGCTGCAACTGGTAAGAGCTCTCAGCATACCACCGTTGCTGTTCCTCTGTCAGAAGACCAATTTTTGTCAGAATTGGCACTGCTAAAAGCTGCTTTTTCTGAATTTGCATCAGAGCTTAAATCCATTAGACAAGAACTCAAAGATACTATCAAACAAATCTCTGATGTCGCCTCACGTACCTCTTCCTTGGAAACCTGGCAATCCCGTATAGACCCAGAGCTCACCTCCCTGTGATAAAAGATTGCCAGAATGGAGGTTAAAATGGAGGATCAGGAAGGCCAAAGCAGGCGCAATAGCTTAGTTATATTCGGCCTTCCAGAGGATGCTGAAGGATCCTCGCCTGTCATCTTTGCCCAGATGCTCCTGCAGAAAATAGTGGGTCCCCCTCCTCCTAGTGCGGTCTATATCATAGAGATGGCCCACTGGTCCCTGTGGCCTAGACCTCCCCAAGGTGACAAATCCAGACCCTTCATTCTCAGTCTCCTGAGTTACCTGGACCGGCAGTATATATTGAGTAAACTAAAAGAGATCCAAGATCTGCGGTGGGAAGATTCACCTCTATGGATTACCCAGGACCTTCCTTTAGCTACCTGCCAGCTAAGGGCTGCATACCACCCTTCCATCACCAAGTTAATAGCCACAGGATTAAAATTTCGTGTGCTTTACCCGGCTCGGCTCTCAGTTCTATGCAATGGATCATGGAAGATATTTGAGAATGCGGACCAGGCGGCGAAAGATCTGCCCATCATGTTTCCAGACCTGTTTCACCATCACTGAAAACCAGTATTATTTTGGGACCCAACAGTATAAATTCTAAAGTCATTTTAAGTTCTATATAGTTGAACATTTATATAAATCTTACCCCCCCAAAACTCCTCTTAAGTTTACCTCCAGCAGTTTCTCCATGTCTCACCCCATTGCAGAAGATCAGGCCATGTCCTTTTTTCTATCCCCTGCAGTGATGTATCTTTATTAATGGGGGCTGTTCTCAAATGGTGAGAGGAGAGATCCAACACACCACGGTAGCAGATCTACCTGACTTCAGCTGCATAAATTTGTTGTAACCAGTGGCTGTATGGCGACCTGAACAACTGACTGTGTGTGCTCCCCCCCTCGGCAAATAGCTGAGCCCCCTTGCATTTTCTGGTGCAAGACGGACGCTCTTTTTTTCCTCTATCCTCCCTTTCTGAACAACAGCGCAAAGAGACTTCCTGCTCGAATGATCACATGTTCATCTGCACGAATGTGCGCACGTTCACGCTACCACTATTCGATTGTGCAAACCGCCATGGAGTTATGACTGTTGTTATTTCAAGGAGGAATGAGAACAGCAGACAAGCTTTCACTGAAGAAGACCTCCATAGCGGGTCTCATTTCTTCAGGATCCCCATCTTGGATGACCCTCCTTGAAGCAAACTATTACTCCCCCAAGACTAGCCCTAGTCTATTATCTCTCTCTTTCCCATTTTTTCCCCATGAGCTGATATACAAGATTACACTTATATTGTGCCACAATGAGGGCACAAAGGGTACATTGAGGGGGCCTTTTTGATTCAGGGTCTGGAGACTGCAGGGCTTCAGCTGTGAACTGTGATAGGGTTTCTTTTCCTTTTTTTTTTAAGCTGCTGGTTTCTTTTTTTTTAATTTTCCACTATTGATAAAAATCAGGCATGCAGTGGCCTGGCGTGGAGTTTGCTCCTGACCTGTTTGTGAGAGAGAGTTTTCCACTATGGTCAGATAGAGGTAGTTCTTGATTCTCTCTCCCACTCTAGAGTCAGGAGGCTTGTTCTTAGTTAGCTTAGGTTGTTTATTTTTTTCTCTCTATAGGTCTGGACTCTATCTGCAGCATCTGACGAGTTCATTTGCCTGGGTTATCTTCAAATGCCCGGGTCTTTGTCAAAATGTTAAGAGTTCATTGTTGGTTCTGGTTGTTATGAAGAAGTATTACATTAGACTGTTATAGTTTATAAATTCCTATTCAAGGATTAGTATGGACATACCACTGACAGCCTGTTCTACCCCACTAATCATAGGATAATAGGTTAAGATTTCATTATTGGGGCAAGGGGGGCTGGGTGATGACTGTGTAACTGTCAAGGAAGCAGTCATGAATTTGTTACTGAGGTTGGACCTCCCTTCATTCCACACTCACCATGGGAGTTACTCCCTTCCACAGTTTGAAAACGGAAGGAGGGGCCCATGGGGGGGGGGTTATGGGACAATTTTTTTTTCAGGGACACGATTTGGGGGGGTAACTTGTAAGGGAGGGTATGCTACAGGAGGGGGGTATCTAGAATTACATGTTCGTATTAAAAGTTTGCTTAGTCTCGAGTGTGTTATAGTAGTTATTAGTTCCCTTACAATAGGTCATTATGGCTGCTTTTAATTTTTGGACATGGACTATAAAGAGCTCACAATCTCCTATTAAAAGATCTAAAATTTTACTCCACTTACAGAAGTTACAAACTGACATTGCTTTCCTTCAAGAAACCCACCTGCGTTCCTCCCAGGTTCTCCATTTAAGGCATTCCTGGGTCAGACAAACTTTTGGAGCTGGTTCTGATTCCTGCAAAGGGGTGTGGCCATCGTTATAGCCCGCAGACTATCATTCCATCTCCTCCAAGAAACAGCTGACCCCCAAGGCCGCAATATTATTTTACGTGTCCTACTTGGACATTCAGAGATCATTCTGGGATCTATCTATAGGCCTGATAATGATGATCCCTCATTTTTCACTACCTTAATGTCACATTTAGTCCCTTAGAATTCACTTCCCATTATTCTTGGAGGGGACTGGAATCTGGTCCTCTGCAATGACCTAAATAGGACTGGTCAGATCTGACAGGCCTTACCACCTGAACAATTGTCCATCCGGCACCTTATGCACTCGGGCATGATAGACCCGTGGAGGACACTGAACCCGGACTGTCGTGAATACTCTTTTCACTCTTTACTACACCACTCCTTTTCCAGGATTGATTATTTCTTGCTAGGAGTGAACTATCTGTCTGGGATTGGCTTATGTCATTATTCTGCTAAAGTTATATCAGATCATCACCCTACCTTTATTCAGCTCTACTTCTCACCATCGTTAAACAGAGACAAAGTCTGGCGCTTCAATAACCAGTTACTTAAGTCGAATGAGTTGTTGCAGCAGCTCAGATCTCTAATTAATAATTTCATGGAATCAAATTCTCTTTCCATTCCTAAATTGGACGTCCTGAGGGGCACCCTGAAATGCATTCTTCAGGGGGAACTAATTTGCCTGTCCACTAAACGTAAGAAACAAATGTCAGCTGCCCTCTCTGCCCTGTTATCTCGTATACAAACTGCTGGGGAACACATTTCCCTAACTTCCTCTCCAGCAGATTGGGAACAGCTACAATCTCTTAGATCTCAATATAACTTACTACTGGAAAAGAAAGCTGAACACCTTATTTTACGTTCAAAGGTTCATTATTTTGATCAAGGGGAAACAGCGGGGAGGTTATTGGCCTTCAGCCTTTGCTCCAGTGCAATGGATAGCATTAACCCCTCGATCTATTCAGATCCTGGACAGCTTCTCTCCTCACCTAGGGACACTGTGGAAACATTTAAAACTTTTTATCAGCAATTATATTCTCTCCTCTCTCTTTCAGTTTGTACATTTCAGTTTGAATCCTTCCTTCAAGATATCATGCTCCCACAACTGACTGACCCTCAGGTAGCCAATTTAAAAACCCCACTGACCCTTTTTGAAATTTCCCAAGCCATTGACTCTCTGTCTCTGGATAAATCCCCTGGTCCAGATGGTTTTACCACCAACTTTTATAAAGCACTTAAGGATCAAATGGTCCCTATTCTCCTTAACACCTATAACTACATCTTTAAGGAAGGTTTATCTGATTCCTCTATGCCTATGGCCACTAATAAATTGTGCTACCAAAAGCCAGAAGAGATCCCTTGGTGGTCTCTAACTAGAGGCCCGTATCACTTATTAATGTGGATCTTAAAATCCTAGGCAAGGTATTGGCCTGTAGGTTGAGTCAGGTATAAGACTCACTGATCAGTAAGGAGCAGGTAGGTTTTGTAAGAGGCAGACTTTCCGCTGATCATCTCAGGAAACTGTCTTATCTTTTTTGGTGTCCAGGAGGTCCTCTATCCCAGCGGTGTTGGTATTTCTGGACACGCTGAAAATGCTTTTCATAGGGTCTCATGGGAGTACCTGTTTTCCCTGTTACCTAAATATCGCATTTCCCCAGAATTTATATATTGGGACAAGATTCTCTATTCTTTCCTATCATCACAGGTACTCTGCAATGGTATGTTGTCCTCATCATTTCCCCTTCATCAGGGCACCAGGCAGGGATGTCCCCTCTCACCATATTTGTTCAATCTATTCTTAGAACCCCTAATTCGTAAACTCAGCTCCTCTCCCAATATTTCTGGTATTTCCATAGATGATGTGGATTACAAATTATCAGTATATGCAGATGATATTTTGTTACATGTCTCCTCCCCAGTTACATCCCTTCCTGCAGCCCTTCAGATTATTTCCCAATTTGGAGTTATTTCCAATTACAAATGAAACCTTAATAAAACTGAACTTGTGCCTCTTAACAGCGCTACCCTTAAGGCTGATGTCAAACATCTCAGCTTATTATGGAGGAGAGATAAAATGAAGTATTTGGGACTCTATCTTAGTACCTCTCCCCATAATATGCAACGGTTTAATCTTGATTCTATGGTATCCCGCCTTAAAATCGAGCGGAACCGTTGGTCCTTGTTACCCCTTTCCATGTGGGGCCTTCTGAGTATCATAAAAATGAATGTTTTATCCCAGTTATTATATCCTATTGCAGATGCATAATTGGGCCCTTCCTCAATCACGGTTTGTCCAAATTCATAGGATTCTCACCTCCTTTCTACGGCAAGGCAAGCAGGCCCGACGGGTTTTCTCCAAACTAATGCGTCATAAGCATGATGGGGGACTACAAGCTCCTAACATTTTTCTGTACTATCTGGCATTACACCTAACACGACTCTCCTACTGGTTGAGGCCATCTGGGAATAGTTCCTTTAGCCCATATACACCCCTATGGATAGAAACTGAATGCTCCCTGTGTTATACAAATGAGCTTGACATTCGTTCACTCCCCTTTCTTGCCAAGAAGAAACTTCCCCGGCAGTTGCATGATACACCCTTGACAGCCTCCCTTCAGATTCTCTCACAACTTAGGTCTTTACCTAAGATTTGTCCATATCAAGATATTTCTCAACCCTTATTCAGGAATCCCAACCTCTTGATATTTGGAAGAATGCTATCTAAAAAAAATTTTGGCCTGCTATGGGAGTCGACACAGTCCGGGACCTGGTTTCCCATCAGAAACTAATGTTCTTTCAGGAAGCTAGCACTCAGTATGGGTGGCCCACCACCTCAGTTTTCTGATTTTTTCAAATTTCTCACATGCTGTTAAAATACTTTGGTAGTGGAGCACGGCACAGCCCTTTCAGTACAACAGTCCTCCCTTTTCTCAGTTCAGTACTGGATACTCACTTAATCTCTCACTATTACCAATCTCTACAATCTTATTTGGCTGCCAAAGATGGTCCACAGAACTACTGGTGGGACCAGGCTCTTCCAGCCTCTTCCTCTTCTAGGAACTGGCTAACTATCTGGAAACACTTACATGTGCAGATAAATGGGACCACTACCATTTTATGCAATTTCAGGTCATTCATAATCTTTACTATACTCTCATCAAATTGTATAGAATGGGCTGACCCCACATATATGTGCTCCAGGTTTGGCAAAGAGCCTGGGACCCTGTTGCATATTTTATGGTCATGGGAAATGGTAACCACTTTTTGGGCTTTGATACAAACCCGTCTTGACCCCCTGTTAGGTTTATCTGATAAATTTTCTTCTGACATTTGTATTGTTGGTGACTACACAGACAGAGTGACTGGTAATCAAAGGTCGAACGTTGCCTTGGTCTCAGCTTGTGCGAAGAAGGTTATTCTTCGGCATTGGCTGGATCAGAGCATTCCATGCTACTTAGAATGGTATAAAGAAATAATGTTTGCACTACAAGCCGAGTGCCTTATAACAAGTATGTCTAATAAAGTGTCTAAATACAACGGTATTTGGGAACCTCTCTATACTTTGTTAACAGTTTAAGTGGTTAACTCATACTCCTTATAAATTCATAACATTTTGTGGTGTAACCTATGACTAATAAGTAGATGTCTTTTTTCTTTTGAATACTTCCTGTGGCACAGGAGGGAGGTGGTGGAGAGGGAGGAGGGTTTTCCTTTAGATAATATTAAAATGATTGTTCTTTGTTTACATGGTTCCTTTTCTTGAACCTCTGTAATACTGAATAAGGTTTGATCTGGTTTTTCAATTTGTATGTGTTATTGAGGTCTCTGAACTAAATAAAGTATATTTAATCTGAAAAAGATAGGGTAGAGAAGGTTCAGAGGAGGGCAACAAAGATGGTGCAGGGATTGTATCACAAGTCCTATGAAGACAGGCTGAAGGACTTGAATATATATACTCCCTGGAGGAAAGGAGGGAAAGAGGGGATATTATAGAGACATGCAAGTACCTTACAGGGAGGAACATGGTACAGCAGTACACTATTTTCCATTGAAAGGGATGTTCCAGGACTAGAGGGCATGGGATGAAGTTGGAGGGAGGGCGATTCAGAGGAAATGTGAGGAAGAATTTCTTCACAGAAAGGGTGGTGGACAGGTAGAACACCCTGACAGGCAAATTGGTGGGGCTGAAACAATCATGGGATTTAAGAATGCATGGGATAGACATGAGAGAATCATGGAGATCAGAGATCAGGGATAAAGGACAACAGAATTTTAGAAAAACATAAATCGAACTTACAAGCTGAAATGGGCAGACTGGGTGGGCCACAGGCCCTTATCTGCTGACAGTGTCTATGTATCTATAGTTCAATTTCAGTTGGTTACCACTGTACTCCCCCCGCCCAGTTGCCCCTGAAAAAGGGACATCTGGGCTCTGTGGGCCTACCCGGTCAACAAAATTCAAAAAATAAAGTTTGAGAAGACTGGTCCTAATCACTGATTGCAACATGCTTCCAATGAATTTGTGGTGTAACTCATAAAATATTCCCACACTGCAGAAGATCTCTTTGTTTGTGTTTTTGCTGCTGTACATGAGGGGACTGCTGAGTGCGGTTTGGGGAAGAACTGGGTGGTGATTACAGATGACTGCTTTTATTCTGTCATTGTGGTATGATGTGGCTAGGGATGGCCTGGGAAAGAAGGAGCAGCAGCTTGCGAAGAACTGGGTGGTGATTACAAGATGACTGCTTTTATTCTGTCATTGTGGTATGGTGGGGCTAGGGATGGCCTGGCAGAGGAGCAGCAGGTGATACAGTAATACAGTATGAGGCTGAGCATATTGGGGGGGTGGAGAGTCTGGTATTGTCTAGTCTTTAGATTTCCCTGTTTATGAGACTTGCTTACTTGCTGTTCTGTTTTACACTATCTTTTTTCAATGTTATGTTCTCCTCCTGTGCTGAACTCCACACCTCAGAATGACACTCATCATCACTGTAACTGAAATGAGACTCAAGCTCTTCTTGTTGTCCAACCTCTTCTCCTGTATCTGTTTTCTCATGCCCTTTTTTCTCACCTGCTTCTTATTTCTGCTCCTCCTGTTCTTGTATTTGTTACCCACACCCCTTCTTATCCTTGCATGAACTGGCTTGCTTCCTCCTCCTCTTCCACATGTGCTCCTATCTCCCCTACCTTCTCAGTCTCCTGGCCCTGCTCCGACAGCTCCACTTCCATATATTCCCAACTAGTACTCTCAATAAGTTACTTTGGTGGCAGTGGTGCTACTGGCTTGCTTTTGTAGAACTGCAGAATTGGTATACCTTGCTCTACCCCAGCCTCACCCTTCCCCCATGAACAACTGTACTTTTTCTTCTGGTAAGAAGATAACCATAGAGTTAAACAGGTACAAAGCCTTGCACTCACCATACTGAAAACAATGATGCATTGCTTTGCTCAGAAAATCTACTTCAGGATCGGCCCGGTGGTGCTGAGGGTTGAGGCATTGGACACTGCACCTCATGCTATGCTGGTGACCTGGGTTCGGAAATGAGCCTGGGTTGTTGAGGGTCAGCGGGGGGGGGGGGCGAGATTCAGTTGCAGCGAAGCAGCTCTCCTCTCCCAGGGAGGGAAGTGTTCTGCCCCCCCATAGTTCCACTCCCATCATGTGGAGGTCCCTTGGGAAGTGGAGGTAGATGGGGCAGCAGGCGATTGCCAGGGGTGGGGCAGAAGGGGCTTAGCTGGTACTCGGCATGTGTGTGCACCTCCATGCGCTCGCAAATGCGTGTCTGTCAGGGTCCCGGGTGGGGAGAAAATGGGTGAAAAAAGCACAAAACTACATATGGAAAAAAAATCTACTTCAAACAATTCCAACCTTTTTAAAGTGGTGTTTTAGTTCATTGAACAGCACAGTGCACTTAAAAGCCAATAACAGGGTGAGCCCCAACATTTTGTGCACACTTTGTCAAGGAGTAATTCTGGTACCTACGACAGTCCGTTTTAAACCATATTTCTTAAAATATGGTTTAAAAAGGGCTGTTATAGGTACCAAATTTTTTTAGGTGTAGCAACACCTCACTGTTCTCTATGTAGTGAGTGCATGGTTTTGTACCAGTGATACATTTGTTTACTGTCCGCACCTCCGTTCCAGTAAGCAACCTTGTCTGCTCTAGTATAACCACAGAGTTCATGTCAGTCAGACCCAGACACGCTATCACCTGCCTTATGTGATGACTGAGCAGCAACACTGAGTTGGGTAGTACAACTGATGACATGGGATTTGGAGGCAGGGAGCATCATGTAATGCTTCAGGGTGGACTTGCAATTGTCCACTCCCATTCATATACATCGGTGGCTGCGGTGGCAGCTGCTGTTGTGTTGTCTGTTGAGATGTACGGGAGTAGACTTGCCTTTACAAATCTATATGGATCCATTCTATCCTGGGTAGGGAAAATGAAAGTACTGGGAAGAGGAGAACCACTATTCTTCTGCATTGCTTGTACTGGTTTCATCACCACATGCACTGGATGATCAGCTGGGAAAAGCTACTTGCAGTCAGAGTGGAATCAGTAGATGTCTTGGAAATAATGAACCAGGGATGGACAAATCCCATAGCTCAATGTCCCGGGCTACTAGTTTTCAGTCAGGGACAAGCATTTTGATAAGCACTAATTGTCTGCGGGCAAGTACCTCTTTAAAACCTTAATGTACTAAAAATGCCTGCAGTGCCAGCTTCTTCCAGCAGAGTGCTTGCTGGCGACATTTGAGTCCAGCCATTCCCATGGTCATCTGACCCACTGGAGCAGCACTCATGTGATCCTGGTTCAGGGAGCAAGCGAGCAGATACAGGGCAGGAGTGAGCAGTGGCCGCAGTGGAACTCTGGAGGAGCCAGTCATCGGACTGGCATACATGGCAGCTAATCAGCTATCAGGTACCCCAGGTAAGGCATGTCCATTGGCAGTGTTGGTGACTTGGTAGGACCAATCGCAGGGACACTCGCTCATGTTTTGTATAGCTTTCAGTTTTCAAGAGAAATGACGTGCATACTGCTAGAGTAGTAGATTATTCTTAAGTGCGAGGAGGACTGTCTGACTTGTACATTAGTCCTACAAAGGAACTAATGAAAAACCACTGCCTGTTGTATGATTTATTAATTTTTTTAAATACATTACTAGGGAATTTAAGGTGCAGTTGTAGAGGGGAGATGACAGGCTAGTGAAGGAGCATGGTGACTGTGTGGTGAGAGGGGAAGAAAGCGTGAGCCGCCGAGGAGCGTGAGCAAAGTCCAGGTGGTTTTCTTTGTCGAAACTACTGCTGCCCAGTGCCTCTGTGTTTAAACTCTATGCCATTACTGCGATTTCACACACAAAAAAAAGATAAAAAAGGCACAGTTAGCATGGGAGCGCCGAGACTGTGTGGTGAATGATGGGGGAGAGGTAGACAGTGGGAGCTGTGCCGCGTAGGTTTACTTTGCTGAAATTGTTGCTTCCTTTTGACAAATCTCCATGCCACTGCTGCCAGTTCAAAAAAAAAAAAAGGTATACTACTAGACAAGTACCGCTAAGGGAGAGTGTCACAGAAGCACTAAATATTAAGAAGTCAATGTTTAATTTTGTGTGCTTCCTTGTGCCCCCTAATAAAAGAGGTCAGACAGGAGGGCTCTTCTTAAGACAAGCCACAAGTATTAAAAATTGTCAAGACTGTGAAAGAACAGAAACAAACAAAAAAAAATTAAAACAGCCTGAATAACTAAAGCAAATAAAACAAAACTGAAGAGGGATTTGTGTCTGCTGGGGACTGTGGAGTGGGCAAAAGTATTACCAAACTAAATACTGCTGAAAGGGGGGGGGGTGGACCAGGACCTCTGAAAATGAGCATTAATTAACACAGGAAAGAGAGAGCAAGACACTACATTTGGGTTTTCTGTTGCCCAACTAAATTATAAAAAGACCTGGTGGTGGCACTCTCTGTAAAAAGTTGTACCCCTGCTCGTCAGCACATTTTAGAAATGACCCCTTTCCTTGTTTTTTTCAGAAGAAGAATGGACCCTTTTAATACAAAAACAAGGAGTCAGTTATGGCCTCCAACCCACCTTTTCGCTTCAAGTGAGGAACCAACCGTGGGAACCAAAGTGGGAATCCCAACACCATAGCAGGGCCCTATCAACTTCTCCCACGCCTTGCCTGCACTTCCTCTCAGCCCCTGTCTGTCAAAGGTGTTCCTCCTGGCATGGGGAACTGACGGGAGCTGTGGGTTACAGCTGGAGGCTTCAAAGAGGGACATCAAGCAGAGTCGGACAGCACTCCATAATCTCAGTGAACTCCTACGGTACACAGAAGGGCTTGGGAAGGCAGAAGGACCTAGAAGTAGGTGAGGAAAACAATGGACCTTGACTGTCAAGTTAGTATGCCCCCCCCAGCCTGGGGAACTGGGGAAGGTGGGTGGGGGGGGGCAGGTGTCCCAACCACAGACAATAAACTGGGTTACAGTTGTAGGTTCCAACGAGTGGCATTCAGTAGAGGTTGGCAGCGGTCTGGGATCTCGGGGACACCACGTGGGCAGATGGGCTTGGGCAGGTAGGAAGAGGACCTGGAGGCAGGTGAGAACAACAATGGGGTGGGAGAATCAAAAATATAAAATACCAAAAACTTGAAATGTGGGGGTTCTGTAAAGGCAAACCACAGTGATAAAATAATGAAGCATTATTCATGACCAATCAGGGCTCTCTCCTTTACGCACATTTTGTGCTTTGGGATGGTCGCCCGCCAGCCCAGAGAGTCCCCGAGACTCTCCGCAGCACAGGCCCCAGGAGTCCTGAGTGGGCCATGTACTGCACATGCATGAAATGCGCAACTGGTTTATTTTTTCCTCCTTGCCGCCTGGTGATTTTGGCACCCAGGAGAGTGGGCGACACCACCATATGAGGTGGGGGGAAATGAGGGGTAGACAGTGCAACAGCAGTATTCAGTGGGGGGCGAGAATGCAGTCAGTTTCCCCTTCAAGACACCTGCGCCTTGGTTCTGCCAAGGGAGACAGCGAGAGAGCTAGAAGAGCACTCAGCGACAGGCTCCTGAGCCATTTTTCCATCGATGGGGAGAAAACGTGGCAGGAGAGAGAGAGAGAGAGAGAGAGAAGGCAGAGAAAAACAAAAGCTTTCTCATTTGTTTAAAAGCAAATGCGCAGTCAGACAGAATGCCCAGTCACTCAAGTAGACAAAGGATTTGTGCGGGCGCATGCTGCACACATTCCCTGGAGGCACCAGTGTTACACTTAACACAAAACAAGGGTATATTTTTTTATTTACAATTATTTTAGGCAGTTAAGGGCATCGCAACTATTTCTGGTGACGGTTTAGTGAGCTTAGGGTTTACTGTGTCTTTTTTTTGTGCTTTGTGCAGGGCCAAGTCGCATTGCTCCCAGGAGAGGAGGAGGAGGAGAGTGAAGAAGCTGGGCGGGGAAGCCTCGTGAGCAGCATGTCTCAAGGAAGCCTTACTGATTATTTTGGTGAAGGAGAATCCTCCACACCAATGGATAAGGAACAAACAGCATCATCCTCTGAGTGTGACTGAAGCACATCTCAGGAGACAGTTGACATTGTGAATGTTGAAATTGATGATCAGTCTGAACAAACTGCATCTGCTAAAAGCAGCAAGAAATTAAGGTTGTGGTGGGACAGTTGGACAAAGTTATTTCCATGGCTTGTAAAGGGGGAAGTAGAGGGGAATGTTGTTGGGAAGTGCAGTTGGTACAAAAAAGGTGGCAAAAGCAATCCATTTGCCACAACTGGCACAACAAATCTGCAAGCGTCTGCTTTCTACAGACATGAAAGAAACCGAGAACATTTGCTGGTGCAAACTGGAAAGAAAACAACAGAAAAGCAATCTCTGCCAGTGGCATTTGAGAAGCAGATCTCGGGTTCTGAGGCAAAGGATGACAGTAAAGTTGCTTAGTTAATGACAATGTACTACCTTACCAAACAAGGGCAATCACTCAACCAGTTTGAAACACTGATAGCTCTGCAGGTGAGGAATTGAATCTTTTGGGCCGGGGCACAGAGTGGCCGCAGCTGTGGATTGACACTAATGTTGGAGTGTTTGTCAATCCACAGAACCAAAATGGCTATCCAGCCTTGCAAGACAGTGGCACAATCTACTCTGGTTGGGATGCAAGATATGACATGCTGGACTCCATAAACGAAGTCCTACAGGAAGAGATCAAAGCTCACTTAGCAGGTTCTCTGTTCCTTGGGGTAACAGTGGATGAAACCACTGATGTAACCATTCACAAAAAAATTAACATTTATGTGAAGTGCGTACACAAAGCACAGGCCAAAATTCATTTTATTGACTGTATTGCAATACCTGATGGGAGGGCAGACACAATTGTGGCAGAATGGTTACGTGTGTGTTGTGCTAATGCAGTTGACCCTATCAAGATCATCACATTAGCAAGTGACAGTGCCAGCATCATGACTGGAATGCACAATGGGGTGGGTGTAAAGTTAAGACAGCAAGTTAACCCAAGGCTGATTCGGATTCATTGTGTTGCCCACAGACTGGCACTGGCAGCATGTCAAGCATGTCGGGACAACTGTGTATTCAATGAATATCAAGGAACCATCAAAAATGTGTACAGATATTACAGCAACTCTGCAGTATGGTACAATGCCTTGCGTTTCATCCAGGAAACTCTCAGTGATGAAAATATCTGATATCTGTCCCTAAAAGAACCTGCAAGTTTTCGGTGGCTGTCACTGCATACTGCAGTTCAAGCAATGCATAGATCATACCCTGCAGTTTTACAAGCCCTACAGCATGATGCAGCAAAAGGTGTGGCAGAAGCAAAGGGCTTTCACACAAAACTGAAATCAGTCTGCTTTATCTTATGCACTTCTTTTTTCATGGATGTCTCAGATGTGGTGAATAAACTGTCTTTAGTCATGCAACGGGACAATGTTGACATTTCTGTGGCCAGCAGCATGATAGAAGCCACAGTTACTAGACTGCAGCAGTTTAAAGAGCAGAATGGGGTAGAGCTACAGAACACATTTCAGGTACTCGACCAACGTCCTGGCATGTGGCAGGATCAAAAAGTGAATGACAAGCCATCACTACGAATGCAGTTCCAGACTGCATCTCGGGGATATCTGATGCAACTGATTGAAATCTTTCGCACAAGATTTGAGACAACTTCAATGCAGCTGCTGCATAACTTGAATGTTCTTTTAAATCCAAAGTGTCTCCCAGATGACTCCAACATAATGGACCATGGACTGCAGGAACTCAAGGATGTTTGCACTTATTTCCAAGAAACAACCTTCAAAGAAGAAACACTGCCAGCACTTACTGACCAACACAGAGCTGAGAAAAATTACGGATAATTCAAACTTGTTCTGAAATCTGAAAAAGGACTGACTTTGCTCAGTAGTGTCTGCCAAGACTTAATTGAGAACTACTCAGATGTTTTCCCAGATTTAGTCAAAATGGCCAAGATTTTACTTGTGTCACCTGTTACGTCAGTGGCATGTGAAAGAGGGTTTTCTGTACAAAACAAAATAAAAACCAAAGGTAGACATTCCCTAAAGGCAGACACTGTGAGCAAGCTCATGCGGATTGCCCAAGAAGGAGCTGAACTTGAAGACTATGACCCTCATCCAGCACTTAAGAAATTTAAGGCCATAAGACTGCGCAGAAAATAATTATTTTACATTTTAAAATGCTTTAATAATTGTCTTTAATAGTTTGTTTTTTTTAGTTTCAGAGACAATTTGAGTGACTGACACTGACCCAGAGACAGTACGATGGAAGAACTTGGGCACAGGAGTAGAAGATAAGCATCAAAATGTTTTGTTCCAACAAGGGTGGGGGTGGGGGATACCATTTTTAAATTTAGCCCCTTAAGGTCAATGCTACTTTTGGTGAGGGTCCTGCTCAGGGGGAACGGATCAAGATTTAAAGTTCCTGTGGACTGGCCTGGGTGCTGGGTGGATGATCATTACCCCATTCTGCTAAATTTAATATCATTTTGATTTTGGTGGGAGAGGATCCTAGTCTAACAAGTTCAGATGATCGTATTGTGTGTGTGTGGGGGTAAACTATTATGGCCCCAATGCAGTCCCTGTGTTTTTTTTTTTAGAGGGGGGACAGTCTGAGATTATATTGTCAAATGTAGTTACGTAACCCATTCTGCTCTTTCCACAGTCTGTCTGCAACAGTGGCTTCTACTGTCTGCAACAGCACACTCCAGTTAAGAAATGTGCAGGAGGAAGAGGTGTTGGGTTATGGGAGAAGTTATGGCAGGAGGTGTTAGGAAAAGTTAAGGGCAGGAGGGTGTTTTATGAGAAACTATGGGCAGGAGTGTGTTAGGAGAAGATATTGCCACAGAAAACGTGGCATGCCATGAAAAAAAGTTCAAACAGAAAAAAAAGCAGACTCATGCACTTGCAGTGTGGCGGCCTCGTGCAGATAATTCCACCAAGACACCACCCGATTGTGCCACACACCAGACAGACTGGGAGACCTGCTGAGCCAAGGTAATTGTGGGTGGGGTGGGTGGGGATGGGGAGCTTGTTATCACCCCACTGTGCTATCCAGTCATGAACACTGGCACTTGAGTTCTCTTTTAGCTGCCACACACACAATTAAGAAACGTGCAGGAGGGTTTTGGAGAAGTTATGGGCAGGAGAGTGTTTAGGAGAAGTTATGGGCTGGAGGTGTTAGGAAATTGCCACAGAAAAAATGGTAATCTAATGCCATGAAAAAAAAAGTTCACTAGAAAAGCAGACTGTGCAGATTTCATGCCACCAACCAGATTAGATTGTGCCACTGTTAAACCAGACAGATCTAGGAGACCTGCTGAGCAAAGGTAGGTTGTGGATGGGGTGGGCAAGAAATGTGCAGGAGGAGAGTTGGAGAATGTATAGGCAGGACAGTTGTGTGGAGACGTTAACTGGGCAGGAGGGGTATTAGGAGAATCCCTGCCAGCATAGAAGTACCCATGAATCGTACACGCAGAAAGCAGACACACTGCAGTCTCAGTTGTCATATCCACCAGATTGTGCCACTGTCGCTTCTTAACAACAGATCAGCTGTCAAGGTTAAGAGGGTGCGGTGGGTGGGAAATGTTGGGGGGGGGGACTTTCAGTCATCCCAGTCAAATCCAATGTCTCTGGTACAGACAGGTTGAGGTATTCTTATAATTTAAGAAGATTTTGTGCAGGACAGTAGCAGGGAGAAGTTGTGGGCAGGAGGGTGTTTTAGGAGAAGTTGTGGGCAGGAGGGTGTAGGCGAAGAAATAATCACTTCTATGCCAGGTCAAGACACAAAACAGCAATTACGTCCATACAGATGGCACCACCATTGCTGCTAACATCAAAGTTTGGGCAGGAGGTATATAGTGTAGCCAGTCTGGTTTATCCAGTTAAAAAAACTGCACTAAAGCCACGGGGCAGCAACCACACATTCATTTTAGATTGTGTCAGCTAAGCCTGAGTTATTATTGGTGGGTGGGAGAAGGGAGGGAGGTTTCTGCAATGTTTGGTGGGTGGGCAATGCCAGGGAGTCTGAAATGGGGGGGGGGCTTACATAATTGCATCTAAAATGTCAATGTGCAGGAGAGAACGAAGGAGAAGTATTTTGGGCAGGAGGTGACCGACTGGGAGACATAGGTGACTGTCAGCAATGACTGTTAGTGTCTATTAATGTTTACATCTTACTGTCAGTACCTAATCTAATGGCAAACTTTGTTTGTAGCAGTTTGGCAAATAAATAAATTGGGCAACTGCACTCAACTGTAGCAGCAGAAATTCCAACTCAATGTACCAGAATTGCAAAACTGTAAGTACATTTTTCTCACTGTAATTTGTGAAAGTTATTGAACAAATGAATGAACAACAGTCAATCAACAGTCACACAGGTGATTACTTTCATGTGATCATTTACTGCTGTAGTTACTTAGCCATCACTGGTACTTTGTGGGAATGCAAAACAACACTGTCTGCTGAAAAAAAAAAGACGTTGGCATTATATTAGCAACATAACAATTCAGGAATACAAAAAAAACACGAGTATAATAATACAAAAATACTGAAATGCACTTTTCAGACTATTTCCATTCATTTCAATGGGGAACCCCAAAAATTTCATGAGGACTCCCAGATTTTCGGTCCGGACACCCATTTTTTTTTCAAGAAAGTCCTGGACACTTCAACAAAAAATCTTACAGAGAGCCCTGTGAACAATACAGGTGTAGTAAAAGCAGTAAATTGTAGAGATTAGAGCAACTATCGCTGAATGAACATGATACACTCAACAGATCTAGGTTCAATTCCCACAACCTCCACTTGCATACAGAAGCTCTGAGTAAGTCACTCACCCTCCCTGAGGTCCTGGAATATACTTGGAGAAGAGCTTCACTCAGTGTGTCTTTCCCAGACCCCAAAGAAGTAAAATAAAAATAAATGAGGCAATGAAAGCTGATGGCTTTGATCACAAATAGCTCTCCAAAGAAGTTATTTATTTTTTACTGTTAATGACTCCCACAAAGCTTATGAACAGCTAGAGAGGTTTTAGTCATACTTTACAGCATCAAAATGATTTCTCTCAACCACCAAGGTTACACTGGTCAGGAACCCATAGGAATGCAGTTCTACCACCTCTTACAAAACTGGATGAGGGTTCCTCTGTCATCCTCTCCACTACAGTTTCTCCACCTAGAGATGGCAGTCCCCACCCCCCACAAATCTACAGCTGCAAGTTCCCCCACCTAAATGTTTCCAATTAAACACAGCACACCACTCATTCTTTGTCGCTGGCGGTGGCTTCTCCTCCACGCAGGAAGGAGGGACAATTTTTTTAACCCTGGGATCACATACCAACAAAAGGTGCATGCATACTTATCTCTGTTATGCCCCCATGACAGCTTACATAGCCTGCTATGCCTATCCATGAGTACCAAACCGTTGTCTTGCAAACGTGGACTGGGCATTAAAAATAAAAAAAAATCAGAGACACATTACTAAAATCAGGGCAACAGGGTATGAGTGAAATCAGGACTGGCCAGACTGACAAAATCTGGATTGGTCAGACCAGACATGACAGAATGCAACCTGCATAAATACTGCTGACCCAGCCACTGTGGATGGACCCGGGGAATGGACAGGCCAGTCCGGCTTTTACCTATCTGCTCCGATTCAGGTGTCCAGTTTTCACCAAGTCCAGCAGGGACACAATTAACAACATATAAATAAATGCAAGAAGCTTGCCAAGTATATTGTGGAGCAATGGTGTGAGAAGCATTTTCTGAAGGAAAAAAAGACTGTAGCAGTAATGTTCAGGAGTACTGTCTGGTAATATTTGATGCTTGAGCTTCAAATCCCTCCTTTCAATGGCAAAAAGGCAGAATTTAGGAGGGACTGAAGAATTGTTCTTGTGTGTGAAAATCGGGGAGAGTTGAGAGCTCGGATTGAGAGGTATGATCTGTTGTTCCTGCCATGGGTAACTGACAGGTACAGTGCAGCATGAAAAGGTAAGGGGCACTTGTCTAGTGTGTATCTAGTTGGAACACAGAACTCCTGGATAGAACTCGAGTTTTGCGAGTATGATGAAGGTGCTTACCGAATTTTCCAACACTGGGGCCCGCCCGCTTTCTCGACTTCCCCAGTCGCCTTTCCGCTCACCCGGGCCACTTGCCTTCCTCCCACTCTTGTGCTCATGCAGGCGCTGACATGCCCATGACGTCTGGTGATGCCCCAGGGCTGACTGCTGATTGGCTGGGCTGCCTGGCTGATTGGGAGCCAGGTCGGGAGCTGATTGACCGGGCGATTGGCCAATTGGGAGCCCAGATAGAGGGCCAGATAGGGAGGCAGCAGGGAGATATGGGGGGGGGGAGAATCGAGAAAAGGCCGGGCGAGAAGCTGGACCCCTACCATCACACATCATGAAGCCACATCACATCCACAGTAGCAAAATCCATACCCTTTCAAAAAAAAAAACAAACAAAAAAAAAACAAGGAGGCATGCATCCGCGTCTGCACTTGGAAAAACATCCATTTCCCATGATTTTGCAGATGCAGATGCATACCTCAGTGACACCAAAGTGCCACCACTAGGACAAAAGACAAGTGTAACTAGCTGCCTAGAGAAAATAGCAGCAACACTGAGGAAGAAGAAAGCAAGGGGGCTATAACTAAGAAGGCTAAAACCGGTTTTTGACCAGAAGGTATAGGGCAAGTGAATTGTAATGGTCTACCTCCTCTACATGCCTAGTATGAGTGCACTGACACTGACTGCATAAGCAACCAAAACTTGCTACCTGGCAGAAAGTAAAGGGCACTAGTAGTGGTGCAACTAATTGCCCACATAAATAAAAAAGGAAATGACAATAGATGACCATAACATAGCAATGTAAAACAAAGTTAAGGGTTGGGCATTGTGTTCTGTTGCCACCAGATAGAGAGTAAAAGGGCAGAACTGCAACTAATTGTCAGAATAAATAAGAAAATAAAAACAGGACATTACTAGCAGTAAAAGGTGCAGAAGTCATGAGAGCAATAGTTGGGCTTTGTGTTGCCAAATGAGCTACCTGGCAGACACTAAAGGGCAGAAGTCGAGAAGGATAACTAATTGCCCAAATTAATTAATAAAAAAGAAAATAAGAACAAACAAGACAGTAACTGTACAGTAGTAAAAGCAAGAGGGCAGGCCAGGCCCCATTTAATTTATTTTTATTAAGTTGGTTTAAAATTTTCATTGAAATACACTGGACTACCACTCGGAACTCGGGGACTACCATTTTTGTCAGGGCTAGTTGTCCTGGACTAGCATGCCATTTTGAAATTTGCCAATCCCTGCAATGAACCATGTTTCTCTGGCTATACTAGCACTTATCAAGCATTAGTCGTCCTCTCAGGCATAGCCCAGCACTGGTACTCTCAATCCCTCCCCTGTTCCTTCTTCACTACCACTTGCAAATCTAGTACTTGGTAGAACTGGTATGGCAGAACTTTTCCCTGCTCCATCACCCCCTCCCCCCCACATCCCCTTCTCCTCCAGATCTTTCCTAGTGGTTTCTATGTGATGCGACAGAAGATGCCCACATATGCCTGTTGCTCATTGACACACCCTTGTCATACCACTCACTGCAGCAGCCTTCTTCACTTTGTTTTTACTCACAGGAAAAACAGAATAAAAAAAACATAAAGCTTAGATATATGAGCTCGTCAAGAGAACAGTTATATCATTAATAAAGACCAGTGTATTCTGCCTCAAATTCTGAGAGTCTGTGAAGAACAAATACAAACTACAGATTGGTGTCTCGCATAAATCAGAGTCTATTAAGCATCATCAAAGTACATCAGAGTTGACATTCCCAGTCTTGGAATTGTCTGTATCAACATCCTGTTGCTTACTACGTTGCTGTTGAGTGATACATGTTACAGCCCATGAACTGCATATGGGAACAATTTATTGTTTTTCACATCTGAACGGAAAATAGTCATATTGTTAACGTCTTTGAAATACTTGGAAGAAGTGCAAAAACTGCTTGTCTGGGAGTGGAATCTACTGTAAAATCAATATTTATGCTTTGAGGCTATCAGGGATGTTTCGACCTTAATAAGACTTAGCCTAATCTAATTTTGTTTTTGGTTTAAGGTTTAATTGCTATATATATCACATGAACTATTTCATTAAAAAGCATATAATAAGTCATTTTCAGTGTGGAGACTGTATTGTTAAATGCTATATATTGAAAAACTAATGAGAATTGCATAATTACTGCAGAGATTTTTCTGACATATGATAAAAAATGCATTAAGGATGTTTGCTCTTGCTTGTAGACATGCAGTACTATACAGTATGTAAGCATTAAGCCACAACACAACATGGTTCTACTGCGGAATTAATCCATGCCTGGGGTTAGGGCACGAGGCTTACTGGGGCGTTTTTTGACTCTTTGATGTACAGTATCATGCTAAACGTCTCTATGGAATATCCTACTGCATGCTGGGAACGAAAACATCACCTATGATTAGCATGCAACTTACGCAGAGACAGCATACAGTGTGTACAGCTAACATTTTCAAATACATAGCAGTACCTGTAACATTTCCGAATACACTTTTTTTAACTGTGCTGCATAACATTTGTAATATAGTATGCCGGCATCGAAAACAAGGGATTAGTATGTGGAATAAACATTTCGCCATCACTGACAACGGCTGAAAATGGTGAGGTACATTTTCCAAGGGGTTTCAGGAAACACAAAAATTGTGAAATCCAATAGACAAAAAATCAGAGGAAGGAAAATATTTAACATTTTGCTCCCTTTCTACAACTCATTTTATAGGCACTACCACGCTACAACAACAGGAAAGTACAGTTACTTAAGAACTTACCGTAACAGCAGATCTTCAAGAGTAGTTCTTGCAGCAGGTAACACCTTTAGGACTGAACTCAGCAGGTGCCAGGAACCCACAGAAACCTTCTACCTAGCAGTACCCAGCGGGGAACTGCCCCCAACATCAGCCCGCCCCTGACATTATGTATGGTGTAAAAGGGGCAGTCCCATGCCCATCCCCAGTTCTCCTGCCAGAGACCCAGTAAGTAAATCAAAAATAGGAGAACTGAGGCATGAAGATAACAGAGATTGAGAAGCAGCTAACAGGGGGAAGGTGGGAGAGGAAAAAAGTACCTGCTGCAAGAGCTCCTCTCGAAGATCTACTGTTATGGTAAGTTCTTGCGTAACTGCACTATCTTACTTTGAGATTCACTCTTGCAGCAGGTAACACCTTTCGGACAGAGTCCCAAGCAGTAAAGGAGAGACCCTGGTCAGAAAGGTGGAGGCAGAAGTCTCCCAAAGAAGTTAGGACAGGAGGCCCTGAAGGACAGCAAGTCCAAAGACAGCTCTATGGCAAGAGGTAATGTTCAAACTGTAGTGTTTCACAAAGGTGTACATGGAACTCCAAGTGGCAGCCACACAACTGTCAGCAGCAGACACACATTTCAGAGAGGCAAAAGAAGCAGCCATGCTCCTGGTAGAGTGACCCTTAACCGAGCCCGGTAAGGGTTTGTCATTCTTGCAAAAGAAAACAATGCAATTAATCAACCATTTGGATAAGCACTGTTTATAAACAGGAGCCCCTTCCGTTTGGGGGGTGAAAGATACAAATAACTGATTGAAATTCTGAATAGACTGGGTGTGCTTTATATAATAAGCAAGCACCCTGTGAACATCCAGAGTATGCAACAATGCCTCCCCACAGTTCGAGTAATCTGGGTAATAGACTGGAAGGTGGATGTCCTGATTCAAAGTAAACTCTGACACCACCTTTGGAAGAAACTCAGGATTAGTTCTCAAGGACACCCCATCCTTGTGAAAAACCAAATAAGGCTCCTTACACATCAGGGCCTGGGGCTCAGAAATCCTTCGAGCAGAAGTAATGGCAACTAAAAATAATGCTTTCCAGGACAGAAAGTGCAGCTTGCAGCTTGAAGTGGGTTCAAATGGAGGCAAAGTAAGTTTTTCTAAAACAAACAAAAGGTCCCACGGTGGGACAGGATCCCTGATGGGAAGCTTCAGATGTAGAATGCCCCATAGGAAGGTACAAGGAAGATCCAGCTGTGCAATGTTCTTGCCCTCAATAGGCATTTGGTAGGCAGAAATGGAAGACAAGTGCACCTTGAGCAAAGAGTAGCAGAGTCCTGCATCTGATAAAGAGAGGAGGCACTCTAATACCGAGTTCACCGGGCAGGTGAACGAGTACAGATGCTGAGCGGTGACCCAGAAGCAGAACTGCTTCCATTTCATAGTGTAGGTTGCTGTAATGGAGGTTTTCCTGGCTGCCACTAAGACATTTGCTACTCTGGTGAAACTCCGAATCTGGAGACAGCTAGATCTGCAGGAGCCACGCATGGAGATGTAGAGATCTGAGATCCAGATGGACCAAGGTTCCTTATTCCTGGAACAGCAAGTCTGATCGTAGGTGCAGGGAAATTGGAGGTTCCACTGCCAGTTACTGAAGCATTGGAAACCAGATCTGGCATGGCCAAAAAGGAGCCACCAGGATCATATCTGCACCTTCTGACCGCAACTTGAAGAGAACATACTGCAGCAGGGGGAAGGGAGGAAATGCGTAAAGGAACCTCCCCGTCCAGGAGAGGGACAGCGCATTTCACCAGAAAACACCAGACCCTGGATCTAGTGAGCAAAAATTAGGCAGTTTTGCGTTGGATGGGGCAGCAAATAGATCCAGTTCTGGATGACCCCATCTGTCGAAAAGACCTTCTGCCATAGAGGGATGAAGCTCCCATCCATGGGCCCTGGACCAAGACCGATTTAAGACTGTCAGCCAGGGTTTTTTGAATATCTGGGACACAGACTGCTGATAAGTCCAGATGATTGTCCACTGCCCATGCCCACACTCGCATGGCTTCCCTGCAGAGGAGACAGGAATGCGTACAGTCTACTTGTTGATGTACAATACCACCAACATGTTGTCAGCTTATAGTAACAGGGGTTCAGACAGCACAACTATCTGAAAGGCCTGAAATGTGTACAGAACTGCCCTCATCTCCAAAATATTGATATGGAGATAAAGCTTGCTTATTCCAGGATCCTTCAGTCTGGCAATCTCTCAGGTGCACTCCCCAGCACTGACCTGATGCATCTGTGGTCAGGATCTGTCTGTGGGGTTTCTTCCACAGACAAACTCATCTGGAGAGGTTGGAGGAATTCAGCCACCATGTCAGGGCCTGCTTCACTGAATTGGACACCGAAACAGGTTGGTCCAGGTTGTACGATCATTGATCCCATTGAACTCTCAGATTCCACTGGATCCTTCTCATGTAAAGCCTGGACAGAGGGACCATGGCGATGGCTGCCGCCATGTGTCCCAAGAGTCGGAGGATCGCCCTGGCTGGGGCTTGATGAACCAAGTAGAGCTGACAAGCATGCATCTGAAGGCACTTTGCTCTGTCCTGGGGAAGACAGGCCTTGCCTTGGGCTGTGTTCAGAACTGCCCCTATGTATTGCAGCCACTGACTTGGCCAGGGGAAAAGACTTGGGGAGATTCACATGACCCCCTAGGTCCTGAAATAGGGAAAAGGTGGCCTGAATGGTGTCCAGTATCAGGTCCCTGGTGGGAGCAGTTAGGAGCCAGTTGTCGAGGTAGGGGAAGATGTAGTTAGAGCCTGGGTTCATGGCCAAACTGAACATGAACAGAACCAGAACTTCAAGATTTTTCACCAATCCAAACCGAACCAGAGCCCATTTTGTTATGAAACCAAAGAACATGAACCAAATGCAAACTGGTATATTTGGCCCTTCAGAACTTGTACTGTACTTTAGTCTACCAAGAACTTTACTTTGTTATTTTTGTGCACCGCCCCTTGCTTGTTGAGCACATAATATTGGTCTCTTGGTTTTTCCTCATGTCATTCAGTATATGTAATCCACCGACAGCACAAGATCAGGTAGCGATTGAGAAGTGAAGCAGCAGTGAAGACATGATTTGGTAAGAGGGTGCCAACTATGCTGCGTTCAGTACATGAAATTCACCACCTGCATTGTTTTCAAATTATGGTTTTTAAAGCAGTCCTCATGTACTTTGGTGAAATGGGTAAATATTTGGAGAATAGTGACAGCCAGACGGCATAACTATTGCATGTAATGCAGCTCTGTTTAAGTGGCAAGTATGTGTTTTTGTTTACTTCAGTGTTGCCATGGTGTTGTCATGGTGCCATTAATGGAAAATCTTGCTTCTAATGTGATATGGCCATTACTCCCAACTTGTTAATCCCACTCTTTCATCAGTAATCAGTGGGTAAACTCCGTGGATTAAAAGTACAGGATTAGGAATCATGTTGCAATTAAAAAAGCTAAATTGAGGTCAGGTGTAGGCTTGTGTAGAGTTATTTAGACTTTAGTCTTCATGTGTGTGAGCAGGCTTCTCACACAGTGATCCTTGTTCTGCTTGTGCTCAGCATGTGCGCTATCCTCTGTGTTATTCAGAAACAGCGTTTTGAGGACTTGGTAAGTTTCATTATTAAAGTACTACACTGCATATAAAACTTACTTTTACCTGTTATGTTATTATTAAGACTTGAACTTTAGTTGTTTTTTCAGATACTCTGCATTTCATCGTTTATTTGGATTTGGCAATTAATTGAGCCAATAAATCAAAGAAACTTCTTTTTCCTAGATTCCGTTTGGGTGAGTTTGGTTGGTTTAAATTGTCTATGTAATACGTACTGCTCAGCACTTTAAAACTGTGTTTGCTGAAGTCTGTATATATATATATATATATATATATATATATATATATAGTAGAGGCAAAAAACTCCATTTAATGCATTAGTTAGGGTTGTTCACAGTGACAAAAGTGAGGAAATTGATGTTGGGTTGAAAAACCCCTTGGACCCCCCACCCACCCCCCAACCGGCATTAGTGCATTGGGGTCGCCAGCCCTAACTCTCACCCCATCACATGTGTAAAGCAGCAGAAGTGAGGAGAATGGGGTGAGAGTTAGGACCGACGACCCCAATGCACACCCAATGCCGACTGGGGGGGTGGGCAGAGAGTCCAAGGAGGGTTTTCAACCCTAACACCAAATTTCCTCAATTTTGTCACTGTGGAACAACCCTAATACATTAAATTGAGCTTTTTGCCTCTAATTCCCCTTCTTTTTGAGAATGATAATGAGAAATAGTGAATGTAATGCAGCGGCGGGAGCGCGGCACGTCATGCGGCAGCAGGAGCGCGTGGCCCGAATTGCATAGTAACAGGAACAGCAATGCAAACAGAAGCACTAACAGTGGCGCACACGGTAACGCAAGCGTAAATGAGAACAGAAAGTGTAACGCACATGGTGGCTTAGACGGGAACGGTCTGCCACGTAATGTGTTGTCACATAGTAACATGGTGGCTGCAAATGGAAATGTCAATGGGCATGGTGACGCAAAGTGAAACAGAAAGAGAAACAGTACTGTAGACACAAATGGCAAAAAATAACAGAAACGCAAGCACAAATGAAAACGCAAAGGATAACGCACATGGTGGTGTAGACGTCAATGGTAAGTGAAACGGGTACAGAACCGCAAGCGGAAAGGGCAACGGTAACAGTAATGTAAGCACACAGGCTGGTTTTCCCCAAAACCTGCATAGAGAAAGACAGTGAGTACAAAGAATGTATGCATAATAATGGGTATCGGAGCAGAAAATGAGGACTTGGAATACTAAATAGGTTATATCTCAGGAACTGCATGATGTAGAAAAAGAATTTAAAAGTCATATGATTTATAATTGTCCTGGCTAGTTTTCTACTTAAGCATTTTTCTGACGAAAAGTCCGTATCTCGCACCATTTCCGAAATATGGGCCCTGAAAGGCGCGGCGAACACCGTAATGTTATCCTATGGGAAAAAAAGAGAAATTCGGAGCACCATAACTTTGCCTCCCTGTAATATTTTTTCACCAAACCACCAAAAGGCACATCTGTGGGCTGTTGGCTGTCTTCCCTCCAAATTTCGGAAAAAAGACCAAACCGTTATTTTGCAGCATGGTGCCAAAGGATTCCTGTAATGCGTCGGGCGTCATAATGTTATCCTATGGGAAAAAACGTTAATTTGGAGTGCCATAACTTTGCCGCCATGTAATATTTTTTCAACAGAACACTGAAAGGCACATCTGTGTCTGTGAGATGTCGGCTGCGTTCCCTCCAAATTTCAGCCCAAAACTCCCAACCGTTCTTTTGCAGCGCAGTGCCAAAGAATTGCTGTCATTTTCCCCACAGACTAGAAAACTACTGTTGCAATTTGCCAAAGCTTTTGCAAAAATTTGCAACACACTCATGAGCACGAAAGTACTTTGCGAAAGTACTTTTTCCGGAAATTTGAAAAACATATTTCTGGGGTGTTTTACCCCAAAATAAAGACATGGCTAGCACCTCAGGGTCCGACTAAGTGAATACAAAAAGAATTAGGTTGCTAGAAGGTCCCAAATTTAAAAGCCAAGCATTTTTCTGATCACTAACTGAAAACAAAATGGCGGATTTGCGAAAGTAACAGGGCCACTTGTGAAAGTAAAAATGCATTTGCGACACTGTCAAACTTTTTGTTAACTTTTCCCATTGACTTATAATGGGAAATTGTTTTTTGAATAACTTTTGAACTGTTTAATATTTTTTCACCAAATCTTTGAAAGGCACATCGGGGACCCCGGCCGCACGTTCCCTGAAGATTTCGGGCAGGTCGTGCAAACCGTGCGACCGTAGAATTCCAGAAAAAACGCACACGCAGATCACGCTTTATAACTCCGCAGCCATATACCCAACTGGTACGAAACTTGCCAGATCCTGAGGCCTATGGTTCTTGATTGTGTATTCCAAATTTCAGGCAAATCTGTCAAATGGTTGTAACTAACTAGAGCATTAAAGTATTTTTTTCCATTTCATTTCCTCACTTGTTATGAAGTGAAGTATATTTCTCTACAGGTGAAAGAGAGGGCTGGAAATTAGGATAGGGTTGCGTCCATCATATGCCAAGTGCCTTATCATCTTACTTTGAATCTGAAGGGTCCTACTGCTTACAACTACGTGGTACAGCCATGGGTGCCTCTATGGTACCAAGCTATGAAAACCTTTATTTAGGTCAGCGGGAACAAAAAGTACAGTTACGTAAGAACTTACTGTAACAGTAGATCTTCGAGAGAGGCTCTTGCAGTAGGTAATTACATATAGAACTGACGCTGGCAGGCGGCAGGACCCCACGGAAATATTTCTAGCTAGCAGTCTCTGGCGAGGGACCGCCCCCATGTCAGGTGACCGGTGTCAGGAGATGTCAGTATAAAGGGGCAGTCCCTCACGCCTGCCTTCCAGTTCTTTCCCGCCACAGACCAAAAGAGGCCGAACGAGAGAGAATTGAATATTTCCCTCACTGGAAAAGGAGCTGAAAAGGCTTAGGGGGATGGAGGGCGGGAAGGTATGACTAACTGCAAGAGCCTCTCTCGAAGATCTACTGTTACGGTAAGTTCTTACATAACTGTACTATCTTACTTCGAGACGGCTCTTGCAGTAGGTAATTACATACAGGACTGAGTCCCAAGCAGTCTGGAACAAGAAGAAGCAAACGGGAGGAGGAAAGCTACTCAAAGTAGATCCTCTAGCTGTGAAGGCCTCAAGAAAGGAGGCCTTGCAGAACAGCAAGCCCGAAGCCTGCTCTACGGCGAGAGGCAATATCCAAACTGTAATATTTTATAAAGGTATGGACGGAAGTCCAAGTGGCGGCAGCGCAGATGTCTGCCAGTGACAGATTCTTGAAACAAGCTGCTGAGGCAGCGACTCCTCTAGTGCAGTGGCCCCTAACTTGACCCAGAAGGGTCTTGTTGTACTTGTTGTAACAGAAAGTGATGCAATGAGCCAACCATTTGGACAGGCATTGCTTAGAAACAGCATTGCCTTCTCTTCTGAGAGCAAAAGAGACAAACAGTTGATCAGTCTTTCTGAGATCTTTTGTTCTGTTAGTGCAGTATCTCAGAATCCGATGCACATCCATAGTGTGTAACAGATACTCCCCTTGACTGGAGTACTGCGTAAAGAAAGCGGGTAACTCTATGGACTGATTCAATGTAGCTTCCGCTACCACCTTGGGGAGAAACTTAGGGTTGGTGCGCAGAGCAACACGTTCCTTGTGAAAAATCAAATACAGGATTTTACACATCAGGGCCTGGAGCTCGGAAATCCTCTGAGCAGAAGTAACGGCCACTAGGAAAAGTGTCTTCCATGAAAGGAACTTCATGTCTGCTGAGGCTGCCGGTTCAAAGGGAGGTAAATTAAGCTTCTCAAGAACAAAATTCAAATCCCAAGGAGGGGCGGGGACATGGATAGGGGGTCTCAAGTAGAGAACCCCCTCTGAGGAAGGTCTTAGAGACTTTCAGTTGAGCGAACATCCTGTCTGCAAAAGGGATATGGTAGGCTGAAATGGCCACCATGTGTACTTTCAGAGACAAGTGGCTAAGACCCAGATCAAAGAGATGGCGCAGGTACTCCAGCAGCCACCCAACAGGGCACAAGAGAGGCTCGAGATCTTTAGAAGCGGCCCAAATAGTGAAACGTTTCCATTTCATGGCATAGGTAGACCTAGTGGAGGGTTTTCTAGTCTCCACCAATATTTTGGCCACTCAGGGTGAAACCCCGAAACGAGCTTGGGCTACATCTGCAGAAGCCATACATGCAGTTGAAGGGACTTGAGGCCTGGATGGACCAGGGTCCCCTGATCTTGGGTCATTAAAAGTCACGACAGAGGAAGAGGAAGAGGAGGTTCCTCTGAGTATTGTTGCAGAAGAGAGAACCAAACTTGCCTGGGCCAGAAAGGAGCAATCAGAATCATTCGTGCTCCTTCTGAACCTAGTTTGTGCAGAACTCACGGGATCAGAGGGATCAGGAGGAAAGCGTAGACAAATCTGTCCTTCCAATCTAGAGACAGAGCGTCTCTCCAAAAAATGCCTCACTCTGGAACGAGCGAGCAGAAGTCGGGAAGGTTTGCGTTTAGAGGTGAAGTGAACAGGTCCACCTGAGGCGTTCTCCAACATAGGAAGATGTCGTCTAGGACCCCCTGATCCAGCTCTCACTCGTGAGCCTGAGTGGACGAGTGACTTAGCTTGTCTGCTAAAGTGTTCTTGACCCCCAGGACGTGGATTGCCGTGAGGTGAAGGTCGTGTTGCACTGCCCAATCCCAAACTCTCATCACTTCTCTGCAAAAAGGATAGGAACAAGTCCCTTCCTGTTTGTTGATCTACCAAACCACACACATATTATCCGTCTGGACGGCTAAGTGGCCGGGAAGAAGATGCACATGTACAGCTTGGAGGGCATAAAGCACCACCCGAAGCTCGAGTACATTGATATGAAGCGTTTCCTTGAGCTTGGACCAAGATCCCTGGGTCCTGTGAGGCCCGAGATGGGCTTCCTAACCTTCGCCCGAGGCGTCTGTAGTCAAAGTCTGTGAGGGGGGAGGAAGGCAGAATGGAACCCCCCGAAGGAGGTTTTCTCGAACCATCCACCACTGCAAGTCTCAAACCATGGGGGAGGAGACTAGGACCAGCTGGTCCAGATCGTCCACCAACTGATCCCATTGAGAGTGAAGGGTCCACTGAGAGACCCTCATGTGGAGCCGAGTGTGAGGGACTGTTGGAACAGCAGCCGCCATAAGCCCGAGGAGGTGAAGAACCGACCTCTCACTGACCTGCCTGTGGCTGGGCAGCAGGCTTACCTGAGTCTGGAGTGTGGCCGCCCTATCTGGAGGCAGGAAGGCCCTGCCCAGGGTCGTGTCCAGGATCGCCCCGATAAACTGGAGCCTCTGGGATGGGATCAAGTGAGACTTGGAATGGTTGATGGTAATACCCAGGCAGGTAAAGACCTGCTGGTTAAGGTAGAGGAAGCGTAGGAGTTCCTCCCTGGACGAGGCCACCAGTAGCCAATCGTCCAGGTACGGGAAAACCTGCACACCCCCCGGGTACACAGATAGGCCGCTACAACTGCAAGGCATTTCGTGAATACTCGGGCGGCCGAGGAAAGACCAAATGGGAGTGCTCTGAACTGGTAGTGGTCCCCCTGGAACGCAAAATGAAGGTATTTGCAGTGGGAAGGATGGATAGATATGTGCAGGTAAGCATCCTGCATATCCAGAGTGCACAGCCATTGTCTCCGATCGAAGGAGGGGCAGAAGGCGCTGTAGGGAGAGCATCCTGAACCTCTTGTACTCCACAAATAAGTTTAGGGAACTGAGATCCAGAAATACAGGTTACTCACCTGTAAGAGGAGTTCTAGGAATGGTATATGTTCATCCAAACTGTCTGGCAGGTTCCTTGCCGCTTTAAATCTTGCCAGAAGGTCTTCAAGCTGGCTTCTCCCACCCAGCCGGGTGGTAAAACTCTCGGCTCTGCCCCATGATGCCAGATCTAGCCCGCTGGAAGCCAGGTTGTGCGTCGAAGCCGGGGAGGCCGGGTGGGTCATGTGGATGAACATCTACCATTCCTAGAACTCCTGTTACAGGTGAGTAACCTGTATTTCTAGGGACATGGATATGTTGTTAATCCACAGTCTGGCAGACTCCTAGCAGTTCTCCGGAAGAAGGGAGGCAAGGCGCACATCCCCTGCTTGGGAAATAAAGACTGGAGAACCGAGGCCCCAAAACCAGCATCCCGGCGTGACTCAAGGTCGATGTGGTAGTGGGTGATGAAGGTGTGTGCTGACTTCCATGTAGCAGCCCTGCAGATTTCCTGGATAGGGACATCCCTGGAAGCAGCCACCCATGCAGCGGTATGGCAGGTAGAATAAGCTCTTATCCCTCTGGGAGGCTCCATGCCCGCCAACCTATAGCAGAGATCTATGCAGGAGGTGACCCACCTGCCTATCGTCCACTTGGCTGCAGGTCTGCCAGGTGCAGCTTCAGCGTAGGTGACAAACAGCTGGCGAACCTCTCCCCGAACTTCAGCCATCCACTCCTTGTAATAAGCGAGCGCTCTTCTAGGGTCCAAAGTATGGAGCTCATATTCAGCCTCCGAGGTGTGATTGGGGTAGAACACTGGCAGAGTCAACACCTGGTTAAGGTGAAACTCTGACACCACCTTCGGAAGGAATTTCAGGTGGGGGCGCAGGACAACCTTGTCCCTGTGGAAGACCAGATAGGAATACTCAATGGAAAGCGCCTGGAGCTCTCCCATCCTTCTGGCTGACGTGATAGCCACCAAGAAGGCGGTCTTCCACAACAGGTGAGAGATGTCACACCTGTGCATTGGTTCGAATGGCTTGCCCATGAGCTTAGCCAATACCAGCAGTAGATCCCACAGAGGTGGAGGTTCTCGCACCGGAGCGAATATGTGGTCAAGACCTTTGAAAAAGCGCCAGACCACCTTCTCCTGCACCACCGACTGCTTCCCGGCCCACGCCCAGTAAGCAGAGATGGCTGCCAGGTGCACCTTAAAGGTCGTTGATCGAAGCTCTTGCTGAGAAAGGGACCACAGATAGTCCAGAATGCTTGCCAAGGAACAGGAGGAAGGGTCCAGGCCCTTTCCCTGGCACCAAATGGAGACTCTCTTCCATTAGAAGGCATAGCATTTTCTGGTCGACTCCTTACGGGACGCCTCAATGAAGTTGAGGACCTCGTCAGAAAGATCCAAGGCCTGGAACTCTAGCCGCTCAGGAACCAGGCCATCAGGTGCAGGGATTGAAGGTCCGGATGGAATACCTTCCCCTAATTGACTGAGATCAGGTCCGGGTGGGCTGGAAGCCGCCTTGGGAGCCTGGAGCAGAGACTGAGGAGCTCTGGATACCAGAACTGGCAGGGCCAGTCTGGGGCTACCAGAATCACCTGTGCCTTGTCCCTCCTCACCTTAAGAAGCACCTTGTGGATCAAGGGAAATGGGGGAAAGGCATAGAAGAGGCCCGGGGTCCACGGCCTTGAGAAGGCATCTCCTGCAGCGAGCCCTGCTGAGGGGGCTGGGCATGAAACAGTCTCAGCTTCGCATTCTCCCTGGAGGCAAACAGGTCCACCTGAGGCGTGCCCCAGTGGGAGAACAGATATTGTACTACCTCCGGCAGGAGAGACCACTCGTGGGATGCAGCCCCTATCCGGCTTAGGGCATTGGCCAGGGTGTTGGAGGCTCCTGCCACATGGATGGCAAGGAGATCCGCCTCCAAGCTGCGCACGAGTGACCAAATGCAGAGAGCTTCCCTGCTCAGAGGCATGCAGCACGTCCCGCCCTGGCGATTTAGGTAGTACATGATCGTGGTATTGTCCGTCTGGACCTGAACCACTTGACCCCATAGAAATGGAGCGAAGGCGGTGAAGGCGAGACAAACCGCTCGAAGCTCCAGCAGGTTGATGTGGCATTGGGACTTAAGAGGGGACCAGAGGCCGTGCGCTCTTTGCTTCCTCAGATGGGTACCCCAACCCATCAAAGAGGCATCGGTCGATAGAGAGACCGTTAGCTCGGGGCGGACAAATGGGATGCCCTCCTCCAGATGTGCTGGAACGGTCCACCACTGGAGAGCGTTCCACATCTCCTGGGTCACTGTAACTAGCTGATCCAGTGGATCGAAGTGCTGTGACCATTGGCTGGCCAGCCCTCATTGAAGGGGACGCATGTACCAACGGGCCCAACGGACCACGCTGGTGCAGGCCGCCATGAGGCCCAGGAGGCACAGGAAGTTCTGAGCAGGGCGCAATTGCCCAACCTGAAATGATTGGGCAAAGGAGGAAAGAACCTTGGCCCTGTCCACCGGGAGCCGTGATCTGGCTCATAGATAGTCGAGCTCTGCCCTGATGAATTGGATCACCTGCTTTGGCACAAGTTCCAACTTGGCCTCGTTGATGAGGAGGCCAACCTGAGAGCAAACCTGGAGGGCCAGATCTCTGGACCGCTCCACCTCTGTTCTGGAGGGGGTTGTAATCAGCCAGTCATCCAGGTAGGGGTACACCCGGACCCTTCAGCACCGCAGGAATGCTGTCACCACTGCCATGCATTTGGTGAAGACCCTGGAAGCTAGGGAAAGGCCGAAGGGCATGGCCCAGAACTCACAGAGGGATCCCTCTGCCCTGAAGCGGAGGAATCTCTGGTGGGACGGACGGATAGGGACGTGAAAGAACGCGTCCTGGAGGTCCAGAGAACAGAACCACATGCCTCGTTCCAAGGATGGGATTATCTGAGCCAGAGTGACCATCCTGAAGGTCCGAGACCTTAGGAACCTGTTCAGGTCGTGCAGGTCGAGAATGGGGAGCCATCCCCCCGTCCGTCTTGGGACCAGGAAGTACCTGGACACAAACCCCAGGTCTGGAGGAGGATCCGCCACCTTCCTGATCACCTCTTTTTCGAGGAGCAGGGTGATATCGGCTCGGTGAGCTGACAGAGAGGCTGCGGACCCCGTAGCCCCCTGAGGGGCGATGGCTCGGAAGGGCGGGGCCTGCTCGAACTCCAGGGGCAGGCCCTTTCCTACCACCTCCAACACCCAACGGTCCATGGTGATAGCGGACCAGGTGGAAAGGAAGTGCCGGAGCCGTCCCCCCATGGGGGGAACCCAGGGGGGAGTGACGAGGCTGGGGGCGACACCCCTCAGCCCATCACCGGGCAGGCTTAGAGAAGGGACCAGCCGAGGGACCTCCTAGGCCTTTTCCTCCCTGCTTCCTATTAGAGGAAGCCACAGGCTTGGCTTTGGGGTGTCAAGCATGAGCCTGCTGGCCCTGGTGTTGGTGCTGTTGGGCTGGACGGGCTGCAGGCGCAGAAGGGTGAAAGGACTTATGTTGTTGTTGTCGACGGCCCCTGTTCTTCTGGGTGGAGGTGACCGAGTCCAGAGTGACACTGGACTTTTCGATCCGCTGGAGGTGACCTTCCACTCCAGGGCCGAAGAGGCCGGTCCCCAGGAAGGGGACATCCACCAGTTTATGCTGGGTATATGCCGTGAAGGTGGATATCCTCAGTCATGCTCTGCGGTGCATGGCCACTGCGGCCACAAGTGATCTGGCACAGGAGTCTCCAATGTCCAGAGCCATTTGGAGCTGCTGTTTTGCCACTACCCTTCCCTGGTCCCGTACCTGCCTGACCGTGGTCTGCAGGTCGACCGGGAGATGAGGGATCACCTCATCCAGGAAGCACATGAGGGCGTGGGAGAAGTGTGCCATCAGCAAGGCCAAGCTGGCCTGGCGGAGGCCATGGGAGGACGCAGCATGCACCTTGCGCCCAGCAGAGTCCAGCTTTTTGGACTCCTTTTCGGGATCCACATTCCTAGCGTTCCCGGAACGCCAGAAAACGCTATCGGTGACAACCCCTCGGCAGAGAGGTGTTCCGAAAAACCGGACAAAGAGCCGGTAGGGACCACATACTTCCTTGCCATCCTGGCTGAAGGTGCAGGACAGGAAGCAGGCCGCTGCCAGAGCTCCAAGGCTGGGCCAACGATGGCTTCAGCCACCGGAAAGGCCTCCGTAGGTGAATCCCCTTGGTCCAGTATCTCCGTTAGGGGATACTTGGCCCGCTTGGATATGGGCTCGAGCTACATCCCGGTAGACTCCGAGATGAGATGAAGCAGACCCATGAAGGACGATGGGCTTTTGTTCATCGACTGGCCCCCAGAGGACTCCAGGTCGATGGGCCTGGAGAACAGGGAGGAGTCATCGTCGGACTCCGAGGAGTCTGCGACGAGCTGCCTGGGGCCTGAGCCACCCTCTACCTCCCAAGGACAGTCGGGAGTGAGGGTGACTGACAACCTGTGGGGCAGGCCCTGACCCAACTGAGAGTCCTTGGTCGGCGCCCCCGATTTTGGTTGTGGAGGTGGAGGTTCCTTCACAATCGGTGGGGCAGCTGGTTTCAGCCGAACAACTGGCCCAGGCTTGGGCACCTCGACTACAGCAAGGGGCTGTTTCAGCCGCTCGGGTGACAGCCACTTGATGGCCGGGGAAGGCGATGGTGTCGGCTTGTTCCCAGACAGAAGTAACTGCTTCCACATCAGGTTCTTGTAGCATCGACGCAATTTGCACCAAAGCCTCTCCTCTTCCGAGGGGGAAGACGAGGACGAGCTACGGCGCCACTTACGTCAGTGCCGAGACCGCCGATGTTGGCAGGATTGGCTGGACCGATATGATGTCCGAGACCGAGACCGAGACCGAGATCCTCTGTGTTTCCGAGGATGGGTCTGGGAAGGGGCAGGGAACACTCGCTCTTCCCTCAGCTCAGAAGCCTTGACCGGAGACTCCGGCACCGGAGGTGCAGGCAAGTCCTCGGTCTCCACCGGGGGAAACCGGTGAAGAAGGGTTGTCAGCTTCACCAGTCGACAGCCCATCCGACGGGTCGAGAAAATCTCGACCGTCGATGGGTGTCTCGGCCGGCTGACCTGACGGGGACACCATGAAGCAGTGGCCTTAGCCGCAACCTCGACTGAAGTTGAGTGTCGACTCTCTGGGGAAGGGGACCTCTCCCGCTCCCACGAACGCCGACGGTGGGACTTACCTTTCGAGTCCTTCTTTTTGGATCGTGAAGAATGTCCCGATGGCCCCTCTCCCTTCGTGGAAAGGGATTGGCAAAGCTTCTTAAAAGAAGCTGAGTAGGAGGTACCCAGAGAGAACGGGATACGTGCCGCAACTGAGGAAGAGGATGATGTGGCCTGTGCCGCCTCCTCCTCGAGGGCAATCATCTGCTCGAGTTGCTCAGCCGAGCCAGCCGCCGCTGTAACTGCCCAACGGGCCTCCTTCGACTTCACATGCGGGTAGCGCTGCGCCTAGCTGTAAACTACAGGCAGCGTGGTCTTCCAGGAGTCTGGTTGAAAATGAACGCATAACTCGCAGGCCTCGCGGGTCATGGTCTAGGCCGAGGCAGTAGATGCATGTGGAGTGTGGATCTGTCCTGGACATTTTCTGCCCACATGGGCACCGCCGAAATCTTGGAGTCGATTTGTCCACCACAGCCACGAGGGAGTAATTTGACCGAAGTCTTGTAAATTTGAGAATAAGTTTCGGGCAAACCAAAGAATTAGGATCCAGTCTACACGCAGAGCGTTAAGGTGGGAACCTGAGCTTCCAAGTGGTAAGGAAGATCTGGTGTCACAGGGCGGAGCCGAGAGTTTTACCACCCGGCTGGGTGGGAGGAGCCAGCTTGAAGACCTTCCGGCAAGATTTAAAGCGGCAAGGAACCTGCCAGACAGTGTGGATGAACAACATATCCATGTCCCTAGAATGGGTCTTACATCTCCTGTCTTCTTTGGGACCAGGAAGAAGTGGGAGTAGTAACCCATTCCTTGAAGATGAAGGGGGACGGGCTCTATTGCCTCTTTCAGCAAAAGTGCTGAAATCTCTTCCTGGACCAGAAGAAGATGTTCCCGAGAGTATGACGACCTTGGGGGAGGGTGACAAGGTGGTTTCTGTAGAAACTCTATTGAGTGTCCTTCTGCTATTAGCTGGAGCACCCAAGAATCTGAAGTTATCCTCTCCAAGCCCGGGAGGTGGAGGGAAAACCTCCCTCCTACCGGTTCCTCCGGGAGGCCTGGAGGCAGTGGGAGAGGGAAGGAGTCAGGTGGTGTAGGGCAGCACCGCAGCTGAAGCACCCACTGCTTTTTTAGGTGGGGGGGGGGCTTGGCAGTTGTGGGGGGCCTGGTGTTTACTGGCCCGCTTTCCCTGAGGTTTTGCCTTTGGCTGACTCCGTCTGCGAAAGGGACGGCACTGCGACTGATGGGGAGGATACATAGAGTCAACGGACTTTAGTACCGTCCCCTTCTCCTGCAGATCGGTGATGATGTCCTTGACATCGCCACCGAAGAGCACCGAACCCCGGAAGGGCGCTTCCTGGATAGCGGACTGCACTTGCGGGACCAACCCTGACACACAGAGCCAAGCATGACGTCGTAAGCCTACGGCGAAAGCTGAGCTCTGTCCAGCAGTGTCCACTGCATCGTAAGTCACACGAAGCATGTGTCGACTGGCCAAACGTGCAGAGCGGACTAGGTTAGCCACTTCCTGCTTGACTTGTGAGTCTGGAAGGGAGTCCAATTTGGCTTCCACCTCAGTAAGAACTGCCTTCTGGTAATCCCCCATGTGACTGACATAGTTCAGGGCCCTAATCCCCAGTGTGGAAGAAGCGAAGATCTTCTTGCCATACTGGTCCAGAAGGTGAGATTCTTTGTCAGGTGTCGACTAGCTAAGATGTTTCGAGTTAGCTGTCCGGCTGTGAGCGGTGCTAATCACAACGAAGTCAGCTCGAGGGTGAGAATCTAAATAGTCAACACCCTCGAGAGCCTAATATAGCGTGTTCAACTTCCGAGGAAGAGAGGCTAATGCCGACGGCTGTTTCCAGATGGTGGTAATGAGGTCGGCATGAGGCTCGATCCAGGGTGGCACCAAGGTAGGAGCTGTCACGGGCAGATCCAGATACTCAGCGAGTTTTACACACTGTGGAACTGGCTCCAAGGATTGGCACTTATGTACCACATGGATTTTGCATAGCAACTCCGTGAAAGAAGGATCCTCCGAAGGAGACTTCGGAGGAGTCCTTGGCCTGGGGTTTAGACGGAGAGCGTGGCTCATCGTCCCGCATGGAACAGCTGTCAGAGGAGTCCAAGGTGCCAGAGGAGGAAGAGGAAGATGGTGAAGAAGAAGACTCCCTCTCCCGTCGAGGAGGAGGAATGGACTCCATGGGAAGCCCTCGGGGAAGCATGTCCTGCCCCCCTCTGGACCCAGAGGGTTTAGCCCTGGTGTCCTGAGGCAGTGAGGGAGTTTGTTGTCGTGGATGTACGGGAACCAGTACCGGCACCATTGTCGGAAGACAACTCTCCACCTCTCTGGTGAGCTGACCCTTGGCATTAGCCCACCAGGAAGCCAGAGTCTCCTGCAAGTCCACCGGCAGCTGGGAGGGCAGTGGAGGAGGAGGAGGAGGTGGGGGATATGGGTATGGTTTATACCAATAAGGCGAGTATCCATAACCCGACGGTGAAAAGCCGGCATTGGGTATTGGGGCGCCGGGTACTGCGGTGTCGGATAGGCCGGCGTTGGGTACTGAGGCATCGGATACTGCGGTCCCAGGTATGATGGCGCTGGGTACCGGGAACCAGGGAGCTGCCAGAGCAGACGGCCCAGCCGGAGGCCCTGTGGGCGGATCTGAAGCAGAAGACCCGGAGGGCAGAGGGCCCGGCGTCGGTGTGGCATCTGGGAGCGGGATGTTGCCTGGAGTCGGTAATACCGGCGTTGGAGCCAGCGGCCGAGGTGCCGGTGTCGGAGCCGACGTCCAGGGAGCAGACATCAGATCGGTCAAACCAGCGGGTGGACAGTCTGATGGAGGTGGAACAGGGACCTCAACGTCACCCGGGGATGGAGGGGAAAAATCCTCGGGGTCGGGCTGAGGAGACTCAGGATCCCCGGAGGGCAGCGAAGGCTGCGGGGAGCCATGGACGACGGACATGGGAGGGTCCGGCGTCGGCTCTTCCGCTGTGCGGATGTCGGGTGAACTGACGGGCGGCTTAGCAGTGGGATTCGGGCGGGCGCCGGAGGGGCCAGCATCCGACTTAATGGACCCATCGCCGGAGGCAGGCTGCAGTGGAGGGGCGGCCTGGTCAGGTGGAAAAGTGCCACGCCGCCCTGAAAGGTCAGGCAACTTCGCGAGCTTCTCTGTGCGGACATTGGAGGAGCTGACGGCTATCGGAGCCAGCCGCATTTGTGTAGGCAGCGTAAACCACGGCTTTACCGTAGCGGAGGCCTCCAAAAGCCCGGAGGCACCCAAACATAGAAACATAGACATAGACAAAGGGCCCAAGCGTGAGCTAGACGGGTGGGCCGCTGCCTTAGAAGCCTCTAAGGCAGCCGTCGTGGAGCGGTTCCCCGGGAGAGACATTACCTTTAGCACAGCGACTCCCGAGGAAGTTGCAGTGGGTGAGGAGCCCTTGTCCCGGAAGGTGGGCTTGAGGGACCGCCCCTTTATACCATCACCTGACGTGGGGGTGGTCCCTCGCCAGAGACTGCTAGCTAGAAATTTTTCCGTGGGGTCCTGCCACCTGCCGGCGTCAGTCCTATATGTAATTACCTACTGCAAGAGCCCTCTCGAAGTAAGATCTGCATTTATGATATGGGAATAAATCCTTTTCATCAAAACATCATTCACTGGTTCCACTTCATTGATGTCATATGCATCTGGCAAGGAGAGGAGCTTGAAGTAACTGAATTAATGAAGTGGTTAAATGTAAATGATTAGAATTTGCGCTTCACATATTCCACAGATAAAAAATGTGTAGGTTTTTTGGATTTATCTGTAAGTGTGTCAGATGACAGTGAAGCGATTAAAACCCAAACCTACAGGAAACCCACTGCTACTAATTCAGTCCTGCTTGAGAGTGCTCACCCCTCTAGCTTAAAGAGATCTATTCCCTACAGTCAGCTACTTAGACTAAAAAGAAATTGTAAAGATGATGTAACATTTAACATGCAAGCAATAGAATGCATTGAGAGATTTGTCAAGAGAGGATATGAGAAAAATCTTTTGGCTAAATCAAAAGAAAGGGTGGACTCAGTTACAGGGGAGTCCCTTCTGCGCGCAGAGAAACCAGGAACTAAGTATATGGGACCTTGTACCTTTATAACAGAATATATAAATTCAGTGGGGCAGACTGGTAATGTGTTGAACCAGGATGGGGCTCTGTAGCAGTAGGCTCTTTGACCATGTGAGGTCCTGGCCCTGGGAATAGATAGGGTGGTTTTGCCAGAGGAATGCATCACTTGTGATACTGAATTTGTGGCCTATGTATTATGGTGCACCTTAAACAAATGGGTTTCCCTACATAAGGCATACCACAGGTGCACCATAATACATAGGCCACAAATTCAGTAGCACATAAGATCTATTTTACATAACAGATCGGACACTCCAGTAAGGGCACATTTCTCTCAATAACTTAACTCCTCTCCGGAATGCCTGAAATTTATGGGCCTAGAATGTGTCACTTTGCCCAAGTTTGGGGGAGATCGCCCGAATATGTTACTGCAAAAAGAAAGCAAATGGATTTTCACACTTAATAGTGTAAAACCAAAGGGTCTGAACAACCAATGATACTTAAAGCCATTATTTAAAATTGAAGGGGTCTATAAATTTGGAGACAAAGTTTACTTTTTTCTAATAATGAATAATCTTTGAGCTGCCATCTCACAACTCTTTGTACTGCTTCCACTAGTCTCCTGAAGCACTTTGTAAACATTATTTGTATTCTTTTGCTTTTTTTTGCAGGTATCTGTATGGAGTGGATTCTTCTGCCTACCCAGTTAAAATTAATAGGAGAATCAGATCTGAAGTGGCTGCAGTTCGGCTCCGACAGTCCAGGGGCACTTGTAATAATTCACTTTACTGCTCCTGTTTACGTTCTATAACAATTAACTTCATAGCAAAGCTGAGAAAAAAATCATTTGAGTTATTTGGAACAATACAGGACCAATTAGAGAGTTTGTACATGTTTTTCTTTTCTAATTTTTAGTACTAGTACTCTAATATGCAATCGTAAATAATGTTTGGATCTAAATAGTAAGTTAAGGTTGAGCATTAAAAATGGGTAAAATTCAAAAAATTAGGTAAATAAAAAACTATGTAAAAAAACTGAGTAAAAAAACTGTGATAAAAATGTATATGCCTTTAAGCAAAAATGAAAGTCTATGAATATGTACGAGTGCCAAATTTTAAATATGACCTGTCATCCCTTAGTACACACCCCCTTGAAGACTCTTGTTGAGTCAAGGCGCTAGAGACACACATTGCGCCATAGCTATTTATCTGAACTTCAATTTTGGAGCCTGAATAAATGAATTTAATTTGAACAGCAACACTTGGCTCTAGTCTGCTTTCAAGTGAGCTTTACTTTCTAGATGTTTGCCTTATCATCTTTCCCTTGTTTTGACACTTTTAGGTGAACAGAAAAGAGAACTCCTAGGTCCTTTTCTGCTTTGGTGATCGTCATCACCTTCCGCACCCATCCCATAGCGCTCACCAGCGATTCCTCTTCCCAGGTGCATTACTTTGTACTTTGCATATAACCTTGGTTGCCACATGACTTTTTTTAACCAAATTTTCAATATGGGCTTTTTGGGACCTCCCCTCATAAACACTGGCACTGTGATTTTATTAATCCATCCCGAAATTTGAAATTGCACAGAGATTCTGTGGCACAGGTACGAAAATACAGTACATTTCGGTCAGGAAGTTAAAAATGACAGTTCATGAGGAGGTGTGAAAAAATGTCAATGTTGAAAATCTGGAATGAAAATATGAAAAAGTTGCAAAGCTATGAAAGTGTGTAGGAAATGCATAACACATACTCATAACACTGTAATTGTATTTTTTTTGGGGGGGGGGGGCCACCAGACTTTCAACATGGGCTTTTTGGGACCTCCCCTCATGAACAGTGGCACTGTGATTTTGTTACTCCATCCCCAAACTTGATTTCGCACAGCAACCATGCCATTCTGCGTCACAGGTGTGAAAACACATTTCAGGCAGGATGTAAAAAATGACAGCTGTACTGGTCATAAGGAGACATTAAAAAATGGCAATGTTAAAAATGTGGAGTGAAAATATTAACAAGCATTTGTCAATGCCGAATGTTGCTTGCATTTATGTGCTGTTTAGGTATTTGGAAGTGATAGCACCATGCTTAAGAACTGTCATGTGTGCACGTGCACACACACACACACACACACACACACACACACACACACCCCCCAAGACATCCACTGTGTCTTTCTGTTCCGTATTCACAGAAGAGGGTGAGGGACAAGGGCCACAGCAGTACAACAGTTGCCAAGGGGGTGAAGAGGTGGACAATAGTCCATCCACAGGCAAAAGAGTCCTGCAGGAGCTCAATAAATTGAAGGTGGACAAAGCGATGGGACCAGATGGCATACACCCAAGGATATTAAGAGAACTATGAGGGGAGACAGCAGTACCTCTGGCAGCCATGTTCATAGAGTCATTCAACACAGGGGTGGTACCAGAGAATTGGAGGAGGGCACATGTGGTCCCTCTATACAAATCCGGCAGCAGGGAAGAGGCGGGGAACTACAGGCCAGTCAGCCTCACCTCAGTAGTGGAGAAAATCATGGAGACATTCCTAGAAGAAAGGACAGTGGGACATCTAGAAGCCATCAGAGCCCAGGACCTTAGGCAACATGAATTTACAGTGGGGTGGTATTGTCATACAAATCTGGTTGATTTCTTTGACTGGGTGAGAAATGAAGTAAATCAGGGTGGGGCAGTGGACAACGCTTACCTTGATTTCAGCAAAGCCTTTGACACCGTCCCACATAAGAGGCTGATAAACTAGCTGGGTAGGCTGAGCATGGGGGAAAAGGGTGGTAAACTGGGTTAAAAAACTGGCTAACAGACAGGAGGCAGAGAGTGGTGGTAAATGGGATGCAGTCTAGGGAGAGGGGGTGACCAGTGGGGTGCCACAGGGATCGGTCCTGGGGTCAGTCCTGTTCAATGTCTTCAATAGTGACATTGCAGAAGGGGTGAAGGGAAAGATTTGCCTGTTTACAGATGACACCAAGATCTGTAACACAGTGGATACCCCAGAGGGGGTGGAGAAAATGAGAAGGGACCTGAGGAAGCTTGAAAAATGGTCTTAAGACTGGCAACTGAAGTTTAATTCAAAAGAGTGCAAAATTATGCACCAGGGACCCAGAAACCCTGGGGAAAGCTACAGGATGGGGGGGGGGGTTGCTGACAGTCACAAAGAAGGAAAGGGACCTGGGGGTTCTTATTTCAGATGACCAGAAAATGTCAAAGTAAAGTGCTAAGGCAGCTGGGAGGGCCAGTGACATGCTGGAGTGCATAGGCAGGGGTATCACCAGCATAAGGAGGAAGGGTAGTGATGCCATTATATAAAACCATGGTCAGGCCTCCCATGGAGTACTGTGTGCAGTTCTGGATGTCACACCATTGTAAGGATATTAACAGGCTGGAGATGGTCTAGAGAAGGGCAAATAAGATCGTACAGAGCTTGCATCACAAGACTTATGAGAGATTAAGAGACCTCAATATGTACTCACTGGAAGAGAGGAGAGAAAGAGGGGATATGATAGAAACATTCAAGTACATCAAGAGTATAAACAAGGTGCAAGGGGGAGGCATTTTCCAATACAGGAGGAGCACAAGAACGAGGGGGCATGACATGAAATTGGAAGGTGGGAGGTTAAGAGGGAATGTGAGGAAGTTCTTCTTCACAGAGAGGGTGGTGGACATGTGGAATGGTCTGCCTCAGGAGGTGGTTGTAAACCGTAATGCCCTGGGTGTTTCTTGGTATTTTTATTCCAAGTTTTCAACACGGGCCTTTTGTGACCCCGCTGCTTGAACAGTGACACTATCAGTTTGTTATCTGAAAGGTAATTTGCTGTGAATGCTCCATTTAAGCATACAGGCGACACATTTGAACAGGATGTGAAAATGATAGTTGTACTGTTCATGAGGAGGTGTAAAAAAATGGTAATGTTGAAAATCTGGAGTAAAAATATAAAAAAAACTGGAGAAGTCACAAGCGTACGTAGAAACTGCGTAACGCACACCCGTAATTATTTTGGGGATTTTTTACACCAGTTTTTTGACATAGGCATTTTGGACCTCCTCTTATGAACAGTGTCACTGTTATTTTTTATGTTTGCTTGCACGCATGCGCAAGAAACATAGTGCCATCATCGGAGATTTCGGAGGCGTGTCACCTCCTCCTCCAATTCAGTCAGTGTGCTGGCAGGCGCGGCCCCTGTAAGCCAATGCATGCTGGAGCTGTCTATGACAAGCTCCAAAATGCAGTGGCATACAGTTCAAAGGGGAGCTACGCTTGAGTGAGCAGCGATAAGATATCGCCTGCCTGCGCAGCCCTCCCCCCACACACACACGCCCACTCAGGCGCAAGATCCCCCACACGCACGCGACACACTGTATAGTCGACGGGTGCCCAATCTCCATCGGCTGTACCGCATTCCCCCAAAGCCTTCCAAATGCCACGCTGGGTGCCCACCCCAGCGTGGCAACTAATGATATGGCCGGCGGGGTGCCCAATCCCCGTCGCTCCACTGTCCTCACCCCAGTGGCAGTGCCGCCTGAGCCACCCAGCATGGCAATTGATGTTAGACCGAGGGGTGCCCAATCCCCGCCAGCTGAACACCCCCGACGTCCTTCTGCCCGCGGAGCCCACCCCAGCGTGGCAAACGCACGTCGTTTTTTTTTGACCTGGAAAGAAAAAATGGTCCCACGTAGTCTCTGGCCCCCTCCCACAACCCGCACCACCCACCGCGCACCCTGCCTCCCACACCCTCCTCACCCCATACTTACCTCCGACCTCGGCGCGACGATCTTCGTGGACCAGGAACACGTCTGCACTCTTCAAAGCCGACCGCGAACTGAGGAAATGCCGGTAAGCTGTATAATGGGCTAGATAGAGTTGTCAACTTTGTTGCATATCTCAGGCATTTTTGAATTTTGCACAAATTCCATGGGGTTTTGGGACACCTCTCATCGAGTGAGTTCACTGTCAAGGCGCGTTATTCGGCCGAAGGGGGTGATTTGCAGTCCATCTGCGAAATCACCCTTCGGGCCTGAATAATGCCATGACAGTGACATCATTCATGAGAAGGGGTCCCAATAACCATGTTGAAAATTTGGTGCCAAAATTCCAAAATGACTGTTTTATGAGCGTGCATTGCGCAGTTCCTACGCAGGCTCGTAAGTTCGCGAATTTTCAATATTTTCACTCCAGATTTTCAACACTGCCATTTTACCACACCTTCTTATGAGTAGTACAGCTGTCATTTTTCACATCTCACCCAAAATGTGTTTCCGCCCATGTAGCGCACAATGGTGCAGTCGGTGTGCGAAATCAATGTACGGGAAAACTTAAGAAACTCACAGTGACACTGTTCATGAGCAGAGTTCTTAAAATGGCTATGTTGAAAATTTGGTGAAAAAATTCCAAAAAATTACTGTTTTACGAGCGTGCGTTGTACAGTTCCTATGCACACTCGTAAGTTCGCGAATGTTCAATATTTTCACTCCAGATTTCCAACATTGCCATTTGCCACACCTTCTTATGAGTAGTACAGCTGTCATTTTTCACATCTCACCCAAACCGTGTTTCCGCCCATGAAGTGCACAATGGCGCAGTCGGTGTGCGAAATCAATGTACGGGACAAATTAAGAAAATCACAGTGACAGTGTTCATGAGCAGAGGTTTTAAAATGGCTATGTTGAAAATTTGGTGAAAAAATTCCTAAAAATTACTGTTTTACGAGCACGCGTTGCACAGTTCCTATGCATGCTCGTAAGTTTGCAAATTTAATATTTTCCTCCAGATTTTCAACATTGCCATTTTATTACACTTCCTTATGAACAGTACAGCTGCAATTTTCATATATCGCCCAAAATGTGTTTTTAGCACATGTAGCGCACAATAGTGCTGTTGGTGTCTGAAAGTAATGTTTAGGACAGATTAAGAAAATCACAGTTACACTGTTCATGAGCAGAGGTCTTAAAATGGCTATGTTGAAAATTTGGTGACAAAAGTCCATAAAATGACTGTTACGAGTGAGCATAGCGCAGTTTCCACGCACCCTCATTAGTTAATGACTTTGTAATATTTTCAGTCCAGATTTTCACCAGTGGCATTTTTCCACACTTCCTTATGTATAGTACAGCTGTCATTTTCCACAACATGGCTGAAGTGTGTTTTCACACTTTCAGTGCAGAGATGCGTGGTCGCTGTGGGAAATCATTGTTAGGCACAGATAAAGAAAATCACAGTGACACTGTTCATGATTGGAGGCACCAAAATGCCTGAGTTGACAATCTGCTGTAAAAAATCCCCAACCTAATTAAATTACTGGTGTGTGTTGCACAGTTTCTATGTACGCTCGTGACTTCACCATTTTTTTAAATATTTTTACTACAGATTTGCAACATTGCCATTTTTTACACCTCCCCACAAACAGTACAGCTGTCATTTTTTACATCCTGTTCGGAATGTTTTTGCACCTGTGGTGCTAAATGCCGTAGTCACTGTGCATAAGCAGCTTTCGGCTAACAAACTTATATTCCTCCTGTTCATGAGGTGGGGTCACAAAACAAATATGCTGAAAATTTGGAGTGAAAATACCAACGAATGCCTGAGGTATTAGGGTTTCCAACCATAACGCCCAACCCTGTAGAGAATCAGGGGTGTGACTTGGGATTCTTGCCTGTGATGCTCATACCATTCCACACCCTGCAGTCAGTGAGAGGCATCGAGGTATGCCTTGGACTCTTCAGCCTCAAACTTCACCCCCATTCTCCTATATCGCACCCATCTCACCATATTTCCTAATGAAATGTGGTGCGCATAAGAGCCAAAGACCCCAAGGAACACCGTGTCACTTGCCAGTGTCTGCAGGGTGGGGTGTGGTGAAATGGTGTGGCCGTTATGCCTGATGACCCAAACGCACACCCCAATGCCTGTCACTCTCTGCAGGGTGGTGGTGGGGTTGGCTTCAGTTCAATACTTCACTGCCATTCCTATTACGCAGCTCTGTAACTTCTACACTACCACTGCCAATGCCAGCAAGCAAATATTTGGCATTGACAAATGCTTGTTTAATATGTCCCGAACACTAATTTCCCACAGCCAACGCGTTATTCTGTGCCAGAAGTGCGAAAACACATTTTGGCCAGGATGTGAAAAATGACAGCTGTACTATTCATAAGGAGGTGTGGAAAAATGCCAGTGATGAAAATCTGGAGTGAAAATAATACAAATTTGTGAAGTTACGAGGGTGCATGGAAACTGTACAATGCATACTTGGAACATAGTCATTTTATGGACTTTTGTCACCAAATTTTCAACATAGGCATTTTAAGACCTCTGCTCATGAACAGTGTCACTGCAATTTTCTTAATCTGTCCTGAACATTGATTTCGCACACCAACTGCGCTGTGCGAAAACACATTTTGGGTGAGATGTGAAAAATGACAGCTGTTCTGTTCATAAGGAAGTGTGGTAAAATGGCAATGTTGAACATTTGGAGTGAAAATAAGCATTCTCGAAGTTACGAGCAGGCATAGGAAATGCGCAACGCATGCTCGTAAAAGTCATTTTGGGGAATTTTTTAACCAAATTTTCAACATATGGTTTTTGGGGGACTACCTCATGAACTGTGACACTGTTGTTTCGTTATTCAGTCCCGAAAAGTGGTTCCATGCACTGACCGCAAATTCACCTTTCAGGACCAAATAGCAAAATGACAGTAACTGAGTTCATGAGGTGGGGTCCCAAGAACCCCATGTTGAAAATCTGGAAAAATAATTCCCAAAAATGGCCGAGATATCCACTTAAATTGGAAAAAAAACTATTTATGCCATCATACGGCTTACTGGCATTTCTTCAGTTCGTGGTCGGCTTTGAAGAGTGCAGATGGGTTCCCGGTCCACCGTAGATTGTTGCACTGGGCTCCGGAGGTAAGAATGGGATGAGGGGGGTGTGGGGAGGTAGGGTGCGCAGAGGGTGGGCGCAAGCTGGGGGAGTGCCACAGACAGCAAGGGATGGTTTTCTTTATTTTTACAGGATTAACAAAAAAAAAAAAAAAAACAGAAAAAGGACACCGCGGGACTACTGGCATGCTGGGGGTAGGCTCCCAGCGTGTCTCCTGGATGTTTGACGGGGAAGGGGGAGTGGAGCCGATGGGGACTGGGCACCCCGTCGGCCATGCAGTGTGCTGGGGGGGGGAAACGCATGTGCCGAGGGGGACTGGGCACCCTCTGAGCACACCAAAAATGGGGGATGAGGCACATCATGCCAACGGGGATTGGGCTACCTTGTTAGCAGATGAACTGAGGAGGGGGCATGCCGAAAGGGGGATTGGGCACCCCCTGTCGGCTTTTAGAACTGGAAGAGGCTGGTGGCGGCTTTCCATCAGCTTCGTGGGGACTGTGAGAGGCCGACGGAGAAGCTGTCTCCATGGGGACATTACAGAATGCAGCTTTAATTGGTTGCTGCAATCAGGGATGCCCGCAGCAAAACAGCTGATTGCATAGTGATGGGACGCTCCCTGATTGCAGTGGCCCAGTTTCTTTGATCATAGTGGCATGTTCATTAACTGCCGTCATCGACAGCATGCTCCTCTATTTGCTGCGGCAAAGATCAGCCCCAGAACAGACTGCTGCCATTTGGCACAATACTGCCGCGCCTCGACAACCCACTTGTGAAGGAAGCCTAATGCAATGCATTTCTTGCACAGGCATGCAAGCAACACAAAAAGTGGCAAAGTTGTGAGCGTGCATAGAAACTGCACAAATGCACACTCGTAATGTAGTCATTTTTTGGAATCTTTGCACCAAATTTTCAACATGGGCTTTTTGGGACCCCACCTCATGAACAGTGGTACTGTAATTTCATTAACTGGTCCTGAAAGGTGTTTCTGTGTAGCAACTGCAAAATCACCTTTTGGGACTGAGTAACAAAATGACAGTGACAGTGTTCATGAGATGGGGTCCAAAGAACCCCATGTTGAAAATTTGGAGCTAAAATTCCTAAAATTGGTAGAGATATCAACATATGTTGAGCCCCCCCAAAACTGACTTCTATTACACAGCTTACCTTAAATCTTCACATCACAGTTCGACTTTGAAGAGTGCAGATATGTCCCTGGTCTAGAGAAGATTGCTGCTCCCAACCTCCGGAGTAAGTATCAGTAAAGGGGGTAAGGGAGGTGGGTGTTCAGTGAGAGGATGGGGATGGAGATGACAAGGACCGTTTTCTTTTTTACAGGGGGAAAAAAACATCGTGGAATGGTTTTCTTTATTTAAGAGGAAAAAAAAAAATGTATGTTTTTTGACACACTGGGGTGAGCTCCCAGTGTGCCACATGACTTTTTTTTTGGAGGGGATACATGCTGCCGACAGGGGGAAGGTCACCCCCATCGGCAAGGAAAGTGGGTTTGGGGGCATCCAACACCGGAAGTGGGCATCTCTGTGTCAGAAGGTTGAAAATTATTTATCTAGGCACACTGGGGTGGGCTTCCAGTGTGCCACATAAGTGTATGTGGGGTGGGAGGAGGCATACCAACACAGGGATTGGCCACCCTGATGTCGGTGGCGCATAAAAGGAATGGGTTGCAACATACCACGGTAGTTCGATGTAAGATCCTGCACTGAAAATTGAGGTGCAGGATTTTGTATTGAAGAAATGTCGGTGGACAGTTTTCTTTATTTTCAAGAGGTGTAATACATTTGGGCACACTGGGGTGGCCTCCCAGTGTGCACATGGGGGGCATACTACGGTTGTTTGATGTATGATCCTGCATCAAAAATGTAGGTGCAGGATTCTGCATCAAAAGACATTGGTGGATGGTTTTCTTTATTTTAAACAGGTTTAATACATTTGGGCAGAGTGGAGTGGGGCACACTATGGTAGTTCGATGAAGGATCCTGCATCAAAAATATAGGTGCAGGATTCTGCATCGAACGTAAGTGGACAGTTTTCTTTATTTTCAACAGGTTTAATACATTTGGGCACACTGGGCTCCCAGTATGCCATATAAGTGTGTGTGTGTGGGGGGGGGGGTTGAGAAACATACAGACACGGGATTGGGCACCAGATGTTGGTGGAGCATAGCGGGAGTGGGTTGGGGAATACTACGGTAGTTTGGTGCAGGATTCCATAGAAAAAGTCGATGGATGGTTTTCCTTATTTTTAACAGCTATAATACATTTGGGCACACTGGAGTGGGCTCCCAGTGTGCACATGTAGGGTGGGGGGGGGGAACACTACGGTATCTGCGAGATAGAAACCCACATGGAAGATAGGATGCAACATACTACAGTATGTCGAACATAGGATGCGACATACCATGATACGTCGTGAGGGGCATCTATTTTTTCCCATAGGAAATAATGGGAAATAAAATATGTCACAACTTTAGAATGCAGTAATATTTTTTCACCAAACCTTCAAAGGCACTTCTTTAAGACAACAGCTTTGTACCCTGAAAATCTCAAACCACAACTTTGGGTGAGCAAAAAAGTGCCTAAAACAGCCAAACCTGTATTTGCAACATTCTGTATCTCAGTAAATGAGTAATTAACACAAAATGTGCCACACACACAGATTGTTATATGGCCATTATGTATGCCACACACAAATACCTTTATATGGCCATTATGCATGCCACACACACAGACCTTTATATGGCCATTATGCATGCCACAAACACAGACCTTTATATGCCCATTATGCATGCCACACACACACACACACACACACAGACCTTTACATGGCCATTATGCATGCCACATTTCATGCAGATAACTTGAACCATTGCAAAGTTATTCAGTTCCAAAAATTGCCCTTTAACATTAAACACCCTAACCAACCCTAACTACAGTATACTGGCCCTACTGGAAGAACACCAGAAATATAATATATGGCTACATGCACAACACCAAAAAGAGTATGTAAAACACCAGACAGAGCTGAGAGAGAGACAAAGAAAAGCAGGATGTTATCAAGCAATTACAGCAGGGGTTACTTGAAATAACGGACTGCCATTCTGGGAAATTTAAAGACAGCTTTTGGAATCCTGTTGTGGAAGGGAGTGTGGATAGGAGATGGGCCATATGCAAAGCAGGTAAGGAAGTTTTAGCCATACCAGCACATACCACCACAACATTAACAAGACATCTACTGAGTGACAGTCACAGGAAGAAACTAGGATCTGTGTGTGACAAGCAATCCACAGTTCACAGTTTCTATGAGATAAAAACTCTTACATCTAAGGCATCTAGTCCTACACCGAAGGCTGCTTATTCTGTATCCAAGTCTCTTAAAATTAAAATTGGAACGGAGTACACTATAATGTGCTGCAAGGAGTTAGAGCCTATTGATATGATTTCTAAGCCTGATTTTTGACATTTCTGTCAGATACTGCTGGACACAGGTGTACAGCGTGGCAAGATAAATGTTGCAGAGGTACTGCCAGATGAGTCCACAGTAAGGCAAAACTATCTTCTGGTTGTATATAACATGGCTAGAGAGAAAGTGATTAAGCAGTTATCTGAGGTTTTATGTATTGGAGCTACAACAGACATATGGTCTGATGACCACTTAAAGAGGTCTTTCATGTGCCTAACTGTCCAGTACCTTACAGATTCATTTGAGCTAGGACATGTTGTGCCAGGTGTTCTATTAATGAAAGTTCCCAAAACAGCAGTAAATATTCAGGATTCCATCCAAACTCTGCAGTCATGTCTTCCACCAGCTTATGAAATATGTTTTGTGACAAATGCAAGTAACATGAAAGCAGCATTTCCCCCACTGTAAGAGCTAGCTGTTCTGATCGTGATCTTAATTTAGTAATGAAACACTCAATTGGAAGCAGACAGCATTTGGGAGATTCTGCTGTAGTGAATGAAGTTTTGGCAACTGCAAGACAGATAGTGAAGAAGCTTAAAGACAGTAATGCAAATTTCCCGAAGTCACTAAAGCTTGATGTTGAGACTGTTGGGCACTCTGTACAAGAGGTCGAGGCAGTCCTTCAAACAAGAAAAAAGAGTATGCTCTCGCAGGAGCACTTATTGAGAATGCATAAAGAATAAGAATCTTACGTGACTTCCTAGAGAACTTCAAAAAAATAAGTGATGCTTTGCCAGCAGATAAAAATCCCACAGCTCAACTAGTCTATCCATGTTATTCAATGCTTCTCCAGCTGTGTGAAGTATTGCCTACAGATTGTGAAATGATTTCTTCATTGAAGTCAGTAATGACTGTAAATATCAAAGCTAAATTCACAGTGCACCTAAAATATAAGGTGGCAACTGTATTGTGCCCTTCATATCAGCAACTAAAGTTTGCAGCCACAGCTGAAAGAGATTCTATTTATGAACTCACTTTGGAAGGGATACTGAGTGACCACCCACAGGACACATGTCTAACATCAAATGATGATGAGCCACCATCAACAAGGCCAAAAACTGATGTCAAGGACCTACTATCCAGTCTTAGTGGATCTTCAACAGCAATCGGATTAGTGTCATCCAGTGAACTAAAAAACTATTTAGAGCATGACAGTTATACTGACAGTTGGCTTGAATTCTGGAATCAAATAGGAAGACACCTGTTCCCAAAATTAGCAAAGCTTGCCAGGAAGTACCTATGCTTCTAGCTAGCAGCAGTAGCAGAGAGTGTTCTCATTCTGCAAGCAAGTTCTAGATGACCGAAGATCTTACCTATCAGTTAACACACTTGCTCATTCTGTATTTGTTAAATTCTTGAACATCTATATTTGCCTGCTTTTTAGTTTATTTCTATTTAAAGTCAGGTTGAGCTGATGTTGATTTGATTAAAATTAAAAATGAGCAACCTCCAGTGCCTTATCCCACAAGGCATTCTGGTACTGAACCATGTGGGCGACAAAGCTTTGGGAATGAATGGCACAAGTGGCCAAGGAGTATACTTTCCTAGCCAGATAATCAAACTGCTTGGAGTCTTTATCTGGTGGGTGCATACTTAGGTACCAAGGGCACTTTGACCAGTCATGAGCAGCATTAGTCATGATGGAGTCTGCCTCCGGTTGTTACCCATAAAAAAAGTTTTTCCTGGAAATGGTATACAGCCAGTCCAATGTCTTGGGCACTGCTGGTTTCGAAAAGGGGCGCTTCCATGAAATCTTGTTGATGTCCTTGTAGGACTTGACCATAGGATGGACAACCATGGGCAAGGTGGCCTTTTTCCTAAGAAATGTAACCAGCCGCTTACGCCCTGGGTCCAGCTCTTCAGTATCCCAGCCATTAAGTTGCTGGATGTGACGCATCATATCCATAAATGTAGGGTTATTAGGTGGGGGAACGAGGGGCATCCTTGCCCCCCCTCGGGCTCCGACGGCAGGTCAGAGTCTCCCCAGCTGGAGAAAGGGAAGGAATACCCATCTGGATAGCCTGAATCTGGAGAGGTGGAGGGCGATCGTGGGTGTTTCCGCGGTTGGTGTCAAGGCAGAGGGGTGATGTTTTAATCTGGGGTCAGGGTAGGACTCCTTGGAGGTGGGGTAGGTGGGCAGACTGGAGACTTATCTGGAGGTGGTCCCTGGGGAACTGGGTTGACTGGTGCCCTGGGAGCCTCCCTATCTTTAAAATACACCCACCATGCCACAAAAAGGTCATTCAGAGCCTGCGAATGGTCTTGTGGCAGAGATGGTGCATCTGGTGTTGGGGGATAAGGCTTTGAAGGCCCCGGCATCTGATCATCCGGTTGGGGTAACCCAGGCGTCAGGCTAGACTGATCTGGGATACCTGGCATTGGACCCAGAGGAACATCATCTGGCATCAGACGGATCGGATCCGGTGTCCATTCACTGGGCATCAGACCCTCGGGTGTTGGCTTAGGAGGAGCATCAGGCCCAGCCAACGACTTTGGAGGATTTGGCGGTGACAAGGTCACCCGAGGAGGGATCAAGAAGGCTGGCATCGAGGGGACCAGCATAGGCTGAGGCTGGGCCAGTGACTCAGCCAGCAACCGCCTAAACAGAGTCACCTGAATGAGAGAACTAGCTCCCAAACGGGATGGACGCCCATCTTTTCCAGAAGAGGAGGAGGGCGACGGTCCTGGGTGCCGCCTTGTTGCGTCGGCCCCTGACATTGGGGCAGACTCAGCAGACACCCTGGCTAGGAGAGCAACAGACAACAGTCTGTCACCCGAAGAACCACCGGCCAAGCCACTATGCTTAGGGTCCCCTGGAACAATAGGCCGAAGCTTAAGTGGCTAAGGTGTGGGGGAAGACTTCCCGTGCCCCGAAGAACCTTCTCCCACTACAGAAATAAGGGAGGGAGGCTTGGTCACTGGGAGCCCAGAGGCAGACATGGTGGTGGAAGTCGACCCCCCCATGGGGGGATGAGCTTGAAGCGGTCGCTGACTTCATTGGGAACCGTGAGCGGTCTTCTGCCCGGGATCTTTCCTTTGACTTCTCCCGCTGCTTGTGTTTATCGCTCCATTTCTTCCCTTTATGACAGAAGAGAAAGAGGCCCCAGAGGCCAGAGAGGATGAAGAACCCCTGTGGGGAAGCTCCTTCTCCATTTCCAATAGCTTCTTGGACAGCAGGAAGACTTCAAGGGTCTCCTGGTGATGGAGCCACATGTGTTAGTTAAAGTCTTGACAATGCTGGCAGGCCTCAATATTGTCATCTGGGCCTGGGCAGAAAAGGCAGGCAAAATGTCCATCCTTATGAAGGATCTGCTTGTTACACACACACTTGGAGTGCTGCCTCTGGATTGAAGAAGATGGAGAAGAAGACAACATGCAAGAAATAGTTGAGGAATCACTGTTTCTGAAGAAAATAACAAAACACAGATATTGTGGTAAAGATGGCGGTCGACTAGCAGAAGACTTTTATGGAGGTCCGACTTGTGTGGTCGACGGCAGGAAAAGAACTGGGATACCATATGTGACACCTGAGGTGGACCAACATCGGGGGTGGTCCCCCACTCGGTACTGCTAGCTAGAATTTTCTGTAGGGTCCTAGTGCCTGCCGGCTTCAGTCCTAAAGGTGTTACCTGCTGCAAGAGCGAATCTCAAAGTCAGATCTGTAAAACTTAACATTTTGCTACATTTGCAACAGTACAGTTACAACTACTGGAACTTTCACTTTCACGGCTGAAGACAGTTTGCGCTCTACACTCGGAGGTCCATGTAGAGCGGGGGGGGGGGGGAGACTGTATTTAAATATTTGTTCTGAAATTAACCTGTGGCTCAGAACGTTACTATAGGAGCAACCATGGACTACTTAAGCAATAATCCATGACAAGGTGTGAGTTGTGCTGGGATAACCTTACACCTGGATGGTTGTGCGCGAGGCCACAGGCTGAGTGCGTCCAACGTCCCAAAAGTGATGTTATCCCAGTCCAACCCACACCCTGGAGTGCATTATTGCTATTATACAATAGCTTGTTCTTATATAAAATAAAAAATAAAAATTTTAAAAATGTTTTTAGTAGATTTTTAGTGTAGCAATATATCTTTGTTTCTTAAGAGAAGAGCTAAATATGCTATAGAAGCAAAACCATACAGTTAGGTTCTGCTGGGATAACCTCACTGTGCCAGGGACACACTAACCAATTAGAGTCCAGGAAATGTTCTTGCCATTGTATAATTAAGAATTAATCCATGGTCACCTGTTGACGTTCCTCCAATCCATGTTACATATTCTACTGTGTTGTCTTGTGCCATGTTACAAAGCAACATGTGCCTACTCAGTCAACAAACTTCAATAAATAAAGTCTGAGTAGACTGACTTTACCACACTGATTGCAACATTCTTCCACTGAATTTGTGGTGTAATTTGTAAAATATTCCCACATTGCAGAAGATCTGTTTTTTCACTACTGTACATGAGGGGACTGCAGAGTGCGGTTTGGGGAAGAAGTCAGTGGTGATTACAGATGACTGCTTTTATTCTGTCATTGTGGTATGATGTGGCTAGGGATGGCCTGGGAAAGAAGGAGCAGCAGCTTGTGAAGGACTGGGTGGTGATTACAAGATGACTTATTTTATTATAGATCCAGAAGCAAATAATTTGATACCTTTTAATGGACCAACATAGATGTAACAACAAAACAAAGTGCTCTAGCTTTCGGACCAACCAGTCCTTCTTCAGAAGCTCATGGCAGTTGTTTAGAAAATACAAAACTTATAACAGCTAGATAATGCAGAGAAAAACAGAAAAAAAATCCCAATTGGTTTAAAATACTCATTTTAAAAAAAAAAAAAAAAACAGAAGATGATGTCAGAGAAGATTAACAGTACCATACTGCCTTCAGCCAGGAGGGACCCTGGGTCAAAGGTGCTTGGTGGAACACACATACAAAGAATCCTACTGCATATAAATTTCAGTCCTTCACAAGCTGCTGCTCTGCCTGGCCATCCCTAGCCCCACCATACCACAATGACAGAATAAAAAAGTCATCTTGTAGTCACCACCAAGTTATTCGCAAGCTGCTGCTCTTTCTTTCCCAGGTCATCCCTAGCCACATCATACCACAATGGCAAAATAAAATAAGTCATTATGGTGATGTGGGGTGGGTTAGGGTGTATTGTTTGTATGAAGAGGAGGAGAGAAATTACATTTTTATCTCTTGTTCAGATTCCTTAGACACTTGTGGTACCTCAAGTTGTTACATTCTCAGTATATATTGACATCAGTACATATCAGGCTACATGGTCTTAATTCCTTGAGGTTCCTCGACTAAAGTTTTTTGTTTAACACTAATATTGTCAATTTACATTTAAATTATCATTGATATAGTCCTGAGGTTTTTGAAATTTCTTGGGCCTTATATCTAGCTTGAGAGTACAGCTGGGTGACAGGTCCAGCTAGATTTTACACATCACACAGTGTGCACCGATGTTTTTAAGACAACTTTACTGGTAAATTCTTGTCTATAATGCAGACACTGAAACTGCATGAGCCCTATAACAATCTTAGTTTGTCTTTAATCTGAGTGGGGGGTTGCCTTTCAGTAATCACATCCTTATACAAACTGTGACACTCATAGCTTGATTTAGGAGTTATCTGCTTCAGCGGTGTTATGTCAATTAAATTTTGGAGGCAGTATAGCGCAGTGGTCTAAGGCTCTGAGTTGCAAATTTGGTGACATCCAGCAGACCAGACCTGGGTTTGAATCCCACAGCTTCCACTTGCATACTGTGTGACCCTGAGCAAGTCACTTAACCTCCTTGTGCTCCCAGGTCGCTCCTGTAAAAAAGCTTTCAGCCTGTTTAAAAAACTAGCTATACCTGTTTAAAAAAACAACTAAATAAAAAAAAAAAAAATTTATATGCAGTAGGATTCTTTGCCATGAGCTTCTGAAGAAGGACTGGTTGGTCCGAAAGCTAGAGCACTTTGTTCTTGTTGTTACATCTATGTTGGTCCATTAAAAGGTATCAAATCATTTGCTTCTGGATCTATTCTTGCAAGGACCAATATGGCAACTACTAAATCTTATTTTATTCTGTCATTATGGTATGATGCGGCTAGGGATGGCCTGGAAGAGAAGCAGCAACAGCAGGCGCTACAGTAATATGAGGATGATCATACTTAGGGCAGAGGGGAGTCTGGCATGGTCTGGGTTTTAGATTTCCCTGTTTAAGAAAGTTGCTTACTTGCTTTTCTGTTTTTCACTATCTTTTTTTCAATGTTGTGTTCTCCTCCTCCTGTGATGGGCTCCACACCTCAGAATGACACTCATCATCACTGTAACTGAAATGAGACTCTCAGGCTCCTCTTGTTGTCCAACCTCTTCTCCGGCATCTGTTTTCTCATGCCCATCATTGTCACCGGCATCTTACTCCTGCTCCTCCTGTTCTTGTATTTCTTAACTCATACCCCTCCTCCTCCTTGCATGGATTGGTTTACTTTCTGCATGCCTTTCTCCTCCTCCTCCTCCACATGTGCTCCCATCTCCCCTACCGTCTCTGTCTCAAGACCCAGTTCTGACAGCATATGACTAAGAAGTCGAAGCATGTGGCAAACTGACTAGTGCACAACCTGGATGCCAGAAGAATGAACGCTTCTGCCCTGTCTCTGGGAAGAAAAGCCATCCATAGGGAGGTGTTTAGAACTGCCACGATATATTGAAGACTCTGTGAGGGTTCTATGTGGGATTTTGGTACGTTCACCATGATCCCTAATGTGGAAAAGAGGTGAAGAGTCTGGGACAGGGTAGACTCCAAGAGTGCCCTGGAGAAGGCCTTGAGAAGCCAGTCACCTAGGTATTGAAAAACATAAAGGCCTCAGCGATGAAGGGCAGTGGCTACTACCACTAGGCATATGGTCAATACCCAAGGTGCTGAGGACAGCTCAAAAGGGAGAGCTTTGAACTGATAATGATGACCCTGAAAACAGAAGCGGAGAAATCGTCTGTGAGCGGGGTGCATCAGAATGTGAAGGTAAGCATCCTTCATGTCCAGAGAGCAAAGCCAGTTCCCTGTAGATAGGAGAGGGAGGACTGACTGCAGGGTAGCCATTCGAAACCGTCTGTACTCTATATAGAGATTGAGATTTCTGAGGTCGAGGATGGGGCACAAGTCCTGTGTCCATTTTAGGACCAGAAAAAAAATGGGAGTAAAAATCCCTTCCTCTTTGTGGTAATGAGACAGGTTACATAGCCCATTTAGTCAGTAAGGCTTGGATTTCCGTCCATAAGGAGACTCCTCATCCGGGGGTAGTGAGTGACCCTTGGAGGTAAAGGGGGTGGACAGTTCTTGAGACCTAGAATGTGGCCGAACTGCACCAACTGAAGGACCCATGCATCTGAGGTGACTGTTTGCCAGCCTGTCAGATGCAGAGAAATCTTGCCCCCATAGCAGTGGGAATTGTCTCGGGTCCCACAAACAAAGGGGAGGCCTCATGTAGAAGGTTGCCCCTGTTGGGGGGCAGCTGGAGTAAAACGGGGAGCTTCTGGAGCAGCCCTGGGTCCAGGCAAGGAGACCTGAGCCTTACGCTTAGTGCCTTGCTGTTGTCTTGGGGCCGATCTTTGATGAATAGCCGATCTAAGGAAAGTACCCTTAGGTTATGCCAAGGAATGGTAGAGGGAATGTACCAACTCTAGAGTATGTCCAGAGGCCTGCAAGGTCGTCAGAATCTCCTGAGTCTGAATACCAAACAGCTTATCCCCCTTAAAAGGAACATTAAGGATGGAATGCTGTACATCTGGGACAAACCCAGAAACCCTGAGCCAAGCATGGAGGTGAAGACAAACACCAGCAGATGAGGCCCTGGCAATAGAGTTCATGGCATCATAAGCCACCCTCAGTAAATGTCTGCCAACCACTGAGGCAATAGAGAGCTTGGCACTGAGGTCATCTTTAGGGGCCGAGTCCAGAAAAGACTGAACAGAGGCTTGAGTAGCCATAAGAATCTCCTCCTGATATTTAAGGAAGTGACCCATGCAGTTCAGAATTCTGATAGTGAGAGTAGAAGAAGAACAGACTCCCTTACCCAGGACATCCAATATTTTGGACTTCTTAGCAGGAGACTGGGCACTAAGATGCTTTGGCTAAGCCATTCTATTATGCACTGCATTAATAATTACAGAGTCTGTCAATGGTGGGTTGGCAAAATATGGATGTTCCAAAGGGGTCAAATAAATTCTATCTGCCTTTCAAGGGGCCGAAGGGATGCAACAGCGCTGTTGCTAGGTGGCCATAATTGCATCCTCATAGGCTTCCATTAAAGGAGGAACCACCAATGATGGGCAGGAGAGAAGGCCAAATAATCTACCAACTTCTTCCTGGAGACATTCTGCTCAGTTTTATTTATTTATTTATTTAGATTTTGGTAACCGGGTAAGCCCACTGAGACCAGAGATCCCTTTTTCAGGGGCAACCCGGAGTTCGATACAGTAAATTACATACATTGGTATCAATATACAGTATTTACAGCTGATACATCATTAAACCCAAAAGTTTTCTGCAAACGTAACATAAATTCAGAAAAACTAGGGTCATCCAGGGAAGAAAAGGGAAGAGCAGCATCAGGGTCTTCCACAAAGGAGGAAGCCAAGGAAACAAGAAAATGGGGACATGGGTTCATGACCCAGCACATCCTCCTGAAGGCCCATGGACCTGTCAAAGTCCCTGTCATCCCCCTCAATGTCTTATAGAACAGGACCTTAAGAAGTTTGGAAAGAACTAGCCCTCCTAGACACTGAAGAATGTCTGGAGGGCATGAAAATAGGAGCTGAAGAGGCAATCCCCAGAGAAGACGGGGTGAACTGAGACCCTGTATGGTCTCAACCAAAGCCTGCACAGCCACCATGGCCAATTGCAGAGATGCCTAACTGGAAGAAGTGTGCATGGATTGGACTGGCACAACCAAAGATATAGGCTCAGGCTGAGGTACCAGGCGAGTTGATGTGGGGTGAACATAAGTCCCCAGAACATTCAACAGAGCCATGGAAAAGTTTGAAGAACCCAAAAAGTTCATCCCAAGCCTAGCAGGCAAGAACATCGATGGGGCCATCAACAAATGATGCTGAGAACCTTTAGAAGGGGGTGGCAGCATGAGAAACTGCAATTGAGAAACCCCAGAAGGCACTGACGAAGGAGTCATTGATGAGCGGGAAGCCAAAACACCAGAGGTCGTCAACGGTGTAGAAAACGACTTGGCTAGGCTGGGCATCGATAGGGAGGAGGTAGAAACCACATGTTTACTCTTGGAAGAGTGTTTTTTGGGGCTTATCTGCCATCTCTGTTGATGCAGAATGCTTACCAGACCTCTGGGATCTGGAAGAAGAGTGTGAGTACTCTATCGACGAGCGCTGTGCCTGCTCTAGGAGGACATGTTTTTGCTCCATGAGATGTTCTCGAAGAGTCTGGCATCATTGCCATTTGGTGGCCTTGTTGAACCTGTGACAAAGAACACAAGCACGGGTATCATAGGATGGAACCAGGCATCAAACACAGAGTTTGTGTAAGTCCTCTGTCGCAAGTTTCTGGCCACAGGAATACTTTCAAAAAAGCGGGTCCAAAGACATGGATCGTTGACAAGCTGTCAGAAAAAGAAAGCAGCAAGAATTTTCCATTGTCATCGACTGAAGCTGAACTCTGGGAGGGAGAATGTGCTACATGCAGGTCGCAGTAGGAAAAGAACTGAGGAGCTTCTGGGATCATCCCCTTTTATACCTATCAGGAAACAGCATATTGTACTGTGGGGACGGTCTCAGGGCGACTGCTGATGAATCATCTCAATGGATTTGTGCCTGCAGCAGGAGTATTTCTGTTATGTACTGACCTGCTGCAAGAGATTTCCTTGATGAAGATCGAGATATTAATCTATTCCAGTGGGTCCAGGCCCTTGGAGGTACTAGGAGAGCTAGGCTTTGGAAAAGGCATATAAATTTAGGTAACGCCATCATCTTAATGGTTGCCATTTGTCTTTCAAGTGAAAGTGGTAAAACTGCCCACCTGTCAGACTATGTAAGAATTATAATATTAGAACAACTAGAACATATCACAAATTAGGGGTGAAACATATAGAACAGTTAAGAGGGGCAGATGGTTCAGACAGAGAGTAGTATCTACATGGAACAGTTCACCAGGACAAGTAGTATCTAGTAGATCTATGGAAATATTTAAAAACTCTTTAGATCGACATGTGGGTGGTGACAAATATAGGCAGTGCCACTGATAAGTGGCGAGTCATTATGGGTTTTGTTTTAAACCTACTGACTTGTAGATTACCTATGATTTATTAAAGATGTTGCAAAGCCAGGGTGCTAACACATCTGTCCCTCCTTCCACACTCAATTGGGTATTATATCAGGTCCAATGGCTTTATCTTCTTTAATCATTTTTCATTTCTTTTGCTACGTCAACCACCTGTACTAAGTACCTCTCAGGGATGTCCCATTTCTCTATTTGTTGTTCCCCTAAAGACATCAATTTCCGGCTAACATCACATAAGACCTTATTCAACTTTTTTTATAAAGGACTCATTTTCATTTTCTAAATCTTCCCAACAGCTCTGTTTCCATTTACCTATTTACCCCTTTTAACTTTCTGTTCCCAGAAAATCCTTAGTTCTTACCCACCACTTTTGTGGGTTTGAGTCCTTTAATTTTTCAATCTGCTGTTTATAATAATTTCTCCTTGACCACTTACTTTTCCTAGCCACTTCATTTCTTAGTTTATTATAGTTCTCGATTTCATTACTTCTAAAAGCAATAATTTATTTATTTGATTTATTCATTCAATTTTGGTAACCAGGTAAGCCCGCTGAGCCCCAAAGGTCCCTTTTTCAGGGGCAACCCGGAGTTAGTTACACAGCAAAGCATTTCATATACAGAGGAAGTACACAACAAGTAGGAGCATTTGACCATTACAGGTTACAATCTGGTCACCACAGTGCACAGGTCAGGATTTAGTTCCTGCTTTTGTATAAGCATTCAGACATTAGGAATAAGAATAGTTAGTATGGGGAGAGGTCTTAGGAGACAGCCGGATCAGTGTACAGTGTGCTGGGCTTCACCTAGTAGAGGACTATTGGTCTCTCTTTCTCAGTGTCCTTGCACAGGAACAAGTGCTGTTCTTTAAGTGGTGTGCCCGCAGTCCAGACTAGAAGGTTTCCAGGGAGGTCGCATCCTGTAATTTTTGTGGGAGCTTATTACACTGCATCAGGGCTGCATGGGTGAAGGATTTGTCACCCAATGTTGTGCATATCCTAGGTGTTTCTAGGAGGTTTCTCCGGGTGGTTTGGAGCTATCTGTCTGTTCTCTTGGGGACCAGCAGCCCCGCCAGACTGTCTGGAGGGCTGTTAAGTAGCTTATATGTATTGCATAACAATGGGTACTGCAGTCAATTTGTTAGAGATGGTCCCTTCAGGGAGGTCAGTACCTCACAGTGGTGTCTCCTTCTGTGAGATGATGTGGCGAAGCGGGCCACCTTATTGTAGAGCACCTGCATTCTAGAGAGCTCCTGTTTCCCAGGCACTGCATGACTGAGGCAGCATAGGTCAAGGTTGGTAGCAGGATGCTGTTGGCTATTGTGATCCTGGATTCGAGGAATAGCTAGGCATTCAGGTGGTAGAGCAGACCAAGTCTGTGGTGCAGGGTTTTGGTTACCTGATCAACACGAGGCTTCAGAGTAAGGCCTTGGTCCAATTTCAGGCCCAGGTATTTTATGGACTTCACTACCTCAATAGTGGTGCCCGTTGAGGTGACAATTAAGAGTAGGGACTTTCGGTCCTGTCCAAGTGTCCTGGGGCCAAAGACCAAGGCCTTTGTTATTGTAGTGTTGAGGATTAACCTGTTTTCCGCTAGCCAGGTTTCTAGCGATGCAAAGTCCAATTGGAGGTGGGCCTCAATATCTGCGGTGCTACCTGAGGATCGGTAGATCACTGTGTCATCAGCATACTGGACCAGTGAACATCCCCCGCAGTGCAAGTTCAGGTCATTGACAAATAGCGTGAATAGGAGAGGGCCCAGTATGGATCCCTGGGGTACCCCTTCCTTGAGGATTAGTGGTTCAGATATTGTGCTTCTCCATTTGACCTGTTGGGAGCACTCTGTTAGGTAGCTACCAAACCATCTTAGTGAGTGCTGGTCAAGTCCAAGGGTATCTTGTTTATTTAGCAGGAGGTCATGATCTACTAGGTCAAAGGCCTTGGTCAGGTCTATAAAAACAGCCCCGGTGGGATGCCCCTGTCCCAGGCAGTGATTATGTCAGTTGAGAGTCTGATGAGGGCTGTGTCTGTCCCATGGTTTCTCCTAAATCCATGCTGAGTTTGCACTAGCAGTTTGTTGGTCTCCAGGTAGTCTCTGAGTTGGCAGTAGACTAACCTTTCCTGGATTTTGGCTAGCGTGCATAGTAGGGAGATGGTCCGGTAGTTTCCCATGGACTCCCTAGGCCCCCCCCTTGTGGATGGTAACCACATTTGCTTACTTCCATCTACTAGGTACAGCCTCTGATAGATTAACTTATTAAAATCTTTAGTAACCCATGATTTGTCTCCTCCCTTTTTAACTACTGTTTTTATGGGAGCTATTTGATACATTACTTCTTTTATTGTACTTATAAAATGTGTTCATGTTTCATGAGCATTGTCTTGATAGAACCATTATGTCTGCATTTTCCCAGCTATCATATCCAAAGCTCTGTTTTTTTCTGTTCTATCCATTTCCTACAAGAAAATTTCTGTTCTCTTTCTCTTTGTAATCTACAACCTACACTGCTACCTGATACATGGACCACTTTGTGGTCAGATGACCCTATTTCATGTAGAAGTTGTGGTTGTTTGTACCATTTACTAAGGTTTGCAATTACCACAAGAAGTCTTTTCTCCTAGTACAATACTCCAGAATCATGTGCTGCGTGAGACGGTTACCAGTCTGGCAGATAAACCAGCTGCATTTTCTTTACAGGATACTAACTCCATGATGTTGCAGGTGACTCAGAAGTGATCTGCCTTTCTGATCCTGAACATAGGATGCCCGAAAAGTAGCTGTAGATGTCTTTTCCTCACTGATGACACCGGTGATGGTGAAGAATTTATAGATGTGATATTGTGTGCACCAGAGGTGCACTCTGATGGTTTGGCATGACTACTGTACATCAGTTAATAGTGTTGGTGGGGCAATGTTACATTTTGTTAGCAGAATATCTCTCCAATATTCAATGTCTTCCCCTGCAGAAAGGATGGCTTCAATGTTCCCCTTGAAGTGGGGATCTAGCAAAGTAACCAACATATAGGTGTCATTCTTAGATATGGCATTTATTCTCTGATCAGTCGACAGTATGAGACTCAAGTCATCTGCCAATATAACAGCAGTGGCATCTTCTTTTGACTGAAAGTATTTTTCATATCATCAAGGAAAATGTGAAATTTTACTGTATTTGAGGAAGAATTTGACTCAGAGTTGTACTGTCTGCACTGATGACCTGTGGCAGCCTCAAATGGCTCCAATAAGGTGACCAAACATTCAAGTAGAGTCCAGCTGCTGGAATTAAGCATGATGTCTACTTTAACTATTTGATTCTGCATGGTGTAGTCATGTACAGCTTTCTTCTGTTCAAGAAGCCTTTCCAACATGTAAAATGTTAAATCCCACAGCCCCCACTTGCATATACTGTGTAACCCTGTGCAAGTCACTTAACTTCCCTATGCTCCCAGGTTGCACCTGTAAAAAAGCTTTCAGCTTAGTGTGTCTCACCTGGTTAAATAATTAGAAAAAAGAATTCCAGCTGGTTGGAACTTCCTGCTTTAATGTATGCAGTGGTAAGCTGTTTGACCTTTGCAGCCCCTTAAGGATTGTTTGTACTTTCACACAATGGCTGAAATGCCCACAAATTTTCCTAGCAAGACCTAACAGGTTCTCAACACTTCTGTTTCCATTTAAGAAACTGTGGATGAAAAAATGTAAACAATGTGCAGAGCAACGTATGTTTTGGTAGTTGTCATCTCTAACAGCTTTGACTATGTTGGCACAAATATCTAACACTATGAACCCTGGAGATAAGGAATATGAAGTAAGCCATTTCTGGAATTGTTGTTCCTGCTCCTAGAAAATATTCACAGTAGTGTGCTTTTTCTCAAAAGTGGTGACACATAATACAGCCTGCTTCTTACTGCTTACAGCAGAGTGGGGATTATTACTTTCTAACTGAAAACTTGCCCAATGAGCTGTAATAGTCATATAGTCCATTGTTTGGTTGCTGGTCCATATATCTGTGGTTATGGGAACCTGCTTCACCTCAGAGAGTTCCAACTGCTTAATGACTGCAGGACACACCGAGACATACAACTGCGGAACAGCCTTTTTCTAGAAATATGTTCAACAGATAATAGTATACCATGGTTCAATCTGGTTCATGAACTTGAGGAAACCTTTTTGGGAAACAAAAGCAAAAGGGAGTTGACAACAGACCAACAGCTCTGCATTAGCTCTATTTAAGAGTCCTAGTGGGTACATTTTGATGTCCTCACAACACTTTCTTTTAATGTTAGTTGATGAAAATCACAAGATATTTTTAATTTTGGGGGGAATGTATTTTTCATGCCTTTTTCGAGTGGAGTACTACTTTGGGATTTTGCAGTACTTGATGGTATCAGATGAAAACAATCTATGTTTGTCTGAGAAGCCTGCAAGAACACATCAAGTGATTCAATGTCAGTTCCTGCTTCCAGTTCACTGTCACTACGGTCACTGCTACCACCACCTCCACTACCGCATACCAACCATACTGCCCCTTGCCCTCCCCCACTCAATTGGGTGTTCTGCCTTTGCATGTCATATCATTACTAATGTTCCAAAATTTGCTGCTTTGCCACCACAGCTGACGCTCTTTTTGCACAGACTGCCTACAGCTCGAGAGTTGTCTTCAGGGTCAATATAAAATAAATTCCAGACTAAAGATTTACCTTTATTGCTTTATGCCACAGTGCTTGGTACTATTTCTTTTACAGTCATGAAACCTGGAAAAAATCATATACTGCCATTTCCTTGTTGAGATGAATTGTTCTCATTCATGCTCATCATCTTATTCTTACGTTTAGCATATGATTTTTTTTTCCACACTTGCCTTTCACGCCTTACAGCGGCATCCTCTCCTAGCCCCTCATTGAAACTACAGACCTCACCATCACAAGATTCAGAAGAACTGGAAGTGCCGTCATCATCATGTCGTGCATAGCCTAGGCTATCTCATTCCCAGTCCCCACTATCACCACCATCTCTATCAGCATTCACTGCCTCAGCATCTAAGCTTATATTTCAGGAGACTGCCTCCTTGCATGCTGTTTCAGCAGCTCGAAGTATCCTGGCACATGTGGCAAAACGTTCAGTACCTCTATGAGTAACTCCAGTCAGTTCTTCCTGAAACTCTATTATAATTTCATTCCCAACATGATTTTTTGGTTCAGGAGGACATTTAGTGCCAGTCCTGGTGATCTTATTATTATTGTCGCTATGTTCTTCATTAGTGGTATGATTCATATTGTCCATATCATTAACAACTGCACGTGCAGTAGCACTGTGCTTCCTTTTAGTAGCCGTAGACTGGCAAATAAGAGACATAGTAGACACAGCCATGAAAGGAATGCATATTGTTTCACTAACCACTGCAGAGACACACAGTGTAGCTATTTCACAGTAATAAGTGACAGGGCTCAGGACACCTAACAAACAGTGTGATATAGCCTAAATGGCTTTCACTATGCTGCAGAAGCACACAATGTAGCTATGTCACAGCAATAAATGACAGGGCTTGGGACACCTAACAAACAGTGTGATATAGCCTAAATGGCATGTAGCTAAGTCACTGTAATAAATGACAGGGTTGGGGCACCTAACAAACAGTGTAATGCAGCCTAAACAGCTTTCACTATGCTGCACAGACACACAGTGCAGCCAACTGTCACAGCAATAAATGACAAGGATCAGCCCGGGGGCATCTAACAAACAGTTTAATACATAGCCATATAAGGCTTTCACTATGCTGCAGAGACACACAATGTAGCTAACTAATAAGTAATAATTTAATGACTGGGCTCGGGGCACATAACAAACAGTAATACTTTTTCAAACCAGCTGCTAGTGACTTTCCTTCTGTGTTTTTTTTATTGCCCATCCCTCACTCCTTCTCAGTTCTTTTCCCAGCACCGCACCATCCACCTCCTCAACTGAGACTGATCCCCCAATTTCCCTCTCCCTGAGATCATTTCAGTCCCCAACCCCGAACCCCACTCCCTTTGTTCCTTCGTGGACGTTTTATTTTTATGATTTTTTTAATTCAACTTTTAGTTAAATGATCGCCACGATTTAGCTACAGACTACAGAGCGAATGCCTAATCATGGACACAGAGCTGCTTCTACTCCAGTCTACTGCTGGATGCTATCTGAGCAACACAGGCTCACAGCAAATGGAGCACTGACACCAATGACCAATCAGGTTGTTAGCCCAGTGTCATGTGCTCCTATTCCTGCTGTAAGCTCATGAAGGACCCCACAGGCTACCCTTTAATGGTTGTTTCTAGCCTGGAAGTCCTGGTAGTAGTCACAGAATCCCACAGGCTGCCTTGGCTGTCCCATAATGCCTGTTTCCAATTACCTGTTACCCATTACTCATGTCAAAAACAACAGTTACATAAGAACTTACCGTAACAGTAGATATTGGAGGGAATCTCAGTCATCAGGTCCTACAGATGGAACTTCATCACTGGTGAAGCAGGATCCACACAGAAGATTTTTAGCAGTACAGCTGTGGCTGCCCACGCTGATGTCATCAGCCCTATAAAGGCGTGACCAGCCACGCTCACAGTCCAGAGACAAAGGGAGCATAGCTCTAGCCATACGGGACTGAGGAGAGAGAGAGAGAGATTGAGAGATGCCCAGGCCCATATGAAAGGCTGGATACACCATATAGCCAGTTCTAAGAAAGAGCTCCCCAAAAGGGGATGGTAGGAGGGAAGGCTGACCTGATGACTGAGATCCCCTTGAAGATTGACTGTTATGGTAATTTCCTACATAACTGTTCTATCTTCTTCGGGGGTATCTTAATCATCAGGTCCCAAAGATGGAATGAGTCCCAAGCAGTTACATATGCACAGAAACAGTCTGTGAGGAAGGCCATCCTGAAACTCAAGACAGGATGGAGGCCCTGCAGCACAGCCCTGTGAAAACATGCATGGGCTCTTAAGGTAATGTCCAGACTGTTGTCTTGGTGAAGGTCTAGTCGGTACTCCAAGTGGCAGTCGCACAAATGTCAGCAGCCAAGATCCCCTCAGAAACAAGCCACAGAGGTAGCCATTCCTCTTATTGAACAAGCCTTCACCATTCCTGGCAACTCTTTGCCATACTTATTGTAGCAGAACACAATGCAATTTGCCAACTACTGTATTTAGACAAACATTATTTAGAAACCTGAATGCCCTCTCTGCCTGGAGTGAAAGAAACAAAAAGCTGCTTTGACTCTGCATTCCTTAGTCTGGAGCAGGTAAAACTTCAAAGTTCTGTACACCTTTAACAAATGGAGCAGTGCTTCCCCTACAATGGCACACTCAGGGAAATAAACAGGAAGGTGGATGGATTGGTTTAGAGTAAACTTAGACACCACCTTAGGGTGAAACTTAGGATTCATGTCTTTGTGAAAGATCAAATAAGGCTTCTCGCACCAGAGGGCATGAAGCTCAGAAGTCCTTCAAGCAGAAGTAATAGCAACCAAAAATAACACTTTCCATGAAAGGAAGCGTAGATCACAAGTTGTGGCTGGCTCAAAAGAAGACAGAGTCATGTTTTCCAAAACAAAATTCAAATCCCAGGCTGGGACAGGAGAACAGATTGGAGGTTTCAGATGCAGGATGCCCCCAAGAAGGTACAGGAAACATCCAGCTGATCCATGGTGCGGTCACCAACAAGCTCATGAAAGGCCAAGATAGCCAAAAGGTGCACCTCGAGGGAGGAGTACTGGAGATCCGAGTCTGACAGCGATATCAAGTAGTCCAGAATCTGGCTCACTGGATAAGTGAAAGGGTCCAGACTACGTTTGGCAGTCCAGATGGCAAACCTCTTCCATGGCATAAGTGTCTCAAGTGGAAGGTTTCCAAGCAGCCACTATGAGATGCGTCACCCTATGGGAAACCCCAAACCCGGTGTTGGCCACGTCCTCAGGAGTCAAGCATACAGATGGAGGGACTTGAGGATGGGATGGACAAGGGTCTCCTGAGCCTGAGTCAGCAGATTCCTGCAGAGAGGGAGAGAGAGAGAGGAACTGGAGGTTCCTCCATTAGCTGCTGTAGTAATGGGAACCATATCTGTCGGGGCCAGAATGGAGCTAACAGAATCATGCTGGCCCCTCCATCTGCAGCTTCATTAGTACCCTGTGAATGAGGGAAAATGGAGGGATGGCATACAGGAACCTCCCACTCCAAGAAAGGGAAAATGTGTCTCACAAGAAAACTCCAGGCCCTGGATCAAATGAGCAGAAACTGGGCAGTTTTGCATTGAGTGGGGACATATAAAGGTCCAACTCTGGATGACCCCATCTGTCAAACAGACATTTTGGGATGGATGAAGAAAAGCTCCCACTCATGCATGCTGGACTGCATCCAGCTGAGGCTGTCCGCAACAGAGTTTAGCACTCCTGGGATGTGAATTGCCAACAAAGTTAAACTGTGGTCTAACGCCCAGTACCATACTCTTATGGCTTCCCTGAACAAGGGATATGAATGTGTCTCTCTCCCCCACACACACTTGCAGATGCAATACACGACACTAAGGATGTCAGACTGAATCAACAGCTGACCCAGGAGGAGATGGTTATGAAAAGCCTGCATTGCATACAGGACCACCTGCATCTCCAGGACAGCGATATGCAGGGAGGTATCGACTTGCGGCCAAGAGTCCAGAGTTTGAAAGGGACCCAGATGAGCCCCCCAGCCCAAACTGGAGGCATCTGTGGTGAGGATCTGCTGGGTGGAGGATATCCAGAAAGGGACCCCATGTAGCAGGTTCCACCACTGGAGCACCTTGAGGACTGGGGAGAAGGCTAGCACCAACTGATTTAATTCATCCGTGCACTGGTCCCATTGTACTAGTAGAGCCCACTGGAGGATGTTCATGTGAAGCCTGGCCAGCGGAATAGTGGGGATGGCCACAGACATATATTCCAACAGCCTCAAGTACACTCTTGCAGGGACATAACAGCTCTGAGTGATCTCATGAGCCTAAGCAATAAGGCACTCCACTCTGTTTTGAGGTAGGAAGGCCTTTCCCCTGTGCCGAGTCTAGAACCGCCACTATATAGTGCAGCCTTTGGGATGGAACTAGGACCGACTTGGGAAAACTGACCGTAGTGCCCAGGGAAAGAAACAGTCGAAGAGTTTTCTCCAGAGTCTGCAGGAGCTGTTTACTAGACAGTGCCTTTAGGAGTCAATCATCCAGATAGGGGAAAACATTCAGACTTTCCCTAGTGAGAGCTGCAGCTACTGATGCCAAGCATTGGTAAAGACCCATGGTGCAGAGGACAAGCCAAAGGGCAATACTTTGAATTGGTAGTGCTTGCCCTGGAAAAGAAACCGAAGGAATCTCCTGTGGTGCGGAAACAAGGAGATGTGCAGGTACACATCCTGCATGTCCAGAGTATACAGCCAGTTGCCTGCTTGAGGAGGGCAGCAAGCCTGGCAAAATTACCATTCGAAACTTCTTGTACTGGGCATAAAGACTGAGGTCCTTTAGATTCAAGATGGGCCTTAGGTCTCTGATTCTTTTGGGGGACCAGGGAGAACCTGGAGTAAAATTCCCATGTTTCTTTGGCACCTTGGCACTGGCTCAATGGCCTTTTTGCACAAAAGGGACTGTACCTCCTCCCAGTGAATGGATAGGTGGGCCAGAGGGTAGGTGGAGGGCAAGGGGGGGGTCCTCTGGAGGTGGCTCGATGAGCTCCATAGTGTGACCCCTTTCTATGATTTGAAGAATCCAGGCACCTGATGTGAAGGTTATCCACTGATTGAGATAGGGGAGGACTGACCTCCAACCACCACCTCTTGGTCAGGGACCGGAAGAGGGGGGTATGGCAAGAAGTCAAGTGAAGGCAGATCCAGCCACTGGGCTTGTGCATCACCCCTGGGGTGCTTGGTCACAGCTCCAGCAGAGGAGAGGGCGGACAAGGTGGCAGAGGCTCTGCATTTGCCTTGGGACCAAGAGGTTGCTCTTGTGAAAGGGAGAATGCTGTCTGCTCTTGGGTTGTGTATGACAGAGCGAATGAACAGACTTGATAGCCCTGCCAGATGACTGTAGCTCATTTATGATGTCCTACACATGGGAACCAAATGTGGAGCCATTAAAAGGGGCATTAAGCACTTTTTGCTGAACATCAGCAGGAAAACCCAAGATCCTGAACCAGAAATGCCTATGAAGACAAATGCCAGTGGCAGCTGCCCTGGCACCACTGTCCGAGATATCACAGAGGGCCCGCATAAGGTGCTTGCTAATGTCCTCAGCATTCTGCAGGTACTTAAGAACCTCTTGCTTTTGGGTACAATCAGAAAGGGCCTGGGCCACAGCCTTACCTTTCTTCCAAAGGATGTTCTGGTACTTGACCATGTGAGAAAGGTAATTTGCAATCCTCAGCTCAAGGGTGGATGAGGTATAGATTCTCTTGCCCCAGAGATCAATCCCGCGTGATTCTCTGTCAGGAGGAGAGGGAACTAAGGTGCTTGGGCACCTTGGACCTTTCATGGGCTGCCTTTATATCCACAGAATCTGTCTCTGGTTGGACAGTGTAGTGAGAAAGACCCTGAGGGGCATGATAACTTATCAGCCCTGTGGGGCATGGCTGGCACCATATCAGGCCTATGCCAGGCTGCAGTTGTGGCATTCCTCAGTGCAGGAAGTATAGGAGGAATGACTTCAGGAGGAGACTCTGGAACTTCTAGGAAATCCACCAAAACTCACCCGGTGGCATCCTCCTCTTCAATATGAAAGCCTATAGCTAAGGACAGCTGCTTCATAACAATGAAGTGGGGTCCTTCGAAGGAGGCCTAGAAATATGTCTGACAGAGTCCTCACTCACTGACTAAGCCATGGACCTGTCAGAGGAGAGGGTCTCTTCCTCTTCCTCTTCCTCCTCTTCATCGGGTAGGATACGATCAGGATGATATTCCTCCTTGACATCAACCTGTTCTAACTCTAGGTCTGATGACTGAGGTGCTGACAATGGCCCGCAGGGAGCAGCTCACAGAGGCCAAAGTGGCGTCGACAATGAGGGTGCCACTGATGGTGTATGGGATGCAGGCCTATATGCACCCAACTGGTGGACCAATACTGTAGCGAATTTGGTCAAAATATCATTGAGGTGCCAGCCCAGTGGCGTGGAGGACTGAGGCAGCAATGCCTTACCTCCTGCCATGCCAGCAACTCATGTTCACGGTGCAAGCAGGTCATTAGGGGTTGACCGGGGAAGGAGAGGACTGAGCATCCAGAGGATAGCTCTCCTCTCCCTGGGAAAGTGGGGAACAGAGACCAGCATCTGCCTTACATTTAGTGGAGGCTAGGTGTTGACATGCCTGGTCCTGCACAATGGGGGATGGAGAAGGAGCAGCCAACCGGCGTGCTGTATGCAGACGCACATGCAGTTCTGCCATTGTCAGCACTGCACACTCCCCTCCACAAGGAAAAGCGGAAACAGTCCCAGTCATGCAGCATGAATGGCCATACTCCACAGGTGCTGCCCCTGAGAAGGCACCTCCCTGATGCTGGATCCGGACTTAGTGGGTTGAGTTGGGGGCTCTCCGCTACCCTGCTACAGAAGGTAAGCCATGGGGGAACACGGAAGGGGGTCTGAAGTTCAGGGGATGGGGCTGGAAGAATGGCAAAGTCATAGGGCTTTCTGTGACCCCCCTCCGAGGACTTGTCTCGGGCCTTAGTGACCTGGTAGCTCGATGACCCTACCAGCGACTGGGAAGAAGGGACCTTGGAGGACCCCTGCCCAGAACTGGCTACCTGTTGCTCCATGAGGAATTTTTAAGGAGCCTTTTTGCGTCGCCTGAGTGTGGTTTGATTAAACTTCTGGCAGAGCTCACAGTCTGAGACATCGTGGTCAGGCCCAAGACAGCAGACACAGAGTGAGTGTTCATCTGAAGAGGCAATCTTCTTTCCACAGCGACGGAACAGAGAAGTTGAATGATTAACTCTCAACATAAATGAGGTAAAGGAATCTCTTTAGAAAAAGAGATTGTAAAAAATTAAGCATAGAAAAGCCGTGGGCGAAAAATGGTGCAAAACTGAGTTGGAGCCTCTGCAGAAACCCATGCGATCAAGTTGATGTTAGGAAAGAACTAAGGAGGGAGCAGGGCCACTCACACCTGTATAGAGTTAATGATGTCAACAGATGACATCGGCGAGAGCGTTCCCAATTGTACTGTTGAAAATCTTCTGTATGGCCCCTGCTTCAATGATGGTGAAGTTCCATCTACGGGACCGAATAACTGAGATACCCTCGAAGAAGATTTGCCCAACCCAAGAAATACACTGTTATGTTGGGTAGGGTAGTACATTACCCAAACTACTCTACCCGGCCAAAATCACCGATACCCAAACTACCCAACACAGCTACCAGTCAGGTTGCCCATGTCTAGTTCTGACCTGCAGCCTGTGACAGGGAGGCCCTATTTGAATAATAAAGGACCAACAATTTTTTTTTATTGTTTTATTCTCTCTTCTGAGTTGGTGGGGAATGAAAATAACAGGGGCAGCTAGCTACAGAGATACTGTTACTGCCCCCAAGCTGAAGAGACGATCACTCGGTAGGATGAAAAGCCAGTTATTTTATACAGTTATCATAAAATGTGATGTCATTTGAATGGGAGGGGGGCTTGTGCCAGTTTAGAGGGTAACACTGATTTTAAGGAAAATGAAGAGAGATGCTGTAATAATCTAGGTGTGTAAACATGCTATACTTTGTTTTCTAAAGAAATCTCATGATCTCACGTCAGATGAGTCGGACTGTCTGTGTTTATTTAGAGAATTGTGAGACAGATCACATAGTGCTGACATCACCAGTAGGCAGGTATAATAGCCTACCTCCTGAGATGCAAAACACATGAGTCAGTCAGTGGAAACCGGACTGTCGTGGAGGAAGCATCTCATAGTATATGAAAGTTTTCATGTGTTAGGAATCTATCTGGCTGGAACTAAGCCTGGAAGTTGTGCACTGAGGGAATTGTGTACTGGTTTTGCAGAACTGAAGGACTAACCGCCTATTTCCTTTCCGTATGCTTTATTAATTATTTTTTTATTTCTGAAAAATAAATACCCCAAAGTGCGTTCTACACCTTTTACCTGTGTTTGCTGCATCCGTCTACCCACCAACATTCACATCTGGTGTCAGAAGTGGGATACTGGTGCATCTAGGCTGGGAGAGAGAGATGTTACCAGGGGATCGTGTCCCGATATCCTGGCAGATGTTACAGGAAGTACAACAGCAGCAAAGCAGAAGTACTGATATGAGACAAAGGTCACCATCTGCTGACAATGGAGTCTTAACAAGAACCATGGCAGAAAAACTGTGTGCATCATTATTTCCTGGACTACAGCCAGTGGTTCTGTCCAAGTTAAAGCCTGAAGGGGCTTCTGTGGAGCAGTTGCAGGCAGTGTTGACAAGCATGCTGCACTCTGCCAGTACCAGTGATAAGCATCCAGTGAAACAGACAGATGATCTAACTGTGGTGTTCCAGGTGATAGAGGCCTCGATGATGTGGTTGGTCCAAATGTGGCTACAGGAAGAGCAACTTTGCCTGAAGGCAGAGAACAAAGTGTTGGAGGTTGAGAAGAGTTCGAGTACAGGTGCCGCGCACTTTGAGGAGGAGGAACCGAAGGAGACAGAGTCCTGTATACAACCACAGGAGCCAGCGGAAAGATTTGAATTGTATAATGACTGTCCAGAGCTCCCTGTATTCCCGGGGTGTTATCTGTGTGATATGAACTCTGAAAGTGAGGGGAGTCTATGTCAGGAAAGCATGGACAGCTGCCCGAATACCACTTAAATCCCAGGTGAGACTGATCGTTTAAATATTTTGCTGGGCAGTGAAACTACAGTCAAGCAAGAAAAAGCCTGTAAGTAGGCTGAACGGACTTCATTTGTAGATGCACTAGGCAAAAATGGGACAACAGTGGATTGGGGTAAATTGAGTCTGGGGACCATATTATAGAGAAACTAAAACGGTGTATAACAACCATTTGTCAATGCCGAAGTTCATCGTTGGAATTGCTGTTGGTACGCACCGATTGGAAGGACTACAGCTCCCAGCAGAAAGAACAAGTAATGCCACTAAGTTCAAATTCCCGTGGAAATATACTGAAGTGCATACCCGTTTCTTCAATTTGTGATCTGGCTTTGAAGAGTGAACATGTGTCTACAGTTCAGAGAAGTGGAGGGCACTGGAGCTCCACTATGTGTTGAGGGGAGGACGTTATGGTTAGAAACCCTAACGCCCCAGGCGTTTGTTGGTATTTGCACTACAAATTTTCAACATGGCCTTTTGTGACCCCCACCTCATGAAAGCATTTGGGACCTCTGGCTCATGGACAGTGGCACTGTGATTTTGTTAATCTGTCCCGAAAGTTCATTTCTCACAGTGACTGTGCCATTCTACACCAGTTGTGCGAAAAAACACAGTTCAGGCAGAATGTGCAAGATTACAGCTGTACCATTCATAGGGAGGTGTGAAGAGATGGCAGTGTTGAAAATCTGGAGTGAAAATATTAAAAATGCTCGAACATACAATCGTGCATGGAAACTGCGCAATGCACACTCATAACATAGTCATTTAGTGGAATTATTTTAACAAAATTTCAATATAGGCATTTTGTGACCTCTGCTCATTAACACTGTCACTATGACTTTCTCAATCTGTCCCGAACGTTGATTTCCCACCGTGACCGCGCCACTGTGCACCAGATGTGCAAAAACACATTTCAGCCAGGATGTGAAGAATGACAGCTGTACTGTTCATAAGGAGATGTGGAAAGCTGACAATGTTGAAAATCTTGAGTGAAAATATTACAAATTCTCAAAGTTACGAGCATGCGTGGAAACTGCGCAATGCACGCTCGTAACATACTCATTTTATGAACTTTTGTCACCAAATTTTCAACATAGGCATTTTGGGACCTCCACTCATGAACAGTGTCTTAATCTGTCCCGAACACTGATTCTCACAGTGACCATGCTATTCTGCACCGGAAGTGCGTAAATATATTTCAGCCAGGATGTGAAAAATGACAGCTGTACTGTTTATAAGGAGGTGTAAAAAAATGCCTATGTTGAAAATCTGGAGTAAAAATATTACAAATTTGTTAAGTTACGTGTGTGTGTGTGGAAACTGCGCAACACAGACTCGTAACACAGTCATTTTTTTGAATTTTTTCACCAAATTTGCAACATAAGCTTTTTGGGAGTCCACCTCAGGAACAGTGACACTGTCATTTCCTTAATCATCCCAAAAGGTGATTCTGCGCAGTAACCACAAAATCACCTTTCTGGACCAGATGACAGTCACTGAATTCACGAGATGGGGTCCCAAGAACCCCATGTTGAAAATTTGGTGCCAAAAGTCACAAAAATGGTTGAGACATCCATCTAAGTTGAAAACCCCCTATTTATGCCATTATACAGCTTACCGGCATTTCTTCAATTCTTGGTCGGCTTTGAAGAGTGTAGACAAGTTCCTACTCCATCGAAGATCGGTGCACTGGTCTACAGAGGTAAGTACGAGGTGAGGAGGTGGTGTGGGGAGTTGGGGTGTGCAGAAGGTGGGTGTGGGTTGGGGAGGGGGCACCAGAGACAGCGAGGGACCATTTTCTCTTTTTACAGCTATTAAAAAAAAAGACAACACGGGACAGTTTTTTCCCCCACAGGTGTGGCATGCCACCTAGGTGTTTGTTGGGGGCTAGAGCCGATGGGGATTGGGCAACTGTTGCTTGGCTACAGTGAAGTGTGGGCACATGAGCCGAGGGGACTGGGCACCCCTCTCGGCACACAACAAATGGGGGAGGACATCATGCCGACGGGGACTGGGCTCCCCGTCGGCAAATTAACTTTGGAGGGGGCATGCCGACAGGGGGATTGGGCACCCCGTTGGCTTTGATGGGGACTGTGAGAGGTGGACAGCGATAGCCGCTGCCATTTGTTTATTTAAAACAAATGGGGGGACATTATGCCGACCGGGATTGGGATCCCCCATCAGCAAATGAACTTGGTAGGCGACATGCCGACAGGGTTCAGCGTGTTCACACTGTAAGTGCTACGGCAGTGTGAACGTGCAACCAGGAAGTCAACAGTGCAGGGCTTTACACATCAAAGGACTGAGCCGTGCCACTATTGGTGCACCTCTGTCCTTTGAAAAGTTGGCCAACTCCGCCCGAATAACAGAAAGTGAGTCATCGGCAGCCTGCAGATTGATTCGCCTGCCACTGACCTCCCCTTGGAACTGAGCTCTCCATTGGGCGCACCCTCCACACACCCCTGTATAGCACCTCTCATATCAATAAGTTCATCTGCACCTGCATGCCACGACAAACTCAAAAATGAAAGAGTGTAAACAGTGGGGTGGGTAATAGAATATATTCATGGTATGAAAGTATTAATGAGATTTTGTACCATATGAGACCCAAACCCAAATCAAACAAGATAGATATACAAGTGATGGTACCAAAGAGATATCAGCAGAGGGCACTAGAGGCTGCTCATTCGATACTTGTGGGCACCTCAGTCATGAAAGCATGCTGAATAATCTGGTACCACATGTCTACTGACCAGGAATGTACAGACAGGTGTCAGCTTACTTAAAATCCTGTTTGATCTGCCAGTTAGAAATTATCTCTGCCTCTAGGGGAAGGGCTCATGCACAACAGTTGTGCTGGTAAGCAAGGGGTGGAAACTCCAACCCTTCCAGGATGTTGGAAGGTGAAAAACTGTTTACCCTGTTTTTCTCTTAATTGGGGTATGTGTGATAGGGAGGCCATGTCTGATGAATGAAGGACCAACATTGTTGGTTTTTTTTTGTTTTATTCCCTCTTCCGAGTTTGTGGGGAATGAAGATAAAAGAGGCAGCTAGCTACAGAGATACTGTTACTGTCCCCCAGAGGAAGAGCCAACCACTCAGTTGGATGAAAATCCAGTTGTTTTATGCGGTTACCATGAAATGTGATGTCATTTGAATGGGGGGAGGGTTGTGCCAATTTAGAGGGTAACATTGATTTTAAGGAAAATGAAGATAGATGCTGTAATAATCTAGGTGTGTAAACATGCTATACCTGTTTTCTAAAGAAATATCATGATCTCATGTCAGATGAAGCAACCTGTCTGTGTTTATTTAGAGAATTGTGAGTCAGACAGGTCACATGGTGCTGACATAATCAGTAGGCATGTATAAAAGCCTACCTCCTCAGATGCAAAACAGATGAGTCAGTCAGTAGAGTCCTGATTGTCGTGGAGGAAGCATCTCATAGTACGTGCAAGTTTTCATGTGCTAGGAATCTATCTGGCTGGAACTACACCTGGAAGTTACAGTATGCACTGAAGGAACTGTGCACTGTTTTTTGCAGAATGACTAATCACCTATTTCCTTTCTGTATGTTTATTATTTTTTTTTTTGGAAAATAAATACCACAAAATGTGTTTTACACCTTTTACCTGTGTGTGTTGCATTTGTCTATCCACGAACCTTCACAGAGCCCAGTAGGGCAAACAAAGCACAAGAAAGTCTGTCTCTGCACAAGATGCAACAATGACTCGATTCTCGTATAAGAGAGGGTTGGACAGACTTCACATGGTAAGAGATAACATCGGAAAGACTACCACTTGCAGTCCCATAGTTAAACTGAAATATTGCAGGCTACAGTTGAAAATCGAGAGTGCTGTTGGTTCTGACCCTAGTATGATAGTGTTTGCTAATAAGGAGAATACATTTGAGATGACAACCATGGGTAATTATTCTATGCTTCAAGCAGCAGGCATGTAGGTGCAACAGGACACTGCTGGAAAGCACACTTAAAGATGCCTTCATAGCCTCAGACATAAGAGCCACAAGAAGGGGAGAAGACTTTTAAGCTATCAAATATTTCCAAAGTTATGCCAGAACCTGTCCAAAGTCGTACTGTTTTCAGATTACTGTTTAAGTGTCCATTTGAGGAAGCTCTAAGTTGCATCTTTGTGGGTCAGACTTTGTCTAACTGAACTCTGATTAACTGAAGTATTATGCATCTGAAATATATGCACGAATTCACGAAGAAGGTGAGATGACACAGAGACAACATACAAAGTTAGTTTTCAAACAACAATGTAAATTGACAGGTTCTGGGTGAATATGAAAAGGAAAAAGATACCCCAAGTGGTCTCCCTTCATAGCTATTCCAATAACTAAGCCCGAAATTAAAAATGGGGACTGCACATGGACGGCCTGTTGGCAAAGCAGTAGCATTACCACTCATGACACCAGTGACCTATGTTCCAGAATGAGCATTGACTGTCGAGGACTGGCTGGGGAGGAAGGATCGAGTGTCCCAAGGACAGTTCTCCTTCCTCACGGGGTGGAGGGGAGATACTGCTCCTGCAATGTGACTGCCACTTGGTAGAGACCAGTTTGTGGCACAGCAGGGAGCACCAGAAGCGGGTGGGGTCACACACCCATCATGCGTGGCCAGGTCACTGCACACCAACACCCAGAGAGAAAAAAATGGAGACTTGAGAAAAATGACAGCCAGCCAAGTCAGCACCCTCCACAAGCTCTCTTACGAATGACATGGCTGGTCAACCACCAACAGCACCTGTTTCAGTGGTGGTTAACCGTTAAGTTCATGAGAAAGTCAGTGACGGAGCTGACCACTGGATGAGACTGGCAAGAGAAAAAACTCTAGGAAAAGAAAAAAAATGGCAACTATATTATTTTCTAATGAGGGATTTAATGTGGTACACATTCAGTACTGGTTGGTAATGAGGTGTGAGGTGCTTAACCCTCTGAAACCGATCAGCTATTTCGAACTGTTATAGATTGGTGGGTGGTACTTCTGGGTGAAACCGAAGAATTCAAATACAGGCCCTATTTACCTTCCCAATAGCTTGCTCTTTTTTAGGTGAGGAGGCAGTTTAGCATAGTGTTTAAGGGCACTGAGCTGCAAACCTGAAGATCTGGGTTTGAATCCTTCAGCCCCCGCATACTGTGTGACCCTGAGAGCGTCATGTAACTACCTTGTGCTCCCAGGTCGCACCTGGAAACATGCTCCGGCTTACTGTGCCTCTCCTAGATACCGTATTTGTTTTGTAGCCGCCCTCGAATTGTAGCCCACCCCAAAAATAAACTTTGTAATTGAAGCTACCCCTGTTTATTAGCTGAAAAGAATCACCTCATATTAACACCAGACTCACACAAATTAGCAACCCCCAGCCCCCCAACTGCGATTCAGAATCAGACTTTCTTTAAAATATAACTTTTACTAGCTTGATTGAAGATAAGACAAGATAGGTATTTTAATACAAATTTCAGAGAAACACAATTCATTTCAGACATACGTTATTAATCTAGTTCATGATCACTGTCTGGTTCTGCATAATCTGAACCACAATCACTTTCGTTAGCAAACGTGTTACATTGGTTATCTGTACCTTCAGCAAAGTCCAGCAGTCTACTCCACAGCTCTTCGACATGTTCTCTTGCAACGGCGTCTGGTTGAAAACAATTTATTTTGTCTGGATCAGTTGAGGTAATGGCGCAAACTTCGAATGACTTAACAATCACTTCCCTTGAAACCGCAGCCCAGGACAGCTTCACCCATTCAGCAATTAGCAGACATGAAGGTGAACAAGGGTTACCTACCTTTGTCAGCTCACTATTCCCATTTGCCAGCCACTCATCATACAGGTCCTGATATCTGGATTTAAAGGGAGCATTCCATGATACATTGGTTGGTTGGAGCAACTTGGTACACCCCCCTGGAATAGCTGCCATTACTGTATTTTATTTTCTGCAAACCACTTTTGTCTCTGGGCAAATGTGACAGCGGAAAGTGTCCCAAACAAGCAACCTTTTCCCATAAGATATTCCTCCCCACACTGTTTTCAACCACACGTCTGTAATTTCAGTATTCATCCATCCATTTATGGACATTGCCACAACTACACCTGTAACTCCTGCAATGTCCTTGGGGATCCTCTTCCCCTTTAGCACAAGTAGCGGGGGTAATTTTCTTCCATCTGCCATTGCAGCTAAGCAAACAGTGAGCCTTTGCTTCTCGTGGCCAGCGGTGAGTAGTGGGACTGATTTAGCACCGATTTGCTCAATGGTTCAATCACCAGGCATGTCAGCCCATACGGCCGTTTCGTCCATATTTCCAACACTAGATGTAGGTAGTTTGTGCTGCTGTATTTGTTTGGCACAGAATGAAATAAAGTCTATCACCTTTGGAACATAATCTTTAGGCAACTTCTGACCAATAGTGGTCTTTTGGCGTATAGTGAAGCCCCATCTTGAAAGAAATCGATCTACCCAGCCTCTGCCTGCCTGGAGATCTGGGTTTATCAGTGATGAGGTTTTAAAGGCAACCGTCTTTCTGGTTACACGAAGATGCCCTTCCCTCTGCTGTGCTACCTAGGTAGCAAGGTTTGACTCCTCAACTAGGAATGCTGCACGTCTGTCAGCTCCATCCAGACGACGACGCTTGCGGTTGCTGCCAGTACACCCTTCCTCACAGAGCTTTTCTTCCAGCTTACTGACATTCTTCCTCCATTCCCAAATCTGTTTTTCATCACCACGGGGTGCCAGTGCCACAGGTCAGTTCCCCTCTATTTCAGCACGCTTAGCAACATGCAATTTAAATTCTAAATTGTACAACTTTCGTTTCGGCATACTGGCAGTGTATTCTGTCTCGGAGCTGCAGTTGCAGATAGAAAGCAATCTACTGACCCAGAACAGCTCTTTGAATTTATAGCCGCCCCCGTTTAGACACCACCCTCAAATTAAAGCCTATGGCTAATTACAAAAAATGCAATTAAAGCCGCAGCTACAAAACGATGAAATACGGTAAATAATTTCCCCTCTGCCTCCCCCCTTTATTTTTGTTTGTTAGTACAAGTGTTTTTCCTCCTGGGCAGGACAGGTGTTGTACAGGCCAACATCTGCCACAGCAATCTCCAGCCATCTCCAATGTCAGGGGCAGTATCCTCCATGCCCCCCCCCCCGCAGCAGGACCAGGAGAGGAGGGCTATCCCCCCCCCAGAAATACATCAGGATATGCCCTGGACCCAAATTGGCAGAGCAGGCTGGCGGCCAGAAAGACAAAGCTTCATTTAGCCTGCCCTCCACTTTTAGCCTCTGTTTTCTCCCCAATCGACCACGGACATTCAATGAGCAAATTATGCAAGCTCCACCTTTGCAGAGATGCCCCTGGTGTTCTGGATGTGAGGTTCTCCCACTGTATGTAACCACACGCTCCTCCACCTGTATTCCTCCTAGTAGTAGTAGCATTAGTAGATTTTATTTATTTTGGGTGCCCTTACAGAATTTAAAACAAACAGCATATAAATATACACATACAACTATACAATAAGAATAAATAGCAGTAAATAACACCCACTAATATAAATAATTACTGTCTATCAAACATATGCCGCTTGTCATATTTAATAGTTTCTTAGACCTCAAACGCTAGTTGAAACAAGAAAGACTTTAATTTCTTTTTAAATATCTCAAGGGAAAGCGACTCCCACAGAGACCCCAGCAAGGAATTCCATAGGATCGGGACAGCCACTTCAAAGGCCCAATTTCCTGAAGATTTTAATCTTGTTCTGGGGCCTCCAAGAGGGCCTCTCCTGCAGACTGGATAGAGCGACCCAGGGTATAGGGATGCAGGAGTTCCTTCAGGTAACCCAGACCAAGTTGATAGAAGAGCGGTGGACCACAGTGCCCCTCCTCTTCCTCAAGGGAAGAAAGCTGTCTTCCAAATGCTTGATTCTCCCTCCCCCAGCCACCCAAGTCTGTTCCCAAACACGGGTTGCCTGTGTGGCATGAGGTAAGACACATATAGCGCCTCATCCCTCCACACTAGTCAGATGTCTCCCAGGTACATCAGCATGGAGAGACACTGACCGCATTGCTAAAATTGTTCAGGAAGCAGGAGAAGACATTGACATCCTGGTACACCATAGGGACTAATGATCTCGCCAGCCGGTCATTTGTGGAGACCAAGGAACACCTGACCAGGCTGGGTGACAAACTACCATCCATTTTGTCCGGCATCTCCTTCTCTGAGATCCTCCCAGTCTGGGAGAGGGGGGCAGATGGACGGAAGGTCAGAGAAGGGGAGATAGGGGAGCTAAATATGTGGCTCAAGGGCTGGTACCTGGAAAAAGGACACAGATTTGTATGGAACTGGCAACAGTTTTGGGAGCGAAAGTTCTTTAAATTTGATGGACTGCATCTGACTAAGGAGGGAGTCAGTGCATTGGGGCAGAAGTTTGACATCTTTGCAGAATATTTAAACTAGCAAATGGGGAGAGGGGTGCAGCACCCCATACGTCAAATGGGAAGAACACTCCTCCCCCCTCAGCTAGTGGTCAAACAGGGATTCAGCATGTTTGCAGTTCATTTGCATCACCAGGTAAGAAAAAAGGTCTGCCTCCCCATACGATGCACAGGAGAAATGCCAGACCTCACCCAACAACTAACACACTGAAATCTGGCCAATGGAAAATCGTGTACACAAATGGTCACAGCCTGGGAAATAAGATCTCAGACCTGCAGGCAATAATGTCAGAGGCTAAACTGGACAAAGTAGCAATTAGTGAGACGTGGTTTACCAGTAACCACAATTGGGAGACTTCAGTGCCTGGCTATGTACTGTTCAGAAGAGACCGAGTTGCAAAAGGGGGGGTGGAGTGGCCCTGTATGTCAATGAAAATATCAAAGCTACAGAAATTCAGAATACACATAAGGAGCCAGAAGAACTGTGGGTCACCCTGGAAACAGAAAATGGGACAGCCATAAGAACTGGGGTTGTCTACAGGCTCCCAGACCACAGGGAGGACACAGACACATTACCATTAGAAGATATACAAAACATGACAGCTAAAGGGGAGGTTCTGATAATGGGAGACTTCAACATGCCGGATACAGACTGGTCAAATACCAGCAGGAACATCTGCCAGAACTAGACACATGGTGGATTCCCTGCAGGGGGAGGGCCTCACACAACTGGCTCAACAACCCACAAGAGACAGGGCTATCCTAGATCTAGTACTAACAGGGAAGGAATCAAGGATCTCCAGGTAGAAGGTCACCTGGGGGCCAGTGACCACCACATGGTATGGTTCAATTTGGCCACTACAACTAAATCATCCCATTCCAAGGCAAAAATATGGGACTTCAGAGGAGCTGACTTTGACTTTGTTTTTTCTTCCATTTCTGATCGCCATTTCAGCAATTTTATCCTCCAAAGCCATACAGAGTTCTGCCTTGTCGTTTGAGCACATACACCACGTCCATGGCGGTGACGGTCTTTCTCTTGGCATGTTTGGTGTAGGTGACGGCGTCCCGGATCAAATTCTCCAGGAAAACCTTCAGCATGCCCCGGTCTCCTCACAGATCAGCCCCGAAATGCGCTTCACCCTGCCTCGGTGAGCCAGGCGGCGGATAGCAGGCTTGGTGATGCCCTGGATGTTGTCCCGCAGAACCTTGCGATGTCTCTTGGCACCTCCTTTACCGAGCCCTTTTCCGCCTTTACCCCGTCCTGACATGATGAGAACTTACAATCGTTCAAGCCAGCTGAAAAATAATCTATAGATTGCCAACAGAGTTAAGCTAGCCCTGGCAAAAAGAAACACAGGTCAGGAGGTACAGGCAAAGTGGGCAAGCATTAAGGATGCAACTTGAAGCAACATCCCATTGTGTTAGACAGAAAAGGAAGTGCAAAAGAAGAAGGAAATCACTTTGGTCCTCAAATACAGTAGCAGAAAAAGTCAGAGCCAAAAGGCTGGACTTCAGGAAATATAAGGGAACACAGCGGGATGAAGATAGGGAGACATATCAAACTGCCCTAAGGAAAGCAGGGAAGGCACTAAGGCAAGCAAAGTCCCAAAATGAGGAAACACTAGCACAAACAGTAAAAGAAGGTGACAAGACTTTCTACAGATACATTAGTGAAAGGAGAAAGTCCAGAGGGGGTATTGCTAAGCTCAAAGGAGAAAAGGAGGCATGTGAGGAGGACCCTGTAAAAGCATGTATCCTAAATATATACCTTTGCTCAGTATTTAATGAAGAGAAGGTGAGGCAGGGCCCACAGCTCAACACTATCAACACAGGGGGGAGGGAGGGAGGGAGGGAGGTGAGCACTACTCCCTTCACAAAAGAAAGGGTCCTACAAGAGCTCGCTAAGCTCAGGGTGGACAAGGCAATGGGACCTGATGACATACATCCCAGGGTAATAAAGGCGCTAAGGGTGGAACTAGCAGAGCCATTAGCAGAACTGTTTAATGAGTCTCTGAGCACAGGAGAGGTCCCAGAAGACTGGAGAAGGGCTCATGTGATCCCGTTCCACAAGAGTGGTAGCAGGGTGGAGGCAGGGAACTACAGACCAGTCAGTCTTACCTCAGTAGTGGGCAAGATTATGGAGGCACTCCTTAAGGAAAGGCTAGTGCAGTGCAACACCTGGAATCCATAGGGGCACAGGATCCAAGACAGCATGGGTTTACAAAAGGAAGGTCCTGTCAAACTAATCTCATAGATTTCTTTGACTGGGTAACCAAAGTGGTGGACCAAGGGGGAGCAGTTGATGTCGCCTACCTTGACTTCAGCAAAGCTTTCGATACTGTTCCACATAGAAGATTGATAAACAAGCTGGGTAGGCTCGGGGGGGGGGGGTCAGAAGTTGGTCAACTGGGTGGTAAACTGGTTGACGGGCAGAAAACAGAGAGTGGTGGTAAATGGTATGCAGTCAAAAGAGATGCAAGTCACAAGTGGGGTACCTCAGAGATCAGTCCTCGGGCCAGTCCTCTTCAATATCTTTATCAGTGACACTGCAGATGGACTAGAGGGTAAGGCTTGTCTGTTTGCAGATGACACCAAGATCTGCAACAGAGTAGATAATCCAGATGGGGTAGGTAGAATGAGAAGAGATCTGGAAAAACTAGCAAAATGGTTGGAAGAGTGTCAACTGGGATTTAATGCAAAGAAGTGCAAGATCATGCACATAGGAAAGAGAAACTCTGAAGCCACCTATAGTCTGGGAGGGGAGTTGCTGGCAGTCACAAAGGAAGAAAGAGACTTGGGCATCATCATTACCGATGACCTGAAATCATCCAAGCAGACCTCTAAAGCAGTAGGTAAGGCTAGGAGGATGCTAGAATGTATTAGTAGGGGTATCGCAAGTCGTGAGAGGGAGGTAATAATCCCTCTTTACAAGACACTGGTTAGGCCCCATCTGGAGTACTGTCTGCAGTACTGGAGGCCACACCTTTTACAAGGACATTAACCAAATTGAGGCAGTCCAGAGAAGGGCAACCAAAATGGTGCAGGGACTGCATCAGAAGAATATGAGAACAGATTAACGGAGCTCAATATGTATACCCTTGAGCAAAGGAGGGAGAGAGGTGATATGATCGAAACATTCAAACACCTTAAGGGCATTAACAAGGTGAAAGAGTCTAACATGTTTCAATATAAGAAAAACAGCAGGACAAGAGGACACAGCATGAGATTAGAGGGAGGCCGATTAAGGGGTAATGTGAGAAAGTTCTTTTTCACAGAAAGAGTGGTGAATGCATGGAACGGCCTACCTCAGGAAGTGGTGGCTATGAATACAGCGCAGGGCTTCAAACAGGCATGGGATAGGCATAAGGGAGCAATACAGATGAGTATGAATAGATAGGCCACTGACAGCAAAGGACGATGGCACATTTATAAGGTAGAAAAAGAAATGGGCAGACTGGATGGGCCTTGCGGTCCTTATCTGCTGTCAACTTCTATGTTTCTATGTATGTTTCATCCCTCCACACCACCGGGCTGGCTAATTTGTTTGTTTGTTTTTGTTCGCAGAGACTGAGGGGTGTGTTTTTATAATTGGCACTCTAAAGCATGCCATCAAAGTGGTGCTCGCACACATCTTACTGACATATGTAATAAGAATAAATGTTGTTTATGTGGCAAATTTGGGCATATTGGATGGCAGTGTTGGAGGAATCGACATTCTAATAAAACCTGTCCTTGGCCACTCACAATCAACCAGTCAGTTTGGATCAAGAAAATATTTTAATGGCAGACTACTGGGAGATCCCCCAGAAGAGTGAGGACATGTCTCACTGTATTGCCCCTGGTATGAGAACTGGTCCTCCTGAAGCAAAGTGGGATGTGCACTGTACTAGCAACTCAGATGAGAAATCTATTAGGGTGGCAAGATCATTCTTGAAAGAAAAGAAGTAAATTGTTCAAGGTCAGAGGTGTCTAGATGTAGACCTCTTTTCTGAGGAACACCTCTGTTCTGCGTTGTCCAGGGAGGTACAAGTGGTATCCTGGGCTTTGCTACACTGACCTGATTCATTATCTCAGAAAGTGCTGAAGGAACCTGCCACCATGGTGCGTAACCTAGATTGATACTTCCTACACTTGAGGGCATTGAATCTAGTGTCCTCTACTGGTGCTGGACAGGACTCTTATAGCAAGGTTAAAAATAGCTAAACGGTGCAAAGGTTGTCTTTTTTTAATGGCCAAACCATACACAGTCCTAAGGCAGCTGTAACAACTACAAAGGCAAGGCACGTTTATTTATATGGCGCCCAATCCCTGAGGCTCTGTGTGCCTTACATAAAAACAGGCAGGGTAATACAAAAAAGATACAGAAAATCATACACAACATATAATACAATATTAAAACAATAAATATAGTAATATAATGTCTGAAATTAAACTAGCTCTTGTTAGTCAAATTCATCATGGAAGGCCAAGCAGAACAAATAAGTCTTTAGACCATTTTTAAACATCTCTACCACTGGGGCCTCTTTAACAAAAGCTGGAAAGGAGTTCCAAAGGGCCAGTCCAGCGACATCAAAGGCTCGATCACCAGAGGTTTTTAATCTGGCCCTTGGGACCATAAGGAGGCCCCTGGTAGAGGTGCGGAGGGAGTGGACTAAGGTGGCAGGTGTCCGGAGATCAGCCAGATAGCCAGGGCCCAGTCCTGACAAAGGGTGGCCTATAAGCCCTGTTAGTCCTGAAGTAGGCTCAGCTCCATAGCCAAAAGCAGAAACTTGTAGTCTTGAAGTACTTAACTGATGGAAGCAGCTTGCTTACAGTTTTGCAGTCCGAAAGGAAATACCTTGCAGATATTAGTGACACTGAAATTTGCCTGTAGAACACTGTTAAAACATTGATGACTTGCCCTCACTGGTACCTGCATTTGTGACATCCAGACTTGATTACTGCAATGCCGTGTACCTCAGGCTGAATGGAGGGAGCCTATGTTGTCTGCAGCTAGTGCAGAATGCAGTGGCCACTTTGCTGACTGACCTTCCAAGATCCTGTCATGTGACCCAGGCCTGAGCGATTTGCACTGACTGCCAGTGAGGTGGCAAATCACCATCAAGATTGACCCTAAGGCCCTACACAGACTGGGACCTTGCTACCTATGTGACCTTGTAACTCCTCACCAGACTTTCCGTTCCTCTGAAGTTGGCCTCCTAGCAGTTCCTAGGGCACAGCTAAAGTCATCTGCCAACAGGGCCTTTGAGGTAGCAGGCTCAGCCCAGTGGACCTAACTTCCAAGACCCTTGAGGGAGGCTCCCTCACTGGAAGCCTTTAGGAGGGGTCTGAAATCCGATCTCTTTAAGGAGACGTTCAGTCTACAGTAACTTACTAGCTGTATACTAAACAAAAAAACTTATTTTATATGGCTCTTATTATTAATTATTTTATTTATTTGATTTTAATTTATTTAATTGGGTTGCTAGACTACGTCATGATGTTCATTTGTTTTAACTATGTGCTTAATTCATCGTATAATTTTAATACTGTACAGCACCCTCAGCCCCCAGGAATGGGTGCTATAAAAATAAAGTTTACTTACTTTACTGATCAGTTCCCCCAAATGAGTGCATATAAATTAGGTCCTTTAAAGAGCAACTCTGCACTTTAGCATGTGCTTTCATAAATAAGATGTTTCAGCTGTTACAATTTACTAGAAAATACATTTTGTTCATTTTCAATGTTCCTTTTCAAGATTTAGTGCCCGTCATCATGCCACTGAAACTGTTTAGTTATATGCCTGATGTACTGATTGGTTCACCTGACTAATTGTTCTAGACAAGTTTTTATGGCTTGTTGTTACCCTACTTGTTACCGATTTATTTTCTGTATTATACTGCTGTTTTTCCACCCCATCGTATGTTACCTCCCAGGTCGTGCCTGAAAATAAGCAGCTTTGCTGTCTAGCGCAACTACCCAGTCAACAAAAACTAAATAAATCAATCTTGGTAGTCCATCTAAAAATTCTGTATAGAAAATGTCCGAAAACATTTGCCTCTCCCCTGCTAACCTCACAGAGCCTTTCTTAGTGCTCACAATGACAACAGACTGTGATGTCACGAACAGTAATTGTGCGGTTAACAGGGGTGAGTCAGATACATTTTGAAAGATTTGGTGAAATAACTGCTGCATTATCTATGATATCTAATAGACAAACAGCAGAAGGAAGTGAAAAAACAAAATACTAGAAAACAATAAAGTTAAAACATAATTAGTGTAGTTCTTGTGTTGTTAAGCTTCTTATTGTAATAGAGAGTTAAGACTAGCATTATGGAGCTGACTGAAAATATGTGCCGGAAATGATCACCATGCTTACAAATGTACATGTGTGTCCGTGCACAAGATGACTGCCATGCTCTTCTGCATATGGTGGCCATGCGCAAGATGTCCACCGTGCCCTTCTATGCATGTGAGGCCATGCACGAGATAGACAACAGCCTCCAGCATCCAATTCGACCACTCAGGATGGCACCACTGAGAGACAGTGTGGTTCTAATGTGCGGGATCCACACAGAACGATGCTCTTCAACGGGGCACTATCTCTCCTAAATGACCTCTGATCCTACCTCAAAGATGATTCCTGCAGGGGGTTGGGGGAAAGGTACCCATCGGTCACAAAGGGAGAACAGACTACTTTAGCCCTGGGTACGTCCAATGGCAGAAATGAAGTTCTTCTTGCCACTGTTGTCCAAAACAGACTCCTGGGTGAGCAGCAGTTTCTGCTAAACTACAAAGTGTTTCTCATGAAGAAATTACAGATGAGAAAATATAATTTCCACAAAGATTTCCAGCTGAGCAGGGAGCTGTCTACAAGCTAAATGAACAGACTGTAAACACTAAGGGTGATGAGATAGGAGGAGGGCCCTCACACTCTCAGACTTTTCAATCTGTCTCAGCTGAGATGGGAAGGCAGATCATATCATCTACTGCATGCCCACTGAAGGCAACACACCATGACAGGTTGGAGACTGGTCAATATTTAGGACTTCAAACCCCTCCAAAAAATTCTTCTTCAGCACTGACCTCATCACAGCCCTCTGTGGGGAAATAATCATCCCTAAAGAAGCATTGAGGATATCTATAAAGTCAGATTACTTCACTGAACTAACCTTCCTACTCTGTAGACAGACTGGATGGAGAAGACTGCAAAGTGTGGAAGAAGGAGGTAACCCTGTTTTTTTCATCTGCAATAATCCTGTAGAAATATTTTTATCTCTCTGTTTGTATTGCCCCTGATAGTGCCCACAATGAGCCATCATAAAAAAGATATCAGCATGCATATGCCATGCCAACATTGTTAACCTGTGCTCTAGTCACCAACCTAGTACTTTTAAGGGACAAAACTCAACAGTGAACCAGGCACCCACCCTTCTTTCCACAGTCGCATGTGCTATTTCCTGTTGCTAAGGCTGGCCAGAACCAAAAGGCACCTCTAGCACATTTCCAGTAGGCGCCATACTACAGTGGGCCACCATAGTCTGCCTCAAATTTTAAATACAACCCCTGTTGACAGCGGTACATGCTTCCTGTCTGCCCTGCCAGCTCCCTATTCTCTGATATTGACCACAGCCCTTCCCTGGTGGGCGAAGGAAGAAGCAGCAGCAGTGGAGTCCACAGTGGAAGCCCTGTCTCAGCATTGATCTTCCTAATAGGCCACAGCTGTTGAACAAGAAGTGATTAAGGTGTGCATCAGGCTAGATAGGTCTATGATGAAAAAGTACAAGTATGGGCACAGCCACTTGATATTTCGCAGGTTGTAGAAATCTTAGTAGACTATTGTCAAAAAACAAAGTATAGTCAAAGATGACAACTAGAATGAATGCCACCTGCCAACTACAGAAGTCTAGGGCATGGCACCCATCAGCTCATTTAATCTCACAGACCCACCCTACCCAGAACACTTCATTCTTCTCTGAGCTGAGTTTTAGCCAGTTAGCTCTTGGAAAGAAGCAATACAACTGGGTGTCACCTGCATAGAAATGACACGCCAAGTTGTTCTTCCTAACTGTATTACCTAACAGCATCACAACATACACTGTAAACCTGCAGAGCACAACAGTAGATTCTGGCCCAAATTGAATTAAAGTCAACCACCATAAGAGACTGAGATCTCCCTGGAGGTATGAGCAAAAAGAACAGTTAAGTAAGAACTTACCGTAACAGTAGATCTTTGAGGGAATCTGTCATCTGGTCACATCTATGGAACTTAGCCATCAGGCTCTAGGCTCACACAGAAGCTTTCCAGCAGCAGTCAAGTAGGGGCCAACCACACCAACGTCAGACTCTGACGTCACAGCCCTATATAAGCATGAGCAACCCTGCTTCCTCCTCAGTTCTTTCCCTAGCCAGAGGCCATAAAAGACTTGAGTCCCATCAGGGAACCAAGGAGACAAAGCAGGTGGCCAGCTAGCAAAAAGGCTGGAGCAACAGGAAGGCTGAGCTGGAGAGAGAGAGAGAGAGAGAGAGGGGGAAGGAGGAAGGGACGGCAAGACCTGATGACAGAGATTCCCTCAAAGATCTATTGCTATGGTAAGTTCTTACGTAACTATTCTACCTTCTTCTGAGATATCTCTGTCATCAGGTCACAGCTATGGAACAAGTCCCAAGCAGTGCTAAGTGCAAAACAGTCTGGGAGGCAGGAGGCCGGAGACCTAAGAAAGAAGGCCTTGAAGCACAGCTACACCAAAAAATCTGCCCTTCTTCTGGAGGCACTGTCCATACTGTAATGCCTGGTGAATGTGTAGACAGTACTCCAAGTGGCAGCAGCACAGATTTCCACAGCTGACACATTCCTGAAGCAGGCAATAGAAGTGGCCATACCTCTGGATGAATGACCACAAACTGCACAAGGAAGTTCCTTACCATACTTTCCATAACAAAAATTACTATAGTAAGCCAGCCATTTGGACAAGTACTATTTAGGTACTGCAGTGCCCACTTTGACAGGGTTGAAAGAAACAAACAACTGAGAGGACTTTCTGCACTCCTTAGTACAGTGTGTACAGTACCCAAGAATGCTATGCACATCCAAAGTATGAAGCAATGCTTCTCCTGGATTGGCATGCTCTGGAAAATAAACAGGTTGGTGGATAGCTTGATTAAGGGTAAACTCAGACACCACCTTTGGAAGGAACTTAGGATTAGTATGCAAAAAGAGACCCTGTCTTTGTGAAAAATCAAATAAGGCTGCTCACACATAAGAACCTGTAGCTCTGAAATTTTTCAAGCAGAAGTAATAGCAACTAACAACAATGCTTTCCACGACAGAAAGCATGGCTCACAAGATGCAGCTGGCTCAAAGGAGGCAGGGTCAGCTTCTTGAGCACAAAATTGTGGTCCCAAGCCGGGACCAGATTCCAGATAGGAGTCATGCCTAGAATGCCTCTCGGAAAAGTATGGGCCATATCCAACTGGGCCACAGAATGACCATCAATGGGCACATGAAAGGCTGATATGGTTGACAGGTTCACCTTAACAGAGGAGTATTGGAGTCCTGCATCAGACAAGGTCAGGAGTTACTACAGAAACTGGTTCACCAGACAAGTGAAAGGGCCTAGGTGATGGGAAACAGCCAAGATAGCAAAGTACTTCCACTTCACCGAGTAAGTGACCCAGGTTGAAGGTTTCTGGCAGCCACCAGGACATCAGCCACTTTCCGAGACACCCCAAACCGAGAAATGGCTGTGTCCTCAGGAGCCGTGCATGCAGATGGAGGGACTTCAGGTCTGGATGAACCAGGGTCCCCTGTGCCTGTGTCAACAGGCCCCAGCAGAGGAGCAGGGGAATTGGAGGTTCCTCAGCCAACTGTTGTAGTAATGGAAACCATATCTGACAAGACCAAAATGGAGCCACCAGAATTAGGGTAGCACCCTCCATCTGCAGCTTGATGAGCACCCTCTGAATCACAGGAAAGGGTGGGAATGCGTAAAGAAACCTCCCTTTCCAGGAGAAGGACAATGCATTTTTTTTTTTTTTTATTTGGGTCCCAATTTATGGAACTCATTGCCAATTTATCTTAGACTACTTAATTCTAGCCCTTGTATAGGAGAAATAAAAAGATGGTTCAAAATTGAAGCAAATAAAAGGTTTATTGCTGATCCACCTTGAACATTATGTATTAATTATTATGAAGGTTTGCACTTGCAAATATATGAATGAATATGTCCTGTATCATCTACGTAGATTATTTATGTAGATGTTAAGTAGTTAACTGTCACTCAATATTGCTGTGGTGTTAGTTTATACTGTATGTATATTTATGTATGTCATTTGTGTTGCAACTTTTTTATTGTGATGTCAATACGAATGTTTGCACTAAGGACCTCGCTGGAAATGAGCTTGTCTCAGTTGAGTCTCTTATTCTTTTGCTTGTCAATTGAATAAACATTTTTACTACTACTACTACTACTACATCTCACCAGGCCCTGGATCTAGCAAGTAGAAACGCAGCGGTTTTACGCTGAGTGGGGATGCATAAAGGTCCAACTCTGGATGACTCCACCTGTCGGACAGGTCTTCTATGACTGAGGTACACAGTTCCTACTCGTGCATTTTGGACTGTGACCAGCTGAGGCTGTTTGCTGGGGCATTTCAGGCACCTAGTACATGAATGACTGATGTTCCAGACCATGATCTAGAGCCAAGTACCAGACCCTCATTGCCTCCCAGCATTGGGGTAGGAATGTGTCCCCCCTTGCTTGTTGATGTAATAGATCACAATGAGGTTGTCCAACTGCACCAAGAGTGGGCCTGGAGAAAGATGGCTCTAGAAGACCTCCAAGGCATACAGAACTGCCTGCATTTCTAGGATGTTTATGTGGAGGCGGGTCTCCCACTGGGACCAGATCCCCTGGGTCTGATAAGGTCCCAGGAGCACTCCCCAATCCAGGTCTGAAGCATTTGTGGTGAGGACCTGGTGAGAGGTGGGGATAAGAAAGGGAACCCCTTTCAAGAGATTGTCTGGGTTCATCCACCACTGAAGTACTTTGCGTACTTGGGAGGAGACAAGGACCAACTGATCCAGACTGCTAAAGGGTGGATCCCACTGGCCCTGAAGGTCTACTGTGGGATCCTTATATGCAACTTGGCCAAAGGAACCATAACAAAGGCTACAGCCATTAAGTCTAGCAGTCTCATGAACATCCTTGCTGGGACATACTGGAACTGAGCCACCGCCTGGGCCTGAGCTATGAGACAGTCCACCCTGTCTTGTGGTAGGAAGGCCTTGCCCTGTGTAGAATCCAAAACCACCCCTATGTACTGCAACCACAGGGACAGGGTCAGCACATACTTGGGCAAACTGACAGTGATGTCCAAAGACTTGAACAACTGCAGGGTGCGTTCTAGAGCCAGCAACAGTAGGTCCCTGAACTGGGCTTTCAGTAACCAGTCGTTCAAGTAAAGGAATACAAAGGCCTTCATGTCAGAGGGTTGCTGTCACAGCTGCTAAGCACATGGCACTTATCTGTGGCACAGAGGATAAGCCAAAGGGCAAGACTCTGAGTTCATAATGCTCCCCCAGAAGAAGAACCATAGGTTTCACCTGTGAGGGGGCAAACCATGATATGCAGATAGGCATTCTGCATATCCTTGGAGCAAAAACAGTCGCCCTGCTTGAGCAGAGGAAGAAGGCCGTGTACAGTTACAATCAGGAACCTTCTGTATTGCATCTAAAGATTCAGCTCCTTGAGGGCTAGAATGGGTCTCAAGTCCCCAGTTCCTTTGGGAACTAGGAAGAACCAGGAGTAGAACCCTTTGTTCCTCTGCCACCTGGGCACTGCTTCTATGGCCCTTTTGTGCAGCAAGGTGAACACCTCCTCCCTGAGCACCACTGTGTGGTCTAGAGGATAAGAGGTGGGAACCAGTGGAAAATCTGGAGGCTGTTCTAGAAGTTCTAGAGCATGGCACTGTTTAATTAACTGCAAGATCCAAGCATCTGTGGTAATGGTTCTCCACTGAGACAGATGGAGGGAGATCTGATATACAACCACCACCTCCTGGCTCGGAACAAAAGGGGGGGGGGTCTGACAAGGAGTCAGGCTGAGGTGGAACCTGCAGCTGGGGCCACTTCTCCTCTTCCCCTGAAGTACTTAGGAGAGGGACCAGTGGTGGAGGAGGAAGGCAAGGCAGAACTGGCCCTGCGTTTGCCCTGGAGCTTGGTTCCGGAGCCAGACTTGTGAGAGGCCTTACGAAAGGAAGCCCTTGGTCTACTCCTAGGCTGGGTATAATAAACGGAGTGGACAGACCTAACAGTCCTGCCAGAGGCTTGCAGGTCATGGAGCCTGAACTCTGCCTCTGAGGTGTGACTGGGGTAATACACCAGCAGAGTCATCACCTGGTTCAGGTGAAACTGTGACACAACCTTCAGAAGGAACTTCGGGTTGAGGCACAGGACAACCTTGTCCCTGTGGAAGACCACGGAGCTCCCCAATCCTTCTGGCTGATGTGATGGCCACCAGGAAGGCAGTCTTCCATGACAGGTGTGACATCTCACTCCTCTGCATCGGTTCAAATGGCTTGCCCATGAGCTTTGCCAGTATCAGCAGTAGATCACACGGTGGTGGTGGTTCACACACTGGAGGGGAAATATGGTCAAGCCTTTGAAGAAACACCAGGCCACCTTCTCCTGTGCCACTGACTGCTGCCTGGTCCACGCCCAATAAGCAGAGGTGGCTGCCAGGTGCACTTTAAGGGTCATAGACTGAAGACCCCCTTTGGAGAGAGACCAAAGGTAGTCAAGAATTATAGCCACCAGACAGAACAAAGGGTCCAGGCCCTTGCCCTGACATCAAATGGAGAATCTCTTCCACTTGTAGGCATAGCACTTCCTGGTCGATCCCTTCCTGGATGCCTCAACTACAGTGAGGACATCTTTGGAGAAACCCAAAGCCTAGAACGCTAGCCGCTCAGGAACCAGGCTGTCACATGCAGGAACTGAAGGTCCAGGAGGAGGACCTTCACCTGATTGACTTGAGAGCAGGTCTGGGCATGTTGGAAAACACCTCAGGAACCTGATGCTGAGGCTGAGGAGACTGGGGTACCAAAAGTGGTGGAGCCAGTCTGGAGCCACCAGGATCTCCTGTGCCTTGTCTCTCCTGACCTTGAGGAGCACCTTGTGGATCAAGGGAAGTTGAGGGAAGGCATAAAAGAGACCTGGGGTCCACGGTCTCGAGAAGACATCCCCAGCAGCAAGCCCCACTGAGGAGGGCAGGCACAAAACAGCCTCAGCTTTGCATTCTCCCTGAAGATGAACAGATCCACCCGGGGGCTGCCCCACTGGGAGAACAGGCTATGTACTACCTCTGGATGGAGACGTGGAATGCCTCGCCCACATGGCTGAGGGCATCTGCCATCTGATCTGAGGCTCCTGCCATATGAATGGCTAGGAGATCTGCCTCCAGTCAGCTCACAAGGGTCCAAATGTGGAAAGCTTCCCTGCACAGAGGCCAGGAGTGCATGCCACCCTGTTGGTTGAGATAGTACATGGTGTCATGGTGTTGTCCGTCTGGACCTAAACCACTTGACCCCGAAGGAACAGAGCAAATGCAGTCAGCGTCAGCTGAACTGCTCGGAGCTCCAGCAGGTTGATGTGGCATCAGGACTTCTCAGGGTCCAAAGCCCGTGGACTCTGTGGTCCCCCATGTGGGCAACCCAGCCCACGAGAGAGGCATCAGTCGTCAGGATGACCATCGGTTTGGAGCAGACAAATGGGATCCCCTCCTGCAGATGCTCTAGGACGATCCACTTTGGAGAGCATCCCACATCTTTTGGGTCACAAGCTGGTCGAAATTACCTAGTTGCTGAGTCTACTAGCTGGCCAGCCCCCATTGAAGGGGGGATGCATATGCCACTGGGCCCATTGGACAACGGAGGTGCTGGCCGACATGTAACCCAGAAGTAGCAGGAAGTCCCAGGAATGGCGCAAGTGCCCAAACAGAAATGATTGGGTAAAAGAAGAGAGAACCTCTGCCCTGTCCGCTTGGAGCCTGGCTCTGGCTCGGCAAGAGTCGTGCTTTACCCCATGAAGCAGATCACCTGCGAAGGCACTTGTTCAGACTTGGCCTCATTGACTTGGAGGCTAAGGTTGATGCAGGTCTGGAGGGCCAGATCACTGGACTTCTCCACCTCCAGTCTGGAGGGACCTGCTATAAGCCAATCATCCAGACAGGGGTATACTCTGACCTCTTGATGCTGAAGATGAGCCACCACCACTGCTGGTGAAGACCCTGGGGGCCAATGACAGGCCGAACGGCAGGGCTTGAAACTCGTATAGGGTTCCCACTGCCCTGAAGCAAAGGAACCTTCGGTATGACAGATGGACTGGGACATGAAAAAAAAACGCGTCCTGCAGAACCAGGCAGCAGAACCACATGTTCTTCTCGAGAGATGATATGATATGATCTGAGACAGAGTAACCATCCTGAAGGTGCGAGACCCAAGAAACTGGTTCAGGTCGTGCAGATCTAGACTGGGGCACCAGCCCCCCATCCATTTCGGGACCAAGAAGTACCTGGAAATGAACCCTGGGTTGACAGAGGGATCCGCAACTCTGACCACTACCTCCTTGCAGAGAAGTTGGGTGATGTCATCTCAGACAGCCGACCGAGTGTCCACGGATACCTTCTCCTCCCGTGGGGCGCGGGCTCGACTTGGTGGGTACTGCTTGAATTCCAGAGGCAGACCCTGGCCAACCACTTCCAATACCCACCTGTCCACTGTAACAGTGGACCGGACAGAAAGGAAGTGGCAGAGCCGGACCCCTACAGGAGGACCCAGAGTGGGCATGACGGGCATTGGGGTGGACAACCCCATCCCATCACTGTGCAGGCTTGGAGGAGAAGATCCACTGAGGGACCGTAGGGACCTTTCCCTCCAGGCTTACGGTCCACCGAAGCCCATGACTTGGGCTGAGGGTGCCAAGAATGAGCCTGCTGCTGCCCCGATTGGTACTGTGGCTGCTTGACCACAGGGGCAGAAGGACGAAAGGGATTCCACTTCTGCTTTTTGGAACCCTGAGATTCTTTCTGGGCAGACGCAATGGGAGTCCTAGGTAGCACTGGACTTCTCGATGCGTTGAAGGTGACCATCAACTCCTGGACCGAACAAGTAGGTGCCCAGGAAGGGAACATCCACCAGTTTGTGCTGGGTGTCTGCCGTAAAGTTCAAGACTCTTGGCCAGGCCCTGCAGTGCATGGCGACTGCGGCCACCACCGAATGGGAACAGGAATCCCCAATGTCCAGAGCCATCTGGAGTTGCTGTCTTGCCACAGCCCAACCCTGATCCCCGATCTGCTTGACCGTAATCTGAAGGTCCATGGGAGATGAGGAAGCACCTCATCTAGAGAGCCCAGGAGGGCATGGGAGAAGTGTGCAATGATGACAGCTGAGCTCACTTGATGGATACCAAGCAAAGAGGCAGCACAGACTTTCCTGGCAGCTTGGTCCAGTTTTTGGACTCTTTGTCCGCAGGTCTATCAGTGTCTCCTGAATTACCCAAACGCTGAAACACAGATTTGGTCACCAACCCCTCAGCCGAGGGGCGCTCTGTGAACCCAGAAAGGGAGCTGATGGGAACCTGCATACTTGTGGGCCATCCGGGCTGATGGCACAGAGGAGGAGGCAGGGTGCTGCCAAAGCTCCAGAGCCAGGCCAACAATGGCTTCAGCCACTGGGAAGGCCTCTTTCGGAGAATCCCCTTTTGTTAGAATATCTGTCAGGGAATATTGAGCCCATTTCTGAAGAAGCTCCAAAGGCATCCCTGTGGGTTCAGAGATGAGACAGAGAATGCCCATGAAGGACGTGGGACCTTCCTCCGTCGAGACACCCCCAAAAGGAAACTCGAACAAGACTGCAAAGAGGATTCCTCGGACCCAAGGAGTCCAGATAGATCGGTCAACCACCAGAGTCACTTTTGACCTGCCGTGGACAGTCGGGAGTGAGGGTGACTGACTGCCTAAGCGGGAGGCCCTTAGCATGCTGAGACTGGAGCCCCGGAGGGAGGCTGTTTAGGTGGCGACTCCACCACAATCGGTGGAGAGGCCAGTTTCAGCTGAGCTGGGAGGGCCTTTACCGGCTCCGCGGGTGGAGGGACAGTGTCAGCCTTGAGGGCGACAGCCATGTGATGGCCTGTGTGGAGGTCGGGGTCAACTTTGGACCAGCCAACACCAACTGTTGCCACATAAGATCCTCACAGCATCAGCACAACTTGTGCTGAAGCCTCACCTCTTCCGAGGAGGATGAGAATGAATAGCGGCAGTGTCGCTTCTTGAAAAGCCCAGAATGGCATTTGTGAGTTCTCCTTGACCTGTCGGTGAAGGTTGACCAAGACCTAGACCTCGACTGTTGGGGGGACTAACGGGAGCACTCAGAAGGAGCCAGGGAGACCCGCAGCTCCTCTAGGTCAGGGCCAGTGACTGTGAGGAGGTTACCAGCTGGCTGGGTCTCCTCCTCGGCAGGTTCAGTCAGGACCAGAGTCCTGAACAAAAAATTGTCAGCCTCATCCAGCGACAATGGGTCAATGGGGTCAATAACAATTTTGACTGGGACTTCGTCCCGCGTCTTAGTCAGCTGGCCTGATGGAGGCACCATGAAGTCAGCGACCAAAGTCGAAACTGAAGATTCCTGGGAACAAGACCTCTCTTGGTCCCAAGAATGACGCTGACAAGACGACTTCTCTATCGACTAACTGGAATTCTTTTTATGGGAATGGGAGCTGTGCAAAGCCGATAGGCCCTCATCTTGGTTAGGAGAGACTGGCACAACTCCTTGAAGGAGCCTGTAAAGGTAGAGCCCAGTTTGAGCGGTACGAAGACCAATGCTAAAGAGGGCTGACTGGCAGCCCGAGCCACCTCCTCCTCGAAAGTCTTCATTTGCTCGAGTTGTTCAGTGGACCCTGCAGCCACGGAGACCGCCTAATGGGCCTATTCGGATTTGACCAGTGGGTTCCATTTCTCCGGTCGGCCGAGCTGTAATCATGCAAGGCGATTGTCCAACACATTCGGCTGGAATGAGTGACAAAAGTCGCAGGCCTGGATATCGTGATCATGGCCCAGGCAATAGATGCACATAGCGTGCGGGTCAGTGTGAGACATCTTTTGCCCGCAGGGGCAACGGCAGAACCTAAGCAAGGACTTGTCCTCCATCGCTGTCGCGATCGAAAAACGATGCGGTGAAACTCTAACGAGTTTACATTTTGGTAAGTAATCTGAAGATTTAAGCGGCAGGGCCTACTCAATGAAGGAGCAATAAGGAGGGAACCTGAATCTTCCAGCGGAAGGGAAGATCTGGCGTCAAGGGGCAGAGCCGAGGGATATACCACTCAGGTGGGTGGGAGGAGCCAGCTTTTAGACCTTCCTGCAAGATATTTAAAGAGAAAGGACATGCCAAGAAGTGTGGATAAGAACAACATATCCACATTCCTAGAAGTAGTATTTTTATTTCTAATGGCACTCCTCTCTGGAGTACCGGGATGCCTGACAATAAACTGCAGAAGTGAGACCACAAAATACATAAATAAAATACAAACATATTCAGAAAACAGACAATTTAAAAGCAGATGCAGTCTCAGCTGGGATGGTATTCAATACAGAGTTTACATTACTCCATAAATGCTTGGCTAAAATGATGCGTCTTGTGATACCTGTTGAATGCTTCCAATGAGGGGGCCTCTCTGAGGGCCCTTGGCAGCAAGGTCTGAAGAATTGGGACTCTTACCTCAAAGGCCCGGTCACTCATGGTTTTTAACCTTTCCCTTGGCATCGCCAAGAGACCCACCTCAGTGGAGCGAAGAGAGTGCAAAGACTATTGAGGATGCAGGAGATCTGATAGGTACCCAAGACCCAACCTATGTAGGCCCTTTTAAGTTAGTAAGCCAACTTTAAAAGAGATATGCCACTTCACTGGAAGCCAGTGCAGTTCCCACAGCACCAGGGAAACATGACAGGTCCTTGAAAGGCCGGTCAGTAACTTAGCTACTTCATTTTGCGTCAGCTGCAGGTAATGTAGAGTACTTCCATTCACCCTGAGGTACAGGGCATTACAGCAGGCGAGCCGAGACATCAAAAAACATGTACCAGTGTTGCCAAGTCCCCAGGGGGATAACGGATCTAATCCAGCTGATGTTCCTCAGATGGTTAATGTCACCCCGGACTACTGCTAATACCTGAGGCTCGAGTGTCACTTTCACATCCAGAATGGCTCCAAGATTTCTCATGTTTGTGGCAGCTGCAAGAACAGCCAAGCTGAAGCCCTATTTCCTTATCAGCGGCAACCACTCTCTCCCAACCACCAAGATCAACTACTAATTATTTAGTCTTGTTAGGTCGAGTTCTAACCAGCTGGATGACATCCAGTCCTGGATCTTGGGCAAGCATTTATTAAGCACCTCCAGCACACCAAGTGTCCGGTTGCAAACGACTGGTACAGCTGGGTATCATCTGTACTATAGAGAAACCCCAGTCAGTACCATCTAATGACCTCTCCATGGGAAGCCTATACACTGCAAACAGCATGGGCAAGAGGAATGACCCCTGGGGTACACCACAAGCCAGTGACACGAGGAGGAGAATTTCTCCAACACAACCCTGTGTCCTGTCCCTGAGACAGAAATCAAACCAACAGATAAATTTGCAGTGAGTCAAAAGCTGAGGTGAGATCAAGAAGCAGGACAAGAACTGACTACCCATCTCAATCCCTCATCCTGAGAAGATCATTACTGACCCTGACCAGTGCAGTCTCAGCCCTATGCTTCCATTTAAAACCAGACTGGAGAGGTTCATAGATGTCAAGGCTATGAGATGTGCCTCTAACTGCAACGCAACCACTTCCTCAATAATCTTGCCAAAAAGGGTAGGTTCGAGTCCGGTCAATAGTTCACCAGAATGTCTGGGTTCAAAGATGGCTTTTTCAGAAGAGGCCTCACCTGTGCCTCTTTCAGTGCAGCTGGGAAGAACCCTCTGACAAGCAGCACCGAACAACCCTAGCAAACACCAGGTCCAGGTGCCCAACACAACTCAAGAGGAGCCTTTTCGGGCCTGGGTCCAGTTCACAAGATTTTGGTTGCACCTCAGAAATCAACCTATTCACCTCTTCCATCATCACCGATCTCAATTCACCCTATGACAACTAAGCGCATCTGTGGTGCATAGGCTCAGCTCTGCTGGGTTGACACAGCCCACTCAGGGAGACCCCAGGCCAAATGGAGGACAGCCTCTCTGGGAAGAATCAAGCAAATTCCTCACATTTAGTGAAAAGGCTCTCATGGGCTCCAGAGAGGTTGGATGGAGTAGCCGATACAGTCCAAAAAAGCTAAACTGATCAATTCTTCCTGGCAGCAATCCCCCGAACAGAAAACCTGCCTTCTTGTAGGCGAGTGCCCTTTGGTATTCATCTAATGAATACTCAGAGCCAGTCTGTCTTCCTGCTCCTTGGATCTCATCCAACAACGCTTCAACCTATAGAATATGTACTGCAACAAAAATATATTTAGAAACAGGATGACTCTGTAAACAAGAATTGCCTTAACAGTACTTATCCTTTATAAAAATAAAAGGTTTTACCACCACCACTACTACTATGAAAGTCCCCTCAAGATCTTTGCTGTCGATGAATACTTGTAGTTCTGGTGGTACACCATTTTAACAAAAAAACAAAACAACGTGAAGCTTTACTCTAGATGTACTGCATATTGCAGTGTTCTTGTCAGTAAAACAGAGCAAGAGTTTGTTTTTCTCATATCGCATTTTCTGCCCACTCCTCCTCTCATTGCCCCAGGGACCCAGTATACCCATATACCATGTTCAGGAATTTCTGTAGTCATTTGGATGGCATTTTTTTTTACTTTCTATTTTTTCTCCCTTAAGCCCTCCCTCCCTTCTTCCTATGGCACGGGCGAGTACCTCTATCAGCTTCACACATACAAACTGCCCCTGTGATGACAGCAAGCTCCTGTCCCAGCTGCAGAGGTCTCTGTGGTGCAGGAACCTGGCAACAACACTTCCTGGCTAAGGAGCTCTGCTACATCAGACTGTCCTGCCTCACGACGCAATAGCCCAACTCATTCCTGAACTAGCGTCACCTGCAAGGCAGCAGTGGGCCATCAGGGCAGCCTACAATTTCTGGCTGCCCTTTTACGGAGTAGAACTGTTCATGAAATTTTCCATAATGAAGGTAATTATATTTTAAACACTGGCTGTATAAATGTGTTAATACTGGAATCCATAAGGTCTGGAAATGTCTATAGAGTTCTAAAGGCCTCTCGTCAAACATGCAGATTGCGCTCACCATGTCAAGTTGTGTGACCACCCTTGCCTTGAATGATGCACCATAGCACAAAAACTGGCATACCAAAAACCACATCAGAATGGCACAATACTCTCCAGGAGTCAAACAACTCTTGATAGCCAAGATGTGTAGATGTACAAGTAACTTAAGTCAGTCAGTGCCTGGATGTATTTCATGCTTTCAGAGATTGCACTTGAGTAACAAAAGTGAACAAATGAGACCTCTGAATCAAGTAGGGCAAGTTGATATTACTGCGTTTATATTAACACTGTTTCTCATGTCAGTTTAGTATGTGAAACATTTACTGGGGAAATTCCCAGATGATAACCAAATGTGGTAGTGTGCTATTTAACACATAACGTGAATTCTTTTATCAGATATGTGTCCTGCAGAGTGTGATACACAGCATTTTAAGCTAGGACTGTCAGACTACTGGCAGCTTATTTTCAACATTTTAAAACAAACTCCTGATATTTTTTAAACTGTAATGAAAAGCTAGCTAGTTAGATAGAGAATCCTACATCTTCTATCAGGGCTCTCTGCACTTTTAGTACGGGACCACAGGTGCAGTGTGTCAGTGTGTGACCCCGACCCCTACAGAACAGCATGAGTGAGGGGACTGGAAGTACTGGAGGTCACTGCTGACTTCCAGTACTCCCGCTTCAACAAGTTACAATTTTACTGCTTTTATGTAGTATAATGTGGTTAAAACCACACGATGGAGCACAAAAAGAATTTAAAAATACACATTCTGCACCATCGTGTGGTTTTAACCACATTATACTACATAACAATAAAATATAACTGTGAACGGAATACTGAAGTCAGCAGTGACCTCCAATACTCCCAGTCCCCCGGTCAAAAGCCAATGCCTCTGCAAGCGGAGAAGATGCACAGGCAAGCGCATCTGCCTGCGTCCACCAAGGATGGTGAGTATGCATCCAACTCCCTTTAAGGTAAATGTTTCTATTTAGTTTACAGTTATTTTCTGTATAAAAATTATGGATACTGCAGTAGAAATACTGGATCTTCTGTTGATATAGATAAAAAAAAGTATGGATACTGCAGTAAAAATACTGGGAATTCTGTCCACAGAGGGAGAAATAGTGAAGTGCATAAAATGCCAAATATTCTGCTCGAGACCCACATAGGAAACAACCAGGAACTTCACGTGGCAAATGTCTGGCACTTTCTATTCTGAGTAAAGAACCAGACTGCATAAAAAGTGAATTAGCAAGCATACAGCACTGAGAGCTTTATTAATGAATTGCCTAGCCTTAATACGGCCAAGAATGCCACAAACAGAAAGGAAAAGAAAAAGAGATAAATCTGAAAAAAGCATCAACATAAAAAATGTAGGAAGTCTAGCAAAACGTTCGAGAGGGGGGTACAAAATAAAACAAACTCTGGTCAGAGCCGATATGGCTGTGGATAGCTTTTGGGATACTTTTACCCATTCTTTCTAATGAATTTGCACAATGCAGATCTGTGGAGAGGCAGTTTCATAGCAGTCTTCCTTTTATACATTTTTACAATGTGTTTTCCTAGAATATGCCTGCTGATCACTATATATTTAGCCTGGATAGCTCACAGAAGAAACAGCATTTTATTTTCAGTGGGGCTCTACATCTACACAATATTATGCTGCATTGTGTAAAATCAGAACGCACTGAAAACAATATTTTACATCTAGGGGGGACATATTAAGTGCCAGACCGATGCACGAGCAGAAAGACGCGTTTTGATCAAAGAGGGTTTGCCGGTCGGCACCGATACAATATTCAAAGAGAATGTGCCACCTGTACAGGGCGTGCATACAGTGAAGCCCACCAGGATGAAGCACAGCACTGCAGAATTCTGCAGTAGAGTTACTGCAGCAAACAATGCAATTTCAATGGGAGTTAATCCCTTTTGTCATGCAGTAAACCTGTGACACTGCATTTCATCCTGGCAGGCATCATTGTACCTGTTGAAAATGTGAGCCTGGATGGGAGTCACTGTGCAGGTGGCCACCAAGACAGGTGCATCCAGGGCACCCCCGACTAAATACCTCCCAGAGGGAATGGTACACATACCGGTATCGCCCACAGCCCCATGGGTGATATTGGGAATGCAAATAGAGCTTATTGAACATGCAGGGTGCAAAGGGGCCTTATGCATGCTCATTACAAGCCTATTTGCATGTTGGCATGGGGATGAATGCCCCAGAGCAGCTCTCATCCCTAAACCCCGACCCCGATCACTCCCATGTGGGACATGCCCTGAAGTCTCTGGTGGTAAAGTGGCACTCCCCACCCATTCCACCAGCCCCGATCATACTGAAGTCCAGGCTCCATCAGTTCCATATTGTAGGGACCCCACTCACATCCCTGATAGCAGCAGAATACACCGACAGTCCATGTCCATAGTGTAGTGGCCCACACGCCCTTCAATGGTGCAAGACACCCCCCCTCCCTGCCCCCCAACCCATCCCATTGCGATGACCAGCACGGTGCTGGGACTGTGTCAGTAGGTGGTGGAGCACTGGCAGTAGGATGCTGGAATATGTCATACTTAGGCATGAGCTGTGTGTAGGTGATAACGCCCAGTGGCCATACACCTCAGGCACTCACATGTGGATCCATCGTCCCGGTGCCATTGCCCTTCTCAGTGCGAGTGATGGCTGATGCTGTACCCAGTCACACAGGTCCCAGAACAGGCATGTTACAGTCAACCTCCCATTTGTTTGTACAATCGGGGAACCGCAGATGAATTATCCATAGCCTGCAGTGTACACTGCAAATGGCACTGCAGGATACTGCACCCCATGGCACCCAGGATACCACAGCAGTCCAGAGGGTGGCATGTTACACAGGGGAACAGGGGAGCATGTAGACTTGCAGTGGTGTATGACAACAGGAAGATACAGCATTGACAAGGCATGCATTGGAGGTATGTCAATTCCCTCTTATGGTTTGCCAGGGACATATACATGGCTGCATACACTGGTGGATCCACAGCTTGCATAGTGCCCCAATGCACGGTACAGACACTTGGGTCATTCCAGAGTGCAGGTCCCCAGCCTGGGTACGGTGTAGTTGGCATCTGGCCATGGCAGGGTGTGAAGGGCAGTGCCAGTCTCTGCAACAGGTCAGGTATAGGGGGAAGCGAGGGTGTCTGCATACCAGGGCAGTGGGTGGGGGTCCTCTACGCTATGGATAGGGACTATAGTTTCCTCTGGTGTGATCGGGTCTGAGGGGGCCCTAAACTATGGAGCTCTTTGGGAATGGAGTTGGATCAACTGGGGATGGGAAGGGGGTACTTCTAGTCCACCAGGGCTGCCAGGCTACTATGCACCTAGGTGCACTTCCACAGCCCGCCTGTGGGTGGCTGGCTGGGTTAGGCCAGCTATTCATGGTCTAATTGTGGCCTGCGGTGCTCTGGACTATGAGGGATGCATTCCCACTGAGTATGCCACAGCACGGCATATGAACAGGAATGCCCACGTGACTTGCATGGCACACCGTTTGCGTGTGCCCTGGCCCATTCCCTTGTGGATGGCACATCCCACACGTTTGAATATCATGCTGCAGCACGTCATTGGAGTTGCTCAGCACATCTCCCTTTTCAGCATCTCCTTTGAATACGGAGGGCCCTGGACTAGGTAACCTGAATAAATACATTATAAAAATGGTAAAATCAAGACCCCACTGAAAACAAGATATTGCATCTAATTTGTGACAGCCTGAGTAAATACAATGAAAAAATGTGTAAATGAAGATCCCTATGACAATGAGATGTAGCATCTCCCCTGAGCTATCCAGGATACAAAAGATAGGCTGAGAAATACTCAGTGCTTCCAGATCCAATAAACCATTTCCCTGCAACAAGCCCTCATTTTTCCTATATTTTCCCAGTAGAGGCAGAATCAAATCCCTGTAGATTTTTCCATAAGCCACTGGTTCCTTATTTATGACTTTGTCATTTATTATATAAGCAGCCTTCTATCAGGAAAAGAGCTCTGATTCGCTGTTCTGTATTAATATTATATGTCAAGATGGCCTTGGAATGATTTGGATTTACATGGTAAGCAAAGGCATAATGGAGGACTATATTAAATAAATATCACACTCATTATTTCATGAACTATACTCAAAATTAGTAATTGCAAGTCGGCCAATCTTTCAAAATATACTAGTAATGCCTGTAAACAAATTTATTGCAAATAAATTAGAGACATTTCCCCAAATACAGTACATATAAACAGATGCTATTTTTTTGCATCTTATATTTGTTAGTTTTCGGACAAATTCTCATAGACATTTTTCCTGACCACCTGATGGTATCTTGAATGAGTTAAGTAAATGTTATTATGTTCTTCAAGGCCCTGATCCAGCAACTCAGTAAATACACACTCTGTACATCATATTATAAAATGACAAAATACAGTCTTCTGTTTCCAGTTATTTGATAAGGACCTTCCAACCACAAACAATACATTTATGTTCCACAGCCTAGAGAGGTCCAAAACACAAGAAAATCTCAACTGTTGTCTCTTACAAATTTCTTTCTAATCCTTCAATCCTCAATTAGTTAATAAATCTCAAACAGGTTTTGTTAAGGGTAGGACGGGTTCAGATCATCTTCGCTCCTTATTCAATCTCATGCATAAAGCTAAATTACTAAAATCCCCTGCAGTGGCTATTGTCATCGATTTTGAAAAGGCTTTTGATTCTTTGAATTGGAATTTTCTTTACCTAGTTCTATCTCACTTTGGCATTAGTGATCATTTTTGTTCATATATAAAATTACTATATACTTCCCCCACAGCAAACTATCCCAATCTTTCAAATTTAACTAGAAGTACTAGACGAGGATGTCCCTTATCCCCATCCCTTTTCATTTTAGCCTTAGAACCTTTGGCAGCTGCTCTCCGACAATCCAGCAAAATCAGAGACATATCGATTAGCAATACACAATATACATCCTTATCTTATGCCGATGATCTGTTAACCCTACTAGAAAATTTAGAACTCGCTGCACGTCCACTTATACAACTATTAAATACATTTACGGAACTTTCCGGTCTTGCAATTAATTACAAAAAAAAAACTGAAATATTACCACTGATTACATTTTGTAAACCCTATATGAATAATGTCCTTGGCTTTGGTTGGGCACCCCAGGGCATTTCATATTTAGGAATTAAAATTTTGACGGACGCTGAAAAAATCTGGGAGGCAAATCTTACTCCTATCCTCACAGAAATTAAAACAACATTCGAAAGGTGGAAAAATCTTAACCTAACGTTAATTGGTAAAATCAATGCAATTAAAATGTCTATTACTCCCAAGATATTATATCTTTTTTCTAACATACCGTTAATTTTCCCCACTATTTTTATTTCTCGAATTGATAAATTGATTGGGAATTTTATCTGAGAGGGTTATATCCCAAGATTTAGTAGAAATAAACTACGTACCCATTGGTCACAGGGTGGGTTTACTCTTCCCTGGTTCTTAGCCTATCTATGGGCATTTTGTGCCTCACAAACCACAAAATGGTTTACTAAACCTAATAATGAATCTCCTTTATGGCTTAATATGGAAGCCTCCTTGATACCATGAAGCACTACCACCAATTTTATTCTCAATCCTTTGCCACAAAAATTAGAAAAACATCCTACAATTGCTCCATCAATTTATTACTGGCTTAAATTACATAGATTGTTAAAAACTGACTCAATTCCTACTTTTTATTCTCCCATATGGGGAAACCGACGTATAACCTTAGATGGCCAACCATTATTTTGCAACTCATGGAAACATAAAAACATATTATTTTTGGGTGATATCTTAATCACAACAGTAATATTTTGAACTCTTTCATGAATTTACAAACCATTTGGGATATAAATAAACAGGATTTCTGGAAATATCTACAAGTTCAAGCTGCATTAACTCCTATATTACAGCATATACATAGAATAACATGTACCAACCTAAATATCACCCCATGGGTGAATACCTCATCAGGACTAGTTAGTGAAATATATAAAATAATCAGGAATAATTTACCAAATCAATCACTTTCAGCTAAAGCTAAATGGAACTTAGCACTACAAGAAAATATAACTGAATCTCAATGGAGCCAATGCTGGACTGTTTGCCATAACACATTTAGAGATGTTCGTAGTGCACTTATTCAATGTAAGTTCCTTCACTTGTGGTACAGAACACCAGCCTTACTTTACAAAATGGGAGTTATACTAAATGATATATGCTGGAGATGTCATTCATCTAATGGTAATCTATTCCACATTTTGTGACTTTGCAAACCCATATCTACATTATGGCATTCGGTCCATCATTTGGCTCCTAATATCATAAAATACTCTTTACCTTTTGACCCCAAGTACTTTATTCTGGGGATTATTGACAAAAATATTAAATTGTCTAGATACCAGCATAGATGGCTACAAATGTTATTTATGTAGGTCAAACGTCTAATTTTAATTAATTGGAAGTCACAGATAATTCTTACATTTGCAGATATCTTTAATAGCCTAACTCATACTGCATCCCTGGATTGTATATCTTATCTGACTTTAGATCGATTAAACAAATTTAAACTGTGCTGGCAGGATTATTTAATTTTTTTAGAAACCAGTGGATCAGGAAATACCTGTAGACTTCCCCCTTAGAAGGATCGTAATAATATTTCATAGAATAGACATATTGTATCTCCCTACAATATAGATAGGATATATTGTTACTTATTATAGTACTGTGTTTATTTTATATACTGTGCAGAAATAAGAATCAATGACATTGACTACCATTACATATCATGACGAAGTATATGTATATAATAATTATACCAATTTAAATCCAATTCTATATTTAATCAAAATGTGGAATGTGTAGGACGTCATGCCATATTGTGTGTTATATACATGTCTGCATGGTATTACTGTGTGATAATGTAGAAAATGTTTTTATTTCTAATAAAAAAATTAACTGCAAATTTCTTTCTCAGTTGTTTTGACTAACATTTTTTATAACTCTATATGGGAACATAAGGAATCAGATAATTATACAGATGAATTTCTCACTCTTCTGGTTTGTCAGCAGTTAATTCATTAGACGAGGTCTCCCTTACCAGGAGTTTGACTGTTTCTCAACCACACACACACACACACACACACACACCTCTACCTCAGTACTTGGCAGACTCTTATCTGCTATGTTTGGAAAGCACTTCACTGAAGACCTGGCATACTGAATGTCTGAGACAGTGTTTATCAGATAATGTCTTAAAAGGTTTAAAAAAACAGTGTAAATCATTCTACATTTGCAGGAACGGGTGACAATTTAGGAGGTATGAATCTTTCTTGAAAGACAATACATACCAATTTAAGTTCGTAGCAAAAAATGGTTAAATGCTAGGTATTTAAATGTGCATTTCGAAGGGGGTAAGCAAATCTCCAGTTTAATAGGCAACCAATATTTAACAAGCTGTTTCAGTTTCCTAATGGCCATCTGACAAGCAGCTTAGTTATGTCTCCAACATTCTAAACAGAAAGAAGGGAGTATTTTATTTTAGTTGGGGATAGTGATATATGGATGGGGAAGGATACATTAAAAAGTCCAAAAAAATGTATTCCACGATAGTCCATTTTCAAGCTACAGACAGCAAGATGGCTGTAGACTCTGCCCACAGCCATAAAAAGAGCAAGGAACATATCAGGGGAGCGAGAACCCATGGGAAATCTGGATAGCCAACCTATATGTGATCAAGAGGAAATACGGACCCCTAATCACCTTGTAGAAAATGAATGGTGTCTGGTCAACACTAACAAACTAGCTAAAAAGGCAACAACAGCAATGTGCACAGTAAATAAACCAGACCACATCAGGCTAACTCTTTCAGTCCCCTTGAAACGTACACACTGCCAGAATCCCCTTCTACCTTCTACAAACTCTAGTAATAAAAACAACATGGTTACAGGGGACTTCATTGTGAGATTTACTGACTCTGTTGCATGTGATGAAAATAAAGGGCCCATACTAAAGCGGTGGCTTTCATTTTTATCAAAGGTTGCATAAACTTCTGTAAAATGCTTTGTAAATTAGCCCCATAGACTTCAATAGGGCATGCCTCTGCACTCTCCCTGGTTAGATGTCACAGAATGTCTGAGTGTGTGGGTGGAGTCGGCGGACTGGAAACTGGAAGGGATCGGCTGGCTGTTGCTTCGATTATGTTTACAATCCCTTCCTTCCTGAAAACTACTTGCTGAAAAATTGAAGTTTTATAGAAATGAGCTACCGCTGCCCTAAGATAATAGGCTATTAAGCCCACTACCAAATCTTTGAAATTTAAACACACCTTAAGAAATATGCATTTAAACTTATAATGGGGGGGGGGGGCCAATACACAAATGAAATCCATGCTTCCCAAATATCCACCACTAAAGCAGACTACAGACATCCAAGTATGGAGTTGAAGTGTGTTCTGATAACTGCTAGAAGTTTACAGAATAAGATGGCTGAATTTGAAGCTCTAACAAGAAGCAATCAAGGATTATTCTGTTACTGCTTTAAATGAAACCTTGTGGAATGGGCAAAACATCTGGGAAAGGATATGGAAGGTTTCGTATTATACGAGCGAAATACAGAACGCATAAAAAGGGGAGGGATAGCAATTTACTTCAGAACAGACCTAATCACAAGCTAGCAACAAGAATATTAAAAAAAGTCAGTCAAACAGAAACACCATGGATAAAAATTTGTGGAATTAATAACAAATCACACATAAACTATGGCGTATGTTACAGACCCCCTAACACTCCGAATGAAATATTTGAGAAATTAATTATGGAAATCTAGAATGCTTGTGAACTGGGGGATGTTGTATTGGTAGGTGATTTCAATCTTGGGGATATCAACTGGCAGAAAAACAGGGCAACATCACCACTGAGTATTCAGTTTTTAAGCAAATTACAACAGCTCTCCTTTCAACAACATATAGAAGAACCAACCAGGGAAAATAACATCTTAAACTTGGCTGTAGCTTCTGAAAGTACAAGCATTCAAAACTGCAAAGTTGCATCACTTTTGGAATATAGTGACCACAATAATGTCACATTCACATTATCATCTAATATGATACTGAACAATGGAAAAACAAGATATTACTATAAAACAAGGCAAATCTTAAAGCAAGTCTAGAAGAGCTTGTAAGTACCAATTGGAGCTTACTCTTTCAAAACAAAAATGCAAATGAAATGTGGTGCATTTTTCAGAAATATAGTACAATCTCTGTTACTAAACGCATCCCTAATAAGGACAAATATGGAAGTAATGGAATTAGACCCAAGTGGTTAACACAAGAAGTTAAAAAGATGATTAACAAAAAACACAAAAGCTTCAAGAAGTATATAAAATTTAAAAATTAAACGAATACGAACAGGTAGTAGAAAAAGAACATTAAAGCATATAAATTAAAAGACCAAGCAAGCCTATAACGTGGCAAAACTCTCCTTGGGCCTAAATGCTAACAAAAATAACTCTGAGGAGTTATTTGGTTATATCAACTCAACAAAAAAAAACAAAACAAAAAAAAGAGCACCATCCCCATGCCGCCAGGCGATGTGGGATTGCCTGGCACCCTGGTGACCTAGGTTTATGCCACAAACCCGGAGCGGCAAGAGTGGAGGCCAGCAGAGAGGGCTGCAGAGTGTTCTCTGGACGCTCTCTCCTGGGGGGAGGGTCACGGACGCACTGTCCTTTGACGGCTCCTGGTGGCCAGGTTCGGCACTGCGTAATGCAGCATGGGTGATTCACCAGGATGCTGCGGCATGCAGCCAATGTAAGCTGGGGTACCAGAAAAAGGAAAAAGGCCACCCAGCCACTGGATGACATCAGCCCATCCTCCCGTCGCTGCAGTAGCCTGGGTACATCCCATGCTGTGCCCTTGAGGCCCAGAGAGTATTTAAGATGGTGTTTTCAGAACCTGGAACTCTCCCCTCCGGATGAGCCCACAGGCAGCTCTCCCTCCCGATAAAGGGATATGTCGGGTCGGCCAGGGCAGCAAGATGAGGGGCAGAGGATGGCTGATGGGAGGATTGCATTGCTGGGAGCTGGCCGCCTGAAGGAGAGGTGAGCTGTGCTGGCACGGAGGAGGGGGTTAAAAGATAACAGAAAACAAATGATGAAAGTAAAGTAGTACCAATAGACTATAGCAACCTTTTCATGACATCCCCAATAGAAATGGCAGAAGCATATAACTCTCACCTTCAATTGGTCCATGTTCCCCCAGCTAGAAATTATGAACTTGTCACTTCAGAAGCTTTAGCAAGGATAGAAATCAAACTAGAAGACATTATTAGCCAAATAACTAAACTGAAGTTAAAATTACCACCTCGTCCAAACTTATTTTCAGCTAAATTTTGGGAAACTAACAATTCACCGAATTGAATACCCAAATATATTTACAAGGAATCATTAAATACAGGTACTGTGTCAGATGACTGTCGCCTTGCCCATGTTGTTCCAATATTTAAAAAGGTGAATAGAACAAGCCTAGTAAATTACCCAGGGCTCTCGAGGATGCAGGTATGATGGAGGAAATTCAAAGGATGGCAAACAAAGGGGAGGTGCTGCTGTTGGCGGATTTCAATGTACCAGATGTGAAGTGGAGCCTACTGGGTCATAATGCTGCACGCTTAATAGCGTACGACATTATGGCCAACCCGGTACAGTGCTGCACTAGTGAGCAGAATGGTGCAATACTGTGTATACTGCTGTATGCTGTATTGCACCATTCCCTCTTTCCCAGGCAGAGGATAAGACCTCTGCTGGGAGCGGGTTCTGCCGACCAGCTGCTGTGGCTCAACTGACTAAGCCACAGCAGCAGGGAACCCAGGCAGTGCTTCTGGGACTGGGTTTGATTCCCAATGCCAAAAATGTTATTTTTTCAATCTTTTGTGCTCCTGACCTGAACTCCCCCAAAGTGGAGAATCTATATTGGAGGGTTCAGGTATGAAGCCCCACGAAAATAAAGATATGCTGCATGGCAAGAATTGCACTGTATTGGCAGTGCGATTGTGCCATGCGGCATAGTGTTGTGCGCGGTAATGACCCTGTGCCGGAGTAGAGTACCCCAGAACTGGCCTCTGCCAGGAGCAGAGATATCATTGACTCCCTACATGGGTCACTCTTGAGACAGCTAGTCAGGGAACCTACCATGGAAGGGGCAGTACTTCACCTGATCTTCACAAATGGGGATAGAGTGGGAGGGGGTCTCAGTAGGGAAGACCTAGTCACAAGTGATCATAATACAATATGGTTCACGCTAAGGGCAGCACCAGAAATTAAACACTCTAAGGTAAAAGTCCTAGATTTCAGACGCGCGGACTTTAAGAGAATGGGCAACCGTCTCAAGAAAACTCTTGTGGGGGAGGCAGATCTGGAAGTGGTGAAAGAAAAATGGAAAAAAATAAAGAGGGCCATAGAAGAAGCCACAAATCTGTGTGTCAGACAGGTCAGAAAAAAACGGGAAAAAAAGAAACCGCTATGGTTCAGCAGGGAGGTAGCAATAAAGGTCAGAGCGAAAAAGGCAGTGCTCAGGAGATGTAAGCAGATTCAGAAGGAGTGTAGTGCCCCAAAGTAAGGGGGTAAAAGAACGGGGGCACCACAGAAATGGGGGACTAAATAGATAACTAATGTGCCCTGGGTTCCACTTTGTTGTTTTGAGCTCAGAGGAGACAGGTACTGGAGTCCCTTAGAGTGTCCCCCCCCCCCCTTACAATAGTCAGGCAGGGCACTGGTTAAAAAAAAAAAAATTTCTCTCTCTGATGCCTGCTTGCTCCATTCCAATCTCCCCATGAGCCACGCAGTACAATAATGGGCAACTACATACTGGGACCGCTGTCACTGGCTGGCGTGCAGTACCCATTTCAAAATCCTGTCCGTTGGTTTGGGCACGGGCTCGTGATTCTAGAAGCACAACCCCAAGCATCTTTCTCAAAGGAAGAGAGTTATTTTGTTAGGCAGATGGTGCCCATGTGTTCCAGTTCCTCGTCAGCGGCATTTAACAGCCACGCATTGCAGCTCTGCCCCTGGGCTCCCCTCCCCCTTCCAGAGCCCCCCCTCCTCCTGACAGCAGCTCCTTCACCCTGGGCAGGGGCGGTGAGTCGGGCAGCACAAAAGAGTGTGCTGGCCACCAAAAACTTTTAAAATAAAAAAGTATAAATTGTTTTGGGCATGGAGCACCATCAGAGGACCGGGCAGGGAGGGCCAGTTAATTATTTAAGTATTCTGGGCACAGCGATGCCCATGGGAAAGGGCCAGCTCAGGAAGGCCCATGGGGGGGGGTCATAAATATTCATGAGGGTAGGAATAAAGCCGGGGCAAGGAGAAGTGATTGACAGAAAGGCCTTGGGCAGGCCTATTGAATTAATGGGGCAACATTAGGCCCCAAGTAATTAAAGGGGCAATTTAAGCCCAAGAACTAAAAGGGGCAGCAAGAGCCCACAGTGTTTAAAGGGGCAGCAAGGGCCCCAAGTAATGAAAAGGGCAACACTTTAGGCCACCAGTAGGCCCATAGTACCACGAGGGGGTCCAGTAGCAAAAGAGGGCAAGGGAGGCCCATTGGAAAGAAGGGCATTTATCCCAAGGTTTTCAGGGGTAGCCAGGTCCTGGTACAAGAAGGAACCCTCAACTGCAGTACTTTTGTCAAGGGTCAGCGAAAGAGGGGTGCTTAGCATGCAACTGCCATCTAGTGATTTTCTAGTGATAAAAATGTGTATTTATTAGTATCTGGACTGTTGTGTTTATTGCAAAGCACCAAGACTGTGTTGTTACTGGGATTCTGGTTATTTGTCCCTGCAACAAACAATTGCCCAGGAACTCTGGTTATTTGCCCCCGCAATGAACAATTGCCCCAGAACTCTGGGTTTTTGGCCCTGCAATGAACAATTGCCCCAGATTCTGGTAATTTTCACCTGTTCCTGGCAAATTGTCCCTGCAACAAACAATTGCCCCGGAACTCTGGTTATTTTCCCCGTAACACACAACTGCCATGGATTCTGGTAATTTGCCCCTGTTCCTGGCAAACTGCCCCTGCAATGAACAACTGCCCCAGATTCTGGTAATTTGCTCCATTCCTGGCAAATTGCCCCTGCAATGAACAATTACCCCAGATGCTGGTAATTTGCCCCTATTCCTGGTAAATTGCCCCTGCAATGAACAATTGTCCAGGATTCTAGTAATTTGCCCCTGGTCCTGGCAAACTGCCCCTGCAAAGAACAATTGCCCCAGATCCTGGTAATTTGCCCCTGTTCTTGGCAAATTGCCCTAGCAGTAAACAGTTCCCTTGGTGCAGTATGGAAGTGTATCTGCCAGCTTTATTGTTGCCAGCATATGTGTATACACTCAATCTTCTGACACAATACTGCTCTATGGTGTTGCCTGTCATCCTGTTTCAACAGAATCAATCTCTACCCGGAGGAAGACGTCCTTCAACATCTTTGTTTTCCAGAAGGTATCCATCCAGAAGATCCTTGACCATGTTCCTGTAATCCACTGAAGTTGAGTACTTCGAAACCTGTGCAAGTCGCACCTGCTGTTTCTTGTTTTCCTCAGTTCAAAGTCAAGTACGCCGAAGCCCAGGTGCATTGCTTTCACCATTCTATTATCATGTCTTGGTCCCTGACCCACATGTCCTGAAGTTGGCTGCTCTCTGAAGAGTGTGCTCATCCTGGAAGAACCCTGTCTGCGTCCCATGGTCGTTCCCCGCAAGTCGAGTTCATCGAAGTCCAGTGCGGGACGTGTCTGCCGCTTTATTGTTTTGTTCCAGTCTCCTGTGCTGACACTTCAGGATCGCCGATCTTCACCTTGAATTCTTCTGGTTCCTGGTTGCATCGGAATTTCCATAGCCTCAGCAAGTCCTTGATAATCCTCCAGTGGGTTCATCACCAAGAAGCTTCATTGTTCCTTCACATCCTTGGTGGCCCCAAAGTGGGTTTTGGCCAGGGAGCTTTCTTCAGCAAGTTTGATTCTGATCGCCCTCCAGTGGGTTCATTCCAGAAACCTGTTCCACTTGTTTTTTTATGCCGGCAGCCTAGGAGAGAGTGTGTTTTATGCCAAGAAACATATGGTCTGTCTAAAAACCTCTTACCACCCCAGTGGTCTTAGCTAAGTCTGTACTAGGATCATAAGCTGAGTATCACAGGAAATCCCTTTATCTTCACCTTTCTGTAGCTACCAACTCTACTTGATGGTGCGCATGAAGACTTTAGCTGTAATTGGACTTTGTGGTGTATCTGTACTGTACATACACTGATGTAATCGACTTACTGTAAGTCAGTGATTCTAAGGTCTTCCGAGGGGTAGTCATTGTACTACGATACCAGAGGCAATACTAGGGGTGATATAGAGTACTGTACTACTATACCATAGGTGATTCTAAGAGTAACATAGAGTATAGTGGCATTAGGCCAAGGTGTATCTCAGAATATTTTTTTTTTTTTATATGATTTAGTTACCTGGTTTTGTAACCTGAGTTTCTAGAGATCCAGTAGATGTATAGCAGTGTTTTATGAAAAGCTGTCTGTTAGTGCTATATTATCCCCTCCTGTGACCGTGTCATCCTACCCCTGTTGAATAAAGCCCAGCGGGCATCAAACTCACTGAACGACTCCTGCCTCTCCTTGTTGAGTAAATTCTATCTACCCGCACTTGTTTAAACCTTGGTGCTCATCACCACCGTAACAGCTCACAAGACAGCAAAAACTTTTGGCATAGTCAGCAGGATCAGATAATTATTTGCCCAAGGAGTCCAAAGCCAGAGTTTCCTACAGGAAGATGCCAATGGAGCCAGGTTGTAGCAGTAGGTTGTCCAGAGGAGTCGGGGAGGTGATTGGAAGAGAAAGAGATGAACACCAAGGGAGTATGCCTCCATCATCATTAACCATGCCATATTACTTTGGGATGCAGTGACTTCTGCAATTCTCAGGAGAAAGAGATGGGGAGGAACCAGTAATTTAGGAGAGTTTTGTGCAAAGATGCAGGCGATGTTTAGACTGTACCAGATACCAAAGCGTCAAAAAGCTGAAATCCTGACTGGACAGCTAAAAGAGGCAGCCCATCGAGAAGTACAGTCCTGGTGAGATGCAGCGAAGACTACCATTGAACAGATTCTGCAGAGTTTGCAGCAGATTTTCAATACCCGTACGGTGTCAGACCTCAAAATGAAGTTCTTCTCCCGCACTCAGAGGCTCCAGGAGACCTTTCTGGAATACGCCCTAAGCCTGCAAGAATTGTTGAAGGCAATTGAGGCAGCAGATGCTGAGGAAGTCCAAAATGCAGACCGTGTGCTGATTGAAAAATTTGTGGAAGGGGTACACAGCGAGGCTTTGAGGAGAGAGCTCAGCATGTTGCACTTACAAGATGCTGAGGCCGATTTCCTGGACTTTAAGGAGAAGGCAATTAAGATCCTAGGCTCAGGACACCCGGGAGAAGAGGTCACAACATATCCTCAGATGGTGACACCACTTGTAGCTATGTGGCCAGGATACCCGATGGAAACGTGGACCAGAGAGGACTCATGGAGAAGAGGAACGGCCCCTGGAGAGGTCAGAATATGATAAAAGAACCAACGTGTTACCCAGGTTATCATCTGGACCTTGGTCAAATGTACAGTCAAATGGGGCAGGCACCAACCTGTTCTGTTCAGTCCACCTCTTACTCAAACTTGGAATTGGCAGAACAAATTGCCACCCTGACTCGTAAAATGACGGAGGTCTGTCAGGAAGTGCAGGGCCCGAAGGAAGGTTGGCAGAGAGAGGTGCCCATAACCAGACTGAAAGAGAGAAAAGAACCAGCAACCACCAAGACCATCCTAGGAGAGGCGAAGGAAGATACCCAAAGAATCATTGTGGTCATGTACAGCAACAGTGCAACCAGCCTTCTGACACCACCATGATGTTAAACAGGAATTCTTCAGAGATGAGGGCAGATTCCCGGAAGGATGGACGATCAGGTCCAACCACCTCAATAGACCAGTCTTGCTTCATCAGCAGGAGCCCAATGGTGCCCATAAAAGTTGACTGAGTGGAACTGATGGCATTATTAGATATGAGGTCATAAGTCACCACCATGCAGAGGTGGTATTTCTGGAAATATTGGACGCCCAAAGATCTCAAACCACCTCTGAGGTCATGGATCAAACTGATAGTTAGCAACGAAGCTGAAGTACCTTACCTGGGCTACCCTGAAGCAAATATCCAGTTGGGGAAGAATACCCAAGACCGACAGGGTATTATTATCAGCGATATGGAAAGCAATAACCTGCCACCACTGATTCTGGGCATGACTTTCCTGAAGAACTGTTTTGAAAACCTGATCCAAATTCTCCAACAGAAGACCAAGCAATTGCCTCCGGTTGACAAGCATGCCCTGCAACAGACCATCAACCTTCTACAATGCCACCAATGGTTTGACAATGCTAATGGTGAGATCGGTAAGGTCCACGTGACAGATCCCAAGCCAGTGACATTAAAACCAGGAACAGAGACCACCTTGTGATGCAAGGCGAAGGTGGGCCAGAGAAGTCAAGATTCCGATGCCTTGGTGGAGCCTTATCCTAGTGGGAAAGAGGAACCCATAATAGTGGCTACCGTGACCAAGGGGCAAATTCTTGTTAGAGTGTTAAATTACGGAAACCATGAGTTGCAACTCTACCACAACCAGCCGGTTGCTCAGCTGCATACGGTATGCTTCCAGGATATTTTTGAGGCAGAGGAAGAGACTGGAATGTCTTAAGAACCACAGGCCATACAGAAAAGGAAAGTGAGAGATTCTGGTAGCACTGCTATGCCAGAGTGGGCCAAAGAGATCAACTTGGGTAACCCCGAAACCACTAAAGAGCAAAAGGCAGATGTACTCCAGATAGTCGCTGAGCATGTAGAAGCTTTCAGCAAACATCCGCTGGACTTTGGACTGGCTTGCAACACGCAACATCATATTTGCACGAATCAACATCCTCCTATCAGAGAATGCTTTAGGCCGATTCCACCAGCAATGTATCAGCCAGTTAAAGAAATGGAGACCAAAGTGATCGGAGAGTCACCGTCCTTGAGCAGCTCCTATTGTGCTAGTAAAAATAAAAGATGGCAAAATTTGATTTTGTGTTGATTACAGGAAACTAAATACCACCACCCACAAAGATGCTTATCCCTTGCCCAGAACTGAGGATGCGCTCACAGCTCTTTAATCTGCTATTGTGTTTTCTACCCTACACCTAACCACTGGATACTGGCAAGCCTCTATGGCGCCTGAGGATCAGCAGAAGACAGCTTTCATTACCCCTTGGGTCTTTTTGAATTTACTAGAATACCTTTTCGACTCTGTAACGCTCCCGGAACTTTCCAAAGACTGGTCGAGCATTACCTGGGGAGCAGAAATTTCGATATCCTGTTGCTATACTTGGATGATATCATCATATACTCTAAAACCCACAAGGAACATTTACTGCACTTGAGTGAGGTATTCACATGACTGATCCAATATGGCCTCAAAATAAAGTTGTCCGAATGTCATCTATTACAGTCAGAAGTAAACTACTTGGGACATATAGTTTCATCAGACGGAGCGTCACCAGATCCAGAAAATATTAAAGTTTTACAGGACTGGCCTGTTTCCGTCACTGTCAAAGATGTCAGAAAGTTCCTGGGCTTTGTGGGGTACTACAGGCGATTCATCAAGGACTCTTCTAAGATTGCTCTGCCTTTACTGTTGAGAGGATCGACAGAAGGTCGGGTCCCTAAGAACCGTCCTGTCAGATGGGTGACTGAGCAACAAGAGGCCTTTGACAAACTGAGAAAGATAATGACTGAGGCTCCCATCCTGGCCTATCCCGATTACACAAAATCCTTCCTTCTGTATACATATGCCAGCAATAAGGGATTGGGTGTGGCATTGGTGCAAGAGGGCGTTGAACGAGTCATAGCATATGCAAACCGTGGACCGAGGCTCAGAGCAGAATAATGCCTGCTACAGCTCTTTTAAACTTGAATTTTTAACATTGGTATGGGCCATCACCAAAAAGTGCAGTTACTACTTGGCTGCCACACCTTTTAAAGTTTTCACTGACAACAATCCTTTAGCACACTTGAATACAGCGAGACTAGAAGTGCTTGAGCAGAGATGGACCTCCAGACTAGCAAACTATCAGTTCTCCCTCAAGTACTGCTCCGGCAAAGCAAATGTCAACAAAGATTCATTATCCCTGAGTACCCAAACAGGTCAAAACAGATGATACTTCCTTAGGAAATGTAGAGATGCCACCTTTTCTCTAGGTACCAGTAGAAATTGTGCAAACCTGCTGCCAAATCCCTCCAGAAATGAGCATTTAGAGCAAACCCGAACCAACAGACAACATTGTAGACCAGAAAAGTTTGTGGGTTCAACTACAGGATCAGGATCCCATTGTCAAACAAGTCAAAACCCTAGTTTCAAAGCAACAGAGTCTTGCCGCCCAAAAACAAAGAAAACTTGACCCTGAAGTGATAACACTGTGGTGGTATAGAATCCGCCTGACTGTAGAAACTCTCACCTGGTCAAAAGAAGCCGAGACCCCACTACTCACTGCGAATTGACTCAAATAATTGTTCCAAAAGCTAGTGCACCAGTGGTACTCGAGGCATATCATGACCATTTTGGGCATATGAAAACAGAGGCTGTCATTTGGAGAAAGTTCTACTGGGTTGGAACGAGGAATGATATTATGAAATGGTGCGAGGAATGCACAGCCTGTAGCCTTAAACATAAAGAGAAAAGTGACCACAGAGCTCTTCTTCACCCAATAATCAGTAGCGCACCACTGGAACTAGTTGTCTTGGATCATTTGAAGTTAGACCCAAGCACAAGTGGATACGTGTATGTCCTCACAATGGTTGATCACTTTTCCAAATTTGTGGTTGCTAGTGTAGTCAAGGATCTCTCCATTCGGACTACAGCAGACACTTTCCTGAAATATTTTGTGCAACCATATGGCTAACCAACTAAAATCCTTACTGATCAAGGAACCTCTTCTGAGTCCCAGCTCTTCCTCGGACCTTGCACTCTCTATGGAAGCCATAAACTGAAAACCACAGCCTACCACCCCAAAGTAATGGACTCTGCAAAAGAACCAGCCAGACTCTGCTTAACATGTTACGAGCCTTACTCGAGTACAAACGTCCCTACTGGTCAGTTCTCCTCCCTGAACTTACTTATTTGTATAATAACACTATTCACTGCTCTACTGGGTATACTCTTATTTAATGTTCGGATGTCACGGAAGACTTCCGATGGATTTAGTCCTAGAGGTACAGCCTGACGAAGCCATGGCCAGTCAATCATGGATTGGGTGCAAAAGCATAACCAACTACGGCAAGAGGTGGGACAAACTGTAGACAAGCATATGGAACGGGTGCACCAAAAACAGAAGGTAAATTATGATGCCAAGGCTAACGCTGCACCCTACAGATAGGAGAGAGAGTAATGTTAAAGAGAACTCAAAAATGCAGCAAGTTGGCTACAAAATGGGAACCTGAACCTTACCGAATTATCGAAATCCCTTATCCAGAGTTACCAGTGTACAAAATTCAGCAAGAAACAGGGAATACTACCAAAATTGTACACCGTAATCTTCTGAAAGCCTGCATGTTTAAATATACTGCTCCAGTTGAAGACAAGAAAAACTCTACACCCAAGGAGAGGCAGGAGTATAAAAAGGATGGAATGTTGGGACTGGTATCGCCAACCAGTTGGTGTACAGAACCTTGGATTCGCATTTCCACTGTAAAGTCCTTTCACCATCCATTTGTTATACCTGAAGTGAATCCTGAACTTCCTGATTCGTAGAGCCAGAACGCATTTCCCCAGGACCTGTAGGTTTCCAACCCCCTGTAGATCCCAAAGATCATGAGATTAGAGGGAGGCCGATTAAGGGGGAATGTGAGGAAATTCTTTTTCACAGAAAGGGTGGTAGATGCATGGAATGGCTTACCACAAGAAGTGGTGGCTATGAATACAGTGCAGGGCTTCAAACAGGCATGGGATAGGCATAAGGGAGCAATACAAATGACTATGAATAGATAGGTCACTGACAGAGCAAAGGCCGATGGCACATTTATAAGGTAGAAAAAGAAATGGGCAGACCGGATGGGCCTTGCGGTCCTTATCTGCCATCAACTTCTATGTTTCTATGTTTCTATCTAATGCTGGTATCCCTCCTAGAAGATACATAATGGAAGCCTCTCAACTTGTACCATCCTTTCATAGATAGTCCCGTTAAGAGTAATTAAAAGATACAGTCACTTGGTTAGTAAATACAAAGGTTTCCACTGAAAATTATAGTAACCAGTAAGAAAGTTATAGATGTTTTCAGAGTGTTTTAACTAAAGTAAGGTTACATAGAGACTTAAGGGAAACGTTAAAGTGTTAAGGAATGTTATAAACACCTACAGAAGTCATAATTAAGTTATGTTTTAACAGAGTGCTAAAACTCATTGGGTCCAGCAGACGTCATATGGCGTCAGAACCATCTATTACAGAATCTGACCCAAAATGGACACCAGGACTCAATGAGTTAAGAGGGAATACGTGGGGACATGTATTTTTAGGCGGGTCCAAATCTACAGTGCCCCAAAGTAAGGGGGTAAAAGAATGGGGGCACCACAGAAATGGTGGGCTAAATAAATAACTAATGTGCCCCAGGTTCCCCTTTGTTGTTGTTGGCTCAGAGGGGACAGGTACTGGGGCCCCTTACAGTGTTCTCCCACCCCCCCTTACAATAGCCAGGCAGGGCACTGGTTTAAAATAGAAAAAAAAAAGGAAAAAGTATTTCTCTCTCTGCTGCCTGATTGCTCCATTCCACTCCAATCCCCCCCTCCCCAAGCAGGCAGCACAAGAGTGGGCATCCACATGCTGCGACTGCTGTCCCTGGCCGGCACGCGGTGCCCCTTTCAAAATCTGGGCTGTTGGTTTGGGCAAGGGCTCCGGGTTCTAGAAGCAGAACCTTGAGCACCTGTTTCAAAGGAAGAGAGACATTTTGTTAGGCAGATCATGCTGGGCTGTTGAGGAAGAGGGACCTAGAGAGTGCGACGGAGACGGGGCACTTACCTGAAGGTTAAAGCAGTCTCATTGACTCTGCGGTGATACTCCTCCTCCAGCCAGTGAAGACTCCTGTTGCTGTTGCTCCTGCTGTCCGCTCTGCTCCTCCTGTAGTCAAATCCGGGAGTTCCTGCAGAAAGATCCTGGTCCCCTGCATTGGTGTGGGCTCTGTTTAGCGCCATTTTTATATTTTCTGGTGCCCGTGTGTTCCAATCCCTCATCGGTGGCACTGAAGAGCCACACATTGCTCCCAAGGAATCACTGGACTTTAAGAGGCACCCAGTCATCCGCCGCTCTGCCTGCGGTCGCCCCACCCTCTTCCAGAGATCTCCCTCCTCCTGACAGCAGCTCCTTCACCCCAGGCCAGGGCGGTGAATCGGCGGCGGCACAAAAGAGTGTACTGGCAGCCAAAAACTTAAAAAAAAAAAAAGTTTAAATTGTTTTGGGCACAGAGCGCCATCAGAGGACCAGCAGGGAGGGTCAGCTTATTATTTAAGTATTCTGGGCGCAGCGACGCCCACGATTAGGGGTCAGCTCAGGAAGTCCCACGGGGGCTATAAATATTCATGAGGGGCGGAACAAAACCGGGGCAAGGAGAAATGATTAACAGAAAGGCCTTGGGCAGGCCTATTGAATTAAAGGGGTAACGTCAGGCCTCAAGTAATTAAAGGGGCAATTTAGGCCCCAAAACTAAAAGGGGCAGCAAGAGCCCACACTGTTTAAAGGGGCAGCAAGGGCCCCAAGTAATAAAAAGAGCACCACTTTAGGCCACCAGTAGGCCCACAGTATCCTGTGGGACCCCAGTAGTGAAGAGGGCAAGGGAGGCCCATTGGAAAGAAGGGCATTTATCCCAAGGTTTTCAGGGGTAGCCAGGTCCTGGTACAAGAAGGAACCCGCAAGTGCAGTACTTTTGTCAAGGGTCAGCGAAAGAAGGGTGCTTAGCACGCAACTGCCTTCTGATGACTGTCAAGTGATGAAAACGTGTATTTGCTAGTATCTGAACTGTTGTGTTTAATGCAAAGCACCAAGACTGTGTTGTTACTGGGATTCTGATTATTTTCCCCTGCAACGAACAACTGTCCTGAAACTCTACTTATTTGCCCCAGCAATGAACAATTGCCCCAGAACTCTGTTTTTTTGGCCCTGCAACGAACAATTGCCCTGGAATACTAGTTATTTGCCCCTGCAATGAACACTTGCCCCAGATTCTGGTAATTTGTCCCTGTTCCTAGCAAATTACCCCTGCAATGAACAACTGCCTCAGATTCTGGTAATTTGCCCCTGGTCCTGGCAAACCACCCCTGCAATGAACAACTGCCTCATATTCTGGTAATTTGCCCATGTTCCTGGCAAATTGCCCCTGCAATGAGCAACTGCCCTGGATCCTGGTAATTTGCCCCTGTTCCTGGCAAACTGCCCTGCAATGAATTGCCCCAGATCCTGGTAATTTGCCCTTGTTCCTGGCAAATTGCCACAGCAACAAACAGTTCCCTTGGTGCAGTGTGGAAGTGTATCTGCCAGCTTTCTTGTTGCCAGTGTATGTGTATAGACTCAATCTTCTGCCATGATACTGCTCTATGGTGTTGCCTGCCATCCTACTTCTATGGAATCTATCTTTACCCGGAGAAAGTCATACTTCAACATATTTCTTCTCCAGAAGTTGTCCGCCCAGAAGATCCTTGACCACGTTTCTGTCATCCGCCGAAGTCGAGTACATCAAGGCCCGTGCGAGTCCTATCTGCCATTTCTTATTTTCATCTGTTCGAAGCAGAGTACGCCGAAGCCCAGGTGCATTGCTTCCGCTGTTCCATTATCATCTCTTGGTTCCTGATCTGGATGTCTTGAAGTTGGCTGCCCTCCAAAGACTGTGCTCATCCTGGAAGAACCTTGTCTGCATCCCCTGGCCGTTCACCGCAAGTTGAGTTTGTCGAAGCCCACTGCGGGACATGTCCGCCATTTTATTGTTTTGTTCCAGTCTCCTGTGCTGACACTTCTGGATCGCCCACCATCATCTTGAATTCTTCTGGTTTCTGGTTGCATCGGAATTACCACAGCATTGTCCAGTCCTGGTAATCCTCCAGTGGGTTCATCACCAAGAATCTTCATTGTTCCTTCACATCCTTGGCGGCCCCAAAGTGGGTTTTGGCCAGGGAGACTTCTTCAGCTAGTTTGATTCTGATTGCCCTCCAGTGGGCTCATTCCAGGAACCTGTTCCTCTTGTTCTTTTATGCCAGCAGCCTAGAAGGGAGCGGGTTTTATGCCGAGAAACATATGGTCTGTCTAAAAAACCTCTCACCACCCCAGTGGCCTTAGCTAGGTCTGTGCTGGGATCATAAGCTGAGTGTCACAGGAAATCTTTTTATCTTCATCTTTCTGTACCTACCAACTCTACTTGACCGTGCGCATGAAGACTTCAGCTGCGATTGGACTTTGTGGTGTCTTTATATGTACACTGATGTAATCTACCTAAGTCAGTGGTTCTAAGGTCTTCCGAGGAGTAGTTACTGTACTACGATACCAGAGGCAATACTACAGGTGGTATATAGTATTGCGCTACTATACCATAGGTGATTCTAAGAGTAACATAGCGTATAGTGGCACTAGGCCAAGCTGCACCTCAGAACACTTTTTTTTTTTTAAATATGATTTAGTTACCTAGTTTTTTTAACCTGCGTTCACAGAGATCCAGAAGATGCATAATAGTGTTTTATGAAAAGCTGCCCTTTCATTAGTGCTATATTATCCCCTCCTGTGACCGTGTCATCCTACCCCTGTTGTTGAATAAAGCCCAGTGGGCGCCAAACTCACTGGACGACTCCTGCCTCTCCTTGTTGAGTAAATTCTATCTACCTTTACTCATTTGAACCTTGGTTCTCATCACCACCACAACAGTGCACCACAGGAGGAAGACAGAGAAGCATACCAGGAAAGGCAAAACGAGGCAGGAACTGAGGACAGGAGCACAAAGGCTACGACCGAAGAGAAAATAGCTCAATCAGTTAAAGGGGGGAGGACAAAACCTTTTACCAGTATGTCAGCAAAAGGAAGGCAAAGGGCAATATAGTTCGGCTGAGGGATAAGGGTGGGGGGATGGTGGGGAAGATAAGGAGAAAGCAGATATCCTAAACAGCTGCTTTTGCTCTGTGTTCATGGTCGAGGGAGGTAGGTCACAGAGAGTGGGAAAGCTGGGGAAGGGGTGGACATCAGCCCATTCACAGAACAGGGGGTCCTAAAAGAACTAGCAGGACTAAAAGTTGACAAAGCCATGGAACCTGACAGGATACACCCCAGAATACTGAGGGAGCTGAGGGAGGTGCTAGTGGAGCCATTAACTGGACTGTTCAATAGATCATTAGAGACGGGGGTGGTTCCAGATGACTGGAAAAGAGTGGACGTGGTCCCTCTCCATAAGGGAGGAAGCAAGGAAGAGGCAAGCAACTTACAGGCCAGTCAGCCTGACATCAATGGTGGGGAAGTTGATGGAGAAATTACTGAAAGAAAGAATTACCGAGTATGTTGTTTCAAATGACCTGATGGATCACAGACAGCATGGATTCATGGAAGGGGAGGTCATGTCAAACAAACGTAATTGAATTCTTTGACTGGGTGACCAGAGTGACAGATCAGGATGGTGCAGTGGATGTGATGTACCTAGACTCCAGCAAAGCAAGACACTGTACCACACAGAAGGCTTCTGCACAAACTAAGAGCCCTGGGGGTGGGGCCAGAGCTGGTGAGATGGGTGAAAAATTGGATGGAGGTAAGAAGGGAAAGAGTGGTCATTAATAGAATTCCATCAGGGGAGAAAGGGGTGGCTAGTGGGATACCACAGAGGTCCATACTGGGACTGATCCTGTTCAATGTTTTCATACGAGACATAGCAGAGGGGCTTAAGTGGAAGGTCTGTCTATTCCCAGATGATACAAAGCTCTGCAACAGAGTAGACACTTTTTGAAGGGGGTTGAAAAAATTAGTAGAGATCTGCGCAAATTAGAGGGTGGTCAAAAGTGTGGCAATTGAGCTTTAATACAAAAAAGTGCAAAATGATGCACATAAAGAGCAGAAATCAAAGAGCAGAATACAGGATGGGTGGTCAGGTACTGGAAATGAAACAGCAAGAGAGGGACCTTGGTATAATCATATCTAATGAACTCAAGGTGGCTAAGCAAGGCGAGAGGGCAGTAGCGAGGGGCCAGTAGAATGCTAGGATGCATAGGCAGGGGATCACAAGCAGGAGGAGGAAGGTGGTGATGCCCTTGTACAAACAGCTGTTGAGGCCACACCTTGAGTACGGTATCCGGTTCTGGAGACTATAACTCAGGAGGGACGTGGACAGGGTGGAAAGGGTCCAGAGGAGGGCAACAAAAATGGTGCAGGGACTCAGCAAATTGACATATGAGGAGAGACGGAAGAAACTAAACATGTATACCCTGGAGCAAAGGAGGGATGGGGGGGACATGATAGAGACCTTCAAATTCCAAAAGGGTATCAACAGGGTCCCAGATAGCAGCATTTTTCCAGAATAAGAGATTCAAAAACAAGGGCTGGAAGGACACTACTTTCTTCAACTGAGCTGTGTGAGAAATTCTATATTGCACTTGATATCTGCAACAAACGTGCACTTTTGCTTAATTCTGTGGGAGGTGAAACTAACTACCCTGGGTAATTGCTTTTTATTCACATATTTATTTAGTGTTTAACCAAGAAGGGGCTTGCAAACTCTGTTTATCTTGTTAGTAACTTCAGAAAGATTTAAATACTGCATTTGGGTAGGTCCTTGGAGGTAGCTAGATTGTCTACTAGGATTTGCTGACAGTTAAACTATTTTTAAATGAATTAAAGGTGGCTGAGGAGTTGAAAAAGAAACTTGCAAACTCTGCTTATCTTGGAAGTAACCTCATAAGTGTTTGAATACTGCATTCTGTTGTCCTTGGGGTAGCTGGATTGACTACTAGGATTTTGGGACAGAAACTATTTTTAAATAATTTACTGGTGCGTAGGAGTTTGTAATAGTTAAACTTTTTTTAACAAAGTTACTGGGGTTAAGGAGTGGTCACAGAAAAACCTGCAGTGTGAAACAGGAAAAGACAGTCTTTCAAGCAACAGAGGGTGGTGGATCTAGGTTTACGTTTGTTTGTTACAATTCTTAAGATTTTCAGTGCAGGAAGAGTTTAAAGCACAGCTGACTTATTTTGGGGCTGACAGCTCTCAGAGCACAAACCACCAGACCTGTTTTGGGGCTGGGAGGTTTACCTGTGTCTGACTTGGATGTGTGGATTTTCTCTGTCTGATTAGCAGGGTATTTCTCTATCAAATTGTTGTGTAGGGCATCTTGCTGATAGGAAGGCACTCATTGCAGCAGTGGGTCAGAGCTTTTAGCTGATTGTTTGTGAGGGCACAGTTTAGGCCCAACCCTTCCACCCTCACCCCACCCACCCTGGAAATAGTTCCTTTATACCTGGGGTTCTGACATCATTTCCTCAAGAGTGCAAGGTGCATGTCACTGTCATATCCTCTCTAGCACACTGCACTGACAATATAAGCATACACATTGTATAATATAAATATATATCTATTTCTATATTACAAACCAATCACACACACAAAAAAAATGTGGGAAGTAGTGCAGTGTAATGGCTGTGGGAAGCAGTCTTCCGGGAGTCTTTCTGGAGGCTGAGATGCTGCCCTATTTGCAGACAACTCTGCCCTGAGGAGGAAGTTGCCCGTCTTCAGGCCACACTGGACAGTAGTACGGGACCTTCCCCAAGCCACACTGGACAGTAGGAAGGGAACCTCCCCCATACAGGGAGCACCACAGCCACCACCACTTCCTCAGAGGTTGCAAAGAAAGCACAGCAGTTGGACCACAGTGGGCTCAGGGAGGGTGAGGATGGTGGAACAGAGGAACACCAGTCAGTTGTTCCACACCACAATCCATACACCATTCTGGGGAAGCATAGCTCCCCTATGGATATACCCGCAGAGGAGACTAAGGAGGGTGCAGACAACTGTCACAAGGGAGGCCCTCAGGAAGGAGGCAGAGGGCACCACAGGGAAAGAAAGCAGCTCCTGGTGGGGGACTCAATTATTAGGGGGACAGAACTGGGGGAAGCAGGGAAAACTGAAGTAAGGTGCCTGCCTGGTGCCATGGCTTGAGGGACAGGAAGCCATCCACATGGATCACGAACAGTTGCATCGGAGTTCGAGCTGGACGTCATTGTCCACTTAGGGACAAATGACTTAGCTCATCATGAGATCAGAGCAGTGCAGAAGGACTTTGTAGAGTTGGGGAGGGGCTTAAGACAAGTAGCACACACAGTATCCTCAGAGGTACTGCCTGTCAGTGGCATGGGTGAGGCGAGGGTACTTTGCACCATGCAGTTTAACAAATGGTTGAAAAAATGGTGTGGAGCACAGGGGTTTGGCTTCATTGGGGACTGGGGTTCCACCTGGAGGGACACCAGCCTATACTGGCAGGATGGTCTGCATCTGTCCAGGAAGGAACAAGTCTTTTAGGCAATCGGTTTAAATGCTTCATTGGCAAGCCTTTAAACTAGTCAAGGGGAGGCACTGATAAGCAGCAGGAAAATCCCAGCCTCCCCTACAAAACAGGGTACTAAATGAGAAAAAGACCAAGGTAGAAAGGTCAGTGGGGGATGCCGCTACAGAAGGTAAAGCCATCAAAAAATGGAGAGCAATGAGTACCAATGCCCATAGTCTGGGTAACAAGCTTCCTGAATTAGTGGCTTTGATGGAGGAGGAAGATCTGGATATCGTGGCAGTCACAGAAACATGGTGCACACAGAACCATGACTAGGATGTAAACATACCAGGATACACTATCTATAGGAGGGACAGGGAGGGTAAAAGGGAGGAGAGAGTAGCTCTCTACATAAGAGAAGAAATCAAAGCAACAGAACAAAAGGGTAAACAGGAGGAGAAGAAGCACTGTGGGTCAATTTGGAGGCAAGCAATGGCACCACAATCCGCACAGGGGTTGTATACAGACCCCCCTCTCAGGGGAGAAATGGACAAGGAAATGATAGAAAGTATACTTAGAATGGCAGATAAAGGGGAGATATTGCCGATGGGTGATCTGAATTTGCCAGATGTTAACTGGAGTGCAGTTGCAGCAGCCATTTCTAAGAGTGGGGTTATTCTAGATGCCCTACAGGGGCATGCCTTAAACAACTAGTATTGAGCCTCGAGAGGAGCAATCTTAGATCTGGTTCTCTCAAATGGAGATGAAGAGAGGATCACAGATGTAGAAGTGGGTAGCCATCTGGGAACTAGCGAGCATCGAACAGTATGGTTCATAATAAACACAGCAATAGAGTCAAGCCATACAAAGACAAAGGTACTGGATTTTAGGAGGGCCGACTTTGCCAAAATGGGTGAGTGTCTAAGGAATGCACTAGCAAATGGGCAGGAAGAAGGGGTGGAAGAACAATGGGAATAATAAAAACTGCCATCACAGAGGTAACAAGCCTTTGTGTAAAGCAAATAAACAAAATGAAACGGGTAAGAAACCACTATGGTTCTCAAAGGAAGTGGCAGTGAAGGTTCAAGAGAAAGAAAGCATTCAGGAAGTACAAGGAATCACAGAAGGAACAGGACAGAGAACTGTATCAGTTAAAGCAAAAGGAAGCTGGAAAGGCAGTCAGAACAGCAAAGGCCCAAACCGAGGAAAAGATAGCCAAATCAGTTAAGAAGGGATAAAACCTTTATGGGTACATCAGGAGGCAAGTTAGACCAAGGGAGGGATAGTGAGGCTTAATAAAGGGAGAGGAGGGGGGTGGGCAGAGGTGACTGTGAAAAGGCAGAGATACTAAACAAATATTTTGCTCAGTATTCACAAAGGAAGAGGGGAGGTACCTAAAACAAACAGTAGAAACACTCTGGATACAGAAGTTGATACCAGCCCATTTACAGAAGAAAGGGTTCTGAAAGAGCTCTTAAAACTGAAGGTGGACAAAGCAATGGGGCCTGATGGGATTCATCCCAGAATTCTAAAAGAACTAAGGGTAGAACTAGTGACACTACTGCTACCCTCTTTAACAAATCATGGGAGGATGGGGTGGTACCTGAGGACTGGAGGAGGGCAGATGTGATTCCCTTCACAAAAGTGGGAGCAAGGCAGAAGCAGGAAACTACAGACCTGTTAGTTTAACCTCAGTGGTAGGAAAATGATGGAATCACTTCTGAAGGAAAGAATTGTTGAGTATCTAGAGGCCAGAGGGGCACAGGACCCAAGGCAGCATGGATTCACAGCGGAAGGTCATGCCAGACAAATCTGATAGATTTCTTTGACTGGGTGACCAAAGTAGTTGATCAGGGAGGGGCTGTGGACATGGCCTACCTAGACTTTAGCAAGGCATTTGACACAGTCCCACACAAAGATTAATATACAAGTTAGCCAGCCTGGGAGTGGGTCCAAGATGACAGCCTGGGTAAAGAATTGGCTGGAGAATAGGACACAGAAAGTAATAGTAAATGGAGTCCACTCTGAAAAAAGGGGTTAGTAGTGGGGCGCAGGTTCAGTATTAGGACGGTCCTCTTCAATGTCTTTATAGCTTACATTGCAGAGGGACTGGAAGAAAAGTATGTCTCTTTGCAGATGACACAAAGATCTGCAACAGAGTTGATGCACAGGGTGGGGTGGAAAGGATGAGAAGGGACTTGGCAAGGTTAGAGGAATGGTCAAATGTATGGCAGCTTAGATTCAATGCTAGGAAGTGCAAGGTAATGCACCTGGGAAACAAAAACCCAGGGGAAGAATACACAATGGGGGGTGAGATACTAACAACAACAAAAATGGAAAGGGACCTGGGGGCAGTCATATCAGATGACCTAAAGGTGGGCAAGCAATGTGAGTGGGCAGAAAGGAGGGCTGGGGGAATACTGGGATGCATAGGGAGAGGCATCACCAGTAGAAAACAAGAAGTTATTATCCCTCTGTACAGACAGCTGGTGAGACCACATCTGGAGTACTGTGTGCAGTTCTGGAGACCCAATCTCCGCAAAGACATAGACAGGATGGAAGCTGTCCAGAGGAGGGCAACTAAAATGGTGCAGGGTCTGCACCAGAAGACATGAAGAGAGACTTAAGGAGCTTAATATGTATAGCCTCGAGGAAAGGAGGGAGAGGGGGACATGATAGAAACTTTCAAGTACCTCAAGGGAATCAACAAAGTCCAAGAGGGTATCATCTTCAAAAAAGAGGTGTGCAAGAACAAGGGCACAATTTGAAGATAGAAGAGGCGGTTCAGAGGTAATTTAAGGAAGTATTTTTCACAGAGAGGTTGTGGATGTATGGAGCAGCCTTCCAGAGGAGGTTGTGGAGTCAAAACAGTGGTGGAATTCAAGCATGCATGGGACAGTCATAAGGCAATTCTAGGGGGTGGGGGTAGGAAGAAGTAGGCTGCTGGTTAACTAGGATCTGCAACTTATCCATCAGGTAGGGAAATGGGCAGACTGGGTGGGCCAAGCGGTCCTTATCTGCCGTCAAATTCTATGTTTCTATGTTTCTAAGGGGTTATGAAATGACATTAGTAGAGGGAAGATTCAAGGGAAACATTAAGAAACACTACTTCACAGAAAGGGTGGTGGATGGTTGGCATGCATTCCCAGAGGAAGTGGTGGGAGCCCATACTGTGATGGGATTCAAGGTTGCTTGGTATAGGTACAAGGGAATTATGGAGTTGGGGCAGGGGAAAACATCTGTGACACTAGGATACCTGGGTAACACATAAATAGTACACTTGGACAGACTTGGTGGACCTGGAAGTCCTTATCTGCTGGCAATTTCTATGTTTCTAGGTACCCGTGTGATTTACACAAATTCTGTGCTTGGGGACACTCTCTTCTTTGTTTTGTTTTTTACGAAATTACCCGAGATGCTCATTTGTGAGGCTCCAGGATTCCATACACTGAGCCACGCCCCCGCGCTCGCACGTCTCGTAATGTCAGAATCTGTAGAGTGTCAGGGCACATTCCATTGGTTTCTATGGGGCCGTGTTTCTAACTAGAATTTTTAATGTTTTAGAGGGAAATTAAACAAATCACGCCATCACTCAACAAGCAAGGCTTTGGAAGGAGCGTGGCCATGATTTGTTGAATTTGCCCTCTAATACTTCAAAAAATTTAGTTAAAACACGATCCGATAGAAACCAATGGAGCATACCCCCAACTCTACAGAGTCTTATATTATGAGACGTCTGAAAAGGGGCTTTGCTCTAATTCATTTCAATAGGGACCTGCAGAAATTTACCAGGGACTCCCACTTTTGGGCTGCCCCCCCCCCTTTTTTTTAAGCAAGTCACATACCCAAACAAAACATCCTACCGAAAACCCGGTTACCAACCAATTAGCCTCACTTTTCTGTGGGAAGATACTAGAAGGTAAAATTAAAGATAAATACAGTACATGCAAACATCTCAGCACTCGATCAGAAACAACATGATTTTACACAGGGGAGATCATGTAACACTAACATCATCTTTTCTATGAAAAACTCAGCAAACTACTCGATAACTAAATTGACTGTGACATGATATACTTGCACTTCATTAAGGCCTTCGATATAGTGCCTCACTCAGCAGTCATCAGAAAGCTTTGTGAAATAGGGATAGATAACAAAATTATTACTATTCGGAGCCTGCTACCTAAGATTGATGAACTCAAAGTTTGGGTCTTTCAGCATAAACCGGACATCCTAGCTCTCAGTGAAACCTGGCTATCCCCCAAGGTCCCTGACAATGCATTAGCAATACCTGGCTATGTCCTATTCAGACTTGACCATACTGGCAAACGTGATGGTGGCTGTGCCATTTATATTACTGACACCCTTATGGGCCATGTCCTCCCATCAACACCACCTGCCAACAAATTCCAAATGCTTGCAATCAAAATTATCCTCAGTCAACTGAGAAAATCCCTCGCCATTTTGTCTGTCTATATCCCCCCACGTGACCAGGCCTCCACTGTTCAAATGGTTACCGAGTACCTTGACAATCTCCCGCATCGTGCTGAGACAGTGGTTCTTGGGGGCTTCTAAACTGAACTGTCCCTGAAGCCGAACCATTTAAAGATGCACTTGCCGCAACTGACATCACCCAAATGGTCACCTCGCCAACTCTTACGTACTACAGAATTGGATCCAGCTCCCTCCTGGACTGGATTCTCACCACTCACCCTAGTAGAATCACCAAAGTGAAAGTCCTCTCCGACTCCTTAAGCAATCATTCCCCTGTTCTCTGCCAGCGGTCCAACAAGTCGCCCAAACCTAAGACTAAATTCACCTACCATCGTATACTGAAAAAAGGAAAGATCCCCCAATACTTGGACACACTCTCCAGGATTGACTGGTCCCCCCTTAACACCATGAACTGCACTGACCAAGCACTAAACTTTTTCATTTTGCAATTTAATGTGGTGTGTGACAAGTTTGCCCCCCTCAGGAAAATAAAACCTAGGGAAGTGTCTAACCCTTGGATCTCCCCGCCTCTACTAATGATGATGAAGTTTAGGTATAATCTTTGGCACCGTGCTATGGCCTCGGGTCTCCACTCTGATCAGCAGCAGTACAAAGCTGCCGGAAACCAGTGCACTCAGGTGATAAGGACAGCCAAACAGGATTTCTATAAAGATGTACTAACTAACAGCAGGGGGTAGTAAACAATTCTGGGATAACATAAAAAATCTAGTAAATCCCCCCCCCCCACAGTGATGGAGGTTAATGGCACTCTGACTGAAGACCCTAAATTAATTGCTGACTCCCTAATATCGCCTTCACCGATCTCAGTGGGGCACTCCCACCCGATTTCTATACCAGCTCCTCCTTCCCTTCCAACTGCAAAATCCCCGCTGAAAACTCCCTTTCTATTTCAGAAGTATATCGTTTTCTAAAGCTGGAAACATAGAAACATAGATTTTGACGGCAGATAAGGACCGCTTGGCCCACCCAGTCTGCTGTGCACCTGCTGAAGATGCTAGGCAAATCTAGATCAAGCAGCGACACCCTTGACATAAAACTCCTCTAACGAGCGCTTGAAGCAGTCTTACCACCGCTCACCAAACTCTTAAACCTCTCTCTCTCTCTCTCAGGCAGTTCCCCCAGTCATGGAAATCTGCCACTGTAACGCCCGTCCACAAAAGTGGTGACCATAGCCAACATTCCAGTTACCACCCTATCTCAATCCTCTACCCACTCTCTAAAGCCTAGGAGTGCATAGTTGCTGATCAACTGACAGAATATATGGACAAGTATGATATCCAGTGCTCACAGCAGCAGCATGGATTTAGGAAAGCATATAGTACTACCACTGTCTTACTTGTTTTTACAACGCACATTCATAAGGCCTTACATTCTGGACAGTTGCTTGGGGCAGTGTATGTGGATTTGATCAAGGCAGCTTCTATTGGGTCACGTGATGGCATCCAGCTAGACAGCAGCTGGGATTCTGAGCTCCCCCCTCTGGCCACCTTTTCTGAGCGTTTTTTAAAACCATCTTGGCTTTTTTAAGCAAAATTTGCTCGGGGGACGTTTGGAGAAGTGACCTGCTACTACAAAACGACTTTTATTGGAGAAACAAGCGCCTGCAATATCGCGATGGAGGTGGATGGGAAGCAGGCCTCAGTCAAGCATACACCCTGCATCCCGGAGAAGGCCGCTAAAACAACAAAATCAGGCCCCTGCTAAATCTGATCGAGGTGGGGACAGAGCGCAACAGGCTACTCCATTAATGGAGGATAGATTCCTCCAGGAGCTCACTCCTTTGAAAGATATCTTGAAAGAGCTGACCGGTGAACTTAAATCCTTACGTTGTGATCTTTCTTCTGTCTCTACCAGAGTTTCAGATATGGAGGCTAGAGTCTTTTCATCGGAACAGTGGAGGTCCAAAACTGAAACGGAGATCGTTGAGCTCAAGCAGCAAATAAGAAAATTGCAAGCCAAAACTGAAGACCTGGAAGGCGCAATCGCCAAATAATTTGCTAATTATGGGCCTACCGAGTTGGAAGAAGAGCCCAGACCTTATAGCCTTTGCAAGTTCCTGTGCAAGGTCGTGGGCCCATCCCTATCAGCTCTTCTTATCATCTAGAGCGGGCCCATCGCTCTCTGAGACCCAGGCCCTCTTCTGGATCCCCCCCACGTCCTATTATTGTCAAGTTTCTTAGCTATGTGGAAAGACAGCACGTTTATATGAAGTCGCGTGAGCTTAAAGAAATCCTTTGGGGTGTATCCAGAATCCGGATCACGCAGGACTTGCCCAAAGAAACTCGAGAAAAAAGGGCAGCTTACCACCCAGTTGTGCAGAAATTAATAGCCGCCTCTATTCCCTTCAAGATGATTTATCCGGCGACTTTGAAAGTTACTGTTAGAGGCTCGGCTGTCAGTTTTAATTCCCCCAAAGCTGCCCTCAAGGAACTGGCTAACAAGCTACCAGAGTTATTCAAATCGGCTGGCTGAAGGACTCAATTTTTCTTGTTTTGGTGTCGGAGCTTAATGATCCTGCAGGGCTAAGTTTTCTTTGTTTCTGCCTAAAATACCTGTATCATATTTTGTGGGATGCCTGGATAATTTTACAGCGCTACCTGACTGGGACTCTCTCGGTCTTACCTTTCCTTTCTGGTCTCCCTCTGTCTCTTGTCGCTTTTCCGGTCCCTCTCATTTTTACCTTTCTGGCTCTTCCTCCCTGGGCTCCTCGGCTTGATTCGGGCGGCGGTGGGTGAGTTTTTTGTTTGGGTAGCGGTTTCCCCCTTCCCGTTCCCATACATGCATTCCCTCGATGGAACCTTTTTTCCACGGTCGCTGTTTCCAGGAGGGGACTTCCTGGTAGGTGGACCTAATTTGGTCCCTCTGTCTTATCGGTCCCTCCGGAAACAACGGTCCTAGAAGGGAGTTTCTCCCAGAGTTAATGCTCACATGTTTTCTTCTTCTTTCTGGACTTTAGGACTTCCTTTTCCTCATGGGCTGCATGGATTTCGGATAGGTGTCCCACTCGCATTGCTCGCATTGCTTTTTCTGGAGATGACGCTGGGGGGACCGCTGGGCCAGATTGGGGTGCATGGGTTTTCTGCTGCTGGGACGCTGTGTTATATCCTTGTGCTTCTCTACCTGTCTGGCTCCCTCCTATCTTTTCCTTCTGCCTGCTTACTTTATCGGCTATGGGTCCCTGGTGGGGGGTGGCTGTGGGGGGGGCTCGGGTTTTAAGCGCTTGCTCGCTGGATGTGGAATCGCGAGCCATATGTTGGGGTTGGCTAAGCTCTCCCTGGTGCAGGGACGGTTGGGGAGTGTTATTTCGGCATTGTGGGTTCTCATTCTATCTGGATTGTGCCTGAACTTTTTTGTATGCTGGTACTGGTACCCAATGCTGGGGGGTCGGAGGTTCCAATGGGGGTCGGGAGGTTCGAGCCTTTGGGCACTAGTTTACTTTTTGGGCTACTTATGCTAGAACCACTCGTTGTACATAGTTATTTTTGGGTTTGTATGGGGTATTGGTTGTCGGGGGATCTGGTTCAAGGCTTTTAGACTATGGGGTTTCTGGTTTCTGGGAGGGGGTTTCTCTTCGCTGACTGGGTTTTTCAACTTTCTGGTCTTTGGTTTCTGGTGGGCGTGGGGGGGGGGCTGGGATTAACGAGTGATATCCCAGGTGTTTTACATGGTTTCTGGTCTACCATGATAGATTGCTGTTTCTGGGGGGATATGGCTGTTGAGTATGTTCAGGGGGTTTTACGGGTGGATGACTGTCTTGGGATCAATTATGGTTTGCTGGGGTCTCACGGTCGGGTGGGCCTATCCTGCCGGCACAGGCCTTGTTTTTGTTCTGGCTGGATATGCTGGATGGGGTCATCACTGTGGAGATCCAGGCCTGAGCAGTTCTGGGTGGATATTAGGTCTCGGGCCTTTATATTGGGGGTGCACCTTGTTCCTTTATATTTTGCTGTTCTTGTCTGGATGTCTGGTTGTACTATCATGTGTTTAAAATGGCTATGAATACAGTCAAAATAGCATCTTGGAATGTTCGAGGACTTAGGGATCGGGTCAAGCGGTTGCAGGCCTTTAATCATTGTTCACTACTTCACATTGATATCCTTTTTCTGCAAGAGACACATTTATGCCATGATGACACCAAGTTGCTATCCCTCGGTTTTCCCAATCTTACCTTGGGAAATTCCTGTTTTAGTAAAGGGTTGTGGTGCTTATTAAAAGCATGTACTGTTTGAAAAGAGTTGACTGTTTCAGACCCAGAGGAGATTTGTCCTGGTGAAAGGTACTCTTAATGATGGTAATGTAGTCCTTGGTTCCGTGTATGGACGGTGGGAGGGAATCCCATTTTTTATGTCTCTGGCGGACAAGCTGTCCAGCTTCCTCCCTGCCCAGTTTATACTGGGGGGCGACTGGAACGTGCCCTTCTCATCCACGTTGGATAGAGATCCTCAAGATAACGCCTCCTTCTCCAGCTCAGCGTGCTTTTTGGGATTTGAGTTCGATGCTGGGCCTATGTGACCCCTGGCGGATCGCTAATCCCTCTTGTCATGCCTTTTCCTTCCAATCCCAATCGCACGGCACTAAATCGAGGTTGGATATGGTTTTAGTTAGTCTCCCTCTTCTCCCGAATATCTCTCTGTCTGGCATTGAGCCGATCATTTTATCGGACCACGCTATAGTCTGGATCCGACTCTCTTTAGATCCAGATTATTCCCGTGACTCTATGTGGCGGCTGAACACACAATTGCTAAAGGATCACCAAAATGTTTCAGAAATTAGTTCTTGGATTTCTCTTTTTCTGGCTGATAATTTGAATTCTACTCCAAGGGTTGATATGGTTTGGGGTGCCCTGAAGTGTTATCTTAGGGGCGAACTCATTAAAATGGCCTCCTTCAGGAAGAAGACACGGTTGGCTAGATCCTTAGCTCTGATGAACAAGCTAAGGGAATTAGAGGTTAAATCTTCTTTGACTTCCTCTATAAGGGATCTTAAGGATCTTTTGTTAACTAGGAATGAATACTTGGACCTCTTGAAAGAAAAAACAGAATACTGCTTGATAAAAACCCAGGCTAAGTATCTGGATCTTGGTGAAAAATCTGGCAAACTTCTGGCTTTGCGTCTGCGTACATTGGAGAGCTCAAGGATCATCCCCTCTTTGTCTTCCCCATCTGGTGGGGTTGTTTCCTCTCCCAGAGATATTGCGCATGTTTTCAAGGAGTATTATTCGGATCTTTATAGCCAGTCTTCACTATCCTATCCCACTTCGGATGTTAAGGAGTATCTGAAGGAGATAGATATCCCTTGTCTAGCTGAAGCCCAACAAGCTAGTCTATTAGTCCCTATCTCAGCTGAGGAGATAAGGAATACTATTGCTTCCTAGGTACCGGATAAGGCGCCGGGTCTGGATGGTTTCCCTGCAAACTTTTATAAGGTCTTTGCTAATGATCTGGTACCTATTCTCCTCAAACTATTTAACTATCTATTGGTTTCTCCTGAGATTGACCCTGCTCTGTTTGAGGCTACTATAGTTTTAATCCCCAAAATTGATAAAACTCTTACTGATCCGGCTAATTATCGACCCATTTCTCTCCAAAACTATGACATGAAAATTCTTGCTAAAATATTTGCTGAAAGAATCAAGAGGGTCTGGTTGGGGCTGTTGAGCCTGGAGCAGGTTGGTTTTGTACCGGGGAGGTCGGCAGCAGATCATTTGAGGACGTTGTCGCACATTTCTCAATATGCTCAAACAGCTCCATATCCGGTTGCTCTGGTCTCTCTTGATGCTGAAAAAGCCTTTGACCAGGTTGATTGGTCTTTTCTTTGGTCAGTAATGGAGAGAATGGGCTTTCCGTCTTCTTTTCTGAATATTATTCAGACGTTCTACAGTTGCCCTTCTGCTAGGATTTACTGCAATGGGGTCTTATCTTCTTCTTTCCATTTATTTGCTGGTACCAGGCAGGTATGCCCCCTTTCCCCTTTATTATTTAATTTATTTCTGGAACCATTGCTGATTAAACTTAAGTCGTCCCCCCAGGTGAGAGGTGTCAAGCTACAGCAACGGGAACTGGTTCTCTCTGCATATGCAGATGATGTTTTGCTGCACCTAACGGATCCTGCAGCATCTTTGAAGGCCACTACTGATATTATTACGCAGTACGGCATTTTCTCTCGTTATAAGTTGAATATTTCTAAATGTGAGATTCTTCCTCTAAATAAGTATACTAATAAACAGGACTTCCTTTCTTTTGGAATGAGGTGGGCCTCCAGATCAATCAAGTATCTGGGGATCCACTTTTCTACTGATCTTTCCCTCCTGAAAAAGCTAAACCTGGACAGAGTTAGAGACCTGATTAGTCAGGATTTGCAGCGTTGGTCAACCCTCCCTATTTCACTTTGGGGCCGAATCAACATTATTAAAATGAATGTTCTTCCCCGGATTTTCTATCCGTTGAATCTGATTAATCTCTGGATCCCTCTTTCCTATTTTCAGCAACTTCATCGGTTGTTCTCCAATTTTATCTGGCGGGGGAAGGGGGTACGGCGTTCCTATACCAAGTTATCACTCCCCACGGAAAAGGGTGGCCTACGGTTGCCTAATCTCCTGCTGTACTATTGGGCGGCTCACCTTTCCAAGTTAGGGAGATGGTTTTCCACGGGTCCGGAGATCTCTTGTCCAATTTGGCTTCAGCTTGAACGGGCCTTTCTTTCTGAGCTTAGACTGGATAGGTATGCTCTATTATATGTGCTCCCGAAGGCTCTTTCACAAATGGTGTCGGATAACACGGTGATAGGTGCTATTAGATCATGGGCACAATGTCTTAAGTTCTTTCGGATTTCTAGTGGGTTGGACTTGGGACAGCCGGTGGTCCTCAATCCTAGCATTAGGTTAGGGAACTCTTGGATCACGCCGGATTGGCTCCCACAACTTAAGGATGCCAGAGCTGAGCATCTGTTCAACCAAGAGTCGCTTCTTTCTTCAGGTGATATTCTGGAGAAATTTGGCATACCAAGTAAAGGGGTTTTCAAGGTCTATCAGCTTAGGCACTTAATTGGTAGTAAATTAGCTTTTACTTTCAAGTTCGTTGTTCATCCCTTTCTCTCTAACATTATTAGTCTTGCCTCTCAGTCTCACTATCTCGTTGATCTATTCTTATCTTCTGAATTTCAGTTCTCAGGAGGCGTTGAGGTCCTTTGGTCTGGACACATCTTTTCCCTGACACTCCCCTGGATTGGAATGGTATATGGAGGGAATTGCATTGATACCATACCCAGGATAGGTTGAGGTTAACACAGTATTATATTGTGAATAATCTTTATTATACTCCTGTCAAACTCTTTCAGCGTAAGATGGTTTCCCATCCAGATTGTTTTAGGTGCTCACAAGCTGAAGGTAATTTAATTCATATTTTTTGGGATTGCCCTAAAGTTGCCCCATTGTGGTCCTTGGTCCGGGAGAACCTTGATCCTCTTCTGGATCTGAATAGGGTTTTTTGCCCGGAGGTTTGTGTTCTGGGCGATTTTTCCTGTGTAGATAGTGTTGAGCGCCGATATCATATGGCCTTGGTGTCCATGGCGGTTAAGAAGCTGGTCCTAAGACATTGGATGGACCAGTTGGTTTTATCCTTCACGACTGGTTGAAGGAGGTAGTGTCGTATCTTCAATCAGAGAGGCTGATAGCCAGTTTTAAAGGTCGTATGGACTTGTTTCGCAAGAGATGGGATAAGCTCCAGGCCTTATGTCTGCTCTAACTCTGTGGCTCTGTGACCCGATCCTTCTAGCCCTTTTATATCGTACGTTTATTTGTCGATCCTTGATTTCTTTTGTTATCATGTGATTTAGGATGTTAAATGTTAAGACATTTTATTATAAGCATACAGTGATATCCAGATCTAATGGTTTCTCTTTTCCCTTGTTGGTGCACCCAGTAGGGAGGGGTGGTGGTTTGAGGGGACTTTACGTGTTGAAGGCTATGTGTTTTATTCGTTTTTGGGTGATTGGTTGGGGTTCTGGGGGACATGTTCTTTGGGGAGGAGGGATGGATTGGGTATTTTGGTTGCACTGTTTATATACTATTTCTTTGTCTACATTTTTGGATTGGTCTGTTCCTGTTTTGGGGTTTTTTGTGTTTTTGTGTTTTCATTTTGTCTTTTTGGAAACCAATAAACTTAAATTTCAAAAAAAAAAAAAGGCAGATTCTATTGATCTTGCTCTCTGCATTAGTTCTAGCCACTGAAGTTTCCGGCTGCTTTGAAAGTTACCTGCTGGGCAAGCACCGAGTTAGGATTGGGGGCTCACTCTCCGATTGCCTCTGGTATCGTTTGCTGAGCCTGCTGTCCCATCCTGACCACTTCTTTTAGCCTCTACTTAAACAATCTTCCAGCTGCTTGTAGCACCAATGTGATCCTATACTTGGATGACGCCATCCTTTTCTCCACACACGCAAACCCCGACCAACTATCCGCTAACCTACAGTCAGAGTTTAACAGTATCAGAAAGTGGTTTGATCAGCATAAACTGTTGATGAACTACAAAAAAACCATGTCCATGCTGTTTGCCAACACCCACAGCAAATGCAAAAATGCTAAACTGAATACCCTGAATAATCAACACCTCCCTCTCGATCAGGTCCTGGAGTTTAAATACCAGGGTGTTACTCTGGACAGTCCACTCTCTTATACTGCCCATGTGAAATTACTCTCCAGAGCTATTAATGCTATAATAGGTACCTTTTACCACCATCACAACTGTGTCACCCAAGAGGCTATGTGTAGCTGTAACCTCCTTTGTCCTCTTGATTATCGATTATGGACTGATCTTCTATGGAGCTGCCACTGACATCACTTAAAAAAGCATACCTGTAAGCTCTACAACCAATCGTCATGGCCCCACCTTCATTGAAGGATTGCCTACCAGACCTGCCTCCTGGCTAAGAAAATCTTCCCCGGCCTTACCCCCCCCCCATGCGTGGTCTGATGTTTCCAGCCACATTCACGTGCTGCACTCGTAGTGCTGACAAATCCTCTTTTCAGATTCCCTTTTGTCACACCAACCAAGCTAAGTGCACCTTTTTTGCTAGGGCCCCTCTTTAATGAATGACCTCCCTCCTGAGGTTTTGACAGAGACTAGACTTGGCCCTTTCAAATGTAACCTGTGCATGCACCTCTCTAGTCTTAGCAATTGTGACTGTTCCAGCTAGGCTGCATATTCTGCACCTCTCCCACTATGCCCCCTTTCTCATTGCCCACCCTTCCTTCTTATCCCACTCCTTCCCCTCTCTCTCTCTCTCCCACCTCCCCTTCCTGCCCCCAGTATACCCCCTGCCTTGTGAATTATTTTCCTCTCCACATCCCTCCTTCCCACTTCCCTCATTCATGTATCTACCTCCTATTTTCCTATATCCCACTCCTATTCTCACCCCCCTCTTGTTCTTCCCCTATTCTCCCCCTCTTTCTGCCATCTGCCCCTGCACTGAAACTTGCACTGTATGACAAAGTTATTTTTTGACCGCCTCTTACTTACTTGTTTCCCCTCACCTCCTTGATCCTACAATCTTGTTTACTTTAAATATCATAACAATTTACAACTACTATTTCAAATCATGTAACTAGCTGTCCCTTGTATTTTGTGTCTCGATCTGTGTGTTTTTGTTCAGTTTTATTCTGACACAGAACCCTTGTAAATGAACCTCTGGTTCTAAGGTACAATGCAATCATAAAATTCAATAGTTAAACAAAAAATCTCCAGCTTCTCCCTTGCCACTCTGTGAGACTGCTCCCCTTACCCCGTTTCCTACCCTACTGCTCTGTGACTCCTCCCCCTTACCCCTTTTTTCTCCCGCTGCTCTATGACCCTGCCCCTTGCCCCCAGTCCTCTCATGCCCCTCTCCCTTTCTCCAGCTTATCCTTCTTACTTCCACCTACCTCCCACCCACTCCCACTTAACCGGCACTGCTTTCCCCTAATGTTCTTCTGCATCTCCTGCCTCTCAATTGTCCCCTACCCTTCCTGTGTCTCTCCCCACTTTTCCTTCACCTGTTCCCCACTGCACCTTCTTACGAATTCTTGGTCTTACGACCATTCCATGACAATGCCCCCCCCCCCCCGGATTGTTCTACCACCTCACCTCTCTTATTGGTCCCCCTCCTCCCCTACTTCTCCTCTGGTCTCTGCCACTACTCCTGACAAGGTCATCCCTTGGCACACATTCTTTGAATGGAAATAGGGAAAAAATGTATAGTCTGAATCATTTGAACTTGTTATTTTGACTAGTGACCTAACAATCTGATGTAACCTTGTAGCACTTGTTTGTATTTTCCTTGCCCTCACTGTTCTCTTTAACATATGCTCTCATTGTTTTACTGAACCCTGTTATTGTCCTTGTCTCCCACATGTATGATGTGAAGCTTTTGTAAATGAGCCCCTGGCTCAAAGATTGTAATTCCAAGATTTCAATAAATTAAAAAAAATAAATAAAACAATTATTTGGATATACCATTGACTGGCAGATAGAACTCAGAAGGCAGTGGTAAACAGTCATCTATCAAAACCAGGACCAGCAAGCAGTGGAGTCCCACAAGGTTCTGTTCCTAGGCCACAAATTTTTCAAATATTTACAGTATATCTGACTTAACTATGGGTCTAAAAAATTGGTGCATCAAATATGCTGATGACAACAAACTAGGTGGTACACGTGTAACAGAGGAACCACGTAAATCGTTAAAGAGCTTGACCTTATTGATAGCTGGGCAAAAAGATGAGAAATGAGTTTTAATACCAAAAAGTGCAAAGTTATGTACTTGAGGGAACATAACACATGGCATCAATACAGCTTGGGTGATACGATTCTGTTCCACGCCACACGTGAAAAAGATCTTGGTGTCATGGTAACCAGAGATCTACAAAACAAAACACAATAACTCTGCAGTCTCTAGAGCAAACAGCATACTGTGGGACATTAAAAGGAACAAAAGATCTAGAGACAGTGAGGTAATATTCCCCTTATACTGTGCATATGTAAGACCCCATCTTGACTATGCACACAGTTTTGGTGCCCATTATAAAAGGAAAGATCCAGAAGATCTGGAAAAGGTACAAAGGTGTGCACAACCAAATCCATAAACTCACTTAAAACCGTGTCACATACTCAAAGGCTGACAAAACTCAAACATATGTCACTGGAATACTGGCATTTAAGGGGAGACCTATTATTCATGCATGAGGCTGTCGGAGACAAACACCTTTTTAATGAAATAGGTTTTGACTGTAAATGTGCAGATTATACTAGCGGTCATCTTCCACAAGTTGCTGGAAAATATGTTAAGACAAGAAAGGCAGTATTTCTTTACACAGAGAATGGCAGATCCATGGAACACACTCCTTTGGAGGTAGTTATTGGTAAGGATAAATCTGATTAAAAAAACTTGATACTGTTTTGGTCAATCAAATTCATTAAAGTATTACTAGTAACGTAGCCTTATGGGTTAACTGCCTACCCAGCTCCTACACAACTTTTATATGAACTTTTTTAAGATAAATAACAGACAAGGAAGAAATTGCAACAGCTGTGTCTGAGACAAACAATCTGCAGCCACATGTGTTGCCTATAAGTTTTTCTTCATGCAATAAGCAAATATCTCCTGCCTGTGTTGCCTCATTGCCTGTAGCCATCATTTACTCCAAGAACATTTCTTTAAACAGGAAACACCTTCCAGGCCAACAAGTAAGTGCTATATAAACATTTATTTTCCAAGAAATAGATACATAGTGCTGCTCAGCAACATGTTTCCTGGATTTTGTGTGTTACAAATCAATACTGTAGAATGGGTGATACTACAGTTAAATATGATTTATGACAGTAACATTGACCGTAGTTTGACAGCTTCCCATCAGTGACCACTCTAACTGTATTACGCTTCAATATTTTGCAGAAATATGTGATGCTTACCAGGAAGGTGACACACAATGGGGATTCCAAATTTCCTAAGGTCATCAGCATTGCCAATTCCTGACAACATAAGAAGCTGTGGAGAGTTTATGGCACCTCCACTTAAGATGACTTCCTTATTGGCATACACCTGAAAATAAAAAAAGTATAGACACCATAGGTACACAGGTGTGGAGAGATGGAGTAAGATCGCTTATTTCTCCTAGTCTGTCTCCCAGTTTTCAAAACTATATCAAGCATTAGAATAAAATGATATCCATCTCCCTCATATACTGTACATTTATACTCATTGCAAAAAATGTCATTACCGTACCAGTTGGGGTCAAAGTGACAAAAGTAAAGAAATGTGATGTCAGGGTTCCCAATCCTAACTCCCCACCCCACCCTGCAGGCAGCAACAGGAAAAACCATTATGGTTTCACCTGTCCTGCATCTTTGCAAATCAAGCATGGGGTGAACCTTGGGGTTGTTAACCCTAACGCTTACCCCCATTTCATCAGTAAATAAGCTGAGATGTATAGAATATAAGAGAATGGAACAAACTTTAGGGTTGACAACCCCAATATTCACCCCACGCCTGATCTGTAAAGATGCAGGAGAGGTGAAACCATAATGGTTTTTCCTGTTGCTGCCTACAGGGTGGGAGTGTGGTGTTAAAGATCAAATGCCATATATTTAAGAAAAGCTTGATTTCACTTGAATTCAAGTCCTTCTGTCATGGTTAGTGTTCCCTGAAAATATTCTGTTTGGTTTTGTGGTTCTCTTTAAATCAGCATCTGTTAATGTGCTCTGCTGAAAACAGTGAAGATTGTTTTTGTACCTATCAGTTAGCGATGACATCATTTTGATCTAGCCTTCTGCTTCAGCAATTAAGTCCCTGATTGGCTGAAGAAGCTGTTGCAGTTCCCAGTCACAGCAGTCTGTAGAGCTAATTGTTTACACTCAAAGTTTGTTACTAACCCATCTGGTTTGTGTTTAGATAAATTAGCTTAAAATCCATCATTCAGTTCACATAAAAAGTTGATCATGTGAGTTTCAGTGCTGAACTGAAGTAGCAGGAATGAATGTCTGTGAGAAATTACCTTGTCTGTATCACAGTTGTTAGTTCTTTCTCATCAAAACTCTACATTGTGTTCCTGCTATATAACACAAGGTTGTTTAATGAATATAAAATAAATCTACATGTTGTTAATCCATAGAAGCAGTGTGACTTTGATGTAGCTTCCATAAATAGGTACATGTAAGAAACATTTTGTTTTTATGCCATATTTGGTAGAATTAATTGTCAGACCTGCCTTTTTGGTAGATTGGATGACTGCTCGTAGGTGTTCCAGGTGGCTTTTCCAGTCTGGACTGTACAACACATCATCATCCAGGTAAACAGCACAATATCCAGTGTGAGTAGCTAAAATTACATTCATGTACCACTGTACTACAGCGGGTGTGCCATGTTAAACCAAACAGCATGGTACTGAACTAACAGAATTCAATGGGAGTGGCAAATGCAGTTTTGTCTCTGGATTCTTTAGCTAGGGTAATTTGCCAGTAACCCTTGGTGAGACTGAGGGTACTGATGTACTTGGCACTTCCCAATCCATCCCTCAAATCATCTATCCTGAGCACAGGATAACTATCAAATTCAGACACTTGATTAAGTTTCCTAAAATCAAGACAGATTCTTATACCCCCTTCTTTATTTACAATCACCACTGGTTTCTAGGAAACCCAACTGTTTCATGTTTTGTACTTCCTTAACCATGTCTGCTCTTAACACTCTGGTAATCTGCATGTCTTTTTGTCTAATAGGGCGAGCATGCCCTGTCAGTATTACGTGCTCAACCCCTTTTGCTCGGCCTGGCACCGTGATAAAGGTAATATTAAATGCCTTTAGTAAGTTATGAATTTCTGAGGTTTGTTCAGAGGGTAAGGAAACATTCAGCTTTACAGTATCAACAGTTACAGTTTGTTACATTCTGTCATAAGCTATAACACTATCTTCTGTGGAAGTTTCTGGTAAAACTAACAAAGTAGCCTTTGGTGTCTTTTTAACCCATTTCTTCAGGAGGTTAGCATGGTATATCTTCATAGAATGTTTCCTATCAGGGGTCTCAATCTCACAGTTAACTGTGCCAGTATGTCTAAGCACTTTTTAAGGCCCTTGCCACTTCATTAACAGTTTATTTTCTGTAACGGGTAACAGTAGCAAGACCTTTTCACTTTTCTTAAAAACGTTTTCGTTTACCCCATGGTCACAATACACCTTCTGCTGGTTTGGGGCCTCTTCCTGATTATTACGGGCAATTTCAACATATTTTGCCAGCTTCTTTCTCAGGGCACACATATAAGATGCAACAGATTCTGAGTGGTGTTATCTTCACATGTTTCTTTCATTCCATATAGTGGCCCTCTAGGTTGCCTACCAAACAGCATTTCAAATGGTGAAAAACTTGTTGAGGCTTGTGGCACTTCTCTGTAAGCAAAAAGCAGGTAAGGTAATTATTGGTCCCAATCTTTCCCTTCCCCTTTCACAAACATTTTTAACATGCATTTCAGGGTTTGATTAAAATGCTCAACAAGTCTAAGGGTGATGAGGTGAGGTTCTTATGGCAATGATACCTAGTAGTTGGTACATCTCCTTCAGTAATGCAGCACCAAAATTACTACGCTGTTCAGTAATAATCTCTTTAGGTGTGCCCACCCTGCTGAAAATGTTGGTAAACACTGCTGCCACTTTTGGAACTGTGACAGTACACACTGGAACTGCCACTGGGTATCGAACAGCATAGTCACATACTACCAGAATTAACCGATTACTTTTTTACTTTTGTCTAAGGGGTCAACCACATCCATTGCAATTCTCTCAAAAGGCACATCTATCAAGGATAGGGGCACCAGGGGCACCTTGTCTTTTGTAGTCACTAAGGCTACTTTCTGACACTCAGCACAGGAATTACAATAGATAGCAACATCTTCATGAATTCCAGGCCAGTAAAATCTGTACAGTAATCTGGCAAGGGTGCAATCCCTCCCCGAGTGACCAGCCATAGGACTATCACATGCTATCTGTAACAATTCAGTTCTATACTTTTGTGGTATAACCAGTTTTGTCTGTTTCTGTGTATGAGGTTTAAACCAAACTCTGTGTCCCCATGGATACAGATGTATCACCAGTACCGGGACCTTTTATACAATGTTTTCCCAGCACTTCAACATGCACTAGGGCCTGTCTACTTCCCGAATCAGTAAGCCCCTTTACAATCTTAACTCCCATCTTGACAGCTGTTAAATACTTGCCCCATCTGCTAAGCCCAAATCTGCTCCAGTGTTACCCTCCTTATATTTATGGCAGTTTCTTGCAACATGGCCTGACTTGTTACAGTCATGAAAAATAAAGTCTTTGGGTGCAGATTTGTTACCCCGACCAGAGTTTTTGTCTAATCTGGAGATAAATCTGGGAAAAAGAGGGTCTTACCAGTCCTTGACTGTTACTTCGCTGCTGCATCATCTGTCTGCCCATTTGATAGTCCTCGGCAAAAGAAAACAGCCTTTTCACCATTTTCTGGTCAGTAATCTTTTACCCAAAGCTGTGTGTCTGTGGAAAGGATGTTGATGAAATGATCCATTGAAAATATGTCAGTGATCTGTGGGACTGTTTTGCCCTGTACTTGGAGACATTCAACGAGGAGTTCTCTGAGTCGGGTGAAGACTTCTTGAGGATTGTCGACTGTGGTACTTCAGGGATCGGATTCTTTGCCTGTAGGTTTCTCCTGAGACGTCATATCTTTTCAGGATTTCTTTTATCACAAAGTCTTGGTTTTCTGATGATGCAGTGTCCATATTGCTGTATGCAAGTTAGGCTTTACCTGTCAGGTAAGGTATCAGCCTGACTGCCCATTGCTGCTTTGGCCACTGGTAGGCAGTGGCAACCCTTTCAAATGTTTCAGGTATGCTTTGATATCATCTGAGGTACACAACTTTGCAAGTTTAATGTCTTTCGAGTTATTTGAGTTTTGTTGCTCTGCTAGACCTGTGCCAAATCCTCCAGTTTTTATAGCTTGCAAGGCTTCCAGCCATCGCAGCATTTCTTCGCTTCTTTGCTCCTCCTGTTGCTGCATCTCTACTTTTCTCTGCTTCTCTGTGTCTCTTTATTGTACAGCTCACCATTTAAAGAAGGCAGACAGGCTTTCAGGTTCTGTTCCTGCCTATTCTTCCATCACTGCTTCTAACTGTACAGTCTCCATTTGGACTTTTGTATCTGCTCGTTGGGCCGCCATTCTTCTGGTAATCACTCCTGGGCTTGCTGTTGCAGGATCTATACTTGTATTTCTATGTTTCTCTGGTACCAGATCTAGTACCCACACACAAAACTCCTGACTTAGAGTATGCACAGCGTAAATCCCACTGCTAACACCATATGTCGTCAAGGCACAGGTCAGGAAGCACAGGCAAACCAGATGCAGTTATAAAATCTGCATGTAGCATTTTATTATTTCCGATAAAAATAAAATAAAAAAATTTGAAGATAATGTTTTTTAAACATAGGCAGTTCAAACAAAATGTATAGTTACGTAAGAACTTACCGTAACAGTAGATCTTCAAGAGGATCTCTTGCAGCAGGCCACCACCAGCAGGACTAAGCCGTCAAGCTCCAAGACCACAAGGAAACCTTCCTAGCTAGCAGTCTACCAGAAGGGGCCACCACCTCCGCCATCAGCACTTGACATTGGCCAATCCTATAAAAAGCAGACAGCCCCCACACTCTCCTCAGTTCTCCTGCTGGAGACCAGAAGTGGGATGGCAGAAGGGGGGAACCAAGAAGGATTCCAACGTAACCCAATAACAAAGAGAAAATAAAGGCAGAAGGCTTGCCCCTGTGGAAAGGGAGAGAGACACAGGAGAAGGGGGAAGGAAGGAAAGCAGGACCTACTGCAAGACATTCTCTCGAAGATCTACTGTTACGGTAAGTTCTTATGCAACTGTACTATCTTACTTTGAAGGTATCTCTTGCAGCTGACCATCACCAGTAGGACCGAGTCCCAAGCAGTTCAAAAATAAATAATAGCCTAAGAAAGGAGGCCTTGAAGGACAGCTAGGCCGAAGTCGTCCCTACACCGAGAGGTGATGTCCAGACTGTAATGCTTGGTAAAAAGGTGGACAGTGCTAAAGGACGTAGCAGCACAAATGTCAGCAGCTGACACATTATGGAAACAAGCCACTGATATGGCCATACATACCTCTTATGGAATGGCCTTTGTAACATGGCTCTTTTAACAAATCCCAAATTGGAGAAGCTGACTGGCGAAATAATAACAGGTGACTAAAAAGCAACCATGGATTAATTTCACAGTAGTATCATGGTTGCTTATGTAGCACCTTTTTTACCACCACTACTGGTAGCAGGATTCCTTGCTGTTCCCACCCTCTCACCCAGTGGACTGTCAAAAAGTACTATTAAATGTTTAAATTTGAGCAGCAATGTTCCTATGCTGCAAATGTTTAGCATCTCAGAAAGTTAATGTAGGGTAGACTTACTACCTTAATGTAACTGCGCATTTGTAATGTTCGAGGCTCTCCACACAATGCACAGTAAAGCTGCCTTGTAAAACGGTGCATACTAATGACGGAGCATCATCAGTACAATCCCAGAATGCAGCGCTTCAAGTTCCAGGAAGTAGAAATGTGCGATACAAGGATCAAGAATCATAGTTAAAAATATGTATTTACGAGCAGATTTTTTCAAATTTAACATATATTTGTTGACGTCCTAAGTTACTCCTGACAGCAAACTGTGTAATCCGGAATAAAGACAGCAACAATGTATGTAAGTAGCACTATGTTGGCGCAACATGTTCCAATAAATGAAACAGCATAGCAAGCTCAGCATCTGTCAAAATTACTGCTTGGTCATACTGCAAATACTGTCTACATGTAACAATCTTAGCTATACTCTTGTCATGTTACAAGAGCCATGTTACAAGAGCATTACACCACCCCAGATGTGGTTCTACTGTGGAATTAATCCATGGTTGGGTGACTGGAGGCACCAACCCTCCCCAACCATGGTCTGTCATGGTTTAATGCTTACTTAACCCCTCCAGGAAGTTCCTTGTTATACTTCTGGTAACAACAGACAATGCAACTGGCTAACCTTTTGGACACCAGGGCACCCACTTTCCCTGGAGCAAATGAAACAAGCAACTGATTGGACATCCGGGAGTCCTTGGTCCAGTGTGTATAGCACCTCAAGATTCTATGCACATTCAAGGTCTGAAGCAATGCCTCCCCTTGATTGGAATGCTCTGGAAAGTAAACAGGCAGGTGGATGGACTGATTCAAAGTAAACTCCGACACCACTTTAGGTAGAAATTTGGTATTTGTGTGCAAAGATGTCTTTGTGAAAAAACAAATCAGACTCCTTACACATGAGGGCCTGAAGCTCTGAGATTCTTTGAGCAGAAGTAATGGCAACAAAAAATAACACTTTCCATGACACAAAGTGTAGCTCACAAGATGTGGCCAGTTCAAAAGGAGGCAGTGTAAGCTTTTCTAACACAAAACTGGGATAGGGTCCTTGATTGGGGACTTCAAATGCAAAATGCCCCACAAGAGAGTTCAGAACACATCGAGCTAGGCGACTGAACGCCCATCCACAGGTACATGATATGCAGAGATGGCAGAGAGATCTAGCTTAATAGAAAAGTACCGCAAACCTGAGTCTGAGATGAACAGAAGGTACTCGAAAACCTGATCCACTGGACAGGTGAAGGGATCAAAATGATGTGAAGGGGCCCAAGAGCAAAGCGCTTCCATTTCATAGAGTAAGTGTCCCTGGTAGAGGGCTTCCTGGCTGCCACCAAGACATCCGCCACTCTGAGGGAGACCCCAAATCTAGCGATGGCTATGTCTTCAGGAGCCATGCATGCAGATGGAGAGACTTGAGGTCTGGATAGACCAGAGTGCTCTCTTCCTGGAAGAGCAAGCCTGTACACAGGAGCGGGGACAATGGAGGTCCTACTGCTAGCTGTTGCAGCAAGGGGAATCAGATCTGATAAGGCCAGAAGGGAGTGATGAGAATCTTTGTAGCCCCCTCCATCTGGAGTTTGATCAGAACTCATTGGAGGAGCGGGAAGGGAAGGAAGGCATACAGAAACCTCCATGTCCAGGAGAGGAACAATGCGTCTCGCCAGAAAACTCCAGGCCCTGGATCTAGCGAGCAGAAAAGTGGCAGTTTTGTATTGTGTGGGGATGCAAAAAGGTCCAACTCAGGCCAAACCCAGCTGTCAAAGAGGTCTTCTATCACTGAGGTCAGAAGTTCCCACTCATTGGCTCTTAACTGCAAGTGACTTAGGCTGTCCGCGAGGACGTTTAGGTCACTGGGAATATGGGTAGCTGAGAATTCCAGGCCATGCCCAATGGCCCAATATCAGACTCTCATCACTTCCCTAAACAGGGGATAGGAATGAGTCTTTCCCTCCCCCCTGCTTGTTTATGTATTAAACTATGCACATCTTGTCCCTCTGAACCAAGGGTGGATCTGGGAAGAGTCGAGTCTGCAAAGCCTGTAGGATGTACAGAACTGCCCGCATCTCCAGGACATTTATATGGAGATCCCTCTCTATCTTGAACCATGTCCCTTGAGTTTGGTGGGTCCCCATGTGGGGTTCCCAAAAGAGGCTGGAGGCATCCGTCGTAAGGATCTTCTGTGGGAAAAGTAGAGAAAAGGGAACTCCTTGAAACAGGTTTCTGGGTTCCACCCAGCACAACAGTACCTTCTTGACTGGATTTGACATCAGCACTGGTTGGTTCAGGGCATCTATGCGCTGGTCTCACTGGACCCGCAGTGTTCATTATAGGATTCGCATATGCAGCCTGGCCAGGGAAACTGTGGCAATGGCTGTGGCCATAAGGCCTCTAAATCTCAAAAAGACCCTCACTGGAATATGACAGCTGGAGTAAAGGAGATGGGTCTGGTCCATCAGGCGCTCTGCTCAGTTTTGGGGTAAGAAGGCCTTCCCCTGAGTGGTGTTCAGCACTGCCCCTATGTACAGGAAGCACTGGCAAGATGTCAAGAAAGACTTTTTAGAGGTGGATAGTAATGCCTAAAGCTTGGAACAGCTACAGGTGTAAGAAAAAGTTTGAAGGAGATGGCTCCTGGATGGGGCCAGTTGCAGCAAATCATCCCGGTATGGGAAGACACAAAACCTCTGCTATCTCAAAACAGCTGCCACCACTGCCAGGCTTCCCACCTCCCATGGGTCACTGCTGAGCTGTTGGCATGCCTACATGCCAGGCATCAGGCATGGAAGTTGCTCAAATCTACTGATTCCTCATTATATCTCCAGAAGTATCACACTCTCAGAAATGCTTGTACAAGGGCAGTTACACTGGCCAAAGCTGACTACTTCCAAGTCACGTTTAAAACAAACATCAACCAACCATCCAAATTCTGGAAAGTAGTTCACTCCTTGTTCTCCCCTACTTCCTCTCCTCCGCAATCTGTTCTTAAAGTGGGTGCTATCTCCTTAGCAGATCCCCTTCCTGTGGCCACAGAGTTAAACACATTCTTTACCTCCTGTGCCTCCTCCCTTCTTGCCACCCTCCTTTCCACCACAACTCTACCCCCACCTCCCTTCCTCCCTCCCAACTTGATACTTCCCTCATTCCCCTTTTTTTTTTTTAATTACTATTTTATCCACTCCTACTCCCTACGAGCTCCACATCTTCGGGAGCACCAATGAAGGACTGCCCCTACTCCAGCCATCTACCTGCCTCCATGGTCAACCCACCATGGAGCCGCGGTTCTTCCCCCCAGAGTGGGGATGAGGTGGGACGGAACACCTCAAACTATTCTAGGCTTGTCGAGGGACCCTGGAACCAGGCAGGCGGGAGCCATTAGGGGTCTGCCTCGGTGCTCCATCAACCTGGAGCTCGCAGAGTGTTTTTCCCTGTTTTTTTTGTGGGAGTGTCGCACACCCTATGCCAAGGCATCACCACTGATGTCACCACTCCCATCCCCAGACGTCTGTTCCACGCTTGCCATGCCTCCGGCCTCTACCAGAGGCCAGTCAAGTGCCAAGCGCTGACCCTTTCTCCAAGAGAGGAGAGCTGTCCTCCGGATACTCAATCCTCTCCCTCCCCTACCGACAGGCTGGGCTTGTTCCTGAACCCGGTTCACCAGCATGGTGCGAGGTGTGGCATCCAGCACCTCAACCATCAGTACCACCGGGCTGGCTTCATTCCCCTTTTTCTCTTTCTGTCCGTTATCCCCAGCCGATGACCTCAATGCTCTTCTTGCCTTAAACCCCATTAAGGGTAAGTTCCCCTCTGGTCTTGACTCCAAAATCCTGTACCTCTCTGCTCCTGCTACCCTCCTCTTGCTTTTCTACTAAACCTCTTTTTCTCTTCTGCATCTGTCCCTTCTAAATGTAAATATGCCACTGTTATCCCCCTCACTAAAGAAGGTGATCCCTCCTCCCCTGGAAATCACTGGCCTATCTCTCTGCTTCCCATTCTTGCCAAACCACAGGAACGCCTGGTGGTATCACAACTCTCCTCTTAACTTGACTCTTCTTTCTTCACACTTTATCAGTCTGGTTTCTGAAAACACCACTCTACCACCTCCTCCCTTCTGAGGTTCACCAACTCCATACTCACTGGTGTGGATCAGGGTCTCATCACCTCTGCTATCTTTATCGACCTTGCCAAGCCATTTGATATGGACTCCTACCCCCTCCTGCATCCCAATCTCATTGCTGTAGGGCTCTCAAATGCAGCTACCAGCTAGTTCCATTCTTAACCTAGTGGGCAGAACACAATCCTTTCAGATTAGTGATACAAAATCCCCTTCCCTTCCCATCAACACTGGAGATCCTCAGGTTTCCATGTTGGGCCCTCTACTATTCTCCATCTTCCTAAACGGCCTTCTCACTGCTTGTTCACTCACCTCTATCCACATGTATGCAGATGATACTGCTCTGTATGCATCTGGCCCCTCCCCCTCTGATGAAGCATCCAAACTTCAGCATGATTTTGACAAAGTTCAGCTTTGGGTTCACCCTAATCAGTTATTTTTGAATGCCAAGAAGACAGTCTCCATGATCTTTGACATGAGGCAGAGACCCTCGGCTCCAATCCCTCCCTTCTTTCCACACCCTATATGGGACTTTACTTGATGACAACCCCTCCTTTAGATACCACAGGGTCTGGCTTATTTAGAACCACACCTTTTCTGGGCACACTGACGCAATCCACAAAAAGCTGCACCCCAAACTGGGTGCCCTTTACAGAAATCATGGATGTATTCCATTGCCGGCTCACCAAGCACTGGTCCAGAAAATTATCCTACCTATTTTTGATTATGGTGACATAATGTACAGTGCCACTTCCAAATCTTCCCTAACCAGACTAGACACTTTTTTTCAGTCCTTTCCATATCCATCACTGCACCCTTTACCAGTCTCTGTCCTTTCTTTCCCTCACAGACAGGCACCTCATCCAATGTGCCAACTTTCTTCCTAAATTCTGGATTCACTGCTCCCCCCCCCCATCTCTCCTCCTCCATTTACCTCAAACCGCCTGCTTCTCACTCACTTGGAAACCTTGAACATCGCACCTTTACCACTCTACTCTGGTCCACCACAGTTTTCCCAAAAATCTGGAACACACTCTCCTCACCCATCCATCACGCTGCCTCTCCTTGGGTCCTCAGTTCCCTTCTTAAGAACCTTTTCCCCTCTTCTTATAGTTGTGCTTAATTCTTTTACCATCTCCATATTTTCTCTACATTCGCTTGCAGGATAGCACTTCTCCTATACTACTCATGTAATTCATTGTTTGTAGCTTCCTAGCACTTTAAAGATTGTTGCAATGTAAAATAACTACTTTGTCATCCTGTTCTGATGTCTTGCATCTATTATCCATTATTCACTGTATTTTGCTGCTGTACTTGCCGTATCCTCTTCCTCTTTTCCCCAGACACATCTGGAAACAAGCATTTTCTGCACAGTATAGAAACATAGAAACACAGAATTTGATGGCAGATAAGGACCGCTTGGCCCACCCAGTCTGCCCATTTCCCTACCTGATGGATAAACTGCAGATCCTAGTTAACCAGCAGCCTACTTCTTCCTACCCCCAACCCCTAGAATTGCCATATGACTGTCCCGTGCATGCTTGAATTCCACCACTGTTTTTGACTCCACAACCTCCTCTGGAAGGCTGTTCCATACATCCACAACCCTCTCTGTGAAAAAATACTTCCTTAAGTACCTCTGATCACCCTTCTATCTTCAAATTGTGCCCCTTGTTCTTGCACACCTCTTTTTTGAAAGATGCTACCCTCTTGGACTTTGTTAATTCCCTTGAGGTACTTGAAAGTTTCTATCATGTCCCCCCTCTCCCTCCTTTCCTCGAGGCTATACATATTAAGCTCCTTAAGTCTCTCTTCATATGTCTTCTGGTACAGACCCTGCACCATTTTAGTTGCCCTCTTCTGGACAGCTTCCATCCTGTCTATGTCTTTGCGGAGACTGGGTCTCCAGAACTACATGCAGTACTCCAGATGTGGTCTCACCAGCTGTCTGTACAGAGGATAATAACTTCTTGTTTTCTACTGGTGATGCCTCTCCCTATGCATCCCAGTATCCCTTCAACCTTCCTTGCTGCCCTCTCCACATTGCTTGACCACCTTTAGGTCATCTGATATGACTACCCCCAGGTCCCTTTCCATTTTTGTTGTTGTTAGTATCTCACCCCCATGTGTGCTCTTCCCTGGGTTTGTTTCCCAAGTGCATTACCTTGCACTTCTTAGCACTGAATCTAAGCTGTCATACATTTGACCATTCCTCTAACCTTGCCAAGTCCCTTCTCATCCTTTCCACCCCACCTTGTGCATCAACTCTGTTGCAGATCTTTGTGTCATCTGCAAAGAGACATAGTTTTCCTTCCAGTCCCTCTGCAATGTCGCTTATAAAGACATTGAAGAGAACCGGTCCTAATACTGAACCCTGCAGTACCTCACTGCTAACCCCCCTTTTTTCAGAGTGGACTCCATTTACTATTACTCTCTGTGTCCTATTCTCAGTATGCCTTTCCTGGTGAAACTTTTAAATAAATAAATACATTTGGTGAAGACCCTGGGAGTGGAGAACAAGCCAAAAGGGCAGAGCTTTGAACTGGTAGTGTAGCCCCTAGATGTGGAAATGGAGGAAGCACTGGTAGGAAGCGAAAACCCTGATATACAGGTAGGCATCCTGCATATCTAGGGAACAAAGCCAGTCCCACTGATGAAGCTGGGGTAGCAGACCCTGAAGGGTGACCACCTGGAATCATTTGTATTCTGCTTGGGTCCAGGATGAGTCAAAGGTCTTCTGTCCGCCTGGGGACCAGGGAGGTTACCAGACTAGTCAGAACTGCCAAGGCATCCAGAGAGCTGAGGGTGGCACAGGGCATTAAGGGTGGAGAGAAGGACTTCTTCAAATACACTGGTGAGAGAAGGAAAACAGGGACCAGATAGTGAAACTTAAGAACTTAAGAAGGACGGGGGGGTTGTGGATAGAGAAAGGGGAGGAGCAGGCAGAGGCACTAAATGAGTACTTCTGCTCTGTATTCACAGAAGGGGGTGGGACAGATACCTCTTGGGAGTGGTGGAGTGGGCAGGGGAGGGAGTGACAGATGGAGAAATTACAGAGGGCAGGGTACTGGAAGGACTGAGGGCACTACAGGTGGACAAGGCACTGGGACCTGATGGCATTCACCCTAAGACACTCAAGGAACTGGCAGGGTGCCTGGCAGGACCACTGGCTGACCTGTTCAATAACTCTCTGGACACAGGATACGTACCACAGGATTGGAGGCTGGCCCATGTAATGTCCATTCACAAAGGTGGCCCAAAGGATGATCAATGTAACTACAGATCAGTGAGCCTCACATCAATTGTGGGAAAGCTCATGGAGACAATCCTTAATGACAGGCTGGTGACATTTTTAGAGGACAATGGTTTCCAGGACAGGTGACAACACGGGTTTGTCTCAGGCAGATCCTATCAGACAAACCTGATTGGGTGACCAGAGAACTTTACAAGAGCCATGCAGTGGATGTCCTGTACTTGGACTTCAGCAAAGCCTTCAATTCCATGCAGTATGAGAGGCTGGGGGGGAGCTGGAATATGTAGGGGTGGGTAATAAAATGGTCAAATGGATCACTAACTGGCTGAAGGGCAGGCAGCAAAGGGTGGTGCTGGAGGGGAAACTCTCATCATCAAGAGCAGTAACAAGTGGGGCACACAGAGATCTGTACTGGGGCCAGTGCTGTCTGGGATATTCATAGCAGATATCTCACATGGGACCCAGAGTAAGATCAGTCTGTTCGCAGATGATACCAAGATGGGAGCTGTGGTGGATGACATCAAGGGGTGCAGGGGACTGCAGGGAGACCTGACTAAACTACAGGAGTGGTTGGAAACATGGCAGTTGGGGCTCAATGTCAAGAAGTGCAAAGTGCTGCACTTTTGATCTAAGAACCTGCGGAGAAGTTATCAGCTGGGAGTGGTATGGTAGCGGAGCACAGAGGAGGAAAAGGACCCGGGGGGTGATAATAACGGGGAATATGAACAACTCGACTCAGTGCAGAAAGGCAGCAGTGAAAGCCAACAAGATGCTGGGCTGTATAGCGAGAGGAATCTCCTCTAGAAGTAGTGAGGTGATCTTTCCCCTGCACAGGTCACTGGTCAGGCCACACCTGGAATACTGTGTGCAGTACTGGTGCCCAATCCTGAAGAAGGACATCAGATTGTTGGAGGGGGTGCAGCGTAGAGTGACAAAGATGATTCAGGGTTTGAAGGGGAATCTTACGAAGAAAGGTTGAACATGCTTAACATGTATTCCCCTGGAGGAGAGGAGGGATAGGGGAGATATGATCGAGACCTTTAAGTACCTGAAGGGGATAAACAAGACTAATATAGGAAGGATAGTCTGGATCAGAAGAGGGAGGGATACAAGAGGGCATCAACTGAGGTTGGAGGGGGGAAAATTCAGCGGGAAATCTGGAGACATTTTTTAACTGAACAGGTGGTAGACAAGTGGAACACTCTACCTGAGGAGGTGTTTTCCTGCAGGACAGTGGACTGTTTCAAGAGGGGGATGGGACAGAGTGAGGGGATGATGACTGTGAGGAGGGGAGGGAAGGGTGAGGCAGCTGCAAGTAGAGAAGCTAGCTGCACAATCGAGCAGACTTGATAGACCATGAGGCCAGTTTCTGCTGGCAATCTGTATGTTCATATGAAATGGAAGTAGAACTCCCTTCCCCACTGACACCAAGTCACTGACTCTATGGCCTTTTTTTGAAATAAGGCCCCGATTTCCTCCCGGATGAGAGGGGCAGGGCAGGGCCGGGAGGATACAAGGAATTGCCTGGAGGCTTTTCTAGAGGCCACTATAAGAATTTGAGAGTGTGGCCATGTTCAATGAGTTGAAGCACCCAGTCATCTGTGGGGATTTCCCTCTACCTGTCCAGGTGCAGGGAGAAGTGACCCCCAATGACCATCTCCTGTGGAATGACTTGGGGGGGGGATCTTGCAAGGAGTCAGAAGATGGAAGCAGTCACTGCTGGGGCTTCTGCTGCACCTTGAGCACCACGGGTGGCAGTGACAGAGGGAGTGGAGGGAGCTGCCACTGCTTTGCACAAATTAGAACATAGTGTCCCAGAACCAAACTCCTGTTGACAACTGCAAATGAGCTTGTGCTGCATCTCAAGGTTAACTCCCAGAGTTCTTAATACCTTTTTGCAATCATTTCAACAATATAACTATATACATTTTCAAACCATGGGATCCCAGTTTCACGTACAGATTCATACATGTTCATAATCACAGATATGCAAGGGAGGGAAGAAAAGATAGAAACAGCAAGTGAAGGCAGGGAGATAGCGGGAGTGGCAGAATCGCAAGACCGTCAGAGTGATCAGTTCCTAGGTCAGACTAGAAAATTTGATTAAGCAATCAGACAGACAAGAGACAAAAAAGCAGAGGGTAGAACAGATCCTTGCTTTTAACTCTTTCTATGTGACAAATGGCCAGACAGGGCCTTATTCAACCCTGTCACAAACCCTAACACCACATTTCCCTGCTTTTCTCACGTTTACCCTAACTGGTGCATTAACAAAGTTTTTTGCAATGAATTTCCTTACTTTTTGAGATAGCATAATCATAAACTCATTTGCCTGTGAGAGCGCTCCATCCCTCCACAGATGCATATATCTATGTTGGTGTGGATGCGCAGGGCCCTCTGGGCCCTGCACGCTTCCATTTCTGGCAAAAACAGGAATTTATTTACTTGGCTGTATGGCTTGTTAAATGAGAGACCAACTTATTTTGCCCCTGTATAATTTTCTGGTGAAGCCACATCTACAACACAGACTTCATTACTGGTGCACACACCTCATAAAGTACATTAACCTACTTGAGAAGTTCCAGAGGAGGGCTATAAAAATAACAGCAGATCACCATGGTTAGGCATAGTATGAGAAGTTTAGGGTACTCAACATCTACTCGGTACAGAACAGGACAGAGACAGGGGACATGACTGAGACTTTCAAGTACTAGAAACAGATAACATGGATACGGAAGATCTCTTTAACTTGAGTGGCAACCATAACATGAGAGACCATAGTGTTAAGATGCAGGCAGGGAGGTGTAGGAGCAAACTGACAATGCCCTTCTTCACACATAGGGTGGTGGACATTTGCAATGTGCTGCGCTTCAAGAGTGGCTAGAATAGCCATAAGGGGAAAGTACTCTCCATGAGTAGTAAAGATGGTAAGCATGGGAGGAGTGAGAAGGTGGAGCAAATCCAGTACGTCAACCTCTGGGAACTGCAGTAGAAGCAGACTACATAGACCAAATGGCCTTCTTCTCATAGCGTCTTCATATTTTCTACTTCACCAACCAAAAGTTGAACTTTAAACCACATTTTGTGCTTCATGAACCAGAAGTAGTGTAACTACATTTTTTGGTTCGTGAACCAAATGTAGTACTTTGGAGCAGATTTTCTGCTTCGAGAACCAGAGGTACTAGTTGGAACCACATTTTCTGTGTGTCGAGAACCAGAATACCAAGTTAGAACCACTTTTTCTGGATCATGAACTAGAAGTAGTAGTTCGAACCACTTTTCCTAGTTCAAGAAAAAGAAAATTTTTTGTTTGAACCAAAAAAAGTGGTTCATCACGCAGGAGAGATCATGAATGTGTGAAATACAAAATTTTGGCAAATTTCCCCATTAACAGACTATAAAATCTTTCTTAGGGAAAACATTTTACATCAGGGATGTTTTAGTTTTGTTAAAACTATCCCTTTGCAAGCATTTTCCAACGTTAATATGAACAGAAATAAAGAAACAAAATGGTGGCGGTCACAAACCAAAAAAAAATTAGTTTGTAACTGGTTCATGACACATCAGATTTGCAAACCAAAAAACACTCTCACGAACCAGAAATTTCTGATTTCTATGGGGCATCTATCCAAAATAAATTTTTAAATTCTTATAAGTCAGGAACCCTTTAATATTTTTTCACCAAACCTTCAAATGGAACTACCTCAGCAAAGACCACATAATACCCTGGAAGTTTTGTGCAGAAATTCAGAACCATGTAGCCTATACACGAAAGCAAAAAAATGCAAAAAACAAAAACAAAACAATGTTAAGTATAGGGAAAAATTTGACTCTTTTACAAAATAAGGGGTATCCAGATCTCGAGGAAACCACACAAGATGCTGTCATGAAACTCTCCACTTCTTCACAACATAGCACGTCCATGGAAAATGCAAATTTGTGGGCTATTCTGACACACCCCGCCAAAGTTATTAAACAGCAAAGTTACGAGTTTAACATTGAGCCCCAGATGCAACCCTAACTACAGGGGCATCAGGAACTCCCAGACCATCTCTCTCCTCCCTTCTCTCGCTAAACTCCAGGAGTCTCTCATACACTCCAGGCTGTCAGAGTTCCTTGCCACACACAACACTCTCTCACCAGTGCAGTCAGGTTTCAAGAAACAACATTCTAACATCTCCTCCAGGTTGTGGGTCACTGATCCCATTTTCTCAGCAATGAACCAGAGTCATATAACTGCAGCCATTTTCTTAGACCTGACTACGGCTTTCGACTCTGTCTCCCATTCCCTCCTCCTACAAAAACTCGCTGAACCTGCTGTTAACTGGTTCCACTCTTATCTAAACGATAGGCAGCAAGCTGTACAAATAGATGATGTACTCTCCTCCCCTTTCCCTATCCTTACCAGCATCCCTCAAGGTTCCATCCATGTCCCTATCCTTTTCTCCCAATTTATTAACAACCTCCCCTCAGTCTGCAACTTATCCAACATGCATATCATGGACTGAAATAAGGGGGCACTGAACGCCAATTCATGCTTGCATTTATGTAAATAGCGCTTGCCACTTTCAGAAACAGCAAGTCAGCAGCACTGCTAGAAGCTCCTGTCTCTGCAGCATGCATGTGTTTCTGTGCATCATAGGGAGAATGGGAGTGTCTGGGCTCTGCAGTTAGTTACGCCCAGTCTTGAAATCAGAGCTGAGTCCCTGAAAGCAGAACAGGAGAAGGGAATGGACTATGCAGAAATGGAGGTTAGTGAGCTCCACAGTTAGTGACGCTGCCCAGTCTTGAAATTGGAGGAGTCCCTCAAAGCTGCAGAGGGCACAGACAATGCAGAAATGGAGGTTAGTGAGCCATGTGATGTGAGGAAAAGGAGTGCTAAAATATGAGCCACAGACTCAGTGCCATCAGGAGAAGGAATGAAACAGTAAAATTATAAGGGACTAACATGGTAGAGAGGATGGTTAAAACAGTATAAGCAAGGCATGTCAGGAGCACAGAAAAGGGGTGAGGAAACAAGTTCTGCATTTACTACGTGAAACCTTATGCCTGCTAATGTTTTAATGCCTAACTTCTGAGACATTATACAACTCAGCTGGAAAATTGGAAGTGTAGAGTGTGTATTTTCTTAACAAGCTGCAACATTTTGGATATTTTCAGTCTAATAATAGAATGCTAGAAGTGGCAGCTGTTGTATTTAAGAATTATAACAGCCAACTACCCCAAGCAGCAGCTGAAATTGTTATTTGAGCAGCAACAAAAAGAAGGGACATATTTAACTCCTACCCCTCCCCACAAAACACTTTTAATAGCCATTAGGACACCAGAGGAAGTATGTACAGAATTCATAAGGGTTATAGCTGCCATCCTATGGCAGCCAGTTTATCAGGGAGAATAGCCTTTCAGCTATGACGCAACTTGTTTTCAGTGGGGTCCCTAGTTTCTACTCATTTTCACAGCTCGGAGGACTAAAGGATGGGGTTGGTGTCTTGGGTCACACAGTGAGTATCTGACACTAGTGGGGTTTGAACCTGCAATCTCTCTTCCCAAGCCAGTGCTCTAACCACTAGACCAGTGCCTCCTAGAAGTCACACTGCCTTTAAGCTGACCACTCTGTGTCTTGTCGTGTTTTCAATATATTTTATCTTCAGCTCCTGAATTTGCCAGAGTAGCTCCTGGTCAGCCGGAAAATGCCATAGCCAGGAGCTATTCTTGGCTCTTGGCCGCCAAATCCTTACTCTGGCCCCTGCATATGTATGCAGACAATACTATTATCTTCACCTCCAGGCCTTCCACCGTCAGAGTACAGTCCCTCCTCCAGCATGATTTCAACAGAGTCCAGTCATGGTTTCAGACAAATCAACTGAAACTCAACAGAAAAAAAAACAGTAGCTATGATATTTGGCTCTAGAAAGAAACTGGCAGCCCTCAAGTCCTCCCCCCACCCATTTTTACTACCTTGGATGGTTTCCCCATAGAGAATGTTCCTGCTTTTAAATACTTAGAGGTCTGGCTGGATAGCCACCTGGACTTCTCTACCCACGTTGATGCCATCTCTACCAAACTGCGTCCCAAGCTGGCAGTCCTCTATCATCATAAAGACGGTCTCCCCCTCCACACCCATGAGTTGGTATCAAAAATTATCCTACCCGTCATTAATTATGCCAACGTGGTATGTGGCACTGCTCCAGCCTGATCCCTCTCCAGACTGGATACACTTCTGAACTCTTTCTGCCATTTCACCATTGCCTCCCATCCCCTTACACACCACTGTCTTCTCTATTCTGCACTCTCCCTTGCACCTTTATTACATAGGAGGATGGTTCACTGCACCTCCCTTGTTGCTAAGTTCTGATTTGGAACCCTCCCCACCTATCTTTCCTCTTGCCTCTCTCGAGCAGCCATTTCTAACTACTCCCTTCACCACGGAGACTTACGTACCTTTTCTAGTCCTCACCCCAATTCTGCAACTGGCCAATCCGCCTTCTCTTTTCGTTTACCACTTCTCTGGAATAAACTCCCCTCTGATCTTTGCCTATCTTCCTCTTTTTTCTCCCTCAAATGATTCCTCAGACTTCTCCCCCTACAGTGCCCACAGTGCTCCCAATCCCCCCACTACCCAAGTGCCCCCCCAGCTGTCAGTACTTCGTAGTTTCACTTACCCCTAACTCCCAACAGCTCCCATTCTTGAGCTTCTATCGCTCCTAGCAGCTTGACTATTGTTCCTCTCTTTTTCAACGCTAGTCCCAGCTGCTTATCCAAATCAGCCCTTGCCACTACTACTCCCCCCTCCTCTGTCCCACTTGCCCTTAGCACCCTCTGCATCCCTCTTATTCACCACCCCCTTCTGCCGCATTTACCTAAGGCTTACACACTGTTATGCGCACCTCCATAGCTTAGAAATTTCCATTCAGGCCTGTAACGTGTTTCTGCTGGACAGGAATATAAATAATCTTTCTTTTTTCTTCTATGGTTTGTATATGACATCCATACACATTCTGCTCCTGTGGGAACTGTATATATGTATGTATTACGTTCGGGTTGTGTTATGAATATCTTTCTTGTATATGTGACTTGGAATGTAAAAACTCTGCTCCTATCAGTATTGTAAACATGTTGTTCCTTTTGTATTATGTATATTAATATGTAACTGCACAATTTTCCCTGCCAACAGCAGGTTCATCTTGTAAATGAGCTTGCTCAATGGTGATCGCCTGGATAAATAAAGATTTGATTGATTGATTGATTGATTAACTGTGTATTTTGTTTCTACTTTTATTAGACAGGATGCCTGAATAATTTTTTTTCACTAGCGACCCTTCACCTGAATTAGTTCAATGCTATATTCTAAGTGTGTCTATATTTTCTTTTATTGTTAATACTGTACTTGGTTGTTGTCCACTGTATTTTGGGTCTTGTAACTGCGACCCCTGTTTACAAATGTATTACTTCTATGTATCCCTACAGTATGTAACAGTGTCCCTGGGTCACACCTGGAAATGAATCTCGGCTCAGTGGTGCCTTTCTCAGATATCAACTTTTAAATAAATAAAATAAATAAATGTTAAACACCAAACTTTGCACTTTAATAGCTTCACAACCATTTGTTTTTTCAGGTGAAAAAGGGATTGGGCCACAATGGTGCCTTTCGCTGGTTTGGTGAAAAATATATTTAATCCATTCCAAAGTTATAAGAATCTGAGATTTCAGTTCTGAGCGTGCTCAGTATGTGTTCTTTTTGGATAGCTGCTTGGAACGAAAAAATTATTTGGTCTACATGAAAACAATTCTTTTTTTATATGGGGGCAATGTTTTTTCATGAGAAATGCCACCATCTTGATTCCATTTTTTTGTATCACCATTATCTTGTTTCCGGTTTGTTTGTTTTTTTAACTTTTTTGGGAAAACCCAGAAAAATGAGATCCTGCAGAAACATCAACACATGTGTCTGGCTAATCAGGACCTCATTAGGTGCCTGTAGTTACTTTTTTGGAAAAATGACCCAGAATCGCATTTTTTATACATTTTGACATCCTTTTTTGTGACTCAAAATTAATTTTTTTGTATGGCCATACAAAAAAGGAACTGGGCCATATGAAAAAGGATCCCCTCATACGAAAAATAATGTGGACATAGTTTTCTTTTCAGATTCTTTTTTTGTATGACAGCATCCTTTTTGTATGAATGACACAACCTCGCTAAAAAGGATCCCTTCATATGAACAAAAAATCTGCAACAAAAACCCCACTGAGTACAACCTCTTTTTTCATGTAAAAGGATCCTTTCTCATATGAATGACATAACTTCATGAAAAAGGATACCTTCATATGAAAAAAAAAAAATTTTCATAGGAAGGGATCCTTTTTCGTATAAATGACACAATCTCAGGAAAAGGTATCTCTTCATACGAAAAAAGAAGTTGGACTTCATTTTTTTCAGATTATTTTTTTCTTATGAAGGCATCCTTTTTTGTGAGGTTGTCTTTTTCATTCATATGAAAAAGAATAATCTTCATATCAAAAAAGAATCTGGACTTTATTTTCTTTCCCCACATTTCAACTTCAACAAGTCATAACACCCTCAATATCTGCACTTAAGGGACAATCTATACATCATAACAAAGGTCTTAATGAGTATTAGAAGAATAACACATACCACCCCCCAAAAAAAACCAACATTAGGGGCCATATGAAAAAACATAACATTTAAAAATCAAAATTCCCATCGGATAACACTGGAAGTTTCAAAAGCCATACAACCAAGCAAATAAACTGCTTTTTGGGAGAAATGGAAGAGCAGGGCCCAGAAGGCCCTGAGTTTCAACTCCAACATGAATATATGCATCTATGTCAGGATAGAAGCACAGGGTGCAAGAGGCAAATGGATATGTTCAAGCAGGCTGCTAGTTCAAAGTAAGGAAATTTTTTGCAAAAAGCTTTAAAGCACCACTTAGGGTTCAGATTAATCCAACAAAAGCAGTGAAATGTGGTGTTAGGGTTCCCAACCCTCACACCCCACCCCCAACCTGCAGGCAGCAAAAGGGAAAAAAAATGATGGTTTCACCCCTCCTGGATTCCTCGTAATTCAGGCCTGGGGGGGGTGTTCCCCGAGGTTCTCAATCGTACCGCGTACCCCATTCTCATATAGTCTGCACATCTCCACTTTACTGATGGAATGGTGTGAGTGTTAGACTGAAAACCCCAAGGAACACCCCAGGCCTGAATAGCGAAGACTATGGAGAGGTGAAACTGTAACCATTTTTCCTTTTGCTGTCTGCAGGGTGAGAGTTGGGGTGGGGTGTTAGGGTTTAATCTGAACCCTAAGTGGTGCATTAACAAAGTTTTTTTGCAAAGGATATATTATACACCATGTGTATGCAGATAAATAGCAAGATAAAAAATATTATCTTGACCCAACATAGCAAGATATCTTGCAAAATTGGATAGGTCACAATGCATACTGAACCAATTAGATGGCACCTTTCACAATGCAGATGACATCATAGTAGCCACGTGGACATTCCGGGGGAGGGTGTAGAAAAAATGAACAGAGATCTAGGCAAACTTGAGAAGTTGTCTAGAAAGTGGCAACTAAGTTTCAATGCAAAAAAATGCTAAATCATGCACTTGGGGCATAGAAACCCAGGATCATAGTACAAAATGGGGGAGTGGTACTGGCAACCACCAAACAGGAAAGAGATCTGGGTGTTATCATATCTGATGATCTAAAGGTGGCCAAATAGTGTGACAAGGCAGTGGAGAGAGCCAGTGTGATGCTAGGGTGCACAGGGAGGGGTATCACCAGCAGAAAGAGGGAGGGAGTGATACCTCTGTATCAATCTCTGGTGAGACCCCAACTAGAATACTGTGTCTAGTTCTGGAGTCCTCATCTCCGAAAGGACATAGACAGAGCTGAGGCAGTCCAGAGGAGAGCAACTAAAATGGTGCAAGAGCTGTATCAAAAAGGCCTATGAGGAGAGACTGAAGGACCTCAATATGTACAGACTGGAGGAAAGGAGGGAGACAGGGGATATGATAAAGACTTTCAACTACCTCAAGGGTAAGGTTCAAGAGAGAAGCCTTTTTCAGAGAAAAGGATGCACAAGAACAAGGGGTCTTGTGATGAAGCTGGAAGGGAGAGCAGAATCAGGGGAAATGTAAGAAAATACTTCACAGAAAGGGTTGTGGATACCTGGAACAGCCTCCCTGAGGAGGTGGTGGGGACCAAAACTGTAACCGAACTGGATTTAAGAAGGCATGGGATAAGTATAGGGGAACCTTAGAAACAAGGGGGGGTTAAATCTGGAGATCAAGTAGGGTCTACGATGTGACAGTATGTAGGGAACATAGGCAAACTAGGTGGGCCAAGTGGTTCTTATATGCCATCAAATTCTATGGTTCTATGTAAAGCACTGAAGCCAGTGATTGAATTAAAGAAAAACAGCTACATCTGCATACATTTAGCAAGTTTAAAAGTTACAACTAGCAAACTTATGTTGTACAAACTGAATATGCATCGATCTAAATAAGCAGTTTATCAGCACTTGCAAAAAGACAGGATTTTCATAACTTACTCTTGGCTCCACTACTCGTTCGTTATGATCTTGCGCTTTCATATATGAAGATAAACTGCATGTTTTGAGTCAGCCTACTGCATATCCCCCATTTATGCAACGGATGTGTAAATAAAAAGTCACAACAATCAAGGTTATTTTCACTTGTCAAGCACCTACTGTGAAAATATCATAATATTCAGACTCTAAATTAGGTGAATCACAAAGCAAATATCCTCACTGTAAGTCCTTCAGAATCAAAGCCTGGCATAATTTCATTCCAAGAACTCACTGTTCTAAAAGTTCCATGGTAGAATATCAACAACAATGTGGTTGACATCTTGCACAGCAATGGGAACAATGCTGACAGTCGGCATTGTTCCTATCTGGACAAAGTGTATTTCTGCGCAGCGGGGGGGGGGGTCTCTGCTCCCTGCACCCCCCATCTCTAAATAACCAATTCCGAGTTGGACTTGGTTCGGGGTGGGAGGGATGAAACGCAGGGAGCTGCAGCATCAGTGAACAGTGGACCATAGCAACCTGCCGAGATTTGTCACTGTGGTGGACTTCACTGTGCTGACATGATACCATTCTAAAAGTGTTCTGTTTACAGAACTTTTACTGCAACTTCCTTGAAACAGTAGCACATCCAACCATTTTACTGCATAAACCAATGCCATTGCGTAAATGAAATCTGGCATGGGCCCAATAAAAATATGTCGTAGGATATTCTACTTGCCATCCATGACCCATGTGACATCATTTGAAGCTTATGTATGTGTGATGTCATGGGGGGTCATAGACCACTCATGATTAAAGTATCTGTCTCTTCTGTCTGTCTCCCAGCCAAATACACACTGCCTACTGGATCCAAAAGGATGCACTGATACCCCACTGAAGAACTTGTATGGCATAAGGTATCAAAACAGTATGGCAAAAGAAAATTCATGAACTAGTAAAGGCTGTTCTTCTTAAGGTAAGGAGAAAGATGACATGCAAAGGATTTAAATGCGGAAACTTCAGAGATAAGTGACATTTCAAAGAAAGCAACAGAGAGAGAACAGACCTAATTTAAAAAGCACAAGTCCTAAAGGTGGATCCCAGAAAAGAGGGAAGTTTTCACTTAGGTGTGAATGAATGAGATCATGCCAGAAAAAATACAGACGACAAGGAAGAAGGAATTACAAAACTATTCAAAAGAATATAGCGTTTTCCCAATCCAGTTTGTTCATTCCTATGGTTCCAAGGATTTTAGCCAGGCAATCAAAAATGCCTTACACCGGAGAAGGGTTTTTTTTTTGTCTCAACTTTCTGAATAGCAGTTGTACAACTTGGCGCTGACCTGACTGCAGTGCGAAGAGATGTCAGTGTCTAGTTTCTTTGACACAAAGAAGAAACCCTGGTGCACTATCCGGTTCAGTGGCTCCCAATAATAATAAACACCAGAAAAAAAGGCTGTGCTACACATAAACAAAAAACTGCTCCAAAACAGTGATACAGTGAAACATGATTTACTAGTGGGCTACTGTCAGAACAACTGGCACAAAACACACTGGTGCGTCGAACACAATGAGTCCTCTTCAGGGGGTGGGGCCTGGTCAAATTGTCAATACTTTTAAATGCAATAGTTAAAAACACAGAACCCTTATATAGGGCAAACTGTTCTGCCTATGTACTGGGAACTGCATGTGCACTAAAGTACATACATAATGTTCTCCGTATGACATGTAATAATAATCGGATGATGGATTTAATACATTGCTGCTTGACTGGTGGGGTTGACAAACAATTTGCCTTGGATAGTGGAGAGGCACTAATCAGAGCCGCTCAAAGCAAGACCAAGATGCTCTGTGACATATACGGCATACTGTACAATACTGAAAAAGTCCCGGCACTCACCTTCTTTGCTTCTCAAGAAATTGCTGTCCACACAAGATGTGCTGCAAAATTAAACGGTTGTTAATTCAAATACATACAGAGTTCCTATGGCTGTATGCTGATTTGCACTCTACACTTTGGGAACTCTGTATGTATTTGAATAAACAACCATTTAATTTTGCAGCACATCTTGTGTGGACAGCAATTTCTTGAGAAGCAAAGGAGGTGAGTGCAGTGACTTGGCCTGGACAGTGCAAGAGCACACAAGGCTGTTGCCACAGCAACGTAAAAAAAGGGGTCATGGTAAAAAAACAGGAGGGGACTACCATCTTTTTTCCTTTGGTCATGACTTCTAACTAAGTGGTCCCTTAAGCTCTTGTTCTTTCTGTATACTACTCTAAGTTGAGCGCTTATGGTATTCCTAAGTATAGGGTCAGCAGTGAGTACATTCCAGTCTTTTTTTTAATTCCAGCCACTTGTGGAGTCACAGCAGTAAAATCAGTGATGAAGTTCACTGACACAAATTCTGTAGTTCTCTTGGGTTTAGGAATCAATAAATCTGTCCGCTATGTCAAGAAGACTTTATTTTGAGTTGAATCCAATATGGCACAACCGTGACCACATTCAGAAAAATCTAGAGTATAAATTATCTTGCTTGTTCCTTGTAGGTAGTATCTGTGGAACAATTCCCTCAAATTCGAAATAACTGTCCATAGGGTATGGCTCTGGTAAGGTGCTTAGGGTGAGAGCTACCTGCTAACATAAACATGTTGGTAGATGTTGGCTTCCGGAAAGTTTTAAACTCAAGCACTTTACCATGTTCACGTTTTAAAAAAGTGATAATAGTCTTGTGTCACGTACCTGTAAACTTCAAGCTCCAGTCACTGGTATTGATGTGTTCAAGGAATGTAATGGCTTCCATTTCTATACCTTTCCAAATGATGACAATGTCATGATCAAAGCATTCCCAATATATGATAGAGGGGCTGAAGGGATTAGCAATGGGGTTATAGATGAACACCTCCTCCCATTTACCCACAAAAAAGCTGGCATAAGAAGGCACCACCGACGGCCCCACTGCAGTACCACAGATCTGTAGAAAAAATTGTCAAACAAAAAATTATTCATATTTAAAATATGATTGAATGCCAAGAGCACAAATTCCGGGTCTAAAATATGGAAAGTGACCAGTTTTTCCATGAAAAATCTCACTGCATGCAAACCCAATGGACGTTGGATGCTTGTGTAGCGTTCACTCACATCAACTGTGAGCCTTGAATACTCAGCATCCAAAACCAGGTCACTAAAGGCCTCCAGCATCTACATGGTGTCTCTTAGATACGATGGTAAAGTGATCACCATATCATGTGAAAAAAGGCATCTAAAGAGACAGACAAATGCTCAGTCAATGACCCATTTTTCCTCCCCATTCAGGGCCCAGGTTGGCATTCCTCTAGGTCTATAACCTCTGGGATATTTTATATACACACACACACACACCAAAAGTCATAACAGGCTGAGCTGAATATCCCCCCATCTTTTAGTTGCACTAGATGTAATGAATTTACAATTCTGGGAAACAAGAACTAACATACATGTTTTTATGTGCTCCACCATAATGCTAGGTGTTCTCTGTGCCATTCGTGTTCTATGCCTTTAGTAATAATTATAACCAAACATGAGTTGGCATATTTAAATTGAATAAGCAAGGTTATGCATGAAGGCATTGTATGTAAATATGTTATGTGCTTTATGTATATATTTTTATGAAAAATGGGGTATGGTGGTATAGTAACACTGAGTGTGGATTTATACGGCACTTTTTTACTTTAAATTTCAAAAAGGAACAGTTACAAATCTGCTATAAAAGCAGCCTTACCCTAGACATTACTCTAAATGTTAGGAATCATCTGCTCCCTGCTTACTGCACGTCTTTTTTTATCCAATAAATATCATGGGAAGTCTATTCTAACATGAGTGAATTTCCTTTGTTCCATAGGCGTGTGTCATGACTTCATCATTTCCGAACTGTGAACAGTTGTCACCGAGCACCAGGTCCCCTGAGCAACTCTCTTATTTACTTTTGTATTCATATTCATATTCATTGTCAGAAATATGACCTAATTGCAATGATCTGTCAAGGAAATGATGTAAGTCCCTTTGGAAAGTAAGTGTGGGATGCTCCTTTAATTTGTTATAGTGATCCAAGTTACTCAGCTGATTCTAGGGACTACATACGAACTTGCCAGCAGATGAAGGCCTTTCGGTCTATTGAGTCTGCTCAACTATGCAGCTATCAGCCCTTATACTGCAGCTTCTCCTCCCATCCCACCCCCCAGTGACCCTCACCCTTACCTTGTCCCATTTCTTTTGAAGGAGCCCACAGTACTACAGGCTACCATTTCCTCAGGTAATGTGTTCCACCCTGACACTACCCTCTCAGTAAAAGAATGTCTCTTTACCTCCCTCCCTCCTGAGCCTTCCCCCCACCAATCTCAGCTCGTCTCCTCGGGTGTCCCTTCCTCTCCTTAACTGGAAAAGTCCCTTTGTGTCTGTCTTAAATATACCCTTCATGTACTTGAAGGTTTCAATCATGTCCTCCTTTTCCCTCCTCTTCTCCAAGGAGCACATGTTCAACTCCCTCAGCCTGCTCTCATAGGACAAGTCCCCTAGTCCATGGATCATTTTTGTTGCCTTGCACTGCACCACCTCCAGTAACCTAATGTCCTTCTTCAGGTACGGCATATGGCAATGCTGCATGTTCAAATGGTCCCACACGGCCTGCATTAAACTCTGCATCGAACCCATTTTTAGGTGGCGCAGCTGCGTCAAACACCTTTGCAACTAAACAGCCCAGTTTTAGTAGATTGGGCACAGTTGCAACACTTTACCCAATTTATGGCAGCCTGCACCAAATATTTGGTGCAAGCTCCATAAACAGAGTACCCAGTATTACCAAATGCTGGACCAGAAAAAGTTGGGTCTAACTAGCAACAATCGACGCATGGGACAGAAAATCCCAATCGCCAGCCAGAAGAATGCCACAAACTACTTACACCATATTTCGGTGCACCCGGGGCTTGAGGCATTCTCAATCCTCTGAAAATTCAGCCCCAGATCTCTTGCATATAATAGTCCGTGTCCGTCATAACCACCATACCTCCATTATCTGAAGGTTTAAAGAGCTGCTGACACCTCAAAGAACATTTTGAAAAACATGATATTTAGCTACAATTCAGCTTGCATACATACACAATGCATAGATTTCTCCTGTCCTTTATTTATTACTGAGGAAATCTGCATGAATACATGATCTTTCTAGCTTAGAGTTCATCTGCCTCTTTGGCTTACTCCCTACTTCAAGTCATAATCAATCATATGTTGCGACATCACAATCTGTTGCCACGGGAGTAATTGTGATGTCACAAGCAGTACATTATGACCTCAGGTAGGAAGAAATCAACAGGAATAGATCAACTCTTCAGGAGCAAAGGTCCTGTTTTCATGCAGATTACACCAGTCATAAATAATGAGAAGGAGGAATACAGAACTAATGTAAAAATTGCAAGCCAAACATTTTCTGAATATTATATTTTGTTATAGTTCTCCTGAACTAAAGTCAGACCTAAAATCCTTGACGGACAGACCTCTATTAAATCAATGATGTGGACACCACACTTGAACTCTTTGTCTCAACATTTAATGCTGTCTGTGACAAACACACACCAGTTACTACAAGAAAAGCTGAAGGGCCTTTTAACCCCTGGATTACCCCTGAACTCCTGGAGCAACTTGCCTTAAGAGATCATATCTGGCAAATAGCACAAGTGCAGGGGACTACAGCAAACATTCAACAGTATAAAAAGGCCAGCAATAACTGTACGAAAGCTATCCACCATGCAAAAAGTACATATTACAAAGAACCCCCCACTAACTCTTGGAACAACAGCAAGTTGTTCTGGGCCAGCCTTAATGACATCACAGGGAAAGACCCCAAAACTGCCCCTGCTATGCTTTCTGTTGAGGGGGTTCCAACCTTGGACTCTCTGCTTGTTGCCAACTCACTGAATCATGCTTTCACTGACCTCAGTAGTGTGCTCTCCAGGGATTTCTTCAATACTCCCAACCCAAGGGACAATACGAGGTTGCCAGCACTATCACTTAATCAGCCGCTATTCCGCTTCAAAATGGTTTCTGAAGCAGATAATAGGAAATACCCCAAAAAGATTCTCAGAAAATCTAGGCACAGTAGGGACTACTTGGACCTCAAATCTGTTCACTTGGCACTGGGTGAAATACTTGGACCACTAACCAGAATACTTAACCTATCCCTCTTCCACTCCCAATTCCCCCAAAGATGGAAGTCTGCTACAGTAACCCCCGTACACAAAAGTGGGGAAAGGTCCTTAAATACTAACTACAAGCTGATTTCCATACTCCTGCTGCTCTCCAAGGCTCTCAAGCAGATTGTGGTTGACTAGATGGTGGAATACTTTAATCAATACCTCCTATGCCCAGAGCAACATGGGTTCCGGGATGGCCACAGTACCATCACTGCCCTACTTGAAGTTACCAAATTCATCCATAATGCCTTAGACCTTCACTGACCTATCAAAAGCACTTGATATGGTTTATCATGCACTCCTCCTCCTCGAGCAACTATCTGATACTGGACTCGCACCTGAAACTGTGAACTGGTTTAGCAATTACTTGAGCAGCCGCTGCCAGTAAGTCAGACTTGAGGAAGTCTTATCAGACAGCCAACCTGTCAGAGCTAGTGTACTGCAAGGGTCCATTCTGGGACAGTTGCTGTTCGGTGTTTTCTTAAATAATCTCCTGGCCTCCTGCCATTGCCACATGCACCTATATGCTGATGATGCAGTGATTTTTACCAGCAGCCTGTGCCCTGAACTCCTTCAAACTGATCTCCAAAATGGCTTCACATCTGCAGAAAATTGGTTTAAAGAGCAAAGACTGGTCATGAACTATAAAAAACAAAGACCATGCTTTACTCCACAGCCCAAAACAAGCTAAAAGTGACCCCCTGGCAATAAGGAATGACAGCAGTGCCACACTGGAGCTTGTCCCACATTTCAAATACCTGGGGATTACAATAGACTCCTCCCTGTCCTTCTCCCAGCATATCGATACCACTGCAAGAGCTACTTATACCAGAAGCAGGATCCTCTACCACCACAGGCATTGTCTAATCCATAAAACATCAAATCTGTCAATCAGCAACTCAATTGTCTCCCTCATAAACTATGGGCTGGCCATATACAGTTCTGCTACCAACACAGTACACCAATGGATCTCAGCTGCCTTAAACAAAGTTTGCTGCCTACTCACAAATGCACCAAGACTCATACATACCTGTGAACTTTATGCCTGAGCTGGCTGGCTTCAACTAAATGACAGAATCAGTTATCAAAATTGCTTTTTCTGCCAAAAAAGTCATATTAAATCTCCTTCCAACAGGGTTACAGAACCTGCTGTCACCACCTATGAATACCAGACAAACCAGAAGCTCCGCCACTCAAATTTTCCAAGTGCCTAGATGCCGCACTACAATGGCACAGCGTTCGTTCTCATACCGTGCACCCCTCTGGGTAAATGCACTGCCTGCTGACATCTCTGGCTCCACAACAATTGGCTCTTTTAAACATAGACTGCGCCAGCACCTCATTGATACAACTAATTGCATATGCCCCCGCTAAGGCTTTACACACAGTAACAATCTGTCTTGAGCACTTATCTTTGCCTCTCTCATGACAGGATAGTCAAACTGCAGCACTTCGCCCACCTGCCTGGCTCTGCCCCTTGCCCCCTGACCTATCCTTACCCTCCACCCTCCCTGTCCTGTGCTCTGCTCACCTAGCCCTCCCACTCCCAATGTATCCTTCCCTATCCTACCTGCTTATCATACTGACGCGGGCATACATTGTACAATGCCTCAGCATACCTAGTGCTTTATGTTTGAATTTCTGTAACCTAGATGCAGATTTTTTTCTCAGTATTTGTATATTTTTCTGCAGTATTGTACTTTGTTGTCTAATGTATCTGACGTGGAATCTATCAATGAGCAGCCGCTCACAGGTATTATCCAAGATCTCAATTAAATTAAAATAAAAGAAGGCATCAGCTGCTCTTTAATGGTGATTCTGAAGTAGCTTTTTAAATCCTGTAAGGCTTTATAGTCTCCCTCGGTTAATTTCAAATTTCTGTAATTCAAAGAAGATGGCAATAAACTGTCCATGTCTTGACTGACTAACTGTTCAAAGGTAGTCACAGCAGGAGTGGCTGCCTTCATAAGACAAAATGTCAACTTTGGTTTCAGATTCTTCCTTTTTGACTTGAATGACACTTGTGAATCAGATGTCTGGTATAGATACTGACTATCCTGAGAAAACCAGTCCAAAGCTGAATCCCGGTTCTATGTTAGTCAAGTCTGTGTGGTAATTTGTACATATAGATATGAAGTTACTGCACAGGAAGAATCTGATGTGGCAGATATTATAGGTATAGGAGAGAGGGAATAATCAGTCCCTGCAGCAGTCAAGGAAGATGTCACCGAGGGAGACGCAAGTTCTGCACTTAAGTCCATATATCCCATTTTTTAAGATCCATGGAATCTTTTTAGGTGTAATCTTCATTAAGTCTTTTCAAGATCTATTTTAATCTGGAATTCACTGAATTTCTTGTCAGGTACAACAAAAACATAAGTCTTTGGAAATGAGATTAGTTTAATCATTTGTTAACTGTAACTTAGATAAATTCAGTACCGTGGTTTGTAGCACTAATTGTGTTTGGCCGGTCTTGCTGGTAATTCTTGTATGTCTTCTCTCCCCACTGCTGCCTCTTCTTGTTTGCGTTTCCCTGGATCTTCACTGTGACTACTTTTTGCTCCTCTGTCTGTTGCTCACCCTGGTTTTGATTAGATTCAGAGTATGTTGCACTTCAGTTAGGGTGGCCTGAATTATTATTGTCCTGTGATTCACTTCTCTGTTTTGGTCAAATTTTAGGATGGGTATCTGAACTTTGGTGCATTTGTTGTCCTCTACGTCAAGACCTGGATCTACCTTTGGACTGGGTTCCGTTAAATTTCTCCGAACTGTACACAGTGTTATTCATATAATCCTGTTAATTTGTGTTAAATTTATGCTGTTTATAGTTAATTACCTCTCTTTCATGTGAAGCAAGTATTTTACTTAATTTAGCATTCAAGTCATCGAATTTGCTAGCTGTACCCCCTTTTAATAATTCATTTTCAACTTCATCAGTTTCAGGTAGAATCTCAGAGTGCTTTTCAGAATCTTGATCAATTCAAATTTGAATTAAATTTGCTGAGCATATATTCAGAGCAGTTTCTCATCCCTTTTGTAGATATCCTTATAGAAACCACATGAGGGCACCTTGTCAATGCATAGCTGTCTCTCAGTGCCAGTTCTTATCACCATACTTCCCCAAACTGACACAGTTACAACAAAGATTGGTCTCAGAATTTTTTAGTTTTTCCAAACATGAAAACTGGTCCTTTAAGGTTTCAGGAATGTCTAACAAATGTTGGTACTCCTCAGAGAAAATGTCAACCACCCCTTCTCTGTGGCTGATAGGCACTACCATTTTTAAAATCCCTCTTGCTAAAACATGGTGCTTGCAAAAATTCATTAAGCGTTTCCGATCAGAGTCTGCCTCACCTTCTAAACTCATAAGGAGGTAGACAGTTCAGCTCAGATGTACTGTGTACTGGTATCATATTCATGTTGCAAAGTTTATATCAACTGCAAATTTTATATCAGCTTGCCAACATTGCGCAACATATTAAGTCAGAATGGCTGAATAAAACAACGTAAACTAGTCACAAGTAAGAGGGAATGAACGTGCAAGCAGCCCACCACGCACTTGGTATAAAAGAGTTAAAAAAATACCAATATGGGGCAGCAAAAACTGAGCTATGCTCATGACTGACCTGTAAACGGAAGTTGAAGACTCACCAGGTCCTCTGGTACCCTATTCAGATGTAATGCTACCAGGACGCCAAACTCCATGTAGGAACCAATAAACAGAAGGAACTCTGGCGCACTGTCTGGTTCAAGCAGTGGCTCCCAATAATAACATAAATGCTAGAAAACACACTGTGCTACATATAAAAAAAAACTGCTCCCAAACAGTGATGCAGTGAAAAGTGATTTATAGGTGGGGTGCCGCCAGAACAATCGGCACAAAACACCCCGGGGCTTCAAACACAACAGTTCTTCCTCAGGGGGTGGGGTCTGATCATATTGTCAATACTTTCAAATGCAATAGTTAAAGCCTCAAAACCTGCTGGCACAGTGGCACAGAGGGCAGAGACACCTAGCACTTCGCCTCTCTTATGTCAGTGATCCGAGTTCAGAAGCAAGCTTGCGGAACTAGGGGTCAGGCTGGGAGAAGGTTGAGCAGACCCCAGGCAGCTCTCCTCTCCCAGACTGGGGAGGTTAGCCTTCTCAGACCTTTGTTGCCACCGAGTGGAGGCTTAATGGGGGGGGGACTAAAGCTAGGTAGCTGTGTAGAATGGGGTCATTCGTGCCCAGCGCACATGCACACCTCCACGGGGATGCGCAACCATGTTACCGAGACTCTGGAGAAGTAAAGGGAAGAAACAGGAGGTGGGGAAACAGAACCAGGATGCAGACCGACCCCTCACAACCGCCACTGTTGGCTGGGCACGCTCAACAGTCCTGTGGCAGAGGATAACAGTGGTAAGGTAAGCCCCAGAGAAGCCTGGTGATGGGGTTTGGGGTGGGGTGGTCAGAAGTGGGTAGCTGAGGCGAGAGGAGGATAAACAGAGGATGGATTAAAAAAAAAAATACAGAACCCTTACAGGTACATACAATACAGAATATGCTTAAACCCTGCTTGTTACAATCAAGGCAAAACCCCCTTATTAACTAAAGTGAAAAATGTGTGTAACAATCAAATACTGTTGCTGTTTTATGTTTCTATCCAAGTTCTCAAAAATCTCAAAATTTTAGTTAAGTCTTTGGATGGATGGGATGAACTATATATTTGCATTCATCTATAAGGAACTAGTCTGTCTGATCACGCTATGATGACATGGACTTCTTGCATCTGATTTTCCACACTTTTAATATGAGTTCTACTCCCATTTTCCTTCTACCCAACATCCTCCTCCCCCTTCCCTTTCTCTTCATGCATTTTATATGCTTAATCAAATGTTTGTATATATGTAAACATAAAATAGAGGTTCAACAGTGCAGAATAGTGCTGGGTTGTTTTCTTTCTGCAGTCGGGGGGGGGGGGACTGATGGTGCTGCTATGCCTCTAATCCCATGAATTGGAAGACAGAAGGCTCAGTGAGGCCCTTGTGGGCAGGTATACTGTATAAGGCAAGACATGGTTTGCAGGGTAGTGTTTGTCCACCCCCCCCCCCACTATGTTGGTATTCATAGAGTATATTTAATGCAGAAGCGATGTACTTGATACTCGGAAATGAAAACATAAAATTTAACGGCAGATAAGGACTACTTGACCCATCCAGTCTTCCCAGTTCTCCCCACCTATTCTGTTACCGCAGATCGTACTTGATTTACAGCTGTTTCTCCCTTCCCAATTCCTTTCCACTATGACTCTCTTGTGCTTATCCCATGCATTCTTAAATCCCATCACTATTTTTGCCCTCACCACCTCCGCTGGAAGGCTGTTCCAGGACTCCACCACTCTTTCTGTTAAGCAGTACTTTCTCACATTGCTCCTGAAGCTACTCCCTCCAGCTTCATAGCATGTCTCCTTGTTCTTGAGTATCTCTTCTTCTGAAAAATACCCCCCTCCTGTACGTTATCTACCCTGTGATGTATTTAGATGTCTCTATCATAACCCACTTCTCCCTCCTCTGTTCCAAGGTGTACATATTGAGGTACTGTAGTCTTTCCTCATACAGCTTTTGATGCAGACCCTGCACCATTTTAGTTGCCCTCCTCTGGACCGCCTTCACTCTATGTCCTTCTGGAGATGTGGTCTCCAGAACTGGACATAGTGCTCTGGGGGGGAGGAGTGGGTCTTACCAGTGATCTATACAGAGGCAACATCATCTTTCTCTCTCTCTCTCTCTCTCTCTCTCTCTCTCTCTCTCTTTGTGCTGGTGATACCCCTCCCTATGTACCCCAGCATCCCACTAGCCCTCCCTACTGCCTTGTCGGACTGCCTGACCACCTTTAAGTTATCTGACACGATTAATCCCAGGTCTCTTTCCTGCTTCATGGTTATCAGTACCACTCAGCCTACTCTGTCCCTGGGTTTCTGTGCCCTAAGTGCATTAATTTGCACTTTTTCACACTGAAATCCAGCTGCCATACCCTTGACCACTCCACTAGTTTTCTCGGGTTTCTGCTCATCCTTTCCACACACACACACACACACACACACACACACACACACACCGGAGAGTCCACTCTACTGCAGATTTTGGTGTCATCTGCAAACATGCAGGCTTTCCCCTCCAGCTTCTCTGTAATGCTACTTATAAAGACATTAAAAAGGACCAGCCCAGCACTGATCCCTGAGGGACCTCACTGGTCGCCCCCTTCCTTGGAGTGAACTCTGTTTACTTGTTCCTTGGTCACAAAGTCAAACAAATCTATCAGATTTGTTTGACATGACCCCTCCACTCCCCAACCCCCGCACACCCCTGAAAAACCATGCTGCCTTGGGTCTTGCTACTGTATTCAAGATATTCCACAATCCTTTCCTTCAGCTGTGATTTCATTAACATTTCCACCACTGAAGTCAGGCTGAAAACTGTAAGAGGAAGAGCTACCTGGGAGTGGAGGGACACTGGCTAATAACAGGGATCAATTTCTGCATTATTATTACTGTAGGATCACAGGTCCTCCTTGTAAATGAGCTTGCTCAATGGTGTCCGCCTAGATAAATAAAGATACTGATTGATTGATTGATTGAATAATGTATGGACAGGCCACTAAAACAACTCTCCAGGAGTGGTTGTGGCCTATCGACTCTTACCTGGTTTTCCCAACAGGAGGGGATTGCCAGCTATACATGTCCGAATTAATATCGGCATGCTACATGCGGCAACAGGCTATAACATCACTTTTCACCCCTCACTCATCTCTCATAACAGGCTTCTGCATTAGCAGCCATTTTGGGTCTGACCAGAGTTTGTCTTCTCAGCCGCTGTGCTTGAGAGGTGTTGAAGTTCAGAAAGTATTTCTCTGCCATCAGAGCAAGAATAATAATAATGATAATATCTTTATTTTTATGGCGCCTTTCAAATATCAAGGCGCTCAACAAAGTTTAAGTTAAAATCACTTATCAAACATCCCAGCAACATCAATTATATAAAATCACAGATACCATTACCAAGTCATTCGCCAAATGCTTGGTGCTATAAGAGTTTTTTTAAAGCTTGCTTGCAGGGAGCCTTGTGCTACTTATTTAAAGATTGCTTCGCTGCTTTTTCTGTCTCTTTGGGTGCCAAAGAAAGTGCCGGAGACTGTTACAGAGAAGAAAAGCTTTCTGGAGAATACTTCCTAGATTCAGTGGTAACTTTCACCATGTTTAATTTTCTTACGCTGTTTCAAAAGAGAACATTCCTTTGCAGCTGTGGTAAAAGCTGGTGCATACAGATGCTGACATTCAGCTGCCCTCTTTTGTTTGATCTTAGAATAGCAAACTTTAGGCAATTCACAATTTTCAAAATCTTGATTTGGGCCCAAACAATCAAAGCAAAAGTTCTGACTGCTTTAGCAACCCAATGCTTACAGGATAGACGCTGCTTAAATCCTGTAGGCCCTGGTTTCTTTTAGTCTTTCCCATCAACCCCATTAGGCAGAAGGCAAAAGAAAAATATGTTTTTGGAGTTGCTGTAAAGAAAATAAATAAAACCGGTGTAAAATAAAACCCAATTTTAAGAAAAAATGTTTGTTTCTGTAACCTCCTCCTCGGAAGGGGGCTTATGTGGACTGCCACCTGCCGCCCTCACAAGGCCCCTGGTTGCTGCTAGTCTTCAGCACCTCCTGCGCTCTCGTCACTGGTGGCTGTGACTGTGCTGCCATGTTCCTGATCCCCTGATTTTGGCAGAGGGCTCCAGGAGCTTGAGGATGCTTCCTTTTGGTTTTGGGTGCCTTCTGCACCAAGCAATCCACAGCTCCCAATGGCATGAGGGGTGAAGTACATGCTCCACAGGTTCCTCCCAGCACTCCCATTTCCATCCTTCTCTGCCGGCTTGCCTGACCGCGGACCCAGTGCTCACACGGCCACCACCCATCAACCGGAGAGCAGCCCAGGAGAGCTGCAACAGAACGCTGGGACCAGAACACAATTTGGGGCATGGAAATAAATACATACATACATACAAAGAATGTTGGAGCAAAGGCTCCAACAGAGCCTGGATGTGGCCCTCTTGATGACCCTGAAACCCTAGCCATCCAATCAGAAGGCCCTGGCAACCACGGCAAGGGATTGTGTGAGAGGAGGGGAATGATGCAGTAAGGACTCTCCCAAATTGACTGGCTGGCTTAAGGATCCAATCAGAAGGCAGGACAGGGCAGAAGGACTGATGGACAGCCCTGCCTGCCCAATGAGACACTGAATAGAGAGAAACAGGTTTCTGAGCTCTCAAGGAATTCCGGGCAGAAAGAGAGGGATACTAAGATGGCACACACCTGCTGTTGGTAAGACCAAGAGAGAGGCCTAGACAAGCCAGCTATTCTTTGAGCCCTCTTCAGGGTTCATTTAGTAAACCCAGAGACTGTGCCAGATGAACATCTGAGAGAAGAAATTGCTGAGAGTGTCAGTTTGTGGACTATTGCTGCTTACTGGAGCTGCTGGGCTGTACCAAGTGGAGATGGAGACCTGCATCCTACCCAGCTTGCTCTGAAGTCAGGTGGCCCTTATCTAGTGGGGTGGAAAGAGGAACAGGAAGTCATAGGGTGTGTGCCCTGCATACAGGTGTATTTTCAATCCGTAGAGGAGTCAGACAATGGGGGTTGCTCCTGGGGTCTGGGGTCTGGGCTCCCTGGGAACCGGGAAGCTGCTGCCTAATGCTCCTGTGACTGAGAGTTAAGCCAGTAGGCTGTGCTTCTGTAAAGCACTCAACAGAGTCCAAAGCTCCTGATTGTTGCCTGACCTGCTGCTGTGTGTTGTTCACTGCCACTACTGAACTGCTGTATCCGTAGGTCACATGAATGCAGGCACTGCTGGCTGAGGTCTTTGTACTTTTCCAACTTTGGATTACAAGTTTGGTTTCAAGCATTCTCTATTTGGATTTCAAGTTCTTTAAATTGTGCTAGAACACTATGGCCTGTTTGGGGGGTGGGGCCTTAAACTATAAACTTGCTAACTTTCATCAAGTACACCACTGAAAGAACCCAGGCAATGTAGCTACCAGGCCTGCACCGGGACTCGACTGTAAGTCCTAGATACTTAGAGTCGTTTGGTATTTATGTCATACTTGAAACTGTAGTTTCACTACTGGTATCATTTAAAGAGTTCACTGTACCTTGTGTTGAAAAACTAATTTTTTGTGCCCTTGTTTGGGCCGGGGCTTTCTCAAACTGTGTGGGATCTGAGAGGGTGGTGGTGACCCAGAGTACAGTGGCTCTTAGGGGGCATTGCTGTAGGGTGGGAGTGCTCAAAGTGACCTGCAACTGCTTAACCCTTTTATTCCAGCTGCCAGGCCTATGTTCTTAAAAGCACTACTAACTGGTTGAATTTTACTTCTGTGTGTAAGCCCCTCCTCCCCCATTTCAGGAGCTTACCTGCACTGCCTCCGGTAACGCTTAGTCCCAATCTTCACCCTCCAGCACTAGGACGTCAAAGGTGGGGACCAGTAGGGCAAGCAGCATGTCCTCCAAGAACCCTGGTGGGATGTGAACCAGGGCTCCATGCATGGAAACTGCGGCCACTGCCGCCCATCATCCCCTGACCTCGGGCCCTTCTAGAGTCTTGGGGGTTGAGGCAGGGGGCCCAAAGGAGAAGAAGCAGCTAGTTTTGTTTTCCTAGCCCAGGAGCTCAAAGGAAACATAGAAACATAGAAAATAGAAACATAGATTTTGACGGCAGATAAGGACCGCTTGGCCCACCCAGCCTGCCCATTTCCCTACCTAATGGATAAGCTGCAGATCCTAGTTAACCAGCAGCCTACTTCCTCCTACCCCACCCCTAGAATTGCCTTATGACTGTCCCATGCATGCTTGAATTCCACCACTGTTTTGACTGCACAACCTCCTCCGGAAGGCCATTCCATGCATCCACAACCCTCTCTGTGAAAAATACTTCCTTAAATTACCTCTAGACACCCCCTTCTATCTTCAAATTGTGCCTCTTGTTCTTGCACACCTCTTTTTTGAAAGATGCTACCCTCTTGGACTTTGTTGATACCCTTGAGATACTTGAAAGTTTCTATCATGTCCCCCCTCTCTCTCCTTTCCTCGAGGCTATACATATTCAGCTCCTTAAATCTCTCTTCATATGTTTTCCGGTGCAGACCCTGCACCATTTGCCCTCCTCTGGACAGCCTCCATCCTGTCTATGTCCTTGCGGAGATTGGGTCTCCAGAACTGCAAGTACTCCAGATGGGGTCTCACCAACTGTCTGTACAGAGGATAATAACTTCCTGTTTTCTACTGGTGATGCCTCTCCCTATGCATCCCAGTATCCCCCAACCCTCCTTGCTGCCCTCTCACATTGTTTGACCACCTTTAGGTCATCTGATATGACTACCCCCAGGTCCCTTTCCATTTTTGTTGTTGTTAGTATCTCACCCCCCATTGTGTACTCTTCCCCTAGCTTTTGTTTCCCAGGTGCATTACCTTGCACTTCTTATCATTGAATCTAAGCTGCCATACATTTGACCATTCCTCTAACCTTGCCAAGTCCCTTCTCATCCTTTCCACCCCACCTTGTGCATCAACTCTGTTGCAGATCTTTGTGTCATCTGCAAAGATACATACTTTTCCTTCCAGGCCCTCTGCAATGTCACTTATAAAGACATTGAAGAGGACCAGTCCTAATACTGAATCCTGCAGTACCCCACTAGTAACCCCCCTTTCTTCAGAGTGGACTCCATTTACTATTACTCTCTGTGTCCTATTCTCCAGCCAATTCTTTACCCAGGCTGTCATCTTGGGACCCACTCCCAGGCTGGCTAACTTGTATATTAATCTTTGTGTGGGACTGTATCAAATGCCTTGCTAAAGTCTAGGTAGGCCATGTCCACAGCCCTCCTGATCTACTACTTTGGTCACCCAGTCAAAGAAATCTATCAGATTTGTCTGGCATGACCTTCCGCTGTGAATCCATGCTGCCTTGGGTCCTGAGCCCCTCTGGCCTCTAGATACTCAACAATTCTTTCCTTCAGAAGTGATTCCATCATTTTCCCTACCACTGAGGTTAAACTAACAGGTCTGTAGTTTTCTGCTTCTGCCTTGCTCCCACTTTTGTGAAGGGGAATCACATCTGCACTTCTCCAGTCCTCAGGTACCACCCCATCCTCCCATGATTTGTTAAAGAGGTAGTCAGTGGTGTCACTAGTTCTACCCTTAGTTCTTTTATAATTCTGGGATGAATCCCATCAGGCCCCATTGCTTTGTCCACCTTCAGTTTTAGAGTTCTTTCAGAACCCTTTCTTCTGTAAATGGGCTGGTATCAACTTCTGTATCCAGAGTGTTTCTACTGTTTGTTTTAGGTACCTCCCCACTTCCTTTGTAAATACTAAGCAAAAATATTTGTTTAGTATCTCTGCCTTTTCACAGTCACCTCTGCCCACCCTCCCTCCTCTTTATTAAGCCTCACTAGCCCTCCCTTGGTCTTCCTTCGCTCCCTGATGTACCTATAAAAGGTTTTATCCCCCTTCTTAACTGAGTTGGCTATCTTTTCCTCGGTTTGGGCCTTTGCTGTTCTGACTGCCTTCCCAGCTTCCCTTTGCTTTAACTGATACAGTTCCCTGTCCTGCTCCTTCTGTGATTCCTTGTACTTCCTGAATGCTTTCTTTTCACTTGAACCTTCACTGCCACTTCCTTTGAGAACCATAGTGGTTTCTTACATCGTTTTGTTTTGTTAATTTGCTTCACACAAAGACTTGTTACCTCTGTGATGGCAGTTTTTATTATTCCCCATTGTTCTTCCACCCTCCTTCCTGCCCATTTGCTAGTGCATTCTTTAGGCACTCACCCATTTTAAAGTCAGCCCTCCTAAAGTCCAGTACTTTTGCCTTTGTATGCTTGACTCTATTGCTGTGTTTATTGTGAACCATACTGTTCGATGGTATTGCTAGTTCCCAGATGGCTACCCACTTCTACATCTGTGATCCTCTCTTCATCTCCATTTGAGAGAACCAGGTCTAAGATTGCTCCCTCTCGAGTGGGCTCCAGTACTAGTTGTCTAAGGCATGCCCCTTGTAGGGCATCTAGAATAATCCCACTCTTTTAAGTGGCTGCTGCAACTGCATTCCAGTTAACATCTGGCATATTCATATCACCCATCAGCAATATCTCCCCTTTTTCTGCCATTCTAAGTATTCTTTCTATCATTTCCTTGTCCATTTCCTCCCCCTGAGAAGGGGGTCTGTATACAACCCCTGTGCGGATTGTGGTGCCATTGCGGTCTCAAATTTACCCACAGTGCTTCTTCTCCTCCCTGTTTTCCATTTACTCTGTTGCCTTGATTCCTTCCCTTATGTAAAGAGCTACTCCTCCTCCTCTTTACCTCCCTGTCCCTCCTGTAGATAGTGTAACCTGGTATGTTTATGTCCCAGTCATGGTTTTGTGTGTACCATGTTTCTGTGACTGCCACGATATCCAGATGTTCCTCCTCCATCAAGGCCACTAATTCAGGAAGCTTGTTACTCAGACTACGGGCATTAGTACTCATTGCTCTCCAATTTTTGATGGCTTTACCTTCTGATGCAGCATCCCCCACTGACCTTTTTACCTCGGTCTTTTACTCATTTAGTACCCTGTTTTGTAGGAAGAGGCTGGGATTTTCCTGCTGCTTATCACTGCCTCCCTCCTTGACTAGTTGAGAAACAGGACTTTATGGAGCACAGCAGCAATGCCAGCTGCCACACATGCACAGTAACACAGTTTCGCAGCTGGAGCTCCAAGGATGTAGCCGGGAAATGCGCCTGCTCCATGTGTGGATCCTGGCTCCATGGAAGATAGCAGAGCTGAGTCAAAGCTAAATTGCACAACTGAGCACTTTAGGAAGAGTTTCCCAGACCCCCAAGTAAGCAGCAGGGCGCGGAAAGAAGAAATGCCAGTGTGCAAGTGCACACAACTGGGAGGGTGGCGTGGATGGCTGCCTCCAGAATACCAGCACCCGAATGGTACATGGCCTTTGTGCCCAGAAATGTGAACCCCTCCCTGTCCCTGGCACTGCAAGAAGGGCCAGAGCATGATAAAATTATCTTTGGGGAACTATTAATAAACTGGCAGCAACCTGCCAAAGTTAGAGATGGGGACGTAAACAAAGACAGCAGATCCAATGAATTTCCAGAGCCACAGAGATCTATGGGAAGGGGTCAGAAGTCAACTACTGTTTGCCCATGAATCTCAGCCAACCAAAGAGCAGCTCATGCCAGGGACATTCTGCCTGTAAACCAGCCTAGCCAATCAGGTGTTGAGTTTCAGCTAGTTTAAAGGGACTGTTTTGAAAAGTTTGTGGCAGCTGAGTCACCCTTAGGGAGAGGACCGTGTTTCAAGGTGCTGGCAGATGTGCCACAGTTAGAGATGCAGCGAATATAAATTCCACCAGTGCACCCAGAGCAATCAATACCAAAACTATTGGTGGTGGCAGAACAGTTTGATAAATTCTCAGGATATAAACTGAACCTAGGGAAATCTGAAATAATGTTCCGGGGGGGAAGGGCTGTAGGAAAGGCATCAAGGGTTGGGGATTAAAAGTAGTGCACTGTACCTTTACATACCTGACGACAGAAATAAGTAGGGACCTTGGCACTCTATGAGGTGAATTATAGGCCTGTAATCAGGAACATCTTAAAGGATCTAAGTCGATGGCAGGCATTACCCATATCAGGGATGGGCTAGGATTAATTTATTAAAAATGAATTTACTGCCCCGAATCCTATACATCATGCAGATGCTGCCATATGGATCTACGGTAAATGATGTTAAGAAGTTGGAGAAGGGTTTTACTCTCTTCATATGGAAAGGTAAAAGGCCACGTTTAAGTCTTAAGCAATTAAAAGCTGCCACAGCACAAGGTGGCCTCAACTTCCCAGATGTCAGGGGATACTACCTAGCAACCCAATACAGGTATATACAGAACTGGGTAAACTGTAATGAGGTGGCGAGCTGGTTGGAGCTCGAGGGAGAGGGAGCACCGGGTAGAGTGTCAGGATACTTGGGGGATAAGAGCTTAAAGGCTTAGATTAAACTTAAAATGCCTAATCCCATGGTACAGTAGTCACCAGCCTACGGGCCTGGACTCACATCAGAAAAAGGCAAAAGATAGATTCATCAGGTACACTGCTGGTGCCAATAGCAGGAAACCCTAATTTCTTCCCAGGACTAGAAGATGAAGGCTTCCAAATGTGTCAAAAAGGAGTGGTTAGATGTATAGCAAACTTGGCTACAAGAGATGGCATGCTCTCCTTCCAGGAGTTGCAATCTGCATTAAATCTCCCCTCCAAGCATTTATACAAATTATTTCAAGTGAGAGACTACTATAAAAAAATAATAGGTAATAAGGGAGGCCAAAGATATAGAAAAAGAGCTATTGAGAGCAGCTAAGCAGGAAAGAGGATTAATAGGGAGGGCAGTAATCTTAGATAGGAGAATCTTTCAGGAACCCCTGCAGGTAGCTAAAAAATGGCAGGAAAATGATACAGGTGAGGAGACAAGCGAAGGTAATTGGAATTTACTATTAGAATCACATATAGGGTTATTAGTTTGTAATAAGTATAAAGAGGTGCAGTATAAATTTATACAATGACTATACTACCCCTCCACATATAGTACACAGATTATTTCCTGAGGTGTCCCCAGTAAGTAGTAAATGCAGTGCTGCACATGGGACATATCTCCATTATTATTGGATATGCCCACTGATTGAGAAATACTGGAGAGGGGTGTCGAAAGAAATATCACTAATAAGAGGCCAACCTGTTGAATTTTCCCAGAAGTCATTGCTTTTAGGAATTGAAGGACTAGAAAATGAAGACTGGGTCTTATATCTCAGATGGATAAGAGTACCCCTGGTGGTTGCAAAACAGAGGATTCAGAATGTATGGACTACAAGCTCGGGACCCACATTAAAACAATGGAAAGGACTCGTTATACAGGTATTAGGCAAAATGCAAGGCAAAATTTATTTAAATGATGCCCAATCCCAGATGCTCTGGACACCGTACAAATAAACACATATTCAAAAAATAAATCAATAAAAATAAAATTCTATAAACATATAAATATTAACACTTCATATAAACATTACCCATAAACAGTAAACTAAACAATACATTTTCAGCAGCTATAATCAGAACAAATCTATAAATGAATAACTCAATCTAGAAAAGCCTGAGCCAACAGGAGGACCTTTAGGTGGGCTTTGAATACCTCCAAGGTAGGGCCCCCCTTAATCCCAGAGGGGAGCGAGTTCCACAGGATGGGAGCGGTGACACTAAAGGCCCTGTAGCCAGCCGATTTCAACCTCATCCTGGGACTTGCTAGGGGGCCTCCACAGGAGGAACGGAGGGGGTAAACCGAGAGAGAAGGTACAAGAAGGTCTAACAGATAACCATGGCCTTGATAGTGTAGGGCCTTATAGGTGAGAAAACCCACCTTAAAAAGGATCCTCCACCTGACCGGCAGCCAGTGCAGCTCATGCAACATCGGTGTAATATGGCAAAATTTCGGCTGCCCAGTAAGTAACCGGGCAGCTGCATTCTGCACCAGCTGCATTCTGCTGAGAAATCCTCCCACGACCCCAAGGTAGAGAGCATTACAGTAGTCAAGTCTACTGTAGATGTAACTGAAGTGTGTATCAGAGTGGGGAGGTCCAGAGGCGGCACAAGGGGCTTTATCCTGGCGACATACTGTATCTCAGATGGAAAAAAACAGAAGCAGACAGTGGAAGATATCTGTGCCTCATAGTCAAACTCCTATCCAGAATAACGCCAAGATTTCACACCCTAGAGGCAGCCTTCAATGAAACAGATCCCAGAACAAGTCCGGTCTCTGATTCAGAGGCCATCCTATCACACACTCTGTTTGACTCCACCACCAATACCTCCATCTTATCGGGGTTCTGTCACAACCAGCTAGAAGCCATCCAGTCATTGATCTCAGCAAGGCAGCTGTTTAGCACATCTACCAAGTTGGATGTTCCTGGGGCAAAGGATAAGTATAGCTGGGTATCATCAGCATAGCAGTGAAAACCCTAGCCATACTTTCTAATGATCCCTCCCAGGGTAGCATGTATACTGTGAACAACATTGGGGCCAACACCAATCCCTGGGGTACTCCGCAAGATAGGGACACGGGGTGGAGGAGAAATTCCCCATCACAACCCGTTGCCTCCTGTTGGTTAAATAGGACTGAAACCAGCAGATGACAATGCCAGTGAGTCCACAGAGTTCCCTAAGGCAGTCAAACAGCACACAATGGTCCACAGTGTGAAATGCTGAGGAGAGAACAAGGAATTGTCTTTCCTCCTCGATCTCTAGCCCTGAGGATATCATTCTGCACCAGAACCAGTACAGTTTCTGTGCTATGCCTCACCCGAAACCCCGACTGGAAGTTTTCATACAACTCACAGGTCATGAGGTGCTCCTCCAACTGAAGCGCCACAACCTTCGCCAAAAAGGGAAGACTGGAGACAGGTCAGTAATTTGCCCTAACCTCTGGGTCCAATGATGGTTTCTTCAGGAGTGGTCTCACCAATGCCTCCTTCAAGAAATCAGGGAAGACCCCCTCAGATAAGGAACACTGGACAATCAGAGCAAACACCAGGCCAATGGTGTCAATGCATCTCATCAAGAAATGTGTCGGCACTGGATCCAGTTAGCAAAAGGTGTGCTTTAGATTGGTCACCACCCCGATGACCTCACTTACCTCCACTGGTCTAACTGCTCCAACCAGGCAGAGTGCACTCAGAACACCTCTGGCGACCACTGCCAGCTATGGCATTACTGACTGGAGGAGCTCCCTGCTAGATACCGGAAACTCTGTCTGAGAAGAACCGAGCAAACTCATCACATTCAGCATTAAAAAAAAACCTTCTTTGGCTGTAGACAAGCAGAACAAAGTAGCCTGTCCATAGTCCAAAAAGTATAGCTGGTTGGTTCTTCCTAGCAGCAGTCTCCCTGGACAGGAACACTGCCTTCTTATGGTTGACTGCCCCCTGGTATGCATTATAATGCATATGCAGGACCAGTTTGTCCTCCTCCAGGCTGGACTTTCTCCAGCAGTGCTCCAACTTCCAACCCTTTCTCTTCATCTTCATCAAAGATTCAACCCTTTCTCTTCATCTTCATCACAGGTAACAGAGCCTTTGTGTGAAGCAAATAAACAAAACAAAATAATGTAACAAACCACTATGGTTCTCAAAGGAGGTGGCAGGGAAGGTTAGGGAGAAAAAGGGATCACAGAAGAAGCAGAACAGAGAATTGTATCAGCTAAAGCAAAAGGAATCAGGAAAGGCAGTCAGAACAACGAAGGCCCAAATCGAGGAAAAGACAGCCAACTCAGTTACGAAGGGGGATAAAACCTTTTATAGGTACATCAGGGAGCGAAGGAAGAGCAAGGGAGGGATAGTGAGGCTTAATAAAGGGGAAGAGGGAGGTGGGCAGAGGGTGACTGTGAAAAAGCAGAGATACGAAACAAATACTTTTGCTCAGTATTCACAAATGAAGAGGGTGAGGTACCTAAACCCAACAATAGAAACACACTGGATACGGGGGTTGATACCAGCCATATCACAGAAGAAAGGGTTCTGAAGGAACTCATAAAACTGAAGGTGGACAAAGCAATGGGGCATGATGGGATTCATCCCAGAATTCTAAAAGAACTAAGGGTAAAATTAGTGACACCACTGACTACCCTCTTTAATAAATCAGGGGAGGATGGGGTGGTACCTGAAGACTGGAGAAGGGCAGATGTTATTCTACTTCACAAAAGTAGAAGCAGGGCAGAAGCAGGAAACTATAGACCTGTTAGATTAACCTCAGTGATTGGGAAAATTATGGAATCACTTCTGAAGGAAAGAATTGTTGAGTACCTAAAGGCCAGAGGAGCGCAGGACCCAAGGCAGCATGGATTCACAGCGGAAAGGTCATGTCAGACGAACCTAATAGATTTCTTTGACTGGGTGACCAAAGTAGTAGATCAGGGAGGGGCTGTAGACATGGCCTACCTAGACTTTAGCAAGGCATTTGACACAATCCCACACAAAAGATTAATATACAACTTGGCCAGCCTGGGAGTAGGTCCCAAGATGGTAGCCTGGGTAAAAAATTGTCTGGAGAACAGGACACAGAGGGTAATAGTAGACGGAGTCCACTCTGAAGAAAGGGGGGTTACTACTGGGGTACCGCAGGGTTCAGTACTAGGACCGGTCCTCTTTAATGTCTCTATAAGTGACATTGCAGAGGGACTTGAAGGAAATGTATGACTCTTTGCAAACGACACAAAGATCTGCAACAGAGTTGATACACAAGGTGGGGAGGAAAGGATGAGAAGAGACTTGGCAAGGTTGGTGGTTGGAGGAATGGTCAAATGTATGGCAGCTTAGATTCAATGCTAAGAAGTGCAAAGTAATGCACCTGGGAAACAAAAACCCAAGGGAAGAGTACACAATGGGGGGTGAGATACTAACAACAAAAATGGAAAGTGACCTGGGGGTAAGTCATATCAGATGACCTAAAGATGAGCAAGCAATGTGAGAGGGCAGTAAGCAGGGCTGGTGGGATACTGGGATGCATAGGGAGAGGCATCACAAATAGAAAACAGGAAGTTGTTATCCCCCTGTACAGGCAGCTGGTGAGAACCCATCTGGAGTACTGTGTGCAGTTCTGGAGACCCAATCTCTACAAAGACATAGACAGGATGGAGGCAGTCCAGAGGAGGGCAACTAAAATGGTGCAGGGTCTGCACCAGAAGACATATCAAGAGAGACTTAAGGATCTTAATATGCATAGCCTCGAGGAGAGGAGGGAGAAGGGGGACATGATTGAAACTTTCAAATACCTCAAGGTAATCAACAAAGTCCAAGAGGGTAGAATCTTTCAGAAAAAGAGATGTGCAAGAACAAGGGAACACAATTTGAAGCTAGAGGGGGGACAGCTCAGAGGCAATGTGAGGAAGTATTTTTCATGGAGAGGGTTGTGGATGTATGGAACAGCCTTCCCGGGGAGGCTGTGGAGTCAAAAACAGTGGTGGAATTCAAGAATGCATGGGACAGACATAAGGCAGTTCTAGGGGGTGGAGGTTGGAAGAAGTAGGCTGTTAGTTAGCAAGGATCTGCAGCTTATCCATTAGGTAGGGAAATAAGCAGACTGGGTGGGCCAAGTGGTCCTTATCTGCTATCAAATTCTATGTTTCTATGTATCTCCCTGAGAGGTCCCCATCAAACCACGGGGATCTCAGGTACGAAGATTTGGATCATACACGGACAGGTGCGAGGGAGTTAATGGTGTCGGATAACACTTTATTATAAGAGCCCACCACGGCACCAACACCTCCAGTGCATGCATTTACCCACACCAGATAGATCAGCTGCTGCCAAAAAACCTTAGGGGGTCACACCCCTCAAAGGATGACAGTTCATCATCTCTGTACAGAGAGGGCATCCAGTGGGAGACCCCAAACATGAACTGCACCGTGCAGTGATAGGACCATGCCACCGATCAATGCTGAGATTATTTATCTCAAGCCCCAGTGAGAACACCAGGTCCAATGTGGGACAACCCTGGTGAGTTGCGACAGGCCCAGTGATGACGTAAGCTGGAGGAGGTTATGACCAAGCCAAGAAAATTTGTTGTCCACCCAAACATTGAGAGTCCCCAAGGCGATACATCTGGAGGCTTCCAATGTTTTGCCACTCAACAATTGGCAACCTCCCGCAGGAAATTCTCCACTGCCCCAGGGGGGCGGTAAATAAGGAAAATCCTGCAGCCTATGCCCAGACCCCTACGGATGACCACACATTCAAAACAACCTGGGGTTCCCACTGAGTACACGGTGAAGCCCAAGTCAAATCTTAAACAGATGGGTACACCACCACCCCTACGTTCCTCTCTGGGGCAGTGCACCATGGTATACCAGAGATGGAGGGCAGCCTCAAAAACAGGGCCAGCATCATCCCCAACCCAGGTCTCCTTGATGCAAGCCAGATCAACCAAAGAAATCAAGTCCACAATAATTGCGGTCTTGTTCCTGATCGACCTGGCATTGCACAGCACTGCCCTCAGGGGATTGGTGGGTGAGCAGCCCCCCAAGTTACCTGGCCTCTCAGTCTGGTGGACTCCCTGGAGACAGGCACCAAACACATCTGGCCTCTGTCTTGTGCCTGTCGTAAGCCAGGGCACCTTCTGGTCTTAATAATCTCAATCCTACTACCCTCCACTGTGCACGGGGCTCCCCACCACCCAAGATCACACCAGCCCCTCCAAATCCCCACCTCCCGGCAACGTCTTACAGTAGTATCAGAAACCGAGAGGCAGGTGAAGGGCCATAGATTGCGCAGAAGGGATGCCCCATGCAGTATCCTGGCCCGCTCTGGCCCCCCAGCATATCACTGGTTTAAGAAGATTTTAACTACCAACAAAACAGTTAAACAGTCAAAAAACTTTTACCTTTAGCATACAAACAAATAATATAACCTGTATCCTATTTATAATATGGCTCTCTATATATTAGCTTATTTCTAGGTTAATAACCATTACTAACATATCCAGTTGTTTACCATTTAAATTTTGTTTCCTGCTGCAGATAAAGCTAAAATAAGTACCCCGTCTGCTTGCTAATTACCCGCAAATATATTGCAACAAGCGTTAAAACTAAAGTTAAATTCTCTCACCGAATGGCACTCACGGCGTTCACGCCCATGGGCGGTGCAGACTTTTTCAAGTGTACAGGAACCCTGCGCTGATGTACTGTAGCCCTCTACTGTTTGGGCCGCCACCTGACCCCCTCCAATGTACGGGCAGCAGTCCAGAAAGAAACAGCGAGACAGATAACACAAAGTCACAGACTGCAATAGTTCCCTACTAAATCAGGCTGAAGCAAAACATCCGTGGAACACAGTTTGGTTGTTTGCAACACAGCTCTCACCTGCTGTCGACTGCTGATACGTCCCGGTTGCTTCAGATGGAACAGCTGATTTGTTGATCTCGGTCTGGGCGGCGTGGGCTTTTTCAAGTGCACAGGAGCCCTGCCCCGATGTACTATAGCCCTCTACTGTTTGTCTGCCACCGGACCCCTCCAATGTACAAGCAGCAGTCCAGAAAGAAACAGCAAGACAGATAACACAAAGTCACATGCTGCAATAGTTCCCTACTAAAACAGGCTGAAACAAAATGTCCATGGAACACAGTGGATAGGCTAACATACAGACTGAAAGGAGCAGACGATCGATTTGAGAGGGCCTGGGCTGCTTATCTTGGTACCCTGGGGGGGGGGGAGAAAGGACTCTTTGGGCAGATAGTGGGCTAGTAGGATACAAAGTATAATGGGACCACTGCATGACAAATAAAAGGGAAAGATGTTAGATATTATTCTCAGAACATAAGTTAATTAACTATGACACAGACCATTTAGTTCTGCTGAAGTTCACCAGCATAGTTTTTTTTATTATTCATTTGTTAGATTTTTACAAATTATAAAATTGACAGTAAGTAGTAAGACATTGTACCAGTTGAATACCCTATGTATTGCAGTTTTTATAAGTGAAACCTTGTACAGGATTATATGGTATGTCCTATATTGTACTAGAACCTTACAGTATGTATGATGTACATGCCAGGGTATTGTGATATGTATAGTGTCACCTAATAAATATATTATACAAAAAAAAATTAATTCCGCTGGTGAAGTGAATGCAAAGTGGGCACTTCGCATTGTCACGCTGCTATGTGAAGTGGCCAACACAAAAGGTTCACTTTGTCTTGTAATTATTGCTTCACATTGTCATTCTGGCTTAACATGAAATATGGCGAAGTGACAACAATATTGTCAGCCCCTCACACACACAGTCACCAGAATTAATGTGCATCCCCAAAATGCTACTGTCTTGTGTCCAGAAAATTCCCCAATGCTGACGAAGTGCAATGAGAGGGTAATAAAAAATGCAAAGTCTCTCAGAATTAACGGTGCACTCCATCACGCATGCAGTGGTCAGACAGAGTCACCAGAATTAATGTACATCCCCAAAATGCTACTGTCTTGTGTCCAGAAAATTCCCCAGTGCTGACAAAGTGAAATGAGAAGGTAAAAAAAAAATGCAAAGTCTACCAGAATTTAATGGCACACTCAGTCATGCGTGCAGTAGTCACACAGTCACCAAAATTAATGTGCATCCCCAAAATGCTACTGTATTGTGTTCAGAAAATTCCCCAGTGCTGACAAAGTGAAATGAGAGTGTAACAAGAAATGCAAAGACTCCTGTATTTAATGGAGCGCTCCATCATGCGTGCAGTAGTCACACAGTCACCAGAATTAATGTGCATCCACAAAATGCTACTTTCTTGTGTCCAGAAAATTCCCCAGTGCTGACGAAATGAAATGAGAGGGTAAGAAAAAATGCAAAGTCTCCCAGAATTAATGGTGCATGCCATCATGCATCCAGTGGTCATACACAGTCACCAGAATTAATGTGCATCCCCAAAATGCTACTGTCTTGTGTCCAGAAATCTCCCTGGTGCTGACAAAGTGAAATGAGAGCACAACAAGAAATGCAAAGTCTACCAGAATTAATGGCGTACTCAGTCATGCGTGCAGAGGTATCACACACAGTCACCAGAATTAATGTGCATCTCCAAAATGCTACTGTCTTGTGTCCAGAAAATTCCCCAGTGCTGACAAAGTGAAATGAGAGTGTAACAAGAAATGTAAAGACTCCTATATTTAATGGAGTGATCCATCATGCGCACAGTAGTCACACAGTCACCAGAATTAATGTGCATCCACAAAATGTTACTGTCTTGTGTCCAGAAAATTCCCCAGTGCTGACGAAATGAAATGAGAGGGTAAGAAAAAATGCAAAGTCTCCCGGAATTAATAGTGCACACCAGCATGCATCCAGTGGTCATACACAGTCACCAGAATTAATATGCATCCCCAAAATGCTACTGTCTTGTGTCCAGAAAACTCCCCAGTGCTGACAAAGTGAAATAAGAGCACAACAAGAAATGCAAAGTCTCTCAGAATTAATGGCGCACTCATTCATGTGCACAGTGGTCACACACAGTCACCAGAATTAATGTGCACCTACTGTTTTGTATCCAGAAAATTCCCCATTGCTGATGAAGTGAAATGAGAAGCTAACAAAAAATGCAAAGTCTCCCAGAATTAATGGTGCACTCCGTCATACATGCAGTGGTTACACACAGTCACCAGAATTAATGTGCATCCCCAAAATGCTATTGTCTTGTGTCCAAAAAAGTCCCCAGTGCTGATGAAGTGAAATGAGAGCACAAGAAGAAATACAAAGTCTCCCAGAATTAATGGCACACTCAGTCATGCATGTAGTGGTCATACACAGTCACCAGAATTAATGTGCATCCTCAAAATGCTACTGTCTTGTGTCCAGAAAATTCCCCAGTGCTGACAAAGTGAAATGAGAGGGTAACACAAAATGCAAAGTCACCCAGAATTAATGATGTACTGCAAACACACAGACAGATTAAGATTGTGCTGCCCACTCAAGAGATGTAGACGCAAAGGCACAACAACTCTTAACCAGTGCTCACAAGTCACAAATCCACATCTGGAAAATAATACCTTTTGCCGGTTGGGGGGGATAGTGCACGGCAGTAACAATCCACTACTAGTAAAGATACCACAAAGCAGTATAAAAAAATTAATGCAGGTGCAGTGGATAGCAGGTTCACACTGCTGCAATTACTCTGTCGCACAATCAGAGATGTCTGATTTAATGGTACACATCACGCGCGCGCACTACAAGTAATGCACAGCAAATTGAAAACTTTTAGTAATATAACCAAATGTTTTAAACAAACTGAAATTATACACTGTTGCACCACAACAATCAGCAAAAAAAATTTCAAGAATTACTGAAAATATTACTGTGTGTATATTAACACAGTTATACAAGAAAAATATAACCAAAACAGAAAGACTGCCTTTTTCTCCCAGTTAATCTACCTACACCACAGATATGCCCCTCCTCCAAAGCACACTTCACAGCACACAGACTGACTGTTCTAAATTAACATTCAAAATCCACACACAAACAATAAACATGCGATGATATGAGCACAGGAGGGTTTCCTACAATCGCTGTACTAAATTTTGAGCAAAAAAAAAAAAAGGCTCAAAAATGCCTTTTTAACAGTTTTAGAGGATTTGATTCACAAAGCCCTGAGAAGAAACGGTCTCCATCTTCCACTACACACACAGAATACACAGAACTGAGGCTGTGCAGAACAATCTAGAGCCTATGTGACCTGTAATCCCATGAAAGACTGCAAAATTTGCCTTGGAGCTCAATAACAAGGCGAAGTACATTGATTTCAATGCACTTTGCCTTAAAATTGCTGGAGAAGTGGAAGGCAGAATAATGCAAAGTCATTGGTTTCAATGGACTTTGTGTTCCTCATCATGACACAAAGTACTCCACTTTGCGTTGCGGAGCACTTCGTGGATTCTGCGTTACTCCGTGAATCACTTAGCGGAGCGAATTCTAATACCACTTTGCACACCACTAGTCACAGTCTGTTCAGGTTTTGGCCTGCCTTCCAGACTAAGAAGTATAGGGATCCCAAAGTAAACAGTGACAGAGGAGAAAAGAAGAAGTCTTCAGTAAAATTTTTATTTAAAAAGGCAAATCAGAGCTGGGGTTTCCCTGCCCCTCCACAGACATTCACCTCAGGGGGATCAGTAACTACAGTGCCTCCTCTAAACCAGAAAGACCCTTGCCTTCAACCATGTCCTGAGCTTAAGAGAGCAAGTAGAAAAGTGAAGCTGAACCACCATCATCAGCCAGTCTGAAAATACAGGTTACTCACCTGTAACAGGAGTTCTAGGAATGGTATATGTTGTTCATCCACACTTATTGGCAGGTATCCTTGCCGCTTTAAATCTTGCCGGAAGGTCTTCAAGCTGGCTCCTCCCACCCACCCGGGTGGTAAAACTCTCGGCTCCGCCCCATGACGCCAGATCTGACCCGCTGGAGGCTCAGGTTGTCGTGGTCGAGCAGGGAGGTGGGTGGGTGGTGGATGAACAACATATACCATTCCTAGAACTCCTGTTACAGGTGAGTAACCTGTATTTCTAGGGACATGGATATGTTGTTCATCCACACTTATTGGCAGACTCCTAGCAGTTCTCCGTGAGGGAGGCAAGGCACACCCCAATACTTACTTGGGAAATAAAGACTGGAGAACTGAGGCCCCAAAACCAGCATCCCGGCGTGACTCAAGGTCGATGTGGTAGTGGGTGATAAAGGTGTGTTGACTTCAGGTAGCAGCCCTGCAGATTTCCTGGATAGGGATGTCCTGGAAGCAGCCACCGATGCAGCAGTATGGCGGGTAGAATGAGCTCTTATCCTCTGGGAGCTCCATGCCCGCCAACTTATGAGATCTATGCAGGAGGTGACCCACCTGCTTATCGTCCGCTTGGCTGCAGGTCTGCCAGGTGTGGCTTCAAGCGTAGGTGACAAACAGCTGGCGAACCTCTCCCAATTTCAAGCCATGCACTCCTTATAATAAGCAAAGCGCCCTTCTAGGGTCCAAAGTATGGAGCCTGTATTTGGCCTCGAGATGTGACTGGGGTAGAACACCGGCAGAGTCAACACCTGGTTAAGGTGAAACTCGACACCACCTTCGGAAGGAATTTGGGTGGGGTGCAGGACAACCTTGTCCCTATGGAAGACCAGGTAAGGAGACTCGATGCAGGCGCCGGAGTTCTCCATCCTTCTGGCTGACGTGATAGCCACCAAGAAGCGGTCTTCCACGACAGATGAGAGAGTTCACACCTGTGCATTGGTTCAAATAAAGCGCCCATGAGCTTTGCCAGTACCAGCAGTAAATCCCAGGTGGAGGTTCTACTTTGGAGGAAATGATCAAGGCCTTTGGCAGCCAGACCACCTCCTCCGCGCCACCGACTGCTCCCGGCCGCACCTGGTAAGCAGAGATGGCTGCCAGGTGCACCTTAGGGTCGTCGACCTAAGCCCTTGACTAGAAAGGGACCATAAATAGTCCAAGATGCTTGCCAAAGAACAGGAGGAAGGGTCCAAGCCCCTGCCCTGACACCAAATGGAAAATCTCTTCCATTTGAAGGCATAGCATTTCCTGGTCGACTCCTTACGGGACGCCTCAACTACACTGAGGATCTCGTCGGAAAGACCCAAGGCCTGGAACTCTAGCCACTCAGGAACCAGGCCGTCAGGTGCAGGGATTGAAGATCCGGATGGAACGCCTTCCCCTGATTGACTGAGAGCAGGTCCGGGCGAGCTGGAAGCTGCCTCGGGATCCTGGAGCTGAGGCTGAGGAGATCTGGGTACCAGAACTGGCGGGGCCAGTCTGGGGCTATCAGAATCACCTGTGCCTTGTCCCTCCTTGCTTTGAAAAGCATCTTGTGAATCAAGGGAAATGGGAGTAAGGCGTAGAAGAGGCCCGGGGTCCACGGCCTCGAGAAGGCATCCCCCTGCAGCGAGCCCAGCTGAGGGGGGCGGGCATGGAACAGCCTCAGCTTCGCATTCTCCCTGGAGGCGAACAGGTCCACCTGAGGTGTGCCCCAATGGGAGAACAGATCTTGTACTACCTCCGGCAGGAGGGACCACTCGTGAGATGCGGCCCCTATCCGGCTCAGGGCATCGGCCAGGGTGTTGGAGGCTCCTGCCACATGAATGGCCAGGAGATCCACCTCCAAGCTGCGCACGAGTGACCAAATGTGGAGAGCTTCCTTGCATAGAAGCATGGAACGCGTCCCGCCCTGGCGGTTTAGGTAGTACATGGTCGTGGTATTGTTCGTCTGGACTCGGACCACTTGACCCCGGAGAAACGGAGCAAAGGCGGTGAGAGCTAGGTGGACCGCTCGGAGCTCCAGCAAGTTGAAGTGGCATTGGGACTCCCGTGGGGACCAGAGGCCGTGCGCCCGGTGTTGCCCCAGATGGGCACTCCAACCCATCACAAAGGCATCGGTCGATAGAGAGACCATCGGCTCGGGGCGGACAAACGGGATGCCCTCCTGCAGATGAGATGGAACGGTCCACCACCAGAGAGCGTTCCACATCTCCTGGGTCACCGTCACTAGCTGGTCAATGGATGCATGGCGTTGTGACCACTGGCTGGCCAGTCCACTGAAGGGGCGCATGTGCCGCGTGCCCAAACGGACCACGCTGGTACAGGCCGCCATGAGACCCAGGAGAGCAGGAAGTCCCGGGCATGCAATTGCCCAACCAGAAATGATTGGGCAAGGAGGTAGAACTCTCGCCCTGTCTGCCTGGAGCCATGCCTGGCTCAAGAGAGTCGAGCTCTGCCCGATAAACAGAATCACCTGCTTCGACTCGAAGTTCCGACTTGGCCTCGTTGATAAGAGGCCGATTTGAGAGCAAACCTGGAGGGCAGATCTCTGGACTGCTCCACCTCCTGTCTGGAGGGGCTGCTATCAGCCAGTCGTCCAGGTAAGGGTACACCGGACCCCTCGGCGCCATGAGAGCTGTCACCACTGCTATGCATTTGGTGAAGACCCTGGGAGCTGGAGACAAGCCGAAGGGCATGGCTCGGAACTCGAAAGGATCCCTCGCTCGGCGAAGGAATCTCCGATGTGACGGATGGATAGGGACGTGAAAAACGCGTCCTGCGGGTCCAGAGACAGAACCACCGCGCCGTGTTCCAGGGATGGTATTATCTGAGCCAAGTGACCATCCTGAAGGTTCGAACCTTAGGAACTTGTTCAGGTCATGTAGGTCGAGAATGAGCCAACAGCCCCGTCCGTTTGGAACCAGGAAGTACCTGGACACAAACCCTGGGTCTGAGGGTGGGTCCACCACCTCCCTGATCACCTCCTTTGGAGGAGGCGATGTCGGCACACGAGCGATAATGAGGCTGCAGACCCCGAGGCCCCCCGAGGTGCAACGGCTCTGAAGGGCGGGGCCTGCTCAAATTCTAGAGGCAGGCCTTTTCCCACCACCTCCAGGACCCACCTGTCCATGCTAATAACGGACCAGGCGGAAAGGAAGTGCCGGAGCCGTCCCCCCACGAGGGGAACCTGGGGTGAGATGACGGGGTTGGGGGCGACACCCCTCAGCCCGTCACTGGGCAGGCTTGGAGGAGGGACTGGCTGAGGGACCTCCTGGGCCTTTACCTCCCTGCTTCTTGCTGGAGGAAGCCCCGGGCTTGGGTTTGGGATGCCAAGCACGAGCCTGCAAGCCCTGGCGTTGCTGGGCCAGACGCGCCCGCAGGCGCAGAATGAGCGAAAGGGCTTAGGCTGTGGTTTGCAGCCTTTGTCGTCTGAGCGGAAGAGACCCAGTCCAAGGTAGCATTGGACTTCTCGATCCTCTGCAGGTGACCTTCCACCCAGGGCCGAAGAGGTCGGTCCCCAAAGGGAACATCCGCCAACTTGTGCTGGGTATCCAAAGTAAGGTGGATATCCTCAGCCAAAGCCAGCACGCATAGCCTGCGGCTACACAGACCTGGCACATGAGTCCCCAATGTCTAAAAGCAGTCTGGAGCTGCTGTTTGGCCACTGCCTGCCCTGGTCCCACACCAGCCTGACCATGGTCTGCAGATCCAGCGGAAGATGAGGGATGACCTCATCCAGGGAGCTCAACAGAACACAGAGAGAAATGTGCCATGAGGACGGCCGAGCTGGCCTGGCGAAGGCAGGGGAGGGCAGCAGCATAGACTTTCGCCCGGCATGGTCCAATTTCTTGGACTCCTTGTCGGAGGTTTGTCCACATCCCTAGCATTCCCGACACGCCCGGAACCGCTAATGAAATTAACTAACCCCTCGGCGAGGGGTGTTCTGAAAAACCGGACAAAGAACCGGTAGGGACCGCATACTTCCTGGCCATCCTGGCCGAAGGTGCAGGGCAGGAAGCAGGGCGCTGCCAGAGCTCCAAGGCCGGGCCCACTATGGCCTCGGCCACTGGAAAGGCCTCCGTAGGGGAATCCCCTCGGTCCAGAATCGCCGTGAGGGGATACCTGGCCCACTTAGAAACGGGTTCGAGCTCCAACCTGGTGGACTCCGAGATGAGCCGAAGCAATCCTAGGAAGGACGAAGGGCTATCGTCCACCAACTGTCCTCCGGAGGACTCCAAGTCCATTTGCTTGGAGAAAAGGGAGGAATCGCCTTCGGACTCGGAAAAGTCCTCAAAGAGCTGCCTCAGGCCTGAGCCACCCTCCACCTGCCGAGGTCGATCGGGAGTGAGGGTGACAGACAGCCTATGGGGCAGTCCCTGAGCCGACCGACAATTTTTGGTCAGAGCCCCAACCAACGGCTGTGGAGGCGGAGGTTCCACCGGAATCGGTGGGGCAGCTGGTTTTGGCCGAACAACCGGCCTGGGAACAGGCTCCTCGGATAAAATGAGGGGTTGTTTTGGCCGCTCCGGTGACAGCCACTTAATGGCTGGGGAAGATGACGGCGTTGGCTTATTCCCGGTCAGAAGGAGCTGTTGCCACATGAGTTCCTCATATCTTCGACGCAACTTGCGCTGAAGCCTCCCCTCGTCCGAGGAGGAGGACGAGCGGCGGCGCCGCTTGCCACAGTGCCGAGACCGAGACTGCCTATGACGGCGGGATCGGCTGGACCGCAAAGAAGTCCGAGACCGAGACCCTCGGCCTTGCCGAGGATGGTGCGGGGAAGTGTCGCAGGGAACCGGCACTCCCCTCGGTTCGGAAGATTTAACCGAAGGCTCCGGAACCAGAGGCACAGACAAGCCGACGGGGTCCTCAACTCCCACCAGGGGAACCGGGGAGAGGGGATTCTCGGCTTCTCCAGCCGACAACCTGTCCGACGGGTCGAGAAAAATCTCGACCGCGTCGATGGGAGTCTCGGTCAACTGGCCTGACGGGGACACCATGAGACCAGTGGCCGAAGCTGAGAAGTCGACCGAAGTCGACGGCCGACAACTCGGGGAGAGAGATCTTTTCCGCTCCCAAGAGCATCGATGGTGAGACTTACCTTTGTCTCTCTTTTTTGACCGAGAAAATGGTCCAGAAGAAGTTGGTCCCTCACCTTTAGTCGAGAGGGTCAAACAGAGCTCCTTAAAAGAAGCTGAATAAGAGGCACCGAGAGAGAGCGGGACAAATGCCGCGGCCGAGGCAGAAGCGGCCCGCGCCGCCTCCTCTTCGAGGGCGATCATCTGCTTGAGCTGATCCGCCGAGCCCGCCACCGCGGACACCACCGACCGGGCCTCTCTTTGATTTTACCGAGAAATCAGCTTCAGGACGCTCTAGTTGTAAACGGGCAGCACGGTCTTCGAGGACGCAGGCCAAAAAGGAAGTGCACAGGTCGCAGGCCTGCGGATCGTGCTCAAGGCCCAAGCAGTAGACGCACGTGGAGTGTGGATCCGTCCAAGACATCTTCTGCCGCAAGGGCATCTCCGAAACCGGGAGTTGATTTGTCCATCGCATTACAGGAGAGAAGACCGAAGCCTTTTAGCAAAAACTTTTCAATTTCGAAAAGTTCGAAGAATTAGGAACCAGTCTTATACACAGAGCGTTAAGGAGGGAACCTGAGCTTCCAAGCGGTAAGGAAGATCTGGCGTCATGGGGTGGAGCCGAGAGTTTTACCACCCGGGTGGGTGGGAGGAGCCAGCTTGAAGACCTTCCGGCAAGATTTAAAGCGGCAAGGATACCTGCCAATAAGTGTGGATGAACAACATATCCATGTCCCTAGAAAGTCAGCATACCGGCAGAGAGCACCACATCCAGTCAGCATTGATAGTAGCCTGTACCAGAGGTAGAGTGTAATGCTTCAGAACCATTAGCAAAACCCTGGGTTCGACCACGAAACTGGGGGAAGAGGTCAGTGTGTCAGGAGATGAGAGAAAAGTACTGGATAGGACTGTGCCAGTGTGAGAAGTCCAGGTAGAAGAACTGTTGACGTTGTCTAGCCACAAAATCCCATTTGGACTACAAGGGGCCCCCTTATTCTAAATGTTTTAACAGTTTCAACTTTGCATTTAATGCTTGTGTGTTCAAAAGTGCTTTCCTGCAACTGTTTAAGCATGCCACTGAGATCCACCCTGCTAGCAGCATCAGTGTTCCCAGTGCGGTACCCACTGCAACTATATTGAGAGATCTCTGCCCATGACCTATGCAGGGAATTAATCCGGGTGCAACCGCATTGGGGTTTGAGAACTGTTGAGGGGGTAGGCAGAGCTGAGGTAAAAGTATTGAACTGTTGACTGCCTTTATTACTTACTGCCTGAAGATATTGCTACACCCTTTTCATCCATTTTACCCTTTTAAATAAAGTATTTGTTTAAATTGCATTTTAAGGTTTGGAAATTGTCATTGCTTACTGTATCACTTGCTTTTTGAGAGGGACTGTGAGGGCAGTCTATGTATTGTTTCGGGGGGGTGACAGCCTTGTGTTTCAGCACCCAGGTACCCCATATCACTGCTCCAGGTTAAGGCACTGCACCATGTTAGGCCAGTGTAGCAAGTCCTTAAGGAACACAAGACAGCCTCCTCAGGAGAGGTGGAGAAGTGAACCTCAAGGGCCCTGGTACAGCAACATAGCTTATATGTGTATGTGCCCAGTTTGTACAGTCTGACTGAACTGTTTACTGGGAAAGGTAACAACTGTCTTAGTGATCCCCATGGGGTGGTCCAGTCCAGTGTATGAAGGTGGGTAGGTACTGCATCCCGGGGGGGGGGGGGTAGTACTGCACACATCTGGCCCACTTATTCTCTCCGGGTAGAAGCACTATGCTATTATTTGTTCTAGGATAAACAGCAATACCACAAGAAAGATAAACCCAAACCCCTCAGCCAGGTGGGCCCTGTACAATCACCAAGCAAGGGTGTGAACCTGGACATGGCATCCTAGGGGTCACACATTTCTTATTTAATAACCAGGAACTGGTGAAAATCATGGGTCCTTACAGTTCCTGGAACAGACTGGTAACTGACTAAAAAAAAAAAAATACAGTATATGAAAATGTACAAAATTAAGCTAAACTAATGCAGGGCAGCAAATAAATGGTTCAATCTTACAAAACAAAAAACTGTAAGTCAAAAAAAGAAATCTTGAACTTCTGGGTGGCGTCACAAGAAACATGACAGTATAGCTTCTTGGCTCTCTCCCCCAACCTGAATAAAGTCCAATTTTTTTCAGTCATTTATAGCTACAACGTTTGCATTACCTGTGAGGAGGGTATCTGCAGTACGGTCAGACCGAATTGGCACAACACAATGGCACAAACGAGGATGCACTTGGATCTCTTGGATCTCACCCAGAGCTCTTGGATTCCAAGCTCTCTCAAGCCTCCAGCATGGTGCAGCCTAGTGAAACTACCCCATTGAAATCAAGAAGGGGTCTCGGCAAAAAGGTGAAGCCAAGGAACTCCAGGCATTCTGAGCCAAATTCACGGACTCTCTCCGTGATGTTAAATGGGACTTGGCAGCCCTTGAATAGCATATAAATGCGGTGGAATGCCGAGCCGCAGCAATGGACAGCTATGTTGATCATCCGGAAATCCAACTACAGGCTATATTATACAACCAAGCCCAAATAATGGACTCCAAAAATCAAGTGCAGAGAAAAAATCTGCAACTCTATGGACTTCCAAATGGTCTGGAGAGTATTAATCAAGACTTGACAAATTTCAAAATTAGATACTTGTCCACAGACAAATGGCTTGCTTGTCAAAAAGTAGTTGTCCTTGTGCTTGAGTTGGTAGTCCAGATATAAAATGGCATATTTTTAGTGGAAAATATAAAAATACAGAAAACCTAAGCATATTTATTGTAGTACAAGTTATTTAGTGATGTACTAGACAACAAGGAGAGTAATATGATTATTTTTTTTTGTCAGGATGGAGATTGTGTCATTCATTGTGACAGAATTAGCATCAACAGCAGTGAGTAGCATCAAGTGTAGCTGCAGCAGCAGCAGCACAGTCAGTGAGAACATCACACAGCAGACAGTACAGCATCAGCATCAGGAAAGTTACAGTGGGAAGCCAGAACTTGCTCCAGCTGGAGCATCATATTCAGTGTCTTCATCATAAACAACATTAGTAGTGAATGCCTCAGAGCCATTTTCATGTGAATCAGCATCATCAGAACTAGAAGCTGAACTAGCATGACCATGACCGTGAATGTGGCATATGCCTAGGACCAGATAGTAGCCAGTGGTTGATAGCTTGATCCAGATCAAAGCTGTCTAATGCAGGATCATCAACCGCTATATGCAGAAGTGACTGGAGGATGGCATCAGACAAACTCATTCTTATTTTTGTTTTTATAAGATTCTGAATGGAGAATACTCTCTCACATTTAGCTGTAGACACACTCATAGCCAGTAACATTTCTATTAGATCAAGGGATGTGAGCAAACTGGGCCAGCCTCTCTCGCAGTAGTCACGAATACACTTGCAGATATGGCTTATCAACTGCAGACTTGAGCATTGCTTTGAATGCAGAATACTCCCTTTTTATACTGGTTACGTAATCTTCTGAAAAAAGCTGCGAAAGTAGTGTAACAAATGACTCAAATCATTCATGCCAAACTGCACAAGTTCTTCTCGTGATAGATCAAAATTTTTGAAATCTAAACAACTGAACCATTTTAGAGGTTCCTCCTAGAAATTCCGAAAATGCTGGTCAATGTAAAAACTACTGCATCTATTAAACTGTGCAGCTGTGTATCAGTCGTAAAATCTACTTCTGGACAATTCCCTTTGAATGTAAAAGGAACAATCATGTCCACACTGCCACGTTTTGAAATGAGATAGTTTGTTCATTTTTCTGCAGGATTATATTGCTTTAGAAATTATGTCATAAACTTTCCAGGTCTTATTTTTAGCTCCGTCAACTGGAGTAAGCATGTCTCGATGAGTTGAAGGACTTCTAACATTAGCAGATCATGCTTTTGAAATTCAAGTGATAGATTTTTCAATATTGGCAACAAATCTTGAATAATAAACAGTGATTTTTACAAACTAAAGTGAGTGAGCATCTCTTAGAAGTACCATCATCACCAGCAGAGTTTGAGAAATGTTCGAGATGTTGAACTACTGTGGGCAGGTTTATGTGAACAGCATGAACTAAACGTACCTTACTGGCAAGCCAGAAAACTTGCTTTACTGCACTGAAATGAGCCAACTCAGTGTGTATGGCATCTGCTATTGCTGCAGTTCCCGAAGTTTCTTGGGGCTGTAGTGGTAAAATTAAAAAATTCCTTTCAGGGTGTTTTCTACTTTTTGAACAAAGGGATTTTTTTCCATGACATTGAGAACTGCTAACTCCAGTTTGTGGGCTACACAATGCATGGGTATTACAGTGGGGGCATGTTATCTGATTTTTGCTATGGTGCCACCTGTATGGCCCATCATCACACTGGCACCATCAGAGATGGCAGGCCCGAGAACCAATCCAGGTTTGTTCACATCACTAAGTTCCACAAAAGAAAGATCAACAGACTCGAGCACAGGGCTTATTGCTTTTAAAACTCCATCTGCATAGAATATTCTATCAGTACAGCTTTAATTAACAGAGCTGTAACCTTTTTTTCAGCGCCATCTACAAAACGAGGGAAAACATTTTCCTACTCTACTATGCTTGCATCTGTACTGCCATCTGCAAGAACAGTAACAAATTTTGTATTATTGACAGCTGGATCTGGAGTTTTAGACATGACAACTGATATTGTGTTACAGAAATCTCTGGCCTGTTTACCATTTGTGTAATTGCTGCCGAGTTTAACCCCATTTTGTTTTTCTTGCAATGTGCAAAACCACTCCATATCTGAGAAAGGACGTAAATTTTTAGTCAAGGAATATGCAGTGTTAAATAAACACATTTTATTTTTGGTGGCTTCCTCTATCTGAGAAAATGCGTGATATATTGCTGTTTCAGATACAAAATTGACTGCACATCGACCAGTTTCATGACTATGCTGGTTTGCACAAATTATATGTGAATTGCTTTCTCAAGGGCTCGCATTGATTCAATTCTGAAATTATTTGAACCAGTGGCAAATATATAAGGTTTTTCTGAATAAGCACGAGTCGCAAGAGTGGGATACTTCTCACAGACTGAGCAGTACATGGTGCATTTTTTGCCATCATACCTTAACCCAGGTAAACTGATTTAGCCAGAGATGCTGAAACATTCAAGACCTTTTTTCTGTCATATTTTTTATCTTTGCTTCTTTCCTTAGTGTTTGCTGTTTCCTCATCTAAAATCAAAGGTCACTTTAGCTGTACTGAACCAGAACGTGATGATGATGATGGCACTGAACTACTGCTGCTGTCATTCTCACTTGTTTCAGAAACTGGTATGGTCAAGTCAGACTGATCACCTGTTATGTCTACAAACACAGACCCAGACTCAAGCCCAGGCAGAGAACCCTTATTAAGGTTTTTTCCTGACTAGGGCCGGGGGGAGGGGGCACACGCTGCTTGGGGCTGGCTTTCAGACTGTGAAGAGGGCAGCTCTGGCTCTTTATTTTTCATTCCTGATGAAGATGAGATGGAGGATTTTTTCCCAGTCCAAAGAGAAAATAGAGGGAAGCACCAAGGGAGGTTAACAGTGAAAATGCCGACCTCCCCCACAGCGACGGCACAATAGCGATGCAGGTATTGTGCCACCCGATCTCAAGTGTTTTCTGTGGGGGGCTGTGCGCCCCCCCTCAGATTTTAGGATTATCAATACCAGGTCAGAGTTGGTCCGGGGAGGGGGCAGAACACTGAAGGAAAGCAAAACACGGAAAAGGACCATTACAGTGACTGTAGCCATAATGGTCTTTTTTCGTGTTTCACCTTCGGAGTGTCGACCTGAAGGGGTGCATCAAAATAGAGTAGTTTGCTTTGGCTTATTTTTTTTTACTTATATGCAACTGCGAAAATGTTGAAATGTATTGCTGTACACAATAACATTTTATTTTATGTTATCTTTGTGTGTGTTATTTTTTACCTTCAGCTTTTGTGCTTATGCTTACAGCAAAAGGGCCTCACTGGGCAGGACAGAGAGTAGGTGGGAGTAGGGAGCAGGAGCTAAGTATTAGTACTCAGCAGTTCTACTTCTTCCCTACGTTCTTCTACCATTTCTCAGGGCAGGTTAGGTCTCAGCCACACACACATCTCCACCAAAGGGTTTATTTTTTTTTCTGTAGCACAAAAATGTTTTAGCCCTTTGTGTAATTTATTTCTAGTAAGCTCACAGTTGTTCCTCTACCCTCTCTCAGGGCAGATTAGGTCTCAGCCACACACACACACACCTCCACCATCCAAAGGGTTTATTTATTTCTGTAGCACAAAATCTATTTTTTCCCAGTTTGTAAAGTTTACTTTATTTCGTCCTCAATTGTCCCAAGCTCCTCTACCCTTTTAGGACAGGCTCCTCTGTCTGGCTGCCACACACACCCTTCCACCACTGTAGCTAAGCAAGGCTAGCCGGTTCAGGTTAGGAAAACATAGGTCAATTCAATTGACTCACACAATCACTATCACTTCCCCTAATACTGTCTGACTGGCAGTACATGTAAGCATTAATCCCCGAGACAGAAGGTATTTACTAGGAATTAATGCATGGTTGGGGGTATGTGCAAGGCCAAAGGCAGAGTGCTTCCCACCACCCAATCATGCATTAATTCCTAGTAAATGCCTCCTGTCAAGGGAATTAATGCACTTGTAATATGGCTTTTAATATGGGTTATATGGCTAGTACTTGTGTTATAGTGATTCTGCAAATTAAACTATAGTACTTGTTTTTTTGTGTGTTTTTTATATGAATATGCTTCTATTTCACTATCAGGCAGTTCCGTTTTTGCAGCGTTACTTATTAATATACTTATTGATACACTGACATTTTTTTCAGACACACTGGTGTTGTTCTTTACAGTCTTAATAAGGTAGACAACATTTTTTTAATGCTTTATAAGTGATGCGTAACTTTGTAGTTCACTCGTTTTAAACTGTTGTACTTTCATTATGCATTGTGAGACATGATATATTTGCATACAACGGTAGACTACACCTCCACAAACAGTGCTGCAATTATTACCTTTAACGACAGATTTCTCCTTTGCTAACACTGTTGTTCACTAATTCTAGGTTTCTGCCGATATCGATTTTTGTTTCCTACATTCCCATTTGTCGTTGCTGTACTGCGCACGTCTCCGTTGAAACTGGAAGCCGGAAATTTTCTCTCACACATCAGTTGGTTAGGGGTGTGCCCTACTGTACATTTTCGGGTCTGTTCCTGGTTCACCTCCGGAACTGCAAACCGTTGCTACTATTTTGCTACATTAACTTACTGCCGCACTCCTTGGACTCCCTGGGGCTCTCTGATTTTCATTGTGTGTGCTATCGTCTCCACTGCTCCAGGGCTCAGACATTCTAGGGGTGGTGACTGTAAGTCCTGATAACATGTGCTCTACCCTTGTACACTTCCTGACTTAACTTGTCAATGTGGTACTGTGTGGTGTTTCACTTACTGTTGTTTTGTTTCATTTTACATATGACTGTTGCGGTCTGTAGTGTTTCCACTGGGTGGGTGGGTGGCAGTCAGTTACTGTTCTACATATTGTTGTCTGTTCTGCTCACTGTTACTATTGCTGAACAGTGCATATATAGGGAATATGTTTTTTGTGGTGGCTTTTGGTACTGTTCAGCTGTGCATGTCTAAGGAATTAATGCACGGTTGAAAAGTGGTCATGTAGTTGTTTTTATCCAATGATTTATCTTCCTTTTACTGTCTTTATTTATGCCATGTTACAATTTTGTTTTAGTTAGTTCTTCCTTATTTTGTTTTTCTTAGGTACCACAATGCTGCACTAAATCATAAAGTAACTAGTTAGTCTGCCCTTTTATTTTGCTCAATTCGGTTTACTTTTATCCTTTCTTTTAGTTACAGAGAGGGGATAAAAAAATTAAAACAGTTCTCTCCCTCCTTAGTTTCCCACTCAGTACTGGTCTGAGAAGGTGGTGGTCTGATCAGCTCTTGGTGGTACTTAATTTTTTTCCTTTCCTCAGCTTATTTATTTATTTATTGAAATGTTTCACCAGGAAGGTTAGTCTGAGCAACAACGCTCATCTCACAGTACGTCCTGGGGGAAGAGGAGTAGGAACAATGTTATTGTTCCTACTAAGTAGTACAACAGGATACATACATCAGGAAACTAGCTTAACAGCATATAGACAGACTGTACAGTTAACACCAACAATAGCTAGTAACATGTCTAGATTAGGATTCATTTGTGAATGGCTGACAGGGGGTATAGTCAAAGGTACACGGGGGTGGAACAGTAGGGGTGATAGAAAGTGCTAAGTTGCAGAAGTGCTAGGATTGCAAGAGGGGTTTTGGATAGGGGGCAGATATTTGGCCCAGCTGGAGGAAGGAGAAGGTACAGACCAGCAGCTAGGCAGGGCCCCACGGGGCTAGATGCAGTTGCAATTCATCACTAGGTAGTTTGCTAGGGATGTAGAGAGAGAGCAGGCTGATGAGGAGTGGCGGATTTGGGATGGTAGGCAAGGCACAATCACAGTGCACTAAATGCAGTACACAACACTTTGTACAGTTTACTATTTATTTTTATTTTGCCCATTTCTTTTTACTTCCTTCCTTTACTTTTCACAGACTGGCCAAAATAAAACCCCAACCCTTGCCCAGTCTCATCCTCCTCTCTCTCTAAGTAGTTGTGTTACCGTACTTGTAGTACTAGAGTCAGCTAGTAGCTACCAGCTAGAGCTAGGTATCTTTTTTTTCTTAATTTTGGCATAAAAACAAACTGCAGGTTGCCCGTTTGTAACTACAGTGCTGCGCTGTCTGCTGAGTGTTTTCTTTAATCTGCTTATTATTTTGGTTTGACTAGGTGTACCCACTCAATGAATTATTTGATTTCCCTAACAGACAGTCACACAGGCCTTCTGTTTCTGCCTGCTGTGCAGTACCTTGTGGTGTCTGTTTGATCTCATTGAGATTTTCTCTCTCTCTCTCTCTATATATATATATATATATATATATATATATACAGTATATTTTTATAGACTTTTGCCTTTGCAGCTTGTTCTCCACAGGCAAAAGCATTTTTCTGTATTGTGTGCTGTCTAAAACAAGATCTGGAATAGTCCGTCTCTCATCACATCCCCCCTTCCCCAGACTTCAGATCAAGCCCCTCTTATTAAGCTCCCGCTCGCTCAGAGCTCCGGCTCCTGACCCTCAGTACCGTCAGATTTAAATTTATATTTTGTTATAAGTTCTATCCAGGACACAGATAGGTACGATATATACTGGTCTTTTGGGAAGCCTTCAAGCCATCACCAAGCAAGTTAATAAAGTATGTGGCCCCACAAAGTGTGATGATGCACCAAGGCACCAAATGCTGCTCTCTCAGAGGATCAGTGCGAAATGGTGCCTCTTGCAATATGCACTGAGCTACTATGCCAATTCAAGATTGAGCTGCTAAGGCATCAGGTGATTGGCAGTCGGGTCCCAGTGTGGCAGCTCAGGGACCCAGGGGAATGACATCTAATGGCCAGCAATGAAAACACAGGTAAATGGTAAAAACCTACACTTTAAATGCCTGCAGCAGATTACTAGTCCATGGGACAAGCAGTACTGTGGCATCTGCTTGTCCTCAGTCAAAAATTGGTTGTCCAGGACGTCAGGCTATAGATTTGTCAAGCCCTGGTATTAATCTGGCAGACGTTTTGGATAGTTTCTTTAATACAGCTCTGGACTTGAATGCTGACCTTAAATTAGATATTGAATGTTCACACTGGGCACTTGGCCTGAAGTCCACCTCCCCAGATATCCACCCATGCTCTGTGGTTGTTTGTTTTATTAGCTACACAGTGAAAGAGCCCATCTTGCAGAAAGCATGGCAGAAAAAAAGTGGTTTTCTATAGACAAACCAGAATTTATTTCAGTAATGGTTATGTGGCGGCCACCATGAAAGGTCGAAGAGACTATCTACTCCTTATGCCTTTGCTGGGACAAAAGCAGATAACATTCAAAACTCCATATCCTGCCAGACTGGTAACCCAGTTCCCAGATGGCCAATGGACATCATTCTGCAGCAACGGCCAAGAGGATCTGACAACCTGGGGAGTCTTACCAACTGAGAGGACCTTCAGAATGAAGTCAGATTCACCGCTGCTCCCTCCACGATGGCAGACAGCACATGCCAAGAAACAGAGAAGGCATACCGACACCACCATGGCTGAAAGCCTCACCCACCTCAAGAACCTTCACTGCTCACAGCCTCCCCCTTAAGTGACTGCTACTGTGCATACCCTTTTTCTTTTACCATTTTGGGGTAAGTCAGTGCGGGCCTGACTAATCTCAGGTCTGCTGCTATGGGCTGGCAGATGCTGTGGCTTGCTCTTCCTGACCCTACTTAAACTGTCATTAACATTTACTTAAACTTAGCCAGAAGCTGCAGCTACGTAGCCCTAATGTAGCAATGCCTGAAGGATCAGGTGTGTTCTGCTCTCCAGGTTCTGCTTATTTCCACTGCATTACTACGAAATTTCTTTATGAGCTTCTCCTGATAAACTCAGGCCATGGATATCCACTCTCCTCCAAGGCCTATGGAGGGCTGCGCTTCCCATCCCTTCAGAGCACCATGACTGCAGGGATTCCATTTGTTCTTATTTTCTGACCCTCCCCCATTTCCTTTTCACCCTGGTCTTCCCCCCCATGACTTGTGTGGCTGTTTTTTTTTAATTTTATTTAACATGTTGGGATTAAGTGTCATTTGCCACTCTCTGTGGGACTCTAGCCTCCTAGTACAGCATGACAACATCAAAACCTTCATGCTCTGGTTTGGGATGCAGTGACCATCTTGAAGGCAGTGACTCTTTATATTTCTGTACCACTCTCCAAAGCCACTGTGAAGGAACTTTTGGACCCTAAGAATGTGATTCTCTTCTTTTGCCTCAGGCCCCCAGGTACTACAAGATGATCTTCTTGCACCTGACTGATAAACTGGTGGCGGGTCTTATGTTGGTTGTTTCCATACCACATGTTTAATTGTTTATTGCGTCGCTGGGCTGATTATGGTAATATGCAAACTAGGACTGAGGCTCGGGGAGGAGGTGAGTTCACAGGGGACACTAATAAATTACCATTTCTACTATTCATAATGATGCCTCAAAAATTTGAGAGAAGCACATATGGATGTTGAGAGAGGCACGTATGGACAACGCCTTTTCTGTGGCTGGGTAAGCCTTGGCTTGCCTGGCTGCAACCCTACTGGCTAAGAGGCTATTTCACCTACCCTCCCCCTTTTACTACTTTAAGACTTCCTTCAAACGGACCCACCCCGTCCCATCTTAGCTATCATACCGAGAGCTCCAACTAATGTTGACAGGTTTCCTTTTTCGGATTCCTCAGTCACATTCAGATTTGTCTCTCAAATATGGGTCTTACCAGGTGTGATGTGATTGGCTCAGTACAGGTTCTCATGAAGTCTACAGTCCCGCTCCTTCTGCTCAGACATGAACAGTCCCAGCATTTCCTTTCCCTCGAGGGCAATTTGTTCCCCTTGGAGGCCCAGGATTTTTGGATCCTTGGTATGTCCTCCCGCTCGAGTGCCACCCTTTCACCAGCTGGTAGACACTTGCAGCATATAGAGTGGGTACACTATCCCATCCCCCCTTGGAAGCCGCACTGTATATCTTCAAGTTGCTCTACGATTGCTACATGAAAGCACCTTCCAAATGTTTTCCTCACTGCTAGCCCACTAATTCTGCAACTCCCCCTTTTCATCCTGACGCTCGCCATGTTTCTACCCCTGGCTCTCACTCTTTCCCTATTAACTCTTCCTGCTGCACCCACCCTTCCCTGTCTACTCCAGCCTGGCTAAAGTCCCACCCCATCCATAGTATTGTCCCAATTATCTACCCTTCCTCCGTATTATCATAATCAACAAGTACATGACAGCCATCGTCACTTTCAGTGGTTTTAGCCCAATTTTTCCCCCAGTCGTCGGTAATATATCCCTCCATTTCTTTACCTCTCTAACCTGCCACCCCATACATGGCCTCTTTCCCCTATATGTGTAGTTGCCGGCTGCCTCACTCAAAAGATCTCTGCTTATAACCCCTGTATGCCAATGGTTGACTGTACATCTGCTGACTTCTTCAATTGTAAAATAATGCTGTTTTTTTTTTTTATTTATTTCAACCTTGTACTGTACTGTATACACTGTATATACTTTTTCTTCCTTGTATATTATTGCTTTTTGTATACCTGCTTCTGTACTGTACTTTGATGTATTCATGACCAGGTCCACCTTGTAAATGAGCCTTGCTCAATGGTGCCTACCTGGATAAATAAAGATTTTGATTGATTGACTGATTGATAGATACAGTTTTTTTTCCCTCCCGATACTGGGAGGTGTGTTTGCCCCCTTGGAGTATGTGTGGTTATCTTCCTGCTGAAGTCACCAACCTCACTGGGCCGGGTTCACGTTTAGGACTCGGTTTAATTTGTTTCTTAAATGTTTAAAAATGATGAAAAGATTTATTTTATGTATTTATTTATTTTTTGATAACCGGGTAGGTGCACTAGACGCAAAAGTGACTATTTTCAGGCACGACCTAGGAGGTCGCAACTTAGAGAGATAGAGGCACAAGGCAAAATACAGTGTCAAAATATACAACACATCACATGTAGGAAGTCCAGGAGGAGTGGATAACAGTTTAAAACAGTTGTAGTACCAAGCCACAATAAAGATTTTATACAAGCATATGGTAAATGCCCGTGTTTACAGTTTGAGTAGTAGACAATTTATAAAGTGCAGGAGTGCCAAAGAGTAAAGCAACAGCTAAAGTAACTACTATCCATGGAAGCTTGCCTTGCTATTCTGCTAGGCAATCTTCTGCCCTTGCTAGACTACTGCTCCTCTGTCTACTCTCTCATGTCCTCTTCATTGCACACCCATTTAAACTCCACTTACAATTCCATATGCTGCTTTGTGCTTCAGACTCCTTACTCCACCCACCTTTGTGCTCTCTACCAGTCTCTTGGATGGCTCCCATTACAGCGTTGTTTTGACTACACCATGGGTAGTCTAATTACAAACTCCCTCAGCAGCCACCAGTCACCACCCTACTCTTCTCTTCTCATAGACAGAGTGGTACCTAGGAGCCTCAGGGTAACCTATGTTCTCCCACTCAAAGTACCATGTAAATCTTCTGTCATGGGCAGTTGAGCTTTCTCAGTTCCTGCCCCCACCCTGTGGAATAAATTACCTGCATCCATCTGTTTATCTGCCATTCACCTGTTCTTCAAAACCAATCTGTACAACCGGCTTCTAGATGGGTCAGGCTATAACTGCCGCCAAGACAATACCAGAGGGAGTGGGTTATCAAGACGCTAGGACCTGGTGAGCTGTGGGGACAGCTCCATCACCCTACATTTCTGGCCTTTCCCATTCTGTCCGTTAGCTTTCTCTGCCAGCATCAATTGCCCCCAAGATAACACCAGTGGGTGAGGGCCATCATGGCGCCAGGACCTGCTGTGCCATCTTATTGGGACCCCTCCCCTTCCTCCAACTCACCTCTCTGTTGCCCCCTAGCCTTCTCTACCTGCACTGTACCTCACGGTATTCTCTGCTCTCCTAACCTGTTCTTACCCCTTTGCAGTACTACTGATCCACTGTTTTGATATTTCTCTAGCAAGTCTGAGCTTCTATGCACCTGATTAGCCTAGATCACTGTCAGCATGTATGATCTATGTAAACTTCCATGCACCTACTAATTTAGCCTACTGCCCACTGTTACAGCAGGTTGGTGGGCATCTTAAATAGACCTTGAACATTGAAACTATACTTGCAGACCTGCTTTGTCTCCATCACGTGTTAATTACCTTGTCTGGAGGTCCGTTACCAAATCCTGTATTACACTGTATTATATGTGTTACTCTGTACTATTGCTATTTTTGTGCATCATTTTTGTTGATTATGTTATTTTGCAACCACATCTGTAGCCCAGGTCTTATCTAAAAATGGTCCAATGGATCAGTGCACTTACCTGGTTACCAAAGACATAAATAAATAAATAAATAAATAAAACTATGTCATACAATCAGCTAGCTACTGTGTATACAATATTCTGTGGAAAGAGGAGCAAGAGGTAGGGAAACTGGAACTACAGAATAAAGCATGGAGAGAGACAGAGAGAGAGAGAGAGGACGGGGAAAGGAGGCAGGGTAGACCGGTGGGGGGAAGCAGTTAGTAGCAGGGGGACATTAACACAGAAGGAAACTAAGGAGCAGCATAGCGCAGGGAGCCATGACCTAGGGTGGGTTGAAACAGGAGCACTGGGCATGCCCAGCAAAGAGGGAGTGATGCCACTTCTTAAGTGTGGTATGACTAGGGGCCAAGTGTACATTGAAGGGCAGCGAGTTCCAATAACTGGGGGCTATGTGTGAGGATCCTGATTTACCTTTGGTTGTTTTATATCTGGGAATGCTAAGCAAGGAGAGGTCAGCAGATAGGAGGCGGTAGGATGTGGACTGAGGGGTTAGCGCAGAGGCGAGGGAGAGAGCTAGGCATGTATTTTTTTTCCAAAAGCTTTCTCTCTAAGCCAGCCTGTGCAGTGGTTGGATTTCTGCTTGCAACGCCGATGACCCGAGTTCAGATGCAAGCTCGGGTAGTCAGAGGGCTGGCCGGAGGAAGAAGGATCGCTCTTCTGACAGACTGCTCTTGCCCTCGGGAGGGAGCATGGGGAAGCATTCAGTCTGCGACCGACTACTAGCAGAGGCTGGGGGCCAGTGCAGGTGAGGCTTGGTAGTTCCAGGAGGTGTGCCAGACATGGGCGCGTGCTCTCCATGCCATTGCATGCCACACCTCCCATCACAGGAGGACAAAACGGATGCCGAGGTCAGCAACCAAAAACCCCACAAAGCCAAGCCCGAGGACACACACAGCCACTGGACTACACAACGCGGCACCACTTAGAGGGGTATGAAGAGGACCCACCCAGTGGCCCCGCCCCAGGGGGCAATCCAGGATGAATGCCAGCAGAGGTGACCGCAGTCCCGGGGAAGTGGGGAGAAGTGACTGGGACAAGGTGCATCCAAAAAAAAATAAAGTTCTTTCTCTGGGGCAACACCTCCCAACCAAGCTGATGCCAAGTATATGACATCACATCACAAATATACTCTCGCTGCTAGTATGACTGATTTTATTGATAGGGAAATACTGACCAGGACAGCATGAAAAATTCCACACACAAGAAAACAAGAAATAGGGGACTGTAATTGATGTCAAGTTCTGTCTAAATCATGTCTGGTTATTCTATTGTATTATAACTGCATGAATCTTTATGATAACAGTTTTCTAAATATAAATCTCCCACTCTTATGGTAACTGCCATGGATCTTTAGCTTCAACCTGGAAAGCCACCAAAGATGGGCAGAAGGGATCTCGGTTTATTGTCTCAGCTGAAGGATGGCACCTCAATAATGCAGCACCCCTACTTCTGCACTACTGAATCAGTGCTGAATACACAGGGCTCAAAATTGCCATAGAAATGGTGTTCCGTGCACACCAAAAAACTAGCATGGAACACCAGATTCTTGCCCCTGGTAAACCGCAATGTATACCACTTTAAGGAGCGATGTTCGAGCGGCCACCATGCACCCACATGTTTTTTTTTTCCCCATTTCGGCTCCGGAGACTGTTTGGCACCTTCTCAGATGCTCCAGCCAACTGGAATGCTGCATTTGTCTGCCCAGCCTAAAACTGATCGAAATCTCGTGTTCACTGGCGAGATTTTGGTCTTGGGCTGAACCATTGTGCACTTGCTTCCCCTCACTCCTGGGGCGGCAACCACACAGACAGGACTCTCTCACTCCAGGATCCTCTCTCCGGACTTCACTGCAGCTCCCGGTCTGGTAAATTGGGGGGGGCCGACTGAAACAGGAAGGTGCAGGGAACGAACAGTACAGTCACTATTGGGAGGGAGGGTGGATATGGGAGACATTCTGAGCATCACTGAGCTTAGGAAAAAGTTGCGGGGGTCTGGAATAATGGAGGGCAGATTTTGCTGTGTTTTGCAGACTAGCCAGCTTTCATTAAGCAGACTGCCTAAAAAAGGAGAAATAAATGAAAAAGGACAACAAGGGGAAACTTTTACAGGGAGGACACTGCCAGAAAAAAAAAACACAAAGGCAACAACAAGCCTAAAAAAAAAAATGTTAGCCTTTTTGGGCACAGACACGCTGGCACAGAACAAGGGAAAACCAATTGCCTGACAGTACTCAGGGCATACATTCCAGCCCAGAGATAGATTGCCCAGTTTCACTCAGGGAGGGGCACCGTGCCACAAAATAACAGGCAATCATGCCCTAATGTCCCTGACTTGGTGAGGCACAAAGGCTGTTTTCCCTTGGTACCCCCCAAAAAAAGACACCAGACATTTTTTAAATTAAACATTTTTTATTGAAAAAAAAAACACATTAGGCTGCAACATTTAATTGAAGCAGCTTTATTTGTGCAGCTCATTTTCTTTTCTGGGCAGACTTCACCCTGTGGGGAAAAAAAATTGATTCTGGGTAACTGGCCAAGAAGAATTGAGGACAAATTTAACAAAACTTCGACACTGACTCACTCCCCTCTGCGGTTAAATCTGCAACGCAGCAAAAACCCCAGGGCTAAAAATAAATTGTAATCACAAGTCTGCTTGACACTCACTGCATATCTCGATTGCTGCAGGGACCCATTCTTTCTGGGGTGGATTTTTCCCAGTTAGTTCTGCATCCACTGCCCCTTGCCTGTTTGGTCAGGGCATGCTTCTTTGCTGGCAAATTATAAGAAATTGGCAGAACTGCCAAGATGTGGCATTTCTGGAATGGAGTAAAGAACTCTAAGACCATAGCAGCACAGAAGGAGGCTCTTAGAAAAAAAAAAAAGATGCTGCTTATGACAAAAGTAAACGAGTGTGTACTTTTCAAGAACACTGGGTAACAAAGTACACTTGGGTTGAGCTTGACCCTGAGAAAAACGTAATGTTTTGTAAAACGTGTAGGAAATTCCCAGACATTGCAGACACAACATCAGCATATTATGAAGGGGGCTGCAATAATTTCACTGAGCAGTCTTTACAAAAACATGCCAAGCCTAAGAAGCACTTCCTCGCTGATGCCAGATTTGTAGCGAATCCTAGCAGGCATCTGCTGCTGACAAACAATGAAATGCTCAATTCTAATGTGTACGTCATGTGCAGATCTTAAGTCGAAATGCACATGCCTTGGCCAAACACACTAGGCCATATACAGATTTCCAGTGGATGTGTGACCTTGACAAATGTAAAGGGGTTGATATTGGGGAAACCTATCAGAATGACAAATCATGCTGCATGTTCATTAGTAATATCGCTGAGGTGGAACGTAAGAAGCTGGTGGATGTGGTGAAGAATGCAGACTTCATATCCATAATGCAGGGTTTTAAATAAGGATTTTAAATTGATTAGCACTTTCGTGTGGAAAAGTGCTAATCAATGTTGCAAATGTGTAGCAGTTGGATCGAATTGATTAGCAAAATAAAATGTGGTGAACCCAGTGTTTGCGCACAGAGGTTCTTTGTCTTTTAAATAGTTTTTTATTTTAATGGGTTCACCACAATATATCCAAGACACACTGCCTTAAGGGTAGCTGGTCCATTCCACTGGGGTGTCGAACAGACGAGGCATACTGATGAGTCCTGGTAGGACGAAACACGTGTCTATGTCTTCTGTTAGCACCCTTTGCAAACTGTGTGAGAGGCCTGGCACCATGCAATTCTGCTTAAAGTTGGACCAGCATAACATTCTGTGGTGACTTGCTATATCAGCCCATGATGCTTTGCATTGTGGGGACATGTGTATTTTCTTGAAACTTGGCTTCCCAGCCAAATGCCCTTTAGGGTAACCCTTGCCTCAGTGTTTTAGCTAGAGGTTCTTTGTCTTTATATTTTAATAAGTTACCTAAATAAAATATTTCATTATAATCAATTATGTCTCTGCTTCATCTGTTTCAGTACCCCAACACACACACACACACACACACACACACATATAGGTGCCGGAACAGGGGGGGCCACTAGGGCCATGGCCCTACCACTTTCATTAGTGGCCCTATCACTTTTTGCTATCATGCTAATATATTTAATAGGGGAAAATGTACCCCTTTCATCCTTGGCCCTACCACTTTTCAAACTGTTCCGGCACCACTGCCTCCCCACCCTTGTCTCCCTTTGCTAGAACTACTAAAACCCTCCTCCCACCTATATCAGTGCCTAACCACCCTCCCCACCTATCTGTCCCCTTTACCAGAAGGATACCTGCCAAACCCCCACCCATCTCAGTCTCCCCAGTCATGTCCCCTTTGTCAAAACCTAAGTGTGAGTCACCTGCTACAACCTTTCCAGTGCCCCCACCATACCTCGAGCAGCTTGGACCTCTTAATCAAAATGACAGGATCACCTTTTTTTTTTTAATCAGTTTTTAAACTATGAAAATGATGGCAGGATGAACCCGATGATAACTGTTTGCAGTGTGGGACAGTTACACAGATTTACTGATGGCTGTTGCAGCCTATGTGTGCCAGGTATTGTTTATTCACTGTTACGTATTTCTTTTTAATGTAACCTTGTAATTTGATTTACCAACTGTTACTGTGCCTACTTCTGCCTTGAGGCCCGAGTCGTGCCTGTAAACGGTCCACTGGACCAGTGCATCTACCCGGTTATCAAAGACATAAATAAAATAAAATATGTTTCTTACTTCAACTGTCATTTCTTCAACTTACTGTATTTACATCCGTTTCAGTCTGATGTACTGCACTGAACAAATATTGCTGTGAGGCTCAACTTTCTGTATTATTACTCTCAAGCGTTACTGTATTTTTGCACTTTATATTCCTATTGTCCTGTATTCCGTACCCTTTCTTCTTGTGTAACTATATTTCCAAACTGTATTACCAGAATCGGAATTACAAATCCTTTGAGTCATGGACTCTTGCAAAGGCTCCACGTCAGGTATGAAGCGATCTCACTGCTAGTGAGAAGGTGGTAGTCGTGATTTGCTTAATTGTGCTGCCCCTGGTATTCTCAATCTCACCGCCGCGGGCCCGAATGCCGGCAATGCTCCCAGTAGTGCTCTGCGACAAAGCACTACTGGGGAGCGATACCCGTCTCAGCCATGTGAATTGAAATACAGAAACAGCACTAATTAAACAATCCGATTACTATACACTGCACTGCGGGAGGCGACTGCGGAGATTTATTTTGGGGCGCAGCGGTGAGACTGGGAGTTACTCATGTGGGTGAGTGTCGGTGGAGAGGGTGGTGGGGCTGAGATGGGCGGGGGGAAGGTTGCAGAATGCATCGCAGTTTCTGCGATGTAAAAATCAAAATGGCTCGCCCGAGCAGCTGGTTCGTATCGCAAATTGCGATGCGATACCGGCTATTTAAAACCCTGTAATGATAGATGGTGCTACAGATTCCAGTTTAAAACAATGGCAAATAATTTACATAAGAACAGTAAACAAGGGGGAGCCAGATGTTTTTTTTGTGTCCCGGGAAAATCCACACAAAACTAATGCAGCATCAATCACAGCATGCATCGATCAGGCCATGCTGTGACAGACAGAGTCAGCAGACTGGAAAAACAAATTGGTAGGGCTTACCACCGATGGGGCAGCAGTGATGACCGGTAAAAGAGGGTGGGGTGGCTGCACTGCTAAAAAAGGATCATCCTCATCTAGTCACAATCCACTGCAATGCACACAGGCTGGAGTTAGCCCTGAAGGATGTCTTAAAAAACATCACGTATCATAAAAAAAATAGACCAATTACTGCTGGAGATCTACCTGTTTTATCGTTTTTACCTCTAAACCGTAAAAATCTGAGAGAGTCCTGTCAGGCAGCAGGAGTAAGATGCCTTATTTCAACCAGAGTGGGAGGAACCAGATGGGCAGAACACACATTAACAGCACTGAAAGTGCTCATCACAGACTACCCTGGGATCCTGCTGCACTTCCAACAGGTATTACTTCCCAGACTCTATTTTAAGCACAGTCTAGATTTGTTTTAAAATTGGAACTACTAAAGCAACAACTTGTGCCATTTTTTGTCTTCTCAGATGCAACTTGTCGGATCCTGAGGGGACAAAGCAGCAAAGACCAAGGGCTACCTGAAGACCATGCAGACCTGGAGATGTCTACGCTACATTCACCTGATGGCAGACATTCTGGAAGAGTTCACAAAAGTCAGCTTGCTTCTTCAAGCAAATTATACTTCAGTGGGAGAGGTGTTTGAATCACTTCAGGACCTGAAGGACTGCCTTGTAAAGCTGAAAACAAGGTAATTTTTTTTTAGCTAGAGAGAAAGTATTTTCCCTCCACCCTAGCCAGGAAAAAAAAACGTTATCTCTGTCAGGACAAGTTAGGTCAGGCCAGGGGGATAAGTCTGTGTTTTTTTTTTGTTCTTGTTTTTTAGACCTGGAAAGCACTTGCAAAATCTGGATGCCTTGGAGGGACCTGAACTCCATGGACACACCCTATCTCTTGATGAAGCGGACCAGTTTTTCGTTGACAGAGAGAGACACACTACTGACAGCCATGATCCTAAATGTCACAAACAGGTCTGAAGACATGCACCAGCCTAACTCCATTATGGTGCCCATGAACCACATTGTGAACTTTAAACAGTGGCCAACTAGCCATGTGGACTTGACAAGTGTATTAGGGTGGGAAAATAACTCTCACTGGGTGGCACTGGGAGACTCATCTTTAGCTCAGTAAGGTGGGAGGTGAGACAGTTTTTTCCAATTTGTTTCAGATTAAACAGAGGATGCAGTAGCTGGTGTCATAGAGGAGTTCAGACCAGTCCTCATAGATCAGAACATAGATCCAGACGTGTGTAGTACAGTGGATCAAACTAAAATATCACATAAACAGAAGGTGATTTTTCTTCTTCTACCACTAACAATCAGCAAATTCTCAGTACTGTCAGGCTGCAGATCAGGTCAGGGTATCACAAGTTTGTCCCCTCCCCCCAAAAGGTATGCCAATGCTGGAGAAGCGAAGTGGCCAGATATTCATCAGGCTTGCCAAGACAAATGCCACAACATTTTGGGACTAGTAACCTTAATTCGTACTCTACCAGCAAATACAGCTGTTTGTGAACATGGGTTTAGCCTAATGAAAAGAATAAAATCTGATTGGAGAAGTTCATTAGGAAAGGACAGTCTCATAGACTTAATAAGGATCTCATTACCTACACCATGTGAACAGGAATTTGATCCAGTTCCAGTCGTTGAGTACTGGTTAAAAAGTGGTAGACAGAAAAAAAGGCCTTCTTTGCAGCCATATGGTCCATGGAACAAAAAAAAAGGCAATAAGCAGGAGGAAAAAGAGGCTGACAGCTCGGACTCAGAAGTAGATTGAGATGAATCTTTCGTATCTGAAACTTATTCTGAAAAACTTGTCTGACGATGATTCTCATATTATGTCTGATGAAGAACTTGAATGTAGTACTTCCATGTTAGTGTTGTGCCCTAGTACTACTAGTTCGCAGGAAACTGTTAACTGTGGGGAGAGGGGGATTCTTGCATCACTGAGTACTCTCATGATGATGACATGAATCTGTTGTGATCATGTCCTCCACATTTAAGGTTTGGCCTTTCTTTGCCACCCAGCTGTTGAGTAGTGCTTGGACTAAATGTCTTTATTTTTCCTACATATTGCTATCTGCAGTTCAACTTAGTTAGTGTCACTCCAGGTTTTTGGTGGCAAAAATAATTTTGCCTGGTCACTGTACCACCAGATTTACAAGTCATGGTTGATCAGTACAGTCTAATTTGTCAAATCTGTGAGCTCTCTCAGTCCTTGTTCTACTAATTTCAGTTTTCTTATAACAGACATGGCTGTGTAGACCAATGCTAACTTGTCGAGCAGCAGCATAGCCAGTCCTAGTAGCACAGTCATCAGTCAAGTACAAGTCGGCGAGGCAGATGAAAATAATACACCAATCAGGTACTCTTTTATCTTACTAATTAAATGTGCCTAGAATGAATCTGAGGTGGGCAGCTGAGCACCAAGTAGTCCAGATTAGTATGTGAACAGAGTATCTTTCAGTCTTCATCATTTTTCTTCCCTTCTTAGTATAGTCCTGACTCCCAATAAAATAATCAGCGAGGCCATGCACTGACAAGGAGACCTGGCTTACTGGACCACTCAGCACAGCAAAAATTAGATAACGAACGGTACAGTATCATTCTGGCCAAATTGGATTTCACGTAAAAATTACAAAAATCTATCACGATTTAGGAGCAGGGTGTTTTAAATTTGTAAAATCTGGCCAACTGATCGGGTCACGGTAATAAAACTATCACGTACTGTCAAGGTGCCATAACAAATCATGTCAGATTAACTGAATCACGAGCTTCTGTTTACACTGGCCAGCTTTTTTCCTAGCATTGTCTTGATGGGGTAGACAAAAAGCAAAAAGACATAAAGATATTCAGTCATCAATGAATGTCAACTGTTGCTTGAACATTTCAGCTGTGCATAAGCTCACTGTCATCACTGAAAGCAAAATGACTGTCCAGGGTTTTGTGTTGCATTTTTGGGTTAAATTGCAATTCACATTATTATGCAGTGTGAGTGTCTATACCCTGCCATAGATTTCAGACAGACTTTCTGTTTTTTGCTTCTTGTGTCAATTATTGTCAACTGTCATGATGAGATTGCTGTCAGTCAGTGCTGCAAAAGCACTTATGTATGTAATGCCTGGCTGCTATATTTTCTGTGCATCACTTTCTGTACATGCACAGAATAAAGTGGAAGTTCATCTTACCTACAAGTTAAGGAGGAAAAAAAATACAGAAAAATAATTGAATGGAGAATTTTTAGAACTTGTTTTTTGCCTTTTATTACCTTTTATTTAGTCAGACAAGGATGCACTGATGATTGGTGACATTTTCTAGGAGGTATACAAAAAAAGGGCATGGCATACCATTTTTTGGGATGGAATACCACATCTGGGGAACTGGTAACCCATGTGGTACACCACTTTTTAAAACAAATTTCTAGCCCTGGTACATTAGCTGAAGTTCTTGGTGTGGGACTAGAACCCATGATCTTCCAATTTTCCAGCCCCAGAGGTGAGACTGAACCACATAAACTAGCAATAAAATGGCTAAGACAGAAGTATTGGCTAACAAAATATTCCACTCTTGTAATTTTCCAATCATGATTACACAGAGGCGGAGCTAACTACTCAATAAGAAAATCTCTAACACACAAAAAAACCCACACATTTTTACACGCATTTCTCTACTCTTAGTTTTGAAAGCCATTTTACACATGTGATGCAAGTACAGGGATGTGTAATTAAAGTCAATGATCACACTTCTCTGGTGTGTTTAAAGACATGAGACAACACATCTGAGCCATGTAATTACTGGACAGTCAATACATGCCCTTTCATCCCTTATTGCTCATATAATATCACAGGTGTTCTGTTGTGAGACATCACAGAGGTGAGTACTTTTTGAGGGATCAAACTACAACAAACAAGCAAAATTAGATGTATTACACTTTGACTATTTTTAGGCATTCAACACAACTTCAACCTAGTGCAAGGATAACTAAATTTACCTGTTTTGTTTTTCCATCTTTAATATATTCAACTCCTATAGCTTTTTTCCCTTCAAACAGAATTTTGGTTACTAAAGTTTTCTGTTCTGCAGATAGGTTTGGCCGTGACAAGGCTGGGTGAAGATAAGCACTAGCGGTACTCCACCGCTGACCTGAAAAAAACACAAATAACAGGTTAATTTGTTATTTAGCATTTCATACAGTAAATACAGGAGCCATAATTAAGCACATAGATCTAGTCACTGAGAAAGTACAGGGACACCATTGACTTTCCCACTGGCCCAACTGGTGTAGTCCATTGAAATGTGACTTCCTCTACTATAAGCCAGCAAATCTAGCTGAAATAAAATATTACTAACCCAGTACAATATTTACCAGCATTTGGCTAGTGTGCTGGTGCCTTTTTCAACCCCTTCAAGTAGAATAAAGAATATCCCCAAAATACGACTACCCTATGATACTTGAAAATTCAAGTTTTACATTGACAATTCCGAACACTGAATACTTCTGTACTACCACCACTCTCTGGCATGTCTGCGTAAAGTGCCCTCCCAGTACTGATGCCAGTCCTGCTCTGGGATGTTCATATGCCCAGTCACTCATTAGACCCTCTCAAGAAATCCCTAGGCTCATGCAGGAAGAGATGGAGATGCTAGATGCCGCAACAGCAGACGGGGAGGTACACAATAGTATCAGGAATATGAAAGCAGGAAAGGCACCTGGCCCCTTTAGACTAATGGCCAAAATATACAAGGCCCTGAGACCAGAATTGGCCCCCTTGCTCGGGAATGTGTGCCAAGACATCCAAGAGGGAGAGGGGGCCCCACTCAGTTGGCAATACACCTGGATTTCAGTGATACACAATGAGGGAAAAGACCCAGAGGTCTGTGGCTCTTATAGGCCAATCTCACTCCTCAATGTGGACCAGAAACTGTACACCTCTATTCTGGCATGCAGACTACAGAGCTGTGTGGGGAGTCTGGTCCACCGTGATCAAACAGGCTTCAAAAATGGAAGATTAATCCATGACAACATTAGACAACTGCTTAGCCTGATCAGCTGCCAGTAGACCTCCCAGGAACCAACCCTGGCAGTATTTATGGATGTAGAAAAGGCCTTTGACTGGGTGGACTGGAGGTTCCTGCACAGACCTTCAGCAGATGGGAATGGGCTCCAGGTTCCAGGCAGGAGTGAAAGCCTTATATGCCTCGCCCCAGGTGACAGTGAGGGTCAATCGGTATACCACTGACAGAGTCCACCTTATTAAAGGGATAAGACAGGGGTGTACGCTCTACCCATTGTTGTCTGCAATCTGTATCACACCTCTGGCAGTGGCACTATTAAGGGAGAATTAAGTGATACAGGGCATCTGAGCCAAGAACAGGATGCATAAGATATCCCTGCATGCCGATGACTCCCTTTTCTTCCTAACTACACCTAGGACCTCACTCCCAGCCCTGAGTGGAGAACTTCAGGACTATGGTCAAGTCTCAGCCTATAAAATTAACCTGGTGGAACTGAAGGCAATCAAATTTGGGGCATGCTACCCAGGGAGGTTATGAGGGATTTTCCCTCTAAATGGGCTAAGGCTAATACAGTCAGATACTTGGTAGTAAAAATCTCCCCACAAACCTGAACTCTCTTTAAACTTAACCAAGGTGAGGGGTGAGATTCAGACAGACCTGCATCGGTGGGAGCTGCTCCCTCTCTCTTTTGGGTGGGGAAGGACTGACACTATCAAGATGAATGTCCTTCATTCAGCAGCGGCTCTAGCCACAAATGGTTACCAGGGCACAGCTGGGGCACAACAGATGGTAGCCAGGGCACTTATATATTATTACTATGGGGGAATCTCTGCACCACATGGGGCACCAACTGGGGCACAGCATTTTTTTACCAGGGCACGTGCCCTGACAGGCCCTGGCGTAGAGCCGCCACTGCCTTCACTGCATTCTATTTCTATTCCAGGCCCTTCCAATCAATGTCCCAGATTCCCTCCTGAGAACATGAATGTTAAGTTAATTTCAGTTTATTGTTGATCGGTTACAAACCATTACAACACTACATGAATAAAACTGCAGAAAATACAACGATAATTACATCACACTAACTAAAATCAGCTTTCCTAGCTTCAATGAACAAAGTACTTTCATGTTAATCTTTGGGTTGTTAATTTCATTTCATAATCTAATCACAATCTAACCAACTAAAGTTCTAGTCTTCAACTTTATTTGAATCTCCCTATTATATAATATGAGCAATCTGTCCAGCAAAAGGTAATTCACGTGTGACACCCTGAAGTCCAAGAAAAATGTCTTCACAGTATTCACTGCCAAACCCCAATTCACTCATCTTCTCATGAAATCTGCAGGGGGACTCTGACAGGCAGGTTCCAGTTTTTAGTAGAATACCATCTGGCACTCCATCCCATTATTTGCTGCCGAGTTTTAACTATAAGGATTCACTCTGTCATTTATAGCCACTCATGAATTATGGCTACAATATCGAGGCAAAGAGTCCAAAATAACTCAATAGCTAACAGCATACAAGATAAGTACTGGTTTTATCCCAGTTCAAAAGGAAAATCCACAAGGCATTACCCATCCCACATTTCCATGTTGGATCTGTAAGACAGGAACTGATAATGCCCTGCAAAAGCAGGCCCCTTCAAACCCAAGGTGACTCCCAAAATTACTACAACCAGTACATTTTAAGTTACAGACGACTGCTTTATAGTACAAAATGAGTACAATAATTCAATTCATAGGCGATTATACAATTAGGTTCATGAATAACAGGTGTTGACATAAAATTAATTAGTAGCTCCTTAAAATGGCCATTTTCTAATTAACACTAAAATAAAACACTGTAAGCACCCGAGTATAATTCAAACAGAAAAACAGAATAAAATACAAAAGTTCAAAATTAAATATTCATGCAAGGAAATACAATTTTAAAATTCAGACTCACACATATTATATTCGACTCATTTCGATCGTGGTCTATAAATCTTTTACAAATACAGGCTCCAAAAACCAAGGTATAAGATGCTCTTGTATCACCTGAAAGGTGAATAACTAAGGAGCAGGCTCCATTACAGATGATCACCTTCCATGAGCGAGTTTTATCCCACCAATCATTTTGAATGGTCAACACCACGAAGTAAAATAACCCAGCTGTAGTTTAGCAGGAACTGGGTCTGAATATAGCCGATAAGAATGCCGTTGGCAACAATGACACAGCAAAAATGCTGTTGTTTTTATTTTTGCGGGGGGCTTTGCGCCCCTTACCCACCAGACTTAAGGATTCTCACTCCGAGGGCAGTAGATCATGGGGCAGGTTAAAATTTGTGGGGCCGTAGAATACTGTTTCCACGGCCCTTTATAAAAAAATAGAAGTCCCAATTCCTGCAAAACTGTTAGAGACCAGGATTAGAACCCTGGTCTCCACTGCCTCCTGGCTCAGCTACTCCATGCCCCAGCCCTCCACACCATGGGAACACCTTGGCCAGCCCCTGGTATTTTTCTGCCTTTGTCCTGTGGCAGGACCACGGACAGTGACCAGGGGAGCACATATCGCAAGTGATCTATATACCTGCTCACTGTCCCTGGTAGCACTACAGGAACTAGCACTCTTGCCTGGCACTGCTCCTGTAGTGCTCATCTAACCATGTACCATCTAGTAGGTGATACAAATACAGAGTTAATTATTGGCTCAAAGTAGGAAATTAAAATTAGCTTATAGGCGACTATCAGTGTCCATCCTTGTTTACCTTGATATTTCAGGTTTCCACAACAAACTCTCCATAAAAAAATGGAATTCAAACTGTGGCCAGAACTAATACTGAAATCATCAGCACAAACGTTTCTGTAGACAAAATGTAATTTTTTAAATATGAAAACTCACAATCTAAAATCCAACAACATCCACCTAGAGCTATTATACCTTTGCTAGTATTTTAATAAAGGCCATAATAATAGGTCTATATTAGCTCCATAACCAGGAGACTTTTTGGCCTAAGTAGGGGACTGCTTAGCATTTTCTGCTCTAGTTATCTATATGTATTATGAAGTCCGTGACCACACATTAGGGCCCAGAACGGGAAAAATATTGAAATGTACCTTTAAAATAGAATTTCAACTGAACACTGATTTTAGGCTCCAATCTAACTGGGAGTCCCTCCATTTTTAATCAGTTTTACAAACATTCATTTAAAAAATAGCTCCTTTCTCAGTCAGGGAGTCCATTAAATCCAGGGAGACCTTTAATTTTATGCCACAGCTTTCATTATTTCCCAAAAAGTCAGAGAGCCTCCCATGAAATCACATGCTCCAAAGTAAAGGAACTGTTCAACATTTCAAACACTGACTGAGGCCTACAGAAATGAGGTCTGTCACATGGATAATTTATTCCCAAATTATATTCCACATAGGCGCAGACACAGCACACCAGCTGCAAGTAACTAGACCAACAGAGGTAGTCACACTCCTCGTTATAATTTAAGTAATATATATGTGTGTGTGTATGTGTGGATGTGCATATAGAAAGTACGTCAGAGAAGGAAATACCTCCGAACAGCTCACTTGTGTTAAAAAGGTTTTTTCCAACACTGCAACAGTCATGGTGAAGATGGGCAGAAACAACTGCGATTACCAAATATAAAACCCTCTTTACCAAAATTTTGGGCACATTAACCTCTGGGTCCTAGGCCAGCAATATCTCTCCTATACTTCATGTCAAATTCCACTCCATCCTGGAGTCCATATAGAAAGTCAGGCTGTTCAATTTGTCCTCCAGAATTAGCTGCCTGCATACTCTGCCTCACATGTGCCTGCACTTGTAAATACACAAAAAAAAGAAGCGTTCCTCTAAGCACAGTAACTTAGGTACAGTGGAACATAAAAACAGACCAGGTCCCCAACCTAGGCAACAGATAGCATACCTGTAATAGGAAAATAAAGTGCCTTTCTGCACCCTTAGTGCTTCACCAGACTTCCCTGAATTCAGTATCAGTACTTTGACTGGTTGCTTCAACCTCCATGCAGAAATGCTGCACGCCTTAAACAGTTCGAGCCATGCCAAAAAACGAACCAAAGTTTTAAGCATAATTAGCTCCAAAAACCCTTCAGACTGGGATTCCACAGTTCACCCCCAAAAGAGACCACTCGTATTCAAAAGTGGGTAGCAAGACGGAATGGTACCAAAAGCCATAGGCAGAAAGGGTTTTCGAAATGGAGCAACAGTTTAAATCAATACGACGAGGATTTGTAGTTTAAGCCAACAACTACTGGTTTTTGGCACTTGGCAAGGTAAAAGCTCAGTGCAAAAAAGATACCATCATCAGTCTCATTCAGCTATTCAAGAAAAAAGAGCAGATTTTACCAAAAATTGTTACAGATGCTCCCAGCAGACGCTGAGGTGCAGGGAGCAGAGCAGCATCATGGCCAGCTCGCCATCCCACCCCCTCCTATCCAAGTCCCTCCTTGTGTGTCAGAACAGTGAATGCTGCCCTCCTGGCATTTATTTGGCAGAAAAGTAGGAGACGGATCAGTAAAAGGTTCCTCTCCCAGCAAAGGGAGACAGAAGGCCTGGCCCTGCCCAATCTCAGATTATATTATTTAGCAGCTCAGTTGGTGCTTGGTCCCAGTGATCACTTGGGTCAAACAGTGAAGCGACATGGGATGGTGGGAGACAGAGACCCATCAGGCACAGTTAATTTCCCTCACTTCTCTTTCCACATGCTCCACTTACATCTGAGGTCTGGAGGATCCTATGAAACCCCTAGACCAGGCACACGCTCAGGGTTCTAGTGAAGGTGAGGAAGCCAACACTGACTCTAGAAGGAATAGGCCCACTCACCACAATAATAGGGAATCCCAACTTTAACCGCCCCTCCCCCGATAGATACCCAGTTTCGGGGATGGAACGCACTTTTGCTGGTGAGATTCCAGAATGTAGTGCAAGGGGATGCACTGGTTTCATTCACAGCACTTCAAGGCAAATATGCCTTGAACAGGACTGATTTTCATAGGTACCTGCAGGTAAGGCACTATCTGGTATCTAATAACCTTATCGCGAAAATAAAGAGAGATCTCACAGGGTTGGAAAACTTTTGTATTTGTCAGCATGGCTGGCAGATAAAGGCAAACTGATTTCCATGAAGCACTCCAGGGGGACCAGTGTGTCCAGTTTGAGGACCTTAGAAAGAAATGGGAGGAGGAGGGGGAGAATCCTAATCCCTGAAGAACAATGTACCTCAGCCTGGGAGAGGGGTTGGAGGGAATTTTGTTGGAAGAGCGTATCCAGGTTCTTCCTCATGCCCTCGATCAAAAAAAAGCACTTTACTAGAGGAAACTCGGATCTGTGCTGGAGAGGTTGTGGCCAAGTGGGAACCCACTTCCACATATTCTGGTCTTGCCCCATGACAGTAGCTTTTTTGGACTAAAATCCTCCAAGTCATATGCTGGCCCGTCGGTGCAGCAGTTGGAATTCTGCTTGTGACATCGGCGACCCAGGTTCGGGAGCAGACTCGGATCACTGGAGGGCCAGCGGGGGGGGGGAGGCTGGAGCATCCCTTGACTGCTCACCTGCTCTAGGAGGATGACTGGAACATAGCTCAGCATTTGCTGATCCCTGGCAGAGTCTGGGGGTGCAGCCTCTGCCTCTTAGATGGATTGGTTCTCTGGCAGAGGTCTGGGGCTCACTGACACCAGTAGGCAAGGGGAAGGGTGTCACAGACATTGGCGGCCACGCCTTGACATCAGGGCTAGAGCGACACCTACCAGGAAAAGCAGAAAATAGCCTGCCATCGCCGGGACGATGACGAGACAGAGACGTGCCCTCAATGTGCCCTCACCTGCCTAAAGGCTCCAGGACCGACGCAACACACGTTTCGAGGTGCTCTGGGCCCCACCTCATCCCTGCTCGGGGGGGGGGGAGCCGTGGCTCCATGGAGGTCTGAGAGTACATCCAGGTGGGGCGAGAGGCAGAGGGATGTCTGCTAGGCCCTCCCAATGGGTCGGTGATGGCAGGCTGGGGGGAGGATATATAGGAGGGAGGGAATCCTCCAAGTCCTGAACAGTCTGTGGGGATCTCAACTCCCACTGAATTTTAACACCATGATTTTGGGGTGCAGAGTACCAGCAATAGGAGATAACAGGCAACAGGCCCTATTCAGAATGTTTTGCTTAGCAACTCAGAAGGAAATAACAGCAAATTGGCTGCGGGCATCTCCCCCCCTTAGAATCCTGAAGAAACAGGGTAGAAAACATTAAACAGATGGAAGAGTTGGCAGCAAAACTTAGGCACACTACTGACAAACAAAAAGGATCAGTGGAGAAGGTGGGATGGCCTGGTGACCACAGTATAGGTGAGAGCCCCAGAGGAGCCAAAACAGACATTAGGGGTTCACTCAAGGAACTGGGTGGACCAGGTTACCCTCACAAAACAGATCAGGGACAATCAGACATAAGACGCCCACCCCCCCAGGAGGTGAGGGTTCCCCTCCCTAACAGGGACTATGTTAAAGTATAGCTGCTTGGTCTCCTCTACTCCTACCTGTCGACTCCAGTTGAGTCTCCTAATACAGTTATAAGGTTTACAATGGTTAAACTTGACCGAAACGCAAAATGCCATATCTGGAAACAGGTAGCAATGGAAGATAGCCAGCATGTTTAATCACGGCACAGGGTATTTAGCCAACCGAAGGGCAGGCTAGACAAAGACTCCCCTACACTGAGAGAAACCAAGGTGATATACAGCGCAAAGGTCTATAGATTATATGTATTTAAATCTGCTTAGTACTAAGGATGAACTAATATGTTTCTTACTTCTGCATGTCCACCTGTGTATTTACCTGCATGATGACTTTTTTCCTGGTCATTTAATAAAGATGAGTTTAAAAAATTAAAAGAAATCCCTAGGATTTCTGGAAAAGTTTCTTTTCATCCATGGTGTAAAAATGGGAGCAATTATGGGTGATATCTCTCTCTCTCACTCTCTCTCCTCCATATCAACACTCGAAGTGTTAAACACTAGAAAAGGTTTTTCTAGAATGCTTTCCATCCTATCTATTCAATATCTGACCCTACTACTTTCCTCAGTTTCTATCTGACATGGGTTTTGTCTATCCATGCCATCTCTCAAGTGGTGTAGTTGCCATCTTCATGTAAACTGTCTTTGTTGGCATCTACGTCTAACACTTCTTTCAAAATTAGTCTACTTCTCTAGTTGTTTCTCTTCTCCACCTCTCTTACACCCTCATCCAGGTCATCTCCCTCCTACTCTCTATCCTCTCTCTCTTGTCACATAATTTTCTTCTTATCTCTTCCGCCCCCTCCCTCCCTCTTCCTCTGCTCTCTCTCTCTCTCTCTTTACTCTCTCTCTCTCTCCCTCTCCCCCCTCCTATCTCACTCCCTTTCTCCCCTTCCCTTTCAACCACCTCTGTGTAAAATTTACATAATGTTCTATATGTATGCCCTTATTTTAATACTTATGTTCTTATTTAATGTGTTACCTGTCATACTGTTTTCTGCAACCTTATCATGCTTTTTACTTCCTCGCTTGTTACTGAATGTATCTCCCTACATCTGTAAGTTTTTTACTTGACTATGTATTGTACTGTTTCATGTGCTGCGACACATATACGACTTTGTATTCCTAAAACTGTATTCTCCCGGGTCGTGCCTGAAAATAGGCATCCCTATGCCTAGTGCACCCACCCGGTTACCAAAAGCAAATAAATAAAATGGACTGTCAAAGAACACCTGGTCCACAATAAGCCCAACCACTGAACCCCAGCTGTGTTCCCCTTGTAGCCAACTAAAACCCCCGTCTGATACTATACAGTACACTGGGGAGAAACTTTGAGCCAGAACAAGTCAGAACTTTGTCTACAATGTTATAGTCGGGTATGATCTCCCTCTTTTCCAATTTAACACGTAACTAACCATTATTATAAGTTAATTAACAGTATCTTTTTTTTTTTTTTTTTTTTTTTTTAGAGAACACCACACACTGGCAAGCCAATTATAATAAGCACCTACATTCTGCTTTCACCTACCTGGGTGATATATTCTGGCTAGCTCCCAAGGAAAGATAATCACAGGGCTGGTCAGATTTAAATATTAAGTGATGGTAGTGTTAACAGGAAAGGTTATGTGAAAGAGGTGGGAGATTGGTTTTGAACACAAAAAGACTTTTTCAGCACAAACTAGTTTTGTCAGAACTACCCTATATAGCTGTTAAGCCTTCCCAAAACTGAATATTTCACAGGACATAATTTTCATCAGTTTAATACGATAGGAACATTACATTAAGCACTTTTAAACCTCACGGCTTCCAAAATAGAAAACATTTTTAAGTCTCACAGTCTGTCAAGAGTCTTTTACAAAATATAGTCTCTTTCATCTCTCCTGGTAAAATTACTGGTGGAAACAAATATCTTGGTTTTATCACTAAAATTAGTAATAGTTCACTAGCACTCAGAAGAAAGACACTAAACGTCTTAATTGTATTATGCTTATTTTATTTTACTATGTGCTTTGTGCTTTAGTTTGAATCTAGTTTTTTCAAGCACTTAAGGACTCAAGACACATGTGCAACAGCATTAAAACTTGTAAAGTACTTATCGTGTCCTTAATCATGTCCTGTTTCTCCAGAAACTTTTCCACTTCACTTTACTTCATGGCACAATCGCCTAATCATTGTACTGCAGGTTGTTTCACATATATGAGCTGTCCAAGTTTGTACCCGCTTTGACCTATGCCGAAATTTGGGCTATACTGCCTCTCTCTCTCTAACAGGTCTCTCAACTACTTACTTCTCTCTTGGACTTTTTGCTTCCTCATTGACTAACCCAAAAATTGCACCAAATGAACTTCCAACGCTCCGCGTAGCTGTTTTTTGGTAGTGGTGAATTTCCTTCTAGACAGTCGCCATGCTTGGAACCACTGGAACAGCACCTTTCTTCCAGGTACTTCAGCCGTCAGGAGCATGTGACATGCTTGCTGACATTTCGGAGGAAGACTCCTCCTTCCTCAGAGCTACGTCAATCACTTGATTCATTTCTTTATTTATACGCTGTTGCTGACCTTTTGCAGATCCATTAACCTTCTCTTCCATACTCAGATTAGCTCTTATCAATTTTGTTCACTGAAGTCTTTGTTATTCTTTATACTTTTCTTTTATTCTTTATACCATAGTCACCATTAACCTTTTGTAGATGGCATGACCTTATTTAGTTTACACTAATACTATTAACCTTTTGCAAATCGGCTGACTTTCTGCCACCTTCTTACATATAATGGCCTTTCTTTGTACTTTTCTTTTGTTCTTTTTTACTCCATAATCACCATTAACCTTTTGCAAATGCCATGACCTTCTAATTTAGCTTAAACTAATATCACTGACCTTTTGCAAATTGGCTGACCTTCTGCCACTTTCTTACATATTATGGCCTTTACATGTTCCAACTTCTTTTTCATTAATTACTGTTGACCCTTTGCTTTCTTTTCCCATTTTTCAGTTTAAAGCGACCTTTTATGAATTATCAGCCTGCTTATACATTTTCATTATTTTCCCTTTTACCACATTATTACTGTTGACCTTGCAAGTTGTCTGTCCTTCTAACTATTTTCCTTTCGAAATTCATTTACCACATTTTGGCGCACTCCATAATAACCATTTGCTAATATCATGACATTTTTATTTAGTTTGCACTTTTACTGTTGACCTTATGCAGATCAGCTGAACTTCTACCACCTTCTATGTAATTCTGATAGCCATGGTTATCAGTTCATTACCACTTTGTGGTGACCTTTTACTGAATTATCAGCCTGCTTATACATTTTCATTATACCATATTCCAGCTTCTTTTTCATTTTGCCACATTGTACAGGTTGTCTGGCCTTCTAAGTTGTCTTTTTCTTTTCAAAGTAACCATTGACCTTTCACAGATATCGTGACCTCCTTATTTAAAAATTGTCCTTTTGAAAATCAACTGACCTTCTACTGCCTTTTTACACATTATGGCTTATAAATAATTCTGATAGCGATGGTCCTCATTTAGGCATGATCATCAATTAGGTGGAAACAAAGTAGACATTCAACACGCTGCCCTGGCAAGGGATGGGACAATACCTGGTACTCTGGGCTCTGCACGACTCCTCTACACTACTACTGTTAATTTTAGCTTCTGCCTATATAGTATCATGTTATAAGACAGACAGTTTAATTCCACATATTAAAGTTTTATAAGCACTCAGCATGATAGAATGGAACACAGGGCAAGTAGGGAGATAGTGAGCTGAAGGAACTGTGGTGCGCTTTTCTCCAGGGCTACACTTTGGAGGCGGGGACACTGCCCAATACATAGGACCTTTTTGGAGCCCCATGCTCATCTGCCAGCTGCATGGGAGAAAATACCTCAGCTGCGACTCCAACTAAGCTGGTGCTCACCCACCACACCTCCACTACCCCAGAGGCCCACTAGAACAGGAGAAACGGAGGGTGGTGGAGAGGAGACTGGGTTGCAGGGGCAGTCACATAGCAGTCAGTCATAACCAGAAGATAACCAATGACAAATCCCTTTACACACCTGGAAGAGGCATTGGTAACTGACTCTAGCAAGGGGGATCATGAGTCAGTTGGTGCTGGAAAACAGACATGGTGACACCTGGGGGAAGTGCATGCAGAAGTCAGTTAAAAGGATTACAGTAATAGAGGAAGTTATGATTAGAGGCATGGAGAGGGTGGTAGGCAGTGCAGGAAAGGGGAGGAGGTTGGTCAAATGCCTGTCTGGAGCATCAGCCATCTAGGATTGAGGAAAGAACAGGGAGGACAGTGGAGGAGGTTAGGGAGCAAGGGCTGCTGATACACTTTGGTACCAATGGTACCAACAATCTGGAGAACTGCCCTGTGGAGACAGTGAAGCGGGACTTCCACAGGCTTGGGGACAGACAGATGAAGCACTCTGCTTCCCTGCCCTCTTCTGAGGTTCTCCCTATCTAAGATAGTGAAAGAGGGAGGTTACAGCGAGGCAGGAAGAATCCAAGGAGTTCAACTGGTGATTAAAAGAATGGTGTCAGGAAGAGGGGTACCACTCTGTAGGGGACTGGGGGACATCTGGGACAGGAGATTCTTCAAAGGTGATGGCCTTCACCTAACAAAAGAGCTGACTAATGCACTGGGATAGAAATTTGATGTCTACATTGTTAGACAGTTAAACTACCTGCAGGGGAGTCTGGAGCAAGGGTTTCCACAACTGAAGTAGATGAAGTGGGGAACCCAGCCAGGACTCCCCCAGGGATAGGGGCTGGGGTACAAGAAGCAGTAACAGAGTGGAACGAGTTCAGGGGACCAGGGAGTGCAGACAGACAACATGGATACCAGGAAATTCTGATTGGGGATGTCAGTCAAGAACCAATAGGGATGGGAGAACAAGTTGGAGGTTGATGTGCCTCAATGCCAGGAGTACAGTATGGGTAGCAACATTAGTGAGCTCCAGGCACTGAAGCCAGACTCTGGAGGCTGGATCTAGCGGCTATTTCAGAAACTTGGGCCAGTGAGAACAACGAATGGGAACTGGTGGTCCCAGAGTATACCTTATACAGACAAGACAGAGGGATGGTTAGAAAGGTGGCCATTTACATTAGAGAAAGAATAGATGCAGTGGAAGATGCATCCAACAGAGCTAGAATCACTATATGTAGAGCTCACAGAGTCTTCAGGTATGAAACTTCACATGTGGGTGGTTTACAGGTTACCAGGGCAGGGAGAAAAGAGAGATAAGGAACTAGAAGCACAAGTAGGAAAGGGAGGGGTGGCAAAATGGGAGGTTGCAGCAGTAGAGGATCTCAACCTGTGAAACATCAACAGGGCCATCCCAACAACCAGAGGTGCCAGAAGTCAGACTTGCTTAATACTTTGCAGGCCTGCATACTGGTGCAGCAGCTCAGGAATCCCACTAGACAATCCGTGTTCTCGATGTAATTCTCACCAACTCGGAAACAGTAGGTGAAGTGCAGGTTGGGAAACCACTGGGTTCCTGCAGCCCCAATACTATATGGTTCAAGTTGGCCCCGGTCACCAATAAGCCCTCATCTAAGACTGAGGTGCTAGACTTCATAAAGGTATATTTCAACCAAATTAGGTAATTAGTCCTGGGCATGTTAGCTGATGCAGACAGCACCACAGGAGAGGAAGATGAGAGATATATGAGGGGACATTCTCAAGTCCTTGAAAACATGCATGAGAACAGTTATCAAGAAAAACAAGTAATCAATTTGGTTCTCTGAAATGGTCAGGGAGCCAGTGAGGGCAAAAACAGAAGGCCTTTATAAGGTGCAAAAAAAAACAGAGGGGTAAAGAGTGGGATGAATATCCAGAAAAAAAAAACTAGAGAGGTTAATAGGGCAGTCAAGATTGCAAAGGCAGACACAGAAATGCATAATGCAAAGGGATCAAGGAAGGGCAAAAACTGTTTTTTCAATATACTGTATTATGGAAAAAAGATGGGAGAAATTGTCAGGCTAATGGAGGAAGGCAGGGCAACAGAGGAAGATGAGCAGAAAGCAGCCGTGATGAATGACTACTTCTGCTCAGTATTCACTAAGGGGAACAGCAGGCTGTTGCCAGAATGCTGGATAAAGGCAGCTGACGGAGGGGTCCCAGAAATGAGGCTGAAGGAATAAAATTGTACTAGCGAAAAAGTCAGAAAAGGGTTAGCAGCCCTCAAGGTAAACAAGGCCCTGGAGCAGGATAGGATGCATCTGAGGGTACTCAGGGAACTGGCACTGGTGTTAGCTGAACCCCTGGTGGGCTACTCAAAAGCTCCTTTCAGCAAGGGGTAGTTCTCAAGGACTGGAGAAGGGCAGACGTAGTGCCACTGCACAAGGGAGGGGACAAGGAGTAGCCAGGAAACTACAGACCTATCGGTCTCACCTCCATGGTAAAGAAAGTGATGAATACATTAGTCAAAGAGGACCTAATGAAATACCTGGAGGAAAAATTGGCTACAGGATAGTAAACAGCATGGATTCATGGCAGAAAGGTCCTGTCAGACCAACGTGATAGTATGTTCTGACTGAGTAACCAAAGAAGCTGACAAGGGGCGCACAACAGACTTGCTCCACTTTGACTTGAGCTAGTCATTCAGCTTGGTGCCTCATAGAAGGCTGATGAAAAAGATGGGCAATCTGGGAACAGCTAACGAAATAGTAAGGTAGGTAGGGAGTTGGTTGGAGGGAAGGACACTGAGTTGTGAATAGGGTCAGATCAGTGGAGAAAGAGGTCACCAGAAGAGTACCAAAGGGATCACCTTCTGGGCCCAGTCCTCTTCAATATGTTCATCAACAACATTGCAGAAGGAATCCAGAGCAGGTAGTGTCTATTCAAAGATAATAATAAACTGTGGTAGAGTTGACGATGTGGAGAGGATAAGTGAATTGCAAAGAGAAATGCAAAGGCTAGAAAATTGATTCAAAGTATGGCAAATGAAATTCAATGCCAAGAAGTGCAAAGTGATGCACTTGGAGAACAAAAAACCCAGAACAGAATATTGGATGGGACTATGGGAGGAGTTCATCTAGGCACAATATCAGAGGAAAGGGAGCTCAGAGTCATCATTAGTGACTCCCTTAGACAAACTACTCAATATAACAAAGCCTGCAGCAAGGCCAACAGGATAATAGGGTGCATTGGGAGGGGGTTCAACAAGGGTACAAGTAGCTACTCAGAGGGACAAGGGAGAAGGTAATAGGAAGAATAGTGTACATGACTCCACAATAACAGAGTGTTTTAAATAAAGGCCCGGGCTTTGTTTCAATCATTTCTGTCAAGCCTTTAAAGTGATTTCTGGATGTAAAAAAAATTTACAAGGAAATCAAACTTGGGAACTTTCTGCAGCAGGGTCAAGATGTGCCAGGGCACAGCACCGCCACAGCTCACAGAATTGGTACAAGCTAGAGTGGTATAAGCCAGGACAATGGGAACTTGGGTTCTAGCATGGCTACCTTTAAACCGAAGTTTTAATTTATCCCATCCCTGAATCTAACTGCTCGGGTCTTTGAAAGAGTCTGCCCGAGAGACATTGAAAAAACGTGCGAGACTGAACAGAATGACCATTTTGTGACTATCACCATGGACGAATGCCCTCAAAGAACTGGAGGATAACAAGCCAATAGATACAGGTGGATCAGCTGTCATTTTGTACATCGATAAACATGTTCAAGGAGGTCCACAGGTAGCTTATGGATTTAAATTTCAATAAGAAAGAAAGTTAAACCCTACAAGTGTGTTTAAAACTGAAACTGCCCAGTTTATCTGTGATGCTATGAACAAAGGGGTAATTCCAGATGATGAAGCTAATTTTTTGCAGATCCCTCACCATATTAGGAGAACTAACTAGAATACCTTGCCTAAAGTTCACAAGTCCCTAAGTAATCCATAATAGTAATAACTGCAGGAATTGGCTGTCTCACCAAGTCACTGTCCCAATACACTGACACCTCTAAGAAAGATCTAGTGAAGTAACTACTATCTTACATAATGGACACAACAGACATATTACATGTACTTGGGGATATTCAGCTGGAACAGCACTTGATTCTAGCCACTATGGATGTAGATTCATTGTATATGAATAATGCCCCATGGGGAGAGCCTATGTGACACCATTGCCCAGAGAACAAACCTTAGTATGGAAAAACAAGCATTTCTGACGGAATGTGTCAGATACATGCTTAACTGCAGTTCCTTTCACTTTCAAAATCGGTATTGCCATCAGATAAAAGGCACAGCTATGGGGGCCACATTCACCCCCAACTATGCACATTTTTATTTGGATGCTTGGGAGGGGAGAAGTCATCTTATATTGTTTGGCAGTTTGTTTGTGCATTTTATGGGGTTGTCCTTGTCATCAAAATGTGCTGGCTTTTTGCTGTGTTGTTGCCTGTTAATTATGTGGTACTATGATTTTGTTTGTCACTGTCTGGTGGGCTTTCTGGGCTGCTGATTCTTTGTTTTTGTTTTTTTTAAAAAAAGGCGTTTTAGTGAAAACATTTTTTAGCCAAAATTGGGCTGTGTCAAGAAATTGCCTTCATGGCACAGTGCTCTTGGTCTAATAGAATATCTGAAGTAGCAGCCCAGTGAGTTCTACAATATTGAGATTTACTACTACATGTGGATGATACAAGTGAAATAGGTATTTACATATTTATGTATATGTATAATATACATATACAAATAGAAGTATAAATACATCCCCAGGACGCTTCAGAAAACTAGCTCTTTGTAGCTCATGTCGTCTTTCCTTTTGAAACCTTTTCAAATAAATAAATACAATATATAATTGGAATTAAACAAGGTTAAGGGATTAAGCAATGGAGGTGTAGGAAGTACTCCAAATATAACAACTCCATACATAACGTAAGCATTTTTGCATCATAGGATCAGTATGGAGATGAGGTACAGCAGGGAGGTAGTAAGCTGTGGGGAGTGTGGTACATTCTTCTCCAGGGTTATGCTCTGGAGAAGAGGGCAATGCCCCATCTGCAAGACCTTTGCAGAGCTAAATGCTCAACTAGTAGCAGCAAGAGAGGAGATATCTCAGTTGCAGCACCAGTTCTGCTGGGATCCACTCTTCACACCTCCACTCCTCCAGGGACCCAGTGGTCCGGGGGCTGGTGGTTTGTGAGGAAAGAGAGGGGAAGGGTGGCAAGGGTAGCCACAAGGGGTTTGATCAGTTTCACACAATTCAGACAGCAAATCACTTTGCATCCTGAAAGAGGCTCAGGTACCTGACTCCATGGGGGGGTGGGGGGACACCTCTGAGTCAGTAAGGGAAATAATGGGCATGATGACTTGGTGGCACCCTAGTGGGTGAGTAGGAAGAAGTCAGCAAGGAGGGTCTTACTGACTGGGGACCCAATGATTAGGGGAGCAGAGAGGGCGGTGGAGGGATATGGTCAGATGCCTTCCTGATGCATCAGCCATCAGGAATATAGACAGGATAGGAAGGATGGCAGAGAATTAGGGATATAGCTAGGAATGGAAGGATAGCAGAGAAGGGGGAACTGGTGGTGCTTGGATACCAACAATCCTGTGACCCAGCCTGTGGAGGCAGTGATGCAGAACTTTAAGAGGCTAAATGGGCAGACTGAAGGCGCACTCTGCTTCCCCGACCTTTTCAGAGGCACTCCCTGAATAAAATGGGCCAACGGGAATGACAGAGTAAGGAAGGAAGGAAGAGAATCAGGAGTGTAACTGGTGGTTGAAGGGATATTTTCAGGAGGAGGGGTACCTCTACAGGAGGCTCTTAAAGGTGATGGCCTTCAACTGACTGCTCTGGGGCAAATGTTTGATGTCTATATTGGACAGTTAAACTAGTAACAGTGGGAAAGATGCAGGCTATGGGAACTACTAAGAAGGGACAGCAGATGGGGAACCTAGCTAGGACTTCCCCTGAACAGGGAAATAGTAGCAGAAAGGTGAGTAACAGTAAGGTAGAAATTCCAAAATTAGTTTACGGGAAGAGACCAATAAGTGAAGGATGACAAAGCTTACATTCAGCATGAAAAATAAAAAATTAAGGGGATAAGAGAGAAGGAATAGGAAAAAGCAAGAGGGGATCAGGAGAAAGATGGAAAGGGGTCTGTCGTAATGCCAGGAGACTGAGAAATAAAATTAGTGGGCTCCAGGAAGTGGTGGTGGACAATGAGATTTATCTAGAAGCCACCACAGAAACTTGGGTCACAGGGAATAATGATTGATATCTGACAGTCCTAGGCTACACCATGTTCAGATAGGATATAGGAAAAGCTAAAGGAGGAGGTGTAGCCCTATATGTCAGAGACAGCATAGAAGCAGTGGAGAATGGAATCATCAGGGGAGGTAATGTGGAAACAGAATTACTGTGGGTTCAGTTCACAGCATCCTCAGGCAAGAAATTATAGCAGGGGTGATCTACAGATCTCCAGGATAGGGAGAAGAGAGAGAGAGAGAGAGAGAGATAAGAAGCCAAGGGAAGAACTAGAAAGAGGGTGATAAAGGGGGAGGTGGTGGTGGTGGGAGATCTAAATCTGCCAGATATTTACTGGGTCATTCTGGTGGCTAGGAGCTCCTGATGTCAAGCCTTGCTGGATACCCTGCAGGTCTGCCAGCTGGTGCAGCTAGTTAAGGAACCCAATAGGCAGGCTGCCATTCTTGATATGGTGCTCACAAACTCATAAGTAGTAGGGGAACCACTAGGTCCAGCGACTATAACTCTATATGGTTCGACCTAGACTTTGGTACAAGTAAGCCCTCATCAAAGGCTGAAGTCCTACATTTCAGAAGGGCAGAATTCAACAGGATGTAGGAGATGGTCCGGGACAAGTTAGTCAGAGTGGCTAGCATTAGGGACATGGAGAAAACATGGAGACAATCAAGAGGACCATTCTAAAGGCAACAACGTCTTAAATGAGAACAGTAATCAAAAGAAAAAGGTACAAGAGACTAATATGGTTCTCTGGAAAGGTCAAGGAAGCAATAAGAGACAAAAAAGAAGGCCTTCAGAAGGCACAAGGAAAAACAAGGGAAAGAAGAATGGCGAGATTACCAAATGAGAAGAAGGTAAACCAAAAGGGCAGTCAGTAAAGTATAGGCAGAAACAGCTACACATTGTGGAGGGGAGAGGATCAAGGGAGGAGAGAAACAGTTCTTTAGAAACAGGGAAAAAATAAAGAAGGGAGGAGGAGGAAGTGCTAAGCTAACAGAGGGAAGTAGGGTAATTGAGGAGGAGAATGGGAAAAAAGCAGCCATTATTAATGGCTACTTTTGCTCTGTGCTGACAAGGGAAGACAGAGGGCCTATGCCAGGGAGTGGCACTAAAGTTTCTGCAAGAGGGATACTGGAAATGAGGCAGCAAGTATTTACCAGCAGTGAGAGGGTTTGAAAAGGGATACCAACCCTGGGGCTATTCAATAGATCAATTCACACGGAGCAGTTCCAAAAACTGAAGGGTAGCAGCTGTAATCCCATTCCATAAGGAGGTGGGACAAGGAGCAACTGAGTAACTGTATTCATGTCAGCAATACCTCTATTGTGGGTAAACTGATGGACACACTAGTCAAAGAAGACCTTGTGAACTAGCTGGAGAGCAATGGACTCCAGGATAGTAAACGGCAGAGGTTCTTGGCAGGAAGGTCTTGTCAGACCAACCTAATAGTATTCATTGAGTAACCAGGGTGATGGACAAGGGTCATGCTGCGGATTTACTCTGCTTTGATTCAAGCAAAGCATTTGACTTGGTGCCTCAGAGAAGGTTACTGAAGAAGCTAGAGAATCTGGGTACAGCAAAGGACACAGTTAGATGGATGAGAAACTTGCTGGAAGGGAGACAACAGAGGGTTGTAATTAATAGAGTGAAATCAGAAGAGGGGAGGTCATCAGTGAGGTGCTACAAGGATCGGTCTGGGTCCAGTCCTTTTCAATATGTTCATCAGCGACATGGGAAAAGGAATCAAGGGCAAAATGTGTCTCTATGCAGATGACACCAAGGTCTGTGGTAGGGCAGACAGTGAGGAGGGGGTTAGGGAGATACAGCAAAACTTGCAAAGGCTGAAGAGGTGGTCAAAGGTTTGGCAGTTGAAATTAAACATAAAAAACTGCAAGATGATGCACATTAAGGAACAAGAGCCAAAGGACAGAGTATTGGATGGTCGTGGTGGGTGGGGGAAAAGCTGTGAATGACCTTGAGGAAAGAGATCTTGGGGTCATCATCAGTAACTCACTAAAACAATCAAATCAGTGTAACAAGGCCTACAGTAAAGCAAACAGGATGCTGGGGTGTACAAGAATGGGTGCTGACAGCAGAAGGAAGGAGGTATTACTATCTCTCTACAGATCACTAGTGAGGCCCCACTAAGAGTACTGTTCCCAGTTCTGGAGTCCACACCTAAGGAAAGATAAGGAGTGGTTGGAGACAGTGCAGCATAGGGTGACCAAAATGATTCAGAGTCAGCAGGGCAGGTCTTATGAGGACTGGATCAAGGCACAGAACATGTGCTCTCTGGAGGTCAGATGAGAGAGGGGGAGCTATGCAAGAGACCTTCAAGTTCATGAAAGGAATGAAGAAGGTGAACAAGGTAAACTAGGAAGAACTATTTAATGTAAGCAGTGGATCTAGAATATGGGAGCATGAGTGAAAATTGACGGGGGGCTTCAAACGGGAAGTGAGAATGTTTTATTTTATGAAAAGGTTGGTGGAGCCGTGGAACAATCTGCCAGCTGACGTGGAGGGTGCCAAAACTAGCAATGGGTTCAAACATGGATGAGACAGACTAAAGGGCTTAATGTTTGCTCAGTGTGATACAAAGGAGCATGGGGTGGATAGTGTGGGTTAGAGCCCAGTACAGAGCACAGGCCCTGGGTTTGTTAGGGTTCATGGATAGAATGAATGGGCCAGTGGTCTTTTTCTGCCGTCACTGTCTAGGTTTCTATGTTTCTATCTCTTCTCTGGAGGTCAACCCTTACTTCTCTAGGACTGACCTCTGGAAACATTACACAGATAATATACTGCTGATATGAAATGGTAGTGAAACTGAACTGTTGGAAATGGTCTCACTCCTGCACCAATCATAATCCCAACATAAAATTCCAGCTGTACTACAGCAGGACTATGGTGCACTTTCTTGATTTACAGATCAAGAAACAGGAAAAAATCTTAGTACTGATCTATTCAGGAAGGCTACTGACAGAAATACCATTTTATTGCCCTCCAGCTGTCATCCTGACCATATTATCAGTGACATCCCCAAGGCCCAGTTCCTCAGAGTGTGTAGAAACTGCTCACCTGCTAGTGAGTTTGAAAAAAAGACCTCAGAGATGGAGCAACACCTCACTGTTAAAGGATACAGGTCAAGTCTGGTCCAGGAGACCAGGAAAAATGCTAGCATTACAGACAGGAACACTTTACTGAGTTACAACGAAATAAATAATAATCAGGATCACATCCTTAATTTTGTCACCACTTACAGGAAACATTCCACAGAACAGGGTTTAAAATTTAGGTGGGGAGGATGCGTGATTTGTGCTATTTTTGAACCCCCCCTGCATATTCTGGACCCCCTCACATGCGTGACAATCCTGCACACACTGCGCGCCTCATAGCACAATGGCAAAGTGCCATAAAGTGCCTTTTATGACACTTTAACAATGACCATCTTTTCTTTTTTTGGCTCCATCCAGTTCCTGTAGTCCTTGGTGGTCTAGTGTGTGCACCGTTAAACTTCTTGGTTGTGTAGTGTGTACACCTCTCACATCCCTCCACTGTTCTTGTGAGACTGCTGCACATGGAAGAACTGGAGAGAGACATCACTGCATTTGGGGAAGGAGCCGCCATCTCATAACAAGGAATGCTGTTCAAGGAAAGAGCTCAGGAGTCTAGGAGTGAGAAGAGAACACAGTGGAAAGATGACGTGAGGACAACTGCTGGCTATGGCAGCGGCAATGAGAGGGTTAGACCCATTAGGATTGGAAATGGTTTAACAAAAAAAGAATAAAACTAAAAAAGAGAAAGTGCTGGTGGGAAATGGAGGGGTGAGTGTGGCTGTAGCCTGTGGCAGCGAAGAAGTCAGAAAGTAGACAGTCGGCAAAACTACAGAAAAAATGTTTTTAAAAAAAGTGATGTGGCAGGCACAGACATAATGTGACATGGCAGTCACTGAAAAGCAGCCAAATGAATGAAAAAAACAAAATACTAAGCTAAAAATGCCTGATGAGGGACAAATAAATAAAAGGGGCATATGTTTTTGTCCCCCCAAAAACTAATACTATAAGAAAGAAATTAAGGGAAGACTAAAGCACAACAAAATAAGAGTGTCTGGAGAAAAAAATATTTTTTTGGGTGGACTGGGAGGGAAGTAGGTACTTGTTCTGTAACACCAATGGGATGCAATAAAAAAAACGGCTGCTCAACTTGCCCTTGCCATTCACAAGTTGACAAAGACTTGTTCTGTGTCCAGAAAGAAAGAAAAAAAAAAAACAGATGGAACATGCCTGACTAAAATTTAGAAAAAATCTAGGTGAAGGAAGGAGGGGGGTGAGCCAACACAAAGTATTGTTTTTTGGGGAGGGGTTTACGGGAAATGGAGGGATGGGAAAGTCCATAACCTTGGTGTGTTCCGTCATCAAGGCACAGATCAGGAAGCATAGGAAAACCAGGAGCAGTTTCAAAATTCGCAAATAGTATTTTATTTTTCTCAATAACAGCAAAATAAAAATAAAAGTTATTCTGTATAATTTACAAAAGCAGTACAAACAGAGAAAACTAAGTTCTTCTTCTGAGGGTATCTCCTATTTCCAATTTTGTCTTATAGCCTCTCACACTCCTTGTCTCTCTAGCAAAAGCGCTGCTGCTCTTTTTATAAGTCTTTGTCTGGAAACTCATTAAAAGAACCTGTATCTCACAGAATGTACCTGTAAGTTTACAGAATGTTCTTGTCAGTTTTGTTCCTTGCAGGTGCAAAAAAAAAAAAACAGTACATGGTGTCCCAGAACTGACCTCTTGCTGACAGCTCTATAAAGGGCTTAAAAACTGCATCTCAGGTTAACCCCTTGAGTTCCAAATAGCTTTTTGCAACATTTCAACAGTATAACTATTTACAGTTTCAAACAAAGGGATCCCAGTATCACATACAGTTTTACACAGAGAATCGCATACAGTTTTATAACTGCAGATATGCAAAGGGGAAGAAAAGACAGAACAGCAAGGAAAGGAAGGGAGATGGCAAGAGGTGGAAAATTGTGAAACCATCAGAGTGATCAGTTCCTAGGTCTCACAAGAAAATTTGGTTGTGCAACTAGACAGAGAAGAAACAGAACAGGAGAGGATATAACAGACCCTTGCATGTAAACTCTTTCTGCATTACAAATGAGGCACTGCCTTATTCAACCCTGTCACATGTCCCAGCAAAAGCTGGATGTTAAAATAAAAAGAATCAGAATACAAAGTAAAATTAAATTTTGCGCATGAAACAGAACTGTAGGGAAACCACTAAAAGGGGCGGTAAGGTCCATAACCTGGGTTGTGTGTGTTAAGTGTAACCCCCTTGTTACCAGGGGTTACTAGAATCCCAGTAAGATCTAGTGGTAGCCAGGGAAGGCACCTTGTGAAACTCCAGTTAAATGGATTTCACACTGTCTCACTCTGTTCTCAGTCTCAACCGAGACTGAGGGATGGCATCACCATAGAACTATTGCAGCTGCATGAGCCTCAATGGAATCTGCAGCAGGGAGTTAGAGTAGAATGTTGGGAGGTTTGAACAGTAGTTTGTAGCCAGTTGGAGTTTGGAGCTTGTTGTGAGAGGAGCACAGCAGCTCTGTGCTAGGCTCTAGGGGCCTCAGCTCTGAAACAGGGCTATACTCAGGGAAAAGGTGTGTGTTTTCACCTAAAGAAAGACACAGTGAGCTATTTTTAAAGTGGCGGAGACCGCTGATTCGGGTCTCTGTGCCCCATCCCTCAGGGGATGGGGCAGAAAGGATTTGCCTGCATTTCCAGGGGCAACCCCCTGGCTACTACTAGTGAAGAAGCTGCTTTATTTTGTCTAAGAGTATGGGAAACAAGATTTCATGATTCGCCTGTGGGGCACCTGCAACCAGAGGGTGAGTTCTGCTCTTTCTAAAGGGCCCATGTTTCACCCTGGACTTGTGTTACAATGGGGACTGGACTGCTGAAGTAGTGGGTGGCCTTGAGTAATAGTCTTAGCCAAAAGTAAAAGTATGTTCAAGTCCAGCACATAGGGGAATTTAAGACATGTAGAGGACATGTGACATACGTCTACCCAGTAATCTACATTGCCAAGCTTTCAGAAAAGAGTTGTTTAGTTTTCAGAGAAATGGATGAGTATGGAATGTGAGAGCTGGAGGTGGGAGACACCCCATCTTTAGTAACCAGGTCCACCTCTACGGATTTGCTCTGAGGATTTCTACCTTGTCTCATGCACTTGGCCAGTGAGAAGGGAAGTACCCAGACGTGGGATGGAAGGAAAATTCCCTCTAGGAGTCGAAGGCTCTAAGGTGGTTTGGGGAGCCACCAATAGGAAAACTGGTTAATTCCCATAATAGACAGTGGATAAAGTGGCCGGCGGGGGAGCCGGGCCAGTGGGGAAAACCCAAGCAGTGTACAAGTTGGGCTGTGTACCCAAAGCTGCGTGCAAGTCCAGGCTGTGTGCCTGGTGGGTTCAGAGACTGAGGGCTGAAATGTGAAGAAGTGTTCTGTTGTCTCTAATCTGCATTACCAGGAATGTAGCCCCGTGGGGGTCCGTCTATGCTTTGTTTGTTCAGTTTGGATGTGAATAAAAGCCACACTGTAGAATCCCATTCCTGGTTTTGGACATTATGGTTATTGCTTCCTGTGTTCAGATTTACTTGGGTGCCCCTGTGCAGAGTAGCCAAACCTAGGCCCCCTGTGCTGAGTAACCTAGTCCTCCCCGAACCCAGTCCCCACCAGGTACTGCTGTCAGCTTCAACAGCATGACACCTGTAGTTTTGCAAAACGGCAGGGGTCCAGGGTTACATAAGAAATCATGGATGTTAAAAAAATAAATAAAAAGAACTTTTATGCAAGACACAGAACTGTAGGAAAACAAAAAGGGGTGGGAAGGTCCATAACTTTGGGCTGTGTCCCAAAAACCTAGATAAAAAAAAAAACTGTGACATGGCACAACATGCATCTCTAATGACCTGGCTAAAAAGAAAGCAACCAAAACTGTAAGAGGCCCCTGAGAAAGTTCCAGAAAAAAGGCACATGGAAAAGGTGTAGTTATAGACATACAAGAGCCTGCACCAGATCTCAAGCCACACGAATTAACAGACACTGCACCAAGCTGCAGCTCCACTAAAATTCTGGTCAGAGCCAACAGGGCCGCAGACAAGGAATTTGGTGTAAAAATATTGAAAATTAACCAACTTCCGAGCCTTTTATAGCAAAATGTAATATAGGCTCCTAAATGTTTTGTTTTGTAATATTTGTACACCAAATGTTCAACATTGCCTCGTTATGACCCTGCCTCACGAAGAAGGGCAGAGCAAATGTTCAAATCCTGCCTGAAAGGTGATTTCAATGAGGTTCTACAAAATCAACTTTCGGTACGCAAATATACATGTTGGGCTGGAGTTGAAAAATGACAGCTGCCACATTCCTGAGGTGCTATAAAGATTTTATTTATTATTTATGTATTTATTAGTCATCTTTTAGTAACACCTTGGAGCTAGGAACTCATTTACAAAGGTTCCACGTCATGGAAGGGTAACAATATACAGGGTATCATACAGGGAGTATAAAAAAGTAATGATACAAGTAAAATAAATACACAAGATCATGTACGCTGATGTGTGCTTAGGACACAAGACAATGGAGGGAAGGGAAATTTGGTGATAAGGAGAGGATTAGAGCAGACAGTTTGTCTTTGTCATAAAAATATCGAAAATTACCAAAGTTATAGTACGAGCCTGCATTCGCAAAATTCAGCTCTGGTTAATATTAATGTTACTATTGTTTTATTATTTTTACACCAGATTTTCAATGTAGCCTTCTTATTACCCCGTCTCATGAATAAGGGCAGAGAAATTTTGAGCAGGGACCGCAAAATCACCTTACAGGATAAAAAAAAAAAAACATTTTGGCCAGGATTTGAAAAATGACTGCTGTCACAATCATGAGGTGCTGTAAAGATATGGCTATGTTGTGAATTTTGGGGAAAAATATTGAAAATTACTGAAGTTGCAAGCCTATGCATGCACAATTCAATGTAGGCTCATATCTTTGTTGTTTTTTAATATTTTTACACCAAATTTCAATACAGCCTTCTTATGACCGCACCACATGAATAAGGGCAGAGAGAATTTTCAACTCTTGCCCGAAAGGTGATGTAGTGCAGGTACTGCAAAATCACCTTTCAGGACAGATCTGCCTAATGACAGTTCAACTATTCATGAGGTAAAGTCCTAAAAAAGGCATTTTGAAAATTTGGGCCAAAATATGCAAAAATGTCCAAGTTATGCCACTAAGTTCAAAACCCCATTGAAATACATTGAAGTGCATATCTGTTTCTTCAGTTCACAGTCTGCTTTTGAAGAGTGGACGTGTCTGCAGTCCAGAAATGGCTACAGTGTTGGACTGGTAAAGTAAAGGTTTTCGGGGGGGTGATGAGTGGGAGGGTCAGGTGGGGACAGTTACGGCAGCAAAATACATTGATGGACAGTTTTCCTTTTACAGAAATAAAAAAAGAAAGCGCAAATGACTCCTCAGTTTGACACTGGGGGATTGGGCACCCCCAGTGTCCCTGCTATGTTTCTGGGGTGGGGTGCAGTGGTGGATGCTGAGAGGGAGAGGTGGATATCAGTATATATTAAAAAGAGGAAGAAATAACTACACATGTGTGGTAGTTTGAGGATGCTATGAAAATAAATTGTGGACTCTTCATTGGGGCACTGGGAATTAGGCACCCCCAGTGTCACTGTTATATTTCAGTGGGGGTGCTGACAGGGAGGGTAGGGTGGGAGAATATCATTGTACTACACTCTTGTGGACAGCGAGCGGAGTGCTTTGCCACTGTCGTGGAGGCAACTCTGTTGACACTCCAACATGTTATTCTGTCACAAAGAATGCAAGCAATGCAGAGTCCTTTTTTTGAAAGCAATAGGTCTGCAGGGCTCCACTCACTGCAGCTCTACATAACAAGATAGAGTCCAACAAAGGAGGTTACAATGTTATAACTGGTTGTTGCTTAACAAGGGTAGTGGCCAGACGAGCTGTTCTATTTGTAAGCCTTTTTCATCCAGTCCTTTTAAAATCATTTGATAGCTGCCTAACCCTTTTTCTCTTTGCAACCTGGGGACTTTGTCTTACATCATCCCTACCTCAGGACAGAGTTATCAAGATCAGAACATACAGTTTGACAGCAGTAACTCTGGGCTTCAAGTGGATAGAAATAAGTTTGCAAATAACTTACCAGCTTTTGAGCAATGCCAAGTGAACCTGCGGCAGCAAGGCATACAGCATGACGATAGCTCCAGGCACCCCTTTAGATGTGGTGAGTATCAATAAAATGTTCCACGCCCTGATGCAACAAATAGCCAAGGTGACCCTTGCCTCCAACACCACCACACTGACCATACATCGACTAGGATCCAGGACTTCTGGTTTAGCCATCAGCCTAAATGCTAGCTCTGATCCGCTCCACTAACAATCCACAGCAATCGTCCAATAGGTCAGCATCAAACTGTCCTTGAAGGCAAAAATCACAGACTACTGGATGCTAGCGAGACTTTGGAACAAAGGTTGTCCAGCTGGCATGACCAGGAAAAGCACAAGAAGCCATCAAGACTCGGTGCCTCTGAGCGTGGCCTGTCAGGGCCCCGCGCAGCAGCTCACTTCAGGGCCCAATGAAAATCCTAAACCTACCAAAAGAAAAGGAGCTCAACATTATCAGGGTGCACAGATCATTGATACCTCGGCCGAGGGATCCGAAGGCTCGCCCACACTCTATTGTGGCTGCATTTCTAGACTTCAGAGTCAAAGAGGAAATATTAAGCTTAGTGTGGTCCAAAAAAATTATACACTTTGGGGATGCCAGAATTTATTTTGACCAAGATTACACTCCGCAGTTGCTGAATCAAAGAAGGCAAGTACTCACAAACATCAGACAGCTCCAACAGAAAGGAGTTAAGGCATTCTTGGAGTACCCTGCCAGACAGAATAATCACAGAAAAAAGTGGCCAGAGATTTCAAGACTTGGAAGCAGCAGGAGAGTACTTGAAGGCAATAGACATTACTATACCACAAGAAAATCTAGATCGGAGGCAGGCAGAACATAAAAACAGATCCTGGGAGACTGTGGGGGCCAAAAGGAGAGGGACTCATAAAGAAAAGAAAGCATTTGTTATGTGGCGTAAAGTCCAAGAGAAACAAAGAGAAGGCTTCATCACAGAAATCTGTTTAGACAGAGAGGAGAGAGAAGAGTAGCAAGACATGTGTAGTAGAAATTTCTGAGTTCATAAAACTATATTTGCTATTATATGCCTTGAAGCTATGCTTGCTTTGTAAGCCATGCTGTAACAAAGTCATAATGGATGTAGTAGAAATTTCTGGTATCATGCTGTGTTTTACAGGGTTATAGAATGATACTGAGGTTACTTGAGGTACATTTGTAGGAACAGAAAGCAAGATAAAACTGGGCAGAACTGGTTGTACCAGCCTGAATAACAGGCTCGGGCAGAATATAAGATAACAGCATGTTGAGGCATTGAAGGCAAGCTGTACGTTGCTATGGTGTGAGTGAAACTCATTGTTTCACTCAGGTCAGATTGACCCAGGCATATGTATCAAGAAGTATTGGGAAAGAAATGGAATAAGCAGCGGAAAAGTACCCCATACATTGGTATCAACATGTTTTCTGTTTCATTGGTATCAACATGTTTTTCTGTTTATGATTACTGCAATGTTGGTATTTTTCAAGATAAAAGTACGCCTAACAAAGCCTTGATAATAAGTGTATATAAGTGATTGACTAATGAAACTCGAGGAGCCTTGCATGATTTTTGGAAGCAGACTCCCATATGCATATGTAATAAACCGTTCTTTCTACTATGCAGTGGTCCTGAGTCTGATTTTAAACTAAAGTGTAAGAACACATTTTTTTTTTCCACGACAATTTTGGCGCAGTCGGCAGGATCAGCACGCTCAGACCTCGGTCGGCACGGTCGGGGACCGTTTTCCCAGGTCTCTCACTTGGAGGAGAAGTCCTGACGCTGAGGGAAAAGCTGAAGGGAGATCCCACAGGTGGACAGCCAGGGGGAGATTGAAATGAGACGGCCCCGATCGTGACGGATTTTTCCCCTGGGCTCCAAGTGGCACTGATCTGTAAGTATCTTTTGCCTTATGGGACACTGCATGTTATAAAGAATGAGTCAAACTGTAACTAAAGTTGAAATTTTTCTGATAAGTTGTAACTGATATCAGGAAAGCTTGAGTCTGAAATAGTGACAAAAGTAGCTATAAGTCTGAGCCTGAAATAGTGGCAATAGGGACTAGGCACCATAAAGTAAACCGGTAACAAGTAAATAGGGACGTTTGAGCCTGTTCTGACAGTGTGTGAGCATAAGACAGAAAAGGGGGGGAAGCAACAGAACCTTTAAGTGGGTTGAGCACCCCAGCAACAGAACCTTTAAGTGGGTTGAGCACCCCAGCAACAGAACCTTTAAGTGGGCTGAGCACCCCAGCAACAGAACCTTTACATGGGTTGAGCACCTTTAGAAAACTAGGGAAAGGAAAGGTGAAGGAGGCAGGCAACAGTAACTCCCAGTGGTTGTTTCTTATTTTTTTCTCTTTAACTCCCAGTGGTTGTTTATTCTTTTGTGTGGGTTTTCTTTTATTTGGGGTACAAGATAAGGAGACATTGTTTAAAATGAGAAAAGGGCACAGTAAACAGAAAAACAAGGAGCCTCCGTGGGTTGCCTCTGGCCCCGTGAAATGCATGCTTGAAAAGTATGGAGGGGATACGGTCACGGAGGTAGGGCATTGGCATACACTGACACGAGGACTGTTTCCCTTAACAGGAACGTTTAGCATTGATGTGCTGAGAGAAGTAAGGATTACTTTAGAGGAAAAGGAAAAAACAAAGAAGAAGCCAAAGACAGATTGGACCAGGTTTCGTAGATGGGAGAGAGAAGCTGAGCGTAGGCAGGAGAGTCAAGCTAAGGGATTAATGGTTAAGGAAGAGGAGACAAAGAAGGTAAAATTTGCTCGACATGACACTCCACCACCATACAGACCACCGCCAAATGTGCCTCCACAAGATGTGCCACTGCCAGTGGCGCCCCCAGCCCCGCAGGGAGTGGAAGAGGTGGAAGAGCCCCTTATTGATTTTTGGGGACCACCTCCGGTGCCCCCTGCAGCTCCGGCGCCACCAACGGTGCCTCCAGCAGTTCCAACATCAGTGCCAGTGCCTCCTGTAGCCCCGGCGCAGCCCCCTGCAATACAACCTAGCTCCGGGGTGGGGGAGGGGGGACGAATCCTTTCCTCCCAACAACTCCAGTACCACCCAGCCCATCAGAGCAGACACCTCAAGGTGTCCAATCAACTCCCATACCAGTAGCTTGGCCACCATCACCACCGAGAAGCTGTTTTTTTCCCTGGCATTGGTTCTTCAAGGAACCAAGCCCTACAACACAGCAGGTACCGTCACCCCCAACTCATGGTTATCACCTCCCAATGCATCCGATACACCTACACTGCAAGAAACCCTAGGCGACCCCACAGGGGAGATGGGAGCAGCGGGGTGGCCTCTACAACCTGAGACCTAAAAGGTGGTAGCCCAAATGCCTTTAATACAGTATCCCAACCCAAATGTGGCTGATGCAGCGCAGCACCCCTATATAGAGGTAAATCGGCCATGGAATCCAGATGAACTTCGCGAAGCCCTGAAAGAAATCCCCAAGCCAAGAGATAACATTGAGGAATATGAAAAAGAATTGAGAAATTTGACTCATATGTATAAGTTGTCAACCACTGAGGTCGAAGAGTGTTTTCGACGCACGTTGAAAGGGGTCTGGGAAGAAGTAAAAGGAGACGGGGACTCTGAGAAACCTAGAGGGGAAATGGAGGGTCAGGTAAATGCAGTGTTTGTTACACTACGTGAAAAGTTTCAAAAGTCACAGACTGGCCCCGAATAAAAAACACTAAGCAGGGACCCCATGAAACAGTACATGAGTATAAAGAGAGACCTGAGACTGTATTTAAACAATATTCAGGGCTGAGCCCAGACAACCCCGCTTACAAACACCAGTTGGGGATGGTATTCTGCTCAGGACTGAGAGATCAGATATGGACAGGAGTTACAACTGTGTGCATAGGCTGGGAAATGAAGACCATGGCAGACCTCGTGCCATTTGCTGAACACGCTGAGAGGCAGCAGCGTGTAACTAAAGAAAAGACGAAAGAGAAGTTGGAGAAGGCACAATTGATGTATTTTGAAGGAGGAGGTCGAGGGGGGTAGAGGTGGTAAAGGAGGAAGAGAAAAGGGACGAGGGCGAGGACAGCAGGGAGGTCTCCCTCAGAAGGATGGACCAGGACGGGGTCGAGACTACACACACTATGTTTGCTACACATGTGGGGGACGAGGTCACATAACTCGCAACTGCCTGAATAACCAGGGACAAACCGCCCAACCATATCCACCACCACCTCCGCCACAGGCAGTGGCTATGGTTCCCAGCCAGATCCACCGACTTGGAGTCATAGCAGCTAGGAATTAGCGGGGGCAGCACCAGATACTTGTAAACACCTCACTGCATCCTACAGATACACCAGAATTGACTTTGATCATAAAGGGCAAGGAACTCTCTTTTCTCATAGATACAGGCGCCTCAATGTCTGTAATCCGGGACGCTGAACTAAAACTACAACCAACAGGAAAGACTATTAAAACAGTTGGGGCGTCTGGAATTGAGATGCAGGAAAAACTGACTGAACCGCTAGAGGTGAAGTGTAATGAGGCAACTTTCATCATACCTTTTTGTATAGTGGTGTCTGCCCTGTAAACCTCATGGGACGGGATTTACTGGCCAAGCTCAATGCCCACATAATCTGCACAAAAAGGGGGTTGGAATTTAAGTCCCAAGTAGCGGGTTTATATCCCTTGTGTGCCATGGGTAATCACGATTGGTTATACTGCTGGACATTAATGGCAGAAGAGCAGATAAAGTGGCTGTTGAACTGGGCACAGGCAATAACATGTCACCTTCAAATACAAACTGAGCTACATTGTACTACTCATTATTCAAAAGGGGAGAGAGATATGGAGTATGAATGTGGGGACTGGGGAAAACAGCCCATAGAACAAACCTTGAATATTACTGAGATATTCATGGCTGCAGATCAATGTGCAGCCGCAGTGGGACTTACCCATAGACAGTGGAAAGTATTTCAAGTGTCTAATTCGTACCCACATATATCATTAGCCAGGGACCCCTCAATCCCCTGGAAAGATTTGGGGCCATGGGTTAAGTGTATGAGACAAATGGATGACTGGGTATGGCAGGGTGATAAGTGGACATCAGATAAAGGAAAATGTGTAAAGTACATCATCAAGCAGAAAGTAGCAGTGCAAATAAAAGAAAGAGAAATGAGAATGAACAAGGTTAGTGAAGAGCAAAAACAACTGCAGGGGCCAGATTGGCTGGAACAGATTCCCCCGCAGTTATGGGCAATATCAAAGTATGATGTAGGATTAATGAAAAATGCACAGCCTTTGTCAGTGAAGCCAAAGTCCTCCTACCGAGCTAACACACCAGTACCCGCTAGGAAAAGAGGCGGAGGAAGGGATAGCTCCAGTACATGCTGCACTAGTTGAAAAGGGGGTTATAATTCCGTGCCCACATGCAACTGTGAACACCCCAATTTTACCAGTTAGGAAAGCGAATGGTACATACAGGTTTGTACAAGACCTAAGGGCAGTCAATGAGACAGTTCATGTAAGAACCCCAGTAGTGCCAAATCCTATAACTGTTTTGTCAGCTGTACCCCATGACAGTTGTTATTTCTCTGTGATATACTTAGCGAATGCGATTTTTAGTATTCCCGTGAAACCTAACAGTCACGAATGGTTTGCCTTCACCTACAAGGGAAAAAAGTGGACGTGGACACGCATGCCACAAGGATATGCGGAGTCACCAACGGTGTTTTCTCCTCAAATGAGCGAAAACTTATCTGCTTTTGTTGCCCCAGCGGGCAGTACCCTTGTCCAGTATGTAGACGATTTGTTACTGGCATCCTCCAGTAAGGAAGCGTGCGAAGAAGACACTAAGGCACTCTTAATTTTTCTGGCCAACAATGGACACAAAGTGTCCAGAGAAAAGTTACAATTGTGTAAGGAGCAGGTCAAGTATTTAGGCCATGTATTGTCTAGTCAAGGAAGGAAATTAGCTCCAGAACGAATTGAGGCGGTGACAAAATTACCGCGACCCATCACTAAACAGCAAATGATGTCCTTCTTAGGCATGACCGCTACTGCAGAGCCTGGATTATAGATTATGCCTCACTAGCACAGCCCTCCATGAAGCCATTTACGGAAGAAAATGCAAATGCATGAAGAAATCCAGTGGACAGACGGACTGGAAGAGTCCTTTAACACCCTGAAAAGGGTGCTGGCCACAGACCCCTGTTTAGGTCTGCCGGACTACAATAAACCATTTGACCTGTTTGTAAATGGGAAAAGTGGATACATGACTGCAGTTCTAACCCAGAGACACGGGGACGCCCATCGTCCAATAGCCTATTATTCTAAGCGCTTAGATTCTGTAGTGTGCGGAATGGTGTCATGCTTGCAGTCTGTTGCAGCTGCCACAGAGGCAGTATTGGCTTGCTTGGACTTAGTGGGTTTCTCTTCTCTTATTGTGTATGTGCCGCATGCTGTCCATTCTATCATTTTGCAGGCTCATTATAAGCGCATTTAACACCTGCTGGCTACTGCAATATCAAATGTTTTACTAACCATGTCTAATGTAACTTTAAAGTGTACCACATTGAACCCAGCTACCCTCATGCCCACGACTGACGAGGGAAAGAACATGACTGTGGTCAGGTGATAGATCTAGATTATAAACCCGACCAGATATTACGGATGTACCCATAGTAAATGCTGATGTAGAGTTTTTTGTTGATGGGTCAGCTCAGAGAGATGAGCAAGGAAACCTTTCGGCAGAGATGCGCAGTGTGCACACAAAATGACTTGGAAAGTATAAACATCCACGAACATCAGCCCAAGCTGCTGAATTAATTGCATTAATGAAGGGCATGTTGGCAAAGGGAAAACAGTCAACATCTATACTGACAGTCGTTACCATTTGGGGTACCCATGACTTTGGTACACTGTGGAAGCATAGAGGTTTTTAACATCTGCTGAAACCTATAAGCCATACAATTTGGTAAAAGACCTGCTGAGGCAGTACAAAACCAAAATAAATTGCTATTGTTAAATGTCAAGCTCACACTTCTTTTACAGATCCTGTCTAGTGGAAATACACGGCGGATGTGGCCGCAAAGGAAGCGGCCCTTTCTGGTGATGTCCCAGAGTTATTAATGTTGTCTGACACTACAGATGCTAACTAACAGAATTTATTTTCAGCTACAGATGTGATGACGTTGCAACAATCAGCCAGTCCTAAAGAAAGCAAACTGGCAAACAAATTGTAAATATGATGGAAATACAAAGGTATGGATAGGTCTGATGGCAGACTTTGTCTGCCCTCAGCTGTATTTCCTTTTGGCTAAGTTGACTCATGGAGCACACCCGTCTCAAAAAGTGGAATGATAGATCTTGTAAATAAGTATTGGTATGTAGTTGGATTTACTGTCTATGCTGATGAATATTGTAAAAATGTATTGTTTGCATGCAAAACAATATTGACAGAGGACTACAAGTAACCCCCTCTGCCCATCCTTCTCCAACAGGACCATTTGAACATCTAATGATGGATTTCATTGAATTAAACCCATGTGAGTGGTATAAATATTGTCTTGTAATTGTGGATATGTTCTCCAAATGGGTAGAGGCTTTCCCAGTCAGAAGAGCCACAGCCTGCACAGTGGCAAAGGCTCTAATTCGGGAAATTATACCGCGATGGGGAATTCCCACTAGATTATCTAGCGATAATGGGTCACATTTCTGTAACGAAGTGATCAAAACCTTAAGTGAGGCTTTACAGGTAGACCTCAAATTACACTGTGCTTATCACCCTTAATCAGGTGGCGCAGTAGAAAGAGCAAATCAGACCCTTAAAGTAAAGCTAACAAAATTATGGCAGAAACTGGTCTTAGCTGGGTAAAAGCACCGCCTCTGGGCTTATGAGTATGAGAGGCAGGCCCACACACATGGGGTTATCACCTCATGAGATATTAATGGGAAGGCCTCTCCGAATGACAAATACCCCATTCCCACAAAACAGAATCACCTTGCATGGGGTGGATAATGAAATGATGGCATATTGTTTATCCCTTAATGCTGTTCTGAGGTCTCTCTATCCTAGGGTAAAAGCTGCGCTTCCAGTTTCCTTGGAGAGACCCCTGCATAGAATACAACCAGGAGACTTCGTGGTTATCAAGGACTTCCGAAGAAAGAAGTGGTGCGCCCCAAGGTGGCGAGGACCGTTTCAAGTGCTCCTGACTACCGCCACTGCTGTTAAGATCGCGGAGAGAGAGACGTGTAATGCATCTCATTGTCGCTAGTGACAGCCTCTACAGTCGTCACCATTGAACAGTGAACTGAGCAACCATGAAAATTGTTATCATTCTGTTTCGTTCGGACTATAAACTGCTATTTTTGCTACTGGGGCTCTGATACGAGGGGCAACTGCTCCTACGCAGCAAAGAGCCATTGCACATTACGAACACTTGGTGGACTTTAATGAACTTACATGCTAATAATGCTAATGTGTCTGATTGCTATGCATGCACTAGCTCTCCCTTCTCTGCAGCCGTAGGGCTCCACCTAAAATCCAAGCCTGTAAATAGCACTGAGGCCAGCGAGATTCTTGGTGCCATCAGGGGAAGGAACATCACTAATGCCCCAGATTATGCTACAAACAAAATAAAAAACCTAACTGTGTTTCGGGGGCACGATTTTACTGCATGGTACAGCCCACCGAATGATACAAATGTGTCAACCCCGTTGTATCTAGACATTAGACAGCAGAATATATCAGCCAGGCTCTGCCTGTGTAATAGGCAACTAACCGTGAGATTAGCGCCACTGGGATGGTCCACATGCCAATACTGTAGGCACTACAACAGTACCACCAAGTCCGAGTCCACCATAACCAACTGCTCTCAAGCAGATGCCCACACAGTACACCCTGATTTTACTGCCGTGGGCAGTATGTCAGGTCTATACTGGGTATGCGGGGATAGGGCTTATCTTTTCCTACCTATGGGGTGGACAGGCTGCTGCTATCTAGCCACACTCCACCCTGCGGCCCATGTATATGTGTACAATGCATCTGCACCGTGCAGGGTATGTGAATCGAGTACAAAAAGAGAAGCACGGACGAAACAAACGTGTCCCAGTGGGAGAAAAATTTGGGTAGGAATCCTCCCCTGGTGGCGTTGTTAAAACCATGCATTACATTGATCAGTTAAGCTATGAGTTGGAAACATTAATCAATAGTACCTTAAGTCAACTGCTTTTGCTAACAGCTGAAATTAAGGCCCTTAGAATCGTAGTTTGCAGAATAGAGCTGCACTTGATTATGTATTAGCCACGCAAGGTGGAGTGTGTCATTATAGGGAGGAATGCTGCACCTATATACCAGATAACTCCCAAGAACTTGAACAAGTGATTGAGGGCATACAAACACTGCAGCAACATGTTATTAGTGAACATGCACCTGTATCACAGGGCTGGGACCATGGACGTGGTTAACCAGTATCTTTGGAGACGGGGAACCACACTGCTCCATTGGGTGGCAGTCGTGGTAATTGTAATTTTGACCCTATGGCTTATGACAGTTTTAATCAAACTTCTCTGCCGATGCATGTGTGCCACTGTTACCTCCCCTAGTAAGGCCCAACTCCATCCTCTACTGCAGGCAGATAATGAACAATTGCCTGAACACTTTGAAAAGGAAGTTTTTCCCTTCGCCAATGAATCAGAAATTAGCATGGTCTAGTGTTGATACAGAGTACCAAAAGGGGGGAGAATGTAGTAGAAATTTCTGAGTTCATAAAACTATATTTGCTATTATGTGCCTTGAAGCTATGCTTGCTTTGTAAGCCATGCTGTAACAAAGTCATAATGGATGTAGTAGAAATTTCTGGTATCATGCTGTGTTTTACAGGGTTATAGAATGATACTGAGGTTACTTGAGGTACATTTGTAGGAACAGAAAGCAAGATAAAAGTGGGCAGAACCAGTTGTACCAGCCTGAATAACAGGCTCGGGCAGAATATAAGATAACAGCATGTTGAGGCATTGAAGGCAAGCTGTACGTTGCTATGGTGTGAGTGAAACTCATTGTTTCACTCAGGTCAGATTGACCCAGGTATATGTATTAAGAAGTATTGGGAAAGAAATGGAATAAGCAGAGGAAAAGTACCCCATACATTGGTATCAACATGTTTTCTGTTTCATTGGTATCAACATGTTTTTCTGTTTATGATTGGTTAATACTGCAATGTTGGTATTTTTCAAGATAAAAATACGCCTAACAAAGCCTTGATAATAAGTGTATATAAGTGATTGACTAATGAAACTCGAGGAGCCTTGCATGATTTTTGGACGCAGACTCCCATATGCACATGTAATAAACCGTTCTTTCTATTATGCAGTGGTCCTGAGTCTGATTTTAAACTAAAGTGTAAGAACATATTTTTTTTTTTTCCATGACACATGGCAACCGAGACAGAGGTTCCAGACAATGATAATACTTGAGGACAATCTAAGGGCAGGAAGCTTGGCAAGTAAATTTAGCTCTAAGTTCAGGAGAACTGGTGGACAATGTAAAGCTAATAAGCCCTGAACTCTATAGCCGAGTCGAGAAAGCAACAGCAGAGCAGATAAATAAAATATGAATAATATAAGAAAATAAATGCTGTGGATGTAACAATTAAAGTAAGCGAACTCCTTCTGCTTGTGGGGAGGGGGGGTGCTCCCGTCTTACTCTCAACCACTCTGGGGGCTGTCTGGGACTCATGAGGGGTGTAGGTGTTGCAGTGAGCGAGCACCGTTTAAAGTCTTTAGATGACTGAGATGGCTGCTCTGGGCTGCCATGTGGGAGAGACCCACCCATAAGCTCAACCTAAGAAAGCACACAAAACTGAAAAGGAGAGAGATGGACTTGTGCGGCTGTCATGGGGAAACAATACTCCCTGGGGGCTAGATACCCACCTTAATTTAGTCTCCATAAGGCTTTAAGTGAAGTTAATGGTATGCAGTAATACTTAATGATTTGAAGCGTGGCCTGGTGGCGCAGAAGCAAAATTAGGAGGCTGGGACTGAGTGAAGAAGCGAACGCCCCTGGTGGTGGTCAAGGGTGACATGCAGACCATTGAGAAACAACTCTAGCGGCACCCTAGCACACTAGAAAGATATGTTATTGAAGAATCATGGGTTGGGTCTCTGCTTCACGGGCATGCTGACCTCTGGGGCTGGGGCGGGTCTAGGGTGGGAGGCCACTGAGCTCTGAGGGGGAAACCAGAACTCTCTGGCAGGCGGAGGGAGGCAGGGAATAAGTGAAAGCAGATGTTAACAGTCTGCTTTCTCAAGAGGCGGAGGAGTGGGGAGCAGATCAGTTGATTACACACCTTTTGTTGAAAGTACTGACAGCTTTTTACCACACATAAAGAGTTAATTAAAACACAGGAGGAACCAGACATCTTAAACCTCCTAGGGAACCAGAGGCATAGAGATCTGGTTAAAGAGAGGTGTTCCTGTAGGTAGGAACAGAAAACACAGCCTCTGTTTTACCTTCCATAGTCCTAAGAGAAATAAAGGTAACAGGAATCCAGGGTTAAGGATTCCCCACCTTAGAAGTCAAAGTTGGTTGACAGTTACATGTTGAAAGCCATGTTAGCTAAAGGTTTATGGTTTCAGTTAACAAAATAGTTGAATGGCAGGGCTTCAAGTCACAAAGGTCTCGATACAGGAGGAAGGTATTAAGATTTCTGAGAAGAGGGATGGGAGAGCCGACTGCAGCCACGTGAACCCCTACAAATAAATATATATATATATATATATATATATACACACAGTATATATATATATATATATATATATATATATATATATATATATGAGTGTGTGTATATATATAATGGGTAGTCAAAACATGTGCATCTGTTCATATAATGTTAAATGCCTCACAAATCCAGTCAAAAGGAGTAACATGACAAATTAACTAAGTTTGGGTTCCACGAGGTAACAGTAGCTTCATACAAGAACAGTCGAAGAAGGGAAGTAGCCATATTAATAATGCAAGAGTCCAATTTGAGAAAGAAGATGTACAACGAGATAAGAGGGCAGATTTGTCTTAGCGAAGGGTCATTTGATGGGAAGTAGGTGACAATGGCATCAGTGTACTTTCCACCGAGCTTCAACTATGCAGAGTATAGATATTTTTTGACCATCTTACATGACTGGAATGAGGACACAATCCTCTGTGGGGGAGACCTGAACTTGACTTTCAACCCACAACTGGACACCACATCTAGGATCCCCAGACATGAACACAGAGTAGCCAGGGAAGTTGCTAAACTTATGAGGGAATTGGATATGTTAGACATTTGGAGAGAGATGAACAAGGGAAGACAAGATTACGCCTAACACTCCACTACTTACCAAATGTACTCCAGATTGGACTATTTCCTGCTCCCAAGGAGGCTATAACTAAGGTATATGAGACCTAGATAGGAGACTTTGTCCTCTTGGATCATGCCCCCCTATTTATGAAAACAGGACTGGGGACTATAAAGAAAAATACTTTCTGGAGGCTGAATGTCTCACTGCTTGGGGATCAGGAGGTAAAACATAATATCAGGGATACATACAAGCAATTTTTGGAGAACAATAACTCCATGAAGGTATCACCAACTGTCCTTTGGGATACAGCTAAAGCTGTGTTGAGGGGCAGGTTTATAGAAATTTCCTCCTGGAAAAAGAAGGAAAGAGAAATCAGAAAGGAGAAGATAACAGAACAAATATGAGCTTTGGAGACCTTACAGAAAGAAAAAATAAATAGGGAACACAGCAAGAAACTGGGAGTGCTCAAGATAGTTGGGAGGCATATTAGACTACTAAGTGGAGCAAAAGCTCCTATTACCGAGACAGAAATACTATGAGGCAGGACCCAAGGCTTTAAAGATGTTAGCTGCTTGTCTCCGGGCACAACGAGCTACAGCATGTATTAACTCAAACCTACACTCTCGCACGGCGAAATATGAAACATAAATACCTGAAACAGCAGAGGCCTTTAGAGAGTTTTATGCTCAGTTATGCAGGCCAGAACCAGAACCAGATAAGGTTAAAGGTAAGGGAGTTCCTGGATAACCTCACTCTTCTACAGATATCACAGGAACAGGGAGCAAAATTGATAGCATCCATTAGTGAGGAAGAAATAAAAGAGGTAATTGGTAAACTTAAAACAGGGAATTGCCCAGGGACGGATGGATTGCCTCCAGAGTTTTACAAATCTTTTAGGAAACTGATACAACCCATACTACAGAAGGTCTTCAAAGGGATCTTGGAGGAGGAGAGTCAGGTTCCAACCTCCTGGTCGAGAGCGATTATTTCCGTGCTGCCCAAGCTGGGGAAGGACAATACCAAATGTGCCTTGTACTGCCCTATCTCATTATTAAATAATGACTATAAGATCCTGAGACTCCAACAAATACTCCCGGGCCTCATACAATTAGATCAGATTGGGTTTGTCCCTGGAAGACAGGCATAGGACGATCTCAGAAGGACGACTCATATCATTGGCTGTATTATCAAAACAAAGACACCCTCCTTGTTACTGAGCTTAGACACTGAAAAGGCATCTGACAAGGTGTCTTGGGTTTTTCTGGGAGCAGTCCTTTCCCAGCTTGGGCTGCCTGCGGAATTCCAAAAAGAGGTGTTCAAACTATATTCAGGAGCTAATGCATATATCAGAGATAATGGCCACACCTCCTCCAACTTTGGACTAGGAAGACAGACATGGCAGGGGTGTCCCCTTTCCCCACTTCTATTTGCTATCTATATAGAACCACTGGCCCAAGCCATAGGGCAAAGCACCTCGGCAACAGGCACTGGGGTGGGGGAGTGGAACATAAATTTGCCTTATATGCAGATGATATTCTTTTATGCATATCAAACCCAGATACAACCATAGAAAGTGTATTTAAGATAACTGAAGAATTCTCAGTTCTGTCAAGATATACTTTAAACAAAACAAAAACGGAAGTACTTAGCTTTAATTATACTAGTTCACCTCATCTAAGGTCAAAATACCCGATGAGCTGGGACCAGAATTCTATAAAATATCTGGGCATAACATTGGGAACATTCCACCAGCACCTCTACACCCTGAACTACCCTCCCTTGATAAATCAGTTAAAAACAGGCTTCAATAAATGGGCACTTCTACACCTGCCGCTATATGGCAGGGTCCAATTCATCAAAATAAATGCTTTTCCTAGACTTCTTTACTTATTCCAATGTGTCCTATGCAGGGTGCCAGGGAGGGAACTGGAGAGTTGGCATAAGATGTTCCTGGACTTTATCTGGGTAAGGGACATCCCAGGACCAGAAGAAGTCTACTATACCTCCCTAAGTTGAAGGGGGGGAATGGCACTACCAAATCTGCAAGGTTACTGGTGTGCTGCTCAGATTAGAGTGGCCCCAATGTGGAGTAATCCATAATATGATGCATAATGGAAAAGGACGGACATAGCTGAAGACACGGATCCATCGTTGACAGCTACATTATTTTTGAGAACAGACAGGGGGACTTTAGAAATCGGACTATACTGGCACAAGGATGGTCTTGGATGGTTAGAGTAGAGGAACCAGGCGGGGACCCACCTCGAAACACATGTGGAAACAGGTGGCTTATATATGATACTCAGTTCATGCTAGCGACACAAGATGACTGGTACAAACAACAGGCTTGGGGGGAGTAGTATCCCCTGCTCAGTTATTTTCAGGGTCGACTATGTTCTCATTTGAAGCAGCAAAACCAAAATTTGGATGGGAAGAGAGAGAGAGTGCCTAAGATATTACCAAATCAGGAAGAAAGACTGCCGAAGATATTATCAAATCAGGGACTATATACAAGCTAAAAGGAAGGGGTTGGGACCGGAGGGGTTAGAAATGGAGGATGGAACACCATTTTTAAAAAATCTGGTCTTCCTCTAATGGCAAAAGAGCCATTTCAATTCTTTATACAAACTATAACACAGACTTACAAACAATCTCAGCATATCTTAAAGAAAAATGGGAGGGAGACCTTGGGGTGGCCCTCTCAGGGGAACAATGGAATATAGTTTGGAAAAACACCTGGTACACAACGTCCTCCCCTCATGGAGGGAATTTGGATGGAAAATCCGAACCAGACATTTTCTTGTGCCAGTACAGGGAGCTCATGGGACCTCAGGGGCGCTGACAGAATGCTGGAGGTGATGCAGAGAGTTTCAGACTACTCAGACTAACACCTTTTGGCACTGCTCGGAGCTAAAGAATATTTGGAAGGAGGTAAGCACACACCTAGACAAGGTATTCTTAATCCCAACACAGCCAGGTCCAGAACACTCAGTACTAGGTATACACCCAGGGGGGATGAAAGGTAAAGAAGAAAATTCCTTATGGGCTGTATTAACTATGGTTGAGACGAGAACCTCCATCTATTTTAGAATGGAGGGAAATAATTAATAGCATTCAGAAAATGGAGAGGATAACCACAGACCTTAAGCAGAAGTCTCAGACATTCCAAAATCGTTGGACAAGGTGGACCCTCAGTGAGGAACAGCTAGATCACTCATAACCCAAAGACCAAATAGGAGGGAACATAACATAGGGGATGGAAGAAAAGGAACATTTATAGGAAACAAAAGGCCAGCAGTACAGATCACAAAGCGGAAGTAGCTACCACCCAGAAGTTGGCTTTACATCACAATACACATAAAAGGTACGGGGGGGAGCAGAAAATAGACTCAGAGACCAACTGCGATAAAGATAATAGTTTTATTCAGAGACCTAATAAACTGTCAGCATATTTTTTTATTTTTATCCTATCTTTATTTTTATGTCTGAAGTTGATGTTTGATGAATGTTGCAGCAATTAAACATATGTAAATGATATGCAAAATGGTATATAAGACAATGTAATGTTAAATAACAACTGGTAATCATAGAGAGTATATTATAACTGACTGATTCTGACATATCAGAGCTGTTAGAAATTGTATACTTTAACTCTTATGTTACTATTGGAGCAGTATGTACCAAATAAAAGAAGTATTAAAAAAAAAAAAAAACTAGAATCCAGGATTTTTCAGGTGAAAAGGAAAGCTGCCTTCCACGGCACTGCAATAAATGAGCTGACAGCCGAGGTGAGGGAGCAGGGCCACACTATCAGATTGTTACAGTACAATGTCGACGACCTGGAGAATCGTAGTAGGCACAACAATCTGCACTTCCTCAGTTTCCCAGATGGCTCTGAGCAATGAAATCCAGCAAGTTTTCTACAACAAGTACTTCCCCAGCTCCTTCAGACAGACTGAGGCCCTCAATTTATTATTGAAAAGGACCACCACACCCTTGCTCCAATACCGAAACCTGGGGAGAGACCATGACCGATCTTAGCAAGATTCCTCAATTACAGTATAAAAGGATACATCTTGACAACAGTGAGAGAAATCAGACAATTAAATGGCAAGTTAACAGAATTCATATTTTCCAAAATTTCTCAAAAGAGTTATCGATTAGAAGAAAAGAATATACAGAGGCCCAAAAACTCTTCCACCACCTCAGGATTCAATTTTTGTTACGCTATCTCACATTCATGCAAATAGTACACAACGGGGCATCATTGCTCTCTACAACTCCATAAGCGTTGATGTTTTATATACATAAAACCTGGCCCCAGAAGTTGAGACCCATGCACCATCATCACAAAAAAGCTCCTTTAAGAATATGGACATTGCACAGGAAGCTGAAGCAGATCCTAGGGGCACGGTTGCAGCTGAATGGGAGGAGGCTGGCGGTCCATGGGCCCTTCCAGCCCGCATGAGAAAATGGCAGCAACAGAACAAGCACCAGAAGGGAGACTACCCCAGAGACTGGGACTGATGAAGGAGTTGCAGCAGAAGAAAAGTGGAGGGTGAGAGCCCTGCTGTTCTGAACCCATACTTCACACAGAATAAATATGCACCTCTTCGTTCATCCACCCCACCTCAACCACCCTCCAAGGCCACACAGCAATAAGTACAGTCTGAACCAATACAGCTGAGGACTTCAATAAATTCACAATCCTGGGCAGCAGTAGTGGCACAATGTGCAGTGTCCACCAGTGCCATACCATCACCTCCTGTTCCTCACATGGATAGCCCTCCAAAAAGTGCCACTATGAGTCCCACAGCCAGAAAGGGATCAACGGGTCCTGCAGTTGACGCCAAAGACATGGGCTGAACTGAACACAGATAATTGTAGTCTGTATGTTTTTTCAGGGAGTATAGGAAAACAGAGTGGATGTCACTGGGAGGGTGGGATCGCCAATATGTCTCAATTCCCCAGAGTAGCCAGACGCTGCAGGACCACCTAGTAGAGGGGTCAGTTTGCAGGTTTGATTCCCCCAGTGAAGCCTGCTAGCACTAGAGATTCCAAGGCTGACTTGCACCTCCAGTAACCCTATCCTTGGCCTGAAGCAAAGAAACATGTTTACCCTACTAGAGAGAGCGATATCTCTTTTCCTGGCTGAGGGTATCTGAGTCTCTCAATTTAAGCAGCAACACTGTATTCTGTATGCACAAGACCATTTTATTTCAACAAGCTTGGGCACTGGCTCTTATCACTTCCAGAGCCCCATATTTGCATCCTAGACTCTCTTGCAGCTCTCAAGGACATACAAACCGATGCCAGCTCGCAGCTAAACCTAAAGGGAGCCCCCCCACCATGTCTACTGATGCTCAGAGTCAAAGGCCTGGACAGACTTTTTTCCTTTTCACTAGACCTCCACAAGACTCCCTAGGGTTAGACTGCTCCATTACCTAGGGATTGGTTAGGCATTTCTACCTACTAAATAAAGCTAACTGTTACACAATCTTTGTCTAAGGGACCCATGATCACATCTGATCACTGTGTACTTAGAGGGACCAAACTGGGGTGACCATGATTGGGGGGGGGTCAGCACCATATAAATAATAGGGTACAGCCATGTCCTCCATTACTACTGTCACCCCTTCCCCGCAAACAAGCCAGTACTGCTCAGACTATATAGCATGTGCCTTAGTGATGGGGAACTGGGGTCATGCATATGCCTGGATACTTGGTAAACCTTATACCTGGTATACTAGTGACCTGCATACTACCTAAAGTACAACTGGATAGACATGCCTCAATGCCCCAGAATTTTAGACCACAACCATGGCACTCTCAGCTCCAATGGCCATTTTTAATAGACCCCTGCTAATGTTAACACACTTCAGTACCCTCTCCTTTCTTACCCCCCAGGGTGCACTGGAGAATAGGGCAGAAGCAATCCCAGTACCAACCCAGGTACTTAACTTACGAGCCACATAGTAAGGCTGACCTGACAATTTGGATCAATTTGTCGAAGTCACGTTCACAGGAGAGCCCAAAGTGACCCTGGGTAGCCCATGGCCACAGGCCATAGGCCTTGGGTTTGTTCCCAGTGGACATTATGTGTTGACGCTTGTAAATAAGTTATTTACGTATTGTGTGTGTTACTGTTATGCATATATATATATAGGCAGACACCTTGACTAAGGGTGCACATTGTAGTAGTAGTAGTAACATTTATTTTTTATACAGGAAACAAATCTTTAAGCCAAATGCCCAGTTTACAAGAAAGTCCTGTTTGTAACATGTTATCTGTACATAAAATATATAATTATAAAAATAGAAAAGTAGAAAAATAAGAAAAACAATGTCGTTTCACAAACGTGACAATACTTATACTGTCAGTCATTACATTTGCCCCTTACTGCCCCTCAAACATCCTAAAATTTAAGTTGTTCTAATTTACTTAAAACATTAAGCAACTAACATAACTTAATACTATCAATTTCCACTAGGGTCTAACTATACATTGAATAAAGGATTAAAAGAGAAACCATCTTGCTTGGGGTTCCTCAATTTACCTAACAATTCCTACAAGTGGAGAACTGGGTCCCGACTTACACACCTGGTAAGCAACCTGTTGTCTTTAACCTTCGGTGAACAGACCATTATATCCTGGTAAACTCAAACTCCCATAAATGATCATGGGTGAAATTAACTGTCATTCCTGGAATGTCAGGGGCTAAACACACCTATCAAAAAGGGAAAAAAAATCCTAGCACACCTAAAAAGTTTAAAGACACAGGTTGTTTTTCCTTGCAAGAACCTAAGCTGATCAAGGATTACCATAAATTCCTAGTAAGAGATTGGGTTGGGCAGCAGATTCACTCTAGTGCACCCTCCCGCAAATGGGGTGCAGTTATTCTGCTTCATAAACTTCTCCCCTCGATGGTCATACAGAAATCCTCTGACCCAACAAGCAGATGGATCATTGCAAAAATGTCCACTCCTAATGGTCTCCTTCTAGTTAACCTCTGTGCTCCAAATGAAGATAACCCCGTTTTTTTTCTTTTTTTATAATCTTGCTAACAAAATACAAGCCCTTTGGTTCACCATCCACCAAACTCTTAATTGGAGGAGATTTTAACTTAACCCTCTTCCCCCTGATAGATAGAAGCTGTACAGGCAGGGAGTCCCATATTAAAGGTGCACTCGCACTAAACGCTATGACTGAAGATCTGTGTCTCACGGACATATGGAGATTGCTCCATCCCAAAAAGCGGGACTACATTTTACTCCTATGTCAACAAGTCCCATAGCCAAACTGACATGCACCTAACCTCTTCAAATGTAATGCAGGCCACTCTCCATATTGATATCCTACTCACAGTCATATCTAACCATGCCCTGATCGATTTACACTTGGCATGCCCCCCCGCATCACCCACCTGGTGGGTAGATCCTCTCTGTTCTGGGATCCAGCATTTATTCTGTGGGCAAGGTGCCAAGCAGAAACCTTTTCCGATGACAGCCCCATTCCGGACACCTCTGCAGGCAACACGGGAAACTTTTAAGGCTACCATGAGAGGGAAGATTATCGGCTACATGGTCCATAGAAGGAAACAAAGGGAGAGCCAGCTCCAAGACCTAGAAACACAATTACATGCAGCAGAGACCCTGTTCAAATCTCAATCCAACCCAAACCCACATTCCCTTATAGGCAGAACAATCATTGCACTTGGGCTTAAACTCAACAATCTGATATCTCAGAAGGCTGAGATTACGATCCTCAGACTCTCGCATAAATATTGTAAGAGGGTGACAAAGGGGGAAGAATATTAGCATATCAGCTTCGAAAACAACAAGCAGATAGGAATACAGCAGGCCTCAGGGATGAAAAGGAGCAAGTTCACACAATGAACACCATCATAAAGTCCTTTTACACTAACCTATATACTACCATCCATGCACATACCCCAGAAGGAATCCAATTATTCCTAGACTCTCTTCTGCTGCCCAAATTATCCCCACAGCAAGCTGAAATGCTTGATTCCCCTCTTTCTGCAGAAGAAATTAAGCAAACTCTCTTATTCCTAACCAAAGATAAATTAATGGGAGGAGACGGCTTCCCAGTGGAATTTTTACAAGCTCTAGAACCCATAATCTCCTTGATACTATGCAAAGTATACTCCGAAACTGAGAGCACAGAAATCCTCTCACACACCTTACAGGAAGCTGTGATAACGGTTTTCTCTAAGAAAAGAAAGGACCCCACGGTAGTAGGCAATTATCGCCCCTTCTCCACGATAAATGCTGATAGTAAAATCTACGCCAAAGTCTTAGCCATGAGGCTCAACCCCTTACTTAATGGACTAATACACCCCTCCCAAGTGGGATTTATACAGGGAAGATGCAGTGCGAACCACACCCGCTCTCTTCTTAACCTCATTCATACAGCTTAGTCTCTACCTACCCCAGCAGTCACCATGGCCATCGATTTTAAAAAGGCATTTGACTCAGTTGAACCTGACTATCTACAACAGGTACTAAAACATATAGGAATAGGAGACCACTTTAGATCCTAGGGACATGCCATATACTCCTCCCCCAACGTCTGAGTACTTACTAATTCACTACTATCTTGCTCACTTTCCTTTACAAAGATGCACCAGACAGGGGTGTCCTCTCTCCCCTTTACTTTTTTGTCCTAGCAATACAGCCCCTAGTGGCAGCCATCAGACACCATGAGAGCATACAGGGCACCACATTAGGAGAATATAATATTCCACTCTGTTGTATGCAGACAATCTGCTAATCCCTTTAACTGATATTACCAATTCACTGCCCCCTCTCTTACCCTACTAGGACAATTCACCAGCTGCTCAGGTCTGAATGTAAACCAGGCTAAAACAGAAATCCTTCCCCTGAACCAATGTTGCCATCTGGCCAAGGTACAAACTCATGGACTGCAATGGGCGCCGAAAGGGATAACCTACCTAGGAATAAAGAGCATTCCAAATATTTCAGAAATATGGGAGACAAACATTACACCCCTACTGTCCGCCATTCGGACTGAATTTGCCCGTTGGAAAGTTCTCCAACTAACTCTGGCCAGGAAAATATCATCCATTAAGATGGTGACAGCCCTTAAACTGTTCTACCTACTTTCCCACATCCCTCTTGAGATACACAAGACTTGGTTCCACAAGACTGACAACAGCATTGGAGATTTCCTGTGGAAGGGCAAGAAACCCAGATACAGGAAGACTAAATTAAGGGCCAAGTGGAAGGAAGGGGGATGGGTAGAGGGATATACCCTAGCATTTCGTGCAAGGCAAATATTGCACTATTTCAGAAAGCTCACCAAACAGTCCTCACTACAGACACTGTACTTTCCAACCAATACCGAAGACAAAACTCACCAAACCTACAGGCCTATCCATCTGATACTAGTCTCAGCCACACCATAAAAACAGGCACCAACCTAGCCCCAGCCTCACACACCCCACTGTGGTAAAATTGTAGTATTTTGGTCAACCACAAACCACTCATGTGGACTCAATTGGCGTCTACAGGTATACAACTTATAAACAATGTGCTGGACCCTAGTGGTGTATGCAATGCCACCCTTCAGGATCTCCAGGAGAGGTGGGAATTACCATCCACAGACTTCTTGAGATACCTTCAGTTTAGAAGCACAGTTTATACCATCCTCCACACTAGGAACCCAACTCGGGTACCCTCCTCCCTTATCACATGGTGAAACATCCAAGAGGTCAGGTCAGTAGAATATACTCAGCTATCCAAGCTAATCAACCCTCCCAATCCTCTGGGTCCAAGACCAAATGGGAAAGGACAATGAACATCAAAATTACAGACACAGAATGGGCCCACTGCTGGAAATCAGCGCACAAGACCTACACAGATGTTAAATGCAGACTAATACAAAACAAAACACTTCATTCTTGGTATAGAACTCCAGCTTCCCTGCATGTTGCCAAGCTACTAAGCTCTGACAAATTCTGGAGACGTCATACAGGTGTGGAAGACCTATACCATATCCTAAGGACCTGCCCCATGCTTCAGTCTACGTGGGAACAAGTTTGTGATTTACAGTAGGTACAAGAATTCTACATAAGCACATCACCAAATCTCTGGAATTATTTCTACTAGGCAGGGTTTTAAATAAACTCAGAAAAGTGATTACCAGTTTTGCCTGTCAAAGGGCTAATCAACTGTCAAAATTAATAGCACATGCCTCGATTTGATTAGCAAAATAAAAAATGCTTAAAATTTGTAACCTAAATAAAATATTTCATTAAAATCAATTCTGTCTTGGTTTCATCTGTTTCAGTATCCCCCAACACTTATACACACACACACACACATTTATCTCAGTACCACACCTTCCCCACCCTCACCCCCTTTGCCAGAACCACTAAAACCCTTCTCCCACCCATCTCAGTGGCTAACCACCCACCCCACCCATGTCCCCTTTGCCAGAACAGGGTAAGTGCCAAAAACCCCACCCACTTCAGCATCCCCAACCCTGGCCTTTTGGCCAAAGCCTAAAGGTCTGAGCCACCTACCACAACCCTCCCCCCACCATACCTCTCAACCTTTGATGACATTTGCTGCCATTTGACAAAAAATGCTGCTTTTGTCTTTATTTAGGCAATGTGATACACAAAAATAAACTTTCTACAAGTACATACGGTGGTTTCCACATGATCTTAGCTTGTATCTCAATGTTTGAGGATGCGATTATGTGGCTCAGTGTCCCTCATTTTGAATGTCTGTGTCCCTCAGTTCAGTGGCTCAAAGGTTGAGAGGTATAAGGCAGCCCCAACAAGGGTGTAGGAATGCATACACCATGCAAGCTAATGTGTATAAATTTATTTCTGAAAGGCAATTTTTTGCCCTGCATCAAGAGTATCATTTGCACCACATTATAATGTTCCAATATAACTTTTGTGTTTTGTAAGCAAGGAGCCATGTAAATGAATACAACTGAGTGCTGCCTTAGATTTTTTTCCCATGCTTAACGCAGCATTGGACATGTATTTGTAGAGTACACATTAAGGTAGGGAAGCAACACAGAGTACAGCAAGGGCATCAAACAAGGTAGAGGGAGCAACAAACAATGTTATGATGTATAAGCTTTATTCCCTAACTACACTCCTGAGCCTTGATCCCACCTATGCCAAAATCCTCCCCCACCCATCTAGCCTCACCACACTACTCACACATGTCCCCACAGACACTCACCCACAAGTAATTCTCTTGAGTAGTACAGAGTGCCACAGATCGTATCCTAATAATCTCACTGCTGCGACCCCGAATGCCAGCAACTGCTCCTAGCAGTGCTTTGCAATATCACAAAGCACTATTGGAAGTGACTGCCAGCATTCGAGGCCACAGCAGTGAGACTATTATGATACAATCAACCGCACTCTGCACTACTCAAGTGAATTACTTATGTAGTTGAGTGTCTGTGGGGAAATGGGTGGAGACTGTGGTGCGGTTGAGAGGGTCACAGAATGTATCGCATTTTTTTGCAATGCAACAGTGAGAATGGATCGCACAATCAGCCAGCTCACATGGCAACCTGTGATGCGATAGTGACTATTTAAAACCCTGCTAGACTTGAGAGATTTTGCTACACACCTAACTCCCACAGAGCATAAATGGCTAGCTCTTCTAAGCATGCAAGTAAAGCACCTAATACTATGTAACTGAAAAAGCCAATACATCCTAACTATCAAGGAATTGTTAAAGAGCCTGGTCTTGACTACAGAAATGGACAGAAGATCCAACATGATACATAACACACTAAGTAAATTCTATGACTGTTGGCAGCCATTTATGCTCTATGGGCATCCAAGAATCAGTATAGGGTAGCTGCAAGAACTCCCCTCTCCCCACCATAGGAGGTAATAGAGGGATAAATTGGTACCCCTAGTCTTATGTCAACTTTATCCTGTGCTAGTCTTTGCCACTATAAACAGTTATGTTAGATTTGTTTGAGGTTCTTTGTAGTTCTTTATTGCCTTCTTTTCTAGGCAGGAACACTGTCAGAGGTGTTAACAGAGTAGGTGAAATTTTTCCTATAGCATGACTTGAATTCATCAACTCGCAAGTGCTTCTTTGATTTGGCAAGAGTCTTCACACTTTATGTTCTCCTCCTATTATAAACATGTTACCTAGAAAGAGATATGTATAACAGACAACCATTTAATCATACCAAAACACTCCTCGGACATGTGCACAAATAAACCTCGGTGCAGAGCATGGGGTTGCAAACCCCTACCAACAGCAAGCTAAAATCCAAATGCACTCTGCACTCGAGTGCCAGTGGTATTCCAAATAAACACCAACCTTCTTTTCTTTTCCAAAATGCAGTAAGGTTTTATTGTATGGTGCCTGGATTCACAATTTACACTTTCTGCTCCATCAAAATCGGTTTATAGCCAATATAAGTGCATCCAACACAAGCACTAAGTCCCAGCGCTTCAACCATGTGTGTGGTCTTCCTCAGGGGGTCTGGCACTCAAGTGCAGAGTGCATTTTGATTTGAACCATTTAATCATAGCTCATGCTCTGTACTAATTTCCGATGCCTATAGCATACGTGTCAGACTCCTGCCTATTTCTGTGTATGCCACAAAGCTGTGTTTGGAATAATCTAAAAGTACAATAAAAAGTTTCAATGAATAAAATCACTCATTACAAAACACTGATCCTAATGAAACATTCTGGTAGCACTGCTCATACTAAAGCGTTAGAAAAAAGGACACAATCAAATTATCAGGCAATGGCAAAGGCACTAGATTAGGCTACTGAGTGATGACAAACTTGAAGGGCTTTTGAGAACCACATATTTTGTTGCTGAAGATGAGCTACTTAACATCTTTTAAATGTGTTCAGCTTCTCAAGGAAATGGGGTGTCCACACATTAAAGACATCAAAGCAGAGGGGGCTCATGGCACCAGCATAAGTGCAGCTGTACAGCCCATGGCTGGATGTTAGGAAGAAGTCCAGTGGTAAGCTTGACACTGGATGATTCCACAGACATCAGCAATAGCAAGCAACTAATAGTTTACGTACGATATTTAGTACCTTATGTATTTCGCTTTTACTGTAACGCAAATGTTACTGATAAAAAGGCGGATACCTTTTTCAGGCACTTTGTCAGCTTCAGAATGATAAGGGCATTACAGCAGGTAAAACACTTGCTGCTATCTATGTAATGAAGCATCAGTTATTACTGGTTGTCATCAAGGTGAAGTAAAAAAAACTAAGAACTAATTATAATCCTGAACTGACTGGAGTACACTGTACAGCCCATCGGTTGGCCTTGTGTACCAGTGACGCAGCTGAGACCATGGAACAAGTGAAAAAAATATCAATGAGACTTTCTGCAGTAATTCTGCCATCAGAAGTAACAAATTGCATGAACTACAGAAACAGCTGGAAGAACCACTTCTGTGAAATACTATTAGCCTCATGCAGTTCAGTGGCTGTGGTGCAATGCCTGTTGTGTACAGGACTCAAATTATTAAGAAATGTGTTAATAACAAAGCAAAATGACTGCTGCTGTCTGTATGTCAGTTTAATTTTGTAGCACTTTGTCACATAATGCTGAATATCTTGTCACATGTTGTTCTTTCAAAATATTTCCAAAGGGAAAATCTCGATTTCTCAACTGTGCTTCCAATGGGCACGAGTACAAAAGAGGCTGTAAGATCTGTAACTGAAAACCTAGGTCCATCAGAGAGACTGTTTTCTAATACTGATCTTGAAGGTAGCAAGTATAAAGTTGATAAACTCTTTGAAGTTCACACTCAGAGACCAGCTTTTGACAGCTTGAAGAGTGGACACATGGCTACTGAGTGATGACAAACTTGAAGGGCTTTTGAGAACCACATATTTTGTTCCCCCCAAGTTCCCCCAAGAAACATTAGACATTATAAGTTGCTTCTCCATTTTAGAACTCAAGACAGCTGCAGTTGTGAAACAATAATCATATGATCCCAATAGCTATGGTGAAGAGTCTCTAGATAAACTTGTGCAGCACAACTTTTCTGACTTATCTCCAGAATCTGCAAAAAGAGAATTTGTCTCAAATGATTACTACAAATCTCCATCATTCCAGCAATCTGCTGAAGTTGTACTAAAAGAGCATCCAGGTGTCTTTCCAGAGTTTGAAAATATTTATCAGATTGCAATGGTTATACCAGTGGCTAGTACTGAATATGAACATGGCTTCAGTACTCGGAACCGAACAAATCAAAACTCAGGAACTCTCTGAAGAATAGCAACTTACAGAACTTAATCTCTGAACTGGGTGGGAGTAGGGGAACTGTAAATTTTGATAGTGCTACAAACACACTACAAAAATGAACAAAAGAAGAGACCTGAGTTTTTGTTTTTGGTAGCTTCTGGCCTCAGCCTCACTCACCAGACAGGTCTTAAGGGGCAAACGTTTAAGAGTCAGGTTTATTTTAGCTCAGTATTTTATATTTCCACTCATTAGGTTTGCCACTTTTTAAGTGACTGACTGTGCTTGTTGTCTAGTTTGACCCACTCTCTCTTTTAATTTAAAAAAAAATTAAGATGACAAGAAGAAAAAAGAAGACAACACAATTTTTATTCACACACACACACACAGAGCACCAAACCAAATTTCATTTTTTCAGGGGGAATCCCTCCCCCCACAGCATATTTGAACTGCCGTTACCTCCCACCTATAAATATGGTTTTGGCTTGACACCATTCCTTTTTGCACCGACAACAATCACAAAAAGCTCCAATTTTCTTAGAGCAAACATTTTTCATGTGAGCGTATTATCTTTGGGTTTGACTTCTGGTAACATAGAAACATACAATCTGGCAGCAGAGAAACGCCACATGTCCCACCCAGTCGGACCATTTTTTCTCTGCATACTTAATCTGGCGGCAGAGAAACACCACTTGTCCCACCCAGTCGGACCATTTTTTCTCTGCATACTCTGCTGCCACAGACCCTACTTGATCTCCAGCTTGCTTTCCACTAAGATTCCCTTATGTCTATCTCATGCATTCTTGAATCCCACCATTGTTTTTTTCCCCCACTACCTCCACCGGAAGACTGTTCCAGGCTTCCACTTTTCCAGTGAAGAATTCAGCTTCACTGCATGTTCCCTTGTTCTTGTGCATCTTTACCTCTGAAAAAACACTCTCCTCCTGTATCTTATTTACCACCACGAGGTATATAAAGGTCTCTGTCATAGCCCCTATTACTCTTCTTTCTTCCAGGGTGTACATCCTGAGTTTCTTCAGTTTCTCCTTGTAGGGCTTCTGATACAGACCCTGCACCATTTTAACTGCCCTTCTCTGGACTGCCTACACTCTATGCCCTATCTGAGATGTGGTCTCCAGAACTGGGCACAGTACTCCAGCTGGGGTCTCACCAGCCATCTGTACAATGGCAACGCCACATCCCTGCTTCTGTTTGTTACACCTCTCCATGTGCACCCCAGCATTTCACTGTCCCTACCCACAGACTTCTCGCACTGCCTCGCCACCTTGAACTCATCAGATATGATTACTCCCAGATCCTTTTCTTGTTTGATGACCATCAACACTTCTCCCATACTGTACTCTGCTTCTGGATTTCTGTGCCCTTAGTGCATGATTATGTGCTTTTTCACATTGAAACACAGCTGCCATGCCCCTGACCACTTCTTGAATTTTCTCAGGTCACTACACATTTTTTTTCTCCCCCTCTGGGGTGTCCACTGTATTTCAGATTTTGGTGCCATGCCCTAAGAGACAGACCTTCCCTTCCAGCTCATCTGCAATATCAATTACAAAGACATTAAAGAGGACCAGTACCAGCACTGATCCCTGATGTGCCCTGCTGGCCACCCTCCCTTCCTCGGAGTGAACTCCGTCTACCACTACCCTCTGCTGTCTGTCTATCCCTTGATCAATATGTTACCCAGTTTACCACCTGTGGATTCACCTTAAGCTGTCCAGTTTCCTTATGAGCCTATCTGGAACAGTGTTGAAAGTTTTACTGAAATCTAAGTAGGTCTTATCCGCCAGCCCACCCTGATCTATTTCCCTGGTCATCAAGTCAAAGAATTTGTCTGACATGACCTCCCCAGTGAATCTGTGTTGCCTCGAGTCTTGTATCTTAGTGGATTCAACATACTCCACAGTCTTTTCCTTCAGAAGTGACTACATTAGCTTCCACACCACCAATGTCAGCCTGACTGGCCTATAGTTGCCAGCCTCCTCCCTGTGACCACTTTTGTGATCTCCAGCTAGTATGCAATTCTTATATTAAAAAACCCTTAGGCTGCCGCCGACAAGATATCTTGTCCTAAAAACCTATGCATTCTAAATCTTCCAGCAGCCTAAGGGTTAATAATCCTGAAAAAGAGAGCCCAAGTATACGAAAGGCATACTAAGTGTCAGATTGCTCATGGTTTGTGATGCCTGTGAGCCCATCAGTCAACTTCTTCAGATGCCAAGTGGTCAGCTTTTTCGTTGTTTTTGATTTTAAATTAAACTGTCCAGTATGGGCTCAGGAATAAAAAAAATAAAAGGAGTTTTATCTCTATGCGGGTGGATTCTCTGCTAATGAATTCTAATTTTTGCTTTATGGTCTTGCATGTAGCACTATTACATTTATTGCTACACTGTCATTTAAGTGGGTCACTGTACATATAGCACTAGCTAGGATGCATGACCAGCTTCGGCATGCGTGAAACCAGTCCCAGACATACAGTGAAGCTTGATCGGAGATCCTGATTGGTACTGGGCTTGTGTTTGATGTCGGTGTCAATCATTTGTTTGATTCTACTACATGAAGACCCTACAGGGAATATGGGTCCAAGGGTATGATAGGACAACATGGCAGACTAGACAGACCGCCAGCCTTTGTCTGCCATCATCATCTATGTTTCTAAGTTTCAGACTCCAGTTCTCTTCAGAGTCCTCCAGTGCAACGCTGGGTAATATCTCTCCCTATGGCTTTATATTACTAAAAGTAATAAAAACTGCTTCTTCTTCCACAATGAACTTACAATAAAATAAAGCAGTCTTGAGCCCTCCCAAAGGCCTAGCGGCAGTGCGTTCTGCTGTCATGCAGATGACCTGGATTCTAAAACAGACGTAGGTCGTTCAAATCCAGAGGCGGCCAAGCTGTGGTAGCTGCAGCACAGCACAGTGCGTAAGCTGGGGAGGGTTGACAGTGAACTCTGGCACCACAGTAACCAGGGTGTTACTGTTGCTGTTGTGTTGTGTTGCTGTTAAAGCAGCAGTGCAACAAAAATATTTTTTTCCAAAAAGATAGTTCCAGCAACAATTAATCAAAATATTACGTGGAGCCTTGGAAACAAGTCCATGACTCAAAGAGTTGTAATTCAAATTTCCTAAATAAATAAAAGAAATAAATATTACCATACTTGGCAAATCTCTTTTTCTAGGTAACTCCTAAGTTCCACGCCATGAGTTCTTTGTTTTTTTTTGTTTTTTTTTATTTTCTCATCCCTAACCCTCGAATCTACAAGGCTATTTTTAAGCCAAATGTGGTAGCCATCTGTTATTCTTGAGAAAAAAAATTAAAACATTTATAAAATACTCATATTTTGGTGGAACAAGACCATTTTATTACCAAATATAACTGGACTCTTTAACAGTGAAAAAATAAGTACAGTCACATTTAGCCCAGTGTTTGTTTTACTGCTGCTTTAAAATTTGGTTCCGGGTCTGGGGGAAATCTCCCCCCCCCCACACCAGGGTCTATGAAATGGTGGAGATCACAATTTTTTTTGGGGGAGTTCTTTGAACAAAAACAGAATGTTGTGCTATTTAATTTTTGACTCATTCACAAAGATGTATGTAGTTCAGCAGCTTTTTTTTCAGGCCATGCTGCCTATGCAATTTTCTTTCTCTTACCTGCAATGTGAACACTGCGATGGCCAAACAACTCTCAATATTGTTAAAGAAATACTTTTTCTCCCCACAATCAGCAGTTTCTGGCATCCATGGTCGCATCTTTCCTTGTGTGATTGTCCCTTTTGTGCAGCATGCCCTTGTCTGCTGTTCTGGATTTGTGAGCATGGCATGGCACCTCTAGTTTTGCTGTACTGAGGCCCATTTCTGCAGCTTCCACATGGTGATGTCCGTCTTGAGCAGTATTAGTTGTGCAACCCTGACACTAGACTAGAAAATAAAATGCCCGAACTGGATGGGAAACCACTCCTAGCTGGTGCCACATTACTTTTATGTACTTTATTGCATCTAATGCAGAAAGTACACAGAAAGCAGTACAGTGATACATGCGGTACCGTCCAAAATGGAGTTGATTAAATTAGCAGGAGGACTTCATAAATAGTGCAAAATATGCTGTTCCCCCATAACTGTAAGCCCTGGCAACCCCTGCAGGTGGTCTGTGGAGCATGCTCCTGCAACAGGGGAATGTTGAGCATGCGTGAGGCCACCAAAGCAGCTGCACCCATGCCAGGGGAGGTGGGAGGAGATGGGCAGTAAATGATGGAGAAAACTCCCAGAGTATAACCAGGATGATAGCTGCCAGCACATCATGGCACCACACCATACATAGTTTAGGGAAGTGGACCAAGTAGGCAGCTCAGCCAACAGAAGATTTCATTGGTGGAAGAGCAAGAGAGCAAAAGCAAGCATTGCAAAGGGAGTAAGAGGTAGAATGAGAGAAAGAGAGGAGAGAAGCAAGATACAAGGGAGGGAGTGAAACCAAACTGAGATAAAAGAAGCACAGTGGGTAAGGCACCTGACATCAAGAGAGGGGAAGGAGAGGGAAGTATACAAAGAACAATGAATGGTGAGTGTGCAGTGTTTTTTTCAAGGGAAGATCAACAGAAGGAGCGAAACAGGGGTTTCAGCATAGCTAAAGTGGACTTGGGAGCAGCACTGTAAACAGTATCTCCACAGCCAGAAATGGGAAGAATCAGCTTAGTGAGAATTTCTCTGCATACAGGAAGCGGGATGCTACTCCTATTTCTGTAAAGTGCTCCAAGTCTGCGATGAAGTTTCTTGTGGATAGCATACCTGAACAGAACAATCAAGGTAGCGATCCAGCCAAACCAGGAGGAACCTGAAGGAGCAGACATCTTTAATAGCCGCACTTTTTGTACAATGATCTGTATGGATTTTTTTCAAAACTGTATTCAGAAACAAATGACACCTTTATGGATAACTAAAGAAAACAGCGCTTAAGCTTTCGGATCAACCAAGTCCTAAATTTCTGAGAAAGGACCTGGTTGGTCCAAAAGCTTAAGCACTGTTCTCTTGTGTTACTTCTATGTTGTCCAATAAAAGGTATCAAACCATTTGTTTCTGGATCTGTTCTTACAAGGACCAATACGGCAACTATTTCTGTGTTTCAAAACTGTATGTAATTGATCTGTCTTAAGTGCTTTGAGCCTGAATGGACTGCATTTCCTCTGAAACTGCTTATTGTACTTGTAATATTTTTGTGACAATGTATTTGACATGGAACCTTTTGTAAATAAGCACTTGTGCTCAAAGGTATTCTCCAAAGTTTTCAATAAATACATAAATAAATCAAGGGTATAAAAGGAAGGAAAGGGGGAACTAGCAAGCCTCTGCCCTGGCGCAAAACGTCATAGATGCTATTTTCTTTGCAATGAGAGATAACTGATTTTCTAAGAACCAGAGGCATACAGACCCACACAGTCTCTATAAAACTATATACCTGCCTCACAGTGACATCACAGACAGTATCAAGGATGCCTGGCATTCTCTTGCAGACTCCAATTGGCCTTCTTGTATATCTCCCTCAAGGGATGTACCTGTGGGGTGAAGTAATTCATTTATAATTACTGGCCACAATTTTTTCTCATAGACAATTCGAGTTATAATTTGCTGTTATAACTAGCTCAGCTAGTTATAACGGCAAACACGCGCCACCTCTCTCTAGACAAGCGCGAGACACAAAGACCTCCACATAACAACATAGCGACTCTCAGTTTCACAGCTCCGTGTGTCCTGTCAGGTTGAGCGTTGTCCTCCGTTACAGCACATAGTCGCCTTCCAAAAAAAAAAGGCTTTCAGCAGTAGCGACAGAACAACAAAGTACTTCAAGTATGGAAACCAGGTTTGAGATTGTAGATAGCGCTATATTATCACTTCTGAACCTTTCATGGTTCCAACTTAATCTCATTCAAGAACTATAAGTTAAAAAATGTTAAAATACTGACAAATGTTCTAAACTTTACAACTGTTGATGTTTCTTTGACAAACATAAAAAAATTAAAAAATACAAAGCATTAAAAAATAAATGTAATACAACAATACAAATAAATATTTACTTATTTCACAACTGTCTTACTCAGTTCTTTGCAAATACAATACATTTACAGTTGAAAAAATTGTGACCAGCAATTATAAAAATAGGTAATCGCGAGTGGTTATTCATGAGAATTTTACACTTCTCTGGTGTGGGATGCCTAAATAAAACCCTCGGGCTTCGGCCCTTGGGGTTTATGTGGCATCCCACACCTCGGGTGTGTGTAAAATTCTCATAATAACCACATTCTTATACATTATTCTCTATTTTATATTCCACACCTCAGTGTTCAAAGCAAGGGCCATAATGCAGCCTGCCTACAGGCCTGTCCCACTCCCATCCCAATCCCAATATTTGGTCCCTTTGGACTCTAACAGTCACAGAACGGCACTGGCTCTGCTGGTACCTACTACTTTAGTTCCCTTCGGGTAGTATACTGCACCCAGAACCTGGCCCGACTATTTATATTAATTAACTGAGCCTGCTTTGGCTCATTCATACTGCTGTAGGAACAGTGGTCATACCCCGTAGTACCTGACATCTTTTTCTCCCACAGGGAGCTCAGTGACCCAACACAACTTCCCTTTGTCATTTATTAAATGAAAGCCCTCTCAGGCATATACTATACACACTGCTGCAGGAACAGCATACCAGCTCAGCAGCTTCAAACTGTTCCCCACAGACTCTGCCTACTTTGGGCACTTACTGTACCACAGCTGCAGAAGCAGCTACAATTAAATGCAGTCACTCAGGACCTTTACAAATGGCCATGGAAGCTGATCTCAACCCCAGTGGTTCCTGCCACCTCCCAACTGTCTCCCCATTCCTTTTTGTCCATTTCTTGCTCTGGGAGTGGACTGCAGTGCCTGCCGCCTGGCATCATGCCCACTTAGGGCATAACAGTTAGCTGTGGGAGCAGCTAGAGGGGGACATGATAGAAACTTTCAAGTACCTCAAGGGAATCAACAAAGTCTAAGAGGGTAGCATCTTTCAAAACAAGAGGTGTGCATGAACAAGGGAGCACAATTTGAAGATGGGGGGGTGACTCAGAGGTAATTTATGGAAGTATTTTTTCACAGAGAGGGTCGTGGATGCATGGAACGGCCTTCCGGAGGAGGTTGTGGAGTCAAAAACAGTGGTGGAATTCAAGCATGCATGGGACAGTCATATGGCAATTCTAGGGGGTGGGGGCAGAAAGAAGTAGGCTGTTGACTAACTAGGATCTGCAGCTTATCCATCAGGTAGGGAATTGGGCAGACTGGGTGGGCCAAGCGGTCCTTATCTGCCGTCAAATTCTATGTTTCTATGTTTCAGACCGACTCGTGTGGCTCCAACTGCTCTCATGCTGCTCCTCTTCCTGCCCGAATGACCAGCACTAGTCAGCACAGGGATCATAAGCACAATGACTATCACACTGACAATTTCCTTGCCTGCTCTTCTGCCTGTCAAAAATTCACTGGGGAGGATACAGACACCCAGGACTAGCAGTCCAAGGAAAAGGAAACCCTCCCTAGACCCACTACACAGCAAGGAGCTCATAATTATGTAACTTGGTCCACCAGAAAAGAATGCCTATCCTAGCTCACTGGATCACAAAGGCTAACATAGGAACCATTGGGTGCGGAGGGGCCTAAAGATTGCCCACACCACTCCCAAACTGCACATTTCTCTTACTGTCTTTCTCCTGGTCTCCCCTTATTTCCTATCTCCTGTCTACTCTTTGCTGTTTTCTTCTGTTTTCATTATTTTAGGTTCACTTTTACTCTTAGTCCGTCCTTTGTTTCCCGTCTCAGCCTCTACCCTTAATACCTCCACTTTATTCTGTCTCTATTGGCACTCCCTGGAACCTATTTCCTCTCTATTCTGCCAAGACTGACTGGAAATCAACTCCTGCCTACCAAAGAAATATGTTACTTTTTTTCAATAATGTTCCCATTTCGCCTGTTTCTCTCTTCAAAAAAACTATGGATCCTTTGTGACCCCGTCTCTTTTTATGCTGTCTTGAGCATGCACAAGCAACATACTGTGGTAGCTTGGAATAGCAGGTTTTGGAGGCGCGGTCATGTTGTGACCAGTGGCGCCACTGCTTTTCAGGCTGGGCTCTGTGGCATGAATGAAATCGCAAGCTGTCTATGACAACAGCTGAAAAGCATGCCTCCAACTTGAAACAATTGTCAATTGTCAGGGGTATGGGGCAACAGACTTCCTGGAAAACATAAACTGAACTTACAAACTTAAATGGGCAGACTGGGTGGGCCATAGGCCCTTATCTGCCGACACTGTCTATGTATCTATGTATCTATGTAATTTTGCTGCTGCAATGAGGAAGTGACCCATCATTGCAGGGCGTGCCTTGCCTGGTGTAACATTTAAATAAACATGGCAGGCGGCAGCTGTTGCAGTCCGCCTGTCACAATCCCCAGGAAGCCAACTTCCGGGTGCCCAATCCCCGTTTGCATATGTGCCCCCTTTACTGTGTTTGTCTGCCAAGGGGGTGCCCAATCCCCCACAGCATCATCTGCCCAAACACAGACACACTTGTCGAAGGAGGGCCCCAGTCCCCCAGTTGGCATGTTTAACCCCCCCATCACATCAGCATTTTTTCTGCCTCGCCCTAATTGTTTTCTTTTTTAACAGGTGTTGAGCACACTGGATGGGATCCCAGTGTGCCCAACACCTGTTAAAAAAGAAAACAGTACACAGTGATTATTTTATTTTATTTAGTATCCTGAAACAAAGAAAACGGTCCCTCATCGTCGGGCCCCCTCCCCAACCCGCACCCACCCTCTGTGCACTCCACATCCCCACACCTCCCCCTCACCCCATACTTACCTCTGGAACCCCGTGCGATGATCTCCGTGGAGCGGAAGCACATCTGCGCTCTTCAAAGCTGACTTCGAACTAAAGAAATGCCAGTAAGCTGTATAATGGCGTAAATGGGGGGTTTTCAACGTAGGTGGATATCTCTACCATTTTTGTGACTTTTGGCTCCAAATTTTCAACATGGGGTTCTTGGAACCCCATCTCATGCACTCAGTCACTGTCATTTCATCATTCGGTCCTGAAAGGTGATTTTTCATTCACTGAGTGGAATCACCTTTTGGGACCGATTAACAAAACAACAGTACCAGAGTTCATGAGGTGGGCTCGAAAAATGCCTATGCTACAAATTTGTTGAAAAAATTCCAAAAAATGACTGTTACGAGCGTGCAATGCGCAGTTTCTATGCACGCTCGTAACTTTGAGAATTATTTACATTTTCACTCCAGATTTTCAGCACTACCATTTTTTCACACCTCCTTATGGACATTTTCACATTCTGCCTGAAATAGGTTTTCGCACATGTGGTGCACAATGGCGTGGTGGCCATGGAAAATCAATGTTTGGGACAGTTTAAGAAAATCACAGTGACATTGTTCATGAGTGGAGGTCCAAATGCCTATGTTGAAAATCTGGTTAGAAAATTCCACAAAATGACTGTATTACAAGCGTGCATTGCACAGTTTCCATACATACTCGTAACTTTGAGGATTTTTAATATTTTCACTCCAGATTTTCAAAACTGCCATTTCTTCACACCTCCTTATGAACAATATAGCTGTCATTTTTCACATCCTGCCTGAAATGTGGTTTTGCACATCTGGCAAAGAATGGTGCGGTCACTGTGGGACATCAACATTCAGGACAGATTAACAAAATCACTGTGCCACTGTTCATGAGCAGAGGTCCCAAATGCTTTCATGAGGTGGGGTCACAAAAAGCCCATGTTGAAAATTTGGAGTGCAAATACCAAATACTCGGGGCATTAGGGTTTCTAACCATAATATCCCACCCTGTAGAGACTTGTTGGTGTCAGGGGCGTGACTTTGGACTGTCGGCTGTAATGCTCATGTCATTCCACCCCCACCTCCACCCTGAAGCCATTAGTTACATAGATACATAGATAGTGTCAGCAGAAAAGTGCCTATGGCCCACCCAGTCTGCCCATTTGAGCTTGTCACCCAGTCTGCCCATTTGAGCTTGTAAGTTCAGTTTATGTTTTTCTGGAAGTCTGTTGCCCCTTACCCCTGACCTCCAGAATGCCACTGACAGGCATCAAGGTGTGCCTTGAACTCTTTAGCCCCAAAGTTCACCCCATTCTCCTATACTGCACCCATCTCAACATACTTCCTTATGGAAGGGGGTGAGCCTAAGGCCAGAGGACCCCAAGGCAGAGAGTGATACTTGTCGGAGTCTGCAGGGTAGGGTGAGATGAAATGACATGAGCATTATGGTTGATGACCCAAAGGTACACCTCAATGCCTGTCAGTCTCTGCAGGGAGATCGGGGGTTGGCGTCACTTCCATACTTCACTGCCATTCCTATTATGCATCTCTCTAACTCCTGCACTGCCAATGCCAATGTCAGCAAGACAGCATTTGGCAATGACAAATGCTTGTTTACTTTAAGGTGTCCCATCTACAGTACGTCTCCCAAAACCACTACCTTTCACTCACCTAAGACCACACCCTCTACTTACTAACTATGCTAGGCGGGGTAAGCTGTAACAGTGCAGCCATGCCCATTACACTGGATGAAGGCCTGTTTACATGTGCCATTTCTGTCAACCTTATCAAGGCTTTTGACACTGTGGCCTACCCCATTCCACATGAATTCTTAAAAATCTTGAACAGGCAGGTCTCTGTGACCTATAAGTCAGTTTGTTCTGCTCCTATCTGCTGTACAGGCTCAGTCAGTCCACACTGCAACAGTATACACCCCACCCCACCCACCAACCAACGTGTTCAAGTTTCTTCAGGACTCCATGATGGACAAAATCCTGTTCTCCATTTTCCTTAATGACTTCCCCCAGTCTGTCTCCTCACACATACAGTACATATGTACTGATGCCGCACAACCATGGCCCAACGAGCATTCTCACACCAGGTGACGTACTGGACAAACACAATACTGCCTGACATCTCTGGTGCTACGACACTTGGATCTTTCAAACAGAGACTGTACCAGCACCTCACTGATATGAGTACATACAGGTGTCCCTGCTGAGCCTATCCATGCAACTACAGACGACCTCCAGCACTTTTCTGCCTCTATCCCCAGGACAGTCAAACTATGGCACTTTGCCCACCACCCTCAACCCCTTGGGCCATTATTTTTGCCCCTGCCCAACCCCAGCCTCTTCCCAGACTATCCCTCTGACTCTGCCCTCCTGTCCCATGCCCTTAAATCTGCCTTCCTTTCTATTGCTCCTCTTGATGTAGGCATACTTTGTACAATACTGACCTGTTCCTAGGTTGGATTTATGTTAATCAATATGTTTATCATTCACATTATCTGTATACTGTACCTTCTATGTTATCGTTATACTGTCCTCAGTTTTTTGCCTTGTTGTTTAATGTAACTGATGTGGAACCTCTCAACGAGCAACCGCTCACAGATGTATCCAAGATTTCAATACATAAATATGTACACAGAAGACAGTACTAACACAGAAACATAGCAAATAACAGCAGAAAAAGGCTCAGCAGCCCATCTAGTCTGCCCAGCCTGCCTTGTTACACTATTTAAGCCCTAGTGGTCATTTCTCCCCTTTACCTCAGTCTCCTTCCCACTCACTATGTCCAAGAGCCAGTCCCATCCTACCTCGAAGCTCTCCAATGATTTGCCTTTGCCACCTCCTCTGGAAGCTTGTTCCACATGTCCTCCACTCTTTCCTTGAAAATGCGCTTGCAGAAAATCCCTCCTGAATCTACCTCCTGCCGGTTTCACTGAATCCCCCATGTCCCTAAGGCTGAAGTATCATTTCAGCATGACTGACAGCATCCACTGCTAGCTGCCCTCAATCTAAGTTTGCTACATGCCAAAAAGATAAAGCAAGTCTCCATAACTCTTCACACCATGAAGAAATACACTAGGCTCCACAGAGCCCCAGTCTTCAGGAAACTGGATGTTTCCCTCCATAAAAGAAGTTCCCTGCTTCAAGTACAGTACCTTGATATATGGTTCAGAACTTTGATTTCTCCGCCCACATTGATGCCACCCATAAAAAGCTCCTGCTCAAACTTGGTACACTACAGTGCAAAAACCCTCCTCCAACTCCTAGTCCATCAACAAGATCATCCTTACGATGATCCTCCCAGTGTTTGACTAAGCAGACATACAGCAGTATAGAGTGTTGCCTCTAAATCTCCCCTGTCCAGACCCAATCCCTTTTCAACCCCTTCTGCAATTCTGCCTTCAGCTGCCCACCTCCACATACCATTGATCCTCTACTCTAATCTTTGTCTCCACTCCCCCGAGCCCAGGTGCCCTCCTACCTTTCCAAATTCTGATTAAACTCAATTGCCACTTAACCTCTGCTCTCTCCTTTGCTCCTCTTACTCCATCTACTCATTCAAATCCTGATCCTTCTCTTTTCCTGCTGTAAACCTTCAGGGTAATCTGCGTACTTCTCCTGCCTCTACCATCCTAAGCAATAACTTCCCTCTGGCTCCTGCTGCTCCTATACCTTCTTCTCATTCAAAGCCCTTTTCTGATATCCCTCCACATACAACTGCTCTTCCAAGAAGCCTCCAACCCCTCTGTTAAAGCTGCTATTCTCCCTTCTTCCCCACTTTGTACGCCACCTATGCCTTTGCTGTTCTTCCTAGCTAGTCTGGTTTTAGTGTACTGTATATTTTGGCACGCCTGCTCAAGCTTCTTTCCCCCTCATCATGTTAACCTATATCTACTGCCCCTGTAAGGGACATATTCTTCCAGTAAAAAAGTTGTCTTCAGGGCAGCCTTGCCTCCAAGGCAGCACTTTACTTCTGCACTTATTCCTTCTCACATTTAAGTCCATTTTTCTGTGCATTTATCCTAACTCCATGCCACCATGGATCACCACTCTAGTGAAATTCTGACAAAAGAAAACTCAGAGGATCTTGTCTAGATTTGAACTCACAGTCCCTTGTTTATCAGGCTGTAGACATTTCTACTATAATATCAATATGGCACAGCAGTGAAGTGAAGCTCTTTAGCTGTAGAGGTTAAATCACTGTCTGGGAGGCTGCCCTGCCCATAATGTTTGCCTCCAAGGCAGGATAAAGGCAGAAGGATAAAGTACTATTTCATTCAAGCAAGATAGTAAATAGATTTAGTCTAGTTACCACAAATATTAAAAAAATCTGTTTTTGCACCACATAAGCTGGGGTAATAGACACATAATTCGTCTTGCTGGACAGCACAGAGTCATCGCCATCCACGTCCCTACATTCAGAAACCTCCTCTGAGACTCAGCTTTGAATAAATTCCTGAACAGCAGTCTCATCTGTAAAGGAATGTGTGTGATCATCAGAGGTGATGCTAAGGTTTGCAGGCTGCAATAAAGTCACCTGGACTTCAATTTCTAAAAGGACAAAAATTCAGCAGACAGTGCCAACACCTTTGAGTGTCCCTAGCAGAGTCTGGATAAAAAAGATATTTCATGACCTTGATATTGCAAAGTGCATTTCTCTCAAGCAACTTTCAGTATCAATTGCTCCTCCATTGTTGAAACCACAGTCACAATGATTGTAGGACCTTCCTGTGAAGCAGTATTCTGAAGTTCAACAGCAGTCTGTCTTGTGCAAGCAGCTTGACAAATGGATACTGGAAAAGTGCAGACCACAGAAATGTTTTTTCCACCACTAGTTGTAGGAAAATCTCGATGTCAATCACAAGATCATTGCTACAAAAGACAGTAGGTAGCCCCAAGATACAAATGTTTCTTTTTCTTCAAACATTGCCCATTTGTTTCATTTTGATTGCTCAGACTGGCAACCTTTCAAACAAAGACTGCACAAGTTGCTTTCAAAGATTTAAAGAAGTCACTGATACATAGGTGTTTAGCAAGTCATTTTCAAGTAAACAGTCTTTTCTCCATTTCTATACACATTTGAGTAAAAGCTGACATTTTGGCCACTGAATTGAAGTTGCCGTTTAATTCATGAAGAGTGTTTTGTTTCCTTTTGTAAGTTCAAAATGACACTTTCTGCCACATCCCTGGATTCAGCAATCGAAGGAAATAATGCAAATAGTGAAGGCTCATCCGTTTTTCCAAAAGTAGCAGCATTTTTAAGACAGGAGCAGATTAAACACTGAAACTCTGTTCCATGATGTGCATGCTTGGCCTCAGAGCTGGAGTTCTGACACTAACCCGCAATGAGCCCCAAACACAGTCAGACCCACAGTTAGATGCAACACACTCACGGATGTTTCTCAGGTTTTCTGTTTCTTTTAGTTTCATCGTCTCTGCCTTGCAAAGTTTTGCATGAGAACTCATTGTTGGAACAAACACAAAAGCAGCATGAAACTAGAAGGAATTGATGAAAATACTAACGTCTCAGTAGGAGCAAAGCACAGTGCGCCTGCTGCACTCAGTGTCTAGGTCCTCCCACTATTCATCGTGTATATTACTGTGACCTTATTTTCTGCAATGTGCAATTTTTGGTATGGTTTTATTATAAGTTTAAGTTATTCTGTCCTTATTTTGTACTGTTATCTTGTATATTACCAAGGTGACCTTTTTTAGCAAAACAGAAATCTGAGCTGCATTATCTTCTGTGAGCAGTGCTATGTAAGCATTAAGCCACGTTGAAAGTGGCAGCTAATGGAGAATTAATCCATGGTTGGGACTGTTGTGGCATGTGGTCGCAGGCCGAGTGCCTACAACGGCCCAACCAAGCATTAATTCCCCATTAGATGCCACCTTCGGCGTGGCTTAATGCGCTTGTAACATGGCAAGTGCAATGGAAGTATTAATTAGATACTGTTTTACTTGCTATGAAACACACATGAGCAGCAGGACTTATTTGAGTTACACAATTATGCTTGAGGTCTGTTACTTTCTAAAGTTGTGTCTAACTGGAGGTGTGCGCGTGCACATTGCAGTGGCTACATCGACTAAAATAGTGTCTACCACTTTATCATGTTACAAGTCTGCTTTACGTAGGAAGATACAGATAAAAGAAAGATACAAGCTCAACAGTTGGTACTTCTACTCGCGTGCTGCATTGCTGCATTGCGGTGTATCCGTTTGTAGCTTGGATTCATGCCATGATGGATTGTCGGGACAATTTAGTTGCTGCATAGTTTATTTATTTATTTATTTGAACAGTAGTTTGAAAACCTTTGAACCACAGGCTCATTTACAAAGGTACCTTGTCACAAAAAAGGCAGAACACAGTATAACAGCATGTTAACAATAATGAATACAAACAACGGGGAATACAACAAGTTGGTACAAACAGGAAGATGCATACAATAAAATTGTTAGGCAGCCTAACTTTAGTAGTCATAAGCAGCTTACAGGTGGATTTGTCATAACGTTAGAGCCAGGCTAAGACTAGTAGCGATTACAGCTACTAGTACTAATTAGGTGATTCCATAGGGAGGTTTTGAAGCAGGATATAGAAGGGGCATCGCAGATGGATGGGGGCAGTGTGTTGAACCAGGATGGGGCTCTATAGCAGTAGGCTCTTTGACCGTGCGAGGTCCTAGCCCTAGGAATGGATAGGGTGGTTTTGCCAGAGGTACGGGTATGTACTTGAGAGTTTGCAAGTTGGATGGTGGCCATCAGACCCAGAGGGGATAGCCCAAGAAGGGTTTTTTCTAGTTATAATACAGGTCTGATATTTAAGGCGTTCATCCAGGTCAAGCAGTATGGCCTTCGCATATAGCTGACAGGTGTGCATTAACCTGGGGGCCCCAGAAATTAGCCTACAGGCTTTGTTTAGTATATTGCTAATTTTGTTGAGAGTGGTCTGATCAGCAGCGCTGTACACAGGCAGCCCATAATCCACCAGTGACAGGATGGATGAGGTGACTGCGAGTCAAAGGGCCTCGGGGTGGGGGGGAGACAATTTTTATGCTGGTGTAAGATGCCTAGTCGGATATTTGCAGCTGTGGCAAGGGCTGATATGTGGCCATGGAAGGAGAGAGAGGGGTCAAAATAGATCCCAAGCTATTTATAGGAGTAGACTTGCTCGAGCGTGAACTTGGAGCTAGAGTGTATGTGAAGCTTAAAGTTGCAGGACTTGTTTTGTGGGTGAGCAAAGATCATGGTTTTTTTTTTGATTTATCACCAGCCTACGTTCCTTGAACCAACCCTCGGCTTCATTAAAGGATCTTTGCAGAGAGTCTGGGAGAGTGATAGGGTTACGATCAGAGGCAAAGATGACGGTGTCATCCGCATACAGTAATATATTACCACTACAGGAACCTGGTAGGGTGTTAAGGTATAGGAAGAAGAGTAAGTGTCCAAGAATGGAGCCCTGAGGAACACCAGAGAGGATGGGACAGATGTCAGAGTGAGCCCCGCCAATTTTAGCACGCTATGAGCGGGCTGACAGACAGCTGGTGCACCAGGAGATAGGCCCAGTGGCAAAGTAACTGAGGGCATCCAGACGGAGGGGATGGGAGACGGTGTTGAATGTTTGTGATAGGTCTACAAACACAGCACCAGCCAGAGAGCCCAGTCTAAGGAGGAGTGGAGAAAATTTGAGAATTCTAGGAGGGCAGTACTGGTACTATGGCCAGCACGGAAACCGTGCTGTTCTGGGCACAGAATGTTGTAGTTGATGAAGTAGTCAGTAATTTGAGAGGCCACTACTTTTTCCAGAGCTTTAGAGATAGGGGAGAGAATAGAGATAGGCTGGTAGTTTCTGGCCAAGGACCTGTCTCCACCTTTAAGAATGGGTGTGACTTTTTCAATTTTCCAGACTGATGGGAATTGCCCCAGGCAAAGAGATTTGTTGAGGAGGTTGGTAACCGGGGTAAGGACCAGATCTAGAACCTGTCGAAGGATACATGGGTCCAAGGTGTCACTGCCCATACTATTGCTCCTAAGGGCATTGACTAGGTGAGGTCTGAGTTCTTGAGCAGAGACTCAGCGAAGGTGAAAGTACGGGCGTGTAAAGACTGGGGCAGGCAAAAGAGGGGGAGGGGGAAGGTTGAAAAAATTCTTAGGGAGGATAGGGCTAAGATCCATAAAGGAGGTATTGAGGCAGTTAGCTATAAGGGCAGGATCGGAGGAGATAGTGCCATTAATATTGATCTGGGAGGGAGGGGGAGAGTGTGTGCTCCCATTTAACTGTTTGATACTATTCCAGAAGGCTCTAGCATTCCCCCAGAAGGAGGTAAGCGAGGCCTGATAGTGATCAGCCTTTGCCTTTCTGATGGCCCAGGTACACTCATTTCTGGCAGCCGCTTACTCCTGCCTATCGCTAGGCCGGCCAGTTTCAGTAGCATGATGCCATAAATTATCCCTGTGTTTGAGTTGTTGGATCAGGGCTGTGGTCACCCAGGGAACATTTTGCACTTTGGAACGGCGGACTGTAAGAGGAGCAAAGATATCGCAGGCTGTATTGAATGTTTGGATAAAGAAAGTTAGTGCAGTATCAATATCAGGGGTATACTGTATAGGAGACCAATCAATTTGGGACAGAAGTTCCTTGAGTTTCTTCAGGCCACCTGGCTTCAGGCGCCGCCAGGGAAAGGACTGTGCTGATGATTTGGATACTGTGAAAGTCGAGTGAAAAAGTATGGGCAAGTGATCGCTAAGCAAGTCGAGAATGACTTGGACATCAAGGATCAGATTAGGGTGATTAGAGAGGACCACATCAAGTAGAGTACTAGTGCCTCTCTTTGGGTTAGTCCTAGTGGGGTGGGTAACAAGTTGAGTCATATCAACTGCAGCAAAGGAGTCACAGGCAGAGGAGGAAGAGGGGCTAAGCCAATTGATGTTAAGGTCACCCACTAGTATTTGGTCCGAAGGGATGGGGTAGCGAGGAAAGGTATTCCGTAAGGGTGGCTAGAGCCAGTGTTTGGTTTTTTGGGGGTATGTAGGCTGTAGTTAGAGTGGGCCCTTTAACGGGTCAGGGGTCAGTTTCAGGGTCAGCACCTGAGCCCCAGAATCAAGAGTAGGAGCTGGTAGGGCAAGTCCAGGGAGGGCTTCTTTAATGTAGATGGCACAGCCACCACCCCGTCTACCAGCCCGGTCAGCCCAGAAGAGGGAGTATAGGGGAAGGCTTCAGCAGCAGAAAACAGGAAGTTGTTATCCCTCTGTACAGACAGTTGGTGAGACCCCATCTGGAGTACTGTGTCCAGTTCTGGAGACCCCATCTCCGCAAGGACATAGACAGGACAGAGGTAGTCCAGAGGAGGGCAACTAAAATGGTGCAGGGTCTGCAAGAGAAGCTGTATGAGGAGAGACTAAAGGAGCTTAATATATAAACCCTTGAGGAAAGAAGGGAGGGGGACATGATAGAAACGTTTAAGTACCTCAGTGGAATCAACAAAGTCCAAGAGGGTAGCATCTTTCAGAAAAAGAGACTTGCAAGAACAAGGGGACACAATTTAAAGATAGAAGGAAGGCAGTTCAGGGGAAATATGAGGAAGTATTATTTCACAGACAGAGTAGTGGATGCATGGAACAGCCTTCCTGAGGAGGTTGTGGGGTCTAAAACTGTGGGAGAATTCAAGAATGCATGGGACAGACATAAGGCAATTCTTGTGGGGGGTAGGAAGAAATAGGCTGTTGGTTAACTAGGATCTATGGCCTATCCTGTAGGTAGGGAAATGGGCAGACTAGATGGGCCAAGCGGTCCTTATCTGCCGTTAAAGTCTATGTTTCTATGTTTCTATCCAGGAAGAGAGACAAAGGAGTCAGGGGTGGATTTTGTCAGCCAGGTCTCAGCCAAGGAAATGACGTCTGGATTATGAGATTTGACCCAGCACCAGAGTGAGTCAAATTTTTTCATGAGGCTACAGATGTTCATGGAGACCACACAGAGTCCAGAGGGGCCTGTGGCAGAGTTGTAGTGAACTGGGCTAGGGTTGGGGTGAATGTTACCTGACAGGAGGAACAGCATAACTAACACCCTGGCCAGGTGGCGGAGAAAGGTATTTCTACGGCAGACACGAGGGGGGGCCGGGAGTTTCTGTATAAAGGTGGTGAGCAGAGTAGTACAGGATGGGAAAGCAAGAATGATAAGTCTCACATGAGCATCAGGGGTGGGAGCCTGGAGGAAGCTGGTGGGTGGGCATGGTGGGCAGCAGCATCCAGTGGTGGCAGGGTGTGCGAGAGCCAGCTCAGATACATAGGGGGGGTGCAGTACCAGCACATAAAGGGGCGCAGCCGACCGGCTTGTTTGCAATAGTGCTGAGATAGTTGGGCAAGACAGTGGTAGTAGACATAGGCTGAGCATGAGGTATGTCCAGAGGTGAGTGGCATGCATAGTGCTAAAGAGCTAAAACAGGTAACGGAAGAAAGAAGAGGGGGCGGCTTGCCTGAGACCGTTAGTGCCACTCTGGTTCAGTGGTAGTGACACCGCCTCTGGTATACAGGGTACCAGGTTCAAGACCTGGGTATAAGGAGAAAGGACCAGGGCAGGGGTCAAGGAATTCGGTGTCCAAGTGCTGGGGCAGCAGAGGTTGGGCCTGAAAATAGGGAGCTCGGTAGTGACTCCTGGTGGTCAGTCATTGCAGGCTGGGGTAGGGGTCCAGAGGGGTGGTAGTTATAGGTTAGACAGGTGGCTGAGAGGCGAAGGAGAATAGAGGCCAAAAGGAACAGGGAGAGATGCTGTAGATAGGTGAGGAGAACCAGCAAGGGGGCACCGGTGCTATCAGGGCTGGAAATATAGAAAGGGAGTGCTGAGTCCCTCTGGTGGCCAGCAGTTATAACCTGCTAATGGCAAAGTGGGGAGATAGAATTTCGTCAGCAGGAAATGATGTCACAGAGGTGGCTCTATAAATTAAATGCCGCCGGTGGGTGGGGTGGGCTAGCACCCCATAGCAGGAGTCCAGCAGGTGGGTGATAGAGGTGCTCTTTACCTCTTTGGCCATTTCCTGTGAAATAATGTTGTTTCAACTCTCTGCAGGAGCTGTTGTCCCTGGCCTGCCATGGTCAGCAGGAGCTTGTGTGGGGGTACAGCCTCTTTGGCCGTTTCCTTGTGAAATACTGTCACTTCAGCCCCTCTGCAGGAGCGCTGCTGTCCCTGGGCCTGCCACGGTCAGCAGTGATTATGTCCCAAGAGTGAGAGAAGTTGTGTGAAGTGACTGTACAGCACAGCGCTCAGTATTTCGACCTATAGTAGGCACTTTTAGAAGACTACAGCACTTTTCATGTGTTTATCACTGATTTCTTTTCTAGGGTTGCTGTTTGAACATGTCATTGTGCTGGCAATGCTAGTGTGTAAATTGTGTGCCTCGCTGCATGACAAACAGCAGACACTGAAGTTCAGTAGGTTTGCTGAACATTCCTCTGCAGATTGGTTGACATTTCAACGAGTAACTAACAAACGGACCACCTTCTGGATGAAGCCTTGGTCATTACTCAGACCAATAGGTGGTGCTTTGAAAACAGCATACCAATTTTGTTCTGTTTCAGTATTATATCTTTCTTCACCTCCTACTTTTACCACAAAACTGTGGTCTGAATACTGTTCTTTGGCTGGGTTACATTGCTCCCCGGAAAGAAGCGCAGTTCTCACTTTCAGAAATATACTCTGTGCTCCTCATTGTTCTGTACAGCTGTTCAGAATCACAGCACTGACGAACACAGCCTGTATTGTCACCGCTCTTGGTCATTATTCTGACCAATAGGTGGCGCTTTGAAAGAACAAAGACACTTTCCCTGTCTGTTTTTCTTATCTGTTACTAAGTTTTCCTTCCTATTGATGTTTTTCACTGTGGTGTGAGCACTACAGTATCTACTGGGTGGGTGGTGGGAAACACCACACTTTGTTCTTGATTGCTCTGTGCACTGCTTCCCACTTGCACCACATCCCTGTACTGAGTCTGTTGAGTCTCCCCCGCTTCACTCTGAGTCTCTCTCTTTCTGGCGCTGCCTATTGCTTTAACTCCCAGTACTACAAACAACAGTGAGTTGATTTTCTAAGCCCGTTCATGCTCTCAACATGGCATTATTGCTGGAATAATGCAGTGTTGCTCTTGTAGCAGTTGATGCAGTTGCACCAATCGATTTTCTTGTCTGTCAGTGTTATTTTAGCCATGTTACAAGACGGCATTAACTGCTATAAAATCACAAAGCACACACAGCTCTGTCTCTGCTTTGCCATGCTTTGACAGCCTGCAGAGTCTCATTTTTGAATGTTTTCAAAGGTGCACAGATGTATTTATTGCTCTCTGTTACAGGTACACTCCTCCACATAGCAGGGCTCATCTTGGGCTGACAGAAGGTAAGAGAAAAATACTGAGCTGCTGAGGATGTGGAACAATCACCTTCTGAAGGGTGTTCTTCAAGATGGGGGTTGCCTTGTCTGCAAGATGCTGGGGTTCCTAGTGATAAAACCGAACCATTTTAGGACCGTGTTGAACAGACTTATGGGTTCTCCCAGTTCTCCCATCCACAGGAGACAATGGGCCAGGACACTTCTTCTCCAGCGGCCCTGAACAACTTCAGGAGTAGGATGGTGTACAGTGGCACAGCATTGGATGTAGGTTCAGACAGGGCAGGTCCCGGTCCCTAAGGTGGTAACAAAAAAAACATTGAATCAGCCTCTACAATCACAAGAAAGGCTAGCTTCCATGGGCTCCAAACTGATAGCACAGCTCAGTCACTGACTCTGGGGAAGAAGGTCCGATCAGTGTGGAAGGAGCCTAGTGGTATGGCCCAGATGGCGTGGGTGTAGCCCATGGGGTGAAGGGGATTAGGAAAGGGACAAGATTAGAAGGAGTCTGTGTTCGGGGACTCAATAGTCAGAGGGGCAGAGAACCCAGAGCCAGGCACAAGAAAGGTGGTCACCCAAGTATGATGGCAGTGAAGATAATTCTCAAGCTACAGACCCTGACCGGGGAGAAGATAGGAAGTCAGGTGCTGTGATCCACCTGTAACCAATGATCTGGAGGAGTGCAAAATAGAAGTAGCCCAGGAGAAATTTAGAGTAGGGGAAGGGAGACCGCATAGAGATTGGGCAGGCTGGGTATCCTTCTCAGTAGTGCTACCAGTGCCATACACTTGTCAGGCCCAAAAAGCAAGAACTATTGATTTCAGTACATGGCTAAAGGGAAAGTGCAGCGAGCAAGGTTTTGAGTATATAGAAGACTGGAAAACCCTCTGGAAGGATAAGGCCTTATATGTGTTCAACTGCCTGTACCTCAGCAGAGGGAGAACCAGAAGTAAACTAGAACAGCATGTCAGCCAGCATTTAAACTAGGCAAGGGGGAAAAAGCTGCATCAGGGCGTAATACAACCCAAAACTCCCTCTCAGGGTGGCAGCACAGGTTCCCAACCCCCGGACAGTACATTCAGGTTAGGTAGAGAAAAGAAAAGAAGGGAAAGAAGTAGCACATGGGAAACTTACAGTAAAACAGCTGACAAGCATAACAAAATGCTTTAAGCATGTGATTAGTAGACACAGGGTAATATTAGTAAACAGGCAGAGGGGAGGGAGGGTCACCGGAGACCAGTTAAGTCTATGGAGAAGGATTAGACAGAAAACATTTGGGCATACTAGGTGAGCCAAGCAGTCCTTTTCTGCTGACAAATTCTATGTTTCCATGCACTGTCAGTGAACAAGAACACAAAAGACAGCAAATACCGAAGCATAGGTGGGGCATGGACTCGAAGTAAAATAAGATACTAGTTCCATTAGGAAGTCATACGTTATGTGTTAAAGAGCTGCTGATGCCTGTGGGAACATACTGGAAAACATAATATTTAGACTCATTTCAGCTTGTATTTAATTTATCTTCTACAGACTGTTCCACCTTCATATTTATTTTAGAGGAAATTCACACACAAACAGGATCTTTATTCACTAGAGTTCACATGTCCCTACAGCTTATTCCCTAGCTAAAGTGTTAATCCTCTAGTGTGACATCACAATATGTTGTTAAGGGAATAGTGGTGATGTAACAAGCGGAGTACTATGACATAAGGTGGGAATAAGCAAAAGGAGCTGATGAACTCTCAAGGAACAAAGACCGTACCTTCAAGCATATAACCTCAGTCATAAATAATGGGGAGAAGAAATACAAATAAATGTGAAATATATGGTGAATTGTGTGCACATAATATGTTTTTCAAAGTTCTACTGGAGGTATTAGGAAAATAAAGAGGAGGATTTTCAAGCACCGGTTGCTGAAGCCTAACTGGGCTTAGTGGCCATGATGTAAACCTTGGTGACAATGTACCATGACAAGCACTGCACAATGAAAAGGTACTCAAACTTCAGAAAATATAGGAATGGGGGTAACATAGAAACACAGAAACATAGAAACACAGAATTTGACAGCAGATAAAGACCGCTTGGCCCACCCAGTCTGCCCATTTCCCTACCCAATGGATAAGCTGCAGATCCTAGTTAACCAGCACAGTACTTCTTCCTACCCCCACCCCCTAGGATTGCCTTATTACTGTCCCATGCATGCTTGAATTCCACCACTGTTTTTGACTTCACAACCTCCTCCGGAAGGCCGTTCCATGCATCCACAACCCTCTCTGTGAAAAAATATTCCTTAAATTACCTCTGAGCCGCCCCCACATCTTCAAATTGTGCCCGCTTGTTCTTGCACACCTATTTTTTTGAAAGATGCTACCCTCTTGGACATTGTTGATTCCCTTGAGGTACTTGGAAGTTTCTATCATGTCCCCCCTCTCCCTCCTTTCCTCAAGGCTATATGTATTAAGCTCCTTAAGTCTCTCTTCATATGTCTTCTGGTGCAGACCCTGCAAGATTTTAGTTGCCCTCCTCTGGACAGCTTCCATCCTGTCTATGTCTTTGCGGAGATTGGGTCTCCAGAACTGCACGCAGTACTCCAGACGGGCTCTCACCAGCTGTCTGTACAGAGGGATAATAACTTCCTGTTTTCTACTGGTGATGCCTCTCCCTATGCATCCCAGTATCCCCCCAGCCCTCCTTGCTGTCCTCTCACATTGCTTGCTGACCTTTAGGTCATCTGATATGACTACCCCCAGGTCCCTTTCCATTTTTGTTGTTGTTAGTATCTCACCCCATTGCGTATTCTTCCCCTGGGTTTTTGTTTCCCAGGTGCATTACCTTGCACTTCTTAGCATTGAATCTAAGCTGCCATATATTTGACCATTCCTCTAACCTTGCCAAGTCCCTTCTTCATCCTTTCCACTCCCACCTTGTGCATCAACTCTGTTGCAGAACTCTTGTGTCATCTGCAAAGAGACATATTTTCCTACTAGTCCTCAGCAATGTCGCTATAAAGACATTGAAGAGGACCTGTCCTATCTGAACCCTGCGGTATCCCACTAGTAACCCCCCTTTCTTCAGAGTGGACTCCATGTACTATTACTCTCTGTGTCCTATTCTCCAGCCAATTCTTTACCCAGGCTGTCATCTTGGGACCCACTTCCAGGCTGGCTAACTTGCATATTATTCTTTTGCGTGGGACCGTGTCAAATGCCTTGCTAAAGTCTAGGTAGGCCATGTCCACAGCCCCTCCCTCATCTACTACTTTGGTCACCCAGTCAAAAAAATCTATCAGATTTGTCTGGCATGATCTTCCCACTGTGAATCCATGCTGCCTTGGGTCCTGTGCCCCTCTGGCCTCTAGATATTTGACAGTTCTTTCCTTCAGAAGTGATTCCATCATTTTCCCTACCACTGAGGTTAAACTAACAGGTCTGTAGTTTCCTGCTTCTGCCTTGCTCCCACTTTGTGAAGGGAATCACATCTGCCCTCCTCCAGTCCTCGGTACCATCCCATCCTCCCATGATTTGTTAAAGAGGGTAGTCAGTGGTGTCACTAGTTCTACCCTTAGTTCTTTTAGAATTCTGGGATGAATCTCATCAGGCCCCATTGCTTTGTCCACCTTCAGTTTTAAGAGTTATTTCAGGACCCTTCTTCTGTAAATGGGCTGGTATCAACTTCTGTGTCCAGAGTGTTTCTACTGTTTGTTTTAGGTACCTCCCTTTTCCTTTGTAAATACTGAGCAAAAATATTTGTTTAGTATCTCTGCCTTTTCACAGTCACCCTCTGCCCACCCTCCCTCCCTCCCCTTTATTAAGCCTCACTATCCTCCCTTGGTCTTCCTTGCTCCCTGATGTACCTATAAAAGGTTTTATCCCCCTTCTTAACTAAGTTGGCTATCTTTTCCTTGGTTTGGGTTTTTGCTGTTCTGACTGCCTTCCCAGCTTCCTTTTGCTTTAACTGATACAGTTCTCTGTCCTGCTCCTTCTGTGATTCCATGTACTTCCTGAATGCTTTCTCTTTCTCTTGAACCTTCACTGCCACTTCCTTTGAGAACCATAGTGGTTTCTTACATCATTTCGTTTTATTTGCTTCACACAAAGGCTTGTTACCTCTGTGATGGCAGTTTTTATTATTCCCCATTGTTCTTCCACCCCTCCTTCCTGCCCATTTGCTAGTGCATTCCTTAGGCACTCACCCATTTTGGCAAACTTAGCACTTCTAAAGTCCAGTACTTTTGCCTTTGTATGGCTTGTATTGCTGTATTTATTGTGAACCATACTGTTCGATGGTCAATAGTTCCCAGATGGCTACCCACTTCTACATCAGTGATCCTCTCTTCATCTCCATTTGAGATAACCAGGTCTAAGATTGCTCCCTCTCGAGTGGGCTCCAATACTAACTGTCTAATGCATGCCCCCTGTAGGGCATCTAGAATAACCCCACTCTTTGAAGTGGCTGCTGCAACTGCACTCCAGTTAACATCTGGCATATTCAGATCACCCATCAGCAATGTCTCCCCTTTTTCTGCCATTCTAAGTATACTTTCTATCATTTCCTTGTCCATTTCCTCCTCCTAAGAAGGGGGTCTGTATACAACCCCTGTGCGGATTGTGGTGCCATTGCCGGTCTCCAAATTTACCCATAGTGCTTCTTCTCCTCCCTGTTTACCCTTTTGTTCTGTTGCTTTGATTCCTTCCCTTATGTAAAGAGCTACTCCTCCTCCGATTTTACCCTACCTGTCCCTCCTGTAGATAGCCTATCCTGGTATGTTTACGTCCCAGTCATGGTTTTGTGTGTACCATGTTTCTGTGACTGCCACGATATCCAGATGTTCCTCCTCCATCAAGGCCACTAATTCAGGAAGCTTGTTACTCAGACTATGAGCACTGGTACTCATTGTTCTCCATTTTTTGATGGCTTTACCTTCTGTTGCAGCATCCCCCACTGACCTTTCTACCTCTGTCTTTTTCTCATTTAGTACCCTGTTTTGTAGGGAGAGGCTGGGATTTTCCTGCTGCTTATTAGTGCCTCCCCCCTTGACTAGTTTAAAAGCTTGTCAATGAAGCATTTAAACCAATTGTTCAAAAAGACTTGTTCCGTTCCTCACAGATGCAGACTATCCTGCCAGTATAAGCTGGTGTCCCTCCAGGTGGAACCCCAGTCCCCAATGAAACCAAACCCCTGTGCTCCACACCATTTTTTCAACCATTCATTAAACTGCATGGTGCAATGTACCCCCACTTCACTCATGCCATTGACAGGCACCATCTCTGAGAAGGATACTGTGTGTGCTACTTGTCTTAGGCCCCTCCCCAATTCTACAAAGTACTTCTGCACTGCTCTAATCTCATGATGAGCCAAGTCATTTGTCCCTAGGTGGACAATGATGTCCAGCTCAGACAACTGTGCAGCTGTTCTCGTGATCCTGAGGATGCGCTTCCTGTCCCTCCAAGCCATGACACCAGGCAGGCACCTTACTTCAGTTTTCCCTGCTCCCCCCAGTACTATCCCCCTAATAATTGAGTCCCCCACCAGGAGCTACTTCCTTTCTTTGTGGTGTCCTCTGCCTCCCTCCTGTGGGCCTCTCTTGTGACAGTTGTCCTCAGCCTCCTTAGTCTCCTCTGTGGGTGCATCCATAGGTGAGCTATGCTCCCTTAGAATGGAGTATGGATTGTGGAGCGGAACAACTGACTGGGTGTGCCTCTGTTCCACCATCCTCACCCTCCCTAAGCCCACTGTGGCCCAACTGCTGTGCTTTCTTCGAAACCTCTGAGGTAGTGGTGGTGGCTCTGGTGCTCCCTGGATGGGGGATGTTCCCTTCCTACCATCCAGTGTGGCCTGGGGGAAGGTTCCCTTACTACTGTCCAGTGTGGCCTGAAGATGGGCAACTTCCTCCTTCAGGGCAGAGAGTTGTCTGCAAATAGGGCAGCATCTCAGCCTCCAGAAAGACTCCCGGAAGACTGCTGCCCCACAGCCATTACATTGCACTACTCCCCACATGTTTATCTACTTTTTTTTTTTGTTTGTTTGTGTGTGTAATTGGTTTGTTATATAAATATATATATATATATATATATTATACAATGTGTATGCTTCTATTGTCAGTGCAGTGTGCTAGAGAGGATATGACAGTGATATGCACCTCGCACTCTTGAGGAAATGATGTCAGAACCCCACGCATAAAGGAACTATTTCCAGTGGTGGGTGGGGAGAGGGGTGGGAAGGAGTTGGGCCTAAACTGTGCCCTCACAAAACAATCAGCTAAAAGCTCTGACCCACCGCTGCGATAAGTGCCTTGCTGTCAGCAAGATGCCCTAGACAACAATTTGACATAGAAAATACCTTGCTAAACAAATAGAGGAAAATCCGGAATCCAAGTCAGACACAGGTAAACCTCCCCAGCCCCAAAACAGCCTGGTGGTTTGTGCTCTGAAAGCAGTCAGCCCCAAAATAAGTCAGCTGTGCTTTAAACTCTTCCTGTACCGAAAATCTTAAGAATTGTAAGAAACGTAAAGCTAGATCCACCTCCCTCTGTTGCTTGAAAGACTGTCTTTCCTGATAATTCTAAGTACCTTATTTCACTTTTCAGTTAGAAGGAGCCTCCACCTGCAGAATATCTGCTACAAACCAAAGACAATTGTAAGGTTCACCGCCCTCTGTTGTGAGCACAACTCACTTTATTGCAAATCCTATGTTCAGTATTGCAGCTACCAGCCAGAGGTCGTTTCACTTGAAAAATATTAGTTGTTCTGACGAGTTTGCTATAAAACACTTGCTTACAATACTATTGTTCTCAGGTCTGTTACCAAAGCTATTGGCTGATAAGTAGCTATGATGTAAGCACTTCCTGATAAAGTCTGGAATTTCCTTTTAAGGCACACACAGATAAACACAAAAAAAAAAACCAACAGTTTCCAACCCCTAGGGCACTGTCTGGGTCAAATACACAACCTGTACCTGCACTTATTTCAGGACTTATGACAAATTATTAGCCCAGAGTTTAAACTCTTCCTGCACTGAAAATCTTAAGAACTGTAACAAACGTAAAGCTAGATCCACCTCCCTCTGTTGCTTGAAAGACTGTCTTTTCCTGATAATTCTAAGTTCCTTATTTCACCTTTCAGTTGGAAATAGCCTCCACCTGCAGAATATCTGCTACAAACCAAAGACAATTGTAAGGTTCACCTCCCTCTGTTGTGAGCACAACTCGCTTTCTTGCAAATCCTATGTTCAGTATTGCAGCTACCAGCCAGAGGTCGTTTCACTTGAAAAATATAAGCCAGAGGTGTAGCCCTGCAAGTGAAGGAGGGCATCAAGGTAACCAGAGATATGATAGCAAGTGAGCAGAGTTAGTGCGAGTACACACAGATCCAGGAGGGGACAACAGATGACAGTTGGGGGTGGTATGTAGGCTCCCAGATCATAATGACTGGGGAGACAAAAAACCTGAAGGAGCAATCAACAAGGCATCAGCACTGGAGGAAGTGATGATCATGGTAGACTTCAATCTTCGTGATGTAAACTAAAGCATTCGTAGAGCATGCACCACCAGAAGTTAGGCACCAGGGCATGCATTCCAGGATGGCTTCTTGGTCCAGACCTCAGGTAGCCAATGAGGTGACATGAGACCCTGGACCTTGTGCCAACAAACAGCTTAAATTAGGGGAGCCAGTGGATACTAGAAACCATCTTTCAGTAAGCCTTACTATCAAGCTAGGTGAGGAACACATCAACACCACAACTGGAATCCTAGATTTCTTATAAGCAAATTTTGGTGAGATGAGGGGAAAGCTTCAAAACAGGTTTGCCATGTAGACAGGAAATGGGCCACCATTAAGAACAGTCTAAAGGAGGGCACCAGCTCCTGCTTGATGCAGGTGGTGAAGAGAAAGAAATGCAGAAAGACAATCTGGTTTACAAGGGAAATAGTGCGCAGAGGGGAAAAAAGGATGTCTTTCAGAATATATAAATTGAGCCAAGGAGGGGACAGGCATACCTACCTAAAACACACTCCGTCCAGAGCTGATAGGGTTACATCTGAGGAATTTGTGATACAAGTATTGAAAATTAACAAAGTTAACAAGCCTGTGTTAGCAAAATGCAATTTAGGCTCATAAAGGTTTGTAATACATCTTTGGCCCCTTCGAGCAGATAGTCAAACACCATGGTACCCCCTGGATCTCCCAGTCACTGTTAGACCAAATGCACCTCAGAGATAACCTCTGGTAGAGAGCCCCGGACATGCAACTCCCCCAGGACAGACAGCGCTACAGAGAGGCAAGAAACTAATGTACCTGGGCCAACCACCAATCCAGAGCTATCTACTTCAAACAAGCCCTCACCTCCTCCTGGGGATCCGTGCAAAAATTCTGGAGCAATCTTAAAGAACTCAATGGGAAAGTTATATCCCCTGCTCCTGCCCAGCTCCTAGTCGATGGAAATGTCACCCAGGATCCCACTACAGTCTCAAATGCCCTAAATGCTGCCTTGTCAGATCTCAGTCATATCCTTCTACTGAACTTTTTTGACCCATTCCAAAACAGCTCTATGGCCGCCGCCAGAAATGACACTTTAGATCCCCCCCTTTTTTTTTCCAGCTGTGAGTCTTCTCCAGCACTGAAGCAAAGCGCTACCTCACCAAAGTCCTGGTGAATTCTCACTTTAGCAGCATCTCCCTGGACCTCAAACTCATCCACCTTATGCTGGATGAGACCCTGGCCCAGCTTATCAAAATACTAACCCTGTCTCTATGCCTCAGCCAATTCCCTACACCCTGGAAATGTGCAGCAATAACCCCCATCCTGAAGAGTGGCGGCCGCATATCCATTAGTAATTATTGGCCCATCTCGATCCTACCCATCTCCAAGGATCTCAAAAAACTTGTTTTAGACCAGCTTACAGACTACCTGTCCAAGCATAACCTGCTTTGCCCCAAACAGCATGGCATCCAGAGGGGCTACAACAATACCGCTGCCCTCCTCAAGTTTACGTCATTTATACATGAGGCCTTGGAACAGGGCTGCCTGACTTGGGCAATCTATGTCAATTTGACACCGTCAGTAATGCACTACTCCTCCACATGCTCCTATCTCTGGGCACCCCCCCCCCCCGAGACCACCTTTTGGTTCAAAGACTATCTCACTGGGTAGAATACAATAGGCCAAAATAAACACCACAATCTCCTCCAGTAGACCAGTTTTTTTAATCAGGATTGCCACAAGGGTCCATTCCAGGCCCCTTGCTCTTCACTCTCTTCCTGAACTCCCTCCCTAAATCCCGCAGTGGGAAATTACTGCTCTATGTGGATGATGCAGTAGTTTTCTGGAAACACCCCCATCATAAAACCCTTCAAGCTTCCCTCTAGGGTTTCTTTGGGGAACTTGAAACCTGATTCTTTGGCCATCGCCTAATACTAAAGTACAAGACGACCAAGTCCATGATATTGGCCCAGTGCCAGAGCCCACACAGACACTCCTCGTTAATCACAAACTCCCTGGATACCCCTAGATCATGTCACTTCTTTCAAATATCTAAGTGTCACGCTGGACATCTCCCTCACCTACCACACCCATATTACCAACTCTCCTCCTCCATCAACACCAGGCTAGAGGTTCTGTATCGGCATAAACACTGCCTACCCCCCTCAAGACAATCCAACTCGCTGTCTTCTTCTCTGCCCTATCCCTGATTAACTACAGCATCATGATCTATGAGATGGCAGATCAAACCGCTATACACCGTGTTAAACTAGCCCTCAATAAAGCCTGCCACCTGGTCTCTGGATGTGATACATGAACACACACCCGTGAACTACGCAAGCTTACAAACTGGCTAAACTTTGAAGGCTGGCTTAAGTACCACACTTGTCTCCTTGCTAGGAAGATACTTCAGAAGCAAGCCCCCCCCCCCATCCGGCCTAAACCCTCTTCTCCAAATGACACTCACAGAAGACCTCCAGATACTCTGCCAAAACCTCTCTCCTAGTCATCCATTGTAGAACCTCCTTTGGTCAAAGATCTTTCAGATGTCGTGCCCCCCCCCGGCTTAACAGCCTTCCTCCCACCATCTCCTTGGAGCCCAGTCTCAACCACTTTAAAAACTGGCCTAAAATCCCTCCTCCAAGATTCCTTCTCCTGTGACTGCTTCCTGCCCTACCATCATTAAATGACTTACCACCACCACCCAGTCTTAATACCCTGTTCTCCAAGCCAGTCTAACAACCCTCGCTGGAGGGCTGGTCTCACTAACACATTAGTTCTCCCAGAAGCTACACCTGTTGTCCTCATTATGTATTTGCTTATCATCGCTTTATTTATAATTTTGTATGTTGATACTACCTGATGCTGGGTCGCTGGCCTTAAACTACCTGTATTTTTTTTCAGAGTTTTTTCACTGTTAATATTCCAACACTGTTTGTATTCCTGCCATGGTGCCTTTGCAAAAAGTAATCTTTGACTCAAAGGGTTGTAATTCTGAATTCCTAATAAATAAATAATATTTGTACAGCAAATTTTCAACATAGCCTTGTTATGACCCCACCTCAACAAGAAGGGCAGAGCAAATGTTCAATTCCTGCCCGAAAGGTAAATTCACGCAGGGACTAAGAAATCAACATTCGGGATGCAAAAACGCATTTTGGGCAGGAGTTGAAAAATTACAGCACTCACATTCATGAAGCGCTGTAAAGAAATGGCTGTACTGAAAATCTGGGGTAAAATTATTAAATATTACCAAACTCACAAGCCTGCATTTGCAAAATTCAACATGGCCTCATAACATTTTTTGTTTTTAAACATGTTTACACCAAATTTAGAACATACGCTTCTTATGACTCTATCTCATGAACGGTGGCAGGGGAAATTGCCATTTGGTGCCCGGAAGGTGATTTCATGCAGGGGCTATGAAATCACCAGGGACACTGGTTTTCCGTTTTCACGGAGAAATGGAAGGAAAAGCGGATCCCTGATTGGTCCACGGAATTTCGGCGCCAAAACGGAAGCAGCATTTTTTCACACAGCAGCCGAGAGCTGAAGTGTTTAAAAGGCAGAACAAAGCGCGTGGATTTCCTTCTGTTGCTTTTACTACTGCTCTGCATTTCCTGTTGTTATCCTGCTGCCGAACTGCAAAACTGCATTGCTGTGAACATTTTGTTGAAAAATTGAGTAAGTTTAAAATACATGTTAAAAAGAATGTTTTACATGACAGGGAACTATTAGTACAGTTGTGTAGGAAAATGGCGTCAGTACAACACTGTTGATCGCTTGTTGGTTTGTGCCGAAAATAACCCAAGATATTGTTGCAAAGAACATTGTTCTTAGTACTGAAACGTTCTCTGAAGATGGTCAGTGCATTGTGTTTTTATGTTTTCCCAAAAGGCAGCACTACTAGTAATAAAATGGAATACTTAAAAAAAAAAAAATCAGCTGTTCCATTTAATAATCTCCATTTGCCACCCTGCACTGATTGATTGCTGATCACGATAGTCCTTTCTACTTTTTGAAACCTGCAGAAATTAATTTTGTGATGTGAAAGTACTGCCTGTAGCCCTAAAATGGGCTTACTTCTCTGGTACATACGAGCATTTACACAAAGTTAGTCTGACAGTCTGTACCAGTTCCTTGCCGCAGTGCAGCGACTCCTCAACAAGGAAACCAGTGTAAATGTATGTATGTATTTTAATTTTTAAAGTTCCTAAATCATTTCTAAAGGCTTGTAAAAATTCAGCCATTCTGTCGAATTCACATCACGTCCAAATGATCATGCAGCCCTGAAATGGCTTTACAGCTCCCAGTACTCGAAAAAATAAACGGGATGTTTGTATCAGCCCCTGGATATTTAAAAATGTTGCCAGAGTACCAGATATGAAATACAATGCCAGATGATGCAAAGGACTGAATTAAATGGTTGCCCTCAGGTTATTATATAAGTTAGGTAGGGTTGGGAAGAAAGACCACAGTACTGTGAGTTACTGTACAGCAGCTTTTAATCTTGATTTTTATTGACTGCTTCAGTCTGAGCAACTTGAGCTGGATAAAAATGCTGCAGAAAAGATCTGCAGTAAAGCAGCATTTTAGCCCTCGTAGTGGTTATTAATACAAAGATGCAGAACTGTGTTTCTTTTGTAGCTAACTGGGGCAGAGTTTTTTGTTGTGTCTTGGGGCACAGGGGTTGCTGGCTGTGTGTCTAGGGGGTGTTTGGTGGATCAGTGCAAGACTGTCCGTATTGTCAGGAAGAGGGTGACTGTGTTTGGTGGGGCAAGGGGACTGTCTGTGTTTGGGACAGGGGATTATCTATGCTTGGGGGCAGGGTGACTGTGTGTTTGGTGAGGCAGGGTGACTGTGTTAGGAGGGGCAGGGGGAATGTCTGTGTTAAGTGGGACAGGGGAGTGTCTGTGTTAGGCGGGGCAGAGGAAATATCTGTGTTTGGTCGGGCAAGGGGAATGTCTGTGTTAGGTTAGGTGGAGTGGTGACACTGGACATGCTGGTGGGGTGGGGTGATGGATACTGGTTGTGGCCACGTTGGTGTGGTGGGGACACTGGATGTGTGTCAGTGGGGTGGGGACACTGGCTGTGTTTCACTGGGTTGAGGACACTGGCTGTGCTGGTGTGGTGTGTGTGTGTGTGTGTGAGTGTGGTGGAGGCGCTGGCCATGTGTTGGTGGGGCGCACTGGCTGTGTGTTGGCGGTGTGGTGTGGCTGGAGGGACGGTCCATATTTGGTGGGGCTGAGTAGCCGAAGGTCTGTGTTTGGTGGGGTTAGAGGGACCGTCCGGGTTTGCTGGTCTCAGACTTGCTGTGGAGTCCCTTCCTTCTACAGGCTCCACTCCTCCGGCTCCTTGGTGATGACCATCCCTGGCTACCGCAGTGCCACTGGCTAGTCGCTCTGTCATGTCATGTCACACTCTCTGCTGGTGCGATGGTTCAATGGCTGCTCACTCCATGGGTCTGTCTAGCTCTGACAATAGTTCTCAATGTTTTCTCTGTCCAGCTTTGTCATCCCAGGGCAAGGTTAATGTACCTATTCCCCCCACTTGAAACCTGCAGTATTTAAAGGCCTTTATCGGACCTAAGGGGGGGACAGACACTCCACAAATGGTGCGAAAAATATTTTTAAAACAAAGGATAGGATTGGAAATAATTTTTAGTGCTGATTTTCAAGTTCATGGTGGTTTGGGGGGGAGGGGCTGGAGGTAAGTGGACCGAATGACAGGTCAAGCATGTGTTTGGTGTCGAGATCCATTCCTGAAGTGGGGGTTGGAATGGTGACAAGACTGTTAGAGTGTGCTCCCAATTTTTGTGGTACTGCCACCTGAAAAGACCACCACTGACCTTTGCTAATGGGGGTGGGGGTGGGAGTCAGTCACTCTCCATGAAATACACTTTTTTTGTGTTATGCATCATGATGGGGGGGCTGTGTCTATTTGGGGTGTGGGGTAGAGGCAGGTTGTGTTAGTGGGGTTGGGTTACAGGCAGAGGGGACACAGGCTGTGTTGTGGTGTGGGGATACTGGCAGTAGGGTGGGGACACTAGTTCTGCTGGTGTGAGGGTCTGGATACAGACAGTAGGGTGGGGACTGATCGTGGTGGTGTGGGATAGATAGGGATACTGGCTGGTGGACTGGTATACATGCTCAAAAAAGTGGCCATGCAGGTCTGTAGGGATGGGGAGAGTGGCTGGGTTGGACCATCGGGGTGGGGAGAGTGGCTGTGCAGGTCCATAGAGGTGGGGAGAGTGCCCTGCAGGTCGGTCGGGGTGGGGAAAGTGACTTTGAATGTCCGTAGCGGTGGGGAAAGTGGCCGGGTTAGTAGGTTGGGATGGGTTGAGTGATCTAATTGGTCTGTTGGGGGTGGGGAGAGTGGCCCTGCAGGTCCATAGGGGTGGGGAGAGTGGCCCTGCAGGTTGGTCAGGGTGGGGACAGTGGCCGTGAAGGTCCGTAGGGGTGGAAAAAGTTGCTGGATTGGTAGGTTGGGATGGGATGAATGACCTGGTTGGTCCGTCATAGTGGGGACAATGGCCGGGTTGGTAAGTTGGAATGGGGAGAGTGGCTGGGCTGGTAGGTTGGGGTGGGAAGAGTGGCCCTGCAGGTCCGTCAGGGTGGGTACAGTGTCCTGGTTGGCCCATCGGGGTTGGGCCATAGAGTTGTTGCTACTACTGAACCTGAGGGATGGGGGCCGAGTGCTGCTGCTGCCATCACATCTTGTACCTGAAATAACTTTTAATTGGTACAAGGATGGATGGATGGATGTACTATAGTGGACGTCAAAACTGCTAAAATGCATGTTAACACAGTTAAAAATTGTTAAACAAAGTGCACAAAACAAAACACCGGTAAAAACGGATTTTGGCTTGGCAGACACCAGTGGTAATACCGGTTTTTACTATGTGCAAAACGGAATTTGCCTTTTTGAAATCACGGTAAACCAGTGTCCCTGGAAATCACTTTTCCAGATGTAAAAAAAAAAAAAATTTTGGCCAAGATCTGAAAAATGACAGCTGTCACATTCATGAGCCTGTATTCGCAAAATTCAACACAGACCCATAAGTTTGTTGTTTTTTAATACTTTTAAACCAAATTATCAGTATAGCCTTTTTATGTCCCCACCTCATGAACAAGGGCAGAGGAGATTTTCAGCTCCTGCCCAAAAGGTGATTTTGCACAGGGACCAGGAAATCACATTTCAGTACAGAGTTGCATAATATCAGTACAACTGTTCATGAGGTTCAAGAAGGCATGGAGAAAATTAGGGCCCAAAACACGTAAAAATGCCCAAGTTATAGAAACATAGAATTTGACAGCAGATAAGGACCGCTTGGTCCACCCAGTCTGCCCATTTCCCTACCCAGTGGATAAGCTAAAGATCCCAGTTAACCATCAGCCTACTTCCTCCTACCCCCACCCTCTAGAATTGCCTTATGTCTGTCCCATGCATTCTTAAATTCCTACACTGTTTTTGACTCCACAGCTTCCTCAGGAAGGCTGTTCCATGCATCCACAACCCTCTCCCTGAAAAAATACTTCCTCACATTACCTCTGAGCTGTCCCCTCTCTATCTTCAAATTGTGCCCCATTGTTCTTGCACACCTCTGTTTCTGAAAGATGCTACCCTCTTGGGCTTTGTTACTTCCCTTGAGATACTTGAAAGTTTCTATCATGTCCCCCCACTCCCTCCTTTCCTCAAGGGCATACATATTGAGCTCCTTAAGTCTCTCTTCATATGTCTTCTGGTGCAGACCCTGAACCATTTTAGTTGCCCTGCTCTGGACAGTCTCCATCCTGCCTATGTCCTTGCAGAGATGAGGGCTGTGGAACTGCACATGGTACTCCAGATGGGGTCTCACCGGCTGTTTGTACAGAAGGATAAAAACTTTCTGTTTTCTACTGGTGATGCCTCCCCCAATGCATCCCAGTATCCCCCTAGCCCTCCTTACTGCCTTCTCACATTGCTTGCCCATCTTTAGGTCATCTAATATGACTACCCCCAGGTCTCTTTCCATTTTTGTTGTTGTCAATATTTCACCCCCATTGTGTACTCTTCCCCTGGGTTTTTGTTCCCCAAGTGCCTTACTTTGCACTTCTTATCACTGAATCTAAGCTGCCATACATTTGACCATTCCTCCAAACCTTGCCAAGCCCCTTCTCATCTTTTCCACCCTACCTTGTGTATCAACCCTAGATTCCTGATTGGAAATCCAGTAGTAGCCACAGACATCACCAGCTATTTCCCAAAATGTCTGTGATATTTCAAGAGAAATCTCATGCTTTCTGCATTTCCACAGTTAGGGCAGCAAAGAGAAACTCTTTAGTAATGTCACGAAATATCTGTAAATAGCTGACACTGTCTGTGGCTACTACTGTAACATTCTGAGATATCAGCAAGTTCTAGTGGTGAGCTGCTGGACAGTAAAAGTCTTCTGAACTCTGAACAAACCTATGAAACCCCGTTGCAGATCTTTGTGTCATCTGCAAAGAGGCATACTTTTCCTTCCAGCCCCTCTGCAATGTCACTTATAAAGACACTGAAGAGGACCAGTCCTGGTACTGAACCCTGCGGTACTACACTAGTAACCCCCCTTTCTTCAGAGTGCACTCCGTTTACTATTACCCTCTGTGTCCTGTTGTCCAGCCAATTCTTTACCCAGGCTACCATCTTGGGACCCACTCCAAGGCTGGCCAACCTGTATATTAATCTTTTGTGTGGGACTGTATCAAAAGCCTTGCCAAAGTCTAGGCAGGCCATATCCATAGCCCCTCCCTGATCTACTGCTTTGGTCACCCAGTCAAAGAAATCTACTGCAAACCAGACAGGTCTGCACAATGCTGGAGGCAATGTGAAGAACTCTTCACCTCTCACACCCACATTTTCTGGGCCTGCCCGGATCTCCGACAATACCGGTCAGATGTCAATAATGCATTAAATCAAATATTTCAGCTCCAGGGACAATGGGGACCCGAGTTCTTGATTTTAGGGGGAGATCCCAGGGGACGTAAGGGGTCAAGAGGCTACTCATTTGTGGCAGGTCCTGGTGGTGGTTGTCCTAAAAGCTGTTACTAGGAAGTGGCTACAGATGGACCCTCCGATCGCCCAAGACTGGTTGGAGTTGGTCACCCAGATCCAGAGATTGGAGGAAATCACCTTTAAACTGCAGCAGAAAGTCACTTATTTTATGACTAGATGGACCAGATGGGAGATATGGAGAACCCAGGCCCTTTTGGGAGATGACGTGGATCCTTGATGACTTGCCCCTGCTAACCTGTGTGACACCGGGCTGCCCTTCTCTCTCCTACAGGCAGACGATTCTGGGTGTCTGTCATGTGTTGGGAATGGGATTTGCCCATTGGTGGCACGCAGATGGGCAGATGAGAACCAGCCATAATAGCCAGAACTGCACCAGATGTACTCATTAGCTCCATATACCTAAACTGCCAGAATGTTGGATCTAGAAGAGTTACTTTATACATTGCCTTGACCTATTGTGTTTGAAGACGTAGTTGAAACGTCTAAATGGTTTTCTTATATTTTAACCATCCAAGTTTTTAAATGATATAGATACAAGACTTCTTTTCAACCTTCTTATTTCTCTGTGGCTTACATGAAGGACTGAAAGACAGGATGTTTGTCTGATGTGCCCAGGAAGTAATCACAAATTCAGTTAAGAGTCTTAAGGAACGCTACAGATTGATTGCACTGTATTATACCTTTGTCATGGGTTAACAAACATATAGAGAAGAAGTGATTAAGATATGAACTGATTTTGGTTTCATATTATAAAGTTCTATATAAATTGTGAATGTATTTGAGAGGAATACTTCCCTGTGGTGAATGTTTGTATACCTCAGGAATTGGTATATATGTTTACAGAAACTTTTAACCAATAAAGAATTATAAAAAAAAAAAAAAAGAAATCTATTACAGTCTTCTGACATGACCTTCCCGCTGTTAATCCATGCTGCCTTGGGTCCTGTGCCCCACTGGCCTCTAGGTACACAACAATTCTTTCCTTCAGAAGTATTGCCATCATTTTCCCTATCACTGAGGTCAGACTAACAAGTCTGCAGTTTCCTGCCCTCCTCCAGTCCTCAGGTATCACCCCATCCTCCCATGATTTGTTAAAGAGGGTAGTCAGTGGTATCACTAGTTCTGCCCTTAGTTCTTTTAGAATTCTGGGATGAATCCTGTCAGGCTCCATTGCTTTATCCACCTTCAGTTTAAAGAGTTCTTACAAAACTTTTTCTTCTATAAATGGGCTGGTATCAACCCCCAGAGTGTTTCTATTGCTTGGTTTAGGTACCTCCCACCTCTTCATCTGTGAATACTGAGCAAAAATATTTGTTTAGCATCTCTGCCTTTTTACAGTCACCCTCTACCCACCCTCTCCCTTTTATTAAGCCTCACTACCCCTTCCTTGGTCTTCCTTCACTCCCTGATATACCTATAAAAGGTTTTATATCCCTTCTTAACTGAGTTGGTTATCTTTTCTTCGGTTTAGGCCTTTGCCATTCTGACTGTCTTCCCTGCTTCCTTCTACTTTAACTGATACAGTTCTCTGTCCTGCTCCTTCTGTGACTTCTTGTACTTCCTGAATGCTGTCTTTTTCTCCCCAACTTTCTCTGCCACCTCCTTTGAGCACCATAGTGTTTTATTACATCGTTTTGCTTTATTTGCCTCACAAAAAGGCTTGTTGCCTCTGTGATTGCAGTTTTGATTATTCTCCATTGTTCTTCTACCCCTTTCCTTCCTGCCCATTTGCTAGCGCATTCCTTAGGCACTCACCCATTTTGGAAAAGTCGGCCCTCCTAAAGTCCAGGACCTTTACCTTTGTATGGCTTGACTCTACTGCTGTGTTTATCATGAACAATACTGTTCAATGGTTGCTAGTTCCGAGATGGCTACCCACTTCTAAATCTGTGATCCTCTCTCCATCTCCATTTGAGAGTACCACTGCTAAGACTGCTCCCTCCTAAGTGAGTTCCAATACTAGTTGTCTAAGGCATTCCCCCTGCAGGGCATCTAGAATGACCCCACTCTTGGATGTGGCTGCAGCAAATACACTCCAGTTAACATCTGGCATATTTAGAACCCCCATCAACAATACAGCCTATTTTTTCTGCCATTCTATGGATACCTTTTATCATGTCCTTGTCCATTTCCTCCCCCTGAGATAGGGGTTCGTATACAACCACTGTGTGGATTGTGGTGCCATTTCCTGTCTCCAAATTGATCCACAGTGGTTCCTCTCCTCCCAGTTTACCTTTTTGTTCTATTGCTTTGATTCCTTCCCTTATGTAGACAGCTACTCCTCCTCCTCTTTTACCCACCCTGTCCCTCCTGTAGATCATGTACAATACCTTGGTATGTTTACATCCCAGTCATGGTTCTGCATGTACTATGTTTCTGTGAGTACCACGATATCCAGATGTTCCTCTTCCATCAAGGCCACTAGTTCAGGAAGCTTGTTACCCAGACTAGGGGATTGGTACTCATTACTCTCCATTTATTAATGTCTTTACCTCCTGTAGCCCCATCCCTGCCCTTACTGACTTTGCTTTCTCCATTTACCCCTGACCTGCTCCCTACTGACCTTTCTACCTTGGTCTTTACCTCATTTAGTACCTTGTTTTGTAGGGGGAGACTGGGAATTCCCTGCTTCTTATCAATGCCTCCCCCCTTGGCTAGGTTAAAAGCTTGCCAATGAAGCATTTAAACCGATCACTCAAGAAACTGGTTCCCTTCCCAGTCAGATGTAGATCATCGTGCCAGTATAGGTGGGTATCCCTCCAGACGGAACCCCAGTCCTAAATAAAGCCAAAACCCTGTGCTCCACGACAGTTTTTCAACCATTCAATGAACTGCATGTGTGGAGTACCCTCGCCTCACCCATGCCACAGACAGGCAGCACCTCCAAGAAGGATACTGAATGAGCTACTTGTCTAAGGTCCCCTCCCATCTCCACAAACTCCTCCTGCACTGCTCTAATCCCATGCCCAGCCAAGACATTTGTCCCTAGGTGGACAATGACATCCAGTACCATCTCCCGTGCAGCTGCTCCCATGATCCCCAGAATTCGCTTCCTGTCCCTCCAAGCCATGGCACCAGGAAGGCAACTTACTTCACTTTCCCCTGCCCCCCCTCTAGTTCCATCCTCTTGATACTTGAGTCCCCCACCAGGAGGTGCTTCCTTTCCCTGTGGTATCCTCTGCCACCTTCCTGTGGGCCTCCCTTGTGACGGTTGACAGCAACCTCCTCAGTCTCCACCATGTGTGCTTCCATAGGGGAACTATGCTCCACCAGTATGGCATATGGATTGTGGTGCAGTACATCTGAAGGAATGCACTTCTGTTCCACCACCCTCACCCTCCCTGAGCCCACTGTGGTCCAACTGCTGCTCCTTCTTGGCAACCTCTGAGGCAGAGATGGTAGCCCTGGTGTTCCCTGGGTGGAGGAGGTTCCTGTACTCCTGTCCAGTTTGGCCTGGAGACGGGCAACCTCCTCCCTCAGAGCAGAGAGCTGCTTGCAAAAAAAGCAGCATCTCAGTCTCCAGAAAGTCTCCCAGAAGACTGCTGCCCCACAGCCAGTGCATTGCACTACTCCCCACATTTCTGTCTTCTTTCCAGTTTACCATGTGTAAATTATTTTTTTTTGTTGTTTTAAACGGTGTGTGCACTTTTACCATCAATGCAGTGTGCTGTGCTGGTAAGGATACGATAGTTGTATGCCCATAGAGGAAATGATGTCAGAACCCCTGGTATAAAGGAAGTGACACCAAGAGGCGAGGGGGGGCTGGGTCTAAGCCGTGCCCTCCAGACAGAATCAACTACAAGCTCTGACCCACCACTACAATGAGTGTTGACCTTCCTTTCAGCAAGACAACCTGCACAATGAGTTAACAGAGAAGTTACCCAGCAATGAAAATCAGAGAAAAATCAAGCAGTTCAATCCAACACAGGTAAGCCTCCCCGACCCAATACAACCTGGTGTTGTGTGCACTGAAAGCAATCAAAGAAGACAATTTCCCACACCTGAAGCTCTGTCTGGACTCAAATACACAAACTGCAGCCTTTGCTGTGACAGCTTACCAGCCACCAGTAAATTATTTAAAAATAATTTGATGCAAACTGTCACAGAATACTAGAGGACAGTCCAGCTACCCACAAGGGAAAACCAAATATGCAGTATTTCAATCCTTCTGAAGTTACTCACAAGATAAGCAGTTTTGCAACCCCTCTTCTTGATTAAAAAGTAAATAAATAATTAAACACAAAGCGATACCAATGTAAGAATTAAAGCAAGGTACACCTCCCTCAGATTTGAGCAACAGCGAGATTTGCTGCAGATTTCTACTCCAGTGTAGTATCTTCCATACAGCTCTCAGTTGTTTCAAAGCAGCAACTTGTTCCAGCCTCAAGAAGATGAGCTAGTTATCCCACTAAGTTCAACACCCCACTGAAATACACTGATCCACATACCTGATTTCCTCATTTCAACGGTGCTGCTTTGAAAAGTGAAGAGATGTCTGGGGTCCAGACAGGATTACGGTGTTGGGCCCCTGATCGGTAGGTAGGGGCTTTGGGGAGGTGCACAGTGGTGGGTGCTGAGTGGGAAGGTTGGATGGGGGGGTCTACCAGACACAAAAGACATTGATGGATGGTTTTCTTTTTACAGGTATATAAAAAAGAAGACAGAGGATTCCTGCACTGGGGGATGGGGTACCCCCCCCAGTGTCACTCTTAAGTTTCTGGGGGGGGGGTGAGTGGATGCTGAGAGCAAGGGTCAGGTGGATAATTACAAAAAAATAATAAAAAATAAATAAATAACCACTGACATGCGGTACTGGATGGGGGTGGTCACAAACAAAAAATAGGATTAGTGATCATGGCACTGGGGGACTGGGCACCACCAGTGTCACTATTATGTTTCTAGGGGGTGCTGAGAGGAAGGGTTGGCTGGGGGTTGTGTAATATAAATTTAAAAATCTGCGCTGTCCTAATCGCAACACTGGGAGATTGGGCACCTCACTGTCACTCTTATGTTTTGGGGGGAGGTGTGGGGTGATGGGTTTTGAAAGGGAGGGTCAGGTGGGGGGCTATATCTATAATTTAAAAGAAAAAAAAATCGGCAGTCATAGTGGAACATGGCACACCCCACCATGCCCAAGATGGCCACCACCTTCTACTGTGTATGCGCTACTACTAGATCATGTGCAGTAGAGTGCGGCAGCCATCTTGGACAAGGTGGAGTGTGCAATGTTCTGCCGTGACCACCGGTTTTTGTTCTTTTAAATTATAGATATCCTCCCCCACCCGATCCTGCCTCTCAGCATCCCCCACTCCACAAGCATAACAGCGACACTTGTGTTGCCAATTCCAAACCCCCAGTGTCATGATCAGGATGCTGTCAATTTTTTACAGTGCAGTTCAATTGGAATCAATGAGCTGAGTGCTCCACAAATGGGGAGGTGACTGCGATGCATGTCCAACATGTTGTTTGCTCGGAAGGAATGCCGGGTCCTTTTTTGGGAGCAAGAGGTCTGCAGGGCTATGTCCACTGCAGCCCTAAAAGTGAGTGATGCCAACAGCATGGTGAGGAAGGCTAAAGTAGAAAGGGAGCTAAGCATAATGCAACAAGTTAAGGAGGTTCATAGGACCATCTTGTGCCACAAGCTGAGACAAGGCGAGGGGTGTGTGGAAGGAAGATGACAAGGGTAAAGTAGAAATACTCAACAATGATTTCTGTTCTGTGTTTACAGATGAGAAAAAGGAACCACTACCTCAAGGAAACTTGTCACCAGACCAGAAAGGTGGTAGGGTCGGGGTTGGGGAAGACAAATGTTGCATGGAATCAGCTGCCACTGAATAAGTACTGCTGGGACTTGAGGCCCTGAAAGTTAATCATCATCATCATCAATATTTAGTGGAAAGCAACCTGAGAGAAACTCATTTACAACTGTGTCCAAGATACAAAACACGATACAACAAAACACAATTAACAGACACCACACAGATCTAGTTAGATATACAATTACGTAATACATTTGATCCAAGATGAAAGTCTTAAAATGGGAAATAGGTAACAGGGCATTTAGATTACATTTTTTCCTAATTATTTCCCATGGCCGAGGGACAGAAGCAGCTAAACTATAGTCCCCAAATTTTTGTTCGGGATCTAGGTGAGGAGAAATCTGGAACATTTTGCTGACCAGACACTGTGATTGGTTACTGATTTTTATAAAATGGGCTAAGAAATCCTAACTCACTGATTGGCTACAACATCATCTGAGCCGTGTCCTTATCAGATGATATTGTAGCCAACCGGCACTACCACCCAGCAACATGCCGCATGACGAGAGAAAAATCAGTGAGCTCTGCCAACTGAAAACAATAACGCTGACTGGCAGAGCTCACTGATGCCACAGCGGAAACGATTCCCTCACACCGCGCACTGAATCGCAGTATCGCATTCACACCAATGTAGCACAGCATAAAAACAAAAGAAAGCTACAGAAACAACCAAAACAAGCCATAATCATAAAAAAGGAAGAAAACAAACCTGTCACTGATGGCAAACAACGCTTATTGAAACATAAACGGAAGTGTCATCCTGCTTAAAAGTGAACCACAGAAATCCTTCACAGCACCTCTCGCATCACAGCTTCCACCAATCCACCTATTTTCCACACTAAAAAAAATACTTAGCAGTTTAAACAAAAATCACAGTCCCGAAGTCACAGCGCCATAGACGAAGCATCCACCTCGACGACTGGCACAGCTGCAGATTCCATCACCCCCGCAGCACAAACTCCCACGATCTGTCTCCCGTAAGTTCACGACTACGCTGTTAGTCATATAATTGAAAACAAAGAATTATTCAATCAAAATCCATGTCAAAAATACCTGGACAGCTATAACCCATGATGCGACAGGACCCTGAAGCATTTCTTTGTTCCGTTTCAAACAGGATGACACTGCATTTCTTTCGTTCGCTTTTAAAGAACCTGACACTACCAATCTATCTCTAAATACCGGCCTTTGTCATCAGTGACAGGTTTTTCAAACTATTTTTTAATGATTTGCAAGTATTTTCAGGACCTCTGCACCATTTCTTTCGTTAAACAACATGACACTTCATTTCTTTCATTCGTTTTTAAACAGGCTGACACTTGCAATGCATGTTTAAATACCGTCCTTTGCCGTCAGTGACAGGTTTTCTTTTAATAGTATTTTTTAATGATTTTAAAATATTTTCTTTCTTTCTGTACCTCTACAATTCAATAACAAATAATATATTTAAAAATTTTCAACTACTCATTTAAAACAAGTAAGCATATTACTATCCTAATGGCAATAATACCATGGAAAAAAGGGACTATTTTTTTCCCTACAATCTCTTCTTCTATTATTTATTAAAATACCAATAAAAAAACCTTTCAAAACTACAAATGTTGATTCACTTTACAGTTGCCCATTTTATAAGCATAATAACACCTCGAGGTGTGGGTTACGTGCTGATAAGAGCACCTAGGGGCATAAGGCACTTGCAAGCGCCTGTGCCTTAGCACACCCCTAGGCGTGCTCTTATCAGCACGTAACCCACACCTCGTTATGTGTTATTGCTTACATATTTTACCCTTTCTTTCTCACTAACTCCCTACTGCAATCTCTACTCTCCCCTCTCCTCACCCCCTCCCCTACCAGTCAGGTTCTGCTTTTTGTACATATGTGCAGCGAATCCAGTGCTCTGTCAGCGTTGTCCTTTGATAAACAATGCTCACATTTTTTTTTTGCCTTGCTGTTGTTTTGTTCAACATGTCTATGGCCTTGTAGTTATAAGTGTGTTTACAGCCCTGTTTGCATATTATAAATGTACTCCTATAAAGCTGTTTATTCTTCAACTGAGTTTATATCCACCTATGTATTTGGTTTACCTCTAAAAATCTTTATTTTCTGTAACTGTGTATATTCCCTCCCTTGTTTTTTGTATCTGGACGCTTGTGAAAACAGTCATTTTTGCCCACATGCCTTTCCAGTATAAAATGAAATTAAAAATGAAATGATTTATGGTGATGTGAATTTAAAAGAAATGGAGAAAGTACCTTGAGTACCAGTCTATACATGAACAGGTACCAATAGGCTTGTCTTCAGAGAGGTCACGTGATGAGGTGGACTGAGTAGCACCCTTCTTACTGAGCACCTGCCTTTTTCAAATAAAACTACCTATTCAAGCATATCAAGTGCCTTCACAGTTTCTCAGCAGACAACAGCTTAATTGTCTGCTATCGGAGAGCTGAGTCCGCTACATTTAGGAGCAGCAATGGAAGCTGGAATGGCAGCATTTCCTGATGAAATTAAGGAGCTGCAAGATGTGAAATGGGGGGATCACAAAAACCACATGGCCCAGGACTTCCCTGCCACAGTTTGTCAGCGGCGTACAGCATTTCATCCAATTGTGTCCAAGTTAATTCCAGCAGGAGTGAAATTTAGGATCATGCTCTCTGCAAAACTGCAAATTCACCTGCAAGGTCAGTGGCAGAGTTTCGAAGAACCTGCTGCATCTGAGGCTGATCTTAAGCTAGCCTTCCCTGACCTTTTCAAACCCCGATGAACACTCTGAAGATCACACCTGAGAAGTGGCTGTTTTTTTTTCTTTGTTTGTTTTTGTAAAACTACAGTGTTCGGCTCTCTGTTCTACTAATACGCCCCAGAGCTCACTAATTGCTCGGTGCTTCTAGACTATCTTAGGCTGCAAAACCCATTCTAATCTTGTTCCCATGTGCATCTCCCGTAACATGCCATAGCACTGAACGGGGGGGGGATTTTTCTTTTTTTTTTACTTGCCCTGTTCTCTGAGCAGTCGCCTCTCTATATGGGTTAAGCCATGTATCTCCTGCTGCTATAAAAAGTGGGGATGTACTGTTTACACTGCACGTAGGATTCATTGTGTTGGACTCTCTAAGGCTCCCCCAGATGATTCCCTCGGATTTATCTCCCAGCTCTTGGCTTCTAAGCTCATGAAGTAACATTGGCCAGTGAACATTATATTCAGCCTGTATAGACTCTTTTTTTTTCTTCCTTTTTCTTTTTTTTTCCTTTGTGGGGATGTGCAAGGACAACGTGTCATACTGCTATTGACAAACTGGGACATGTTTAATTTTAAGTGCAGTAGAGCCTGTGACTGCTGGTTCTGATGGCTTCTTCAAGTTTGAAGGGGATATGTTTATAATAATTTACCCACTCTTTTAACAGTCATGGAAGATTTTACTATCATTATTATTTCATTTAAATGATAATGTTGTGACATATTTATATGTATTTGTACGTGTATATTTCCTTTTTTTAATTTTATTTTTTTTTAAGATGTATATATTTTATATTGTAATTAATTAACTGTTACTTGTACACTGGTCGCCCATGAAAATGAAGGATTTCTTCAGATAGTCATGTCAATAACAGGTTGGAAGCAGGAGGGACAGCAGCTTGGCAAGCCTATTCATCACGGTCAGAGTATTTACTGTGGGTACATGGGGTGGAGGGTTGTCTTCTCATCTCTGTGAAGCAACTTTTTGCTGGATCATCACATGGTCTCACTGGGAGGGAAAGGCCTCTTTTACAAAGTATATGGCCATGTACTGGGACACATCGGGGGGTGGAATGGGGCGGGGGATAGTGGAGGGTGGATGTTGGGGGGTGGGGGACCAATGGCATCACTGGGGCTGAGATGTATCAGTTATTACCAAGATTCACCACCAGCTGTTTACATGAGCACTAAAAATTATAAGACTATATGTCGGGTCTGATAAAATTTCTTTTGTGGAATGTGAAAGGCGCCAGACACAAGACAAAGCGCTATCAAATCCTGAAGCACTTATGCCACCTTAAGGCTGATATCGCCTATATATAGGAGATGCACCTGTTGGATTCCAAGCCAGGACTCCTTCGGAGACAGCATATTGGCCGGGTGTTTACATCAGGGTCTAGCACGCAGAGTCAGGGCATTGCTGTTCTCATAGCTCACAGTCTGGCTTTTACCTGCCTGCAGATACTTCAGGATCCCAACAGCCAATATTTGGTACTCAGAGGGACTCTAGATTGCACTGAATTGTTTATTGGATGCATGTATCGGCCTAACGTAGATGCACCACAATTTTTCTCGGAGATTTTTAAGCTCCTAACTCCTTTCTCCAATTTTCCAATTCTCTTGGGTGGGGACTAGAATCTCCCTTCTACCCCCAACCTGGACAAAACATACCACAGATCCCAAGGGCTGTCACCAGCCCAGCGGGCCTTAAGGGACCTGCTGGACCACTTTGGATTGTGTGACCCCTGGAGGTCTCTCAATCCGTCTTCCAGGGAATACAACTTCGACTCACCAGTACACAGCTCTTTCTCCAGAACAGACTATATTTAGTTGAGCCAAATTTCCCTATCAGAAGTTAGAGGATGCAGGATAGAGGTTAGGGTCCTCTCAGACCACTCTCCGGTTTGGTGCATGATGTCTCTTGCCCTCCACCAGCAGAAAGACACCATATGGAAGCTGAACAACCATCTCCTAAAGGATCCCACTGTAGTTAGCCAGATATCCCAAGTCATTGAACACTATACGACTGATAACTTGCACTCCACAGAAAAGCCTGACATAGAATGGAGGGCACTAAAGTGTTCTCTCAAAGAGGAGCTTTTCAAGATAGCCTCCCACAGAAAGAAGCAGAGAGAAGCCCAGCTTTCCAGCATATTGTCCCAAATTCGACAACTGGAAAGCACCCTACCTCTAACCAGAGATGATCACACTATAACTGTTCTCTTAAAATTACATGAGTCTTACAATGAACTGTTACGAGAAAAGGTGGAATATGCCATTCTGAAGTCCCGCTCGCTCTATATAGATCAAACAGAGAAGGCTGGACATTAACTCGCTCTGAGGATTAAACAACAGGAATCTGCCAGGCTAGTGCAGGCCATCAAGTCATCTGTAGATGGCTCCGTTAAAGTTATCCCATGGGACATTGCTTCCGAATTTGAACAATGTTACAGGGATTTATATAGCACAAGGTCCAATCCCCCTGCCCCTCAGGAGACAGGGGCTTACCTAGACTCTCTCCCCCTTCCCTCTCTGGGAGAAGCAGAGAAGAATATGCTGTTAGCTCCTATCACAGAGGCGGAAATTAGAACGATCCGTGAGCTCCCAATGGACAAGGGTTTTTCCCCAAATTTCTATGAGAAATTCCAAGACCAGTTAGTCCCATGGTTATGTAAGTTTTACTCATCAATACTTTCTGAATGCCCCTCAGATTCCCATATATTGGAGGCCCTTACAATTGTACTCCACAAACTAGGTAAGCCAGAGGACTCAGTCACGAGTTACAGACGTATCTCTCTCATCAACAACGTTATCAAGATTTTAGCCAAATTACTAGCAAATAAGACTAAGCAAGGTGCTCCCTACTTTAATAGGTCCTGGGCAAGTAGGTTTTATGGCAGGCAGAACCTCCCAAGATCATCTCCGGAAACTGGCGCATATTTTCTCTGTATCCAGGGACTCTGAACACCCCGCAGTTCTGGTGTCCCTGGATGTGGAGAAAGTGCTTGATAGGGGGGACAGGGAGTTTATGTTTCAGGTCCTGGTGAAGTGTGGCTTCCCAGACCTGTTTATTCTCTGGATCAGAACTAAGTGTACTGATCCTACTGCCAAGATCTACTGCAACGGAGTGCTCTCTCCTTCCTTCCCCTTAAAATCAGGTACCCAACAAGGATGCTCCCTGTCACTTCTCCTCTTCAACTAGTACCTGGAGCCCCAACTGTGGAAACTTAGAAGCAACACCAGTATCAATGGCATTCAGGTAGGCTTACATGTTCTGAAAGTATCTGCATATGCAGATGACATCTTGTTGCATCCTGCCCAGCCCTCCTCTTCTACTGAGGCTGTCATGGAGACTGTTATGGCCTTCAATGTAGTTTCCAATTACAAAATCAACCCAGATAAGACGGTGGTCTTCCCTCTGAATAATACAACTCCTAGTGCATCTGCATCCCATACCAGCCTGCAATGGTCCCAAAATACCCTCAAATATTTAGGCATAACCTTGGTGAGAAGTGACTCCAAACTGAAATCACTCAACCTAGATTCTCTGATAAGCACACTACAGCAGGACTTAACCCATTGGAAAGTAATGCCTCTGTCTCTCTGGGGAAGGATCAGTCTGATTAAGATGAACCTCCTGCCCAGTCTATTTTATCCCCTGAGTATGCGAGTATGCTAAACGTGTGGCTGCCCCTTACATGGTTTAAGAAGCTGCATGGGAGGGTGTCGGACTTCCTCTGATACAACAAACCCCCTCGATGGGCCTATCATAAGCTGGCCACCCTAAAGGAAAAGGGAAGGCTGCACCTTACTCATTTTGGCTTATACTACTGGTTTGGCCATTTAAGCAAATATCTTAGGTGGCTGCATCCGGTGGAAACCTTATACTCATTCCCATTGAACAGGAGCTAATCGACTCCAGTGGCATCTCTCAGGAGGCCATTTTACACATGCGAGCAAGAGACCTTCCTACTTCTTTGTTTGGCTCCCCCATTACTACCTCATTGAGGGTACATTTTCAGTTATGTGCTGCCCTAAGATATAATCCCCTGAGAGATTCAACACAGCCTATATTGTAGAATGTTAATCTCTGCACAGAAGGTGTCCCCCTCTGAGCAGCCTGGCTCCCCTCACTAGCTGGACAGAGTATTCAGGATTTAGCCTCTGGTGACTCCTATCTTTTGGTAAATTATATGATATTAAAGTTCCCATTGGGCCCAGGAAGTTTTCTCAGATTTTACCAGATCCTTCATCTCTTGCTTGCTATGCAGATCTTACTTGGGACAACTAGGGGGAAACAAGTGATTTTTTTCCCTTTTTTTTCCCTCTTTGACTGATCAGGCTATGCAGGCTCATTCGGTTTCCCATATATGCGCCTCTCTTTACGATCTGGTTTTCCCTCTTACAGACGGAACCTCCCATTACCAGATAGAAATTTTCCTCAGCAGTCCCTCAAGTGGGAGCAGATACAGACAGCCTGTCACTTACACATTACACAAGATAGGCTGGGTCTTATGCAGTCCTTGGTTTTGCAGAATATGTATCTGACTCAGTGAAGTTACACAGGTTGGGGAAACTCCCCTCCCCACTCTGTAAACATAACCAAGCAGAGGGTAACCTCTATCATATCTTTTGGGTTTGTCCATCAATTGCAGCACTATGGGAGACCATTAAACAAAAGATAGACCCCCTGTTGGGACTTGATAACCTCTTTACTCCAAAAATTTGCCTTTTGGGAGACTTCACCGGAGTCAGGATTAAGCAGCGCAGATTTCATATGTCAGTGATAGCCCTCTCCCTTAAAGCCTTGGTTCTCCAGCATTGGAAGGATGCCAAGGTCATATCCTATACAGAATGGCATCATGAGCTGTTAGCCAATCTGTGGGTGGAAAAAATGGTGGTGAGTCTACGCAACTGCCCAAAATGGTACAAAGATAGGTGGGAGTTTTTATACACCTTATACAGTCTATGACACTCTAATGTAATTACAGCCTTGAGCAGAGTGATGCCTTGGGGGTTATGTTTCTTATATGTTTAGTTGTATGTCCTGTTTCTTTTTGCTGTATTCTGGTATATTACTGTCCTGTGTCCTTTGTTATTGTGTATGTAATTTTTGACAAAAGCTTAATAAAGTTGAATTAAAAAAAAAAGGTCCGTCTTCAGATAGCTAGGGAATATCAGCCAACTTAGCACAGAAACACTGAAATTGATAACAGATAAGGACCTCCAGGTCCACCAAGTCTGCCAAGCATAACAACAACACTGGTGTGTGTCTCAGGGTAAACCAGTCATAAATCTGAGGGCACTACAACAATAAAGTGGATCAAGTACACCAAGAATTACTGCAGTAGTATTTCTATAAATGCAGTCCCCATAGTTTGAAACAAAAATAATGAACAGTTTTCTAAGTGGGAAACTAAAGTAAGACTTCTTTCTATTTAAAAAAAAAGTTAACATTTTTAATTTAGAAGAAAGATTTTGAATACGAAACTTAAATGTTACCTGTTTGTCCAGTGTTAGTCCTAGATATTTATAAGTACTAAATAAATCCCAACAAATCTGATTGACTTTTCTGACTGGGTAACAAAGATTGCTGATAAAGGACAGACAGTTAACGTGCTGTATCTAGACATTGCCAAGGGAAATTACTTAGTGCCGCACATGTGACTGGTCAAGAAACTAGGGGACCTCGGGGTGGGAGATAATCTGACAAGTTAGGTGGGTAAGTAGGTAAGGGGGAGGATCAGGACTCTCTGTAGGATTTTTTTGTTTGGGGGTCCAGGACTGGCTCTAAAAAAACAAAAAAAAGGGGGTGGGTCCACAGCCCAAAAGTGGGAATCCCCGGAACATTCCCATGGGTCCTCATTCAAATACATGGGAGCCACGCCCCCGAGCCAGCACTGCTTGTACTGTAGAGCGCAGGGGGCACGCTCCATAAGTTTCTAGTGAAGCATTCTAAACTACATTTTTTTTATGTTTTAGAGGGTGAATTCAAACAAATTATGGCCACTGCTCAACTAATAAGGGCTTTGTTAGTTGAGCAGTGGACGTCATCTGTTTGCAGTCACCCTCTGAAACATCAAAAAATGTAGTTCAAAATGCCCCAAAAGAAAATAATACATCACGCCCCCCACGCACTACAGAATATTACAGTACAAGCAGTGCTGGCGCAGGGGCACGGCTCTCTAAAGCAACTCCAGGGGCTTGGTGGCTGAGCATCTCGGAGACTTTCAAAAAAAATATTCCGAGTGTCCTGATGAACAAAATGTGCATAAAGGACACAGGGTACCCAGGTCCCTGAGAGCCCTGAGTATGCAGGGAGTGATAATAAACAGGAAATTGCCTGGTGTAACGGAGATCAATATTGGGGTCCCGTAGGAGTCCATACTCAGGTCAGTACTCTAATGTCTTCATCAGCGACATAGGAGATTGCATCAGAGGGCAAATGTGCCTGTTTGTGGATGGCACCAAGCTATGTGGTATTGTTAATTGTGAGGACGGTATCTGAACTGAGGCTTAAAAGGTATTCAAAGACCTGGCAAGTGGACTTCAAGTAAGCAATAATACCAGACATGGTGGGCACTATTGGGCTACACTGGACTGCCCAGTGGCATAATGAGAACAGACGCCACGGCTGGAGGGCCTTATAGTCCTGGAAGGTCCGCTATAGCAGAATACTGCCAACCCTGGAGGGTATTACTGCACTTAGAAAATGAGCACTGAAAGGAAAATAAGTTTAGTTAAAAAATTTTAATAAATTATTTTAAAATAAGTTTTGTGATAAAATAGTTCCTCTGCCTGTATTAGAATGTGAGTTTTTTTTTAGTTAGGGATATTTGTCCTGTTGGAGCCCCTGTAGTTGTCTTTTGGACCCAATTGTCTTGTTAACCACACACACACAGCTTTTGGGAGCAGCAGCAGTGAGGTAGTGTGCTGTTTTATTTTTTACTTAAAAGTAAGTAGCTTACTTTACTTTAGAACAAGAAATGAGTTGATCAAAATGGGTTTAGCGAGAGAGAAAGAGAAGCATTATCTGCCCCCCCCCCCCGTAGCCATTCAGTATGGGCCCCTGCAAGCAGTCCACATGTTTACATTTACAGTGCAGTATACACCCCCTTTACATGCCAGAGAGCAATGAGCATTCTATACAGCGAGGAACAGCAAAGCATAAGTGCAATCGCCGGTCAGGACTCGTGGACAGGGATATGTTTTGATAGGTTGTTTTTGTTTTTAATATGTGCCTGTGTTACAGTGGTTCCTGCAACTGGGAGGATGGCAGAGTGAGTGACAAGATGTGTGGCTCCCCCCTTTCCAGTGATCAGGATGATGGCAAAGTGGCAGAGAACAAGACACACAGCCCCCTCTCCCGTTTCAATGATTGAAAGTCTTTGGGTTTTTAAGCTCTATCCCCAACATGTCCATTTTGAATTCCATTAGTTTATTTCTTACTTAATTTTTTTTTGGGGGTTACTTACTTTACTGAGCACTGTCACTATGGACTTCACAACACAGTAACAACAGCAAGAGTTAAACAACTGCTTGGGAGTGGTGTGTGTGTGTGTGTATGTGTGTGTGTGGTCATGCGGTCTCACTGCCCAAGCATCCCCTTTCTTTTCTCGTTTTATAATTAGAAAAAAAAAATGTAATGTCTGGTTGAGTGCAGTAATGAGCTGGAGTGATGGCACTGCAGTTTAGCAGAGTGTAGGTCATTTGTGGGACAGCAGAGGAATATTAGGAATGCGATGAGAAAAAATAAAAACAGAGATGTCTGTTTTCAAGTAAAGGAATGAGAATAAAATAAGAAAAACAGTCAGCTTGTAACAGAAGACTAAGCGGGGACTGACAGTTGGAGGACCGGTGCTGGTTGTCAGCTCTCGCTAAGTGAGAGAAAAAAAAATGGCAGCTGTTTAAAATTCAACATGCCATTGGCACATTGATATTCCATAATAATCAGGCAGCCAGCGACCAGGACTCATCATTTCCCAGTCTCTGTTGCATGATACCGGGCCAGCTATTTGATGGGATTAGAAAATCACAAATGAGAATTCTCTTTGCCCGTTATGTGATGTGAAAAAGTGAAAGGTCATGCACATAAACAGCAAAAATCTTGGGGTCGAATACATATTGGGGGGTTACAGTGACGGAGGCAGGGATCTAAGAGTGGTAATTTCCATGAACCTCAAATTATCAACATAGTGTAATACAACAATAAATAAGGAAGGTGAACAGAAAGCTGGGATGCACTGGCAGAGAGTTCAGCAGAAGGAGAAAATAGGTAATCTTGACCTTGTACAGAACTCTGATAAAAAAGCACCTGGAGCAGGGTGTGCAGTTTTGGAACCCTCACCTAAGGAAGACCATAAACAGGATAGAGATCGTGCATAGGATAGCAACCAAGATGATACTGGGGCCAGCAAGGGAGAACATATGAGCAGAAACTGGAGAGCCTCTTCATGTACTCACTGAAGAACACAAGGGAGAAACAACATGATCAAAACATTTAAATACATGTAGGTTATCGACAAGGTGAACTCAAGCAAGCTGTTCACGATTGACAACACTAGAACAAACAGCCTATGGCACTAATCAGTGTAAAAACAGTACAGGTATGCAAGAGACAGTGGGAATGACCTAAAGGGATGGTCAAGGGAGATCAGGAGGTCAGGGTTTCAGAATAGTATGCTCATGAGCCTCTAGGGGACATGTACCACCCAACAGGGCAGCCTGGACAGACCATCAGCCTTTCTTCTGCTGGCAGCTTTCTATGTTAAAACATGCCTATGCAATGTGGTGTACAGCGCTAGCAGACAGCCAGTGTCTTCACATAACTTGAAATACAGCATTGTGCCATATAGTCAAGAATCTTCCATTCATTAGCCCTGAATTTGTTGCATAAAGCAAATTACTTTGTGTTACACAGACTTTAACTTTCAATGTAGCAGCAGGATCCCCAACTAGAGACCCATGAGCAAAATACAGTTCACTCCACACAAACTGCTTAACTATTCTGCCCTTGGAGTACTGTGTCCAGGCATCAGTAGTTGCCAATCACAATTCACACTGTTATTATTTATAGTTCACACTCTGTTATTTATGGGTTGTAGGTCACAGTCAAGACTTACAAAGTGTACACTGTGAATAACAGGTACACTCTAACCTCTCTGCTGTGTCGCTTCACTTGTTTGTCTAATTACAACGTGGAGCCTTTGTAAATGAGTCTCTGACTCAAAAGTTTGTAATTCTGATACTGTTAATAAATATATAAATAACGATGTTTCTTGATATCAGTGGGTATAAGGGCTCAAACATATAAAATAAGGACTTCCCCTTGGTCACACAGTGAGCAAGTGACAGATGTGACTGAGTCCTGTAATCTCATTCCACAGTTCTGTTCACTAATCACTATTCCTTACTGCATTCCTTTATGACCACTGTTTTTAAAATTTTCACTACTCAGGTAAAACAGCAGTGGAAATTGCTTGGTACAGGAAAAAAGTTATAACAGATGATGGGCTCGCTCAAACTGTTTTCAGAAAGCCATTCTACACTAAACAGCTTGTAGAATGACTTTTTGAGAATGTGAATAACAGGTTACTGTGGTAACTAGTATGAAAATGATCCCTATACTGCTGCTGAGTAGACATGTGAAACACAGCTGTGACGGGGAAGCTTATGAGTGTAGTAGCATCTTTTCAACTCAGCTTCTGGTTTTCCTTCTCATGAAGTGTCGTCAGATGAGTTAACAAAGCTACTACATAAAATAAAGTTCAGAGGCCTAGTGATGTGAATCCAGACGGGCTTACCCCCGTGACAGCAAGGTAAGGAGGAAGGCGATTTCTAAGGGAGCGGACGTAAGGGGAGAGAGTAGAGACAAGTATTGGAGGGTGGCAACACTAAATGTTAGAGTCTAGGGAATAAGGGGGAGGAACTACAGCCTCTCGGGGGTGGGGGTGGACTTAGTGGCTATAACTGATATATGGGCCACCCAAATCCATGACTGGGACATGACCTATCACTGACTAACTGGTTCACTGTCGTCAGCTCCCCCACTGTTGATGCTGCTCTCACTCACTTCTCCTCTATCTTCCGAGGCATTTGGGATGCTCATGCCCTCTAAAAACATTCAGAGTCATATGTGCCCACCACCTGTGGATCACCCCAGACATGCTGGCACAACGCAAGGCCTGTGATCATGCTTGGCACCGGTTTAAATCTTCTGGCAGCCATACCTCCCTTCAAACCGCCCTTCGCGATAGCTGTACGCAACGTATATGCCGTGCCATATATAACTTCTTTAAATCCTGTCTTCACCCCTCTAATAGCACTCATTTCTCCTTCTGGCAGGATCTCCGCTCACTCCTGCATCCCCAATCCATCTCTCCCTCCCTTCCTCCATTCAGGTTGATGGCTCACTCATTTCTGATCCCCTCCTTGTCGGCGGGAAGCACCAAGTGAGGTCGACAATCAACCTGTCAACCTCCCGCACTGCGACAGCACAATACCAACATAGGTATTGTGCCGCCCAAGACCACCATTGTTTTCTGATGGGGGCTGTGCCCCCCCCACCCCCCATGCGGGGGAGGACTCCTCACACACTCAGACTTTAGGATTCCAACTCCAGGTCAGAGTTGGTCTGGAAAGGGGCAGAACACTGGGGAAAAGACGGAAACAAACCATTACAGCAAATGTTGTTGTAGCAGTCATTTCCGATCTTTCAGTGTCGGAGCAGAGGAGGCCACCTTGTCACCGCAGCCCCAATAGCCACGCGGTCTCCTGTGCCCTCCCCTCCTTCCCCTTCTCCCCCACAGTGTTTACGCTACTCTCAATCTTACCATCCAAGGTACTCACGGGCCCTTACCTCTCTAAGCCCCTCCAAGTCCAGCCCTGATGGACTGCACCCTTGGCTCCTCAAAATTTCTGCCCCCTCGTTAATTAACCCTTAACCCATATCCTAAACCTATCGTTCACCACTGCTACAGTCCCCTCAGCCTGGAAGTTTGCCAAAGTTCTCCCTCTTTTCAAAGAGGGTGACCCCACCCTTCCTGTCAACTACCGCTCTATTTCCCTCCTACCAGTCCTTGCTAAAGTACAAGAATCCCTCATCCTCCACAGGCTCAACCACATCCTCTTCACCTCCAATACCCTCTCACTGTACCAATCTGGCTTTAGAAAGTCCCATTCCACCACCTCCTCCCTGCTCTGCTTCACCAATGCCATCGATACTGTAATGGATCTTGGCCATATCATCTCTGCTATTTTCACTGACCTAGCCAAGGCCTTTGACTTTGTCACTCACTCCCTTCTTCTTTCTAAACTGTGCTCCACTGGTCTTTCCTAGGCCACCATGTCCTGGTTCAGTTCCTATTTAACAGGCTGCTCCCAGTCAGTCTCTAACAATAACATCTCACCCCCCACCCACCCATCACCGGTGTACCTCAGGGCTCTATTCTTGGTCTGGTTCTTTTTTCCCTCTTCATTACCGACCTTCCCTCTGTATGCATACACTCCCAGAACCACATGTATGTGGACAACACTGTCCTCTTCCTATGTGGCCCATCCATTCAAGCCGTTCAACCCCCCTTCAGCATGATCTCTTAGCAGTCACTGCCTGGTTTGATGCCAGTTGCCTTAAATTGAATGCCACAAAAAACTTTGGCCATGACATTTGGCTCCAAAGAGAAACTAGCCAACTTCCCTCACTGCCTGTCTTCTCCGTTGCAGCTGACATCACCTCCCCAACCCCCAACAATGTTGGCACCTATAAATACCTGAGTGTTTGGCTTGATTCCTCCCTTGATTTCTCCTCTCACTTCAGTGCACTCCATACCAAACTGTGCCCTAAACTTGTTTTGCTCCATCGGGACAATGCCAGTCTGTCCCTCCCCATAAGATGGGATTTATTAGTCAAATGGATCCTCCCTGCCATTGACTATGCCAACATAGTTTACAGTGCTGCCCCTGCCACCTCTCTTGTCAACCTGGATGTCCTATTCTATGCCTTCTATCGGTTCACCACCAGTTCTCCTCTGCTTACACACCACTGCAATCTCTACTTCTCCTTCTCCCTCCAGTTACTTGTGCAGACACGCTCCACTTACTGCTCCACCTTGGTTTGGCTCTCTCCCTTCCTACCTTACCTCTCTCCACTCTCCAGCAACTTCCTCTGCTTATAACTCTAGGTCTATCTGTGCCCGTACATTTTCTCTTTCTCGCATCCATACCTCCGCTGGTAAACTCTCCTCCTCCTACAAGTTCCCCTCCATCTGGAACAGCATTCCTCTCCTAACCCATCTTTCACCCTCCTTCCTCCATATCAAGTGCTTACTCAGACCAGCTTTGGTCACTTCCTGCAGCTGTACTCCATCCTAACACACAACCTCAAAGCGCCCAATTCCAGTCCGCCCTAGGAGAATTCTCCCTACAAATGCTGATCCTCACTGTATTTTAATTGTATAGTTTCTCTAATGTGTGTATATGTGTATGGACATAGCTTCTAGTTTTTCATTTATGAATTGTACATAGTCTCCTAGTTCTGTATTAATGTATTTTTCCTGGCCTGTCACTTCTTTTGTCATTTGACTGCTATTGTATTTTTTATTTGCTGTTTATCTGTCATCCTGTTGTTGCTCCCTTCCCCCGGGTTGCATCTGGAAATGAGCCGTGGCTCATGATACCTTTCCCAGTTATCAACTTTTAAATAAATAAATGATGGTTCTGGGGTACAGATTACACTGGAAGGACAGTGGAAGGGGAGAGGGGTGGCACTGTATATAAAGGAGAGAAGAAAATGAATAAAGGAGGAGGGAGATGCAGAAGTACTGTGAGTGTAACTACAGGATCCCCAAAATAGATCACTAAGACAGTGGGTGGTGCACAGGCCACCCTCTCAGTCTGAGGGGTTGATCACCAGGTACTGGCAGAACAGATCAGGAGGAACTGTGGGAAAGGGGGTGTGGTGACAGTAGGGGTCTTCCACCTGCCAGAGGTGGAGTGGGACACATCCACCACAAAGAACAGAAGGGAGCAGGTAATGCTGGATGCCATCAAGGAAAGCTTTGTAGTACAGTTAGTTAAGGGACCAACTAGGGAAAGCAAAACCCCTGAGCTCATACTTACGAATGGGGAGTGGGTGAGGGATGTGACGGTGGAGTAACCACTGGAGGGTGACCACTGGACAGTATAGCTCCAATTACAGACGGCTAAAGAGAGGGGGGCATCTGGCACACTGTTGCTGGACTTCAGGAATGCCAACTTTAAGATGATGAGGGAAGTGGTACAGGAGTTCCTGTGCAAAATTCAACTGGGTATGGACACATAACAAAGGTGGAACTGATAAGACAGGGAATAGTTAAGGCAACAGAAACTTGCTGCAGGGCCCAGACTATGAATACTAGGGGAAAAAAACAGCTGGATATGCAAAGGGGCATTAGACAGGGTGAGGAGGAAGAGGGCAGCTTACAGGAAATTCAGAAAATCAGGGAGGAAGGAGTATAGGGAGGAATATCTGCAAGAAGCAAAGAAAGTGACCAGCAGGGTAAGGGCAGCCAAGGCAGTAAGAGAAATCAGGCTGGTGCAGGGCATTAAAAAAAAAAAAGTAAAAAAGGCTTCTTTAGGTACATCAGGGAGAAAAGCTGTAAGGACCAAATTGAAAGAATTAAGAAGGAGGGGGATGGGTAGAAGGGGGCGTGAAAAGGCAGAAGTGCTCAATGACTACTTCTGTTCAGTCTTTATGAAAGAAAGGGAGAGTCTCTACCCATAGTAGGAGGAAGGAAAGAAACAGATGGGGGGTGACAGATGGAGAAATCACAGTGAGGAGGGTGCTGGAGGGGTTGAAGGCACTGAGAGTGGACAAGGCACCAGGACCAGATGGAGTACATCCAAGAGTGCTGAAGGAGCAGGCAGAGGTCCTGGTTGGACCCTTGGCAGAATGATCTAATTCATCTCTAGACTCAGGAAGAGTACCCCACGACTGGAGACTGGCTCACATGGTTCCCCTCCACAAGAGTGGGCTCATGGACGAACCGGAGAACTACAGGCCAGTAACTCTAACGTCCATAGTGGGGAAGCTAATGGTGACAATCCTAAAGGAGAGGCTAGTGACACTACTGGAGGTTAACGGGGTGCGGAAAGGGAGGCAGCATGGCTTCATCAACAGCAGGTCATGCCAGACCAACCTGGTGGAATACTATGACTGGGTGACTAGGCAAATTGATGGGGACCATGCAGTGCATGTCCTATACCTAGACTTCAGTAAGGCCTTAGATTTAGTACCGCATGGGAGACTTGGAAGCAAACTATGAGGCACAGAGGCAGGAGCAAAACTGGTGGGGTGGGTGGAGAACTGGCTAAAAGATAGGCAGCAGAGGGTGGTAGTGGATGGGAAATACTCATCCCCTAAGCCTGTGTCAAGTGGTGTTCCACAGGGGTCAGTTTTGGGCCCAGTGCTGTTTGGCATATTTATTACCAACATCTTGGAGGGCATCAGCAGCAAAATCAGCCTATTTGCAGATGACACCAAGATGGGAGTGGTGGTGGACAACTAGGTTGGGTGGCAGGAGCTACAGGAGGATCTGGTAAGGCTAGAAGCATGGTCTGACAGATGGCAGCTGGGGTTCAATGCAAAAAACTGCAAGGTACTGCACTTTGGAACAAAAAATCCAAGAAGAAGCTACCATGGGGAGTGCAGCTGGAGCTAACAGAAAAAGAGAAGGATCTGGGGGGTGCTTGTCATGGGAGCAATGAACAATTAAGCACAATGCAGAAAGGCAGCAGCAATGGCCAACAAAATGTTGGGGTGCTTTGCAAGGGGCATTACCTTGAGAAGAAGAGAGGTTATTCTACCATTATACAGATCATTGGTTAGACCACACCTCAAATACTGCTTGCAGTACTGGCGCCCTATACCTACAAAAGGACATTAGGCTGCTGGAGGGGGTGCAGCATAGGGCAACAAAGATGACTCAGGGCCTGGGGGACTTGCTATATGAGGTCAGACTAAGAGAGTTAAACATGTACACAGTGGAGGAGAGGAGGGACGGGGTGACATGACTGAGACCTTCAAATACATGAAGGAGACAATCAAAACAGATGCAGAGGGTCTATTCAGGAAGAGGAGGGCGGGAGGAGACACTAGGGGCCATGACATGAGATTGGAGGGGAGTAGATTCAGAAGGGTGGCGAGGAGGCATTTCTTTATGGAGAGTGTGGTGCAAAGTGGAACGCACTACCAACTGAGGTGGTGGCATGTACTGGAACACAGTGGAATGCTTCAGGAAGGGGTGGAACACGGCAAAGGGAGGGAAGGCGAAGCGGGTAGGGCAGTTGCTGAATAAGAAGTTAGCTGCAATCTTGAGCAGCCTAGACAGACCAGAATGCCTTTTTGCTGCTGGCAGCTTTCGTATGTTTGTATAAAAAAATTTCATTTAATAAAATCTGCTAAAATCTCAATACTCTTGTATGTCAGTGCTTTCGCTGATCTCCTGCCTCTCATCCACTTTAATCTACTCCTATTTGCTCTCCTCATCATGGCACCTGCATCCCTATACCAGTATCATCTCCTAATTTTCTTGCTGTTCCTATCTGTGCACACTTGCACCCCATATGCTTACCATAGCGTCATCTCCTAATTTACCCCTGTCCTGTCCTGTGCACTCCTCTTTCTTTTTACCTCTGTTTTTTTTTTTATATACCTATTTGGTCCCCATTGCCTCCTCCCGCCAACTGGCGATGGGGACATGTAGGTATTTTTACTTGTTTTCTCCCCTGACCCCCCCCCCCGAGGCCCCGATACTTTGCTACCCCCTCTCTGCCTACGCCAACCACCAGACCTCCACCTGGTGGGAGCAGAACCAAGGGGTTGGGCATGAACCACCCTCTCCACCCTCAGGAGAGGAGAGTTGCCCATCAGCATGCTCGATCCTGCTCCGCCCCCCCCCCCACACGCCAGCACCCCGACGACCCGAGGTCATTCCTGAACCCGACGACCCGAGGTCATTCCTGAACCCGGTCACCAGCGTATCATGAGGTGTGGTGTCCAGCGCCTCAACCCTCAGCACCACCAGGCCGGCTTTACCTCTGTTTTTACTACCCACCTAATTAGGTTGCTAATGTACATTTGCATACAATTTCCCCATAGTTAACTACTGTTTCACCTTTGTGAATTCTGTGCCATGTAAACGAATACTGTAAATATTGCTAGATCTATGTTATGATGTATTTCTGCTCTCGTTTGTGCTACTGCACCCAGGTCATGCCTGAAAAAGGCTTTCACGCCAGTATACTCTCCCAGTCACCAAAGTTAAATAAATAAATAAGAGCAGTTCTGTTAGGACACCACAGGGTTCTGTGACATCACATAACCCCTCGAACTTTACTATCATGGTTCTGTAGGGTCATACCTCTGTGTTCTTTATTTTTTCCATTGACATTTTTTCAGTTTTTACAAGTTTTCTCCAGACCCATTCCCACGCGTCCCCGATGTGACGTGTGCATGTGGAGGCATGCATGCACACACCTTGTCGGACGCTCTTTCCTTCCAGTCGTACCATTAACCGCCTGTGCCAGCCATCAAACTTCCATCCACTGTCAGCGGGACTACAGGCAGGAGACCCCCCCCACCCGGGAGAGAACAACCACTCAATCCTACTTCCACTCTCTTCCCACCTTGTGCCAGCACGCAGGTGACCCGAGGTTGTTCCTGAACCCTTGTCACCAGCGTGGCGCGAGGTAAGACATCCAGCGCCTCAACTCTCAGTGCCACCAGGCCGGCATCCACCTCTCTATTCTAAGATCATTGACCAGAATATTCAGAAGGAGGGGGGGATGCGCTGCACATCTAATTGCACCACCCAAAAATGAGCAGGCACAAAAAAAAATGCTATATTCAAATGGGATACACGATCTCACAAATACAGCAATCTGTGCAGCTGATGCAAATAGGGGCAGCTGACAATGCACCAGCGTATCACGGGGATGTGCTGAATACCGGGAATGGGGATGCGTGGTGCATCCCCAGATGCATCGGTCCCCAAATTCCCGATATTCAGCCTGCATATGCAAATGGGAGCATCAGGCACGTAAGGTGCAATCAGGCTATTTGCATGTCCATTATGGTCCTATTTGCATGTATTTTGCATGGTTGCAACTGGCAAGTTGCACTGGGCCAGCCTGCAACCCCCAGCCCCATGTCCCAATGTTCATGGGTAAGTAATTAGTCAACATTTTATGAACATAATCACAATAAAATCAAAATGAAGTGGGTAGCTGCTGTTCAGTCAATGACCCTTGCTTCATTAAAAGCCCTTCCCTGCAGTTCAAGCCAAACTACTATAGGTCATTATCAGAGTAATATGCTGTATTGCTTAGGTAGTTGCACTTGCTCAACTCCTCATAACGGAAGTACTGTACCTGACTGTCACTTCTCATTCACACGTGGACAACATTCATTCAAAATTATAACTGGCAATTATGAAATAAAAGATGCACATAACACTAAGTTATAACTTCATTACTCTAAATATCAAGCTAGTTCCTATTGAGCTGGAAACCTTTCAAACAGTTGGGTGGGATGAGAAAGTAAAAACACTTTAATCCTGGGGCTTTAAGTAGTGTTTCTTCAGATGGGCCGGTGGCGCTGAGGGTTTAGGCGCTGGATGCCACACCTCGCACCATGCCGGCAACCTGGGTTCGGGAGCGAGCTCGGGTTGCCAGGGGAGAAAAGGATTGAGCATCCGATAACATCTCTCCTTTCCTGGGCAGAGGGTGGGGTATGACTCCCCAGTGCAAATGACACCCAGCGGAGGCTGATGTTCTGCAGCCTGGGACCACATCAATAGTTGGGGAGAGGAGTCAGTGGACATTCGACAATCGGGTATAGAAGCGCACCCGCCTGCGCTGAACATCATTGCACATCCGCACCTCAGGGAGGGGAGGTAATGCGCACGAACAAGGAAAAACCCTGCACTGCCGAGTAGGTGATGGCACTTGGCCTCCATGCCCTCCGCCAGATCCCAGCCACCCAGTCTCCTGATTTCCTCTGCCTCCAAGTCCTACCTGCAGCCGAATCTCGACTTCAAGAAGTACCAAGGAAGGAGTGGTGGCCTCACCTTATGGGGTACAAGCCAGGGATTTCTACCTACAAAGTAGGTGAGAGGGTCGGAGTACCACAGAGAAGACTCGGGATCGGGGGGGATCTCAGGTGGGCAGGGACAAGCCAGGATGCCCAAGAGAGGCTCAACGGAGCAGCGACCGGAGGGAAAAATAAGTTGAAGAAAAAAAAAGCAGTGTTTTTTTCATTGGTGTAGCTTAGTATAAACCAATCAGCGCCGCACATCAAGACCTCTTCTAACCATATAAAGGCCTCGCACCCAGCACTTGAAAAAGTGGCATGTTCCATTGTTTTTGGTTTTTTTACCATGGATTTCTATTGACAAAGTAAAATCATTGGCCCTATTTATAACTGTAAGAGTATCACTTGCTATAGCCTCAGGGTGCCAGAATGACTCACCTTCCCTCTGCATTTCTCTCACCTTATGAATGGATAAGGTGACACCTAGAAGTCCTGACACCCTATTGATGTGCATTTCATGTGGGTCAATTTAATTCAACCGAAGAGCAGCAAGACATAAAATATGCAGGTTCGCATCACAGCCACCCAAAAAAGGCTGTTTGCTAATCAAGTTCAGCCATGATTAGCAGACGTTGCTAATCAACTGATTTGCTGCAGTGCAATAAAGTCGTAATACACTCATTTTCCCCAAAAATTATAGTAAAAATACAGAACTGTGGTCATTTTTGTTGCAGTTCGACACTCCCCCCTAAGTTGTACTCTTCTGATCTGTATCTTTTAGAAATAAATACCTACTTAGTGAAATTGATCTTTAGACATGGCTAGTTGCTACTCAAAATGTTGTTGATTAGCAAAGACTGCTAATCAAGTTTACTGCACTAATTAAATTTGCAAAACTACTTTTTGCCTTGAATAGGCACCTGATTTTGAAAGTACAGACGTTTCTAAACCCAGCACCACCCTTGTGCAGATGGAAGAGTGACATATTCTATTCATTACGTCATAGTCACTATAAAGGAAAACACAGATGGCCACCTATTTGCTAATATAAACACCAGGTATGGTTTTGATTTTAAAGGAGAACTGCACTGAATCTATAAGTAATTTTTCCCCAGTAGAAGCTGTTTTTTAAATACTGGTTCAGATTCTGTTACTGCTCTGGCTTATCAGGCTTTTTAGCTCTCCTAGTGAATGTTTCTGATTTACATGCTGCTAGGCTAGTAAGAACCATTTTAAACCTGTATGATGTAGTTTATGTCCCTGTTCTATTCTTCTATTGTTGGCACAATGCATTCATGTTCTATTACAGAACTTTGTGGCTGAGAGAGACATAAACTACATCATACAGTTCTAAAACAGCACTTAACACCAGACTAGAGCAGAAACACCCACTGAAGTTACCAGAGCTCTGTCCACACCGGCAATGGTTGTAGGGAATCGTTTTCAATAACATTACAGGTCTTACCGTGCTAGCGTGTCCATACTAAAACAATTCCTGTGTGTTCCATGCTTAAACTCGGTAATAAGGAGATTGTGTCACGTCAGCCGTTCCATATGAAACATGCTACAGACTCCTGTCCACACCACTGAAGTAAGCATGTTTCAAACAGAACAATGTTACAAACCGTGCTAAAACCCTGATAGTATCAAGGTTTGAGCATGGTTTTCAAAAACGGTTCCGTAACATTTTCAGTGAGGACACACACTGTGTTTGGGGGTCCTGTTACGTTTTTGCCTGCCTGTAACATTATAGGACCCCTAGTGTGGACAGGGCCTAAAAGGCCTGTATAGATAGAACAACAGCAGAAATGTAATTAGTACGGAAAAATTACTTACAGGTTCAGCACAGTTCTCCTTTAAAGAAGTACTTCATGGTAGAACAGTCATTTAATAGTATCCCCTATTTAAAGTAAAGCATAAACTGGGTGTATATTTCACTGATCAAATGGCAGCAAAGCATAAAATATCTGTACCTTTGAAAATGGTCATATCCATCCATCCAAATCCTTCTTGTTGGTACCCATTCATATCATCTGTGAATGGATACCCAGCTTGCTGAGCTGCTTCCAGAAAAGCATGATGAAGAGGATGAGCTGTCTTTCCTCGTGAAACATGTAAAGGCCCATCCCCTCCTCGGTACAGGTTAGGACCCAACTCGTGAGTTTGTGCCTTCCTAAAATAAGGCAGGCAGTGTTCATAGTCCCATCCAGTGGCACCTTCAGTATTCCAGCGATTATAGTCTTCACTATGTCCACGGATATAAACCATAGCATTGACGGATGAAGACCCACCCCATACCCGACCCCTTGGCCAATACATCACTCGGTTATTCATATGTTTCTGGGGAATAGTGTGATAGTACCAGTTGTATTTGTCATCACAAAGATTATAGACCAATGCAGCTGGCATATGAATTTTCCACAGTAATCGTTTACTTCCCAATATGGTATCCTTAGGGCCTGCTTCCAAAATAAGTACAGAATCGCTAGAGTCTTCCGACAGGCGATTAGCCAGTATGCACCCTGCTGAGCCAGCTCCAACTATTACATAGCTGTAAGAGGAAGTTTTTTCAGAATTAACGGATGTTGCAATGTTTCGCCGATACTGACTGAAGAGCGTAACTAGCAGCCTTGGCTTAGTGATGAGACCTCTAGTTAATCTGTATGTGTTAGCTGCACTGGCATAATACTTCAGAACTTCTTTGCACAATAAAGACATTTTTCTTCCTTTGTATGCAACGTTCCTTGCTCTTCTGTTCTGTAAGCTCAGTCACTCTCTGTGTGAAAATGTTTCAGTTCATGTCTTCTTCAGAGTGATTTAAATACAATCCTAAAAGCACAAGAGATACTTATTTATACTGCAAATGAGACATCAAAATATAGTAGAACACTTAACTGGTCATTATTAGATTACCACAGATATACCAGAATAAAACTGAAATACAATAAAAGCTAAACAAAACTCTTATCAGTTGCCAGATCTGCCTTTACCAATAGCAGGGACACCATGCTACCGAAGTAGCAAGAATGCATACAATATTACTAAGCAATATGATGTTCATGAAACGCCTTACTTAACATCTACTCATTATTGCAGTGTTTAAAAACAAAAAGGCCCGATCCAGTCAGTATGACCCCTATTTCACAACTCTCCCAGTTTCAGGTTTCCAACACAACTTACCTAGGGTATAGGTAAAGACTGGACTTCTGAACCGGGCCAGACTGGTAAAATCCAGACTGGCCAGATCTGACACAAGATGCACTAATACTGTTGGTCCGGTCACTCTGGACAGACAGACCAATCTGGCTTTTACCTATGTGGCCTGGGCCAGTCCCGGTTGTCCAGGTTTCACCCACCTATCTGGTCCAGTCCTGATGATCCAGGCTTCACCCCTGCCCAGGACGGGCTGAAAACTAGACCAGATAGGTGGTTGAAATCCGCACTGATCTAGACCATATACTGTAGGCAAATGCCAGATCAATCTGTCTGCCCAGTGTGTCTGGAATGGCAACAGTAGTGCAACATGTACCCAGTGCAGCTGACCCTCCTGAACTGGCCTGTCCGGATTTTACCAGTCTGGTCTGGTCTGGTCTGGTGTGAGTCCAGAAATCTGTTTTTTACCAAGTCCCCTTTAACCTGCTGCTGATCTCTCAGGCTGTGGGTTTGTGCCACACAACAATAATTTGCTGGTCAACTATCATCCAAACTCAGATCCGTCCCTCCTGTTACCATTACCAAATAACTTACAGTTGTCCTCTGCTGTGGAACCTACTACAACAGCACAACCTACCAACCATATAACTGAGTGAGGAAAATATCCTTCTAAATTCACACCTGCACTAAACAATATAGTTTTTAAAGTCTGTCTTATTTTTATGTATGTCTTCCATTTAATAATACCGTCACATGATTCACAAGGTACTCAAGGCGTGGCAATATCTCATCATACTCAGTTGGGTAATGTTCCTTAACTATGGTGGTAAGAATCCTGAAACCTAATTGATGAAGACCTCGTCTTACTACTGATTAAAACTCTGCACATAACCACAGGTAAGAACAAGCATTTGTCAATGCTGAATGTTTGATGCTTTGCACCAATGCATCCCCAGATGTTAAATGGGCACTTGGGCTGAGAGTTCAAGGAAAGCAGGGAACAGCGAACAGTATTTTTTACAGGATGCAATGGACAACACAGTGTGTGCAGGATTCACTTTGGAATAAAATCCTTTTTTTTTTCCTTTTACACCTAGATACAGTATATATTGAGGGTACTGAATAGATGGGGCATTTAAGAAAATAACAACTGTCTTGAAGCTAGGAGAGGGTTGGTGCAGAGACTCACCATGGACAGAAGGCAAACACTTGGATCACCGCAGGAAGGCTGGCAGGCAAAACAGCTGAGTACAAGAAAAAGCAGAATACATGTAGGGATCTGCCAGTTATTCTTTTTTATTGATTTTCAATTAAACAATAATAGCGGCGGCTGCGCTATTTATGTCAAGGAATCTCTCCCCGTACTAGCCCTGCCTGCTCCCATCCTTGACTCCAGGGCCCAGGTGCTTATGCTGAAACTAACCCCTGACACTTTAAAGGGACCCCTTTATCTGACTACTGCATACGTGCCCCCCAGGGACCAAACGCAGGACACTGCCTCTCTTACAGAATACCTTTCCTCACTACCTCCTTCCGCTGATCAAATTCTGGTAGGTGAATTAAATGTCAACTGGCTCAGCTCCTCCTCCTCCTCCTCTACCCGAGACTCCTTTTTTTGCAATAGACCTAACACAACTAGTTACCCACCCTACCAGGACTAACTCCAAGAGAGGCTCCAGTACCCTGCTTGATGTGGTACTCACCAACTGCCCTAATCGGATCCCCAATGTACAAGTCCTCCCAGACTCTCTCAGTGATCACTCCCCCATTCTATTCCACTGGTCATCCTCAGTCCCCAAACCCATAGCACAGTCCATATGCCGGCGGCATCTAATACCTGGTGGACTGATAAAACATAAGGAACTTCTGTCCCAAATTGACTGGTCTCCTATACAGGCAACTCCTGACATCGACACAGCTCTCTCCTTCTTTACCCAAACTTTTAATAATGCCTGTGATATCTTTGCCAGATGTTGACCGCCGTTCTAAAAGGCAGAATGCCCCCTGGGTAACCCCAGCTTTGATCCACCAACTCAAACATAGGGACAACCTATGGCACCGTACATTGAGACTGGCCAGCCCAGTGACAAGCAGTTATGTGCCACCCGAAACAAGTGCACTCGGGCCATCAGAAAGGCCAAGTCTGAGCACCATCGGTCCTCACTCACTGCCTCATGGGGAACCCAGAACCTTCTGGGATAACATTAAACAATTAAATGGGAGTGCACACCTCCCACCCACCCAGATCAACATTAATGGTGTGATCTCCTCAGACCCAGCCCTCATAGCCAACCACCTCAACACCTCATTCACTGACCTTAGCCCTATCCTCCCCTACAAATTTTTTGACCCTCCTTCCCCAGCACCTGCTGTAAATCTTTCTCGCCTGATTTTCTCCTCCATGCGTGTTTCTGCCCAAGAACTTAGGCGCACTTGTCACTGCCCTCAAGAGTAATAGTACAGGCAGTGACACCCTGGATCGTGTATCCTACAGCTGGTCTTAGACACAGTCCTTACCCCGATCACGTGCCTCATCAACCACTCTCTTTGCCTGGGAAGGTTCCAACTGCCTGGAAAGTCACCACTGTCACCCCTATCTTTAAAGGTGGTGATAGGACTGTGGCTGGAAACTATCGACCGATCTCCATTCTCTCTCCTCTCTCCAAGGCCTTGGAAAAAGTGGTGGCCTCTCAAATCTCTGACTACCTCTCCACCTACAATGTCCTATGTCCTGAGCAGGCCACAGTACTAACACAGCCCTCCTAGAGTTCTCCAACTTTCTCCACTCCTCCTTAGACACTGGTTCTCTGGCAGATGCGGTCTTCATTGACCTCTCTAAAGCTTTCAACACTGTCTCCCACCCCCTCCTTCTTGATGCCCTTAGTCTCTCTGGTTTTGCTGCTGGGCCTATCTCCTGGTGCACCAGTTATCTGTCTGACCGCTCACAGCGTGTAAAATTAATGGGACCTACTCAGACATCTGTCCCATCTTTTCTGGTTCCCAGGGCTCCATTCTGGGCCCCTTACTATTCTCCCTTTACCTATCACTCTCACGCCTTGCTCGTGGAACATTCTATTGTACGCTGATGATGTAGTCATCTTTGCCTTAAGTCGAACCTCCTATTGCCCTCCAGGACTCGCTGCAGAAGTCCTTCGCTAGCCGAGGGCTGGTTCAAGAACATAGACTGGTGATAAATCTTAAAAACAAAACCATGTTCTTCACTCATCCTCAAAACAAGTCCTGCAACTTCAAACTCCTCATTCACTCTGGGTCTTCTTTCCCACTCGAAAAAGTTTGCTCCTATAAATACCAAGGGATCCATTTTGACCCGTCCCTCTCCTTCCATGGACACATCACTGCCCTAGCTACTGCCACTAATATCCGATTGGGCATCTTACATCGGTATAAACACTGCCTCCCCCCCGGAGGCTCTTCGACTCGCAGTCACCTCCTCTATCCTGTCCCTAGTGGACTATGGACTGCCAGTGTATGGTGCTGCTGATCAGACTGCACTCCATAAAATTCGCACTACTCTGAATAAGGCCTGCAAGTTAGTACTGGGGCACCTAGGCTAACACATACCTGTCTGTATGCCAAAGCGCTGTTACTTGATCTTGACGAGCGCTTCAAATATCTGACTCGTAACTTACAAAAAAGACCCTCCTTGGGATATCCCCCAGGATTAACCACCACCATACACGCTCTGTCCCACTAGTTCATAGTCGGACCTCTGGGAAAACCTCTCTTGTTATCCTAGAGCTAGGACCTCTCACGACCAAAGAGCCTTCAGCTTTAGTGCCCCTTCCTGGTTCAACACTGCCCCCTCCATCTCCGAGCTCCAACTATATCGTACTTCAAAACTTCCTACGTAACCACCTTATTAACACCGATGCTGTAATTGCCACTAGTCAAAGTCAGACTCAATACTTATGACAAAGCTACTACTAAGCTGCTAAGGACAACATAACTCTGGTATTGTTTGCATCAATCCTACCTGTACCAGCTTGTTTGTATCTATGTCTTAAGTTACTGTTATACTGTTTTGTACTGTTATACTGTGTATTTTGGTTTGTCTTACTGTGACAAGGTACCTTTGTAAATGAGCCTATGGCTCAAAGGTTTTTCCAAACTGCTGTTTAAATAAATAAATAAAATAAAATAAACAACAGGGTGTGTGTCATGCTGTGATGACATCATGCCTCGGGTGGTAAAAGCATGTGGCCATAAACGCTGTGTGAACTGCGCTTCAATGAGCAACTGAAACTTTTTCATGGCGGTTTTTTAGTAGTTAAGGTTTGGATTGCTGGAGGGTTGTACAGTGCAGTCAGAAAATCTAACCTTTGAGTATTTTTTCTCTTTTGGATAAATTAGTGGTTCAACTGAGAGGGCAGCTGGGCATGGGACTGTGAAGGCAGGTTGGGAGCATGAATGATGATGGCTTGTGAGCAGGGGAAAGCGGAGTGGGAAACAGTCATGAAGACTAGGTGGCATGATTCCAGTAACAGATGATGCAGTCATCTGTGTGCTGGGACTAGACCCATGATGTTGTGCTGAAATAACATCACGGGTCCAGTCCTGTAGTGACCAATCAGAGCCAAGGATTTTTCCTTGCCATTATATAATACATGACAACAAGGATTAGCCATGTTAAGATCTATGCATCACTCAGATCTTGGCAGGTCTTGCTATATATGCAAAAGGCCAAAAAGGGAGGGATAAGGGTAGCATACAGGGGAAGGGTATGGAGGGCTAGGGCATGGGGAGGATAACATAAGGGTTATGGGGGGTGGAGAGAAAGGAAATAAGGGGTAGGAGCAGGAGAGGACTGCAAAAGTTGGTGACAGCTATATACCCTCAGTTCTGTAACAGTGGGGTTCACCTTTCAAATTTCATTCATAAATATAGACCCAAAAAAGTTTTGAATAAATATGTGCATGTGTCTTTAGTTGGGGGGGGTCGGTGCATGAGGCCGAAGACTGAGTGCTCCAACCATCCAACCATGCATTAATTCCTTGTAAATGACTCCTTTCAAGTGTTTTAATGCACTTGTAACATGGATGGATATGTAGGTTATTATGGTACTCACTGTGTTACACCTATTACAGAAATACAAGTACACAAGTGTGACAGTAACAGTGTGTGTTTATTTCAAACCGTCTTCTTAACACCATAACAACTATTGTTTAGAAATATAGAAGCTGACGGCAGATAAGGACCGCAAGGCCCATCCAGTCTGCCCATTTTTCTACCTTATAAATGTGCCATCGGCCTTTGCTCTGTCAATGGCCTATCTATTCATACTTATCTGTATTGCTCCCTTATGCCTATCCCATGCCTGTTTGAAGCCCTGCACTATATTCATATCCACCACTTCCTGAGGTAGGCCATTCCATGCATCCACCACCCTTTCTGAGAAAAAGAACTTCCTCACATTACCCTTTAATCTGCCTCCTTCTAATCTCATGCTGTGTCCTCTTGTCCTGCTATTTTTCTTATATTGAAACATGTTAGACTCTTTCACCTTGTTAATGCCCTTAAGATAGTTGAATGTTTCGATCATATCACCTCTCTCCCTCCTTTGCTCTAGGGTATACATATTGAACTCCGTTAATCTTTCCTCATATTTTTTTCTGATGCAGTCCCTGCACCATTTTGGCTGCCCTTCTCTGGACTGCCTCCATTTGGTTAATGTCCTTGTGAAGGTGTGGCCTCCAGTACTGCATGCAGTACTCCAGATGGGGCCCAACCAGTGTCTTGTAAAGAGGGATTATTACCTCCCTCTTCCGGCTTATGATACCCCTACTAATACACTCCTGGAAATGAGCCTAGCCCAGTCACCAAATTTAAATAAAAATGTTTTTAAAACTTACAGTAAATTAAATGCTTCATTAACGGAAACATCTGAAAGACCCTGACCTGCCCCTTTTGTTTGTATTTGCTGCATTTGCTACTGTGCCTAACTTGCCCTCCTGCATTCAAATGCTACTGCCTGCATTTGCCTGGCTTATACTATTTTTACTTCTTTTTCTGATCTTGTAGGCAAGGTGGCTATCCCTTATATGCCATAGCCATGCCCTCACCATCTGCTGGTTGGGAAAGTCTTGTTCTCTAGATGGTTCCATGACAGTCTTATCCCCTGCTGGCTCCAGACTTGTTGATCACGGAGCTGGGATACCCCGTCGCATACTTCTATTGATGCTACAGGTATGACAAGGGTGTTACAAAACTCTGTGACTGACTTTGCGAGGGTCACCTTGATTTGTAACTGGTCCAGTTGCTAATTAGCATGGTGGCCCCCACATCCTTCCCATCATGGTCACAGTGTATTTTGCCACCATGTAAGAAGGGCTGCGACTGCTGCTATGTATGGCACAACTGCATTGTAAGGTTCCGAGTGTTGCTAAGTTGCCTTGTGATCACTTAGCGATAGTCCCTTGCACCTGTGAAGCAAGTAACCATTTCTTTTTTGAGCTAGTCTTGTTATTTTACTGCTACTGTAGATAAGAGAGTGCCCTGTACTGCTGTGTGCCATGAACAACTGTACATTTAACATGAATTTTCAAGTGCATGTCCTGTATGAGTGCACACAGTGTCACATTCTCCCAACATGAGCAGTATAAATTTTACAAATATGATCAATTTCTACTTTTGGTTTACGCTTAAAGGGTCATACAAAAGTTGAAATTAAGTCTTGAAGCCAGCTGTTAGCAGGGCTAATGGCTAGGAAAATCCATTGGTCCCACAGGCGTTTCACTTTTCTCAATAGCTTACCCCACTGATATTTTAGCACTGTTATAAGCAAAGTTTTTAGTTTTAATAACTAATGTATGACAGTGTTGCCATTTTGTATTCTGTATATGTTATAAAGACCCCAGAGCCTGCAGGATTGGGCGCCTAAGGAAAAACAACACAGTACTACTGCTGGCCCAACTGGTGCACTGTCTGAAATGTCATTGCCTCCTGTTCTAGCCAGTAAGGCTAGTAAAACAAAAATGTTACTGACCCTGATAAAAAAGTATACCAGCCTTCAGCTGGTAGACCAGTCTCAGTCTCTGACCTGGGTGATATGTTTGTGCATAACTGTGTGTTACAGCTAAAAAAAAAAAAAAAAAAGTCACCTTACAGAGGGAAAGCGGGGCAATCTGTGTCTCTTTGCAGATGACACAAAGCTCTGTGGTAGGGCAGATGGCAACAACTGGATCAGGGAGATACAGAGGGGTCTACAAAGGCTAGAGAGGTGGCCTAAGGTTTGATAGTTGAAAATCAATGCCAAAAAATGCAAGAATAAGCACGGGGGGGGGGGGGGTTAATAATTTGGACAGAGTACTGTATGGGAAGTGCTACACTGAGCACTATGGCAGAGGAAAAGGACCAGAAGCTATTATTAGTGACTCCCTCAGCACCATCAAGCCAATGTAATGAGGCCTACAGTATGACCAATAGGATGCTGGTGTTTATCAGAGTGAGTACTAATAGCAGGAAAAAAGATGTACTACTACCTCTGCATAGGTCAGTGGTGAGACCACATCTGGAATGCTGTGCCCTCACATAAGAAAGGACAGGGGCGGGTTGGAGACAGTGCAATGCAGGGTGACCAAGATGATTCAGGCCAACAGGGCATATCTGTAAGGGCTGAAGTCAGTGAACATGTACTCACTAGAGATCAGGTGAGAGAGGGAGCTACGACAGAACTCTTCAAGTTTCTAAACGGAATAAATGAGGTGAATTGCAGGGAACTATTTAGCAAGAGTACAGACTCAAGAACCAGAAATCACAAGTGGAAACTGGAAGGGTGAAGATTTAACAGCAATATGAGGAGGTTCTATTTTACAGAAAGGGGTGGTGGAGCCATGGAAGTCTGCAAGTGGAGGTGGTGAGCGCCAAGACTATGAATGGTTTCAAGGATAGTTGGGACACAGCGAAGGGTTTGGTAGTTGCTAAGGTTGGTAGCATTATGGAGGGGAGATTGGGAGGGGAAAACCCCAAGTGGATAGTAGGTGCCAGGGTAGATAGGGAAACTCCAGGCAGACTGAATATGCCTTTTCCTGTCGTCACTGTCTATGTTTCTATGTTTTTTATAAATAATAATAAAAAATGAAAGAGATAAAAATAAATAGTATTTCCTGGTAAAAAGGAAAAATAAATAGTAGGTACCCGATTTTTTCCAAGAAGGGACTGCATCCTCACCAACCAAGAAAGCATTTTTTTTATTACTTATTTCAAATGTTTACCAGGAAAACATACGGAGCTGTTAAGAGTTTGGGGCTTTTCTTTGCTAAGTCCTGCCTGCACCCAGTCCTTTGCCACAACAAGTAGGAAATTAGGACACTACTCGGATATATACTCTATACTCTATCCCGTGCCATTGACAATATCATCAGGTCGTCCAAATGCATCCACCAACTTGACAGCAGTGTTAACACCCTCAGACCAAGCTTATGCACTAGTATACATGTAACCCCCCCTGTTACCTGGGGTTACTAGAATCCCAGTAAGACCCAGTGGTAGGCAGGAAGGCAGCTTGTGAAACTCCAGTTAAATGGATTTCACACTGTCTCACTCTGTTCTCAGTCTCAGCTGAGACTGAGGGATGACATCATTTTAGAACTGTCGCAGCTGTATAAGCCACACTGGAATGTTGCAGTTGGAGGTTAGAGTAGAATGATGGGGAATTTGAAGTCAGTCTGTTGCAGTCTGTAGTAGAGGAGGTGCTCTGCTGTAAGCAGGCCCTCAGAGCTCTAAGCTCTGTCAAAGAGCTATTTTTTTTTGTATAGGTGTGTGTTCTCACCTGAAGAGGAACACAAGAAGAGCCCAGAGAAGTGGTAGAGATTGCTTTCAGTGGTTCAGGGCCCCATCCCTGCAGGGATGGAGGGGGGGAAGAATCAGCTTGCTTCCAGAAGCAACCCCCCTCCGGTCCAGCTAGAGAAAAAAGAAACTGCCTGATTTAAATTCGTGCTGAGGCACCAGAAGCTCTGGACGAGAGTTCCTTGAAGAGAAAACACCTATGGGGCACCTGCAACCAAGGGGTGAGTTTACTCTGCTAAAGGGCCATGTGTTTTCACCTAAATCAAGATGAAACTAAAGGGACTGTTACTGTGGGGTCAAGAAAAGACAGCCAAGTACAGTTTGGAAAATGTGGGGATTGGACTGCTTAACTCCGTGGGGGGTGGGGGGGGTGGTCTAGAGTAATGGACACAGCCACTTATTAAGTATGTTCAAGTTCAGCACAAATGGGATGTAAAGACAGTAAATTGAATGTGAACACATTTAAAGAGAATCTACACAGCAAAGTGTTTTAAAGGATGAGGTGTTGCAGTCCAGAGAGATGGCCGGGTATGAATTATGGGAGTGAGAGGTGGGAGACCCCCCCATCAGTACTAACCAAATTCACCTCTACAAGTTTGCTTTGGGACACCTGTTGGTTTCTCTCAGGTATTTGGCCAGTGCCTGAGGAAACTACCCAGACGTGGGATCGATGAGAAAGATTCTCGCATGGAGCCAGAAGTGCTCATAGGTGGTTTAGCGAGCAACCAGTAAATGTTTCCATGCTATATGGAAAGTGTCTGAAGGGCTGGCAAGGGAGCCGAGCCAGGGAAAACCCAGAGCAGCATACAAGTTCTGGCTGTGTGCCCAGTGTGTTTCAGAGCCTGAGGGCTAAAGTGAATAAGGATGTGTTCTGATCTCCATAAATCTGCATTACCAGCAGTGTAGCCCCATGGGAGTCCATCTATGCTTTGTTATTCTGTTGGATGTGAATAAAAGCCACACTTTAGAATCCCACTTCTGGTATTGGACATTTCAGTTATTGCTTCCTATGTCCGGAGTTACTGGGGTGCCCCAGTTGTAGAGTAGTCAAACCTAGCCAATGTGCCGAGTGACATATTCTCTACCCGAACCCAGCCCACCAGGTAGTGCTGTCCAGATGGAAATGGCATACCTGGGTGGGGGTTACAAAATTGGAGGCACCGTTGAGGATTTGGGTTTGGAATTTAGGGAGGAATGTAAGAAAGGACACTCGGACAATGGCTAGTGTTTTGGCTATCTGGCAGTAAGTAGCCCAAAACAGCTGAAGCAATGTAAACTAATGCGCCGCTGTGTGCTGTTATCCATGTGTTGCTGTTAAAATGGCAACTGTTTACCAAGAAGCAGTAAAGCCTGAGGGTGTATGCCCTTGTCCTGCATCAAATTATAGCGTTTGCCAGCTTTTAAAAGTGTTTGTGACAAAGAAAAGTGTGGAAAACTGTGGGTAGCAAAAGGAAAATTGTGCCCTAGAGGTTGGAAATACTTTCTGAGTGGACTGAGAGGCAAGTTGTGCTTAATGGCTATGAAAAATGGTTACAATGGTGCTCCCGCCGAGGAGCTTCAGTTGAAAAAAAAAAGTGTAGTTTGCAGTTTAAATTTGCCTGCTCAATGATTGCCATGAGGAGAGCATTCGAGAGGAAAGAAGCTCATTTGCATGACGTTGAGTGATTGGTGAGACTGCAATCAGTCCCGCCCCCAAGCCAGCTCTAGAGCAACTGCACAGCATTCGAGAGGGAAAGTGAGTAGAGTGTGCAAACTGGCTTACCAGGAGGAGCATCGCAGTGACTGAAAGTGCTTTAAAAGTTTAAAAAACTGACTTTTCTGTTCAAATTTGGGCTCAACCCACATCTCGATCGACTGGACTGTAAGTGTTGTGTTCAGAGGGACGATTGGCAGGACTGCCAACCCGCTTCTTTCAAGAGGCCTCCAAGACTGGCTGCAGGCTGTTTTCCATTGCAGCAAACCACTACTGATAACAGTGAGTACCAACAGAAATAATTGCTCAAACTGTGTGATTTCACCAAAAGCCAGCTAAATCTGTGTGTAGCAGTGTAATCGCTTTGCAGAGAAGGACTGTGTTAAGTTTTACCAGCAAAAGCAAGAATTCTAAGCAATCAACTGTGAGCATAATTATAGGTTCAGCATCAGTATAATTTTCAAAGCCATGTGAGAGACTGTGAGCTGTATCAGATATGCAACAAGAAATACAGGCAATCCTGTGCTATGAAATACTGGGGCTTTAAGGGACTGTAAGCTAGAGCAATGTCTTCAGCAAGTAAAAAGTCTGTGGTGAATCATATAAATGTGCTAGGAAAAAGAACAGTGCAAGTTTGTGCAATTTGAGCAAAGTTATCAGTACAGTGTGTAAATCGGATGCGCAGTGGCTTGACCCAATTACAGAATGTTGATGCGTAGGAGTGCTGCCGCCGCCGCCATTACAGGGTGGGGTAGTGATGTAAACACAGCAGCAGAGGAGTCATTTTGAAAGAGAAAGAAATTTTTCAGTGATGTAGGACTTGAAATAACACTGAGCATTGTTTGTTTTTCTCTGCAGTCATGGCTTCAGGACCAGCCCGTTACCCGAATCATGCCCGGGCTGCGATAGCAGTAGAAGTTAACAAGTTAAGGGACATTGAGAGATGTTACTACGGTGGACGGCTGCCTCCTCATGTGGCAATTCCTGGATATCCAGTGCGAGTATGTGTGATGTGCTTAAATGCTGGAAGGGACGTCTTCATGGTACCTCACTGTTTTGGGTGCCTAGAGAAATATGGTTTGTTTAAAGCGCCCGCCCAAGATTCGTTTGGCTCCCACATGGACAAAAGTTCAAGACTCTACAGTTGGCAGCACTCAGCACCAGGTGGAGCCTGTTGGAGAAGGCCCCGAAGAGTGTGGCACAAAACAAGAGGGTGCAGATTTACAGACAGAACAATGTGCTGATGTTTCAGAGTCTGAGTCGCAGAGAGACATTTTGGGAAGAGTATCAGTAGACCCTTGGAGAGAGGGGCCTAGCCCAAGTCTCATAGGTGAAGATGAGATAAGGGAGGCCTTTGAATGGGAGGTTTCGACCTCTGCGCCCAGCAAAGAGTGGACAGTCTCAGGAGTGAGGACGACTGCTCACTCCTGGGCCCAGATTCTCAGTGAGGAAGAAGAAGAGGTGGAACCTATGTGGCCTTGTGAAAAAGGAACTGGTACACAGCCTCAAGCTCTTGCGTCAGAGGAACGCATGGAAGAGAGTGGTGATTCCACTGCTCTGGCTGAGCAAGAAGAAGCCAGGGATCCATTTTTTGTGTCATTAAGAATGCGTAGCTGGCAGAACCAGTACTGGCCGCCCCCAAGCCAGACCAGAGGTCTCAAGTTGACCAAAGCTAGTAAAGAGGAGAGACTGGTTCGTAGGAAAGCGAATGAAATCTATGAGATGTCTTTTCCTACCTTTCCTCGGAGAGTCTGGGAGGAGATTGAAAAAAGCAGGAAATCCTGGATTTGGAAAGAAGCAATGAAATATGTGCATCCTGGTGCAAACAAGTATGTCAAGAACAGAATGTTTCAAGAAAAATACAGCCAGTGGAAGAGGCAGAACACTGTTTATTGACACTGTTCGAATTGTGGATGGAGAGGGACATGAAACCTTTCACAGTGTGAATTATGAGCGCCCGACAGAGTAATAATTCCAGCACCTGACCCATTGTGCTGTTGGCCACAATGCAAAGACCTTCCTGTGAATGTGCTCATGCCTACCAAATGGAAAGCAGAGCAGTGGTAGCCAGTGCTGCCACTCCAGCCGTTGCTGTACCTACGTTGTTCCACCAGTCTGGAGGTCCAGGACTCAGGTGCCCCACATTCATCAGTTCTGCAGTGTACTAGCTTTCCAGAATCCATCAACTGTCCCACCAGATGACTTCAGATCCAGAGAGGACACCAGCCCAGCTATATCCTGATTCATCGCCTGGGTATCGGATGACTTCAGACCAGCTGTTTTCCTTTTTGTTCCTGTTCCACGGTTCCATCTCCAGAGATGACATCATCCTAGCAGTTTCCAGATGTGCCCTCCTGTCATTTCCCAGAAGACGTCCGCCCAGCTGTATTGGACAAATGCTGCCAGGGAGAATCTTCGGCCGAGGACCAGGTGTGGCATTGTGTTATTCTACAAGGGACTGGAAAGTCCAGATTTTTCTATTCTTATGACACTGCAGTATACACCCTACACTAGCAGACTCCAGATGTTTGAACAGTCCTCAAAGACTCTCCCCTTCAGGACTTTGGCTTGCTAGAACTGTGCTTCACCGGGCTTCAGCCCAGGAGAGACTCTTTAATGGACTTGCCTCCAAGCACTGTGATCACTAGATGGGACTTTTAAGGCACTCCATCCTCTAAATACTGTGTGCTGTAAATAATGTCATTGTTTTCTACTGTTTTCTAATGTTTATACTGTTTTTTATACTTTTCTAAAAAAATATTTTTTGGGATTCTTCAGTGTTTAGATAGTAGGGGTTTAGATAGACTGTGTATGCAGATTAGGAGTGTATGTTGTCTTTCTTTTTCTTGCTGGTGTTCATGAAGAAGACAGAAGAGAAAACAAGAAGAGGAGGAACGAATCAGTGGAGTTCCGCAGTAGTACTTTAGAGTGTAGTGTTTAAAGTACTGTTGTTGTTGTTACTGTGTGTAACCTTTTTTCCTTCCACAGGTATGGTTCTGGGGGAGTGTGGGAGTAATGCATAGTGTTGGTATTAGCTCCTAGTGTGTGGTTGCATGGTGTCCAGGGTCAGGGAGTGTCCCCTATTTGTTTTGTTTTGGGAATTTTAAGTTAGAGGCAGACAGGTTTTCCCTATAGGACAAGGGGGATAGGCAGGCTGTGGTCCTGAATGGTCGTACAGGCTGCAGTACTGATCTAATAGGGCTATGCTCTGGACAGTTCTTCCAGATCTACTGGGTACCCATAGTCAGCGGGTAGAGTAGAGGCTGATGCGTCAGCTGATGGCCTCTGGGCTCTTAGTGTTGCCTGCCTGTGCCTAGCACATGGTGGGGGGGTCTGATCACCCCTCTCCGTAGGTAGCACATAGGGTAGGATGGTCTAGGTCAGGTAACTAATGACTATGGACAGTCATTTTCCTGGCCCAGGGTGAGTGTAACCCCCCGTTACCCAGGGTTACTAGAATAACAGTAAGACCTAGTGGTAGGCAGGGAAGGCAGCTTGTGAAACTCCAGTTAAATGGATTTCACACTGTCTCACTCTGTTCTCAGTCTCAGCTGAGACTGAGGGATGACATCATTTTAGAACTGTCACAGCTGCATAAGCCACACCGGAATGTTGCAGTTGGAGGTTAGAGTAGAACGCTGGGGAATTTGAAGTCAGCCAGTTGCAGTATGTAGTAGAGGAGGTGCTCTGCTGTAAGCAGGCCCTCAGAGGCCCTTTAAGCTCTGTGAAAGATCTATTTTTTTGTATAGGTGTGTGTTCTCACCTGAAGAAGAACACAAGAAGAGCCCAGTGAAGTGGTAGAGACTGCTTTCAGTGGTTCAGGGCCCCTGCGTGGATGGGGGGGAAGGAATCAGCCTGCTTCCAGGGGCACCCCCCCCGGTCCATCTAGGCAAAAAAGAAGCTGCCTGATTTAAGTTCATGCTGTGGCACCAGAAGCTCTGGATGAGAGTTATTTGAGGAGAAAATGCCTGTGGGGCACCTGCAACCAAGGGGTGAGTTCGCTCTGCTAAAGGGCCATGTGTTTTCACCAGAATCAAGATAAAAAGTAAAGGGACTATTACTGTGGGGTCAGGAAAAGACAGCCAAGTACAGTTTGGAAGATGTGGGGATTGGACTGCTTAACTCTGGTGGGGGGGGGTCTAGAGTAATGGACACAGCCACTTATTAAGTATGTTCAAGTTCAGGACAAATGGGATGTAAAGACAGAGACTGAATGTGAATACATTTAAAGAGAATTTACACAGCAAAGTGTTTTAAAGGATGAGGTGTTACGGTCCAGAGAAATGGCTGGGTATGAATTATGGGAGCGAGAGGTGGGAGACCCCCCCATCAGTAGTAACCAAATTCACCTCTACGGGTTTGCTTTGGGACACCTGTTGCTTTCTCTCAGGTACTCGACCAGTGCCTGAGGAAAGTACCCAGACATGGGATTGATGAGGAAAATTCCCGCATGGAGCCAGAAGTGCTTATATGTGGTTTAGGGAGCCACCAGTAAATGTTTCCATGCTATATGGAAAGTGTCCAAAAGGCTGGCAAGGGAGCTGAGCTAGGGAAATCCCAGAGCAGCATACAAGTTTGGGCTGTGTGCCCAATGTGTTTCAGAGCCTGAGGGCTAAAGTGAATAAGGATGTGTTCTGATCTCCATAAATCTGCATTACCAGGAGTGTAGCCCCATGGGGACCATCTATGCTTTGTTATTCTGTTGGGTGTGAATAAAAACCACACTTTAGAATCCCACTTCTGGTACTCGACATGTCAGTTATTGCTTCCTGTGTCCGGAGTTACTGGGGTGCCCCTGTTGCAGAGTAGCCAAACCTAGCCAACGTGCCGAGTGACATATTTCTCCCCAAACCCAGCCCACCAGGTAGTGCTGTCAAGATGGAAACAGCATACCTGGGTGGGGGTTACACACAGTTAAACGATTTCTCTCTCCTGGCTCTTCCCAAGTGCTCCTCTAAGATGGGTGAGGAGGAATTTGCCTCATTCATTCCAAGAGCCCAGAACTCCCTTCCTCCCCACCTTTGGTTGGCCAGCCCCCCCCCCCCCAACATTCAAATAGGAACTTTGTAAGTTTCTGGGATCCAAAGATGTATGTTCTTCTACTCTAATCCGTACTGTTGTTGACTGCCTTGTAAAGTGAAACGTAATATTGCTCTTACTGGCATTGATCCTTGCGACTCCATCTTGTTGGGAGTGTAACACAACTTGTATTTTTTTTTTTGCTTTGCTGGGTGTTCTTACTCTCTCCCTAGTTGCATGTAACGCTATGACCCTATGAATTTTGTATTTTGTACTGTCTTTGTAATCTCCCAAGTCATGCATGAAATACACATTTTCATTGTCTAGTGCACCTACCTGGTCAACAATAGCTAAATAAATAAAAACATAGTGTTGGGAATAACGACATTCACTGAAAGTCATTATGTCCAGATATTCATATATAACTGTCCTTTTATTGTGCTGGGATAAAACACATTTACTGAACATCATTATACATGCAAGTCTGGACACTATATAGTTGAGTTAAGTCTAGTTTCCTATCTATCCTTGCATTGTCTGTGGATCTTGCAGGAACAGGACTCCTCATTCTTGGTTCTTTACTTTTCACTGGTCAGGGGACCAAGAGAGCTATGTAATGTGTGCACCCAGTCATTTGCCAATTTCTGGATCTGAACACAGCTTTTTTTTATTTATTTCACTCTGAAACTGTCATATTTTTTATCCGTTTAATATATCACCTTATTTATGTTAATTTCTTGCTGATGCCTTCTATAGGTTTTCCTGTTAAACCTTTTTTTTCACCTTGTAGTTGGACACAGCATTTTTTATATGCATGCTATGATTACACTTTGTGTTGTTAAGCTGCATTCAGTGGCCCCAATCTGTCTAGGATTGGGAAATATTTATTGCAAGCTTCTTCAATTTGGTCACCTTTTCATCTCAATGGTAGTAATGTCATCCACATACCAATGTCAAACTGCCTGCCTCTAAACCAAGTCTCATAACTTCTAGACACTTGCAGCCACTAGCTCTCTCTGCTCGATACTGCTGTGCAGTCTAAGTCACTTCCCTCAGTGCTAAGGAGTTCTGTGACTTTTTACAAAGTTAGGACAACCCTCATTGCCAGTGAGTAACTTCTGACACAGTCTCCTGCATGGTACACAATCCACAGTGATGTTCATTTAAGCAATAAGCCACAAGGGTGTGTGGGTTATCAGGGGATTTACCATGGCTGGAGTGGTTCGCCCATGAGGCGCAGCCGAGTGGATAAATCCAGCCATGGTAGAATTTCGATAACCTACATCCTCTAGTGGCTTATTGCGATTATACCAAGGTTAATTTTTTTTACTATAATAAAATACAAATATTAAAGAAGTTGATTTTTTTTATTTTTATTGTATTTATTCCTGTACTGAAGATATTATATACTCATCAACAGCCATTGGTTATCAGAGGATTTACAATGGTGGTAAACTGCCAGTCTGACAATTTCATTGGCTGTTCACTTATGTCCATGGTATAATTTCTTTCTTTCTTTCTTTCTTTCCCCCAACCCTTCAGATTCTGCTCAGTTACTGCATGGTGCAGAGGCTGCCAAAATTCCAATGTACTGCCAGTTTTGTGTATGTGTGCAATATAATGAAAATGTGTAGGGTGGGAAATTCTTAAAATTGAAAGTGGGAGTAAAATGCAGAAATGTGAGAAAATACTTCCTTCTTCACCATATCCGTTCCCTTGAATGCATTCTGTATTGTACAGTATATATAGAGAGCAGCTGTACACTGTATGTGTGGGCAAAGGAGGCATGCTACAAAAGCAGGTGAAAAGGCTGTTGACTGTCATTTTTTTCCCCTTGTGGTTATGTGCAGGGGGATGCAGGACCCCACAGCTGTTACTTAAGCTTTGTTTTGGTAATTGGGTAATTTTATTTTGACATGGTGCTGCTCTATTATTCCTGAATTTTTAAGCTTTTATCTGCATTCGCTTGGTGAGGAGGGGTATGCTTCCCCATCCCCAACTGTTTAACCAGGTGAGACACACTAAGCTGAAAGCGTGTTTACAGGTGCATCCTGGGGGCACAAGGAAATTAAGTGACTTGCTCAGGGTCATACAGTATGCAAGTGGGGGCTGTGGGATTCAAACCCATGTCTCCAGATTTGCAGCTCAGAGCCTTAAACCACTGCGTTGCACACGCATTGGTTGTCATTAGTTTCTTGGGCTACCCAATCCAGTGTGAACAAAACAACAAAAGGAAAGCAGAGAATTGTAAATGGGGAAAACAACAGTAGTGGGGAACGAAAGCAAAAAAAAAAATGATGCACATGGAAAAGAGAGTTCAAAATCATAGCAACTAATGAAGTCTAAACTCCCACAACAAGGATACTAGGCAGAATTAAAAAACTGGTCAAACCACCAAGTTAGGAGGCGAGATTTCTACACCTCCCTAATCTTTTAAGGGTGCAGTTATTTGCTTATTGTCCGTAAGTAGTTGTTTTAGGTTGATTTAGCAATCTATCACATCATATTACCTGAGCTCCACGGTCTAGTACTTACGAATTTATTAGACGAACATTTGCCCCGATTTACGCAACTTTATCCGATTCAAAATGTAGAAGCACGATCCCCACAGACTTTGATCACAGATTTACAGGCAACGTTCGGTTGCGTACCCTGTCAGCCGTACGTCCAGAGGGCCGTAGTGTTTTGAGCAATGGCGGCGGGAATACTGTCTCTCAGAACCGGGTGCTCTGTAGTGCAAATGTGGATATTTTTTTGTTCCTTTGTTTGAATCTAGATCTCTGATTGATGACGCCATTTTCAAGTGTTTGGTAAAGCTGGGTAGAGGAGAGCTGGTACAGAATATCGTTTTAATCTATTACTAGGTCAGAGCGCTGATACCCCCAGCGTGATCTGGCACTTTCCCTAAACTCTATTGTAATTTTCCTGGAGATACAGTATTTTCTGCTGAAGCCAAACCGCCCTGTTTTCCGGTATAACTAGTACAAACGTGGGGGGAAACTTCACCTGTAAAATACAAAAGGAATTCCTCTAGATCAGACAAAAATTAGGCTTGCCACCTTAGTAAGAGGCAAAAAGCGGACACTAAACTCCGTCCCTAACCCCACCCCCTTTCGTGACTGCTCGTGCACTGCTTCAACCTCAAAAGTTTTTTATTTGCTCAGTGAAGACTTTGATGGAACAGTGCAACACTTAAAGCAGCAGTTCAACAAAAATCTTAACATGCTGAACCTGTTAAATTAGCTTTTTCTTGGTTCTTCCTACTTATTCACTGAAATTATTTTACCAGGTAAACATGCAGGGATACAGGAAATCTCACTTACAGATATGGTGGTGGTGGTGGGGAGACAGGGAAAATCTGTAGATAGTATACAATTATAAATGGTAAACCAATTACTTGTTTCCTATAATGTGCACCTTATAGTTTTCCTGGATCCAATTCATTTTTATGTCCACAATAGTATTATGAAGCCAAAAGAAGTGAATATACTTTTTACTGACAGAAACAAAAATGTTATAAAAAATAATTTAAAACATTTCAAAATACTTAAAATTATTTTTAGAGATGAAAAGTTTACTGACAAATAAAAGTGGAAGATAACTGAATCCTTTACTGTTATAAAAGGTAGGGTCAGACTTTTTGCCCAGCTTTGCTGCTGTTCTGCTTTTGAGATGCAGAGTGGAAATAAATTAGATTAAGTATTTGTTAATGGTTTTACTGGCCATACTTTACACCTCACATTACTTTTACAAATATTGAGCTATATTGACAACAAAACTTGTTTGTAACCTGGAAATACAGCTACAACAATGACAAAATCTGTTTCTAATATATGTGAGCACTCAAAATGGCTCAAAACCCTGACTGTCACTGAGCAAATCCAGATTACCTGATAGGGACCCTGAAAACCATTCAATCTATCATTACTGACCTAGTGAAGTAATTCCCAAACTACTGTACTCAGGTGTCTGTAAGCTGCTGGTACACAAGGGGCACTGGCCCTGAGATTTATTTTCTCATGCCGGTGGGCTTCGGGGCTGCATAAGCAGTTAAGCTTTTACTTACTGTAGAGGTAAAAATCTGGGCTATCCTGAGCCCTCAGACATTACAGATAGCCTAGGTTCAGTGACAGGCAGGCACTGGCTTTCTGGTCTTCTGTGTATTTATATTTTTGATTAGGTGTTGTGCCAACTAGCCCTTAAAAGGGCATTTTAAACAAGAAAGAACCAGATGAATTATCCACACTGAGCAAAACGAGGCCCTCCCTCAGTGACAAACACTGGCAAAGTGGCCACCTGTATATTTTCTTTACTTAAAAAACTACATTTGTTTCAGAGAGCTGGCAAGTCTTGTGGTGGTTTTCCTGGTGGCCGCCAGCTTTGATATTTGTGTCTGGCAGAGCAAAAGGTAGGAATTCTGCCAGACAGGAGGTTGGCATGGTCAGAGTGATTTGAAGAAGAGTTCTTGATTTGTCTGAGATGTGGCTGGCACTTTTTTCAGTGTGATTTACCACACTGAAAATGTGCCAGCCAACCAACGAGAATGCAGCATTTTGTATTTTGTTCTGTGCACTTTGTATAATAACTGTTTTCCCACTACAGCCCTTAAAGTTTTGTTTTTTTTTAAACAGGTAGGTACAGCACACTAACTAAAAGTCATGGATGGACTGTCCACACAACTTGTACTAACTCTAGACACTAATTCGACACATGCACAGTTACACAACCAGAAAAATTAATATTGTGCAGGGGAAGAGATCGCATTAGTCAGGGACTCTATATAAGGTCAAAATAAGACTAATTCAAAATAAACCTGTGAAACAATGCACTGGTGATGGTAGCAAACAGATTTCAGATATGCCTATATTTGTAAGTATATTCAAAAATGTAAAGGATATGATTTACTTTCCATTTAATAACTTTCTGATGACAGTTTACTAGATTTGCTATATACTGTATGTAGAAAAAAACTGATCTGGAAATACAGGCCTGCTAAGATAAATTGGGTGTTTTTCAATGAATTTCAGAGAACAGACAGAACACCAGGAGGAAGGAGCTACTGGTATAACTAAAACTTCTCTACTGGGACTATATTGCCCTCCTTCCCTTCCCTCCACCCTAAACCAGTTCTACTTTTATAGGCACAGGATTTAACTGACAACAGGAACTTCCTGTTTGGGAGCAGGAAGTGAGTGCTCACACAGCCACCAAAGACTCATCATCCTAGAAGGGCAAGAGTAGCTCTCCACCCCCCCACCCCCCAGCTGCTGGAGGTCTGACTCTGAGCAAGTACAGATACTACTGAGAAATATAGGAACTTCTTGTCTTAGAACAGGAAGATCAGGAGCTGAAAGGGCATAGAGGCAGTAAGTAAGCAGGGGAAGAAAAAAAGAAAATAAACAAGCAGCGGAAAGAGTAAGTATTCCAAACAACAGTTAGGGGGTCAGAAAAAAAGATATGATGGGAGTGGTGCAGTGCAGTGGCTGTGGAGCAGCAGTCTTCCAGGAGATGTTCTGGAGGATGCAGTGTTATCCCATCTGCAGGCACCTCTCTGGGCTGAGGGAGGAGGTTGCTCATCTCCAGGCTGAGGTGGCCAGGATTTGTGGGACCTCCTTTCCCACCCAGGGACCACCAGGGTCACTGCCGTTGCCTCAGAGGTTGCCAAGAAAGAGGAGCGGTTGGACCACAGTGGGCTCAGGGAGGGTGAGGGTGGTGGAACAGAGGTGCATCCCTCCAGTTGTACCACTCCACAATTTCTATGCAGTTCTGGAAAAGTGTGGTTCCTCTATGGAGGCACCCACAGTGAAGACCAAGGAGGATGCTGGGAACCTCCACAAAGGAGACCCACATGAGGGTGGCATGGGACCCCACAGGGGAAGGAAACAACTCCTGGTGGGGGACTCCATTGTTAGGAAGGTAGAACTGGGGGAGGAAGGGGAGAGGGAGGTAAGGTGCCTGCCTGCCGCCATGGCTTGGAGGGACAGGGAGCGAATCCTCAGGATCACATGAGCAGCTGCACAGGGAGGGGGCGGATGTCATTGTTGTCCACCTAGGGAAAAATGACCTGGCTGAAAGGGATCAGAGCAGTGCAAGAAGCGTTTGTGGAGATGGGAGGGCCTTAGACAAATAGCACACACGGTAACCTTCTCTGAGGTGCTGCCTGTCTGTGGCACAGATGAGGCTAGGGTGCTCCACACCATGGGATTCAATCAGTGGTTGAAAAACTGGTGCAGAGCTCAGGGATTTGGCTTCACTGGGGACTAGGGGCCCACCTGGACGGATGCAGGCCTACACTGGCATGATGGTCTGCATCTGTCCTGGAGGGGAACCAGGATCCTAGGTGATAGGTTTAAATACTTCTTTAGCAAACATTTAAACTAGCCGGGGGGGGGGCCCCCAAAAAAATCAGGGTTGTTAGTGAGGTAGACACCAACATAGAGATGTCAATAGAGAAAAGCGCAGGGATAAGTGGAGAAAGTGACAAATGCAATAAGGACAGGGATGGGGCAAAAAGGGGTAAGGCCATCAAGAAATGGAGGGTAATGAGTACCAATGCCTGTAGTCTGGGCAACAAGCTCCCTGAACTGGTGGCCTTGATGGAAGAGGGATGCCTGGATATCGTAGCAGTCACAGAAACTTGGTACACAGAGAACCATGACTGGGATGTTAACATACCAGGGTACACAACCTACAGGAGAGACAGGGAGGGCAGATGGGGGGGAGTAGCTCTCTTTGTAAGGGAAGAGATAAAAGCAACTGAACAAAGTAAACAGGGAGGAGAGGAGGCACTGTGGGTCACCTTAGAGACTGGAAATGGCACCACAATCTGCACAGGGGTTGTATACAGACCCCCATGTCGGGAAGGGAATGGACAAGGATATGATAGAAGGCATACTTAGGATGGCAGAGAAAGGGGAGATACTGTTGATGGGGGACCTCAATATGCCCAACATCAACTGGAGCACCTTTGCTGCAGCCACATCCAAAAGCAGGGCCATTCTTGATATCCTTCAGGTGGCATGCCTCAGACAGCTAGTTTTGGAACCTACTTGTGAGGGAGCAATCTAAGACCTCGTACTCTCAAATGGGGACAGTGAGAGGATCTGAGATCTAGAACTGGGTAGCCATTTGGGAACAAGTTACCACCAAACAGTGTGGTTCACAATAAACTCAGCTACAGAGTCAAGCCATACAAAAGTGAGGGTTCTGGACTTCAGGAGGGCTGACTTTGGCAAGATGGGAGAGTGCCTTAGAAAAGCACTAGCAAACAGGCTAGAAGGAGGGGTGGAGCAACAATGGGGAAATATCAAAATTGCCATCACAGAGGCAACACGGCTTTGTGTGAAGCAAGTAAACAAATCAAAATGAAAGAAAAAGCCAGTACGGTTCTCAAAAGAAGTGGTGATGAAGGTTAGGGAGAAAAAGATAGAATTTAGGAAGTATAAGGAAACACAGAAGGACCAGGACAGAGAACTGTACCAGTTAAGGCAGAAGGAAGCAGGGAGGGTAATCAGGATAACAAAGGCCCAAACTACGGAAAAGATAGCCAACTCTGTTATGAAGGGGATAAAACCTTTTATAGGTATATCAGGGAGCGTAGAAAGACAAAGGGAGGGATAGTGAGGCTGAATAGAATGGATGGTGGGTGGTCAGAGAGTGACAGTGAAAAAGCAGGGATACTGAATGAATACTTCTGTTCAGTATTCACAAAAGAGGAAGTGGGGGAGGTGTATAATCCAATTAACAGAAGCACTCTGGAGAGGGGGGTCGATCCCAGTCCTTTCGCAGAAGAAAGTGTTCTGAAAGAACTCCTAAAACTGAAGGTGGACAAAGCAATGGGGCCAGATGGAATTCACCCCAGAATTCTAAAAGAATTAAGCAGGGAACTAGTGACACCACTGACTACACTTTATAACAAATCATGGGAGGATGGTGTGGTATCTGAGGACTGGAGGAAGGCTGATGTGATTCCCCTTCACAAAAGTGGGAGCAAGACAGAGGCAGGAAACTACAGACCTGTCAGTTTGACCTCTGTGGTAGGGAAAGTGATGGAATCATTTCTGAAGGAAAGAATTGTTCAGTACCTAGAGGCCAGTGGGGCACAGGACCCAAGGCAGCATGGGTTCACAACGGGAAGGTTGTGTCAGACAAATCTAATTGATTTCTTTGACTGGGTTAACAAAGTAGTAGACCAGGGAGGGGCTGAAGACATGGCCTATCTAGACTTTAGCAAGGCATTTGACACAGTCCTACACAAAAGATTAGTAGTCAAATTAACCAGCCTTGTAGTGGATCCCAGGGTGGCAGCCTGGATAAAACATTGGCTAAACAACAGGACACAGAAGGTAATTGTAAATGGAGTCCACTCTGAAGAAAGAGGGGTTACTAGTGGGGTACTGCAGGGTTCAGTACTGGGTCCAGTCCTTTTTAATGTCTTCATCAGTGACATTGCAGAGGGACTGGAAGGAAAAGTATGCCTCTTTGCAGATGACACAAAGATCTGCAACAGGGTTGATACACAAGGAGGCGTGGAAAGGATGAGAAGGGACTTGGCTAGGGTTGAAGGAATGGTCAAGTATGCAGCTTGGATTCAATGCAAAGTGCACAGTAATGCACCTGGGAAACAAAAATCCAGGGGAGGATTACACAATGGGGGGAGAGGTAGTAACAACAACAAAAATGGAAAGGGACTTGGGGGTAATCATATCAGATGACCTTAAGGTTGGTAAGCAATGTGAGAAGATGGTAGGGAGGGCTCGAGGGATACTGGGATGTATAGGGAGAGGCATCACCAGCAGAAAATGGGAAGTTGTTATCCCCCTTTACAGACAGTTGATGAGACCCCATCTGGAGTACTGCGTCCAGTTCTGGAGACCCCATCTCTGCAAGGACATAGACAGGATGGAGGCAGTTCAGAGGAGGGCAACTAAAATGGTGCAGGGTCTGCAAGAGAAGCCATTCAAGGAGAGGCTAAAGGAGCTTAATATGTATACCACTGAGGAAAGGAGGGAGAGGGGGGACATGATAGAAACGTTTAAGTACCTCAGTGGAATCAACAACGTCCAAGAGGGTAGCATCTTAAAAGAAATGTGCAAGAACAAGGGGGCACAATTTGAAGATAGAGGGGGGACGGCTCAAGGGCAGTGTGAGGAAGTATTTTTTCACAGAGAGGGTGGTGGCCGCATGGAACAGCCTTCCTGAGGAGGTTGTGGGGTCTAAAACTGTGGGAGAATTCATGAATGCATGGGACAGATATAAGGCAATTTTTGTGGGGGGTAGGAAGAAATAGGCTGTTGGTTAAATAGGATCTGCAGCTTATCCTCTAGGTAGGGAAATGGGCAGACAGGGTGGGCCAAGCGGTCTTTATCTGCCATCAAAGTCTATGTTTCTATGTCTATGTTCCTATGTTTTAGTTTACAGGTACATACTGCAGCCAAATATAAAATACTGAGCTATACCTTCCAATTTGTTTTCCAATTAAATGAAATAAAGCATGGTAAAAATCCTATTAGGACAATAAGAACTGTAATTTATATTCTGCATGATCGGGTAGGGACACAATCTCTTTGCCCATTGCCAAGAACATCAGCCTGGGCTCAGATACCTGTCTGGTACCAGCATATTTAAAACTGTAGTAGCAATCACAATTAGCAACACGATTCTGCCATCAAAGGGTGCAGTCACCTGAACCTCAGACGTCGACAACTGACCAACACTACCACTTGTTCTGATGATGACTGTCTCTGTGATGACTGACTGTACTAGGCACATGTACAGTGAGGTCAGTCACACAAGGAGCGAAAGATTAGTTATTTTGGCAGGACTCGGGGTTCTGACTGGCCAGGAGGCAGAGATTGGAGTCCTTTCTGGTAGTGCCCACCACCCCTTAGGCTGTCAGTCATTCATCCGTGACATCATCGAGTGAGTTAAAGAGAAAGCAGCTAGGTAGAGCAAGGAGGATGACTCAAGCTGAGCAGCACAGTTGAGTGACAGGCGACAGAGCTCAGAAAGAGTCCAACAGCACAGAGCTGCACTGCCCCAGGAAGGGGACGGGGTGGCCACACCATGGCTGGCAGGACTATCAAGGCAGCAGATTAAAAAAAAAATGTTGGCAGTACTTTTGTAAGTCGGGGGCATTTGCAAGACATGTGGGGCTCTAGCCCTGGGTTAATGGCCCCCCAACTGTACTCTCAATCAGTTTTGTTTGTTTAATAAAAGGTTATCACCTGCAGTGTGTTCATAGGTGTCAGGCGACCCTTCACTTTTGTAGCTAAAGGGTCAGATATTGAATTGAACAGTGCCCCATACTCAGGTTTTCTGTGCAATTCTGTACCCACCGCCACACACGTTTTGATACACTCCTCTGCCACTGCTGTTTGTTAGTGGTTTTTTTTTTTTTTTTTATGTTCCCTGCAATCTACTACATAACTGGGCAGCTTGGAACCTAATCTGGTACACTGCATTGATGACATTCTGGAGTGCCAGAAAACCGGAGGGGGTTGTTGTCTTCCTGCTTAATAATAGCCTGAGATGCTGGCATAGCCAGAATGTTGGGGTGGAGTGTTTTGAATGCTGAGTTTGTATTGGATTATGTCTCTGTATTATTAATTGGTGGTAGATCTTTCTGTATTAGTGAAGGACTAAGCATCCCATAGTATGCATTAAGTAGAATTTTATACTATGTTATTAGCATACTGCAATCAACCATTCTGGCTACCTTCCCAACTTAGCCCTCTCACTGTATCAAGGTATTTGGGAGGGGGAACACAATTCAGAGAATATGTTTGCAGGGGTCAGATCCCCCATATAACAAAATACTAAATATCAGTTGTTTTTTTAAGGAATGAGGGGCTACACTCCCCAATTTTTATTAAAAAAATTAAAAGTGGTTATCATGTCTGTTTCCACTATGGTTGCTACTGCTAGCATAGCACAGCACGTGCATCTATTAACTGCTACACATTATTACAGGATACATCACATTGCATTACGCTGAACTACTAAGAGGGCCCTTAGTCCTCCATTTAGACCAGTTTTTCTAAACCGAACAGCAGGCAGTATAACAAAGTATGCATACTCAAGTAGAACACTCAGCATTTAAGTACAGTGGTAGCCACTGACATCAGTAATGATATCATTAGTTATGGTGAGTCAAGGCTAGATATGGGTCATTCAGTTTACTCGACTTCAGCAAGGCTTTCGACACCATACCACATAGGAGAGTTATAAGGAAGCTGGGCAGTTTTGGGGTGGCTTCCAAGGTGGTAAGCTGGGTACAGAACTGATTGATAGGTGACAGAGGGTGGTAGTAGCTAGTGTCAGTGGCTCAGCAGGTAGCACACTCACCTCTGAGGCCAGGAGATCAGTAGGCTGTAGGTTCCATCCCCACACCAGGCACTTGGGTTAATATCCCAATACTGACACTGTAGTGCAGCATGAGGGGGGTGCTGCACTCCTGAGGTGCCGTCTCTTTTGGATGAGACGTTAAACCAAGGTCCCATCTGCCATGTTCTGGTGATAGTTCAGGTAGATGTTAAAGATCCCATGGCACTCCTCAAAAAGAGCAGGGGAATTTCCCTGGTGCAATGGCAACGTTTCCTACATTCACGAAAAATACCACTAACAGCTTCATCTGGTTCAAGGTCAGTAGGCATTCATCTGTATCCCCCTCCCCCGGGTCCTGCCTGAAACTAGGCAGGATTTGTCTGGAGCACTTACCCGGTCAACAAAAAATAAGTAAAGTAAATGGCGCTATAATGAAGGCAGGGTACCTCAGGGCTCTTGCTGGGATTAGTCCTCTTCAACGTCTTCATACGCAACACTGAAGAACAGCTGGACAGGAATGTATGCCGGTTTGCAGATACCAAAATCTGCAATAGGGTAGATACTCCAGGAGGATGGAAAGAATGAGTAGAGACCTGAGAAAACTTGAAACATGGTCAAGGGTATAGTAGCTGGGTTTCAGTTCAAAAAAAGTACGAAATCATGCACCTGAGACAGAAACCCAGGCGATGTATAACTGGGGGCATATTTATAGCCACAAAGTAGGAACCAGATTTTGGGGTTATCATAGCTGATGACCTTAAGGTGGCAGGGCACTGCAACTAGGCAGTTGGCAGGGCCAGTGAGAAGTTGGGTTGCATAGGGAGGGGAATCAGCAGCAGAAAGAGAGAGGTGGTATTACCACTGTATTGATCGTTGGTGAGACCCTTCCTGGAGTACTGTGTCCAGTTCTGGAGACCACATCTCAGGAAGGACATATAGAGGGTAGAGACTGCCCAGAGCAGTGCAACTAATACCAGTTATTACCAATTCACAGTCACATGGACATGCATGGAAATTAATAGGAGGTAAGTTCAGGAGAGCTGTGAGGAAGTATTACTTTACAGAAAGGGTGGTGGAACCTTGGAACAGTCTTGACTGAGGTGGTGGTTGCAAAAACAGAGGATTCTAGCAGGGCTGGGACATGATGAAGAGAATAGTGGTTAACGGAGGAGAGAGAACCAAGGAGGAGAATCGAGAGAGGACAGGGAAGGTTAGTACCCTGGAGAAACAGTAGGTTCCAGGGATTATAGGGAACTTGGGGAAGACTGTATGGACCTCTGGTCTTTTTCTGCCATCATTGTCTTTGTTTCTTTGTAACTAAAATGGAGCAAGGGGTTGCATTAAAAGCCATATGAGGACAGACTGAGGTATTTCAGTATGTACACTGTGGAAGAGTGGCGTGAGAGGGGGGACGTGATAGAGACCTATACCGTATTTGTTATTTTATTTATTGAGTTCTTGGATAATACCTGTAAGCAGATGCTCATTGAAAGGTTCCTCATCAGATACATTAGACAACAAGGTACAGTACAATACTGTGCACAAATATACAAATACTGAGAAAAATATTCATGGAGGTTACAGAAAACAAACATAAAGCACTAGCTATGCTGAGGCGTTGTACAATGTATGCCTATGTCAAGAAGATAAGCAGACTAGGATAGGGAAGAATACAATGGAAGTGGGAGGGCTAGGTGAGAAGAGCACATAGGACAGGGAGGAGAGTAGGGAGAGGTCCAGGGGCAAGAGACAGAGCCGGGGCGGTAGGGAGGTGGGCAAAGTGCTCCGGTTTGACTATTCTGTCATGACAGAGGCAAAGATAAGAGCTAGAGGCAGATTGTTGCTGTGTAATGAGCCTTAGCGGGGGCACACGCAGCTACTCATATCAAAGAGGTGCTAGCAGAGTCTATGTTTAAAGGAGCCAATCGTTGAGGAGCCAGAGATGTCAGGGGGCAGTGCATTTACCCAGAGGTGTGCACAGTGTGAGAATGCACACTGTGCCATGGTAGTGCTGCATCTGGGCACTTAGAAAATGTGGGTGGCAGAGCTTCTGGTTTGTCTGGTATTCATAGGCAGTGTTAGCAGGTTCTGCACCTCTGTTGGAAGCAGATTTAATGTGACTTGTTTGGCAAGAAGGCAGGTTTGATATCTGATTCTGTCATTCAGTTGAAACCAGCCAGCCCGAGCATAAAGTTCACAGGCGTATGTGAGTCTTGGTGCATTTGAGAGTAGGTGGCAGGCATTGTTTAAGGCAACTGAGATCCATTGGAGCACCGTGTTAGTAGCAGAACTGTATATGGCCAGCCCCTAGTCTATGAGGGAGACAACTGAACTGCAGATTGCCAGGTTTAAATCTTCATGGGTTAGACGATGCCTATGGCAGTACAGAATCCTGATTCTGGTATTAATAGCTCTTGCAGTGATATCGATATGTTGGGAGAAGGACAGGGAGGAGTCGATTGTAACCCCCAGGTATCTGAAATGTGAGATGAGCTCCAGTGTGTTGCTGCTCTCATTCCTTATTGCCAGCTTTTTAGCTTGCTTTTGGGCTGTGGAGTAGAACATGGTCTTTGTTTTTCTATAGTTCATGACCAGTCTTTGCTCTTTAAACCAGTTTTCCCAAGATGCAAAGCCATTTTGGAGATCAGTTTCAAGGAGTTCATGGCGTAGTTTGCTGGTAGAAATCACTGCATCATCAGCATATAGGAGATGTAAGTACTTTATTGGGTGAACAAAGTACAGGAGGGGAGTATTTTTCACAGGAGAAGGTGATTCAGGACAAGAATACAATGAACCTGGATGAGGGGTTAGGAGGGATGTGAGGAAGTACTTCTTCACTGAAAAACTGGTGGATGTCTACAAGTGGAGGTGGTGGGAGAGAAAACATTGATGAGCTTCAAACATGCATGGGATAGGCAGGGGAACTAGCCGGACATCAGGTAGGGTCTGTGGTGACAAGATAGTCAAGAACAAACTGGGTAGACTAGGTGGGCCAAGCAGTCCTTCTCTACTGACAAATTCTCTGTTATGATTCTGTTGCAGAGAGAAAAGGTCACGGCTGGTTATCGTTACAGATGGCCCCTGGCTATCACTCAGCCAGCATCTCAGGATTAAGACCAAGTGGTATACGTGTCACTTTAGACAGACAGCAGCCCTCACCCTGCCCCAGCAAGTTAACAGCAGTGTGATTTATAAAAAAATATCCAGACTGAAAGATCAATGCTCAAGATTTTCAGATAGACAAATAAAAATGAAAGATAAAATTAAGAAGCCACTAAACTTGTACTGTTTTTTTTTTTTTGTTACTGTTTTTCCTCCCTTACTGGTGGCCCCATTCAGCCTGGACACCACAGCCCCGTCACCCCAACATCCAGCAGGACCTACCACAGGCCAGTACTCCCAGAGTTTACCCACCCCAAGTAGAGTCTGTGGGTCCCCATTCCCGCTGTGCACTGGAATCAATAGTTGGATCGGCAAGCCCAACTAATCAGATGCAGAGCCTGCAGGTGTCCAAGTGCCATCCTGCCACCGGCATCTGTTTTTCCATTTTTCTCCCATGAGCTGCGGGTGTGCAATGATGCCATAATGTGTACCACATGTTCCAGCATGCCCTAGGTTGGTGTCTGCTCACCCCTCCTGCCTTGGAGACTGTCCCAGTTGCCTTTCCTCAGCAATTTGCTAGGGGTCAGGCAAACAGTGGGTGTTACAACCCCCCCAACCAAGGAGGAGAGCAGTCCTGTGGACACTCAAGCCTCTCCCCCCTGGCTGGCCCTCCAACAACCCGGCCTCTGCAAAACTTGGCTTGCCAGCATCACGAGTAGTAGTGTTTCTGCTGTGGCATGAGGCCAGCCTTTGTATTGGCTTTTTAATTTTAGCTATAGATTTTGTTGGTTGGAAAAGCTCTGAACACTCACAAACAACTAGACTGACTCGACTTACAGCAAATTCACCAGTGGCATGTCTTGTTGACATGCCGGTCTGGGTGCCTGCAGCCTAACGATACTTGCATGCTAGTACTAGATCAAGTTTCAGAAACCTGGTACTTACACCAGCATGCTGACAATTGGTTCTGGTATGCTGGTGTGGTAGCGGGTTTCAGGCATCTAGACTGGCACGCCAGCAAGACATGCCAGTGCCAGAAATGGCACCAACTCTTATTCTTATCAAAGCAGGCAAGAGACCCGAGGTTGTTTTCATGCCCTCAGCATTGACATGAGGGAAGCACTGCCCCATGGGCAGTGTGTTTATCCCATCCACTCCATGTCTTTTAGCTCAATTGTTCCACTCAGCTCTTGTTCTGGTTGGTTAAAGAATGCTGCAATACTATTGGTCAGGGGTCTGTGGTCTGCAGCGCTGCCCTGAGGGCACCTGATTTCTCTGATTTTCTGTTCTTCATATCTTGCTTCAGTTATTTTTTCCTACTGTGTTTTTTGCATATTTTTGGGAGTATTGTTCATTCTTTAACTTGTAGTTTTCTGGGTTACTTTTGAACCAATGATGATTAGTGTTAGAATTGTATTGCAGTCCAGATATTAGAATAGATTTTCAAAGAGCAGAAGTGTTGTGATATGCACTGTAGTCATTAGTTCTGCCCCGTTTTTTCCAATTTCTGTTCTGCCACCATTGTTTCAGAGAATGTTCCCAGTTTGTTTGATACCTAGTTTTTTTATACTCTCTGAGTATTGCTTATTACTTTAACTGAATTACTTGACCATTTTGTCAATGCTCTCCATTACAGAGCCCATAAATTTAACTGTCCCCCTTCCCTCATTATTATAATCTGCTTCAACCACCACAGGTACAGAACCTTCAGTTTTCTTGCTCACCAGTTCACCCTAAGTGGTGTCCTTGCATATTGGTTACCAAATTTGCAGTCTATACCCATGTTGTAGTCTCTTAGGATAGTGAAAGATTGGCTGCCTTCAGGGTATCACTTGAGTCTTTTGTGTCTGCCCCGAGGCAAATGGTGCCCTTGCAGTATCACTTAGTCCTTATTTTTTACATGAAGCTAAGATGTTCCCTTGTGGTAACACATTTATTTATTTATGTCTTTGGTGACTGGGTAAGCGAGCTGATCCAAAGGACCTGTTTTCAGCAGCGACCCGTGGCCACATAGTCATTTGTTTCTGCCATTAGGTAAGTGGTGCATTTGCAGTGTCACTTAGTCAATTGTTTTTGCCTATAATGAGGGAAGCAGTGCCCTTGAGATATCACTTAGACATTTGCTTCTGCCCTTATGGAATCTGTGCCCTTGAGGTATCACATAGCCATTTTTTCTACCCTTAGGGAAGCTGTTCCTTGGGAGTATCACTTAGTCATTTGTTGCTGTCCTTAGGCAAGCTGCTTCCTTGGAGTAGGAGCCACTTGCCTTAGGACAGCAACAAATGACTAAAGCTGTGTTTACACAGACATTGTACTGCAACTCCTGCCAGAGACAATGTCATGTTTTGTCATCATGGCCCTTCTCAGCGCCAAAGCAAGTCACACTGGGTAGGGGCCATAAGTCTGTAGGTGGTCAGTTAGCTGGTGTCATTGACAGTGGTGTGGTCAGTGTAATGCAATCCACTGATGTCACTTCAGCCGGTTGCCGAGACTTCACCCTGATGCCTCCATGCCAAGCTGCATGCCTCCCCCTACAGTGCCCTTGCTCCCAAGTACAGCTAACTCTTCACTCTGGTGCCCTTTTCTCTTTCACAGAGTTGGGAATCACCGGCCTGCCAGCACAGCTTGCGGCACCAGCGACCGGGTTCAGGAACGACCTGGGTCAGCCAGAGGCTGGAGTTGGGGAGAAGGATTGAGCACCAATGGGTGGCTTCCTCCTTCTCTGAGGGAGGGTGGGCAGTGTCCGTGAAATGAGGACCCCTTGCGGAGGCTGGGAGTTGCTCATGCTACCAGTGCACGGTATCAGGGAGGCGGGACGGACACTGGCGTCATTGCACATCCCCACCTCTGAGAAAACCAGGAAGAAGATGGCAGGTGGGTCCACTGTCTATGTGAAGCCCTCCCTGGGGCTTCAATTAGCTGCCATCACTGCATCTCTGACCAGATACTAGTTCTGCAGCATGGATGAAGGGGACCGATGCTGCGGCCCCGCTCTCCAAGGGGGTAAGCCGGGGATAACTGAGGATGGCGGCAGTAGATGGCAGTGGAAGTCCCAGGGGCCATGACCAGGGCTGATAAAGTGTCAGCAGAACTGCAGGAGAAAGAAGAAAATAAAAAAAAAAGACAAGGGAAACATGGGAAGAAGAGCATTTTGCAAGGCACAGATGAACTAACTCACTTTACATCGGAGTGAGTGGCACAATCAGTCCACATGGCTGCTTAAGCTGCTCACCATGATTAGCATTCCCAACTTTACACAGGATCCCAGAGTGCTATAGCAATCAATTTACGCTGATCTGGTGTCTACATGGCAGTCATTGCATCAGAGCAAGACAAGCGCTCACGTTGCTGCAGTGTAAATGCAACTGTGTAAATGAGGTAAAAATGATACCCTGAGGGCAGTGCTTGCTGAAGGGCAGCAACAAATGGGTAGGTGATACCCCAAGGGAACAGCTTTCCTATGGGAAGTAACATTTGACTAAGTGGTACCCTAAGGGCACTGCTTGCCAAAGGGCAGTAGCAAAGGACTGATGATACCCTCAAGGAACAGCTTACCAAACTGCAGCAACAAATGACTGATACACCCAGGGAACAGCTTTCCTAAAGGCAGAAAAAATGGGTAAGTGATACCCCAAGGGAGCCACTTGCCTAAGGGCAGCAACAAATGACTTAAGTGACACACAGAAGACACTGCTTCTCTAAGGGCAGAAACAAATGAGTATGTGATACACAGAGGGTGCCACTTTCATAAGGGCAGAAACAAATGACTGATACCCCCAGGGAACAGCTTGCCAAAGGACAGCAACAAATGACTGATACCCCCCAAGGAACAGCTTTCCTAAAGGCAGAAAAAAATGGCTAAGTGATACCCCAAGGGAGCCACTTGCCTAAGGGCAGCAACAAATGACTTAAGTGATACACAGAAGACACTGTTTCTCTAAGGGCAGAAACAAATGAGTATGTGATACCCTGAGGGAACAGCTTGGCCACGTGCAGAAAACAAGGACTAAGTGACACCACCAAGGGCCTTGCTTGCCTTGGGGCAGAAACTAACAACTTGGTGATAACCTGAAAGCAGAAAATCTTTATTTATTGAAAAGTTTCTCCAGGAAAGACACACTGAGCAAACAATTTGCTCATTTCCAGGTGCATCCTGGGGAAAAGGGAGTGGGCATGGGAGTAACAAACAAATTTAAACAATCTTTTCTGCATACATACATACATCCATACATATACATTACATAAGCATACATATGAGGTACATTTAAAGTGCTTAAGAATATTGGAGATATACACAGAGTCCATACTGCATTAGGGAAGAGGGAGTGGGAGAACAAACATACTGTACTTGACATTCTACTTAGGATACATAGAAATATATAACATTAGATAACATATAAGCTTAACAGTAGAAAAGTTCAAGCATTTACAGTTACTCAATTATAAACAATAGTGTTGACAGACAGTGTGGACTAGCATGGAGATGAATGAGGGAGTACTTTAAACACAGTTGCAAATAGAGAAACAAAGTTGTGTAGCAATGTTGAGGTGCAAATATGAGAAACAAAATTGTATAGCAAAGTTGAGATGGACGTAGGGGAAGAGGAATATCTAAGTTGTTGGGGGAAGGAGTTCCATAGTTTAGGGAAGTAACGAGAGAAAGTGTTCTGTCCAACAGAGGTTGATCGGCGAGGGACTACCAGGGTCTGGGTGTCATAGGATTTGAGGAAGGTAGGGAAGGATAAGGATGAGGAGAGGTAAGAGGGTAGAGAACCACACCAGGATTTGGAGATAAATTTAACACAATGGAAAAGCCTCTTGTTCTCAAGAAAGGGAAATGTGATAGACTGGTAGAGATCACAGTGGTGAGTGTGTGTGTGTGTGTGGGGGGTAGTCCATGGCAAAGTGGCAGAAGGAGTGGAAGAGGGTGTCAGGTTTGGTTAGGGAAGTCTTGGGAGCTGCATTGTAGACTACATCACCAAAGTCAAAAATTGAAAGTATAATTTTCTGGACAAATACACACCTGGCCAATAGTGTTTGGCAGCTGCTGTTCCTGTATAGTGCACCTAGCTTGGGGCACAGTTTTTTCTGGATGGTATCCACATGTCCAGAAAAGTTGAGGTGTTGTTCAAGCCAAACTCCAAGGTATCTAAAGGAGCAGGAGTCCTCCAGGATTGTCCCATCAAGGGTGTGAAAGGATGGAAGGGAGTGGAGCTGAGAGAGTCTCTGCCATGTGCCAAAGGACATGGAGACAGTTATGGCATTTAGAAAGAGTTGATGGGAGCATAGCAAAGTGCTGAACCTTGTCAAAGTCAGGCTGGAGTCTGGATGCCACATCAGTGGGAGAGTGGCCGGAGGTATACAGGACAGTGTCACCTACATACATGTGGATGGAGGTTGAGGTGCAGACTGAAGCAAGGTCGTTTAGGAATACAGAGAATAGGTGAGGACCTAGCACTGAGCCCTGGGGCACACCAGTGCTAATAGGGAGAGGAGTGGATATAGAGTTGGTAACTTTAACTGATTGGTCCCTACCTACAAGGTAGCACTTGAACTAGTTTGTGGCTGAGTCCAATAGCCCAGCTGAAGAGAAATTGTTTAGAAGGAGGGGTGGGAGATTGTGTCAAAGACCTTAGCGAGGTTGACAAAAATGGCAGATGTGATTAGGCCATGATCCATCCCTGAGAGGATGGAGTCAGTGAGCCTAAGTAGGGAGGTAGTGGTAGAATGATACTTCCGGAAACCAGACTGGAAAGGAGTCAAAAAGAAGGAGTCAGTGAGGTAGGAAGAGAGTTGAGAGAGTACCATATGCTCCTGTAATTTAACAAAGATAGGGAGAAGAGATATAAGTATGCAGTTACTGAGAGAGGAGGGGTTGCCACCCTTAGGGAGTGGAAGAACAACAGCATGCTTCCAGGTAGTTGGGACAGAAGCAGAAGAGAAGGAAAGATTTAGAAGGGCAGACAGAGGGGAGGATATTGTGTGGGCAGATAGTTCAAGTAGCTTAGAATCTATTTATCCCATCAGGCGAGATGCTTTTGGATGGGTTTAAGACAAGGAGAACTTCCAAAATGGCACAGGGGGATATGGTGGATACTGTGGAGAAGGAGGCTTGTTTAAAGGAAGTATTATTATTTGAGTTAGGGGATAGTGATCTGATCTTTTACTGTCCTGAGTGACTACGACATGGCAATACGGACTGCAAACTGGGCAACCAGTACACATGTAACACCACTTAGGGCAAACTGGTGACCAAGAAAACTACAGGCTCTGTATCTGTGATGGTTGAAGTTAATTATATTAAAAAGTGGAGGGGGAGATGGTTAAATAATATGGGCTCTGCAGTGGAGAGTGTTTAAAAAAATATGCAAACAATTCAGTTAAAGTAATGAGCAACACTCAGAAAGTGTGAAAAAAGTAGGTAGCCAAATAAACTGGTGAGCAATCTGAAACAAGGTTGCCAGAACAGCAATCAGAAAAACCAGGGGTCAGAACTAATGACTACAGTGCACATCACAACATTTTTGCTCTTTGGAAATCTATTATAGTATCTAGCCTACAACACAGTTCTAACATAACTCATCACTCATCCAAAATAAATCTGGTAAATCAAAAGTTAAAGCAATCAACAATATCCCCTCCCCCCCCAAAAAAATGCATAAACACAGTGGGTGGAAATAGTTGAAATAAGGTATGTAAAATAGAAATTAGAGAAACCAGGTACTCTTGAGGCAATACTGCAGACCACAGAGCCCCTGACCAACAGTATTGCAGCATTTTTTAACCAATGGGAACAAGAGCTGAGCAAACCGATAGACAAGGTAGTGGGCGGGATGAATACAAACACTGCCCACAGGGCAACATTGCCATCAGCCAAAAAACACACCACCCATGGGTAAATCCTGGCATCACCCACACCCTCTTGTGGTATATTGCTTAAATCTACCATATCACCAAGGAACGTAAGCAACGTAGCAACAACAACGTAAAGCCAAGCGCTAAAAGCCAAGCCAGCAAGCAATGACCCAAAGCACTAAGCAAGCAGCCAGCAACGTAGTGCCCCCAGCAATATACCAGGTCATAATGTCATACGCTTACTAGCATACGGCATTATGGCAAAACCTGGTCCTTATGCAAGCTGGCCAGTTTGCACTTCTGGTAGTGAGTGGTGCAACTGAAAATACCATTGGATTATGTTCTGTGAGGTACTCATCATAAATGACATTTTCATCTGTGTTTTTGGCATGTGCAATTACTTAAGGCTTATCAAGAAGGTGCCAAAACTGTTATATGCTATTGCTTAAGGTGACAAAATGATAGTAATGAAAAAAGCTGAGTAAACTGCTCTTTTAGGCTCCAACCTGCTGAACTACTAGTTAAATCTTTCATTTTTGCAATGTGGTTTAAGCAACCTTGTCAGAAAAAAAATTACAGTGAAATTTGTTAACCAAATGCACAAACTGGCCAACTTGCACTACTAATGATGAACAATGCAACTTTTAAAATGTATGCATTCATGCATTCTAATCTGACATGGTGTGTCACACTAGCCAAATTGTGCTACTGATTGCCAAAAGTACAGCTATCAAGTTGACTGCATAAACAGGATGTGAAAATACAGTCAGAAAATTTTCTAATGGCAGAAAAAAACAAACAAAATATGTAACACTCATGAATAGTTTGGTAAACAGAGACACAAAATACACAAAGCAGATGCTGGTGTGATTGCTACAATGATCAAACGTTACAAGGTAACTAGGCAAGTGTTTATACTGGGGGACTCAATCATTAAACACATTGATAGAGCAGTTTGTAATGTTGACAAAGAAAATTGCACATGTTCCAGTTTCAAAGGTGCCAAAGTATCTGACATCACATTTGTGATACCCAGTATTCTACATCAAGCAGGTGATAACCCGCTTATTATCATTCACGCTGGAACAAAGGATACAAATTGCACTAGTTTTAAACAATTACATCAGGATTATGTTTCATTAACCAATATTTTGATAGAAAAAGGATGTGCTGTTTGTATTTCTGAGATTTTACCAGCACCAAGGACTACACCAACTGTGAAACAACACATTAAAGCTATTAATGAATGGCTAAGGAAGTAATGCTTGAAACAGGACAGCCCATGTATTACACACTGGGAAACATTCCAAGATAAGGATTCATTATATTGCTAGGATGGCTTACATCTTAGCCATGAGGCAGTACATTACTGGCAAAGGGGTGTTACTGCATTTATCAATCAATGTTTAAATCATGTGGGGGAGAAGAAGTATGTAAATAATTCTCTGAAACAGCATCAGCAAATTAATCACAAAACATGTAAAATTCTGGCCCTCAATGCAACATCCTTAAATCAAGCTAAACTTGCGGAACTTGAGGTGAAATGTAAAACCTTAAATATAGGTGGTGTGAGGGTTACAGAAACTTGGTGGGTCTCGACCTCAATGTGGTCTCAGGATATTTCTAACTACAAAGTTTACTATAAAAACAGAACACACAAGCAGGGAGGGGGGTATGTATTTATGTAAGAAATGACATTCCATCCTTTGAAGTTCACCCTTCCTCTACCTCAGAAAGCATTTGAGTTAAAATACAATTGAAAGGCCACTCGTATATCACCACTGGTAATGTATATAGACCCCCATCAGCAGACCTGGAATACACTACTAGTATGCTAGAAGAGATATCTACCATTTCAGAAACTGAGGACATTATCATCCTAGGAGACTTCAGTTTGCCCGATATCAACTGTGATTCCCTTAAAGGCCAATCAAATGCAAATAAACTATTAATAGACATCATTACAAATATAGGTTTACAACAGTCGATTATGGAACCCACCAGGGAACCAAATGTCTTGGATTAACTGCTTACTAATGTAGAAACTGAACTCAGTAATCTAAACATCTGGGATCCACTGGGTACAAGTGATCATTCTTCAATTCTATTAGAAATCCAACAAGACACCATTATTTCAAGAAGATCTATGAATATTAAAAATTATAATAAAGCCAATTTTGTGGACATCAATAATAAATTATTTAGCATAAACTGGGAAACACTATTTCATAATCAAACAACCCAGCAAGCATGGACTATTTTTAAAAATATAATTCTCAATTTGGAAACTTTATATATCTCATTAAAAAGAAAATATAATAATAAAGGTAAAATACCTCCATGGTTTAATAGAACTATTAAACTACAGATTAACTGTAAAATTAAACCTTTCAAACAACTTAAAGTTCTCATTTACATAAAGAAACTCTACTTTATAAATATAGGTTAGCAGTTAAAGTTTTGAAACGTTCTGTTAAACTGGCAAAAATTAAACTTGAATTTAAACTAGCACATACTAAGGATTGCCATAAATCTCTTTTTTCATATATCAATAAAAAAGGATAAATCTAGGACTATAGGACCTCTGACTATTAATGGAACTAGATTATTAGATATTGACACAGCTAATCTATTTAATACTTACTTCTGCTCAGTTTTTTTCTAAACAAACATCATCTAACCCTACTTATCTAAAACAGTATGATAACTTTAATATTACAACATCTGATATTTCCTAGACTATACATAAACTGAACAAAAATACTAGTCCCGATCCTTGTTCTTGGTTGAAACTTCCCAGACTATCTCTAAGCCCCTATCACTTATTTTCAATAAATCTTTACAAGAAAGTGCTATACCCAATGAATGGCGCATAGCGACTGTTACCCCAATATTTAAAAAAGGAAACAGAGGCAATATTCAGAATTATCACCCCATTAGTCTGACCTCTGTAGTAGGAAAATTAATGGAAAGGGTTATAAAGACGAAGATCAAACAGGAGTGTATGACACTAGGGATTCAAGATCTCTCACCGCATGGGTTTACACCAGAGCATTCATGTACAACTAATTTGTTATCTTTCTATGAAAATATCAGTGCATTATTGGACGTGGGTATTCCCACTGACATAGTACTATTAGATTTCAGTCGTGTATTTGATAAAGTTTCACATAATAAGCTCATAAAATGTCTTCTTTGGGTTTATCTCCTGAAATTGTTAACTTGACATCAGATTAGTTGACTAACAGAATGCAACGAGTCAGGATTAATGATGTCCTGTCTGATTTGGGCACAGTATCAAGTGGGGTCCCCTATGGATAGGTGCTGGGACCAACACTATTTAATCTCTTTATTTGTGATTTATAGCCAGGACCTAACACCTATATGTCAAAATTCGCAGATGACACAAAACTAGGAGTTTGGGTAGATAACCCTGATAATATAGCTTCATTAGAATTAGATTTGGGAAAAGTTGAACATTGGGCAAAAAATAATGACTTGCATTTTAATCAAGATAAGTGTGTGGTCTTACATTTTGGAAAAAACAACCTGAACAATATATATTATTTAAATAAATGACCACTTAAAACATCCAACTGCAAAAAAGATCTAGGCATATCCATTAATAATAAACTTACATCAAAAGACCACTGTACTGAAATCTGTAACATGGCAAATAGACTTATGAGACAAATTAAACAAACCTTTATAAACCACTCAGAAAAATGTCTCATCTCTTTGTTCAGGGCTTATATTAGACCTTACCTTGATTATGGGTCCCCCTTTTGGAACCCCTGTCTTAAAAAAGATGTGGCTCAGCTGGAACAAGTACAGAGGAGAGCCACCAAAATGGTGCCTAGATTAAAACATCTTGATTATCCCTCCAGACTTAAAGCCACTGATCCATTTACACTTTAAAACAGAAAAATAAGAAGGGATATGCTCTTATTGTATAACCTGCTTCAATCACCTGATCTTATGAGACAAGTTGGAATTGTATTCTCAGAAAGAAGACTAGTTCCAGGATTACATAATAGACAACTCAAGGTTAAGAGATACAAAACTAATAATAGGGGTAATTGTTTTTACTATTAGAGCTCAGAGATTTTGGAACACTTTACCGCAAGATCTAATTGAATCTGAAAACATTACCACCTTTAAAAATAAATTAGACATATGGATCAGGGAAAACTATTAAATTAAGTCCCACACTGTGTGGGGAACAGTCTCGATAGGCTTTGCCTTCTTCTGTTCAACCATACCAAGTTATATCAAATTATACACACCATTGTGCCAAATAGGTCCATAATGAACCAAAATAGGAAGCCTAACATAGTTGTGAAAAAGAATCCCATCAAAAGAGCAATTCTACACCGATTGCTTTAAACTCACATTTAACAGAAAGTTAAAAAAACACCAACAGACAGCCCGGCCTACTGGATCAATGGATATCCCCTATTGGCCACACAGTTGCCATCACAAGAGTATAATAGGACAACATACAGTACTGTACGCTGTTTACAAAATGAACCAGATACGACTGTGGCTTACAATGCTGCCATGATCTCCATAGAAACATCAACACCAGGGGCCATGAAGTATTTTAATTTAAAAATCCAGTAAGCTTCCTTCCTTCCTAGGAGGAAATCAACATCCCATCCCCTTGGTCCCAAGGTAGGTTTCTTGATTCCTAAAAAGGACCAGTCCTGCCTAGTGCCTGGATGGGATTGCATCACATGCGTCTGAGAGCTAATTCATCATTTTTTTTTCATGTGGTCTCCTGTTCTTTCCTTTAATTTCCTTTTTTTACGGCCTACATAACTTTGCATGTTACTAGATAGATCACGTGTGGTGTCACAACTGATGAATTTTCTAAAATCATTTTCACCACTCACAGGATGTGGAAAATGATTTGTAACTGTGAGTACATCACAGTATTTGCAGTGTCCACACCTGTATGTGCCCAGTGGTAGCACAGATAACCACGTAGACTGTTGAGGTGTTGGCTGTAGCCTATGGGTGACTTAATCTTCTATGTTCTTAGAATGCCTGTAAACCATGCAGGGTCGATGTGACACACGTTGCTGCAGTTTAGAAGGCTCCTCCAATGTTTAAGCAGTGTGCCCACCAACTGATTTGCCCTAATATTGTAAGTGGTGACAAAATTTAGTCTGTTTGACTGATCATCTATGTTTGTTCTTGCACTTCTGGTAGCAAGCAGTGTAACTGAAAATATTGTATTATGATCTGTTAGGTACTAATTGTAAACTTTAACTTGTAGTTCAGCAGGGTGGAGCCTTAGAAAGAGGCTTATCCAGCTTTTTTGTTTTCTTTCATTTTGTTACAATAAGCAATGATGCATAACAGTCTCGGTACCTTCTTGTAAGCTGTAACTAATTAACACTTGCCACAACCACAGTTAAAAATGCCATTTACAAGTACCTGACAGATCATAATCCAATGGCATTTTCAGTTGCATTGCTCGCTACCAGAAGTGCAGACTGGCCAGCTTGCATAAGTAAGTCCTTGAAATGTACTTTTCTCCCCAAAATTTCTTTAATCGCATTCTGACAATATGCAAATATTGATCAGTGGGCTGAAAATTAAAAAGGCTGTAAATTACGACTGTGTCTGCTTAAACATTGTTAAGGTGAACACACTGTTAATAAAAGTTTTCAGACAAAAGGTGAATTTAACATTTAACATCAACCTTGGTATTATCACTGTGGCTAGTGAAAACTGTAAGCAGCTAGTGCCTGTTATGAACATATTACGATGTTTCCAAGATTGTTAAGACTGCTTTTGCTGAAACATTGCTGAAATATGGTAGATCTGAGTGCTTCTGTTGGTTGTGACATTGTTATACACTTTCACTAGTTTTATGTTCCAAGGAATGGTACTTAGTTTGAAGGGACCTCAGTATAAAAGGATAATCCCAAAGGCTGTTCCTTAGTCTGTTGTTAAAGTGCATGTACCTGAAACATCAGGATGTTAGTGCACACCTCCCACTGTGCCTGTAATGTGTTTTGGATAGCTGCGTACCCTGTTTGTGGTAATAAACTAGAAGCAACTGCAGCTTTTGTGTCCAGTGTGATCCCTGCATGGCGAGTAGTGCCAGTTTTCCTTCTGCCATGCCATTTTCACTGAGCTTTAGTGGCTAGTTTACATGGCTACAAAGCATTTGCCATCGCAGGGGCTCACAACTGATGAGACGCCATCCCCATTACCCTATATACTGAATAGGGAGAAATGGCAATCTAGCTGCAGTTTAGCAAATAGACATATCCCTCTACCTTTGACCATGAACAAGTCATTTCAATTAGTAGAAAAATACTAAAGAAGTAGGCCTGGGGGTAGTCTAATTTTAATAAATAATATACAACACGGTATGATACAGGATATTGCCACACCTTGGGTGCATTGTGAGTTGAACAAATGACTTTATTTATTTATTTATTAAATTTTGGTGACTGGGTAGGCCAACTGAGCCCCGAAGGTCCCTTTTTCAGGGGAGACCCGGGATTACAATACAAGTTATAAGAATGAACAAGGATATAAGGAACATAAGAAGCAGCAGTATCTCATGATACACCATATCCTGGAGTGTATTTTTTACTGTTATCCAAGGAATGTTTGTGTACATAGAAAAATGTAAAAACACTTTTAAAAATATAACAGTGCAGGCATACATGTAGAAAAACTGTTCCCTTACTTTGTTTTGATTTTGTTGCAGTAGCTACCACAAGACAGGGAAGCAGGAAGCAGTGTGGTAACAGTAGGAGGCGAGATGACTCTGAGTTTGAATGATAGTTGGCCAATGTGTTCTTGTTGTACAGTGAAAGCTCAGAGCCTGAGCGTGCATTAGCAGATAAAGGGTATTGGAAACCTGGGCCTGGGAGAGTTATGCAGTAGTGGTTATACCGGCCAAATCAGAGCCTTTTGAAACACGGGAGTTATCTACAATATTGACAAGACAGGTGGAGTTTATTTCACAAATGCATGTCTAGGGCATAGTGAGGAAGGAGGCCACAGGTTTTGTGCCTTACAGCCCCTAGGCATGCATTTATCCAGAATAAACCACACCCGGAATGTGTTCTTGCACATATAAGATAGGTATCTGTTGAAAAATATGAAGACAGAGCATAAATAAAATTATTTTCAAGGAAAAAATGGCACTTTATTGAAAATATTTATTCCTCTGCAAGAAAATTCCTAACTTGGATTACTTTTGGTTTGGGCAAAATAAAACGCATTGAAATCGAGTGTTACACTGTGTTTGCGGTTTATAGCTGGCTGGTGTACTTCTCTTTTTGTTTTTTTTGTTTTATTTCTGCAATTTCATTTGTTGTTGCTGGCATTAAGTGAATGGTGGCTTTTTTACCCTCGTGCCATGCTGCCACAGAGCTGTCACGCGTTCTAAAGTGGCACATTTCTGTGCAGCAGAAATGTGTAAACCTGAACAGGTAAAGATTGGTTGTTTAAATGAGCTATCTGCTGGTAAGGAACTGTGGCTTCAGCTCAGGAACAAGGGTGAGGACGGCAGTGGGGAAGATCTGGTTGACAAGCTGCTTAAAGAAAAAAAAAGGAAATTTTCATGTCTTTGGTGGAGCAGGACTTACGGAACTTTAGTGACAGGTAGAAGCCTATCTGCAGCAATTTTAGGTGTGTCCTGCTGAAAACGGAGTCTGATAGACAACCAGGGAGTAGGGTGTGGAGGTTGGTGGTGAACATATGGTTTTGTGTGTAGAAAACAAAAAGAAAAAATATTGATGACATGACTGCAGCAGGGTTACAGAGGTAGAGTGAATAATTGAACTGTTCTTTTGGGACTTTGCTGTTAGTGCGGGTCGGGGATGTGTAACAATCTTATCGGGTACATTGAAAAGTGGCTGGCAGGTGGCAGAGAGATATCTTTTATGTTACTGGGTCACTGGTGCTGGGTCTTGTTTTCTGCCAGGTATATCTTAAATAAAAGATATACCTGGCAAGGGCTGTCTTCCAATCAAATTTCTCCATTGTCTCTACCCATCTTATAAGTGTATTTATTTATTTATTCTTATGATTCTAAGAGTTCATACTTAAGTCCTTTGGGTGAGAGAACTGAGAAGTGAAGCTAAACTATTCTGGCACAGTAAGGAGTTGAGAATGTACTCTCATAACCATAAGAGACAGAGTAACTCTATATATATTTATAAAATGGGTAAGAAAATTTAGTATGAATCCAATGTTCTGATTGTATAAAACATATCACATGACCATGCGTATATCAGAGCGTGACTGCACACCTGCACTTTCACCCCCCTCCAAAACAATGTTGCCATTTTATCAGATAGATAACTCACTCTAGAGTGTACAGTCACGCTCTGATATATGCACGCCTTAGGTGGTTGATGCACTCTGTCTGTGACCTTATGCGGAACAACTCACACCAAGGCATGCGTATATCAAAATGCATCTGCACACCTTAGAGTGGGATGTCTAATATATGTGTATAAGTGCGTCTTTTGGATGAGTCGTTAAACCGAGGTCCCATCTGCCTGGATTGGTGGTAGTAAGGTGGATGTTAAAGATCCCATGGCACTTATCAAAAAGAGTTGGGGAGTTTTTATTAAATAATAAACATAAATCATAACACAAAGAAAAAAATACAACATACCATTATTCAAAACGTATACAACTTCCTCAATCTAGGGTGTTAATTATCCTATCATTTATACTTAATAATAAGAGAGAACCCTTACCACCAATTTTTAACCATATCTGAGTTATACATTTGAGTCTCTTTCAAATATATTTTCAATAATTCATTTTGAACCAACTGATAAAATCCGTCATATGCAACTTGTTTTTGATAGATGACCCATTGGCATCTTACCTGCCACAAATAAAATCTCAAACATCCCAAAAATACTGCTAACGTACTGTGATAAAATGGCGCTAAACTAGGGGGGATAAATCCCCATAACTAAGATCTCATGCGTAATAGTAGTTAACCAGGGAAATTTCCATTTATTTGCTAAATAACCCTACAAAGCTTTTGCATAGGAGCAATACAGAAAAAAATGTTCCATTGTTTCTTCTTGGTTGATACAGTCCGGATATGGGCAGTTCCGTTCTTCTTTTACCTTATAATTGGCATTCCCCCTGACATTTAATCTGCCATACATAATCAGCCACTGCGTTTCCCACATTTAGGGTAGAATTCTGGAATTATTAAGTTGCCTCAAGATATTTGAGTTCTGAGCCATCGAACAGTTTTTAAAACAAGGTTTGGTTGGGTAGTTCTGATTCATAATCCTACCATATGCTTTAACTTTATTTGTGCTAATCATTTCTTTAGTAATCTGCCATTTATAAAGCTCTTGTACAGATGGTCTGAAATAGATAGGAATGTGAATATGAGGATTTAATTTTGGAGCCATATTGTGCCATGCTGAGAAGTAACATCCTAATATAATTCGTATCCAGTCTCCCTCTTCACCTTTAGATCTGATTAGTCCATTCTTAATTGTGTGGGCAATGAATATAGCATGAAAAAACACTTTCGGTCCATCATTCCAAGTCCTCCCTTTTTTTTCCCCAGGTAAGTGAAGCATCTTTTTACAGGGTTTAACCTGTTAACCCAAAGCATCTGGAAAAAAACTGCTATACAGCCTAGTCTCATACTGATTTGTCAAAGGGAAGATCATTGTTACATATTGTAAACAAGGCACTAAAAATTGGTTTAAGGCTTGAATGCGTTTCTGTTTGGAGAGCTTCCACTGTCGCCATCGGGAAACCTTTATTTCTACTTTTTTCAGTGTCTCATCACAATTATCTTCTGGGAGGTTTTATGGGCAAAAGAGTATTCCTAAAATTCGAAGTGGTTCTATAGTTATGTGAATGCTATTTTTCCAAATATTAATATGATTCCCAGCCCCTATGAACAGGCCTCTTGTTTTCTCAATATTTAGTTTAGCATTGGAAACCCCAGAAAATATCTTAAATTCTGCAAAAAACTCCTGAACTTTATCATGATCGGAGAAAAACAAACATACATCATCTGCATATGCTTGTAGATGAAGCTGCTTTCTCAGGTCAGGACCTGTGATACCTGTCCACCTGGGTGAAAAAATTAGCGAGTGTAACAAAGGTTATAGAGAAAATATATATAACAGAGGGCTTAAGGGACATCTCTGATGAACACTAGTCTGAAATTTGAATCCTATTGTTTGGACTCCCTTAATAAAGGGAAAAACTAAGGTGGATTTATATAATAAGTGAATTAAACTCATAATCTGAGTGGGGATCCTGAAACATTGTAGAACTGTAAACAAATAAAGGATATAGACTTGATCAAAAGCTTTTTCAAAATCAGCAGATATTAAGTACCCTGTCTTACCCTCCAGTGACAAATGCTCTATCACATCTCTTATAATCATGATAGCCAATTGGATGTGCCTGTCAGGTAAGCCACAATATTGATGGGAAGATATTACCTTCCCCGCGTATATTTTAAGTCTATTATTTAAAATCATTGCAAGAATCTTGTAATCAGAACTTAAAAGCATAATTGGTCTCCAATTTGTTATGTCACTCTTTTCTCCTGATTTAAAAATGTGTATTATTTAATCCGTCTCAAAAGGAGGGAGGCAGGGTATTTCCTTTCATAATAAATTGATATACCAGAAGTAAACAAGCTACTATTTCTATTTTAAAAGTTTTGTAGAATAAATTTGGAAGCCCATCTAATCCAGGAGAGACTTCATTTTTTTAAGTTTTGAATGACAGTTTCTATTTCAAAACCAATACATGGCTCAAGCGTCTTGGTAGCCTCTAGTGGTGAGGGAGGAAACTGAATAGATCTTAAATATGTATCAATATCCTGTTGGGAGATAGGTGAACTAGGGTATAAGGATTCATGATGTGATTTAATAACTTTGCCAATTTCATTTGCATTATCCATTCTAATACCATCTTTTATTAAAAATTCAATGTTAGTTGAATCCTTCAGTACTTTGCAGGCCTCAAAGGGATCGCCTATCAGGGTTTTCTTAGTGCTACTAGAAAGCATGGCTTGGATAGTTTGAGCTCTATCATATTGATATTGTCTCATTTCCAATTTAATATTTTATTTTTGTTTAGAGTAATCTAACTTAGAAATGTAAGAATAAGATATCTTCTATAACTGCTTTCTAAGTGACAGATATTTGAAAAATTTAAAATTTCTCCTAGAGGTTCCATATTTTTGAAACCAATTTCTTAAGTCAGGTTTGGTATCCATCCACCATTCCTCCCAAATCTGAGTATAAAAAGGCCACTGACAGGTGAACTTTGAGAATGGACTGAATTGTGCCCTAACATGAGGGTCAGTGAGAATGAAGTGTTCAACTTCCATAGTTTTTGTATTCGTGATTTCAGAGTTATTGGTGTTAATGTCCAGATTAAAAGAAAATGATCTGAGAATTCTACAGGAAACTTTTGGAAAGATCCCACCAGGACCGAAGGAGATACCAACATGTAATCAATTGTAGTCTGAAATTTCCCTCTTATATATGTGCAACTAGGCACATCATTCAGAAACTTAAGGCAAGTTGTAAGCCCAGCCGATTTAATAATGGCCTCCAATGCATGTGAATCACAATAGATTTTTTTATTGGGTTGCCCTTTATTCAATAGACTACAGTTAAATTGCCCTTCCCAAAAAGTCCTATAGGGAGATACCAAATAAGGCCAAATCACTTTCATGCAGGCTACTCTGTCAGCTTTTGTCTGTGAATACAAATATTAATAAATCTACAATCATTACTATACCATTTCCCATCTAGAATTAACACACTTCCTGGAATCAGATCTATTAACTTATAAAGCGTGAACAGGTATGCGGTAAACAAAATTCTTACTCCATCGGCATTATCAGTGCCAAAGGAACAATATGAGGGACCCCAGGGCCAGTCTCTTCTAAAAGTTGCAATTTGCTCGAAGGAAAACATCCAGGTCTCTTGAAGGAAACTTACAGAAATGTTTTCATCATGCAGATACTGTAATAATGCCTGCCTTTCCACAGCATTCAAAATACTGTGTGCATTCAATGACACCCATTTCTGCACTACCATGGCCTAGTTGGAAAAAGTAACTACCTCAGTTTTTCCTTTTTTTCCTTTTGTTTCCTTTATATTCCTCCACAGGCAAGCCCAAAGGATTCTGTACAGATTTCTGTGAATCACAATTTCCTAGTCCATTTCAGTATCTCCCTAATTAGTGAATAAGGCAGCATAGGAATTATATGATTCAACTGAAGCTAGGGTAGGGGAGAATTTGTTTTTTTGATACCGTGATGACCTTTTAGGAGGTAAAGGTGAGATGGGTTCAGTAACTCCCAAATTGTTGTTGACGCCAACTGGATCCACATAGCATACTGGAGTCAAAGTGAAGAATCAGAAGATTCTCCCAGAACATTTTCTTCCTTTACAGGGTACTGTTACTGATGGCTCCTCCATAGGAGGGGCAGTGGGGGGGGGGAGCGCCAGCCATCACAGCCAACTGCAGGGAAGAATCTTTAGGCTTAGAGGGGGGAGGGGGTGCCTCTGGTTTTGCATCCTGAGCTTGTTGGATCAGCAAGTCAGGACTGATGCAGGAGGCTTTATTTTTTGCTGCCCAGGGACATTCTCGAAACACATGACCAAACTCTTCACAAATGTCACATTTTGTATGATTAGCATACTGCGTTGTTACATGCCCTATTTCCCCACAGTTGTCACATCTAGGTTTATCACAAACACTAGAGAGGTAAGTTTTAGAGCCACATTTGTAACAGGCCATAGGCTGACCTCCATAAAAACAACCCTCCCCCCCCATCTTTACCCAACAAAAAGGAATTAGGAATGTGGTCGAACCCTGAATCTGTTTGTCTCAATCTAGAATCGGTTCAGGTGCACTCAAAACATCACATTTTTGTGACAGCCAATATGTTATGTCCTCTACATGGACTTCCTCATTCCGAAACATGACAGTAACACATTTTATTAAAGGTTTTGTAAGGAGAATGACTAAAAAAGGGGTTAATGTAGGGGAGAACTTCACCTGCCCATACCTTTCCCAAAACAAATCTAAAGCATACGATTTTCTAAAGCTCACGTTAAAATTGTCCTCCCCTGAGATACTTATGAATGCAAAAACATCTTTGGGGAAAAGTGCAAAGAATCTTTTAGTAAACATTTTCCAACATAATATCTAACAGGGTGCTCTGCCAATCCTTCCTTATAGCAAATGTGGACAGCATTCCTTCTTAGGGCAGCTTCTCGTCTTGATTTAGTGAAAAGTTCCGACATCAAGGGTTTATTATTTAACGTTGGGAGCCCCTCACTAGCTGTAGGAGGTACATCAGGATGTATAAGAACCATTGACTTGGCTGAGTTATTTGCAGAAATATTTGCTGTCTTAGGGGAAGCTAGAACCAGTTTAGAAGGCAGAGCTGGTGTGGAGGTAACAACCTGCTCCTTTATTTGTGTGCTCTCAGCTTTAAGTAAATCTTTCAGTTTCCAGTTGGGAGCAGACTGGGTTAAATTCAACACTGAGTCCCATATTGGGTCAGGAGTCCAAGTCCCGGATGCTGTCTGTTCCCAACCCACCCCTAACAGTGCTTTCTTTGGCATCCAAGTCTCATAATGAACAGCAGGTAGTAAAGTTGACTTTGTCTCTTCGTGGAAAATCTGTGTCATGCTGCGCAGCAAACTGTTTTTGAAAAACTGCCCCCATTTTCTCAGTTTTAATATGTTGCCTTTTAGTGCCTTTATCGTTATTTCCAAAGATGAATTCAGTTACTCCTGTTTGCTGCATGGTATCAGACTAGAAAATTATTGGGGTGGGTTGACTTGTGCATGTCCATACTGTTTTCCGGCAATTTAAATACAAACCCAGTTATTTTTGACAATGGGTTATTCGGGTTGGAAACAAAGTGTGTTGCAATTGGAGGCTGCCCTGATTCATCTTCTGCCTGCTTCAATGTAAGGTTCAGGGAGTAAAAAAAAAAAATTAATTAATGAGCGAACCCTAGCCACTGACTACCAATTCATGTGCACCTAACCTGCACTGTACTGCTCGTCTAATGCAACCTAAAGGAACGAGCTGCCCTGCACTGGTTTGTTCTCCTGTTGCCAGGCAAAGATGCAGTACTAGGTTCTACTAACTACAAGGCTAGGTACTTGAATTAAGGGGTGAACCCAAAACTTCCTCCCCGAGGTCCAAGCGAGGAACCCAGAAAAGTACAAGATGGGACAAAGGAACATGAACAGGGGCATCATCCTGGCATCTATATATATCCAGGCTCTACTAGGGATGGACTGGCTCATTAGTAGTATCTGCTGCTCCTCGTATGCCTGGGAGGGGACGGGAAAGCACACGGTAAGACACTACAGCTGTCCTTTTCCTAGGTGCAACATCTCACTTCTAGTGGTGCATGAATTCTCTAGGGAAGGGGTCCTTTATAGATCCCTTCTCCTCACTAGGAGCATAACCCTCTGCTCAACTCTACCACCTCTAACCCTCACTCTCCGCCGCTTGTTAGCAGTGCTGCTGCTACTGGCAGGGGACATCCTACCGAACCCAGGCCCAGGGATGCCTAACGTATCAATTTCCTTCCCCTTAGACCAGGCCTGGCATGCAGCCAAGGGTCTGAGGTTGGCGCACATGAACATTTGCAGTCTGAGGCCTAAGATCCATGAAGTCCAAGCATGGTTGGCACTGTAAAAACCAGACATCCTAGCAGTCTCTGAGACTTGGTTAAAGCCCCATATCCTGGATCACGAGGTTGCTGCCTCTGGATATGCCTTCTACAGAGGATAGACCTCAAAAGGGGTGGGTTCTTATGTATGTAAAGGACACACTTATATCCTCCCTTGTTAGCAAGCCCCACGGCAGGACCCATGACATAGAATCAATCTTTCATTTACTCACGCTAGGAGGTGCCAAGCACCTCACAGGCAAGCCGCGATATTGCCCCCCTACCAATGTGCTCCACTCTCTGGAGACGCTCCTGAAGGACCCAACTGTAGATACTGCATCTGAGCTTATCTTATTGAGTGACTTCAATCTAAACTGGGCCCAAGAGGCAAAGTCAGCCATAAGTGGCATATTACATGACTCCCACCTTGCCCAAGTCATCTCTCAACCGACCAGAGTGAACCATAAATCGGAAAGGCACTCAACAATTGACTGGGTCCTGGCTTCAACCCCAAGTAATGTAAAAACGGCAGGCACCATGGCCGATGCCTTGAGTGACCTCTCGCCTATATTTGCTATCTGGAAGAATAGTGCGAATAAAGTCCAACCCAGAGTGATTACCACCAGGAACTACTCCAATTTCCATCTTGACCAATTCATTGGCTACTTAGATGGCATCGACTGGAGTCCAATAAGACACCTACCTACCCTGAAGGAGGCCGAAAAATTTTTCCAGACAACCCTCACGAGGACCGTTGACCTTTTTGCTCCGATGAAAACCCACAGAGTAAAGGGAAGCTGCTATAAGTGGATCTTGCCCTCTCTAAAAGCTTTGATGACCACCCATGACAAGGCGTGAAAAAGGTTCAGGAGATCGATGCTACCTGCTGACTTTGCCAGCTACAGGGCCCTTAGAAACCAATGTAAGCATGCCATAAAGATAGCTAAGAAAGACTGCATCACCAATCTCCAAAAAACTAACGTAGGCAATCCTAGGTTCTTCTGGTCATATATTAATGAACTGCTCAAAGGGAACAAAAAAACTACGCCTGGCCCAATCATGGCCAATGGGCAATTACTTGAAGAGGGATCACTCATTGCAGAGGCCCTAAACAGCTAATTCACAAACCTGGATGTATATAAGACTGGACCCCCTAACAACAGGAGTGAACCTAATGCACAACGGCCCCCAGACCTAGACCACCCTTTGTTTCACTTGAGGCTGGTCAGGGTAAAGGAGGTCTTGAACATCCTTAAATCCCTGCACTTGAGAGGATCAGGGGGCCCCAACAGCATCCAGATTAGAATCCTCAAGGATGGAGCCCCAGCACTAGCTAAGCCCCTTATCTGGCTGTTAAACAGGTCCATTAAGGAGGAGTCCATACCTGAGCTTTGGAAGCAGGCTCTTGTGATTCCCATACACAAGGGAGGGTCAACTGAGCCCATAGGGAACTACAGGCCTATCTCCTTGCTGTGTGCCATTGCAAAAGTACAGGAGAAGCTAGTTTATTCCCAACTCCGAGAATACTTGGAAACCCACCGGGTAATCTCAACCATCCTAACACGGCTTTAGAGCCATCATGGGACAGATACCGCGCTAACTAAATTCTCAGCCAAAGTACTGAGCAATAGTGACTCAGGGGCCAGTACAGGCGCGGTCTTCACAGACCTCTTCAAAGTGTTCGACTTGGTAAACCACAAGCTCCTACTCCAAGAAATGTGCTCACTTGGCCTTGACACTCATGCTCTGGGATGGTCTGAGAGCTATCTCTCAGAACATACCCAAAGGGTCAAGTGGAAGGACAATATCTCCAACCTATTACCACTCAAAGAAGGGGTACCACAAGGGTCAATACTCGGCCCCCTTCTTTTCACACTTTTTATAAATGAGCTGCACACACACTGTGGGAGCAGCAGTGTTATCCAGTATGCGGATGATGCGGTCATTTACAGAGCCCCCCACAACCTAAAATAGCTGGGGACAGCCCTCCAAGAGGACATCCTTCAGATGGAGGACTGGTTCACTCTGAACAAAATGGTTTTAAAATACCAACAAAACGAAGGTGATGCTGTTTGGGCCCAGATCCCTGGGTCCTGATTGGTCACTGCTCCTACAACTCCAGTCCAGGGGGGGTTAAAAACTTGAAGTGGTAGCCTCCACCAAATACCTTGGACTTACCTTGGACCAAGGTTTCACACTAAAAAATCATGTGGACCAAATCACTAAAACCATCTATGGGAAACTTGGAATTCTCTACAGACTAAAGTACCAGCTTATCCCTGAAGCTAGGGTAGCCATTGTGGCTAGCGTACTTCTCCCAAAGCTCACCTTTGCGGCCCTAGTACTCCAGGGTGTGGCCAAGACTGAGCTATGCAAGCTGCAGACCTTGTACAACAAGATAGTCCACTTTGCCTCACTGTCACACCCGAGGATTCACCACTGTAAGGCCCTAACTAGGCTCCGGTGGCCGTCTCTGGAAGCTTGCCTCATCTATCCAACCCTGTGCCTTACTTTTATGCTAGTGGGTCCTGCACCTCCCCCTAGCCTTAATGGTCTTGTCAGCGTAAAACTTAGCCCACGGAATCTACGGACCTCAGGCCAAACCCTCCTTGTGGTCCCTAAGACAAGGACAAAAGCCAGGTCCATATCCTTCGCGTATGCTGCCCCTTCCAACTGGAACAACCTCCCCCTGGAGGTGCGGGAGGCAGAGTCTAACACCTGCTTCCGAAAAAAGCTTAAGGCACACTTGCTCGATAGGAGCATATGCCTATGTTACAGGACTTGACCATTTAATACCATCCCGGTAGGTCAACGCACCTGCCTCAAGGATGGGGAGCACTTACGTGTCTGCATGTCCCCCTCCCTTTATGCTCATAAGGAAGGAACCATATGACCCTAGCCAATTGCCATGCTCTAACCTTGAGCACACTTAATCTAAACTTGTACCTACTATGCAAAATGTTTCTCGATGTGTAACTACTATGTCCCAACTGCCTGTTTGTCTTCCACAACTTACTGTTTGTAAACTTATGAAGTCTTTTATGGCATATAACATGATAATCATCTGAGTGTACTGATCTGTTACCTGTAATAATTGTTACTCCCGGGTCGCCCCTGAAAAAGGGACCTCCGGGGCCCGGCGGGCCTACCCGGTCATCAAAATTCAATAAATAAATAAATAATTAACATCTGCAGATGAAGTAGCAAGAATCACAGGCTTTTGGCACTCGTGAAATACATCACTTTGCCTGACAGCCTTAAAAAGTGCATCCTTGCTTTGGGATCGTAATAAAATCATTGTTGTGAAAGGCAATGACTCACCCTCTGCTGGCCAGCGTTTGAAGCTTCCACGTCTTCGCCTCTGCTGTCAGGCTGTTCTGAGAGCTTGACAAGTGGCACAGCTGATGTTGATGTAGGCTGCTGGGACGAATCCTGTAACGTTTCTGTCTGTTGCCTGGGAGTTGTTGTCGATTGCATAGCAGTAATTAAGGCTTCTTTACTCTTGTTTGCACAACAAATATCAGGTTCAAGAAGCTCATTAAGTTTGTCAAAACCCTCTGTAGTAGTAAATGCCTCATGAATACCTCCTCAGAATCATTTTCTAGGTTTGCGGCCTGGGTAGCCTCTGATGATAGATCAGTGGGAGAAGAGGCCAACTTTCCCACCAAATGAACATCCTCCTCCTCTGGAGTCTTCCTCTGAGTGGCCATCTTGCAGTCAGACAGCCTGTCCACCTACTGGAGAGCAGGGGAATTTCCCCAGTGTCCTGGCCAAATTTCCCTCATTCACTAAAAATACCTCCAACAGCTTAATCTGGTTCAAGGTCAGTTGGCATTCATCTGTATCCCCCCCTCCCCCGGGTTGTGCCTGAAAATAGGCAGGATTTGTCTAGTGCACTTACCCGGTCAACAAAAACTAATATATATATATATATATATATATTCATAATATAAATCATCTTGAAGATTTCTGTTTAAAAACAAGGAACATAATTTAAAAACAAAATGTTTGACTTTGTAAAAAATTAGATAAACCCGTTTGTAAAAAAAGGATTATGTCAACTGAATACATATGTTCAGAATTTTAGAACTAGTTGTGTAAGACATTCTGATATATGTTTATATGCTTAGTGCTGTGTGTCTCATACTAAATAAATATTAGCTTGTGCTTTTTTTTGTTGAGAAGATCACAAAGTGAAGCTGAATGGTTCTGTCAGCCCAAACAGCACAAGACAACTTATTCAGTAAGAGGCACACATCACTACACATATAGAGCACTAGAACCCCACTAACCTAGCTAATGATTAGTTTTCATGAGAAAAAATGAAGATTTCTTACATTCTGGTAGGTTTTTTTTTTCAAGCTGTGGATCCGCCACTCCCACAGTGTTGGTAGCTCTACCCTCTGCTGCTGATGGGCAGTTCTGACATCCCAAGTGCTGTCCCGGGACCCAAGACAGCCACCATATGCTTGATTCTCAAAGAAGGCTAAGAGTAATGCAAGCTGTGACAAACAGTAGCTTGCATCACAGCCCGGTACATCAGGGCCCCTGCACCAGATTCTGGTACAGGAGGGGTCCCGGCACCTAAGTCCCCACACTTGTGGCAACCTCTCCCGTGCTAACACCACATGGCGCATGGGAGGGGTTTGCCACAGGCTCCATGCAGAAAAGGCAAGCGGTCCCCCATCCCCAATCCCCTGGTAAAATAAATGAATTCCCATCCCTGGTGGTCTAGTAGACAACCCTCCCCGATCCCTGATTTCAACTGTAAATATAGATAATATAAAACCCCCTCCCTGGTGGTGTAGTGGACCCCCCCCCAATCCCCAGTGCCACCTATAATATAAATAATTTAAAAAAAGTCCTTGGTGATCTAGTAGACTTCCACCCCAGCAGGTAGTGCCCACCACCCAACTCTCCCCCTCCCAATCCCGAAACACAGCCGGAACCAGCACAGCCCTCCTCTCACCTCTGCGGCCACCCACCAACTGAACTGTCAGTGCATACTGTATAGTGTACGTACTCATGGATTGACAGCTATCAATGAGCATGTACACTATACAGTACACTCTCAGTGACAGTTCATTCAGCAGCCAGCTGACGAGGTGAGAGGAGGGCTATGCCGGTTGCTGGCTCTGTTTCAGAATTGGGGGTGTGTGGGCTGCTGGGCACTACCTGGGTGGGGGTAGGGGTCCCCAGACCATCAGGAAGGTTTTTTTTATTATACAAACAAAGAAACATAGAATTTGACTGCAGATAAGGACCGCTGGCCTACCTAGTCTTCCCATTTTCCTACCTAACAGATAAGCTGCAGATCCTAATTAACCAACAGCTTACTTCCTCCTACCCCCACTAGGACTGCCTTATGTCTGTCCCATGAATTCTTGAATTCCCCCACTGTTCTTGACTCCACGACCTCCTCAGGGAGGCTGTTCCATGCATCCACAACCCTCTCTGTGAAAAAATACTTCCTCACATTACCTCTGAGCTGTCCCCCCTCTATCTTCAAATTGTGCCCCCTTGTTCTTGCACATCTCTTTTTCTGAAAGATGCCACCCTCTTGGACTTCGTTGATTCCCTTGAGGTACTTGAAAGTTTCTATCATGTCTCCTCTCTCCCTCCTTTCCTCAAGGGTATACATATTAAGCTCTTTTAGTCTTTCTTCATATGTTTTCTGGTGCAGATCCTGCACCATTTATTTAAATTTACACACAGCATCGGGGAGGGGGGTCCATTAGACCATCAGGGAAGGGGTTCTATATTACTTATATGTACGTGTGAAATCGGGGAGGAGGGGACTACTAGACCTCCAGGGAGGGAGTTTTATATTATTTATATTTACAGGCAGAATCGGTGATTGGTAAAGGGAGTCCACTAGATCACCAGGAAGTTTACATTAAACATAATGGGGGATTGGGGCTGGGAGAGGGGACCATGGCACATTGCCAAAAATTGCTCAACACTCCCAGAGGGACATATTCTAAGTACCCTTAGAATGGCCCTGGCTGGTCTAATGGTACTTAGACGTTTGCCCTCTGGGACAGTTTTGAGAATCACGATATATAGGGTATGCCGCTGCTTGCATCTGCTGCATGCCCCCTAACACCATGCTGCAGTCAATTTAGTGGCGCAAGGCTGGTGCAAGCCTCCTTTGATGCATGCAGCCTACATTTGATGAGGCTTCTTTTCAGACTAGCTCAGGGTGCATTGTTTGATGCAAGGTGTCAATTACATAATTTATGTTTGACACAGGCATCTTGTGCCATTCTAAGGGCTTTGAGAATTGGGCCCATAATAACTCCAGTTCCAGGATGTCCGAAGCCAGTTGATACACTGGCTTCACTGTAAGCACTTAATGTAAACACTGTAAAATGAACAGATAACTAGAAAAGGCACAAGGGTCTTGAAGGGAAAGCTGGAGGACTTCATGATTAAGAATTTAAATTTAAACTGAATGAGGGTGAGGCAGCAGCTCGCACAGCACCCTTAGTCACCTGATGGAGGAGGCTGATAGACCCCCCCCAACAAAGCAGGACAGCAGGAGGAGGGGAGGAATGTGAGGGTAGGGGGAAGAAGGGAGGGACCAAGGCAGTATAGCCTAGTGGTTAGAGTCACAAGCTGAGAATAAACTTAGTACATCAAACTAACCTGGGTTTGATTCCCACAATCTCCACCTGCATACTCTGTGATTCTGAGTAAGTCACTTAACCACCCCAGTCCTCCCAGGTCACCCCTGAAAACAGGCACTTGTGCCTAGTGGGCCTTACCCAGTTACCAAACAATAAGTGAAGAAGGAGACAGAAGGGGACAGGTCATGAGTAAGGGGTCCAGAGTTGCAATGGAGCATGGTGTCTCTAAATGCCAGAAATCTGGGGAACAAAATGGCAGAATTGCAATCATTGTTGGCTAAGGGAGAGGTGGACACAGCAGCTGTTACAGAGATGTGGGCCACACAGAGCCACAACTGGGATCCAGCAGTTCCTGGGTATAAAATGTACAGAAAGTATAGGGGGATGGGAAGAGGGTGTGTGGTGCTGTATGCGAATGAGGGCATAATGTGCACCAGAGAGAAAGATGCAGAGGGCAAGCCTAAAGTTTTCTGGGTGCAGATCCAATCCAAGAAAAGTAGGGAAACTAAGGATGGGGGTGGTCTACAGACCACCCTTCCAGAATGAGGAACTGGACAGAGTATTGGGGTCCAGATCATTGATACGTTCAGCAAAGGGGAGGCAGTAACAATGGGAGACTTCAGTCTATCTGGGGTGGATTGGAAAATCCCTGCTACCTCCTGCACTAGGGAGTAAGTACTGCTAGATGCTTTCCAGAGTGCTTTTCACTCTCTAGATGTCATGGAACACTAGGGAGAGGGACGTCAGGGATCTGGTTCTTTCCAGCTGTACGTATGTTCAGGATGTGAAGGTGGATGTGCCACTGGCAGGAAGTGACCACCACATGGTATGGTTTAACTTGGACATGGGCAGAGGGAAAGTTGGAACCATGACAAAGGTATCAGTCTTTCAGAAAGCTGACTTTGGTAGGATGGGAGAAGTTCTACAAGGACACCTTGCTGGGATCAGAGTGAGGATGGATGTAAAACAGAAATAGGTGGTAATTGCACTTGGAGGTCATCTGGCCAAATTTCTACTTTGTGCTGGACATTGCCAGTTGATTCTGTATACGGTTACCAGTCAGGAGGCAACCTGAAGCAGAGCCAGGAGATATCAGTGAAGGAGTTCCTACTGCAGCCTCCTCAGCATCTGACCTAACCCAGGCATGGCCGTCTGTCACGCCGGTTTGAGCATGAGGTTTTCGTCAGAGCCCTTTCTGGCTAGGATTCAGCCTGAACATAGTTAATGCCATTAGTCCAGGAGGTTTCGAAGCTTTTTTTTATTTAATTTTTGTTGACCTGGTAGGCCCACTGAGACTAGAAGTCCCTTTGCTGGGGTGGGTGGGGACAGATGGAAACCAAATGAAACTGAACCAGATGAAGCTGTTGGTGTTATTTTTAGTGATCGGGGGAAATTTGGCCAGGACACCGGAGAAATTCGTACTGTTTTCGAGAAGTGTCTCATGGGATCTTTAATGTCCACCTGAACAACCGCAATACAAGCAGACAGGACCTTGGTTTAATGTCTCATCCAAAGGACAGCACCTCAGGAGTGCAGCATCCACCTCTTGATGCACTACAATGTCAGTATTGGGATTTATCCCAAGTGCCTGGTGTGGGGCTAGAACCCACAACCTCTAGATCTTCCAGCCTCAGAGGCGAGTGTGCAACCTTCTGAGCCACTGACACTGTATAGTAACTCTAAGCTGCATTGTTTTGCTTCTAACCTGGATTTTAAATTTGCATGATATTGAACAGTTTGGACCCTGGGCACTCTGTCTTTGGAGCGGGTTTGTTTTGGTCAATTATCCATGGTGAGTCTGATCCCCATTGGTTGTGAGAGAGTCTCCGGGGACTAGGTAAACTTTGCCTTACCAACTGTGTCATCATTATATTTTCATGATTCTTCTGTTTGCTGGAATTTGTTTTTTGGATGACTTGGGGTGAGGGGTGAGAGTGTCCTCAATTATAATTCATATTCATAGTATGCTTGCTGCTTTATTGTTGTTTTGTCTGTAGGGGTGAAAGCTCTATGGATATTTGGTTAAAAGGATGTAATTTTCCTTGAATTAAAGCCATAGACTCATAATTGGGATGTCACTACTTGTTTACTGCATTTCTGGTGCAATTATTTCACCTCTCGTGAGAGGAGAGGACTACAGGAATCATTTTGAAATCCTTTAAGCACAACTTGATCTAATTCTTGTGACTGTGCACCAGTAGTGTTTGTTTGGATTCTCTTTTTGTTTAATTTAATTAATTGATTTACTTTATATTTTGGTTGTTAGTTTTGCAAGGTGACTTTTCAGTGCGTGTGCATGCTATGTGTTCGTGTTTGTTTTAACTTGGTGTGGTTGGTGTGTGAGATTAGTTGTGTTGATAATGTTGAGACGTAGTTATTTGGGTGGTTGTGTGTGTGGTTTTATTATTTTATTCTGTTTTAGAATTATTGGATGTTTGTAGGGTTTCTTGAGGACTATGTGTGTGGAGACTTTCATTTACAAATACACACCTACTACACTGACCACCTGCAGTCACTTCACCCTTTCGTTGGAGTTCCATTGGTTATCCTGGCAGAGGTGCTAAGCCGCTACAGGAACTGGGAATCTTACACTGGAGGATCACTCGCTGCAGTGGAGGTTCCAAGTGTGGTGATTGGGAGGGTAGGATTGGGGTGGTTTGAACCAGGAGACACCTGGAGAGGAGATGAAATCAGAATTGAGGACTGTCACATCTGGCTCCCCTCCCTAGGGCTCTGCCAAATTTCATCAGATAGCAAGTAATCCATCCAAACTGTGCTGCCTGTCCCCTTTGGGCCTTTCCATGCAACGCAAGGTCACTGAGGTATAAAACTGTGCTAATGGAGATTTCATTGTCAGTTCCTCAGCTGACCTAGTCTGCATTATGGAAACCTGGTTGGGTGATGACTCTGGCCCTATGCTAGCGGCATCTGCTCCTTCCAGGTATTCTGAGGAGGGATGGCAGCGGGGACGGGGTTACCATCTGTTTTAAATCCACCCTGGGAGTCACTGCACTCCCAGTGAGAACATTTGAATCCTTTGAATGTGAGATGGCCAGATGCATCTTTAGTGTCAATGTCAGGATCATTCTCGTCTACCTGTTCCTAGGTGGTGGGAATATTTCCCTGCAGGAGCTGGCAGATTTCATCACTGAACAGGTATTGGATGCCCCCACCTTCAGTCACTTTGCCCTTTTGTTGGGGTTCCATTGGTTCTCCTGGCAGAGGTGATAAGCTGCTACAGGGAACTGGGAATCTTACATAGGAGGAGCACCCGCTGCAGTAGAGGTTCCCGGTATGGTGGTTGGGAGGGTAGGATGGGGGTGGTTCGAACCAGGAGATGCCCGGGGAGGAGATGAAATCAGGATTGAGGACTGTCACACCCATTTCTTCTCCCTAGGGCTCTGCCAAATTTCATCAGGTAGCAAGTAATCCATCCAGCATGCACTGCCTGTCCCCTTCGTGCCTTTCCATGCAACGCAAGGTCACTGAGGAATAAAACTGTGGTAATGGAGATTTCATTGTCAGTTCCTCAGCTGACCTCATCTGCATCATGGAAACCTGGTTGGATGATGATGCTGGCACTATGCTAGCGGCATTTGCTCCTTCTGGGTATTCTGTGGTGTACTGCCTGAGGAGGGATCGTAGAGGGGACGGGGTAGTCATCTGTTTTAGATCCACCAATCAAAAGTAAGAAAGCTAAGGCCAAAGAACTCAGCTGATTCAGCGATGGGGTGGCAAAAGCAGTGAGGGACAAGAGGGCAGTCTTTAGAAAGTACAAGTGTACTCAGAAGGAGGAGGATTGGGTGAATTACACCAATAAGTCAAGAGAGGCAAGCAGGGTGGTAGGGGAGGCAAAGGCCATGAGAGAGGTACAGCTAGCCCAGTGGATAAAATCAGGTGAGAATGCCTTTTTCAGATATATAAGGGAGAAAAGAAACATGAAGAATAGGACTGTAAGGCTAAAAAGGGAAGGGGGTAGGGCAGAGGGTATTGAAGAAAAAGCAGAGGTGCTTAATGGGTATTTCTGTTCAGTCTTACATAGATACATCGATACTGTCAGCAGATAAGGACTGCCAGGCCCATCCACTCTGCCCATTTATGCTACCTGACAAAGGGGCCAGTGACCCTATCTGGCCATTAGCTTTAGCTTTTTCTTCCTATCTGTAATATTCCTTTATTCCTGTCCCATGCATGTTTGAAACCTGTCACTGTATGGACGGCCACCACTTTCTGGGGCAGGGTATTCCATGCATCCACCACCCTCTCTGTAAAAAAAAGAACTTTCTGACATTTCCCCTTATGTGGCTACGCATCAGTCTTATGTCATGTCCTCTTATTCTGGCACTGCTTTTAAACTGGAATATATTGTCCCCGTTCACCTTGTTCATGCCCTTCAGATATTAGAACATTTTTATCATGTCACCTCTGTCCCTCCTTTGCTCCAGCATGTACAAATTGAGGTCTCTGACTCTTTCCTAGTAAGGTTCGTGATGTAGACCCTTCACCTTTTTGGTCGCCATCCTCTGCACCATCTCTGTTTTGCCAATATCCTTACGAAGGTGTGGCCTCCAGAACTGGACACAGTACTCAAGCTGAGGCCTTACCAGGGTCTTGTACAGAGGAATTTTTACCTCCCTCCTTTGGCTTGTGATTCCCCTTCCAGTATACCCCAAAATCCCAGTGGCCTTCCCCACTGCCTTGGCCATCTGCCTTGTGGCCTTCAGGTCATCTGAGATTATGACCCCCAAGTCCCTCTCCTCCTTAGTAACTGCCAACAGTTCTCCCCTCAACCTGTAGCTTGCTCCAGGGTTCCTGTTCCCCACGTGCATGATTTTGCACTTCTTTGCATTAAACCTTAGTTGCCACATATCTGACCATCTCTCCAACCATTCCAGGCCCTTTATCATCCTTTCCACCCCTCTGGGCTATCCACCCTGTTGTTGGTGTCATCTGCAAACAGGCAAACCTTTCCCTCTAGCCCATCTGCAATGTCACTAATTAAGACATTGAAGAGGACCTGCACCAGAACTGACCTTTGAGGTACACCACTGGTCACCTCCCTTTCCTCTGATTGGGTTCTGTTTACCACAACCCTCTGTGTTCTGTCCCTTAGCCAGTTTCCAATCCAGTTTATTACCGTGTGCCCCATCCTCAGGCTACCTAGCTTGTTGACCCATCTCCTGCATGGGACAGTATCAGAGGCTTTGCTGAAATTTAGGTAGGCAATACCTACTGCCCCCCCAGTCTACTGGTTTTGTCACCCAGTTAAAGAAATCTATTAGATTAGTTTGACAGGACCATCCTGCGGTGAACCTATGTTGCCTGGGATCCAATACCCCCATGGCTTCTAGGTGCTTCACTATTCTTCCTTGAGGAGTGTCTCCTTTATCTTTCCAATTACAGAGATTAGACTAACTGGCTTGTAGTTCCCTGCACCTTCTTTATTACCTCTCTTGTGAAGAGGGACGTTTGTCATTCTCCAGTACTCTGGGACCACACTAGTGTCTATGGACTCACTGAACAGGGCTGCCAGAGAGGCTGCCAGTTTAATTCTGAGTTCCCTTAGGACTCTTGGATGCATGCCATCTGGACCCATAGCTTTGTCCACCTTCAGCTTTGCAAGCTCTTCTAGGACCCTCTCCACTGTGAACGGACCGGAGTTTACCTCCTTATGTTTTGTTCCTTTAAAGTCTAGCTGTGGACTCTGCCCATGCCCTTCCAAAGTAAAAACTGAACAGAAATATTCATTCAGGATTGCTGCTTTCTCCCGGTTTCCCTCCACTATCTTCTCTAGGCTCCTCAAAGTTTATCTACTCCCTCCTTTGCCTTCCTTCTCTTGCTAATGTACCTGAAGAAGGTCTTGTCTCCTTTTTTAATTGATTGAGCTATTGTTTCCACTGCTTGCACTTTAGCACTTTTCCTGCCTCTCTCAGACACTTCTGGTACATGTCCTTATCCTTGTCTATTTGTTTTATTTATTTATGGAGATCTAGGAATTACAACTCTTTGAGTCAGAGACTCCTTTGCAAAGGCTCCAAGTCAACATGAAAAAGAGGCAAGGCAATATAAAGCAAACTATTACAAAAGGCGGCACTGCAAGTGTACATCTTAATAAAATCAAGGTTATACAACATAGGAAAAGGTACATCAGCAAATGGCAACAGTTTACGAAGTGTTAGCAGGAAATTGGGTCGGAAAATTTTTGATATTGGACAGAAGCAGAGGAGAGTATAGGGAGTGGAGGAGCAGCCCACATGACATTGTCAAGTAGTAGAGGTATTTCAGCAAATTGAACCAGTTTGGACAGTGTAACAAGAAGGTAGACCAGGGGCTAGAGAGATAGGACAGAATGGGGGGAGAGAATGGTACAGGAGGGGCAGCTCAGAGGACTTTGTCAGGTAAGGTTGGGGAGAGATGGTGCCTCCTTATACTTCCTGAAAGCTAGCTTCTTGGCCCTTACCTCTTCTGCCACCCCCCATGACAACCAAAGTTGTTTTCTTCTCCTTTTAACCTTGTCTATTGACCTAACACATTGTTTTGTGACCTCTGCTATGGCCTCCTTGATGTGTGCCCATTTTTACTAATTGTCTCCCCATCCTCCTTTTTTCCAGGGATTCCTTAAACTGAAGTCCCATCCTGGTAAAGTCCGCCCTTCTGAAGTCTGAGACTCTTGCTTTCATATGGGTTGACTGAATCTATGTGTCCACCTTGAACAACACAATATGGTGGTTGATAGACCCTAGCTGACCTTCCACCTTAAGCCATGTTATCCTGTCCCTGTTGGCCAATACCAGGTCCAGGATTGCCTGGTCTCTGGTAGGTTCCTGCACCAGTTGCCTAAGGCCAGCCCCCCCTCAAGGGAGTCAACAAAGCCTCGTGCCCTGGCCAAGGCTCCTACTGGGATGGACCAGTCTATTTTTAGCATGTTAAAGTCTCCCATCAGCAATACCTCTCCCTTTGTTGCCATGTCATGCATGTTTTCCAGCAGCAGTTTGTCAGTTTCCTCTGCCTAAGCTGGGGGTCTGTAAATGACCCCTGTGTGAATGACCGTCCCATTGCCTGGCTCAAGAGTGGCTCAAACTTCTTCCATTTGCTCATGCCTGTTCTGAATTTTGGTTGCCTTGATGCTTTCTTTGATTTAGAGGGCAACCCCACCCCCTTTTTGCCTTCCCTGTCTTTTCTGAGCTGGGCATAATCTGGTACACTTATGTCCCAGCTATGGTTCCTGGCATACCATGTTTCAGTTACGGCCATTATGTCCAGATCGTCCTCTGTTATTACAGCCATCAGGTCTGGTACCTTGTTTCCCAGACTGTGGGCATTCATGAGCATGACATTCCATGAAAAGTGGCATCCTTTCATCCCCTCCTTGTGTTTTGCCCCTGTATCATCCTACTATTCTTGGCATATTCTATGTGGTGCTTCCATTTTCCTACCTTTCTGGTTACTTGTGGTTTAGGTCTTTTTGTTAAAGATGATATCATTTGGCCCTCTGCGCAGCCTTTTCTGTCCTATGGTACTGGTGTATCTGCCCCCGGCATAACATCCTGGTCCTGCTTGATGTATGCCTTAACCTGTCGGGGAAGGCTGTCTGAATCTCCCTGCTCCTGACAGCCCCACCACCAGTGGCTAGTTTAAAAGCTTGCTCAGGAAGCATGTAAACCTCTCACTGAGGACAAAGGTTCCCTCCCTGGAAGGATGCAGACCTTCTTTCTTGTACAGGTGTGCATCATCCAAGGTGATACCTCAGTCTCCAATGTAGCCACAGCTGTTTTCCCTACACCGGTCCTTCAACCACTTCTTGAAGCATTTGATGCTTTGTTTTCTTTCCCTCTTGAAGCTTTTGATGCTTTGTTTTCTTTCCCCCCTCCTTCCCCTGACTGGTAGCACCTCTGAGAATGTAGCAGAGCTAGCTATCTCCCCCAGGCACCTATCCAAATCCCTAAAATCCTCCTGAACCTTCTCCAAACTAGCCCTGTCTTTGGCTAGGTCATTTGTTCCCAGATGGACAACAACATCCAGCCCCCCTTCAAGCCATAGCCTTAGCGATCCTGTGGATCTGCTCCCCCTCCCTCAGAGCTGTGCCTCCTGGGAGATACTTTACCTCCCTCTCCATCTTGATGTCTGTTCCCAGCTCCATACTGCAAACTATTGAGTCTCCCACCAGAAGAAGCTTCCTCCTCCTCCTCCCCTGGGTTTCTCTGGCTTCATCCCCTGAGCTCCCCTCCTGGTGGGCCTCATCATCCTCCCTTGCCTCAGCCTTGGGTTCCCTTTCAGGGAGCTCCCTCTCCTTGAGAACATTGTATTTGTTCCTTGGACCATGTTCCCTTTCAGGCCATCCCTCTCCTTCAGAACGTTGTATTTGTTCCTTAGTTGGACCGATTGGGATATGCTTGAGCTTCACCTTCTTCAACCTCCCTGAGCCCACTGTAGTCCATCCAGGCCTCTGTCTTGACAACCTCCATGACAGTGGCTGTTGGTATAGCGGTCCCTTGGTACTCAGGAGAAGGATGGACCAGTACTACAAGGGTACTCGGAGAAGGATGTAGCAGTACTACAAGGGAGTACGATGGACCAGTACTACAAGGGAGTAGGGGGATGAAGACTGGGAACAGAAGTAACAGATGGTGAAATTCAAGCCAATAGGGTACTCAAGGATCTAAGGACCCTGGAGGTGGAGAAATCGCCAGGGCCAGATGGCATGCTCCCAAGGATCCGTGGAGAACTGGTGGAGAGTCTGGCAGGTCCCCTGGCAGACCTGTTTAACACCTCTCTGGGGTTCATAAACATGCCTCAGGACTGGAAAAATGACACATTTGATGTCTCTCCACAAGAAAGAGCCGAGGGATGAACCAGGGAACTACAGACCAGTCAGCTAGATCTCAACAGTGGGCAGGCTGATGGAGACCAATAATTCTTTCTGAATAAAAATGGGCTCCAGGTTGAGAGTCAGCATGGGTTTGTGTCAGGGAGGTCCTACCAAACTAACCTAATTGACTTCTTCAGTTGGGACACTAGAACAGTTGACAAGGATTAGGATGCAGATGTCCTGTATCTGAACTTCAGCAAGGCTTTTGACTCAGTGCCTCATAGGAGACTGGCAAGGAAGCTAGAGAACCTGGGGGTGGGGGCTAAGCTCATGGGATGAGTCAAAAGCTGGTTGCAGGATAGAAGCCAATGGATGGCAGACCAGGGAGAATTCTCAAAAGTGAGTCCTGTGACCAGTGTTGTCCCACAGGGCTTGGTGCTTGGCCCAGTGTTATTTAACATCTTCATAAGTGACATCACAGATGGGATCAAGGGTAAAATCTTCCTGTTCACAGATAACATTAAACTCTATGGGAGGGTGGATATGGAGGAGGGAAGACAGGATCTCAGGCAGAACCTGGCTAGACTGGAAAAATGGTCTGGCAATGGCAACTGGTGTTCTACACTAAACATGCAGAGTTATGCACTTGTGGGCAAAGAAACCAAGGACCAAATACTGGTTGGGTGGAGTGCAGGTAACCAGGTCAGAAGAAGAAACATTCAAATACCTCAGGGGTATTGATAAGGTACAGGAGGGTGGCATATTGCACAGAAAGAGATGTTGAAGGGCAAGGGGGCATGATATGAAACTGGAAAGGGGAGACTTAGAGGGGATATGGGGAAATATTTCTTTACAGAGAGGGTGGTGGACACCTGGAACAGCCTCCCAGCAGATGAAGTGGGTACCGAAATGGTAACTGGGTTAAAACATGCATGGGATAGGCACAGGGTGACCTTAGTAACATGGCTGGGGGGGGGGTTAACGCCAGAGATAATTTAGGATCTACAGTAGCATGGTAGGTAGGGATTTGAGGGCAGACTAGGTGGGCCAGGAGGTCCTTTTCTGCTGACAGCTTCCATGTTTCTATATTTCTATGTAAGTAAAGAACCTGGGAGTAGTAATCACAAGTGATCTGAAATACTCTGTACACTGCAAGAGAGCAGCAGCCAAAGCAAGTCAGAAGCTAGGCTGCATAGCCAGGGGAACTACCACCAGGAAGGCAGTGGTCATTCTATCACTGTACGGGTCACTAGTAAGACCACACCTGGAGTGCAGTGTGCAGTTTTGGTGCCCATATCTTAGGAAGGATATCAGTTTGAAGGAAACAGTTCAGACTAGGACACCCAAGAGGACCCTGGGACAGCAAGACAACTCCTACGATGAGAGGCTCAGGGAGCTCAATATGTGCTCTCTTGAGGAAAGAAGGGACAGGGGAGACATGATTGTGACCTTTAAGTACCTTAAGGGTATTAACGGTGATCACTGAGGGCGTCTTTAGCCTTAGTGGTAACAAGACCACAAGGGGCACAGCCTAATGTTTGTGTGGGGGAGTGTGTAGGGAGATGACAAGACACTTTTTCACTGAGAGGGTGGTGGCCAAGTGGAATAAGCTGCCAGAGATGGTGGTATCCCTAAAAAGGGTGGACAGCTTTAAGAGGGGTTGGGATAGGTTGAGGGGGAAACTACTTGTAGGAAGGAGCGGGTGGGGGGACGGAGAAGTAGAGGGAGGTCAAAAGAAAAAGTAAGTAAAATGTTGATTTTTATACAGGATAGATCTTTTCCACATCATTGGGTCAAAGACCCATTTTTAAGATGGTCCTGTTAAGTAAAACGTGGTTCCATAACAAAACACATAGTACAAAAACATAAAGGACATTCAGTACACAGTAACACATTTCATACCAACAATATATATCCTATATAGACATTATTTCTAATTACAAAAAAGACACTAATCTATATTACAATCATTATACAGCAAACACAGTTTACACAAATTGTAGCAAAAATATATGTTTATCCATATTTTTGTTTATGGTTGCGTTAATAATTTAAAAAGTTTTTTTAACAACAATTATACTTTTATTCCAGCAAAATGCAATTTATGTTGGTTATTCATTATTTTGACCTAATGGGCTGGCTCTATTTTCAGTCAGTGATACAGGATATCCAAATTATTATTTATAGTTATAGTAATAAATTATTTATAGTTATAGTAATTTAAATTTACTATATACTATTTGTAACATTTACAGTTCCAATTTAAAGTTTGTTTCACCAAACTCATAAAGAGTTTAGTACTTTGTTGCTTTTGTTTTAACTTGCTGTCAGTGGGATCCCATAGTTGCCTTACCTTAGCAACAAGGATCATGGTCCCAAATTTATTATTAATTTTAGTTTGTATGTATTTATTGTTTGAGTCTCTCAGATTATATTTTGATTCCTTAATTTTTAATTGATCTATTAAATATTGGGGTTTTCTACCCTGTATCACTGAGTGAATATGTCCCAGCCATTTAAGATCTTTTTTTTTGGTCCAACGGTAACCATTTTAAAGAATAAAACATTTCGCAATAATGTTTGTAATAATCACACTTCAGAATGAATCTGGCAAGATTATTATAAACTGTGTCCAATATTTTTAAATTTATTTTACATGTCATACCATAGATATGACTCCAGTAGTCTAGACATGGGATTATTAATTGATTTACTATATTTAGTCTCATCTTTGAGTCAAAACAAAATCCTGATCTGCGAAAGGCAGCAAGCTTTTTATTTGTTTTCTTTATCAATTCATCTATATGAAAATCAAATCTCAGTCCCTCATCTATCCAAACTCCTAAATTTTTATAGCAGGTTTCCTGACCCAATATTTCATCCTTCTTTGAATTTGTGTTTGTGTATCTTCCTTTCTTCCTCTACTTGAATTGAAAGTCATTACTTTTGTTTTATTGCTATTTAGTATTACATTTGAATGTTGAACCATAATTCCAAATTTGGAAAATATATTTGTAACTTAGATTTCATTTCCTGAAATGTGTTCCCCTGTGCTAATAAAACTGTATCACCGGCATATAGCCTCACTTTTATATGTTCAGCTATTTTAACCAGATCATTTATATATATATGAGAAACAATATAGGCCCCAAAATCGTGCCTTGTGGAATCCCTCTTTGAACTATAGTGGGGTTTGATAAATGATTACCCAACTGTACCTGTTGTATTCTTCAGAATAAATAAGACTGAAACCAAGGAAGAGCTTCCTCATCTAAACCTATACTCCTTAATCTACCCATTAGTATTTTGTGGTCCACGGTATTGAAGACTTTGGAGAGGTCTATGAACACTGCTTCCACTGACCCTCCCTCATTCATCTGGGTAGCTATATTATCCACCAGGTCAGTGAGTGCAGTGTCCGTGGAGTGGCCCTTTCCGAATCCAGACTGGTAACAGGACAGCAGCGAGTTCTTCTCTAGAAACTCGCTTAGCTGCCTCTGTGCTAGCCTCTCAATCACTTTCGACACCATGGACAACAAAGCAATAGGTCTGTAATTTGTAGGTTCTAAAACGGAACCCCCATTGTGTATAGGGATGATCTTAGCTTTTTTTCAAGATGCAGGAAATATATGGTCTATAAAGCTCCAATTAAATATCTTGGTCAGTACTGGCGCTATTGTATCTACCGAATCCCACAAAAAACTATTTTCTACTTTATCTAGGCCATCTGCTTTATGTATTTTCAATTTTCTTATTTCTAATTTAACTTCCTTACAGGAAATAATTTTAAATCTAAAATTATGAGTATTGGCATTTTCCTTTTTTAAATTTGTTTGAGCCCCTCCTTTGCTGACTTTATGAAAATCAATATCCGGAAGAGTAATAAAATATCTATTTAAACTGTCTACTGACTTGTGTAACAACAGTAATATCCCTTTTTCTTCTATCTGGATAGGGACTTTATCAACTGGCTTCTCAAATAATTTTATCAGTGCTCAATATTTCCAGGGGTATTTACTAATCTCTGCCTTTTTATTGTAGTAACAAACCTTTGATATCTTAATTTTAGATTTTAACTCATTTCAAAGTTTTTTATACATATCCCCATCCTTAATATCCAGGGTTTTGTTTGATTTTTTCCAGATCTGGTTCTTTTTTCTAATATCTTTTTTTCAAATTCTCTGAAATCCATGACAAATGTTTTTTCTAAGAGCAGTTGTTCTGAATAGGGCTACTTCATTACATGCTTCCAGGAATAAATTCTCTTACAGCTAGGTCCAAATCTGGAATTAGAAAAAGCCTTTCCCATTTTACTTTTGCTAGTACATAATTAAATTTGTCCTTACTATATTTTTTAAAACATCTGTATTCAATCTGTCAAGGTCCTTCTCTTTCATCATCTTTTTCTTTAGAATTTAATTCAAGGGTACATGAAATAGAACAATGGTATCCCAGGATAAGATTTTTCACCTGTACAAAAGTTGCTTTTATACTTTCTGTTGTGAATATGAGTTCTAAAATGTTCCCATCACTACTCAAATTTGTTTTCCTAGTTGGGGTTAATATTATTTGCTTCAAACCCAATAGATTCAATTTTATTTTTAATGCAAGTCCTCTTGGTTTGTTCCAAGCGGAATTAAAATCACCCAATGAGATTAGATCAGTCCCCATTGTGTGCTGTTGCAGAATCTGTGAAAGGTCATCAGAGGCTGGGGATTTTACTTTAGGTGGTGAATAAACTAATCCCACAGTAATGTGTAGGTTCATTATTGGTATTAAAATACATTCAATATTCCCTATTACTCCTGAAAAGAGAGTTTTTGTATATCCCAGATTTCATCTAGTATATCAAATAATACCCCCTCCCCACTTACCCTTTCTATTTTCTCAATGTAAATAAAAATCCTGAAGTTCTGTTTTATTTGAATGAACCCCTGGAGTCAGCCAGGTCTCTGTTAATGCCACTATATCTGGGGTCTCACTTTCTACCCAGGTTCTCATTAAATCTATTTAATTTTTTAGGTTTTTGGCATTATCTAATATCATGTTTATATTCTGGGGGGAATTTGGGCCTGGATTCAATTCTATATCCCCCCCCCACCAAGTATCAAAAACAGCATCCAGTAGCTGTTACTCTTTTGCAAGTCTTGATAAGGTTTTGTAACTATTATCCTTCCCTTATTCATCCTCTGCCTGACTCCAGCAAATACATTTCTTCTTGTTTGTTTAATTATCATTTTGGTTTGTCCAACATTGCCCCAATTTTGTGATTGGCTTACTGTGATGAGTGTATCGTCTACATGGGCTTTGGATCCTTTGAGGACTAATACAAGACTCGATGCAGGCGTACAAAAGTAGAAACAGACCCCCATTCTCATAAAACGCCCTACTGGAGCTTATTCCTTGATCCTTTCCTCAACAAATTGCTTCTTAACTTTATTTTACTATTTGTTCCGGAGGCAATATTGCACTGGTGCTCAACAGGCAAACTCCTGTAGCTTTAACTATACAAGCAATTTCAAAAATACATATTACTCACCAATGCAAGTTGCTCCTGAAATAAATCGAGAAGTCTCCAGCAAATTTCAGCTCTGAGTGGTGCTCACGCTCGAGCTAGTGTGAGCAGTGAAGTGTTTTAAAGCTCATGGCTCCTCCACTTGCGCTGCTTGATCGGTAACTGGCTCGCCCGAGCCCCCACACACCAACCTGCCTTTCTGGCATTTGAGCTTTATGCCGGAGATAACTGTGATAGTTCAAATGGTGCAAATGTTCAGCTTTCAGGCCACAAATGCCCACTGCAGTCATTCTCGGGTCAGAGCTTCAGTGTAGATGGAACAGCTGACACTTCGTATGCCACTAGTGTGAGTAGCGCAGTGTTTTAAAGCTCCTGACTCCTCCCCTTGCAATGCTTGATTGGATGCCAACTCGCCCGAGCCCCCACACACCACCTTGCCTTTCTTGTGTTTGAGCATTATGCCAGAGATAACTGCGATAGTTCAAATGTTCAGATTTCAGGCCACAAATGCCCACTGCAGTCCTTCTCAGGTTGGAGCTTCAGCATAGATGGAACAGCTGACACCTTATATGGAAATGGGGTGAGGGTGCAATTCCCTTTGTAAACATTTTGGAAGCTGTGCAATCGCACAGACTGGATAGACCATAAGGCCGTTAACTGCAGGCATGTTTGTAACACTAACATTCTTAACAATGTACGGCCCAGAGAGGGCAGAGGAAAATAGCAAGGAAATAATGTCAGAAGCAACAGGGTAAGCACAGCGTGATTTATGCACAATTCAAAGAAAATTAATTACCAGAAGGTAAGAAATTTTCCTTTCTTCAGTGCAGAGAATGCATCTGTCACTATAAATGAGAGAGATGTATATAGCAGTATTCCCTTTAAATACAAAGGATGGGAAAACACAAGCAAATTACAACTAACTTATTATTACCGAGCCAGCCTGCTGGTGCTGAGGGCTGAGGCCCTGGATGCCTTACCTTGCAGCATGCCGGTGACCCGGGTTTGGGAACTAGCCCGAGCCATCGAGGTCAGCTACAAGGGGGGGCAGAGCAGGATGTGCGGGCAGGCAGCTCTCCTCTCTGGGAAGGTACAGTGGCTACCCTTGGCTAATGGCTGCCTCCTGGTTGAGGCCAGATGCAACACAGCCCCAGAGGATGCCAGGAATTAGGCCAATGGGGTGGGGGATGGAGTCATTACTGGGGCTGTAAGGTGCATGCGCGCCTACTCCTGGGACCCCTGGGGGAAAATGGTGGGAGAAAAGCACTGGCGGCAAGATGATGATCAACTCCTCGCAGGCACCGCTCCTGGGCCAGGCATAAGGTAAGCCACAGTAATTCCAGGGGATGGGGCTTGAGGGATTGATCAGAAGGAGTCCCGCGGCAAAGGTGCAAAAAGAGTTACATGATAAAAAGAAAAAAACTTCTTATTACCTGGGCAGCCATTTTGCTTCAGGTAAACAATGGATAGTTCGGACTTCATATGCAGCTATTGGAGATAATGAGCTAAAACTGAAAAAGGGACAGAAGCATCAAATGCCAAGACTTGCCCAGATAACACTGGCTAGGACACCACAGTTTGAAGGATAGAGTTACTGAGGGCTGCATCAGAAGCGAAGGTCACTTGAAGATGCTTTTTTTTTTTTAAACAATCTTTATTATATTTTTCGCAATAAATACAGCATAAACATTTCAACGAAGGGAGTAAGGTACATCAAACCTATAATACTATTAAAATCAGTTGTATACAAAGAGAAGGGTACACACAAAAAAATATATATATATATATACAACTGCCCACAAAAAAGATCGCGAGGGAAATAAATTGATAAATATATAACTACAAACAGTTTTTAACATAAACCACTATAGGCAAACTAAGATATCTCAAAAATAAGATAATCACAGTGCCCAACAAGCAAACATAGCTTGTAATAGATATAAATGGACTAATCAGGCAACATCTACTGCAAACAGTTAACAGTTAATAAATTTCTAAGGATAATCTAGCCAAGAGAAAAAGGGACCCCAAATTACATTATATTTATTGATAGTTCTAGCATTGCAATGACTAACATATTCATTGACAGCTACTTTAGCTAGAGCTCTAACCCATTCCTCTAATGTAGGGGGACATTTATCTTTCCAGTGACTAAGTATCAATCTTTTAAAACAAATAGAGGCTATAGATATCCATTGTTTTTCCCTCAGAGACAAGGATAGTGGCAAAGTGTAATCCCCCAGAATGAATATTCCTAGATCAAAGGGGACGTTCTGTTTCATGATCTGCTGGCAAGCATCCCATATAACCAGCCAGGCCTGTTTTAGAATTGGGCAATGCCACATCATGTGTAATAAGTTGGCATCTTGAGCGCTACATCTCCAGCATTTACTATCTGAAGAAATACCTAATCTAAACATTTTCTCTGGCTTATAATACCAGTTATGAATTTGTTTAAATTGGATTAGCCATCCCTGCAAGTCCATACTGGATTTGTATGCATTGTTCCAAATTGACTCCCAAGAAATGGGAGAAATTGAATGGCCTAAGCTTTTTTCCCATCTACGTTTAGAGTACTCTGTGAGATCCAACCCACCTTTATTAGAAAGTTTATACAACTTGCCAGCTCCTCCTTTGCTGCTGGCTAATGCAAGTAGACCCTCAAAGTCATTAGCAGTAGGGATGGCCAAATTGACATCGAAGATATCTTTTATTGCATCTCGGACTTGTAGGTATGAGTGGAATTGTGTGTATGATAAACCATATTTCCCCTTTAAATCAACAAAGGAACTAAGGATACCCGTGTAAGGGTCTGTTGTATCCTTTAATGTTAAAATGCCTTTCTTCTCCCATGTGTTATTAATTATTTTATTACCAAATTTGATTTTCAGTTTCTCCATAATTGTGTGCATTTCAGCATGACGAAGGGGTTTAAAAATAAATTGGCAAAATGCTGTATAGAACTGGATGAAGAATCTAGAAAAGGGTGAGAATTAGTGGATTTTGGGTAAATCCCCATGGCAACAAGATAAAGCAAATTGGGGTAGACACAGGACTGTTCATATTGCACCCACCTGGGACTAACATTAGCTGGTTTGAACCAGTGACATGTCTGCCTAAATAGGAAGGCTAATCGATATTGTTTAAAATCAGGTAAGCCCATACCACCCTGTTGCCAATGTTTTCTTAGTTTTGGCAGACTAATCCTTGCTTTCTTACCTTCCCATAAAAAGGACCTAATTAAAGAGTCAATTTTTTAAACCAGATGTTGGAAATATATACTGGTGTAACATTAAAAAAATACAAGCGCCGAGGAGCCAGCATCATTTTAAGAGCATTAATTTTACCCCGTAACAATAGATTTAATTTGGCCCACTTCTCTAAGTGCAGTTTCATATCTTTTAATAAGGGATTCATATTAATTAGAACCAGGGCATTCAATTTATTGGGAATCTTAACCCCTAAATAAGTAATATAGTCCTCTTGCCATTTTAGGTTATTCTCAGTACAAGTTTTTTTTAAGTTTTCTTTACTCCCCTTTAAGAGGAGCATTTCTGATTTTGACCAGTTAATTGAGAGGCCAGAGAGTAATCTGAACTCTTCCAAAAGATCCATGGTAGGTTTAAGGGATTTATGTGGATTAGATAAGGAAAGTAGTATATCATCCACGTAAACTACAACTTTATGCTCCATCTCACCAATTTTAATCCCTGAGATAATATTATTCAGTCTAACCAGGCGTAGAAGAGGTTCTATGGCCAGGATAAAAAGTAGAGGGGAGAGGGGACAACCTTGCCTTGTCCCTCTTTCCAGAGCAAATTTCTCAGATAACATCTTATTGGTGCATATCCCTGCTGTGGGGGAATAGTACATTGCAGTCACCCTAGATATAAAAGTGTCCCCCATCCCAAAAGCCTTTAAAACTTCATAAAGATAACTCCATTCCACAAAGTCGAATGCTTTATGAGCATCCAATGACAACAAAATAGAATCGTCTTGAACCGGAGGGGCCATCCACATAGTGGAAAGGACTCTTCTGACATTTTCGAAACCTGCCCTTCCCTTAATAAAACCCACTTGATCACCATGTATGAGTGTACTAAGAATGCTCTGTAATCTATTTGCTAAAATCTTAGCCCAAACTTTATAATCAATATTCAGTAGGGAGATTGGGCGATAACTAGCCGGGTCTAGGGGGTCCTTTTCTTTTTTCAGTAGGACTGTAATCACTGCTTCTGACATTGTAGGTGGTAGTGCCTTGTTAACCTCCACCTCTATAAATACTTTGTAGAGCATTGGACTGACTGTATCTTTCAAAAGAGCGTAGAATTCAGCTGGCAAACCATCTGACCCAGGGGCTTTATTGTTGGGCATACCTAATATCACTTCATTACTTTCAGCAATTGAGATAGGCTTATCCAGGACTTGCCGCTCTGACTCAGCGATAACAGGTAATTTAGCCCTGGATAAAAATTCACCAATTGGACCCAAGTCTTTGCCACACTGAGATTTGTAAATGTTTCTATAAAACTGTAAAAAAAACAGAATTAATGTCTTTAGTTTTAGTATATGTGTTCTTTGCTCCATCTTTTATGCTCTGTATATTATTTCTGTTTTGGATCTGTTTAAGCCTATAGGCCAAAAGTTTACCAGCTTTTTCTCCAGACTCCCAATAAGTTTGTTGCATCCTAAACAGAGCAAATTCAGCTTTACTCCTATGTATTTTATTAATCTCATATCTAAGCAGTATAGTTCTCCTAAGGATACTCCAACTATTCCCTTTGTGTGATTTGTGTAGCTTCTCCAGTTCAACCAGTTCTTTCTCCTTATGCAATAAACATTTCTCTCTCTCTTTCCTTTTAAAGGAATTGTAGCTCAAAATTCTGCCCCAGTAAAGGCCTTGTAGGCCTCCCAAACCATAGCATAAGAAGTTTCCCTATTATCATTGGTATCAAAGAACTGTTTTGTTTCATTTAAAACCCATGACCGAAAATTAGTGTCCTTTAACAGAGAGCAATTAAATCTCCAATGAAAAGGTCTTTTAGAATCAAAGTCTAAATGTAAAATGACTGAAACTGGAGCATGGTCTGAAACTGAAACTGAGTCTATATCAGCTTTTAGCATACTATTAATCAAAGTATTGGATAACAAAAACATATCAATCCTACTATAAGTCCTATGACGATTTGAGTAGAAGGAATAATCCCTTTTATCAGGATACATCAGCCTCCAGGCATCCAATAGACCCAAGTCCTTCATCCGATCTGTTATGATCCTTCTGGCCCTTGACTTAGTTTCATTACTGGATGAACCACTTCTATCCAACCTGTGATCCATGACAATATTGAAATCCACCCCACCATAATATTCTTACCAGAAATTTTACTAGCTTCTGTAAAAAAGTCTCCAAAAAATGGACTGGATTCACCGTTAGGTGCATAGGCAGTGCATATTGCAATGTCTAACCCATCAATAGAGCCCTCTGAAATCTTCCATCTTCCATTAGAATCCACTCGATGGGAAAAAACGACAAAATTAATTGTTTTCTTAATAAGTATGGCCAATCCCTTCCATTTTTACTAACTGAATTATGAAAAACTTCCCCTACCCACAATCTTTTAAGCTTCTCAGCTTCATTTGGCAATAAATGAGTTTCTTGCAATAAAGCTATATCTGTATTTAGCTTACTAAAATAGGAAATCACTTTTTTCCTTTTTATGGGTGACCCTAACTCCTTTACATTCCAAGAGACACATTTAGTACTTTCACTGTTAACCCCCATTTTTATTATATACTCAGATAATATAAAATGACAAGCTATAGATGATAAGGAGAAAGAGAAACTGAGCAACTCTTCTGCCGAAAAATGTCATTGTATTATCATAAAACCCATCAAGAACATAGTAAGAGTATTTAATAGGTCTGAATATCTGAAAGACAACTGAAATTACCCCTAGTAAGAAACAATGTAGCCCAGTTGGGAAATGGCATTTGGCCATTAAAACTGTAACTTTCCTTGTTAGTGTACCATGAAACAAAATCGACATATTTGAAATGAACATAAGTTGAGCCCCAACAATTAATTCATCTCCATTAGTCAAAGATAGATATATCCAAGCAGACTCTCTTGACTTAAATATGTTGTGGCTCTTAGACATGACCGATTTAATATATATATAAAAAAAAGACACCTACACTAATAGAAAACAATTCTTATAACCTAAAATCAGCAAGAGACCTCGATCCAAAAGTCAGGGGTTCCCAAGGACCCTGGGTCGTAGGCTCGTGTCGCACGGCAAAAAACAAAACAGTAAACTTGGAGCTTACAAAAAACCTTAACTCCAAACGAGGTGTAAGCGGTAATAATAAAGAAAAACAGACCCCCCCTTGGCAGTTTCAAGTAGTAGGTAGCCACCATCTAACCAGGAACATATATTATAACAAAACTACACAAGACAATAATGATGGCCATGGATGAGAGTAGTCACAGAAAGTTAGAATAGGAAATGCATGACAGGGAGTAAAATTTATAGCATATAGGAAAAGCAGGAAAAGTGTAAAGAAAGGTGCTCCACCACAATACAAGACTTCATATTTAACTATAAATGCAAGGCCTGGTCCAAAGCTAACAGTAATATTATGTAAAGACCACAGGACTGCTAGTCACATCATTTTTTTCCTTGACTACACATCACAATGGCCCCGTTAGCTTGAGCCATTCAGAAATGTGCGAGCCTACAATATTGAGTGCAAACCAAATATATAGCTATTCAGGGCTAAGCAAATTAATCCAACAGTCACTGTTCTTGCCATTTGACTCAAGCCAGGTGCAGATATTATTTAACTGATCTGTATACATCTGAACACCAATGAGAGATAGAAGGGAGTGAAAAAGGAGAATTATAGAGCTAAAAGCTTAGGACAACAGCAGGGTATGGTAAAAGATATAATAAAACCAAAAAAGAACCAAAACAGAGTGAGAAGGAAAAAAAAAGGACTACAAGTCACTCATTCTGCCACATACCAGGCCCCCTTACTATAATGAAAATGCCAGTCACCTGCCCTAAAAAAAAAAAATAATTATTTTAAGGATCAAAAACATGACAGCACGACAGCCGAAGCAAGATGTAAAAAAAAAAATTAAAAAAAACATTGCGAAACCAACCAGCTTGTAATAATTGGATAATTTTTTTCCTTTTAAAAACGAGACTAAATAACAAAGGCTGTCTGTTTTGACTGAACTAAAACCTACCTCATCTGAAGAACCTGTCTATGTAGAAATAATAAAGCACATAAGGAATGACATTAAAAAGTTAGCAAATCACTAGCCTCTTATTTTTTCTACAGCAAATAAGTATTTAAATCCTTGTAGAATTGTACCACTTTCCATTCCTGCATACTCCGAAATAACGTAGATCAGTAGAGCTGCAGCCATCCGTAGACTCAATGTTAGTGATTGAGCAGTTGAATGGTAACCATAACAATGAACAGCATATAAATCAGGTGCTTTCAGGAGATCTGGAGCAGTGGGGCATCCTGGGACATCCGAATCTATAACCAGGTTGAAGCCTCCTAATTCGTTGATCTTTGCACTTTCCCCTGTGGAGAAACCTTCAATTTCCTCTTCCATATCTTCTAAGCCTGTAGCCAGCGGTGCAAAGCAATACGTACTGGAAGCCACATTATGAAAACCTTGCTTGCCAAGACTGCTTCTGGACACAAAATGAGTAGAAGCACGACAAACTCTGGTAAGGCCCTTGCATTTCCTATTGACAGTTTGCCAGCTGATTTGGGAGGATTCTGGAAGGACCAATGGGATCTTAGGGCTAGAAGTTTTTTTAGAATATTGATTATGGATAGGTTCTAGTGGAGTGTGTGTAGAACTGGAGTCACGAGCCTGCTGTACTTCAGAATGTTGAGAGATTTCAAATTTCTTGCCTTTCTGAAAGGAACTGCCATGAGTTTTATTCCATTTGTTAATGAAAACAGCTGCATCTTCTGGTGTTTTGAAACTATGAGAAACCCCGTTGGCAAAAATAATTAAAGTGGCAGGATATTTAATCCTATAGGCAAGACCAAGTTTTTGTAGAATCTGTCTGGATTCCGTGAAAGCTTTCCTCTGTGAGACCACCTCTGCTGAGTAATCCTGATAAAAAGAGATTCGATTCCCATTCCAAGTAATAGATCTTAATTCCCTTGCAAGGTTCAAAATCTCCTCCTTTATAGTGAAGCGTAAAAAATATGCCACAATAGGTCGGAGAGGGGCACCAGCTTTTAGTTTAGGGGAGAGGTATCTGTGCGCTCTCTCAGTTTCCAGAGGGCAGCTCCACTTATATTGCAGAACTCCAGGAATAAAATCTTGTAAAAACTTCACCATACTTGGACCCTCAACTCCCTCTGGCACCCCCACAATTCGGATATTATTTCTCCGACCCCTATTCTCGAGGTCATCCACCTTTTGCCACATAAGTTTAAATTATTGATGAAAAAAAATACAATCACTGTCTAACTTAGAGACAGAATCCTCCACTGTAGCCACCCTCTCCTCAGCTTCTGACAGCCTCTCATTAAATTTATTGGAATTAGACCTAATGATGTGCACAACTACTTTGAGGCCAGTGATGTCCCTTTTAATTTCTGTCTGGTTGAGTGCAATACAATTCAACATCTCCTTAATGCTGTCTATGCCAGTGTCATTAGAATCGGATGGCCCTTTCAAACTTGCCGAAAACATTCTAGTGCCTTGAGTGGAAGAACTGACTTGCCAAGTAGAAATTATTTTTTTAAATATTTTACCCATGCAATCTGCACCAAACTTGCCCACTGTGCTCAGCAGACCTTCTGACCATTTTTTAATTAGTTTCCGCCAACTGCCAGCCAGGTTAAATATGCAAAATAATGGGTTTGATACATGAACTAAGCTCCTCACAAAAATTAAGCGTATTATCGTCTTAATGGCTAGCATTATGAAGATGCTTAAAGAAAGTATGTAGGGAAGGTGACCAAGTGGCCACTTCAAAGATGTCCACGAAGAAAGTCCCTTCCGTTCTGCCTATGAGGTTGCCAAAGCTCTTGTCAAGTGTACCTTTACACCGAGAAATGTAACTTCACATAATTAGCATACTGGTTAAACCTTTCAAAAGCAATGGTGCCTATGCACAAAGAATATTATGCTTATGCGTGCATAGCTGAGGCGTGTATGCAAACCTAAGTCAGGAATCCACGCACGGGATCCCCCTGGCATTCACTATCCACACCTGATTCCCTGACTGTACAGGCAGCAATGTGCTGGGGGCATTCTGGGGGCATGCCTGCAGTACACACCATGCACTAAGGTGTGTAGTGCTATGCATAGTGGGAGCATAGGTGGATGCAGCTTACGCCAGGGGTACCCTGCTGTAGACCACTGCACGCTTCCAAAGACTGCACCTGGCAGGCATGACGGGATGTGGAAACATTCCTTAGTGCTGCCTCAGCCCACTATGCAGATGGGGAGGTCTGGGGCAGCTGACTGGGCAGTTGCCCATAGGGAGCAGCATTAGCACCCTGTGGTGCAGCTTTGCACCACTGCTGTGATCACCTTCTGGTGGCACACTGTCACACATCCACCTAGTCCCTGAATGAGCCACACATTCCCCCCTGCCCCAACACATGGCAGCCCCATCGCCCCTGTAACAAAGCAACACCCCCCACCCATGCATGCCCAGTCCCGTCGTGCCAATCCCCCAACTTGACAGCCCATTATACCCCCCACATCTATGCCTGGTCCCCAGTGAGCTTATCAAGTTATCCCTCCCAGCACACCCAGTGGAGCCCCAGCCTCACAACTCTTACCCTGGTACCCCAGCAACACCATCGGTGGTCAATGGTCCCCCTACCCCTTGCCCAGTCCATGGCATCAGCTCAGTGTGCCCATCCCAATCACCACATGTGTATGCACTGGAGGATTATGTATTACACCACAACACCACCGGTCTCTGAACCCACCACACCACCCCCCTCATTGGTGTTCAGTGGTTCCCCCATCCCCACGGCCCCCGACAGGACCACCCCCTCGACTCCCATACCGGTCTGTCAGTGATGCAGCTTGGGACAGCCAGCAGCACAGCCCTCCTTACACCTTCTCAGCTGCTGGCCGTACAAGTGCTGGTGGGAGCACATTGTCTATATATAGCAGCGCACTTCAAACATCACTTGGATGGCCGGCAGCCAATGAGGTGTGAGCTGGGCTGTGCCATTGGCCATTGGTACCGGGGGGGGTTGGGGTGCCACTACACACCAATGAGGGGGACGGTGTGGCAGATTCAGGGACTGGTGGTGTTGAAGTTTAATACATGGTCTTCTTGTTCAGACACTGCGATGTGGGTGACCAGGAAGGGCATGCTGGTCGATGCCATGGACTGAGCGAAAGCGAGGCCATTAGCCACGAATGGACTTGCTTGGGCACTGGGGTGGGGTCACAATGTGGAGCTTGGGCACCACTGGTGTGCAGCGGAGGGTCTTGCTCAGCACAATGGGGACCAGGCATACCTATTGGGGGGGATGTGTAGTGGGGCTATCATGTTGGGGAGGTGACTGGCACTGCCGGAGACTGTGCATACATGGGGTGGGGGGATGTGTAGCACTGACAGGATCAGGCCAGACCTCTTTTAGTGACTAACAGGGAAAGGATCACAGATTTCCAGGTAGAAGGTCACCTGGGGGCCAGTGACCATTACACGGTATAGTTCAATTTGGCCACTAGAACTAAACCATCCCATTCCAAGGTGAAAATATGGGACTTCAGAGGAGCTGACTTTGATAAGATGGCCCACAGAGTTAAGTTAGCCCTGTTAAGAAGAAGAAATTCAGGTGAGGGTGTACAAGCAAAGTGGGCAAGCATTAAGGATGCAATACTTGAAGCAACATCCCATTGTGTTAGAGAGAAAAGGAAGTGCAAAAGAAGAAGGAAACCACTTTGGTTCTTAAAAACAGTAACAGAAAAGGTCAGAGCCAAAAGGCTGGCCTTCAGGTAATATAAGGTAACACAGTGGGATGAAGATAGGGAGGCATACCAAACGTCCATAAGGAAAGCAAGTAAGGCAAGCAAAGGCCCAAACCGAGGTAACACTAGCACGAACAGTAAAAGAAGGTGACAAGACTTTCTATAGATACATTAGTGAAAGGAGAAAGTCCAGAGGAGATATTGCTAAGATCAAAGGGGATAAGGGGGCATGTGAAGAGGAGGACCATGTAGAAGCATCTATCCTAAATAGATACTTCTGCTCAGTATTTGCTGAAGAGAAGGAAGGGCAGGGCCCACAGCTCAACACCATGGACACAGGGGGGAGGAAGGTGTGCACTAGCCCCTTTACAAAAGAAAGGGTCCTACAAGAGCTCGTGAAGCTCAGGGTGGACAAGGCAATGGGACCTGATGGAATACATCCCAGGGTACTAAAGGAGTTATGGGTGGAACTAGAAGAGCCATTATCAGAACTGTTTAATGAGTCTCTGAGCACAGGAGGGGTCCCAGAAGACTGGAGAAGGGCTCTTGTGATCCCACTCCACAAGAGTGGAAGCAGGGAGGAGGCAGGGAACTACAGACTAGTCATTCTTACCTCAGTAGTGGCCAAGATTATGGAGGCACTCCTTAAGGAAAGAATAGTGCACCTAGAATCCATAGGAGCACAGGATCCAAGACAGCACGGGTTTACAACAGGAAGGTCCTGTCAAACTAATCTCATAGATTTATTTGACTGGGTAACCAGAGTGGTGGACCAAGAGGATCAGTTGATGTCGCCTACCTTGACTTCAGCAAAGCTTTCGATACTGTTCCACATAGAAGATTGAGTAATAAGCTGGGTAGGCTTGGGGTGGGTCAGATGTTGGTCAACTGGGTGGTAAACTGGTTTATGGGCAGAAAACAGAGTGGTGGTAAATGGTATACAGTTAGAAGAGATGCAAGTCACAAGTGGGGTACCTCAGGGATCAGTCCTGGGGCCAGTCCTCTTCAATATCTTCATCAGTGACATCGCGGATGGACTAGAGGAAAAGGTTTGTCTGTTTGCAGATGACACCAAGATCTGCAAAAGAGTAGATAATTCAGATGAGGTGGGCAGAATGAGAAGAGATCTGGATTAACTGGCAAAATGGTCAGAAGAGTGGCAACTGGGATTTAACGCAAAGAAGTGCAAGATCATGCATATCGGGAAAAGAAACCCTGAAGCCACCTATAGGTTGGGAGGGGAGTTGCTGGCAGTCACAGGGAAGAAACAGACTTGGGCATCATCATCACAGATGACCTGAAATCATCCAAGCAGACCACTAAAGCAGTAGGTAAGGCTAGGGGGATGTTGGGGTGTATTAGTAGATGTATCACAAGTCGTAGGAGGGAGGTAATAATCCCTCTTTACAAGATGCTGGTTAGGCCCCATGTGGAGTACTGTGTGCAGTACTGGAGGCCACACCTTCACAAGGACATTAACCAAATTGAGGCAGTCCAGAGAAGGGCAACCAAAATGGTTCAGGGACTGTATCAGAAAACATATGAGGACAGATTAATGGAGCTCAATATGTATACCCTAGAGCAAAGGAGGGAGAGAAGTGATATGACTGAAACATTCAAATACCTTAAGGGCATTAACAAGGTGAAAGAGTCTAACATGTTTCAATATAAGAAAAATAGCAGGACAGGAGGACACAGCATAAGATTAGAGGGAGGCCAATTAAGGGGTAATGTGAGGAAGTTCTTTTTTCACAGAAAGGGTGGTGGTTGCATGGAACAGCCTACCTCAGGAAGTGGTGGATATGAATACAGTGCAGGGCTTCAAACCGGCATGGGATAGGCATAAGGGAGCAATACTGATGAGCATGAATAGATAGGCAATTGACACAGTAAAGGCCAATGGCACTTTCATAAGGTAGAAAAATAAATGGGCAGACTGGATGGACCTTGCAATCCTTATCTGCCATCAGCTTCTATGTTTCTGTGTTTTTTTGGGAGTTACAACTGTGTAGTGTGCCATGCCACGGAGGCCGGTATCAGGAGGGTGGGATGCCGGACATCGGAGCATGGCCGTGCAGGTCCAGGTGCATGCTGAAGGTATTCATGCACCTAGACCTGTGCCTACATGCCTGAGGGATCCACTCCTGGACCCAGGGCAGGCATCTGATTTGATGCCCACCAGGGTCTGCTACTCTGCCTCTGGTCACCCTGTGCAGTCCTGTGCACCAGGTGGGTGGGTGGGGCTGTGAACCGGTGCCCCATGGGTGCTTGCAGTAGTGAATACCACGCACCCTGTGCCTGTACAGGGTCATGGAGCTACATGGGCAGGATATGTGGCTATGGCACTTACTTCCCACACATTCATGCATAGGTTCCAATCTTTGCTTCCAGTTTTCCCCCCATCTTCTTGACTACAAAAATACTTTCCATTCTCTTAGGACAGAGTTAATTCAAATATCCAGGGATCCATTTAACATTGTCCCTGACAGATCTTCTTCCTACTAGCTACACACCTGCCACACACTCTCTTACGCAGGATCTGGAACATGGGAACCTGTTTCCACTCTCTCTGGTTCAAATAGTAGAGGCCATCTGTGTGGTTGCACTGCCAAGACAGTACCCGTAGCCCCCCTCCCTCCCTCTACATTTGCCACTTGGCAGTAATCTATCTATCAATTTCTCTGGGAGGGCAACTGTCCTAGAAATAAATATACAATTCCCCAGCTTCTAAAAGCACTAGGAGGTCTGGTGATTCCCAATTTTAAATCCTGCTTTGAGACAGCACAGTAACTACATTCTACTAGATAGCAGGTACTTACCAGGATGGATGGAATCACTGGAACTTTACTCCCAAGATCTACTTCCTTTTACTAGCAGCTCTCCAATGAGGTATTTTGTATCTTTTTATCTTTTTTTTAAATTAAGTATGCTTTTTCTGCTGTCGGCCACCTGGTTCCTCAGCCCAGTCACAGACCCCCTCCTCCACTCCCACATCAGTTGCACCTCATCAATACCCCCGGTTTACCCCCTAGGGCAGTGTTGTGGCACTGGCCCTAGAGTGCCGCAATGTCAGGATAGGTCAATGAGCCAGCCTGGGAGCTATTGAAGTTGGGGGCGGGGACTTGCAATCACAACCAGCATCCGCCCTGCCCCCCCTGGACAATTGGCATCAGTGTGCTCAGTACACCCATCCTCCGTTAGGTGTCTGTGTTGTGCCGAACACTCTGCCACCTCCCCTGGAGAAGGAGAGCAGCCCTCAGATGCTTAATCGTTCTCCCCCAGCCTGCCCTCCGATGTCCTGGGTCCGTTTCCGCATCCGGCTTACCAGCATCACAGGTAGGCAACCTGCCCCTGCACCAGCGGTCCAACCACATATCTTCCTACACCACACACTTCAGTCACTCCCTTTATCACATTCTATGTATTTTCTATATCAAGCCTTACAATAATTACAGGATACAACAGCAGTGCACACCAAAGTAGCTTAGGAAAAAGTTCTCCAAATCACAATATTTTAGTACCAATGGACTATGATACTCTGCATCCCATTCATGACAACTTCCTCACCACTGTTGTGGTAGTTTGCAAAGAAGAATAGATACTTTTGCATACCACAGATCACTGCAAAATTTCAGGGCTCACACAGGCATAGTTCTTGCAGGCAGTGCAGGGCCAGTCCAGTCTCACATGCCTACATATTGTGGACATGTGCAAAGCTCTAACTGTTTTGGATCTTGTTACAGATGGAGTTCCAGGACCTTTTTAGCCCGGGCCTCATTCTGTCTCCAAAATCTCCTGCCTTTCATACCCTCCGTAGGGGATTTTTGAGAGCCCCAACAAGCAAATGAGTACTGTACGTAATATGCATCCTAGCTGTGGAAGAAGCCATCATTAAGCATTGGTTGATGGCTACAGTCCCCAGGGTGCAACAGTATATATGAACATACAAAATGCCAGCAGAAACAGGCATCACGGTCTGTCGAGTCTGCTGGATTGTGCAGCTAGCCTCTCAACTTGCAGCGACTCTCCCCTCCCCATAACCACACCCCCCACACTCTGTCCCACTGTCTCTTAAATCCTCCTACTGTTCTACATTATACCACCTCCTCTGGCAGAGTGTTACACTTATCTACCACCCTTTCCATGAAAAAGTGTCTCCTGATTTTCCTCCTTAAACTCCCCTCTCCAATCTCAGCTGATGCCCTCTTGTGTCCCTCCCCCTTCTGATCTGCAGAATCCCTTGTGTATTAATCCTGATAATACCCTTTAGGTACTTTAAGGTTTCGATCATATCCCCCTATCCCTCCTCTCTTCCAGGGAATACATTTGCAGCTCTCCCAGCCTCTTCTCATAGGATTTTCCCTCAAGTCCTTGTATCATCTTCGTTGCCCTATGCTGCACCCCCTCTAGCAATCTGATGTCCCTCTTCAGGAATGGACGCCAGTACTGCGCACAGTATTCCAGGCACGGCCTGACCAGTGACCTGTACAGGGGTAGGATAACTTCTCTGTGCCTGGAGGAGAGTCCCCTCACCTAGCACACCAGCATCTTGTTTGCCTTTGCAGCCAGCTTCCTGCACTGAGCTGAGTGATTCATACTCCCTGTTATTAGTACCCCTAGATCCTTTTTCTCCACTGTTCTTTCCAGCTGTTCCCCTCCCAACTGAAATTTCCTCCCCTGGTTCCTTGCTCTGAAGTACAGTACCTTGTACTTCTTGGCATTGAACCACAACTGCCATGTCTCCGACCATTCCTGTAGTTTGGTCAGGTCTTCCTGCAGCTCCTTCCACCCCTCCATGTCATCTACCACTGCACCGATCTTCATATCCTCTATGAACATACTGATCCTACTCCAGATCCTATTTGAGATATCAGCTATGAATATCCCAAACAGCACTGGTCCCAGTACTGAACCATGAGGCACCCCATTCATAATGTTCCTTGGGAATGAGAGCTCCCCCCCACCACTACCCTTTGCTGCCTACCCCTGAGCAAGTTGGTGATCCAGCTGACCCTTTTTATCCCCACCCCAATGTATTCCAGTTTCCCCCTGAGTCTCCCATGCGGCACTGAGTCAAAGGCATTGCTGAAGTCCAAATATAGGACATCCACTGCATGGCCCCTGTCCAGTTCCCTGGTAACCCAGTTGTAGTACTTGGCTAGGTTTGTCTGGCAGGAACTGCCAAATACAAAACTGCTGATGGCCTTCTTGGAGCCCGTTGTCTTCCAGAAAGGTCACCAGTCTCACTTTTAGGATTGACTATATGTTTCCCCATGATTGAAGTGAGCCTCACTGGTCTGTAGTTGCCTGGGTCATCCTTCAGTCCCTTTTTAGTAATGGGTATTACATGGGCCATCCTCCAGTCCTGTGGCATGTATTCTATGTCCAGTGATGGACTGAATAGGTCTGCCAGTGGTCCCGCCAGGATCTCTGCTAGCTCCCTAAGTACCCTAGGGTGAATACCATCTGTCCCTGGCACCTTGTACGCCCTCAGTGCCCTTAGCCCCTCCAGCACCCTGTCCTCCGTAATTCTGATATTAGTCACCTCCACCCCCCCTGCCCACTCCACCCTTCCCATGGGGTATCTGCCCCCCTCTTTTCTTCATGAACACAGCGCAGAAGTACTCATTCGGTGCCTCTGCCTGGTCCTTGCCCTTCTCCACGCACCCCCCCCCATCTTTCTTAATCCTCACTATCTAGTCTTTGTTTCTTCTTCTCTCGCCAATGTATCTGAAGTCCTTTCCCCTGTCCTTGATTCCCTGTGCCAGTCTTAGCTTTTAGGAAGCCTTGACCACTCTGACTAGCTTGGTAACCTCCCTGGACTTCTTTGTGTACTCATCTTTGTCCCCTTGCCATTCTGATTTCCTAAGCCTCCAGAATGCTTTTCTCTTGGCCCTCACCCCTGCCATTACCTCCAGAGTCTGCCAGCTCAGCTTCTTTGCTCTCTCCGTCTTGCTCCATGTCCTGGTGCAGGTCTCAGTAGCCTCTACCAGCCCTTTCTTTATGATATTCCATATTTAGCTGGCACTTATACATGTCTGAATTCCCACCAGATGCTCAACCAAAATTTCTCCCATCCTTTTAAAGTCCACTCCCTTAAAATCAATCACCCTGGTACCTGCTTCTCCAGCTACCATTGCCATATTGAGTGTAAACCACACCGTACGATGGTCGCTCCCAGCCAGGGGGTCCTCCAGTCCCAGATTCCATACAGCCTCCCCATTTGTTAATACCAGGTCCAGAGTCTTACTCTCTCTAGTAGGCTTGCAGACTAATTGCACCAGGAAGCAGTCCTGAAATGCATCTAGTAATCTCTGCTCCTTTGCACATGTGGTGGTAGGAGTGTTCCAGTCCACCAAAGGGAGGTTGCAGTCCCCCACCACTACAGTGTCCCCCTTCCTACAAACTCTACTAATCTGCACAGCCAACTCCCTATGCAGGTCATCCCCCTGAGCTGGTGACCTGTACACTACCCCCACCCTCAGTGTCTTTCTTTTAGAGTCCTCCACCCCCTTCTCTCTCATACACTTTATCCCCTCCCTCACGTAGATCGCCATCCCCCCCAGTCCTGTCCTTTCTGAATATCCTGTACCCTGGGATCATCATATCCCAGTCCTGGTTCTGGGTGGCTCATGTCTCTGTAATAGCCGCAATGTCCACTCTCGCCATAGCCAAGAGAGCCTGTAGTTCAGCAGATCTGTTACCCAAGCGTCTCGCATTCAGTGAGACCACCCCCCAACCTGTGCCTTTCTCTTCCCCACTCTGGCCCCCCCCCAAATCTCTCCTTGTGTCCCCACCTCAGATACCTCTCTGATAGCTTGGGGAGTAGGCACGCTTGGCTCCCTCCCCTGGGATCCCTGCCTACTAGCTGTCCTTCCACCACCCCCCACCTAGTTTAAATCTATTCCTGATGATATGTACCCCTTCAGCCTATGCTTTAATACTCTTTTTTCCTCCCTGCTCAGGCACAGCCTATCCCCTGCATATAGATCCTTATTTTCCCTGGTACTGTCCCAGTCCCCCACTACCCTCATATCTCTTAGACTGACACCATTTCCCCAGGCATTTGTTGAACTCTCCAATCCTCCCTTTCCTTCCTGAACTCATGCAGGGTACTGGGAGCACCTCTGAAAAGGCCACTGATTCCCCCACTTCTTCACATATCCCCCTAATTCCTCAAACTGCCTCCTCACTACTTCCACCATCTCCCCCACCAGGTCATTAGTGCCCACATGCACCACTACATGCAGTTTTCCCTGTCCCTTCTTGTGCAATTCAGAACCACCTGCTCCGCTCTTTCTGCCATTAGCCCAGGTATGCCCTCTACCCATATTCTACTATGCCTGTCTCCCCTGCTGCCCCATCTGATCCCTTTAAGTATGGAATCACCAAGCACTAGTACACCCCTTCCTCGTGCCTTGTCCCTGCCCCCACCCTTTTCCCTGGGTATCCACTCTTAGAGCATGCCAGCTCACTAACTCTGCTCTTCCTCCCTACTGCTCTCTGCCCCTTCTCTCCTGTCCTGTCCTCTGCCCCTTTACTGCTCCCTCCCTATCACCCACATCCCTCCCCTCTGCCATGCCCCCTCCTCTACTCCACCCCTGTTGTCCACCCCACTAGCAGTGTTTCTCTCTCCCTTCACCCCTTTCACCCTCTTCTGTCTGACTCCTGCCCCTTGTGGGTTTCCCTCTTCCTCCCTCTTCTGCTCTCCCCTGGAGATCACTCCCTCCCTCCCTCCACCTCCACCAGTGTTGCCAGCTCAGCAAACCTATTTTCTGCCTATCCTGCCTGGCTGTGCCTCTCTTCCTTCCCCGGACTCTAGCCTTCCCACTAATGTTAGGCCCCTTGTTTGTTCCGCTCCTGCACTCCCATCCCATCACTTCTCTTGAGCCACTGTTCCTCCCCCACAGTGTTCTATTATTTTCTGGATGTGACCCTTCTACCTCCAGTTCTCCTCCCCCTTCCCTCATCCTCTCCAGCTCTCTATCCAGCCACAGAACTTCCTTCTCCTGCCTCCTCAGCTGGATACAGATTATCTCCTACCCTCCACAGTATGTTAATCCAAACTGCCACCCCGCATCCATTACAGCCCACTATCCTGCCCATGATACCAGGACTCTCAACGAAATACAGTTCTATAAGTTTCTAACCAGCCCAGCCCCTACTTAAAAATGCAATACCAATTCCAGTGGCAGAGAAGCATAAAACACTACTAACTATGATACCATGCCATCCATATGCTTCCCAGCAAAGTACAGCATGAGGTGTTACAAATAAGTACAAAACACATTACTATCTATAAGTCTTTAACCTGAGCCACATATCACTCCATAACATTAAAAAGAATAATCCTCTCTGTTAGAGCATGTTAGTGAATGCATCTGGTAGTGCTTTCCATGAAACCCAATGCAGCACCACCCCAATAAGTGTGGATAAACTGGGGAGGGGGATGGGGTGGATGGGATTAGTGCCCACTGCCACTCCCATGAGAGTCAATCAGCATCTTACACAACTGCACACCTCAACCCCTTTCCTCAGGAAGGAGCAAACACATCCCTATAGCTATTTGAACTAAAGCCAATGTAGGAAAACAAAAAAATAAATACTTCCCTTTAGTTTAGTCTAACACAAACACCAGGACACCATTGCTGCTCTTGCTTCCAGCTCCAGACTGATTCAGTTTAAAATGGCACTGGCTAATCTCATGCCCCTCCTCCAAGCCTACGTCTGCAGTTTCCTGTCTCTAAACTGACACATAACTGAACTCCAGAATCCAGCTCTAAACTACAGCCCTGTTTATATACCAAAATATAGCCCTTCATCCAAACAGCAGTTTTTAAACCCCAAATACATATCCTTCTCCCGGTACAAGCTATTTGAACTAAAGCAAACATAGGAAAACAAAATATAACTACTTCCCTTTAGTTTAGCCTCACACAAACACCAGGACACCCTTGCTGCTCCTGCTTCCAGCTCCAGACAAATGCAGGATATAGTCAAAGAACTTTATGGGATGGAAAAAGTGTCCTTTAACCTTAGACAACAACTCCCGGCTTTTAAAAATAATCTGGAACAGATGGCTATTGCATGTAGCACCACATCACACTGACTTTGTCCCTTGAGGAGGGGGTTGAGGTGACAGTCGGGAAGGGACATGATTGACTGAGCCAAACTCTAGCAAAGACATTGACATTCTGGATGTGACCTACTGAATTTGGGCCCCCCCCCCCACTTCACGAGGGAAGGCCATGATTTTGGACCTTCTGCTCCCTCCTGACCACATTGAAAACCACACTTCATCAACAAAATTGCTGGCAGCCTCACCCAGGGGCCATTCTGCAGGATGGGGGAAGGAGAGGATATATCTCCCTCATTAGTATACTGTGGATAAAAATATTTATCAAGCAATGTGCACTATAAGGAGTTCTTATCACTGAACATTGTATTCATTCTTAGCTGTACCAAGAGAATCCTGGTTGTTGTATTGAAAAGTTATTTAATAAAAAGAAAGTTAAGAAAAAAAAATAGGAACTACACCCTTTGCCTTGCATGCCTTGACAATGCACTGTATGATCCACCTAGAAATGATTGGCTTTGATGCCTTCCATCCATTCTTTAAGGAGAGATACAGAATGAACAAGCTGCAAGACTATTTTTTTATTTACTATACTTTATGACTCCTTGACACCCAGCCTGCCATGTCAGCCACTCTGTCTCATCCATCTCTCACCCATCCCCATCGCCCTGCTGTCCCTGGGGCTTACCTTCTGACCCTACAATGCCTAGCAGTATTCCGCCTGTGGTGGAGCCCCCCAGGTTCCCCATGTCCAAGAAAAGTTTAGCTGGCTTGTGGGTCAGTAGCCCATTGAGTTGGTGTGAGACGTGTGAGGAGCGAAGGCTTCATTCTTGCAGGCAGGGAATTGTTCTAATTTTTCTGTTCCCTCCCCCATGGTGCCTCATGGGCTAGGAATGCAGCAGATGGTGGCATACAAGCGTGCTGACATCCCCTAGAAGCATCCGCCCACCCACCACGGCTCTGCTTACACTGCCACCTGTGGTCACCCAAGAGGTAGTACTGCAGCGGAGCACACCAGTCTACTTTCCAGGAGGAGGAGGAAGAGAGTGTCCTCTGGGATGCTAAGTCCTCCTCACCCAGTTGACTCTCAGTGACTTGGGCTCGCTTCAAAAGCCAGGTCACTGGCATTGTGAACAGTAGCGCTACCGCTGCACCGATGGACCAGCCCACTGCAAGACTTTCTATATGGCTCGGTTCTCCACAGATAGCATTTAAGTGCCAACCTGATGTCCCAAGGTATGAAAGCAGTGATCCATGTCTGTCTTGGGATCAGAACAGAGGAGAGAGAGCACTAGTTCCTGATGCAGACATAACTCAGAGTTGACCTTGAGTACAAATTCTGGAACTGTGTAAAGTACCACCTTGTCTTGATGAAAACCCAAATAAGTCCCAAAGACAGCCAGTCTGCCCAAGAAAACCTACGTTAAGGGTAAGGCAACTAAAGTGAACAGAGTCCAGAGGTTCAGACGGCCTCTGAGATAAAACATTTAGAACAAGGTTCAGAGTCCAAGTAGTCGTTTACTCTTTGGCAGAAATGGTGGTTCAGCTGTCGAGCCAGATAGGATTTTGTCGCCTGAGTTAGTGTTGCAAGGCTTAGAGTGTGATCCACAACTGCAGGACTAAAGTTTGAACCATTTAAGTATTCTGGGATTTTAGGATTTATGTAACACATAGAAGGTTAAAGAGCAACATGGGGAAAAAATCATGAACACGTTTGCAAATGTTGAGGGAAAACTTTGCAAGCAAAACACTTTACAGTATGGCAAAAAGTCTGCAAACATTTAAAAATATGTATTTCTGTATGCTTTATTTAAAAAGCAGGTGCTTATTAATTATGTATATCTTAGAGAATGAAGATCTGGGGCCTTTAGAGGCCTCTGTAATTATTTTGTTTGCTTTTATTTGTTTCTTTAATTACGTTTTCATCATTTTATTTGTATTTTGCCAACTGCAAGTAAAAACAGAGTACAACGAACTTCTTGTATTATGATGTCAGAAAAAGGTTACTGGCAATGTAGGCAGTGCATTTCTTTCAGAAATTGCAAACCTTTTTCAGATTTTTATAGAGAAACGTAACACTTTCTACCACCAAAATATTATATATTTAATAGAAATATGTGATTTTTGATAATCTGTGATCTTGTTATAATTTAGCAGGTGACACTCTCTCCAAAACCAGATTTTACTTGGAAAGGAGAAAAGAGAAGCCAATTACTGTTTTAAAAATTATAAAAGAATTCAGATGAACCACAATAATGCAAACATATAAAAGGCAAAGTTTATTACTTAAAGAAGTATCTATTTCTTTTGAAAAAAATAGAAAAATATATTTAGCTTCTCAATGAAATACACTGGGCTCCTAAGTAGTTTGCTTTTTCAGACATTACAATACAGAATTCTGTTGAATCCCTTGTAACTAGCAGTGTGACAAGCAAAGGTGAAACCCACTTTTTTACAGCACAAACCAATATTTTATTATGTTATCTTGTTTCTCCCCTTGGTTGAGGTCGGCCCTCTATCTTTGCTATCCTCCCAGACCCATCCCCCAATATCAGACTTATCTTCCCTTCTCCCCACCCCCATGGCTTTCCCTCCAAGGCAAGGTGGCAGGGAGCCCACAACTGAACCCTTTAGTACTGGATCCAGTTCGGGGAAGTGCCATCTCAGGGGTGGTGCTTCCGGAGAGCGGCCATTCATGCTACTTCAGCTGGGACCATTTTCCACTTTTCTGTGGAGGGGAGCATGCACTGCTGACAATGGCCAAGCTGCTCACATTTCCGCATTCAGCACGCCAGTCAGCTGTTCCACCTCCAAGCCCCACGTTGCCAGACATGGCATGCCAACACTAAGCCTCCACTAGGTGTCTGGCAGGTGCTGGTCTCTGTTCCCCACCCACCCTGGGAGAGGAGAGCTGTCCCCTGGGTGCTCAGTCCTCTGCCCTACCCCATGGCCGACACCCGACAACCCCCTCGCATTGCGAACATGGGTCGCCAGCGTGGCAGGAGGTAAGACATGATGCCTCAGTTCTCCACGTCAGTGGACCAGCTACAAACCAATATTTTATTTTAAATGTAGAAAGGAATTATTAATGTATCAAAATACAGTAACTAAAATAGTTGGTTATTTATTAGGAGTAGACACCTGGGGCTAGATATTCAAAAACAGGTGCAAGCGGGGCACAAAGGTTTGCGCTGCACTTGCACCTATGCCAGACCCAGAAGCTTCTATATTCAGTCGGATAGCAGACCAACGCTAGCCAACTGACTATCAGCCTGTAGCACCACAGCACCATGTCAATCTTCCATGCCCTGATGCGAGTCTGGGCTGTATCCAGACCACAGGGAATTGCACCCCGGGGCCAGTTAGCACTGGAAGCCATTACGTGATAATCAGCTGCACCATGCAAATGGGCCCATTGGGCATGCAAGTCACAATGGGGCCATTTTTATGCTAATTATGGGCTTATTTCATTGGAAGTGGTGGCCCTTTGTTTCCATCCTGTGGGCACCTACCACGTCATCCCTGGTGTCTAGTGGCACCACAACTTCCCAATCACCCATTACATATATGTGAATCCATTCCCTGGTGTTTAGTGACAACCCCTACTCCCTTGAGTGCCTGTCACAGTTAATATAAATACTTTCCTGGTGTCTAGTGGCACCCCCCCACCCTCTGATCGCCGTTTGCAGTTCATATAAATTGTTGCCTAGTGGCACCCTCCACCCTCCAATCACCCGTTCCGTGTTTCATAACCTTTCCCTGGCATCTAGTGGTATCCCCTACCTCCCCAGTCACATGTCCCAGTTAGTATATACACTTCCCTGCTGTCTAGTGGATCCCCACCCTCTAGTCACCCATCTTGGTTATTATTACTGTCTACCTGGCGTCTAGTGCCCCCCCCCGTACACTTGTGCTGATTATCATAATCTTTCCTTGGTTGCTAATGGCACTCCCATGATTGGCTATCCTAGTTAGTATAAACACTTTCCTGGTGACTAGTGGCACCGCGGCATGGGGTCATAATGTCGCAAGACATTATGCCTCATGGCAAAATCACACTGCCAATACAGTGCAATTGCTGCCATGATGCATAAGTCTTTTTTCTGTGTGGGGCTTCACCTCCTACACACCCCGTTATGGGGGGCTGCACCCCATGAACCCCCCTCCACTGAAGATTCTCAACTCTGGGTGGGGGGTCAACTCAGGGAGCACACAAGTAACTAAAAAATAAAATATTCTGGGACTGGGAATCAAACCCGATCCCATACGCAGGGCCTGGGTTCCTGCTGCTGTGGCTCAGTCTTGTGAGCCACAGCAGCTGCTCAGCAGAACCCACTCCCAGCAGAGGTCATATCCTCTGCCTGGGAAAGCACTACTGGTGCAATATTGTGTACAACAGTGTACGCGGTATTGCACCATTAGCGCTTACAGGCTGTACCCACTTAGCTATAATGTCATACGCTATTAAGCGTGCAACATTATAACCTTGTAGGTGGCAGGGCCCACCCTACAATCACCCATACTGGATCATATAGACTGTTTCCTGATGTCCAGTGGCACCCCCCAAACACCCATCCCATACCTGTTAATCCTTTCCATGGTGTCTACTGGCACTCCTCAAACACCCATCTCATATATCTTTTCTCTGGTGTTTAGTGGTACCCCCCACCCTCTGATTGCCCATCACAGTTATTATGAATGTCTCCCTGGTGTCCAGTGGCACCCCCCCACCACCACCATTGGATCACTTGTTCTGGTTATCTTACTTCAGGGGGATAAACAGTGTGCTTGAGGGGAGACACTTTCAAATGAGGAAGAGCAACAAGACCAGAAAGCATGTGATGAAGCTGTCCAGTCCTCTTTAACATCTTTATAGGTGACATTGCAGAGGGTCTGGAGGGAAAGGTATGCCTCTTTGCAGATGACACAAAGATCTGTAACAGAGTTGATACACAAGAGGGAATAGAAAAGATGAGAAGGGACTTGGCAAGGTTGGAGGAATGGTCGGACATATGGCAACTTAGATTCAATGCAAAGAAGTGCAAAGTAATGCACCTGGGAAACAAAAACCCAGGAAAAGAGTACACAATAGCAGGGTAGGTATTAACAACAACAAAAATGGAAAGGGACCGAGGGGTAGTCATATCAGATGACCTAAAGGTGGGTAAGCAATGTGAAAAGTCAGTAAGGAGAGCCGGGGGATACTGGGATGCATAGGAAGGGGCATCGTAAATAGAAAAAGGGAAGTGGTTATCCCTCTATACAGACAGTTGGTGAGACCCCATCTGGAGTACTGTGTGCAGTTTTGGAGACCTTATCTATACAAGGACATAGACGGGATGGAAGCAGTCCAGAGGAAGGCAACTAAAATGTTGCAGGGTCTGCAGCAGAAACCATATGCAGAGAGTCTGAGAGAGCTTAATATGTATACTCTTGATGAAAGGAGGGACGGGGGGACATGATAGAAACTTTCAAGTACCTCAAGGGAATCAACAAAGTCTAGGAGGGTAGCATCTTTCAGAAAAAGAGATGTGTAAGAACAGGGTGGCACCATTTAAAGATAGAGGGGGGACGGCTCAGGGTTAATGTGAGGATTTTTTTTTCACGGAGAGAGTGGTGGATACATGGAACCACCTTTCTGAGGAGGTCGTAGGGTCTAAAACAGTGGGTGAATTCAAACATGCTTGGGACAGACATAAGGCAAATTTAGTGGGGGGTTCAGGAAGTAGGCTGTTGGTTAACTAGAATCTGCAGCTTATCCAGTAGGTAGGGAAATGGGCAGACAGGTGGGCCAAGTGGTCCTTATCTGCCGTCAAAGTCTATGTTTCTATGTTTCTAAGCTGGGGGAGGCTTTAGAAGGGATGTGAAACGTACTGCATTACTGAAGAAGTGGTAGACACCTGGAATAGACTATCAGCAGAAGTAGTGGAGGCAAAACAGTTGGGGGTTTCAAATATGTATGGGATAGACATAGGGGAATGTTAGTAAATAGACAAGGAGGAAGGAGGGTCATCAGAAACCAGTTAGGATCTACTGAGACAGATTAGGCAGAGCCATCTGGGCAGACTAGGTGGGCCAAGCATTCATTTTCTGATGACAAATTCTTTGTTTCTATGGGACATACTGTATGTCCTCCTATTCCCATACAGGTACTTCTTTTTGGGGTTGAAGAACACTATAAAATTTAATTTAGTGTTTTCCCTAAACTAATTTTCAACTGTGTGCCTTCCGCTATCAAAAATGTTCTTTGCATGGCATCCCTGATGGCTCAATACTTATTTTTGTTTCACTCCCAGAACTTGATAGTTCAATAAAATGTTACCTTTGGGGCACTACTCTCATCCAGAGACTACTGTGGGAAACAAGTATCTTCTGTAAAGTCAATAAACATTAATAATGTAACTGCCTGTCAGCATCCGGAAACTACTCCTGTCCAAGTTGTAATGAAGAAGCACAAGATTTTCACAAGAGCAGAGAAAATTGAACTGCCCTGCAACTTTGGGGCACTACTCCTAGCCTATAGGGCAACTGATGGGTGTCAATGTCCTGGAGCAGGTGTTTCTGTCATTACTGCGTACCACATAAGTGGGCATTTATAAGGTATATTTATATTTGTAGAACAGTAGCACATTGTAGCTTTCATTGCCCTGCTCTGTCAGGTCTTTCTCATGTCTCAGTGATCTTTTGGGTAGCATGACAATATTCCAGGGGTCAGTAACATTTCCTTTGTAACTGCTGCTGCATCAGAGCATTCTTCCAGTCTTGGGAAGAAATGTTATTTATTTATTTAAACTCTTGGTAACAGGGATAGGCACACTGAGCCAAGGCTTATTTCCAGGTCATATTAGTGACTCAGGAACCAAGAACATGGGAAATGTAACTGTACAACTCCATTGAGATTAATCATTTACAAGAGGGAGTAATGTGGGTTTATCCATCATAGCTCATGAGACATTTTTTTTTGTACAAAGAATCATCATGACTCCAAAGGCCCTAGTGAAAGGACTGATTAAGTTGAAAGTTGAGAGTTTGGGAATTGTGTAGGGCATGCTTGTTGTCAGGTGTGTGTGTGTGTGTGTGTGTGTGTGTGTGTGTGTGTGTGTGTGTGTGTCTGCATGGATGTGTCTGTATTGTGTTTCATCTGCACGTACACTGTTTAGCATGCATGCCTTTTACTATAGAAAAATTACAATTATACAATGTGGTAAATCCAATGTCCCAAATACTGCATCCTGATTGGTTGGCTGGCACATTTACCACCGTGATAAATCCTCCAGTGTATCCACTGGAAAAAGTGCCAGCCAGTCTTATATCGTGCTAATCCGGTCGCTTTCACTTCAAACAAAACTGCCGCGATTTGTCCTGTCGCTGCTTTGCTAAAACACTGTGGTAAATTGTTTACAAAATGACATCCTCTTTCGAAGTGTAGGGACCTCAGTGAGTTAGAAAATAGTTAAAAAACATTAAAGAAACAATGTTTGCCATTGTATAATATAAATTTATCCCTCCAAGGTGTGGGTACACTGGAGGACTTAACACGACTGGTGTGGTTCGGTCACTCGTCTGCGCCTCATGACCGAATCACACCAGCCGTGGTAAATCCTCCAGTGTACCGACGCCCTGGAGGGATAAATTGCATAAATCCATACCTTGGCACCACTCAGTACAGTTGTTTGTTTGATTTATTGTTATTATTTGGTTTACAGCATAATGTAATCAGTGATGTATTGAAAAACCTCAAAACATTTTATTACATGTACCCATAACTAATGAGGTTACCCTGCCTCAATAAACCCACCTAAGTCTCATCAGCTGGCCAGAGCCCTGCAGTCATGACATTTCTCTGTTTATGTGGTAACATCTTGACCATGCCTATCCTTTGCATGGCCCACATTATGCAAGCTACCACACTACCCCCTTTTCTCTTAACTGGAGTAAACATCTGGCCAGTTTCCTTTGCTGGCATACCACACAAGACCTGCAGAGCATTTTCACCTGCCTGAAAATTCCAAGCTAACAGCTGTGAGTTATTATGCAGACCACAGGTTTAAGCCTTGACAAATGCTCTCCATTAGGGCCCATATGGGCAGCTGCCAGCATTTGCTGCTAGAGTTGTTTGCATGCCATCACTTGCTACTCCATGTGGCCAAGCCAAGGATTATAATGCCTCCTAAGCAACCCATTGCTCTTTCTTATGTAATATCACCTGGTGTAACCCAGTTCATCCTTGCTAGAAAGCAAACCTCTCCTCTCTTTACCAGGGTCTAATATATTGGAATTTTCGGTGATACATAACACAAGTGAACAGTTTCCTGAATCCCCAGCCAACTGCACCTGTAAGTCATTTTTTCCTTAGAAGTTGATTTTTAAGTACTAGTTCCATTTCTATAGGCTTTTTTTGTTATCCTAATGGGTATTTTTTGATTTAGACACAGGTAGTAAGTGCAATTTTATAACTGTATGATGTAATTTATATCCCTTGTTCAACCCTTCCATTGTTGTCTACTGTAGAACCGTGGCTGAAGAGGGACATAAACTACATCATTGCACTTACTGTAACACCAGAGTGTAAATCAGAAACAAACCACCTCGGTCACTCACAGGCAAGTATAGATAGAATAAAAACAAAATTTGAAGGATTTTTGTTTAAAAGAAAAAGCTTCTACTAACAAAATTACCTTCAGGTTCAGCAATGTTCCCCTTTAAGAGCACCTTTTGCCACAGTGAGGTCCTCTTGTTCAGCACAAATAAGGTGGTTAACAGTACTTACAGAATTAGATGTAAGCTTTTTCTCATAGTCCTATGGAACTGCTGCACTGTCCTGCTCAGCTGTTCCCTGGTAACCATATCAATCCACCACTGTTGTATCTTCCAGGGCAGTCCTTCTCTCTGGTACAACCTCGAGGCATGCTTGACCAGTCTGCCATCCAATGGCCCTTATCTTCTGGACATTATTACATTCTTGCTTACTAGTGCCTCCTGTGATTCTCAACACATCTGCTGGCACAACCTCAGGTTTTCCTCTCTGAACCTCCTCTGACATCCTCTGAACTGTCTGCTGCAGATGCAGAAACCTTACCAACACACCATGGATTGTTTCTTCCTTTACTGTAAATTGGAACTCCATCCGATCTCTGGTCTTGATCAGTGCTAGAACTGCTGCCACTGATGTTATCAACATCTGTTGGCTGGGTTAGTATGGGGGGGGGTTAAAGAGCTGGGTAGGGATCTTAGACAGATAGCGCATTCAGTGGCTTTTGCTGAGGTGCTGCCTGTCTGTGACAGTAGGGAGGAGAGGGATCTCCACACTGAGACCTTCAACTTTGTGCACAACTAGGATTCCACACTCAAAGATTTGCCCATGCTTGCATAGGATTCCAGCTGTTCTCAGTCCTGCTAGAGCCTTTCTGGGCACATAAGCTATAATTATAATAGTACTGTGATGGACCACTCCTTTTCCAAATATTATGAGGCCCTCTATATGTGTACACATCATTGTTCGACACAGAAGTGCTCAGTGGCAGCTGGCTTCCTTTGCCTGCTATGTACTCAACAAGCTCAACTAACTGCCATTCAGCTTCAACCCTGGTGCTCTGTCCAGCTGGGCAGTCCTCCATGGTGGCACCGCATGCTAGCCTATGGGGGGGTTAAGCTGTTTTTTTTTTCACCAACCTACGTGGGGTCTGGCTGCACTACCTGCCACGTGGGGGCCTCGCTCAGTGCATTTCTGTTCCTTTATTGCCCTACATGGGGTTTGCAGCCTGCTTGCCACTTTACTCACTTTACTGGTTGACCTTTGTATGGTCCAGCCACCATGCTAGCCTTCTTGGGGCTTAGCTGCCATTCTCTATTAACTTTACTTCTCAGGATTGGATGCACCGCCAGTTATTTCTCACCTTCAGTCGTCCTACTCGGATCCTGGACTTTGCAGCCCTCACCTTGCTGCTCACACTTACTTCAATTTGCCAAGGATACACTTCTTCCTTCTTCCATTGGATTTAATTCTGGATTACACTGGATATTCATCTCAATTCCTTAGGATGCTTCTTGTCATACTGCTTCAACTCCTTCGGAGTTACTACTACTGTTTCATAATGCCTTCCTTATCATAGCTTAAGCTTAAGACATAAACCTACTACAGTTTTAGGATGCTTATAACTTCTGGTCGAGTTGCCAACTCATTCACCAGGTCTCTTCATTGCTTACTTTATTATCCTTGATCATCAGGAAACGACAGTCTACAGCACCCTTCTACTGCTCTCATGAGTATTCCTCAAAATATATTTCTACGCCGCACAGAATTGGCTCAGGATTCTGCTACCATTTACAATACCATTTACAATCTATTCCCTACTACTTCGCTACTATTTCTGCATTGCTTGCAGTTCAACATTACTGTTACTTTATCTACCACTACTCTACAACCTGCCTCACCCCACGGAGCCGGAGGTTCACTGCATCACACTTCAAGAGGCCTGCGCCCCTACAGGCTCAGAGGTCCCTTGATCTTATATTACTACACCATAATCACCTGCTTCTATGACCTGCTTCCCCCATCGGGCCTGGGGGTTCAACTACCTCTACTCTACACCTGCCCTGCCCAGCTTCAGGGCCTGGAGGTTCGCATATTCTACTATACACCTGCCAGCCAGCCTTAGGAGCTCCTTTCTACTATGGACTCATGACCAAGATCTGTTTAGCTGTACGTCATCTATTCTTTGAATGCTTCTACCTTGCCACTTCAGTCATGTGAATTACTACTACTACTACTACACTCCTACCAGGACAATTAGTTGAGCTTATCCAGAAGACTTTCAATATCATGATTTATGCTCTAAGACTTCTTGGACCCTGTGACAACGCTACTTCATTCGACTCAGCTTCTTCAGTTATCATCAGTTATGACTCATAAGCTTGACTATTCAGGATTCATCAGACTATTCTCACCAAGTTAATTCTAGCTACTGTACCATTCTGGCTTTCGAAACATGGATATCTATATCGCTATGCAACTATTTGGATCACCAGGTGAAGCTCTTGGATTCCTGTGCTATTACCATTTCCTCATGCTCCTCGCCTTATACCGTACATAGTCTATGCAATACTACTCCTCTGCTACTATGTTTGCATCATACAGATTTAATTACTACTACTACTACTGACCTATGTACAGGTCCACTTATTTACACTATTTGCTCATATTACCTACTTTGCCCTTACAGAGCCTAGAGGTTCATCAAGCCTGACTCACCTGTTCTACAACTTACTTCGTCCCTTGGGATCTGGAAGTACATCTAACTTATGTCTACCTATTCGCATTAAGATCTATACCTAATTCACTTACCTGCTTCCCCACTCTGGATTGGAGGTTCCTACTGCTCCATGCTCTCCAGATCATGCAGCATGTGCCTGTTCCTGTGCTTCATCACCAAGGCCTTCATTTGCAAGCTTGCCAAATGGAACATGAACTAACTGGCCACCTACTCTGGACATGGACTTTTAGCCTTTGGTAACTGGTTCTCCTCGGAGAAGACATCCTCACCTGCTGGAGCACTTCACCAATGCAACTTCGATGCTTCAAATTATTATTGACCATGGATTCCAGTCTACTATCATTCTGCTCTGGACATGGATTCTTTAGGAGTTTTACTGGAAGATGCTACTATGTTCACCCGACACATCAAAATTCAGTACTTTCTTCAATTTTCCGTTTCACTGGATCAGGATCTACAACTTTGGATTTCAGATTAGCTGATTAAATTAAAATTGTTACTTAGGATTACTCACCTTTAGTATGCCACGAAGGATGGGCAGGTCAGTAGCTGTGGGTCCTCAGAGGTTCTCCCCCAAGGGGCCGTTTCCTCTCCTGAATGCTACTGGTCACACTCTCCAGAGTTGGAGGAGAGAATAGTACGATAACATTATTCTTTTTGGGTGGTTTCATCCTACGTGTCTAAGCATCCTTCCTATGGTGGGATACAGAGAAAGGCCAAAACAATCAAGTCATAACAAGCTGCTCATCATTTCAAGCATCTAAGCACCCTGTATATACTATCCAATTCATAAGTACTATAAGCACTGACTTGTTCAAGTCCATGCTGTAGTATCTAAGCACTAACTATTTCTTACAACTAATACCATGGAAGCATCATTCTAATTACCGGCCTGGCCTCTGTACTATTCAAGCACAAACCTACATTATCCACTTACAGTACGTAGCACAAACACTGAGCCATGAACCATACATAATGGAAAGGCTATTGCCTGTAATTATGTGAGGGAAGAGCTCCTCCCCACATCCTATTTAAACAAACAGGCTACATCTGCTCTACTTAGAGCTAGTCGCACTCACCCTCCATCCTCCTCTTACACCTCCTCCTCCGCCTTCTCCGGCACTCTTATCCTGCTGGGGGGGGTCATCCTATGTGTCTAAGCATCTTTCCTACAGTGGGATACAGAGAAAGGCCAAAACAATCAAGTAATAACAAGCTACTCATCATTTCAAGCATCTAAGCACTCCATATATACTATCCAATTCATAAGTACTATAAGCACTGCCTTGTTCATGTCCATGCTGGAGTATCTAAGCACTAACTAGTTCATACAACTAATACCATGGAAGAATCATTCTAATTACTGGCCTGGCCTCTGTATCCAAGTACAAACCTACATTATCCACTTACAGTATGTAGCACAAGTACTGAGCTATGAACCAAACATAATGGAATCTTAGGTAAAGGGAAGGTGGGGCAAGGGATGGAGATCAAGTAGGATCTGCGGTGATACTAAAGGCAAGATAAAATGGGCAGACTAGGTGGGCCAAGTGGTCTTTATCTGTTGGCAAATTCTATGTTACTCTTCTTGCATACTTCCTGAACATTAGGAACACCCCAAAATAGTGTATCAACTCATGATGTAATAATCTCCTATCCTACTGCATTATAAGTGGCTAGACTGTTAGTGTGTTCCCAAATACAGGAAAGGTGCAGTGGGTGTTGGTAAAAAAATGTAACAAAAGTTTTTGTGTGAGAACACAAGTACGGTGGGCAGTCTGTTTTCCACTTTTTAAAAGGAAAACAGAATCAGAATCAAACTACAAGCTACTTCAGCATCTGTACAGAATGTGGCCAATTATAAGACGTGTTTTTTAAACTAGAGACACTCTGAGGCCAAAAGGGGTTGACAGCGTCCCTTAAACAAACTATATGACAACATTCTTGGCTTACTAACAAACAGCACTGGTTTAACTTCCTTGTGCTTTTCTTTCTTTCTTTCTTTCTTTCTTTCTTTCTTTCTTTCTTTCTTTCTTTCTTTCTTTCTTTCTTTCTTTCCTCCATGATGCTATATGCTGCAGTTGCTGCACTGTATAAGTTGAGGTGGCTGTCACTGCTTGCACTGCCAGACAATGATAATCTCTTTGTCATTGTTAGGCATAGTCAGCAGCAGTGGTGTAATGCTAAATTTAGAAATGTGTGGTCTCCATGAATTGCAATTCTTCCAACTCCCCACAGGCTGGTGGTCTGGGGGTCACCTAGGCCCACTAGGCCCACAGAAGCTATCAGGTTTTAGATGCAGTCTGGTGCATTTTGACACTATTCAGCCTCTTTTAAAGCCTTCTTTGACTTGTTACAAACAACCAATATCACTCTCAAAATAACTAGCTTTTTATTTTCTTTAAAAAAGATCAAAACTGAAGCAAAAAATCCCACTCCCGCCAGCCTTCTATGGTACAGGTGTGAATACTGAGAAGGCAGCTTGGACTGCCGGGGGCTTGAAACACCACCATATGCAAAACCACACTTAAAATTACCAAGTACGGTAATAATAGTTTCAGGCCTTGAACTGGATATCACTAGAATAAAGAAAACAAATTAACTTTTCTTTGTTCATGTATATACAGTATGTAATAACTCTCTCTTTCCTGCCTATTTAACACTAGTGTAGTAATACTATGTTCCTCGGACTCTGCAGGCTTGCCCCGCTCCATGACCTGCCCTTCTGTGATACAGAATTCCTTGATTCTCCCAGAGTTACTCAGGAGGTAGCCGACCTAAGCAAAGCCCTGGGAGCAGGCTATGCTAAACACCTTTAACTATATGCTCTTGGCAGAGCCTGCTCTCAGGGTTTTGCTTAGGTCAGCAACCTCCTGGGTAATGCTGGGAGAGCCAAGGAATTTTGTATCAAATAATGGCAGGTTGTTGAGTAGGGAGGCCACGTGGAGTCTGGAGGACATAGACTACTGACTAGTGTGCTTATAGTGCTTTATACAAAATGGGAGACACCAGTCCTCATCATGAAAATCAATCTGTCCTTCTCAAACCACTATAAAACATATGTAGAAACCAACAGAAAACCAGATTACTTGTAGTTTGCATTCCCTCAAACACCTTAACCAGTGATGACATTTTTGAAGGCTAGCAGTGTCAAACAGGCTTAGAGTCACCCCCCCATACCAGATGGTGAATTTTTGAAAGTGCAGCCTGTCACAAACACACTCAGCTGGTCAGCCATCTACTCCCAAAGTGCCAACCTCTGAACATATGATTTGTGGACAGTGAACAGAACAAACTAACCCTCTTGTCTGTTTTTTGGGTTCAAGTCACCTTAGTCTCAAGTTCTGGAGGGATTCAAACTGAAAACCTCTTGTTAGCATACCCAATTATCAAGCTCAGATAATTCTGTCTTTGCTGGGCTAGATATCTTTGCCTAGGGACACTCAACCAGGTCTTTCAAATGAACCCTTAGAACTCTATGCAAGACTTCAGAGAACTCTATCTGTCTCCAAGTTTGGTATATCAGTAAGCCCATACACAGTGTTAACTGTAACCTTTAAAAGCTCCACTTAAATAAAAAGAAATGTCAAGGCACTCCAGGCAGTTTCTATTGTAAAATATATCTTTACTTTAAAATATCAAAACAGAACAATAGATACAGAACAAATATCCCAAACACATACAATCTTAAAAACCAAACAGGTTTTTAAAGTACAAACTAAGCTCTCTTATCCACATAATACTTATCTACTACAGTGCTGATGTTGTCCTTATCTCAGTCAGAAATAAAATCAAATGTGTCTCTCTAAGGCTTGCTCAGTTGGATAAAAGCAGTCCTGAGCCGGCCTCCTCTCTGAGGTCATTAAACTCCACCTTGGAGTACTAAAAGTTATATTTCACAGCACAGGATGTCCCAACAAGATTTAAAAAAATGATAAGTGACATACTCAATTTCCTCTCCTCAGGTTAACTGGTCAGAACTGGTTTTTGTTCTGCCACACATACACATACACACACATAAACCGTTTCTGTGAAGTCCTTCCAAAGCATCCTGGGTATGTGTATTGGACCTTCAAAATTCATCTGGATCCTTGTTATCTACACATCAAAAGGTCTTTCTGATGTAATTCAAGGGCTCCCTGCAACACCCCTCCCAACACAGGTTCTTCCTGGCAACTATTGCAAGTCAAAGGATCTCCCTGAGGGCATTATAAAGTGGATACTTTGGTTCCTGCCTTCAAAGAAAATTTAAGAAAGAAATTGCATTTAAATAGCTTCAGATTTAGCTATATCCTGTTCTTTGAACTTATCCCTGTTTTTTTTTGGGGGGGGGTGTGTCAGTTCAGCAAGACTGTGGGTCTTCTGACTGCCTTTCCCTTACATAAATTATATGTAATACAAAAAAAAATTGATACATGGATCAGAATCAGTGGTCCAAGTGTGACAATTCCTCCCCACCTAGACTGAATTCGGGGTATCTATCCCCTACATGGGATGAGCTTCCCAAATCAGTTCATTCCTCATACACACGGGACAAACCATCTGAGTTCTGATTCTTGGCTCCGGCCCTATGTACAATTTTCAAATCTTACCCTTGTAAAGTAAGACTCCTTCTGAGCAGTCTGCAATTGTTTTTCCCCATCTGCATCAGCCAAACCAGTGGGTTGTGGTCAGTCTGCACCACAAAAGGCTGCCCATACAAGCATGGCTCCAACTTCTTTAGGGCCCACACTATGGCAAGACACTCCTTTTCCACAGTGGAGTACGCTTGCTCCCTGGGAAGCAGTTTTTTATTCAAGTAGGCAATGGGGTGGTCCCTCGCTTCACTCGATGTCTAGCTTAGTACTTCCTCAATACCCATGTCTGAGGCGTCCATCTGAACTATAAAAGTTTTGCTATAGTCCAGACTTGTCAAAACAGGAGCACTGCACAGTGCCTCCTTCAGTTTGGTAAAGGCTTCCTCACAGGCTGGGCCCCAGGTGATTTTCCTTGGCATTTTTTTCTTTGTCAGGTCAGATAGGGCAGCAGCCAGGGCACTGTAATTAGGTACAAACTTTCTGTAGTACCCTGCTGTCCCTAGAAAGCTCCTGATGTGCTTCTAGGTTTCTGGTCTGGGCCATGCCTGGATCACCTCTATCTTTATTTGGCTAGGACAAAGCTGTCCTAGGCCTACCACATGACCAAGGTATGTCACTTCCCCCATGGCCACCTGGCACTTCTCAGCTTTGACAGTGAGCCCGGCCCTCTGTATTTGTCCCAGCACTTCCCTAAGGTGTGAAAGGTGTTCCTCCCAGCTGATACCAAAGATGGCAATGTCATCCAGGTACATCAGGGCATACTCCTCTGCACCATTTAACACCTGGTTCACCAACCTTTGGAAAGTGGTTGGGGTGTTCTTCATTCTGAAAGGCATTACTTTGAACTCAAATAAGTCTATCGGAGTGATGAAGGCCGACCTCTTCCTAGCTTTGTCAGTCAACTCTACCTGCCAATACCCCTTTGTCAGGTCAGTGGTCATAAGGTAGGTCGTCCCTCCCAACTTGTCGAGGAGTTCATCCGTCTGGGGCATTGGGTGGGCGTCTGATGTCATAACTGCATTCAGTCCATGATAGTCCACACAGAAACGGATTGAGCCATCTGGCTTGGGTACAAGGACTACAGGTGAGGCCCAGGGACTGTGGGATCTCTGAATTACCCCTAAATCCAGCATCTCCTCCACTTCCCTCCTAATTTCCTTTTGGACAGCCTCTGACACCCGATATGCTGTCTGCCGTATGGGCGCCTGTGTCCCTGTCTCCACATCGTGTGTCACTAAGGGGGTTAGTCTAGGTTTGGAGCTAAACAAGGGGACAAAGTCTGCTAAAACCTCCCTCACTTTCTGGTTCTGGGCTGGCTTCAGCTGGGGAGACAATTTTACTGCCTCCATAGAGGACTCTCACTTACTTTCCTCCAGCAAGTCCAGAAAGGGGTCTCCTTTGTCCGTCCCTTCCCCATGACTACACACTGTGAACACCATGTCAGCCCTATTTGCATATGGCTTCATCATGTTAACATGGTACATCCTTTCTGTCTGTCTACGGTCAGGTAACTCCACAATGTAGTTTATGTAATTTACCTTCCTAACCACTTTGTACAGTCCTGCCCACTCAGCTTGCAGCTTGTCTTTCTGGACCAGAATAAGGACCATGACTTCCTGACCCACCATGCATGAGTGAGCCCTGGCTCTGCAGTCGTACCATACTTTTTGTTTCTGTTGGGCAGCTGCCAGGTTGCTCTGGGCTGTCCCCATAAGCTCCTTCAGCCTTTCCCAAAACCATAGAATGTAATCCACAATGGGAGTTCCCTGGGTGGCGTGCTTGCCTTCCTAGTCCTCCCGGATCAAGTCTAGGGTCCCACGTACCCGGCGTCCATACAAGAGCTTGAAGGGGGAAATCCTGTTGACTCTTGGGGCACCTCCCTGTTTGCAAACAACAGGTAGGGAAGGTATTTCTCCCAGTCCCTCCCATGCTGTTCAGCAAACGCCTGGAGCATTGACTTAAGGGTACCATTGAATCGTTCCACAAGTCCATAGACTTGTGGGTGATACGGTGTTGTGCATCTCTGCACCACCCCACACTTCTTCCATAAACATTTCATTAGGTCCGACATGAAGGAACCCCCTCAATCAGTGATTACCTCCTGCGGAAACCCAACATGGGAGAAAATCCCAAGCAAGGCATCTGCCACTTTGTCTGTCCTCAGAGAGGATAGGGCGACTGCCTCTGGGTACCAGGCGGCATAATCCACAACAGTCAGGATGAATCTCTTCCCTGAGGAGCTGGGGCTATTTTAAGGCCCCACAATATCCATTCCCACCCTCTGGAATGGCTCCTCCACTATGGGCAATGGAATCAGGGCAGCTTGGGTTTTCTTGCCCGCCTTCCCTATTTCTTGGCACTGGTGACAAGACCTGCAATACTCCTTCACCTGCTGGGTGAAGTTAGGCCAGTAGAAATTCTGGGCTAACCACTGCATTGTGCGCATGATTCCCAGATAACCAGACAAGGGAATATCATAGGCAACCTAGAGCAACTGCTCACGATATCCCTGGGGAATGACAAGCTGCCTGCCTAGCATCCCTCCCTCGGTCTGTACTGCCTGGGTATACATAAGTCCATCTTCCCCATAAACCTTATGTCTGCCATCACCTCCCTGTGCACCGTCCAAGTCTGCCGAAGCCGTCAGCTTCTCTAAACTAGGGTCACTCCTCTGAGCAGCTGTGAACCCTTCACACCTTCCCAAGGCATGAGACAGGTTCCCTTTGGTAGCTAAACTAGGGTCCCTAACACTAGCATCAGGGCCCTCAGGATCACTGTCAATCCCAATCCTCAGACAATAGGTCACCCCTTCCTCTTTGGAGTAACCCTCTGTAGCTATGTGGTTACTTGCTACTGGGGAAATTTCTACCCGCTTTTTATCAGTCTCCCCCTCTGGAGACACGGGCTGGGGAACCAGCCTCTCAGTATCTTCCCCAATGGCTTATTAGGGGGCTCAGGGGACTACAATTTTCCATGGCCGCTTGGCTATGGGTAACTGCACATACCACTCCTGCTGGAGATTGTTACCCAGGAACACATCCACTGCTAATGTGTTGGCAACAGTCACCTGTTGCACAGTTCCCCGTGTTTCACCCTAGTCAAGGAGAACACTAGCGAGTGGCAATGTTTTCTCTTCACCAGTAAACCCTTGTACAGTTACATCTTTATTGGGTATAAGCTGACCAGGCTGTACCAGATTCCCCTTTAACAATGTCAGGGATGCCCCTGTGTCCCTTAGCCCCTGCATCTGTACGCCATTTACCATGACTGGGTGCATGTGTTCCCTCATGTTCACTGGCATGCTTCCAGGGACACACAAACAACCCACTTCTTTTCTGGTACTGCTTTGTGTATTATTGCTTGCCTTTCTTGGACACTGTCTGGCAATGTGTCCAGTTTCTTTACATAACCAACAAACATTTCTTACTTCAGAGAAATCTTTTCTTTGAAACCTGTGGCTAACTGGTTTCGGTGCAGGCAGTGAGGGTTTTAGCTGCCCTGAAGGCGTGCTTTTCCCTTTCTGCACTGCCACACTCACCCCATTCACTCTTAGAGCTGGTCTGCTCTTGGCATAGCAGTCTGAGAGTTCAGCATCCTCTTGCACTGTTTTTGGATCTTGATCCTCTAGCCATGTTTTAGCTCTGCTGGGCATGCCCAATAAAACTGTTCTAACAAAATCACATTTTCAATTTGATCAACAGTGTTTGCCTCAATTCCTTCCCACCAACATTTTAAAAACTGACATTGTTTCATGGCTAGCTCCTCATAGCTCATATCAGGGCCTCTGCTGAGCTTACGGAATTTAGCTCTGTATGATTCAGCAGTTAATTCAAACTTTTTTAACAGTGCAGCTTTTAACTTGCTGTAATCGTCACTGCCTTCATTGTTCATTTGACCCAATGCATCCTGAGCTTTTCCTGTAAGTAGCGGGGATAGCTGGAAGCTCCAGGACTCTCTAGGAATTTTAGCCTGAATACAAACTTTTTCAAAAGAATTTAAAAAGGCGTCCATATCATGCCCTTCCTTAAACTCAGCTATTAATTTGGAGTTCAATTTGTAAACCAGTCCTGCAGTCCCACTTAAACCCAAGCCACTTACCTGCCCTGGTGCCGCTGGTTGGAGTCGTAGCTTTGCCAGTTCATGTTGCCACCGGTGCTCCTCTCTCTTTTCCTCTGCAGCTCACTGTTCTCACTCTGCCTGACATCTCTCTTGCTCCCTCTTCTCCTCTGCAGCTCACTGGCACTCACGCTACTCACGGTCTACCTCTCGCTGTTCCCTTTCTCTCCTCTCCTGGGACTCCAGCTCCATCCTGCACAACTCAAGTTGCAACCTGAGAACTTCTGGATTCAGGATACTAGTGACTTGTCCCTGCTGCAGTGGCCCTTCACTGACAGTGGCCCTGCTGTCCACCTCATTGGCTCGGGACCCCTCACTCGCCGCTAGCCGTTCCAGACTTGAGGTTTGGTCCCTTTCAGTCATAGTCTGTGACTCGCTGCTCTGGGTATCTGCTACCATCAGGGACTCTATGAGGTTCTGCTTACTGGCTTTCACCCCAAACAGGACTCCCCTGTCCTCACACAACTGCTTTAAGAAATCTACAGTGTGCCTGCTGTAGTTGGAAGTCATTTTCTTCTTCCCTCACTACTAATACTATTCTGACTGGCACTTCAGAAAAAAAATGAAATGGGTGGGAACTTAACTGTAAGTCAAGGGATATAGTTCTGCTTCCTTTTGAAATAAAACACTGCCTTTCTATTTTTTTTTCAAGTGAGCTAAAAGGTCTCAAGCTGACACACTGAACAATGAAGCTTATACCACCAAACATTTTATGACACCGCTGCCAACCAATCTGTCACAAACTCGTTCATCCAGTCAGCCCTCTACTCCTAAAGTACCAACCTCTGAGCATATGATTTGTGGACAGTGAACAGAACAAGGTAACCCTCTTGTCTGTTTTGTGGGTTCAAGTCACCTTAGTCTCAAGTTCTGGAGGGATTCAAACTGATAACCTCTTGTTAGCGTACCCAATTATCAGGCTCAGATAATTCTTCTTCACGGGGCCAGATATCTTTGCCTATGGGTACCCAACCAGGTCTTTCAAATGAACCCTTAGAACTCTATGCAAGACTTTAGAGAACTCTATCTGTTTCCCAGTTTGGTATATCAATAAGCCCATACACAGTGTTAACTGTAACCTTTAAAAGCTCCACTTAAATAAAAAGAAATGTCAAGGCACTCCAGGCAGTTTCCGTTGTAAAATATATCTTTACTTTAAAATATCAAAACAGAACAATAAATACAGAACAAATATCCCAAATACATACAATCTCAATCTTAAAAACAAAACAGGTTTTTAAAGTACAAACTAAGCTCTCTCTTATCCACATAATACTTATCTACTACAGTGCTGATGTTGTCCTTCTTCTCTCAGTCAGAAATAAAATCAAATGTGTTTCTCTAAGGCTTGCTCAGTTGGATAAAAGCAGTCCTGAGCCGGCCTGCTCTCTGACATCATTAAACTCCACCTTGGAGTATTAAAAGTTATATTTTACAGCACAGGATGTCCCAAGAAGATTTAAAAAAACATGATAAGTGGCATACTCAATTTCCTCTCCTCAGGTTAACTGGTCAGAACTGGTTTTTGTTCCGCCACACACACACAGAAACAGTTTCTGTGAAGTCCTTCCAAAGCATCCTGGGAATGTGTATTGGACCTTCCAAATTTGTCTGGATCCTTGTTATCTACACATCAAAAGGTCTTTCTAATGTAATTCAAGGGCTCCCTGCAACACCCCTCCCAACACAGATTCTTCCTGGCAACTATTGCAAGTTAAAGGATCTCCCCGAGGGCATTACAAAGTGGATATTTTGGTTCCTGCCTTCAAAGAAAATTTAACAAAGAAATTGCATTTAAATAGCTCCAGATTTAGCTATGTCCTGTTCTTTGAACTTATCCCTGTTTTTTTTTTTTTTGCTTGTGTCAGTTCAGCAAGACTGTGGGTCTTCTGACTGCCCTTCCCTTACATAAATTATATGTAATACAAAAAAAATTGATTCAAGTATCAGAATCAGTGGTCCAAGTTTGACACAGCCCATCCCTCACCAGACATACTTCCAGGTTCAGCAAGCAGCACCCTTCCCCACACCAGACACAATTAGAGGTTCAGCATAACCTCACCACTACCATAAAGTCTAATCTTATCCTCCCAAATGCACATCAGATTACCAAGCCAGCAGTTTCCTTTCCCCTTCCCAAACAAATGCCCCATTAGAAATTAAGAATGATTTGGCATGTGTCATCAATTAAACATTTTTATATTAAGGCTGAGGATCTGTGGGGTGCTAATTCACTACAAGCTTTGGAGTTTTAGATGCTCTGTGGTGCATTTGACAGTTTTTTCAGACCACCCTGCCTTGCGATGAGATCTCATGTAGACTATCTCTCACAGGACACAGCATCTTGACAGCCCCCCAAAATACCAAACACACATACTGGTTCAACACCCCCCAAAGAGCAGCAGACACCAGGCAAAAATTCCAATCCCTGCACAAATTTTGGTTTGACACAACATAACACAGTATTTTATTTTAACCACCCACCCCCACCTAACACCATGGGCCATGTGTTTAAGTTCTGAAGGCTATGCGTTATGTACGAAACTGACAAACAGCGTACATGGGGTGTATGTGCAGCCCAGATACCTCACACATTTGAGAGGCAGCTTATACAGATAGGTAGCTTATACAGATACAGCCCGAATGGCAGTGATACCTGAAGAATCGGAATGCACTGTTAGACAGCAGAACTAACACTAAGCAGTGTAAAGTAGAAAAAAAACACTACAGAGATGAAGACAGAGGACTCCCACTAAACCCCATCAGCTCTGTGTCATTTTGACATGTTCTCAGTTTTCTGATGTCATTATCTCTGTAGTGGCACAGTTCTATATTTTTGTTTTACACTGGCTGTTGCCAATACATTTAGTGGGAAGCCTAAATAAATTAACCATTAGACCTGCTTAGGACATGGACATCAGATATGCATCTGTTACAAACAAAGGTTAAGTTAGCCAAATTGAGAGGTGCACCCCACAGCTATTAGCACAGCTGACTTTTTTCCTGGTAAAGATACTGTTTTCAGAAAACAGAATTGTGTTTAAATGTAAACAGTCTCTATAAGCATTAGGCTGACATCACTTAGTCTAAAACTAAGGCTTCAACAAAGCCCAATCCCCATTTTAATTTAAACCAAAAGAAATTACTTAAAATGAACAGGGAAAAACAGTTCTATTGTGTGCTTGGCTGTTGTCAGAGTCAAGCCCCCATACATAATTGTGTATCACCAAAGGCAAGGAAAACTAGAAAACGAGCAAGAGCAGAAATGTGCAATGCATGGACTATGAATAATCCCCCCCTACCACCACCACCACTATAGTACTGTATAAAAACCTGACTACTCCTTTACCTCAGATTCCAGTTATGAGTACAGAGGTTGACAAGAAATAGTCAAGTTGTCTGATTATGGAAATAGCCACCAAACCCAAACAAGTATGGAGTCCAGTCTCTCTTATTACACACACAAAACATGAAAACACAGAGCGTCTGTTGCCTGGCTCTGACTAACTGAGTGCGCAATCAGGAAATGTTTTAAATTAGCAGTGTTACTGTCATTTATTCCATTTCTTGTGAAGATACATGCTCAAGGAGAAGCAGGGAGGGCAACTGTCAGATGAAAAGCCATCACACAGGTCTGACTCTGGCACCATGCAATGCAGGGATTGCATGGCGCTGTGCTGTTAACAGAAAATTAGATCCCATGCCACATATCAAGTCTTTAATTTAGCTCATATGACCAGTATCATTGAAAGTGACTGACTGGTATTCTAGAGGGGACCTTTTACCTCCCCTTTCTTTCCCCTTTCTTCTCTTTTCCTCCCCCCTCCCTTCTTGGGTTATTCAGGAGCCTCAATCCCCATCCTCCCCAGGCCCTGATATTCTGAACCCCTGGCCACCAGAGGCAAAATAGCTAAAACTGTAGGGACAGTATCAATTTCATGCAAGGGCTAGTGATAGTCGCCATGGTGCTGTTCAGCTTTGTGGGCTTATGTGCTGATCTCCAGGTGATATGGAGTTTTAGCTGCTGCCAGTCATAGAAACATCAGGGAACCAAGAGTGGCAGGGCAGAGGGATGTACTAGGCCAAGTGGGAGATAAAGACGGCCCCTAATAAAAGAATAACCCCAGATTTACCTACAATTTACAGTTGACCACTCCATTAGGCCTTGACATCTTCGGTGGAGGGACCCGTGCTCCCTTGATGAATTTCTTCCCTATGACGGGATCTTCTAGCTACCTCCTATGCTGCACCTCCTCTGAGAGTTGCCCTGGTCCCATCAGCACTTTCCAGTGCTTTTAGTACTAATACACTCCACAATGCCATGCACTCTCGAATGAGAGGATGCTGTCCAAAACTGAAGCACAACAGAACAAACACAACCATGGCAGCACTCTGCAGAAGTCCCAGAAAACAATAAATATGTGCAAAATCCAACTTTATTACAGATCTGCACTCACTATAATAAAGTTGGATTTTGTACACATTTATTGTTTTCTGGGACATTTTTGTGGAGGGCTGCAGTGGTTGTGTTTGTTCTTTTAGTACTAATGGCTAAGAAGTCTTCCAGTTACCGCCACCGGGTGTGCTGAATGCTGCCCTGTACACAAAAGAGGCATGGATGGAAAGCATGCTGCATTAAGCAAACACATTGTCTTCAGCTTGCAGTAAGCTGGTTCAAAAAGCCCATGCATCCAACACCAGTTGCGCTTGGCACACCTTCCTGCCCCATGAGGCAATGGCAGGGAGCCCTCCAGTATACAACAAAGAAAGGACTCAGGAGCACGGGAAAAGTGGATGCTGCATGCTATGATGACATCCTCAGGCAAGCAATTTTTATGTTTGCTTGCATGCATGTGCAAGAAACATAGTGCCACCATACGAGAATTCATATGTGTGCCTCCCTATTTCCAATGCCCTGCTGCCTTTTGCAGGTGCAGCCCCACCGTGCCAATGAATGTAAGAGCTGTCTATGACAGAGTTTGTATATGCAGCGGCATACAGTTGAAAGAATGAGCTGCAGCGTGTAGGCAGTTTGCATATTGCCACCCTCGGCAGTAGGCAAAGTGCCTCCATGTTGGCACTGCAGTGCAAAAGCTGTCATAAACAGCTCCTCCCCCCCCAAAGAAATTAGCACACTGGGAGCCCACCCCAGCATGCTCACATGCTCCCCCTACACACACACAGTATGGCGAGGGGGTTCCCAATCCCCGTTGGCTCCAATAACAAACCAGCCTTCAAGGTGCCGTGGGAGCCCACCCCAGCTGGCAAAGCTCTCTGTGGCCGATGGGGTTCCCAATCCCCTGTTGGCTCCTCTGGCCCCCCCAAAAAATTTCCAGCTGCCACACTGGGAGCCCACCCCAGTGTGGCAAATGTCCCGTGTCGTCTTCCTACAAGAGCAAAGAAACCTAGAAAGAAAGAACAGTTCCATGCTGACTGTCTTGACTCCTCTCCCACCCACACCCACCCTCTGTGCACTGTCTCCCCACATCCCCCTACCCCATACTTACCTCCGAAGTCCAGCGCGATGATCTTCGGTGGACCGGGAACACATCAGCACAGTTCAAAGCTGACCACGAACTGATGAAATGCTGGTTAGCGGTATAATGGAATAATAGGGTTTTTTTCAACTTTGATTGCATATCTCAGGCATTTGTGGAATTTTTTCACCAAATTTTCAACATGGGGTTTTTGGGACCCCACCTCATGAATTCTGTCACTGTCGTTTTGTTAATTGGCCCCGAAAGGTGATTTTGGGGTCACTGCACTAAACCACCTTTGGGACCATGTACAAAACAACAGTGTCACAGTTCATGAGGTAGGGCCCCAAAACCCTATATGTCAAAATGTTGGGAAAAAAATTCTAAATGACTGTTTTATGAGTTGCCAGTGTTCCTACGCTTGCTCGTAAGTTCACACATTTTTAATATTTGCACTCCAGATTTTCAACATTGTCATTTTACCACACCTTCTTATGAGCAGTAGAGCTGTCATTTTTTACATCTCGCCCAAAATGTGTTTCCATGCATGTAGCGCACAATGGCGCAGTCGGTGTGCAAAACATAGAAACATAGAATTTGATGGCAGATAAGGACCGCTTGGCCCACCTAGTCTGCCCATTTTCCTACCTAACAGATAAGCTGCAGATCCTAGTTAACCAACAGCTTACTTCCTCCTACCCCCCACTAAGACTGCCTTATGTCTGTCCCATGCATTCTTGAATTCCCCCACTGTTCTTGACTCCACGACCTCCTCAGGGAGGCTGTTCCATGCATCCACAACCCTCTCTGTGAAAAAATACTTCTTCACATTACCTCTGAGCTCTCCCCCCTCTATCTTCAAATTGTGCCCCCTTGTTCTTGCACATCTCTTTTTCTGAAAGATGCCACCCTCTTGGACTTGTTGATTCCCTTGAGGTACTTGAAAGTTTCTATCATGTCCCCTCTCTCCCTCCTTTCCTCAAGGGTATACATATTAAGCGCCTTTAATCTTTGTTTGTATGTCTTCTGGTGCAGACCCTGCACCATTTTGTTTGCCCTCTTCTGAACAGCCTCCACTCTGTCTATGTCTTTGTGGAGATGGGGTCTCCAGAACTGCACACAGTACTCAAGATGGGGTCTCACCAACTGTCTGTACAGAGGGATAACAACTTCCTGTTTTCTACTATTGATGTCTCTCCCTATGCATCCCAGTATCCCTCCCCCAGCCTTCCTTACTGCCTTCTCACATTGCTTGCCTTTAGGTCATCTGATTGAATTACTCCCAGATCCCTTTCCATTTTTACTGTTGTCAGTATCTCACCCCCCCCCCCCCATTGTGTACTCTTCCCTTTGGGTTTTTGTTTCCCAGGTGCATTATCTTGCACTTCTTTGCATTGAATCTGAGCTGCCATACATTTGACCATTCCTCCAACCTTGCCAAGTCCCTTCTTTTCCTTTCCACTCCATCTGGTGTATCAATCCTGTTGCAGATCTTTGTGTCATCTGCAAAGAGGCATACTTTTCCTTCTAGTTCCTCTGCAATGTCACTTATAAAGACATTAAAAGGACCTATCCTAGCATTGAACCCCTGCGGTACCCGCTAGTAACCTCCTTTCTTCACTGTGGACTCCATTTACTACTACCCTTTGCGTCCTGTTGTCTACCCAATTTTTTATCCAGGCTACCACCTTGGGACCCACTCCAAGGCTGGCTAACTAGTGTATTAATCTTTTGTGTGGGACTGTATGAAATGCCTTGCTACGATCTAGGTAAGCCATGTCCACAGCCCCTCTCTGGTCTACTACTTTGGTCATCCAGTCAAAGAAATCTATTAGATTCATCTGACTCGACCTTCCCATTGTGAATCCATGCTGCCTTGGGTCCTGTGCCCCACTGGCCTCTAGGTACTCAACAATTCTTTCCTTCAGAAGTGATTCCATCATTTTCCCTGCCACTGAGGTCAACCTAACTGGTCTGTAGTTTACTGCCTCTGTCCTGCTCCCACTTTTGTGAAGAGGAATCACATCTGCCCTCCTCCAGTCCTCAGGTACCACCCCATCCTCCTATGATTTGTTAAAGACAGCAGTCAGCAGTGTCACTAGTTCTACCCTTAGTTCTTTTAGAATTCTTGGGTGAATCCCATCAGGCCCCATTGCTTTGTCCACCTTCAATTTTATTAGTTCTTTCAGAGTCCTTTCTTCGGTAAATGGACTGGTATCGACCTCCATCTTCAGAGTGTTTCTCTTGTTTGGTTTAGGTACCTCCCCCTCCTCTTCCTTTGTGAATACTGAGCAGAAATATTCATTCAGTATCCCTGCTTTTTCACTGTCACCCTACCCACATTCCCTTCCCTTTATTAAGCCTCAGTATCCCTCCTTTGGTCTTTCTTCACTCCCTAATGTACCTATAAAAGGTCTTATCCCCCTTCTTAACAGAGTTGGCTATCCTTTCCTCGGTTTGGGCCTTTGCTGTTCTGACTGCCTTCCCAACCTCTTTCTGCTTTAACTGATAAATTTCTCTGTCCTGCTCCTTCTGTGTTTCCTAATATTTCCTGAATGCTGTCCTTTTCTCCTTAAAGAAGTAGTACGCCCAGAACGTGCAAAAAACATATGTTATGTAGAGTGTTTTGATATGTATGTTAAATCCTAGTGTGTTCTTCTCTCTGTCTGCTATTTGGAGTTTTTCCTAAATTACCTGCTAGCTGTATACTTGAGAGCAAGCTAACTGGGGTTTCTGTAAGACAACAGCTACAAAATAGCTCTAATTAATTATTTGTGTTTTTGATGTTACAACACTCCTGCTAGCTAGACCTGATGAACAGAGAAAAAAAATTGGTGAATTAGAGCTATTTAGCAGCTGTTGTCTTACAGAAACCGCAGTTGGCTGGCTTTCATGTATCTGCTAAACTAACTGTTGTCATTTGTGCTCCCTGGATAAGAAGTTACAAGGCTCTGCTGTTGCCAAACTAATTTTAAAGCAATACACATGCTAAATCTAAGGGCATGGCTACATCACTGTTACATGAGATGGGGGCATCCTGGGAGAAAGAAAGCCAATAAAACTATTTGTTATGGAGATCCCCAGGGGTCGTAAAACTACCATACAGATAGCAGGCAATTTAGGAAAAACTCCAAATAGCAGACAGAGGGAAGAACACACTAGGATTTAACATACATATCAAAACACTCTACATAACATATGTTTTTTTTAATTCTGGGTGTACTACTCCTTTAAACTTCCCTGCCACCTCTTTTGAGAACCATAGCATTTTTTTTCCTTCATTGTGTTTTGTTGATTTGCTTTACACAGAGGCTTGTTGCCTCTGTGATGGCTGTTTTAATTACTCCCCATTGTTCCTCCACCCCTCCTTCTTGCCTGTTTGCTAGTGCTTTTCTGAGGCACTCTCTCATTTTCCCAAAGTCAGCCCTCCTAAAGTCCAATACTCTTGCTTTTGTATGGCTTGATTGTATGGCTGTGTTTATTGTGAACCACACTGTTTGGTGGTCGATTGTTCCCAGATGGCTACCCACTTCTAAATCTGAGATTCTTTCTCCATCCCCATGTGAGAGTACCAGGTCTAAGATTGCTCCCTCCTGAGTGGGTTCCAATACTAGCTGTCTGAGGCATGCCCCCTGTAGGGCATCAAGAATGACCCTGCTCTTAGATGTGCCTGCAGCAAAGGTGCTCCAGTTAACATCTGGCATATTCAGGTCCCCCATCAACATTATCTTCCCTTTTTCTGCCATTCTAAGGAAGCCTTCTATCATTTTCTTGTCCATTCCCTCCCCCTGAGATGGGGGCTGTATACAACCCCCATGCGGATTGTGGTGCCATTTTCTGTCTCCAAGGTGACCCAGAGTGTCTCATCTGCTCCCTGTTTACTCTTTAGTTCTGATGCTTCAATCAATGTTTGGGACAGATTAAGAAAATCATAGTGACACTGTTCATGAGCAGAGGTTTATCAAATGGCTATGTTGAAAATTTGGTGAAAAAATTCCCCAAAATGACTGTTTTACGAGCATGCATTGCGCAGTTCCTACGCATGCTCGTAAGTTTGCGAATTTTTTGTATTTGCACTCCAGATTTTCAACATTGCCATTTTACCACACCTCCTTATGAGCTGTACAGCTGCCATTTGTCACATCTCCCCCAAAATGTGTTTCTGCGCATATAGCACACAATGGTGCAGTCGGTGTGCAAAATCAATATTTGGGACAGATTAAGAAAATCACAGTGACACTGTTCATGAGCAGAGGTCTTAAAATGGCTATGTGGAAAATTTGGTGACAAAAGTCCATAAGATGACTGTGTTACGAGTGAGCATTGTGCTGTTTCCACACACCCTCGTAAGTTCATGAATTTGTAATATTTTCAGTCCAGATTTTCACCACTGTCATTTTTCCACACTTCCTTATGAACAGTACAGCTGTCATTTTTCACAACATGGCCGAAATGTGTTTTCACACTTTCTGCCCAGAAATACGTGGTTGCTGTGGGAAATCACTGTTCAGGACAAATTAAGAAAATCACAGTGACACTGTTCATGAGCAGAGGTCCCAGAATGCCTGTGTTGACTATCTGCTGTAAAAAATCCCCAAACTAATTACATTAAGGTTGTGTGTTGTGCAGTTTCTATGCACACTCGTGACTTCACCACTTTTATTTTCACTGCAGATTTACAACATTGCCATTTTTTGCACCTCGGGCATGAACAGTACAGCTGTCAATTTTCACATCCTGTTTGAAATGTGTTTTCACAAATGTGGTGCCAAATGCCGTAGCCACTTTGCAAAATCAGCTTTTGGCTAACAAACTGATATTGCCACTGTTCATAAGGTGGGGGTCACAAAAAACCCATGTTGAAAATTTGGAGTGAAAATACCAATGAACACCTGAGGCGTTACGGTTTTCGACCATAATGTCCCACCCTGTAGAGACTGACAGGTGTAACCCCTCTATGTTCCATTTTTGTAAGGCATGGATATACATAGGGGTATCTACGGGTTCAGGGAAGGATGAGGCTACTTGGCACAAGAGACCTAGGTTTGACTACTCTGCACAGGGGCACCCAAGTAAATCCAACTACAGAAAGCAATAACGGTAATGTCCAGAACCAGAATTGGGATTTTTCAGTGTGGCTTTATTTATTAACTCACTGAACATAAACAAAGCTCTGTATGGTCCCCCACAGGGCTATGTAACTGTAATACAGATTAGAGGTTAAACACAGTGGTCCATTTGAGGAATGAACACTACAACAGTTGTCTGGCTTTGGACCCACCAGGCACTCAGCCCGGACTTTGCATGCGCATTGGATACACAGCCCAACTGGCCCGGCTCCCCTGCCGGCCACTCGACTGATGGTCCACTTGGCAATGAACCCAAACTCTACTTGGAAAGACATCCCATCAAACAAGGAGGCTCCCAAACTGTGGCTCCCCACACCACTTGAAGTCTGCGACTCCTAGAAAGATTTTGTTTTCATACTTCCAATTTGAAACTCCCATCAAACAGGGAGACTCCCATCAAACAAGGAGTAATGTTCCCATCCTATGGCTCCCCACACCACTTGAAGTCTACGACTCCTAGAGAGATTTTCAAGGTGCGACCCACGTCTGGGTACCCACCCCATCACTGGCCAAGCGCATGAGGCAAGTAGCAAAAACACAAAAGATATCCGTAGAGGTGGACCTGGTTACTAAAGATGGGGATCTATCTACCTCCAGCTCCCACAGCCCATACCCGGCCATTTCTCTGGACACACAGAACTTTAGACTTTAAAACTGTAGATTAACGGTGGATGACCTGAAGCACCCCCTCTACAATGAACTTTAACACTTTAAATAGATGACTGCTCTATTTGTTTGTCCTAGTTGACATAGTTCTCCCAAATAGCAGTCCCCAATACTTGAAATCCAACTGAAGAAAAGAAGTTGTTTGCCCCTTCCAATGAGGCCAAACACTCACCCATTCATTGCAGGTGCCCCACAGGCGAAGAAATGTAACCTTTGCTGTTATACATGAACAGACTGAACTTAAATTAAAACAGGCAGCTTTCTTCCCAAGGTGGGAGAAGGGGATTGCCCCTGGAACCCACAAAGAACTTTTCCTTACCCCCCCGAGGGAGGGGGGTAAACAGACACTACTGGTGTCCTTCTTGTTTACTTAAGGACAAACTGAAGACTGACTTTGAATTCCCAAGATTCTAGAACTACTCTGAGCTGAAGATTCCAACTTGTGGCTCATGCAGCTGTGACAATTCTATAATGATGTCATCCCTCTAGTCTCAGCTGTGACCGAGGACAGAGTGAGACAGTGTGAAACCCATTTAACTGGAGTTTCACAAGCTGCCTTCCCTGCCTACCACTAGGTCTTACTGGGATTCTAGTAACCTGGGTAACAAAGGGGTTACACTTGCCCTTGACCAGGAAAATGACTGTCCCCAGTCATTATGCACTGGCCTTAGGCCATCCCACCCTATGTGCTAGCTGCGGAGGGGGGTGATCAGGCCCCATCCTACCATGGTCGAACACAAGTAGGCAACACTAAAGGCCTAGAGGCCTACAGCTGACATATCAGCCTCTACTCTATCCACTTACTATGGACACCTAGTGGCTTTAGTAGAACCGTCCAGAGCATAGCCCTGATAGATCAGCACTGCAGCCCCTACTGCAGGTCAGGGCCACAGCCTGTCCATCCCCCTAACCCTCTAGGGGAAACCTATCTGCTTCTAACATAACATCCCAAACAAAAACAAAACCCGGGGACCTTCCCGACCTTGGGCAGCTTGCAACTACAACATTAGGAATACAAACAGTACTTTAATTTCTAAACATAAGCACTAAAACAAGGAACTCCGATGAGCCCCTCCTCCTCTTCTTGTCTTCTCTTCTGTCTTCCAGGAACACCTGTAAGAAAAGACAAAAACAAAACAAAAAAACACACCCTAATCTGCATTTACGATCTACCTAAACAACAACAGTGACAAAAACAGCAACAACCCATACCATACAGGAAAAACAGAACACTAAACAATCCCAAAAAGAAAAACATATATATTTTTTTTTTAGAAAAGTAGAAAAGACAGTATATACATTAAGTACAGAAATGACATTGATAACAATACACTGTTTTGTGGGGATGGAATGCCCTAAATGTCCCACTAGTGACTACAAGGCCCGAAGGCCAGTCCATTAAAGAGTCTCTCCTGGGCCGGAGCCCCATGAACATAGTCTTTTAAGGCCATAATCCTGAAGGGGAGAGTCTTTGCGGACAATTCACACACTGTTTGAAGTCTGTAGTGTAAGGTGTGTATTGCAATGTCATAAAGATAGAATAAAAAGATTGTGACTCAACAGCCTCTTGAAGTATTCGAACTAAGCAAACCTGGTCCCTTCTGAAAACTCTCCCTGGCAGCATTTCTTCTGATACAGCTGGGCGGACATCTTCCGTGAACCCACAGGAGTGCACATCTGGAAACAGCTGGGCTATTGTCATAACTGGAGAAGGAACCTTAGAACTGGAACAAAAAGAGAAACAGCTGGTCCAGCGTCATCCGATTACCAGGCGATGAACAGGCAAACAGCTGGGCTGGTGTCCTCTCTGGATTTGAAGTCATCTGGTGGTAGCAGTAGATGGTTATTGACTAGGGCAGTACACTGTGGACTGAAGAATGTGGAGCACCTGATTTGTTGTTTATTCATATTGGCAGTTCAATAAGGTTACTTCACAATGTAGATGTGGCAGTATTGACTACCACTGCTCGGATCTCCATTTTGTAGGCCCGGGCTTAATTACTGGGAGGTCCTTGCACTGAGGCCAATAGTAGAGGAGGTCAGGGGCTTGAATTATTACTCCATCTGGATGCACATAATTCACACAGTGGGAGACTTCATGTCCCTCTCCGTCCACTATTCTCACTCTGTCCATAAACAGTGTCCTGCCTCTCTTCCACTGTGTATACTTTTCATAGAACAGTCTATTCTTTACATGCAGGTTAGCCCCAGGATACACATGTTTCATTGCTTCATCCCAGATCCAGGATTTCCTGCAGTTCTCAATCTCCTCCCAGACTTTCCGAGGAAAGGTAGGAAAGGTCATACCAAAGATTTCATTGGCCTTTCTATGAACCAGTCTCTCCTCTTTACTTGCTTTGGTCAATCTGAGACCGCTGGCCTGGCTTGGGGGTGGCCAGTCCTGGTTCTGCCAGCTTCGCATCCTCAACTAAATTAAAAACAAATCCCTGACTTCTTCTTCTTCTGGTGAAGCCAGGGCAGTAGCATCACCACCTTCTTGAACACATTCCTCCGAGGCAAGATCTTGAGGCTGTGTACCCGTTCCTATCTCACAAGGCCACTTAGGTTCCTCCTCATCTTCCTCTTCACTGAGGATCTAAGCCCAGGAGTGAGCAGTAGTTCTCGCCCCCAAGGCTATCCATTCATCACTAGGAGCGGAAGGCGACACCTCCCATTCAACGGCCTCCCGCATCTCATCTTCACCTTCGAGACTTGGGCTAGGCCCCCCCACCCAGGGGTCTATTGATGCTTTATCTGAACTTGCCTACTGAGATCCAGCATCCAAAACTTCAACTTCAGATTCAGTCTCTAATTCTGCACTCTCTAACTTTGTACCACACTCCCCTGGGGGACCTTCCTCCACAGGCTCCGCCTGATGCTGTGTGCTGCCAACTGCTGATTCTTGAAGTTGTGTCCATGTGGGAGCCAAACAAATTTTAGGTGCTTTATACAAGCCATATTTTTGTAGACAACCAGCACAGTGAGGAATCATGAAGACATCCCTTCCAGCACTAAAGCACATCTGGCATACACGCATTGGATAATTAGGAATTGCCACATCAGGAGGGAGTTGCCCTCTATAGCACCAATTTTCAATGTCTCTCAGTCTATTTACTTTTGCTGTTACTGCAACCCGGGCATGATCCGGGTAACGAGCTGGTCCTGAGGCCATAACTGCAGAAAAACAAACAAAAGTTCACTGTAACTGAAAGTCCCACTTTAAATGAACACACTCTATAGCTTTACAATGGCTCCTCTGCTGCTGTGTTTACTTTACTACCCTACCTTGTAATGGCGGCAGCAGCACTCCTGTGCATCAACATTCAGACTCTGGGTCAAGCCACTGCGCACCCAATTTACATCAGCTACTAATAACGTTTATTTCAAACTGCACAACTTGCTCTTTTCTGGCTGTTCTCACATTTACAGGATTTTCCTTGGACTTTTCACATGCTGGCAACATTTATTTAATCACAGTCCCTTTTAAAACTTCAGGTTTCAGCACAGGATTGCCTGCTTTTACTAGAGTTGCAATTATTTTACAACCCACAGTCTCTCTCTCTGGCTGCAGTCTTTAAACTGAGGCTACTTTCATTGCTATGCACACATTTAATGGCTTTACAGATTTGCACTTGCCAGCAGGATATCACACAATCGCTACTTGCAAAGCGACTATACAGCTGCACTCACATTTTATATGGCATTCTCTGAAAATCACTGATTTGAGCAGTTTTAAATCGTTTACTCACTGTTATGGTAGCAGATTGCTGCGATGGAGGAAAATGGCCTGCAGCCAGATTTTTGAAGGCCTCGGATTTCAAACGGGCGGGCAGTCTCCGCGATCGTAGTATTAATCACACAATTCACTGATCCCACGATCGATAAGCGGGTTGAGCCTGATTTTGAACTTAAAAAGTCACTTTTCACTGTTTACAGCGCTTTGAACACTTCGCGAATGCTCCTCCACTGCCAGTACACGCATTACTCTCTGTCTCCCTCTCGAATGCTGAAGCAGACACTGAAGAGCTGGCTGAGGGGTGGGACTAATGGCAAACTGACCAACCACACAACGCCATGCAAATGAGCCTCTTCTTCCTCATGAGGGCTCCTCTCCTCAAGGCGATCGTCGAGCAGGCAAATTTAAACTGAAAAGATGCACTTTTTTTTTTTCAAACTGACTCCACGGCGGGAGCCCAATTCAACCATGTAATATTGCCATTAACTCTGCAGTCTCTAGTATTGCACAGAAAGCATTTCCAACATCCAGGGAATAATTTCTCTATTGCTACCCCTAGTTTTCCACACTTTTCTTCACAGAACTTTATTTTAAAACTGACAAACGCTGTAAACTATGTTGATGCAGGACAAGGACACACACTTTGGTTTTACAGCTCCTTGGTAAACAGTCGGCATTTTTTAAACAGCAGCACAAGATTCACAGCACACAGCACACACTAGGGAAATTGCTTCAACTTTTTTGGGCTACCGACTGCCAGATAGCCAAAATGCTAGCCTACTTGCCCAAGCACCTTCCTTCCCAAACAAATCCAAAGTGGTGCCTCCATTTTTGTAACCCCTCTATGTTCCATTTTTGTAAGGCATGGATATACATAGGGGTATCTACGGGTTCGGGGAAGGATGAGGCTACTTGGCACAAGAGACCTAAGTTTGACTACTCTGCACAGGGGCACCCAAGTAAATCCAACTACAGGAAGCAATAACTGTAATATCCAGAACCAGAATTGGGATTTTTCAGTGTGGCTTTATTTATTAACTCACTGAACATAAACAAACCTCTGTATGGTCCCCACAGGCTACGTAACTGTAATGCAGATTAGAGGTTAAACACGCGGTCCATTTGAGGAATGAACACTACAACAGTTGTCTGGCTTTGGACCCACCAGGCACTCAGCCTGGACTTTGCATCATGCATGGATACACAGCCCGACTGGCCCGGCTCCCCTGCTGGCCACTCAACTGACGGTCCACTTGGCAATGAACCCAAACTCTACTTGGAAAGACATCCCATCAAACAAGGAGGCTCCCAAACTGTGGCTCCCTACACCACTTGAAGTCTGCGACTCCTAGAGAGATTTTGTTTTCGTACTTCCAATTCGAAACTCCCATCAAACAGGGAGACTCCCACCAAACAAGGAGTGATGTTCCCATCCTGTGGCTCCCCACACCACTGGAAGTCTACGACTCCTAGAGAGATTTTCAAGTTGCGACCCACATCTGGGTACCTACCCCATCACTGGCCAAGCGCATGAGGCAAGTAGCAAAAACACAGAAGAAATCCGTAGAGGTGGACCTGGTTGCTAAAGATGGGAATCTATCCACCTCCAGCTCCCACAGCCCATACCCAGCCATTTCTCTGGACACACAGAACTTTATACTTTAAAACTGTAGATTAACGATGGATGACCTGAAGCACCCCCTCTACAATGAACTTTAACACTTTAAACAGATGACTGCTCTATTTGTTTGTCCTAGTTGACATAGTTCTCCCAAATAGCAGTCCCCAATACTTGAAATCCAACTGAAGAAAAGAAGTTGTTTGCCCCTTCCAATGAGGCCAAACACTCACCCATTCGTTGCAGGTGCCCCACAGGCGGAGAAATGTAACCTTTGTTGTTAGACATGAACAGACTGAACTTAAATTAAAACAGGGAGCTTTCTTCCCAAGGTGGGAGAAGGGGATTGCCCCTGGAACCCACAAAGAACTTTTCCTTACCCCCCCGAGGGAGGGGGGTAAACAGACACTACTGGTGTCCTTCTTGTTTACTTAAGGAAAAACTGAAGACTTACTTTGAATTTCCAAGATTCTAGAACTACTCTGAGCTGAAGATTCCAACTGTGGCTCATGCAGCTGTGACAATTCTATAATGATGTCATCCCTCTAGTCTCAGCTGTGACTGAGGACAGAGTGAGACAGTGTGAAACCCATTTAACTGGAGTTTCACAAGCTGCCTTCCCTGCCTACCACTAGGTCTTACTGGGATTCTAGTAACCCCAGGTAACAAAGGGGTTACACAGGCATCAAGGGTGTGACTTGGGATTAGTGCCTATAATGCTTATACCATTCCACCCCCCACCCACACCCTGCAGCCAGTGAGAGGCATCGAGGTGTGCCTTGGACTCTTCAGCCCCAAAGTTCACCTCATTCTCCTATACTTCACCCATCTCATGGTATTTCCTGATGGAATGGGGTGAGCATAAGGGCCAAACACCCGAGGCACACCGTGACACTTGTCGGTGTCTGCAGGATAGGGTGTGGTGAAATGGTGTGGTCATTATGCCTGACGACCCAAAGGCACACCCCAACAATGCCAATGCCAGCAAGCAAACATTTGACATTGACAAATACTTGTTTTATGTGTTAGCATACACTGCATACTCCTGCTGATGTCCACGGACTGCAGAGTGAGGAGTCAGCGTAAATGCACATGTGTCAACTCCAGAACAGCAAATACATCAATTTGTAGAATTTAAGAAGTAGGGGAGTGGCACGCCCTCTGATTATGGAGTGAGGGGTCAGCTATTTCTTGCAGCCCCGCAAGACTACACAATGGCTTCTATATGTTATACTTTATGTCTAGAATATCATCTTTCTTCAAAATAGTCTGTTTGAGCACCTTTCCTCTGATTATGTGACTAATCTGCTACATTCAGAATTTGTTATTTTTTTTATGAATTTCCTACTGTAATTTCCTTGGCTGCTAAACTACTAAGTGCAAGTAACAAGTTTGTATATGTGTGTGTGTGTGTGTGTACATGCTGGGGCATAGCTATAGAGTGTGAAGCTGGTGCAAGAGGCCCATAACCTGGAAGGGCCCAGGCATGGCCGCGATCATGCAGTCACAGGCTAGTGGTTGGCTGTCACCTACTTCAGTAACTTCACTGTCTGAGGCATGTCCATGTCTGTCTGGCTGGCTGACTGAGCAGTGCACTGAGGCATGCCTGCACTGTGCGCCAACTGTCCTGACTCTCTGATTGACACCACCATGTGATGGGACTACAACACACCACATGGGTGAGCAAGCCAGGTGGGGACTCGGCAGAGAGCTGAGCCAAAGAGAAGCCTCTGCCATCCCCGATCATTTCCAATGCGTTCTGTGGATTTGGGCGTTTCCATCCTGTGACCAGTCAGGACTGACTGGTGAAGCAGCAATCAGGAGACTGCTGCCTGCCAGTCCTGACCAATGGCCATGCTGTGGTGGTGAATTGGGGAGGGTGGGAGGTGGATCAGAGGATGAGGCACGTCATGGTGGGCAGGCGGTATTTAAAAGTCAAGCAAGAAGAAGTGTAGGAGCATCAGCGGCACCATTGCTACCAGAGTCAAGGTCCAGACCAGATCGGCTTAGTACTAGGCTGCACAGAGGGCAGGCTTTAGACAGGTCTGACACACAGAACAGAACATGTTTCTCTAACCAACCCATTTAATTTATTTTTTACTTAATTGTCATATGCTTCACCCAGTACCCACTCCTGCTCGCATAAGCTGCTTTGGCTTTAGGGACCTAGGGAGTTTGGACGGGGGGGGAAGGAACATAGTAGGAGTCAGAAAAGAATCATTTTTTGCCAAAAAAGAAAGAAGAGAGGATGGAGGTCAAGAAGACATAAGGGAGAGCCTCAGAATGAGGATGAGAGAAGGAGGAGAAAAGAGACCATCTGTGGGGACGGCAGGAAAAATAAATGTAAGGCTATGCCTGAAGTTCAGTGGCCAAGCAGCCAGCCACTCCCACTTCCTGAGCTATATAAGCAGTTCCTCTAAACCTCACTGTGAAGCATTTTTTCTTTGCAGCCAAAGGCTCTGCCGGTTTGTTCCCTGAGCTGGTTGGGCCTCCCTGGCTGGGGACCCCCTCTTCCCCGCTTGTCTCTGCAGGGCTTCTGTGTTTGTTTTCCTGCTTTGGTTTGTATTTTGCCTTTGGCTGTGTATACTTCCTTCTTTTTTTTGGAGGGGGGCTTTTATAGACTCCAAGCATACTGCTATTCAGAGCTCATACTGCTAGCTTCCAGATACTCATAACGCTCAAATTACTTGCACTGCAACTGCAAACCAGACCTGTGTGTTTCAGTTCAACTATAGGTGGTCCATGTGGCATATTCTGTTACTTTCACCTGACTCAGCTTTACTTGAACCTAGCTATACAGCTTACTCATGCTTGTTCTACTTACCTCATTGCTGCAATCTCATTGCACTGCCTGTTGACAATGCTTAAGAGCATTATGCCTCCTTTATTTGCAGTTACAACTCAGTGTACTCATTTGTTTACTGCTGCCATACAGGCCTACTTGCTTCCTGCTGCTGCATTGTTTACTCCCATTCCTATTGTACCTTGTTTACTCTGAGGTTGGCGGAAGCTCCTTCTGAGGCTATTAAATTAGCTTTTATATCTGCATGTGGTTCTTGGCCTTTCATCGCTTCCTTGTTTGTCCTACGGCAGGGCCTGGGAAGTGTTTGTGGGGTTGTGGCCTATGTGGTTAATTAATTCTGTTCTAAATCCTGTCTTCGCCACCAAAAATCCTCAGAGTTTGTCACCTTGATTTGGCTATTCATGTCTGGCTGGCTTGCCTCTAATTCAGTGCTGTTTACTTGCTATACAGTTGATGCAGGTCCACCTATTACTGCTACTGCTTACTGACCTATCAGGTCCACATTTGCTTATGCAACCATTGCTCCTTGCTAATGCAAACCATTGCTTCATGCCTACTACCATCCCCTCGGCTTCAGCCTGGGATTCTACTGCACTCAATATGCATTCGACCTTGCAAGGTCTCAGCACTCAATGCTCATTATGATCTCAGCACGCTGTGCTCATTCAGCTCACCTGCTTTCAGCTCTCAATCAATTTTGGGGTATGCCAGCCATTCTATTCTGGCGTAGGGTTCCTGCAGCCGATGGTTTTGCTCTGCATTTAGTCCGCATCATTGAGCGTGTCCATCTTGGGGCAGAATCCTTCTCTCCTGGCCCATAGCTGGGAATGTCCTCACCCCAGGCTTGGCTTTAGCTGCCTGCTACGTGACAGCAGCTCCTGGTGTAGAATTTAAGACTAGCGGTGAAGGGTGGTTACGACAATCTCCTTTGGCTCTAGTGTTCCACTATAACGGTTGGCCATTGACTTTAGTGGTTTCCCTAGCAAGGCACCTTCACTGCATTCTCCCCACGACTGCCTCTGATTCACCTGGTTTGATTTAGAGTGGGTAGGCCAGGTGAGTGCCTCAGCAGTTGTTGCTCACCTCCTGCGCCTTGGATGCACGTATTGTTGCAGAGTTTTCTTGCAACCTTCCATGGCGTTCCCGCTAGGGGGTTTGAGTGACAGCCTTCCTCCAAATTGGAGTATTTTCCACCTCCCTGTAATTGAGTTTTCCAAATTGCAGCTGCAGAGCCATCACTAAAGAAATGTTCCCAAGCCTGGAGGGAAGACGATCTAGGCCTTGGATCCCCAGAGATTTCCTCCTCATACATTTTTTTTTTCTCTCTCCTCTGTTGCCTCAGGTTATAACTCTTAGTTAGCATAGTTGTTTTCCCTAGTTTCTTTAGGTAGGTTCCATTGTTGGATAGAGGTGGAGGATGTCCTGCCATTCCCTCTCCTTAGGGGATCCCCTATTCTCAAAGCAAGCCATCAATATCGTGCTATGCAAACTTGGGAAGTTACTACAACAACTAAGCATATCATTGCATTATCAAACTGCCTATGCTTCTGTACTATTATGTTACAGTTACTGCTTCTATGTCACTGTTACTGCTTGCATAATGCTTCGTGTTGCCTCCTTTTTGGGAATGATACTGCATTTTTTGAGGGGATTCCTAAGGTACCTTTAGCCATGGGAACCGTCCCGTGGCACCTCTAGGGGTGGAACCCTCTCCCAGAGTTCCTTGCTGTCGTACCCCTACAGGGTGGTAATTCCGCTGGAATAGAGCGTGCGAATGGCCAAAACCAAACTAACACAGTTGCACCAGCTTAACACTATACTGGCTGCATAGGTCAATGAATGTAAGAAAAGGCCCGGGGCCAGGGCAGGCAGCAGGGTTCAGGCTCAGCCTCAGTCAGGGCTGGTGCTGCCCTCTTGAGTCTTGAACTACAATTGCTGGGCCAGGGGCATGGAGTGTCAGTCTGATGGACCCACTCTGGGCCAGCCAGAATCTGAAGCCAAGCCAGAAAGGGAAGTACAGAACAACACAGCACGTTGCCTGAATTTCCTCAAAAAAAAAAAAAGAAAGATTATAAAAAAGGAAACAAAAAAGAAAAAGACTTGGGGGACTGCCTGGGGAAGTGGGGAGGGACTGGGAGAAGGGAGGTGAGATTAATTTGAGAGGAGATCTTCTGGGGTAAAGGCAGCAGCAGAGCTGGACTGGTGTGTGTGTGTGCATGTACGCGCGTGCTGGTGTGCGTGTGTGTGTGTTTTTGTGTGCACAGGCACTTGTGAGCCTGACTACAGCTGCTAGGTCAGATGATCCAGAATAAGGGAATAACAGCATTGCTCTTTTTTTTTAAAAGAAAAAAAAAGAGAGAAGAAAGATGAAAAAAGCAAAAAGAATAAATCAAGAAAGAAAGACTCTGGGGAAGGGAGATTGAGAGGCATGTAGGGGAAAGGCTGGCTAGTGTGTGCACTTCCTAGCAGACAGTCTTCGCTCAGCAAAAAGCATGGAAAAGGCCACTTCACTAGGTGACTGAGAGTATACCCATTTTTTAACCATATATGGGAGGGCATTTCATTCCTTGCACCAGGGCCCATGCCAACCATGCCACACTACTGGTGCATGGATGTGTGTTTGTGTTTGCATGTGTTTGTGTGCATGCGTTTGTGAGTATGCATGTGTGTACACATATGCATTGCCATCCAATAGGATCCTTACGTAACTGAGATGCTGCATCCTTTGGGCTTATTCTAGTGAGACTATAAGAAGGAAGCATCCAGAAATACTTGGGCCAGTTTTAAGGGAAAGAAAATCTGTGGACAGATTCTGTCCCTTTGTAACAAGACATCTAAATTTATGCAACATAGGAAAAGATGCCCAGTCACCAAATAATGTTGAATAATATATTTATTGTATTTCTCTGGTTGCATGCATAAATGCTCTACATGTCTTTATGTACCACTTCTTCAGTGCATGTAGTCCTATGCAGACTCTCAAAGACATTCTCTAGTCTTTCAAAACATCACTTTTAAGGAACTTTCATTTCATTTTTATTTAGACTGGTAAGCAGATTAGCAATAGTGCCATTTTTCACAGTGACCAGTACATAAAAACAAATGCATTAAAAATATTACTTAAAACATACACAATTGGAATCCAACAACAGCATATTATATAATCCAGATTTAAATGAGGACAAATGTGCACCAGTCAAGACAGACTGAGGTAGATTGCTATAACGAATAATCACTTTGTATTTGAAAGATCTCTGGCCAAAAGTCGACTTAAAACAGGAAATGGAAAAAACATATTTATTTTGAGACCTGGTGAAGAACATGTTAGTACATCTAGGGAATTCCTCATTCACTGTGTTGGGTATAAGGCATAAAACAATTTTGTGTAGAAAGATCAATGCCTTAAATTCAACCCATTGTTTGAATGGAAGACGTCCCATTGAACTATACAACAGACAATGGTGTGTTGATCACCTCAACCTGGTAGCAAACCTACATGTAAGGATTAAGCCACAAGAAAGCATGGGTCTACTGTGGTATTAATCCATGGTTGGGGGGGGGTTGGACCACGAGGCCGAAGGCCGAGTGGGTCCAAATAACCAACCATGGATTAATTCCACTGTAGACCCATCCTTTCAAGTGGCTTAATTCGCTTGTAACATGGCAATGAGTGTATGACTAATAGTCTTTGAATAAGTGAGTACAATCACACTGATTTACTTTCAGAATACTATAAATTGAGCTATTAAACATGATGTACATATACTTGAAAACAATTGGAACACACCTATTGGAAATATCGTGGCTACTATTTCACTGTTGTTAAAATAACTTTCATTACAAGCTTTAAGCTTTCTAACATCAAAACATATTTTACAACTTTTCAAAAACTTGCAATTCACTTTCTATTCTAGGTGCTTTAATTGTCCTCTTTATGTATTAGAAGATATGGGCTGCACTGCATGATGGGAGTGTGCTATGGTACATTTTAGTTTTCTTTCTCCAGTTCCTTTGCAGACCAACAGGTGGCTATCACACAATCCTAGTAGCACAAGCACCTTTTCTCAAAATTAACTAAATTAAGCCAATACAATGGCAAGAAAAAAAATCCTGGACTCTGATTGGTCAGTCTTGGGCTGGACCCGTGATGTTAATCAGTACAACATCACAGGTGTGATGTTAATCAGTACAACTGGACAACTGAGGTGTGACTTTATCCCAAACGACACACCCTGGAGGGCATTATTGCTATTATACAATGGCTCGTTGTTATATATAAAGTAAAAAAAATAATTTTAAAGAATGTTTTTATTAGTGTGGAAAAATATTTTTGTTTCTTAAGAGGAGATGGAAAAAAAAAGGTGCTGGTCCATAAGCCATATCATCCATATTGGGTCACAGTGAGGCTGAGACTAGACCCGTGATGTTGTACTGATTAACATCACGGGTCCAGCCCAAGACTGAACAATCACTGCCCCAAATGTCAGAATGCATCCTGGACAGCGACATCCTGACCACGAACCCTGCAGGTTGACAGCTGCACTGCAAAGTCTTCCAGAGTGACAACATACAACAGGCACATACAGCACAGTGCACCGTGTTGCTGCCCTGAATGTTGAGATGGGAGTAGGAGGCAGGTAGGCTGCACACCCCAACAGCTCATGACAGTACAGTGACCTGGAGGCCCACGGGCAGAGAAGTCCACCCCTGTGAACCTGTGGATGCCAACAGGTGCAGCACAGTGATGGGCAGGTGTTCCGGGTGGGCAGGCATACACAGTGCCACATCATAAATGGTCGATGGGGGGGGCACAGTCTACTGGGTAACTGATACATTATGGTGCAATGCTTCTCCAGTACATGAAGAGTGCTCATGGCAACAACCTCCTGTCCTTCAGGGGATTTCTTTATCAATACGAATGGACACATGGGTCAGCAACCTACTGGAAGTGCATCCAGTACCATTCCAGGAACTGCCACGGTTGGGCCCAAACCATGGATGGTGTGGATGATGATGATGTATTGCTCACAGGCTGGCATAACCATGTGCCTGATGGTGCGGAGGCGGCTATGCGGCAGGTTGAGGTGAAGCAGTGGGCCTTGTCAACAACTGACAGCAGCCAGCAGATGGTTGTGGCATGCTGCAGCAGGCTACCTAATGCGGTCAGCAGACAGCTCCTCACAATGGCTCATCCAAAATGCACCATACAGAGGGCACGGCGGAGGGTGAACAGGGTGCCGGTAGAACCTACCACCTTATCCAGCTTCAGGATCCTACCTGAGTACATGACCACAGATGTGGGGGAACAGTTCCTGGTGCATGACTTTGGGGGTAACACCAGCCACTTCCTATTGTTCAGCACCCAGCCGAACCTTGAATATCTTACCCGCTGTGGTGCTTGGTATGCCGATGGTACCTTCCGTAACAGCCCATGCCTATTTCAACAAATGTACAGCCTTCGTAGCGTGGAGTCTGGACTGTGTTGCCAGCCATGTGAGCCCTGATGGGCAGCAGGACCATAAGCTGCTACATGGCCATGCTACAGAAAGTACAGGAGCTGTGCCCAGACATATGCCCAATGTCAATCATGATTGACTATGCACCTGCTGCGTTCAGGGCACTCTGCACCGTCTTTCCATGGGCATGTCTATGCAGCTGCTTCTTTCATTTAACACAGTGCCTCTTGAGGAATCTGCAGCAGCACAGTGACCTTGCTTGACTATATGTTACCAATGATGAGTTTGCACTGCATGTCAGGATGCTCACTGCATTTGCCTTCATGCCACCAAAGGACATCACCAGTGCTTATGAGGAGCTGGATTCGTGGCTGTTTTTTGAACCCTTTGAGGAGTCCCTGGGTCTGTACCTTAGTACTTTGAAGATACCTGGCTGGGTCATTCAGTCCATAGCAGGGACGTACCCCCTGGATTTTTGGAACGTGTATGCCACCATCTGTGAGGGCTTACTCAGGACCACGAATGCACTCAAAAGGTGGCACAGGGACTTCAACGCCCTTATGGGCGCTGCCCACCCCACAATCTGCCACTTCATAAAGTTGCTCCATGGACAACAGCACCTGACAGAGCTGAAGCTCCAACAATTGCTGTGTGGTAATGAAGTGAGCACCACCCGATGCAAAACCAGGGATGCTAGTGACCAAATACTTCAAATTGTTGAACATTATGAAACCAGACCACTGAGGGACTACCTACTGGGCATCATCCTGAATGTACACCTGCAAGTCTGAGGCCCTCATGATGCATCTTTCTGGCTGTGGACTGGTCTGCAGATGTGCACTTTTGGTATGTCTAGGGTAGGGTGGGTCATGGGCATGGTGTTGGACATGATTCTACAGTATGTGGTGTCAATAAACTGAATTTCACAAACATGCCTTATTGCTTCTTGTGTGAGGTTGTGCTGTCTCCATGGTCTACAGTGTGTGTGGCCATAGTTGGAGGGGTTATCCCTGCAGTGATGGCTGCCTGCACCTGTGCCTGCAGGGGTGCGACCTGTGCCATTCCCCATGGGTTCATTGGGTAGTGTTTGCATTGTCCGCCAGCTGTGGGTGATGTTCCACCGCATGGGTGGTACTGTGTTGGAGCATGGTGCAGTTGTGTGTGCCATGGTATGGGGTGGTTCCTGCTGCTTAAGGGTGGCTGGGGTTCCCATCGGGGGGATTGTTGCACTGCTTGCCAGGGTGCACTTTAATCCTGTATGACCAGCAGGGGGGTCCCCACTCCTAGTGTCTGTGGCTGGCTGGCCCTTCTCCTCCGGGACCATTGCCCATTTGCAGTGGCAGCTGTTGCTGTCAGTGTTTGCATTGTGGTGTTGTGGCACCATCCTGCTGTGTGCGTTGTGGGTGTCACTGTGGGGGACTTCACTTCGTTCGCTGTCGCTCGCCTGTCATAGATCCACATACCCTGAAGAAGTGGTGAATAAACCATAAAATGTTGAGTACTTGTGCATGTAACCAGAAATATATGTGGTCAGTAACACACAATAGGGTGTGCATTCATTGAGAGATATGGTCATGCCTCTGGTCTACGCAGAGGCATGCAACTGCAGGCTGAGTTCTCCTCAGCACACATCATGGGGACCTATAGCTCCCTGTGAAAGCAGCCTTCTAGAGTACGTAATTTCACTCAGAAAATGGTTAGGTACTAAACATTTCACTTGTCAGTGCAGCACCATGCAATCATGAAAATGTGACACAGCTGGTGGCCTAGTTCATCCAGACAGAAATCAATGCAGGCCATCTTGACCCATTTTGAAGAGTAAATGAATGGACTGGCAAAATTTGGGGGTTATCCTGGATGACTGGTCTAACTGCTGGTGACTCAGATTCAGTGTAGCTAAGGTGCTACACTTAGGGAGGAAAAACAAAGGTAGAACCTACAGTACACATCATGTGAGGTTCCTGTTACTGCAGATGAGGCAGAATGGGAGCTTGGGATCATTATATACAGTGGGCTGAAGCATGATAAGTAGAGCATAGCCTCTGTTGAGTGGGACAGCAAAATTCTGGGGTACATCGAAAAAGGGTGACTGGCAGAGCAGTGGAAGTGAGCCTGCTACTTTACAGGGCCCTGGTCAGGTCCTGCTTGGGGTAATGCATGCAGTTCTAGTCTCATCAATACAAAAAGGATATTGAGGAGATTGAGAGGGTGCAATACAGGTCCACCAAAATGATCAGTGGTATGGGGGGAAGCTGTGAGGAGAGACTGGAGGCCCTTAACATGTTACCTTGGGGAAAGGAGGTAGAGAGGGGACATGATCTGTTTTTTGCACATTCAAGGCTATTGGCAAGATTGAACTGTTGGAGATGTTTAATTTGGTGTCCTGCAATGCAGGGGCACACCATGCAGCTTAGGGGTGGTCAATTTGATGGTAATATTAAAATGTACTTTTTCTACCAGAGGGCGATGAATCTATGAAACAGACTAATAGTCGAGACAGTGGGCATGAAGGCAGTGCAGGCCCTTCAAGATAAGCTTGGAAACATTTCAGCTTACCAAGGAAGTCACAGGGTTCCCTGGGTAGGAAAGTGGGTAGGGAATTCTCATCAATTGGTAGGTATTTGCACAGCATACTTCATTTCATGCCTGCTTGTGAAGTTTGTGGGGGGGGGCTAGTGTCCCTTCTGACCTTTAAATTGCTATGTTGCTGTATACTGTATATGTCGTGGTGAGAATAATATATGAAATAATATAAAGGAGTGAAATGTTACCAATTTAAGGAGCTAAAACTATAGCACCAGAGAGTCACATGAATGTGGTGGTGCACATGTCTTCTGGAACATCACAAACAATTGATTTCCACTTCATATACTGAGAGTATGATTTTTTATTTTATTTTTTTTGCATGTTGGAAGGGATTGAAAAACAAGTGCTGTTATCTATTGGACTAAACAGTTTAATTTTTTCGAGCTTCCCTTCTCTGTAAACCATTACCTGAGGTAAGACCGGGTAGGTAAAACATGCTTGTAAAAGAAGCAATCAATATTTATTGAAAAGCTTCATTCACAGCAGAAAACATTTCTTTTTCTTTTTTTTACTCTTTTTTATATCAGGTCAGTTTGGACGTGCATTTAGAATAGTAAAATAAATATAAGCAACAACATCAATTACATCTTGAATCACTGTATTAAGTTACTTAAAGTACGATACAAACTACGTAAATATAGGGTAAGTCTATCAAATAATGAGTGAACCAAGAAATAACAATTATCTCAAAGGTAAATAGTATGGTTTGCACACTAAATATGTGCAGTACCAAACTGAACTGTGGTATGATATAGTAAACTTTATTGTTCAGCTTACAAGGTCATTACACAAAAGTATACATAAATAACATGTTAATCATGCAGAATACACAACATTAATAAAACAGTTCACAGTTTAAAGTGTGCAAACTTTGTTAAATACATACAACCGTATCTCATTATTAACATACAATAGTTCTTCCTTGTTAAACATTCTGCTTTTAAGAAGTCTGAAGATTTTTGCATTAAATCCACATTTGTGCCAAAGATCAGCCCCTATATTTGTTTTTGAGGGTTATCTAGGGAGGTTGAGAGATAGTGGGCCAGCACCTTTTTCCTTAGTTTATCAAACTTAGGGGCAGTATAGAACTATATGGAATGTGTCTTCAAGGACTCAAATCCTGCACTTACAGAATATATCTTCATATTTATGAATTTTCTGTGAATAACATGCTCATAATAGTCAAAAAAAGTCTCATATTACATTCATCTGAAGGCATTCTCCACAACGTGAAGAAAAAGAGGATGATGAGCCATAATTTGGTTCATTGAGCTTGCCACCATGGCATGTAGCAACTTCAAAATCCAGCAACAATAGCTTTCCATTTGATTCAAACAAACTGCGTTTGTGTTCGGTTCCTCCAGACCAGGCATACAATGCATCAAGTGCACGAGTGCAGAGTGGAGATGTTTTGGGAAGACCCCTTCATCAGACCTTGTGAAGTGGGCATTAAATGCACATGTACTGCCTCTGAGAACTGTATTGAACATTAAAAAAAAAAATCACTGAAGACTTTAAAAAGTATGTGAGCAGTGCTTCATCTCAACATGAAGTGAGGGGTCAGTGCTCCCATGTTATCCCGCAGGACTACACCCTTGGTCAGCAGCTGACTTGATGGTCACAGGCATCAAGATGGAGGGTGAAGGCTTTGAAGGGTTGTTCTGCAGAATGCTGATGCTGTTGTAGTATCTGCAGCAGTTTCTTTGCATCTGATGCGGATGTACAGTATTGACTGTGGCTGAATTATTTTTGATTTTATAAGTATACTGCAATGTTGAATCCATCCATGAACTGGCATAAAATATAGCAGGGGCTTAATTGTTGGAAGTGGAGGCATTTCTTAGGTCAGGAAGAGATGAGACCTGAGAAGAGAAGATTGCAATTATTTAGACTCTAGTCCAGTCCATGTTGTGTTGCATCTGTGAAGGGAAACTGGAAACGAAAAAGGAAAAGAAAAAGCTTTAGGAAAGGATACTTAGCACCACTCTGGTGATGGACATGCTGTGAAATGTCATGGTGCAGCCCTAGACACAGGAACCAGAGAGGAAGTGTTGCTTGCTGGAGGAGACAGTCAGTAGGAGAGGAGAACTGTGAAGACAAGAGAACATTATTTAAACTTTAGCCAAGTTGCCACTGTTATGGCCACATGGTATATCCATTGTGTCCTCCCAGCGGTCACCTGAGAAGACATGAGAGAAGTATTTTTCCTCAGTTGGCCACTATGTGGACCGCTCAATGTATGTCAAAGCTAGCCCTGGCCAAAAGAAATACAGGTGAGGGGGTACAGACAAAGTGGGAAAGCATTAAGGATGCAACACTTGAAGCAACATCCCATTGTGTTAGAGAGAAAAGGAAGTGCAAAACAAGAAGGAAACCACTTTAGTTCTCAAAAACAGTAGCAGAAAAGGTCAGAGCCAAAAGGCTGGCCTTCAGGAAATATAAGGGGATGCAGTGGGATGAAGATAGGGAGGCATACCAAAGTTCCCTAAGGGAAGCAGGGAAGGCAGTAAGGCAGGCAAAGGCCCAACCCAAGGAAACACTAGCACGAACAGTAAAAGAAGGTGACAAGACTTTCTATACATACATTAGTGAAAGGAAAAAGTCCAGAGGAGGTATTGCTAAGATCAAAAGGGGATAAGGGGCACGTGAGGAGGAGGAGGACCATGTAAAAGCATATATCCTAAATAGATACTTCTGCTCAGTATTTACTGAGGAGAAGGTAGGGAAGGGCCCACAGCTCAGCACCATGGACACAGGGGGGGAGGGAGGTGTGTACTAGTCTCTTCACAAAAGAAGGGTCCTACAAGAGTTCGATAAGCTCAGAGTGGACAAGGCAATGGGACCTGATGGCATACGTCCCAGGATACTAAAGGAGCTAAGGGTGGAACTAGCAGAGCCATTATCAGAACTGTTTAGTGAGTCTCTGAGCACTGGAGAGGTCCCAGAAGACTGGAGAAGGGCTCATGTGATCCCACTCTACAAGAGTGGTTGCAGGGAGGAGGCAGGGAACTACAGACCAGTCTGTCTTACCTCAGAAGTAGGCAAAATTATGGAGCACTCCTTAAGGAAAGGATAGTGCAACACCTGGAATCCATAGGGGCACAGGATCCAAGACAGCAAGGGTTTACAACAGGAAGGTCCTGTCAAGCTAATCTCACAGATTTATTTGACTGGGTAACCAGAGTGGTGGACCAAGGGGGAGCAGTTGATGTCACTTACCTTGACTTCAGCAAAGCTTTCGATACTGTTCTACATAGAAGATTGATTAATAAGCTGAGTAGGCTCGGGGTAGGTCAGAAGTTGGTCAACTGGGTGGCAAACTGGTTCACGGGCAGAAAACAGAGAGTGGTGATAAATGGTGTACAGTCAGAAGAGCTTCAATTCACAAGTGGAGTACCTCAGGGTTCAGTTCTGGGGCCAGTCCTCTTCAATATCTTCATCAGTGACATTGCAGATGGACTGGAGGGTAAGGTTTGTCTGTTTGCAGATGACACCAAGATCTGCAACAAAGTAGATGATCCAGATGGGGTGGGCAGAATGAGAAGAGATCTGGAAAAACTAGCAAAATGGTTGGAAGAGTGGCAACTGGGGTCTAATGCAAAGAAGTGCAAGATCATGCACATAGGGAATAGAAACCCTGAAGCCACCTATAGGCTGGAAGGGGAGTTGCTGGCAGTCACAAGGGAAGAAAGAGACCTGAAATCATCGAAGCAGACCAATAAAGCAGTAGGTAAGGCTAGGGGGATGTTGGGGTGTATCAGTAGGGTTATCACAAGTCATAAGAGGGCAGTAATAATCCCTCTTTACAAGACACTGGTTAGGCCTCATCTGGAGTACTGCATGCAGTACTGGAGGCCACACCTTCACAAGGACATTAACCAAATTGAGGCAGGCCAGAGAAGGACAACCAAAATGGTACAGGGACTGCATCAAAAAACATATGAGGACAGATCAACGGAGCTCATTTAGTATACCCTAGAGCAAAGGAGAGAGAGAGGTGATATGATCGAAACATTCAAACATCTTAAGGGCATTAACAAGGTGAAAAAGTCTAACATGCTTCAATTTAAGAAAAATAGCAGGACAAGAGGACACAGCATGAGATAAGAGGGAGGCCAATTAAATGGTAATGTGAGGAAGTGGATGGTGGATGCATGGAACGGCCTACCTCAGGAAGTGGTGGATATGAATACAGTGCAAGGCTTCAAACAGTCATGGGATAGGTGTAAGGGAACAATACAGATGAGTATGAATAGATAGGCCATTGACAGAGCAAAGGCCGATGGCACATTCATAAGGTAGAAAAAGAAACTGGCAGACTGGATGGGCCTTGCGGTGCTTACCTGCTGTCAACTTCTGTGTTTCTATGTTTCTGTGTTGTCCGCTCCCATCTTGAGTCCCAGCTATCACCTATGAAGACAAGAAAGAAAAAAAAGTATGATACTTACTGTCACATTACTGATGGCTATTCCATGTACTGGCACAATGGTGCCAAACAGGTGGTCAAGGAAGAAGTAATGTGTTTGCTGATGAGGGGGAGTTGGTAGGGGAGTAAACCTGTAAACATAAAATTGACATAATTTAGACTATAGTCCACTGCCTTACTTCCATTTGTACCTGTGAAAGGAAAATACAAAAGAAAAAGAAAACAAAACCATGGTATGATAATTACCACCAAATTGGTGATGGCCATGCCATGTGGTTACACGATGGTGCACCAGAAGTGGAGGAGGAGGCGGTGTCTTGCTTGCTGGAGGAGGAGGAGGCATGATATGCCTGGCACTCACGCTTTGTTATGAGTTGGTGGTTTGTCTGGATACATGAAGTGGAGGCAGTGGCCCATGTTATTTGTTGATGCAGACCTAAGCAGGCTAGATGATGCAGAATGCGAAAGGCATAGCAGCAAGTCCACATGAACTGTGTCTCGAATTTACACTGGATTAAGAGTTTGGGTTTGTGGAGGCATCAGATAGAGGCAGTAGCCAGAGGAGAGGATGGAGCATCTTATTGGTGGTGATAGGCATAGGAGCATGTTCGCACAGCACTAAATACGGAGGCATGGCCCATGGTGTTGTTTGTATTTAATTAAGCAGTGTTCAGTAGTCTGAGTTTGTCTGTTGGCATAACATCGAGGTCAGAGGCAGGAAATCATGGATGGATTTGATGAAATGCTTTGACTAATTAGGTGTTGTTGAGAATGACATTACGAATAAAAAAGAAAGGTAAATCAGCCAGAGTACAGGTAAAAGGTAGTTCACATGCAAGAACAGCAGCGCAATTTGAGAAAAAGTTAAATGAGACAAAAAAAATTGTGTTAATCAGAAATGATTTAACTAATGAGGACCAGACTGAATACAGAGCTTTAAGCGTCCTCATCAAGAAAGCAACCCTTGAGTCACAATCTTCTCGAATGGAATTGTCCCTGCATGTGAATTCTTCATCCTTCAGTGTTTCATTCAGCTTGGTAGATGGCAATTTGCCCATGCCTCCAATGTCATGATCAACAGGTTTATCTTTCCTACCACTGCTACCTTCATGTTATTGGAAGGCTGAAATTATTGTGTTGTGTGGAATGTGCCCTGCATTAGTGTTGTTTGGATATTGCTTTTGTAGATCCTACCACTGTCTGTCAGACAGTGCTGGTATCCTACCATGGTCTTACCAGAAATCCTATCAAAGACAGATGTAGAATCCTGGGTCAGATAGTGATGGATCCTAGTTAGGATCCAGGGATCCCATGTCAGATAGTTTGGATCTGGGGTCAGATAGTGATGGATCTTAGGTCAGATTCAGGGATCCTAGGTCAGATAGTTAGGATCCAAGCTGGATCTGTTGCTAGGATCCATGGGATCCACAATATTTGTTGCTATAATCCACAGGATCCGCAATGTTTGTAGGATCCATGAACTGGATCCTAGAGGGTAGGATCCATTATTAGATAGCATTGCTATCCTATCACTGCAACTATCTGGCTAAAAGGGATGTATCTGTTGATATCCTCATTTGTAGGATACTATCTGAGCAACACTACCCTGCATTTTAATAAATGTTAGTATGCCAACATTTTTAGGTGACAGATCTGTGCACCTGTCCCTCACAATGGCATTTGCTGACCTGAAGACATGCTTGACATGATATCTGAGTGTGGACATCTCAAGTAATTTATGGCTAAAGAGGTCAGTACTGATCAGTAAGTGAGCTTTCTACTCCAGTACATAAAGGGCTCATCAATGATGGTAAGGTGCCTAGTGTCCACCAAATATGCATCCACCATGTGCTGTGCTACCCAGAATCCTGCTATCCTCAACTGCCTCCTACGTTTCCTCCATGTCTTCTAGTCCAGTCTGGTACAACACATCCAAAAGTGGATTTGCTGGGATTTTTCACCTTTTCCCTTGCATGTTTTGTCAGACTGTTTCCAATGTAAGGTGGCAACAATATCCAGTCTCTGATGAGGTTCAGCTTGTGCCTTTGATAACTGTGATTTTTTTTTTTTTACAGTTCTCTTTCCTGGGTGGCACACCTTCAGTCCTGATCCCCCAGCCCCATCCCCCACTCACGTCCTACCTTCCACTGTCCTCCACAGCTTGCCCCCTGTGGCGGGGTGGCCGGGATCCCTCAACCCACCGGAACTGATCCGGTGTGGAGGTTACCGCTATTCACGGGAGTGGGGACTGCAGGGATCGGATGTCATTGTGCTGGGCCCAGAACTCTTTTTTCCACTTTATCCCCTTAGGAGAGGAGGCATGCAATGATGCCCTAAGGAGGGAGTGTGCACGCATCTGCATGCACTCCTCCAAGTGTCTACCTCCTCTTCTCCACTTTCGGAGCATCAATGTGCAGTCCCCCAACCACCACTAGGGGCCAGCTGACACTGACTACTGGTGATCCCCCCTTCCTGGAGAAGGAAAGCAGTCCCTCAGATGCTTGATCCTTCTTCTCCCCTGCTTCCTCCGGTGGCCCGTGCACCACCCAGGTCACCAGCATAGTACAAGATAAGGCGTCAAGTGCCTCAGCTCTCAGTGCCACTGGGCTGGATAATAACTGTGACTTTAGCATCTGTGCCTTTTGTATCTGTCTTTTTAGAAGGTCTGTCAAATGTTGCACAGCATCGCGCCCACCTTCAGTTATTGATGCAAGGTCACATTTATAATGGGGGTTCAGCATGGTGGCAATCCCGAAATCTGCAGACTGCAGAATGCCTGAAATATGGCTATTGCAATCCAAAACATGGAACATATTCCATCAAGGCACAACTTCCAGTATCACTAGTTACCCCCAGCACCTGCTGTACATTTAACAGAGTCTGCCTCAGCACACGTAGAAGTGGTATGGCTTAATTAATACAGGCAGTGCTTCTACTCACTGCTTGAGCTGCTTGCTCAAACGGCCCGAGAATCTTGATCAGGCCATCTGTTAGTCACCACTGGTCTGTTGTCTGAGACATGGTTACTTTGGCACTGTCATAGCTTGTATGTAGCAGCAGATATTCTGAGATGTCTTTATGCTGCTTGCACCTGCGCTCTGTCATATGAGTTCCAACTTCATATGGTCCTGAGACAGTTTATTCTGTATCTGCAGGTGCCTCAGCTGGTCATGGGCTTTTCAGAATGGGCAAAAATGGGCAGAGATGTGACAAGTCACAGTCTACATGGACTTAACATCAGGACAGGATTGAAACTCCTACACAACAAGATTAAGACTGTGTGCCAGGCATGGCACCCTGAGAAACCCCATGATCACTTATACATTTGACTACATTGGAGCCATTGTCGCTTACAATGAATCCCACTTTCAGTGAATGGGGGTGAAGCAACTTGTCAGTGTCTGTCAGGAGTAACACTAACATATTCTGACCCATGTGTGATCCACAGCCTTGAGTCAAATACTACCCCGACATCCGTGTCCAGTGTGCTATATTGCATAGACAGGAACTACCAGCTGTTTGACCACTGGTCTACATATCCATAGTTGGATGTACATATGAGGATGCCAAATGCTGTGGGACATGGATTACCATGTGTGACACTTTCCCATACCTTATGGAATGGCTTGTGTCAAGAAATATATTCTGGAAGGAATCTGCTATTCAGGACAGGCATAGGCCATCAACCTTCATAATCCAGCATTCTTCACAGAAGAGAATGGCAGTAGATCAAGGGCCAATATTTCAGCTATTGCTGCGTTTTATTCATGAGCAATGGCATGATTTGGTGGGTATTTTGTCTGATGCTCAAACATGCTATGCAGGGTAAGCTAGACCTGTCTTGGTGTTGGGCTACCAAACAGCTGGACTCATTATGGTGGCAGTGTTAGTGTGGTAGAATCTGACTACTGGGGACTCATATTTGCTGTTATAATGGATGTAATGATTTTTGGGAGTTTCTGCAATGGCGTTTGTTTTTCAATGTCTCAGGGCTGTACTACTCAACCCACCACTACAGCTATGCCTAGCACTAGGTAGCTCCCCAGACGCTTCCTCTTCTCTGTATTCCTACTCACTAGCCCCCTCCCTCCACCTGGGGTATTTCCATGCCATTTGAGACTGCTATGGCTGATGCTGATTAGGGAGAGGGACCCCCTGCACTTGCTTCCTTTTGCTGTTGAATCCACTGTAATAAGTGCTTCGACTTCATGTGTGTGTGTGTGTGTTTCCCACCAGTGCTTAGGAGTCTGCATTTTTTTCCCTGCTAACTCAAGCTTGACACAGCTGACATACAATGATGGTTTCATCAGCAGGGTCAAGAACTGTATATAGATATCCCAAAGTATGGATCTGGTACCCCCTGATTTTACATGGTGGTATACGGCAGGGGAGAGAGGGGTTGAAAGTAGATGTTAAAGAGGTAGTGTATTTTTGGGATGCTTTGTGAACTTCAGCACTCGGTGTAATGGGCTTATCAGTAGGAGAAAAAACAAGTAGTATTGTAGGGGGGACTTTGGTATTTGGATGTAAAGATAGTGGAACAACCCCCCTGTCAAAAACACCACCCTTCTTTTTTTTCCTGGCTGCTGTAGGATGTTACACAAGGTCCCTGCACCCTAATTGGTACCCTGAGAGGTACGCCATAGACAGCTAATGCTTAGGTATAGGTCATACTAATATTTAGGGCTAAGGGCATCTACCGTATAAGAGTAGATGTCAGGACTTGAATGCATATTGTTGTAATCCACTTTGCTTGCTAATACATATATATTTTACCATGTATTTTCTGTCTATTTCTTACTTGTTAGATGCCAAGACACCTGTGTCCTTGAAGTAATTATAATATGTAAGATGTCATCGCCATCTTTTGGTGATTTGTACTACTACACTTAGTTATGTCAGACTCTGTATAAGAACTCTTTTGTTCTCAAACTGATGATTTTACAGAATTGTATAATGTTATCTTGGACCATGGAGCCACCTCTAATTTAGCCAATAGGGCTCATCTCTGTAACTAGAAATGTTTCTATCTTTTGGTAACCATAGTAATTATCATAGGTATATAATGTAAGGCACAAGCTTTACACCTCAGAGATCCGAAATACCCCAAGAGACTACAGAGAAACCTCGAGGTGTAGGGAACGCTTAGCACTGGCTCCCGGTTCGTATTGGTAAGAACTGCTTAGGGCAACTGTGATTTATCCCTTTGGTAGTAATAAACTTGTTTACTACTCTAATGCAATGTGTCTGTGATTACTTGCATTCCCAATATCGTCAAGAATCTGAAGGTGAGGTTTAGACCTCTCTACAAATTGACGACCGTGTGCAGGCGATATTTGGTGTTTGTAAGTTTTCACTTGTTGCTTAAACTTTTTCCCTTTCCCATGGGGACAGTAGGTGTACATTCCCGTATCATCTCTCCTGTTTTAAAACCAGTCTGTAGCACTTGCAAAGTCTGGCTGACTTTTTGGTTGTGGTCGATGCTGTCTCGACCCACTCCATAGCAGCTTTGAATTGCAAGCCTGCAACTAATGCAGTAGCCCAGCTGTGTTTAAAGTACTCATACTATGGATCGATATGCAGTACACTGTCTTTTTCACAGTTTGAATTTTCGTTCCCTCCCACACAATGGCCACAGTATCAGATATCTGCGCAGAACTGAGACTCGATGTCTCAAACTTCCTTGCCTCCCATGGAGGATGGGCTGACTTCGCACGGGACGCAAGTCCATCCGATAACCCTGTGCTGGGGATTTCAACCCAGTACACAGAGATGAGACAATCAACCAATAAGCATCACGCTAAAGGGTTGAAGGTCGCGGCTCTCTACGCTGCTCTGGAAACCTCCAAAGCGAGGTTTCAAACCCTTGATCTGCAGATTTCATCTCTTAAGCATGAGATGGGTTTGCAGGAAACAGAATGTTAGACTGCAGCAGAACTTGGAGTCCGAACTCCAAACTCTGCGAAATGAAAAGAATTCACTATTGCATAATTCAGCACAGGCTGGTGAACAAGAACTATGTATGTTGAAGCAGGAGTGTGAAAGTTTGAGACAGGATAAGAGTCAGGTTGTGTAAATGAATGATTTGCTGAGGGCTGCGAATGCTCAGTTGAGTGATGAAATGAGTGAGCTTCAGGACGAGATCAACCAGGTACGTAATGACTTAGAAGTAGCTTACAGGGACAATCTCGAATTGAGCGCCGCGTATCGAGTTTTGCAAAAGCAAAAGCAAGATCAGGTTGATATGGATGTTGCAAGTGTGAATCATGATGAATGTAGAACTAAGATGGTGGAACTGCGCCATCAGCGAGAGGTTCTGGCTGGCCATGTTAAGGCAATGGGAGGCGTAGCCCCTGCCTTTCATTTGTCATCAGAAGGGGAGTTATCTGATAATGACATTTCACAATACAACACCCAGTCATGCCCCAACTCCACACCCAGCCATCCACAGCATGGTGGGTCCCCGCCCCCAACTCCCCAGGTCACACGTCGGCGACATTGTGACGCTCATCATGAGAAATGCCAACATGGCGGTGCCCATGATGGGGGGGAGCAGGCCCAAGCCTGGTCCCGACAGCGCCTTCGATAGCTGTTATTAATGTGGAAGACAGGCAAGAGATAGAAACTATGATTGAAAGAGTGATAGGCAATGTTCCCCTTCCTGAGAGAAATATGAGGGCTATTAAAACCCAGATTAGGCAGCTTTTTCAAGAAGCTGGCACTCAGGAAGGTATCATCTGCACTGTGGCTGAAGTTGCAGCTTGTACAGCCTTGGACAGTGCTCGAGACGCTCTACCTTTGCCTGATCGACCTACTAATCCTCTGCAAATGGCCTACTCTGTTAAGCAAATTGCTGACAGCATCAGTCAGATGAGCCTGTCCGACAACCTCAGCTGTCACTTGGAAAAGGTACATTCTAAATGCGAGATGCTCAGCCTCGCTGCAGAATATCAGGTCCAAATACTACGCCAGACCATCGATCCTGGTCTGTGGGCCAAACTCCACGAAGCTGTTCACCAGGATGGGAACACTACCTTTGATGAGGTTGCAGCTGAGCTCATTTCAGCTCACAGTCCAGGTGTAGTAGGAGTGATGCTTGCATACCCTCTGTGAAGCAGAATGCAAACGAAAGTCCAGCAACTTACCACCAGAGACTCTGGATGGCCTACTGAGCAGGAAAGCACCTGGCTCAAGAAGCTGCAGATGTAGATCTTATCGAATATAAGACACTGTTCCTTAGGAACATGATTCCAGCAGTAAGAGAAAAGGTAGAGCCAACCACTTACCCAAATACGAATAGGTTTGCCAATATTCTTCAGAAAACCGAGAGATACTAACAATGACAAAAATGGAAAGGGACCTGGGGGTAGTCATATCAGATGACCTAAAGATGGGCAAGCAATGTGAGAGGGCAGCAAGGAGGGCTGGGGGGATACTGGGATGCATAGGGAGAGGCATCACCAGTAGAAAACAGGAAGTTATTATCCCTCTGTACAGACAGCTGGTGAGACCCCATCAAGTGTACTGTGTGCAATTCTGGAGACCCAATCTCCGAAAAGACATAGACAGTATGGAAGCTGTCCAGAGGAAGGCAACTAAAATGGTGCAGGGCCTGCATCGGAAGACATATGAAGAGAGACTTAAGGAGCTTAATATGTATAGCCTCGAGGAAAGGAGGGAGAGGGGGGACATGATAGAAACTTTCAAGTACCTCAAGGGAATCAACAAAGTCCAAGAGGGTAGCATCTTTCAAAAAAAGAGGTGTGTAGGAACAAGAGGGCACAATTTGAACATGGGGGGGCGGCTCAGAGGTAATTTAAGGAAGTATTTTTTCACAGAGAGGGTTGTGGATGCATGGAACGGCCTTCCGGAGGAGGTTGTGGAGTCAAAATCAGTGGCGGAATTCAAGCATGCATGGGATAGTCATAAGGCAATTCTGGGGGGTTGGGGTAGGAAAAGTTTCTATGTTTCTAGGGTGTATCAACTGTATATCCGTGATTTGGGCTCCGGTTCCAAGAAGGTAGCTGCCATGGAACCCGCTTCGGGGACCATGACACATTACACAGTGGAAGGGCAAGCTCAACGCCAACACGCCCAACTTCCACCAGCCCTTCCAGCTGGTAATCAACACCCCCAACAGGCCCAACAACAACAACTGCATCAACAACAGCAATGGGGTGGGAACCGGAATTGGCATAAGAACAGGAAGCACAAGGGTAGAGGTAAACCACAACAGAGAACGGGTCCTTCATATAGGGAGATAGCTGAAGAAAATCAGAAATTTCGAGAGCTCCTGGGACAAGTGCGCTCTGTGACAGATGCTGTTCTCGCACAGTCCCTTGTGGCTGTACAACCGACAGCCCAGGCCACAACCAGCCATGGAGACACCAGAGGTACAGGCCCTCATGCCCCTACAAGTCTGAACCCAGAAGCTCCTCCCTATATAGCATCAGTACAGCATGGTGAAGTCATTCATGCAAGCCAGGCCCAACCTCTACATGCTTCCGGCAGTACGGATTGACAGTTACAGGCCCCAGTCTGTATTGTAAACAAGCTGGTCTTGGATACAAACGGAAGGCCCTGTACCGAGGCCGAGGTCGGGGGCTGCCAACTAGTAGTTTTGTTGGATACAGGTGCAGCTGTATCTGTGCTACATGATGAACACCCGGACATGTCCCCTTGGTCTACCGGACAGAAGACCAACATGTCAGGAGTCGATGGTACTAGGCTGCCTGCATACCGTTCTCTACCCTTACCCGGTAGAGCTAGGCCACTTGAAGGCCTCACATACTTTCCAACTAATGGTACTGCATGACCATCCTAGTATTATAGGATCGACTTCTTGCACCACACGGCTGTGTGGTGGACCTAGCTAACACGCTATTGATACAGATTCAGGGTCAATACCATACCATCTTGATTCCTGATTCACACGTTGTGGCAACGATATCTGCCAATGACAAAGAGTATGATGTCATAGATTTGTTCAAGAATCATGAACTTTTTCCAAAACTCCTACCTATTTTGCAATGACATTTAGAAGCATTTGCAGTTAACAAACATGACTGTGGTAGAATGCACACCGTCATTGAAGTGCCAGGCCCGGCACATGAGAGGCAAAGGCAATATCCTTTTCCAACTGAGGCCTTGCCTTCCTTCAGAGAAACAATTAAGTCACTCCTCAAGCAAGGAGTAATTAGAACTTGTGTTTCCACTGCCAACTCCCCAGTATGGCCCGTGAAGAAACCCACAGGTGCCTGGAGACTTACTATTAACTACAGGAAACTGAATCAGGTCACCCCCAGTTGTTCCCCAACTGTGGCATCAGCAACAGATATGCTACGACTTCTGACCCCTGACTTGAAATGGTTCAGTGCCCTGGACATCTCCAATGGTTTTTGGTCATTGCCATTGGCCCTTAAGAGTCAATATAAGTTTGTCTTTACCTTTGAAGGAAGACAGTACACATGGACTTGCTTGCCACAAGGATTCCATAACAGCCTATCACTTTTCCATCTCCACATGATGGATGCCCTCGAGAGTTTCTCTACCCCCCAATGTCTCTTACAATATGTGGACGACCTGTTGCTGGCCACAGCCATGCAGGAACAACATCTGGATCTCTCGGATGAACTATTGACTCTCATTCAGAAAGCAGGCTTGAAATGTAACCAGCAAAAGCACAATTGTGTCAGAAAGAAGTACTCTTTCTGGGTCTAAAAATAACTGACCAAGGTCAAAGCCCTACCTGGAAGAAGGTACAGGGATTACAAGACTTGCCATTACCCACCAGTGTGGCAAATCTTCAAAGGTTTCTACGTATGGTAAACTATTCGAGAGATATCATTTGTGATTTTGCTCAGAAAGCTGCTCCTCTGCATGAATTACTCAAAAAGGATGTACCATGGACCTGGGGCCCTATTCATACCCAGGCTGTGACATCACTGAAGCAAGCCTTGGTCTCCGCCCAGCGCTGCTGAACCCCAATCCAGCACTACCATTCCATCTTGCCATTACCCACCAGTGTGGCAACTCTTCAAAGGTTTCTACGTATGGTAAACTATTCGAGAGATATCATTTGTGATTTTGCTCAGAAAGCTGCTCCTCTGCATGAATTACTCAAAAAGGATGTACCATGGACCTGGGGCCCTATTCATACCCAGGCTGTGACATCACTGAAGCAAGCCTTGGTCTCCGCCCAGCACTGGTGAACCCCAATCCAGCACTACCATTCCATCTGGAGTGTGCCACCTCTGACATTGCTATGTCAGCAGTGCTGGCCCAGAAGGAGCATGGCACCTTGAGACCCATTGCATATGCCTAACAGATCTTGACCCCAGTGGAACAGAAGTACAGCCTTTGTGAAAGGAATCTTCTAGCTACCTACTGGGCTGTCAAGCACTTCTTGTATATCATTGGGTACTCACCACTGATCATCAGCACTAACCATACACCCACCACCTTTTTGCTTTCAGACAGAGTGAAGGACGGGTCAGTCTCTAACACCAGGCTGACACACTGGTCACTTCTTCTTCAGGACAGGGACATATAGGTACAACCAACTAAAGTTCCATCTATGCTTGCTCATGGCCTCCTTTTCCAGGGAGAACCCCATGACTGTATACTACAGTCACCTGATCTTCCTGATCCAGGTCCTTTCTTCCCTGACACACCACAAGTACTTGAGAGTACCTCTTTGTGCCGTATCTTTACTGATGGTTCAGCATCCTACTATCAGGGAGAGCAGATTGCAGGGATGGGTATTTTGGTGATTTACCCTTATGGGGACACTGTCAAGATATCTAAGCACTGTAGTGTAGCATCATCACAGTATGCAGAGATGGCAGCGGTGGCCTGTGCCCCTCGAGTTCATCCAACATGGAACCGAGGATACCATCATCTTTACAGATTCTAACTGGGTTTGTTGTTCCCTTACAGAATTTCTTCCTTTTTGGCAGAAGAACTCCTTCCTCTCTTCTGATGGCAGTCAGTGAAGTACAAAGAATTGGTAATATACATACATGCACTGGCACAGAAATTTGCACACAAACTCTGTGTACACAAGGTTAAAGCCCACTCTCTCCATGACCCCTATCATGCCTTCAGTGACACAGCAGACACCCTTGCTAAGGAAGAGGCCCAAGGGGGGACATCCGAATAATGGACCACCCAGAGGCTAATGCAGCTGTACACATTGCAGCACTTAAGAAGAAACCTGAACCCTTTTCCCCCTTGGATCTCTCCACAGCCCAACAGCAGGACACTGAACTCAAAGAGGCATTCAGATTCCTTGACAAAGGTACTGAAGAAAAACTTCCTACACATAACCCCTATCAGAGACATGAAGGTAAGTTACACTTGTCACCAGATGACAAGCTCATTTGGTTTCAATCAAATGATTCTACCACCAAGTTGTGGGTAGTTCCCAGACACCTAAGATCTGAATTCTTGCACCAAGTGCATGACACTCCTGCTGGTGGACACCAGGGAGTAGAAAAACACCCTTCAACTACTCAAGACCACCGCCTGGTGGCCTGGTATTACCAAAGATGTTAAACAATACATAGACAATTGTCTCGTTTGTGCGCAAAACAATCCCATCCCTACCAAACGTAATGCCAAACTTTTACCACAAAGACATTCTGGCCCTTGGTATGCCATTCAAATTGATTTCATTGGCCCTCTGACCAACACCAGCAGAAATAATAAGCATGCTCTTGTGGTAACTGACCTCTTCTCAAAGCGGGTGGAAGCTTTCTCCACTAAGACATGCACAGCAAAGACTACTACCAAAATCCTGCTTGAACAGATTTTCTCCAGTTGGGGTCTACCTCTTAAGATAGACTCTGACAAAGGAACCAGTTCTACAGGTGAGTTGATGAAAGAACCCCTTGAACTCCTTGTAGTTCAGCAGAAGTTCCACATACCTTACCACCCTCAATCCTCAGGTCAAGTAGAAAGATCCAACAGACGGATCAAGCAAATGCTTTCCAAATTCATTGAGGACAGTCCCAAAACTTGGGATTCCCTATTGCCTTTACTCCTTATGGCAATTAGGGGCACACCCTCAGCCATCACCCAGCTCACACCCTTTGACTGGTAGACAGATGAGAATACCTGAACACCTGTTGTTTGACCTGCACACCGCCACTGCAGACCACATGTCTGTGGACCAGTATGTGGAAAAACTCAGAAAATACCTCATACACACACACTTGTATGCTGCAAACTGCATGGACAAGGCCCAGCAACAATCCAAAATACAATTTGACAAACATGCACAAGAAGTAGATTGGCAAGTTGGAGATCAGGTAATGGTACTTTGATTTGCACATCCCACCCATTCCTTCTTCAATAAGTGGGAAGGCCCATACCCCATTGTCAACAAGCTCAGTCCGGCAGTCTATCAAGTTAGACTCTTCCACAACAACAAATTGACTGACAAATGGTTACATGCAAACCAGCTGAAACTGTATAAAGCAGCTTAACTTACTTTTCCTCACCCCATTGGGTGGAATTGTACTAACATACTAATCTTTGATCTTCCTTTACAGATACACTGACAAGATTGCTATCTTGTTCCTTTATTTCCTCCTCTCAGGAGTAATCTCCTGCATCCAAGGCATGGTACTGGACCTCCTACGACACCTCGGCCCTCCAGCACCTCCTCCAGAGGGAGTATCCATCAATATACCAGATAGTATGATCATTGTCCAGGAAGGTTCCGATGCTTACCTCACTGCCTTGGTTGTTGTTCCTGACAAATCTGCCCTTCAAATTGAGTGGCAAACCACATCACAAGGACAAATTCTCCCTGTGGCCAAACTTTCCAAATGAACTTTTCAGGGTTGGCCCAATGCTAAATTATTCCCAAATTGTTCACTGCCCTTGTTACAAACTGCATTAAGACATTCTGGTTTGTACAATATAACTGCCTTTAATAAATCTTCTTACTGTAATTCCTGTCCAAAGATTCCGCTGCCAGATTTTGTGCGATACAACTACATGGCTTCTTGCAGCCATGTACCTCTGTTACCACCCACTGAAAAGCAGCTTTTGGAATGTCCAAAGTATAACCCTGGTCCCCATAGTGGTCTCACAGCCACTGCCCTCCCAGGTTCTTTGATTAATAACTTACAGTTTATGTATATACCTGTTTTGTTTAATCTTACTTACTGGAATATGAAAGAGTTTGGTATGTGTCACAATACTAATACCTCAGCATTTTATAGTACATTATTGCTTGATAGTTTAGCTGCATTTCAGATTCGTAGGCAGGATCCTTTTGCTGGGGTCTATTCTACTGAACATCTTCTGATAATCTAACTCATAAACGTAACAAACGTGAAGTTGACAGTTCTGATGTCACAGGTGCAACAGGTACTGTCACAGGTCTTTTTGGTATGGCTATGTCTATCTGGAATAAAGCAGACATTGCTGCTATCAAAAGTCAGTCTGCCAAGTTCTCCACTGGCTTGGTCAATAACATTTTACCTCCCTTATTGCATGGTGTGGATGGTCTTAGTCACATGCACAACATTGCTAAGGCATTCACTGATTCTAAAGATAAGATCAACGCATTCATACAACAGAACAACAAAGAAGCAGATAAACAATACATTGCTAGAGAGATACTCTGCTCTGCTTATGGCTCCTACATTATCACTACCATCAATAACCTCTTCCGTGATCTAGAATCTGGAAGAATTCCTGACATTATACATGATAGACGCATTTCCAAATTGTATTGTCCAAGGTGTAAAACTACTAGCTGTGTTTCCATGTGTATGCAACAGACTTTGACTATTCCTCTCTCCACAGCTAGGAATTTGGGTTTTATGACCAGACATCCTAATACTGGTCCTTGTTTCACTGCTAAGAAATGCTCCATAACAGATACCATGTTTGTTTCTTTCACTGTCTCCTTACCATGCTTTGATCCCACTACAGCCTTGTTCGACAAGCTTGCAGTGGTACATTCTATCAGGCACTGGATGAAGACATCTACAGAGAACGCCTGGATCTACCACCTCTACTGGTCTACCGTTCTTTCCTGGATGCCTGGGTGACTCCGCACACGGACTGCTGTGCGAAAAAGCAATATATCTATCTGTGCCAATGTGATGTGTTTGATGTTATATGGCACGTTTGTGGCTACTCTCCGGACAGCATTGATTGGACTTTCACTATGGATGATGACATCACTATGAACAGCACCAACTCTTTCGACTCAACTATGGCTCCGGACAAGCTCTACCAATCCTATCGTGAGGAGGTTCGTTGCCTGTCAACACGGATTTCGAAGACGACCTATACCTGCCCTGTCCAGTTGCAAAAGTGGAGACTGCCTACAGTGCACTCACAGTACAATTCTGATGGTGAAGACAGCGTTGTTACGAATTATAAGACCTACACATATGGTTCTGTTACTTGTGCTATTGAATACCCCAATCTCTGTTTTGTTCCCCACCAGAAAACTGTTATTGGACATACTGTTATAACCCCCGTCCCCCTTATGGATGCAGATATTATTGATGGTAACCCAGATTATCTACTCACACTATCAGAATACTTGCCATACTTTAACGTACACATAAACCCACTCACACTTACACTGAAATCACTTTTAGACAGGAAAGACATATACCTCATCTATATCAGCAATAATATTACCAAAGCCAATGACGCTGTTCTTGACTTGATTAATGATGGAGATATGAATAATGTATTAACTAACACCTGGTTAGAGATTACTTTTAAAGGTTTTGTTATTATACAAGCATTTTTGATTTTCACTTTGATTATTATGCTTTGCTGCCTACGGCGTACACTACGCCAACACCGTGAGCAGCTCAGGTTCTTTACAAGGCTCATAAATACGGGTTGTAAATGACCACTGCTCCTGTCCTTTCCTAGACATTTGCCTGTGTTGCCCTTGGAGGCAACGGGGGGGGGGAATTGTTACACGAGGTCCCTGCACCCTAATTGGTACCCTGAGAGGTACACCGTAGACAGCTAATGCTTAGGTATAGGTCATACTAATATTTAGGGCTAAGGGCATCTACCGTATAAGAGTAGATGTCAGGACTTGAATGCATATTGTTGTAATCCACTTTGCTTGCTAATACACATATATTTTACCATGTATTTTCTGTCTATTTCTTACTTGTTAGATGCGAAGACACCTGTGTCCTTGAAGTAATTATAATATGTAAGATGGCATTGCCATCTTTTGGTGATTTGTACTACTACACTTAGTTATGTAAGACTCTGTATAAGAACTCTTTTGTTCTCAAACTGATGACTTTACAGAATTGTATAATGTTATCTCGGACCGTGGAGCCACCTCTAATTTAGCCAATAGGGCTCATCTCTGTAACTATAAATGTTTCTATCTTTTGGTAACCATAGTAATTATCATAGGTATATAATGTAATGCACAAGCTTTACACCTCGGAGACCCGAGAGACCCCAAGAGACTACAGAGAAATCTCGAGGTGTAGGGAACGCTTAGCACTGGCTCCCAGTTCGTATTGGTAAGAACTGCTTAGGGCACCTGTGATTTATCCCTTTGGTAGTAATAAACTTGTTTACTACTCTAATACAATGTGTCTGTGATTACTTGCATTCCCAATATCGTCAAGAATCTGAAGGTGAGGTTTAGACCTCTCTACAAGGGGATCCATATAATCATCCCCAGAGCCACAGATAAACTCTTCCCGAGGTGTGCCCTCATCAGCATGACTTTCTTCCAACTCTCTCTCTCTCTCCTTCTCATCAAGATCCACATTTTAAAATGTTGTTATTTCTGATGGCCCAACAATCAGATCTCCCTCCTCTGACTCATACTGCAGCTCCATACTTCCACTGGGGAATGAGACACTCTCATGAAATCAGGATCAACACCAGCACTACAAGCAGTCATGGGGACACCAATAACAATCCCTCCTTGACCACTGTGCTTGAGACTGAGGTTTTGCCAGCTCTTGTTGTACTGCTTCTCTTGATGCCCGCTCCCTTAGCCCCACCATCATGGATGTCACAAACATTGGCAGAGAAAAATGTAGCTACACTAATGACTAGCAGTGTACAGCTAGCTGGGTCAGATATTCAGTGTGACTGGGTATGGCCTGCCCTGATCTGGTGGGCCTGAATTGAACCACAGCCAATCAGATCCATTTTCAATACACCGGTTGTTGCAAATGATGCTCCAAGGCCATTATGGCTAAATTAGTTAGAGGTTGCTCCAGGTTAGGCAGGAAGACAGCAGGGCACTAGGGCCCCAAAGAATCTTTGCTCATTGTAGTCTGACCAGAGCATTACATTAGTCAGCAGAGAGAGATAGAGAGAGAGAGAGAGAGAGAGAGTTGGGGGAAGGTTGGCCACTGCCATTGTTTGGAAGGAGGAGAAACTGAAGTGCCAGCCTGGGCTGGCTGTGGCTGCCTGCTGGTGGTGTAGTCAGACTATGGGACCTGGGTGAGTGGGTGGCCACTGGAGGATTTGCTGGGTAGGGGGACATGAATGACACAGACAAGGAGTGGGTGGCATTAGCATGCTGCCGTGGCTGAAGGAGGTGGAACTCAGCAGTGGTGGTGAGACTAGGATTGGAGAGGGGGCAGTAAGCACTAAACAAATGGCATGGGGTCATTCCACTGCATGTCAAAACAGCATGACTAAAAATGCTGCAGTGAAACAGTGCCAGACAAAAACAGAGTTGGACAAAACACTGACCTGTTCCATGCACTGCACCCACTGAAAACAATAGGTCTCAGTCCTTATCCCTCCCGCTGACCCCTGATGGCCCTGGCTCACGTCTGAACCCGGGTTGCAAGCGTGGCATGAGGTGTGGCATCCAGCGCCTCAACTCTCAGCACCACCAGGCCTCTTATTTTTTTTTTAAACCCAAAGTGTGGTCAGAGAAACATCCCCGTCTGTGTGTCGCATACAGTTGTATGTCCCCAACAATAATAAGAAAGCATGAACACTAGCGCCTGTAGGGGCAAAGGTAAAGGTGAGGTACCCACCTGCTTTGGATCATTCACTGAACCTATACTCAGAGCCAAACCAAACATAAATAACCTTTGGAGGCTGCTTGAACAAAACAAAGCAAAGAAGACAATGTCAAGTCTATTCCAGTTGGTGAAATGTAGCAGGTCAGGTTGGGTTATAAAGCCCAAAGGCTTCAGCCCTGTGAAACATTCTGGACCACCAATGACATCAGGTGCTACTGCCACATCATCATCACCATCATCATCATCATCTTCGTCATCTTCATTATGTCAAGAAGTAAGCAGTGCAACATGTACTACACTTCAGAACCAAACTGCAGTTTGCTCATCATCATCACAGCTTCAAGCTCAGGTTCAGGTACCCCCTCTTCTTCAGCTGTACCACATACAGATTTGGTGGTGGTTGAGCTAAACCGTCCATCTGATTCCGAGTCTGACTCCTATCCTGAAAATGATGAGTCCTCTGAAAAAGATGCTGACTCTTCACATGTCTGACAGCGACTATCTATTGATTTTAACTGTGATCACAGTGATGATGATGATGCACCCGATGCATCTGATGATGAAGATGTAGTGTCATAGGAAAATACTGATGCCTCTTGTGCTGGGCACACCCTTAGTGTCATGACCAACTGGGCTACTGGTTGCTTTCATTCCCTCAGACTTGAAGCTTGTCTAAACTAACAAGGGGATGCAGGCATGTCTTCAGATACAACCAAACATATTTATTAGAGGTAGGGGAATGAAAGGGTCTTGTCAAACACCAACAACCAAGCCACTGGCAGAGTGGTACCACTTATGATGTATGTAAAATGCTATATTCTATAGCAGTGTTAGGTACTCTATGCAATCGTTATACTCTAAAGCAATGCTAGGTACTCTATATGCAATCTCTACAGGGGTGGCTAAAATGGGGGGGGCAGACTGGACGTGGCCCCCCACTGATTTGTGGGTGGGCCACAGCTATATTTAGTCCCTCCACTTTTTTACTGCAGTGTAATTTCTTAATACTGTCTCCATGTTTATTACTAGGAGTCTGTCTCCTTCAAGCTGTGCAGCATAGAAATCAAAATTTGAACTGAGTGGTATTATCAGCTTGTGAACAGCTGATCATACTACTCAGCTCAGAAAGAGAAGACATGCAGTCTTCTGCCTGCCAGGCTACTATGCAGCTTTGCACAGATAATTAATTTATTGGTTCTTCCAGGCTGTATTACTATGGTGATGTGTGCAGGGCAATAAAATATCAGCAATCACTGGCTGGAGTGGGAATACTGCACACTGGTCATCAGAATGAGTTAGATAGAGGGTATTCAACAAGCGCTAGAAGAGTGAGATAAATTCCTGATCAAATTCTAAGCCATCTCATTAGCGTTATGATAAGCACTGCATCTGCTACTACCTAGTAGTAATTATGAGTCTTTTATTCCAATTAGTATTTGCTGCCTGAAAGTATTTTTTTCTTTGCATGTGTGTGGTTTTGTGGTGGCTTCCTGCAGCCTTGGGTCACTTGGGCATTACAATGAAAATATGTGCTATCAGTAGTCTCCATATTCTCCACTTTATGTTTCTAGCTTGGCTGCTCTTTAAAAACTGTCATCTTATTCAGTTATTTGGTATATTGAAAGGATATCTGAAAGCACAGTAATTGCATCACTTGAACATAAACCCATGGATGTTAAAGTCCCCATGAGCCCTTATATTTCTATTAGTCTTCAACATTTCTGTTTTACTGATGCTCAACATAGCCTGACTATTGGATGCAGGACTCTCTTAGTTCAATAGTCAGATTATGTTTAGCATCAATAAATCCAGCACCTCTGTAATCCTTGTTTACAGGCTCAGCAGTATTTGTTAGTCAGTAAAAAAATTCGTCATATAGTTGTTTTTAGCATAAATGTATTCCTGACAACCTAAGATTCATGCTCAGTATATTTTTTGTTTTCTCAGATGTTGTTAAGATGTTTTTGTAGCTGATTTTGTAATTAATGACTCACGTCATTAAAGACGGCTACAGTTCGCCTTTTTTTTTTTATTTCTTCCCTGGTGTTACTTGTTGAATGTACATGCTAGATTCATGCTGTACTTGTATTAGGATAGTTCTTCTGCATGTTTCTGATAGTAAACAGCACAAAATACTCAATGTTTTCATGGTGGGCGTGTCATGGGCATGGCATGGGTGTGGCATAGACGTGGGAACTTTTAAAAACTTCAAGGTCTCATATCTTGGTCCAGGATTGCAAGAAAATGAAAAGTAACATATGTATCTTGATATTTTTGTCTGACAAACCTTATTACTGAAAAATGTATATGGTTACTAACAAATACTGCTGCTTTAAGGAGCTAAACATTAGGATCCAAGTAGCTTGCTAGTCCAGCACAAACTGAATCAAACGGAAGTTGCTTTCAGCTCCCTGCTCTACCACTGGGCCATGCTGTGCTGTCAGAAGCCACTTTTACTGTTTGTATAAAGGAAAGTTAGCAGCCTAACACCAGATCCTAGATACAAACAAACATTTGTCAATGCTGGATGTTCGCTGCTGGTATTGCTGTTGTACCAGGTCTAGGTGCAAATCCTCATGCTGGAAGACTAATATGGAATGGGCTTGGGGGGGGCAGTTAAGGCAGGGCAGCAACAGACATCGATGGACATTTTTCTCTTTTTACAGCATGTATTTAAAAAAGACTTCTGCAACACTGCTACATGGGCTGCTGTCTCTCAAGTGATGATGCAGCACAAACCCACAAATTGCAGGAACCTCAAAAAGGCAGGCATCAGTAAACACAAACCATTATGTGGCTCTACAGCAGTATAACTATTTACAAAAAAATATAAAAAATAGAAACTTTGTGGTTCCAAGCAAAACTTAGCAATCCGAAAACTTGAAGCTGGATGAAGACATTAAGTAGCACTGCTGCTTTAACAGACAGCATCTAAAAAAACAAGCATTTGTCAATGTCGAATGTTTGCTTGCTGGCATTGGCAGTGGTAATGTAGAAGTTACAGAGCTGCGTAATAAGAATGGCAGTGAAGTACTGAACTGAAGCCAACCCCACCAACACCCTGCAGAGAGTGACAGGCATTGGGGTGTGCATTTGGGTCATCAGGCATAACGGCCTGCCATTTCACCACACCCACCTGCAGACACTGACAAGTGTCACGGTGTTCCTTGGGGTGTTTGGCCTTATGCGCACCCCATTTCATTAGGAAATGCGTGAGATGGGTGCGATATAGGAGAATGGGGTGAACTTTGGGCTGAAGAGTCCAAGGCATACTTGATGCCTCTCACTGGCTGCAGGGTGTGGAATGGTATGAGCATTACAGGCAAGAATCCCAAGTCACACCTGATGCCTGTCATTCTCTACAGGGTTTGCGTTATGGTTGGAAACCCTAATACCTCAGGCATTCGTTGGTATTTTCCTCCAAATTTTCAACATGTTTTTTTGTGACCCCACCTCATGAACAGGGGAATATCAGTTTGTTAGCGAAGCTGCTTATGCACAGCAGTCGGCATTTATCACCACAGGTGCAAAACATTCAAACAGGATGTAAAAATGACAGCTGTACTGTTCATGGGGAGGTATAAAAAATGGAAATGTTGCGAATCTGCAGTACAAATATTTAAAAAAATGGTGAAGTCATGAGTGTACATAGAAAGTGTGCAACGCACACCCGTAATATAATTAGGTTGGGGATATTTTACAGCAGATTGTCAACTCAGGCATTTTGGTCTTCGATCATGAACAGTGTCACTGTGATTTTCTTTATCTGTGCCGAACAATGATTCCCCACAGCGACCATGCATCTCAGTGCTGAAAGTGTGGAAACACACTTCAGCCATGTTGTAGAAAATGACAGCTGCACTGTTCATAAGGAAGTGTGAAAAATGCCACTGGTGAAAATCTGGACTGAAAATATTACAGAGTCATGAACTTACGAGGTGGGTGGAAACTGCATTGCTCACTCGTAACACAGTCATTTATGGACTTTGTCACCAAATTTTCAACATAGCCATTTTAAGACCTCTGCTCGTGAACAGTGTAACTGTGATTTTCTTAATCTGTCTAAACATTGCTTCACTACACCAACAGCACCATTATGCTACATATGCAAAACACATTTAAGCGACATATGAAAAATGGCAGCTATACTGTTCATAAGGAAGTGTAAATATGGCAATGTTGAAAATCTGAGTGAAAATATTAAATTTGCAAACTTACGAGCATGCATAGGAACTGCGCAATGCATGCTCGTAAAACAGTCATTTTTAGGAATTTTTTCACCAAATTTTCAACATAGCCATTTTAAGACCTTTGCTGATGAACAGTGTCACTATGATTTTCTTAATTTGTCCCATACATTGATTTCGCACACCGACTGCGCCATTCTGCGCTACATGGGTGGAAACACATTTTGGGTGAGATGTGAAAAATGACAGCTGTACTGGTCATAAGAAGGTGTGGTAAAAAGGCAATGTTGAAAATCTGGAGTGAAAATATTGAAATTTCGTGAACTTACGAGCCTGCATAGGAACTGCGCAACGCACCCTCGTAAAACAGTCATTTTTTGGAATTTTGACACCAAATTTTCAACATGGTGTTTTTGGGACCCCTTCTCATGAATGATTTTATTTTATTTATTGAAAATTTCGGAATTACAACCTTTGAGTCAAGGACTCCTTTGCAAAGGCTCCACGTCAGTCATGACAGTACAATTACAACAAGACAGTATGGACAATGTTCTCAAAACAGAGAAATTACATTTCGACAAACGTTTAAAATCATAGCTTAAGTCAAAGGCTACACGTCAGTTGTAATATTGAATTTTACATAGAGACAAGGTTTGTACAGAAAATTGCCAGGACATTACAAAGTTTAACAATCACAGTATAGGGTATTGCCAAGACTGAGATAATATCTGTGAGTTGCGAGTGTTCCTAACGATGTGGTGCCAGGTGCCTGACAATCTATGCGAAAAGATGGAAAACAGCTACAGGTCTCCATGTTGAGCAGATACTTCTTGCACTCTGTTTTGAATAGTCTTAGATTGGGGCAAGCAAGATGGAAGATGGTAGATTGTTTAGCCAAAGTGGAGCCGGTAGCGGAAAGATCTTTGCCCCAGAGAGGTTCTGCAGTGAGACTGCGTGGAGTCCCTGCCAATCGTCTAAAGAATTGCCCCTATTGGGGCTGGTTGGATGAGGCGGGCAGACAGATGGGTGCTAGTTTCATAAGGATCTTCTTGGCTTGGAGGCAGGTATGGTATTTAAGCCTCCTTCAAAGGTTAGCCAGTCCGCTTGATAATAGAGCTGACAGGTATGTGTTTGTCTACTGCTGCTGGTGACCATGCGGCAGGCTTTGTTTAGTGCTATATTGATGCTGTGTAGGGCTGATTTGTCAGCAGCGCCTGCACATAGTTATTCCATAATCCACCAATGAGAGGACCGAGCTAGTAACGCTAAACGGAGCCTGGAGGAGGAAGGCAGTGTTTGTGCCTGTAAAGAATGCCAAGTCGGGTATTAACTGAGGAGGAGAGAAGTTTAATGTGCTGGTGGTAGGTAAGGGATGTGTCCGGTGATACCTAGATATTTAAAGTGGTGACCTGCTCAATGTGGTTACCCTGTAGGTTTGAGATTGAGAGCAGGGAGTTATAGAGGGGTTTTGACGATGGGCAAACATCATGGATTTTGTCTTGTCATAGTTAAGTATTAGACGGTGGTCAGCGAACCAGTATTCAAGCTCCCTAAAACAGCCTTGAAGGTGTTTTGGAGATGTATGAGGTTGGTGTGTTTCCAGTATAGCATGGCATCGTCCGTGACATAGTAATAGCTTTCCACTACATGCTGAGGGGAGTGAGTTCAGAAAACAGTGAACAAGAGCGGGCCAAGTATTGACCTTGGGGACACCAGCCAGAACTGGTAGTTTGGAGGAGAGTGTGTGACTAATTTTACTTCCTCGTTCTGTCAGTCAGATAGTTCTTGAACCAGGAGATAGCTTCAGGAGCAATATGGAGGGCTGCCAGGGTATGAAGAAGAAGCTCATGATTGACGGTGTCAAATGCTTTGGTCAAATCTATATAGATTGTACCAACTGCTGACCCCTGTCGAAGGCTTCATGAATGTAAGATGTAAATTCTAGTAGTGCTGTGGTAGTACTGGTGCCCTTTTCTGAAACCATGTTGCTCATGGCAGAGGAGACCATACTTGTCAAGGTATTCTGTGAGTTGGTCAGACACAATTTTTCAAGAGCTTTTGAAAGAGGAGGAAGGATCGTAATGGGCCTATAGTTAGCAGGGGTAGTTGGATCACCCTTTTCAGGATAGGTTGATAATACCTCTTCCATAGTGTAGGGAATTGGCCATGACACAGTGAGTGGTTGAGGAGTTTGGTGAGATGTGGGAGAGTCTCATTAAGGGTGAGCCAAGGATTTTAAGGTCGAGGGAGTCACTGCTGTAACGAAGTTATGCAGTGCTTTGGAGAAGGTAGCTTTAGCCTGATTACTTGCGAAATAACACACAGCCTGAAAGGAGGGTGTGTAGAGACAAGGGGAAGTAGTAGGTGTGGGAGATGGGATCAAAGAAGTTTTTGGGGAGGACTTGACTGAGGTCAGAGAAGGTGGTGTTTAGGGTATAGGCTATGGTGGTGGGGTCATGTGAGAGGGGTACCCTGGACTAAGAGCTGGGTTGGGTCTGTGTTTGTGACTTTCCACATAGTTCTTTAACATTGTTCCAGAAAGATTTCCCGGAGCTCCATGTGGTGGTGAAGGCTTGTTGATAGTAGGTGGCCTTGGCTTGTCGAATAGCCCTTGTGCATTTATTTCTTGCTTCTCTGTAGAGCTGTCTGTCTTGGGGCAGCTGAGGAGGATCTGACCCTGTGCCAGAGGCTATCCCTGTGCTGCATCTGTTGTAGGAGGGACTGGGTCATCCAAGGTGTCCCAGGTTTTTATACCTTCTTTGTGAAAGAGGGCAAATATGTCACAGGCTGCATTGAAGATAGCAATAAATGCAGTGAGCGCAGCATCTAGAGATTGTGCAGTATGCACTGGACCCCAGTCACAGGTGGTGAGGTACACTCTGAGGCGAGAGAGGGCACCTTTTTTGAGGTGCCTTTGTATGGAAGTTTTAGGTTTGATTGGCATACTTTTATTTGACCACCAGCACCCGACGGGGGAGTGGTCACTAAGTACATCGGGAAACACATCGACTTTGGAGATGTGGTTTAGGGAGTTTGTAAAGATAAGGTCTATAAGTGAGGAAGAGCCTGTCCGAGGATCCTGTCTAGTGGGTGAGGGTACTACTTGAGTAAGATTATAGGCACTTGCTGCGTCTTTGAAGGAATCCGACGTAGTGGATAGCCAGTTCACATTAAAATCACCCATAATAATCAGTTTGCTTTTAGGGGGTAGATAGGTTATTGCTGATAGAACAGAATCAAATGCTAGTTTCTGTTTTGTTGGGGGGATGTAAACTGCCATAATATAAAGAGGTTTGCCAGTAGTGCCAATGGTAATTTTAATTGTAGTGGACTGGGCACCATGCTCAGGCATGGGAAGTGGGACTAATAGGGTTTGAGGGATGTTCTAGCATATATGGCACAACCCCGCCCCTTTTCCTGCCCTATCAGTTCTGAAAAGGGTAAAGCCCTTGAGTGACACGAGTCATCTGGGACCTTTTTGAGAGCAGGTTTCTGATAAAGTAAGGATGTCCGTGGGTGTTGTAGCAAGCCAACCCTGCAGCAGGGTAAATTTTTCTTGGAAGACTGCAGATATTGAGGTGGCCAGGAATAGGCCACTATGTGCGTTCTTCTTAATTCCATATTTCATGGGAGGACCTGGGTTGGGATGGACGTTCCCGGATATAAGCAGGAGGAGAAGGAGAGTTTGCCGGAGAGCGAATATCCTCATCAGCTTATTTGAGGTGCAGCGCGGACCAGGATACGCGGGTGATTTGGTGGGGCTAGTAGGTATGGGGAGTGCGGGTACTAGTTGAGTTAGGGTTACTAAGAGGTATGTGCAAGCCAGTGGGGGTCTGGCGGTGGGGGAGGGGGTTTGGGCAAGCCATATTCCATTTATGGTACAGCTAAAACTAGGGGTACAGTTTTTGCTGTGGAAACCAAGTGGGAGAGGTTGTAGGTGATTTGACCCAGGTGCCTTTCCAGTGAGATGGGTAGAGGAGCCAGCAGTGGGGTCCCTATTAGTTTTAAACACCCATGAGGTTAGCAGGGGGTGAGAGACAAGTATAAGGATTAAAAGTTGTAAGCTGCAAGAGGTGGTGTTCATAATGGCAGGAAACTGTAGGTCTACAAATGTAAGAAAAAAGGAGGAGGCCCTCTAGTGGTGCTGCAGTATAAGCTGCAGATGGCAAAGTGGGCTGATTGGTTTCGCACCACCACCACGTGCTATTAGCTATAAAAACAAATGATGTCACTGTCATGGTGGTATTCAGGCCCAAAGGGTGATTTCACCGTCACTGCGCAGTCACTGCGCAAAATCACCCTTCGGGCATGAATACCGCCATGACAGTGACATAATTCATGAGAAGGGGTCCCAAAAACCCCATGTTGAAAATTTGGTGCAAAAATTCCCAAAAATGCCCGAGATATGCAATAAAGTTAAAACCCACCTATGTAACCTATTATACAGCTTACCGGCATTTCCTCAGTTCGCGGTCGGCTTTGAAGAGTGCAGACGTATTTCGAGTCCACGTCGATCGTGCAAGAGTCCGGAGGTAAGTATGGGGTGGGGGTGCGGGAGGCTAGGTGCACAGTGGTGGGTGCAGGTTGTGGGAGGGGTGTTGGGAGGCAGCGCAGCAGGACAGTTTTATTTTACAGGTCTTAAAATAAAAAAAGCGTAGTGGGATGTTTGCCACGCTGGGGTGGGCTCCAGCATGGCACAAAAACAGAGGGCCGTTCACCCGATGGGGATTATGACACCCTGGCCGGCAAAATAAAAACAAACACATGGAACTTGGGTTTGCCACGCTGGGGTGGGCTCCCAGCGTGGCACAAGGACTTGGTGGGGGCGTTTCAGCCGACGGGGATTGGGCACCTCTGTGACAAAATAAGAGCGAAAATCACGGAGAGCCATTTGCCACGCTGGGGTGGGCCCCAGCGTGGCACACGGACTTAGGGGCGCTCAGCCGACGGGGATTGGGCACCCGCCTGCAAAATAAAAAAATTGTAGCACCGCTTGCCATGCTGGGTGGGCTCCCAGCGTGGCACAAGGACTGAGGCGGGCGTTCCAGCCGACGGGATTGGGCACCCTCCGGCTATTCAGTACGGGGCGCGCACTCTGTCTGTGCGTGGGGGAGCGCGTGAGCAGCCGATATCTTATCGCTGCTCACTCAAGCATAGCTCTCCTTTTCAATCAGAGGCAGTTACTGCATTTTGGAGCGTGTCATAGACAGCTCCAAAATGCATTGGCTGACAGGGGCCGGGCCTGCCAGCCCACTGACTGAATTGGAGGAGGAGGTGACACACCTCCGAAATCTCCGATCAAGGCACTATGTTTCTTGCACATGCGTGCAAGCAAACATAACTAGATGAAGGAAACAATGTGAATTTAGCTTTGGAAGTTTAATTGGAAAGGCTTTTGCCTGGAGTTATTGGCCAAGAAGCCAACCACACACACTTCCTGAGCTATATAAGCAGTTCCTCTCAGCCTCATTGAGAAGCATTTTTTCTTTGCAGCTGGAGGCTTTTTTGGTCTGTCCTCTGAGCTGGCTGGGGCCTCTTCCCCCCGCTTGCTGTTTCTGTGTGCTGGACTTCGGTGTTTGCTTTTCTGTTCTGGTTTCTATCTTTCCTCTGGCTTTGTGCTTCCTTAGGCGGGATATTCAGAAGGGCTGCACCATGCACAACCCACTGATGTGCCCCGCTGTGATATTCAAAGGGGGATTGAGCCTGGCACAAATCCCAATGCGCCAGAGTGCATCAGTAATATATGCGGCGCAGGTGGGGGGGCGTGCCCATACATTCTCCACACATCCCAATATTCAGCGTGGGATGTGCTGAGCCCATGCATGCACACAGGTGAGCCAAAAAAAAAAGGAGCAACAGCTGGCCACCCACAGGTGAGCTGCCATATTGCAGGGCACAACATGGCAGCTGCCACCTATGGGTGGCCACCCGAGCTCCAGCGGCACCCTCATGGTGGTGCCCCCCATGCCCGATCGCAGGCATATATAGAAGATAATAGTCCAATATCCCTGGTGGTCCAGTGGACCGCTTGCAGCCCAATCACGGGCATATGTTTGAAAGTATAGTCCAATATCCCAATGCCCTGCTCTCCCCAGTCAGCGGCAGGCAGCAGCTCCCTACCTGCTTGCTGCCGACTGACTCTGTACTGTAGGGCTGTACGCCCATTGGTCCACAGCATGAGCCAATGATCGTGCAGCCTGTACTGTACTACACAGTCCAGATATGTGAATGGAGCTGCCACCCACCGCTGACCGGGTTGGGGGAGCATGGCGGTGGGGCTCAGTGGGCAGGTGGCGAGGGGGGTACCACTGGACCACCAGGGTTGTATTGGTTTGCCATAAGATATTACTGACACCTGCGATTGGGCTGTGAGTGGTTCACTGGACCACCAGGGATATTGGACTTTACTGAAAGAAAAAGCAACCAATCAGATGACAACACTTTAGATTTAGCTGTTGTTGCAGGGAGCTACCCTGATGTTTACTCACCATATCCAATACTGGACACAGGCAGGATGAAATCGAGACTGCAGGTTGTTGTGCTGGAGTGCCCAGAGAGAAGTGAGGCCCACACGAATCACTGAGGCATCATTCCTGTTCAAGTGTTGAGCAGGGGGCTGATCCCCAGGCAGGTCTCTCGTCAATGGCTTTCTCTGTGCAGGGGATAGTCAGGCTGGACCAGTGTGGCAAGACCCAGGCCCAATGGAGATGATTTGGGATTCAGTCCATGGGGCTGGATGTAGCTTCCAGAAAGCAGAATACAGTTTAAACCACAGTGGGGAACCAAATCGCTACCCACTAGCAGCACACAGCACATTTACACATAAAAAATTCTAATGCAGGTTCCAGCAAGCAGAACACAAATTCAAACCACAGTGGGGAACCAAATCATGATGTACTATAAACACACAACAAATGTAAGGAAATTCCACTGTACCAGGCAAAAGGCTCTCCGGTCGCAATTAGAGTCTGCACAATCCGAGAGTTAAGAGGTGGCTGGAAGTCAAGACATGCTGATCGCATTCAGCAGATCTTCAGTCTTCTTCAGGTAGAAGCCTGGTCACAATTCAATGTCTTACTTCACACTCCAAGTTCAGATTCAGTCCAAAAAATGCACAAGTTCCCTCTCAGGGACAGCAGGCAGGCATGCGGGCCAAAACTCAGGCCTTTCCACAGTTCTCCCACGCGAAGCTAAGCCGGGCTGCTGCTTGAATCATTCAAGTTGGTATCACTTCACTTCCCAACTCAGAACTAAAACTAGCTTCAAGCAGCTTGGGAATTTCCCCAAAATCCAAAAGGTTTGGTTGGCTGATCTGTCAGTCACAACAAGGGCTCCTCCTCCAGGTTATTTTAGGAGCCAAAATGCAAAAACTACAATTCCTACAAGTTTTGACCCCACCAAGCCCCTGTAGGCAGGCTCCATTTTAGAGTCCCAACAGTACTGGTTGGACTATTCTGACAGTCCCAGGCCAAGTTGGTGGAAATAAACAGAACAGTCCTTGCTGCAAAGAAGGCACGTTAGAATGAACTGCAATGTTATTACTACTCTAACAAATGATCAGCAAACAAGCACATCTTCTAACAGAGCTCCCTATTAGATTAATTAAGACTGCAATCCAGGCAGCTCTTAAAAAGCTCTTAAAGCTATTTAACACGCGTAGCTGTGCTTGTCTGTAGGTGATCTAGCACACCATGCCCTTACAAAACTCTCTGAGTGGCTTTTCAACAAACTAACTGACAACACTCTCTGAGTGGCTCCATGCCCAAACCTATCACCAGCTGTGCCCTTACCACCAGTATTATTCACTTCTTGCTGTTTCTGTTCTAGACTACCTGTCTGCACTACCAATGTATGCTTTATCTCTCAATCTGTTCCCAACTACTGTACTAGCTTGTGAATACCAAACCTGTAACACTTGTACTAGCTTGTGAATACCAAACCTGTAACACTCCTATTGTAACAAAGATATAACTGCATATATCTACCTAGACGGTAACTGCAATGATGTAAAAGCTCTAACTACAATCTGTAACTAAATGTTGTACTGTATGTGTCCTCTTCGTGACGAGGTACCTTTGGAAACGAGCCTCTGGATCAAAGGTTGTAAACCAATGTATAAACAAATAAACAAATAAAAATAAAAGAGACAGTACACAGAGGCTATACAGGCACTCTCCGGCAATACATTTAATCTACTAAAACGCAGAACACCAGCATGGCAGAGAGCAGGTAGACAAGCTCAAGGAAGACTTTTTGGGAATCCCCATTTTGTAGGGGGGGTTACACCCTTCCCTGCCTGGAGAAAACTTGGCATCTGCGTCAAGTCTGTACCATCACGATATCAAAAATGCGATATAAACGAGACATATATATCATTAGCTTGTTACATTACTATATATTTCAATATACGTCACGTTACTACATCCATATTGATAATACTTATGCAAATTTCATACAAGTTATACTGATTCATTTAATAACTTCTTGTACATTAAACAATGTTAAGAGGTGGCCCTTCCCTGTCAGCTACCTTGAGGCTGGATTGGGCAGGGGCATCATGGTGAGAGGGAAGAACAAGTAACATGGTGTTGGCCATCAAGCTCAATTTGGGAAGTGAGCTTGGTGAAACATAAACCCATTTGTAAACCACATTGAGAGGCAAATCCACTGGCCTCTCAGGGGAATCACAACTAAAGCATAGCACTGGCTTGACAGCTCAGCCAGTCTTTCTGGGGGGAGCAGCCACAGTCTCTGTACTTTCAGCACTAACTTTGGAGCTTTTGTCACTTGTGAAGGGTCCCTCTGCATGGATGGGAATGTCCAAACTTGGAGCACTGTCAGCTCCTTGCTCTGTAGGCTGTTTCCACAACACTTTGCTCATTATCTTCTGACGGAGGCCCAGGTTGATCATTTTGAGGAGGCTCTGGCACAATTAGGATTTGTGGCACTGAAGAGAAGGTTGTCAACACTCTCACATTGTTCTTCAAGTTCTTCAAGAGACTCAGACCATCATCCCCTTCTTCAGGCAGTTCACACAGTTCCACAAAACACAGAAGGTTCGCAACCTCAGACGTAATACTTTGCACTTCATTTTTAGGGATCATTGGCTCCAAGGATGAAGCTGGGTGGTTAGGCAGTCCAGATGGCCCAGCTTCATCCCCACAATTAGTCATAGGGGTTACCTTGAAACAGCTGACTCAATTCATAGGAGGGGTAATAGACATTGTCACACTCACTTTCGTCAGAGGTGGACCAACAGTCACTATCATTCTGGACCTGTTGCAGGGAAAACCTTAAATCTGTAACTACTGGGTAGGTTGACTCTGTCTCTTTTTTGCAGCAGCATGAGTCACTGTCCCAGGGGAATCAATCTCTGATGCTTCAGTTTCAATTATGACTTGGCCGACAGGTAGCAAGTGGTTACAGTGCATGTTCTTGACAGCTTTAGAGTTATTCTCTGGGTGCACCTTGTACACTGGTAAATCACTCAACTTTCCAACTACTACAAGGGGAAGATGGTGCCACCTATCAGCAATTTTGTGTTTGCCATGCAATCCCAAATAGCATAACAACACACGGTCACCAGGCTAAAGCTCTTAAGCCTTTACTTTTTTATCATGCCTTTCTTTATTGGCGAGATTTCTTTTGGTGGTCATTGTCTGGGCCAGTTGATAGGCATGGTTCAATTGAACTTTCAGTTTCTGCACATACTGTAGATAATTTTTGGCTTGGACCCCATCTGGAGAGACCCCAAAGCAGACATCAACAGGCAGTTGGGCCTCCCTCCCAAACATGAGGCAGTAGGGGGAGAACCCAGTAGCATCATTTTTGTGCATTTGTATGCATGGACCAAGGTGCTAATCTGCTGGCTCCACTTAGGCTTGTCTTTGGGATGGAGGGTGCCCAACATGTCTAGAAGGGTGTGGTTAAATCGTTCTCACCGAGGGTTCCCCTGTGGGTGATAAGTGGTGGTTCTTGACATCCGCACCCCTCATTGAGAGAGCATTTCTTTGATTAGCCAACTTTCAAAATCTCTGCCTTGGTCAGAGTGGATCCGCTGAGGAGCACCATACTGGACAAAGAAATTTTCCACTAGCACCTTGGCCACGGTAGAGGCCTTTTGATATTTAGTTGGAAAAGCTTGCGCATACCTTGTGAAATGATCCGTAACCACTAACAAATTGCCAATATTCTGCTGATCAGGTTCTAAACACAAAATGTCTACTTAGACCAGTTCCATGGGGGTGCTGGTAGTAATATTGACAAGGGGGGCAGCTCTCTGTGGCAGGGCTTTCCTGTGTAGGCAATGACTGCAGGTCTTTACATGGTGCTCAACATCGGCCCTCATCATGGGCTATAAGAATCGAGATTGTACCAAGTTGAGAGTTCTGTCAATACCAAGGTGCCCCATGTGATTGTGGAGGGACCTCAGTAACAAATCTTTAAAGGCCGTGGACAGGACCAATTGCTGCCTGTCTACTTGACTGCCACAATCCACTGTCTCTCTGTACAACAACTGATTGAGTAGCTTCAACCTGGGGCCCTCTTTAAACAATAGAGCAGATTGCAAGTCAGAGGAATGCAACTTGGACACATCTTTCCCCGCATGCAGGGCATGAAGTGCAGGCTGAATCATAGGATCTTGGGATTGAGCCCACTGAATGCTGTCATTGTCAAATTGAGGTAGTGCACTAATATCTAGAGCAGAAAAGTGGCAATAGGCAGCCGGTATGCAGGTATCAGGAGGGCCCAAGCAATCTACTAAACAGTCCACTGTGTCTGCAGATGTCTGTTCATCTCAGTCAAATTTTTGGCACAAGGCTCGGATGTCAGGTTCAGACAGTCTGACCCAATCACTCTTGGAAACTGGCCTTTGTGACAAGGCATCAGCATCAGTATGGTTCAGTCCTGGCCTGTATTCAACAGCATATTCATAGGTTGATGAGGCAGAAAGCCACACTACTATGTACACTAGACATTCCAGCAAGTTCATATCTCCCACCGCACATTCCATCAGTCACTGAAAGGTGGCCGGGGTGCCTGAAATCCTCTGTGGCATTATTAGGAATTCATAGAACCCCAAAGAACAGATGAAGGCTGTTTTCTCATGGTCCTCCAGGGCCATTGGGATCTGGTAGTATCCACTGTGAAGATCAAATACCAAAAACTATTTGCTCCCATTCAAACAGTCCAGGGCATCTTGTATATGGGGCATGGTGTATTGATCGGGGATGGTCCGCCACTTCATGGTTCGATAATCAACACACATCCTTACTGTCCCATTCTTCTTGTGCACAACCAAAATGGGAGAGGCATATGGGCTCCTTGATTCTTGTATCACACCAGCAGTGAGCATTTCCTGCAGGTGACTCCTCACATCATCTATGTCTGCTGGGGCGAGACGTCGGGATCTCTCTTGAAATGGCCGGTCATCATGCAGGCGTATGTGATGCTCTGCACCCTGGACACACCCCACATCTCATTCTTTATATGAAAACACTTGGTCCCTCTGAACGAGTTTCTTGCTAATTCTAGCCTTCCATTCAGTTGGCAACGGGGAATCACCAAAGTCAAATATGTTCGGGGTCACTCTTTCTTTCTCACCAGAACACTTTTTGCTGGGCAATATGGCAGTGTCGGCATGGTGTACCGTAGCTAGGGTGCACCCTCTGTTCACCTGAATCTCCCAATCTGACACATTCTGAATCTGGACCATCACTCATCTTGCACAGGCATGGGCACGAGCAGGCAAGATGCTGGGTTTGACCCGTAATCCCTCTGGCAACTTTCCATCTCCTGGTGAATCCAACATTAATATTTTGTTCTTCACGTTCCTCTTTAGGCAGACTTCTCCATGGATTGTGCACTGGGCATTGGGGGCCAGTGATAGCTGCAGGAAAGGACAACCAGAGATGGGCATATCCTAGATATGGATAAGACTTGTCGCTCAGCCCCCACACATGTAGGCCTTCCAGGGATTGTAAGGGCACATCAGATAAGTGTTTGTCATACCAGTCCTGAAACACAGTGGTCACTTGCGACCCGCTGTCAAGCACAGCCCGAGTAGGAATACCATTCACAGCCACATTAGTCTCCATTGAAGGGCACACTATATTGGACCAGTCTGGAAGGACAGTAGCAGGAGCCGGTACAGACGACTTAGCCAAAAGAAGTTGGAGTCAAGATTTCCTGAGCCTTCACTGCGGTCTTTTCCAGCACCCCTCGGCCATGGTTTTGCTTTCCAGTGCTCCCCTTGAAGTCTGTATACAACCTTATCTAAGTCTTTTGGGGACTGGAATTCTTTCTCCATATGCCCCTCCTTCCCACAATTATGACTGAGTATGCTTTCTAGAGTGTGGCATGGCTGAGACATCACATTGGGGGCTGGACCGGGGGTACCACTAACAGAAAATCATGATTCAACCTCTATCTGGTGTGTGGTGAGCATGGGGAGATGCCTCAGTAATTCCCTCACTTCCATAGTCAATTCATCAATCTTTGAGCTGCTGTCAACAAAGGATGCCTGGGAGTGCACCCCCACGCCCATAGTAGACACGCTCTGAGAGGGGTTTGTGCCCATTGTATCTCTGGAATGGGCTTGTAGGGAAATGGTAGCCCCCATTTCTCAGATCTCTTGCAGTATCTTGCCCCAGGGTGGAGTGTCCTTGCTAGCCTCCCAATGTTCAACTGGCACTGTATTTTGCCCCTGGGCATCACTCTCACGTGCAACCTCGGTCATCTGGGCAGCAGCAACAGCAGATACAGAAGGGCCCACCACATGGTTGCCTCCTCTCAATTCTCCGAATTTCCTTCATTAGTCCATCATAGGTAGGAGTTGCATCCAACCGAGCAGCAAGGCGTAGTTGGAGCAGCAATAATTCAGAGAATGGGGCTGACTTGAGAAGTTGGTCCAGCCTATTCCGATCTAACTTAGCTGGGGCCATGCTACCTTTCTTTAGGCATTCCTGTAGCACCGCTTCAAGTCGAGGCACATACATGGATAAGGGCTCCCCTGAGTATTGCTGAGTGGTTTTGACCCTACTCCAAAGATCCTCATCTGAATCAGAACTCCCATACAGATTTTCCCATGCATTCAAAAAATGTTGAGCAGTTGCTTCTGGATTACTAGCCTGTGTAGAGCGGATAGTAAGTTGGGCGGGGCATCTGAGGTTTTCAACCACCCTTCTCTTCTCTTCTCTGGTTTAGGGCATTGCCATTCTCGGATTTGAGGGGCAGCACAGTCTATCCAAGTCTCCCAATTGTCCTCCCCGGGGTGTGGGGAAGGTGCCTGAAAACATCCTCAGCTGGCGATACAAGTCGTGACTAATGGCGGGTATAAATATAAGGGCCAGCACTGGCATGGGCACAGAAGATGGGGCAGTAACAGGTGCTGAAGTGGGAGGGAATATTGGGGAAGGAACACCCCCAGGTGGCAGGAATAGTTTCTTAAAGTCCTCTATGGTTTTCCCTTCCTCCAGCAACAACTTAGCAAATGTCTCCTCAAAAGTCTCATATAATGGTGGGAGCTCATCCTCCCCAGGATCTTTACTGTCTTTTGTTATCACTCTCCAGGTGGCTAGGACCCCTTCTGAGGCAATAGTCTGTGGCACTTTAGAGCTGTCCATGAGGTCACTACACTCTACTAAGGCTATGAAAGTTTGGGCGATCAAATCAGCCTGTTGACCCACCACCACAGGGTTTTTTAAACATTCAATTTTGGAGAGTGCTTCCTCTACAGTGTCCTTACTGGTACGCTGGGGAATTTCCAGTATAAGCAGAGCATTTTGGGGGTTGATCTCCTGCCCAGTACACCAACCCACCAACTGGTGTATAGCTATTTCTGCTGGGGTAGCCATTAATCTTTAACAATAATTAGTAATTTTTGGCCACTAGAAGGCACAAAATCCCAGCGGTGAGCCTTCAAGATGTAACCCCTTGGTGGCGCCATCCCAAGGGCTACTACCCCTGCCTGCGTGGCTAGTAGCAGGTTAAGACGCCTGGGTTCTGAAATGGGTGCCTCCACCCGGAGGTCAAGGTTGGTAGTGGTAAAACTAACCTGGTAACAGCCCTCTGGGACACTGTAACCCCCCTCTTTCCCCTTCTAGTGGCCTGAGCAATATACGATAATCACTTTCACAGTACCCCTTGTACACCATAGCAGTACCCACACTGTTTGCACTTACCACCAGGGCTGGTTCCTCTGGCTTGACCCTAGGGACCCCCTGTAAAACAAGGCTAAGCACAGTAAATAGCAACAGTACAGTACTCTTGGCACAAACTGCTACCACAGTCAGGTTAAATGCGGCAAAAAAGTCAGATCTGATTTATTCAGGGGAGTTGAACAAGGACGGGGCATAATCAGGTTGATTGGCTTAAAGGCTATATTAATCAAACAGTTATGCATGTGCTTTAAGTCCCCACACAGTCACACCTCTGCGTACCCAGGCAGGGAGACGATGGACTAGCCAGGAAGGTTGCAGCTGGTTGGGACCCAGTGATGGAAGAAAGCAACATGCGCAACACACGCTATTTGTAATCCAGAGCTGGAGAGCTCAGTTCGTGAAAGAAAAAGCAACCAGACAATCAGATGACAACACTTTGTATTTAGCTGTTGCAGGGAGCTACCCTGATGTTTACTTACGATACCCAATACTGGACACAGGCAGGATGAAATTGAGACTACAGGTTGTTGAGCTGAAGTGCCCGGAGAAGCGGGGCCCACACAAATCACTGAGGCATCGTTCCTGTTCAAGTGTTGAGCAGGGGGCTGATCCTCAGGCAAGTCTCTCATCGATGGCCTTCTCTGTGCAGTGGGTAGTCAGGCTAGGCCAGTGTGGCAAGGCCCAGGCCCAATGGAGATGATTTTGGATTCAGTCTGTGGGGCTGGATGCAGCTTCCATCAAACAGAATACAGTTCAAACCACTGTGGGGAATCAAATCGTTACCCACTAGCATCACACAGCACATTTACACATAAGGAAATTCTAATGCAGCTTTCATCAAGCAGAACACACTTCAAACCACAGTGAGGAATCCAGTCATGATGCACTATATGCACACAACACATTCACATGTAAGGAAATTCCACTGTTCCAGGCAAAAAGCTCTCCGGTCGCAATTACAGAGTCTCTGCACAATCTGGGAGTTCAGAGGTGGCTGGAGGTCCAGACAGGCTGATCGCATTCAGCAAATCTTTGATCTTCTTCATGTAGGGGCCTGGTCACAATTCAGTGTCTTACTTCGTTCTCCAAGTTTGGATTCAGTCCAAAAAAGGCACAAGTTCCCTCTCAGGGACAGCATGCAGGCATGCAGGCCAGCACTCAGGCCTTTCCACAGCTCTCCCACGCAAATCTACACTGGGCGCTGCTTGAATCATTCAAACTGTTATCACTTCACTTCCTATCTCAGAACTGAAACTAGCTGCAAGCAGCTTGGGAATTTCTCCAAGATCCAAACGGTTCGGTTGGCTGATCTGTCTGTCAGTCACAACAAGGGCTCCCCCACCAGGTTATATTAGGAGCCAAAATGCAAAAATTACAATTTCTGCAAGTTTTGACCCCACCAAGCCCCTGTAGGCAGGCTTCATTGTAGAGTCCCAACAATACTGATTGGCCCATTCTGACAGTTCCGGGCCAAGTTGTTGGAGATAAACAGAACAGTCCTTGCTGCAAAAAAGGCAGGTTAGAACAAACTGCAATATTATTACTACTCTTAACAAATAATCAGCAAATAAGTACATCTTCTAACAGAGCTCTCTATTAGATTAATTAAAACCGAAATCCAGGCAGCTCTTAAAGAGACAGTACACAGAGGCTATACAGGCACTCTCTGGCAATACATTTAATCTACTAAAACTCAGAACACCAGCCTGGCAGAGAGCATTTAGACAAGCTCAAGGAAGACTTTTCAGGAACTCCCATTTGTAGGTGGGGTTACACTTTCATATCTGCATGTGGTTCTTGGCCTTCCATCACTTTCTTGTTTGTCCTATGGCAGGGACTGGGAAGTGTTTGGGGAGTTGTGGCCCTATGTGGCTAATTATTTCTGTTCTAAATTCTGCCTTCGACGCCAAAATTCTCAGAGTATTTGTCACTTGATTTGACTTTTAAATGCTGGCTGGCTTGCCCCACTATTCAGTGCTGTTTCATTGCCCTATGTTATGTAGACCTACGTGCAGGTCCACTTATTACTACTCTGTTTACTGACTTACGTGCAGGTCCAAGCTTACTTACACAACCATTGCACCTTGCTTACACAAACCATTGCTTCATGCCTACTGCCATCCCCTCGGCTTCAGCCTTTGAGATTCTACTGCACTCAGTTCTGCATTTGACCTTGCAAGGTCTCAGCACTCATGCTCATTATGATTTCAGTATGCCGTGCTCATTCAGCTCACCAGCTTTTCAGCTCAGTCATTTCCTGGGACATGCCAGCCATTCTGTTCTGGTTCAGGGTTCCTGCAGCTGACGGTCTCACTCTGCATTTAGTCTGCATCTCAAGCGTGTCCAACTTGGGGCGGGATCCTTCTTACCTGGCCTACAGCTGGAAACGTCCTCATCCCGGGCTTGGTTTTAGCTGCCTGCTTTAGCAGCTCCTGGTGTAGAATTTAAGACTAGTGGTGAAGGGTGAAAAAAGTTACCTCCTTTGGTGCTAGTGTTCTACAATTTTTGTTGTTATTATTTTACTCTCCTACTGCCAGCTGTATCTTCAGGAGGGCACCCCCAGCCCCGTCCCTGGAGTTCACCAGCCGACACTGACCTGACCTCAGGGCTTACCCCCCCTGGCGGAGTTGGTGGGGTCCCGGACTCCCCCACCGAGGACCGGTTTTAATTGGCCAGTGCCGTGGCTAGCTGGGGGCGGAGCCTGCGAGGTGCCCTCCGACATTCTGCATGGCAGTGTTTTTTCTGCTGTTCTCCGCAGGAGTCAGGGCTGTGCAATGTTGTCAGCTGAGCGGAGTGTGCACGTGTCCACACGCGCTTCCACCAGACATGTGGCCCAACTCCTCCCCAACTTGTGGTGCAACATCCTGTCCTCCAGCCTCCGCTGGGGGGGTGAACAAGTGTCGACCACCTGGAACCCCCCTTCCTGGAAAAGGAGAGCAGTCCATCACACGCTCAATCCTTCTCCTCCCCTGTCGACCCCGATGGCCCATGCTTATTCCCGAACACGGGTCACCGGTGTAGCATGAGGTAAGGTGCCAGCGCCTTAGCCCTCAGCGCCACTGGGCCTGCTCTAGTTTTCTACTATAATGGTTAGCCATTGACTTTAGTGGTTTCCCTAGCAATGCACCTTCACCGCATTCTCCCTACAACTGTCTCTGGTTCACCTGGTTTGATTTTAGTGTGAGTGGGCCAGTTAAGTGCCTCAGCAATCGTTGCTCTCCTCTTGCGCCTTGGCTGCACGTATTGTTGCAGAGTTTTCTCACAACCTTCCATGGCATTCCTGTTAGAAGGGTTGAGTGAGGGCCTTTCTCCAAATTAGAATATTTTCCACCTCCCTTTAATTGGGGCTTCCAAATTGCAGCTGCAGAGCTGCCATAAAATAAACTGTCCCAAGCCTGGAGGGAAGGTGACCTAGGCCTTGAATCCCCAGAGATTTCCTCCTCATAGGGTTTTTAATTTTTTTTTTTTTTTTCTCCATTGCCTCAGGTCATTACACTTAGCATAGTAGTTTCCCCTAGTTTCTTTAGATAGGTTCTGCTGTTGGATGGAGGTGGAAGATGTTCTGCCATTTCCTCTCATTGGGGGATCCCTAGTCAATGCAAACCATCAGTATCATGCTACACAAGCCTTGGCATTTCATTACATTATCAACTGAGCATCTCATTACATTATCAAACTGCCTATGCGTCTCTACTACTATGTTACAATTACTGCCCCTACATCACAGTTATTGCTTGCACATATGCTTCATGTTGCCTCCTTCTTTGGGCTGTGATTGTACTACATTTCCTTTGGGGATTCCTAAGGTACCTTTAGCCATGAGAAATGTCCTGTGTCACCTCTAGGGTTGGAACCCTCTCCGAGGGTTCTTGCCTTTTGTACCCCTACAAGGTGATAACGGCCAAAATCAAACTAACATAGTTGCACAAGCATAACACTATACTGGCTGCGTAGGACAGTGAAATGGAAAGGCTTTTGCCTGGATTTCAGTGGCCAAGCAGCCAGCCACTCCCACTTCTTGAGCTATATATGAGCTATATAAGTGGTTCCTCTCAGCCTCATTGTGAAGAATTTTTTCTTTGCCCCACCATCCTCCCCTCCTCCAGCAGCAGCACTTCTCTCCTTAGGGGGATTCCTAAGGTACATTTAGCCATGGGAATAGTCTCATGGCACCTCTCCAAGGGTTCCTTGTCTTTCATACCCCTTCAGGGTGATAATTCCTCTGGAATAGAGAGTGTGAATTGCCAAAACCAAACTAACACAGTTGCATAAGCATAACACTATACTGGCTGTGTAGGATAGTGAACTAGTAATTGTCTGCTTCAGAGCTCTTGGCATTAGTTACAGTCTGTCATGGCAGTAACTGCTTAATGTTTTGTCAGCTGTGTGTGAGGTGAGGATTCCTTTAGAAATGAAAGTAAGTGCAGCTCCATGGCTCCGCACTTGGCAGAAGCAAACTCCCTTTCTTTCTGTTACTCAAAACAGACTGCTTTCACTGACTGGGTCTGCACAGAATCTGAACAAAGCACAGAAATGATTCTGTATATGTGTTGTACTGCTTACCTTCTCAGTATAGATCACCATTTCAGGGAAGGTGTTCTTTATTACAGGTGGCATCGGTGGGGGGGGGGGGATTCCTCAGCAGGCTGATCATGACAGATCAGCTATGATTGCTGGGCTGCATAGATCAAAATAAAGAGCTGACCTGTGATTGGGTCAACTTTTTTTTCAAGTACAGGACATTTCCACCAAGCAAACCAAAACTATGTCATGATCAGTCTGGCTGATGATTGGTGTGGCACTGACCCACTCCTTGTAGATCACTCTGCATTGGACTGACAGTATCACACTCCTCAAAAGGCACTCTCATATCAAGATGTTCATTTTTGCATTCATGCAAGGTGAGCATAAAAAGGTGGCATGCCTACTGTGAGATGTGATATGCCTGCCTCATCCCCAATTGTGTTGAAAACATCTTCAAATGCCTCACACTTTGAAATTCAAACAGCACCTAATAACACTTTCTAAGTGCACCTGCCCTTAAGTCCAGCCACACCCGCTCTCTCTGCCCCCCAGCAAGCACCAGGCAGTCCTCAGGTACCCCCTTCCTCTGTCCTTCTCATGACTTGCCTCAGCAATCAGTTTGCATCATGCTCCTTTGGCACCAGCCACCCCACCCTCCCTCAACTCACAGTCCCTTGAGTTTTCCTAACAGTCACTACTATTGCTGTCTGCCTGACCATGCCCATCTCACAACCCACCATCTACTCTAGCATGTCTTCTCCGCTCAGCCTCCCCTCACCCCACCATTTCTCCCTATACATTATCTCCCTTCTTCCCCCAACCTTCACCTCCACCACAGTACATACCTCTCTCTCGTACCTCCTTTCTTCACCCCACTGCCAGCTATCCCCGTCCCTCTGAACTACTGATAAGGCACTTTGTGGCTTCTTATTCCCCCTTCCCACCCCACCCTCATAAAGTGTTTTTCTTGTTATTTTAACTTGTACCTATGTTTTGAGTTATTCTGTAAGTTCCGAATCCAAGCAGTATCGTTCATTGTAATGTACCTTTGCTTTCTCCTATTTTACTTTGTTTTGCAATCTCTGACGTGGAACCTTTGTAAAAGAACTTGCGCTCAAAGGTCTTTTCCGATTTACTAAATAAATAAATAAGCTGATCTCAGGTCTCAAGCCTGTCACTGACTTCCTTTCCCACCATTAACAAAAATAGCTATTTAATTTCACTTACTTTGCTTAATTCATTAACACAGTTAAAAAACAAAGAAAATGCACAGTCCAGCAGCCTGCCAGCAGCATGGTTCCATGGTGATGCAGACAGTTCTGTCTTGTGATGATGGTGATAATTTGGATGAGTCAGAGCTAAATTACAGTAGGCCCTTCTTAGTCTGCCCTTGTTCCAATGGAGCCAACTCTCTGCAAACTCTATGAGTGGTCCTGAGGAAAGGAACAGCCATGCACCCACATGTCACCTGCAGATATCAAAGCACTGAGTGGCACGATCTGTCTGGATAAAACAAAAAAAAAACTTGCCATTTTACTTGATGGCAGATAGCGCTGCTGGGTTGTGCCACCGCTCACACACCACTCCTGCAGGGTTCATTCCTTGGGATACAAGGAGTGGGGCTAGAAGGCTAGCTGCCCGGTGAACTTACTGGGGAAGGGGGTATAAAACTTCTGCTGCTGCTGTCACCTCTTGAAGACTGTTGGACGGTCACTGCCACTGCCTGACAACAGCTAGAGGGATTGTCAACCAGAGGAGTAGCACCCCAAGGAGCCAACTGGACTGCTTTGACTCTGAAAGGTAAGCCAGTCATGCCTCCATCACTCCTATGTCCTCCTCCTCTCTCTGGTCTGGACTCCTGCACTCACAGACTGACTCTGACATTTGTTTTATCTCTTCAAACTAGCTTGTTTCTATTCTTGAACCACAAGCTTGAATTGCTGCTGGTGCTGTATTGTGGCCACACGCTGGGCTGAGACTAAGGCCTCAGCAATTGCAGCACCCTTTCTTCATGCTGCCACTTCTAGACTGCTTATTGCAAGAATACAGTGGGACATGGAAGAATACTGCCCTGAGGGGGGGAAAAATATTTAAATTTCTTTTACAGTAGAACCCAGGTTTAGGCTGTTACAGGGGAGGCTTGGTCACAGGTGTTCTGCTGCAAGGGGTACTGGGAGGTTTGTCTGTTAAGGAGGCTTACAAGCAAAGGAGTGTTCCCCTTCTCTGTCTTGGGGTCCCTGACACATGTTGCTGCCCTACATTACTGGAAGGACCCGACTTTGGGGCACTATACCACAATTACACCCAGTTGTGACAAGAATAAAACTGATTCCTCTGCCTCCTTGCCCAGTGCCGCAGTGATTACAGTGACCAGAAAAGCTACTATTATTTCCACAGGTTCTCTCCTATTGTCTCCCTCTACCACTAGGCCCCTGTATGCTGCTACTACCAGTCCCAGTTTGGTTCCTGTATCTCCTGCTGCACCTTCTTCCATTAAGATTGAAGGCACAGTCATATTCCTTGCCTGGCTTTAAAACCAAAAAAAGTACCAACATGGTGTGGAATCATGTTTTGATAAGTTCCACTGATGAGCTTAAAGCATTATGCATGCACTGTAAAACAAGTGTTAGTGGGGGAAGAAACTCAGTAGCTTAGGAACCACTGCCATGAGGTGACACCTAATTCTGCAGCACCCTCATGCACCTGCTCATCCTACAGATCTCACTGAGCCATGTAGGAGCCATACAGATGATGGCAATAATTTTGATGAGTCACAGCTGGACTACAGTAGTAGTAACAGTCAGTCCTCCCTAGGCAATTGTGGTGGCAGGGGAGATCAGTTACATGGCTTCCACCTCTATCACATACAAGAAGTAGATCAACTTCTGTGGACTCAGCAGCATCAGCTGACAAAGAACTCCAATGACCAACTCACCTGCCATGGAAGAGCAGCAGCACCAGTTCTCGGCCAGTCCTTTTCCAAAAGCCAGGTAATTAACTCTATAGCTCAGTCAATTGATCACAAGACCAGATTTGACTCAAAGCATCTGATTACTTTCCAGATTACATGGCTTATTGGTGAAATGATAGGGACAGATCTACAGCCCTTTTCAATTGTGGAAAATGTTGGATTCCAAAGGTTGCTTGCGTTTTTACAGCCAAGATAAGAAATACCATCCATATTTACATATAACCGCAGAGTCATTCCAGAGATTTACCAAGTTGTCAAAACCAGCATTGTGCATGCAATTAAGGAGGCAGAGGGTGGGACTGTACACTGCACAACAGCTACTTGGACAAGCACATAAACTCATGGGCATATTTCTCTGACTGCAAACTGGATTTCTTTCTCACAGTCACAAAAGCAGACTAATCCGACACCAAAAGAGCAGTACGGGAGAATGTCATTGCAGAGTGCTAGTGTTGTAGATGGTGAAAACACTGCAGTAAAAATACATAACATCCTAGAAAAACTGTGGGAGGAATGGATACTCAGAAAAGGGTTATGAGTAGGAATGACTGTGACAGATAATACGGCTTACATGGTAAAAACTTTTGGTGGCAGTTACAGTGACGGAGGAGAGAGAAAATGTGAACTGTTTTGTATACAGTAGTTGTCTGCCAAGCTTTAAACAGGAGCACAAGTATAAGCAATCTTACTGCAATGGCAGGTAGAATAACCAGCCACTTCCAGAGGTCTGTAGAAGAACTACCACACTACACACATTTTATTAGCCAGCAATACTGCTTCAAAACTCCTTGATATTGGATGTCACTAGTAGATGGAATTCTAATGTATAGCCTCGAGGAAAGGAGGGAGAGGGGGGACATGATAGAAACTTTCAAGTACCTCAAGGGAATCAACAAAGTCCAAGAGGGTAGCATCTTTCAAAAAAAGAGGTGTGCAAGAACAAGAGGGCACAATTTGAAGATGGGGGGGGTGGCTCAGAGGTAATTTAAGGAAGTATTTTTTCACAGCGAGGGTTGTGGATGCATGGAGACAGCCTTCGGAGGAAGGTTGTGGAGTCAAAACAGTGAAATTCAAACATGCATGGGATAGTCATAACGCAATTCTGGGGGGTGGGCTTAGAAAGAAGTAGGCTGCTGGTTAACTAGGATCTGCAGCTTATCCAGTAGGTAGGGAAATGGGCAGACTGGGTGGGCCAAGTGGTCCTTATCTGCCATCAAATTCTATGTTTCTATGTTTCTAAATATTACATGATCGGAAGATTGGTGGAACAAAGAAAAGCCATACAAGCAATGGCTGTGTCACATTAAATTGATGGAACTATTCACCCGCTGGACAACCAAGGATCGACTTTGTCACATCCTTGCCCAGTTTGACAGTGTTACCTGAGAACTCCGCAGCAACAGTGCCTGTATTGCTGAGGTCATTCCCATGGTGCGTATTCTCCCCAACTTCACCAATGAACCACTTGACAAGGATGAGTAATCTTCTGACTGCTTAATGCAACTGGCACAGATGCGGAATGATAAGCTCCACAGGTGGTTTGACAGCATATTGAGAGAGAAAAAAATATTATGTCACAACCACAATATTACATCCTCATTTTAAGGATGACGTCCTCATTCAGGATCCTACTGCTTTTATTGGATAATAAATAGCATATAATCTGAAAGGTGAAAGTGTTTCAAGTACTCCTGAAAGATCGGCTTCTCCAGTACAATAGAGAAACTGTCCTCAAGGCTCAGGCACAGGGTTCAAGTGCCAATTTCTGTACTGAAACCTGCAAAAGTATGCCTGTCTCTAGCACAGCTTGAGAGAATGAGCGTCTCACGCACACACGTCAAAAGTGTTTGAGCTTGATAAATCAGACTGAAAAAAATGAGGCTACTTTTAGAAATCTTGTCACAAAAGAACTTCACTGCTGAAAGAATACTCACTGCATATCTTAATGAACCCAGAGAAACAAACCCTGAAACAGATCCTTTGTTCTACTGGACATCAAAGAGATCCATTCGGTAATCTCTTGTTCAAGTTTCCACCTATTATTTTGGTTTTTCATCCAACAAGTCCATCCACCAGTGTACTTTCAGAAAGGCTACTCAGCACCTCTGGTGACATAGTATCTCCAATCAGAGCTATGCTTTGCCCTGAACATGCTGAAGAAGTGGCATTTAAAAAAAAATAACTTGCCCACACTGAATTACAATTATGACCTGCACTATGTACAGCAAGATGAAAAAAAGTTGGCTATCAAGGGGACAGATGACTTGGCAACACCATGCTACCTACAGAGGGAGTGGTACTGATGACCACCAAGCAGGAAAGAGACCAAGGGACAATCATATTTGATGACCTAAAGGTGGCCAAACAGTGTGACAAGGCAGTAGGGAGAGCTAGTGGGATGCTAGGGTGCAGGGGGTGGGGTATCAGCAGCAGAAAGAAGGAGGTGGTGATACCGCTGAATAAATCATTGATGAGACCTCACCTACAGCACTATGTCAAGTTCTGGAGACCACATCTCCAGAAGGACATAGACAGAGTAGAGGAGGTCCAGAGGAGAGCAACTAAAATGGTTCAGGGCCTGCATCAAAAGCCCTATGAGGAGAGACTAACGGACCTCAATATGTACACTCTAGAGGAAAGGAGGGAAGAGGGAGGATATGATAGAGACTTTAAAATACCTCACAGTTATAAATAGGGTACAAGATGGAAGCATTTTTCAGAAAAAAGATACTCAAGAAGAAGGGGTCTTACTGTGAAACTGGGGGGGGGGTGGAATTCAGGGGAAACATGAGAAAGTGCTTCACAGAAAGAGTGGTGGATGCCTGGAACAGCATCCCAGTGGAGGTGGTCAGGGCAAACACTGTAATGGGATTCAAGAACACATGGGATAAGCATAAGGGAACCTTAGTGATTATGTAAGAGAGGGTAAAGCCGGAGACTAAGTAGGGTCTGCGGTATTACAGCAGGTAGGGTAAATAGGCAGGCAGGGTGGGCCCAGCAGTCGTTATCTGTTGTTAATTTCTATCTTTCTATGTTACTCTACTTTCTCCTGGTTGGAGGAAATACATGAGAAAATGCACCATAGATGCTAAATTTTGACTAATAACCTTATTAGTCTTACTGCATCCACTGTTGCTGAGTTCTTCAAATAGGCACTGCACTGTCCATCACTGTTCCAAAATAAAACCTTGTTTTTCAACAAAACATGTTCCCTCATTGAGCCTGGCAGAATCTTTTGTTTGTTTTCTTCTGTGTGCACCAACCCAGCTTCAATGATGTTAAGATGATGCACAGTTTCAATGACGTAGGTGACCGCTTGCCATGTTTTATTATTATGTTGCTGCCACTGCACACCCCAGAAAACTGTCACTCCTTCTGCTTTCACTGTCATTGAAAGTCATTATAAAATATTCAGCATACTGTACACACACTGGCAGCAGTTAGATGCCATCACCTTCACTGATTTGGAACAAAACTTATGTACAGTGCTGCTTGTACTGAATCTGTCTTTGCTGTCTTCCATTCTTCCCTTACAGGACAAAAAATCTTTTGCATTGACTATGCCAAAGTATTACATCTGTGTAGACTGCAGCAGTGGAGCAGAGTGGGTGGGATGGAATAGATAGAGGAAGAAATTATGCCACTGGTTCATACCAGCATTTTCAGTGCAGCAGATCCACACCTGCTATGGGTGTAACACTAAAAACAGTATCTTCTGAGTCTTCTTTTTTTGTTATGTTTGCTTGTACTTGCGGAAAGCAGACATATTGTTACAACAGTGGGTTTCAGAGGTGTGTCACGGTCAGATTCAATGCAGCGCAGGCTGCAGGGTGCTTGACAGTGACAGCACAGTGATCAGCGATGCTGATAATGACATTTTTCTCCACTTGGGGAGGGGGGCAGAAACTTTGCATAGTTGAAAGGAGCAAGCCGATCCCATTACAGAGTGGCTGGCTGCTTTCATCTATAAGCTACCTTTCATCATTATCTATCTCTTGCTCCTCTCTGCAGGAGACATAAATCTCAACTTTGGTCCCACACTTAGTAATGCCCCTGCTACGGTCACCCCCTTCTCCCCAACCTCTGCTCCATCTTTATTTTCATTACCACAGGGTCTAAAGATCCTCCACCTAAACATTCATAGCCTTCTCCCTAAACTCGACCTACTGCTTCCAATTGTATGCTTCCTCAATACCAACATCCTCATCATATCTAAGACCTGGGTATCAAGCAAAATCCCTGATGCTACTATTGCATTTCCTGGGTACGCAGTTACCCGTCAAGACTGTACTGAAAGGGGTGGGGGTGTGGTCATCTACTCCTCCTCTTCTCTCCAAATCACTACCGTCCTATCTGCCTTGGTCCTTGCTGCCTATGAAGCCATTGTTGTTAGACTGTCTTTACCTTTCTCTGTCCCAGTCTTTATCGCTGGAGCTTACTGTTGTCCAGGCCTACACCACTCTGTGGCGACAGATCTATTTTACCACTATTGGTTCCCATTTCTCCTCTGGTGAGTTGTATCTGTTAGGCAACCTTAATCTTAACTGCCTATCACCCGCTGTAGGCAAGACTCATTCGGTCATAGCTGCTCTTAATCTGTCCCAACTTATAATAGAACCAACTAGGCTAAACCTCAAATCCCAAAATCACACTCTCCTACACTGGGCCCTTTCCTCCCATGCTCATAGGGTTGTCCAGTCTGGCCTATTACCTGATGCTCTTAGTAATCATCATATGATTTACCTAGTTAGGAAAGTACACAGACCCAAGGTACCCCACAAACTACTTAAGTTCCACTTCTATAAAACTAAATCTTGTCCTTCTTCATCAGGACCTCACCCACATCGACTGGAACCCATAACCTCTGCCAATAATACTGACCTTGCTCTTGAATACTTCAAAATCAATTTCCTCACCATCTGCAATAAACATGCACCTTGAAGAAAGTTAGAATGCGAGGTAGTCACCTCCCCTTGGTTATTCCCGAACTCCTAGCATGTCAACAAGCACGTGACACTGCATGGAAAATCCACAAATCCTCTAAACTCCCTTGTGACTACTCTACCTACTGCACACTTTGAAATGCCTGTACCAAAGCCATCCGGCTGGCTAAAGCTGAATACTTCCAGTTTACCTTTAATACTAACATAAACAACCCGTCAAAGTTTTGGAAAGTAGTTCACTCTATTCTCACCCCAAATGAAACCCCCATCCCCACTACTCAAAATAAATAACCAATTTATAGTCGATCATCATACAGTTGCTGAGGAATTCAACTCGTACTTTACTTCCTGTGCCTCCTCCCCGTTAGCCTCCATCCCAACCTATCCCACTCCCACGCTCACCCCTCCTCCCGACTCCATCAATCAGTGGAGAGTTTTGTCTTTTCACCCATCTCTTCTATTGACACATTAAAGGCACTTTTCTCTATCAACCCATCAAAAGGTAGCTCCCCAGATGACCTCAACCCTAATCTTCTTTATCTATCTGCTCCTGCTATTTTCCTCCCTCTGGCTGACCACCTCAATCTATCCTTCCATACTGCAACTATCCCTAAAGCCTGGAAACATACTACAGTTCTCCCCGTGCCTAAGGGCGGGGATCTCTCATCCCTGGTAATTACCACCCTATCTCGCTTCTTCCCACCTTGGCTAAACTACAGGAACACCTTGTCCTCTCTCAATTCTCCACCTTTCTTGATGACTCCTCCTTCTTCACTCCCTTCCAATTTGGCTTTCAGAAGAATCATTACACCACCACTTCCCTACTGAGACTCACTGACTCTATCCATTCAGCCATGGATAAAGGTCATATTACTTCTGCTATCTTTGTCGACCTTGCTAAGGCTTTCGACACTGTCTCCCACTCCCTCCTCCTCGTAATCCTCTCATCAGCTGGCCTGTCTCAGTCCATCTGTAATTGGTTCCGAGCCTACCTGGTAGGCAGAACCCAATCTGTTAAAATAGCTGATTTTACGTCCTCACTCCTACCAATCTCTACTGGTGTGCCTCAAGACTCAGTACTTGGCCCACTCTTGTTCTCAGTTTCCATGAATGACCTACCATCAGCTTGCTCCTCATCCTCTGTACACATGTATGCTGACAATACGGTTTTGTTCATCTCTGGCCATGCCCCTCTGATGTGTCTACCAGACTACAGCTTGACTTCACTAATGTTCAACACTGGCTAGGCTCACATCAACTCTTCCTCAATGCCAAGAAGAGAGTCTCCATGACCTTTGGCATGAGACAGAGACTCTAGGCTACCGTCCCTCCCCTCCTTTCATACCCTCAATGGGACAATACTTGAGGACACCTCCTCATTCCAATACCTAGGTGTCTGACTAGATCAACACTTTAACTTTTCTGAACTCATTGATGCCATCCTGACTAAACTGCACCCCAAGCTCTGTGCCCTTTACAGGAACCGCAGTGCCCTACCACTTCCGGTTAGGCATGATCTTGTTCAGAAAATGATACTCCCTACATTTTGACTATTGTGACATAGTCTACAGTGCTGCTCCCAAGCCTTCCCTCACCAGGTTGGATACTCTTTTCAATGCTTTCTGTTGCTTTGCTCTTGAATCCTCCCACGCACTCACCACTGTATCTTGTATCACTGTCTAGCTTTCCCCTCCCTGGAGGGCAGGCACCTCTTTCACTGTGCCAAGTTCACCTCTAAATTCTGGCTCGGGACTCTCCCCTCTTACCTCTCCTCCTCACTCACTGCCCCTCCTAACTCCTCCCTCCCTCTCTGATCTACCGACTCATGCACCCTAGCTATCCCACATTGCAGTACCTCAGTAGGCCAAGCTGCTTTCTCCTACCAATTCCAAAAGCCTTGGAACTTTCTTCCTGCTCTTATCAGACTCTCCTCATCTCCATCTCCATCTTCTATCACCTTGGTCCTACTCAACTACTATTCCCCTAACTGTACTTGTTACTAGCCCCCCCTAACCTCCCCTCCTTAGCCCACCACCCTCCTTCCCTGTCAGCTTCTACCCCTGTACCTACTCCTAGTCCCCCTCTCTCCCCACCCTTGTGTAAATATACCCTTCATCCCTTTTTTCATTATACCCTGACTCATCTCCCAGTCTCCTTATCCCTTCCACTGACTACACCCGCACAGGGTATTCTCCTTCATCGCCTTCCTACCCCCTACCTCTCCAGCCAGTGCCAGTGGCCACACTACATGCTTCTCTACCCCCTCTCTTTCTTCTATTCCCCTCTGACCCCATCTTTTTCCATTTCCAGATACCCCTATCACTTCTCCCTCAATTTTCCAATTTTCCTTTCTTACACACCCCCAATACTGTCTCCCACCCCCCTCTAAGCCTCCTCCTCCCTCCATCTCCTCCTTTTCTGCCTGGTCCTATCCCCCCTAGCAGGGCTTCTTCAGCATCAGTATGGTCTGAGATTTCACTATTATGCAGATAATACCCAACTCTACCTGTCTTTTGAACCCGATAAGGATAGTGCAGTCTCAGTCTTTAACAGCTGCCTCGAAGAAATCCAGGATTGGATGAAGTCCAGCTGGTTGAAGTTGAATTCTGATAAGACTGAGGTGTTGGTGGTGGATCCAGGTACTGGATAGAGGGGTCAGTGGCAGGGTCTCTCTCTCGGCTTTGGCTTGGGGTAACGAGCTGCCTTCCTCTGAATGGTTGCCAAATCTGAGGGTGATTTCTGATGATGGTCTGACATTGCATTCACAGGTGTCAGCAGTAGTCAAGTCCTCTTTTTATCATCTAAGGAACATCGCCCTGGTCAAGCATCTTATTCTGTCCAGTGACCTTCCAATGCTGATCCATGCCTTTGTGACCTCACACCTGGATTACTGTAACTCCCTTTACCTAGGGCTTCCATGGGTTGATATCTGCTGTTTGCAGCTAGTGTAGAATGCAGTGGCATGGTTGCTGATGGGGGCTCCACGTTCGAGCCACATCCCTCTGGTGCTGCGCGAACTGCACTGGCTACCTGTACGGTGGCGGATCACCTTCAAGGTCAGTCTTCTGACCTACAGGGCCCTATGTGGACAGGGTCCGGGCTACCTGCAACAGCTCCTGAATCCTTACTGTCTCAGCCAACCACTCCTCTCAGCTGGATAGTGTTTGTCAGAGGTTCCCAGGGTACGGTTGAAAACTTCTGGGTCTCGAGCTTTTATGCATACAGCCCCTACCCTGTGGAACTCTCTACCTTGTCAGATTCAAGAGTGCCGGATCATGGAGAGTTTCAAGATGGCCTTAAAGACCCATCTGTTCTACCTTACTTTTGGGGATTTTACATAATAATTTTGCTTCAATATACTGCATGTAGCCTGAAATTGGTCTGTTTTATTATTTCATCTGTTTTAACTCACTGAGGCCTCAGGAGCTCTTTGAGAGTTTCACCACTTGTGGCCTGTATACTTTTAACAGTGCAACCTGGAGCTTTCTGAGCAAAATCAAGTCATAATCAGCATGCCACAAACAAATGCGAATACCTCATGAACCGTAAGTGCTAGACACAAAGTACAAGCAGCAAAGTTATTCAGAACAAAATTACCTTTCCAATGGTACTATACAATTAATTATAAGTAGTTCCTATTTTTTTATATTGGTTGAAATAGCAAAAAATGTTTTATTTTTTCAATAAAAAAGGCAATGGAAACCATTTTTTGTGGGAAAATATTTAACATATCAACACCAAACTAAGCATCTATACATTAGATGGAGGTACAAAACTAATTTTGTACTAAAAAGCATTTTTTGTAATATATTTGTATTTATTTTCTGTTTTATTAAGGTGGCTAGGTGAAGCTTGAGACAAATGTCATACACACCATACCATACAAAAATGTGAATATCTTCTAAAGTATACATAACAGACACAAAGTATCAGCAGTAAAGTTGTTCAGCAGAACATTACCTTTCCAATGGTGCTATGCAGTCAATTGCACTCACTTCAGTTTGCTAAATATTTAAGTTTTAAGCAGTGACGTCCTCAGGTGTCTAAAGTCCTCAGTGGCACAAAGTGCAGGATGCCTGGAGGCGTTAAAGACCTCAGGAGTACCTTTTCTGCTGCCACCTACAGGTGTCTAGGGACCTCAATGAGTTAATGTGTTTTTACTGATAAATTTGTACAGCACTTTGATTCTGGAAATACACACTGAAATAAAGATCATTATTGTTATTATTATCCTGGAGTTGAACAGATCCTGGCCATCTCCCTCATTCTCCCTGCCCCCTTCCCCCACTCCCCATCTCCTTCTCCTTTTCTGCCTGTATCCTGTCCCTCATGCAGGGTTCTCAACATCCTGAAGGGTTATTGATTCATGGCTGCTCTCTCGTCTCTCCCCCTTCCATTCCCTAACCTCTATCCCATTATCCCTTGCCCACCTACATCCCTTCTTGTCATATTCTAGCCCTCCTTGGGCTTGTATTAGCACTTACTAAACTTGTGCTCAGCCTTTGACTTACAGCACTTCATTTGAGATACCTGAAGTTACCTTCCTAGTGTATTACAATGTCTGCAAGTTCTGCAATGTGTTGCAATTCTAGGACCAGATATTCAGACTGCATCAGACAGTGGCACAAGCCTGGGTGCAGCGCAACTGTGATGCGCTGGGGCCAGGTCCAGGTGATATTCAACAGGGATGCATCATGATGCAGCACCATTGAATATGGCAGGGCCAGCACACAAATTGTGCATGGTGCAGTGGCGCTGCACTGGTGCAAGCCACAGCTAGGGAGCACAGGGATGCACCACCGCAAGTGCAGTTGCACTAGGCACATCACCCATGGTACTCAGCAGGGGGATGCAAATGAGGCCATAATATATGCAAGGCACAAATGGGGCCATTTGCATGTCATTAAGGCCCCATTTGCATGCTGTATGAGCAATCGAACTTGTGGCTTTTCGCACCGCACAGCATGACATGTTATGTGGGGATCCCAGGGCATCCCCTGCCCCATAGCCACCATCATATGGCAGAAGTGTACAAAGACATCCTTGGTAGTCTAGTAACCCCCCAGTCTCCGACTCCCAGATGCATAGAACATATGACCATCCCTGGTGGTCTAGTGGTCCCCCCTCCCAACCGAGTCCCCAATGCCCCATAACATGTACCGATGCCTGTTCATGGTGGACTAGTGGACCCCTCCCCCACCCGGTTCCACGATCACAGTAAATACATATTCCTACAGTCCGTGGTAGTCTAGTGGACCCCTCCCTCCCAAGTCCCGATCACAGTAATATACACACATGGCATTCCCTGGTGATCCAGTGGCTCCCCACCCCTCCCATCTACACAGGACCCTTGTCCATCCACTCCCCGTCAGCCGGTGGGCTGCATCCACCCGCATTCTGCCTGCCCACCGCTGAATGACCAGTTACAGTATGGGCTGTAAGCCCATTGGTCTCTGTGTGGACCAATGGGCTTCCAGGCATACTGTACTAAACAGTCCCAAATATGTGAATGAATCATTCACATATTGGGACTGTCTAGTACAAGTGCTGGCCCTGCAAGCCCATTGGTCCACACAGGGACTAATGGGCTTACAGACCATACTGTAACTGTCAATCGGTGAGTGGCTGGGCGTATGGGTGGATGCAGCCACCCATCAATGATGGGGGGAGCGGGGTGGGCAAGAGGTCCTGTGTGGGTGGGTGGGGTGTGGGGCGCCAATGGATCATCAGGGAATCCCATGTGTACAGTTTACTGCAATCGGGGACTCTGGAGGGAGGGGGTCCACTAGACTACCACAGAATGTAGGAATACACATTTACTGTGACCGGGGACACAGGTGGGGGGGTCCACTAGTTCACCAGGGACAGGCATCGGTCCATGGTGTGGGGCATCGGGGACTCGAGTGGGAGGAGGGACCATTAGACCACCAGGGATGGTCATATGTTATATGGATCAGGGATTCGGGGACTGGGGGGCCACTAGACTACCAGGGTATCGTTTACAATGTGTGCTGCACGATCGCAGCTAAGGGGGGGCAGGTACAGTGAGTGCTTGTGGACAGTGTTCTGGGTGGGCGGGTGGCCACCCATGGCTGGGTTTCTGTGTTGTGCCCTGCAGTACTGCAGCCCACCTTTTGGTGGCTGGGAGTAGCTCCTACTCTGCAGGGGCTCAACTTTGAGCCCCTCTATGCAGCACACTGCAGGGTTGCGCCAGCATATGCGCTGCACATCCCGGGCTGAATATCGGGATGTCCCACATATGCATGAGCACGCCCCCTGCATCTGTGCTGCATACCATTACATTGTGCCCCGGTGCATTGGGATTTGCGCAATGACGGGCAGCCTTTTCAATATCCCGCTGGGGTACAATGCGAAGTTGTGCCAGTGCATCTCTGCTGCGCCAGGTGCAACCCTTTGAATATCTGGGCCATAGACTATAATCTATATGCTCAGTAAATGCTTCTCCTAAGAAATTACTTCTTTGGACCTGTTGCAGACCTGAATTTACAAGCCGCCATGACACTAGTCTTCTTTGGATTCTTGTGACCTGGAGCATTTACATCGTCATCATCAGTTTTTAATCCAGTGACCTGCCTAACTAATAACTGTTTACAGAAACAAACTGAAGATCACATCGTCATTACTCCAGAAAGATCCAAAACTGAAAGAATCAGCAAAGGAGTCCATATCTCTTTTTTTGCCACAAAATCCACCTGGTATCTTATTTAGATATTCAGTTTGCTGCAGTCCACAGACAGACATCCTGATTCTGTTCTTTCTCTTCTGTATACTGAGTCTTACTCTATTATGACTACACCCTGGTTCATTCTCCATGTCAAAGCACTGCTGTCTTGCCTGGGTCTTGATGCTTCCTCCTTTTCTGATCACTCATTAAGAATAGGCATAGCCACCTCAGCATCCCAAAAGGACATTCCAGCTCACATAATCAGAGTCATGGGTTGCTGGACATCTTTCTGCTTCGAAACATACATCAGAGAACCAAATTTGGAAAAGCACCAAGCTTATCAACAGCTAGCCTCCTAGATTAAAAAAACCCGGAGGGAAGGCTAACCTTATAACCTTGGATCCCTCTCCTTCATGTTATTGGGACTATTCAGTGAGTTGGAGGAGGTGGATTACATTGTATTTCCTTTGTGCTTTTGGCTCTTTGTCTATGACTTTTCCTTTAGCATTGAGGCTATTCTCCTGGCACCTCTACTGATGGTGGAAAACCAGAGAAAGAGACAAGCCAAAGTATCACAACAGTTGCACAGTCACTAACCACGCTCGCGTTCTTCCATTAACTCTAAAGGGCTTCCCTGTGGTTCAGTGTGGGGGGGGCGCAAGATGCCTGCCCCTTTCCTCCCTATGTAAAGACCCACAATCCATCAGCCCCCCCACCTAGTAGGTTTCACAGTCCTCACTCCCCTCCTCCATCTCCAGCGCTCTGCCTCTGGTATGACTCTTTGACTATAACTTTTCTTTGAGCCTTGAAACTGTTCTCTCTGCACCTCTATTGAGGGTGGCAAATCAGAGAAAGAGACAAGCTAAAGTACCACAACAGTTGCACAGTCACTACACACATCATCAACCTTCCATTGAATTGTAACTTTTTATCTAAAGATCCCTTTTTCTTTACTCCTATGCTGTTGTATACCCCTTTCATATTTCTCTGCCTGCCGTCTCTGATCTTGCTACTGGATTTTCTCCATATTAACATGTTTTTCTCTTTACTTTAACAGGTTTGACAGGACACTGACTCCTCCTCCATCAGATAAGTATTACTCTGTGTCTTACCTGTCCTATCCTTCCAATTTACTGTTTAAGAACTATATCTCCTTTGTGATCCCTTTTATATATTTTATTTTACGGGTCTGATGGACATTGTCCCTTCAAGGTTGCTACCTCTGGCTCCTTAGTATCCAGGTGACAGGCCCTCTACATATTACCTATTGATACTTTCGCTCATACCTACCATTTATTATGATTTTTCACCCATTCACTGTGGAAAGAGTCCTAGAGGAACTCGGGCGGGGTGGGGTAAAAACAGACAGAGCAATGGGGCCAGATGGGATTCACACCACAGTATTAAAGGACTGGAGGAGGGCACAGTTGGTCCCTCTCCACGAGAGTGACAGTAGGGAGGAGACAGACAATTATAGCCCTGTAAGCCTGACTTCAGTAGTGGGGAAGTTAATGGAGTCCCTACTTAAGGAGAGGACTGTGAAGTTTCTAGAGACTAGTGGGGCATGGGATCCAAGGCAGCCTGGATTCTCTGTGGGAAGGTCCTGTTAGACATATCTAATTGATTCCTTTAACTGGGTGACCAGGGTGGTAGATCAAGAAGGGGTGGTGGATGTGGCCTACCTGGATTTCAGCAAGGCTTTCGACACCATCCCATATCGGAGATTGCTAAATAAATTGAGAGGATCCCCGATTGGTCGTCGAAAAAACTTTTGTCGAACGACCAGACAGCGAAACCAGCAGGTTGACCACAGTTTGCAGTCGGCTGTTGGTTTCTGTGCAACACAACATGTTTTCTTCTGGGGGCACTCTAATCCCCCACGCAGGGGCCAGGCCTCCCCGCACCCCTCACTTAAGATTCTGAACTCCAGGTTGGAGCCGATTGGTGGGGGTGCAGGAACCCCAAAAGACAGTGGCAGGTTCCAGCTGGTTCCCTAGAGTGACGTGGCACTGTTGTCACTGTAGGGGACCCCACTGTCGAACTGTCACTGTCCGGTGTGCATACCAAATTGAGAAACCTGGGAATGGGCCCTATGGTAGTAAAATGGGTTGAGAACTGTCTAACGGACAGGACTCAGAGGGTGGTAGTAAATAGTATGAAATCAGAAGAGAGGAAGGTGACCAGCGGGGTGCTACATGGATTGGTGCTGGGACCAGTCCTGTTTATTGTCTTCATTAGCAACATTGCAGATCATCTGGAAGGAAAGGTATGCCTGTTCGCGAATGACACCAAGATCTGCAATGGAGTTCACACCGGAAGGGCTGGAAAGAATGAGAAAGTATCTAAGCTTATTGGAAGAATGGTCAGGTGTATGGCAATTGAGTTTCAATGCCAAAAATTGCAAAATAATGCACCTGGATCACAGGAATCCAAGAGAGGAGTACAGGATGGAGGGAAGGGTTCTGACCACCACAAAGCAAGAGTGAGACCTGGGGATCACCATATCAGATGACCTAAAGGAAATCAAGCAGTGTAAAAAAACAGTGGGGAAGGCCAACAGAATGCTGGGATGCATAGGTAGGGGCATAACCAGCAGGAAGAAAGAGGTGGTGATGCCACTGTACAGATCACTGCTAAGGCCTCACCTGGAGTACTGCATCCAGTTCTGGAGACTGCATTTCAGGAAGGACATTAACAGGATGGAGACAGTCCAGAGAAGGCCAATTAAATTGTACATAGGCTGCACCAGAAGCCGTATGAGGAAAGACTTAGGGGCCTTAATATCTATTCATTGGAGGAGAGGAGAGAGGGGGATATGATAGAGGCATTCAAGTAGCTTAGAGGTATAAACAGGGTATAGGAGGGAAGCATATTTCAGAGGAAGCATTGCACAAGGACAAGAGGACATGATATGAGGCTGGAGGGAGGAAGATTTAGAGGGAATGCCAGGAAGTACTTTTTAACAGAAAGGGTAATGGATCCATGGAACAGCCTTCCAGCAAAGATGGTGGGGGCTAAAACAATATGGGGGTTCAAGAGCACATAAGATGGACATAAGGGTACCCTGGAGATTGGCAGAGAAGGCATACCACAGATCAAATAGGACCTGGCTGTCGACACTGAGTAGGGAAATGGGCAGACTAGGTGGGTAACATGGTCCTTATCTGCCATCAGATTCTATGTTTCTGTGTGTCTATGTTTATATAGCAAGACTGATCATTTATATTTCATACTGAGCTAGTAAGCACCATACAAATCTTTTACAACTCTGTTACTTCAGTGGAGATGATAAATCCATACAGCATTACTAGTAAATATGTATTGTGCTTACCAGCACTTCATTTTTAACAAAGAAATAAAATTAAAACGTACACCTCAAAGTATTGCAAAACCATTCTGCATTAACATGATGTGTCAAGCTTTACTGTGATGTAAGCATGAGTTGATGCAAACAATTGAGTGGTACTCGGAGTGTGAGATGTAACATTCATACTACCGCTCCATTTTCTACACACACATATCACAATAATACAACAAATAAAAAAACATACTTATCACACTGATTCCCAGGCAGTCACTGTTGGCTCTAGCAACTCTTGTTTTTAATAGACTCTGTGGCTCTGTTTCAAGTGAAACCTTTGCTGAAGCCTGTCATCAGCCAGGAAGGTGCTGTCCACCAAAGTACCCCTTAGAGGGTTGGTCACTCTGCCTGTTCCCTCTCCTGAGAGATGACCCATTACAGGGACAGTAGTGCCTCCTGATATCCCTTCTTTGACATCATCACCCAGTAATGTCACAAAGGAAATATCTGTTGGGTCCATAGAATTAAAATGGATTGGATTTCTATGGTTGTGTGACGATGACACGCAACTGATGGATGACATCAAGCACTGACCACAAAAGAGGAGGGCAGGCCACTGAGCACTGATGGCAGCAGCAGGATGAGAGAGGAGTTATGATCTAAGAGGATGCAGCCTGCAGCCTAGCCAGCCTCAATGCCCTCCTATCCATGACAGCGCAGCCTGGGTCATCTGAGAGCCACCGACTGGAACCATCAATCAGGTGTGTAATAATACAGGTACTGGAAGAAGCAGCTAAGGAGGGAGGAATTGGGTATTTCAGAGTTTTGGCCCAACAGATGCATAGTCTGTTCCTGCAGTGGCAGCAATTGTAGTAGAGGATGGGGGGGCATTGCTGTATGCACTATGTGAACTGTGGCAGGATGGGTACCCGAAGATGGATGGGCCAGCAGGTGTTCATGCTGGACAGAGTGGATGCCAGCAAATGGGAGAGGACATTGGTGCTAGTACAGGGGTAGGGTGTTGTGAGCAGATGTGCAGGTGTATAGGTATACATACAGGGCCAGGGAGGTTGTCTGCAGATGCATAATCTTTACTGCATAATGTTTTGCTGAGCAAGCTCAAGTAATGTACCAAGTGAGAGATTTTGTTAAAAAAAACACAGGGCACCTGAGACCCGCTCCAACATCTTGCTTTAGAAGTCTGATTTGCTAATCCTGACTGTAACATTAACTTATGTAAAAAATATATGATCTTTTGCTAGACAAGAAACCAGTAGATCTTTTTAAGCTTAGAAAGTCTTGGCAGATGGATTTTTTTCTGCATAAGTATCAACAATCAGCAGTAGTCTACAATTCTTAACCTTTTATCAAGGGTTGCTGACAACACCAAGCGCCGGCAGCTGCAATTCATCATGTTGCACCATAATGCAGCACTCCAGCCCATTTTAAAAAATCTGCCCCAAACTTGACAGACAGATGCCCTAGAAAAGAGACTCCATATCACCATTAATAGCTGTCTGTCAGCACCTAAAGTCTCTTTATTGCAACATCTTTGTCTTGATAGGGAGAGTAGTAGGGTGAGAGACTTCCCATTTGACCCTGGAATTGCTTTGATTGGACTCCCACTCCCCATGACGTTTGAAACTAACATGATTGCTTTAATACACCTTTATCTGGTAGTTGCTAAAAAGGTTATATAACTACACTGGAACTATCACAACCCACTTATATACTGTACTCTGAATAGATTAATATGATGTTTGAATGTTATAAACTACTGTAGAACGAGTCCATCAGACAATGAATAACAGTTGGGATAAATATAATGTTCTCTGGTCACCATTTTTGAGAGTCCTAATCATCTCTTGATGCAAACCAGTACTTGGCTTTAGGGGACTTTGAATCTGTAACCTTGCTATAGAGGGTTCTATGCAGCAATGAAAAGGTTATGATTATGCATTAGTGAGTTACTTTGCTTATTACAAACTTGTCTAACCTGAATTCTTGAAATCTCTACACATCTGAACCAGCCCCAAATAAACTGGGAAAAAATAAAGGTAAAGATGTAGAAAACATTCAATTTTGATTTAAAAATACCCATAGTCTTCGAATTCCTTTTTTAAGTGTGAGATTATTCCATGCTTCAGCAACTTTACTTTGTAAACATTATATCGCCAAATACTCTTGAAGTTGCTTCTTCCTCCCATACCGGATACCCCTCACCCCTCACAATCAACTGAGACCTCTTGTCTAACTCCACTCTGACAGTGCTGGATATGTGCACTGCTCCCAACTGTTACATCTTGTGAAAATGTCTATATTTTGTGTATTTTGTGAATCTCAATTTGTACATAATATTTTATCTATTGATGAGGAACTTTTGTAAATGAGCTTCTCAAGCTTAGAGGTGTAGTATCTGATATAGTACATACATTTCTTTTACCTTTGTTTTACCAGGAGAGACACAAAAAGCTGAAAGCTTGTTTACAGGTGCAACCTGGGAGCACAGGGAAGTTAAGTGACTTGCTCAAGGTCGTACACAGTATGTAAGCGAGGGCTGTGGGATTCAAACTCAAGTCTTCAGGTTTGCAGTTCAGAGCCTTAAACCACTGTGCTACACTGCCTCCTTGAACCGCTAAACAGAAAATAAATAAATAAATCCTGCTTTAGTTACTGGTATTTTAACCCCCCTTTTTGTAATTGTTCTCAATACATGAGTACATTCTTGTCTTGATGCTTGTTCCACAATATTTTCAAAAGTAGAGTATAGGAGCTCTGCAATTAAGGAAAGAGAAAAGGAAGGTTATCCATATGTTTTCTCTCGTGCAAACTGACCCCGACCATACACTGGTGAACCATCACCCTATCTACTGCTGCAGCACATTTGAAACCCCCCCCCCACACACACACACACACACACACACACACACACACAGATGGGATAGGCACCTGGGGAGGCTGAGGATGTCCCAGCAGCAACAAGGGTGAGTCTGGGAGGTAGCAGAGAGTGCCAAGGGAGCTTGTAGGAGTGAGGTGCCATGGGGCAAGAGAGGAGCAAAAAAGAAAAGGATTTGGTAAACTGCATGTTGTTGCTGCTGTGCACTGGATTTAGGTTTGCAAATTGAAATCGGTGTAGTCACATGTCTGCACCCTGTACCAGTCTTTACTCTGCTGACCTTCTTGAGAAAACTATTTGTAAGACTATTGTAACTTATTTGAAAGTTGCAGGAATATGGCAATCATTATCACTTTTAAACTGTGGGATAGTAAAATGTTAACAGACACTTTTTGCAATATATACTATTACTATCCAACAATTTTGTTTTGCATTTTTTTTTACCCAGCATAGCCCAGTGAAGATGTAGCACCATGCTTGCAATTGGGTCCTGCTTCTACCAATTTACCAGCTAAGTGGACTGGAGCACTAAAAGGTTAAGTGACTCACCCAAGATTACCCAGTGAGTATATGACTCTAATAGGTTTTGAACCTGCAATCTCTCCAGTTCCACGTCAGTGCTCTAACCACTAGACTACACTACTTCTGAAAAAGTATCAAAGCACTTTCAATACTAACAGAACTTCCAACTTAAACAGTTGCTACACAGCATTATAAAAGGCTGAAAAATGTTGTGAAACTGTGATCCCTGGAAAAAGTGTAACATATACAAAGAACACATGCAAACATGACTGCTGGCACACAAGACTTTCGGCGATTGCATGGAAGATCCCATTTTTTGCTGAGAGGCATCATCATAGTTGACATGGCGAACAAAGGTTAACTTTGTTTTCCCCTCAAAGAACTTGTTTGACTGGTTGGCAGAACACTTGTTTGTAAGCAATCTCATACAGTGACTATTGCAAATCAGTCACTATATTATTGTGGAATTGTTGATTCATATTACTATACTATGCTGTGTTAACACAGGTCACATTTCATTAGCATGTGTCTTTTTCTGAAACCACAGAAATGTGGTCTAAGATTTCTCTGATTCATGTTAATTGCCACAGAGATTTGGATAACATCCTGGAGGCACACTGGAAGATTTTAGCTGATATATCTTGTGTAGGTGTGTTGTGAACTTAAAGTTCACTGGCAAAGTTCCAGCAAAGGCATCCACCATGCACTTCAAGAAGAATTTGCTAATTCTGAAGGATGGTCCATCAAATGCAAAGTTGAATGGTGAAGTGGCTGTCAGGCAGCAGCAGCACTGCCTGAAGCAGCAACAAGAAATGCCAAGGATGGCAGATAAAAGAGACAAAGTCAACATACTGTACTTTGACTTTAGCAAGGTGTTTGACTCACTCCCATACAGGAGACTAGTCAAAAAAACCTGGAGGACCTAGGGTTGGGGAATGAGAAGTGGGTACAGACTGACACAGCGCATGAACAGCAGTATCCCCATGTTGGCAGGCAGGCAGTGATACCATTACTAGTTGTGGTTCTGGAAAAATGTTTGCAAGTGACAGCAACAGTGCTTGTATTGTGTGAAGGGACTCAGTCTGAGATGGAGACTGACAACACAGCACAGCAGCAGCACAACCACCATATTGGCAGGCAGACGGCAATAACATTACTAAGTTCAGGTTTTGGAGAAACACTCACAAGTGACAGCAGCAGTGGTTGTGGAGGGACTCGAACCAAGAAAGAGAGAAAGAGACTGATGAAACAGCACAGCAGCAGCACCACTACCACCATGATATGAGCAGGCACTGGCAGGCATCAGCAGTATTGCTAATTCTAGTTCTGGAAAAATGTTTGCAAGTGACAGTAACAGTAACTGTGGAGGGACTCGGTCCAAGAGGATGACTGATAACACAATGCAGCAGCAACAGATTAGAAATCATTTTTGGTTCAGTATGAATTTTCTGGAAGTGAAAATCTTGTGTGTTGTGCTTCTACATTTATTTGCAATACAGTAACTGAGAAGTGGGGCCATGGAGGGACTCAGTCAGAGAGGGTGACTGGCACAGTACAGCTAGGCAACACTGTTTTAATCGCAACAAAAATTGGTGAGAGAAGAGAATGAAAGAAGAGAGTGTGAGCACAGGGACTGCGATATTATGAATAAAAGAGCAAGACCAGTAGTTGTGGAGGGACTTAGTCCAAAAGGACGACTGACACAGCACAGTGAAAGCACTGCTTTAATTACAACATGAACAGTAGTGAGAGAAGAGAGTGAGAGTGGACAAAAATGTAACTGATAGTATAGAGAAGAGACTATTTGATTCACACCACACAGTAAGCAAACTAGAAGATATAAGAAAGATAGCAGCAATCACAAAAAAGGATTCAGGATAAGGAGAATGGAGGACAAGATAGATTAAGATATTATTAATAAGGTGTACATTTTTTGTGCAATTTAAAACATTTTTTTTAACAACACCAAATAAAGACGTTATTATGAAAGGGGACAACATGAGATAGTATTTTGAATAACTATGGCTAGAGTGGCACAGAGGATGTACCATGACGGAGTTCTGCCATTGCCTCTAAAAGCAGATGCTGGTTGTCTAGCATGGTCTACAGCGTATCCTCTATTGATGCAACTCAATGACTAGGTCCCACAACTTGCCACACAGTTGTGCAACTTGTGTTCTATGGAAGACAGCAGAGGAGGAGGAGGAGAAGGGTCTACAGATGGGGTCTTGGGTGCTCTACCCCGCAGCACACAAGCCCGTCTTTAGGTCCCACTGATCTCCTCACACCCCACATGCAAATGGACAACATGTTGCCTCTTCCTGCACTTCCTTCCTGTAGCACATGGGGAGCACTAGGAGTCCCAACAGATCTCTCTGCAGCCTTGTGTCAATGCTGGTGCTTGTTGTTGAGGTGTGTATGCTGCCCATCAGTGCCCAATAGCCGCCTCTTTTACCACAGTGAACCACCACTTTGCATATTTACATTTTTTTTTTTAGGATGTTATTTTTTCAGGAGCCTCTCCCCCCACACTCCGCCGTTCCTCTGGCGCCATCCCCGGACATGACACCCCCTCCCTTCAGCACCCCACGACTTACCCTTCGAGGCAGGGTGGTGGGGAGCGACTCAACCCACCAGAGCGGGTCCATGCCAGGAGGCGTCCTCTGAGGGATGGCGATGGGGCGACGTGTGCTGCGGCTCCATTTCCCCTAATTTTTTCCCCAGCGGAATCATGGTACAATGAGCCAGCGACTGGCTCTTGCGCTTGCGCTCCAGTGCGCATACCAATCAGCGTCTGCCACGTCCGCTGCCCCTCTCTCTGTGGCTGCGTGTTGTCGATCCCCAGCCTCCGCTGGCAGGCAAACACCGGCAGCGAATCCCGGGAGGTGAGCAGTCCTCCGGACGCTCAATCCATCTCCTCCCCACCAACCCCCGACAACCCGTGCTCGTTCCCGAACACGGGTTGCCGGCGTGGCGCGAGGTGTAGCGACCAGCGCCTCAACCCTCAGCGCCACCGGGCCGGCCTTGCATATTTACATTTGACAATGCTGCAATCTTGGGGACACTGTCAAAAACATTCCAAACAAGGCACTTGTTTAATCTACTCGGACGAAGCTTCTCTTCATCACATGGATGCAATGGCTCCATGAGTTGGGGTGGGGGGCTGATCCCCTGCTCTGTCTCCTGGCTCTGTCGTGTTTCATATCCCTCTGCTCACTGTCTCTGCTCTCGCTACTGGATTTTCTCTCTTTACTTTAACAGGTTTGACAGGACACTGACTTCTTGTCCATCAGATAAGTATTACTCTATGTCTGACCTGTCCTATCCTTCAGTTTACTCTAACAACTACATCTCCTTTGTGACTCCTTTCCTATATGTTATTTTCCAGGCACAATGGATGTTGTCCCTTCAAGGCTCCTACCTCTGACTCCCTAGTACCCAGGTGACAGGCCCTCTACCTATTACCTACTGATACTTTGGCCCATATTTGCCTTTTATTATGATTTTTATATAGTAAGACTGATCATTCATATTTCCTGCTGAGCTAGTAAGCACCATACAAATCTTATACAACCCTGTTACTACACTGGAGATGATAAATCCATACTGGTTACCTATTTTTAAATAAATAAAAAAAATAAAATACTGTATTACTGGTAAAAATGTATTTTTAACAAAGAAATAAAATTAAAACTTTCACATTAAAGTTTTGCAGAACCATTCTGCATTAACGTGATGCAGCAAGCTTTATTGTGATGTAAACATGAGTGAATGCAGACAAATGAGTGGTACTCTGAGTGTGAGATGTAACACTCATACTACCTCTCCTTTGTCTACACACACTTATCACAGTAATGCAACAAATAACTAAAACCTTACTCATCATGCTAATTCCCAGACAGTTGGCTCTAGGCTTTTTTTTTTTAACAGAATCTATGGCTCTGTTTCAAGTGAAACCTTTGCCAAAATACAGTTTCAGCCAGGAAGGTGCTGTCCGCCAAAGTTCCCTTAAAATGGTTGGTCACTCGGCCTGTCCCCCTCCCAAGAGATACGTCATTGCACCCATGCAGCATATGGGTGTGGGCAGGACAGTAGTGTGGTGGGTAGGTAACTGGCTGGGTGGCAGGACACAGAGGGTGGTGGTAAATGGCTGTCACTCCACAGAGGGAAGAGTGACCAGTGGGGTACCACAGGGTTCAGTGCTGGGACCGGTCCTATTCAACATCTTCATCAGTGACATTGCGCAGGATCTAGAAGGCAGAATTTCACTGTTCACTGATGACACAAAGCTCTGTAACAGAGTAGACACACCAGAGGGTGTAGACAGAATGAGAAGGACCTGCAGCAACTTGAAGAATTGTCAGGGTTTGGCAGTTGAAATTCAATGCAAAGAAGTGCAAGATAATGCATATAGGGCACAAAACCCTGGCACAATATATCAGTTGGGAGGAGGATATAGCATGCACCAAGCAGGAAAGGGATCTTGGGGTTGTCATCTCTGATGACCTCAAGGTAGGGAAACAGTGTGACAAGACAGCAGGTAAAGCAAATAGGATGCTGGGATGTATAGGCAGGGGCATCATCAGCAGGAAAAGGAGGTCATAATTCCGCTATACAAGATACTAGTGAGGCCCCACCTGGAGTACAGTGTACAGTTCTGAGACCATACCTATGTAAGGACATAGGGTAGAGAAGGTTCAGAGGAGGGCAACAAAGATGGTGCATGGATTGCATAACAAGTCCTATGAAGATAGGTTGAAGGAACTGAACATGTACTCCCTGGAGGAGAGAGGAGAGAGGGATATGATAGAGACATACAAGTATCTTACAGGGAGGAACAGGGTGCAGGAAAACACTATTTTTAAGCGAAAAAGATGTTCCAGGACTAGAGGCATGGGATGAAGTTGGAGGGAGGATGATTCAGAGAAAACATGAGAAGAATTTCTTCACAGAACGGGTGGTGGACAAGTGGAACACCCTGCCAGAGGAAGTGGTGGGGGCTGAAACAATCACGGGATTTAAGAATGCATGGGATAGACATAAAGGAATTCTAGAGGTCAGGGGTAAGGGGAAACAGACTTCTAGGAAAACAAACTGAACTTACAAGCTCAAATGGGCAGACTGGGTTGGCCAAAGGCCCTTATATGCCGACACTGTCTATGTATCTATGTATCTATGCAAGGACAGTGGTGCCTTCTGATACCCCTTCTTTAACACTGTCACCAAGTAATGTTACAAAGAAAATTTCTGTTGAGTCCATAGAATTAAAAGAGGTTGGATTTTTATGGTTGTGTCACACTGATACGCAGCCAGTTGATGGCATCAAGCACAAACCACAAGATAGGAGGGCAGGCCACTGAGCACTTGTGGCAGTGGCAGGGTGAGAGAGGTGTTGTAACTTAAGAGGAGGCAGCCTGCAGGTCAGCTGGTATCGATGCCCTCCTATCCATGATAGCACAGCCTGGATCATCCGAGAGCCACCGGCTGGAACCATCAATTAAGTGTGTAATGTTGGCGTTGGAAGGAGCAACTAGAAAGGGAGGTATTGGGTATTTCAGAGTTCTGGCCCAACAGATGCATAGTCTGTTCTAGCAGTGGCAGCAATGGTTATAGTGGGTTTGGGGCATTGTTGTATGGGTGCTATGTGACAAGGGTGACTGAATGTCAGTAACTGGTCATAAGGGAACACAACCACAAGGGCAAATGAAAAACAGTATGTTATTTCATGCGGGGGGCTTACCCACTTCATCCCCATCCTCCTTAATTAGTATTCCTTCTTGGGGCGAACTTCGGGAAAGAGGGAAATCCAAAGTCACCACATTGTCGGCGCCATTGTGCAGTTGCCCTTATGACCAGTTGTCGACATTCAGTCTCCCGTATCACTGGCTACTGCTGTATGCACTATGTGTACTGTGGCAGGAAGAGTGCCGGAAGATGGATGTCCCACAGGTGTTCATGCTGGACAGAGTGGATGCCAACAAATGGGAGAGGGCAAGAGTGCTTGTACAGAGGCAGGGGTTGTTAGCAGCTGTGCAGGTGTATAGGTATACATACTGTGCCAGGGAGGTTGTCTGCAGATGGATGTGGGGTAGAGGTTTCATACTGGAGCAAAGTGGATGCCAATGCATGAGTGTGAAAGTATGGGGTAAATACTGGATCTGGGGTGTTCATACTGGAGCAGGGTGAGCTTCTGCATATGAAAAGCCAAAGAGACAGGGCTTGGGTGCACATATTGGGACAGGATGGGTGTCAGTGGTGTAGTAATATAATTAATAGTGGGGCAGAATGGGTGTTATTAGATGGGTTTTTGAGATCAAGGGTCTAATATTAGCTGTGCCAGACAATCAGCAAATAGCAGTGGCTGGGAATGTGCACGCTGGCAAGGAACATACTCATAAAACATGGATTCTGTTTAGCCAAGAATAAGTGGAACAAGAGCAGAACAATTGACAAAATGAAGTCACAGATACAGACACACAAATGCAGGTTAGAAAAATACTTGTATGTTCTTTTTTTAGTGCACTTTGTGATTGTGTTCATGCATTTTGTGATGCTTTTTTGTATTAATATTAATTTCCTAAAGGTTTTGGTAATGAGGACTCTAACCTGGAACCTGCTCCTGATAAGAAGGATCAAGACCTTTTGGGGTCAGTCCATCCAGGGTACTGACTTTGGTAAGCACAGGACGCACAGCACCTCTTCATTTCCGAATCATGACAATTTCACTGTTGCAACTTGTGCTATTAATTTGTTATTTTACCTGCTCTGCTATCTATGCACAACAACTACACAGCAAATACAAGCAATCAAACAGTCAGCAATCGCAAATGCTTGTTTTTAAGGCTGACAGGCTCAGTTGTTTGCTGATGGCTTCATGCAAATCAAAGGACTGAAGCCCTCTCTGATTGGAGTGGCTTCTGTCCTTTTAAATACACAAAGTTTCAGACCACCAAGCAGAGAGTGATGTCAGGACCACAGCCTGTAGTCATTGCTGTAGACTGCTGAGCCCTTACTTTTGAGAACTGCAATGGGCTTGGCAATGACACCCCCACAAAATCTCCTATCCTTGCCACAAAACGTTGGGTGCACAAGTGCAGCCAATGTACTACTAGAGCATTATTTCAGCCAACTCTGCAAAATCTTAATCTTTACTGCATAATGACTTTGCTGAGCAAGCTCACGTAATGTACCAGGTGACAGATTTTATTAAAAAACACTGGGCACCCTATACCTACTCCAACATCTTGCTTTTGAAGTCTTATTTGCTAATCCTTACTGTAACATAAACTCATGTCAAAAATATATGGGCCCAGATATTTAAACGGCGCCCAAAAAGTGTGCAACAGCAGGAGCAAGCGCAAGTCCACTGCACCCATGTGCAAGAAGCATGATATTCAAAAACTGCGCAGGCCAAGATGCACCTGTGGCACACTGGAAAGGAAAATGGGGCCAGCCATCTGCACAGGTGTGGTCTATAGACCACCAGCCCAGGAGGAAGAAACAGATAGGGAGCTGATGCTAACCATCCAAAGGATGGCAGACAAGGGTGAGGTAGTACTGGTTGGAGACTTCAATATTCCAGATGTGGACTGGAGCATCCCAGCAGCAGCATCAACTAGGAGCAGATTTATCCTGGACTCCCTTCAGGGTGCCTTCCTCAAGCAACTGGTCATGGAACCAACTCGGCAGAAGGCAATACTGGACCTTCTGCTCACAAACAGGGACAGTGTGATGGAGGTAACAGTGGGGGAGCACCTGGGTAACAGTGACCACCAGTCATTGTGGTTTGAAATCACAGAAAGAGCAGAACCAAACCACACAAAAACACGTATCCTGGATTTTAGGGGGCAGACTTTGGGAAAATGGGGAGATACTTAAAAGAGGCATTAAGGGAATGGGACAGGAATCAGGGGTTGAGGAACAGTGGGCAGTATTTAAAATGGGGATTATAAGAACAACAGAATTATGCATTACGAGGTTAGCAAGAGGAAATGAAGAGGAGACCATTATGGTTTTCCAAAGAGGTAGCAAAGAAAGTGAAAGCCAAAAGATTGCATTCAGGCAATACAAAAAGACACAGGCAGAAGGGGATAGGGAGAAGTACCAGGAGAAACAAAGGGAGGCAGGAAGTCAGTAAGGGAAGCCAAAGCTCAGACGGAAGAACACATTGCAAAATCAGTGGTTAAAGGGGACAAAACCTTTTACAGGTACATAAGTGAAAAAAGAAAGACAAAGGGAGGGATAGTGAGACTGAAGGGGGAGGATGGGAGTTGCATGGAGGATGACAACAGTAAAGCTGACATATTGAACAGGTATTTCTGCTCAGTCTTTACTGAGGAAGAGAGAGGGGTAATGGGTCTGAAGGGAGTACAGGGTGAGAATGGTGCAGAAATGGACACAAGTCCTTTACACGAGAAAGGGTCCTGAAGGAACTGGAAGTAATAAGAGTTGACAAAGCAATGGGGGCCAGATAGGACATTCCCAGGGTCCTTAAAAACTAAAGAGGTGGTGGCTGAACCTCTGGCTATCCTGTTTAGCCAATCACTGAAACGGGGAGGTACCCAAAGACTGGAGGACAGCAGATGTAGTCCCCTTATACAAAAGTGGGAACAAAGATGAAGCAGGGAACTACAGACCAGTCAGCCTCACCTCGGTAGTGGGAAAGATCATGGAAGCACTACTGAAGGAGAGATTGGTGGAACATCTGGTTGTCAATGGACTACAGGACCCAAGGCAGCATGGTTTCACCAGGGGGAGGTCATGTCAGACCAACCTCATTGAATTTTTTGACTGGGTGACTAGGGAGGTGGATCAGGGAGGGCAGTGGACATGGCCTATCTGGACTTCAGCAAGGCCTTTGACACTGTGCCACATAGAAGACTATTACATAAACTGGGGAATATGGGTGTGGGCAGGACAGTAGTGTGGTGGGTAGGTAACTGGCTGGGTGGCAGGACACAGAGGGTGGTGGTAAATGGCTGTCACTCCACAGAGGGAAGAGTGACCAGTGGGGTACCACAGGGATCAGTGCTGGGACTGGTCCTATTCAACATCTTCATCAGTGACATTGCACAGGATCTAGAAGGCAGAATTTCACTGTTCGCTGATGACACAAAGCTCTGTAACAGAGTAGACACACCAGAGGGTGTAGACAGAATGAGAAGGGACCTGCAGAAACTTGAAGAATGGTCAAGGGTTTAGCAGTTGAAATTCAATGCAAAGAAGTGCAAGATAATGCATATGGGGCACAAAAACCCTGGCACAATATATCAGTTGGGGGGTGAGGATATAGCATGCACCAAGCAGGAAAGGGATCTTGGGGTTGTCATCTCTGATGACCTCAAGGTAGGGAAACAGTGTAACAAGGCATCAGGTAAAGCAAATAGGATGCTGGGATGTATAGGCAGGGGCATCACCAGCAGGAAAAGGAGGTCATAATTCCTCTATACAAGACACTAGTGAGGGCCCACCTGAGTACAGTGTACAGTTCTGGAGACCATACCTATGTAAGGACATAGACAGGGTAGAGAAGGTTCAGAGGAGGGCAACAAAGATGGTGCATGGATTGCATCACAAGTCCTATGAAGACAGGTTGAAGGAACTGAACATGTACTCCCTGGAGGAGAGGAGGGAGAGAGGGGATATGATAGAGACATACAAGTATCTTACAGGGAGAAACAGGTGCAGGAAAACACTATTTTTAAGCGAAAAAGGTGTTCCAGGACTAGAGGCATGGGATGAAGTTGGAGGAGGACGATTCAGAGGAAACATGAGAAAGAATTTCTTCACAGAACGGTGGTGGACAAGTGGAACACTCTGCCAGAGGAAGTGGTGGGGCTGAAACAATCACGGGATTTAAGAATGCATGGGATAGACATAAAGGAGTTCTAGAGGTCAGGGGTAAGGGGAAACGGACTTCTAGGAAAACAAACTGAACTTACAAGCTCAAATGGGCAGACTAGGTGGGCCATAGGCCCTTATCTGCCAACACTGTCTATGTATCTATGTATCTATGTACGACTGAATATCACACCACCCACACCATAGAACAACCAGGGATGTGCAGTTGTGCATTTCTGATGCACCATAGCACAACAAGGGATGCTTAGTGGAGCAGTCCAGATGCGCCATAGTGCAACCAGGGACACCCCGTGGAGCAGTGCAGCAATGCAACAGCACAACCAGGGATGCAGGGGCCCACCACCCATGCCACAAATGGGCAGAGGAGCACACAGCAGAACAGATATCATCCCCCATACCCCATGCACTGCACAACCGGGAGAGAGCTGGAATAACCACCAGCCCTTGGATACCAGCAACCAACCCACAGCCGAGGCATGGTGCCCCAGCACACCCCCTGGCAAGCTGTGACTGGCATACAAAGAGGGCCGACCACCCCGTGCCACACCATCCCACCAATGCAGAGCATGCCCTGCACCACAATCACCATACACCCTTCCCAGGAGTAGTGCCCAACAGTGCAGGACAACTCATGCATGCCACCACCCCCACTGTGACAATGCAACCCTGTGCACCATGTAGCCATGCAAGGCAGCCCCGCCATGTGTACCCTGTAGCTGGTGGCAGCAGACAGCAATGCAACAACAGCATACACAGTGCCACCCTGCATGTCCCCCCCCGAGGTACAGCTGAGAGACTGACCATGCGTTTGCACACGAGGTACCCCACATGCAACAGGGCATGCCCCAGACCCTACCAGCAGCAGTACAGCACCCTGAACACCCTCCCAAGGACACATCCCATCCCAGCACTGACCACAACAGCCAGCACAGACACACACAGTGTTGCATGGAAGCATGCACCACACAGGATGCAACACAGTGCACAGACAAACAGCCACCCATACCCAAGGGCGCACCAACACGGGGACACAGTAGCGGGTCAACCAAGCCCCCAGCGTGTGGCCATGGCAGCCATGTGCACATAGCCAGAACCCCTCCATGGCACGGGTGTGCCAGCAACCCTGTGCAGGCCCCACAACGTTGTACGCCACCTGCATGCAGCTGGAGCACAAGTGACAGACAGGGGAGCACATCCCCTGCAACAGACACAAGTGACAGCACCGAGGTGGGACAACAACAGCGGAGGCAACAGTGCCACCTGAGGCAGACGTGCACCCCACCAGTGACAGGAGAAAACCCAGCATTGCGCTGTGTACAGTGGCAGTCCAGCATGGGCAGCCACCACTGACATGCCAGTGGACTGTGCAGGTCACAGACATGCAAGGGTGGCAGCTGCACAGGCTATGGATGGTCTGACAGAGGCACCATGGACACAGTGCATGCACTGTGTACCACTGCACACAGTCATCCAGTGCACAGGGAACAACACACAAACCACATACAGTGACTGAGAGCTATGCCCACACCAAACTTGCCTCCCCTATGGACACACACACACACACACACACACACACACACGCACCCACACACCCATGATAGCACCCCCCCGACACCATGCTCACCACTGCAGCTGAGCACCATTAGCCAGCTGCAAATCAGTGACCACCACAGTAGGCATGACTAAACAAATGTATTACAAGTAGAAACAAAACTACGTACATATTTACAGTAGAAAATGGGGCAAGGGCCACAAACTGGGTGGAGGTGGGTAAGGGGGCAGGGGTGAACAAATGGAAGAGGGAAGGAGGGGTGTGAGGGTGGGTCCAGGGGTGTTGTAGTAGTCCATGTGGACAGTCTTCAGTGAGACCCCTGCTCCTATGGTGCCTCCTGTGATGTCTTCTCCTCACACCATGCCGATCCACCCTCTCTAGAATGGCCAGAGAGGCCCTGGCCACTTGGAGCAGCTCCTGCAGCACCCTCTCTATACGGACCATCCTCTGTCCACCTAGGACAAGGAAGCAGAGTCAATAGGCATGAATGCACAGCCCACTGCAGCACACCCATTGTGCATGGCATACAGCTGTAGGATACGCCCCTGTGATGGTGTGCAACCACTCACAGTGATCATGTCCACACGAGACCTGCCCACCCAGGTGCACACAGCCACACAGACCACTGCACACACCCACCGCCCAAGTCCCGCACAGCACCACCTTGGCTGTACAGTGACATGGCTTTGCGGTGCGAAGGCAGTGGCGCAGCCATGTACCTGGTGCATGCATGGGCCACCAGTGATGCACTCCCAGACATGCAATGCCACTGGACAGTGCTGACTGTACTATGTGGCGTGCATGGCAGTGGTGTCAATGGATTGTGGCCATGCCCTGCTGCCTGCCTTGCTACACAGCATGCACAGAAAATCCTGGATGTAAGGCACTCACCATCATCAGGCTGGTCCTGGCACTGAGTCAGTAAGGGTCCTCCTGCATCAGGATGTGCCTCACGCCACTGCCACTCCTCCCTCACATGGCAACATTCCTCAGGACCTAGGGTGCAAACAAGGAGAGAGGAACATTAGTACAATCCAGTAGCAAAGGCCCCCCACCCTCAGGTGCTTGCGATCCCACACAGTCAAATCATTCAGCCCCCCACCCCTATACCACCACCACCACAACTGCCCACACTGGATGGATCACCCCCCATGTGGTGGACACATGCCCACCGCAATACCTGTATGGACATAACCAGTGTATGGATGGGACACCTACCTGGCTGTGGAACCATGCCTCTCCTGGCACGTGCCCACAGGCAGGCAAGCCTGTCCAGGTCCCTCCGCTGGAGGTCACTGTACTGGTGCCTGCACTGCTCTGTGGTTCTCTGGATCCCTGTCACCTCCTCCAGGGTCACCATCACCTCCTCCCACATGGCACTCCAGGCCCTGTCAAGGGGTGTCTCACCAAAGAGAGCACCAGCATGGGGCTCAACTAAGGAGACAAGGTTAGCCAGTTCCATCTGGCTCCAGATAGGTGCTCATCTCCGTGCCATCTTTCCACTGATTCAGAATCAAAATGGTGCTCCCTAGTGCACGTCCACTACATGCGGATGCTGCATGGTACTGCGTTGCCATTCCCCATCGCACTGTCACTGAACAGCGTGATGGGGTGCACCCATGCAGACGCATGGCACCTAGGGGGCAAAGGTCGGGCACAGGGTCAAGGTTCTCTCGTGCATGGACAGCCACAGCATGATTGGAACCCAATGCGTGTAGAGCGATTGGGTGCCTGTGTGCCACTTCTTGTAGCAGCCTACAGTGCTGTGGCCCCAGTGTGCCTATGGTGCCCCAGTACCACAGCGCCATATATGTGAATAGCGCAGTAGTGCCACTAGCACAGTGGTGGCCGTACCCCGCATTGCCTCCCATGCACAGCACATCAGCAGCGTGGCAGACGTCTGCGTCATCACCCTGGGCAATGGCAGTTTGGTGTGTACTGCACATGTCATAGAGCTGCGCCCTTGGCTGAGCACGTTCAACACAACTGTGCAAAGTGCAGCAGCACGATATTCAGCCGGCATAGGCAAATCAGCTAATCAGCCATTCAATGGCACAGACACTGCATTTGCATCCACTTAAAAATGTGCCTCACTTCATTTGCATGGGTTGCGCTATAAAAATGCGACATTGGGCTTCACTGGCCATAGTTGGTTACTGCAGTCTATTGTGGTGAGTGGCATGCTGTTTGGGAGTGTGGACTGTGGTGTGTGGGACATGCATGGGACTGCACAGTCACAGGTAACACCTGTCATTCTCACAGGATGAATAATGACCAATCGTGAGGTAGAGAAAGAGGAACAGAGACGTGGGCGGAAGAGGAGGCCTAACTTCACCAAGGCAGAAACTGATGCCCTGTTTGAGGCCTACCTCGACCAGGAGCCGCTGCTCAGCAGACGCCAGAGAACACCACAGGCCTGTGCTGCTGCATGGGAAGAGGTGGCGCGTGCTGTCAACCTGCATGGTAGCCACCAGCAGTCCATGCAGGAGTGCAAAAAAAAGATGGGCATGGACAGGTGGAGGATTAGGAGAAGGTGGCTGCCTTTAGGGCAGCATGGTCTTCGACTGGTGGGGGACAGCTGGACGTGCAACACCTGACCCCACAAGAAGAGTGGGTTGCTGGCAGCATGCAGCGTTGTGCCATCGAGGGTGTTCTGGGTGGTGGATTCCAGATGGGGGGTAGCCTGTCACTGCATGGTAGGTCCTGGTCAGTCAATGGGGGGGACAGGGTAGGTCACATACATTAATGCTACTGTTTTTCCCTTACAGCTCCTGAGCATCTACATGGGTCAGCGGTGGTGGGCTTGTCCACTGAGGGTGGTAGCATGGAGATGGAGGAGGACCCATCCACCTCCACAGGCATACGAGGGTCAGGGCAACAGTGAGCCCGCCTGGACGTCTGGACTGATGTTGGTGGAGCAGATGCAGAGGAGGCCCTGTCCATGTCCCAGCGTGCCAGTGTCCATGGATGCCAGCATGCTGAGACTTGGGCTGGTGCCGGATCCATCACTGATGATGATGGAGCTAACGTCATGGGCAGTGATACGTGTGGGCCACAGGATGGCCACACAGCAGGTGACATGACGGGCATGGCTGTGGGTGGTGCCACCGTGGAGGCCTGCGTGACATCACAGTCCCAGCCTGTGCCTGTCTGCACCAGTGGGGCAGCATTGGTGTGTGTCCAGGACAGTGGGGCTGTTGCGGCCACTGCAGCGGCACCGTTGAGCCCTGGAGAGCGGCAGCCGGAGGGGCAGTGTCAGCAGTCGGTCAATGTTCATGGGTGTACAGTGTCAGGGGGCGGCATCAGTGTACCACCTGTGGACATGCCCAGGCCTGCCCTTTGTGTGCAGCACCCACCCTCAAGGGGTGCTGACCATCAGGGCCATGAACACCATGAGGGACAGCATGCCGATCAGGCAGATGACCTCTTAGATGAGCACACCCGCATACTCCAAGCATCAGTCAATCAGCAGGTGCTGCTTGTGATGGTGGTGGATGCACTCAGTGCGGCTCTGCGCCAGGCAGAGGAGCGGCACAGCAGAGACACTGCTCTGCTCCTGGCAGGGATGGACCAGTTGTGGGAGGATGTGACCGCTGCCATTGACAGGCAGACACAGGCAATCACAGCTGTCATGGTCACAATGGGCACACAGTTATTTGCCCATGCATCGCAGACAATGCACAGTGCAATGTCCACCCCCCATTCCCGGTGTCATGCAACACCCTCCTTGTCAACACCATGTTCAGCTGTGGGCATCCGGAGCACGCCTGGTGCAGGCATGTTTGGTGTGCTGCAGACCCCTGCGCGAGCATGGTCATGTTCTCACAGTGGAACCCCCTGGGGGACCGCTGGTGCCACCCTGTGAGGCCATTGATCAGCCTGTCACTTCTGGTGGGTCTCAGCAGGGCTGCCCACTCATCTGTGGTGGCTGTGGCACTGTGGCGCATGACTGACCTGTCTTCCAGCATGGCTACTGTCTGATGCTGACCTATGTGCATTGTGTTGTTCAGCATTTAATGCATGG